>JALPQD010000235.1:980000-3550556 GCA_023101885.1 Typhlomys cinereus | reverse complement strand
TTCAAGAATGTTTAAAAATTGGCTCTCACTTTTAATTTCATGCACTTCGTAAGGAAATTAACTTTCTTCCTACATCCCTGGAGATGCATTAAGGTACTCTGAGCTTTTGATGTCTGCATCTCAGTTGACTGTTGTTTATTTCCATTTCTGGCTTTGCAGGGGTAGCCAGTTGTTGAAATACTTTTCTCTGCTTTCAGTTCTAAATAAAGGTCCTTTTCCTACATTATTATCAAAGCACTAATCAATTAAGATCCTATGGAAAGAAATATTGTGGAAAAATCCCACACAACAAGATATTTTAGTTTACTGTTAAACATTACCTTTTGTGTCTCCTCAGGTAATTGTACTATGAGCCTTACCCTGGAAGATCACCCTGAGTCCAATCTTTGGCTGGCTGCCCTCCTACAGCCTCTCAAGTATGTCCTAGTCTCTCCTAGGTCACTCTATATAGAATATAAGATTAGCATTCCTAAGGTCCATGTAAAAATTTCAGCCTTTATTTTACTGAATCCACAAAATATTCATATGCATTTCCTATTCTCTAGATTATAGCAGCAAAGACATTTTACATTTGTGTCTTTACATTTGGGTGTATGCCATAGGCTACCTCATATTTTGAGGTTATTTTCCAACTTAACTTAAATATACTACAGTATTTTCCTAAGAAAAAGAAGAGAATACAATTTGGGAAAGAGTGTCCCAGAGGGAAAGGAGAGAGAATATATTAATTAACAAGGAATTCTTTTACTACTGCTTGTAAATTTTCTTTATTCCATTAAAATAAAATATTGCAAATGCAAACTTTCAAATAAGATAGTGTGATTGGGGTTTTATTTCTTTCTTGGGTCTTATTTTTCTTCTTATGATACACAGACAGATTTAGCATACTGTAAGTTAGCTATTGTATCCTTTTATCTATCTCGTGAACACTCTTTGAATCATTGGAAAGGAAAAAGGTACTTTTGCAACCACGATACAGCCTCACCTGAGCAAGGACAAATGTCTTACATGATTTTATTGAATAGATACTTCACTGACACAAATAAGTACAGAATCTTGGACTCACAATATAAAGGCAACAAAGTCTTTTACAAGTTTTGACAACAAGCTGCCTTGTTCTTAATAAAATAAGTCTATATTTTTCTTATAAAAATTCTGATTTCACTTTCTGGGACAGCCAGGGTCTTTTTAGCTACCAAGCTAACTTCTCTACTACAAAATACAGCAGAAGGTTTGTGGACCATAGTGTACTATAAAATCCCTAATAAATAATATCTTTTAAGATGTAGAACTGTTCATAACTCCCCAATACATGTGTCTGGTATTCTATTATATAATAAAGTATTTAGACCAAAGAATTAGAAATATTAATTATTCAATAGCCAAGGGATGCAGAGCAAAGAATTAAAAATATTAAGTATTCAAAGCTTTTGACTAAGACAAATGTCCCAAAGTTTTATTTTATGAACCTTTTTTTTTGTTGTTTGTTTGTTTTGTTTTGTTTTTAAGATGCTGGGTGCTTTTTTAAATGAGAAATAACCTAAAATGTTCTCTGGCCAAATTAAGTTTTCATTTCTTACTTCTCCTTGCAATATTAAGCTAGCCTTGACAGTATTGGAAGCCTTCAGCTTATCTAGTAAATAGTCTGATCCTTGAGGTCATGGGCCTGGTAATATTTATTCCTTGTGGATCATGTCACCTCCCTAAACCATGCTAATGCATTATGGAAACTAACTGAGAAGGTTACTTAATGGAAAGAGATTATGCATTCTCTGGTGTTGAAAAATTATTTTCTGGGGCTAGAGAGATGACTCAGGGGCTAAGACTCTGCCTTCAAAGCAAAAGATCCTGAGTTAGGATCCCAGGTCCCAAACAAAAAAATGCCAGGTGAATAATGGCAGCTGTTCTGCAATTTCAGTCCTGGTGGGTGGAGCCTGGGAAATCCCAGAGGGAAGCAAGAAGGAAGTAGAACGCAATCCGGGATTATTTCCTGACGTTACCCTTGGTCCTCCACAGGGACACATGTGCCTTTTGATACACACACACTAAATGAATGAAAAAATAAGTTTTTTTTTTTAAACTATTTTCCTTAATCCTTTTTAAAAATGGTTATGTAATTCTGGTCTTTCTCAAACTGTCACTATAATTTTCAAGTCTGTCATATTCCATAAGAAATAAAGAGTTCAGTGATTGCCTTTTAAATTTGATGAGTGTTAGCAAAAATCTTGATTATTCAAAGGAAAAAAATTAAAAAACACAAATTATTCCAGATTTTTTCTCGAATTATTTTAGCAATTCTTGATTAACTTTGTAAATATTCATTAACTGCAGAGGAAAAAAAAACAAAACTTGATATGACAGCTCTGTTCAATTCTGAATAATAACTGTTCCTCACAAGTATCTTCCCAGAGATGACTTTTATGAAGGCTAAATATAAATAGTCAAAAAATAGAAGAGACCTCAATGCAAAATCTCCATTGTGAATTAGTTGCCCTGTGATAAATATTAATTTCAAATATTTAAAAGGCAGGACATATTCATTTCTATATAATGGCTAAACCATGTGAAATTATAGTCACAGATAACAGGACAAATATTTTCATTAGATACCATGACATTCCCTCTTGAGTAAAATGTCAGATGCATAGTGATCATGAGGCAAACTCATGTTTGAATGAGATAGAATTCAGGATGTTTAAAGAGTACTTCTGCAAGGCTGGAGATGGCTCAGGGGTTAAGACTCTATCTCACAAGCAGAAGGTCCTGACTTCAGATACCAGATTGCACATAAAAAAAATGCAGGAGGAATCAGAGACAAGCCTGAACATCTGACTCTGGTGGGCAGGGCTTGGGAAATCGCAATGGAAAGCAAGAAGAAGGTAGAAGCAATCCAGATGATTCCTGAAGTCAACCCTTGGGATACACAGTGCCCTCTGATACACACACAACACACACAACACACACACACACACACACAAACACACCACTAAATAAAATAAATAAACAACAAATAAACAAATAAATAATTACGTAAAAAAGAGCACTTGTACAGTGGTCTCTTGTTACTGGTGCAAATCAGTCAACATTAACATAAACCAAATAAAAATTATTAAATACATTAGAAACCTTGAGTCAAGGTAGGTTGAATTTGCCACCAATTCAAGAACAAAAATCGCATATTGCTTTTTAACTGCTGGATTTTTTAATATGCTATTTCCATAAATATATATGAAAATATTCTTATAGATTTTGAAAGATCAATTTGCATATCCATTCTGAAAAAAGTATTATTTAATAGAGTGATTTCATTGTATTTAAAAATGTGTCTTCTAGATATGTACAGATCTCTTCCATATGTTTGAACTATAACTTAAAATTGTATTTTTCAACAATTTAAGGATTATGGTATATTTTATAGTTACACATTGGGGGCGGGAGAGATGGCTCAGGAGTTAAGACTCTACCTCTCAAGCAGAAGGTCCTGAGATCAGAACCTAGATCCCATGTAAAAACACCAGGGCGTAAACAGCCAAAGCTTGAATTTCCAGACCTGGTGGCCAGAGCCTGGGAAATCCCAGAGTGAAGCAAAAAGGAGTTAGAGGCAATCCAGGATGATTCCTAAAGTCATCCTTGGTTTTTCACAGGGACACACAGTGCCCTCTGATACACATACACACATACACACACACACGTGCACGCGCACACACACACACACACACACACACACACTAAACAAACCAAGGAACAAATATACAAATAAATATAATTGTACATTAGAGGGTGCCCTGCGTGATACTTGATTTGCATCATATATTATATATATATATATCTGTATAGATAAATAAAGATTGCTGAAGTATTTAATCTTACAGATAGGAAATCTATAATTCCTTAGAGTTTTCTTTTTTGTAGATTGGATAGGCCAGAATGCTTCATGTATAGCATAAATACTGGAGATCCGGAATGCTGATGCATAATAACAGAGATTCCAGCCAAAATTTGTGGTCATGAGAAGCTGAACACAGAGAAGAAGACTGATGATATAATTCAGGTTAGGTTAATAGGTTAAGTGAAGGGTCAACTCTAGGTTATTTATTCATTGAGAGAGGACAAAGAAAAGATGCATGTGTGCATTACATGCAGCGTGGTGGAAGTATTCCACCATGTGGGGCTTGTTGTGCATCACACTCAGGTGGACAGGTTTCGCATTGAGTTATTTCACCAGCCCATGGCTGATAGGGCAAGCTCAACATATTCATTTCTCAGTGGATGGAACAAACATAATGGACAATGGAGATCACCACCATGTTATTTATATACTATGTCTCCACATGCTAATCTATTCCAAAAATATCTTTATAGATCCACTCAGGACAAATATTTACTACATATATAGATATACCATAAACCCATTTAAATTGACATACATCCACATGTTTTTATTGTTTGCAAGGAAGAAATTACCATTATTCCAGTTTCCTTTTCATAAATATTATTATAGCCATTTTGCAAATGAGAAAGGCAAATACAAGAATCAGTCAACTTATTCCAGATCATATTGGTAGTTAGGAAACACAATAATCAGTTCTTTCACATTCAATCAAGGGTGTGCATGTGTTGTTTGCTGCAATTGTAAACTGGCATATTGTTCAAACTTGCATAAGTACACTGTTAACTGGACACTTTTTTTCTCAGGATAGTGAAGATAATTCCTTTTTTCATTTTGTTTCATTTCACATTCACTCTTTTATTACTAAGCAAATGTTAAGATAGTTTTTTTGTAAATGTATTGAAGTTTATCCTATATTGTGCATAGGTCTTTTTTTTATCATAGATTAGCTTCATAATAGGACTTATGGCTAAGGAACCGGATTAAGTGGATAGTGTAAGGCAGGAAAAAAGTTAAAAAATACTGTATATTCCCATGTTACTCATTTTCATCATATAAACTGTAATGGGGTCTTATGGCATAGGAATTCACCACTCTGACAACAAGTAAGTTTGTAAAAAAAAAAAAAAAAGGTAGAGACCTTATTTAGCTGATCAGTGTGTGTGTTCTGTTCCAGTTGAATGTAGCAACTAATTTTTATTTTACTCAAGCTTGTAAAAGCAAGGAATAATACATCCTGTTACGTCATTCTCTGCAAAACAAAAAAAAATTTCATGGTATTGTTAAGTAAGCAGTGTTTTACAGAAGTAAAGATCAATGATCATTAGCTTACACAACAGCCTGGTTTTACAACAGTTATTCTATAAGCCCTGTGCCTTAAGGAGATGGGCCCTGGGAAATTCCAAGGAATTACATGTTTTCCTGAAGCTTATCAGTGGTCAGGGGACTCTGACATTCTTGGTGAGCAAATTTTCTATTCTTAAAAAGCTCTGCTAAGGGCAGTTTTCTTGTTAAAACTTTGTACCATTATTTTATGTTATTTTAGACTACTACAAGACAATATTTTAGCAGACATGAACAAAAACTACATCCACCTTAAATGAATCATAGAACACCATTGGGCAAGTGAGATACCTTATTGTGTAAGGATTCTGCTCACCAACCAGAAACCAGAGTTTCACCATCTGACATTCTCTGTCTTTGTCATCTCAGTTTTAGTCTATCTCTGTCTGTATCTATTTTTCAAATAAGTAAGAAATATTAAAAGTAGCAGTATCAAAATTTTTAGAATAATATTAACAGAGAGGTAAACATGGAAAACTTTGCATTCTTTTATAAAAATGTCAAAAAAGCAAAATTCATTAGTTAAGAAAAGTGGAGAAAAAGTTTAAATGCTAAAAGGAAGGAAATATAATTTGCACCTAAAATCATTTAAATTTTAATGTAGGCAATTAAGAAAATAATATCAATTTATTCATATATTTTTTTCCTAATCAAACGAACTTAATAGATATCATGGTCACCTTCCTCCCTCCCCCTCTCTCCAGTGCCCCTTGCACCCTCCCCCCTATTTCCCTTCCTTTCACCCCTTCCCTTCCTTTCTTCCAGTGCCTCCCCTTTTCATCCTTCCCATTCCCTGGAGCATCCTTTAGTGTGAATGTCAAATTTCCCTCTGTGTCCTCCACTCTAATGAGGTTTAAGGTCTCAGTGGCATGCCCAGAGCCTTCACTTGTGCTCCCCTTTAGTATGGGAACACTATTGTGACTGTTAATACCTTGCCTCTAAGGATCCTAGTGCCTGTGATCCATGCTAGACTTTGGGGGGTCGGCGACATGTTAGTCATTGCTCAGGTCATGCAAAGTCCGATTATGGCTACTGTGGCCCAAACTTGTGTGGAGTATCTTGTGTATCGTTGCTCCTCACCATCTTTAGGCTCTTACAATCTTACCGCCCCCTCTTCCACAATTTCCCTGAGCTTTAGGATAGGGAGAGATTAGGCTGGTCTGGTTCCTGGTGATTAATGTAGAGTCTCTGATGTTCTGAATTATGGTTGGTTGCTGTTTTCAGTTTTGCTGTTCCTGCACCGCCCTTGGCTCTGTCTCTTTTGATCAAAAAATTTTTGTATGATATGGTAGATCTGTTAGTGGTGAAAGTAGAAATTGAATTTCAATCCAATTCAATGATAATTGGAAGCATGAATTACTTGAAGGTTTGTTAATTTATCTTGTAAATGGTATGATATATCATAGATGTAAATAATATGGTGTATCACATTACGTTTCTTGTGAATTAAATGTTTTCTAAACAAAATAATGCAGTAACCTCAGCATCTTACAGTGTAGCACAAAGAAGAATTAGCTGCTATTGTTAGTAGGTCAATAATTTCATGCCATTTCAATGAAGCTAAATTCAGGATTCTAATTATGCCCTTTCTCTCCTTCTCTTTCTCTCAAGAACACACTTAATTAAAACATATTTTTGTACATATCTCATATCTAATTCTGATAAAAAAGCAGATGTGTCTAGAACATACTTATTTGTGTTGGAAGAATTACTCTGCATATAATATTGCATCCTTTAAGAAATATACCCAAACATACATTGATGTTCAGGTTGATTTTCTTTATTACTTACTTGAAAGAGGATAAAGACGCTTAAAATTGCATGACTACTCTTCAGAGATAATTAAGAAAATTCTATTGTATATTTAGAGAAGCAAAGAAAGGATTATAATCGGTTATATTATTTCTGATGCTCATCTTTTTCTTTCCAGACATACTTTCTCTAATGATTTTTAAGATCAGCACCTATGTAAGTATATTTCTTGCAATTAATTCAAATATTTCAAGGCCTCTTAAATTCCTTCACAGTTTTTGAAATATCATTTTCTTATGTATATGTGGATAACAGTGGACAAAAATTTGCTGTTCTAAAGGAAAATGCCAATTTTAATGAAATGATCATTAGTTATCACATTAGAAAGTGTTAAAGTCACAATGATTGTGTTTATTTTATCCCAAAGCACACTATAGATTTCACTGGCCTGAGAACACGTACAACCCCTAAATATAATAGTTATTCCACTTCAGTGCACATATTTCGTTAAATCTTAATATTTATGACATTGATTCATATCAAATAATCTGGTTACTATTTATTATTTGAATGGATTGTAGACTTTAGTTGCACCTACCTTTCTTATTCTATTTGTTTGATTCATGTTGCATTACACAGAGAATTTATAACTCCCAAATTATGGACTGTATTATTTTTTGCATTTACATTGCAGAATAATTATGGCCACTTTTCTTCCTTCAATTTTAAAATGAAAAGAGAGATCTACTTTAAAATAATTACCTACAATTTTGACTTGACAAAGATGTCAAAGCTTATTTCCTTCCTTATATTTCTTTTCTGGTGCGTTGGATTAAGAGTAAAATGTTTTGATGTGTTATCTACTGTCACTGAATTTCATGTCTAGGATGATATAATTATGAAAAATAAAACTTAAATCGGAACAAAAAAGAGCTAAATTAGTTTCTTAAGTTTTTGCTGACTGTTTTTTTTTTTCAGAAAGAAAAATAAGAAGAGAAAGTAACGTCTCTTTCATTGTTTAAAGAAAGCTTGTCTTTAACAACACCCTCCTCCCCCATCAGACAGCATAAGGTTACTTCACACTTTTTCAACATAATTGTAACATACCTTCATTTTCTGTATAATCAAGAATAATTTCCCTTCCAATTTTGTTTATATAGAATGTGATGCTTTGCAATTTGGAATAAATACAAGCTTGTCTTGTTTTTTTTTTTTCAATTTAAACAATTTATTTAAAATTCCTTAAAATACTTAACATGAGCTTTTGAAATTGGGCCTTTAATCTCAACTTTTGGGTCATGTTTAATGGGAACAAACTATCCCAGGATGACTGCACATATCGGTGCAACACATCTGGTTTTTCACCTGTATATAATGTGATGTCTTAAGGAAAAACCTTCACCTCCACTCTTATAACAGTGGTTCTGAAAGTCTTGGCATCTTTGCTTTTGCAACCACTTTCCTCTGACATGCAAGATATAATGTATTTATGGCAGTGTTAATGTGGTGAATCTCTACCTCTCAGTTATAAGGTATCTCCTTGTATCTTCAAAAACCACAATTCCTGTGTGACTTCCTGACATTTGGTGTTTGTTGAGAGTGAACTGTATAGATCAGAAGCAGGAAAATAGACCTTTATAGACATGTGATGACCTCTCCCAAATTCATAAAGGTTCAGGATCCTGCTCAGTTTGAAATACTTGCTTAATATTCAGGAATCCTTGGCCTTGAAGTCTCAATGGCCCAAATCCAACTAAAGAAGCAAATAGTTAAATTTAATGAATAAATGAAAGTGCTCATGGATTTTTAGTGAATACATTTAGGAAAACTAATCAATATCTAGACATTTTAAATAATGCAAAGTAAAATATATATCTAAGGTATGAACTAAAAGGATATATGCATTATATATTTCTGGAAATGCTTCAGGTCCAGAATGTCTGGAATGTAAGCTAAAAGTAACTTATATTCTGTGCCTATTTTAAAGTAAACATAAAATGTTTACAATGTAACATTCACTGTATTAGTGATGAAATAGTTAATAGTTTAATATAAAATTAAGATATTGAATATATAGCAAACAGCAACAAAATTTTATATTATTTTTAAATTACACATTATCTCTGCAATGTATTATAATTGAACTTTTCTGATATAGTCAATAAATATGCAACTTATTTTGATGGAGTTGAGGCAATAATCAGCATATTTCTAAGTAAAATGTATATTTAATTAAAAATATAAAAGTTATAAATTTGTGAATATCCTCACTAAGCAATGATTCTATCATGGATTGAATCTGAAGGCTCCCAGAAGCTCATGACTGGTATATTTACTCCCTGGCACACAGGGATAATGTGTGAGTTTGAGGACTCTTTAGCAAGTTTAGCATAGTTGGAGAGTGTATGCCATCTTAAGAGTTGCTTTGAAGACTACATTTGGCATCTTGCCTCCTTCCATTCCTTTAAGAAACAATTCCTACGACTTCCTCCTGTGATCATGAGCACTTGAACACTTCTGCAGTGCAGAAAATCCTTCTGAAACCACTAGTCCAGAACACATTTCCTCCTTTGAGTGACTAGTGTCAGGTGTTTGGTCACGTTTACCTGAAAATAACAAAAGAGATGAAATCTTTATCCATTTTCTCATAGCTAAATAAAATAATGTATATATACCTAATGATTAAGTAAAATTTAGTGGCTGAGTAAGTTTTCAATGAGATGGAAGTTGTGTCTATAACATACTTTCTGGCCTCTGTTCTGCCTACTTCACAGATTTTTTTTTCATTTTTACAGTATTTATTCTTGAGCAATAGGGTTCCAAAAGAGGTATAGCAAATCTAGGAAACATACAGCTAGCTAAATAGAAAAGGATGGGGAAAAGCTTGTGTAACTATGTAATTCCAAGACAGTATCCCACAACACTATGAATTTGAAGCATTTTGATTTTGGAAGATGTATTTGATGATCAATGTCTCTCTACCCTTTCCTTGACATCCTTGTAATTCAAGTTTGAGGTTTTGGAAATGGGTGCCTAAAAGTAATAGAAATTTTGAAGAACAGTTTCAGAGATCACTTCATAAGTGATTTTTGATGCCATGATCCACTGAAATTCTATTTTTTGAATATTTATTAATTTGGATAAGACAGAGAGCATATGTGCAGCTGCATAGGTATGAAAGCCAGAGTACAATTTTTGGATGTTGAGTCTCTTCTCACATTATGTGGGCTCTGGCGATTAGAACTGAGATCACCAGGTTCCACACCTTTCCATACCTTTACTTGTGTCATTTTGACAGCTTGAGAGTTTGTTATTTTTAAAAGTATATTTTCTTATTTGCTTTCACATAGTTTTAGAATTGTACTTTAATTCTACAATTATATTTTCTAAAATTTAACATACACACATACACACACATACATAAATACACATGCACAGTTGCTGTTCTTCATGTTTACTACTAAAATATTCTGTGCATTATTTAAGAAAATCATGGTTTCTTGTCAGCCCTGAGGGCTGTAATTCCATGATTCTTCATATTTTATAATTTTGATTGCATTTTACTTTATTCTGTGCATGTTCTTTCATATGATATATCTTTCAATAGCATTAAGTATGCCCTGAAAGGCACTAAGTTGCCTAAAAGCACTTTGATTCCTTCAGATTTTTTATTTTAAGCATTTAGGTGATTGCATGCTGCCTTTGATATAATGTTAATTGTTTTGGGCTGCAGAGACAAGACCTCTCTTGAGTGATGGCTTCTCCATTAATCGTAAGACAAATGTATGCCAAATGCCCTTTTGGATGAAAATGAATATTCCTTGTATTGTGTAAGAGAAGTTGTAAACTATTAAATGCATTTCTGGTTTTTTCTTTCTCTGTCCATGTGTAAGGACCTCCCTCATGTAGTGAAGTTCACTTGAATCCCCAAGAATTTACCTTGCACATCAACAGTCTGCACTACCTGGCCGTCTTTTCTCTGATCTAACAACTTAAGGTTTCTTTGTTTTCTCAGAAGCTTGCTTAGCTTTTTCAATTCAAGTGCATCATCACACTCTGCCAGAGCATGCATTTTTCTTGCAATGTAATCTAAATGTTTGTTTAGGCTGATATAGGAAAGAATCCATTGTCTCATTGGTATTGCCATTAACGTATTTTTTCACTGTCTTAAATTTCATTTTCCTCATCGAATGAAGCTATGCTGTTCTTATATTGTGCATTTTTAAATTGTTTCAATCAATAGTAATATAGACCTTGTTATGCCATCTTGATTGGAAGAAATATGGGTATAAACTTCAATAGCTTGTTTTAGTGAGATGTTCTAATATAAATAAAGATGATATATTCTTCACTTAGGCTTTCAGAGTTCTTCAGTAAAACATTCTGCAGTACCGAAGGCTAGTCTTGTTTTCCAGAAATCCTTAGTAGAATATCCCATAACATTACAGGAGAAGCTGATTTTCTGCCTTATGTTACATTAGATCTAGTTTGTACTTCATCATACATTCTTACTTTTAGTGTCTCTTAAAATAAATATTTCTTATTTGAAATATAAAAGCCTACCAATTGATAAGCATAGCCATTTAAATGAATTTGAAAAACTATACAGAGAAATGAAATTGAAAATAATATAAAAATGTATCCCATAGTCATTAATTAGCCTGTTTCTAGTATCAGTGTACTTGATATAGACCTATTTCATCTGCATATAAAATGATTTCCAGTGTCATATAATATTTCCTCACACTGCATTCAGTGAAATGAAGCAACACCACAGCACCAGTTATGATATGGAAATCAGCACCATACAAATTATGAGAGATTAAGTTTAACATGTCAATATTTATTTTTAGTTGTTTCAGCTTATGAAATTGATAGAAAATATTCACAATGCAAACTCATTTAAAAATTTTTCCACTTATGTGAATATCATGCAAAACATATTCTAGAATACATTCTTTCAACATAATACTCAAAGTATTATTCAATTACTTATGTTTAATCCTATTAAAGGAAATGTTTCTAATTCACCAGGGCAAAGTTTACATGACATATGTAACATAAAGAATGTCTTAATAGTATTTAAACCTATGAAATCATAACCTTTTAATTCTTTGTATTTATTTTGTAGTTGCTTGAAGAGCTCACTCTGATCTGAGAAAAAAATATAAATCTTTACTTGTTTTCTTCTTAACATTTTACTTTACAAATACTTTCAGTTAGATCAATAATTCTTTTGTGAACTAAAACTTAATAAAATCTTAAATATGTAAGTTCTTTTTCTATTTGCCTGTATAGAATATTTTGGAAATGAATATTTAATATAGTGCTAGAAGTCTCAATGAGTTAAAAACTCCTAGCATGCATTTAGTCCTGCTTAATAGTAAAGTAAACATTTGTATAGCTCATGTGTAATTTAATAGAATTAGGCTTGTTTACAACCTCTGAAAGTATTTAGTTTAATTTGCACTTCTTTGAAACTTCAATGAATATGTTGTTTTAGGTAGTAAAGGAAAAAGATGATAATTTCCTAACTGATTGTCTTTTGAAGTAATATTTCTTTGAAATTTTGTTCAAAGCTTACATGTGATTTAAAAATTTAACATGGATTTCAAAATTATGTATGTGTATATTCTATGTCTATTTATATATTAGAGATAATTTAAAATATGAAAATGTATATATGTCATATATGTGTGTCATATCCTTTAATATTTAATAGTATTTATTCATTTTCTACCCTTATCGACCATATATAAGGAATACACTCCTGTTCATTGTTAAGAATCCATATATAACATTCAACCTATATGAAAGTTCCTTTACATCCATAGAAGGTTGTAATTACATAGAATTAAATGTGACTAACATTGCATTAGTTTCAGGAAATAAAAGAAGACGAGACTCAGTATATACCTGAGAACCTTATGCAACTCTTCACAATTCTTTTGGTATTTTCTTCTCATTATTTTTATGCCACTTAGCATGACTATTAGAATTTTCATGTTGAGAACTTAAGCAAAGACAAATCAGAGAATAACTTTAATAACTAAGTCTTTAGTTATATACTGTAGTAGACTTCCTGCATTCCTATCACTACAGCTTATCAAAGGTATTCCAGGGTAAAAAATAATAACTGAAGACACCACTCGCTGGTTAAACATATGGATACAGATAATACAAGGGAGTCAGAAAAATGTAGAGTTTCTTCCAGGTTCATTTTTTTAAGCTGGAGGAGTAGATACAATCATAGCTGGATGCAATGTGGGTGAGATATGAGCCTACATTTCAGGATTCAACCTGAGAATCACAAAGAGATTAGATGGCATGTTAAACAAAATACAAGGAAAGTATTTATTGCAACAGTTTTTTCTGTCAAAAAGTATACATGGAACAGTAATCTGAAATTTTGGGTTATATCTTATACAGAAATCTTCAAATTTCATAGTGCTTTGTGTAGTAGTTCCCACTTTCAAATGGGGCATGCAATCCACAATGTCTAAGCTAGGATTGACATCAGAGATATGATCAACCCTCTTATATTTTACATTCTTTGTCATACATACACATTTTGATAAGAATTATTTCATAAATTATGCAATTTAAAGTTTAGATGTAATTGATAGAATAAAATATTTTTAGCAAAATACTCTTGCAAAATTTCTAGCATTGCTGTTTTTACAGTTTAGAGCTATTATTAATTAAAGCTAGAGTTATTTCAAAACAAAAACTATGATACCCCAATAATTACTGTGATGCCCAAGATTATTAATAAGTTAATAATTATCATGTGACATATCCAACATAGTTGAACTACATGCTGGGAAAATTCTTTACTTGGGTAGAATGGACACTAATGACTAAAAAGGATAAGCCTAAAATATATTCATCCTACATAGGATGATATACATTTTTGAAATGATGAATTTTTGCAGTTTTCATTTTTTCTTTTTTATTCATTTGCATGTGTTTTTGTGTGTGTGTGTGTGTGTGCATGTGTGTGTCAGTGACCTCTGTGTGGACCTGTAGAAGACCATGGATGACTTCCACAATAATACTGGATTTTTTTTTTTCTCCTTGTTGCTTCACTCTAGGATTTCCCAGGCTCCACCTTTCAGAGTCAAATATATAGTCTACTGCCTTTTGTACTTGGCATTTTTACCTAGTATCTAGTATTGTATATCAGGACCTTCTGCTTGTTAGGCAGAGGCTTAAACCCTGAACCATTCTCCCTAGCCTGAATTTTTGAGTTTTAATAGCACAAGAGGTCAATCGTATTACAGTATTTGAAACAGTGTAAGGAAGTGACAGATAAGAGAGAACTGCTACATCCTATGGTACCTTAAAATACTGTAAAAAAATATGGAACAGTGTTGGCTACTCATTCAGTGAGGGTGTTCATATGAATAATAAAGTCTCCACTGAATAAGTTTGCTAAAATTCCATGAAAGGATTAGTTAGTGAAGATTGAAAGTTTATAGTGTGGTGAAAATACCCAGTTTGTGACACTGGATTGAACCTAGTTCTGCCAATTATAAAGGAAGAAGATTAGCCTATGCATTGTTATCTATGTATATTGTAAGCACAACAGTCCTGAAAACTAAATTAGAATTATATATAAGACATTTACACAATGAGTGGAAATTATTATCCCAAAATATAAAGAAATTAGGAAAGAGGAAGCTGTTTTTTTCTTATCTGAATTGGGTGTTGAATTTCAAAATTCCATTTGAGAAAAAAAATTTAACACACCACATTTTACCTGAGTGAAAATTAACTGAACATACATACAATTGACATTTATATTTAAAGTGATATATAATTATTTTTATACTTAATTTCATTTTCTTTCTAACTATAATAAAACATTGTAAACCACACAATTTTGTAATAATTCAACTATTCCTCAGCATATTTTCTTAGATTTTGTACTTAAAAATAGTTAATGTTAATTAAATATGAATACCATCACTCTATATCACATATATGTATGATTTAGAAGTTGGTGGCGTTCTGTTCTTCCTTAGACAGTGGAATGATTGGTTTGGAGCTAAAAATAATTAAGACACTTTCATTCAACTAAAGGGATTTTGCCTGAATTTACAGTATTTTACACATTTATTGCTGAAGTAATTAAAGAGTTGCAATGATTAATGAAATAGTCCAATAAGAACAAAATGATAACTGAGATAAAGATTAGACAAATATATCTAATAATATATCTAACAGTTCACTTCAATTTTCTGTGATTATGCAGAATTAAGCATGGAACAAAGTACATTACTTGAAAAATATAAAATTGAGAAAACAGACACAAAATCCTGCCACATAGTCTCAAATAAAATATTAATAATTTTAGATGAATAGGTTTTTATCACAATACATGTATGTGTACGATGTCTCTCCAAATGAAAAATTGATAAACTTTGACTTTGCACAATGTCTTGCAAATATTTAGTCAATGAACTCACTTCTGATTCTGAAAATATCAATGCAATTTGTTTTTATCACGTTTGGTCCATTTTTATTGTTTGTTCATTTCCCTAATGTTAAAATTTGGTTTGATTTACTCCACTTTCAGTAACTTTAGTCTTACTACAATCATTATATACACATACAATGTATATATAACTTTCTTCACTATTAAGAAACAACTTGAAAATTGTTCGGTTTTCCTTTCTAGTAGAAGACACATTGGGAGATTGAATTGGGAATAAAAATAGAATTCTGGAAAAATTCCAAAGGCCATTATTGCATTTATATTTCCAGAGTCCAAAGGGAAAGTCAAATAAATGGAACATTTTCCCTTTCCTTTCCACATCTATGTCAATCTTTTCTTTTGCACCTTTTAAAAAATATTTATTCATTGTGTGTGTATGTCAGAGGGCATTGTGTGACTCTGTGGAGGCCCAAGGATGATTTTGAGAATCTGGGTTGCTTCTACTTCCTTTTTTGCTTGGGATTTCCCAGGCTCTGCCCAACACCACTGTTTGTGCCTGGCACTTTTTCGTGTGACTTGGTATCTGAATTCAGGTCCTTCTGCTTGCAACATAAAGTCTTAACTCCTGAGCCATCTCTCCAGCCCTCTTTATGTTCCTTAACATGACATTTTACACGTTTTTAGCTCCTTTTTCTTCCTGCTACTATATTTTATAAAGTTTTCAATTGCAATTTTTACTCTTTATGCAATAACTATCTGACATTTCTCCTCAATAAATCTTTGTATCATGTGGATCATATTTAACAATATCATAGATTCTTTAATATTTTTAAGTTTTTATGCAGTTTGATAATACTTAAATTGTTTGCCAATATGAAACCTTGATTTTGTTATTTTTCCATTAGGACAGAAAAATCATGACCATGGTTTAAGTTGAATAAAAGAAAACATTTCTAACTGCAACCTTTCCTTTGCATTTCTAGTGCTTGTGCTAACTCCTTTGATACATTTTGAATGCATAGCTCTTAAAATGTTACATCATAATCCTCAAAGCAAATTGCAAGATTTGGAAAGGAAAAATATCTATGGATGACTATGTAAGTTCTTAGAAAATACTTTTAAAAACAGCTATTTATTCATTTAATTTTTTACCTAGCATATAGAAATGATGACACCCAAAATAGCATGAAAGAACTGCATTTTATGGAAGTAATATTTCTTTTTTTCATTTATTTATTATTTATTCAATTATGTGTGTGTGCATGTGTGCGCGTGTGTGTGTGTGTGTAGAACCACAGACGAATTCGGAAACCACATTGGACAGCCTCCACTTCCTCCTTGTTTATTCTGCCCTGGGATTCACAGGCGCCACCCTACCAGGACCAGAAACACAGGCCTCCCCCACTTCTGCCTGGCGTCTATATGTGGGATCTAGGATCCAAACTCAGGACCTTCTGCCTGCAAGGCAGAGGTTTAACCCCTGAGCCACCTCTCCAGCCCATTATTTCTTAAATGTTTCATATGTATCTAGTAAGTCTTTTTAAGTCTAGTAAGACTATAAAAGTAAATTTTTCCCTTTGAATTTTGAATAAAACTCATGACATTTTAAGCCATTTTACATTACTTTTAAATCTTTGGTTTATAGCTATGACCACTTTCAGGATAAAGTAAATATTCTTCCAAAGACAAAAATCAAGAGAATTTGAATAAATCATTCAGAGATAAAAAATAATGTAGAAAAGGAGGGCATATAGTCTGGCAGATAAAAAGTAACCATTTTGCAAATGGGTGATAGACCCCTCCCTCACTGTGGTTGCCCACTTTTATTACATCTACCTTTGAATGTGCTTTCATCACAAGACTCTAGTTTAACAGCTTTTTGTCTCTGGCCAGGGGGTAACATACAATGCCCACCAGGATGGAGTGAAGGGCATTGCAGGAGCAGCAAAACTGCAAAAGAAAATCAACAAACCACAATCCAGAACTTCAGAGACTCTATATCAACCACCTAGAACTAGGCCAGCTTAATCTCTCCCCATTTTGAAGCTCAGGGAAATTTGCGGAAGAGGGGGCGGTAAGAGTGTAAAAGCAAAAGGATGGGAGAAGCAATGATATGTAAGATACTCCATACTAGTTAGGGCTGAAGCAATCATAATTGGACTTTGCATGCCCTGCACATTGTCCAACACACTGTTGACCTCACAAAGTCTAGCATCTGCCAAAGGCACCAAGATCCTTGGAGGCAAAGGATTGGCAGCCACAGCAGTGTTCCTATACTTAAGGGGAACACGGGAAAGGGTTCAGGGAAAGGCCACTGGGTCCTTGTAAGTCATCGGAGAGGAGGGCCCAGAGGAAAATCAGACATGCACAAGAAAGGACTCTCTGGGAGTTGGGGCGGGAGGCACTGGGGGATGGGAAGGGAGGAGGGTGGGGAGGGGGAGCAGGGGTACGGGGGGAGGAGGAGGGAGGGAGGGAACTGGTGTACCTATTAAGTTTTTATGAGCTGAAATAATAATAAAATGTATTAATAAAAAATGTAGATTACAGGTTTATAGAAATTCAAATCTTACAAATATGAGCCTTATTCTAAGCTAATATAACCATTGATTTGGGGGAGTTGAGTTCAGATCCAAAGGACCCACATAACAGATGGACACACAGTCTGAATGTCCGTAATCCCCACACTCTTCGGGGAAATGGTAGGCAGAAACTGTGGAATCCCTGAAAGCTCATGAGCCAGCCAATCTGGTTTGCACAGTGATTAAAAAAAAAAAAACGAGAATCTGTGTCTAATAGATGAACGATGAGGAATGATACCCAAGGTTATCATGTGAACACTTTCAGACAAATGCATGAAAACACAAATATAGATGCTTGACTTTGTGCATGTGTATTTACACACACATATTACAGAAACATAAAAAAACCCAAACAAGCAAAACAAACACAACACAGTTACTCAGAACAAAATAAAAAAAAACTCAATAGATAAGTTATATCTGTCTCTACAAGAGGGGTTTTTACAGGACATATGAGAAAGCCAGGCTTTTTCCATTTTCATTGTCAGAGTTTCTGGGATTTTAAGCCATTTCACAGTCAAAAGATAGCAAAATTTGTGGAAAGAGAAAATTTGCTTCTCATATGCTTGCTCTATCACTTGCTCATGCTATGTCTGCTCAAGTGGATTTGGCTGCCTTCGGTCTTGAACTATGAATTATTGCAATCCTGGTCAAAAACGTATTTTTTCTGGCTGACTGCTGCTTACCAAACACTTTCAAGATTTGAAAAATCAAACAGACTTTTTCAATGAAAATTAGGATTTTATCCCCGAATGCCATTTTAATTTTTATTCACTGTTTCTTCTAAATCATTACAATTTGACTGCCCCTATTCTCTAATTCATCACTTAGACTTCTTATTAACTTCCAGCTTCAAAATTTTCCTTCATTTCCTCTAAAGTGTGCCTGGCTCTGGGCTTAACAGTCTTAAATCAAAAAGTAGGAAGCAATTTCCCAGTCAAGAAAATCTTGAAGCTAATTATCATAGCCACTAATGTTTTAAAATTTGATCTGATTATTTGCATTACTCTTTGAGCTATATATTGCAGAATTTATCACAGTGTTCCTCAATATGTGTTAAATGATGTAGCCAATCTCACTTGTTCTGCATGCCTAGAACTCATATGCAGTTTCCCTCCACCCTGCTTCCATGCTCCCTCAGTACTTATTGTGTTAAACTTTTACTCACTTTTAAAACCTGATTTAAATGCCATTTTCTCCCAAGACTATAAAAGTAAATTTTTCCCTTTGAATTTTGAATAAAACTCATGACATTTTAAGCCATTTTACATTACTTTTAAATCTTTGGTTTATAGCTATGACCACTATACTACAAGGAAGTAAAGACAAGCAATAAATTTGAACTTAAAATACATATAATAGATGATAAACAATCTGTAAGGAATTTATCACACAATGAGCTTTTAAGTAGTCACACTTGAATGAATTTAAAACAAGAAAATAAATAGCATAAATTACATAGAAAAAGCAATTGTAACTCAATTCAGAATCAGTTAAAAAACTGAATCTTGCAAAGTTTGTAAAATCCTGTCATTGGAAATAAAAACCTATAAATAAAATATGAACTAGGGTCATAGTTATTATTTTTAAAAATCTAGATTATATTACATTCTTAAGGGGAAGTTAAATGAAATAATTTTCTGAGCATTGTTTTGTTTAATTGATGCCATGCAAATATTCTTAATTACTTTAATGATTGTCTTATAATCACTATATCTATATGACAATTAGCACATTCATAGTGTTAAACTGAAGCTCCCTCGTTTAAATACATATATGACATGGTTACATATTATGTAATTACAAAGGTTTGGGAATGTTTTTATTTGGTTCAATTAAGCAAGTCCATACAATCAAAATGTCTTATCACTATTTGAATGCAAGTGTTTTCTGATTCTGCAGTTGCTGTCTCATTTTGGGATTCTCTTAACTTTTGCCATGATTAGTTCTCCTTGCAATATGTAGTTAAAGACATTATTATTATTACTATTTAAATGGTCGAATTAATTAATGTTTCATTAGTTTAATAATTATCACACATTTTTGAATGTCAAATAACCCTGATGTCCTTGAATGGATGACACCTCTAAGGGTGTCTTTGAACTTTTCCTCTTTCTACATCCTAAGTTCAAGGAGTGAACAGCCATGCTGGCATATTCAACAGTTCAAAAACTTTTGAGTTAGCAAGTGCCAGGGCAAATATCTTTTTAAAAATTATTTTATTTTTCTAATTTTACAAGCATCCTCTATCCCCCCTCTGTCTCATTTTCCTCTCTTCCTTTCATCAATCCATTCCACTCCCTTCTTTCCTCCTGCCTGTCAGCTTCTATGGACCCCAAGGTTCTCTGTCAGTAGGATGGCTTAAAGAGAAGCAACTTTGTATGCTCCAAGAAGCCTGATCTTCCACAGGCCAAATATCTTGAAATATCCTGTGCCTTTGTGATAACAAAATCCTATGCAATGTCAAAGAATTCTATTTTGCTTTATAAGTGTAATTCAATATATTTATTTTGGTATATGAATATAATTGTCTTGTGAAATTATTAGTACATTTTAATAACTTTATGTGCTAATGAATATAATGAACAATATATTGGTATAATGATACATATAACATTCTTTAATTACTGGTTAAATACTTCAAATTATGTGTATTTGAAATTTTCTTTATGCCTTCTAAATAGTTTTTCTGAGTGAATATTTCATAAACAAGACTGAAGACACACTTCTCACAGGAGTAACTAGTATACATTTTAATAAATACTCAGGAATGTACAATTTTGGGTTATGAAATACATGAAACCTCAATAGATTTGACAGAGCAATGAGCTGGCTCTGTCCCCAGATCTGTTCCTATTTCTATTCATATCCTTTTCCCTTTGGAGTCACTTGACACCTCCCCCTTTGAAATCGCCACCCACTTCCCAAATACTCACATCCTTCAACTCTTCTTCATGTGTTACATTAATTTCTTTTTCTTTTTTACATGTAAATAAATTTAAATCTAGATTTCACATATGAAAGAATGATGAGAATATTTGTCTTTTTCTCTCTATTTCTTTTGCATAATGCCGTAATGGGTTGAGGAACCACAGATTTTACCGTACCTTTTGAACTGACTTTTGTCTGGGGTCTGTATGAAACCAAACAGGGAACTAATGTTTCCTTAGTGTTCGCTGTTTTATCATAATCTTAGTTAAGACTTGTTTACTGCTTGTTTTAATTAAGAATCTTTTCAGTTGAATGAAAAATTAAGTAACAATTATGTTCCTTAGGTTTAACACTATTCTTTTCTTCAACTGGATTAGTATAATATAATATTTAAAAATTATGTGATCACAGACACACCATTAAATGGAAGGTTTACAAACCATACCTCATAGAACTTCCAGGATGTATATATCCATCATATAAAACATTGGGGGCTTATGTTGGCGAGACAGCTCAGCTCTGACTTGCAAGGTCCTCCTGAGTTGGGATCCCAGATCCCATACAAAATCCTCAGGTGGAAAATGGTGGTGTCCCATACTTCAGGTCCTGACTGGCAGAGCCTGGGAAGTCCCTAGGAAGCAAAAAGGAAGTAGAAGCCATCCAGAATGATCCCTGAAGTGACCCTTCATCCTTCACAGGGACACACATTTCCTCTGACACACACACACACACACACACGCACACACACACATACACACATACGAACACTAAATAAAAAAATAAATAAAATATCAGGGACTTAGTTCCACATGGGAAAATTCTCTTAAAATATATTAGTAACTCATTTACTTGAACATATGCACATTTCTGTGTTTGATCTGATTTCAGGCTTTTTGTTTAGTAGTAGAAATAATGTTAGTGCATGTTGGATTTGTTTCCCATTACAAATTTCAGCCAGAACAAGTAAATTCATAAAACTGAAATCACATATTTTCTAAATGTTGCTAATTTTTTAAAAAAATTTTGATTGTGTTACAAATTGTTTCTATGTTTGATAAGATTATATGCACATTGTGTGGTAAAAATACTTTATGAAAATGGTGCTTGGTCTGAAATATATAACTGTAACACCGTTATGGCGAGAGGTTATATTAGTCAGGGTTCTCTGGAAGATCAGAATCAATGACAAAGCCAAATCCCTCTTAAAAGGTCTTGAAACTCGATCTCAATGGAGGATTGAAGATGCATGGCTCTGAAGTCAGCGATGAACAGAGGCAAGGTCTGTGAGACCAGGCTCCAGAGACAGTGGGGAACAGTGACAAGATGGAAAGGTCTGAGCTCTGAGTCAGTTAAGGACTAGAGGCAGCAGCAACAAAGAA
Organism: Typhlomys cinereus; assembly: GCA_023101885.1. Classification (NCBI taxonomy): domain Eukaryota; kingdom Metazoa; phylum Chordata; class Mammalia; order Rodentia; family Platacanthomyidae; genus Typhlomys; species Typhlomys cinereus. The sequence continues at coordinate 3,528,242 of JALPQD010000235.1, read as the reverse complement.
GGCCATGATACTTGGAGAGGTACTCAACAGCAAGTTGACAAAGGAAGTATACCTCCTGTGTACTTCTTCTTATCCATGCACCACTGGAAAGCGCCATTATGGACTGGGTTTTCCACATCAATTAAGCAAGAACCTGTAGACTTATTCAGAGGTCTGCTCTAACCATTGAGTTTTCAGAGAAGGGCCCCAAACAGCCTACAACTGTCAAGTCGACGCTAGAATCTAACTATAGCAAAGATATATTATTCACCAATCCAAGCACACTGGAAAAAGTTACATCAACCTTGATATCAGTGGGAAAATAGCTGTGATACTATCTTTAAAGATGCAGCAGAGAAAACAGTTTAGGTTACAGTGTTTTTCCTTCATGTGAGAGACAAGTAAAAGCACAAATATTGGTATAAAATGGGAGGAGTGGGAAGGATAAATAAAGGGAAGGAAAGGTATGGGAGAGAGGAGGATGGTGTGAAGTTTGCGAAGCTTGTAAAAGTAAAAAAAAATAAAATATGAAAAATAATTGAGTTTCGCCCATCGACTGTATAAGTGCAGTGCTTGGCTCTGTGTAATGGGGGGCAGGGAAGGTAGGGGTTAGTAAGCATGTGGTTGGTTGCCTGGAGGCTGACCCACTCTCTACTGTGTCCTATTCCTATTCTTTTCTCTCCTTTAATCCCCTTCTTATATAAAAGCCATTTTTTTTTAAGTTTTTATCTTTCAATAAAAAAGGATCTTGGGGCTGGAGAGGTGGCTCAGGGGTTAAGCCTCCGCCTTGCAGGCAGAAGGTCCTGAGTTCGGATCCCAGATCCCACGTATAGACGCCAGGCAGAAGCGGGGCGGCCTGCGTCTCTAGTCCTGGTAGGGCAGAGCCTGTGAATCCCGGGGCGGAGGAGTTGGCGGCGTCCATGGTGGTTCCCGAATTCGTCCGTGGTTCTACACACACACACACACACACACACACACACACGCGCGCGCGCGCACACACACATACATACGCACACATGCACAATTGAATAAAAAAATTTTTAAAAAAATTAAAAAAAAAAAAAAGGATCTCAACACCCAGACAGGACACAGCATAGTGCAGTGGAAGAAATGTGAAATAGACAACAGCCGAAAAAGAATGCATAGTACTAGTCACCTGTGGTGCTCACCCAGCCAAATCTTTCCCCATCATAAGGCTCGGGGGACTTTCAGAGGACAGAGCGGTAAGATTGTAAGAGCCTACAGATGGGGGGATTCACTGCTGGACAAGACATTCTACTCAAGGCTGAGCTGCCATATCCAGGAACTTACTAAAATAAGACTTTTCCTTACCAGACTTGCACAGTGACTAACATACCATTATGCCCCCCCCATTGACTAGCGAGAATCTCAGGAACCTTAGGGGCTAGGGAAACTTAGGGTGAGTGGGAGCGTCCCTATCCGTGTGTCTGCCCAAAGAAGGGCCGCTTGATCTGCCACAGAATCCTGCACTTGCACTAGAGCAGGTGATCCAGGAGGAACTGGGAGAATCATACAAGCAGACAGACAGGACGGTGGTAGGGAGTGGGATGGAGTGTTAAAGGGAAGTATGGGGAAGGAGGGGAGCAGGGGTCACTGGGTTTATAAAACTAAAAAAATATATGCAAAACAAAAAAATGGAGTTGTAAGCTCAGAGAAACATACATCTCGTTTTCCATGTGACTACTCCAGGAATTGACCTTGCAACTAAGGATACATATGCTGAATAGCACAGAGTCTGGTTGAGAGTATCATCTTTTTAAGGATACAGGCAAAGAACTTCCACAAAAATTTCCCAAGAAAACAGCAGTTTTCAATGTTAAATTGTTATTAATTGACTGGTAGGACATTATGTCACATTAATTCTTTTGGTAAATCAGTTATACATGTTGTAATTGTTTGTAGGAAAATATCTTCCTCATGAAGAAATAACAAAGCACCATAAATCATTTTTTTAATTTTTTTTCTGCTTTTTATTTTTTATTGACTTTGTCTTTTTCTCCCTCTTTAATCCCCATTTCTATCCCCCTTCCTATACCCAGCACAGTTCTTCAATTCTCCTGCTGTTTTCAAGACTTTTCACCTTGTGGCCCACTGTGCTTTATCAAGTTTCTCTCTGATGACATATGTTTGACATACTCATGCTCCAGTAATATAGATCAGTAGGTATACCATTATGGCAACACTTTCCTTTTCTTACCTAATAATTCTGATTCTCTCAAAGACTCCTGTAGCTTCTTGAGATCTTTCACTTTTCCTTGTGAAATGTTGATAAAACAGTGTTGCAGTTTGCCTACATAGTTGCTGAAAAAAATCATCATTGGATGGCTTAAGGGAACAAGGGGTTTATTTTCTTATGATATCTAGTTACAGTTTCTGGTCCATCCTGGCAAAAGAGCCCACTGATCACACCATATGTACACAGGAGCAGAGAGAGGATGGATGTTCCTTACTTGCTAGAACAGAATTTCGGGCCAGGTTTATAGAAGAATGCCTCCTTTCTCAAACAATTTCTTTCTTTAAACCTTTTACCCACCTGCCTTGCGACTATCCCATCCACCATAGCTGGGCCTTCTCCATCCACTAGACAATCTCATGCAGGTTTTCTCCGAGCTTAACTCAACTATTAATTCTCTTCCAAATGTGTCTAGAGTTCAAATCCTCAATTGTTAATTGACACGTGTATCTAACTATAACAGACAATTCCCATGTAGTTCTTTACATGTCCAGGAAAAGCTCTTCATGTCTACTGCAAGCTCTTAAAATCCACAAGGTAATGTTGGAATGTTAGTCATTGTGTGTAGTTCTGGGGGCAGTAGAAATCACTGCAATGAATTCCTGGTGATGCAGCATCCTAACAATAATTACAACATTATTCATATTTCTTAAGTCTAAAGAGAAGTTAGTGAATGCACAGTTTAAGAGAGAAACCACTATTCGTTATACAAGGATATGGGTTTGTTTCTCTTTCATATTCATATCTGCAGGTATTAAGAATTTCTGTCAGTCTTTCATTTAAGCATAATATAATTCACATATAATTCTTACATATTAAGGAGAAGTCAATTAAACAATTATCACTAAAGTAGGAGAAAATGTTGGAGTTAAGTAAGTAGCAGTCTGTGATACTAGATTATTTTAATATCCATGATGTTATTTTTCATTTCAGTGTGTAGACTTTACATTTAAAGATAGATTTCAATCAAATGTTACTAACTCATCAATTTTTACTTAGTTGAAACTGTATAGGTGACATCTTCAGTCATGTTGACTAAATTTTACTATAACTTAAACAATGAAACATTGTTATAGGAGTATATTATAATATTGGCATATATAGGGAAGGTGAAAACTACTTTGTGCATTTCATTAGCTTTCTCTGTCCTAATTATGATGATGGATAATATATTTGAAACATATATCATCATATATTGTAATAATAGATCTGGAAACCAAGTCTTGAAATTTATTTTTACTTGCGAATGTGCTAATTATGTCATCCTTCTAGCTTCCTTTTTCTATTTCTCTTTCCTTACCTATTAAAAATGAAATAGTTTTCTGATATTTTTCATTGCTTTGAAAATGCAATGCTTCATGAAACTTTTGTATGCTTCTGGTTATGTATATATATATATATATATATATTTGTAAGAATATATATATTTGTTTTTTCTTTTTTATATTTATTTATTTATTTATTTATTTATTTGTTTGTTTGTTTATTTATTTTTCTGCTCATACAAAGGTACCCCTGTACCTTCCCTCCCTCCACCCCTCCTTGGACCTCTCTGTCTTTCTCCCCTTCCTCCTTTTCTCCCAGTGCCCCCTCCCCCCATCTCTGAGGGATCCTTTAATGTGTAGATCAAACTTTCCTCTGGGTCCTCCTCTCTGATGAGGTGTAAGGATTCAGTGGCAATTCCTAGAACTATTTCTTGTGTTCGCCTTAAGTATAGGAACACTATTGTGACTGTTAATCCCTTGCTTCTAAAGATCTTAGTGCCTTTAGTCCATGCTAGAATTTGAGAGGTCAATGATATGTTTCTCATTGCTCAGATCATTCAGAGTCCTATTATAATTGCTTCGGTCCTAACTTGTGTGGAGTATCGTGCATATCATGACTCCTCCCATCCTTGTGCTCTTACAGTCTTACCTCCCCCTCTTCCGCAAATTTCCCTGAGCTTCAGGATGGGGAGACTTTAGGCAGCCCTGATTTCAGGTGGTTGTTACAGAGTCTCTGATGTTCTGAATTATGGTTTGTGGAATTTTTTTACAGTTTTCCTGTTCCTGCAATGTCCTTGGCTCCATCCTGATGGTATTGGATGTCACACCCTGGCCAGAAGTAAAAACCTGTTAAATAGAGTCTTGTTATAAGAGTATATTCAAAGGTAGATGGAATAAAAGTAGGAGAATGTGGTAAGAGAAGGGTCAATCAACCATCTGCAAAATGGTTACATTCTATCTAGCAGCCTATATGCCCTCCCCTTCTGGTGAGATCGTACCCCATCAGTTGAAAATGATCAGGAAGGAAAGTCTGTGAACTTCACCAGATGTCTCATTATTTATTTGCAAGTCCTTGATGGTGGCCTATTTTTTATGCTGTAACATGGTCCCGTCTCTTTGTTTCTGGTGGAGCCCTCCTTCCCCATCCATCCTGTTTATAATCTTTACAATTACTGTAGGTATTGCAGAGATTTGTCTTTGAGTGTCTCTAAGTGGGTTTGGTACTATGATCCACCTATTAGGGAGTACATATGGCGCTTAATTTTCTGTGTCTGGGATACTTCACTCAATATAATTGTTAGTAATTCCATCCATTTCCCAGAAAATTCCATTAATTCATCATTTTTGATGGCTGAATAGTATTCCATTGTATAAATGTACCGCATTTTCCTTATCCATTCGTCAACTGTTGGAAATTTGGGCTGATTCCATGACTGCTATTGTAAACAGTGTTGCTATGAACATGGTCGTGCTTGTGCTATCGTGGTGAATTTTTACTTTATGGGAGATTGTTGCTAAAGTGGCATAGCAGGGTCATATGGCATTTCAATTTATAACTTCTTTAAGAATCACCAGACAGCTTGCTAGAGTGGATGTATGAGCCTGCATTCCCACCAGCAATGTAGGAGAATTCCCCTCTCTCCACATACTCTCCAGCACTTGGTGTTGCTTGTATTGTGGATTTTTGCCATCCTGACAGGGGTGAGATGATATCTCAGGGAAGTTTTGATTTGCATTTCCCTGATGGCTAAGGATGTGGAGCATTTTTTAAGATATTTGTTAGACATTTTAATTTCGTCCTTGGTAAGGTTTCTTTTAAGTTCCAAGGCCCATTTTTTAAGTGGCCCATTTGTTTCCTTGGTGTTTCGTTTTCTAAGTTCTTTGTGCACTCTGGACAGCAGAGTTCTATCAGATATGTGGTTAGTGAAGATTTTCTCCCATTCTGTGGGTTGCCTTTGTGCTCAAGTTACAATCATTTTATCTGAACAGAAGCTGTTTAATTTCACAAGATCCCATCTGTTGAGTGTTGGTTGTAGTGACTGTTCTATTGGATGTCTGTTTAGGAATTGTTGGCCTAGCCCAATCAGCTCGAGGGAGTTCCCTACCATTTAATATATGGTTTTTATAGTCTCTGGCCTTACATTGAAGTTCTTGATCTATTTGGAGTTAATTCTTGTACATGGTGACAAGTACGGGTCCAGCTTTAATCTTCTGCATGTGGATATCCAGTTTTGCCAGCACCATTTGTTGAAGGTGCTATTCATTTTCCATTGGATTTTTGGGCCCCTTTGTCAAAGATCAAATGGCTGTAGTTGTGTGGGTTTATATCTGGGTCTTCAACTCTTATCCATTGATCTGTGTGTCTATTTTGGAGCCAGTACCTGGCTGTTTTTACAACTATGGATTTGTAGTATAGACTAAGATTTGGTAAGGTAATACCTCCAGCTGTGTTTTTGTTACTCAGAATTGTTTTTGCTATCCTGGGTCTTTTGTGCCTCCATATGAACTTTGAGATTGTTTGGTCAAGTTCTTTGAAGAATTGCTTTGGGATTTTAATTGGTATAGCATTGAATTTGTATATTGCCTTTGGTAGGATGGTCATTTTTATGATGTTGATTCTGCCAATCCAGGAACAAGGGAGGTCTTTCCACCTTCTGGTGTCTCTTGCTATTTCTTTCTTTAGGGTTTTTAAATTTTCATTGTAAAGGTCTTTTACCTCCTTGGTTACGTTTATACCAAGGTATTTAATTTTTTTAGGGGCTATAGTAAATGGGATTGTTTCTCTCAAGGCTTTTTCACTTCTTTCATTCTGGGCATATAGGAAGGCCTCTGATTTTTGCACATTTATTTTGTATCCTGCCACCCTGCTGAACTTCTCAATTAGTTCCAGGAGTTTCCTGGTGGAGCATTTGGGATCACTTAGGTATAAGATCATGTCATCTGCAAATAGGGATAGCTTGACTTCTTCCTTGCCGATTTGAATTCCTCTTATGTCCCTTTCTTGTCTTATGGCTTCAGCTAAGACTTCAAGTACAATACTGAATAGAAGTGGCGAGAGTAGACAGCCTCGTCTAGTTCCTGATCGAAGTGGGAATGCTTCCAATTGTTCCCCTTTAAACATAATCCTTGTTGTGGGCTTGTTGTATACAGCTTTTATTATATTGGTAAAGGTTCCTTCCATTCCTACTGTCTCTAACGTTTTGATCATAAAAGGCTGTTGGATCTTGTCAAAAGCTTTTTCTGCATCTATCAAGAGTATCATGTGGTCTTGGACTTTGGACTGGTTTACATGATGAATTACATTTATTGATTTGTGTATGTTGAAACAACCTTGTGTGCCTGGGATGAAGCCTACTTGGTCCCCGTGAGTAATCTTTTTAATGTTTTTTGAATCCGATTTACTAAGACTTCGTTGAGAATATTTGCGTCTGTGTTCATCAGAGAGATCGGCCTATAGTTTTCTTTTTTAAGTGAATCTTTAGTAGGTTTTGGGATTAAAACGATATTAGCTTCATAGGAGGAATTTGGTAGTGTTCCTTCCTTTGCTATTTGATGGAACATTTTAAGGAGTATTGGTGTTATTAACTCCTTAAATGTCTGGTAGAACTCTGTGCTGAATCCATCTGGTCCAGGACATTTTTTGGTGGGAAGTTTTGAGATTACTTCTTCAGTTTCCTTATATGTTATAGGACTATTTAAATAATTCACAACTTCCTGATTCAATTTAGGTAGGTTGTGTTTACTTAGAAATTCATCCATCTCTTTTGTATTGTCAAACTTCACAGAGTATAAGTTTTTGAAATATGATGTTATAATTCTCTGGATTTCTTGGGTATCAGTAGTGATAACTCCCTGTTTATTTCTAATTTTTCTTAATTTAGGTTTTCTCTCTCTTGCTTTGGTTAATTTAGCTAGGGGTGTATCAATCTTATTGATTTTTTCAAAGAACCCCTTTTTGACTGGTTGATTTTTTCTATCGTTTTCTTAATCTCGATTTCAGATATTTCTCCCCTTATTTTGCTAATCTCCTCTCTTCTACTACTTTTGGGATCAGATTGCTCTAGTTTTTCTAAAACTTTAAGCTGCGTTGTTAAGTTGTTTATTTCTGATGTTTCCATTTTTTTGATGTAGGCATTAAGAGCTTACCTCTTAGAACAGCTTTCATTGTGTCCCAGAGATTTTGGTAAGTTGTATTTTCATTATCATTCGCTTTCAGGAAATCTTGAATTTCCTTTTTAATTTCTTCCTGAATCCAGTTCTCATTCAGCATCATATTGTTAATGTTCCAGGAGGTAGTGTATTTTCTCTTGTTTGTTGTGTTGTAGATGTCCAGCTTTAGGCCATGGTGATCTGACAGGGCACAGGTTAGAATTTCAACTTTTTTGTATATGTGTAGATTCATTTTGTGGCCCAGTATGTGATCTATTTTGGAGAAAGTTCTGTGTGCTGCTGAGAAAAATGTGTATTCTTTGATGCGTGGGTGAAAAGTTCGATAGAGATCTGTAAGGTCCATTTCTTTAAGGGTTTGATTAACCTCCAAAGTGTCTCTGTTAAGTTTTTGACCTGTTGATTTATCCCATGTTGAGAGGGTCGTGTTGAAATCCCCAAGAATTATCGTTTTGGGATTGATTTCTTGCTTTAGACTTTGTAGGGTTTGCTTAATGAATGTGGGGGGCTCATAATGGGTGCATATATGTTCAGTATTGTGAAGTCTTCCTGGTGAATTGTACCTGTGACTAAAATGTAGTATCCATCTGTGTCTCCTATGATTTTTTTTTTTGGTTTGAAGTCCACTTTGTCTGAAAGCATAACGGCCTTTTTTCTCATTCCATTAGCTTGTAGAATTTTTGACCAACCTTTTTTTTAGGAGTGCCTGTCTTTTGTGGTGAGGTGGGTTTTTGTAGGCAGCAGATTAATGGATTGTGGTTTTTAATCCAAGTTTGTAATCTGTGTCTCTTAATCGGTGAGTTAATTCCATTAATATTTAATGTTATAATGGAGAACTATTTTTACTTCCGGACATTTATTATTATGTTTAGTGGCTTTTGTAAGTGTATTGTTTCGCTTTTAGTGGTATTGTACTTCTCTTCTGTTCTCCTGGATATGCATGTTTTTTGTTTCTTCAATCTTGAGTATCATTTCTAGCATTTTTCAAAGTCCTGGTTTGGTGGACATATATCCCTTCAAGTTGTCTTTGTGCTGGAAATTTTTTCTTTCTCCCTCCATCATAATGGGTAGTTTTGCAGGGTATGTCAGCCTGCGGTGACATTTTTGCTCATTCAATACTTGAAGTACGTCTCTCCAAGCTCTTCTTGCTTTTAATATTTTGATTTTGAAGTCATTTTTTATTTTCATAGGTTTAACTTTAAAAGTGACTTTTTTTTTTCCCTTGAAGCTCTCAGCACCATTTTCTTTATCTTGAATGTGGAGTTTTTTGACTATTATTTGCCGTGGCAAGTTTCTATTTTGGTCATATCTGTTTGGGGTGCAGGAATGCCTCTTATATGGATGGGTCTCTCTTTTTTTAGATGAGGAAAATTTTCCTTGATGATAATTTGAAAAGTTTCCTCAGGGGAGGTATTTTGAGATTCTTGCTCTGGTATTCCATGAATATGCATGTTAGGCTTCTTCAGGGTATCCCATAACTCTTTAATATTTCTCTCGAGTATTTTTTTTTGTCTTTAACAACCTCTTCCATTGATGTGGTAAATACTCCCACTTTGTCTTCAAGGTCTGAAATTCTGTTTTCTGCTTCTTTAGTTCTGCTCATAAGACTCTCTGTTGAATTCTGGGTTGAAGATAACTTCTCTTTTAGTTCAGTTTTAAACTTGACTTGCGTCTATTTTAACTGCTCAATGCCTGTTTTTGCTTCTTGCACTGTTTTTCTCACCTCCTCCAAGTGTCTGTTGTATTCCTTTTCAAAGTGACTGATGCAGTTATTTAATTCATCCCACTTTTCCTCTTTCAGAGTATTGAACATGGTAATGATCATGTTTTGAAAGTTGTTATCCTGGGTCAGGCTTTCTTGGCTATTTGCTGTGGGTTTTTTCTGGTTGGAATCTATCATTATGGGATTAATTCCTTCAGTGGGAGATTTGTTTACTTGGGTGTTGTTTCTCATGGATTTGCACTTTGACTTGGGCATTGTCATTTTTGCTCTTAAGACCTTCTTTCAATTTCTGTGCGTTTTTCACTGAACTTTATTATTTGGCTTAGTGCAGCTCTGGCTGGCTGGTGGGAGGAGCTAAGAATATATATTTGTAAGAATTTATATATATATATATATATATATATATATATATATATAATTTTTGTGATTTATAGATATATAAAATATGTCCAGGGTAAGTTATATACTTCAGAAAATATTTAGCACTACCTATGATCATTTGAAGGTAGGGTGGATGATACTGTCAGGATTCTTCAAGATTACTTTCTTGATATTTCTTTATATTTAAATTCCTGCTAGGATAGTAGTCACAGTAGTAGTATTAATAGTAGTACTAGATGTAGCAGTAGTACTAGTGGCAACAGCAGCAGCAGCAGCAGTAGTAGTGGTGGGGGGGAGGCAGAGAAGTTGATGAATGGGACTGATGTGGCAGCTATACAGGAGTAAACATTTTGTGCTGCTACACTGAGTAGAAACAGTGACTGTTTATTGAAACATATTTTGATTGTTTTGCCAAAAGAAGCCAAATGTTTGAAGAAATATGTTGAACCAGATTATATTCTTGTAACAAATCATCACATAGCAACTAAATAATGTGTATAGTTCTTTTAATTTTTTCAGTTAAATTAATTTAATAAAATTTGAAACTGAAAAATGAATATTCTTGGCTGCTGAGATAGGCCTTTTTGATAAGGCCTGTTCTGTGTAAGCCTGACATTTGATTCCCCAAAACGCACATTTAAAAATAGCTGGACAGCTGTGGGAGCATCCTGTGAATCAAAAACAGAGATCTACATGTACACCGGAAAATAAGATTGTCTGATCAATGAGGAGTGAGTTCAGTTGTGAGACCCTGCCTTCAATAAATAAAATGAGAACAATTAAAGAAGCCACCTGACATCAATCTAAGGCCTCCATATGCCTGTGCATACATGAGCCAATAAATATACTAATTTGTCTTTATACATGCATAGGTCATTACATTTAATAAGTTTGTTAAATATATTGACAAGCATAGAAACTCCTATATTAAGGGTGCTTACATGATCCAGTGCAATAAAAATGAAGTACTTACAGGTATGGTCTGTTACTTTAGGTAACTTTTGCTATGTTCAATTCTGAGGAAACAGATCATGTCCAGAGGCAAGACTTTCTTGGGTTACCATTTTATAAAATAAAGTATTAAACAACATATTTACACCTGTACCATGTCTATGAAATTTAGGTTTAACATCTGAAATGAGAAAATTATCTTCTATAGGTATTCAATCACATATGTGTCCCTGGAAGACAAGATCTATTCTAAAAAAGATCATGCAATCCTCTTCACGTGCTTACTTCTCTAACTTAATTTCTGAACTCAATAAGAAGTATTGATATTATATTTATTTTCCCAAGAACTCCTAAATGTAGAAGGATTGAAATATTTAATACCATTTACTAACCTGAGAACACCTGAATGTGGAATATTGAAATCTTTGTTATCAGTTACTAACCTGTGACAAGCATTCAATTTACCAACTAGAGAAAGAAGACAGTAAGGTCCAAATAACACATATTATCACAGATGTTGTTAAAAAAACAGTTATATTGAATCAAATTTGAATTAAGGAAGAAACATATGTTCATCATCGCAGAATTGTACTATCACTATGATATTTATGTACGTAGTGTACTATGTACTCTAAGATATGTAGTATCAGTAAGATTATAAGTCAGAATTTATTCTGGATATATGAAGTTTACAAGATCCTAAAACAATTTTAGGGAAAATATACATAAAAATAAGACAAACTTCAACTTACTTCAATTTACACCTTTAATGTGATTTCAACATATTGTAACTTTTCAATATTCATATGGTATGAACATTGTCATTAATATCATTAAACTTTAAAACACTGCTTATTTGGAAGGATCATGTAACTACAAATATATTTGTAAAATTTAGAAATTCCAAACAGCATTGCAGTAACCAATGACCAAAACTCTTAATGCAATAGTTAGTATCATAATGTCTTTGTTAGATTGATATATAAAATATTATTTATTGTTTCCTTATTTAGATGTATGTCTTTACACCCTAGAGAATAAAATTTTCTATAATTTTAAAATTTTACAATTTTTGTGTGCATATTACATTTGTACTTTAATTAAAAATAAAGGCCACATTTACAATGTTGCTATGAATAAGTCATATTCCAAAGTGTCAAGAGAGCCAAGCATAACTTTCCTGCTTATATTAAAGCAATTAAAATGTTTTTGCATTTCTGACATTCAGTGCATAAATACAAGCTACAAAATAGGGTGAGCATAGAAATGACAAGGATTTACCTTTGATGAAATAATAATCAAACAATAGGCATATGAAACTTGGATGAAAACTTTTATATATCAATTTGACAGACTTATGGGTGATTCACATTGTTAGCAGAATATTATTCTTAAATTTCTCTGTGAGTGTGTCTCTTGGAAGAATTTCTCTTGGTTCTGTAGGTTAAACAAAGAAGATTACTTCACCACAGGTATAATTTTTATCAAATAGACTGAGCTCTGGATTAGAGGATAAACATGTAGAAAGGGCTATTTTTTCTACGTACAAAGTCTGCTCTTTTTTAGCACCTCTGCTCTTCAGGCACTTGTTCTTGACGATTACATTACTTTCTTCCAGTTTAAACATGGCGTTCTGCACACCTTCTAGACCACTGTATTCCTATGGACATATTTATATAATTTCTTCCCCTTCCTGCCTTTTCCTCCTCATCTTACACTTCCTTCTATTTCACCTAGTCTTTCTCTTCTCTCTTTCTCTACTTTAGATCTCAGTCTTTCTCTCTCTCGATCCTCTCTCCCCTCTTCTGTTTCCTTTACTCTCCCCTTTTTGTGCTTCTAGTTGTCTACAAAGACAATTGCATATAAAATAGTGTAGAATTTTGAATGTCCCATCTTAGGAAAACTGTGTTGAAGTTTTTTGAAATGGAAAATAGCAAAAGAATGGGAAATTCAACATAAATGGAAAGTGGAATGTGATAAATTAGGCATTTTTCTGTAATTGACTTCCCATCTATTTGATATACATTATTTAGCCAAGAAACAAAAAAAATCTGTTTTTAGTGAATGATATGTGCTCTTTTGGACGTTGTGACAGACATGAAAATTTGCACAATGTGAATTTTGCTTCCATATAAAATAAACAGTAACTGGACTTGTGTTTTTTATTCTGAATAGGTTAATTTTAAGAATGATTGGTTCCTGTTAAGATTATGCCAGAGAATTAGTAACAATTGTGAGAGAAAATAGATTAAGATATATATTCTTGGATTTGTGAAATGAAATGAACTTTCCAGATCTGAGTGCATCCAAGACAGGAATGTACAGTTAAGCATAGCAATGAATCGATTGAATGTAAAAATATCTGATCTGAACCATTAAGATTCAATGATCACAAATAAGGGTGAGATATCTCATTCTGTAATGTTTGCAAAATCTATAAACACATAGAAAAATTAAAATAATCTGCTTTCTTAAAGTAATTTCTTTTCATAATGATCACAGAGTAATGTAGAACTCCAAAGCAGAAGTGGCTGTTTGCTATTCAGTGCTCAGAACCTTTCATAAAAGGCAGCACAATCTCTGTGCATTATCTTTCCTGCTACTTTTGACCAATTGGGAGTTTCTTCAAGAACTGACAATTCTGTGGAGTAGAACAAGCTCTTGACTCATTACTGAGCCATGGAAACGCTGTCATGTAGGTCTTCATGAAAAAAAAAATTCCATTAGGAGCAACTTAGAAGATAGAATCACAGAGCCATACTGTGTAGTTATGGGCCTATTGTCAAAAACATTCCAGAAATAGCTGCAACTTAAAAGTCACTGGAATAAATAATTCTGAATGTTTTTCATGTTTAAAAGTAACTCTTTGTACTCTGCAATAATGTTTATTGCTGACATCTGTGGAGATTTACAAAAAAGATGTTTTAAGTCAACTTTTTAAACATAATGTTTATTCTGTCCTTTAATGGTTTCTTGCGAGCACACTTGCTTTCATTTATTTTTTAAAATGATTATTTTTGTGGCAGTTATTTTAAAAAGATAAAATAAAAGCCTACTGGAATCATGGACATTTTTCTGAATGTTCCCTGGCCCACAGGGGAAAAAAAATATCCATCTGACATTTTCAGGGCCTGTACCTGTTACGGTATAATTACCTTGCGAAGTTGAACACCTCTCCAAGAATCCTCAGCAGCTAAGAAGAAACACGACCCAGGCTAACAAGTAGCATCCTGCAGCCCTGACAGGTGTGAGGAAGTCTCTTATTTATTAATGTTTCAGCTTATTTTAGAATAACTTTGTATTTACATGGAAGTTGTGTATATTATATTGTTTCTGTAAAACTTTTACCTAGCTTTCCTATTATTAATAGTTTACTTCACTGAAGTAGGCTAAACTGATAGAATGATATAAGTTCTTGACCATCCACTCAGCTCTAGAATTTATTGGTCGACTCCCAGTTTTCCAGTGATGTTTTTCAGAGTGCCTTGATGAAATATACAGAACCTCATCTCATTGGACATGATGATACCTCACTTCTGCTGATCTCTGACAGATTTGCAGTCTCTACAACTTTTCATGATGTTGAGAGTGGGGAATGTTTGACAGACTCAAATAGTAACCTGTAACAGGCTCTCAAATTGAATTTGCCTATACTTTTTAATGTTAAACTTGACGTGCTCTTTTTGACATCATATCTAAGACTACAAAAGCTTCATGTGATTTCACTAAAGATTTTCACCTTTTCACATGTGTCTGACAGCACCTGCCAGTTTTGCTATCATTCTGTACTTTGAATGAGAGGTTTATCTCTAGTACATCTTCAAATAGGCATGATTGTCATTGGAAGGGAAAAGTTCTCCCTTCTCTCTGTCTCTGTCTGATTATTACACAGGAAACTAAGTCTATTCTTCACTTACCTGTGTATTCAGTAATTTCCATTAATTAATTTAAATTCATGTAATATTTTCACGTGAACTTATAATCTAACATCATTTTCACTTCATGTAACAAAGTTATCAAATTTCAGCTTTAAGAACTTTGAACATTAAGAATATGGAATTGCTAGCTATTCCAATTTGATAAGTGTTCTAATTTTTAAACTCCAAAACATTCTTTTTTAATGTATTCTTTTTGTGTATTTATTTAGCATGAATGTGTGTAAGAGTGTGTGTGTGTGTGTGTGTGTGTGTGTGTGTGTGTGTGTGTTAGAGAGCACTATGTGTCCCTGTGGAGGTCAAAAGGTGACTCTTCAGGAATTATCCTGGATTGATTTTATCTCATTTTTGCTTTGTTCTGGGATTTCCCAGGCTTTGTTCACCTGGGCTGGAATACAGGCTGTCCCTGTTTTTGCCTGGCATTTTTTATGTGAGACCTGGGATCTGAACTCAAGACCTTCTGCTTATGAGGTAGAGTTTTAAACACTAAGCCATCTCTCTAGTCCTCTCCAAAACATTCGTATGCTTTGATCATTCATATATATAGTAAAAAATGTATACACTAACCATTTGAAAGTCCGCATCACATTCATAATGTTGTGCTTCTATTAATACTATTCACCACAGTTTCAATCACCCCCAAAACACTGACTTTAAAAATCTTCGCGATAACCATGTAATGTATTAACTATAGTCGTAGTGACATAAACTTGATGCTCTTTACCAAAAATAATTCAAACATTCTACCTCCTGTAAGCTCCATTGAAATTCTGCCTCTATGAATTCAGCTTGTTTAGATTTCATACCGATTTACTTTACTACCATCAACATGAAAGGTATATCTTTTCTGTACATTGTTGCCTATACTTGTGCTCATTTGTCATTTTAATAATACATAATCTCTACTTATGTGATGTAATCATTATGATAGTAGCTTATGTTGCTCTAATGATTAGTTGTTTTAAGCTTTTCATATTTTTTTTCTACTCATACAACTTTAACAGGTACACCGGTCCACTCCCTCCCTCCAACCTCCCACCGCCGGATGCCCCCCTCCCCCCTCCCTCCCCATCCTCCAGTGCTCCCCCTCCCATCCCCGGAGCATCTTTTAATGTGCATGCCAGACTCTCCTCTGGGCCCTCCTCCCCGATGAGGTGCAAGGACCCAGTGGCATTTCCCAGAACCCTTTCCTGTGTTCCCCTTAAGCATAGGAACACTACTGTGGCTGTCAATCCCTTGCCTCAAGGATCTTAGTGCCTTTAGCAAATGCTAGACTTTGTGGGGTCAATAGTGTGTGGGACATTGCAAAGGGCATGCAAAGTCCAATTATGATTGCTTCGGCCCTAACTTGTGTGGAGTATCTTGCATATCATTGCTTCTCCCATCCTTGTGCTCTTACAATCTTACCACTCCCTCTTCTGCAAATTTCCCTGAGCTTCTGGATGGGGAGAGATTAGGCTGGCCTAGTTCCAGGTAGTTGATATAGAGTCTCTGATGTTCTGGATTATGGTTTGTTGATTTTTTTCCGGTTTTGCTGCTCCTGCAATGCCCTTCACTCCATCCTGATGGGTATTGGATGTCACCCCCTGGCCAGAGATAAAAAGCTGTTAAACTAGAGTCTTGTTATAAGAGTATATTCAAAGGTAGATGTAATAAAAGCAGGAAACCTCAGTGAGGGAGGGGTCAATCACCCATTTGCAAAATGATTACTTTTTATCTGCCAGACTATATGCCCTCCCCTTCTGGTGAGATCATACCCCATCACTTGTAAATGATCAGGAACAAAAAGTCTGTGAACTTAACCAGATGGTATATTACTCATTTGCAGTCCTTGATGGTGGCCTATTTTCTCTGCTGCAACATGATTCCTACCTCCTTGTTTATGGTGTAGCCCTCCTACCCCATACCTCCTGTTCATATTCCTTGCAATTACTGTAAGTATTACAGAGATTTATCCTTGAGTGTCTCTAGGTGGGTTTGGTACATTTTTAACAATTGTTTATCCCACTCCATATTCAACGATGTGGGGGTTCTCCAGGGATCACAGCTCCATCTTGCAGGCCGGTGCCTCGGGTCCTCCACAAGGAGGAGCGGAAAAGGTGAGTGCACAGTCCACCCGCTCCCAGCCCTCCTTCCCGAGGACAATCAGATGCGACAGAAAGTCTAATCAAGCAGGAATTACTCTACTGCATGTCCACAGCCATCTTACATAGGCAGAAACAGTAAGGGGAATTCCATGGCGGGGAAATGAGCAACCAATCACCTTAAAAGTCAAGCCATCACTCAGGCAACAGCGAAACTTCTTCAAAACATCCTGAGCTATGTATGCCCTCCTCATTTCCTCCATCAAAACATCTTGATCAGCCCCCTCCTGACTTCCTCCTTCAAAACATCCTGAGCTATTCAGAACATCCTGAGCTGCCCCTTCCTGACTTCCTCCATCAAATCATCTTTGTCTAAATTTGCCAGATTATTGAGGTCACCTAGACTGAGGCTCCCACACAACAATTTTATTAATAGAAATCAGCTCTCTTTCTTACTACTGAATTCTTAATAATTCCTTGTCAAATACATGGCTTGCAATACATTCTTAAATTTTGTGGCTTTTCTCTTCCCTCAGGTGATTGTCTCTCTGGCAATGTAAAAGTTTCTTGGGCTTGATGTAATCACGCAGACCAAATTTTGCATTACCTGTAGGGGGTTTTGTGGTCATATGAAAAAAAAATCATTCCCTACATCAATGTCATAAAATCTGGTCCCATAATCTCTGTTGGCAGAGATACAACTTAAAAAACTTGTCAGTTTGCAAATTTATATTTACTTGAAACTCTTTAGGGAAAAGTCTGAGTTTCTTGTGGCAGTTTAGAGAGGCATTCAGAGTAGCATAAACTATGTCCACAGACTTGGGTCAAGTCCCTCTCTTTCTGGCTGACAATTCAGGACACATGTGTCTTCTCCAGCTCAAGACATGATCAGTCTCTTGTGGAACTTCACTAGAGTGATTTTCTCTTTAGTTTGTGAAAATGAACTTGGTAATTTTCTCTCAAGTTTGTGAAAACAAACTTGGTTAATATGTGAAACATTTGATACATAATTATATAACAGAAGTATGTTAAGTTAGTAATTCCTCTCTCTCTCTCTCTCTTTCTCTCTGTGATTATTTGTGACTTCCATTTTTCCGGACAACATTCTAAATAAGCTATTTTATATTTAAACATTACTTCCTTAGAAATTCTATCTTATTCATCCCTGAACACATGGAAGGAGCTATTTTATTTCTGAGCTGTTCTGCACTCCAATCCGAACCCTGCCGATATACAAACATGTTCTACAGATATCACATGGAAGATAACTGAAACAATGGCGAACTAATACCATATTCTTGTTTCACAAAGAGATGCATAAAACTGAATTGATTTCATCAAATTGCAGATAAATCAAAAGGCTAAAGAGCGTTTTATACTCTCTCTGTAAAATTCAGTTTCTTTGTCTCCAATATCTGACAATTTTTTTGCCTGTGTGTTTGTGTGTGTGTGTGTGTGTGTGTGTGTGTGTGTGTGTGCGTGTTTGTCTGTGTACCAGAGGAACTCTTGTGTAGCTGTAGAGGCCAAACAGTGTATATAGAAATCATCCTGGATTGTTTATACCTCCTCATTGCTTTTCTCTAGGATTTCCCAGGTTCTTCTTTTAAGAGCTAGAAGTATAGGCACTGCTATTACTGTCTGGTGATTTTATGTGGGACCTGAATCCAAGTCCTTCTGTTCTGGAGGCAGAGTCTTAATCCCTGAACCTTCTCTACAGGCCATTTGACAATATTTTCATGAATGGTCCTTGCTACACGTGAAGACAGACACTGGTCTTATTTATTTATTCATTATTTTTATGTCACTTGCACACGTAAATGCAATGAAACCATATGTTTTCACTCCTTACTTACCTTTTCCCAATATCCATCCAGTCCTCTTCATATGTTCTTTTTTCCATTCCATCTCCCTCTTGCTTTAATAGCTTATTTCATGCATGACATACTGGGTTTCATCCCAATGTTTGCACTGGCAATTGCCTGAGCAACCATTGATGTATGGACTATTCAACTTGTACTCCAAGCAACCTGCAATGACTTTATTATTTATTTTAGGGATCACATGAAAGGCCAGTCTTCAAGAGGAAGTACAAAATTACAGTACATAGTTCCTGCATCTGAACCTGGCCTCAGATTCTTCTCCTCACCCATCACTTCTAACCATTACATTTTGGATGCATGGAAGTCGACATCTGACACTTCTTAAAAGATTAAGCTGTAATATTCATAGCATATTTAAAAGTAAATATTGTATTTTAGTTTTATGGATATAAACAAAAATAAACTTCATTATTAGGTTAATTTTTCTTTTTTATTTATTTTTTCCACTCATACAAACTTGATAGGTACCCCCATTCCCATCCCTCCCTCCACCCCCCCTGGATCCCCTGTTTCTCCCTTTTTCCCCTTCCTTTCCCCCCTCCCTCCCTTTTTCCCAGTGCGCCCCCCCCATTCCTGGAGCATCCTTTAGTGTGCATGTCAAACTTCCCTCTGGGTCCTCCTCACTGATGAGGTTAATTTTTCAGCTCAACTAACTTAACTTATGACAATTAAAAAGTACTTTCCTTTTGAAATTTGTGTTTTCTTTTTCTCCCACATTTTATTTCTTTTCCTAATCATGCAAGGTCAATACATACCTTGTCCTATTCCTCCCTCCTTCCCTTCCCAGGAGTCCCAATTGCACTCTTCTCCTTCCCTCCTTTCTTTAACCACCCCTCGCTCCCTCCCCGTCTCTCAGTGCCTCCATTTTACATCCTACCATCCCCTGTGTGAATGCCAAACCTACCTCTGAGTTCTCCACCCTAGTGAGGGCTCAGGACTCAGTGCCATAGTCCGGAGTCCCTCCTTGGGCTCCCCGTTAGTATGGGAACTCTATTATGACTGTTTAAACCCTTGCCTCTAAGGATCCTACTACCTGGAACCTTCTCCCCTGTGACCCCTGCTACACTTTAGGGGGCCATTGACATGTCAGTCATTGTACATGTCAGGTAAAATCCAATCCTGGATATGCAGTCCTACCTTGTGTGGAATATCTTGCATCTCATTGGTTCTCCCCATCTTTAAACTCTTAAACTCTTGCAGCCCCCCCCCCCAATTCTTCAAAGTTCCCTGAGTTTTAGGATTGGGAGAGATTTGGTTGGTCTGGTTCCAGGTAAATAATGTAGGGTCTTTGGTGTTCTGAATTATGGTCTGCTGTTGTTTACAGTTTTGCTTTTCCTGCACAGCCCTTGGCTGCATCCTAATTGGTATTAAAGGTCAACCAAAAATAAAAGACTGTTTAAGTGAAGATCTTAATATAAGAGACTCAAAGGTAGATGGAAGAATAGGAGTAGGACACAGAAGTGTGGTGGTGGGGAGGGCAGTGTCTCATTTGCAGGATGGTTACCATCTATCTGCCAGTCCTTATCCCCTCCCTGATTGGTGAGATCAAACTTGTTCATTCCCAAGTGACCAGGAAGGGAAGTGAGAGTGAGCTGCACCAGATGTCTCACTATTTACTTATGATACATGACCATGGCCTATTTTCTCTACTAAAGCATGTTCCTCTACCTCCTTTATTTTGAGGTCCTTCTTTCTCTTCCCTCTTGTGATTACAAGAATCCTTTGTGATTACAGTATAGTATTATAGAGATTTAGCTTTGATTATGCCATTAAGTGTGTTTGCAACTAGGATACACTTATTAGGGAGACATATAGTGCCTAACTTTCTGTGTCGGGGCTACTTCACTCGTTAATTTTTCTAATTTCAACCATTTGACAGAAAATTTCATTAATTTATCTTTTTTGATGGTTGAGTAGTATTCCATTGTATAAATGTACAACATTTTCATTATCCATTCTTCAACTGTTGGGCATTTGGGTTGATTTCATGACTTTATTATTGAAAATAGTGCTGTAATGAACATGATTGTGCTTGTATCACTGTAATGAATTTCTGCACTATGAGGGATTATTCCCAGTGGTGGTATAGCCAGGTCATATGATATTTCAGGACTTAACATTTTTAGAAATCGCCATAGTGATTGCCAGAATGGTTATATAAGCTTACATTCCCACAAGCAATCTAATAAAGCTCTATTATCCAGAGTTCACAAAGAACTTAAAAAAGTAAACACCAACAAGATAGATAGCCCAATTAAAAAATGGGCCTGGGAACCAAAAAGAAACTTTTCCAGGGATGAAATAAAAATGTCTATCAAATATCTCAAAAAATGTTCCACATCCCTAATCATCAGGGAAATGAAAATCAAAACTACCCTGAGATATCATCTCACCCCAGTCAAGATGCGAAAAATCCAATAAACAAACAGCACCGAATGCTGGAAAAGATGTGCAAAGAAGGAAATTTCTGTTCTTCTGAGAGTTACAATTTAAAGTTAAATATCAGATCATGTTAACCATAATAAATATGGAAAACCACTTTGGTCAAATAACAAATGATATTGCTATATGTTTGTGGAATGTTTCTAAGATCAGTTGTCACACTACCTGAAGAAATTATCTGGATCAGTACATTTCAATACAAAGACCAGCCCTAGATCTGATTAGAACCTTCCAGTACAAACCAGAAGAAAGGCACCCTAAAAGAGAAAGGAGACTCTCCACTTCTTTGACTCTTCAGGAATCCTGCAGTCTTCAGCTGTCACCCACTGGTCTACTGGACTGAGCAGCTATGAACCTCTGGGATTTTTTCAGCGACTTAACCTGCCTCCTGCTTCAGCCACCAGCCATGTTCCCTCTGCCACAAAAGACTGTTTTTCCTCTCTGGAACCTTTTTTAATTTTTTTTTATTTATTCAATTGTGCATGTGTGACTGTGTGCACGTGTGTGTGTGTGTGTGTGTGTGTAGAACCACGAGCGAATTTGGGAACCACCATGGACTTCCTCCACCTCCTCCTCCTTGTTTACTCTGCCCGGAGATTCACAGGCTCCACCCTACCAGGACCTGGCTTCAGCCAGCCCAGTGTCTATACGTGGGGTCAAGAATCCACTCAGGACCATTCCGCCTGCAAGGTAGAGGCTTAACCCCTGAGCCACCTCTCTAGCGCCACCTCTCTGGAACCTTAAGCTGAATAAATCTCCCTTTCTCCGTTAAGTTCCTTGTCTTTGAATGCTCTCTCTCACAGCAACAGTTAAGAGTAACTATCCCTTTTTTTTCATTGGTACAGTTGAATATGATACTCACAATAAACAGCTTGTGTCATAGTTAGACACAGTGACAACTTGACAGTTGTGGGTTTTGAGCTTTGGGCACATTTGTGGAGAATTAGTGGTTGGGTTAAGCCCAGAGCAAATCCTGCAGGAGATTGTCTGGCTGATGGGGAAGGCCCAGCCTGTGGTGAGTGGGACTAGACCCTGAACAGGTGAATAAAATACCGAGAGTCATTTGATAAAGTTGGAATCCTTATGCATACTAAGCTAGACATGCTTGTCTGACAAGTAAGAACCATACCTCCCTCAATCATTACCTACAGATCGTGTGGCCAGTCCCCTGGGCCTGGTGTTGGTGCGTGCTCATCCCGCAAGCTGGATTGAGAACTGTAACCAGTAATTGTAATCATAAGAGAAAATAAATCCCTCATTCCCTTAAGCCGTTTGATGGTCATTTATCAGCAACCAAGAAGGTGAATTGCAACAGCTTGTGAGTTATACATACATTATAAGGAAATGTATGATCTGATTTCATCTTGGTAAGAAATATGAAAGGCTATCATTATCATTGTTTTTTATTATTTTTTTCTACTTTTGCAAACATACTGAGTATTCATTCACTGAGTATTCATTCACTGAAGTATTGTAAGTGATTGAAATGAGATTAAAGTAAAGGGATATGATTCCCTGGTGTGTTTGGGTTTGCTTATATGTTTGTTTTTTGTTGAGATCTTACTGTATGCAAGTGTATTTAGATGTATTTAGATTATTCTTTATGATTCATTGTTTTATTCATTAGCATAGCAATAGAAGTATTAGAAGATAAGAGGTGTGGCCATTAATTCATATCCTCAAGGAATGGCTGAGAAGAAGACACAGTTTATCAATTTCCCATAAGCCCATATCACTGTATATCAAAGTATGTCTATATATAAAAGAATGCCAAAATGCTGAACCAGTCTTCTCTATTTTATCCATCTATGCAGAGAGTAGACCCACACACTTTGGGCTAGGTCTTCTAACATCGTTAAGCAATCTCCCACACACTTGCTTACAGTTGGTCTTTACTAATTCTTCACAAATGTGAATAAAAACTCACCCCTCAACTATTAAGCTAATATTTATATCTAATTTCCATAAAAGTTTTGAGCAATTTATATTTGTTTGCTTGAAGTGTATATCTCTAGAGATATGGAACTAAGAAAGGAGCCATGAAAGGTGGAGTTGAGGGCAGAGGAGGGTTGTACAACTTATGTTCTTTGTTAATAGAGGAAGAGGGCACCAAGGATGGTGTTGTTTAACTAGGGGTGAAGTGGGATGGAAAAGAGAGATGTGCTTCTTCAAAGGCCTTTGTCAGAGGAGATCACAGTCTGGAGAGATTATCATATTATCATATTAATTCTAGCTTGACCATGCTGCTAAACTGTCCCTGAGTATTTATACCCTTAGAAATCTATCCTCATTCTTGATTGAAGAAGTTTCTCCTTACAGTGAACAGTTACTAAGACAGAGATTCATAGCTGTTCAGCATGCTAAGAACACATGAATTTTGTGTTCTCTGTATTAAACAGGACACCTATATCACCTGATCCAAGACTCAAAAAACATTGTAAAAAAAGAGATACAAAAAAATGCAAGAACCAAATGGAAGGATGATGGACAAATGGAAGGAGGATGGAAAGATGCTATCATATGGGCATGGCATGGCTGTCTACACATTAACTCACACAGGTTCAGTGACAAAGGAAAAACTGGACAGTAACTTTTTTGGATGAGGGCAACCATGATGGAATGGTCAACAAAGGGGGCAGATGTGTGACCAAGATTCATTATATACAAGTACGAGAGATTTAAATATCTAACTTATGAGAGAAGTGGCAGAGCCCAGCTTCATTTGCAAAGACAGGCTTACCAAAAATGACACACTTGTAATCTTAATTTTTCACCATACAGTTAGGTGAACTGTTAATTAGCTCATATTCAGAACATGAGTTAAGTTATTTTTCCTGAAATTTATTTTAACAAAGAAGAAAAGGCAAAGTGGTATAGATGAAGTCACCTCAGGAAAAATAGAACGTCTAGATAAATTGTATCTCAAGATGTTTCTTCTTTGTTCAAGAAGCAGAAAGTCCTAGTCTGGCCTTTCGAATTCCCCTGCAGGTTGCTACAACAAGACAGAGTTTCAACAGCTCATGACCTGGAATCAATAATCACAACATTGCTTGTGGCCATTCCACTGTACAAGCACTTAACGCCTTGTCCACTATACACTATAATTCTGGAATCTACTAGCTTTCTTGAGCAATATCTACCAAGAATATTTATTCTATTCTCCAAGAATATGAATGGTACTCAAAAATGTACCAAAAAATTACTTTAATCGCATCATAAGATCATTGTCTCCATTGTCAAAAAACAATTTCATCTGTTCTTGTGTGAACCAGTGGAATCTTTAAAAATTTAGGATATATTATTCTATGCAATTTAAGTTTCTCCCTTCCTATGGGATAAAAAATTTCAACTCTATTCACTTACCAATATCTGCTGTTCATTTCATATACATTTTGCATATAACTTGAGAAACTATTCGATAAATGGTTTGCGTTTTACGCTGTTCATGATGATATTTTGGTTACTTGCTCAGGAAAGTGAATTTCATAAGACCTAATGAGTCTTAATTCTATGATTATCCAAGTACATTTGCTTAGAAAACTCTACCTAAAAGCATGACACATTTTGTTTTTATTCACACAAATTGGAAATCAAAACTAAAAACATGTGGAAAATAATAAAAAATTAAGTGTTAAAATTTCTTTTTTAAAAAAATTTTTAACATTATTTATTATTATTTCTACTCATACAAACTTAATAGGTAAACCCCTTCACTCCATCAATTCTCCTCCCCCGGAACCCCCTGCTCCCCCTCCCCTCACCCTTCCCTCCCCATCCCCCAGGACCTCCCCCTCCCATCACCAGAGCATCTTTTAATGTGCATGCCAAAATCTCCTCTGGGCCCTCCTCTCCGATGACTTACAAGGACCCAGTGGCATTTCCCTGAACCCTTTCCCATGTTCCCCTTAAGCATAAGAACACTACTGTGGCTGTCAATCCCTTGTTTCCAAGGATCCTGGTGCCTTTAGCAGATGCTAGACTTTGTGAGGTCAATAGTGTGTTGGACATTGCACAGGGCATGCAAAGTCCAATTATGATTGCTTCGGTCTTAACTTGTGTGGAGTATCTTGCAAATCATTGCTCCTCCCATTCTTTTGCTCTTACAATCTTACCGCCCCCTCTTCTGCAAATTTTCTTGATCTTCAGGATGGGGTGAGATTAGTCTGTCCTAGTTGTAGGTGGTTGCTATAGAGTCTCTGAAGTTCTGGATTGTTGCTTTGTTGATTCTCCCATGCAGTCCTGCTGCTCCTGAAATGCCCTTCAGTCCATCCTGATGGGCACTGTATGCCACGCCCTGGCCAGAGACAAAAGGCTGTTAAACTGGAGTTTTGTTATAAAACACATTCAAGGGTAGATGTAATAAAAGCAGGAAACCTCAGTGAGGGAGGCGTCAATCACCCATTTGCAAAATGGTTCCTTTTTATCTGCCAGCCTATATGCCCTCCCCTTCTGGTGAGATCATACCCCCTCAGTTGTAAATGATCAGGAACGAACGTCTGTGAACTTAACCAGGTGTCACATTACTGACTTGCAGTCATTGATAGAGGCCTATTTTCTCTGCTGTAACATGGTCTCCTCTCTCCTTGTTTCTGGTGTGGCCCTCCAACCCCATCCCTCCTGTTCATAATCCTTGCAATTACTGTAGGTATTACATAGATTTATCTTTGAGTGTCTCAAGGTGGGCTGGGTGGGTTTGATAATAGGAGCCACCTATTAGGGAGTACATATAGCGCTTAATTTTCTGGGTTTGGGATACTTCACTTAATATAATTGTTTCTAATGACATCCATTTCCTGGAAAATTCCAGTAATTCATCATTTTTGATGGCTGAGTAGTACTCCATTGTATAGATGTACCACTGTTTCCTTATCCACTCATCAACTGTTGGACATTTGGGTTGATTCCATGACTTTGCTATTGTAAACAGTGCTGCTATGAACATGGTCGTGCTTGTGCTGTCGAGGTGAAACTCTGCTATATGGGGGGTTATACCCAAAAGTGGAATCGCAGGGTCATATGGCATTTCAATCTTTAATTTCTTTAAGAATCATCAGAGGGCTCGCCAGAGTGGCTGTATGAGCCTGCACTCCCACCAGCAATGTAGGAGAGTTCCCCTCTCTCCACATCCTTTCCAGCAGTTGGTGTTGTTTGTATTGTGGATTTTTGCCATCCTGACCAGGGTGAGATGATAACTCAGGAAAGTTTTGATTTGCATTTCCCTGATGGAGCATTTTTAAAGATATTTGTTAGACATTTTAATTTCATCCCTGGTAAAATTTCTTTTAAGTTCCAGGACCCTTTTTTTAATTGGGCCATTGGTTTTCTTGATGTTTAGTTTTCTAAGTTCTTTGTGCACTCTGGACAGTAGAGCTCTATCAGATATGTGGTTAGTGAAGATTTTCTCCCATTCAGTGGGTTGCCTTTGAGCTCATGTTACAATCTCTTTATCTGAACAGAAGCTCTTTAATTTCACAAGATCCCAACTGTTGAGAGTTGGTAAAAGTGACTGTGCCATTGGATGTTTGTTTAGGAAAGGTTGACCTAGCCCAATCAGCTCAAGGGAGTTCCCTATCCTTTCAACTATGGTTTTTATAGTCTCTGGCCTTATATCAAGGTCCTTGATCCATTTGGAATTAAGTCTTGTACATGGTGACAAGTACAGGTCCAGCTTTAATCTTCTGCATGTGGAGATCCAGTTTTGCCAGCACCATTTGTTGAAGATGCTGTTCTTTTTCCATTGGATTCTTTGGGCCCCTTTGTCAAAGACCAAATGGCTGTAACTTTGTGGGCTTATATCTGGGTCTTCAATCCTTATCCATTGATCTGTGTGTCTATTTTGGAGCCAGTACAAGGCTGTCTTTATAACTATGGATTTGTAGTATAGACTAAGTTTCGGTATGGTAATACCTCCAGCAGTGTTTTTGTTACTCAGGATTGTCGTTGCTATCCTGGATCTTTTGTGCCTCCATATGAACTTTGAGATTGTTTGGTCAACTTCTTTGAAGAATTGCTTTGGGATTTTAATTGGATAGCATTGAATTTGTATATTGCCTTTGGTAGGATGGTCATTTTTACGATGTTGAAAGTACCAATCCAGGAACATGGGAGGTCTTTCCACCTTCTGGAGTCTTCTGCAATTTCTTTCTATAGGGTTTTAAAGTTTTCATTGTAAAGGTCTTTTACCTCCTTGGTTAGGTTTATACCAAGGTATTTCATTTTTTTAGGGGCTATAGTAAATGGTATTGTTTCTCTCAAGGCTTTTTCACTTCTTTCATTCTGGGCATATAGGAAGGCCTCTGATTTTTGCACATTTATTTTGTATCCTGCCACCCTGCTGAAATTCTCAATTAGTTTCAAAAACTAATTGGGATCACTCAGGTATAAGATCATGTCATCCGCAAATAGGGAAAATTTGACTTCTTCCTTGCCGATTTGAATCCCTCTTATGTCCCTTTCTTGTCTTATTGCTTCAGCTAAGACTTCAAGTACAATATTGAATAGAAGTGGTGAGAGTGGACAGCCTTGTCTAGTTCCTGATCGAAGTGGGAATGCTTCCAATTGTTCCCCATTGAGCAAAATCCTTGCTGTGGGCTTGTTGTATACAGCTTTTATTATATTGTTAAAGGTTCCTTCCATTCCTACTGTCTCTAGCATTTTGATCATGAAAGGCTGTTGGATCTTGTCAAAAGCTTTTTCTGCATCTATCGAGAGTATCATGTGGTCTTGGACTTTGGACTGGTTTACATGATGAATTACATTTATTGATTTGCGTATGTTGAAACAACCTTGTGTGCCGGGGATGAAGCCTACTTGGTTCCCGTGAATAATCTTTTTAATATGTTTTTGAATCCGATTTGGTAAAACTTGGTTGAGAATCTTTGCGTCTGTGTTCATCAGAGAGATCGGCCTATAGTTTTTTTTTTTTTTTTTTAAGTGAGTCTTTATTAGGTTTTGGGATTAAGACAATATTAGCTTCATAGAAGGAATTTGGTAGTGTTCCTTCCTTTGCTATTTGATGGAACATTTTAAGGAGTATTGGTGTTATTAGTTCCTTAAATGTCTGGTAGAACTCTGTGCTGAATCCATCTGATCCAGGACATTTTTTGGTGGGAAGTTTTGAGATTACTTCTTCAATTTCCTTATATGTTATAGGACTATTTAAATAATTCACAACTTCCTGATTCCATTTAGGTAAGTTGTGTTTACTTAGAAATTTATCCATCTCTTTTGTGTTGTCAAACTTCACAGAGTATAAGTTTTTGAAATATGATTTTATAATTCTCTGGATTTCTTGGGTATCAGTAGTGATGACTCCATTTTCATTTCTGATTTTGTTAATTTGGGTTTTATCTCTCCTGCTTTTGGTTAATTTAGCTAGGGGTGTATCAATCTTACTGATTTTTTCAAAGAACCAGCTTTTTGACTGGTTGATTTTTTCTATCGTTTTCTTAGACTCAATTTCACATATTTCTCCCCTTATTTTGCTAATCTCCTCTCTTCTACTACTTTTGGGGTCAGATTGCTCTAGTGTCTCTAAAGCTTTTAGCTGCATTGTTAAGTTATTTATTTCTGATGTTTCCATTTTTTTGAAGTAGGCATTAAGAGCTATGAACCTGCCTCTTAGAACAGCTTTCATTGTGTCCCAGAGATTTTGGTAAGTTGTATTTTTATTATCGTTCACTTTCAGGAAATCTTGAATTTCCTTTTTAATTTCTTCCTGAATCCAGTTCTCATTCAGCATCATAGTGTTAATTTTCCAGGAGTTAGTGTATTTTCTGTTGCTTGTTGTGTTGTGGATGTCAAGCTTTAAGCCGTGGTGGTCTGATAAGGTGCAGGCTAGAATTTCAACATTCTTATATATGTGGAGATTCGTTTTGTGGCCCAATATGTGATCTATTTTAGAGAAACTTCGTGTGCTGCTGAAAAAAATGTGTATTCTTTGGTGAGTAGATGAAAAGTATGATAGAGATCTGTAAGGTCCATTTCAGTAAGGGTTTGTTTAAGCTCCAAAGTGTCTCTGTTAAATTTTTTACTTGTAGATTTATCCCATGTGGGAGGGAGGTATTGAAATCCCCAAGAATTATCATTTTGGAATTGATTTCTTGCTTTAGACATTGTAAGGTTTGGTTAATGAATGTGGGAGGGGCCGTGTTGGGTCCATATATGTTCAGTATTGTGAAGTGTTCCTGGTGAATTGTACCTTTGACTAAAATGTAGTATCCATCTGTGTTTCTTATGCTTTTCTTTGGTTTGAAGTCCACTTTGTCCAATAGCATTATGGCTACCCCTGCCTGTTTTCTGCTTCCATTAGCTTGCAGAAATGTTGATCAGCCTTTTATTTTTAGGGCGTGCCTATCTTTTAGTGGTGAGATAGGTTTCCTGCAGGTAGCAGATTGATGGATTGTGATTTTTAATCAAGTTTGTAATCTGTGTCTCTTGTTTAGTGAGTTAATTCTATTAACATTTAATGTTATATTGGAGAAACTATTTTTAATTCCAGACATTTATTATGTTTAGTAGTTTTTATAAGTATATTGCTTCGCTGTTAATGGTGTTATACTTGCCTTCTGTTCTCCTGGATATGCCTGTTTTTTTCTTCAAGCTTGAGTATCATTTGTAGCATTTTTTAAAGGCCTGGTTTGGTGGACATGTATCCCTTCAAGTTGTCTTTGTGCTGGAAGATTTTTCTTTCTCCCTTGATCATGATGGATAGTTTTGTAGGGTATGTCATCCTGGGTTGACATTTTTGCTCATTCAATACTTGAAGTATGTCTCTCCAAACTCTTCTTGCTTTTACTGTTTCGACTGAGAAGTCATTTGTTATTTTAATAGGTTTACCTTTAAAAGTGACTTGTTTTTTCTCCCTTGAAGCTCTCAGCACCGTTTCTTTATCTTGAATGTGGAGTGTTTTAACTATTATTTGCCGTTGCGAGCTTTTCTTTTGGTCATATCTGTTTGGGGTGCGGAATGCTCTTGTGTATGGATGGGCCTCTCTTTTTTTAGATGAGGAAAGTTTTCCTTTATGATTGTTTGAAAAATTTCCTCAAGAGTGGTATTTTGAGATTCTTGCTCTGGTATTCCATGAATACGCATGTTAGGCTTCTTCAGAGTGTCCCATATCTCTTGAATATTTCTCTCAAGTATCTTTTTGGCTTTAACAACCTCTTCCATTGAGCTGGTTAATATTCCCACTTTATCTTCAAGGTCTGAAATTCTGTTTTCTGCTTCATTAGTTCTGCTGATAAGACTCTCTGTGGAGTTCTGGGTTGAAGATAACTTGTCTTTTAGCTCAGTTTTAAACTCTGCTTGAGTCTGTTTTAACTGTTCTATGCCAGTTTTTGTTTCTTGCACTGTTTTTCTCACCTCCTCCAAGTGTCTATTGTGTTCCTCTTCAAAGCGATTGATTCGGTTATTTAATTCCCCCAGATTTCCTCTTTCATAGTGTTGAACATGGTAATGATCATATATTTGAAAGTCATTATCCTGGGTCAGGCTTTCTTGGCCTTTTTCCGTGGGTTTGTTCTGGTTGGAGTCTAACATTATGGGATTAATTCCTTCAGTGGGAGATTTGTTTACTTGAGTGTTGTTTCTCATGGATTTGTACTTTGACTTGGGCATTCTCGTTTTAAGCCTTAAGGTCTTTCAATTTCTGTGTGTTTTTCACTGAACTGAATTATTTAGCCTGGGGTTCTTGGGGGTGGAGCTTACCTAGGTCGAGGTGTGACCTGGCTGGACTGCAAGCATGTCCTGGGCGGCGGAGTGGGGAAAGGGAGGATGGGACATCAGCGGGGCGCTATTTAACCTGGGGCGGCTGGGGCAGCCGGGGTTAAGGGGGTCCTCCTCCCCCACCCTGCATGGCTCAGGCTCTGGCTGGCTGGTGGGAGGAGCTGGGTCCCTGGGCTGCCTGGGGTTCCGGGGGTGAGCGGCGGTGGAACTTACCTAGGTCGCAGGGCATCTTGGCTGGATCTCGGGCAGTGTCCAGAGCGGTGGAGTGGGGAAAGGGGTAAGTGTTAAAATTTCAAGCTACTAAATTTCTACATTGAAACAAATATATACATTTTCTTTCTATGAGTAACACATGGTTTGGACAAGTGTTGTATTAATAACAACAAGAGATTTGCATATTTTATAAACAAGTTTGCATACACACCATAATACTTAACACTCCACACAGAAATTGCCACAGATGCATCTTTCTTGTCTAAAATATGTATAAAACTTTGTAACATGTACCAAAACACTGCAGAAAGAAATTTACTGCAACAACACATAGACTATTTCAGAAAGTTAAAATGCATAATTTATGCATTCACTTAAACTTTGCTGCAAGTTTCATTTCCTAAGATTCAAAAAACAATATTTTCAAAAATGTACTCAAGAAATAAATCTTATAATTGAATATGCTTAAATTTAAGTAATATGTATTTCAAAATACCAGTTGTAGTCATTAAAACTCTATTTTGTATCTACTTTCCTATTGGGAGATAGGGCAGGGCAGATTACTAGCCCTCTTTGTTAGATTTTGGGCAGTAGCTAATTAGGGTTGTAACCACAGCTTGAGAAACTAAGAAAATGGAGACAATGAGACAGGTACAGGGGATGACAATCAGAGAATATAAATTTATATAATGGTGTGATTCTATTGTTCCTTTAGGAATTTACCTCCAAATACAGGAAAGTGAAATGAGAAAGACATGCTTCATCAAAATATCATATTTTGCGTGTGTCTGCTAATTTATATCTGCAATGCTAATCAGTACAGAAATGATATCTTTTTATTAGATATTTAAAGATTTCTCTTTTCAAATCAGATGTGCTACTCATATTTCTCCATCCTTTACTCCTTTAACCACATCTCTTTGCTAATTTATGTGTGAGTTTTTCATTATTTTTTAGTCTTTTAACAAAAAAAAAAAACAGAAAATTTTGAATACATTAAATAAAGTTTGAAAATTTTATACATATATCTTCTGAGACTCTTTGTGTATACTATTAAAATAATGTTTTAATGATTTGATTGAATATATTTACTGTAATCTCTACATTTCCAAAATGCTTTACAGTCAAAGATCATTTTCTTAAAAGAAAATAAAATTGTGAGATAAACATTGCCTTGGTGCTCAAACAACATACGTTATTTCTGGCCTAATATTTCTATCAAATTCTCCAATTTTATTAATCATTTCTGATACTGAATCAGCAATTCAACAAATGTTTTCTTGGGAGTAGGGGAAGGTGTGGTTGAGAATTACTTCTCTTTTTTCCATTCTTTTTATTTATTCAATGGTGTATACCTGAACATTGAAAATTTATAATATTATCCCCCTTATGTATTTCCCCTGCCTGCTCCCCTTGCAACTATCCTGGCCAATAATGTTGATATAGCTCTCCTTTTATGATGATTAACTGAAATCTGATATTACTCATGTTCTTTACAGGAGAGGAATTGTGAAATCAAGAAGGACCTCCTTTGTGTGGGCACTATATTGGGATTTTGGAGTGGCCAAGAACAGATATATCAATGTTTCATACTGGGGACTATGAATACATTCAGAATAATACATATTGGTGAATAAATTTATGAAACAAATAATGTTATAAACATAGTTAAACTATGAATTACAAAAAATTCTTTCCCTTTCACTTGTCTCCATTTATCTCAGAAGTATCCAGAAATCATTTAAAGAATTGAAAACTTGATGTTTATTATATGGTGTTGCAGTTTGCCCGCATGGCTGCTGATCAATGACCATCAAATGGCTTAAGGGAGCAAAAGGGTTTATTTTCTTATGATAGTCCAGTTGCAGTCTATCCAGCTTCACAGGAGAGTATGCACCAACACTGGGGCTGAGGTAACATGCCACACCATCTTTAGGTGAATGGCTGTGAGCGAGATGATCCTTACTTGCTAGACCGGCATGTCTGGACACATATATACAAGGATGTCAACTCACTCTACCAGCTATCTGTATTTTATTTAAGGGCTTAAGCCCACCCACATGGGCCTTCCATCAGCTAGACAATCTCCTGAAAGTTTGTTCTGGGCTTAATCCAATCACTAATTCTCCACAAATGTGCCCAGAACTCAAACACTCAACTATCAGGTTGACACCTGTAACTATCTATAACACTTCACCCCTTGTCAATTTGACACAAAGACATAGCACTTTTAAACTGTCCCCACGGATGTTAAATTTATCTTAAAATATTAAATACATTTCATAGACAAATTTAAAATATTCTCTCATTAAATCTTCAGTTCCAACATTTTAAAAGTTCAGTTTATTGTATGTCACCCCCTGGCCAGAGACAAAAAACTGTTAAACTGGAGTCTTGTTATAAGAGTATATTCAAAGGTAGATGTAATAAATGTAGGAAACCACCGAAGCAATCATAATAGGTCTTTGCATGCCCTGTGCAATGTTCCACACACTATTGACCCCATACAGTCTAGCATTTGCTAAAGGCACCAAGATCCTTGGATGCAAGGAATTGACAGTCATAGTAGTGTTCCTATACTTAAGGGGAATACAGGAAAGGGTTCAGGGAAAAGCCACTGGGTCCTTGTATGTCATCAGAGAGGAAGGCCCAAAGGAGAGTCTAGCATGCACATTAAAGGATTCTCCAGGGATTGGGGGGGAGGCACTGGGGAATGGGGAGAGAGGAGTGAGGGGAGGGGGAGCAGGGGGGTCAGGAGAAGGAGGAGGGAGGGAGGGAACCAGTGTACCTACTAAGTTTGTATGAGCAGAAATAATAATAAAAAAAGAAATATGCTTGATTTGAACCTGAGAATCAAACACCATATTGAAGAGTAAAGTCCAATAAAAACAAAGTTGAAAAAAAAGTTTAGTTTCTTAATCTTAAAAGTGTATTAAATCAGAATAAGTTAAATACTTTGAAACTAATAAAACATTAAAACAGAAGGGTCTTGAACAATAAAAATATTAAAAATATCGAAGCCCAGCAAACCAAATGTCATATCCTTTACTTCAGTGTTCGTCTTCTGTTGCTCATCACATAATCAACACGGCTCAAAGATTGTAGGCATCCCCAGTCTCTTGTTTTCAGCTCAAAGTTGTAGAAGCAGAGTTCCTCTGAGATAGTTTGAATCTCTATTTTGCAGCTGTCCTCAGCATACATCCCACGGTCCTGGCATCTCCAACACTCTGGGTTTGCCTCTGCAGCTGTAAGCTTCTCCTTTCCTTGCAAGACTCTATGCCTGTTACTTGGTACCAAATTTTTTTTTGCTCTTCATGATCCCCTCAGTAGTACACCAAAACCAATACAACATGGGGGATGCTTTCAGATCCCAAAGCAAGGCTAAAACATAGCTTGGTCTGCTCAAGCTACAGCTGTACCTAGTTTTATGTGCTGACTCTGGAAATGCCTCTTTTAGTCAGCCAAACTTCTAAAGGGTAAGAAATTGCTTTAACTTGGGCTTTTGGTCCCTGATGGAATCTGGGTTTTCAAACCAAGAAATCACCATATAGTGATTTTCATCTTTTCCATGGTCCCAGTATAAGTCACTAGATTTCCCCTCACTGATGTCCATTTCTCCAACAGCAGCAAATGTTATGCTGCCTGCCCTTTCCACATCCAGAGCTTCAGGGCCACTAATGCAGCTCTCTTCTGTCAATTGAACCAGTCTAACGTTTTTAAATTCAACTATATCATAATCCTTGTTCCCTTCCTCGCAAACTGGACACAAGCAATTCACAACTCTCTCAGAATTTTCATTATCCAAATGTCCCATTAAACTTTGCAGAATGGTATTTGTAATATACAAAGTCAAAATCTTCAAACATTTCAAATTTTGTCCAACAAAACTGTTCAATAGCCATAAAAATCCACATCATCAGATTTATCAGCAACACCTCACTCCTGGTACCAAATTCTGTTGTAGTTACTGATATTGTTGCTGATAGATGATCATCAAACAGCCTAAGGGAACAAGGGGTTTATTTTCTTATGATAGTCCAGTTACAGTTTGTCCAATTGAGGAGACAGTATGAACCAACACCAGGGCCAAGGGAACTGGCTGAGAAAAGAACAATCTTTACTTGCCGAACAGCATGTCTAGCCAAGTATACACTAGCTCTCTATATTTTATTCCAAGACCTAATCCCACCCACAACCAGTCTCATGCAGGTTTGCTCTCGGATTGACACAACCACTAATTCTCCACAAATATGCTCAGAGCTCAAACCCTCAACTCTCAAGTTGACACCTGTTTTTAACTATGACATAGGATATATCTCATGATATATGCAACTTAGCATCACTTCTTCTGTTAAACACCTGATCTATGAATTACATATAGTCAGAAGTAATTACCTCTTTTATTAGGTATGAAAACCCATTCTTAAAATTCTAGTTCTTAAAGCATGAAACTGAAATGATCATATGCAGTGAGAATGAGTCTTTCCTGAGATTCAAAGTGAGTCCTTGTCAAAAGTCAGAAGAAACTAAAAAAAATTTAAATATTAAAAATTAAGTTAAATATTGAACATTAATAAAATAGTTATCAACACTGATAAAATCAATATATTGATCATATCAAATATATGACCCATATCATATTTTCCCATCTATCTATCATTCTTCTATCGTCCAAACTTCATGTTGTTTGTTATAAGGCATTTTAATTTTTTTCCCATATTTTTTTTTTTACCTAATTATATAAGCTCAATAGGCACCACTTTCTGCTCCCTTCCCCTCCCTTTCCTCTGGTTACCCATTCCATTCTCCCCCATTTCTCTCTTCCTCTTACCACTCTCCCTCTCCTTCTCCCAATGCTCCCCCTTTTTCCCTCCCATTCACTGAAGCATATGTTTATGTGGATGCCTAACCTCCTTAGTGAGGGTTCAGGATTCAGTGGCATAGCTCCAGGCCACTTCTTGGGCTCCCTGTTAGCATGGGAACTCTATTATGACTGTTTAATCCTTGCCTTTAAAGATCCTACTGCCTGGAGCCTTTTCTCTTGTGATCCATGCTAGACTTTTGGGGTCCATAGTTCAGGTCGGGCAAAGTTCAATCCAGGTTGCTTCAGCTCTAATTTGGGTGGAATATCTTACATATCTCCCCATATTCAGGCTCTTACAATCTTGCCATCTCTTTTCTGCAAGATTCCCTGAGATTTGACTGGTCTGATTCTAGGTAAATAATGTAGGGTCTTTGGTGTTCTGAATTATGGTTTGCTGTTGTTTTCAGTTTTGCTTTTCCTGCACAGCCCTTGGCTGCATCCTGATTGGTATCAAAGGTCACCTCCCATCCAAAAATAAAATACTGTTTAAATGAAGATCTTAATATAAGAGGAGACTCAAAGGTAGATGGAAGAATAGGAGTAGGACACAGCAGTGATTGTTGGTCAGTGTCTCATTTTCAGGATGGTTACCATCTATCTGCCATT
Organism: Typhlomys cinereus; assembly: GCA_023101885.1. Taxonomy (NCBI): domain Eukaryota; kingdom Metazoa; phylum Chordata; class Mammalia; order Rodentia; family Platacanthomyidae; genus Typhlomys; species Typhlomys cinereus. Next base: position 3,491,772 of record JALPQD010000235.1, on the reverse strand, counting down.
CCCTATACTCTCCCTGTTGGTAAGATCAAACCTGTTCATTCCCAAGAGATCAGGAAGGGAAATGAGAGTAGGTTGCACTGGATGTCTTGCTACTTACATGTGTAATACTTTACTTTGGCCTATTTTCTCTAGTGAAGCATGATCTCCTGTCTCTTTTTTTATTTTTTTCCAGGCCCTCCTTCCTTTTCCCTCCTATATATAATTCTTTGCAATTACAGTAGGTGTTACAGAGATTTACCTTTGAATATGTCATTAAGTGGTTTTGGAACTAGGATCCACTTATTAGGGAGTACATATAGTGTCTAACTTTCTATGTCTGGGATACTTCACTCAATATAATTTTTTTCTAATGCCCTCCATTTCCTGGAAAATTTCGTTAATTCGTCTTTTTGATGGTTGAGTATTATTCCATTGTATAAATGTACCACATTTTCATTATCCATTCGTCAACTATTGGGCATTTGGGTTGATTTCATGACTTTGCTATTGTAAATAACATTGTATTTCATTGACCATGTTTGTGTTTGGGTCACTAGTGAATTCTGCATTATAGAGGATTACTTCTAGTAGTGTTATAGCAGGGTTTTATGGTATTTCAGTACTTAACCTTTTTAGAAATGGCCATACTGATATGAGATGTTATATAAACCTACATTCCCTCCAGCAATGTATTAGAGTTCGCTTCTCTCCACATCTTCTTCAGCATTCAGTGTTGTTTGTATTGTGGATTTTCACGAAGGTAAGATGAAATCTCAGGGTAGTTTTGATTGCATTTCCCTCATGGCTAGGGATGTGGAAAATTTTTAAGATATTTGTTAGGCATTTCAATTTTGTCCCTGGAAAAGTTCCGTGCATTATAATTTTTGAATGCACTTGTCTCTGATTCCTGAGTTAATTAAACTTCTATTACGTATGACAGGGTATGAAGGACTTGTGGTCTCATTCTAGCATTAAAAATTGTGAATGTTAGTGCATTTGTGTGCTAGAGATGCCAAGAGCACACACAGTAGACATTGTTTCTTAAATAATGGAGGTGTACTTTCTTAAAGTTCGAGAGGTTATAGATCCTAGATTGTGGTTGGGTTCAGGTGACAGTGAGACCCCTTGTTCCATCTTGTAGTAGGCTGTCTTTTCTTTGTGATTTTGTGTGATTTTTGTTTGTTAATTTGTTTTCTGGGGAAGCAGTAGAGCACCCCCACCCCAAAGCTCAGGGAGCATTGTGCAAGAGGGAGCAGAAAAATTGTAAGAGCCTCCGGTGGGGCAGTGCTATGTCTGACACTGTCTCCTGGGCATAACAGAGTTGTGATGTGCATGATTTCATGGCAGACATGTATACTTACACAGGAATTGAGCATGAACTGTTTTACAAGTAGTTCACAATGAAAGCAGAAAGCTCTCAAGAAGCTCCATACTGCTCTAAGAGACTAATGAGGACTAATGCTGACAGAGAAGAAAAAGAGGATCTTTTCTTCAATCATGTAACCCCTGTGTTACTTGCTGGAGCATGACTCATGACTGGTGTATATCATCAAAGCAAGCTAGATGAAAGAAGTGGGGAGCATAAATGAAATGGCTTGAAAATAGGAAGGAGTCTGGCAGGGGAAATGAAGAACTGCAAGGAGAAAAGAAATGTAGATATGAGTTTGGTACTAAGGGGTGAAAGTATTATAAACTCATGATATTCATGCATGCAACAATAAAAATTAAATAAAATAGATAAAAGTAATAGTCATAGAGATAAATATAGACAGAGTCTTTATTAAGACATATGTCCTATTGTGTTAGTATTTTACTCATTCTAACTTATTTAGTTTTAATGATCTCATTAAGTTCCCTGTTTCTGCATGATGTCAGAATATTGATTGTGGTGAGTACTCTGATTAGCTGATTTTGAGGAGATAAGACATAGTTTGTAACAATGTTCACCAACTTCTCAATGATACCAGTGAGATACCAAACTCAAGTACTTTCTTAATTTTACAAAATATAACATCTTCAAAGGGAAGAGAATCCTCTCAGGTTATCCCAGTATGCACAATGGTGTGTACAGAGCAGTTTGTTCTGTTTCTTAAAAATCTCCAAGAAAGAACTAATGCTTCTTTGAGGACAGTAAAAGAAAATTGTTTTCTGTCCCTAGGAGTATGGATAGAATCTATCCATCATAAATTTTCAGGCTCATCTATATAGATGCCGCATTAGAAGTCTTGCCTAACTAGTTCCTTCCTTCCCCTTTACATAGGAAGCCTATCAGGAGCAGATACAGAGTGCACCCAGAAGAAGCAGCATCATAACTTTATTCTTAAACTTATTTATGGCAGCAGTAGGAGATAGGAGTGATCTGAAGATCTTCCATGAAGGCCCTCTGGCTTTCACAGCTTGCTGTAAGGTTAATCGCTGTATTCCCTGAGACAATCATGATCTTGTTCCAAAACCTCAAGTAGTTAGAATTCAGAGAAGTGCAGAATTACTGTAATTATTATTGCCACCAGACTGGTCAGGAAACAAAATGAAAACATATGCTGGTCCTTTATGATCTACTGTACCACCTCCCGAGTAATCACAGGTCAAGCTTCAGTATTTATGGTGTGCCCCTGTAGGAGTCACAGCAGCCTTAATTACTGTCTTCCAGAAGTCCTTATTATTGTCAAACTGTGGAGTAATCTACGTCCAAATCTCCTTCCTGAACATCTGCTATCCATGACCTTTCTCATTACTGACTTTCATAGCCAGGTCCCTCAGAGAGCGCTCAGAGGGAGACTGATAGAAGACATGCTAAAAATTGCTTGGTGATTGCAGGAGTGGATGTAGACAGAGCCAATATAAAGATCCATTACTAGAACGATCACCAGCAATCGAAATTGATTTCTTGATGTTTTTGAACTTTCTACCAAGAATCCATGTAATCATGTGCTGCAACTGACCCTTTGGAAGAATTCATTTACTGTATATTTTCTCATTGGCTTCAGAAAGGGGTTTTGAAAAACAATAGTGCCAACTGGAAGTTGGTTGTCTTTGCTGTAGTTGCTCCCTTGTTCAGCAAGGTATCATTTTCCTATGCCAGTTTCAGACAAGGGTTCTCCATGATGAAAACTGAGCAAGAGATAATTGACATCGTTCCAAATACTCCTGTCTGAAGAGTTGCAAAAGCAATGTACTTTCAAGGGTTATAATGCATTCATATATCTGGCCCAAGGACAGTACAGAAACTTCATTCCCAATGAATATGACTATCCAATTCAGGCAAAGATATTTCAAAGTATGAGAGTTTTAAGTTTCCCTGTGTTCTCAAAAACTCAGCACAGAATAGCTCATGAGTCCATAAATCTCCCTTTCCTAACTTAAGCCCCATAATGTAAGCTTTCTTATATCTCTTATTGGAAGGTTCCATATTTTTATGGCCTTCTGTCTCCTTTCATATGACAAGATTGATGACTGTAACTTTGGTTACAAGCCTGGCAACATGATCTTTGCTTAACTAAAATTTATGCAGAAATGGCTTAAATTTCTGCACTACATTTAGTTGTGAACCAAAGCAGACTCACAGATACTCCAACCATGAAACCCTATTTTGAGGGGCGAGACCTCCATATCAGAAGAGGTAGCACAGCAAGTTAGGTATGCCTGCCTGAATTTTTATGTAGTACATTAAAGCATATTATTATAGATCTAAACATATTCTAGGGGGTAAAGAAAATTGGATTTCAAAGAAAAATTATGATACATTTGATATAACATATCAAAAAATTGAAGGACAAAGCTAAATATATAGTGTAATATAAAATGCACATTCTAGTGGACCAAAATTTCTAAAATATATTAAGACAATTATATCAATATGATAGTATTATGTAAAATTATTTTGGAATGGATATTTCAAAATTGGCATCACTATACTTTAAGCAGGTTCAAACAGTCAAAACCCATGGCACTTTATGATTTACAACATGTTTGGATTGGGAACTAGCTCATAGACATATATTCACTCTGAAATACATCTTCATTTCAAAATGAGTTTGACAATAAAGTATTGTATCTGTTTGCTATAAGAGGAGAGGGTGGCACAGAAGGTGGCACTTACAGCATCATGAATGATAATAAAATAACAGATATTGCTCTCAAATTTGATTGTTTGTTAAAGTGGACTGCTAAGGTTTATGTAACACTATTGTTCTGTAAGCTCCAGATAGTCACTTTGCCCTTCCATATGCTTCCCATGAGACCTGCTCTCCTATTTAAGCAGTATATCTATCAAATGATATTGTCATTTCTTCCAGAAATAGATAGATGAATGAACACATTCCATTTTATTCAGGGTCCAGAGCTATTTGCCATTGAAAGAAAAAGTACCCCCCTCTGTTGCATGAGGGAAATTCTCCCTTTTTCCTGCTTCAATTCATAGAAAGCATTGCTCCTTAATTTATACATGCAATAACACAATGAAGGACCAGTATGAGAGTTTTAAATCTGCATTGGTTCTGATTATTGCAATATCCTGTTTGTTAGTTTAAAGAGACACATTTTTCTCCAGGTTATGATATGTAATAGAAGTGAATATCATTTTTATGATCTATGGTTTAAGTCAGATGTTTTACTGTCTATATTCATTCATTTATGTATTTCTTTACCCACTCAGCAAATATTTATTGAATATTTCTCTGCTGGGCGGCATGCCAGGTACTTGGAAACAGTCGTAAACATGATATGCTCAACCCTTGTTCTCTTGAGGTTTATAATTTAATATCATTATGCTTAAGAATTCCATAGTAAATATGAGAAAGACTTTCAGAATTGGTGCTGACCTTTAAAAGATATTGAAAGGCAATTTCAGTACTGTGTGTAAGCACTTGGGCATTTTCTTATGCAGATTTGCCAAGCTGGGCATTTGCATTAAGCAAAGCAGGTATTCTCCTTAGATGAAAACAGTAATTTAGTAATAGTTATTCCAAAACAGTGTTTCTTCTGCTATTACCACTTTGGTTTTGTACTTGGCGAAGAAATGACTATGCAAAATTAGAATATAACTAAAAAAAATTGTTGGTTCTATTTTGTGCAACTTTTTGTCACTTGCTGTTTCAATGTGTCCATACAAATTTATGTAAGTATCATTGTCACATGTAAGGATTCAGGGATGTGCTTGATGAAAGTGGAGAAATTAGGGGATAAGCAAATTACTCACTGCTGAACACGCAGTGTAGAATGAAGGAGATAAGAATAACTTTTTACATTTTTTTGCAAATGTTGATACTGATAGAGTTCAAACTAAGTACTTTGTGAACTTTTTTCATTTGAAATTATTTAAGCAAATCTTGATAATTTATAATTATTATTTATGAAAATCATGCATACAATTTAAGTAGTGATCGAACGATGTACAATAGGTGTTTGCTTATTTAAATGAGAGGTTAATCATTAAATAAGTAATATTAGATAGGTAGTAAATACTCTGAATTCATTAATAAATGAAATTACACATCTGGGTGTAGCAGTGTAACTTACAAATAGAATTTTTAGTAGTTGCTAATGTCTTTCTTATTAATTTTCTAGGAAAGATTTATGAAAAATTATGTCCTGTTCTTCCTTGTTGTATGCTGATCATCCTCTACTTAAATTCTTTTGAAATATTTTTGGATGTGTGATGTTTAGATTTCTTTATTTGTACCATATTATTTAATTTACCAAGAATCTTGATGAGTCTACCTTCAATATATGATCATGGTTGGTATCTGATTAGTCCCCTCATTCTCCACCTCCTAAGGTGATGTTCCTTCACTTACATCTTCCTCTAGTAAGGACCATGTTTAGGAGATTCCTGGCAATCCTTCACTGCATCTGTGGTTTAATTCTTACTTGCATTTATTTTTTCTTGGCCAGTAGTATGTAATTGTTGATTGGAAATTTATACATCATGTATTAAAGTTTTCATATTTATTTCTGAATTTCAAAAGAGTTTCAGAATTAAGGATTATGTCTTACTTCAGATGTAGAAGTAACTGACTATATGTTGACAATACAAAGCAAAATAGTGTTTTGTTGCTTTGCTTTCCTGAGATGTGAATAACTTCCACCATGACTTTTGATATTTTTTATTATCTGAATTGGAGTTAATTAATAGAAACCTGAATCTGGCATTCATATTTTAAAATTTATATATAATTTCCTTACAAATAATAATTATGTGAAATAGCCTAATAACTTAAAGAGCCAACATTTAAACCTTGTTGGCTTCAGTTCATCCTGAGAACCCACAGAATGAAAAGACAGATCTGAATTCTGTAAATTATCCTCTTATCTCCACATATATAAGTTCTCTCTCTCTCTTTCTTTCACTTTAATCTCCTTCCTAATCTCTCTCAAATAATAAGATATTAAACTACAAAGTAAGGCAGATTATTTAAACACTTTTCACCTTTTGATAAAATAGAGAGAACTACATAGAGATAACCAACAAGCATAAAGTAATGTCAGGTCATTGCAGGTTCTGAGCTGTAGCCTCCTGTTTGTCAATAAAATATTAACAAAATTAATATAACAATTTTCCTTACACAGGAGTAAATCACTTTAATAACTGTTCCTTTTCAATGAAAGATTCTTCTGAAAAGCAAGCCAAGTTAGCAAATTATTTTGTAGTTTTGAAAGATGAACCTAAGGGCTCCATTGGGAGATATTCTTCTTTAAACATTCTTGATTTCCTTCCTTACTAGTGCTTTCACCCAGAGGTAGATTACCATGCTGATGAGCCCATAATCATTGTTTGCATATCAAATGTCATGAATATAAGAAATTGTATACCTCCGCCCTTCTGTCTGCAACTGTATCAATACTAGATTGCCATCTGTGTAAATGATTTTGAAGACTCTAATGCTTGTTTAAATAATCAATCTTCCAGGCTAGACATGAGGCATCAGGCTTGAGTATTTTGGCTTCATATTAAGGCATGCCATCATTCATCTCTGATGAAACTGACTTTTAGATCTAATAGTTGAATGCTTTCCTTAATATTTAATATGTTTATAGCTTAAATATGAAAAAATATTTTTCATTACAATTTTCAAAATGTTTATTACGCTTTCAATGTTATATGTCCTGTTTTTATGGTTATAATTAAATGATCTATAATTTGTTTTAATGTACAGTACTGAAAAATAAATTTATATAATAAAAATTGATAAATTTCTGACCAATATATCTGTCATAGAACAAATGGGAAATTTACCAAAAATGTTACTGGAATTCAAATGTAACTATGTACTTAAACTTATGTTTACTTAGACTGTTAATCGCTATAAAACATATGCTATAAATAACTTTCTTTGAAAGGATGTGTCATGGTTCAAATGCATAATATATTCTAGGAGCTCATAATTTCATGTTTATTTATTATTTTGTGAGGTTATCGGTATCAAGACAATACATGGAAACTGCAGAGGCTCACTCGCATTAGTAATAAGTAGTATGTTATCTTTCTCATTTTCTGTCTCACCATTGGCTTCCTGATTGGCCATAAAGTCACCCTTTCTCACAGCCACATGCTCTAATAGGATGATGTGTTTTCTGGGTACATGGGAAATGTCTAGCTGATATATTTTGCTACATTGCTTTAATGTAAATAAGGCCAGCAATTCAAAAGATAATTGTCACAATTTCATATTGTACACAACTGGCTCATTGTCTCTGGTAACGTACTTTCAGCTTGTACAACTGTGGCCATTTCTCCATGAGAAAATATGGACCACTCAGCATGATGCCACAAAGTTTCAAAATTGAAAAGAGAAAAAAAATGATGGCTAAGGTTAAAAGCATGGCAACAAAAAATGGCATTAAAAGTAACCTTTAAGTGGTAGACCCCTAATTCATTGTACAAGTACATCAATCCGAATTGTTTCACCTGGCAGAAAATTTTTAATATTTAGAAACATTATTCTAAAACTTCATGAAAGACCTACATCTGACCTCCTCTTCAGCATCTGAATAGTAAAACATGCCAAATTTGTGTCTTCTGTTTTCTTACCAGGCTGTGTAATTAAATGTGAGTCATACTTTGGAAAACATGAGAAGACACCTTCACTTGAAATTTAGCTAAATAACTATTTTGGGAAGATTCCAGTGGTCAAATGTATTCATGTCAAATGTCCAACAATTACCCACCAGGGATTGTGCCTAGGGTCCAATTATGATGTTTCTGTCTCTCAAACCACATGGCCAAAAGTTAAAAAAAAGTTATGGAATATTTTCCCCTTGGCTACATTAGTCCTTCAAAACAACACAAAATGAGAAGTAGTTTCTCTTGGAAAGCTAAGTATGGCTGTAGTGCTCATCTGTCTGTTCAGATTATGCAGGCTGCATCTTTCTAGAATGAAATGAAACTCAGTTTATTCAATCACATAGGAAAAAATATATGATCAAAGCTACAGAATACATAATTACAAAACCCAGAGTCCCATATTTCAACCTTTGCAAATGGGACTTTTGAAACATCTGCTGCTGATAGTTCTTTGATAAGATTTAAATATAATGATACAGGATTAATGGGCACTGCTTAAAATATAAAATGGCTGGGAAAACATAATATTATAAAAGAGAGATTCTCCAGAACACAATGAAAGCAAGTTTTTTGATGCTAGCATTCAATTACTGCACTCTAAAATATTCATTCCTTTGGCAGAAACTATTATTTTTCAGAATCATGCTAAAGTCTCAGCAGGAGCCATCAGAATGCACTGTATGTTCTGTATCTTGCCAAACTCCAGTAATTATGTAGACCAGTCAGACTCTGTGTGCAATCCACACAAACCCAACATCCACTGTATTGCTTTAAATTGTTTGTTGAATCTTATTGTTAAGATCATGACATTCATTACCAAGGACTAAACCCTTCATTATTCTGTTTGTCAAAGTCACCAGGCCATACAATATTTCAAAAAGAACAAGGAGAATTAATTTCCCACTGGCAGACCTCAGAAAAAAGAAAAGGAAAGAAAGGAAAAGATTCCAAACAGAAGTTACTTCATCACCATTACTGACAGTTTTTCACCCCATGTCAGTAAGAACGACAAAAGAGGAATATATTTAAGAGTAATCATTCATCTGACTCATAGCAATAGGAGAGTTTTCATCTCTCTCACAATCAAATTATATTTTTTCTTGGTCAGTAAGATATGAAGAAGAATCTCCATAGAAAAATTGCTTTAATTCTCAGTCGTGTTTTCCTAAGCTCTGGGGAAGCTTGCCTTCTTTGGAGCTACCTGATCTTTCTCCTGGGCAAGAGACATTTTGGAGCAGTTTTACCTCTTTTTATTCACCTCTCTCTTGAGCTTCTTCTCATGACATTGTTTTCTCATATAGCATTGAAAGCTTTCTTAGACATCTCTTCCATCATGTCTGGAGTTATATTTTTCTTTATGTACTGATAGAATTGTTCTTACAAGCATCTTCATCTTCTTCCATGAGATAATGCACATAATCTTCAATGTTTTGACTCATGATGTGTTTCCCATGCACTTCTGCATTGAACTCTTTGCTTTCAGACTCATTACCAGGGAATCTTTTGATGCTATGAGCAATAGATAAGCCACCATCCACAGCTCCTTTCAGGGCCCCTAAAACTTTATTGCCCATTGTAGTCCTGGCAAAACCTACATTCAAATAACAAGTGAAGGCACCAGGCTGACCATCAATGCTTTCCACATCATCTCCAGTCACCTACAATTTGCCCTCATAGATGTTGTCCATGCCAAATCTATTAAGAATCCTGTGGGACAGCAGAAGACCAGTATGACAGGCAACAGTATAATTTGTGAGGCAGACTTTAACTCTGTACTTCAGTAGTTTGAGAGCATATGCTTTGCAGATTGTCATATCCCCTTTTATACGGGCATGAACAATCTGACAAATGATATATCTGTTGATTGACACAAACTATTATCCTGTATTTGTGTGTGTCTTACTTGTTTTTGTTCTGAATCACTAAAATGTCTGTGAGCACAGTAGTCAGGTTTACCCTATTGTCATATCCTGAACTGCATTGATGTCTCTTAAAGTAGGCCTTGTCTTTACAACTTTAACAAACTCCATGGTAAGGAATAGAGACTTACAGCCATGGCTCCACACAGACCTGCCAAATCATATTTATTTTATGCAATGATATTTTGTTTATTTCTAATAGATACATTTGATGTTAATTCTCATAATATACACACAGACACAAACACACACACACTCACACATGCACAAACACACCACACAAACTATATTATCTGTGTATAGAGGGCATTGTGCATCCCTATGGAGGACCAAATGTTACTTTGGGAGTCATCCTGGATTTCTGATACCTCCTTTTTGCTTCTCTCTGGGGTTTCCCAGACTCTGCACACCACAGCCAGAAGTTCAGTTTGTTGCCATTTCCTCATGAGTTTTTGCATGGAACCTGGGATCCAAACTCAGGTCCTTCTGTTTGTGAGGCAGAATCTTAACTCCTCAGCCACCTCTCCAGTCCTAATTCTTGTACTATTAACAACTATTTTATGTCAGTGTGTGATCAGGTGATAGAGTATTGTCATAACCACAGTGAAATTCTGATGCTGAAAGAAATCTGTAATATGCATTATACCACATTAGTACCACCAAGTACTACAACTCCCATGTTCCAAGATGACTCCCACAATAATCTCTGGCCATTTTCTCAAATTTCCTTTGTGTTCTTACTTCACTTATATAGTTAATTGTAAAATACTATGATTTCTTTCAGAGAACTCAAGTTTCTCTTCAGCAGAGAGCAAATCAAAATAACTTAGCATGTTTGAGGACAGAACATTACATTTAGGTGAAAGGTATTTAAATCCAAGAAAAAGAACCTCTATTACAGACATTGGTTTGATACCTCACTTTCCTCAAATGTCATCTTTTATTGAAACTACCTTTCCAACCAGACCAGCCAAATCTCTAACTATTCTAAAACTAAGGGAATCTTGCAGAACAGAGGGCAGTAAGATTGTAGGAGCCTAAAGATGGGGAGGACCAAGGATATGGAAGATACTCCACACAAGTTAAGACTGCAGTAGCCAGAATTGGACTTTGCCTGACCTGCACAATGGCTGACATGTCAACATCCCCACAAAGTCTAGCACGGATCACAGGAGAGAGGGCTCCAGGCAGTAGGATCTTTAGAGGGAAGGGATTAAACAGCTCAAGAAGTGGCCCAGGGCTATGCCACTGAGTCCTGAACCTTCACTAGAGTGGAGGACTCAGAGAGAGGTTTGGCATTAACATAAAAGGATGCTCCAGAGGATGGGAGGGACGAAGGGGAAGGCACAGAAAGAGGGAGAAGGTAAGGTAGATAGGGAAGGGGGATAAAATGAAGGTGGAAGGGTGAGAGTGTAATGGGGGACAACTGGGGAGAGGAGAACGGAGGGAGAGGAGAGGGTATCTATTGAGCTTGCATGATTAGGGAAAAAAATAAAATGTGGGAGAAAGTAAAACAGAAAAAACTACCTTTCCAAAAATTCCTGCAGCATGTTCAGGTACTGAACTCCATTTCTTGGGAGGAGTATTCATAGCTATTCTATTTCATTTCCTGTACTTTCTTTCTACCTCTGTATAGTCATCTAGACCCAGTAAAGGTGAGTGAAATATATGGATCATTATTTTTGGCAGCATATGCAAGGCACTGTATTTTCTTTGATACAGTATCTTCCAAAGGTTATGACTTATAACTGTGTTTTGGGATGTGACCATTTTGCTGCAGCTAATGTTTCTAAAAATGCAACTACTGCCAAAATATTATCATTTTCCATTTATTTGCCTAAAATTATTCAAAAGCAATATATTTAGAAAATACATATCATTAGATATTTTCAAAGAGAAAGGAAGAGTGAAACTGTCAGGTATAGAGTAATAGATAAAAAATTAGACATCAATGTGCAATTTGAGTTTGCAAAGTCACATGAATTTATCAATATGTGCACACACATGTGTGTATGTGTTTGTGTGTGTGTATGACTACTTTTCATATTCAAGTAAATCAGGCAAATTAAATATCATTTTGTTTATTCTACTATTTTCATACTCACTTAAAATTTTTTTCTCCATAACAGATATAGTCCTTGATATTGCTGATATTTGAAATTTTGCATCAAAGAATCTAAAAGGCACCATCCTTGTGGAGGAATTGACTTTCACAATTCAGCTATTTCTCTTTCACGGGTATGTAATTTTAACAAACTGTGTTGGCCCCCTGCAGTTTCCAATTATTACACTTTACATGATTTAAATTAAACTGTGGCCTTTGTTGACTCTAGGGAGGGAGTCAGTATAGGATTCTTTGTCTGGCATTCAGAGACAAGACTAAGGGGAGTCCCAAACCCAGAGCAACTTCAGACAGGGAACAAATCACTAGAATTGAAAAAAGTTGTTTCCACCCCAGGAGAAAAGCCTTTGCTTTTGTACCTGTGTTCCAGGAGCAAGAATGTATCCATGTATCCTCAGAAAAGTAACCAACTGAGATCTTCTTTAAAGTTAAATATCCTGCAATAAGTCCAACTTAATTTTTACCTTATTATTTTTCCTTTTTACTGCTACTGAATTTGTTGTTTCTAGGTACTCTGTTTCTCACATGTGTCAATTTGGATTGTGTATTTGTATAAATAGGCAATTCACTGAATTGAACTCTTGGGTGATAGTTGGCATCTCTCGTTCTTCTTGTTTCTAACTAGGATACCTTCTGTCTTTTTAGAGTTTGGTGTCTAAAACACTCACCCTTACACAGAAGCAATGCTATTTTCAGGAATCTTGAGGCAATAGTTTCTGTCTATTTCCTTTGCTGACTATTATCCTTTTCATTTTGCAACTTTTGTTGTTGCCCTAACCCTATTCTTTCTTTCCTCTATCCAAAAAGATTTCAGTGAGAATTTCATCTGTACAATGTGGCTTCTTCCTATGAATCTCATTCTAAACAGACATATTTTTAACATTTTTGTAATTTATTATAGGAAGAAAGGAAGGTAGAGGAAGAGAGAAAGAGAAAGAGACAGAGAGTGAGGGAGAGAGAGAAAATATGTGCCTTTGCACTAGTGTGGAGAACAAAGGGCAAATTCTGGGAGTTACTTTTGTCTTCTATTTTGTGGGTTCTCAAGACTGAGTTCAGGTGGCAACACTTACATGGTTGCACCCTTCATTTTATTTACTGGCAAGGTCACTTTCCCTTAGAAAAATCAAGACCAACCCTGATATTTTTATATAAAATGATGGAGTAAGTGTAATGTGCCAAAGACAATACTTCCCTTTTGATTTTTACAACTATTCCAAAAAGGCAACACTGAACACATTTCCACAAATGTATTTACATGGAAAGTATTTCTTATAAATTTCTCTCTCTCTCCCTCCCCATGTGTGTGTGTATGTGTGTGTGTGTGTGTGTGTGTGTGTGTGTGTGTGTGTGTGTGTGTGTGTATTTCAGGGATCTAACTCATGTGGCTAGACATATATTGCAAGCACTTTTCCCTGTTGAGCCATTTCACAGACACTAAGAAATTATTTCAAACCAAATTTCTTGACATAATTTGGGAGCATCTTAGATGTTAAATTGAGTGAAAAAAATCATTTTGATGATGGGGATTATGTTTTAAGAGAAAATGCATTCCTTGTGATCAACCAAAGAAATACCCAGACAGGGAATTTATCAGGTAAATATGTCAGGTCAATTTGTAGCTAGTTGTACTTAGCAATATCAAAGGGATTGCACATAGAATGAGTTATCAATCTATTCGAGCTAAGCAGCAGACTGAAAGAACCAAGGGGTCATTTCAAACCAAACGAGGAAATGAAAAATAGGAAAATGTCAGACCAACATGGAAAGATGAGATATTGGAAACTGGAGAAGGCTGAATACATTCCAACAAATAGTCACCTTTATGAAACCAAAGAAAAACATGAACAGGAAAATTTAAATGTATTTTGGAGCAGAGAGAATGCAAATTTCCTGAGAGGTCAACTTAAAGTAGAACTTCAAGTTAACCCATGCTAATATGTCAGTATTTGAGATCTGCAGGCAAACAATCAATCAAAGACAGCTGCCGAAGAAAGGACTCCAGTGAAATGTGGGTTAATTTACATATTTTTCCTTGCATATAGGTAGTGGTATCTTGGTGATTGTCTAAATATTAATTGCATGAATAGTGTAAATTATCATAAAACAGTATTTCATCTGCTGGGTATCAGATAGGAATTTTAAATCTTATGCATCATAGTGATGTTTCTTACAGAATGCTAATGCTAAATCTTATGCATTATAGTGATGTTTCTTATAGGAATGGTTCTTATTGTAATTGATGGCTACAATTTGAATAAAACCAAGAGCTGAATCAAATTTCATGATGTACTCTTTACATTATGTATATCTATTGATATGCAAAATCAAATCTCCAAAACAAAGCAAAATATGAGTGAAACCATTTTACAAGAATTATTTTTACGAGCTGGAGAGATGGCTGAGGGGTTAAGACTCTCTCCCTCTCCCTCTCTCTCTCTCTCTCTCACACACACACAGCAAATGTGCACACACACAAAATAATTTTTAAAAAGTTTTAAAAAAGAATTATTTTCAGGTCAGCAACATTATTCATGGGGTAAGGCACATGTATCACAAACCAGGGGACCTGCATTTGATGCCTGGAAGTTTTATAGTAAAAGGAGAGAAATTACTTCCTAAAAGTTGACCTCTGATTTTCACTTTGTGCTATAACATGTATGTGATATTTGACACAAATGTTCTCTATTTTTCTTGCTCTCTGTCTCTCAGGTATACAAATAATGTCAATTTATTTAAATAAAGAATGAATTATTTTCACATTTTGCCTAATCATGAGATCATGAATGTTTACATTGAGAGACTGTAATCCTTACTGTGTGTTTAGAACATTTTTATGACTTAAGAATTGCATTTCACTTATTCTCAATCACCTTTTGTTTTGCATTACATGATATGTTTGTGAATAAAACAAGGGATTTTCTCAAGTGCCTCAGTGAGATAAATAATAAAATGCAGAAAAAGTTGTTTTTTAAAATATAAAATTTTAATTTCCATGCATTTTGTGCTTTTAATCCTCAAAATGTAACTTCCAGGAAGGGTCTACCACATTTCAGAATGTAATGAAAGCACTTATAAGTAAGACTATTCAAGAATGGTATTTATTGAAATACCATTGTACAAAGTATCAGATACTACTAAGTATCTGAAATGAAATGTTTAGAAAATGGAACATCACTTTTGTATTTCAGTACTCTAAAGAGCTTCTCATATGACAGAGGTGCATATGCACACTAGGACACAATAGGAACACTCAAGCATGCACAGTAGAACACAGTGACATCACAGTTTCTGGCAAGGTTTAATATTCCATGATCTCAATGTAAAGTTCTTTCCCATTGAGGGTTTATGATAAACTACTCCAATTAAATACATAATCAGAGATTCTCATGCTTATGGGAGAAATTGATCATCTAAATGCTTTTCATCACTTTCTCTCTCTCTCTCTCTCACACACACACATATATAATTACAGAAGACACCTGATATCAATACCAACCTTCCACATATATGTGCCTGTATGTACATATGAGTTTAACATATGTGCACCCACACTTTAGTATATACACACTTATACATTGCATGTCCTCACTTCTGGTTTCTCCCATCATATCTTTAATGCATTTTATGTTTTTAAAGACTAGGACTACAATAAAAGTAACTAGTCAATGACCACATTAAAAATGACACAGAAAAGAAAGATGAATGGATTAAGACAATAGATTCTTCTAACTCTTCTCCTTGAAGAGACAAAGATGAATATTCAATTAGTATTTTAGTCAATATGTTGAACTTTATAAATTTCATATTTCCCTATCTATTCCATTATTTCCCATCTAATTCAAGGATTTCTGTCATTTCCTCTCTCTTCAATTTATATTTTTGGGCTTCTGCTTCAAAGTAAATTTCTTTCTCTGCTGTGGGTTCAAGTACCAGGGTACCACTGTGAACAAGACTTCACTGAGCCCTTCTTTGCATTCGTTTTCAAGGACACTAAGTTCTTTCATTAATACTTTGGTTAAGTTCAAGATTATTTTTTTCTCTTTCACTAAAAAAAGCCAGCATGTAGCTAACTTAAATGGAATTGATGTGTACTTCCTAAGAAGAAACAAGTCATCACAAACTGAATCACATTCATTTCCAGGACTATGCCCTACCCAGGTCAGCCCACGTTGGTAGTAGTTGGTAGTATCTGCTTCAAATCCCATTGATTTTTTAGATAAGGAAGTAGGATATTGAAAGGGAGAAAGCAGTCAGTCTGTAAACTGAAAATACTCATTTCTACCTACATTGCTGAAGCCAAAGTATGGGTATGTTAAATTGTAAAAAATATATTTATCAGTTAACGATAACGAATATGGGCTAAACTTTCTAGCCAGATAGCCATGTGGCAGGCTGTATCTCAAAGAACAGGAAGGTATTGGATTTTGTGAATACATTCTTTCCCTGCTAAGTGATACTGTTGTCCTGGAGAATTCTTTTTTTTTTCACACTCAAAAGATTATAAGATGAGCTTCTACTTAATTCAAACCTAACACAAGATTGATTAATTTAAATGGTATATTTTAGGTTTCACAATTTTCTATTAAAATCTGTGTGATTCACCACCAAAGATTATGATCGTATTTTATGTTTTGTGCTTTTAACTTTATAAATATTTGACAATGAATTAGAAATTTTTACTTGTGACATAGCACACAGATGGTAAGTATTTGAAGAGCTGTAAATGCAGCTTTTGTGGTTTAATCACTACACACTGTGTACATGTATCTTGTTATCATTGTGTCGCTCATAGATACACACACTGTTATGGACCAGTTCAACATAAAAAAATAAGCCCAAGATGCATGGTACAAATATTATTTCTATTTTTTACTGAATTTCATTAAAATTTGCCATCCACTGAAGCAGTTAATAAATTGATCTTTTAATGCAATATTGAAACGATATGAATACAGATTCAGCAAAGAAAACATAGAAAAATAATGTGTAAGAGCTAAGGGCATAAGCACTCATTTACAAAGACCTAGAATAAAGACATTTATAAGAAATGAGGGAAAAGTACTACTCATTGTGCCTATTTGTTTAAAATTAGGAAGTCCTCAAAGCTACTTTTAGAAAAGATTACTTAGAACTGTAAATCAAAGGCCATTTGGGTAAATAAATTCTGATAAGGATTTAAGTGATCAAGTGTCTCCCTTTAGATAGAAAATTTTGAACTAATTCCAGTGCTCATGATGACTTTTTTTCTGCCATCCTGATTGTAAATTATAAATTCCTGAGAACATATTTGAGATTCAGAAATTTAGTTTTAATCAACCTATGAACTTGAATACTAAAATTATTTGAAGTGATTTATGCCATTACTGATTTGCATTAACAATATGGATTAATTATTAATTATAAAAGCTTAAATATATATTGTAAATATATTTTAGAATGTAATTTAAAAGTCACTTCTTTAATACACAAAATAAAATGCAAATTTTTTATATTTTCTCTTTGTAATTCTGTATATATTATTGGAGCTTTCATATTAAAGTCGATTTTCATCTCTTTTAGTTTCATTTTTGCATAGTCTTAAATTCATCCTAATGTAACACTTGATCTATGGCACTGATCCAAATTGATAACACAAATGAAAATCCACATTGTGAGTTTTAGAATGCAGCAGAATGGCATTTCACTAATATTAAAATATACATTTAGAAGTAGATATAATGATACAATGAAATTTATTCAAAGTTCCAAATATTCAAATGTACATAATTTGAGATGTAAATGTCAAAGTATCTTTCAAATGAAGAAGAAGACGGACATACATTTCCCAACATGTGAAATAAATGGCTCAGGGGCAACTTTCTATGGAATAATAGTCTATGT
Source organism: Typhlomys cinereus (assembly GCA_023101885.1). Classification (NCBI taxonomy): domain Eukaryota; kingdom Metazoa; phylum Chordata; class Mammalia; order Rodentia; family Platacanthomyidae; genus Typhlomys; species Typhlomys cinereus. The sequence goes on along the minus strand of JALPQD010000235.1, from coordinate 3,473,810 downwards.
CATCTGTTGGATATGCTGATTGTACTTGCTATAAAATCTAGAGTAACTCCAGAGTTCAGATTCCCACAAATAACTTCCTTGAGGAAGCTGTAGTTAGCTGAAAGCATGGAAAATGACTTTCTTCCTTCATTCCTTGATAAGAGTGATGAATGTAGCTGGAAGAAGTATGGAAGCTATAAAGATGTGGGAAGTGATCACATAGTCTCAAAGCTCTTTACAGTTCCTACCCAGATTTATGGGAACATAAAAGACTCTGCATACAAAAAATGAGCAGAATCTATCTCTCTTTGTCACATTTAAGAAAAAGTTTGGAATGTAATTATTATGTCTTTTCCATCCAAGCATTGCTCTGACCATTAACTGTGGCTTCAGTAACATGAATGTTTTCTAAGGGAAATAATTGGTATCATTGACATATAGGAAAAAAAAAAGAACTATTTGGAAGAGCAAAATAGGGATATAGTCTGCAAAGAAGAGAAACTGGTTATTTAGGAAAATAATTGTTGTAATATAAATACAAACAATTAACTAATGACACAGATCAAGACTGCTTTATGATGAAGGCCCTAAAAAATAAGGTTAGAGGGAACATTTATCAACATGAAAATGTTACATGCAATAAGTCTATGGAATAAACCTAATCAAGATGTGAAGATCTATACAATGAAAACTTTTAAAATCCAAAAAAATGAGATTACAGAGGACACCAGAAAATGGAATGAACTGTCATGCTTTTGGATTAACAGAATTAACACTGCTAAAATTATCTTTTTACCTAAAGCAATATTCAGATTCAATGCAATACCAATCAAAATTCCAACACAATTCATCACAGACATTGATAAAACAATCTCAAATTGCATATGGAAATGTAAAAGACCCAAGATAGCAAAAACAATTATGAGTAATAAATACTTTGCTGGAGATATCACCCACCTCCCTCCCTCCCTTCCTTCCTTCCTTCCTTCCTTCCTTCCTTCCTTCCTCCCTTCCTTCCTTCCTTCCTTCCTTCCTTCCTCCTTCCTTCATTCCTTCCTTCCGTCCTCCCTTCCTTCCTCCTTCCTCCTTCCTTCCGTCCTTCCTTCCTTCCTTCCTTCCTTTTCCTCTCCCTCGCGTCCGTTCTTCCCTTCTCCCTCCTTCCCGGTCCTTCCCTCCCCTTCGCTTCCTCCTTCCCTCCTTCCTTCCTTCCTTTCTTTCTCTTTCTTTCTTTTTCTTCTTTCTCTTTCTTTCTTTCTTTCTTCTTATTTCTTTCTTATCTTTCTCTTTTCTCTATTTCTCTCTTCTCTTTCTCTTCTCTTTCTTTTTCTCTTCTCTTTCTTTTCTTCTTCTTTCTTTCTTTCTTCTTTCTTTCTTTCTTTCTTCTTCTTTCTCTCTCTCTCTTTTTTCTCTCTTTCTTTCCTTCTCTGTCTTTCTTTCTTTGCATCTCAATTTTATTATTCTGAAGCACACACTGATCTGAAACTTATGACAATTCTCCTACCTCAGCCTCTCAAATACTGTTATGTACTCCCATGTCTGAGTTTCTTCATTTTTTTAAAATAAAATTCTGAATTAAATGGAGATGTAGTTCAACTGTAGAGCGATTGTATTCTCAAGTACACTGTATTTAATTCCTACCAACAGACACACACACACGCACACAAACACAGACACAAATTTCGAGAGGAGTACAAACATGTCTGAATTTATTTTTTATTTTTTTATTTTTTTATTTCCACTGAACAAACTTAACAGGTACACCGGTCCCCTCTTCCCTCCTATCCCCTATTCCCCTGTGTCCCCTCCCCTCCCCCTTCCCTTCCCATCCCCACGTGTCTCCTCCTTCCATCCCCCAGTGCCTCCCCCTCCCATCACCGGAGCATCCTTTAATGTGCATGCCAAACTCTCCTCTGGGTCCTCCTCTCCGATGAGGTGCAAGGACCCAGTGGCATTTCCCAGAACCCTTTCCTGTGCCCCCCTTAAGCACAGGAACACTACTGAGGCTTTCAATCCCTTGCCTCCAAGGGTCCTAATGCCTTTAGCAAATGCTAGGCTTTGTGGGGTCAGTAGTGTGTTGGACATTAAGCAGGGCATATAAGTCCAAATATGATTGCTTCTGGCCTAACTTGTGTGGAGTATCTTGCATATCAATACTCCTCCCATCCTTATGATTTTACAATCTTACCACTCCGTCTTCCGCAAATTTCCCTGAGCTTCAGGATGGGAGAGATTAGGCTGGCCTAGTTCCAGATGGTTGATATAGAGTCTCTGATGTTCTGAATTATGGTTTGTTGCATTTTTTTTCACTTTTGCTGTTCCTGCAATGCCCTTGATTCCATCCTGATGGGTATTGGATATCACCCCCGGCCAGAGATAAAAACCTGTTAAATTAGAGTCTTGTTATAAGAGTATATTCAAAAGTAGATGTAATAAAAGTAGGAAACCGTGGTGAGGGAGGGATCAATCACCCATTTGCAAAATGGTTGTTTTCTATCTGCCAGACTATATGCCCTCCCCTTCTGGCAAGATCATACCCCATCAATTGTAAATGATCAGGAAAAAAGTCTGTGAACTTAACCAGATGTCTCATTACTTACTTGCAGTCCTTGATGGTGGCCTATTTTCTCTGCTGTAACATGGTCCCCTTTCTCCTTGTTTCTGGTGTGGCCCTCCTTCCCCATCCCTTCTGTTCATAATCTTTGCAATTACTGTAGGTATTACAGAGGTTTGTCTTTGAGTGTCTCTAAGAGGGTTTTGTACTGGGATCCACCTATTAGGGAGTACATATGGGGCTTAATTTTCTGTGTCTGGGATACTTCACTCAATATAATGGTTTCTAATTCCATCCATTTCCCGGAAAATTCCATTAATTCATCATTTTTGATGGCTGAGTAGTACTCCATTGTATAGATATACCACTTTTTCCTTATCCACTCGTCAGCTGTTGGACATTTGGGTTGATTCCATGATTTTGCTATTGTAAACAGTGCTGCTATGAACATGGTCATGCTTGTGCTCTCGAGGTGAATTTTTGCTGTATGGGGGATTATTCCCAAAAGTGGAATTGCAGGGTCATATGGCATTTCAATCTTTAATTTCTTTAAGAATCTCTAGACTGCTCACCAGAGTGGCTGTATGAGCCTGCATTCCCATCAGCAATGTAGGAGAGTTCTCCTCTCTCTACTTCCTCTCCAGCATTTGTTGTTGTTTTTATTGTGGATTTTTGCCATCCTGACTGGGGTGAGATGGGATCTGGTGAAATTAAAGAGCTTCTGTTCAGAATAAGAGATTGTAACACAAGCTCAAAGGCAACCCACAGAATGGGAGAAAATCTTCATTAACCACATATCTGATAGAGTTCTATTATCCAGAGTGCACAAAGAACTTGGAAAACTAAACACCAAGGAAACCAATGGCCCAATTAAAAAATGGGCCCTGGAACTTAAAAGAAACTTTACAAGGGATGAAATTAAAATGTCTAACAAATATCTTAAAAAATGCTCCACATCCTTATCCATCAGGGAAATGCAAAACATGTCTGAATTTAAACAATAAACTCGTAAAAAGAAATAATGTTCATAAGAACTTACAAAATGTAACAGTTTGGTACTTGCATGGTACAATATCACCATTTCATATGAAATCCCTAGTCTGACTGTGAAAGTGTTATCAACTGGTTTCTGATTGGATCTGATCACAGTAGGAGAGAAACAAAAATTATTTCAACAACCATATGTTAGTCTTGAACCTATTTTTTTTTCCAATTGCAGCAGTGTCACTAAATTTAAACCTTTAGGAATTGAACAAAATGGGCTTCCACATAGAGTAGTCCATCTTTCTTTTCTATCTAATAAATGATGGACTCAATTTCTGTCATTGGCAACATCTGATAGATGTTCAAGATCAGGGCATAGGCTGATCTTCAACTTAGCATAGGCTAAGTTGATGCTTAATAGAGCTTATGGGACATGAGGTACACAGCAACTCCAGTACTAATTACAAGTGTCATGATGGGTAAACATACGTAAAAGAAATATATTTTTGATTATTTATTGGTTCAGTTTTACAATTACGGATTGTATCTCTCTATAGTTGACTTGTCTTCTAATAGTACCACCTTGTAGGACTACTCAACAACTGTAGAAATGTATACTTTAGCTGCTTCATTACATTTTCCTAGAGAATTAGAGTTGAAGCAGTGATTTCAGGAAGTTTGGTTTCTAACCTAAGAAAATTAATACTGATCTGTCTTTATACTAGGAAAAATTCTGATCTCTTGAAAATTTCAAAATCCATTCAAAGTGGAAATTAATGTCATCCAATAATCAGAACCCTAGACAGTTTTACATCAATTGGACAAATGTTTCTTATAGCTATTTATTTTGAATTTTAACTATTAAAGGGAAATTCAACATTTTTAATTATCCATTGTGTCAACATGCAAATTAGCATATTAAAGGATATCAACTGTAAGTATCATATTTTTACATTATGAAAATTATCTGCAAGATACTCATTTTTTCACTCAGTATGCAGTAATCAATTTTAGAAATGTGTACCAATCACTAACTTCTGCTGCATTCAGTGTGCTTATTTACCTTTTGACTTTGGATGCTCTCTGGGAAAGTTAAGAGTATATTTTAGCTTATACCACATTTGAGCTATAACCTTCATGACACTATTCAAGTTAAGAGTATTCAAGTTTAAGTCTCACATCCAAATATAAAGTAAATGACTGAACACATTAGATTTAATTGATTATGATGCAGCACATAGACTTTCTGGAAAATCCACTGGGATGGTAATGAACTTTAAGTAGTCTCTCTGGTTGTCACCCTGAATTAACTTAATACAGGAAAACAAGTCTGAGAGTTCTGGTAGCTTATGTTAAATTACATTATCTACCAATGATTGTCTCAAGAAAGCTTTCTGTGAACCTTCCACAGACATAAGAAAACTAATAATAGGTCATTTCTTCTACCACCCTTAAAAGGACACAATAACTGTCAAAAAGTCTTTAATTTTCTGCGAAACAATAAGTGCCAATAAAACCACAGAATTCATCATCCTTTTTCTTGAAGATATTATTTAGGTCACATTTCAAAGTTATAATCTTGGTATGAATGCATTTGAGAGTGAGCATTCATTAAATAAAGTGAAGCCGATTGTTTCAGTCCCTTTTCTCAACTCATTCCTTTTTATACAATATATTCCTAGTTGTTTTAAAGAACTATCACTAAGCATTCAATTAAAATACCATTAGAAAGATATCATTTATTTAATTATAACCTGCATAAGGCAAATCAAATATTTCCTTTTAGCGTTCTGATACTTTAGAACTACAGGTTCCAAAATTGCTATATAGCTGATTTGAAGTTATGAAGTCATAAATAAAGATATTTCTAAAAATGAAAGTGGTCTTGAAATTTTAGGAAAAGAAACAGTTACTAGGTATGTATGACCATCAGGTAAAATCAATATCAACAGAAATTTCTAACAATCACAGTCATAAATTGACACATTGTAATGAGCTCCCTAATCTTCCAGTAGATTAAGCTGCTCTAAACATACGCTGCCTTATGCATATTTAATCATTATAATATCCTAATGATAAAGTATTATGATAATTAATGTTTTTAAGGAAGTTAATGGGTAAAAGAATAGGTAGTCAGGTTAAGAGAGAATTATGTTTGCATCCAGAGACCATATTATTTACTGAAAGTTTTAAAAATATTCATATACATGCATATGCAAGTAGATAGATAGATAATATAAACTTTAAAAGTATATTCAAGATAATGAACTGGCAATTAAGAAATGTACTGATCATAATCTGTATCTTTACTTTGGATTCAGTCTGGTCAAACAACAAATTTTCTCTGGAAATATATTATTAATTGTAATTTGAATTTATATATAACATTAAAAAAGGAATGAAATTAAAGAATCGAGATAAGTAACATGGGATATTTTAGGCAATTGTTTTCTATTCAATGTAAGTTCTTGAATACTCCAGTAAATCCAATAATATCTACAGAAAATACTGTGATAGCAAAATAGTCATATGTCGGTGACATGTGTGAATTAAAATTGTAACCTTATTTTACATAGCATATCTATTGCACAATGGCTATTTCAACATTCCACACTGGGATGTATATTCAGAAGAAATAGCTGTTTGAAAAAATGTTTGAAAAAATGTTTGAAAAAACATGCTACTGTTGTACAGGAGAATTAGATGCTAAAGCATCTCCCTTTAAGGTTGCTGGTAATGTCCTTATTATCATTTAATAAGACAAAATTTGAACATTTTTGTGGTCATTTTGTAAGAGGTTTATTGATACAGAAAATTGATCTATATTTGTAAAAAACAATGTACGAAACAATAAATGAATTGAAAGCAAGATTTAATTGTCCATTCTATTTTAATTGGGGCTTTAAATATGCTGCTTAGTTATTTTCTGAAGTCCAGTCGATATACTATAAATATACTGTAGATATAATTTACTAAAAATATTAGACTGTGAATCTAAAAATTGATTTGTCTATTCTTATTTGTGATTTTGTTTCTACACAAAGTGAAACAATTGTTAAATGATTCAGAACAACAAATTAACTTCCTTTATGAAGAGTTAACAAAACATTGAATCCAGTTTTAAGATGGGACTCTTCCACCTTTCGGCCTACAGCAAGAATGATTCAGTGACAGAAGGAATTATGAGTCTAGCATAGCTCTTCAGAACTCTAATTAGCTCATTTGACAGCTCGGTCATTACTTCCTACTACATTATACAGCAACCAGATACAAAAGGTGATGCATGTCAAGTGATTATAGTAGATTCTGGTGACATTGCAAGGCCGGAGTCAGCAAAAGGTGATGATTTCCTACAGTAACTTCAGTAATAAGCACAGAGCTTACTGCCTGCAAGAGCATTTTTGCTATCATTGTACATGGAACAAAGATAAGACAATGGACTTATTTGGAGTTCCAGTGTAGTATGCAGTCTGACATAACTGACAGCCAATTATAAAGTTTGAATTGTTTATCCAGAGTTGTAATCTCAGTTTTTGTTTAATAAAGTTTCTTTCTGTCTTCACTGTAGTTAAAATGGATATGCTATTTTTCCCTCAAGAGAAAGTTTTGATATTGATTTCGTCATAAAAACATTTTGATCCTCATGTTCACCTTTTATAAGGTTGTGATATGGAGGCAAGTAGGAAACATTTTGATGCTCATGTTCACCTTTTATAAGGTTGTGATATGTGAGGCAAGTAGGAAAAAATGTAATGCAGAATACCATTACTGACTACATCGCCCATTTGACCAGGGAAATCTATTGTGATACAGAGGGAAGCCAACATGAAACAAAGGTCAAACAGATTTATCTCATACCTCATCACCAGCTGATGAGAAAATAGGAAAAAAAGAGCAATAAGATGAGTTATAATACGTTACAAATACAAGTTCTGCAGGGACAGAGTATAAAAGAATATAATTATCTATTTGGATCCTATCCAAGAAACAGGGTTTAGTTTTGCTAATTCCAATACAAATCATCACTGTATATTTAAAATCTTGCAGCTTACCCTTGGTGATAGACAGATTTCGACATTAGCACATTTACTTTACAACCATAATAGGGCATTTAATCTGCCTCCCTGACTTTTCCTAATGCTACAGAATGGCTTCATTGCAGTTAATAAAATATAAACTCTAGTAATGCATTTTCTACAGTAAATAACTCTTTGTTTTATAGCATTTAAGGTTATAAAATGTTTTTACAAATCCATATTGAAGGTATAGCTTTATACATCATCATGAGATATGAATTACCACTTGCACCTTCAGGAAACACAAAATGTCAATAAAGAAACATAACAATTTTATATAAAAATATATTGTGCTACATAAGGAAAGAAAATGGAAACAGAAAAGGGGTGCTATTTGAGAAGTGGAAGGAGACAGAGATAGTCAGAGTGAATAGGCACAAAATGTATTCTGCATAAGCACTAAAAATATCATAATGAATCTCATCATGAGTATTATATGCTAACAAACATTGATATACATGGAATTTTTCTTTGAAAATAATGTTTTTCATGTGTTATTTTTCTACCTAATCTTAGATTTGCTCTCTTATAAACTATAAAACTTTTCTATCAGCATATGATAAATTAAATATCAATTACATTGAAGTGTATATGAATGACATTTCTGGAGTTTATTGTTGGGCCTCGTCAAGATCCTGGACAAGGCCTGTTGGAACTTCCTGAGCCTGGCTAGAGTTTCATGATCTGTTTAATCTGCTTCACCAACATAATTCAGCACAGCCTTGTGGCTGATGCAATATAGCCTTAGGTTGCAACAGCAACTGGCCCATAGTAACGCCCCACTAGCCCATAATAATCTCATGAGACTACAAATCTTGAGAGACTATGCCTTCTACAGTTGGTGCTGTTAAACTACCTAGCTGAGAGGGCCAATCAGCAAAGACTCATGCTAGGACTATTGGGATGTCGGGTGGGGTATATAAGAGCCTGAATGTTGCAATAAAGTCGGTTCCTGCTTCGACAGAGCTCCAGGCTTGGTGTGTCTTTCCCCAGTGGTGAGGGGGGTCCAGGCCAGCAACAACACTCATCATCCTGCTCAGCCCCAGGTTGTGCCTGGCTGGACCAGCACTGCCTTCTGCACTAGCTGCCGAGAGCCTGGTAGTTCATCTTTGTCAAATTCTGAGTTTCTCCAGCTATGTGTTCAGAACTATGTGTTCAGAGCTCAGAATTATTATTTATTTCATTTATTATAGTAATCCTATAAACTTACAAGCCTATAATCATCTTGCTTTACAACTAATGAATTTTGCTTTATTTATAATTACTGTTTATAATACTTACAATCTTTAATATAAACAAAAGCCTTTGGAATATAGAAACATTTAAGAAGTTTATTACACACTTGCATGTCACCATTAGTACTGCAGAAGCATAATTAATTTGTTTCTACCAATAATTAAATTTCCAAGATTCTCCAGGGATTTTCCATTAATGGTGTAAATTAAATCAAAATGACATTATGCCTATAATAACATTAATGTTTTCATTTGCCTTCTGACTTATGTTATGGAATATAAGAAACATAAGGGACAAATATTTGCAGATGAATGTTATAAAGCATAAAAATATAAAGTCATGCTTCTTTATTTAATACTGTTGTGACACTATAACGACATGTCTGAGCACAGGAAGCTTATACAGAGTTCATACTTCTGGAGACTCAGTAGTCCAACCAAGGTAACAGCATATGAAAGCTTTATTACTACCTCCATACATGGCAGAAGTCACAGTGAGAGACAGAGAGAGAGAGAGAGAGAGAGAGAGAGAGAGAGAGAGAGATTCTGTTACAAAGGGCTTGCCTTCATAAAGATTTTTCCTCCAATGATAACAATCCTTTTCTGATAGCAGAAACTCTTAAAGGACATGCCTGCTAATGCCTGGAATGCTGTTAAACTGGGCACCAAATTCAATAGTCCATGAACTGTAAAGGACAGTTTTGAATGATCGTCCTACACTCAGGATTAAGACCCAACAAAGGCACTCTCTGGTGTTTCCTGTTTTTGTGTTCCTTATCATTTAGCTGGTACTTTTTATAACTTTTTTTTTTTTTTTTTTTTTGCTTTGCTCTGGGATTTTCCAGGCTCTGTCCCACCACAACTGGGAGTGCAGGCTCCTACCTTTTCTGTCTGGCATTTTTACATGGGATGTGGGATGGGAACTCAATTTCTTCTGCTTGAAAAGCAGAGACTTAATCCCTGAGCCATATTTCCAGCCCCATGAATTCCCAATAAGTATATGTTCAAAATATTTCACACTACTTAAAGTAGGTAAAGTTATCATGATCAGATCAAATATCCAGTACTTCTGGATATATTTTGATTTGAATAATCATAATTCATATTAAACATATTGTTTTAGTGTGTCCACAAAGTTTTTAGTCACATTAATTTTAAAGAATTTTTGCTTTGAAGAGGAATTACAAAAGATAAAATGAGCGAGATTAGGACTTTCTTGGTCTTCTTTCTTGACTTCTTTTTTTTTCTGAAAAATAGAAAACCAAATCTCAAAGCCCAATTATTCCTCTCATTCTCAAAGTTTACTTTAAAGAACTTAAGTCTGCAGTCAAGTGTTCAAAGACTAGCTTCAGGCAGTAGGATCCTTAGATGCAAGGAGTCAGACAGATAACAGAGTTCCCCCTTTTAGTGGGCAATCCAAGAAGGGGTCCCAAGGTATGCTACTGAGTCCTGAATCCTCCCTCAGTAGTGTAGATGACTCAGAGGGAAATTGAGCATCCATATAAACAGATGTTCTGGAGGGTAGAAGGGAGCAGGCAAAATCACCAAGATTGGAAAAGGAGGAAAGAAAAGGGGGAGGAAAAGAAGGGGGAAGATAGGGAGCGTGGGATGGGGGAACCACAAGAAGGAAAGCGGGAGGGGAAAAGAGGGGGGAGAATGTATCTACCCATTGAGTTTACATAAGTAGGTAAAAAATAATAAAAAAGTGAAAAAGGCAAACAAACAAAAACAAAAAAAGAGCTTTAATCAAGTGAGTGTTCCACTGAGTGATTTCTAGTGGCAGATCTAAAGTTCAAAAATACAACTCAATTCTAGCATCACATTCTTCTCTCCTACATGTTCTGTGCTACAGTTACTTTAAATTCCTCTCTACCTATGTCACGTCTTTCCCAAAGCCTTTTGATATGCAATCCTATAAATCTGTCTGGGATGTTCTTTCATTAGCCTCATAAAATCAGATTATTTGTATAGGACAAAATGAATTGTTTGCATCTTTTAATTTTGTGACATGGTTCTTTCATGTGTTATATCATTTTTAAGTGGCATTCGTGTTTTTTATTAAAAATTTGGTTCTGGGAAAATCTGCTCAGACTTTGCTGGACTTGTCATATTTAATGATATTTCATCAACGATATTCTTCATTCCTGTTTAATTCACATTTGATTTAAACCATTTCTCTTTCATTCTTTTATACAATTTTTTTCTGCTTATATTTCCATCTGTTTTACATTTATCTACATTTTCATTATAGGCCTTAATATATTAATCATTTAAAGTTATCAGTCTGTAATCCCAAATCATTGTCATCTTTCAGTCTGGTTTGATGACTGACTTTACTTTGGTGTCTGTATGTCATCTCTCTCCCCTACCCCTTTTCTTGTGCTTCATAACTCTTTTGTGGAAAGTTGGATGTACTGTAAGCACTTCAGAGTAAAATTTTATGTTAACTTTAATGGTGCTAATCTTCATTTAATAGGAAGTTGTCTGATGGTCTTGGTTTTGTCTATCTTTTTATCTCTGGGACTTCCTTATATATTGCTATCCAAACAGACTAAATGTATATCTTTGTTCTATAATATTATCATACCGAAGTTCTGCTGGTGATAGGTCAAGATGTGGGATAACAAACCATTCTATGATATTTTGACTATCACTTATTTTATTGAGTCTTTTATTTTGAGACTGAAAATTCCACCACTATTTTGGTCTTTTCTCAATCCATAGGTCTTCCCTACCTTCTCCTGAGTAAGTGAAGCAGTACTGCTTTCTGGAAACCTGTTTTGGCAGATTATATGTTCTCCTTTCTGTCTTTGGACAGGAAGGCAGGAGGATGCTGAGGGAGAAGCATGTTCCCTCCATCAGGTGTGATAAGCAAGGTGATTTCACTGGAGAATTAGATGTTTGCTATGAAGACTCTAGATATGTTCTGGATGCTTCCCCTTTATTCCTGGGCTATAAGTTGTGATAATTTCATTTTAAAAGACAATTTATATGTCAGTGTTGAAAAATTTGATATTTAGAAAGGATGTATCTATGGAGAGATCTCATATATTTCTCTAAAAATGAATTAAGCTTTATACTTTCATTGACTCAGCATGCAAAACAGAAAGCATTCTTAAGAAATATCTAGACTAAAGTTTAGCCTAATATTTAATGAATTTTAATGAGTTATTGTGCTGCAAAATATGAAAAATTTAAAAAGATAAATCATAAAGCAATCATAAATCATTATAAAAACTGTATAAAAACTGTAGTAATGTTCCTACCTTTACTCACTCCTTCTCTCTCTCCTTCCTTCCTTCCTACCTACCTTTCTTCCTTCCTTCCTTCTTTCCTTCTTTCCTTCCTTCCTGCCTTCTTTCCCTCTTCCCTTGATTCTACTTTTATTGCTGCAGATTATGATAGAAATTAAATTCTTTTTGTATTGGTTTAGCTATTAAAATTTCAATATTGCTTTAAATTTTCATTAGTGTCAAAATAAAAGTAATTATTTAATGAGCCCCTAAAGTTCATATCAACAAAATTGTTCCTTAACATAATGTAACGTAACTCCTATGTATATAATGTATAATTATGTTAAATGTATAACATATGATTAGGTCATATGGATTATGCTGACAAGTGAATTGCAGACAATATTATTTATGCTGATTGTGAGTGATAGTTGTCTCTACTTCTATTCATTGTGTTGCAGCTGCAAGGAAGAGAGTGTGAAGACTTTTTGGTGAGAAAGAATAGGCATCATCCACTAAACACTAGATATTGGTGACAAAGGAAACTGCAGGTAAAGTAGAATAATATGTTTCTGACTGGCCTGAAGAGACTATTTGCTGTCATATTATTACTGTGAATTGTCCCCCACAGGTTCATGTGTTTGAATCCTTAGCTGATGTTAATTGTTGGTAAGTCTTTTCTCTCTTAAATTATTTCAGCATGCTTTCTCACAGAGGCAAAAATAAAAATAATTACAGCACCTGACTTTATTTAGACAGTCATGTTTTGCAACTGGGCAGGAATCCAGAGAAGCTGCGCTCATTGACCAGATAGTCATCTCTGGTGTCATTTGCTACAGTTATTTTTTATTTATTTCCTGCAGAGGTTCATCTAGAGACTGTTGAACTGAGCTATAGTGTCATTTGTTTTATACATTTTGGGTTATGTTGCAGATATTGGGAAATTTTATTGATTTCTGAGGAAAAATCTCTACTCCTAATTTCTTCTAGGTGACTAGCTCACAGCTAAATCAAAGTACATAAATGTCCAAATACAAATTTGTGAAAAACATTAATTGATAAAAATTAATAGTTTGTTAGAGATCTATTATTCAAAGTGCACAAAGAACTTTAAAAAAGTAAACACCATCAAGTACTGCAAGTAAGTAATGAGACATCTGGTTAAGCTCACAGACTTTCCTTCCTGGGCACTTGCATCTGATGGGGTTTGATCTCACCAGAAAGGGAGGGCATAGAGTCTGGCAGACAGAAGGTAACCATCCTGCAAATGGGATACTGACTGCCCCCTCACTGCGGTCTCCTACTCTTATTCCATCTACCTTTGAATCTACTCTTATAATAAGACACTATTTTAACAGCCTTTTATCTCTGGTAGGAGGTGACATAAGGTGACATCCAATACCCATCAGGATGGAGCCAAGGGCAGTCCAGGAACAGCAAAACTGGAAGAAAAAAAAAGAATAACAAATCATAATTCAGATCATCAGAGACCTTATTTTAATCACCAGAAACCAGACCAGACTAATTTCTTCCCATCCTAAAGTTCAGGGAAATTTGCTGAAGAGGGGGCGGTAAGATTATAAGAGCCTAAAGATGGGGAGGAGCAACAATATCCAAGATACTCAACACATATTAGGGCTGAAGTAATCATATTAGGACTTTGCATGACCTGCACAATGACCAACATGTCATTGACCCCCCAAAGTCTGGCATGGATCAGAGTCTGTAAGATCTTTAGAGGCAAGGAATTAATAGCCACAATAGTATTCCTATGCTAAAGAGGAACACAAAAAAGAGCTCTAGGCAATGCTAATGAGTCCTTACACTCCATCAGAGAGGAGGATCTAGAGGGAGTTTGACATGCACACTAAAGGATGCTCCAGGAATGGGGGGAGAACTGGGAGAATGGGAGATAGGGGGGAAAGGAAGGGGAGTAAGAGAGAGGGAGCAAGGGGATCCAGGGAGAGGTGGAGGGAGGGAAAGGAATGGGGTACCTATCAAATTTGTATAAAAATTATTAATAAAAAAGTAAGCACCAAAGAGATAAATAGCCCAATTAGAAAATGGACCTTGAAACTCAAAAAAAAAAATCTTTTCAAGGGACATAATTGAAATGTCTAACAACTATCTCAAAACTTCTCCACATCCCTAGCCATCGGGGAAATGTTACCCTGAGATATCATCTTACCCTGGTCAGGATGGTGAAAATCTACAATACAAACACCACCAAATGCTGGAGAGAAGGGAACTCTCATACATTGCTGATGGGAATCACTCTGGAGATCACTATGGCTATTTTCTAAAAATTTAAGGCTTGAAATGCCAGATGACCCTGCTATATCACTACTGGAACAATCCTCCAAAAGGCATCAATGCACTACAGTGGCAGGAGTACAGCCATGTTCATAGCAGCACTGTTTACAATAGCAAAGTCTGGAATCAACCCAAATGCCCAGCAGTTGATGAATGGATAATGAAAATTTGGCACATTTATACAATGGAATACTACTCAGCCATCAAAAAAGATGAATTAATGACATTTTCCAGGAAATGGATGGAATTAGAAGAAATTGACTGAAGTATCTCAGACACAGATTAACACCATATGTATTCCCTAATAAGTGGATTCTAGTTATAAATACTCTTAATGATGTATTCAAAGATGAATCTCTGCAGAACCCACTGTAATCACAAAGTATGGTTGTGGTTCACCTACATGGTTGCTGATAAATGACCATCAGATGGCTTAAGGGAACAAGGTATTTATTTTCTCTTATAATTACTAGTTACAGTTCTCAGTCCAGCTTGATGGGAGAGCATGCACCAACATTAGGGCCTAGGGAACTGGCCACACCATCACCACATAATGACTAAGACATATGATCCTGACTTTCCAGCATATCTGGCCAGGTATACAGAATGCCAAAGCCCTCAACTAGCAATCTGTATTTTATTCCAGGGCCTAGTCCCACCCACCATAGGCTAGGCCCTCCCCATCAGCTAGACAATCTCCTGCAAGCTTGCTCTGGGCTTAACTCCACCACTAATTCTCTACAAATGTGTCCAGAGTTCAAGCCCTCAATCATCAAGCTCTCACCTGTGTCTAACTATGATAGTATTATAAAAAGGAGAGAAGTGGAAAGATGATTTCAAAAGAAAGGAAACAAAAGAACACACTTCAATAGACAGATTAGGCCACAGTCAATTACTGCATGTAAGTAGTGAGACATCTGATGTAGCTCACTCTAACATCCCTTCCTGTTGACTTGGGACTGGACAGGTTTGATTTCTCTAATCAGGGAGGGTATAGAGAC
This sequence comes from Typhlomys cinereus, assembly GCA_023101885.1. Lineage (NCBI taxonomy): Eukaryota > Metazoa > Chordata > Mammalia > Rodentia > Platacanthomyidae > Typhlomys > Typhlomys cinereus. Next base: position 3,458,438 of record JALPQD010000235.1, on the reverse strand, counting down.
TGGCAGCTAGATGGTAATCAACCAGAAAATGGGAAATTGACCTCTCTCACTGCTGTGTCTTACTCCCATTCCTCCATCTACCTTTGAGTCTTCTCTTAAGATCTTCATTTAAGCAGTCTTTTATCTTTGATTAGGAGATGATCTAGACAACCAATAAGGATGCAGGCAAGGGCAGTGCAGGAACATCAAAACTGAAAACACCACCAAACCATAATTGAAAACACCAAAAGCCTTACAATATTCACCTGGAACCAGACCAGCCAAATCTTTCTCTATCCTAAAGCTCAGAGAACCTTGCAGAAGAGGCAGTGGCAAGATTGTAAAAGCCTAAAGATGGAGAGGGCCAATAATATGCAAGATTCTCCACACCAGTCAGGGCTGAAGCAGCCAGGATATAGCTGTGATTGTTCTTGCCTGACCTGCACAATGACTGACATGTCAACAACCCCTCAAATCTAGTCCCGATCATAGGGAAGAAGGCTTCAGGCAGTAGGATCTTTGGAGGCAAGGGGTTAAACAGTCGTAATAGAGTTCTGAAACTAGTGGGCAGCCTAAGAAGGAGCCCCAAGCTATGCCACTGAGTCTTGAACACTCACTAGTGTAGATGACACAGAGGGAAATTCAGCACACACATAAAGACACGCTCTGGAGGATGGAGGGAAAAAGCAGTGAGCACCAAGAGAGGAGAAAGGAAGAAAAAGGGGTGAGGGAGAAGGGGTGTCGAAAGGGGGCAGAGTGAAAAGGGGGACAACAGGGGAAAGGAGGGGGAAAGAGGAGGGTACTTATTAAGCTTGTGTAGTTAATGAAAAATTTAATAAAAATGTAGTGAAAATAAAAAATAATAAATATAGTCAATTTTACTGCCATAATGGCGGCAAAAGTTTAAAATTAATGTGCTTGCTACTTTTAGATTAAGAAGTTAAAGATCATAAAATCTGATGCTTCACAATAAAGCTATGGTCAAGATGCATAATTAACTTATCTTTTGTTTTTTATTGGACTTTGTCTAATTCATCTTTTGACCTGTGATTTTATCATCAAAACAAACATATTAGCATATGTTTACCATATGTTAGTATCTATATTACATGCATTCACTTTTGTTTAACTTACACATATACAATTTAATTATTTAACTCATTTATACAAAATCTTAATGAAGCTAATTTTTATGAACAAATCATAACACAGCTGAATTTATTTAATACTAGTTATAAAGTATGATAAGATTTTTGTTAGGTGATCATTCTAGTTGCACATTTGTAAGCATTAAAGAAAAGACAGCATTATAGATAATTCTTTTTTCCTTTATTTTACAGGCAATGATGGAGAAATACAGCAAGCGAAGAAGACAGCAATAAGATGTACACATGCTTTTATGGTTCATGGTTAGAGTTTTCAGAAATCTTTTCTCTACTATCACATGGACTTCTTGTGACTGAGTTCAGGTAGCCACACAGACAAATATATGTTTTTACCTACAAAACTTTCTTAGGAGATTTTATAGATAATCCTTCAATTTGATGCTTTTGATCAAATTTATCTTTGGAACTTTATTGCTGGGAGCATTGTGTCTCAAAGAGCCAATTCCCATAATATATTACTAAGAAACATTTTTAAATATCTAATGCCCTTTCCTTTTCTCCTTCCTATATTTCTCAATCTCTCCTCAAATTATCATTGCCCTCCAAAATTATTCAATTAGTAACAGATATGTGATTTTGCTGAAAACAACATCAATTACAATACCAAATATGCTAGTTAAGACTATATTGGCTTCACTAATAAGGCTTTATTAATAAGAGGTGAATGTAGAAAGTTGGGTATATTTATTTTTTCACAGAATAGTCATGACTTAAATTAGAAAGAGACTTGTAACACTAATAACGAAACCACAAATTCCCACATTGATGGATTTATTTTTCAGATTGATAAAAGAACATTGCCCATTTGTGAAACTCTGGAGCAAATGAGTGATATAAAAATGCAAGCATTTTGAGCCAAAACAAATCAGAATCAGCCTTAGAGCTCCATTTCATTCAGAAAGTTTCCACTATAAATTAAAGCAATCTGGTCTCTGGCAAAGTTTGTGCTTCATTCCCAGAGGTTAACCAACATGAAATTTCAACAAATGGAAGTAAGTATAATGCCTGAAGAACGCTCTTGATCAAATATCCAATATTCATTCCATTTATTGCAAACAGGTATATTCTGGCTGATCCTAGATGGATTGAAGCAGCAGGAATCTTGAATATGCAATTCACACTTAAAAGATGAACCCTGCAGGCTCTCTAAGGAAAGAAACTCAAGCTCAATACCAGCTTTGGAGAAACACATAGAGAGAAAAAACACATTAGAGGCACCATGGAGCAAATATGTGCAAATACATACTTTCGTATAAAAAAACATGGTAATTTTAGGAGCAACATTAAAAAAAGAAAAGATTAGCTTATTCTGGGCTAGTCAGAAAGTAGCTTCTAGATCATTATCCATGACATAGGGCAATCAGCCTTTCCTCCTATGTTCATTTCTTTCAGATTCAGTTCCTAGGAATGTAAAATATTGGCAGTTGTAAGGTACAGCTTGAAGTTGAAGGAAGTTTTGTTTATTAAAGCAAGGGACATCCAGCACAAATACACAGGGGATTTCAAGGTCAAAATATATTTGCAGTGATAAATGAGAGTGGAGAATTTCAACCATTCAGAAATTTTGTTAGGTGTTTTTAATTTCCATATCCTCTATGAAGACATACATTGTTGAAGATCAGGTATGTAATTTATACAATTTAGAGACAAAGTATGAGCCATATTTTAAAAAAAGAAAAAGAAAATCAGTTCAGAACCTGGGGAATGTATACATTAAAAGACAGAAAGAAGTGGTAAAATCTTTTATTGATTCCAGGAAGATAATATAGGACCCTATGTATATTCAAGCAGGCAAATAGAAAACATATTTTGAGAAACAAATCTGGAAAGTATGATGGTTAATTATTAAATTTGGAATCATTTAGATGACGAGCTTCTGTGCATAATTACAAAAACATTTCAGAGAGAGTTTTAACTGAGGTGGGAAGACCCACCTTGAATGTGGGCAGCCCAACCCCATGGGTGTTAGTGAAACATTGAGGTAAAAGAAGACAGAGTGTGGAGCTAAAGCACATGTATTTCTCTTCTTTCTAACTGCCAAGACAGTGAGACCAACAAGTTCACACTGCTGTTGCCATGCCTGCCCTATCATGAGGCTCTGTATCCCGGCACTGTGAATCAAAATAAATCTAAACATGCTTTTGTCATGTATTGAGGCAATTGCTCTTTCTGATACTGTGAGTCAACACCCACACTCAAGCAACTTAAGTGGGAGAAAAAGGGTGATTTGATTGCCTTACATTTCCAAAGGATATAGTCCATTGTAATAGAAAAGTCATGACAGGTGACTGAAGCTGTTCAAGGAACTGCACCCATCAAGGAGGCAGAAAGAACAAGTGGCAAACGACTTGAGCAGACTGCTAGAAGAAGCAGGGTAGTGGGGTTACTCAACTTCATGACCTATCCCAGTGACTATACTTTCCTCTAAAAGACTCCTTCTTCTAAAGGTTCCAGGCCCTTCCCAAACATTAACATCAGCTAAAATTCAGAAACATGAGGCTGTGGGAAACAGTTCACATGAAACCATGATATGCATTGTTTTATAACCATGAGGAAGTTAATTAATAGACACAATATGTTTGTTTTCACAAATGCTACTTTCCCTTTCATGTGGGCATGTGACATTTTGTGTAGCACATGCAGGTAGATGCATGAGAAACCAGACAAGGATGCCATGCATCTTGCTTTATCACTTTTTCCTTATTTTCTTAAAATAAATCCTCTTATTGAATTGGAACTTTACTGGTTGATCACAAAACTGCTGCCTTGGAATCTAATTTTGCAGGAACACATTTTCCTGCTGCACTTAGAGATTGAACTCAGAAACTCATATCTTCCCAAGAAGCAAATTTTTCCACTGAGTAATTTCCTAAACTCCACCACTATAGCATCATTTACATAGTATACAAAGGATGGGATAAAGATAAAATATGTATACAAATACACAACCAGCTAAGTAAATTGATAGAGTTATGGTAATTGTATGAGAGACTAGATAAGTACATTCCATTTACATGTTTTCAAAAATTCAAAAATAATTTCACTTTCAGTAGAAAGTCACTGCATCAGATCTTTTCATATTCTTGGGTAACTACGACAATACACTGCAATAATTTATTCTATACATAGAAAGGTACCATTATTTAATTATTCATAGACATTTATAATTGTCTTTTTATTCAGTGTGAAATTAAGTACATTTTATACATTGACTGGATAGTTAATCAGAAGAGATTACATGTTATATGTACTTCTATGCAAATAAAATCTTGAAAAAATGTTTTGGTAATTTCTTTTTCAATTCTGGTACATATCTCTACAATAGTCTATAACATTCAGGAAAATTAGTCATGATTTTAACGGATAAAATGAAAGGAGAACAAATAGGAAAGACATTCTGGAAATTTTTACAGAGTCAAAACTGTAAATTTAGATACTCCCTTGTTCACTTACAAAGTTTCCAGAATTATAAAGTTTTCTTGAGACCATACTACAGGAAAACTGAAATAAAATAAAAAGAAATCATTTCTGAGAAACAACTAATTGAGAGAAACGGAAAACTACAACATAAGATAATAAAACAAGAAATTCACTTGTATTTTTTTTATTATTATTATTTATTCACTTGTGCATGTGCGTATGTATGTGCGTGCGTGCGTGCGTTTGTGTAGAACCACTGGCGAATTTGGGAACTACCATGGACGCCTCCACCTCCTCCTTGTTTACTCTGTCCTGAGATTCACAGGCTCCACCCTACCAGGACCAGAAACGCAGGCCGCCCCCTCTTCTGCCCCGCTTCTATATGTAGGGTCTAGGATCCGAACTCAGGACCTTCCACCTATAAGGCAGAGGTTTAACCCCTGAGCCACCTCTTCAGCCCCAAGAAATTCACTTGTATTGACAATACTAAACACAATGTTTAAGAAGAGAGATACATACATATCCTCAGCTTATGACATTCATAAAAAGCTATTTTATCTATGAATGGCCACATATACAGAGAGTTTGCAGTTTTACCAGGTTGCTGATTTTTGGAAGCTAAGTCAAGCTTCATTCTGGGTCTAATCCTCTCTTCACCTGCCAATGAATAGTATAGAACAATTTTTCTTTTTCTTTTTCTTACATAAAAAGAGAGGTCTCCTTTGACCCAATAGAACATTTTCAACATTTTGGCTACATCATTATGGCTGATTTGAAGGAATATTATATGAACAGTTGAAGAGTCACTGTGTTAAGACAGAAAATATTAGAATGCTCAGTTTAAACTAGTGAGAAAATTCATATTTATGCTAAATTATTGTTTTCATGTGAAGGGAAATGTTTTTGGCTAAAACTTCACCACTGAAATTATGTTGACCTTCATTGAGAAGAAATATTGAGTCCAAACTTCCTAAACGTTAACTTTTGAACCAAATTAGTATTTAGAGTGATTATAATAATTTGATGTTTCTACTAATAGTTTTTGTATAACAGAAGCACATTTGACCTTTTTAAAATGTCAGAAGTAATATTAAATATTAATATGCTCCTCAACCCCTTTAAACACTCAGGTAATATTTAATATTAAAAATAATAATCTTGATATTTGTGCTCCAAATGTCATCGTATATTACTTCAAGGATGATTCAATGTCTCTCTAAAAGTGATAAATTCAAATATTTCTTCCTTAAAATGATTTAAGAATTGGAATAGATAAAAAGTAATTTACTTTGTAAAAATTGAGTGAGGTCTATAAACAGTAAGCAAAGTGAAATGTGACCAACTTACATGTAGGACATTTTGACTGGATATAACTACACTTCAGAAAAACAAACTTTTGTAATGAAAAATCTGTATATTAATGTCATCTAAGACAATAAGTGAAAATTTTAAAGTTATATTGCAGCAATGCCATTTATGAAATTGTGTCTAATAGTTATTAGTTGAAATTTCAAAAGTCGTTTCTTATCTTTCTGTAAACAATACCACATTGTACTCTTCTTTTATTAATTATTACAATAAGCTGAAGCTCTACAACTGTATTTAAAAGGACTGAAATACTTCTAATAATCTGAGTCATTCAGTTTCCATGTTTCCCTGATTTTGACATTACTTTGAGTACAGAGAAATTTATGTGAACAAGCATATAATATTTTAAGGTAATTCACACCAAAAGATTTTTCTCATTTGCCTAATTTATAGCACTATTTTTTATAAGAATAGAGATCTGGAGTGTTTCCTTAATAATATAAATGTGATATCAGATAATAACTATGTGATATTTACATATACATTATTTGCATTAAATATCTATGAGTAGACACATTAATGTCAACTCTTTATGAAGAATAAATGTCCATCACTAACCATGTTTCTTTGTCCATTATTGACTTCATCCATTAGGAAAGAAAGAAAGCAAAGAATTCAAGAATTAATTTTAACACATTGTGATAATGTAACTATAAAATAATAGACAAGTGGACATATAAATTTCTCTTGACTAATTTCTTACTGCACACTTATAACAATGTCATAAGTGTATTTTAGAATAACAATTCCAGTAAAATATGAACAATTCTTGTGAAGAAGCTATCATAATCATTATTTTTTTATCTTGCTACTTTGGGCAATCCTGGGTACACTACAGATTTTCACTTTTGAATTTGCATGGAATTATGCCTATGGTATCTAGTAAAGGCCTTAAAAGTCTGAAGCATTGATGATAATTTTACCTTCCTTGCTAAGACCTGTAACTGTAAGAACCTGTAAGTGTTAATGATTTGGGATAGAATGTGCGAGTCAGAAACTGTATTCCGAACTGTGGGCTGAATCCTATCACCTTGTTTCAATTTAGACTATTGTTCCAATGTTTATTGAGAATTTATATTTTTGTAAAGAAATATGGCTTATGTAACTGTTGACAAAGGTGTTATGTCCTTTCAAGCACAAAACTGGCATACTCACTAGGCAAAGCATGAGCAGAATTAATATGTACACAGCTTGGATGGAAGCAGTGAGGGACAAAGTATGAATATGTGAACTGTGCTCTTTCAAAAGAGTCATGATATGATAAATGATAAAAACTACAACATCTGGTGTTGAAAATTAAGTGTACAGAGAGTGTATCATCCTGGGCTTACAAGAGGAATTGAAAGCATACTTGAAAAACAAGCTTTTGCCTATTTATGTAATTAAAACATAAGTGCTCTTTATTATGTTTGGCTAGGTTATACTATACTGACTCAAAATAGGCTAAGAAAATAGATTAAAAACCACAGATTATATTTACAAAGATTCTGCAGCATAAAAGCTAGAAACAGTTTACTTTACTCCTGTTAATGCAAACAGTTACACTGAAAACTTGAGTTTTCCACCATGTAATTAATTAATGAAATTAATTAAACATTAATTAAAACAAAATTAAAATTAATGAAACACTCTTAAGGCACATATCAATGGGGTTGCCTGAAGAAAGATAACTTGATATATCATGGAGGTCTGAATCCCCACAGGAGTTTGTCTACTAGACTGATTCCTGGGGTCCATAAAAGCACACAGGCAGAAGGGTAGGATGGAATGGTGAAGAAAAGGGAGGGATGGAAGGGAGAGGGAGGAAGGGAAACTGGGATGAATGGTCAATGTGCTTGTAAAAACGGAAAAATTAATAAAACAGACAATCTTCTGTGTATAAGATAAAATAAGAAGATACCATATGTGGTAAATAAACTTGTTGATGAGTAAAAGAAACAAGAAATTGTAATATACCAAAAGTACCTAAGTGATATTTGACACATGGAATACAAACATTTGTGATATTAGTCTTTCAAATAGAAATAGTAAATAGTAATAGTAAATAAGATAAAAGTTCAAGAGAAACAATTAAATTATGAATGAATTAATAAATGAATGAATGAATCCTAGTTACAACCTCACACAATTACAGCCATTTGATCTCTGACAAAAGGGCCCCAAAAAATTCAATGGAAAAAGAATAGCATCTTCAACAAATGGTGCTGGCAAAACTGATATCCACATGCAGAAGATTAAACCTGGACCCGTACCTGTCACCATACACAAAAATTAATTCCAAATGGATCAAGGATCTGAATGTTAGACCAGAGACTATAAAAACCCTAGTTGAAAGGGTAGGGAACTCTCTTGAGCTGATTGGGCTAAGTCTACAGTCCCTAAACAGAAATCCAACAGCACAGACACCAGACAGTCAACAAATGGGATCTTATGAAATTAAAGAGCTTCTGTTCAGTTAAAGGGATTGTAAACCCAGGAAAAAGGCAAACCACAGAATGGGAGAAAATCTTCACTAACCACATATCTGATAGAGTTCTATTATCCAAAGTGCACAAAAAAACTTTAAAAAAACACCAAGTAGATAAATGGCCCAATTAAAAAATGGGCCTCAGAACACAAAAGAAACTTTTCCAGAAACCAAATTGAAATGTCTAACAAATATCTTAAAAACTGGTCCATGTCCTTAGCATCAGGGAAATGCAAATTAAAACTACCTGGAGATAACATCTCAACCCAGTTAGGATGGCTAAAATCTACAATAAAAACAACCCCAAATGCTAGACAAGGTCTGGAGAGAAGGGAACTCTCATACATTGCTGATGGGAATGCAGGCTTATACAATGACTCTGGAGATCTATATGGCAATTTTCCCACCAAAAAAATAAAGTTTGAAATGCCATATGACCCTGCTATCCCACTACTGGGAATAATCCCCCATAATGAAGAAATTCACTACAGTGACATGAACACAACCATGTTCATAGCACCACTATTTACAATAGCAAAGTCATGAAATCAACCAAATGACCAATAGTTGACAAATGGATAATGAAAATGTAGTACATTTAAACAATGGAATACTACTCAGGGATCAAAAAGATGAATTAATGCAGTTTGCCAGGAAATGGATGGAACTAGAAAAAATTATATTGAGTGAACTATCCCAGACATAGAAAGTTGGATACTGTATGTACTCCCTAATAAGTGGATCCTAGTTCCAAAACCACTTAATGACATATGCAAAGGTAAATCTTTGTAACACCTACTGTAATCACAAAGAATTATAAATAGGAGGGAATGAGAAGGAGGGGCTAAAATAAAAAGGAGACAGGGGATCATGCTTCAGTAGAGAAAATAGGCCAAGGTCAAATATTGCATTTAAGTAACCAGATATCTGGTGCAGCTCAGTCCCATGTCCCTTCCTGATCACTTGGGACTGAACAGGTTCCATCTCACCAATCAGAGAGGATATAGGGACTTGCAGTTAGATGGTAACCATTTGGCAAATGGGACACTGACCCACAGTCACTGCTGTGTCCTACTCCTCTTCTTCATCTACCTTTGAGTCTCCTCTTATGTTAAGATCTTCATTTAAACAGACTTTTATCTTTAGTTAAGAGGTGACCTTTGATAAGGTGAACAATTGGATGCAGCCAAGGGCAGTGCAGAAAAAGCAAAACTGAAAACAACAACAAACCATAATTCAGATTTCCAAAGACCCTATATTATTCACCTGGAACCAGACCAGCCAAATCTCCCCCCAACTTAAAGCTCAGGGAACCTTGTGAAAGAGGAGCAGCAAAATTGTAAGAGCCTAAAGATGGGGAGGACCAAATATATGCAAGATGCTCCACACACGTTAGGGCTGCAGCAACCATGATTGGTCTTTGCCAGACCTGCACAATGGCTGACATGTCAATGACCCCCAAAGCCTAGCATAGATCACAAAGTAGAAGGCTCCAGGCAGTAGGATCCTTAGAGTCAAGGGAATAAATAATCGTAATAGAATTCCCATACAAAAAGGGAGTCCAAGAAGGGGCTCTGGACTATGTCACTGAGTCCTGAACCCTCACTAGGGTGGAAGACTCAGAAGGAGATTTGCCTTTCACATAAAAAGATACTCAAGGTGATGGGAGGGAGGAAGGGGGGAACAGTAGAGCAAGGGGGGGTAAAGGAAATGAGGAAGGGGGGAAGAGTGCAAGAGGTGAAGACTGGGGAGGGGAGGAGAGAGGGAGAAACAGCCATACCTACTGAGCTTGTATGATTAGGAAAAACATAAAATGTGGGAGAAAAATAAAATATTTTGGGAGATAGGAAAAAAATTGCAATCAGTGTGTTGAACCTGACCATGATAACAAGTACACCGTAGTTATTGTGCCAAGAAAACTGTAGGAGAATATAGAAAACTGGTGACAGGCTCTGAATAACATCTACATTTAAATGATAGCTGGAAAACCATAAGATGTTCACAAAAGAAGCTGAAAAGGAAGTTTAAAAATTGAAGAAAAGCACATAAAAATCATGGCCAAAGAATCAGAGGGAGGGAATTTATCATAGCAGTGTAAGCTCACAGAATTTCATGCTCCCCTAGGTTATATTACATGTTTAACCACTTTGAAAACACTTATGCCCTTGACAGTCAGTAGAGAGATACTGATGGAAATCAGAAAGGTTTTTGAAAAGGCAGTGTGAAAGCCTGGAAAAAAAGCAATTAGACATAGACAATTCTTTTAAATAGTTCAACTGCTATACATGCCAGAGATCAAGTATCAGATAGAATGAGATTCATGTGTGAGTATACTTAGGAATTTTTGTTCTAGATTGAGGGAATCTGATTCTAATAGGACAATAAATTAAATTATATTGTTCCTTAAAAATGAGATATAAAAAAACCAAGGTGTGAAAATGATATTAGAGAAATGCATTGATATCAGGTGAGGTGCACTGTCATCGCCATCAGCCACTCTCCCCTTTTCACCCACCTCAGACTCTTGGAGTCCATGGAGGACACTATGCTTCTCAGGTAAATCCCAACAGCCCCAGGTCACCCTCTCCTCCCAGCTCCTTCCACTAACCAGTCTGAGCAACACCCAGGCTGCCCCAAGCTAGAGTGGGCCACTGGGCCACAACCCAGGTACCAGGTGAAGTGTGCCATCATTGCTATTAGCCCCTTTGCCCTTTCCACCTGCCCTGGATGCTCATGGTCCAGGGAGGACACACTGCTCCTTAGAATCCAATGGAGTCCAAAGAAATCCCAAGCAAACCTCTAGGGGACAAACGCCATACATCTGAAGTCCTCTAAAATCATCCTATCAAATGGGAGAGATTCTTCACATCCAGCCCAAAGATAAATAAGTCCCTTTTTACCATTCTGCACTTTAAATTATTAATCACTATAGATTAACTTTTCCATACAGCCACCTCCAAAACAAATACAACTTCAGGGACTATACCACTCACTCTCACATATCATCAAGGTACTCAATAGTAAAAGTGCACTACCATACTCATACTTACCCTCTGTCTACCAAACCTGACTTAACTGATGCACTACTAACAGTCTAATATAGCCTTATCCAGAAAATAAAAATAACAGCAGACAAGCATACACCACTCCAAGGCAAACACTAGTAATAACTGCCTGAGAGTAGTAATACCAACTAAATCAGTTCAGTCAAAAACACACAGAAACTGAAAGGTCTTAAGAGACAAAACAACAATGCCCAAGTCAAAGTGCAGAACCATGAGAAACAAAACCTAAGAAAACAAATCTCCCACCGAAAGAATTAAACAGTGATAGATTCCAACAATAACAAATTCACAGAAAAAAGCCAAGAAAGCCAAGCCTAAGATAATGACTTTCAAAGCATGATCATTCCATGATCAATACTATGAAAGAAAATCCTGGAGGAGTTAAATAACAGCATCAACCACTTTGAATAGGAACACAACAGACACTTGAGGAATTGAGAAAAACAGTTTAAGAAACAAAAATAAGCATAAAGCAGATAAACAGTTTCAAGCAGAATTTAAAACAGAGGTCTTAAAATAGAACTAAAAGACAAGTCATCTTCAATCTAGAACTCAACAGAGAGTCTTATCAACAGAACTAACAAAAGCAGAAAATAGAATTTCAGATCCTGAAGACAAAGTGAGAGTATTAACCAGCTCAATGGAGGAGGTTGTTAAGGCCAAAAATATACTTGGGAGGAATATTCATGAGTTATGGGACACCCTGAAGAAGCCTAACATGTACAGAGCAAGAATCCCAAAATACCACACTTGAGGAAATTTTTCAAATTGTCATAAATGAACACTTCTCTCATCTAAAGAATGAGAGGTCCATAAAAATACAAGAGGCATTCCACACCCCAGAGATATGACCAAAATAGAAAATCGCCACGGCAATTAATGTCAAAACATTCCACATTCAAGACAAAGAAAACGTGCTGAGAGCTTCAAGGGAAAAAAAAGTAACTTTTAAAAGTAAACCTAGCAATGTCCAGTGCACTGTTGCCATCATAAAGTCTAGCATCTGTTAAGGGCACCTAGATCCCTGGAGGCAAGAGATTGACAGCCATAGTAGTGCTCCTATGCTTAAGGGGAACAAGAGAAAGGGCTTATGGAAATGCCACTGGGTCCTTATATGTCATCGGAGAGGAGGACCCAGTGGAGAGTCAGGCGTACACAACAGAGGACTCTCTGGGAATTGGGGGGGAGGCACTGGGGGATGGGGAGGGAGAGGAGGGGGAGGAGGCTGTTCGGGGGGAGGAGGGGGGAGGGAGGGAACTGGTAAAAAATTTTAAAATGTATAATTAAATTTTATTTTAAAGAAAGTAAACCTATTAAAATAACAAATGACTTCTCAATGGAAACAGTAAAGGCAAGAAGAGCATGGAGGGACATACTTCAAGTATTGAATGAGCAAAAATGTCAACCCAGGCTGATATACACAGTAAATGATCTGTCATGATCCAGGGAGAAAGAAAAGTTTTCCAGCCCAAAGACAACTTGAAGGCTTACATGTCTACCAAACCAGGCCTTCAAAAAATGCTAGAAATGATACTCAAGCTTGAAGAAAAAAAAAGAGTCTCCAGGAAGACAAAAGGGAAGTATAATACCACCAAAACCTAAAAGCCAAATAATACACTTACAAAAGTCACTAAACATAAAAAATGTCTGGAATTAAAAATAATTTCTCCATTATAACATTGAATGTTAATGGAATTCACTTACCAATCAAGAGACACATAGTACAAACTTGGATTAAAAATCAAAACCCATCAATCTGCTGCCTTTAGGAAATTCATCTCACCACAAAAGATAGGCACATCCTAAAAATAAAAAGCTGGTCAAAAATTCTGCAAGCTAATGGAGCCAGAAAACAGGCAGAGGGAGCCATTATGATATCGGACAAAGTGGACTTCAAACCAAAAAAAAATCATAAGAGACAGATGGATACTACATTTTAGTCACAGGTAAAATTCACCAGGAAGACTTTACAATACTGAAAATATATGCACCTAATATGGGCCCGTCCACATTCATTAAGCAATTGTTAAATAACTTAACAATGCAGCTTAAAGCTTTAGAGATGCTAGAGCAATCTGATCCCAAAAGCAGTAGAAGAGAGGAGATCAGCAAAATCTGGGGAGAAATATCTTAAATTTAGATAAGGAAAATGATAAAGCAAATCAACCTGTCAAAAAGCTGGTTCTTTGAAAAAATCAATAAGATTGATACAGCCCTAGATAAATTAACCAAAAGCGAGGAGAGAAAACCCAAATTAACAAAATTAGAAATGAAAATGGAGTTATCACTACTGATACCCAAGAAATTTAGAGAATTGCAATGTCATATTCCAAAAACTTACACTCTGTGAAATTTGACAATGCAAAAGAAATGGATGAATTCCTAAGTAAGTACAACTTACCTAAATTGAATCAGTAAGTTGTGAATTATTTAAATAGTCCTATAACATATGAGGAAATTGATGAAGTAATTTCAAATCTTTCCACCAAAAAATGTTCTATGAACTTAATCACAAACTCTAGCATTTGGTGAAGGCACCAAGATCCTTGGAGGCAAGGGATTGACAGCCACAGTAGTGTTCCTATGCTTAAGGGGAACACAGAAAAGGGTTCAGGGAAATGCCACTGGGTTCTTGTATGTCATCTGAGAGGAGGGACCAGAAGAGAGTCAGGCATGCACATTAAAGGATTCTCCGGGGATTGGGGGAGAGGCACTGTGAGATGGGGAGGGAGGAGTGAGGGGATGGGGAGCAGGGGGGTTGGGGGGAGGAGAAGGGAGGAAGGGAACTGGTGTACCTATTAAGTTGGTATGAGTGGAAATAATAATAAAAAATGTTAAAAAAAGAAACCTCAAAAAATTTTAAAAAAATGTTCTGGACCAGATGGATTCAGCATAGAGTTCAAGGAGCTAATAACACCAATACTCCTTAAACTGTTCCATCAAATAGCAAAGAAACGAACACTACCAGATTCTTTCTATGAAGCTCATATCGTCTTAATCCCAAACCCTAATAAAGATACACTTAAAAAAGAAAACTATAGGTCAATCTCTTTGATGAACACAGATGAAAATATTCTCAACAAAGTCTTAGCAAATCGGATTCAAAAACATATCAAAAAGACCATTCACTATGATCAATTAGGCTTTATCCCAGGCACACAAGGTTGGTTCAACATGTGCAAATCAATAAGCATAATTCACCATATAAAACAGTCCAAAATTCAAGACCACATGTTATTCTCGATAGACGCAGGAAAAGCTTTTGACAAGATCCAACAGCCCTTTATGATCAAAACCCTAGAGACAGTTGGAATGGAAGGAACCTTTATAAATATAATAAAAGCTATATACAACAAGCCAACAGCAAGGATTATACTCAGTGGGAAAAAACTTGAAGCATTCCCGCTTCAATGAGGAACTAGACAAAGCTGTACACTCTCACCACTTCTATTCAATATTGTACTTGAAATCTTAGCTGAAGCCATAAGATCAAAAAGGGACAAATCAGCAAGAAGAAATCAAGTTATCTCTATTTGCAGATGACATGATCATGTACTTGAGTGATCCCAAAAACTCCATCAGGAAACTCCTAGCAGTAATACAGAAGTTCAGCAGGGTGGCAGGATACAAAATAAATGTACAAAAATCAGTTGCCTTCCTGTATGCTCAGAATGAAAGAAGCGAAAAAGTCCTGAGAGAAACAATTCCATTTACTACAAAAATGAAATACCTTGGTATAAACCTAACCAAGGAAATAAGAAACCTTTACAGTGAAAACTTTAAAACCCTAAAGAAAGAAATTACAGAAGACACCAGAAGGTGGAAAGACCTCCCATGTTCCTGGATTGGCAAAATTAATATCATAAAATTGACCATTCTCCCAAAGGCAATGTACAGATTCAATGCTATACCATTTAAAATCTCAAAGCAGTTCTTTAAAGAGGTTGACAAAATGATCTCACAATTAATATGGAGGCACAAAAAAACCCAGGAAAGCAAAAACAATTCTGAGTAACAAAAACATGGCTGGAGGTATCACCATACCAAACCTTAGTCTATACTACAAATCCATAGTTATAAAAACAGCATGGTACTGGCTCCATAATAGACACACAGATCAATGGATAAGAGTTGAAGACCCAGATATAAGGCCACACAATTACAGCCATTTGATCTTTGATAAAGAGGCCCAAAATATCCAATGGAAAAAGAACAGCATCTTCAACAAATGGAGTTGGCAAAACTGGATCTCCACATGCAGAATATTAATACTGGACCCGTACTTGTCACCATGTACAAGAATTAATTCCAAATGGATCAAAGACCTTAATATAAAGCCAGAGACTATAAAAACCTTAGTTCAAAGGGTAGGGAACTTCTTCAAGTTTATTGGACTAAGTCAACAGTTCCTAAGTGGAAATCCAATAGCACTGTCACTACAACCAACACTCAACAGATGAGATCTTATGAAATTGAAGAGCTTCTGTTCAGATAAAGAGATTGTAACTCAAGCACAAAGCATCCCACAGAATGGGATAGCTATCAACTTTGTATGAGTGGAAAAAAAAAGAAATGCAATGACAACAAATGTAAAAGTTAGAGTGTGAGATTTAAGTCTAAAAATAATCCGATGATGTATAAATGCAATTAAATCAATTGAGGGGCATTTAAAATTATAAGAGATATAGTAGCATTTTATTTTTGTTTTAAAAGGTGTGTCCAATTCTTATAGTTTTGTGTAACTTGAGAATTATGGATGTCTTTATCTAAGTAGCAAAAGAAATAGAAAAATTTATTTAGGTTCTTTACATAACATATACATAAATTGGTAAAAATTGAATTTAGAGTTGAAACTATCATATTTTAAACCAGCAACTTCAACTTTACACCTAATGTACATGGAAGTTAGAACTATCATTAAGATATTTATAAAATCCTGGTAAAGTGTTCAGAAAAAGAAGTAACTGTGACAATATAAGGGAGCACAGAAAAAAAAAAAAACAGAAATCTGGAGAAAGTTTCTACATTCATAAGAAAGATGGTGTTTGTTTTGGAAATACAAGCAATTAGAATAGTTTGAGAATCTGTTTTCCAACTTAATATTCAAACATTTTTCTTAAGTGTCCATTAATTTTCTCTAAATTTCCTTTATATAGCAAGTTGGCTCCTCCTTTAATTGAGGATAATATATTAATTTAATCTCTATGAAAATATTTAACACCATATATAAAGAAAATTGAATGATGGATATTTTACATTTTCACTTATATCAGATTTTTAGTAGATTACAATCTCCATTTACTATGTTATTGAATTATGAAGGGCAAGGTAAGAGTATTTATCATTTTTGTTAGACAATTTATGTGATATGCAATGTTTACAGAAATAATTAAATGTGGGGCCAATGAGAAAGTTCAGTGACCAAAAATAATCTCGGCATCCAGAAGACCTGAGTTCAATCTTTAGAAACCCACATGGCAAGGGTACTGGAGAGATGACTAGTGGCTAAGACAGTCTTGCAAGCAGAAGACCCGAGTTTGGATCCCAGGTCTGATATAAAAATCCAGGCACAAAGGATGATGTCGATGGCCTTCACTGCCAGCCCTGGTGGGCAGAGCCTGAGAAATTCCAGAGTGAAGTAAGAAGCAATTCCTGAAATCACCCTTGATTCCACAGGAACACGGTGCCAGTGCACGAGTATACACACACACACACACACTAAATAAATAAATAAATAAAATATAAGCAAATGAAGCCCACATAGTGAAAGGAGAGAACTGGCTTCAGTGTGTTCTGTTCTGTACCATGCACTATTGTATGGAGATGCATGTCTTATCTTCCATTATCAATCTCTCTTTTTGCCTCCCACTTCTTCAAATAAACACACACACACACACACACACACATATATATATAATTTACAAATGTTTATATATTATATAAATAAGTATAAAATATTTTAAAATAACATTTAAAAATTTAAGGATGAAAATAATTGAATAGAGAATATTCTGCAACATTATTTTCTACTAACATAATACTAAAGAATCTGATAATTACTAATACCAGAATGGCTGCTTGAAATAGAAACCTTCTGAAGTCAATGCAGAGAAAATGCTCTTTTATTCAATATAAAATTTAATGATTTTCCATGAGTTTACATATTCCTGACCATTACTGAATAAAATATTTTCATGCGAAATTAAGAATACAATAATAATTATACATAGTTGTCCAAATTGTGTTATACATGCATCTAACTTGCTGAAAAGATAGTCATTCATGATTAACACTTTAGATTTTATTTTAAAAATCAAAATGATATAGCACTGCATGCATTTGGAGCAACTTAGTACAGGTGTAGGTGGTTTAATCTTCATAAATGCTAGGTGATTATCAACAATGCACAAATTCAGTCCCAGTGCCTTTCAGTGTACAAGTCATACACATTTTATTATATAAATACACAAGAATCATAGGGTTTCAAATGTAATTATTATTAATGAAAAGAGGTTTGTTCTCCTGTCATACAACTAGACATTTCATTCCATTTTTGTTATCAAAAGGACTAAATCAGACAAATGACAGTGAACAATAGGAGGAAAATTGCACAAAATTGTTAGATCTGATATTCTAGAAAAGACAGGATGCAAATATAGAGACTGCACATTCAGCCTGGGAAGCACAGGGCATGTACCTGGCATCCACATTTAGAGCGGAACCTAGGGAGAGGAGAAATTACTGACAGTGAAGGTTATAACTTTACAGTGGAATCACTTTCTAAGGAAGTTAATGTCTCTAGATTATTGTTCATTTGGAACACATACTATGATCAAATGATGAAACATTTTCATGAAGAACAAATCTATGTCATTATAATTGAAATGTTTCTTTTGTTTATTATAATTGTAACCCTTTTAAGTTTGAGATCTACCAGTGAGTAGACCTGTGTCTTTGAGGCGTGCCTTCATAAAAGTTACTTGTTCAAATCTGTGTTTCATGCCTGCCATCTTCTGATGCCAGTCTTCCTTCATATGTTCTCAAGAAGGTTTGCTTGGAACTGTATGGTTACAAGATAGCATGCAGAGAGGATGGTGGTGATGAAAGCAAAAGGGGATAGATGAGATGATAAACACAAATTTTCCTTGTTTTATAACTCAGATAAGAATTATAGTGAAGCTTCATAGAATGTGAGTCATCCATGCATTGCCTCTCAAGTTTTCTCCTTCTTATGCCAGTTCTTACAAACTGCAATTTTTTTAATATTTAATACAAACTATGTGTTGAAGTTTGAATATGAAATGTCTTTGAAATCCTCATGCATGTGGGCATGTGATTTTTGGCTGGTAGTGCTGACTGGGAAGGTGATGGAAACTTTAATATGCGGATTCTTGCTGGAGGAAGTGCATTCCTGAAGGAGGGATGAGTTGAAGTATGATAAAGAATTGCTGTTTTTGTTCCTTCTCTTACTCTGCTTCCTGAGTATAGAAAAAATGTAACAGCTGCTTTTTTTCTTCTTCCACCGTGCCTTCTCCACTGAGGGCCATGTTTTCCTCAGCATAATGATCTTGATACTCTCTGGAACTGTAGGCCAAAATAAAAAAAAACAAAACTTAATGTCCTTTAACTTTCTTGGGTAAGGGCATTTAATCATAGCAACTGAACAGGAATCAGCAAAGAATTTGATGCCAGGAGAGACACTGTTGCTGTGATGTATGTCTTTGTATCAACTCCGAGAGTTTATAATATTCAGCTGGAAATGCCACTAAGTAAAATCAGCAGAGCTTAATGACCTATGCTAGTAAAAGCTTGAAATATGATAATTTGAGAGAAGTGCAAACAATAAAAGCCCTACCCCTGAGGCTTTATAGGAATAAAGACTGCAAGTGAAGGCTTCCACTTGACAATAACTGAGCTTAAGCTTATTCAGGTAAGGCAAGTTCTGATCAAGACTGTGGTAGATAAACTAATTGGTGTGGACAGTGCCAGAACTTAGGGGATTGTACCACTTCCTGGTCATGTAAATATGATCCAAAAAGAATTGGGCAGTAAGAAACTGTGACTCTCTCTCTCTCTGTCTGCTCTTCCCTGGGTGGGATGTAGATAGTTAATTATTCTGATGTTGATATGAACTCTACTGCCATTCTGGTGAATCATATTCAAATGCAACAATAAGATGGAACAAATCTCCTCCCCTTAATTGTTTAACTATGAATTCATTCAACAATGAGGAAAGAAAACTAACATACTTTACCAGAGAAGTGAAATCTTGATACTCTACATGAAACTTTGTGGACTTTTTGTGGCTTTTGAGATTTTTCTTTTGGAAAACATGGAGGACTTGGAAACTTTGGTAGTAGAGCTTAATGAGATGTATGAACAATTGTGAAACTAACAGAGAAATGAAGCATTTAGGTGTGGATTACAATATTTTGCAGAGGTGCTATGACTTTGGTGAGGTTAACCTCAAAGATAATGATTTGATTTGTGTGACAGAGGAGAGTAATAATGTCTGATTGGAAGTCTCAAAGGAGCAAAAGTCATGCAACAGAGCAGCTGTAGTTATTAGAGAAATTAATTCAATGCATGTATATGTAGTGCATGCTTTAGACTGAAATAATTGTAGAAATGTCCTGAAGACCAAACACCACTCTGTGGAGGCTATATTGGGTGAAAATCCAAATAGTTTTGGGGAAGAAACTCTAGGCTGAAGTCTTTTCTTTTTCCTTCACAGCAACTGGCCAGGAAAATCACTTTTCCAGGATAAGCACACATAAGTTGACATTGACACCGTTGTGGTCCCGGTTGGCCAGGCTATATTTGTACCTCAGCTCAGAACTTTGAAATATATAATCCAGGATGTGGCAGCTTTGAAGAAAGATCAAAGGGTCCATGAGAAGTACATTAGGGCAGAAGTCATGTAACATTATAAAATTTCTTCAAGGGGAGGTGAGGCTTATTGTAAGCAAGAACTCAATGGTGTTGGAGATGTGAGAACTGTGATGTATGTGTCAAAGAGTGCTGTTAACAGAGAATAAAACTGATCAGAGAAAGCCTATGAGTGCTTCATGAGTAAAGGAATTGCCCAGAGTTTTGGAATCAAATCACCTACCTGACAATTTCATACATGATATTTCACTGAGCTATAGGATGTATATTCATATTGCTGAACTTTGGTCTTAATTTTGAATTGATTTTGCTCTTAATTTTCTTTTGATTATTTTTCTAATCCAGTACTCATGATAAAATGAGAATTTGAGATGTCATGCTCCTCTCTCAACAATTCCTATGAATATAGTGTCACCAATTCCCTTGGCTAGCGATGTTTACATGAATGATATACTGCCTTGTTGATGAACTGTAACCATGAGAATCATAGTAAGGACTAATTCCCCTTGTTCTTATAAATTGTTTGACAACACATTTATTCAGTAATGAAAAATGAAGCCACTTGTTTCAACTACTCTTTTCTGGCATGTCAGGCAGTGGAAGCTGGATGTAGCTCAGGCTACTGCAGACATCACAATGGAGGCAGAGAGAACAGCTTCAAACTGCAGCGCAGACTACTTTCAGAAATAGGAGATGGAAATACATCTTCAATGACAGCAACCATCCTCCAGATGATATGCCTTCCTCCAGCAACACTCCACCTTCTAAAGGTGTCACAACATTCCTAAAGGATATAAACATACACACCTGAGGGGGACAACTCACATTCAAACCATAACACTATCACAACTTGGAACTAGAACAACAACAATTACAGTCATGTTTTGGTCAAAGAATCTAAGCTTATTTATTTTTAGACAATCTTCTGAAAACTTGGCTGAAGTTGAATTAAAAAGCACTTGACTGATAATCTTTGGTTTCATTACACGTGACTGCTAGAATGTGGCATGAATGCTTGTCAGTATATTTATTCAGTATTTCACAATGAAAAAAGAACAAATTTGGCAGAAAAAATGTGAACCTTTGTGAGGGAATGTTTGTAGTCAAACTTAAACTCTTTTACAAATACAGCATTAAACAAATTAGTATCTGAATTTAGTACCTGAATAGTTAAATTTGTTCCTTGCTGTACCAGTAGGCTAGGTGCAAGGCCCAAACCACTGAAATATCCAGTGGTAACTGAGAAAATTCATTTGAAAGGACAAATTCTTAAGTCACACAGACAAAAGATTTTCTGATCTAAAACTACTGGTTAGAAGTGGGTTTTCCAAGTCTTAGCCTACAGAAGCTACAAGAGATGTGCTCTTAGACAACCAGCTTCCATTTTGAGGTTACACCAGGACATCAGTTCATAACTGAGGTTACACCAGGAACACAGTTCATCAACAAGGCAGTATATCATTCATGTAAACATATATATATATATCTTCATAAATGTATGCATGTGTTTCATATGCATATATTGTTGTTTTTGTTTGTTTAGCTTTCTTTATTTGAGAAATAAAAGATGATGTAGATTTGTTGCAGTATTGTAGGGACTATAGATTCCTTCTTTGCAGTTTCAGAGTGCTGCTGTAGTCAGGCAGTGTATGGTAGCATTAGAGTCCCCGCTACTTCATGCATGAAGCCTTAGAATTTAAACTTTGACTTCAGGGGAGTCCGAGACATTAGAAATTCCAGAGCTATCGGATATCTGTCATGGATATCCCACAGTTTCACGCATAGAGTGTAGCCTTTCATTGAGAGATAAATTAGAGCTGTGGATAATGAATGGAAAGTCTGGTCACCTGACCTTTCAGAACTTATTGGTTTCATCACATGGTTCAGGAAATGAACATATAGAACTATAGGATTTAATGAGTACCCTATGGAACCTCAATTTTGGTTTGATCTAATCTTGACTAAGTTCTCATTCCACACTTTTAGAATAAGAATGATTATTGTATGCTACCACATGCTGAAAGTATGAAAGCTTGTAATTATTATCTTTATTATTTTAAGAGGGCCACAGTGTAGAGATTGTCTTGAGATTCAAAGGGACTTTGAACTTTACAACTGTGTTTAGTCTGTGGATTGAAGTTGAATTGAATGTGGTTTGTACCAGGAAAGAGCCCTGATCCCCTGAGCGGTCAAGGTTCAGAATATTCTTCATAGGCTGTTATATTTGAATACTTGATCTCTATTTGTTTGATGCTGTTTTGGAAGAATGTAGAGAAGGAACCTTATTGAAAGAAGCACAGCAATTTGGTCCTATTTGGTAACATGGTATCGCTTCTTGCTTTCTCTTTTTCTGCTTCCACAGCATGGTTGTGTTTATGCCCGCGATGCGAAGTCCCAGAGAAACCCACTGAAGTCGACCACGGATGCAGTCACACAAGGGTCCTTTATTGAAGCAAGCTTAAGCCTGGGCCTCGCAGCTCCCAAAGCAGTGAGAATGCAAGGCCCCCGAAGTAGAAGGGTATAGAGATTTTCTATCTTTAACAGACACAAACTGGGGAATTTCCACTGAGCCTGGTACTTGCTTAGTTGGCTGTCGCCAAGGGGGCCTGTGATTTGCCCAACCCTGGATCAGAACGTCTGCTCTTCCTGATTGGTGCTCGATTGGCTGTCACAAAGGTGCCTGAGGTTTTTCCAGGAACAGGTCAACAGTATCTTACCCCCCAGGCGGGTGAGTTATCCTCATCTGTCTTTGCTCAGGCTTTAGGCTCCTACACTATTAGTTCAGCAATTAAAGGAACAGTTGAGAGAAAAAGGGGCTTGTAGGGTTCTACACAGGCTCCTACAGTTGAAACATGACAGCTTGCTGTTTTCACCGTCCTGTCTTCTCCCCCTCCTGTCATGTATTTCCTGCCATGATGACCTTGTCTCTCCTATTCCCATAAGCCAAATTAGTAAACTTTTTCTCCCTTAAGTTGTTTGGTCAATATTGAAGACCAGGTTGAATATTTAGCCATCAAGAAAGTTTGAAAAACTTCCCAAAGAGAGTCTTTTTAAGAATATTTATTTATTTGCAAAAGAGCATGACAACCGCAGCCTCAGCTCCAGCGGGGGCAGCGAAGGTCCTGACGGCGTGACCGCCCCAGCCTGAGGTTCAATTTCTTTTGTTTAGAAAAATGGTTCAAAATTGCTTGATTAAGGTATGGAAAATATGGGACAGTTTAGTTTTCAAAATGGATAATTTGGAGGCCAACAGGGCAGCGCGCATATCTGGGTTGGGCAGCTGGCCCAACACCCGCCAGCACCCTAGCCCAGCAGCCGTGGAGGCTTGCGGCCCGCCAGGCTCTTGAGCTGCAGCTTCTCTGCTCGCAGGTGCAGAGGCCTGAGCAGTGGAATCAGAGGAGGAGCAGCACAGGATCCCGCTGCAGTGCAGCACAGGACCAAGCTGCAGTACGTGGGCTTCTCTGACTTACCACCATCCGCAAGGCCTTGCACCTGGCCAAGAACAACATCAAGGAGGCTGTGGCGCTGCTCACTAATGAACGCTCAGTCCTGGACTAAGGCAGCCACGAGCCCATGGACAGCAGTGGCCCCAGCCCAGGCCCGCGGAGGGCGATGGCAGTGGAGACGGCAGATCCTGGAGTGGTGGGAGCACCCGGGGCGACAGAGGCTTTGACCCCCTGTCCAACTACCACCAGGTGGTGGACGCCGAGGGGTCACCTGCAGAGGACGATCAAAGATGTCTGTGCCCATGTGATGCCGGCAGCAGACGCTGACCTCTTTTCCGTCTAATCACTGGGCCTGGCGTGGCAGTCCAAGCATGAGGACTAGGCTGGGCCGGACTCTCCAAGAAAAAAGCAAAGAGAAGAGGAGAGATGCTCCAGGAATGCTCCTTGTGGAGTCTTGTGGAGGTCAGCTGTGACTTAGCCTGCCTGCCAGCTTCACCCAGCCATGCCACTTCTGCCACCTTAAAAAGACTTTCTATTTCCCTTCTAGAACTGGCATGACGTGAACTACCAGTGGCTGTGCACCTGCTCCTGCCCAGCCACTGCAACCCCCTGGCCGGGGACCCCTGCTGAGGAGCCATGGAACTACTGAGAAGGGCAAGAAGGACTCCCTTGGGGACCATGGAAGCCAGCCCGAGGCTGGTCTGGATGCTGCTGAAAGCCCTGCTGAGATTCGCCTTCATGGTCACCAACAGCCTGGTCGCCATCCCCCCCTAGGTCTGCTATGTGCTCCTCCTGCAGCCCCTGCATCTGCTGGGCAGGAAGCGCTTCTGGCACCTCGAAGGTCTCGTGTACAAGTGACTGTTAGGAATGGTGGCTTCATGGGGGAAATACTCGGGCTACACAGGGGATTCTGTCTACAGTGCTGCCTAAGCAAAGATTCTTGTTTGACACCATGATTACAATTCAGATCGCTCTGTTACTGTCATACTGTATTGTTTGAATGTTGTAAAGTAGAAACCATGTGCACCAGACAGTGGCAGAGAGGAGGTGAAACTATTTCTAAAGTCAGTGTCTGACCAGCAGACAGATGAATGATCAGTAGCCTGACATGCACACTGCTTGCCAGAACCCTGAATTCCATGTGTGTGCTCACAGTGCGGATGGCCTCCCATGGGCCGGGGCTCCCTGTGCTCACACCATTCTCACAGAAGATGGACAAAACTGCTTTTCCTCAGTTTTATCATGTATTCTTAACCATGTGAAACTAGCAGCTCAATCATAATTACCCACATCCTTAATGTATTTTTTATTGCTTACATATTATTTTATATTGTCCTATTCAAAAAATTAGGTCATAAAGGAAAGAGATGGACATGCTAGGGAAATGTCCAGGGGAAATGGGAGGGAGATAGGGGTAGCTATGATCAAATGCATTGTCTGCATATATGAAATTGTAAAAGAGTGAAAATAAAAAATAAAAAAAGAAAAGTGGGGCATGGTAGCTCACATCTACAACGTTAGTACGACTAAAGCAAGATGGGAGGCATGGGCAGGAAAATGCATGAAAGCTTCCAGCTAGTACACTTAAACAGCACCAAAAATAAGAGACACTGCCTTAACAAGGATGAAGGTGAGATTCTTGAGAGTAACCCTCTGACCTCCATACATGTGCCTAGGCATGTATGCATCCTTACACACATACACTAAATAAAAATTTTTAAAAACTAAAAAGAAAAGAAATTTTGAAAAAATACATAATCTCTGAAATCCTAGAAAAGTTTAGAAAAGTAGCAGTATTAGACAATGTACTTAGTAAAAGAAATCATAGAAAGATATGAAAATGATTATAGATATAATTTTCTTTTATATATTATATTTCAATTCTGAAAATTCACTGCAGACTTTCTAATGAAAATCATCACTTTTAGGGAAGAAAATTTTAATGCGACTAACATGTATAGACAATGGAACATAAATTACCATACTAAAATGTTTTAGACTTACAAAAGTCATCAAATTTTAAAGGAAATATCAAAAAAGGAAGAGTATAGGAATTTTAGTACAAATAGCACTGAGAAAAGTAATAATTAAGCAATAATAAATTATTGCCAAATAAGAATTAAAATGGGTTGAATTCTCAATAAAAGACATAGAATAACTTATACAAATATAACTTCAAAGAATGTATCAGTACTCCCTGAAAGAAATTCACGTTAGATGGAAGAATATATAATCTGCAAATAAAAAGGCAGAAAAATATATTGTATGAAAAGTCAATAAAAGAAAGCTGCACTGGCCATAAGTAAGAGAATATATATAGAATTTAAGTGACAGTCTATAAAGAAGCCGAGGACATCATTGTTTAATAAGGGTCAATTCATCAGAAACTTATAATAATCACAAATAAAATATATCTGTTGTAGATATAAACATATATATTTGTAATACACATAACTGAGCAACTAGTTATATAAATAAATATAATAAGATATATGGAAAAAGAAACAGAAATGATTTGGTGATTGTAGGAAAATTTAGTTGCTCACCTCAATTACTATGCATAATATCCAGAGACAAAATAACCAAAATATCTACATGACTGGAATGTTTGATCTCAATTGTCAACTTGCTATAATCTATTGTCATCTAGGATGAAGAACACTGGGCATTGCAGTAGAAGAATATTGTCGGGATAGTTGAGAAAAGAAGCCTCACTCACTGATTCATAATAACACTACCAGGATGAAGTTCTTAGATTTTTAAGAATTTATAAAGAACTGAAATGTGTACACTGTCACCAGGGACTGAGGAAACTGGTCACATAATAGCTATACATCCAAAGGCTACAGAGAGAGTGTGACAATTCCTACTTAAGATCAGTATGTCTATCCAGGTATGCCAAAGGAGGATAACTTCTCTAACCAGCCCCTTCATCAAATTTACCTGCCCAGAAAATACTCCCACTTGCCATGGATGAACCTTCCCTATCTACTAAACAATCTTCTTGAGATTTGCTTGGCCTTAACTACTAATTCTTTGCAAATGTGCCCAGAGCTTGAACCCTCAACCTTCATGTTAACACTTCTATCTAACTAGAACAACAATTTTCCCCCATCATTTCATATAAACTCAGGGCAATGTCAGATGTTTATTGCATTGGGACAGGCTTTTCCATGGTTTCTGAGGATTGCACTTGATGTCATTGATTTTACATTGTAACCATTTTTTTTTTGGATGAACCACCTTTCCAATTCTCAAATTAGCGTCTGAAAATCAATTTAAATGAACTGTATCTGGTTGTATCTGCTTCGGTCTTGTACCAAGCTTCACCTACTTTATAGAGCCTTTCCTGAAATATGTCAGTGAATACAATTTAATGTCTTGCTACTTTATCTCTTTCTCAAATGTTAAAATATGGGTATGTCACCAAAATGATGGTTTGGAGATATTTTTGTGCTGGTGATAATCGTCTCCATCTGTGAGCACTTTGTTGTTTTCATTCTGTTTATTTCTAAGCTGTAATTGTAAAAATTCCATTTCTAAATTTAATCTCATTTTGAAGAGGTTGGTTACTTTCCTTTAAATTATATATGGGATTTGGTGAGCTTATTCATTTAATTTATTATTTGAAACACAGATAAATTGGTTAATATAACTATACAAAAAATTATCCCACAAAAATTTTTTCAAGTTAATTCCTTGGGAAGTTGTATTAAGTATTCACAGTGATTGCTATGGTGTGAGTTCTGTATACACATACATGGCTTTTATTCAATTATTTTCTGGTAGTAGGCAAATGAATTTTTTTATTTTACCAAAGAATATATATATGTATATATATTTTTTTCTTGTGAGAAAGAACTGTCCTTTGAATGATGGGAAAGAAAATATCCACTTACCAGTTTGCCCTAGAGATTGAGAAATAGTAAATATTACTATAATGTAAATGTCACAGAAAGATTCAAGAAATAAGTTTCCAAGTTTTTCCAATGTCTAAATATAGATATAAACCTAAAGCCTTGTTCTTAGGTTACTTACATGTAGCTCTTTCTAAAATATTGTTTTGTCTTTAAGTATTTCAATAAGATAGCTGGCTTTAAAAAACGGTTTTGTAATTAAAGATTATTTTTGTCAATTCAAAAAATAAGTAGACTTCTATAGACATAATATAAGCTGGTTATGAAATAATGGTCAAATGAACATAATAGAAGGTGACTTGCTTCAGTCAAATTTTATATGGATAAAATTGAAGCTATCCATGAAAAATGATTTAAAAACTGAGAATAAGAGATTACAGTAATACAGATAATCAGTTCTAAATTTATTCCTTAAATGTACTATCATATTGAATGTTTAAAATTTTATAACGTTAATATTCTTAAATTTAGAAAATCACACTTAGAATCTTTAATCACATAGTAATGCATAGAATGTTCAGAGTTGTTTAAAATAGTTACAATTCTCACTGTTCATTTTGTATACTAAAAACATCTAAACTTGTTGTTAGTGTAGTATTTTAATTTCACATATTTCTAGAAATATAGAAAGAAGTGAATAATGAACAACAAAAAAGAAAGGATAAAAGAGAAAGATAATGAAAAATGAAAGAAAAAATAAAAGAAGAAAATAAGAAAGAGAAATCACCTAGGAATTCAGAAATACATTGGAAATCAAATAGTACACAACAAAGGCTGAGTGATAGAAGCCTATTTTACATCAATTCAATAAAATAATATTGTTGATTCAACACTAGAAATTCCAAGCAAATTTTTTAATGTAGTAGTAATGATTAATTTTCTTCAAAACTACAAGTATCTTCTTAAGGAAATGGTTCTTATCATAAACTAAAAAGATAAATTACCAATTAACTATCTGAGAGACACTATTATATTTCAAATGAGTGCTTCCTCTCATAAATTCATTATTGAGGTGGAAAGTCACTTAACAGTGTATAATGCAGTTCATTATGGGCAAAAGCTATTCAATTATAGCGATTCAGTGTCTGTGCAAAGGAAGAATTTCCTCAGAGAAAGAGCATGGATAATGAGCTATCTGAACAATCACTTTGGGTCTATCAGGTTGAAGATTTTAAATGATCCATTTCTTTAATAAAACCGAACAAATTGAATAAATTGATGAAAATGAATATATTGGTCTACTTTCTGTACTGTCAAAACGTTTATTTGATAATTCTAATGTTACCCCCTTCTTCCCATTAGATTGAACACTCTTCAAAGATAGGAATGATGTCATTTCAGTCTACCCTGATTTTACAACAAATATGGGGAAGCCCTGTGTATGTGTTTGACTATTTCTTCAAAGAAGTCTGCCAAGTGAAAGCCACATGTGTCATCTGCCCTGTCTCCTGTTCCTTGGAATGGTATCTCTTTTATCTCTGGTACATCTTGCAATGAACCTGCTGATGAGTTCATTGTAAGTTCAAACTGGTCCTGGACCTTTTTCAAAGTGAAGTTCTTGTTCAAGATCACCTTGTTCAAGATGCTTATTGCCTTGTATTTTTTTTTTTTACTCAGCAGTAAAAGTGTCATAGTTTCCAGATTGTTTTCCATGTTGACCTATATTAACTGAAAACACTGTGGCCAGCAAAACTCACCCCTTTGAAAATTTCATTAAATGACTTGAGAATTGGTGATTTGTACCTCCAGTTAAAACAATATTTAATATGTATAATCCTTAATCTCTTCATTCAGTCAGTTTTTAAGTTAAAGACTCCATTGTTTTCTACATTTTCTTCTATTTCCCCACACTACTTTCATACAGCAGATTTTATACATTTTTATTTGAAAGAATGTTACATCTTTATTTTCTTGCTTACTAATATGGGGATCACATTTTGTAAATAATTTTATTTTTATGCTTAAAGAGAAGAAGAAATGGAAGAGAAAAAAGAAGACAGAGTGAGTCAATTAGAGAGTCTCACATTTTGGTCATTTATTAAATACATATATTGTATCTTTCTTCATCTGTATACTTCACAGGTTTTGACATATTTCTAATATCATATACACATTCTCAAAATGAAGAAAGTTTGTAGACCTAAAATAATAAAACCCTTCAAAATTTCTACCCTTATTCATTTTGATAACAGAAAACAATTCTTTTGTGTAGGAGTAAAATAGTTTTGTTCATCCTTTCAACTGATAGAACACTTTGTTCGCTTGCAGTTTGTGGTGATTTTGAGTAAAGATGCATTCAGACCAAGTGTGTCATATGTGTGTTTTTCAATACAATTAAGCTTCTGTGTTCTAAAATACTTGTTTTACATAAATTCATGACAATTAGGCAAATACCTGGGAATATGTGAAGTGAATAATATAGCAAGAGTATGCTAAATTCAATTGAACTCCCAATATTTCTTATGAATGTTCTAAACCATTGTGTCTTACAACCAGCAACGATAAGATTTTCTCTTTCACATTCTTGCAAATAATGAAATTGTTCACCATTTCATTTATTAATTTGAATGTCTTAAAAACATTTTAATCATATGTACATATTAATCATCCATTTTTAGAACTTCTTTAGTGATAAGCCCAGTAAAACAATGTGTTATTTATTGTGTGAGTAACTTATTCTCTCACATTTTCGACAGTGAGTTTTCATAGCTTAAGTCGCAATTCCTTTATCAGATATGCTTCACAAGGATTTTCCCTCAGCTTCTGTCTTGCCTTTATCACATACTCATGTCTTTCAAAGAAAAGAGAATTTTAATTGAAATGAAATCCAACTTTTCAATTATTTTATTCATGGGTTATGATCAGGGTTTTATGTTTAAATATTATTCACCTAGCCAAAGGTTATATGGATACTCTCATAAAATGTCTTCTGAAAATTTTACACATTTACATTTTATCTTTCAGCTTATGGTCAATTTTTAAATTAATTTTTTGAATTCTTTTAAAATGTAAATTCTTAATCTTGATTCATTTTTAACAAATGGACATTTGCATTTGCTAGTACTACTCATAGAAAAAGTTATCTTTAATCAAATGGAATTTTTTGACTCTGAAGAACTGGTATATTCCTGTGTACTGAATTCAGCACTTCTTTTGCCATGTTTTTGTCCAGTTCTATTTTTGTCAGTATCATTTTGTCTTGATTGTTTTAATCATATACATATGTATGTCTTCTAATTTTTTAGTAAGGGACTTCTACCTTGGTATATATTGGCAAATCTTTAGCTTTCAACTTCTCAGACACATTTTGAAATCATTTTTTTTCATTATATACAATGTGTCTTAAAGATTTTTTTAGGAAATAAATAAATAAATAAATAAAGATTTTCTAGGATTCCATTATTAATGAAATAAAAATGAAACAGCTTCATTATATGACAATCATTTATAATTTATAAATCTTACACCAACTATTTGAAACCTTATATATATAAATTCTCCATGCAATTTACAATATTTATTTTTATTTCTCTTATCATAAAGGAATTTTTGAGTTAAATCTGTTTTCTTTTTAATTTTTTCCCATTCTTTTATTTTTTAATGTCACATACATGAACATAGTGAATTCATAATGATTTCAATTTTCACCCCTTAGTCCCAAGTCCCATCCCTCCTCCTTTTTGCTTTACAATCCTTCATCTCTCCCAGGGAGATATCCTTCTATTTTGAAATTTTTTCACTTGTGTGGCCCACTGTTTTTCATCTAGTTTATCTTTGGTGACATATGCTTGACATACGTATTCTTAGGGAAGTATCGTATGTCAGTGAACATATCAATGAGAAAGCATTCTCCTTTTCATCCCCATCAGTCGCTCAGAAAGATGTGGAGCTTGTTGAGATCTTTCTATTTCCATAGTGAGATGTTGACATTCTCGAATGAGTGTGAGTGTGTGTGTGTGTGTGTGTGTGTGTGTACATACATATGCTTTCAAATCTTGTCTATCTCAATTCTGTCATGTCCAGGAGAGGGTGTCTGGCCTACCACTGTCTCACTTCAGTCTTTTACAATCTTACTGCCCTCTCTTCCAAGAGGCTTCCTGAACTGAAGGGTGGGGCTGGGTGAGGAATTATGTCCTGTCTATGAACAAGCAGTCCACAGTCACTTGTTTTTTTACATTTTGATGAGTTTTACTTTTCAGCGATAAACTCCATTTGCCATAGAAAGTCTTCTAGGTGAGTGCTCTGTGCTTTTCCAATTTACGGGTATGATAACAGGTATTTACAAAGCAGTTTGATATTCTGCTTTCTTAACTAATGATTCATCCACTGCACTTGCTCTGGGACCTACCTTTCATAGTTTCTTGTTCTAAATTACAGGAGCAGGATGTCTTCTATTCTGACAAGTGGGCCTTGAATGCTTGTCACAGCTGTTGGTTGTTTCCATGGTATTTATACCACTATTATGCTAATGGTCACCTGTTGCCATGGTGATAGTTACTGTAACTTGCAGTTTGACAGATAGATACTTTCTGAGGGTCATAATGAAATTAGAATTCATTCATTTTTAAATAAAATATAGAGAGGCAATCAAGTTCCTTTATGCTAATGTGGTGTGTATGAACAGCCATATCATTTTCATTTGTATCATAGTTAGGTACAGGTGTCAGCTTGACAGTTGAAGGTTTGAGTTTTGGGCACATATGAAGTAAATTTTAGTAGTTGAGCTAAGCCTACAGTGAACTTTAAATGAATGTCTCCTTGATGGGACTTGTCCCTGGGCTAGTGAATAAGAAGGAGGGAGCTGTTTGAGAAAGTTGGCATCCTTCTGTAAGCATCTTCCCTCTATTAGTCATTACATGGATATAGAGTGGTCAGTTTCATCAGCCCATGGTGTTGGTGTGTGCTTTCCTGCCATACTCGGCAAGAAACTGAAATCAAGAATCCTTGCTAGAATAAAGCCCAGTTGTTCCTTTAAACAGTTTTGTCATGATTTTATCAGCAACCATCAGGCATACTGCAACAATGAGTTCCATGAGTACTTCCTTCAGTTTTTTGGTCCCATCTACACATTGTTTTGTGTCACAATTACAATGAAAGCAGCTACTTTAAAATCTTATTTTTTCATTTTGTTTACCATTTAATTCATGTATTTATCTTATTAAGATGCTGATTAGTAGTAGTAGTGAGAATATATTCATTTAATTTATGCCTAATCTTAGAGAAAAGCAAAATATATTTGATTTTAGTATAATGTTAGAAATGTTGAAAATATTAGTAGATTGCAGTAGATTGCAGATTTCTTTTATTTCTAGCTTTGAGAGCAGTTGTTCAAAATCATGAACAGGTGTTGCCTAGATTACTGTTGGAAATGAAAATATCAATTTAGTTATGTATGTTCCGTCATGCAAAATATTTATCAATTTTCAAGTGTTTAATTATTCATACATAGAAATCCATTTGATGATGTTCCATTTTTCACACTATTTGATTCAATTTATCTGATAAGTTTTCATTTATATTCATGCAAATGATTTCTATGAAACTTTACGTTTTCATTTCTCTTCATTGCATTGTGCTCATTAAGATAACATAGTAGTTTTTATTCCTTCGGAAATACTGTTGATCATTTGTATGATTAAATGTTAAGTTTAACTATAAGCTGAGGGATTTCCTTCTTTAAAATTATTGACCACATAATTTATTTAATATGAAGAAAAATCATACATTTACTCCTCATTTTCTTTGTGTAAGTCTTATTAGTTTGCAATTTAAGGAATTTGCAGTAATAGTTTTTTGTCAGATCTGTGTAGTCTGTGGAAATATTCCTCATTACATTAATGTCTTAGGGATTGGTAGTGATAATTCCTTTACTATTAAGAGTTACTTTTCATGAATTTTCTTTCTTTTTATTTTTACCCATCTAGAATGGTGCTCATATTTCTAATGAAACAGATTTTTCTTTTATTTATTGTTAGATGAAGAGCCTGATACTTTAAAACCTGCTCTCTCCGTTGCGAAAGAACTGGCAAGGCCCCTGATATGCCAAAGAGCAAGCCCTTCCCCTCTCCCGTTTGCTGCCCAGGGCAAATATGTAACTAAACCTCTGGACTTCACTTACTGTGAAAGCTAGCAAACACTTTTAAACAAATGTTTCCTTTGCTCTGCTTCCTCAAAAACTGGAAGCCTAAAGAACTTGATGTGGGACATCCTGCCATATCCAGGAAATCTGAAAAGTCTCCCTTTTCTGAGATTTTTCAAGAGATTTCTTAAGTCTTCAGATCCTACAACCATGCCACAAACTGTACATATTCTCTCACTTTAGGCAATTTCTCCTAATGTGGCTATTCTTCAGTTTACAGAAGGGAAGGTCTCTTTCTTTCTCTCTCTCTCTCTCTTTCTCTCTCTCTCTCTCTCTCTCTCTCCTAATAATGCTCATTTCTGCTTGTTATAAAATTTGTACTTCTATGGCATTTTCAAAAAGCTGTTTCCTCTATTAAGTTCCTATTTCAATTTTGTTGAATTTGTTGATATTATTTGAAATTCACATTGTTGTGTTTCTGATTATTTCTAACATAAATTGTTTTTCCTTCAGTAGGTTCATAATTTGAAAGCCAAAATTATTTACCTTCTATTTATATGATAATACATACAGTGTTATAAATATCACTTTAAGCAATATAATATGCATAATATGCATTTTGTAAAAATAAATATTTTTCTTTTCAATGAGTAATTTTTTTTTAATTTTCCTGAAAAGGTTTTTACCTAACACTAATGTAGAAACATGATGCATTTTAATTTTCACATGCTTTTGGATTTTCTGTGTATCTTCAGAATTATTTTATAATTTATAGGTAATCTGAAATCACATTGACTGACATATATATATATATATATTCATACATATACATACATATTTTGTGTGAGAGAAGAGAATGTGTTTGTAGCCATATCTTGTTTCACATTTGAAGGTCAGAAGTACAATCTCAAATTTTGGTTTTAGCCTTCCATCTGAAGATTGGGTCTCCTCTCTTGTTGTTTGTCTTAGTATTGGCTTGTATCTGACTTAAATCTCCTAGTAGAAGTGCTGAGATTACAGAATGACACAAAAACAAATAGGTTTTTGTGTGTTCCTGGTATTCACACTTATAAAACAAGTACTTTATATACCTCACCATTACTCAATGTGTGGGATATCTATTTTGTTAAAAAGAGAAAGTGTGGTTTATGAAGTATATCATATTCTAATGTGCTATTTTGATGGAATTTAGATAGACCATGTAATCAATTTCTGTTGGCATATATCATCTACTATATACGACTAGAAGAAATTAATTGCTTGGTATTCATCACATCTTTTGGAAAATATTATTACTTTGCTTATTAAATGGGGTTTGTTGAAGTCACTAAGTCTGTGACTACAGGAGTGAATATGGGCATTTCTCCTTTCTGTTCAATTTTTGTTTCACATATGTTTGATTAACTCTTGTTAGACTCACATATAAAGGATTATTAAATATGTATTGCAATTATGATCCATGTACTAATTTCTACACTATTTTTTATTCCTAATAATTTCTTGAAATAGCTTTTTGTGATTATTACTATAGTCAATCTGCCATGCTCTTGACCCATATGAGTATGCAGCGTATGTCTCAATAGTAAAGGATATATTTTGAATTTTAGATCTTCGTATCTAGAATGTTGAAATCATACAATTTTTCCACTACCTTGAAAAAAATAAGTTGGACACTTTGAGGAATTAATCACATTTTATAATATAATTTATAGACTATCCTACAGACAGTACCTCTTCAGTACTACAAGTATCACAGAGAGGGTGAGTTCACATTAAGTGCCTTTAATATCTTTACACTTATATTTCATCAGAAAATTGAAATCTGTTTTTCATGGGGATTTGTTCACCCTGTGCTGGTTGACAGGATTTATCACTGGAGTCACTGAAACAGAATAAATCAGCAACCAACATTTGCAGCTGTTTTTCGTTCATGGAATTTTGGTACTGGTGCAGTGTTCATGCTGATGCTATCAATACAGAGCTACAGTGGGAAAGCTCTACATGGATGCTGTGGCCTGAAAAAGCATGCCATCTCAGACCTATTAGGGCTCAGAGGTCCTCCTACAGATAATGCCACAGGCTTTCAGATTATGAAGTTAAAGAAATCTCAGTGATATCCAGAAATTGGAAGACAGTAAAGAAGAGAGCAATAGATCCCAGCAATATCCTAATTAAAGCAAAAAGAAAAGTGGATGATATCAAGTAAGTATAATCATGGTTGCTTATGTATGTATTCTTGTGTTCTATACCTGGTTGATTCTGAATATCCCTAACTCTGCAGAGATCCATGGGGCTAGTCTCATGACCTCAAGACTTGTGAAACTACAGTTTCCCTCAGGAAACACAATGTGGCCATTTAAATGGAAATTAAAAAATACAAATGCACTGTAAAAAAAGAACTGTGAATCTACCACATCTAGAAGGATAAATGCCTGAATATTAAAAGTGTCAGCAGTCTGAAAAAGAGAGACACTTCTCTTGATTTGGAAGGATAGCTTGTGTGATCTATACTCCACACACGAACATTAATGTAAATGTTATTTGACCAGCCATAGAAATATCTTTCACTTAGGCAAGTGACCAAGTTAGTTATGAGTAGTAAAACGTAGGGAAGATATTCTGAACAAGACTTTGTGTGTGTGTATGTGTGTGGTCATGTGTGTGCATGAGGGTACAAAAAGCTCATCATTTAATTTCTTATTACTAACAGATGCAAAGCAGCCAAACTATAATCATGAAGATAAAAGCTAACAGACCAATTGGAATAGGACAGAAAAACATATATAATTAATTATATTGCTGAGATGAGGCAATACTAGAAGTATTTCTTATAAATATGCAAAAAAATTGCTCTGGCAGTAAGATTATTAGCCTCCAGGCGTACTCATGCAGTACTGGGGATTAGTTTCTGAAGTTATCATGAGGCTGAAAGAAGTTAATCACTGACTTATAATGCGCCTAAGGCATATGTTCAGTCACAGTTCAATATTTGAAAACCTAAGTAACATGATAAATGAAAAATGTAGACTTGATCGTGAGCACCACATCCTGTATGAAGTTCTGTGTTCCATACTACTAATTTTGTCTTCTGAATTGTTAGCTATCTCCATTTTTACAGATGTTTCTCTACAGCGAGTAACAGTCACTTTAGGCTCTCTTTCTTGCTGTATTTAAAGAAAGTTTTTTTTGAAATATTTGGATCATTTCTATGTATGATATGCTCACATATTTACTTATTTTTAATTAATTTATTTTTACCCACTCATACAAACTTAATAGGTACAGTAGTCCCCTCCTTACCTCCACCTCTCCCCAGTCTCTCTTGCTCCCTCCCCACTTTTACTCTACCTTTTGCCCCCTCCCTCTCTTTCTCCCAGTACCCCTCTTTTCTTCTACCCCCCACCAATCCCTGGAGTATCCTTTAGAGTGAATGTCAAACTTCCCTCTGCGTCCTCCACTCTAATGAGGTGTGAGAACTTGGTGGCATTGCCTAGAGCCCTTTCTTTTACTCCCCTTTAGTATGGGAACACTATTGTGACTGTTAATTCCTTGCCTCTAAGGATCCTAGGGCTGTGACCCATGCTAGACTTTGGGGGTTCATTGATATATCAGTCATTGTGCAGCTCATGCAAAGTCCTATTATAATTACTTTGGTCCTAACTTGTGTGGAGTATCTTGCTTATCATTGTTTCTCCCCATCTTTAGGCTGTTACAATCTTACTGCCCCTTCTTCTGCAAAGTTTCTTGAGCTTTAGGTGAGGAGAGATTTGGTTGGTCTAGCTCCAGATGATTAATGTAGGGTCTCTGATGTTCTGAATTATGGTTTGTTGTTATTTTCAGTTCTGCTATTCCTGCACCACCCTTGGCTACATCATGATTGGTATGGGCCTGGGAACTCAAAAGAAACTTTACCAGGGACAAAATTGAAATGTCTAACAAATATCTTAAAAAATGCTCCACATCCTTAGCCATCAGGGAAATGCAAATCAAAATCTCCCTGAGATATCATCTCATCCCAATCAGGATGGCAAAAATCCACAAGGCAAACAACACCAAATACTGGAGAGGTTGTGGCAAGAAGGGAACTCTCCTACATTGATGGTGGGAATGCAGGCTTAAACAATCACTCTGGCGAGCAGTGTGATGATTTTTTAAAAAGTTAAAGATTGAAATGCCATGTGACCCTTTTATTCCACTTCTGGGAATAACCCCCCATAAGGAAAAAATTCACCTCAATGGCATAAGCACGACCATGTTCATAGCAGCACTATTTACAATAGCAAAGTCATGGGATCATCCCAAATGCCCAACAGTTGATAAGTGACAAGGAAAATGTGGTACATTTATACAATGGAATACTACTCAGCCATCAGAAAAGAAGAATTAATGAAATATGCCAGGAAATGGATGGAATTAGAAAAAAATATTGAATGAAATATGCCAGACACAGAAAATAAAGGCCATATGTACTCCCTAGTGGATCCTAGTACCAAACCTACTTAGTGACATAGTCAAAGATAAATCTCTGTAATATCTACAGTAATTGCAAAGATTAGAAATATGAGGGAAGGGGAAGGAAAGCCCCCAGAATTAAGATGAGAGGGGATCATGCTGAAGTAGAGAAAACAGGTCACCATCAAGTATTGCAAGTAAGTAGTGAGACATCTGGTTAAGCTCACTCACTTTCCTTCCTGACCACTTGCAACTGAGGGGATTTGATCTCACCAGTCAGGGAGGGCATAGAGTCTGGCAGATAGATGGTAACCTTCCTGCAAATGGGAGACTGAACCCCCCTTACTGGGGTCTCCTACTCTTATTCCATCTACCTTTAAATCTACTCTTATAGTAAGACTCCATTTTAACAGCCTTTTATCTCTGGCTAGGAAATGACATCCAATACCAGTCAGAATGGAGCCAAGGATGGTACTTTTTTTTTTTTTTTTGAATTACTGCTTCTCTGAAAAACAGGCTACTGTTAATGTAACTCAGTGACAAGGTTAAATACTGATAGATCT
This sequence comes from Typhlomys cinereus, assembly GCA_023101885.1. NCBI lineage: Eukaryota > Metazoa > Chordata > Mammalia > Rodentia > Platacanthomyidae > Typhlomys > Typhlomys cinereus. The sequence continues at coordinate 3,419,627 of JALPQD010000235.1, read as the reverse complement.
CGTGATTGTCAGCTTCATATTTTATACTCTCACATGAAGCCTTTAAACTCCTTTTTACTCCAAACTTTTACCTTCAAACCAATGACTTTCTGGCATTTTTCAACTATGTATGGCATTTGACTCTGAAGAGTCAATTGAATGATGTGAGAGGATACTAAAACAAAGGAATATAATTATCTCAAACTAGAAATTATTTCATCAAATTCAATAAATTTTTCACAGTTACTTCTTCAGTCATGATTGGATGTTTAAATGGGTATTTTGCTTGTATTGCAGCAGAACCTGACAATTAAGCCTGAAAATATTTTTACAAGTAGTTCTTTTAAGCTGGGCCGGGCCAGGGATGACACCCCCTGGGCCACGCCCTAGCTCCCCAGGTTAAATAGTGCCCCACCACACCACATCCTCCCTTTCCCCACCCACCGCCTGGGACATGAAAAGTCTAGCCAGGACTCACCACAACCCAGGTAACCCCAGTCCCCGCCCAATCCCAGAACCCCAGGCCAAATAATTCAGTTCAGTAAAAAATGCACAGAAATTGAAAAACATTCTTTAGAGGTAAAAACGACAATGCCAAAGTCAAAGTGCAAATCCATGAGAAACAACACCCAAGTAAACAAATCTCCCACTGAAGGAATTTATCCCATAATGATAGACTCCAACCAGAACAAACCCAGGGAAAATAGCCAAGAAAGCCTGACTCAGGATAACGATTTACAAAACATGATCATTACCATGTTCAATATTATGAAAGAGGAAATCCGGGAGTAATTAAATAACCGCATCAATCGATTTAAGAGGAACACAACAAATACTTGGAGGAGGTGAGAAAAACAGTTCAAGAAACAAAAACAGGCATAGAGCAGTTAAAACAGACTCAGGCACAGTTTAAAACTGAACTAAAAGACAAGTTATCTTCAACCCAGAACTCCACAGAGAGTCTTATCAGCAGAACTAAAGAAGCAGAAAACAGAATTTCAGACATTGAAGACAAAGTGGAAGTACTAACCAGCTCAATGGAAGAGGGTGATAAAGCCAGAGAAATATTCAAGAGTCATGGGACACCCTGAAGAGCCTAACATGCATATTCACGGAATAACAGAGCAAGAATCTCAAAATACCACACCTGAGGAAATTTTTCAAATGATCGTCAAGGAAAACTTGCCTCATCTAAAAAAAGAGAGGCCCATCCATATGCAAGAGGCATTCCACACCCGAAACAGATATGACCAAAACAGAAGCATGCCAAGGCAAATAATAGTCAAAACACTCCACATTCAAGATAAAGAACTGGTGCTGAGAGCTTCAAGGGAAAAAACAAGTCACTTTTAAAGGTAAACCTATTAAAATAACAAATGACTTCTCAGTCGAAAGCAAGAAGAGCTTGGAGAGACGTACTTCAAATATTGAATGAGCAAAATGTCAACCCAGGCTGATATACCCCAGCAAAACTATCCATCATGATCAGGGAGAAAGAAAAATCTTCCAGTACAGACAACATGAAGGGATACCTGTCCACCAAACCAGGCCTTCAAAAAATGCTAGAAATGATACTCAAGCTTGAAGAAAAAACAGGCATATCCAGGAGAACAGAAGGGAAGTATAATACTACCGAAAGCTAAAGGTGAAAAAATATACTTACAAAAACCATTAAACATAATAAAAGTCCAGAATTAAAAATATTTTCTCCATTATAACATTAAATTTTAATGGACTTAACTCACCGATCAAGAGACACAGATTACAAACTTGGATTAAAAATCACAATCAATCAATTTGCTGCCTGCAGGAAACCCATCTCACATCCTAAAAATAAAAGGCTGTTCCAAAATAATGCAAGCTAATGGAACCAGAAAACAGGCAGGGGTAGCCTTTATGCAATCTGACAAAGTGGACTTCAAACCAAAAAAAATCATAAGAGACACAGATGGATATTACATTTTAATCACAGGTACAATTCACCAGGAAGACTTCACAATATTGAACATATATGCACCCAACACCCCCCCCCACATTCATTAAGTAAACCCTACAACGTCTAAAACGAGAAATCAATACCAAAACGATAATTCTTGGGGATTTTAACACAGCCCTCTCAACATGGGATAGATCAACAGGTAAAAAACTTAACAGAGAAACTTTGGAGCTTAATTAAACCCTTACCGAAATGGACCTTACAGATCTCTATCGAACTTTTCATCCATGCACGAAAGAATACACATTTTTCTCACCAGCACACAGAACTTTCTCCAAAATAGATCACATATTGGGCCACAAAAAAAAAATCTTCACATATAAAGGAAAGTTGAAATACTAGCCTGTACCTTATCAGACCACCACAGCCTAAAGCTGGACATCCACAACACAAAAAGCAACAGAAAATACACCAACTCCTGGAAACTTAACACTATGATGCTGAATGAGAAATGGATTCAGGAAGAAATTACAAAAGAAACTCAAGATTTCCTGAAAGTGAATGACAATTTAAATACAACTTACCAAATTCTCTGAGGCACAATGAAAGCTGTCCTAAGAGGTAAGTTCATAGCTCTTAATGCCTACATCAAAAAAATGGAAACATCAGAAATAACTTAACAATGCAGCTAAAAGCTTTAGAGACATTAGAGCAATCTGATCCCAAAAGCAGTAGAAGGGAGGAGATTAGCAAAATAAGGGGAAAAATACCTGAAATCAAGATTAGGAAAATGATACTGAAAAATCAACCAGTCAAAAAGCTGTTTTTTTTTTTTTTTGAAAAAATCAATAAGACTGATACACCCCTAGCTAAATTAACCAAAAGCAGGAGAGAGAAAACCCAAATTAACAAAATTAGAAATGAAAATGGAGTTATCACTACTGATACCCAAGAAATCCAGAGAATTATAATGTCATATTTCAAAAACTTATACTGTGTGAAATTTGACAACACAAAAGAGGTAGATGAAATCCTAAGTAAAATAACTTATCTAAATTGAATCAGGAAGTTGTGAATTATTTAAATAGTCCTACAACATACGAGGAAATTGAGGAAGTAATTTCAAATCTTCCCAACAAAAAATGTCATGGACCAGATGGATTCAGCTCAGAGTTCTACCAGACATTTAAGGAGCTAATAACACCAATACTCCTTAAACTGTTCCATCAAATAGCAAAGGAAGGAATACTACCAAATTTCTTCTATGAAGCTAATGTCGTCTTAATCCCAAAACCTAATAACGATACACTTAAAAAAGAAAAATATAGGACAATCTCTCTGCTGAACACAGATGCAAAGATTCTCAATAAAGTCTTAGCAAATCGGATTCAAAAAAGTATCAAAAAGATCATTCACGGGGATCAAGTAGGCTTTATCCCAGGCACACAAGGTTGGTCCAACATACGCAAATCAATAAATGTAATTCATCATATGAACTGGTCCAAAGGTCAAGACCACATGATGCTCTCGATAGATGCAGAAAAAGCTTTTGACAAGATCCAACAGCCCTTTATGATCAAAACCCTAGAGAAGGTTGGAATCAAAAGAACCTTTATCAATATAATAAAAGCTGTATACAACAAGCCCACAGCAAGGATTATACTCAATGAGGAAAAACTTGAACCATTCCCACTTCAATCAGGAACTAGACAAGGCTATCCACTGTCACCACTTCTTTTCATTATTGTACTTGAAATCTTAGCTGAAGACATAAGAAAAGAAAGGGACATAAAAGGGTTTTAAATAGGCAAGGAAGAAGTCAGGTTATCTCTATTTGCAGATGACATGATCCTATACCTGAGTGATCCTAAAAACTCTACCAGGAAGCTCTTGGAACTAATACAGAAGTTCAGCAGGGTGGCAGGATACAAAATAAACGTACAAAAATCAGTGGCCTTCCTATATGCCCAGAATGAAAGAAGCAAAAAGCCCTGAGAGACTCAATACCATTTACTATAGCCCCTAAAAAAATGAAATACCTTGGTATAAACCTAACCAAGGAGGTAAAAGACCTTTACAATGAAAACTTTAAAACCCTAAAGAAGGAAATTGCAGAAGACACCAGAAGGTGGAAAAACGTCCCATGTTCCTGGATTGGCAGAATCAACATCATAAAAATGAGCATCCTACCAAAAGCAATATATAGATTCAATGCTATACCAATTAAAATCCCAAAGCAATTCTACAAAGAACTTGACCAAACAATCTCAAAATTCATATGGAGGCACAAAAGACCCAGGATAGCAAAGACAATCCTGAGTAACAAAAACACTGCTGGAGGTATCACCATACCAAACCTTAGTCTACATTACAAATCCATAGTTTTAAAAACAGCGTGGTACTGGCTCTAAAATAGACACACAGATCAATGGATAAGGGTTGAAGATCCAGATATAAGCCCACAAAATTACAGCCATTTGATCTTTGATAAAGGGGCCCAAAGAATCCAATGGAAAAAGAACAGCATCTTCAACAAATGGTGCTGGCAAAACTGGATATCCTCATGCAGAAGATTAAAACTGGACCCGTACTTGTCACCTTGTACAAGAATTAACTCCAAATGGATCAAGGACCTTGATATAAGGCCAGAGACTATAAAAGTCATAGTTGAAAGGGTAGCGAACTCCCTTGAGATGATTGGGCAAGGACAACAGTTCCTGAACGGAATTTCAATAGCACAGTCACTACAACCAACACTCAACAGATGGGATCTTGTGAAATTAAAGAGCTTCTGTTCAGATAAAGAGATTGTAACTCGAGCACACAGGCAACCCATAGAGTGGGAGAAAATCTTCACTAACCACATATCTGATAGAACTCTATTATCCAGAGTCCAAAAAGAACTTAGAAAACTAAAGACCAGGAAAACAAATGGGTCAATTAAAAAGTGGGCCTTGGAACTTAAAAGAAATTTTACCAAGGACGAAATTAAAATGTCTTACAAATATCTTAAAAAATGCCCCACATCCTTAGCCATCAGGGTATTGCAAATCAAAACTTCCCTAAGATATCATCTCACCCTGGGCAGTATGGCAAAAATTCACAATACTAACAACACGAAATGCTGGAAAGGATGTGGAGAGAGGGGAACTCTCCTACATTGCTGGTGGGAATGCAGGCTCCTACAACCACTCTGGTGAGTCATCTGGTGATTGTTAATGAAGTTAAAGATTGAAATGCCATATGACACTTCTATATCCGTTTTGGGAATAACCCACCATAGAGCAAAAATTCACCTTGATAGCACAAGCACGACCATGTTCATAGCAGCACTGTTTACAATAGCAAAGTCATGGAATCAGCCCAAATGTCCAACAGTTGATGAATGGATAAGGAAAATGTGGTACATTTATACAATGGAATACTACTCAGCCATCAAAAATGATGAATTAATGCAATTTGCCAGGAAATGGATGGAATTAGAAGCAATTATATTGAGTGAAGTATTCCCGACACGGAAAAGTGCCATATGTACTCCCTAATAGGTGGATCCTCGTACGAAACTCACTTAGAGACACTCAAAGACAAATCTCTGTAATACCTACAGTAATTGTAAAGATTATAAACAGGATGGATGGGGAAGGAGGGCCCCACCAGAAACAGAGGGGACCATGTTACAGCAGAGAAAACAGGCCACTGTCATGGACTGCAAGTAAGTCATGAGACATCTGGTTAAGTTCACAGAATTTCCTTCCTGATCATTTCCAGCTGATGGGGTATGATCTTACTAGAAGAGGAGGGAATATAGGCTGCCAGATAGAAGGTATCCGTTTTGCAAATGGGGGATTGACCCCTTTCTCACCACGGTCTCCTACTTCTATGCCATCTACCTTTGAATATACTCTTATAACAAGACTGTAATTTAACAGGTTTTTATCTCTGGCCAGGGGATCACATCCAATACCCATCAGAATGGAACCAAGGCCATTGCAGGAACAGCAAAAGTGAAAAAAAAAAAACATCAACAAACCATATTCAGAACATCAGAGACTCTATATCAACCACGTGGAATCAGGCCTGCCTAATCTCTCCCCATCCTGAAGCTCAGGGAAATTTGTGGAAAAGGAGGCTGTATGATTGTAAGAGCACAAGGATGGGAGGAGTCATGATACTCCACACAAGTTAGGGCTGAAGCAATTATAACAGGACTCTGCATGATTTGTGCAATGACCAACATATCATTGACCCCTCAAATTCTAGCATGGACTAAAGGCACTAGGATCCTTAGAAGTAAGAGATTAACAGTCACAATAGTGTTCCTATACTTAAGGGGAACACAAGAGAAAGTTTTAGGAATTGCCACTGAGTCCTTACACTTCATTAGCGAGGAGGACCCAGAGGAAAGTTTGATATATTCATTAAAAGATGCTTCAGAGATAAGGGTGGGGGCACTGGGAGAAAGGGAGGCGGGGAAGGGACAAAGCGGGGAGGGAACAGGGAGGTCCAAGGAGGGGTGGAGGGAAGGAGGGGACAGGGGTTCCTATCATGTTTGTATGAGCAGAAAAAAAAAAAGAATGGATGATACAGGACTTATGGGGACTGTGAGGCTTCCCTAAATCTATATTATACATATTAAAGTTTTTCTTCAAAAAAATTCTATGTTGGTCTTACATTGAATATCTTCTATTAGTTTCTGAAATACCCATGTCTGTACTGACTAATACTCATCACATAATTACTAAAAATCGTATGCCTTCATAACTGAATAATATTTTCTGGTATTCAGATTTATATTTCCTACATTATAATGCCTTAATAACACATTATCGTGTAAATGAACAATTTGGGTTGTAGTTTTCTAAGATACTAATAGTTTGATTAACTGTCATTACATAATAAAGGTATAATCATAGTAGTTGCAATAATAGCCTTTACGATATATACATTTCATTTTTCTGTATATTTCTTAACTCAGTTTATTTCCTGATGTTTCCACTCTAAAACATGCTGACCAAGTTGATTTTCTAATTAGCTCTTCCAACAAAAAGATAGAAACTGTTTCTTCCTGTCCTTTTGAATTTCTGAGTCTGGATTTACTGCAAAAATGGTTTTGTACCAAAGTCATGTTTTTACTTTGGGTACAGTTCAAATTTTTGTAGTATAGAAAAAAACAGAGACTAAAAGAAAGGTCAATACTTTTAAAATCTCTGGCTGTAAGACAAATACACAGCAACAAAATGTTTTCTTCACTGAATGAATATCTAGAAATTATGAAACATCAACATATATGAAGCTGAAAGTATGGATTATATTGAATGTACATAGAAGATTCTTATAGCACAATGCTTCAAGAAGATGTAATTATTATTCTTGAATAAAATGAAGCCTTGTATGTCAGTACATTCCTGCAATCATGGTATATAGTAGGAAGAGGCAAAAAAATTACACATTTGAGGTATCTTAGGTTTAATAGTAAATTTAAAGTTAGTATGAATTTTCTATACTGCCAAATCCAAAAATTAATAATAATGTTAAAAAAGTGATACAAACATTTCTTTTTAGTACTTCATTTAATTTTTCAAAATTCACTTTCTTTTTTCACAAATTTTCATTTTCTGAAATGATTTTTATTAAAATAAAATATGGAGAGCTGACAAAGTATTTGCCTTACACTTGTGAGGTCCTGAGCTAATTCCCAGTATCCAAATATTAAAAAAATTAGCCATAGTGACATACGTTAATTGCGCTGTGGGGACGATGGTGACACATATATACCTTGGGCTTGCTGGTAGCCAACTTACACTAATCAACAAGTTCTAAGGGAATGAGAAACTCTGTTTTCAAATAGAATTGAAGTCTCCCAAGAAATAACAGGTAGGTTGGCTTATAGTCTCATATGAAGGTTCACAACAAAACACACATGAACACACACACAAACACACACATACATACACACACACACACACACACACACACACACAGCACACACGCACATTGAAAAGATAATTATAGGAATTCTCAATACAGGTCTGTAGAGTGAAATTGAAAGGAGATCCCAATCCATCCCATTGATGTGACATTCTTAAAACTAACATACTCGGGCTGGAGAGGAGGCTCAGGGGTTAAGCCTCCGCCTTGCAGGCGGAAGGTCCTGAGTTCGGATCCCAGATCCCACATATAGATGCCAGGCGGAAGCGGGGCGGCCTGCGCTTCTGGTCCTGGTAGGGCGGAGCCTGTGAATCCCGGAGCAGAAGGAGGTGGAGGCGTCCATGGTGGTTCGCGAATTCGTCCGTGGTTCTAGACATACACACACACACACACACACACACGCGCGCGCGCGCACACACACATACACATGCATATGCACACAGTTGAATTAATAATAATAAAAAAATTAAAAAAAACCTAACATACTCATATGTCTTCTCAGAAACAGGATTCAGGATTTTTACATTTTTAATAACATTTTACTCATTTAAGATTTCACGTATGGCAAATGTTAGTCATATCTAGTGCCCACTCCTCCTCCTCCTCTTCCTCTCTGCTCCCACTGTCCAGTTCTATTTTATTTCATATTCACCTAGGAGTCTATCCAGCATGGCTTTGGGGCTACCCACATACCTTGGGAAGACCATAAGAGACAATATCTGAAAAGAAAATCACTCCTACTCCCTAGCAGCCATCAATTGCAGATAGCCCTTAGGCTGGGATTGGGTCCCTTCCTATCCATGGTGGAATAGTGAACCTGATTGACCTTGTACAGACCTTACCTACCACATCACCTCTGCTATGAGGTCATGAGACACATTCAAAATATCTTTTAAGTATAATCCTGCAACACATTTACACCATATCATAATTTTTGCTTTCTTGCCTATGTTTTACTGGCATTATATCTGTGATTTTTAATATATACTCTCACTAGATACTTTATAAAGTCATTTTGTAATGATGAAATGGTTGGAAAAAATATTGGAAATCCAGTTTTCTCTGGTGATGTTCAGGTAGAATTCAACTCAGGCTTCTTGATCTATGCTGGAATCAGATACAGTAGCATGACAAATTCTTTTCTTTCTTTTCTTGCTTTGAGCTTATTGTGTTCTGAATGCAAGTTATTCTCTACTGAAACATGCATTTGAATCCTTAGCTGACCTTTAGGTTTGAAAAGGTACTGGCAACTTTGAGAAGTGGGGCTTGCTGGAAGAAGGCAGGTCACAGGGGAGCGGATCTGGAGGTGTGAATGAACCCACCCTGCTCCTTCTAGCAGTTTTGCTGATTGGTCTCTCTGCCCCATGATGACTGACATGACATTAGTGCCTCCAGCCTCTGCCCTCCACCTGCCTTTCCTGACATAACGGAATGTATCTCCCCTAGGAAACCATAAACCAAATAAATCTCCCTTCTCTCTTAAATGATATGTAAGTATTGCCCATTGGAAAGCAGATTACCTCAAATAATATATTAATCAAAGACTGCCAAATGTTTTGGGATCAATCATGCCATAGAGGTAGGATCTTGATTCAAGGTTAAAAAAAGAGTTTTCAATCCTAATTTTTGTTTTCTTTAATACAAATAAATAAACCTTGCAACAGACATCACTTACTATTGGCGTGATAAAAGAAGAGTTATAAGGTGCTTTTCTGGTGAGTTTTGGAAATAACACCTTTCTTTTAATTTTTAAAAAATGTTTATACTTTTATTTACTTGAGAGAGAAGGGGAGAAACCTCGTGGTTTGTTTATATCATGGAACATAGGTGGAGATCACAGAACAACTTTAAGAACTTTAGAGTTCAATTCTCATTAGTTTTCTTTAGTTTTCTACAAAAATAAAAAACTGTATTTTTGGTAAGTTCTTTCTAATCAAAAGGAAAAACAAAATAGTCCCAGCCCCAAATAGTCCATCTTCTAGGAAAGAGTTATTTTATCCAACGAGTGTTTCTGAACTCTTTATTTTATGATTTAAATATCATTAATTTTGCCTTTTTCAGTTCTCTTTTTCTGCATGAACTCTATTGTGTGGAGAAAAAATGCAAATTCTTTTATTTCCAAAGAAAATATATAGATGATATAAATATACCACAGCCTTGAGTCTTATTTTATTACAACATGTGCTAATATAACAGTTCATATTTGAACTGAATTTAATTCATTATGCATTGATTGCATCAGAATTGATATGATAATAGTCTGCTTTGGCTACTCTTCACCAAAATTCTATTGGTAAGTTTTCATGCTCATTTTTATATTAAGCTTATGAAATGCTGATAATCATCAAAGGATTCTGATTTAGTAATAAAGGGAGATTTATTCAGTTCTCTCACCTCTGAAACTTAGTTGTTTTTTCTTAGTTTGTTGTCAGTTTTCTGTTTGTAGAATGGTTTCTCATGTATTGCAAGAGAATGTGGGAGTCTGTAGACAGAGTGATTTCAACTCAATTTTTGATATCATTTCACATTTAATTAAAAATTAATTGTGAATGAAAAAATGAAACAGAATGAGAAATTAAATATGAATTTTTATATGATCAAATATTTTACAGTACCTTCTTGTAAAGAATATGCTTATAGTCACAATTTAAATAAAAACAAAATCAACATAGTAAAAATGTACAGACTTTGGCTACTCTGTCAATGCCTCTTACACCTTTGACCCTCATTATATTGAAAAACAAATTCTTGTGCACAGAGGAAGGAAACAGATTACAGTGCACTGTGAAATTTAGTGTGAATAACATGTTCAAGAAAATGCTCTGAATACAAAACTGTCTATAGCATTTCATTGTTTACTCTTCAACTCTTATACAATGGGAACAGGGGTCAAACTCGATGAAAACTTACTTTGTTTATCATAAAACATAATGCATAAATGCAGTCTTCACTAGCATTCTGAGATTGGATACGATACCATTAATTATAAGATATTATAATGTGTGGATATACTGTGATTTAAGTCACACTAATTAAAACTTGAGTGTATGCAAAAGTGCAAGAGCAAAGAATCCCTTTCCACACATTATTTTTCTTTTCTTTGCTTATAGTACATAGGTAAAGTCACATACTAACTTCATATATACATATGTAACTCAGAAATAACACTAAATATATGCAATATATGCATATATATATTTATATATATTCAACTGGTTTCACAAATATATATTCAATGTAACTCAGAAATAACACTAAATATATGTAAATATATGTATTTATATATACTCAATGTAACTCAAAAACAACATTAAAATTTGCTTTCAATGTAGCTTTTATATGTCAATCTTTTATTTAAATACACAGTTACTATCCAGCATCTTTCTGAACAAAATGTCCCATCTATGTTTAAAATGATGTAGATAGAATCAATTAGAGGAAACAAAGTGAATGCTGAAGTACACAATTAAAATTATTATGGAGTTGCTTAGGAACCTGATGCCACACTTCACTTCCTCACAGAGTTAGGAGGCTGTCAGTGTTCATAATGGTGAGCTGCAGAAACAAATACAGTCTCATGGTGCTCTATGTATATTATTTCCTATGAAATATGCTAGACCACACTCTTAGAAGTCATAACAACATGCTTAGTAATGAATTCAGTGTGGAAGTGATCAGCCAAATGATTTCCAGCTTTATCTTGAGATAAATTCTTGCTTATTTTCTTTAGGGATGCTGTGGGGTCATGAAACAGCATTTGGGTTCCCACTGTCACTCTAAAGAAGGGGATCATTCAAGTATTCCACTTTGCAGGACCTGTCAATCTCTGGCCTTCTCTGGGGTAAAACTTATAGAGGTGTATGGCTTTCATGCTTTGTACATTAGAACTTTATCCATATGGTCTTTAGCAATGGGAATTGTTCTTGATATTGTACAAACAGCCATTCATCCACCCATATTGATTGTATTTTTATACAGCCAACATATTACATATCTCCTTCGCATATTAAAAACAAAGACCCATATATCTAAAGTAAGAAGAATATTACTCATAATCATTGCTCAATTAGTATGAGAGCAGCCTACATATATTTTATGAACTCTGGATTTTTAATGTTTTATTCCAATTTTCCACATGTGAGAGACATTGACAGGATTTAAGTACTTTTTTTTGAGTTGTGGGAATTTGCATATGTGAGTGCCTAACCAATAAAAGGAAGAGAAGGCAGAAACACATCACATGACATCATTAAGTACCAAGTTAAGTCGCAGTACTGGTTCTGTAGGTTAGAGATCTGAAGAGAAAAATGTTCTTCATTCTCACATGCTATCATTTAATTATCATTTTAATATAAGCTTTGTAGTTTAATGGACAAAATAGTCACATTTTATAAGATTGTTTCTATTAATTTTCATCTGATAAGCTGTCAAGTAAGTGGTTTGTAATGAAAAGAGTATGTTCAATCATATGAGAATGCAGTATAGATAATGTAAACAAATGTGTAATTTGTTTAAGTGAATTATTTCATGTATACTTAAAAGCTTTAACTGTGTTACATTTGTATATGGTGGTTATTCCAAGTCCTCAGTTGAATCTTTCTGCCTCAGAGAGAAAATACTCATGAAATCTATTTAAAAAAAACAAAATGAGAAACTTATCATTTGCTTCAAAAGAGAAAAAAACATGGGGCAAGAAGGAAAGAAGAAAGAAAACGAGGAAAGCAAGGAAAGAAGGAAGGAAAAAAGGAAGGAGAGAGGAGGAAAATGAGGGAAGTACATATCTCTTTTGTCATAAAGTCTGGAATGTGGGAAGTACACAATCTGATTCTTTTGTCCCCTAACTGTGATAATATACTGCTGTGTACAGCCTAAAAGAAGAGACACTCTGAAATAATAGGGTGGAAAGCAAAGACCGATGGCTAACTGCCACCTGCAAATCTTTGTCATAAGTGCTTAAAGGCTAGAGAGATGGCTTAGGGATTAAATGTGTCTCACAAGCAGAAGGTTCATACCCTGGATTCTACATAAATTACCAGGAGGAAACAGAGGTTCCCTGTGCTTCTGATGCTAGAACGTAGAGCAGGACAAACTCCAGAGCAAAGCAGAGAGGAGGTGGAACAATCCAGATTGATTCCTGAAACTTCCACAGGCACACATAATACCCTCAGATACACACACACATACACATACACACACACAAACATACATGCAATAAATAAATAAATGACAAGTTATTTAATTAATCCTATTTAAAAGAAACAGCCCTTAGAATATACTTGCTTATTGAAGACCTTGTTATGTATTGGAAATACTTAAATTTTGAAAGGAACTCATTCAGGCCTGAGCATGCCCAATATACATCCAAAATATGTAATAAAGTTTTTCATAAAATTGTGTATACATAATGATTCAAATCCATGTATAGAACTAACCAGATAGAGAACTAACTCAGATAGAGATCTAACTCTAAACCTATCAAATATGAGTTATGAAGCTTTGCGACTTAATTGCTTACTGTGGAATTGATAAGCATTTTTCAGTTGCAAAAGGAAAAAATCACTGCATCTACTCTGCATTCTAGTAAGTATAAACAGATGAACATTTTTCACTTATATTCTGCAGGAATACCAAATGCACTCTATTTGTTTACCTGTCCTGTTAGAGAATATCATTTCTAATTCCACATTTTATTGTGTATAACTTGCATTATGGAAATTATGTTATTTGTTCCAAAGTTCTTTTCTCTGTGAATCAATCCATTTTTGTCTCTGATTTTTTTCATTAAGTGACTCCATATATACTGACTATAATGGTTACTCTTAATTATTGCTGTGAAAGATCACTCAAAGTCAAGTAACTTAAGGGAGAAAAGGAGATTTATTCACCTTCAGGTTCCAGAGGGGAGATAAACTCTTTCATGATGCAGGCAGCATGGCTGGCTGGTCAAAGCTGTAGTCAGGGTAAGTCACTCCCATCTGGGATGCTGAAGGCTGAAGGCTGAAGGCTGAAGGATCCTAGAGAGTCTCTCTTCTCTTCTCAGTCTCCTATTCTATGGTTCTTATAATGTGGTCTGTTACTAGGAGGTTCCAATGAAATCTAGGGTGGTTCCAGTTGGATCTAGGTCTGGTCTTTGTATTGTCCAAATAATCCCTTCAGGTGATCTGCACTGAACCTAGTTAATGCCAGGTATGTCAAGTTGACACTCAGGATTAACTACCACACTGACCATGGATGATTTTCAATAAAGATGCATTGTTTCCTAAACAGGCTCTTGTTTTATAGCTGTTCCATAGATGACACTATTGATTTAAGTAAAAACTTTGGGAAATAAGTCTCCAAAAGTAGGAGAGAGAGTATTTGGAAAGAGGAAAGCTTTAAGTGAGCTAGTGAAGGAAAGAGGATGGGATCTGGTAAGACTGAATACAAATAACTTAATGTATGCATGAATCATACAAACAAACAAATAAATAGATAAATAAATAAGAAGATAACTGAATGAGAGACTAGAAGAGTAGCATGTGGTATAAATTCATGTCTTCTGCCTCCTGAATCACCCATATGTGAGCATTATCATGCTGTAAGGTCCTATAGCTATGACTTGGCCCACTATCCTGTCCCCTCTCTATGATGAAACTATGCTCTCTCTGTAAGGTAAACTGAATTTCCCTCCAATAAGATGTTTGCTATGTATTGGTTCACAAGAAAAAAATGTTTCTATTTGAAAGAAAAGTGATTTTTCAACCTCGGCAAATATGTACATAATTGACATTTTTAAATCTCATTTTAAAAAGGCATAGTGGAAAGCCCAAATTTTAACAATAAACTTTGAAGTCCTCAGCACTAGTAATTATTGTTATTCTTATTTATATAACAACATATATGGGATATAACTTGACCCACGTACCTCCATGATAGGATGAACTTGGAAAGAATGCTATGAACTTCAGACATGTGTAAAAAAAAAAAAAAGACTTTCTTTGAGGAATGAAATTTACAGAAAATACTCAAGTTTGGATATGTCTATGAGTACTAGTCATATATATATATATATATATATATATATATATATATATATATATATAATTTGTTAAATTTATATACAAGATAAAAGCACAATTGAATTGAAACAGTTGCCTGCAGATGTTCAGCTATTATGGTGAATACCTCAGCATTCCCAGTCTGTTACTGATGATTTCAGGATCCCTGGAAAGTCTCCAAACAGTCTCAGCCAGCTTCTGAAGAGTGAAGGTCCTTAAACCTAGTCTCTATATCCTGGCATCCAATAGCAAAGAATAACGACTATAGCAATGAAGAAATGCTAAACAGGCCAGCAGCGAGCCTCACACACCTTGTCAACACAGCACAAAGTAGAGGACAAGTCCCTGTATCTTGAACTACCTTCTATCTGGTCACTACTGAAAAGTACTAACCACTATAGGTGGGTATCCATGTCAATCAATCTCCTGCAGAACTGCACAAGGTCTTGGCTTAACTCTTAGTTCCTTCTAGCTGTGCCCAAAGTTCATCCTATAGCTGGCAAGGCAACACCTTTAACTACTAAACCATCTTAAACATCAATATTATGCATCAGGTGCTCTGAAATCCCCTTTGTTTCCTAAGGAAGTGAGCTTCATACTAGATAGTCATCTTTATTTCTTGCTTTTAACGTATGTATAATAGAATTTTGATAAGAAGTGAAAGAAACAAAATAGGTCAACAAAGCCTGGTCAGATTTTAACAGTCATCTGTGTTTTCTCACTCATGTTTTTAATCTAACAGCATAACATAGGAAGAAATTAGGCTCTTATTGGGACTCTAATGAGATAACTCAAGAAATAAACTAGAACTCCAGCCTTTATTTTATTAATGATGTAAACATTTCCCAAAGTCAAAAAAAAAACTTTGACTGAATCACTAAAATTATCAAGATAAAATTTTACAGATTGGAAGCTTCATATGCTCAAATATCTGTATATGAGTTGTAATACAAAGTAGAAAAGGGTAAATAAAATACAGAATCTCAACTTTATGCAATGTATCTTATTTTTTAAAAAAGATTTCATGTAAAAACCTGAAAGTTTAATAAAAAAATACAAAAAAATCAATAAACTTTCATCTTTAGAATTTAAATATTTAGGACCTGCATGGTAATAGAATACATAAATACTTGTTTCAAAAGAAACTCCAAAATATAAATATCAATAGATTTGGTTGTTATTTTAGCACAAATATGTCAAATTTGGACATACAAATGAATACTTACAATGATAATATATTAGCAAAAGCATAAGCTCAATTGTTAAAGGGTTGAATTATGGGTGTGAAGACAGTTATAGAAGATGAGTCATGAAAGAAACACATTAACTGAGATTCAAGATTGAGAGTGTTTAGAGGCGGTCATAAGAAAATAATTTTATGGGGCTGGAGAGGTGGCTCAGGGGTTAAGCCTCTGCCTTGCAGGTAGAAGGTCCTGAGTTTGGATCCTGGATCCCACGTATAGACGCCAGGCGGAAGCTAGGGCGACCTGCATTTCTGGTCCTGGTAGGGTGGAGCCTGTGAATCCCGGGGCAGAATAAACAAGGAGGAGGTGGAGGCGTCCATGGTGGTTCCGGAATTCGACCGTGGTTCTACACACACACACACACATATATGCACACATGCGCACTCACGCACAATTGAATAAATAATAAATAATAAAAAAAATTTAAAAAAGAAAAGAATTTTATGTATTTACTTTCAGACATACATGCAAAGGATGTTATAAATTATTTGTTTATAATATTATGAATTTAGTTAAGCAAATAAGATCCATCCTTGAAATAATTTGCAGCTCTTATGTACAGTATATATGAATTCCATACAGTGTCATTTATCTCAAAAATCATCAAGAACGGATGTGAATCAGAACAAAAAAAGATTCTGTTATATCTACAATTAATAGGCTTCATTTAAAGTTCATAAGATTCATTATATAATTTGTATACATTAACTTCTCATTGATAAACGTGTACATTGTTTGAATTTCAGCATTTACCAAGTAATGCTATGCTAATACCATCTCTTCCAGTTTGAGCTTTTATTTGTGTAAGTTTTTTCTCTTGTATTAGAGAATGGGGTTGTGGGGATGAGCGAGAGAGAAAGAGAGAGAGAGCCATGGAACACATGTGAAGGTCAGAGAATATCATAGAGTTTGCTCATCATTTGTTTTCTCATAATCAAATGCAGATATTCACACATAGCAGCAAATATCTTGACCCGTTGAATCATTTTGAGCATCTGAAAAATTACTGAAACAAGTGTGGAATAATTGACTTCCCATGTATTAATAAATAATTATTATAGTGAATTATCACAGAGTGAACATAATTTGATATGTAATAGACAACCATGACAGATAAGACAACTTGCACTGCTTAAGTCATCCATATTATATCAGTTGAAATGGAAAATTAAGCTTCAGAACTTCTCAGAGAATGAATTTCTTAGGCGAAGTTGTTTTGATATTTTAGAATATGATATTTTTGAAGCAACGTTCTCAACTAGTACACATTTAAGCTGTATGTCCTTAATTATCACATATTTAGGATTTCTTCTATTTTTATTTTATTTATTTATTTATTTATTTATTTATTATATATATATATTTATTTCCACTCATGCAAACTTAACAGGTACACCAATCCCCTCCCTCCAACTTCCCACCTGCCCTGTGCCCCCCTCCCCTTGCCCTTTCGTCCCCATCCCCCAATGCCTCCCCCTCCCATCCCCAGAGCATCCTTTAATGTGCACGCCAAACTCTCCTCTTGGTCCTCCTCTCAGATGAGATTCAAGGACCCAGTGGCATTTCCCAGAACCCTTTCCTGTGTTCCCTTTAAGCACAGGAACACTACTGTGGCTATCAATCCCTTGCCTCCAAGGATCCTAATGCCTTTAGCAAACGCTAGACTTTGTGGGGTCAATAGTGTGCTGGACATTGCACAGGGCAATTATGATTGCTTCAGCCCTAACTTGTGTGGAGTATCTTGCATATCATTACTCCTCCCATCCTTGTGCTCTTACAATCTTACCGCTCCCTTTTCCGCGAATTTCCCTGAGTTTCAGGATAGGGAGAGATTAGGCTGGCCTAGTTCTAGGTGATTGATATAGAATCTCTGGTGTTCTGGATTACAGTTTGTTGAATTTTTTTTTCAGTTTTGCTGCTTCTGCAATGCCCTTGGCTCCATCTTGATGGGTATTGAATGTAACCCCTGGCCAGAGATAAAAGCCTGTTAAATTAGAGTCTTGTGATTAGAGTATATTCAAAGGTAGATGTAATAAAAGTAGGAAACTGCAGTGAGGGAGGGGTCAATCACCCATGTGTAAAATGGTTACTTTTTATCTGTCAGACTATATGCCCTCCCCTTCTGGTGAGATCATACCCCATCAGTTGTAAATGATCAGGAAGGAAAAAGTCTGTGAACTTAACCAGATGTCTCATTACTTACTTGCAGTCCTTGATGGAGGCCTATTTTCTCTGCTGTAATATGGTCCCTTCTCTCCTTGTTACTGGTGTAGCCATCCCATCCCTCCTGTTCATAATCTTTGCAATTACTGTAGGTATTACAGAGATTTTTCCTGAGTGTCTCTAAGTGGGTTTGATACTAGGAGCCAACTATTAGGGAGTACAAACGGCACTTAATTTTCTGGGTCTGGGATACTTCACTCAATATAAATGTTTCTAATTCCATCCATTTCCTGGCAAATTCCATTAATTCATCATTTTTGATGGCTGAGTAGTACTCCATTGTATAGATGTACCACTTTTTCCTTATCCACTCGTCCACTGTTGGACATTTGGGTTGATTTCATGACTTTGCTATTGTAAACAGTGCTGTATGAGCCTGCATTCCCAACAGCAATGTAGGAGAGTTCCCCTCTCTCCACATCCTCTCCAGCATTTGGTATTGTTTGTATTGTGGATTTTTGCCATCCTGACCAGGGTGAGATGATATCTCAGGGAAGTTTTGATTTGCATTTCCCTGATGGCTAAGGATATGGAGCATTTTTTAAGATATTTGTTAGACATTTTAATTTCATCTCTGGTAAAGTTTCTTTTAAGTTCCAAGCCCCATTTTTTATTTGGCCCATTTGTTTCCTTGGTGTTTAGTTTTCTAAGTTCTTTGTGTACTCTGGATAAAAGAGCTCTGTCAGGTATGTGGTTAGTGAACATTTTCTCCCATCCTGTGGGTTGCCTTTGTGCTCGAGTTACAATCTCTTTATCTGAAAAGAAGCTCTTTAATTTCACAAGATCCCATCTGTTGAGTGTTGGTTGTAGTGACTGTGCTATTGGATGTCCGTTCAGGAATTGTTGGCCTAGCCCAATCATCTCGAGGGAGTCCCCTCCCTTTCAACTATGGTTTTAATAGTCTCTGGCCTTATATGGAGGTCCTTGATCCATTTGGAGTTAATTCTTGTACATGGTGACAAGTACGGGTCCAGTTTTAATCTTCTGCAGGTAGAGATCCAGTTTTGCCAACACCAATTGTAGAAGGTACTGTTCTTTTTCCATTGGATTGTTTGGGCCTCTTTGTCAAATATCAAAAGACTGTAATTGTGTGGCCTTATATCTGGGTCTTCAACCCTTATCCATTGATCTGTGTGTCTATTTGGGAGCCAGTACCAGGCTGTTTTTATAACTACGGATTTGTATTACAGACTAAGGTTTGTGTTTTTGTTACTCAGGATTGTCTTTGCTATCCTGAGCCTTTTGTGCCTCCATATGAATTTTGAGATTGTTTGGTCAACTTCTTTAAAGAACTGCTTTGGGATTTTAATTGGTATAGCATGGAATTTGTATATTGCCTTTGATAGGATGCTCATTTTTATGGTGTTGATTCTGCCAATCCAGGAACATGGGAGGTCTTTCCACCTTCTTGGCGTTTTCTGCAATTTCTTTCTTTAGGGTTTTAAAGTTTTCATTGTAAAGGTCTTTTACCTCCTTGATTAGGTTTATACCAAGGTATTTAATTATTTTGGGGGGCTATAGTAAATGGGATTGCTTCTCTCAGGGCTTTTTCACTTCTTTCATTCTGGGCATATAGGAAGGCCACTGATTTTATTAAATTTATTTTGTATCCTGCCACCCTGCTGAACTTCTCAATTACTGAATCCCCTGGTTCAATTAGTTCCAGGAGCTTCCTGGTGGAGTTTTTGGGATCACTCAGGTATAGGATCATGTCATCAACAAATAGAGATAACTTGACTTCTTCCTTGCCGATTTGAATCCCTTTTATGTCCCTTTCTTGTGTTATGGCTTCAGCTAAGTCTTCAAGTACAATATTGAATAGAAGTGGTGACAGTGGACAGCCTTGACTAGTTCCTGATCAAAGTGGGAATGCTTCAAGTTTTTCCCCATTGAGGATAATCCTTGCTATTGGCTTATTGTATACAGCTTTTATTATATTAATAAAGGTTCTTTCCATTCCAACCTTCTCTACGGTTTTGATCATAAAGGGTTGTTGGATCTTGTCAAAAGCTTTTTCTGCATCTATCGAGAGTATCATGTGGTCTTGACCTTTGGACCAGTTAGTATGATGAATTACATTTATTGATTTGCGTATGTTGAACCAATCTTGTGTGCCGGGGATGAAGCCTACTTGGTCCCCATGGATGATCTTTTTCTATGCTTTCGAATCTAATTTGCTAAGACATTTTTGAGAATTTTTGCATCTGTGTTCATCAGAGAGATTGGCCTAGAGTTTTCTTTTTTAACTGTATCTTTATTAGGGTTTGTGATTAAGACGATTTTAGCTTCATAGAAGGAATTTGGTAGTGTTCCTTCCTTTGCTATTTGATGGAACAGTTTAAGGAGTATTGGTATTATTAACTCCTTAAATGTCTGGTAGAACTCTCTGCTGAATCCCCTGGTCCAGTACATTTTTTGGTGGGAAGATTTGAGATTACTTCCTCAATCTCCTCATATGTTATAGGACTATTTAAATAATTCATAACTTCCTGATTCAATTTAAGTAAGTTGTGTTTACTTAGAAATTCATCCATCTCTTTTGTGTTGTCAAACTTCACAGAGTATAAGTTTGTGAAATATGATGTTATAATTCTCTGGATTTCTTGGGTATCAGTAGTGATAACTCAATGTTCATTTCTAATTTTGTTAATTTGGGTTTTCTCTCTCTTGCTTTTGGTTAATTTAGCTAGGGGTGTATCAATCTTATTGATTTTTTCAAAGAACCAGCTTTTTGACTGGTTGATTTTTTTCTATTGTTTTCTTAATCTCAATTTCAGATATTTCTCCCCTTATTTTACTAATCTCCTGCCTTCTACTGCTTTTGGGATCAGATTGCTCTAGTGTCTCTAAAGCTTTTGAGTTCATTATTAAGTTATTTATTTCTGATGTTTCCAATTATTTGATGCAGGCATTAAGAGCTATGATCTTGCCTCCTAGTACAGCTTTCATTGTGTCCGAGAGATTTTGGTAAGTTGTATTTTCATATCGTTCACTTCCAGGAAATCTTGATTTTCCTTAAATTTCTTCCTGAATCCAGTTCTCATTCAGCATCATAGTGTTAAGTTTCCAGTAGTTGGTGTATTTTCTGTTGTTTGTTGTGTTTTGGATGTCCAGCTTTAGTCTGTGGTGGTCTGATAAGGCACAGGCTAGAATTCAAATTTTCTGTATATGTGGAGATTCGTTTTGTGGCCCAATATGTGATCTATTTTGGAGAAAGTTCTGTGTGGTGGTAAGAAAAATGTGTATTCTTTGGTGTATGGATGAAAAGTTCGATAGAGATCTGTAAGGTCCATTTCTTTAAGGGTTTGATTAAGCTCCAAAGTGTCTCTGTTAAGTTTTTTACCTATAGATCTATCCCATGTTGAGAGGGTGGTGTTGAAATCCCCAAGAATTATCGTTTGGGGGTTGATTTCTCGCTTTAGCTTGCAAAATTTTGGAACAGCCTTTCATTTTTAAGATGAGCCTATCTTTTGTGGTGAGATGAGTTTCCTGAAGACAGCAGATTGATGGGTTGTGGTTTTTAATCCAAGTTTGTAATCTGTGTCTCTTGATCAGTGAGTTAATACCATTGACATTTAATGTTATAATGGAGAAATGATTTTTAATTCTGGACATTTTTTATGTTTCGTGGCTTTTGTAAGTGTATTGTTTGACATTTAGGTTTTGGTGGTATTATACTTCCCTTGTGTCCTGGATATGCTTGTTTTTTTCTTCAAGTTTGAGTATCATTTATAGCATTTTTTGAAGGCCTGGTTTGGTAGTCATGTATCCCTTCAAGTTGTCTTTGTGCTGGAAAACTTTTCTTTCTCCCTCAATCATGACAGATAGCTTTGCCAGGTATATCAGTCTAGGTTGGCATTTTTGCTCTTTTAATACTTGAAGTACGTGTCTCCAAGCTCTTCTTGCGTTTACTGTTTTGACTAAGAAGTCATTAGTTATTTTAATAGGTTTACCTTTTAAAGTGACTTGCTTTATTTCTCTTGAAGCTCTCAGCACCTTTTCTTTGTCTTGAATGTGAAGCATTTTGACTATTATTTGCTGTGACAATTTTCTATTTTGGTCATATCTGTTTGGAGTATGAAAACCCTCTTATATTTTGATGCACCTCTCATTCTTTAGTTTAGGGAACTTTTCCTTGATAATAATTTGAAAAATTTCCTCAGGTGTGATAATTTGGGATTCTTGCTCTTGTATTCCATGAATGCGCATGTTAGTCTTCTTCAGGGTGTCCCATATCTCTTGAATGTTACTCTGAAGTATATTTTTTGCTTTAACAATCTCTTCCATTGAGCTGGTTAATTCTCCCACTTCATCTTCATTATCTGAAATTCTGCTTTATTAGTTCGGCTGATACGACTCTCTGTTGAGTTTTGGGTTGAAGATAACTTGTCTTTCAGTTCAATTTTAAACTCTGCCTGAGACTGTTTTAACTTCTCTATGCCTACTTTTGTTTCTTGAACTGTTTTTCTCAACTCCTACAAGTGCCTGTTGTGTTCTTGTTCAAAGTGGTTGATGTGGTTGTTTAACTCCTCTCCAATTTCTTCTTTCATAGTATTAATCATGGTAATGAGCACACTTTGAAAGTCGTGATGTTGGGTCTGGCTTTCTTGGCTATTTTCTGTGACTTTGTTCTCATTGGAATCCATCATTAATGGGGTTAATTTTTTCGGTGGGAGATTGGTCTTCCTGGATTTTGTTTCTCATGGATCTGCACTTTGACTTGGGCATTGTTGTTTTGTTCTTTAGGACCTTTCAGTTTCTGTGTGTTTTTGACTGAAGTGATTTAGTTGTTATTACTACCCTTGAGCAGTTATTACTAGTTACTATTATTAGTTATTATTATTAATTCTAGAAAGGAACAGTAAGGTAAAAATTGGGTTTACTTATCTTCGGGCTGGATGTGAAGAATCCCTCCCATGTGATAGAATGATTGTAGAGGTCCTTCAGATGTATGGCCTTTGTCCCTTAGAGTTCTGCTTGAGTTCCCTTTGGACTCTATTGAATTCTGAGTAGCAGTGTGTCTTCCATGGACCACGTGCGTTGGTCCCCGGTGGGCCTGAGTGGCAGAGGGGTTGATGTTCATGGCAGAATTCTTCACCTGGGACTTGGCATAGTGGCCCACCCAAGTTCCAGGGATGTTGAAATGTGAGCAAATCCTGTCAGATTGGGCGGACAGGCAGGCGGAGGAAGCAAGGGGCTGAGGCCCCGGGCGTGGCCTAGGCAAGACCAGAGGCAGCCTGGGTGCTGCTGGGACATGGGGCCACCTGGGGCCTGGGCGAACTCACCTGGGATGAAGGACTGGGAGCACTAGGATTCCTTCTTAAGATCTTTGTATTTCTAGGTATTGTAGAAGTTTTGTATTTATACACGTTTATATAAGCATTTCTATTTTTGTTTATTGTCTTTTTGCTTCTGCTGTGCCAGCTTTTCAGTATTGTGATAGTGCTTC
Organism: Typhlomys cinereus; assembly: GCA_023101885.1. NCBI lineage: Eukaryota > Metazoa > Chordata > Mammalia > Rodentia > Platacanthomyidae > Typhlomys > Typhlomys cinereus. The sequence continues at coordinate 3,395,831 of JALPQD010000235.1, read as the reverse complement.
CTGATAGTTTTTTTTTGTTTGTTTTATTTTTGTTTTTTTTTTTTGCTAAACATCTGTAGAGGGCAAAAAGAAATTTACACTGAGTAATTCTGACATCTCCAAATAGTCTGTACAATTGCCTATTATATGTGTTTTTATTTATGATCAATTCATATCCTTAGGTAGCGCATCTACAAAGTGATTAAAATAGAGTATCTCCAAAGTGTTACTTCATACCCAGTTCTAATACTCTGTGAAGTCATTTGCTTTTTTCCATAGAATTGAACTTTCTTGTGTTTTTCATGTGAAACTTTGCATGTATGGCTTAAATGTGCACACAAAAATTATGCATGTATGAAAACTATTCAAAATCAATTCTCTTGATCTTTTCTAAAAAGAGTAAGCTTTTAATAGACTTGAATTTTCCAGTACACCAGAGTAGCAATATATGTTGCTTATCTGTCTCTGGAGATTTAAACAGAACTCTATTATCAACATTTTGCAGAAAATAAATTATCAAACAATGGCTAACAAATTTAAAACCATAAAAAGTGGAGTAATAATGGTAATAATATTTCATGTTTTGTTGAGAATTAAATTTTTTCCAGTATAAATAAGAAATTGTTTTCTTTCTGTTTACTTATTATGATGGAAAAATTTACTAATACAGCTCATAGTCCATCTTGATAGGAAAGAGCTGTTACCAACAATAGGAGCCATAGGAACAGGTCACCCATACCACAGGAGTTACTGAGACAGGAGCAAAGCTCCTCACCTACCAAACTACAAATGTCCCAATGTGTGCATAAGGCTGCCAAACCACCGAAACAGTTCTCTTCACCCTAATATTCCCAGGGAATGCTCCCACACACATGGACAGGTTCCTTCCACTTCAGTTTTGTGAAAATCTACTTAGGACTTGACTTAACTAAAAATTCTTCATGTATGCACTTCAATTTACATCTTATAAACATGATCCTTCATCATTTTTGTACATAAAATGACAAGTGTCCTTTTGTGGGGGGGTCTCAGTCTAGGTGACCTCGGTGGTCTGGCAAGCTTAGACAAAGATGTTTTGATGGAGGAAGACAAGAGGGGGCGTAGCTCAGGACGTTTTGAAGAAATCTCTCTACATACAGCCTGTGTGCTGGCTTGACCTTTAAGATGATTGGTTGCGCGTTTCCCCACCCTGGAATTCCCCTTGCAGTTTCTGCCTTTATAAGATGGCTGTGGACTTGCAATAAATAAATTCCTGCTTGACTAGACTCCCTGTTATGTCTGACTGTCCTCAAGAAGTAGGCCTGGGAGCAGGAGGGGGGAGGACAGCGGGGACAGCACACTCACTTTTCCCGATCCCCCTTGTAGAAGACCCGCAGGACTGGCCTTCAGGACAGAGCTGCGATCCCTGGAAATCCTCATATCCTTTGACTATATTCTATTTATGGGAAGTTGTTTCAGATTCATTAAATGTTGCTCTGACTACAGAATATCTAACCCAACAACTAAGGGGAAAAAGGGTTTAACTGACAACAAATTCCAAGTTATAGTCCTCCATCACTGTGAGGAAGTTATACAAGCAAATGCTTGAATCACATCCACAGTGAAGAGAATAAACCCTAGATGAATATTTCATTGTTTACTTTTGTTCTCCACCTTTACATAGTTCTGAGCTACCTACCTTGGAAATAGTCCCAATCAGTGGGCTGGGTGTTCCCACATTAATTATGCAATCATGACAGCCCTTCACAGGTATGATCAGAGTCCAATATTCATTTAGAAAAATCACTGTCCAATGGGTCTCGTAATGCTAATTTTACTGGTATGCTTCTAAATGGGGAATTAATATTAAATTATTTACTTGTGATCATAGACTTTTGCAATGGAGAAAACTTTCCAGTCAATCTAATTTTCTCATGGGCTACAAAGAAATGTTTTCAAGAGATTTTGAGCTTACTCTTTGTTGGAATGGATTTAGTCAGCTTTAACTGAGTGTCATAATAGCCTTGTTATAATGCATATCTTAAATGAGCAGTTGTAGAATGTGTTCTAAAACCCATTGAGTTTTATTGGGAAGCTGATAGGTATTATTTCTCAGTATACAAGTGCAGTGAATCATAGATCATGTAAGAAGAAAGATTCAATGTGACTTTAACCTTGAATACTTTTCATCAGAAACCCACTTTAAGAACAGGACGCATACCTGAGACACTGGGTTCTACACTCAGCACTACTAAAATAAGTAGTATCCATTCAAAGAATAAAGGGAAGGTATAAATATTGCTTTATAAAATTTAGGTAATGAGGAAAGATAAATTTGATAATATAGAATGCTACAGAACAATAAATTAAAATGGTTTACTTAATATTTGAGAAAGATATTCAGTCAATGGTGGCTAGGACAATATTTCAAAATTTCTTCTACCTTTCCTTTCATTGGCAGTGCTTTAGTTTATGTGTAATTAAATAGGAATACAACTTGCAATACCTGCTTCTCAGAGTTATAATGACTAAATTGATAATTATTTATTAGCACTTAAAATTTCTAAAATGAAATAACTTATGAGCTTAGATCCTTGATAGTTAGAAACATTTATTAATTTTACCTGTCAAAACTTTTATGAATGAGTAATCAATATGAGCATGTATTTGACAGTTTGGAAACCTGTATTGTTTTGCTATCTTATGTGTGCAAGCTTACAAAGAAGTTTATAGCTTTGTGTTAGGGTGTGTACAATGTAAAATACATAGAAATATATGACCTTAGGGTAGTACTGTGTTCAGTTGTAGTGAAAGAGCAGTTTTTGTATGCTGTTTCTTAGAAATCAACTGACTAATCTCTATATGCTAATTTCCAGGTAATGTGGCCCAAATGGCTGGTGTAAGCTAAACTAATGTCAGATCTATCCTTCCCACTTGGCTGGGAAGAAATAGTATGGTAATAAAATACTTACCCATTTGAATTAAATCCATTCAGCCTGACTACCAGGTGCCATGACCTAGATTATTCTTTCCATGGCTCTAATTACTACTTGGATTAGCAAAATAGTAGACCTGACTGTGTGGCTTTCTTTTTATTTCCAGAATTCATTATGTTTCTCACCTAGCCTCTCTCAAGGTTCTATTCCACAGTCACTGCTTTTTATGGTACCATATTACTGTCACGAGTTAAGACCTTTAAACAAAATGGTACCAAATATCAGTTGTGGGTCAAGTCAATTTTAAGAAAATGAATGCTGGGTCTAAAAAGATTGTTAAAGGTAATTTGATAGTTTTTAATGCATGAATCATGTTTCTAGGTATTTTATAGATGGGTAGAAGCAAGTCAGAGGAGACTTCAACATGAGGTATGTGTGTCTGTTATTAACAGGTTAGATAGCAATTAGGGAAAATAATGGAAGTATCAGAAATTAATCACTAGTAATATTTGCTAACTGAAAAAGTAGAAACAAGAGAGCAGTACAAGATTCTTGAATACACACACACACACACACACACACACACACACACACACACACGAGATGTACTGGAAGATGTGGGTAAACGTTTCATTGAAGCTCTGAGTGCAAGTTTCAGTATGAGGTATATGTGTCTTTTACTAACAGGTTAGATAGTCAGAAAATAGAGAAAATAATGGAAGTACCAGAAATTAATCACTAATAATATTCTCTTACTGAACAAGTAGAAACAAGAAACAAGAGAGCAGTAATGAGATGTACTGGAAGATATTGGTAAACATTCCATTGAAGCTCTGAGTGCAAAAAATCAATAGTCGCTTTCATAAAACTTTATACTTTCTGGGTTCACAGGTGTGGAGCAAAATACTAAGAAAAAATCACAGAGACAGTGCTTAACACAGCCCACTTTTTGGGGGTCAAATTCTAAATAAAAAAAAGAGTATGCTACTAATTTCCTAAGATTTTGGATTTTGGTGATTCCTTATGGATTTGATTTTTTTTTTGAGAAAGTGTCATTTGGCATTAAAAGATAAAATAAAACATAAGAAAGAATTCAAACCATACAAGGAAACTATTAGCAGAAGTTATGTGAATTTCGATGTAAGGATGGTGTCATGGTTTGAAATGTGTCCACCACAATCTCATGTATTTGGCAAGGTCATGGCACTTGGGGGGTGGAGCCTTCCTAGAGGAAGGCAATCACAAGGGGTGGGTCTGGAGGTGGATTATTCCCACCCTACGTCTAGGAGAAGTCTGCCTTTGCAGCAAGCAGTGTGCCGCTCTCTGCTTCCAAGGTGTCTTCGGTGACTTAGTCTCCTCCAGCTTTGGCCAGCCAGCCATGCTGCCTCTGCTTTGAGAGACTGTACCTTCCCTCTGAATAAATCTCCCTTAGGGTGCTCTCTCACAGCAATAGTTAAGATTAACTGCTACAGATGACAATACATTAATAAGTTGGAAAAAGCAGAGAACAGTATGGAATATTTGGGAGATTGTGGGCTTGTACCAGCTTTGGTGTTCCCATGTGACATAGTTTTGCATAAAAGTTTAAGGATGTCACCTCAATAGAAAGACCTTGTAATTGTCTACACAGGATCTTAGTAGGCTACAAACCAAGCCTTTGCAATTGGATAGGTCTCTTTATTCAACCTAATGATATCCAAATTATAAAAATAGAACTTAATGGCAATCTAATGGCAATCTATAACAGGACCACTACAAAATTAATATGGCTATTTACACATTCAATGTAACTTTCCTATTTGGTTTAAAAGATGCAAAGGCTTTAAAAAACACTTTTGCACATGAAAAGTGGTTCAAAACTCTAGGGGAAAAGATGCAGATAAGAAATATTCAGTTGGAGATAATGGAGTTTACTTTACTGAAAAAGTTCTTATATTACGATGTTAAAATGACAGCAAAAAAGTTTTGATAGAGCACAATTATCTTCTATAGATTTATGTAAAAAAACCAACAATGATGAAATATATGTAAAAAGAAAACCAATAATCATGAAGTAGAAATAAAACTGTGTGTACTTAAAGGGTCAAACAACTCCTCAGCAAGAAGGAAATGTTACTGAGCTTCAAAAAAGATAGAGTCATAGACCTGAGCAAACAAAAAATGATAAAGAGATTATCAAGTGGAAATACAACCTCCACAAGAATAATGTCAAGTCGATGTCCTTGTGCCTAGGTATACCTAGTCCTTCCTGGCTGATGTCTACAGCCTTTCCTTTCTATATTTGCCTACAGGTAAGGTATTAAAGTCACTATGAATCAGAATATGTCCTTCCCTTCATACAAATTAAACTACATAGTAGCAAAGGCAAAGGGATGATAAACACACTAAAGAGGCACAAAGATAAAGAGGTGTGTGAATTTCATGCTAACACTGAACAATGCTTTTAAAGAGCTTTGTCTGAACTGTAACAAAATTGGTTGTATTCAAAAGTTCTTTGTTACACTACCTTTCAATAAAAATAGCTGTATGGTAATTTGTGTATGCAAAACTTGTGAAGGATTTTGTTGATTAGTTCAGACTATTATTAGTTTACAGAATCTGCTGAGAATTTATATAGAATAGTCATTTTCTCAGTTACTCAGATGTAGTCAAGTTTATAACTGTGTGATAACTTAAGTTACAATAGCTTTTCACTCATTCTGAGACCTTCCTAAATGTGCTGTCTAATACATGCAGATGTTAATCCACTTATCAGTGCCTTCGAGTATACTGGCATGTGTATGTGTGTGTGCATTTGTCTGCATGAACACATGTTTACTTATGCATCTAATTGTCATTCCATTACTGTGTGTGTCTTCTGCACGGTGACAGAATTCTGATTTTTATGCTTTTTAATCTTTATTTTCTATTCCTATAAAGTATAGTACCCAAGTTAGAGACAAGAGGAGGTAAGGAAGGAATAGCCATTCAATCTTTCCTGTACTTTGTATCAGCTGCTTTTTTCTTTTAGCATAGTTGCTTTTGATGTATTAAAAAATCTGCATTTTGCCTTATTTTCTCCAGTTTGTAGACAGTGAATATTTCATAAGAGCTTCTTTATTGCCTGCTAACCACAATTTTTTATTTGCCTAAATAGAAAAAGGTTTTCTTACCTTCTCGTTCATCAGTATTCAATAAATTTTGATCAGTAGCTCATATATCTCTGACAGCTTGTAAATTGCTTGAAAATGCCTGGCGCTATCTGTAGACACAAAAATTGAATACCAAGCAATGTCATTTCAGCGTTCCCTTGAAATTCAGATAGTCAGCATCCAGATGTGTTAATAATCATGCTAGGTAGTTATTGATTTATAGAAACTTAAATACATGTGAAGAGTTATCTAAATTAAAAAGGCAAGGACCCTGGGACACTTCATATTCCAATGTGGTGTTTAATCAGAGTTGGAGAGATGATCTGAATAGGAAGTTTCTCTTGAGTGCTCATGCAGACCTATGAAAATATATCCAACATTGCAGAAATAGGTCACCTTGTAAAATATTATAGTATTATAATCCATGTACACTTGTATAGTTTCACATGGCTTAATGTAATTTGAAAGTTGTACCTGCCACTGTCAGCAAAATATTCTCAGAATAGAAAGATCATAGATCACTGATTTCTCAGAGGAGATTAAATACTTTTTTTTAGTAGTCAGTGAGAGTAGGAATCAACTTACTTTTTTCCCCTTATATTAATTTTTGGCTACTTTCTTCTTTTGCATGTGTTCATGTTTTGGTATGTGAGCTGGTATCTATGTGTGTATAGATATGTACATAAGAGGATAATTGAATGTATACCTACGGATGTCCAAGGGAGCCATGGGGAATCATCCTGTATTATTCTTCCACCTTATACCTTATTGTTTTGCACTAGGATTTCCGAAGCTCTATCGTAAAGGTCTAGAATTGTAGGTTGCCGCCACATTTTACCAACACATTTTTTAATATGGGAACTGAACTTCGGGGCTTTGGCTTGTAAGGCAAATGTGTTAATTAACTACTGAGACAACTTCCTAGCCTTAGATTTTGTTTATAAGCTAGAACACGTTTTGAGTAACTTGATGTGATAAAGTCACAGTGGCTTTGGAGATATAAGAATTAAAGTGTGATATATTAACATTTTATTATTATGATGCTCACTGTTTGAAAATTATGGGGGTTTGGTGATAAGTTTTTAAAAAGTAGAAATTGCCCATACCACTGCACTAAGAATGCTCAGGATGGCAGCCTGCAGGAGGGTCTCGGGTTGTTTCCTTTTCTCCCAGAGAAGAGGCTCTTTAGTCTTCTGCCACTCGATGTGATCTACATTTACACTACTCAAATTATTCAAATTTATTTCATCTCATTTGTTTCATGCAAACTTTGTAACAGTTTCTTTGTCTTGGCAATCAATATGAATATACTGGCAAACATTAATTTTTATTCTCTGACCATTTCATAAATGAGTACACTGACTCTACTTCATATTCACCACTACACTACCTGATCCCATCTCCCCTCCATATTCTAGCAAAATCCTTTTGTCCCAACCATACTTACTCCTAATTTCTCATGTATTTTTATATATTTACTTCCTGAATTTATCTCAGTTGCATTAACATATTCCTAGGCACTTGCAGAAACATGGGCAATATATCAGTGGGAATACCACAAGGAAAAGTATCTTTCCTTCCCAGAGCCAGCATTAACCCTCACTGGTCACTCTTGGAGGAGCAGGGTGACGTCAGCAATTCCCTGTTCCACAGTAAAGTTCTGACAGGTCACATCCTGTGCACATCTCATGGGAAAAACAGCCATACTGAGTTCATGAGTGCAGCAATCCTACCATGTTCATAAGGTGCCATTTGATGGTATCCATGTTTATACACTGGGTCTTCATACTCACCTCCTGAATTTTTTCATGGTACATGATTCAGATGTCCTGTATAAAACCAAGTACTCTCCAGTTACTTATTCCCTGTAGTTGATACCCTTGGGATGGTCTATATCTAATACCTTCTATTCTAAAAGGAATGGCTGATGACTGCACTGATCTATAGATAGAAGGATATGTATGTATTTGGAAGGCTCTTGGATATCATGTCCATATAGTAAAGCAATTGTAGTTTATACTCCACTAAGATTCATGAGCTTCTCTATTCACAGGTTCTTTGATTTACCTTACCAGGCCTGAGTAGTCTACTGAACAACTAATCTTAAATTGAACTCTGGCACATGAGTATATTAAGTCATTGAAACACTGAAATGCTTTAAAAAGGTTCACTTAAGTGATAGTTCTTTGGATAAAATAACAGCCCAAGCACTTTTTTCCCCACTAGGAAGTACATGAATGTTCTATCAATGCTTATTGATTTGTTCTTTGTTCTTAATATCCAATCCCAATCCTTTTTTATATTAGATAAATTTGTCATGCACCTTTTTAAATTTTTCTCCCACATTTTATTTTTCTCCTAATCATACAAGTTCAATAGGTACCTCCGTCCTCTACTTCCCTCCTCCCCTCTCCAATTGTCCCCCATTACCCTCTCCTTCTTTTCTCCTTTCCTTTCACCCCCTCCCCCTCCTTGTACCTCCTACATCATCCCTCCTGTCCCCTGAAACATCCTTTTATATCAATGCCAAACCTCTCCCTGAGTACTACACCCTACTGAAGGTTCAGGACTCAGTGGCACAACCTAGATCCCTTCTTGGGCACCCTGTGAATATGGGAACTGTATTCTGACTGTTTAATCCCTTGCCTTTAGGGATCATACTGCCTGGAGCTTTCTCCTCTGTAATCCATGCTAGATTTTGGAGGGGTCATTGACATGTCAGCCTTTGAGCAGGAAAGACAAAGTCCAATGCTGGCTGCTGCAGCCCTAACTCGTGTGCATATGATCTTGCATATCATTAGTTTTCCCCATCTTGAGGCTCTTACAATCTTGCTGCCCCCTCTTCAGCAAGGTTCCCTGAGCTTTAGGATGGGGAGATATTTGGCTAGTTCCAGGTGAATAATATAAGGTCTTTGGTGTTCTGGATTATGATTTGTTGTTTTTGGTTTTTCTTGACTACATCCAATTGGTGTGGAAGGTCATCTCCTAACCAAAGATAAAAGAATGTAAGAAGAGACTCAAAGGTAGATGGAAGAATAGGAGTAGGACATAGCAGTTGTGTGTGTGGGTGGGGGGAGGTCAGTATCCCATTAGCCAGATAGTTGCATCTATCTGCCAGTCCCTATATCCTCCCTGATTGGTAAGATCAATTCTGATCAGTACCAAGTGACCAGTAAGCAAAATGAGAATGAGCTGCACCAAACATATCACTACTTGCATACAATACTTGACCATGGCCTATTTTCTCTATTGACGCATGATAACCTCCTTTCCCTTCCCTTATTTTTGTAATCCTTTGTGATTACAGTGGGTATTATAAAGATTTACCTTTGAATATGTCATTAAGTGGGTTTGGAACTCTTTTCAAAAATCCTAATAGATTTTAAAATTAAGTTAAAGGAATGTTGGAATCTGAGAAACAACCTAAATGGTAAGGTTGAACAATCAATCACATTTCTAACTAAATATCCTTATTCTTAATGCAAAAATAGCAAAACTTTTGAGTAAAAGTCATTATAGATATGGTGGCTTCTGTCAAGAATACTAAGTTGTGCCCTCATAGCAAGAAGTGGAACATGTCAAAGCACAGTCATGGTTGTGTTTCATTGTCTCATATTTATAAGAATGTCAAGGTTTCAGTTTCAATAGAAAGCCACAATATTCATAAGCATTTTCTTTTAATTCATAAAATACATGTATTCAGTAAAAAGTGACTTCTTATAATGGGCAATATCACATTTAGTTGAACATATTAGTAGCTAATTTAATTACAAACATGTAACAGTTTCTAAATAAATTTTTATTTCAATTCTTTCATAGTTAAATACATTAGAGCATTAGTTTTCTTGTGCTGAATAATCGAATCCATGAATCCTGAACTCTCATAGGTTGATATCACATTAAATTCATCCTCTGAATTCTTTTCATAACTAGTTTAATAATTAGTAATATTTTGCTCCAGATTTAACATTTGAAGATAATAAAACCTGCTCCTGTTCTTTTGGTGAATGTAAAAGGAGTTGAGGATTGCTCATTAAGTTTTTTTTTAGTGTGAAATCATTGTTGAATTGCACAACATCAAAAATCAAGAGCGCATATAATTAATTTGTATTGTTGCTGATATAATTATCCACATTATGTCTGACAAGATCAAACTAAGCCATGAAGAAATAAGTGAGCTACTAAAAACAATTGTATTTTAAGCACATCTTTTTGTCATAACAAATCCTGATGCACAGTGCTTAAAAATTACAAATCAAGCTAAGAAAAAATATAATTTGAGGACCATAAGTAAATCAAATTATACAAAAGAAAAAAGAATGGAAACTTATACTCTGCATTTGGCTCCAATGTGCTTTAAAATCGATTTCTATGTTAAAATGTAAATTTCATGTCCTTTATTTTATTCATTTATTTTCTTTTTATCCAACATAGTCTGTGCAGAAAATTCAGCCAGTTATTGTTTCTTAAACTACAAAAGAAATATGAGAGCATCTTTTTTTTCATCCCATGAATGATTAAATAGGTAACAGTGTAGTTTACTGGGAAGTTTTTAATTTTTTTAATTAACATTCTCTTATCTGAAACATGATCTATAGTCCCAGTGCTCTGTCCAGCAAAGGAAAAATTCAAACTTTAAAGTGTCTCATTTGTCATACTTTGTAAATGAGCATGAATATCCTCATGTTTCTGTATCTGCTTTTCTTAGGCTGACTTTTACATTCAATGGACACATTTGAGGTCTTTTCATGAGACTGAAACCTGGTCTGGATCCTGTGGTAAGTAGCTGATGGAACTACTGATCCAGTTCCACTGCACACTGCTCTGAGAACATAAAACTTCTAAAATGGTTGATTTAATTCAGGCATTTCTAGCACAAACTTTGGAAGTACAAGGAAAATAAAATTGAAAAGACCATATGGAATCTCCGATGTATAAACATGCATGATTTCTCTGCCATGTACACCTGGGAGGGGGTCTGCTACTCAGCTGACAATAGTAAGTGAGACTTTAAGGAAGGTTTGGATCAGTTTTTAAAATTCATGGTTTTGACTGTTTCTTTTAATATTGAAAGACACATGGCATATTAGAGTTATAAAAGTGATCTGTAGGTTTTTACTTTTCTCACCTAAGAATTAATATTACTAAAATACATTGACATCAATGTTTGAAGAACATTTAAAATATAAATATTTTCTCATTGCCTTCTAGGAGATAAACATTCTATACATTATGGTTCAAATTATTAATATATGAGGTTTTATACCCTTTATATCATTTATACTACTTAACACTCTATAAAGTAAATTTTTCATGTGATTAAATGTTGTATGGACCATTGTAAGAAGTCAGTCTTGTATTGTAGTTTTCAATGCATTTCTCTCATTATCCTTTCTTTTTCTCTTCCTTAAACTCTACTAAAATGATCAAAGTTAATAGAGCATTTTGTTCTAATATCTATGGATAGAAACATGATGTGATTTTTCCAAACCACATGGTAACCAGAAGAGAAAAATTCATGTCTCAGAATTTATGCTTTTGTTAATCATGCAAGACTCCAAACTTTAAATTTTCTTAAATTTTTCTGATTACAATAATACTTGGTTTAAGAGGATATTTTGGTCCATTGTTGCATTATTAAAATAGAAGCAAATGCAATAAACGGATGATCTATTGGGTGATTTTTGTTCATTTTGGCCTTCGAACTATTAACCTGGTGGTTTGTAGTATTGTTCATACCAAGACAGGTTTTCATAAAACACCTTAGGTAGGCAGAGAAGGGAATTAAAAATATACGTCAACGATATTTTTCTAGAATTTGGTCGTGTTGAATGTTAATGATCGTGGGGTTATTTTTTTCTGTGTATGAGTGTAGCATTCCTTTCAGGTCCTCACATCTGGCAAGGCCAAACAAATTCCAGAAGGGGAGGGCATATACTCTGGCAGATAAAAAGTAACCATTTTGCAAATAAGAAATTGACCACTCCCTCACTGAGGTTTCCTACTTTTATTACATCTACCCTTGAATGTGCTCTTATAAGACTCCGGTTTAACAGCTTTTTGTCTCTGGTCAGGGGGTAACATACAATGCCCACCAGGATGGAGTGAAGGGCATTGCAGGAGCAGCAAAACTGCAAAAGAAAATCAACAAACCACAATCCAGAACTTCAGAGACTCTATATCAACCACCTAGAACTAGGCCAGACTAATCTCTCTCCATCCTGAAGCTCAGGGACATTTGCGGAAGAGGGGACGGTAAGAGTGTAAGAGCACAAGGATGGGAGGAGCAATGATTTGCAAGATACTCCACACAAGTTAGGGCCAAACCAATCATAACTGGAATTTACATGCCCTGTGCAATGTCCAACACACTATTGACCTCACAAAGTCTAGCATCTTCTAAAGGCACCAAGATCCTTGGAGGCAAGGGATTGACAGCCACAGTAGTGTTCCTATGCTTAAGGGGAACACGGGAAAGGGTTCAAGGAAATGCCACTGGGTCCTTGTACGTCATCGGAGAGGAGGGCCCAGAGGAGAGTCAGGCATGCACAAGAAAGGACTCTCTGGGAATTGGGGCGGGAGGCACTGGGGGATGGGAAGGGAGGGGTGAGGGGAGGGGGAACAGGGAGTTTGGGGGGAGGAATTGGTGTACCTATTAAGTGTGTATGAGCAGAAATAATAATAAAAATGTATAAAAAAAGAGAGTCCTGAATGAACTTAAGCTCTTATATTCTTTCTTTTTCTGTATACATAAATTTTAAATTCTTTATTTTGAAAAATTATTGAACACGTATATCTAGCCCTCTTTCAATCTTAACATGTGCATTTTCCTTCTATTATGTTCTTGACTCAAGTATTTATGACAATTGACCTGTTCCCCAAATCTGCTCCCTACTTTATAGCAAAGAAAATTGTGGCTGGAACAAGACATCTCAGTATATATATAAAGTAGATTCATTGTGAACACACAAATGTTATGTCAACTATTATCTGATTTCTTCTACTTAATAAATACTTTAGGATATTCTCATATCACTTATTAAAAGAATGATTATAATTACCTACAATTTTGATCCAACCATTTTCATGTTTAATGTTCTCATAAGTGTTTCGTGAGTCACCTTGTTGTTCATGCCTTGTTTTCCTCAAGTACCTTTTCTACAAGAAATATTTTCCTGGTGAGCATGAATTCAGAAATTCAGTACCCTAAACTTCTTTTACTCTTTTCTTTCTGCTGAAAACTTCAATGAAAGCACAGATAATATATTCTACTTGAATGGAATAGTGATATCCTTTCTCTGCTTGGATGGGTCTGATTGACTCTGGCTTCACTGTGTCAGCTAACTCCACATAGATATGAGCTAAATGCATCACCATTAATATTCACAGTAGTAAAGTATACATATTCTTCTTTTCTTCCTATGCTCTTGTGTTTCTCATCAGTATAAATCTGGGTCAAGCATGAGATCATGTCAAACACCGCATGGCAATGATCGCTATAGGTGTGAGATGTACATGTGTATGTATATGTATTTTCAAGTGCATTTATGTATTGTGTGTACATTGTTAATATTTGCATTTCATAATATAAATACATTTATTATTATAATGTGCATTTTTATCAGTGCTTTTACAGAGAAAGGCATTTCATAGATTTGAATTCCATGTAATATCTATCAGTTATCTAAGTTTCTGTAATACAGACATGAAAAAATGATTTACTGTTAAAATATTACTGTTACTTATACCTGTTTAAAACTACTTTTACTTAGACTTTGTCTATAAATTGTACAAATTGGGTTCTTATTGCTGTACTTAGCATTTAATAACATTTTATTAGAAAACATTATATCAGTATCACACTATGGTGTGCCATTTGAATATGTTTTCTTAATCATTATTCACAAAAAATAAGTCAAATATATGATATTTCTGTCTGTGTGCAAAATGAAATGATGATAACTAATGTAATTAAAATTATAACAAATAAAATCATATTCTATCTAACATTACGGATTTTCAAATAAATGGATTAACTACAGGAATTTCAGGAATGTAGGATATAAGACTAAAATTCAATATTTTGATACCCTTTTGAACTCTTAAAAAAATGAAGTGACCACCATTTTGATGTTTGATAACAAAACCACAATCTCAAAGGTAATGTTTGCATACTCCTATAAATGGGCCCTGCTAAGACCTGGAAAATATGTCTTGCTTAGAGAAAAAAATGAGCTGGAATTCATTTTTGTGTTCTCTAATTTTTTTCTGGCTTGGCCACTGAAGAAATTGCCCTGATATGATCTTTAGAAGAGAAATTAACAGAACATAATCTTTCCCAGATACCTCCTATTTTAATGTGAGTTTATCCTTTAGAGGTTCATTTGTTTACATCATTAGCTCTCAATATGGAATGTCATACACCTTTAGGAGGTGGAGCTGTGTTGCAGGAAGGCATGTCATGGGGTTTGGAGGGTTGGGGATGGGTTTCCCTGGCCTGCTTCTACTAGAAGGCTGCTCAAGTAGTCTGATGCTTGCTCTCCTGGCCTCTGTGATTATGTGTACAGTGACCTAAGCCACCTCCATCTGCTGCCTCTTCTCCCATACCATTCCTGTCACAATGGACAGTGTCTCTCCTCTAGAAACTGGAACCATAAACCAAATAAATTTCCCTTTTTCCCCTTTTAGTTGCTTTTGTTTGAGTGTTTTCTCACACCAGCAACAGCAGAAAAATTAACTGTAACATCAATCCTAAAAATAAATGGTAACATTTAGTTGGTAATTCAGATATAAAAGCATGCATTAGTATTGGAAACAAAAAAGGAGGGTTTGAACTGCTATCCACTTATATTTCTGCCTCCTCAGAAGAGGACTCCTAGAAAAACTATCCTCTTAATGATTGGCATTGTCACAGTTCAATCTCTCCTCTGAAGAGAGGAAGGACTTCAGTTCCCTGTCATCCCATGGTATTTTCAAATGAACAGATTGCAACTTGATTGATGAATAGGCCCTGTATCCTGATCCACTGCAAAGCCTGCCTTTCACAATCTTAGGTGTGTGCTTCATTTGCAAGTACAGCTACTGGGTGGCCCTTTCAGTCCATGTGATACTTTCATCCAAGATGAATTTATACAACTCAGAAATGATTCATTCAGTCATTTAGCTTTTTAGGTTATCATATAGCCTCATGACAGAACTCCATTGCAAAAAAAAAAATGGATGACAGATCAATTTATTCAAAGGCACTTGGGAAGTCATGAGGTATTTGTGGATATCTGAAAGGGAAAAGTCTATTTGTGTCTCCTTCCCCACACACAGACAAATTGCACATATTCAAAAGTTTTACTGGTTTTCAATATATTTTGAAAGAGGTCAAAATAATTGGTGAATCAACAAATTAACATACCACTCTGCATTTTTAAATGTGTAGTCATGCAGTATAGCCCTTAAGTGACTATTTAAAAAAAGATTTCCTTTATTTTACAAAAAAAAGAATTGGATGCGAACATTACAGGAGATTCTTCAGAATTATTGAGAGCTTTTTTCTTTATTTGCATCCTCATTCTCTTTTGGAGCAAAAACTGAATTAATGAGATAGTTAAACAAACTCAGTGTGAAAAAGAAACTGCCATAAAATAAAGTATCTGCATTAACAAGGCAAGCAGAAAGCTCAAATAATGATCAATTGGCCAGCTATTATATGTCATTATTGACTTCAAGAAGAAAAATATTTCAGAGGATGTATACCAGCATTAAAACCTAATTTTCAATTTTATTAGGCAGTTAGGTTAAAAAAATCATTGTAATCATGAAGGATGCTATAGCTAATGAGCAAATTGAATCTCCAGTATCAAAACTCAGCACCTTTCTTTTTTTAAACTTTTTTATTACTATTTCCGCTCATACAAACTTAATAAGTACACCAGTTCCCTTCCTCCCTCCTCCTGTCCCCGACCCCCTTGCTCCCCCTACCCTCACCCCTCCCTCCCCATCCTCCAGTACCTCCCCCCCAAATCCCCAGAGAATCCTTTAATGTGCATGCCAGACTCTCCTCTGGGCCCTCCTCTCCGATGACGTACAAGGACCCAGTGGCATTTCCCTAAACACTTTCCTGTGTTCCTCTTAAGCATAAGAGCACTACTGTGGCTGTCAATTCCTTGCCTCCAAGGATCTTGGTGCCTTTAGCAAATGCTAGACTTTGTGGGGTCAATAGTGTGTGGGACATTGCGGAGGGCATGCAAATTCCAGTTATGATTGGTTTGGCCCTAACTTGTGTGGAGTATCTTGCAAATCATTGCTCCTCCCATCCTTGTGCTCTTACAGTGTTACCGCCCCCTCTTCCACAAATTTCCCTGAGCTTCAAGATGGGGAGAGATTAGGCTGGCTTAGTTCTAGGTGGTTGATATAGAGTCTCTGAAGTTCTGGATTATGCAAAACCCAGCACCTTTCAAGCTGAAATTGTATCCAGGATTCATACAGAATATAATGTGATCTGTAATCTAGTTCACTTTAAAGTTTTGCATGTTGTTTTCTTGCCATTTACTCACAAGATAAAGGAATAATTTACTGGAAGGGGTAGGAAATTAATTAAAATATGCATGTAACCTTTCATGTCATAGGCTCATATACACACAGACACATAGACATATACAGACACACACACACACACACACACACACACACAGTCCCAAAAATCTAGAACAGAGATAACCTACTCAGGGATACAGGGAGAAGAAAAGGAATGACATAAAGTGCCCTGTGATGCTCCTAACAGAAACCACAAGCAATTAAACAAAACTCCTAATGTCAGCTGTGTGACATTTATTAATAAGCTGTCAGAATGATATGAAGTCTGCAAAAAGCATAGACTTTTGCAACTGGTATAGAATGCTCAACAAAATCTGAGAGTAAAATTCTGTTGCTGAGGACACCACCCACAAAGATCACAGACAAGGAGAAGATAAGTTGGAACTGATCTGGCAGCATTCTCCTTTTTGGCCAGGTTTCATGGCTCCAGAAGGTAATGTCTTTGCAGAAGAAGAGCCAGTGACCCTGCTCCTCAGCTGTGCACTCTTCCAGCTACAACAGTCACTCTGGTCAGAAGTCCTCATCACACAACAGTAGCATGAATGGTAAAACAGTGACTATCTGATTACTGACTAGAGGTAAGATGTGCTTTCCATCAGGGAACATATATCTAGCACTGCTAAGACATGGGTCCAAGAGGCTAATGGAATGACATTATTCAACTATAAGTATATGTTACTAAAATGCTATCTAAACTCTTATCATTATACCACAGATTAGAACAGTGTTCACTCCTCAAATGAGACATTTCCTTTCACATGCAAGTTGCTTGATACAGAAAACATGAATGACTATGAACTGTTCATTTTTATAAATAAACATCTACCCTTCCCCATGGCTCAGATGGCTTCAAGAAAGAAGAGTTGGCAAGAATGAATGGACGAGAGGATAGAGAGGGGTGCAATCAGATAGTATCCTCTATATGAGAGTGTTATCATTCACTAAGTCATTGCTGTTGTGGCTATTCCCATAAAATTGAACATAATTTGACTCATCAAGAGTACATGAAGTAGGTGAAAGAGAACATCTGGTGCCACACTTTCTTGAAAGACTAATGAAAGTATGTATTGGAAGGAGGAAGGGTACCTTCTTACCATAATGGTATACCTACTGATAAGTTCCATGCTCCAGCATGTTCAAGTACATAAAACCACAGGCAAAGAGAGGAAAAATAAGCGGACCTCATATTAAAGACAAAAATAAGACTTGAAAGCAACAGGGAGCTGGGTTGGTGAAGAAATAGTATCTATTGGAGAAAGTGGCTGGTGTAGGGGGAGAGTGAAGGTATGATTAATGTGTGGTGAAAAAATTAATTGTATTCACATATGAAATTATAATAGAATTTAAAAATTAATTAAATGAGAAAACCAACACCTCACTGATCGATTGTGGGTAAAACTAACAATACCTAAGGAGTATATAAGCGCCTATAACAAATAAATATTCAAAAACCTGTTTCACTCAAAAGGGCACAATGGTATATCCCACTCAGGAGGTAGAGGTATGATAAACATGGTAAATGGACTCCAAAGAAAGAAAAGCAGAATTGTTAGACTTTTAACATTATGTGTTATGTAGATATTATTTTGGTTTTGTCAATGAAATCTTTATTTAAATTATGCTTATATTTTTAGTAGGAGTTTTATATTATCATTTTGTTTGAACAGATTTTCAGAGTAACATTTCATTGAGAGCCTCACAATTGAGTAATCAATTAGTTTCATATACTCAGTAGTAAATACAGACAATAATTAGATATTCTTCTCTAGTGTGAATAAGATATATTGTATTTTGTTTATTGAGGAGAAAAAATGTGACCCAAAATTCTTTGAATTCAATATTTTAATTTGTCTGAAAACAAAAGACTTAACATTTATTGTTTGTAGATAAAATAGTTTGCACAGTAATAAAATATGAAATCAGTGTTCTGAAACATTACCATTAAATATATAGAGAAATCCAGTTATGATTTCAACATTAAATGTGGTTTATGGTGAAGTTAACAAATTCTATCCTTCCTATTTGTAGATGATGGTTATTTACATTGTAGTTTTGTACCACAGTATATCTCTTAGGAATGTTGTTTTTTCATACACAAAATTTAATCAGCTGGAACTATTTAAATGATAAACATCCTTAATCTCTTTACAATTAGAAGCAATGTTAATACTCAATAATATTTAAAATTGTATTTAGCACTTAGATGAAATCCTGATATCTTTATTGTTATCTCTGATTCTATCAACCTTATGAATTATAACATATTTCTTGCATTTGAACATACTCTCCAATAAAAGTACAGTGTAGATGAAGTAGAAAAAATTTGAACTGTTGAGCTACTGATGATATAAGTTAACACAGCAAACTTATGAAATCCTTAAAGCAGTCAATTTCAGAGTTGTTAGCCTAGTCACCCTCACCCAAAATCTACAATGCGCCTTCATAACACTGCTACCTTAGTGCTGGGGTCAGCTTCTGTAAGACCAGAGTCAAGGCCAAGAGCTAGTCTGTGGTCTGTCCATGTTATTAACTATGGTCCCATGGTGTTTGCTTTTAGAAAGTCCTGCCTTGATTGACAGATACTGGAATTAATCTCTTCTCTTCCACCATAATTGGTGTCTGAGATATTGTTGAAGAGCTACTCTCACAACAAAGAGAGTAAAGAATTTTTTATAATAAATAGATTATCTTAAAATATTGTTCTGCAGATATTTCCAATATAGTATATAAGATAGATAGGTATTCTAAGAAAATTGTTGGGCTGTTGTAATGGTTCAAGTGTTAAACCCATCTCACACACAGAAGGATCTGAGTTTTGCATATAAAAGTGCAAAATGGAAATGGTGGCAGCTTACACTTCTGACCCTTTAAAGTGGATCCTGAGAATGCCAGAGAAAAACCCAAAGAAGGAAGTGTGAATCCTGAAATCATCCTTAGACCTCTATGGGCATATACATGCCCTCTGGTACACACACACGAACACACACACACACACACACACATACCACAAACATACGTGTACATTCAAATTTAAAAATTTCCTGTCTTCTAGAAAGATTGTATCTCTTAATATCTATCTGAGTAAAAAAATAACAATGAACAGTAAACAATGATTGAAAAAATTTAAAATGAGGGCTGGAGAGGTGGCTCAGGGGTTAAGCCTCTGCCTGAGTTAAGGTCCTGAGTTTGGATCCTAGACCCCACATATAGACGCTGGGCCAAAGCGGGGGCGGCCTGTGTTTCTGGTCCTGGTAAGGTGGAGCCTGTGAATCCAGGGGCAGAGTAAACGAGGATGAGGTGGAGGCATTCATGGTGGTTCCCGAATTCGCCTGTGGTTCTACACACACACACACACACACACACACACACACATACACACACGCACACATACATACACACACACATACATACACACACGTGCACACATGCATACACGCACAATTGAATAAATAATGAATAATTTTTAAAATTTAAAAGATAAATTAAAAATAAAAAACATTAATAAATTTAAAATGTTCAATATAGTCTCAAAGTAATTATCTGAGTTTTCTGTTGCTACCCTGAAATTTAAAATAAATGAAATTCATTTATCATAATTCTGTGTATGATGTCTCAGATAAATAGCTTTGTCTAAAACAAAGTTGTAATCAACATGCTGCTTCTCTCGAGTTTCTCGATCCTGATCCAAGTTGCCAGAACTTTGCTCCACGTAGTTGCTGAAGACAACACTTTCTGTTATGTTAGTTGACCATGATTGTCAACTTACATTGCTCCCTGAATTTCTGGATATTTTTCTTTCTTATTCTATCCTCGAGATTATACTGAAATATTCCTCATGCTTTTAATCACTGACTTGCTAACATTTATGCTTTCTCCACCTGCTTTCATTTGAGACACTTTTCTTAGAGAACACCCTTGCCTTTCTCTGATTTGAATGTGTTGATATTGAGTCAAACTGGATCATTCAAAGTAGTTCCCCTGTGAAATTAATGTGATGGTTGATGTAGGTGTCAACTTTGTTATTACAAACCGAGCTTTGGACATGTCTATGAAAAACTGATAGTTAAGGAAGTCCCTAAGCAATCCTGCAGGAGAATGTCTAATTGATGAAGACCCAGCGCATAATGGATGGGACCATACCTGAGCAGGTATGTAAAATGGGAGAGCTGGTAAGTTACATAAGCTTGAAATCACTGCTGTAGTTCTGTAGTCAATTCAGCGAGTTGGCATTCTTCATCATACTTTGACTATCAAAATATCTGGTGAGTGAGAATTCCCCTTGTATCAGAATGGATATGATATAGGATATGACTAACTGTTGTTGCTGCTTTGAACTCTTCTGCCCAGCTGGATTAAGAACTGTAGTCAAACAACTTCAAGACAAAACAATATGCCAGAATTCCATAAACAAATTTTACTGTGACTGTGCAACCAAAAGTGATAGGTACATGGTAGCCCTTATCTGAAAATATCTTCATAGTGCATATATATATACATATATATGTATATATAATTATCCCATGAAGATAAACTCATCTTTAAAATTTCATCACTCATACCAGGCTTTTTGAGCTTATCAAAATCAGTGACAATGAATGCAGGTCAATAATGTCCTATATTGCAAAATAAGTAATATTAAAATGGAAAATGGAAAGCAAAGGTAACAAATATTTTAAATATCTCTTAAAACAATAATTTAGGCACAATAAAAAAATTAATATGAACTCTTGAGTTAAAGAATAAATACCTTTTTACTACTGAAATATTTTAATCATTATAATAAGACACTATTTTTTTCCTCTGATATATCAAGAATTTCAGTCAAAACAGAAAACCCTGCTCTCCTACAATTCTGACATCATGCTAATTAGTTCAAAAATATAATAGAAACAGAAATTATAATTGAAAACATGCATCTTCCCTTTCTTTCACATCCATTCCCTGGCCATTTCAGCAATCTCCTGTCATGCAGGTATGTTTCTTTTTCCTGGTTTCCATGGTACAAGTTCTAACTCAGCAATGAATTTTGTCTCCAAGAATATAGTTTCCAAGGTAACCATATGCAAACAAAGCCAAAAGTCTCTCCCAACATCAACATGTTCAATTTTTCTAAGAGGTACAGATCTTAGTTTTATGATTTTGGCAAGTGGCACTAAGGAATAGAGAGAAATTAAGACAAATCTTTATCATAGATTGTTCTTTACAAGATAACTGCTTAATTTAAATTTTAACTGTTCAACATATGAGGCAATTAAAGACATGATGCTATCTGTATGCTGGATTCATCTTTATGCTAGATATTTAATGATATAGTGAAATTCTGAAAGCAACAAAGAAAATAAAACATTTTCAGAATTCTGAGTCCTAATGTGAAAAATTATAATAATGATAATTTAACATTAAGATATATATATTATATATAAATTATTCCTTTGGGGTGGGAGTGATGGAGGGTGGGAAGGAGAAAAGATGGAGAAAAGCAAGGATAAGAAACACTCAATATGCTTGTAAAAGTAGAAAATTTAGAGAAAACATAATTCAGAACACCAAAGATCCTACATTATTCACCTGAAACCAGACCAGCCAAATCTCTCCCCACTCTAAAGCTCAGGGAACCTTGTAGATGAGGGGGCATCAAGATTATAAGACCCTAAAGATGAGGTGTACCAACAATATGAAATATACTCCACACAATTTAATATTGCAACAACCAGGATTGGACTTTTCCTGACCTGCACCGTGGCTGACATGTCAAGGACCCCAAAGTCTAGCATAGATCACAGGGGAGAAGGCTCCAGGCAATAGGATCCCTAGAGTCAGGGAATAAGCAGCATAATAGAGTTCCCATACTGATGGGGAGCCCAAGAAGGGGCTCAGGGCTATGCCACTGAGTCCTGAACCCTCACTTAGGGTTCTCAGAAAAGGATGCTCCAAGGGAAGGGAGAGAGAGGGGGATGGAGGGGGGTGAAAGTAAGGGGGGCAAGGGAGGAGAGTGCAATGAGGGACAATTGGGCAGGAGAGGGCGGAGGGAGAGGACAGGATACCTATCGAGTTTGTACGATTAGAACAAAAATGTGGGAGAAAAAAATGATATGAAAGTAAAATATTCTGTAAGTAAACTTGAAAAAACGATTTTACAAAGAAAACTTTGAGCATTACTTAATAAATTTCTTATACAAAAAACTCTAATGCCACCCCCTAAAAAATAAAAAACACAGTAGGCAGGCCAGAGGGAACCCTGGGATTCATGAAGGCAAACAGGCATGAGGGTGGAAAGGAGTGGGATGGATTGAAAATGGAAGTTTGGAGGGATTGGTGGGAGGGGGGGATGGAGGGAAGCTGGGATGAGTGATGACGTTTATATGCTTGTAAAACTGGAAAAATAAATAAAAATATCATGTGAACCTGTCTTTCTATAGCATTGGCCTGTTTCTTAGAATTTTTTGACTAAAATGATTTACAAATTTGGTAAAATTAATTTTGAGACTCTTACTTGCTTTCACTAACTTGTGTTTAAGTTGAGTGGGTCAGATTCTTACACATATGTGAACTACTCTGCCAGCAAATGAAGAGAAACATTGGAGAGCATACAACTGGCAGTCCCAATAGTCCTCAAGACTCCAAAAATGACAGTGAATTATAAAATTAATTAAGAAATTTCAAGCCAACCCAGCTTCTCAGATAGATGTAATCCACATTTCTCCTCTATAAAACCGTTATATACCTCCTTTCACTTAAAAGGTTAAGTCTATTGGTTGAATTTTGAACTGTAAATCCTCACATAAATATTATAGTTTTAGTCTGCAGCATGCTTTAGTTTTTAAATGTTGTTTGGGGACAGTTTTGTCTTTATGTCAGACCTATTGTAGATTGTAGATTTCTTATGGGCATTGTTGCAGGCTTCCTAGCATTTGCATTAGTTTTCTTTACTAAAGGAATTTTTGGTAGTATCACAACTTCTCTGTGCTGATAACGAAGCCTTTACTATCATCCTTGTTATAGCTTCCAGAAATGTTACTTTGTCGAAGTTTTCCTTCATTTCTCTTACACACTCCTTATTTGGAAATTCGTGCTCTGTATTCCTTGTAAAATTGCTTGAATATCAGAGTTCTCATAGCCACTGCATACCTTCTTCTAAGGAAATGTGCACAAGTGGCTCATACATAAAAAAATGAATGTATTGTTATTCAAATAGAAAATGTGAGTTAAAAACTTCTCTTTTCATTAGTGGGGTCCTGCTTTGACTCCTGGTTTATCTTTCCATGAAGGGCACTGATTATTGAAGAGTAGCAGAATACATTATATTTTTTAATTACTATTACTTTTAGAAATTCTTTAATGCTTTTTGCAAGGACATATTTCCTTGTCTACTTGGAAACATTAGGAAGAATACGTAGGTCCTATCCTTCAACTTAAGAAACTTAGGACTCTTTTGTCTACTATTGTTTGTTTTATTGGGTTCTCAAAGTCCTGTGCCAGTTATCCATATTTGTTAAAGTTGCCTGTTTCTCTCAAATTATGTCAATTTTCACACTGCTGTCTAACTATCTATAGCATTCAGAATTCTCTCCTAAATCTTTTTGAGAATCTTTAGGTACGTCAGACAAAAAAATGTGGCTTTGTTGTTTAGTAGACATCAATGATCTAACTCATCCCTAATGTTCTCTGAGATGTATATGACTATACCACTCACTAGATACTCATAAACAAATTTAGGTAGAGTAGGTCTTTCACTATCTTGAAAGTAGGAATCTTTATTGAAGTTCTTAATTCTTTGAAAATCTGATGTCTATTAGCTGAAAAACTCTCAAGACTACTAAGGGAAGCTGTTTAAGAAATAAAAGTTATTGCAAGCACATTGGATGATTGTCAATTTCAGTTGAACTTTTGTGTTCTTTTCCATTTATGTGATGGTTCTTTTTTCTTCCAATAGAACTTTTATTAAAAAAAAGAAATATTATAGATTTTTATTAAAAAGAAATGTAGTTTGCTCTTTCAAAGTATACATTATTTCAAAATTACAACATCATAGTGATGCACTAAATAGGTCACCTGTTGGACTGTAGCTTATTGTTAGTGTTCATAATTATCTGATAGTGACCTATTGGCTAAATTTACAGAAGCATTCACCCTCCACATAGGAAAATATGTCTAGCATTCAGTTATTCTCAGATAGGACCATGTCTGTTATCTAAACTCAGAAAACAATATGTAAAGATCTTCAGAATCATATTCAAAATGTGCATCTTCAAAGCAGTATTCATGTGTTATCACCTCAAATAGCATAAGCATGACCATGTTCATAGCAGCACTGTTTACAATAGCAAAGTCATGGAATCAACCCAAATGTCCAACAGTTGATGAGTGGATAAGGAAAATGTGGTACATCTATACAATGGAGTACTACTCAGCCATCAAAAATGATGAATTAATGGAATTGGCCGGGAAATGGACAGAATTAGAAACAATTATATTGAGTGAAGTATCCCAGACCCAGAAAATTAAGCGCCGTATGTACTCCCTAATAGGTGGCTCCTAATACCAAACCCACCCAGCCTACCTAGAGACACTCAAGGATAAATCTCTGTAATACCTACAGTAATTGCAAGGATTATGAACAGGAGGGATGGATAGGAGGGCCGCAACAGTAACAAGGAGAGAGGGGACCATGTTACAGCAGAGAAAATAGGCCTCTATCAAGGACTGCAAGTAAGTAATGAGACATCTGTTTAAGTTCACAGACTTTCGTTCCTGATCATTTACAACTGAGTAGGTATGATCTCGCCAGAAGGGGAGGGCAAATAGTCTGGCAGATAAAAAGTAACCATTTTGCAATTGGGAGACTGATACCCCCTCACTGTGGTTTCCTACTTTTATTGCATTTACCTTTGAATATACTCTTATAACAAGACTCTAGTTTAACAGCTTTTTATCTCTGGCCAGGGGGTGACATCCAATACCCATCAGGATGGAGTGAAGGGCATTTCAGGAGCAACAAAACTGCAAAAGAAAATCAACAAACCATAATCCATAACTTCAGACACTCTATATCAACCACCTAGAACTAGGCCAGCCTAATCTCTCCCCATCCTGAAGCTCAGGGACATTTGCGGAAGTGGGGACGGCTTGCAAGAGCACAAGGATGGGAGGAGCAATGATTTGCAAGATACTCCACACAAGTTAGGGCAGAAGCAATCATAATTGGACTTTGCATGCCCTGCACAATGTCCAACACACTATTGACCCCACAAAGTCTAGCATTTGCTAAAGGCACCAAGATCCTTGGAGGCAAGGGATTGACAGCCACAGTAATGTTCCTATGCTTAAGTGGAATACAGGAAAGGGTTCAGGGAAATGCAACTGGGTCCTTGTACATCATCGGAGAGGAGGGCCTAGAAGAAAATCTGGCATGCACATTAAAGGATTCTCCGGGGATTGGGGGGAAGGCACTAGAGGATAGGGAGGGAGGGGTGAGAGGAGGGGGAGCAGGAGGGTCGGGGGGAGGAAGAGGGAGGAAGGAAACCGGTGTACCTCTTACGTTTGTATGAGCAGAAATAATAATAAAAAATTCAAGAATAGGAAAATCAAAAAAGCAGTATTCATATCCGTATTTTAGTTATATTGACAAATGAAATGATCAACAAATCATGTGAAAATAAACTAATCTGAAATGGTGATTTAAATTAAAGTTCAAGTTTTACTTTGAGCATGAGATTGATTTTATTGTAACTTTTAAACTTATGTATCTCGACAAATGAAGATTTTTAATACTTCCTATTTATGAATTACAGCATGTCAAACAGAAAAGATGGTTTATAAAGCTAAATTGTTTTATTTTAGAGGAATCATTTGCATGTATTACCATGACAGTTTGTTGAAGTTGTCCACTTACATGAATTTATCAGGTGAAGATCACATGTATAATGGCTTATGCACATTTGAGCAGACTAAACGAATGTCCCTCTCTCCACTTTTTGGGTGACTATGGGTTGACCAGATGATATGATTTCTTCTGTCCTGCTGAACTGTAACAAGAAACTATAAACCAGAAATAAAATCTTTATTTCTTTAAACTTTGATCATGTTTTCTTACCACCAACAAAAGACAAACGGGAACAATTCTCAATTACAATTGAATATTAATACCATAACAGATATAAATTATATGTTTTAGTTAATAAATTTTAATTATTATTTTTGATTCTTAGATTATATCAATATTTCAGTTCCTAAATCACAATGCTAAGTGGTCTGTCATTTTAATGATCAAGCAGAGAATTGCTATTACCCTTCTGATAATTTCCACTTTATTAATTCTTCTCTATTCTATTTGTCCAGTGCCTTGGTTTTTGACATCTGTAATATATTTTCTAACTCAATATTAAAACTGAAGTCATATCATTTTACAATATCCACCTTTATTTTATTCATTACTCAAACACTGGAACATTACCAAAATCTCAGACATATCTGTATGTACACATTACAATTTTTGTCATCGTTTGAACTAGGAAGACTAGTAGTGATGTCCTTAATAAGTGAAGTTGGATATAATTGACATGTACCGACTCTTCAACTTTGCATAGATTTGAAGTACAATATTGATCAAATCTTTCTGTGTGTGGGTTTGTGGCCTAAAGATTCAGAAATTATGGGCTGGAGAGATGGTACAGCAGAAGCAGAAGGACCTGAACTTGGATCTGGGATACCAGGTAAAAAATGTTTGGGGGCAGAAATGGCTGTGGCCTGTATTCCTGGCTCTGTAAGGCAGAACTTGGGAAACCAAAAGGAGGGAAAAACAGTCTTGAACAATTCCAGAAGTCACCCTTTACCCTCCACAGGAACATGTCCCTACTTCACGCAGACATATCCAAACATACACAAATGAACTCATAAAAAAGAAGATTGAGAATTCACAAATTTTAAAGTTACAATTTATTATGCTGATAAATGTAAATAATGGAATCTGAACTCAGCAATGGATAATTTTGTAATTAGAGGTATTTTTACTCATCTAATAATCAAAAAATTGCCATGTTTAAATGGTTTTTGCCTCTTATTTTGATAATACTTTTTTGTTACATATATAATAAAATATATAATATATATTCAACAAAAAGCCTACAGAAACAAATCAAATGATGATGGGAAAATATCTGAAGAACTGGAGATTTCCAATGTCATATTAAATTATTTCCTGATTCTCACAGAAAGCATTTTGTAAACTGGAACACTGAATTCATGGTTCAGGAGAAACTGATTGTAAGAAATCAGAATAAATTTTGTTATATAATACATAAATATGAAAAAACATATATTAGTAAAAATTTATCTTGAAAGCCTTGTTCTGTTAAGAAATTTCTTGCTCATGGAATAACCAGACTTTTATCTTTAAGCTTCTATTCAAATGAATCCACATAATATTTATCTAAAAAAATCTCAGATTCTACAGAAATAACCTCTGTGGTTTCACATAAGAAAGCGAGTAAATTGATTGCCTTTCTGAAGCAAGACAGCATGATGAGGAAAAAAATTTGATCCACAATTTTTATGTTCTCTTATTCTTTAATCAAATCTTATTTAATTTTCTGTCATATTTAATTTATAGATTATAATGCATCTTGAAAAGATTGTGATAACTAAAAAAATTCTGATTATTCTAAATTTAGTCATTTGCTTCTTTTCCTTATGTAACTTTTCCACTTTCAAATGAAGGACCCCACAATACACAAACTTATCTATTTTAGATTAAATGCAGCCTTGTGAAGTGTTTTCATTTCCTTTTGCTCATCTAAAAAGCTGCAGTGAGGCATGATGAATAACATAACCCTTACACTGTGAAGCCTTATCATTGATTACACCAAGTTTTGTTCTGAATGAATAGTCTTTGTGCTTATACAATTTCATGTTGCAAGTAGCAAGAGAACAAGAATGGTGCAAGGTGAGAAATGAGACATTCTGAGTCTTGTTTTGACGTTTTGTCTGGTATCTAAAGGCAGAGTGGCATCTGATGGACAGCTACAGTAAAAACTGTCCAGTCCAGTTGTAAACTGAGTTAGAAATTAATCTGTCAAGACAGACATTTTCATTTTCTCTGATATATATGATTCAGCACTCCAGAAAATATTAGTGATTTTTCTATATTTATTTTACACTCTCCTTTGTTTGTAAGTACAATCCTACCGACTAAAATTATTTCACGGGTAGTCCATTCCTTGAAGTCTATTATGGTTAATGATTAATAGTGCCTCTATGTTTGTAGAATTATCAAGATAGGTTCGTGATTATTTTGCATTTCATTTTATTTTTCAACAGAGCTAGAAATATTACTTGGAAACTGACTGGCACTTACTTAGAGTTACTTTTTAATAGTCCTTTGACCAGAAGTTAAAACCAGATTTTTTTGTCACTTATAGGATAGACTTTAACCAAAGAATGATCTCTTTGCTTATCATGGTTTATTTATGTAGACATTTCCCAGTCATATGGCTGAAAATGTGAGGTATTCTAAGTAATGACTTTTCAAAAGAAGAGTGCCACTAAATCATCAAACAAACAACAGGTAACTAAGTGTACATTGCACCATTAGGGGAAACTAACACACAACCATTAAAAGTGATTCATCTGGGGCATGAATTCATATTATGCTAAGTGATATCTCTCACCAAATAATTCATGTGATTTCACCACTCAGTTAATGAAAATATTTTGTTGTCAAATTATCTTCTAGGGTAGCACATAGGTGGAGGAGTACAAGAGACAGAGATAATCAGAACCAAAAGAGGGAAAAGTAAATGGAAGGTTTTGTAAACTTAAAGGATAGAATGAAAGAACAAAATTCATCAGCAAGTAAATGTGTCAAAAGTTCTCCCTTCAAAAAGAAGATGAAACTTCAGTATCTGCATTGGAAACATTGGAACACACAACAAAATTCAAACAATAAAAAGAAATTATTCAAAAGAAGTAAAAAAATTAGTATTATGAAAGTAAATTTAAATAGTTTCTTTGAAATTTCATAGGGATAATTCAATCAAAATGACATTTTAGCAGAAAATCACTGGTTTCTCAGGAGTCTTCCTTGTACTTCCCAAAGCTATATCATCCCTTCCAGGATAGCTACTTTTTAAAACCATACATACTTTTTCTGGTTTTGAATATTACATTCTTGAATCATGAAACATACAACTTTAGTGTCAAGCCTGTTTTGCTTCACAATATAAAATATGAAATTTATTCATGTTGGCCATGACAAGAATATTTACTCATGTTTATATTTATTCCTATGTGGTATGTCATTTTGGTTATACATAAGAATTTGTCCAGTCCATTTTGAAATGTTTGGACCACTATTAGTAACACAACTAGGATCATTTTCATACATGTCTTTAAATTAATGCACTTATTTATATTTAATATATCCTTAGGTGCAGAGTTGCTGGGTCATACAGAAAAGCAATCTTTTTAAATAGGAATGTAAAAGAGTTTTTCTAAAGTGATTGTGTGGACATAAGCTTCTGCCATCATTTATAATTGCAAAATCTGATCCATATGCTTGTCGACTTTTAATAGGATTTATTATACTTGGTGCCTATCTGATATGTCTTGCTAATTCCTTTTAGTTTCAGTTTACATGGTTCTAATCACTAATAAGGTTGAATATCTTTGGGGCATTCTTAGTTTAGAAGTTCATTCTTATCTTTTCATTTTTTTCATTTTTTTCTTTTTTTCTTTTTTTCTTTTTAACATTTTTTATTATTATTTCCGCTCATACAAACTTAATAGGTACACCCGTTCCCTCGCTCCCTCCTCCTCCCCCTGAACCCCCTCCTCCCCCTTCCCTCACCATCCCCCAGTGCCTCTGGCCCCATCCCTCAGTGCCTCCCGCCCCAATTCCCAGAGAGTCCTTTAACATGCATCCCTGACTCTCCTCTTAAAATAGTTGTGCTCACTATATAAAAGCTTACTATGTATCAAAATATTTGTGTCAGTATGTGTCTTTCTTAAATTTTAAATAATAGTCAAATATCGAAGTACTGCTGAAACAATATTAGAGGAAATGTTCTGTTTTTATCAGAGAAAGATTTATCAAATGCTGATGTATCTTCAAAAGTACTGTGTCTAAAGATTTAAGTGCAATGGAAATTTCTCATGTTTGTAAATGTCTTATTCTCCCATTTGCATAATTCTCAACATGATATTATAAACCAAAAATGTGCAATAAGTAATATTCTTAAAATGCATTTTAGCTTTTCAAAATGATTGAAATACATCATAGGATATATAAAAAGTTGAAATGAAATCTAGTATTTCTGTACATTAAATATATGCTTAAAAAAAGAAATTTTTAAAGTTTGACTGAGCTGGAGTGGACCCTGGGGTCCATGGAAGCACACGAGCAGAAGGGATGGAGTGGAAGGGAATAGTGAAGGAAAGGGAGGGGACGGAAGGAAGGAAAGCTGGGTTGAATATTCAATATGCTTGTAAAGTAGAAAAATAAGTTTAAAAATCTTGGCTGAGCTGATTTATATCCATATTCTTATGGATTGTCCCCAAGAAACCAAATGGTTGGTCAGTCCAAAGTGGACCAATTCATCCCGAGAACCATCATCCACTTCACTTCCTTTCACACTTTGCCACCTTCGTGACCTAATTTTGGTTTGATCACAGCAACCTCAAGATGTCTACAAGTTTCCAGCTTCATGCCCTGTTATGGTTGCATTTTGGTGTCAACTTGACAGTTGCAGACTGTTTGAGGCGCAGCTGTGGAAGGTTGATGGTTGGAACAGTCACTGAACAAGTATGATTGCTGTGGAGAGCTCAGCCCATAGTGGGTGTACTTTCCAGTGGTGGACCACATACTAGAAGGTGCAAGGAGAAGGGACGTGCTCTTCCCTTATCCGGTGTTGATTTGCTGTGCAGTCCACTCTGCGTGCCTCATTCGCTTTTAGAGCATTGTGGCCTTCTTTGTTGCTGCTGCTGCTGCTGCTGCTGCTGCCGCCTCGGCGTCCTTGGCTGACTTAGAGCTTCACCTTTCCCATCATGTTGTGCTGCTCCTGCTGCCTTTGGAGCCTGGTCTCTAGGCCTTGCTGCTGTTCACTTTTCATCGCCGATGTCGGAGCCCCGCTGTTCTTCACCGACGTGGGAACCCAATGTCTTGACCCTCCAGAGGAGCAAAGGCTTGAGACCTTCTCAGGATCTTTTGGCTTGGTTGCTGTGGATGGCTACCTTGACGGACACTATTTTCATTGTGAGTTACTTTTTAATAAACTTATTTTTATAGATTACAAAAAAATGACACTTTAGAAAAATCTATGTATCAACCCAAACACACCAGTATTATTGATTTAGTTAAAATAGTTCCAAAAATTATTGTTTTTGTTATTTGTTCCATTACCTGCATGTGTCAGAGCATTAATTTTCTTTCTGATAATTTATGAAAGTAAAATAACATCCCACAAAGTTGCCCAATCAATTATGACCATATTTTCTACATCATGCTGTGATGTAGTACATTTTTAAACTCCAACTTATAATTGGTTGTGAAAATCAGATTCCTAATCAGATAGCCTTACAATCAAAGTTATCATATTGCTTTATCTGGGTAATAAAATAAATTTTAGGTGAGGACAAAGGATGCACAAAATATAACAGAAAACCCAACCAATAGCATCCTAAATAACATTTTCTTACCATAATTGTCTTTGAAACTATATGAAAGAGGCAAGTAGTAACACAGGAATAGATAATGAAAATGTGGTATATGTGAACAATGGAATTTTATTCAGCTGTGTAAAAAGTGAAATTACAAAGTTTGTTGTCAAATAGAACTGGAAAATATAAGATTAAATGAGTCAATAAAGGGTAAGAAAGACAAACACCATATGTTCTCTTATATGCAGACATAAACTTATAATTTTGATGTTTGGATCACATGGTCTGAGTGTGTGTAGGAGTCAGGAATAAGGACAGGCTACAAGTGAGAAATGAAGAGGTTTTAAGAGAAAGGGGCAGAAATGTAACATAACATATGATATATAAGTGGGAATAGGAATGCTGGGAGTGGGAAAATTTAAATGAGTGAGTTTGGCAGAGAGATGTTGGAGAAGATGGCATATACCCATGAAAATTCCAAAGGAGTTCTACTGAGTAAGCAAATACATACATTAAATTAAAAATATATTCAAAGTTGTTAAATACCAAAAATAAATAGATATTAGGAGTAAAAATGAAACCACTAAAACTGTTAAGAAAATAACACTGAAAGTGCTCACTAATAGTTGTGTAGTGGAAAAGGAACATAATCCGGCATCTGTGAGATGGATTCTGGGAAAGCTGTGGCAGTAGCAGTGTGAGCTCTTCACATTCCTGTGCTGCTGACGAGCCTGAACTGGATTAAGTCTGATGTTTTGAATCTGTGTGCATTTTGGTAGCTTCCCTATTATGAAAACAAGGGGACTCCACCCACCATATAGTTTTGAAGTCTATGGACCAGACAGATTGCCCCACCGTGCTGGAGACCCATCAATCTTTACACAATGTTTTGGTAAATGTTTTAGGAGTAAGATTGTCTGTCAAGAGTGCTGGAAATAATAAAATTAAAGCAATTTCAATCATCAAAAATAGTGCTTTGTAGAACAAAACTGAGGTTAACTCAGAGAGACAAGACTTGCATATTTTTGAAACTCATTTGAATTACCCACTCTTTTGCATGAATGTGAAGTAGTCCAGTGGCATTTAGAACTCCCGGACTACACAACGGTGATTCTTATGGGCCACAAGGTTGCTCCAGGGCTTGACCTACCAGCTAAGCCCCAGTGTCAGATGATCAAACTCTAAAGCTGGAAATGATGGTTCTTAAGGCTTGGGGTGGGTTTTCCCCATTGTACATACTTCACTTAAGAGTTGCCTTTTGCAACCTTTATTTTGCTGCTAGTTAGGATAAGACACTCCACTGTCCTGGACTTCCCATGGAGAGAATTTCTCCTAGTGAGGTAATGGCGGTTGACTTCTGGCTCTGAGAACTTTGACTATTGCTACATCTGAAACCAACAGTGAAGAGATTTTTTGTGATCAGATGTTTCCCATAGTGGAATCACATCCTTTTCTGTGGACCCGTTGGAGGGGAGAAGTCACCAAATTCCACAGTTAGATTTGAAGCTTCTGCAAAATCATTCAAAGCCATAAGCATTACTCAATGCTAGGTATTGAGTAAATGTAGGATATTAGCTGATAAAAATATAGTGAATATTTAGAACCAAATCCTATAACCTTATAATTTAAATATATGACTTTACTCATATTCATTTAAATAATTTCATAATTTTGAGCAAGTTATAAATAACTACACCTCCTAATACATTATGGTGTTTATAATAAAGGACCCTGGGTCTATACAAAATCTCAGTTTAGTACTAGCATGTGAAGTCAACCATATTTGATAGTTTTATGGGTTATCAACTTAATGGAAATATTTTAATGCCATTATAAATATCATCTTATTGTATACTGACCCAGAATGAGAGAGCAAGCACATGGCTTGCATGGGTACATTTATTTCAATAATTAGGCAATTTTAACTATGTCATTAAACATGGGTTCACTTTACGCCTTAACCTTAATCAGAGGAAAATAATGTGGGCAGATGTTAGTTCTCAGAGAGTGAAGTTTGGCTGTGCATGTGTAGTAGAAAGGCTGATTTATCTATTTGAGTCCTCCCCGATCTAATTGCCCTTCTCCCCTCAATCACATTGTATCAGAATCTCATTTCATTATACAAACACGTGTTCGTGTTATGTGGATGTGATTAATGATCCTTAAACCATGACGATAGACCTGAACCCCAGTAAAATGTGTTGTCTATAAACTAATTGAAATTGCGTTCTGTGTGATGCATCCATGGTACAAAAATAGTGATGTTGTGAAGGGAAGATTGGTAAAACAATTGAGACCAGATTTGAGGAAAGGCGATACATGGAAAGCTGGCATTAAACTTCAAAATATCACATCAGTATATCCTGTAAAGTTCAGAAATCAATAATTACTTTGTGTACAGTCAGTATTACATTTGTGGTAGTAGATAAAGATTTTAAGATAAACTATTCTTGTTAAAATAAGGACACGTTATACTGTGGTTTTCTAAAACATGCTTCTGAACCTATATACTTAAAATATATTGACATTTGTTTTTACATTCTTTCAAATTTTTTCCAAGACTTACAGATAGGGAAAGTTAACAAATAAAAGTTTTTAGAAAGGTGCATACTATTTTCCTAGTTAAGGCTCAAGAAATTCTCATTTTAGGTATGGGAAGATGGGTCAGGGGTGAACACTCTGTCTTGCAAGCAGAATCTCTTAAATTCTAATCCCAGGTCCCATGCCAAAAGCATTCAGAAACAGTGACAGCCTGCACTTCTGAGCCTGGCGGGCGGAGCCTGGGAAATCCCAGAGAGAAGCAAAAAGTATGTAAAAGCAACCCCTGAAGTGACGCTTGGACTTCCACAGGAGCACATACTGCCTCTGACACACACACACACACACACACACACACACACACACACACACTCACACACACACACACTCACACACTCATACATACACATAAACACACACACAAAATAAAGAAAAAACAAAGAGAAATTCTCATTTTTAACAAGTTGGTTGTAGCATGACTTTTTGATCAAAACAACAGAAGATTCAAGTTAATTCTAAAGCCTTCATTCCTAAATATAATTTGAGCACATCTACTGAAAGTTATTTCTCTCATTTTCTAAATTGCAAATTTGCCTTTAAAATTTTAGTTGACTTATCAATACATAGATAGCATGGGTTAACATCCTGTCAACAGATTTCAACAGATAAACTTTTAAAAATTGTTTTAAATTCATACAAGTGATAATGAGGTAAAGAATATTTTTCTACTGCCAATTAGAAAAATATATAGATTTTTCTATCAAGTAATCAACTGGTAACTTAACATTCTATTCTGAAACAAAAGAAAGGAATAAATCACTGCATTATACAATGAGAAATTTGCAACTTATGTTTAAAATGTTAAAATATTTAAAATTATACAAGTACATATTCTATGTTATATGTGCTAGTCCATATGGACATAAATTGAACCTTGTATAAATTTAGGTTGTTGAATTTCATTCCTTAGCCAATCACAAGGATTTGTATTTTTAAATTTGTAATAATATGAACACTTTCCCAGGAATAAATCATTTCAATTTGTTTACACATTTATTTAATAGAACAAAAACAAGGTATTATTCAATGTAGATTTAATTTTCCATGAAATTGTCAATTTTCAGTATATTAAATACATTACTCTGTTTTCTTATGTTCAATGTTATTGATAATTTGGATGTCGAATTGTTTATTCATTTCATATCATGCATATTTATTTATTTGTGTTTTGAACTGTTCATTACTGTGGCCATATAACCTGATAGAAGCGATTCAAGGGGGAAAGCATATATTGGTCTGAAGCTCAGAGACTTCATTCTGAAACTCTTGTCCCTGTTGATTCTGAGCTTGTTGTGAATCAGAGTATCATGTCAAGACTTGTAGGTGAGGTTGTTCACTATGCTGTAGACAGCACTGAGAAAGAAAGAAAGAAAGAAAGAAAGAAAGAAAGAAAGAAAGAAAGAAAGAAAGAAAGAAAGAAAGAAAGAAAGAAAGAAAGAAAGAAAGAAAGAATTTAAGACTCAGGTATAACCTTCAATTATTTGCCAAATGATACACATTTTCTCTTGATAAGTCCCACTTCCAATATTATTGTAAATTCTCAAAATATTTAACACATGAACCAGTGGGACCTTTATATTAAAGTGGGAACAATTTAAATAGCATATTTTCTACTCTCAATTTGAATATATTTAATTAATTTAAAATTCAACTCATTTTACATAGAGGTGACATACAATGCCCATCAGAATCGAGATCTTAATGCCTTTTTAACAATTTTCATCTATTAAATACTTGCTCATTGTGTGATTTTTGCACATGAGATCTTTCATATTACTTTAATTCTGAAAAAATCATCCCAGTGGCATAAACAACATAACAAAGGAATCTAAAATGGAAATTGGAGTAGCTCCTAATTTCAACAATATTTCTTTAGCTAAAATGTTAGAAATTAGTGTCCCATTTGCCTGATGATTACCATCTATCATAAAGTCCTTATATCCTCCCTGATTGGTGAGATCAATCCTGTTCAATCCCAAGTGACCAGAAAGGAAAGTGAGAGTGAGCTACACGAGATGTCTGGCTATTTAAATTCAATACTTGATCTTAGCCTATTTTTTCTACTGAGGCATGATCCCTTATCTCCTTTCTTTTGAAGTCCTCCTTTCCCTTCCCTCCTACTTATAATCTTTGTGATTACAGTGGGTATTACAGAGAATTACCTGTGAATATGTCATTAAGTGGTTTTGGAACTAGAATCCACTTATTAGGGAGTACATACAGTGTCTAAATTTTTGTGTCTGGGATACTTCACTCAATATATTTTTTTCTAATTCCATCAATTTCCTGGCAAATTTCATTAACTCATCTTTTTGATGGCTGAATAGTACTCCATTGTATAAATCTACCACATTTCATTATCCATTCTTCGAGTTCTAGGCATGTGGGTTGATTCCATGACTTCGTTATTGTAAATAGTGCTGCAAGGAACATGGTTGTGCTGATATCACTATAATGAATTTCTGCATTAGGGGAGATTATTCCCACTATTGGCATTTCAATCCTTAACTTTTTTAGAAATCACCTTAATGATCTTCAAAGTGGTTGTATAAGCTTGCATTGCCACCAGCAATGTATGAGAGTTTCCTTCTCTCCACATCCTCTCCAGCATTTGGTGTCGTTTCTATTGGGGATTTTTGCCATCCTGACTGGGGTGAGATGATATCTAAGGGAAATTCTGTGTCCCATTCCTATTCTTCCATCTACCTTTGAGTCTCCCCTTATATTAAGATCTTTGTTTAAATATTCATTTATCTTTGGTTATGAGGTGACTTTTGATACCAATCTGGATACAGCAGCCAAGGGCAGTGCAGGGACAGCAAAACTGAAAACAACAACAAACCATAATTCAGAACATCAAAAGCCCTACATTATTCACCTGGAACTAGACCAGCCAAATCTCTCCCCATCTTAAAGCTCAGGGAACCTTGCAGAAGAGGGGGCAGCAAGATGGAGAGCCTAAAGATGGGGAGGACCAACAATAAACAATGTACTCCACACAAGTTAGGGCTGCAGCAGCCAGGATTGGACTTTGCCTGACTTGCACAGTGGCTGACATGTCAATGACCCCTCCAAAGTTTAGTATGGATTACAGGGGAGAAGGCTACAGGCAGTATAGGATCCTTAGGCAAGGGATTAAACAGTCATCATAGAATTCCCATATTAATGGGGAGCCCAAGAAGGGCTCCTGGCTATGGCACTGAGTTCTTAACCCTCACTAGAGTGGAAAACTCACAGGAAGGTTTGGCATTCACATAATAGGATACTCTAAGGGATGGGAAAGAAGGAGGAGTTACTGAGAGAGAGGGAGGGAGGAAAGGAGGTGAATGGAAGACAGAAAAGGGGAGAGTGCAATTAGGGATGACTAGGGAGGAAAGAAGGGAGGGAAAGGACAGGGGTACCTATTGAGCTTGTATGGTTAAGAAAAAAATAAAATGTGGGAGAAAAAATGCTAACAATTAGTCAAAACCTTTAAAAGTGATGCATTGCTTCACTTCTAAAAAATATTTATCAGGAAATCATGAAATTTGACCTGAATAATAGAATGATAACTTTTTTGAAACTTGAATCATAGAGCAATAGGCTTTAAAAATTTTTCTTTTTACAGCTTTCAAAGACAGGTTTTAATAGAAAATAAACAGGGTATGCATGTAAAAATTCCCTTGAAATTCTTGCCCTCCTGCCTTTAACTTCCCAAGAAGCAGAATTCTAGCCATTTGGCACCAAATGCAATTGTGATGTTCACTCATTGTTTTAAATTGGATTGGAAGTTGAATGAACTCATCCATGAACATACATGTAAAGGACTTTCTTTATCCAGTTATTTGAAATGGGATAACACTTCTTAAGTGTAATAGGCTCCTTCCATGGTAGTCTAAATCAAAAAATGTTCAAGACACAAAGCTTATTTTTTCCTGCTTGTTCTCTTGCCTGGTAGCAAGTTCATGATCCCTGTGGGCATTTTTCTTCACTGTCATTAAAACCCAATGTACTCATCTTTCCCATGCTGATTGAAGACAAATGGCTCCTCAGGTGTCCTCAAGTTTTCATCTCTAAACTGAGACTGATGAAGCATTCAGTTTATGTACCAAGCAGCTACAAGTGTTTCATATATATGTGTGTGTATTAAAATCACCATTTACCTGTATGCAGATCAGTAAGTAATGAAAGTTAACATCTATATTTTATAGTAACTATAACTTGGAGTTTACCATAATATTATTTTACTTTTTTTTCACAATGGCTATGATACTGGACATGTCATTAAAATCCTCTCTTAAATAAACCATAGGTGTAATTTCAAAATGAAGCAAAAATAATAAACCTCAATTCACAATTAAAATGAAAGGCTGTATCACAAAACTATATGACATGGAAAAGAAACAAGCTGAAGGTAGTTCCATTTCTAAGGCAATGTAAAATAGTACCCATGACACTAGCTACCAAAATTAGGCATGCTATTTATGTCAATAGTGTGCTCACAGTTGTATATGTTTGGGAATGTTGCGAAGACTTTCTGAAACTGTATTTGAATGCTGATGTGTTAATGAGAGAATAACATATAAGCTATACTGTTATAGAGAGGTTGAAAAGATTCAACATTTGAAAAATACCTGCTATTACCTTGTAAATCAATGACAGTAAAAGTTATGAGTGCTAGTCACAACTGCTAACATGTTGCTAATTCATAAAAAACAGGATCACAGTAATTTTGAAATTAAACATAGAATTGTGATTGAGCTTTCTTTATCAGTATACTCTGTAGATATTTCAAACACTGTTAAAATTAACATAAGACAGTTGATATTTCAGAGGAGATTATTGTTGATTTTGCTATGCTATTTCAATATTTCTAGCACACTTACTTTGTGGTCACTTCCTTATGATTCATTCAGTTAGTGTTGATATAGCATTATTGACATTTTCTTAACAGTACAGTATTTTAGATACAGTGAAATGCTGATGATATAGAACTACAATCTCAAATTTCATAGGTCATAAAAAGGAGTTCAAGAGAAAAGTGAAGATCTTTGGGTTGCTTTCTTTGCTTTTGTGATGCAGATGCATGTTCTAAAAAAGGCAAAAAAATTGTTCCATTTCAATAGATCTTGTTTTTGTGCATCCACCTTAAGAACGAAACAATATATCAGAGAATTTCTGAAATTGATAGATTAGATGCAGCAGGTTTCAGA
Source organism: Typhlomys cinereus (assembly GCA_023101885.1). Taxonomy (NCBI): domain Eukaryota; kingdom Metazoa; phylum Chordata; class Mammalia; order Rodentia; family Platacanthomyidae; genus Typhlomys; species Typhlomys cinereus. Next base: position 3,355,778 of record JALPQD010000235.1, on the reverse strand, counting down.
AGTCCATTTACATTGCCAATACCAAGATGGGGAATTGGGATGGTTTCTGGGTAATGAAACTTACTTCTTTGTTTAGCAAATTAGAAATTTGTACATCCTGTACTTGAATGAAGTCCATCATACAGGCAAGAATTGAATAGCATATGCTCTTCTTGGCAGGATCAACTACAATAAGATTAGAAGATATTACTGAGGCATCCAAATCGCATGGTGATTTGTAATCCACTTTTTCCCTGCGTTCAGTGTGAGGATATTCCCCTATATCGAAAACCACTGAAGAATAATGAGGTTTCTGTTACTTGGTATTGAATCCAATATCCATTCTTTGGTAAGGCAATGATGTCATATTATAGTATAATAACAAAAATTCAGTGTTCTCTTTCTTTCTGGTAAGGATTATCCTTTCTAGGTTTATCATTGAATGAACTAAAAATTTCAAAGGTAGGGTAAGTTTTGTTTTAAAATGTGAAATAAATAAATGGTACTTTGGCCCACACATATCTACCACTGCACCATTCTGAACTAATGTCAATACAAGCTTTGAGCTGAAGTTAATTTCACACAATATATAATTTAATTTTAATTGAAATTTTAATATAAGATGGAAGGTTAGGGTATCTTTTTAATATTCCCTAAGAATAAAAGTTTCTGAATAATTATTTTAGGAGCTACAGAGTGATAAAACTGGTATCATGTTTATCAGTATAGTATAATGATTAATATAAAAATTTAAAAAGGAGAGATCCTAGAAAGTAGAATGTCTAATACAGGAAATCAAATGCATAATTTATGAGAAGAAGAAATCAGTTTCTTATTTACAGAAATAGAAAATAATTTAAACATATTTAAATAAAATATAATCTGAAAAATTTCAAATTAATACTAATATATGCTAGTCAATTCACTGATAAAATAGGCAAAAATCTCTTCTTCAAGATGGTCGTAACTTGAGTCGTGTGAAAAAATATGTTGGATACACAATGCATAGGAGGAACCATTAGATTTAAAAAATGGAAACAAAAATAATTAAGGCTCTATGACAAATGCAAACAGGAGAATAAATGAAGAAAAGTATGGAATTCTGGAATATATATCTAGAAAAAGTTGAAATATCATACCAAAAATAAATAAACATCTTTTTTTAATTTTTTTTATTATTTATTCAATTGTGCGCGTATGCGTGTGTGCGCGTGTGTATGTATGTATGTGTGTGTGTGTAGAACCACGGGCGAATTCGGGAACCACCATGGACGCCTCCCCCTCCTCCTTGTTTACTCTGCCCTGGGATTCACAGGCTCCGCCCTACCAGGACCAGAAACGCAGGCGGCCCCTGCTTCCGCCTGGCATCTATAAGTGGGGTCTAGGATCCAAACTTGGGACCTTCTGCCTGCAAGGCAGAGGCTTAACCCCTGAGCCACCTCTCCAGCCCCAACAAATATCTTTTATACACCATTATGAATATATTAGATTTCAGCTATATATGAGAAGGCCCAGTCTGGTAATAATGGGGTCATGACTTGAACACCAAGATGAGTAAAAAATAAAATAAAATGAATTTCAACAAGAGCCAAACCAAGAAATTTATTTTTCAATCTTCCTATTGTAAAAATAAGAAACTCTCACAAGAAGAGCGAAGAACAAAAATTTACAAACACACCAACATCCTGAAGGCTGAGAACCCAAAATGGGGTTAATTAAGCTGTAATTACTCAAAGCAGCTAGGTTGAGAAGTTTAACATCTGTTTTCTCTCTCATCTTCGGCATGTAAGTTTAAAGATAGGTTTTAGATGACAGTAAAGTAGAAGAAAATATAGTAGGGGTGAGAAGTATTGAAAGTGATGATTAAGAGAACCAAGGCCGTTCAAGGAAAGCCCTTCAATGTCCTTCTAGGAAGGAAGACAAAATGGTACATGTTTTTCACATGTGCAGAATCTAATGTAATCTGGAATGAATTATTATGTGGAGGAAGAAGTCTAGCAAGACAGGACTCTGTGAACTGGGGGCGATGAGGATTTGTGGGTGAGCAGTAGAGTGCAGTCATGTTCCAATGGTAAACACACAGGAGATAACATGAGGAATGAAGAGTTTTGAACAAAAAAAGAAGAAAAAAGTATTCTGTATGTAGTTGTATGCTTTGAAAATTATATTTTGTGAGTAGTATAACAATCTCAAAAACTGTGAATTATAATATGTGGCCCAACATATTATTTTTTAATTTTTTAAATTATTTATTCAATTGTGCATGTGCACGTGTGTGTATGAATACGTGTGTATATATGCATGTGTATGTATGCCCGTGTGTGGGTAGAACCACGGGCGAATTCGGGAACCACCATGGACGCCTCCACCTCCTCCTTGTTTAATCTGACCGGAGATTCACAGGCTCCGCCCTACGAGGACCAGAAACGCAGGCCTCCCGGCTTCTGCCTGGCGTCTATACATGGGATCTAGGCCCCGGCCCAACATATTTTTGAATGTCTTAAACATATTCACACGTTTTAATTGACACTAGTTGTGAATGTCACCTGAATCACTTGGAAATTTATATAGAGACAACTGTAGCATTGTAATTCAAAATTCAGATGCACGGCTTTTATTTTACTTGATTGTAGAAAGTGCTGTATTCAATAGGGTGTTACTCCTTTATCCACTCTTGTTATTGCAAACAACTAACAGGACAGAATATTAAAATGTTTGGGGGATAACTGAAATGAGATGAAGTCAAAAAAAGAAAGTTTTTGCAGGTTTGTTTAAACCTAAGAACTAAAAGTGTAATCACAGCCTTTAGCTATACTTATCTCTCAATGATTTTTAAAACTCTTTTAGCAATAAACATATATATAGCATCTAGGAAGAACATTCTAGATATTTATAATTCTGGCACAAGCAAGTTTTGAAGAAAAATGAAGCAATAGGTAGATGTCATTTTTTAGAGAATGATTTAAAAATTTGAGAAATATTAACAAATCCTTTCAGCTTAATATTTATTTTTGGGTAAACAGAAGTCATTTGTACATTTATATTTCTTTTTATTTTTATTTCCACACATACAAACTTAACAGGTACACTGGTCCCCTTCTTCCTTTTACCCCACACCCCCTTATACTCCCCTCCTCTCCATCCTCCTTCCCCATCCCCCATTGCCTCCCCTAACCATCCGTGGAGCATGCTATAATGTGCCTGCCAAACTCTCCTCTGGGTCCTCCTCTCCAATGAGGTGCAAGGACCCAGTGGCATTTTCCAGAACACTTTCCTGTGTTCCCCTTAAGCATAAGAATACTACTGTGGCTGTCAATCCCTTGCCTCCAAGGATCCTAGTACCTTTAGCCCATGCAAGACTTTGTGGGGTCAATAATGTGTTGGACATTGCACAGGGCATGCAAAATCCAATTATGATTACTTCCGACCTAACTTGTGTGGAGTATCTTGCATATCATTGCTCCTCCCATCCTTGTGCTCTTACAATCTTACCGCCTCCTCTTCTTCCTCTTCTGCAAATTTCCCTGAGCTTCTGGATGGGGAAAGATTAGCCTAGCCTAGTTCCAGGTGGTTGATATAGAGTCTCTGATGTTCTGGATTATGCTTTGTTGATTATTTTTTTCAGTTTTGTTGCTCCTGCAATGCCTTTCACTCCATCCTGATAGGTATTGGATGTCATCTCTTGGCCAGAGATAAACACTTGCTAAACTAGAGTCTTGTTATAAGAGTATATTCAAAGGTAAATGTAATAAAAGTAGGAAACCACAGTGAGGGAGGGGTCAATCACCCATTCGCAAAATGGTCACATTCTATCTGCCAGAATATATGCCAACCCCTTCTGGAAATATCATAACCCATCAGTTGCAAATGATCAGGAAGGAAAGTCTGTGAACTTAATCTGATTTCTCATTATTTACTTACGCTCCTGGATGGTGACCTATTTTCCTGCTGTAACATGGTCCTCTCTCTCCTTGTTTCTGGTGTGGCCCTCTTTCCTCATCCCTCCTGTTCATAATCTTTGCAATTATTGTAGGTATTACAGATATTATCCTTGAGTGTTCCTAAGTGGGTTTGGTACTAGGAGCCACCTCTTAGGGAGTACATACTGAACTTAATTTTCTGGGTCTGGGATACTTCACTCAATATATTTGTTTCTAATTCCATCCATTTCCCAGCAAATTCCATTAATTCATCATTTTTGATGGCTTAGAAGTACTCCAATGTATAGATGTACCACATTTTCCTTATCCATTCGGAAACTGTTGGACATTTGGGTTGATTCCATGACTTTGTTATTGTAAGCAGTGCTCCTATCAACATGGTCGTGCTTATGCTATTGAGGTGAAATTTTTGATGTATGGGGGGTTTTCCCAAAAGTGGAATCACAGGGTCATATGGCATTTCAATCTTCAATTTCTTTAAGAATCACCAGACGGCTCGCCAGAGTGGCTATATGAGCCTGCATTCCCACCATCAATGTAAGAGAGTACCCCTCTCTCCACATCCACTCCAGCATTTGTTGTTGTTTGTATTGTGGATTTTTGCCATCCTGACTGCGGTGAGATGATATCTCAGGGAAGTTTTGATTTGCATTTCCCTGATGGCTAAAGAAGTGGAGCATTTTTTAAGATATTTGTTAGACATCTAAATTTCATCCTTGGTAAAGTTTCTTTTAAGTTCCAGGGCCCATTTTTTAATTGGCCCATTTGTTTCCTTGGTGTTTAGTTTTCTAAGTTCTTTGTGCACTCTGGATAGTAGAGCTCAATCAGATATGTGGTTAGTGAAGATTTTCTCCCATTCTGTGGGTTGCCTTTGTGCTCAGGTTACAATCTCTTTATCTAAACAGAAGCTCTTTAATTTCACAAGATCCCATCTGTTGAGGGTTGGTTGTAGTGACTGTGCTATTGGATGTCCGTTTAGTAACTTTTGCCTAGCCCAATTAGCTCAAGGGAGTTCCCTACCCTTTCAACTATGGTTATAGTCTCTGTCTTTATATCGAGATCCTTGATCCAGTTGGAGTTAATTCTTGTAGATGGTGACAAGTACGGGTCCAGTTTTAATTTTCTGCATGTGGAGATCCACTTTTGTCAGCACCATTTGTTGCAGATACTGTTCTTTTTCCACTGCATTTTTTGGGACCCTTTGTCAAGATCAAATAGCTGTAGTTGTGTGGGTTTGTATCTGGGTCTTCAACCCTTATCCATTGATCTGTGTTTCTATTTTGGAGCCAGCACCAGGCTGTTTTTATAACTATGGATTTGTAATATAGACTAGGGTTTGGTATGGTGATACCTCCAGCTGTGTTTTTGTTACTCAGGATTGTCTTTGCTATCCTGGGTCTTTTGTGCCTCCATATGAATTTTGAGATTGTTTGGTCAACCTCTTTAAAGAATTGCTTTGGGATTTTAATTGGTATAGCACTGAATTTGTATATTGCCTTTGGTAGGATGGTCATTTTTACAATGTTGATTCTGCCAATATAGGAACAAGGGAGGTCTTTCCACCTTCTGGTGTCTTCTGCAATTTCTTTCTTTAGGGTTTTAAGGTTTTCATTATAACGGTCTCTTACTTCCTTGGCTTGATTTATACCAAGGTATTTCATTTTTTTAGGGGGTATAGTAAATGGGATTGTTTCTCTCAAGGCTTTTTCACTTCTTTCATTCTGGGCATATAGGAAGGCCACTGATTTTTCTACATTTATTTTGTATCCTGCCACCTTGCTGAACTTCTGTATTAGTTCCAGGAGCTTCCTGGTGGAGTTTTTGGGATCACTCAGGTATAAGATCATGTCATCTGCAAATAAGGATACCTTTTCTTCTCCCTTGCCGATTTGAATCCCTCTTATGTCCCTTTCTTGTCTTATGGCTTCAGCTAAGACTTCAAGTACAATATTGAATAGAAGTGGTGAGAGTGGACAGTCTTGTCTAGTTCCTGATCAAAGCAGGAATGCTTCAAGTTTTTCCCCATTCAGTAGAATCCTTGTTGTTGGCTTTTTTTATACAGCTTTTATTATTAAAATAAAGGTTCCTTTCCATTCCAACTGTCTCTATGGTTTTGATCATAAAGGGCTGTTGGATCTTGTCAAATGTTTTTTCTGCATCTATAGAGAGTATCATGTGGTCTTTGATTTTGGACTGGTTTATATGGTGAATTACATTAACTGATTCGCGTATGATTTGTGTGCTGGGGATAAAGCCTACTTAATCCTCGTGAATGATTTTTTTGATATATTTTTGAATCTGATTTGCTAAGACATTGTTGAGAATCTTTGCATCTGTGTTCATCAGAGAGTTTGGCCTATAGTTTTCTTTTTTAAGTGAATCTTTATTAGGTTTTGGGATTAAGATGAGATTAGCTTCATAGAAGGTATTTTGCGTGTGTTTCTTCCTTTGTATTTGATGGAACAGTTTATGAAGTATTGGTGTTATTAGCTCCTTAAATATCTGGTAGAACTCTGTGCTGAATCCATCTGGTCCAGAATATTTTGGTGGGAAGACTAGAGATTACTTCCTCTATTTTCTCATATATTATAGGACTATTTAAATAATTCACAACTTCCTGGTTCAATTTAGTTAAGTTGTGTTTACTTAGGAATTCATCCATCTCTTTTGTGTTGCCAAATTTCACAGAGTATAAGTTTTTGAAATATAACATTATAATTCTCTGGATTTCTTGGGTATCAGTAGAGATAACTCCATTTTCATTTCTAATTTTGTTAATTTGGGCTTTCTCTCTCTTGCTTTTCATTAACTTAGCTAGGGGTGTATCATTTTCATTGATTTTTTCCAAAAGCCAGGTTTTTGACTGGTTGATTTTCTGTATTATTTTCCTAATCTCAATTTCGGATATTTCTCCCTTTATTTTGCTAATCTCCTCCCTTCTACTGCTTTTGGGATCAGATTGCTCTAATGTCTCTAAAGCTTTTAGCTGCATTGTTAAGTTATTTCTGATGTTTCCATTTTTTTGATGTAGGCATTAAGAGCTATGAACTTACCTCTTAGGACAGCTTTCATTGTGTCCCAGAGATTTTGGTAAGAACAGCTTTCATTGTGTCCCAGAGATTGTGGTAAGTTGTATTTTCATTATCGTTTGCTTTAAGGAAATCTTGAATTTCCTTTTTAATTTCTTCCTGAATCCAGTTCTCATTCAGCATCATAGTATTAAGTTTCCACGAGGTAGTGTATTTTATGTTGTTTGTTGTGTTGTGGATGTCCAGCTTTAGGCCGTGGTGATCTGACAGGGCACAGGTCAGAATTTCACCTTTCCTATGTATGTGGAGTTTCGTTTTGTGGCCCAATATGTGATCTATTTAGGAGAAAGATCCGTTTGCTGCTGAGAAAAATGTTTATTCTTTGGTGTGTGTATGAAAAGTTTGATAGAGATCTATAAGATCCATTTCTTTAAGGGTTTAAGTTCCAAAGTATCTCTGCTAAGCTTTTTACCTGTTGATCTATCTCATGTTGAGAGGGCGGTGTTGAAATCCCTAAGAATTATCATTTGGGGGTCGATTTCTCACTTTAGACGCTGTAGGATTTTCTTAATGAATGTGGAGAGTCCTGTATTAGGTGCATATATTTTCAGTATTGTGAAGTCTTCCTGGTGAATTGTACCTGTGACTAAAATGTAGTATCCATCTGTGTCTCTTATGATTTTCTTTTGGTTTGAAGTCCACTTTGTCTGACAGCATAATGACTACCCCTGCCTGTTTCCTGGTTCCATTAGCTTGCAGAATTTTGGACGAGCCTTTCATTTTTAGGATGTGCCTATCTTTTGTGGTTAGATGAGTTTCCTGCAGGCAGCAGATTGATGGATTGTGATTTTTTAATCCATGTTTGTAATCTGTGTCTCTTGATCTGTGAGTTAATACCATTGACATTTAATGTTATAGTGGAGAAATGATTTTTAATTCTGGACATTTTTGATGTTTAGTGGATTTTATAAGCATATTGTTTGACATTTATGTTTTGGTGGTATTATACTTCCCTTCTGTCCTCCAGGATATGCTTGTTTTTTTCTTCAAGTTTGAGTATCATTTCTAGCATTTTTTGAAGGCCTGGTTTGGTAGACATGTATCCCTTCAAGTTGTTTTTGTGCTTGAAAACTTTTCTTTCTCCCTTGATCATGACAGATAATTTTGCCGGGTATATCAGTCTGGGTTGGCATTTTTGCTCATTTAATATATGAAGTATGTGTCTCCAAGCTCTTCTTGCTTTTACTGTTTCCATTGAGAAGTCATTCGTTATTTTAATAAGTTAACCTTTAAAAGTGACTTGCTTTTTTTCTCTTGAAGCTCTCAGTACCTTTTCTTTGTCTTGAATGTGGACTGTTTTGGCTATTATTTCCTGTGGTGATTTTCTATTTTGGTCATATGTGTTTGGAATACAAAATGCCTTTCTTTGGATGGGCCTCTCATTCTTTAGTTGAGGGAAGTTTTTATTTATGATAATTTGAAAAATTTCCTCAGGTGTGGTATTTGGGATTCTTGCTCTGCTTTTCCATGAATGTGCATGGCTTCTTCAGGGTGTCCCATATCTCTTGAATGTTCCTCTGTAGTATCTTTTTGGCTTTAACAATCTCTTCCATTGAGCTAGTTAATTCTCCCACTTTGTCTTCATGATCTGAAATTCTATTTTCTGCTTCATTAGTTCTGCTGATAAGACTCTCTGTTGAGTTTTGGGTTGAAGATAACTTGTCTTTTATTTCTATTTGAAACTCTGCCTGAGACTGTTTTAACTGCTCTATGCCTGTTTTTGTTTCTTGAACTGTTTTTCTCAACGCCTCCAAGTGCCTGTTGTGTTCCTGTTCAAAGTGGTTGATGTGGTTGTTTAACTCCTCTTCAATTTCTTCTTTCATAGTATTAATCATGGTAATGATCTCACTTTGAAAGTCGCTATCTTGGGTCTAGCTTTCTTGGCTATTTTCTGTGACTTTGTTCTCATTGGAATCTATCATTAATGGGGTTAATTCTTTCAGTGGGAGATTGGTCTTCTTGGGTTTTGTTTCTCATGGATCTTTGACTTGGGCATTGTTGTTTTGTCTCTTAGGACCTTTCAGTTTCTGTGTGTTTCTGACTGAAGTGATTTAGTTGTTATTACTACACTTGGGCAGTTATTACTAGTACTTGCCTTGGAATTGGGTACGTTTGTCTTTTTTTATTGTTATTTCCTAGATGAGGCTATTAGGCTGTTAGTACATCAGTTAAGTCAGGTTAAGTAGATGGGGTGAATATTAATATGGTAGTGCACTTTTATGATTTAATATCTTAGTGATATGTGAGGGTGACTGTTGTAATCCCTGGAGTTGTATATGTTTTTGGGGTTCAGTGATTAATACTAGAAAGGAACAGTAAGGTGAAAAAAAGGATGTTTACTTATCTTTGGGCTGGATGTGAAGAATCTCTCCCATGTGATAGGATGATTGTAGAGGTCTTCAGATATATGGCCTTTGACCCTTAGAACTTTGCTTGAGTTTCCTTTGGATTCTATTGAATTCTGAGTAGCAGTGTGTCTTCCGTGAACCACATGTGTGGGTCCCTGGTGGGCCAGAGAGGCAGAGGGGCTGATGTTGATGGTAGAATTCTTCACCTGGGGCCTGAAACTTAGCTTAGTGGCCCACCCAAGCTTCAGGGATGGAGGAATATGAGCAAGTCCTGTCCAATCTGGTGGACAGGCGGGCAGGAGGAAGAAAGGGGCTGGGGCCCAGGGCGTGGGTCAGGCAAAACCGGAGGCAGCCTGGATATAGCTCAGGCTGGCTGGCGGGAGGCCCTGGGACACAGGGTCACCTGGGGGGCTGGGCAAACTCACCTGGGATGGAGGACAGGGAGCGGGCTCGGGTGGACAGGCAGGTGGGAGTACATTTATATCTCTAATTGCCACACATGGCATCTTCATGGGGCGGATTTCTATCAACTATGAAAAAGGTAAGATGAAATATGTTTCCTGTAGACAGTATGTGCTTGTCAGTATATGTGTGTGTATGTGTGTGTGTATGTACATATATATATATGTGTGTGTGTGTGTGTGTGTGTGTGTGTGTGTGTGTGTGTATAATTTTCAAAGTTTTGTTTTTATTGTTCCTGTATACATATGGCCCCATACAGGTGTATGTGCATGTGTGTTCATGTACACTGGAGGTGGCGATGGATGGCAGGAATCTTCTTCCATTCTTTACTTTACATTTAGGGTCACAGTCACTCTGGGTATCCATAGTCTGTGCTTTCTGAGGCTGGGATTACAAAGGAGGAAACCATGCACACCAAGAACTTACTTGGTTCCAGGATGCAGACTTCAGGTCTCTTGATGGCATGATTCGTGTTTCTACCACTGAGTTGTTCTCCTAGGTCTAAATATTAATGATAACATATTTGAGGCTCCTTTTACCAAGATATACTTAAAGAATCACTGAAAAAACATTGTTAAGGATAATAATCCACTTTCTGGAATCATAAGCAATGTCAAATATAATGTCAGTACCATTTCACCTTAGTTTCTATTGAAGCCACTTTTTGCCAAATTATACTACTATTAAAATTTTAGAGGATTTATTTAACTCTTTTGCATGTTATGTGGTCTATAGTTTTTTCTTAAATTTGTTAAAGTTTTTTGTTCCAGTTGATAATAATATAGAATTGCCATCCAGCAGACATCATAAAATTGACCCAATACACATTACACATCCCAAATTTTTTGGTCATTTTTTTCATTAATTGTCTGTGTGTACTTGGAAGCTAGTATTATGGATGCATGTACAGTTATTAGAAGCACATTTACAGGGAGTGAAATATTTACATTCATGGATAACTATGTGTTTTTGACTCAAATGTTTTACAAGTCCTTATTCTCTGACATTTAGGTAGAGAGAATGAATGTTCTTAAATTTGGGTGTTAAATTGTGCAGTTTAGCAAAGAGGAGGAAATAGAGCAGAAAGAATGGACTCTCTGGAAAAACCCTACTTCATTTATTTATTTATTTATTTTCTTTAAATATACACAAAAAAGAAGCTTGAGCAAATCACAAGTGGTTACATCAGCCACTGCTATTATCATGATTAGCTATCATTAAAGCCATCACTGAAATGAATGAGCTCCTAGTTAAAAGGGGAACTGTTTTCTTTTGTAAAAAAACAAGAAGAAAATCAATTTGAAATAATATGTTTCTCCATTTCTAAGTACAAGCTACCACATGTATGAAATGCCTTAAATCTTAGCTAATTGTTGCTTCACTAAACGATATTTCAAGACAAACTGCAGTCATCATCCCCCACCGTCTTCATTTCTTTTTCTAGTAACTCTTGTTTTACTCTTTTGATTATACATTGCAGTCATTTATAAGAATATACACTCCTCTGTGCTCTGAAGCCTCTCCTTTCTCCATTTGTTTCAGTTGGAATGATTACTGCAAGCATATAAAAAATAAGCACTTTTGTTGTTTTAGAAACTTTGTTAAATCCTCATTTTATCATAGGGACAGACATGCAACCCATCATTGAATTTTCATTTAAATTTTATTTGCTATGGTAAATGAGGATGCATTGATCTAACTATTATGTCTAGTGTTTAGTTTTTGTGTCCAAAATTGATTTGTTAGATTTGTTTTTTCCTGTTCTTGCTTGCTTAAAAATCTTTTAGACAATGAGTGATTATGATGTCAGCAGAGGTACTACACTGGAGAAAGAAAGAGTGCTTAATGGATTAATGTCTCTCTCCTCTGATTGGAGCAGCATAGCATCTTTTCTGCATACCGACATACATTCTGAGGTTTAAACATTACTTTTAACCCTTTTGGTTCTTAAAAAGGCATGTGTGTATTTTTCTATGTACACAGTTTTATGTCTGCTTTAATTACTGTTTGAATAAATAATTTTCCCAGCTATATAAGTAGATTATTTTTATAACAATTTTATTTCATAGAAATATTCTATTCTTTAATGGTTTGCTCTCTCTTAATATATGTAAATATTTTTAAATTTATTTAGTATTCTTTGAAACTTCATGCACAGAAAACATGTGTCTTCACCTCATGAAGACCCCATCCACTCTCAACTCAGCTGTTTTTTTTTAAATCCAGCTGTTTCTCTCCTGCTCCAACTTCTTTTTATATGTGTGTTGCATTGAACACTGCCTGTGCTTTGGAAAGTCTACCAATGAGCAAACCAGTGAATGAAGAATCTCCCTTTTTCCTGTCTGATGCCATCTACAAATACTCTCTCTGGGTGTTTTTCTTTCTCCAGAGATCCTCACTGGTCCATGGTGCAATGTGGATAGAGCAGCAGCAGACTTTACTGTAGTCAGCTACAAGATGTATTTGCCAAATTATATCAGGAGTAAAATAGCCTACAGTACCATACCTTCCAGCAGACTCTTATAATCTTACATCCTTTTCATAAGGTTAGCTAAGACTTGTGACTGTGTGTGTGTGGGGGGGGCTGTTTTGCAGGCCTGGTTAGGGCTAAACACTCCAGATTCACATCTTCTCTTGACTCTGGTTATTGTTGCTCTTTACGTAACATGTCTTCCATTGCAACATGATACTTACTGGTTGAGTGCTGAGTGGTTTTCTTATCTATGGATTTAGTGAAAAGTGTTTGACAGTAGTTTATTATCAACACAAGGATGTCTGTTTCTATCTGAGCCCCATTGCCTTTCTTCCCATAGTACTTGGGTGAGTTCACAGTACCAGGCATGTGTTCCATGCCCACAAGTAGGCCTTCAAAATCATTTGGAGAGGATTTGGTAACCACAGTACATTATATACCACTCTTTCACCACGGGATTTCTCTGGCCAGAGTTGTTGTATTCCCAAGTATGTGAGATCACGGATCTTCCTCCCAAGTCACTGCATTTTTGCATCCCCATCCTGTGCTCTATCCTTTCATTTCTCTCCCATTTAACACTTTCCTTCCAAAAATGCATTTTTACATTCATACCTGTTTCCTTTTAGTTTTGAAACGACCAAATTCACAACCTCCATTAAAATGCATTTGATTTTTTTCCTTATAATCAAGTTCTACTACTTCTCTCTGAGTCTTGCTTTTTCCCTCCCCAACTTCCTCAAGCATTACAATCCCTTGGCCTTTCCCTCTTCCTTCCCCTCTCTCTCATTTCTCATTCATTCATCCCCCATAGTTTTTTCAATTTTTGCTTTATTTCTTGCATCACAAACTTTGTAGCAATTACCCTGATATCTCTGTATCAGACTGTTCTCCTTATAATATCTCAGAATACATCAAATAATTACACTATGCTAGTATTATCAAATACTTGTGAATGGCAGCTATGTTAACTTGTGTCATGTCTTATTTCTTCAACAAAATTGTTTGCTTCTTCCCTTACAGAAGATTCAAAATGCAAGTCATTATACATAAAATATAAGACATATGTATTATCCACTTTCACACAAAGTCATGCGCCAGTTTTGTGGATTGCTTCTTGATAGTTCATCAGTAATAGATTAAACATTTTGAACCATGGTTACCATTTTCAATTTTATTGTTTTCTTCCTTTTTTGTTCAAAAGTAAGGATATGACTTTTAAATGATTTGTCTCTTTTATTAAACTAAGAGTATAATTTTGACATACACAAAGAGTACATTAGATTCCGAACCCATGTTTGAAGTATCATATTCAGTAACTCACTCTTTTTTACTATGTGCTTATCTATATTTTAAGATCAAATCAGTGCATGTGCCAGTTGTTAATGTAGTTTTGAAGAAAAGATCACCAAACGCAAAATATTGTCCTGTCTTTGTCCTTGTTTAATACACTCTATTGACTGTGCATCTAACTGGTCACTTCAGGCTTCCACTAATTGCTGCTGGATTGTCACTGGACCCCAGCAACGGTTGAGCTCATACAATTATTGGGACACCAGCTATCCTGGATGCTAACTTCTGGATTTTTATCTTGCTTAGGGAATATATCTCTTTTGTAATCACCCACCGGCATTTTTGAAGAGGAATATTACACAGAAATGCTTTCATATGTAATTAGATTTTGACATTTTTCATTTTCACAGATAGGAGTGACCAAATCTCTGAATGAGCTATGAACTTGAAATTTTATATAATTGGTGCTGCTAATATTGCAGAGATTCTTGCATGAAGTTTGTATTATGAGATGGACATAAGAGCATGACTGGTCAGAAGTGACATGTTATGACTTATATATTTGTTTCTCATTGACAAAAGTTGCACCACCATCATTACTTTTAGTTGTCTACTTGACTAGACTGAGAAATGCTCTGAGCTTTGGAAAGTCCACTTCTACGAAGTCTCTGCATGTGTTACAGTGTGTCAGCTATTTTCAGTTGTTAACACTTGAGAACTGAGTTTTTAAGAACACCTGTAAATAGTTACTATATCAAAATAGATCTCGGCCCTTTAGGAGATTATCCAATTAATATGCGAAGAACCCAGTCTATGGTAGGCAGAAGAACCATTCCTCCGACAGATAGACAATATGGAAGGAGAACTAATTGGCAAGTTCTTGCTGTGTATATCACGTGGCCAGTCCTTTTGATAGTACTGGTAATTCTTCCAAAATAATGTGCTGTAAACTGAAAACATAAACCAATAAAATTCCCTTGTCTTCTAAGTTGTGTAGGGCATTTATTCATCAGAACATAAAACATGAAATTGAGACAGTAAGGATTAATTAAGAAAGCAAGGACAGACTTGAATGTGATTGACACAATCTTACCAATTTGGGACCTGACTGAAAAATATGTAGAAAAAAAGTCATAGATTATTCTCTTCCTTTCTCTCTCTCTCTCTCTCTCTCACACACACACACACACACACCCTCCCCATTCTCAGTCTTTCTCTCACTCCCTTCTTTTCTCCCTTCTATCTCTCTCTCTGTATCTGTCTCTTCCTCAGCCTCCCTCATTCTTTCTCTCGCTCATAATTGCAAAATGAGCTCATATTCTTTCTTTTTCCCTTTGTTTAATACAATAACTGAATACAAAACAATATTTGACAGATAAGAACTGGATCTCAGTGTCCAATGATGGAAATTGAAATCTGAAAATCACTTCTTATTGTACTCTTTGCCATATTACTGTAGGTAAACATTTCTGAGGAACTTAAATGTTCATCTTATAATTTATTACAAATTTAATTAGTCTGTGGAAGGATAGTAAAATCAATTTATATCCTTACAAATATGCATAATTTCTCATTAGTAGCTTTTGTTTGATTATCTGATACAAATATGATCATTCTAAAATGTCAACCTTGATAATAAGAAAAATTGTACCACAATGTGAGTCTTTTATTTATTTATATAAAGGTTGTTTTAACATCTTTTTAGTGATCTTTATGTGTGATGAGACACAGGGCATGGTAGAAGTCTTGCTTGTCTTTTCCTTGGCCTCTGTAATCAGAACAGCTGTTTAACATTGCTGTTTTTAACTTTCTTGCATTTGTATAATTGCACATGACTGTGATTCAAGATATAACTATGATCAAAGGCCCAGCTTCATTTGAGGAATATTATAAACTTGTATTTCTGAATACATTGAGACTGGGATTATAAATGCACTTCAACAAATTCTTTTTAAGTGGGACATTTTTATACGGCTCCCTAAGGGTATTAGAATCTTCTACCAGGTAAAAATGTATGTCAAGAGTCTCTGAAATAAGCCTACTCTTGCAATTGTTAAATTTGAATGAGAGTTGAAATGAGGTGAACACTGTAATAGAGAAACAGAGAAGTTGGAAAAGAACTATGCTCCCTGGAGATTCCATATTGACTTTCCATATGACTTGAAAATCTGATGGGTCTGCAATTATAAGACAGGGCCCTTAGGTACAAAACTCCCTTGTCCTAGCAGGGTTTACATTTTGAATGATTTAACTGGGACAGCTTCTAAACACTGTGTGAAACTAGGTTGAAACTAATAGGTATTAGCCCTCTTTATTTTTGCCCTAATACAAGAAGCAGTACTTGATAAATCCAACAAAAATTCAGAGAATGATTAAACATCTTTCTAGAGTAACTAGAGTAATGGGTTTACAGTGTATCAATTCAATTTATTAATTGTCTCATTATGTCAAGATATTATGATTTCAATAATGAATCATTTTAAACAAGGTTAGGCAATTATCTATAGATTTGGTATGAAACATTGAAACTTTCTGTGCAGTTTTTACAAAAAATTTGTCTTGCTCATTTAGTTTTAAGCTGAAATCCAACAAATACAGAAATCTTGCAAATTTGTGTGTCACAATTACAGTGCATATTTAAGCAATGTTCTCATCCATAGATAACATGAACATGTGCTTTGTTTTTTAGAAGGGAGATAATCTGTAGCCACATCAACTTGTTTCCATTAGGTCGTTTTTATATCTTTCTGAAATGTAAGTATGTTGTCACTCCATTTTTATTTCTTTTAACTTAAGAAGACTCTAGAAAGATATAAGCATCAGTGTTTAAATATGTATTCATATATTACATATGCATAAGTGTGTGCACTTGTGTTTACTCTTACATACATACATATAGCTCATACTAAATTCCTGGAAATCCTACTTTTAGGTTTTTTGAGATTCTGCATTCCTTTTTACATTATATTTTATTTTTTATTATTTAGTGTTAACACAAGAATACAATAATATTTTCATATTAACGATATCATTGCACCTTAATTCCCAGTTCCATTCCCACTCTTTTTCCTATTCCCTGTGTATGACCTATTTGTTTCACTGTGGTTGCCCACGATGCAATGTATCTGAACACTTGCCGGAACAAGAACCATTTATGAGTGGGAGTGAAACTCAGAAAAAAATATATTCCCTTCTTCCGACTTCAGCATTCAATCTCAACATTCCCTCAGGTAGCTGAGAAGTCTCTCGAGATGGTTCACATTCCATAGTGCAATGTTGGTGGAAGTCTTGTGGAAGCACACACATCTGCAATGAGTTCTTGGATATAACAGACTTATGATATCAAGAAAATAATATTTATCTCCATTCCAAGTTCTTACATTTAATTTTTGTTCATATGTCCATGTTCATGTCCATGTGCACTGTGGTTACCTATGGAGGCTAAAGGATGAATAAAGGAATCTTCCTGGATTCCTTCTACCCCTTTGCTTGCCTGGAATTTTCCAGGCTCTGCCTTTCAGAACTGGAACTGCAAGAAGTTGACATTTGTGCCTGACATTCTATGTGGGATATGGGATCTAAATTCAGGTTCTTCTGCTTGCTAGGCATTCTTAACCCCTGAGTCATGTCTCCAGCCCCAAATTCTCACATTTTTACCACCTCCTCTTCTGTGATGTTTCCTGAAGCTTTGGAGGGGACAGATCTTGTTTAGGGCCAAGCAGTCCATAGTTACTTAATTTCTTCACTTTTACCGATTGCAATTTCCTGTAATAAACATTTTTCAGTGTAATATGAAGTTTGTGGGCTATGTTTTGAGTGTTTCTTTAATTAACTGTCATCTTCTATACCTTCCTCATTTCTTTGTATGTGCATAATGTGGTTCCATCTTATTCTCTCTTGAAATATGATTTTTTTAAAAGATGGAAATAGTGTAAGTCTGAATGAATGTCACCATTTTCTATGTAAAAATAATGATATGGTGGGAAGCCTTTTACACTCTGAAAGTGCACTGTGGTCCCTTTGTTGTATACATAGAAATAGAAGATCTACTCATGAAGTGTCACTTAATACTAGATACTTAGTGCTAATGCCAAACTAATAAAGGGATGTTTTTGTGACTGTTGCCGCAAAAAAATGATTTACAGTTGTTTCTCAGGTCAGCAAGAAGTTGATAGGTTTTTCTGGTGATCTTCCAGAAATAAATGCAACCAACCCCTGATTTCTATCTTGTGAGACTGTATGTATGCCATTTATCATATAATTTATGAGTAATTATTTGTATAATTTTAATGGAAAACAGCACTTAAGAGTATGATTCAATTTTTGTTCATTATTATTCAGTTAAAGGTATAACAAACTGTTCACCTGATACCTCCTAATATTTTTGGGGATACTCAGCATGAATAAACCCTCCTGTTTCCATGTAAATAATTTTAGCCATATATTTTTAAAGGTAACTAATAATGTAGATTCATATGTACAACTTTATCCTTTCTCCCTTTGTATGTTTTGGGTACTGATGCAAATTACCCTGGTGAGTATGAAAGTCTGTGTTCATGCTTTTGTGTAATTTAAGTGATTCTAAATTAACTATTAATTACAATGCAATATAAATGGAGTGTAGATCATTGTTATTCTGTATCATTTCACAAATCATGGCAAGTGAATAAAAAGTTTACTCATGTTCAGTATATTTTGGGGTTACAGGCATTTGCCATAGAACCATATTTTTATCAAATATTTTGAAGTGAAATATGAAACTGTTTACTAAAAGGTCCTGTGAAATGAAGAGGGGAAGCAATGATGATGCTTGTAAAAACTAATAAAAACTTCACTTCAGATAAGTTAAGCCAAATATTGGGGGGAAAATGAAAACTTGAGTGGGAGAGCTGAGAGATAGGATTCATCAGAAACAGGACATGAGGCATATAGCCTTATATGAAGATGGAAAGAAAAGGAATTCAGTATCTTTTCAATATTAGAAGATTTGAGACTTTGAGTAAGTTTGGAATTTGGTTAGACAGTTGCTGTTCGATAATTAAAGAAGTTGTAGGAAAGAAGAGGTGAAATGATACACATTCTCCACCAGAAAGTGCTCAACAGAAATTCTATGCTCAGTGGTAAATTTGTCTCATTTGTTGCTTTTATTCATATCACACCTCATTAAAGAAACTTTGCTTTACTCCTGATATTTAGAATTTCATTTTTACATAATTGTCACCAAAGATGTATTCCATTGTCTTATATATAAAGAGTTTTATACTTTTAAACTTTGTGAGATGATAAATTATAGTCATCTAGGTAACCTTTCCTCAATAAAGCTTAATTTTCTGCACAAATTAATAAAATGTAACTGCCTGATTTTATTTAAGGTTAAAGTCTTGCTTTTGAGATCTGCAGTAATTAAGATTATTTAGGCATTTGATAATAATGACTCACCATCTTTTACTGTGCCATATTGACATTTGCTGATTTTGTTTTTGTTTTCTAAGTTAATCATCAGCAGGACTCATTTCTAAGGTTTTCTAGTTCACACAAAGAAGCAGAGAAAAAGAAAGTTAGCTTAAGAAAAGCTAAAGCGTAGAGATCATGAGTTTCTTTTTGGTAAATTAATCATCAGAAAATGGATTTCTGATAGCTAAAAGAGGTCAAGAGAATCAGAAGGAAATTAAAAATATTCAAAAATGAAATAAAAGCTGTTGATTTCTTCTTGAAAAATTATGTCTTGAAAAATTATTTTGTCATAACTGTTCTACTTTTAGTAGCAGAAATTAACTTCACCAAAATTACTTGAGTAGTGTATTGTGATTTTAATATCTATAAGTCTTGCTTATGATGGGTAAAAGTTTTTGATTTTGTGTTTTTTTTTTCCTTCTTTTCCTTGTGCCATGGGGATTCCTTTTCAGTAAAACCCACTTGTGTTGATGAAAGATGCAAAACACATTAATAATTCCATGGAAACAAAGATTCCTCAGTCTCTTGTAGAGAATTCAGCACCATTTGTATTGAGCAGAAAAAAAAAAATGCTCGTTTCCCTCAATACAGGTTTCTTTCAAATGTATAGTCATCTTCTCACTACCTCCTGCACTTACATCCAGCTAATGATGGGTCATAGTCTCTCAAGTATCTCATGGAAACTGCAAACATGGAATCTACACATTTTAATAACTCTAGGATATCATAAAACAGACATTTTTCATGTTTTTCCCTTTTTCTTTATCTCTGCATCAGTTATCTTCTGCTAGATTCTGACTGTTTTTGCATTAGAGCTTTGAGACATTGTGTAGTCTATGATCACTCAGACAATTACCTCCATCTTACTCAGAAATCTCAGCATTTGCAAGACATTCATGTAAGATTCCGTTTATGTTTTCTTCAACTTTTAAGTAACTTTCTTTTTTTGTCAATAGGTAGAGTTATTGGCTTCAACATAATCTGCAGAGTGCAGAGCTTGCCTAACTCCTACATTCTTCACTGTCAACAATAGCTATATTACAATAATTACTTTCTAAGCCACCAATTAGCTTAAATTTTTATAGTCTTAAAATAATGCACTTATGAAAAAAATTCAAATGCTGAAGATGAACAATACTTTGTATTGTTCGATATCCAGGACTGTAAACATGCATAATTTTGGGTCTGATAGTAGTGCTTTATACTACTTCTTTTCAATCTACCTAGTCTAATCTTTTATTTGAATTAAATTTATCTTAATGGACACTTTAAAACATAAAAATTATATACATGGATGAAAACTCATGTAACATTTGGCCTGCATATGGGTGTGAAATGTTTGAACCAGTTTAAATAAATCACATTCTTAAGATTTTAATATTTTTATGAAAATATTCAAAGTACTCTTATATTTTATATAAACTGCTTAATTTTTATTTATAGTCGCCGGCATATATAATAATACTACAAGAAATTGTTACTTTAAGCTTAGGAATAAGTGTGACCGAGTGATGAAGTTTTCTGCATCTCTCCCTCCCTTGTACTCTCTCCAACTTCAGAAAACCATCAATTTACTTCCAATAAGTTTGACATCAACATGATCAACATTTTTATCTTCTATATATGAATGGAATGATGTGGAGCTAGACTATTATGCTGCATTTCACTTTAACTTGATTTTCAATGGCATCTTTTATCACTGATTTTCACAGAATCATGTATTCAGACTGAATAATAATATTTATGTGTACAAAACCATACATCATGAACTTTTTTCTCAGTACATGAACACCTAGCTTGTTTCCATTTCTTGGCTATTATCAATCATAATGCAGTGAGTATGTGAGCAAAGATGTCTCTTCAATATATTGATTTCATTTCCTTCTCATGTCCACCAAGTAATGTAAGTGCTGTGTCTCCCAGATGTTCTCTAACTGATTTTCTGTGAAAGTCTCTGTCATGTAATAATTTATTCTCCCCAGGTCTGAAGCACATTTCCACTCTCCATATCCTCTGAAGCACTGTTAAGTTATCTCTGCTTTTTAAAAAATAGCCAAGATTCCTTGGGAATAGAGCGACTCTATTCAAATTTTTTTGCATATGCCTGGAATCATCATGCTGAATATTACCTTACATACATGTAGCCATTATTATTACTGTTGTTGAAATATTCTGTTTAGAAATATCTATATAGTCATATTGCCCTGTTAAAGATCAGATTGCAATTGTTTTTGAACAATGAAATGTAGAATTTTTAAATAATCTGGTTGTCAAACCCCTTGAACAATGAAGTTTGGAAACACTTCTTTTCATTCTGTTTTCCCTTACTTCTAAGTCATGTTTTATTCATTTTGCAAAACTCATCCTTTATCTCTAAGGATTTTTTTTCACCAGTTTTGCAAATATAAGATATTTTTGGTTTCTTGATTAAAATAATTTTGTTCAGGAAAGATTTCTCTTTGACTGGTGTTTGGTGTAATCAGGTCAGTCACACATAAATAATATCATCCTGAAGTTATTGCCACACTCACAAAGTTCTTATACTTTAATTCCTTTGATGTCAATTAAGAAAGTTTGAATCGTATGCTTCTATTGTCTTCTAGTCCAATAATGCTCAATAAAACTTTCTATAATTATGAAACATTATCAGTTGTTCAGCATAGTATTGCCAGTAGTCTATGACTATCTCCCCTTGGTTGTTTTCACAGGCAGTAACCAGGAAATTGTAGGTATTTGCCTTTTTAATTTTGCTCATTTCATTTTATAGGTTAATCCAGGAAATTGATTTTATGGCTCTAGAATTCAATCTTACAATGCTTTTACCACTTACTGTGCATCAGAGTGTTAACTAAAGTGTATTGAATATAACCTCACAGTGTTTAAAAGAAAGTACTGTGAAGTCCATCCTCAGAAGGAATTTAGCTCTCCCTGAAAGTTTATAAGGAATACTGTGAAAGTGACCTTTCTTGTCTTGTAGGGTCTGTATCATTTGGAACTACAAAAGAATGCACTCTTTTTTTTTTTTTTTTTTTTGTACTCCTTCACTATTCTTTTTTCTTGAGTTTTCTCTTCATGACCCAGGTTGTGCCAGAAGTTTAGATCTTTTCCTTCCTACCATTTTCAATATTTCTTTTAAATCTTTCCAAATGATGGCTTTTTTACACTCCCTGAGAATACATACTTGCACATTTCTCTAAGAAAAGCAAAGTATATTGTGAATATTAACGATACCTCTTGTAACCCGCCTTTGAAGTATTTTATGGTAACAACAGAACTTTCCAGAACAAACCATGCAAGTCAGGAATTACAAGGAAATCAAAAAACATATAAATGCTTATTTTGACCTGTTCAGACATTGTGTCACAGAATCATGGATCATGATTATTCAAACATTACACAACTGATGTGTTCACCAGTATATATTTTTTCAAATACAGTTGAATAGAAAATTGAGGTAACCATTTCAAAGAATTGTCTGCTTTGGCCTAATCCTCCCTTAAATTATTAAAATCAAATATGCAATTCAAAATTTAAGATTTTTTGAAACCAAAGTTGAAAAATGTATATTAGAAACACATTTGACAAGTTAATATATGGAGTTGAATAGCCAAATATTTTTCCCAAATTAGCATTGAAATATCGAGCTGACACACAGCTTTTCTATCTCTTGGTATAAATTGTTACTCTCTTTCTCAATTTGGCTTACTTTTTTATTTATCTTTAAGCTTCAACACATTTGGCCATTCATATTTTGGCACATAATATTCAAGATAAAGGTGAAGACATTTGAGATTAAGTGCTAACAGTTTGGGATTTTTCAAAGTAAGAGACAATCTTTTTCTGTTTTAAAAGCTGAATATTCCATGAGATTGTTAATGTTCTTTACAAAGATTTTTTTCTTTAATGCTGTTTTAAAAAATAATGTATCTCAAAATTTTGGCCAATGATATGACTCTTTGTGCTAAAAGGTTTGTTTGTTTATTTGTTTGTTCATTTTTGAAGTAAGCTAACTTGTCTAGGCACATTTGGATATATCCATTGATCAATAAATAATATTTTAGAGTTGAAAACTGTTTTCAGCATAAAGAATCTGGGAAAATGAAAGATAAGATTTGTTTTATGAATGTAAACAGCAAAGTGTGAATAGAAGCATTTAAACTGTGCAAAAGCAAGAGGTGATGAAAAACCCACATTCATAGACATTTGGAATGGAAATAAAGCCACAGTTTCATTTGTTCAAAAATAACAAATTAGGAGAACTGAAGCATGTTCAGCATTTGGAATGAAAGAGTGATGAATGATGAGAAAAAAATTCCTAATACAAAGGAAAACAGAGATATTCCATTAAATAGGAAAAAGATAATTTCAAACTGTCAAGAAAAAGCTTATGGTAAAAAAGGGATTTTATATTTTCTTATGATTCTGTTTACAGTTCTCAGTCTAACTTTGCAAGAGCACTCAAAACACCAGGACTTGAGGGAACTTGTCACAGGGTAATTACCAGATTGCTGAAAGAATGGCAAACCTCACTCAACTAGCAGCAAGTTGATCCAATGTATGATGGGCATTTCCAGCTTTACCCCATCTTATCCACCTGCCCAAGAATGACCAAACTCTCTTGGATTGATTCTTGCTGTATCAACAAGACAACCCTCTACAGGTCTGCTCATGCTCTTGCTGTAAACTAATTCTTAACAGATGTGTCCAGAGCTCAAGCTTTGATTGTTAGTTGCCACCTAGATATCTAAGTAGCACTGTAAGCAAGGAATCTTAGTTTGCATCTATTGATAGGCAGAGTCACAAGTAAATTAAAGACCCCATTGTATTTTGACAGGGCTGTGTTCGATCACAGAAAACAAATAATGGTAGTTTAGATAATGCACCATACCTATATAGGTATAAAAGACAGTGATCAAAGAAATGTATCCACATATTTGCATAATGAGAGGGAGAGATTGTACTAGCATCATCCTTAGCTGATGATGATGTAATATTTCTATGAACAAATCAAGGCCCTACTTTGCACAAGCTAAAAAGCAATGCTTTCCATTCTTTCTCATTTTAATTTTGGATTTTTCTTTATATTTCAAAGCCAAAGTCATCAGACAAAGACCTTAAATAGTTTGGGGATAAAAATTTCCCAGAAATATAGAGCAGTAAAAATACATCAAAATCTTCAATGTCTAAAAGCTATTGTCAATCCACTTGAAACATGACATTCATTTTAATGAATGCAAACACTCTAGGAACCATATTTGAATTGCGGTAGAGTTTCCATCTGTGGAGGAAACTGCCATAACTGCCATTTAGTCAGGCTTTTATGGAAACCTTCCACCCCATAACTTCAATGTTGTTTATCTAAGGAATTGAGCAAAAATATGTTTAATGATTTTTTCTGAATTCAGTTGGAATTTTAGGTATGTAAAACACATATGAGTGATTGATTTATTTAAAATACACAGAATTCTTATCTTTGAATCAGTTACTTTGAGTACTTATTTCAGAAAAACTTTCATAACATAATTGTCAAATTCATCAAAAATTTGAATTTCAATGTTATTATTATTTTAGAAATATATTATGATAACCTAATGCTGCAAATGAAGTTTGATCATAAATATACTGATTAAATGCTTCATATTCTTCCATAAACATTATTATCAATTTTATTAACTTCTTCTTACAATAGGTGAATAATATATATATCCCTAATTGTAAGTATATGTATGTATATATTTGAAATAACACTGAAAATACAATCTTACTATTCTCAAAATGTTCAAGAAGACACAAAGATTATAAACAACACTGCTCTACAACCAATGACACAGCATTTAATTTTTTCCTCTTGTGCCTTGACATGACCATGTCTGAAGGGGAAGTGCGCCATAAATCAGGCTCATTTGAAGTATGAACAGCGATGACATATATACATAAAGAACCAAAAGTTCTAGTATAAAACACTCAATGCTTGAAAAAAATTCATATGCGTGTAAGACAGAGAAAGAGAAAGAGAGAGAGAGAGAGAATAGCAAGTGGTGTCATATTGTAAGCATATCATAATTTAAAATTTTGTTTTGCAAAAAAATAATCCATTAAACAGGATTTGGATAGCCAGGATTTGTGATTGCTTATATATTAAGTAGATGCCTAAGCAAAACTTATACACAAAACTCAAGCTAAACTCATAAGAAGCTAAAATTTCAAACAAACAAGATCCACCTGTCTTACAGAAGAAATCACTGATAATTGCACTCATTAGGATTATATCATTAATTCAGCTCTTGTTCCCACCTAGAGTAAAGCTATTTGGCTAGATATTCATGCTTAGAGTCAGTCTCAATAGGGCCCATCAATTCTCCAAAGTTACAAGTTAAATCATTCATTCTTCCAGAAATAGAGGAATGCAAAAATCACCTGATGGTCATGATGAAAAGTCAGTTAACATATCTTGTGCTTCATTTGTTCATCATTGTCAAAGCACAGTCCTTCAGTGGATGCAACTCAAACTTAGATTTCTAGCCTCAGAAGCAAATGTCTGATATCTGCCATAACTAAACAATAGAACTAAGCCACATATACTCGTTACTGTTGAGATTCATTAATGCTATTTGAAATGATTAACAAACAAATTAACCACACATTTTCTTATTCCTTAGACAATGAACCCACAATTGTAGTTACAATACTGTAAAAACCTTAGTATGCATTAGCACTTGATTCAGAATACATACAATTTCACTTTAGTATTAGTGCTTATGTGTGTCCCTCATACAATGATACGTAGCTCTTTCTAAAACTAAAATTACATCAGAGTGAGTTTAAATTACAAGGAAAGAACATGGACGTATGTGGATCCACATCCACATGTGGATGAAGGTCAAAGCTTTGCTTTTTAAGTAAACATATCAAGAGAGCTGCAAAAATTCTGTAAAGACCAGAAGGATTTGAAAAATTTATATTACAATATGATATCATAAAAACGTTTTATTTCTTTATCTCATAGAATTAAGAAAAACTTTAATTCATACTCTTTTCAACCAGCTTTGCATGAGGTATTTGTTGCATGGAATAGATAGTAATTACCATAATTTTTGAATAGCTAATGTACATCATGACTCACATTTTTGAGAATGGAAAATATAATGTGCCTTTGATATCATAACAAAAGTGTCAGTTTTCAAAATCTAATGTGAACTTCAAAGCCACTTTTCCTTACCCCAACCACTTCTGAGACTTTCCTATAGCATGCAAATTTGCTCTTCAGAGCATTTATTAGGCTATAAGAACTCATGAAAGTAGAAAATGAAATCACTTCCAGAAAAATAGTTTGTTAGTATGATTTATTTGTCAGATGATATAAGACATGTTTGGCATGTATGTAATATAATTTTATAGGGATTTGGACTGTCTTATTTCATTATTAAATATAATATTCATAAAATTTACACCTGATTTTAAGAAACTAATTAAAAGAGATGTGATCATTACAAAAATAAGTCAACTGCAAGTTATTTTTCCCTTTTAAAAAAGGAAATCATTTTCTTTAAATTAAACTTGGTTTAAGGTTAGTACTAAGGAAATCCACTTGAAAGTCAGCTGTATTAAATTTAATTTTCTAGAAATATGATATTTGAAATTTTTAAACTTAAAGGCATATGAGCATTCCTCCTAGCAAATTTAAGTTTAAAATTTTTCAAATAGGGACTGGAGAGGTGGCTCAAGGGTTAAGCCTCTGCCTTGCAGGCAGAAGGTCCTGAGTTCGGATCCTAGACCCCACGTATAGACGCCGGGCAGAAGCAGGGGCGGCCTGCGTTTCTGGTCCTGGTAGGGCAGAGCCTGTGAATCCTGGGGCAGAGTAAACAAGGAGGAGGTGGTCCATGGGGTTCCCAAATTCGTCTGTGGTTCTACACACACACACATACACACACACACGCACACACACACACACACATACACACACAATTGAATAAATAATAAATAATAAAAAATTTTAAAAAATTTCAAATAATTCAGAAACTTATATCATACCATATGAATAAAAGGGCTTTCCACAAAACTATTTTTGTGTGTATGAGTGTGTAAGTATGTGTGTTTAAAGATACATTCATGCCCTGCCCACCCAATCCAGAGATCTGGGAAGGGAACATGGCCACAGATAAGGCAGACACTAAGCATGTCAAGTGACCCCAGGATCTGTATCCTGATTCAGAGTCAAGGAAAAGGATTCCCCAAGCCAGGGGCTTCACACAATTACAGATCCCATCTGTGACAGTTAATCCTAGGTGTCAACTTGACAAACCTGGCATTAATAAGATCAGCTGACAACATTTGGCAAGATCAGTTGAGACCACCTGAAGGGATTATCTGAATAATACTAGAGCAGCCATAGATCCCATCAGGAACATCTGTAGATCTTACAGGAACCTCCCAGGAGTGGACTATATAAAAGGAACCACAGAACAAAGGAGAAATGATTCTCTGGGAATGCTCCAGCCATGCAGTTGTCTGCTGTGACTTAGCCTGGTTGACAGCTTCAGCCAGCCAGCCATGTCATTTCTACTGCTTTATCCCCCTCTGGAAATGTACCTTGAATAAATTCCCTTTCTCCCATAATTTGTTCTTTGGGTGTTCTCTCACAACAATAGTAAACAGTAACCCTACACTATCCAAATCTAAAAAAGTTTTCCCAACAACAACCAAAGTCAGACAAGCTCATCTGACTCAGGGAAGCCAAAAACAACTATGAAATAGAAGAATGATACACTTTCTCAAAAAAAATTAATAATATTAACTTAAGAGCAATAATACTGATAAAACAAACCTTAAAGGTACATTCATGAGGGAATAATTAGTTTTATTGGCAATTATGATGTCACTTTCAAGAAATGTATGGTTTAGGAGCTAATTTGAATAAAGTTGAAGACCAAGGAAATGCAACAAATCATTGAAAGATAGAAACTTGACCTATGACATTAACAGAACAGGGAAAATGTAAACTAAATGATAGAGAAGCATATTTGAAAGCCAAGCCAAATTGAAGTGAAGACTTCAGTAGGGCATAAACTCTAACAATGACACCAGCAGGTAGGAATTACTATACAAATTAAAATAAACATGGTGACAAATGGTGAAGAGTACTGACATGCATTTCAAACAGACAAATAGCCACTTTCATCAAAAAAAAGAAAATATTTATCATCCAATGTTCATGACTGATGTCTACTAATTTTTCTAAAGCTGTCAAATATTTTGTCCAAATATTACCATTCAGGGTGAGTTTTCTTTCCACAATTAATTCACCCTGAGAATGTCTCAGGTAAGCTTTGTCAGTGAAGGCAGACCACCACACAGGACAAACCCTTGATATCACATCATTCTATTATGTAGTGACAACATCTAGTTGAAAGTAGTTAAATGAATGAGAACTGGCTGTTATGACAGCAGTACGGCTTACATGAATTACAAGTATGCAAAACAGTCACAGTCAAGTATTTTTTCATCATTAAAGAAAATATCAGGGAAAAAATACAGAAGAATGAACACTGCAGTCATGTTTGCTGTTTCAATCTATTCCAGTGTGTGGTTTTGTTCTTTACATTGTGTTTACCAGTACATTATGATCCATTATTTTACTTGAGGCAATTTTACATCTAAAATATTTGTAGGGAGCTAAAGTTACATAAAATTGCATTATGATTTTCATTTGTGACTTTAATATGTTCAGACAAACATGCTCCACTTTTGCAATCATTATAACAGTTCAACATGCAAACTACTTTTGCATGCAGAAAGAAAGTGTCTTTATGTTCTTTTTGAGCTTTGTCCATTTTCATTAATGGTTTTATGCTTAAGTTAGCTTCTCTTATTTGAAATTCATAAAAAATTAAGTGATATAGTAGACACTTTTTGTGATTGGATTTTGTAGTCATTACACTGTTTTGTATACATAAATTGCACATAAATTGTAAGTTTAGATTTTTTTCTAAGGAGTATTCTAATTTTGAACAGCAAAAGTACAACTCCCCTTTTTATTCTAGATGGTCTTTTGAGTTTTGTATTCAGAACTTTCTTAAATAGAGCTGCATTGAACATTGAATGGACATAACTTTTAATTTATCTTGGAGAAAAATATTGGAATTGTTGCAAAACGATTTTAGTTTCAGAAGGAATCCATAAAGCCAGAATATGGATCGGTTGGTAAAAGTACAGTGAGGAGACCTGCTGCTTGTATTTTATTCCTTGAACATTCAGTGCTTGGAGAAAGTAACATGTAAAACGTTGTCCTCTGTCATGTGCATGTGCAGGCACACACCTTTCTCTTTTGCCATTTCTCAGATAAACAAAAGAGGAGATTTTGTACTGTCTTTTAAAGTCATTATACAGTTTGGCAATTCAGTAATAAATCCTCAATACAATTATTCTACAACTTTTCTGGTATTTGTGTATTTGTTGTTTTCAACTGTAGAAATCTTTGTAAATTGTTTCATTATATATGTGTGTGTGTGTATATATATATACATATATATATATATATATATATATATATATATATATCCTAGACGTCAAAATTTAGGCATAAAGTAAAAGAAATTTCATAAGACTAGTGTTAAATTGAATTTTTTTTTCAGGGATAAGTTCATGTAGTGTAGTTTATACCCTACATACTTCACACATTACTGGGCCTTGAAGTTCATTTACTGCTGTAATATTAGCAGCAGTAGTTTAGAAATATTTCCACTATTCTTCATGTTGACTATGAATCAAAGGATGACTTTCCTTTGAATTCTTATATGTCTAAGGATTTCTTATAAATTGCAAGAGACAGTATGGAGGATGCATAACTATTGCATGTATGCTAATATAATGTAACTAAGAAAGTAAGTAAATGTCAAGATATTTATTTAAAATAGTAGTTTTGAATACTACAGAAAGTTAAAGGCAAAGATATATAAAAGCATAAAAAAGATTTTTAGTCATCTGGAAAGTTCATTTCATATCTATTTCTTTATAATGCAATCTAGATTATATTTATATAATTTTTGTATCATCTACACCAATATGTATTTTAATTCTCTTAAATTTTAAGGGGCACCAAATATTTGCTTGTTACATTTGTTCTTGTGCCTTATAACTTCTTTTGTGTAGACTCTAATTTTGCTGGCCACAATGACATCAGTGGAGCAGGAAGAAGGCCTGATGATGTGCTTCACTGAAAGGGGCATGGAATCCAACCAGAAAACACGACAGATGAATGGTTAGCAACTGTTCGACCAGTCAGGATTTTTCAGCGCATGACATCTTATTGTCTGACTAATTATGGGATAGCTGAAAGTAGAGGTTTGTGCTGATGATGAGGAACCAGAGTCACTGGAAACTAATTGTAGGGTCAGAATTGAACATTGGGAGGTGGTAACTTTGTCCTGATTTATTAACACACACAGAATACCATCAATTGTGATGTTTAGCAGATAAATATCTTTGATTTTGCAAAAAAAAAAAAAAGAGCCTGGTGTTCATATAAGTTATATATGCACAAAATTCCTATTTATTCTTTTGAATTACAAAGTTACCTTTCCATTTAAGGAAACAGATTTTGTGATATATAAAACATTATACCTTAAATAATATATGTATTTCATGATTAAAAGCAACCTTTAATACCTAGGAGGAAAAACGTTTAATGAACGAGTATGTCAAAATGTTGGCATCACGAATGCAAACAATATTTGTTATTACTTCTTGCTTTTGTTATTGCTTTAGTCTTCTGATTGTGCCACAATTTTTGGTTATGTGTGTGAAATATTTTGTTGATTTTAAACAAGTTATGACTGACTATTATTAAATGCATAATTAAACAACTCTATGCAACCACCTAGAGTCAGTCTATCTATACCAGAATAATGATATCTTATGCAAACAAGAACAGAAACAAAGAAAGCAAGATCAGTTTGGTTGTGCTTCCAGGTAATTCATAAGTTACATAACTAAGAACATTTTTAGTGTAATAAAGTTTACATAGCAAAATAGGTTTATAAGGTTTATAGGTTAAAATTTTTTAAAAAATTTTATTATTTATTCAATTGTTCGTGTGTGTGTGTGTGTGTAGAACCATGGGCAAATTCAGGAACCACCATGGACCACCTGCTATGCCCTACCAGGACCAGAAACACAGGCTGCCCCCGCTTCCGCCCAGTGTCTATACGTGGAGTCTAGGATCCGAACTCAAGACCTTCTGCCTGCAAGGCAGAGGCTTAACCCTTGAGCCACCTCTCCAGCCCCCCCCAAAAAATACTTTTAAACATGTAAAAAATTTGGTAACATCATTATTTGAGTGCCAGGTTTACAAGTTGATAAAAAAATGGAGTTACTAGAGAAAAAATTAAATCAATGCAGTTTGAGGCAGAATTTTATACATTTTCTTTTTAAACTTTTTTATCTGTATTCTCAGAAATTTTCACTTGCAAGCAATATGAATTCAGATCCTTTTCCTACCCCATTCTGTAGCTAGCTGTTTCGTTCTCTCCTACCCGACTTTCCTCCTGTTCTCCAATTTCTTGGTTACGTTCTCCTGTCTCTGGGGCTCTTTTCCAAATACCTGTGCTTGCAACAGTCTGGACATCCATAGTGATACTAACCAGTAGCATCCTGAAATAAGAGGCTTTCTATCAGCAGATGCTGATACCTTCTTTCTTATTAATTTTTGAGACATTTTCATATACAAACAAAATGAGTTTATGGCCTTGGGCTGTCCTATTTTCCTCCTGTCTTATTCCCTTCTTTTCTTCTGCATCTGTGGATTCCAAGGCTCCTTTTGGGGTGCCTGTGCTAGTAAGGAACTAGGTCTCTGAGACAATTCACATGGCTTTTCAGTGACAAACTCTCAAGTGGTGAGGCTCTTCCTTTTTTTAATCCCTCTCCTGGAGAATCTTTCTGAGAGTATTTTCTCCTGAGATACTTGCTGCTTGTCATGGTTGGATACAGTTTCAACTTTACAGCTTAGGGTTTGATATTTGGGCACATTCCTAGAGAATTAGTTAAGTCCAGAAGAAACCTGCAAGAAGCAAATAATAGATGAGTAAGGTCCTGCCTATGGTGGGCAGGATTTAGTCCCTCAGAAGGGTAATAAGGTAGAAGAAGCTACTTCAGAGACGGCATCCTTCTATACACTTGTCCAGACATGTTGTTTTGATAAGTAGATTGTCCCTTTCCCAGCCATTATGTGATTATACTGTGGCCAGGTCCTTAGGCCCTTGTTGATGTGGTCTGTTCTGTCAAGCTGATAAAGAACTGTAAGTGGACTATCATGAAGAGAATATAATCCCATGTTCCTTTAAGCTGTTTTACCAAGACTTTATCAGCAACAATGCAGGCAAACTGCTTTGCTGGTCCATGGAGGAATCTCAACTCTACCTTCTTAATTTTGTAAGTTTTCTAATTACTTTATCTAGGCACTTTGAGATTAGAATCTGATACTTCATGTGACTTTAAATCAGCCCATTGATTTTTCACCTTCAGAATCTGAGCTATCGGATTCTTACCATGGACACAGATGATAGTAGAAAGGATCCTGCCCAAGGCTTCAGATTCTTCCATCCCTTGAGACTTTGTCCCACCCTTCTAACTAATTTGTCAACTGTTTTTCATTTTGTCATTAAAGCATACATTATTTCATTCTTCCCACGCTAAAAAATTACTAAATATGAGGGAAGATATTCATTTTGTGTAACACATAATGAAGAATAAAAATAATACATCATGAGTTCTTTTCCAGCTCTTTGTCTTTCATGGATTCCATGCCTGGAGTCCATGAGTTCTGTAGGTGCCCTTGCCCCTCATGGAACTCTATGTCTGGAATCTGTGAGTTCCATCCTTTCTCTCCTCTATTAAACTCTGTGGTAATCCTCTTAAAATATTTCATAATGTATATGGTCAAATATTATATATGAATTAGAAAAAATAAAATACAGGACAATAGGTAACACATGGCCCTTTAAACTTCTATGAAGGATGTAAAAACAGCTACGTATCTACTACATTTAAAAGTTCTTACCAATCAATAATGATGTTATAGTTCGTGGATCTGAAGAAGTGTTAGCTAAAAGTCTAGATCAAGAATATTCTCTGAAGCATTTTTTGTAATTAATTAATTAATTTTAAATTTCATATGCAAAGAGAATATAGATATCCTTAACCCAAACCCATCCTTTTCCACCTCCCTCTCACAGTCCTTCCCATTCATTGGTTAATCCAGCCATTTATTTCTTAATTTCATGTTCCTTTTTGAAACATAGGCATCTTTTGTGGGGCTGCCTGTTCTGGCTTGAATAAAATCACCTTGATATATCATCTCATTCCAGTCATAATGGCTAAGATCCACAAATAGGAACTCTAAAGTATTCTTTACCCCGCATATATATGCATTTTTCAGTCTATTCCATTAAGACAATTTATGTTCCTCACAAATATATAATTCAAACTTCTGCTCTCAATATTTTTACATGTGAGGCCTACATGTAAGAATAAAGCTTTTCTGTTGGAAACTTACAATTAAAGAAAAACTATGAGAGGGCTGTTATGTAATATAGCTGATATTCTTATAAGAATTTAGGGGTTTCCAAAAATGCTCATGCTCAGAAGCAGCCTTTAAGTGTGTTGATGTAAATCTAAGATGAAAGTTTTGAGAAAAGCAAGTCTACTGAATCATTGATCTGAGCTATCTAAGTTCCATAACTGCAAACAAATAAGTTTCTAAGTTATATAATAATAGTATTTTGCAAAGGCAAGACTAGCAAGCTAATAATATACACATGCAAAATCAACTGTCTAAAATTTTTCTGCTTTACTGAGGGACTGGAAAATGAACAAGTCAAGAGAGTAAGTTCTTGTATAATTAGTATCAGTGAGCATGGTTCTAAGATATGTGCATAGATCTCATTGTACTCAGATGTGTGGTAAAATTTCAGCATATTGAGCAGCCAAAAAAATCCATGGTCAAAAAGTATTAGTGTATCTGTGGATATTTATGTTTGCTTGACTAAAATGTACAGTTGACTCTATGAAAGACACTCATATATATGCCTTAGAATAATTTATTCTAAACTATATTCCATGAGGTATTTCAAATGTAATTCAATGAAAAGCAATGGTATTGTAACTATTATGATTACTATGTAGACTAAGTTGTGAATCTTATACATAAATATAGGAAAGAATGGTGTGACGTCTCCTGTAATTATGGATATAAATATTGTACTGAACAAGTCTTGTATTTTGGTAATTAACTGTTTGTAGTTGACATTGATTCCAATGTTATGATATTGTTATAATTATTTAAAGTATTCAATGAAAACCAAA
Source organism: Typhlomys cinereus (assembly GCA_023101885.1). Lineage (NCBI taxonomy): Eukaryota > Metazoa > Chordata > Mammalia > Rodentia > Platacanthomyidae > Typhlomys > Typhlomys cinereus. Next base: position 3,321,385 of record JALPQD010000235.1, on the reverse strand, counting down.
TAAAAATAAAGTTAATATTTTATTTCTTTTATTTTTAATGTTTTATTCATCACACCAGAAATATATATTTTTCTTTTTTTATTGTCCCTTTTATAACATTTTTTATTATTTCTGCTCATATAAACTTAATAGGTACACCATTCCCTCTCTCCCTCCTTCTCCCCCTGAACCTCCTGCTCCCCTTCACTTCACCCCTCCCTCTACATCCCCTAGTGCCTCACCCCTCATTCCCTGGAGAATCCTTTAATGTGCATGCCAGACTCTCCTGTGGGCCCTCCTCTCCGATGACGTACAAGGACCCAGTGTCATTTCCCTGAACCCTTTCCTATGTTCCCCTTAAGAAGAGGAACACTACTGTGGCTGTCAATCCCTTGCCTCCAAGGATCTTGGTGCCTTTTTAGCAAATGCTAGACTTTGTGGGATCAATAGTGTGTTGGACATTGCGCAGGGCATGCAAAGTCCAATTATGACTGCTTCAGCCCTAACTTGTGTGGAGTATCTTGCAAATCATTGCTCCTCCCATCCTTGTGCTTTTACACTCTTACCACCCCCCTCTTCTGCAAATTTCCCTAAGCTTCAGGATGGGTGGAGATTAGACTGGCCTAACTAGATGGTTGATAGAGTCTCTGAAGTACTGGATTATGGTTTGTTGATTTTCTTTTGCAGTTTTGCTGCTCCTGCAATGCCCTTCACTCCATCCTGATGGGTATTGGATGTCACCCACTGGCCAGAGATAAAAACCTGTTAAACTAGAGTCTGGTTATAAGAGCATATTCAAAGGTAGATGTAATAAAAGTAGGAAACCGCAGTGAGGGAGGGGTCAATCACCCATTTGCAAAATGGTTAATTTTATCTGCCAGATTATGTGTCCTCCCCTTCTGGTGAGATCATACCCCTTCAGTTGTAAATGATCAGGAACAAAAGTCTGTGAACTTAACCAGATGTCTCATTACTTATTTGCAGTCCTTCAGGGAGGCCTATTTTCTCTGCTGTAACATGGTCCCCTCTCTCCTTGTTTCTGGTGTGACCCTCCTACCACATCCCTCCTGTGCATAATCCTTGCAATTACTGTAGGTATTACAGAGATTTATCCTTGAGTGTCTCTAGGTGGGCTGGGTGGGTTTGGTAATAGGAGCGACCTAATAGAGTACATATGGGGCTTAATTTTCTGGGTCTGGGAATCTTCACTTAATATAATTGTTTCTAATAACATCATTTCCCAGCAAATTTCAGTAATCCATCATTTTTGATGGCTGAGTAGTACTCCATTGTATAGATGTACCACAACTTCCTTATCCACTTATCAACTGTTGGACATTTATTGTAAACAGTGCTGCTATGAACATGGTCATGCTTGTGCTATCGAGGTGAATTTTTGCTGTATTTGGGGTTATTCCCTAAAGTGTAATAGAAGGGTCATATGGCATTTCAATCTTTAATTTCTTTAAGAATCTCCAGATGGCTAGCCAGAGTGTTTGTAGGAGCCTGCATTCCCACCAGGAATGTAGAAGAATTCCCCTCTCTCCACATCCTCTCCATCATTTGTTGTTGTTTGTTCTGTGGATTTTTGCCATCCTGACCGGGGTGAGATGATATCTCAGGGAAGTTTTGATTTGCATTTGCCTGATGGCTAAGAAAGTGGAGCATTTTTTAAGATATTTGTTAGACATTTTAATTTCATCCCTGGTAAAGTTTCTTTTAAATTCGAGTGCCCATTTTTTAATTGGGCCATTAGTTTCCTTGGTGTTTAATTTTCTAAGTTCTTTGTGCACCCTGGATACTAGAGCTCCATCAGATATGTGGTTAGTGAAGATATTCTACCATTCTGTGGATTGCTTTTGAGCTAGTGTTACAATCTCTTTATCTGAATAGAAACTGTTTAATTTCACAAGATCCCAAATGTTGAGAGTTGGTAGCATTGACTGTGCCATTGGATGTCTGTTTAGGAACTGTTGGCTTAGCCCAATCATTTCGAGGGAGTTCCCTATCCTTTCAACTATGGTTTTTATAGTCTTTGGCCTGATATCAAGGCCCTTGATCCATTTGGAATTAATTTTTGTACATGGTAACAAGTACGGGTCCAGTTTTAATCTTCTGCATGTGGATATCCAGTTTTGCCAGCACCATTTTTTGAAGATGCAGTTCTTTTTCCATTGAATTTTTTGGGCCCCTTTGTCAAAGACCAAATGGCTGCAATTTTGTGGGCTTATATCTGTGTCTTCAACCCTTATCCATTGAGCTGTGTATCTATTTTGGAGCCAGTACCAGGCTGTTTTTATAACTATCATTTGTAGTATAGACTAAGGTTTGGTATGGTGATACCTCCAGCAGTGTTTTTGTTATTCAGGATTGTCTTTGCTATCCTGGGTCTTTTGTGCCTCCATATGAATTTTGAGATTGTTTGGTCAACTTCTTTGAAAAATTGCTTTGGGATTTTAATTGGTATTGCATTGAATTTCTATATTGCCTTTGGTAGGATTTTCATTTTTACAATGTTGATTCTGCCAATCCAGGAACGTGGGAGGTCTTTCCACCTTCTGGTGTCTTCTGCAATTTCTTTCTTTAGGGTTTTAAAGTTTTCATTGTAAAGGTCTTTTACATCCTTGGTTAGGTTTATACCAAGGTATTTCATTTTTTTAGGGGCTATAGTACATGTGATTGTTTCTCTCAAGGCTTTTCACTTCTTTCATTCTGGGCATATAGGAAGGCCTCTGATTTTTTGCACATTTATTTTGTATCCTGCCACCCTGCTGAACTTTTCAATTAGTTCCAGCAGTTTCCTGGTGGAGTTTTCGGGATCATTCAGGTAAAAGATCATGTCATCTGCAAATTGGGATAGCTTGACTTCATCCTAACCAATTTGAATCCCTTTTATGACCCTTTCTTGTCTTATGGTTTCAGCTAAGACTTCAAGTACAATATTGAATAGAAGTGGTGAGAGTGGACAGCCTTGTTTAGTTCCTGATTGAAGTGGGAATGCTTCTAGTTTTTCTCCATTGAGTATAATCTTTGCTGTGGGCTTGTTGTATACTGCTTTTATTATATTGATAAAGGTTCCTTCCATTCCTACTGTCTCTAGAGTGTTGATCATAAAAGGCTGTTGGATATTGTCAAAAGCTTTTTATGCATCTATCGAGAGTATCATGGGGTCTTGGACTTTGGAATGATTTATACGATGAATTATATATATATTTTTTACCTATGTTGAACCAACTTTGTGTGCCGGGATGAAGCCTACTTGGTCCCCGTGAATGATCTTTTTGATATATTTTTGAATCCGATGCTAGGACTTTGTTGAGAATCTTTCTGTCTGTGTTCATCAGAGAGATTGGGCTATAGTTTTCTTTTTAAGTGAATCATTATTAGGTTTTGTGATTAAAACAATATTAGCTTCATAGAAGGAATTTGGTAGTGTTCCTTCCTTTGCTATTTGATGGAACAGTTTAAGGAGTATTGGTGTTATTAGCTCCTTAATGTCTGGTAGAACTCTGTGCTGAATCCATCTGGTCCAGGACATTTTTTGGTGGGAAGATTTTAGATTACTTCTTCAAGTTCCTTATATGTTGTAGGACTCTTTAAATAATTCACAACTTCCTGATTCAATTTAGGTAAGTTGTGTTTACTTAGGAATTCATCCATCTCTTTTGTGTTGTCAAACTTCACAGAGTATAAGTTTTTGACATATGATGTTATAATTCTCTGGATTTCTTGGGTATCAGTAGTGATAACTCCATTTTCGTTTCTAATTTTGTTAATTTGGGTTTTCTCTCTCTTGCTTTTGGTTAATTTAGCTAGGGGTGTATCAATATTATTGGTTTTTTCAAAGAACCAGCTTCTTGATTGGTTGATTTTTCAGTATCAATTTCCTAATCTTGATTTCAGATATTTCTCCCCTTATCTTACTAATCTCTCTTCTACTACTTTTGGGATCAGATTGCTCTAATTTCTCTGAAGTTGTTTTCTGTAAGCTGTGTTGTTAAGTTATTTATTTCTGATGTTTCCATTTTTTTCATGTAGGCATTAAGAGCTATGAACTTACCTCTTAGGATATCTTTCATTGTGTCCCAGAGATTTTGGTAAGTTGTATTTTCATTATCGTTCACTTTCAGGAATTTTCTTTTTAATTTTTTCCTGAATCCAGTTCTCATTCACCATAATATTATTAAGTTTCCAGGAGTTAGTGTTTTTTCTGTTGTGTTGTAGATGTCCAGCTTTAAGCCATGGTAATCTGATATGGCACAGGCTAGAATTTCAACTTTTTTGTATATGTGTAGACTCATTTTTTGGCCCAATATGTGATCTATTTTGGAGAAAGTTCTGTGTGCTGCTGAGAAAAATGTGTATTCTTTTGTGCATGGGTGAAAGTTCGATAGAGATCTGTAAGGTCCATTTCTTTAAGGGTTTGATTAAGTTCCAAAGTGTCTCTGTTAAGCTTTTGACCTGTTGATCAATCCCATGTTGAGAGGGCGGTGTTGAAGTCCCCAAGAATTATCGTTTGGGGGTTGATTTCTTGCTTTAGATGCTGTAGGGTTTTCTTAATGAATGTGAAGGGGCCTGTATTGGGTATATGTTCAGAATTGTCAAGTCCTCCTGGTGAGTTGTACCTGTGACTAAAATGTAGTATCTATCTGTGTCTCTTATGATTTTCTTTGGTTTGAAGTCCACTTTGTCTGAAAGAATAATGGCTACCCCTGCCTGTTTCCTGGATCCATTAGCTTGCAAAATTTTGGACCAGCCTTTCATTCTTAGGATGTGCCTATCTTTTGTGGTGAGATGAGTTTCCTGAAGGCAGCAGATTGTTGGATTGTGGTTTTTAATCCAAGTTTGTAATCTGTATCTCTTAATTGGTGAGTTAATACCATTGACATTTAATGTTATAATGGAGAAATTATTTTTAATTCTGCACATTTTTTATGTTTAGTGGATTTTGTAAGCGTATTGTTTGATATTTATGTTTTGATGGCATTATACTTACCTTCTGTCCTCCTGTATACACTTGTTCTTTTCTTCAAGCTTAAGTATCACTTCTAGCATTTTTTGAAAGCCTGGTTTGGTAGACATGTATCCCTTCAAGTTGTCTTTGTGCTGGAAAACTTTTCTTTCTCCCTCAATCATGACAGATAGTTTGCTTATTTAATACTTGAAGTACGTCTCTTCAAGCTCTTCTTGCTTTTACTGTTTCCATTGAGTAGTCATTTGTTATTCTAATAGGTTTACCTTTAAAAGTGACTTGCTTTTTTCCCCTTGAAGCTCTCAGCACCTTTTCTTTGTCTTAAATGTGGAGTGTTTTGACTATTATTTGCCATGGCGATTTTCTATTTTGGTCATATCTGTTTGGAGTGCGAAAAGCCTCTTGTATTTGGATGGGCCTCTCATTCGTTAGTTGAGGGAAGTTTTCATTCATGATGATTTGAAATATTTCCTCAGGTGTGGTATTTTGGGATTCTTGCTCTGGTATTCCATGAATGCGCATGTTAGGCTTCTTCAGGGTGTCCCATATCTCTTGAATATTCCTCTCAAGTATCTTTTTGGCTTTCAGAATCTCTTCCATTGAGCTGGTTAATATTCCCACTTTGTCTTCAAGATCTGAAATTCTATTTTCTGCTTCATTTGTTCTGCTGATAAGACTCTCTGTTGAGTTTTGGGTTGAAGATAACTTGTCTTTTAGTTCAATTTTAAACTCTGCCTGAGACTGTTTCAACTGCTCTTTGCATATTTTTGTTTCTTGAACTGTTTTTCTCAACTCCTCCAAGTGCCTGTTGTGTTCCTGTTCAAATTGGTTGATGCGGATATTTAACTCTTCTTGGATTTCCTTTTCCATAGTATTAATCAAGGTAATGATCATACTCTGAAAGTTGTTATGTTGGGTCTGGCTTTCTTGGCTATTTTCTGTGAATTTGTTCTGGTCAGAATCCGTCATATGGGGCTAATTCTTTCAGTGGGAGATTCGTCTTCTTGGGTTTTGTTCCTCATGGATGTTTGACTTGGGCATTGTTGTTTTGTCTTTTAGGACCTTTTAGTTTCTGTGTGTTTTTGACTGAACTGATTTAGTTGGTATTATTACACTTGACATTTATTACTAGTACTTGCCTTGGATTGGGTACGTATGTCTTTTGTTATTGTAATTTCCTAGACGAGGCTATTAGGCTGTTAGTACATCAATTAAGTCAGGTTAATTAGACAAGGGTTGAATATTTGTATGATAGTGCACTTTTATGATTTAGTATCTTGGTGATGTGTGAGGGTGAGTGGTGTACTCCGTGGAGTTGTATATGTTTTTGGGATGGCTGTATGGAGAAGTTGATCTGTAGCAATTGATACTAGAAAGGATCAGTAAGGTGAAAAAAAGGAGGTTTACTTATCTTTGGGCTGGATGTGAAGAATCTCTCCCACATGATAGGATGATTGTAGAGGACTCCAGATGTATGGCCTTTGTCCCTTAGAGTTTTGCTTGAGTTGCCTTTGGACTCTATTGAATTCTGAGTAGCAGCGTGTCTTCCGTGGACCACATGGGTAGGTCCCCAGTGGGCCAGAGAGGCAGAGGGTCTTATGTTGATTGCAGAATTCTCCACCTGGGACCTGGGACTTGGCTTAGTGGCCCACCCAAGCTCCAGGGATGGAGGAATGTGAGCATGTCCTGTCTGGTCAGTCTGAGGCATGGGCTGTAGGAAGAAAAGGGCTATGGTCCGGCTGGAGGCCGCCTGGGTGCCACAGGGACACAGGGACCTGAAATATATTTAAGTTTGTCTTCTGCTAGTCAGTATATTTATACTTATATATAATTATGTAATATAATTTACCATATGAACATGCCAATATAACAATTGGTTGAACAGAAGCTGATACCAAACAATTATGTTTTTATGAACATATTCATTTTTGGTATTTTTTCCAATTTTTAAGTTTTTGGCTTTTAATTTTTTTTCAGCTTTACATACGTATATTGTGGCAGATACTCTTTTCTGTTTCCGTAAGACCCAAACAATTTAAAATGAGAAAAGGCAATTTATTCAGCTTAAAGTTCCATACAGGAGATCAAATCTTTCATGGCAGAAATAACATGACTGGTAGCAGAAGCAAGAGGCAAGTTAGATAACATATCTAAGAGGCTTAGAACTGCTATACTGTCACTGCTAGAAGAACCTCAACCCAGAGTAGGATGGAAGGCCCAACTCCTATGACTGCCTTCTTCTTACAAGGTTGGTCATACGTCCTAAAAGTGCCATGACCTTTCCAAACATGAGTCTGTGGGGATGCATTTCAAACCATAACATTTCAATCCTGGCACCCACTACACATTGCAATTGCATTATGCAAACATACTAACTCCAATTTTAAAATTCCCAACACAGACTACACAGTAGTCCCAACAAGGACCAAATTCCAAAGTCCAAAGCTTCCTATAAAAATAAAAAGACAAGTAACAATAATAACAGCAAACAGCAGCACAGAATAAACACTGTCATTCCAATAACAAGGGATGGTGGAATATCAATAAACCATTACCCATAACAAGCAGAACAGACTGCAACTCCTGTAGTTCCAAGTCTAGAACTCTTATTGTACTTATCACAGTTCCAAAAAGTTTCGATTCCACCTCTCCATTGCAGATGTCTCTGTTCCCCTGTGGACCATCACAAGCTGGGCTTCCACTGCCTCCATCTCTCACCATATTACTCTCTTCCAAGCTCTCACAAGAATGACCTTTTGGACCCAACTCCAAGAAACAAATACTTTCCAGCACAAAGTCTCAACATTCTCTGTATTTCTACTCCCCACCCCCCCCCAAAAAAAAAAACAGTTCCAAACTTTTACAACCCACATAACAGCGATGGCCATACTTCTGTGCACCAACTTCTGTCAGCTTCATAAACAACAACTTCATTTTTTGTTAGGGATTCTCATTCTCAAACCTCAACACCCTACTCCTGGTAGCAATTTCTTTAGCAATTACTCTGTTTTTGTTATGAGTCACCATTGAGGCCTGACCTTTCCTCCTATTGATTTTTTTTCTTCATAATGGATTTCATTGTGATTGTCACTCATTAATTTTAATAAATAGCTACTGGATGGATTATAAGCATTTATATCAATGGCAACAGCACCGAAGAAAGTGTGCCTCCAACTCCCAGACAGCATTCATTATCAATAGTCTACAAAAGAAAAGTAAGGACTCATTAACTCTTCCACTATCAATGATGTAATATTGATGTATCCTATGGTATGTAGGTAAAGAAATTCAAAACAAACTAGAGCTGATAAAGAGTTACCATACACAGAGGCAAATAAAAAGAGATAGCAGAAATTGCCCTGAGTTGCTCCTCCTGGGAACCACAGAGGATTAAACAAAGATGCTGCAACATGAGGTTATAACTAGGAAAGTCTCCAAACTCCCAAAGTAATGTATCACCAATATTTGTGTTTCACACCACAACGTAATAGTGAGTACTTCACATATTTCATTCACTTGACATGAATATAACAAACTGGAAGCTACTTCGAAGTTTCTCTAAGACTGGCTAGTGTTTGTAATTCCAGAATATAGTATGCAAATTGCTGGGGAAACAAAGTCCTCAGCATTTTTTTCACCTATAAACTTTTGATTAAAACTATGTTCTCAAGATGTTATGCCTTTCTATATGCTTAACTAAAAATCTATGGTTGGGGTAATAAAAGTAAAAAGAAAAATTAACTACAGGACACACCAATCCCTCCACAAAAAGCTTCAGGGAACATCATGGAGGAGGGGACAGAAAGAATGTAAGTTAAACAGGACTGATATGATAAAGCCACTACATCAATAATGTAGATTTTTATTGGTTAAAAACTGATTACTACAAATAAAGTCAATAAAACCTTTGCCAAATGTCATTTTTAATTTTTATCAAAAATTTATGATATAAATTTATGAAATAAATTTATGGAATAAGTTTATGATATAAAAGCAAAATGAGTTTGTGATATTGTTTCCTGCCCTTTTCACTCTTCTATCTCTTCATCAAACCACCCATGTCCCTTCCACTCTCACATCCCTTTGTATGTGTAGATCACCAGGCTCCCGTCTGAGTACCTGCACTAGCAAAGGATAAGGGCTCTGTGGTACAAAAAGAGGACCCCTCAGTGGGCACCCTAACAGGTGGAGATGCCCCTCAATTGTCACAGCACCTGCCCAGAGATTCTTTATGAATATAACTGTTTTGTCTGACATCTTCACTAGTCCATGGGGGAATACTCATATGCCACCCATTGTGTAGATATGGTGATGGTGAATTTCATTGCAGTGAGCTCGTGGATGGAGCACCCCAGTGAGGACTGTATTCTCCTGGCTGGCCATACTCTTCCCCACCTAGGCTTTTACAGTCTTACCACCAAGGCTTCTTGAGCATTGGGATGGTCTGATTAGGACTGAACATTCCAGGGTCACTTATATCCAGCACTCTGGCCAGTTGTGGTTTTCTCATTCACTAATATTTCATTTCAGTCAAATGAATCTTAATGGCATCTTTATTATCGTTATTTTTGGTCCATGTTTGTGTTTTCATGTTTGCCTGTATGTGCATTGTGCATGTGTATATATATTTATAGCCAATATGCTGAGTGCATATGCTCTTACTCTTGCATGCACATATGTGTGACTGAGTGCACATTTATATGTGTACATGTGCACAAGTTTGTGAGTGGAGGATTTCTTGGATGCCAGGCTCAGACATGCTTTCTATGTGCTTTGTGACAAGGTCTCTCATTGACTTGTAGCTAAACATTTAGACTAACTTTACTCCCTTGTAAGCCCCCGGAATCCTATTGCTTCCAATTTTTCAATGTTGGGATTTAAACTGCATATACTCTTACGCTTGGTACTTTATGTTGCCTTGGGAATCAGATTGTGTCTTCAAGTATGAGACTAGCATTTTATTTTCTTCCCCAGTGACCGTCAATAAATTCCTTAGTCATTAGTAACAAGAGTGTTTGCTGTATCTGGTCTTGTCTTTCAGTAATAAATTTGGCACATATTACTAAATATAAGTTTAAGGAAATTGCTACTATTCTTGGGAAAGTACCTTGCCAAATAAAAACACACCTGCTTTCCTCAGGCTGCTGGGCTTTCATTTGCTGCTCAAGCAGAGCTTGTTTACTCTAATGTATAGACAGAAATCTCCCAATAGTCCAGAGGTGCAGTCATTGTGACATCCAGACATCTCCACAACTCCAGAGCGAAGACAAAGCCTATAATTATTCTTTTTTTAAATTTTTTATTTATTCAATTGTGCATGTGTGAGTGTGTTCGCATGTGTGTATGTATGTGTGTGTATGTGTGTGTGTGTGTGTGTGTGTAGAACCACGGGCAAATTCGGGAACCTCCATGGACCGCCTCCACCTCTTCCTTGTTTACTCTGCCCCAGTATTCATAGGCTCTGCCCTACCACGACCAGAAATGCAGGCCCACCGGCTTCCGCCTGGTGTCTATATGTGGGGTCTAGGATCTGAACTCAGGACCTTCCATCTGCAAGGCAGAGGTTTAACCCCTGAGCCACCTCTCCAGCCCCACCTATAATTATTCTGACTGGGAATTTAACCTAATAATCAAGTGACTCCTACAAGGAGGCAGGGTATGCTGTAGACATGATACAAATTCTGTTTCTAGCTAGAACATGAGATTTTCTATGGAATCTTAGGTACTCTAGACTACCTAAATACATTTTGATGAACCAACAGAGCACACAGGTCATGTGCATTTTATGTTCACATATTTTATTCTAAATGAAACTTCCACTGTATATTTCTGGGGAATGACATAAAAGTCTTAGATTCTTGAAGTTCCTTGGAGAAATACCTGAACAGGAATTCCTTTCTAAGTTTCCTAGAATATGAAGGACTGGAATCAGTTCTTTCTTATATAAACAATTAATTGACACATCCATAAAGGACTTCAACAGATGGAGACATTACTGAAATCCTAGTGTTACATGTAGAAGACATCATAAGACCATCTGAATATGAAAAACATAAAACCCACTTTGATCTTTATTTCCAGAGTTACATTCTGCACTACTTTCAGTTTTGTGTCATTGGAAATGCAAAGCAGTAAAATATATTAATCCCTGCAAAAATTCATCCTAATTTTATTAGTATTCATATTTTCTATAATTTCCTAATTCTTGAAATATTTTAATTTCCAAAAAATTATTTTACCTGAACTATGAATTCACTAAGATACTGACTTATAATATTTACCTAGTTTTAATAAAGGATAAAATGTACAACCTTACATGGACAAAGAAAGACTGTGATAAAATTACTATTAAAGTATAGAGGCGATTTTCTAATTGAGAAAATATAAATGTATGAATATATTTTATAAATACTTTGCAGTGTAAATAAGAACATAATGTAGTCACATCTAAAACACATTATTAGATATTATGTGAAATCTTAACTGAAAAAATGTAAAATAATGAGAAGCAAGTTAAAGGTATATAAATAATAATCAATGTCATACTGTAAAATTCCAAATTGTAATTATTCATTTGAGTTCTTCTTTACTAATCAAATTCTTATGGTAAAAATGGATGTACTCACATATCAACCAAACTGGCTGACATATACCTTAGGAAGGAATAGAGCACTGGCTAGAAAAGATGAACTACCACAGAAATATATTTAAAATGTGTATATTCAAGTCAATGTGCTTAGCTCTGTAGCTCCAGATAGTGTATGTAGATGGAGGTACCTATTATTGTGGTAGGTTTATAAACTTTAGAACACTAAATTGTCAGAGAACTCTAATTTCGCTACACAGTACATGCAATAGTTTCTGTCTCAAAAAATCCAAGAAATAACAATTTTTTTGTTAACTTATGCTCAGATTTCTGGTCCTCAGATCCATAAGTTGAAAAGATTATGTCTTAGGGTATCACATTTTGATGCTTTATGATATTAGTTCATGAATCTAACATATATCTATATGCATCATTTTAAAATGCGCTATTGAAAACTTAAATTTTTTAAATGTCAGTTTTATATTTTGTTTAGTGTGTGTGTGCATGCATGTGTGTGTGTGTGTGTGTGTGTGTGTGTGTGTGTGTGTGTGACTTTGAGAATCATCCTGGTTTACTTCTACCTCCTTCTTGCTTCACTCTGGAATGTTCCAGCCTCAGCCGATTAGGGCCAGAAGTGCAGGATGCCACCATTTCTGTCTAGCGTTTTTACATGGGATCTGGCCAGAAGGGCAGGGTGCCACCATTTCTGTCTAGCGTTTTTCATGGGATCTGGCCAGAAGTGGAGGATGCCACCATTTCTGTCTAGAGTTTTTACATGGGATCTGGCATCCAAACTCATAACTTTCTGCTTGTAAGACAAAGTCTTAATCCCTGAGTCACCACTCGAGCTCCAAAATTTTAATTATTAATGTCATGTTAATTTAAGTTGATTTTTAGTTTGATATTATATTTCTACACTGATAAGTCCACTTGCATATTTACAATGGAAGATTATTCTGTATTTTTAGACAACTTTATTACTTGTAATCAAAGTTCTATTGACATTGCATCAGAATGGGTAAGGTTAGACTTTTAAAAATTTCATCAGTAGCTAGGTAATATAATTAATATAATATAATATATAATACATATAATATAACCTCACATGACATTAACATATACCCTAACATATTTTGTGCCATGATATAATAGTTATATTTAAAACTCATAAAATAAAAATTTGCAAAATTAGATTTTTCAAATACAATTCACTCACCTGCTGAATTAGATTCAAATAAGACAGTTGATAAACATGATTTCACAGGAAAAATGCTTTGTAATAGATAATAAAATATTTGTCATCTGAACAGTGTCAAGGTTCTCATTTGCATGGATACTTATGTAATGATGATGTAACTCTGCTTCCTACATTCTCAGTTAATGATATGGTGTGTCAATACAGGATGTTTTTAAAACCCATAGTTAGACACAGCTAGTGTAATGACAGACATCAATCTGGATACTCATGAAAGATGTAATTGTACCCAACTGTTTGCTTTTGTAGCTCAAATAAATTTATATTTATTCCAAAAATATACCACAATTGATATAAAGTCTCACCATATTTAGAAAGGATTTCAACTTGAAAAATATCCTGACATCACCATGAAATTTAAAACTTTAAATCAGCATACACTTAAGACTATGATCCAAAGGTCTAAAACCTGTCTTAAGATAGATTTAATATTTAATAATTATTATCTCATCATGCAATCAGCACTGCATAGGTGAAATGAATGGCAAGTATGCAAGTTTATGCTTATATCACAGATTCAAAAATAGAAATACCAAGAGACTTGTGATGCTGGTTCTCCATGGCTGAGATCAATCTTAGCAATGGACATTGTCTTGAATATTGTGAAATCTCTATGTTATTATTTCCAAGTACAACATCACCTTTCATTCTTTGTCTTTTAAAGACTGATGATATGTAAATAATATGAAAAGACATTCTATGAGCACAAACAGCATCAATTATCTTCACATAATAGGCTTTGAAAATATAGAGATAAATGTCAGCGTGTTAAATACTTACAGCATTTGGTACATCATATATCTGTTTCCCCAGTCAGTCCAATAAATAAGAAGTAATTTTTGATATACATTTTCTGTATATGAAAATCAAATACAGAAGTTTTTGCAAGGTAAATTCTTCATGGACTATAACATGGGCTGGAATAATTCTTGGGTAAAGACTCTTTAATAGTGTGAAACTTGCAATAGCACCTGAAATCTAGCTACAACCAATTTTTACATAGTTGCATAGTATGAAACTATGTTTGTTTCTGTGATTTGGAACTAGTATCCATATCAACATTTTCTCATTTTCTGAAGGGTGGAACAATCTATCCAAAATGGTGAATGAAGGTATCACTAAAACTACAGTAAAAATTCTGACACTATATAAAAATTAAAGAAATAATCTGTTCAGCATATAATTGAAATAAATCACACTATGACAGTGCTTATTTTTGCTTCTATTTTTTTGAATCCACACTGACAGGTGTCTTTGGTACTAAAATATTTTTATCACCCTCATAACGAAATGGCTTCTGATAGAAAAAAAGTTCATGGCTCATTACTCTCAATCTCATTTGATACTCCATGTTATACATTTAAGAAAATGAAAAGACATTAAAATGTTCAGCATCAACATAGCAGTGAGGGAATTTCTACTTAGATTTTGCCTAAGGTAATGCAATCTATTAAATCAATAGAGACAAAAAAATCTCATTTTATAAATGCAGTGAGAAACATTTAGCACATTCTCTGTTATTTCTTCTGTGATTTTATACTGCATACAGAGGCTTCTTGGAGAAATTTTTGAAAATATTAATAACATTCAGGGAAGCAATTAAGGATACTATTAATAAAATAAAAACTTTAGTATCATAAAATTTCAAAAAGTATACACATACACAATATGAACAATATGAGATTTGATTGAAATTATTAATGGAATGCATGTTTTCTTTCCTGTACTGCATCATCTCTGCCTTTTGATCACTTGCATAATCTCTAAACTTCACAAAGAAATGACAACTCAATAAAATGCATGTGTGTTGCATGCGACATGAGATCTTAGGTTCACTGAAGTTGTTCACATGGATTATCCCACCAATACCAATCACCATGCTGCCAATTTGTGTATTTTTGTAGGAACATTATCCTGATTCAGAACAGGTCCAATAAATTTGCTGAAGAAGAATGAATAACAGATTTTCTTTCTTGCTGCTTTTCATTGACTTGGCCTCTGATCTCTAATTCAGAAAATAGTGTTCCAAGTCAGGAAAGAACCTTCTAACTTCATTCAATGAAATATTTTGAGATACTATAATATCAGCAGCCCTGTCATAATCATGTAGTACAATCACATAGGAATAATTTTCGTGTGCATAAGATTAATTATATTTTACAACATTTTCCTACTGTATTGCCATATTAACAAATGCTAAATTCAACATTGCTAATTTTTATTCAGCCTGCAAATGGTTGCTTCCTTGTTAGGTTCTAGCCTTAGCACAAGTGGTCTGAGAAAAGATCTGAAGTAGCCATCAGGAAACAGTTATCACCAGAGGTACAAAAACTCTTTTAAATGATTATCTGTGAGTTCATATAACACAGCTATAAGAAGCAACTAATTTTTTCCTAAGATATATATATATATTATATATATATATGTAAGACGGCTGCATGTTTTCCTCCTAGAACCTGGGCCAGAAAGCCTGACTTTGTGTACCAAATGTGATCATTAACAAAAATTTCTAAATAGAATTTCTTTGGAATCAAGCAACTGATTCTCATTGGGTGTTTGGTGTGGATGACTTTTATGCAGCAAGAGCAAAGATACTTATGTATAAAAATGCCTATAAAGTCAGCCGAAAACAAACTATCCATTTTTAGCATTGTAAAAGTGTGTCAATCACTTGGCTACATTGTAGACAGAAGCAAGAGTCAGGACACTATGCATATTGGCTTAACTCTGTGAATGTTACAGATTTACAAGGTCAATATATGAACAAGAAATGCTTGATTTCAGAAAGGTGATAAGCATGTCTGTAGAGTGGAGAAATGGAGACAGATGTGCTAGAACAACCTGTACAACAATTAATGACTTTTAATAAAAAAAAATTCTTGAGAATAAAGCCAATCTCTAAACAGGCATTGATTTTCCTTACAGGGCCTATGTTTCCTGTCATTCAGAGGGCAGGGTGTTAAAGGTTAGTAAATAGGTTTTTGGTTTCCTGGAGGTTAACCACAGAACTTAGTAATATAAAGCAGTCTCTGCAACAGTGAAAGGGGAGAAAACTGACTCTGGAGAGGATCACATGTCTTAACTTTTTTTATTATTTATTCAATTGTGTATGTGTGTGAAATGTATGTGCGTGCATGTGTGTGTGTGTGTGTGTGTGTGTGTGTGTGTAGCTACGGGAGAATTCGGGAACCACCTGGACCACCTCCACCTCCTCCTTTACTCTGCCCGGGGACTCACAGGCTCCGCCCTACCAGCACCAGAAGCGCAGGCCGCCCCGGCTTCCGCCCGGCGTCTATACGTGAGGTCTAGGATCCGAACTCAGGACCTTCCGCCTGCAAGGCAGAGGCTTAACCCCTAAGCCACCTTTCCAGACCCCAGATGTCTTAATATTAACAATACGCACCTGATAGTAAACCACCATCTAAACACCTCTCGTTATGTCTTTAGATAAGAAAACATCTCAATACCCAAGCAAGATGCATCCTCTTTAAATGGAAAAGCAGGAAATGCAAAGCATGGAAGATCCTGAACCATCCAGCCCAAACCTACTGCCATCCTCAGGCCTAGGGAATCCTGAGGAAGAGGGAACAGTAAGTTTGTTAGCGCCTGAAAATAGGGAGATCCACTGATGGCGAGATTATTCCAGTCATAACTGGGCTTCTTAATCTAGGAACTCAATACAGTGAGACCTATCCTCATCAGACCTGCAGAAAGGTTTGACATATTGATATCCCCCCCATTGATCAGAGAGGAACTCAAGATAAATAACTGCACACATGGAACTTAGGAGCAAGGGCTAGACAGAAGAAGGGGAGTGCCCCTTATCTGTGAGTCACAGAGGCCTGAGTCCCTGTTACAGTAGACAACCCAATGGGAACTTGGGGACCTATACAAGTAGAGAGCCACAAGGGTGGGAGTGAGAGAGGGGGATTGGTGAAGGGAGGGGAGGATGAGAGCTGAAAGGTAGGGGAGGGAGAGCGTATGAAGGAGGTGAGAAGCCACAACCACTCAGTATGTTTGTATAATAGAATTCTTAATCATAAAAAGGCACTGAGCATCTTTTGCAAGTATAATGATGAAGAAGGAAAATTTTTTACAACTTCCCCATATTTTTGACTCCAGAAAAAAAACAGGGAAATCATCCCTCAAATAACTGAAACATAAAGAAATATTCAAAATAGAAAAGAAATGCAATAATATGTGGAGAATGGGACAACTGAGTATGTTAAACGCATCTCTTTACCTAGAATCAGTTTCACTAAGTGTACTTTCTCTCCAGGGTTCTAATAGAGCATGTATCTAGAAATTTGTGTATAATTTGTGTGTTATTGGGGATCTTCAAAATATTGCTATAATGCCTAAATTATAAGCAATCTATTGGATTCTAAATAACAAGCTTTTCCTCATTCCCAAATCTTAGGAGAGATAAACAATATATTCTTGGTAATTCCTTCCTCCCTTCTTTCCTTAATTCTTTCAGTCTTACATTTCTCCCTTCTTATGTCCCTTTTTTATTTGTTCCTTCCCTCTTCATTTCCTCCCTTCTTCTGGTCTACTTTTCCTTAATTCATTCCTTCTTTTGTTCTTTCCTCCTTTCCATTCGTTCATTTTTTTTTCAAAAATCATAGCCAAAGCTAAACTTATGGTGCAGCTTATGTTGTCTGTCAACTTGTGGCAAAGTTCCTTCCTCAGATCTCCAGCCCTGGGATTATGTGCATAATCTATTTATTGCAGTCAATTATAGATACCAATTTGACAATCGAAGCTGAGCTTTAGGATGCATTAGCAGAATTTATGGTTATGGCAAACCTTGAGTAAACCAGCTGGAAACTATTGAAGTGATGAAGGAAGATCCAGCCCATATTGGTTAGGACTATTCCCTGAGCAGGAAAATAAAATGGAGAGAAGTGATTCAATAAGTTCACATGCTTTGACATATTTTGTCATACTTTTATTCTGCCAAGCAAGGTTTGTCTCTGTGTCAATTCCTGTGCATATGTTATGGTCAGTCCCCTTGGTTCCTCATATTGATGTGAACTCTCCTATCAAGACTATGGATTGTGATGAAAAATCATAAGCAAGTATCATCAGCTTGCTCCCTTAAGTTGTTTGATCTTGAATTTTTCAACAACATACAGAAACTATAACACTATTAATCCAGATTTCTTTATCACCTTTCTGTCATCAAATGTCTACTATTTGACCTCCATATAACAGAATCCTTGGTCTCCTCCATTTCTCTTTCATATACCAAGGACAGTCTGACTCCCAAACAGATTTATCACTATTTGATGTTTTTGCTCAGTATATTTTTCTGACTTACCTGCAATTCATTTATTGTTATTTAAGAAATGCAAGTTAACTTACAAACTTTGGACCTGCATTTTAAAAATATAGATCTTAGATCATGTATTGTTATATTTTCAAGATGAATTTGTTTTTGAAATAAATACTTATTAATATGCTTGGAAGGCATTGGCAATTGAAATTTTTATTATCCACCAGTAAATAATAAGGGAAAATAAAGTATGTTTCAAGATGTACTGAACTTTAAAAGCCTAACACAAAATAATTGGTTAATTACTGGAGAATTTTGTGACATTGTCCCAATGACTGATACACAAGCTCAGTATCAGATACTTTAAAGAGTCTAAATAGATCAACCTTAATGAGTCAGTTGAAGTTATTGACCTTGTTTGAACTCCTTCATCCATTTACTTCAAGTACAAGAATGTAGTTCGTTCCTATATAGAACATAGAGTGTATTGTAGTAGGGCAGCTTGCCCCTTTCACCCTCAAAATGAATGATTTGACCATCATCTGATCAATCTGAATGATTTCACATTAAGTTGACCAAGAAAATTCATGTGGATTTTACATGTTTTCTTTATCATGGAGTACAAACAGGAATTTCGTGTTTCTCCAGAAATGCATTTGAAAGGAATTCTGGTAATTATTGTGATTCGTCTGTAAGTGAAGCTGTACAAAGCAGATATTTCTCCCTTAATCCTCACCCCCACATACCTATTTCCAATCTCTACCTAGTACTTCCTAGTACTTGGATCTTTGAAAGTCATGAACCTATAGTAAATTGCCTCTTCATATTTAATACAATATTGTGCTGCTGTTTTTGACTCTTGTATTTTTGTTGGAATATAATACCCTGCTCAGAAGCTTAAATGAGTTCAACAGTTAGTTGCTAATCATAATCTTCAAATTCTTGTTCAGGGTTCAAAAATAAATAAAATTCCTCCTTAAATATGTGAAGGAGGATAAGTTCAACAAACAGGATAGTCAATACTTGAAATTGATTTGGAACAAATTTTTCTGAAAATAACTTTGAATATTATGAAAATATTCTTTCCATGTATATATAGTCAATCTATTTTCATTGGAATTCTTAAAACTAATTCATAAAGACAAAAGTAATTAATTTTATTCAAGTTACTATTTCCCTCATAATTATGAGAAGCAGATTAGGATTTTTAAAGACAAAAACAATCTAAGCATATTTGTTGTTAATTTGCTTAAATATTGGAAATATTGGTTTTCTTTTTATACAGAATAAAAAGTATTTAAAGAAAATTTTAGATTAGATTTTGTACACTAAAAAGAAAAATTTGAAATTTAAAAAGCCAAATAATAAAAGATGTCCTATTTAATACTTTGTTCAGGCCAAAACTTGCAATTCATGTAATCTACTTATGACTCAAATATCACTGTCTCAGACACTATAGTACTGAGACAGCAAGCACTACACTTAGTTTATTTATTATTTTATTAGTTATATTTTTGAATGAAAGTAGTTAATAGCATTTTGAAGATGACCATGGAATGATAAATTGTTAATCTTGCCAAATAGGGTTAATCTTGACAAATGGAAAGGTGTCACAACAAAAGATTTTAATCAAAAATGTAGCCTAAGAACAAACAATAATGATAACACATAGTGTAGATTCACAACATGCTTTAAGATGCAAGAACAGTATGCTTAAATGCACAATACAATACCAACAAACCCAAATGCTGAAGAGGATGTGGAGACAAGGGAACTCTCCTATATTGCTTGTGGGAATGCAGGCTTATAAAACCACTCTGGCGATCAGTCTGGCGATTTTTTAAAAGCTCAAGATTGAAATGGAATATGACCCTTCTATTCTACTTCTGGGAATAGTCCTCCATAAAGCAAAAATTCACCTCAATGACACAAGCAAAACCATGTTCATTGCAGCACTATTTACAATAGCAAAGTCATGGTATCAACCCAAATGCCCCACAGTAGAAGTGTGGATAAGAAAATGTGGTATATTTACACAATGAAATACTACTCAGCCATCAAAAAAGATGAATTAATGAAATTTGCCAGGAAATGGATGGAATTAGGGAAAATTATATTGAGTGAAGTATCCACAGAAAATTAAGCACCATATGTACTCCCTAATAGGTGGATCCTAGTACCAAATCCACTTGATGAAATATTCAATGATAAATCTCTATAATACCTATAGGAATTGCAAAGATTATAAACAGGAGGGAAGGGGAAGGAGGACCCCTCCAGAAATAAGGAGATAAGGGATCATGCCACAGTAGAGAAAGTAGGTCACCATCAAATATTGCAAGTAAGTAGCAAGACATCTGGTTACACTCACTCACTTTCCTTCCTGGTCACTTGTGGGGGTCCCTGGGGATTCCCAGCTTCTTCCTGCAGGCCATCCTGGGTCCTCTACAAGGGGGATCCCGGAAAGGTGAGTGCGCTGTCCGCCGGCTCCCAGCCCTCCTTCCAGAGGTCAGTCAGACATAACAGGGAATCTAGTCAAGCAGGAACTCATTTATTGTAAGTCCACAGCCATCTTATAAAGGCAGAAACTGCAAAGGGAATTATTGGGCGGGGATATGGGCAACCAATCATATTAAAGGTCAAGCCAGCACTCAGGCTGTATGTAACAAAATTTCTTCAAAACATCCTGAGCTATGCCCTCCAGACTTCCTCTGTCCTGAGCTGTTCAAAACATGCTGAGTCACCCCCTCCCGACTTGCTCTATCAAAACATCTTTGTCTAAACTTGCCAGATTACTGATTTCACCTAGACTGAGACCCCCCACAGTCACTTGCTTCTGAGGGGGTTTGCTCTCACCAGTCAGGAAGGGTATAGAGTAAAGCAAATAGATGGTAACCATCCTGCAAATGGGACACTGACCTCACCCCCCTCACTGCAGTCTCCTACTCCTAGTCCATCTACCTTTGAATCTACTCTTATAATAAGATTCCATTTTCTCTTCTTAGGAGATGACCTCCAATACTAATGAGGATGGAGCTAAAGGTGGTACAGGAATAGCAAAACAAAAACAAAAAATAATGATTCAGAACATCAGAGCACCTACATTAATCACCTGGAACCAGATCAGCCAAATCTTTCTCCATCCAAAACTCAGGGAAATTTGCAGAAGACAGGGCAGTAAGACTGTAAGAGCCTAAAGATGGGAGAAGCAATGATACACATACTCCACATAAGTTAAGGCCGCAGTAGCCATAATCGTACTTTGAATGACTTGCATAATAGTTGAGTTTATTTATCATATTTTAATCTAAACAAACATTTGTAAAGGTAAAATAGTTTGTTTCTTGGTGAAGCTGTTATGTGTTATCACAACTCTGTGAGTTTTTAGAAAAGAAAATTGAGGTTAGGAGATCATTATGTTTCTGTTTTGTTTTCATTATTTCAAACTTTGCAAAAATATTCTCCACAGTGTCCCTTTTTATGTTTCAAAAATAGCATAGAATTTTCTGTGAATCTGTTATTGTGCATTTACAATAGGTCAATATATACTACCAGTAAGAAGAGAATTTTTGTTATCAGTATATAGTTTAAAACTACAGTTCCTATTTTTGAATGCTTATTTATTTGTCAGTATTCATTCATGTTGTTACTGTGCACAAAAATTGATAGAGCTTTAATATTGGTGTCATGTCATAAGTTCACTGGTAATATAATGTTGCCTATAAATACTGGCAACGATTTAAAATAATCTTCACTATAATTTATTTTAAGCTTTTGAATCCAATTAGGATTCCTAAAAATAATTAAAGATGATCATGTTTAAGTTTTAATTATTCACCTTATTTAATGACATAAAAATACACATTTTGTTTTTTATGTATTAGGCAGTCATCAGAGGTAATGATAGAAATTATTCACCATAGGAAGTTAAGCAGTCACTACTTAAATGTATGACAGTTACTTAAGAAAAATTTAAGACACTATTAATTAAATTCACTCTTGCTTTGGTCTTAATACATACATTTATTATTCTTTGACAGTTACTTTTTTCATGTATGAAACTTACTTTCACAATATATAACAAAATCTTTAAGACTACCCACAATTTTATATTCTTTGCATACCACATTGTGCTTTTAAAATATTATGATCACATAAATTATTTGCTGTCAGACAATTACATGCTCAGAAAGCATATTATGTTATGACTTTATTTTCTTCTACTCATGTTTTTTGTATTTTGCTGAGATGTATCAATTTTTACACTCAATGTCTTTTGATTAATTAAATGTCTTCAAGGTAGCACCCTCAAAATATTTAGTTACCAAGGATCCAGTGGTCTGCATACAAGCCTTTAAAAAGGTTTCTTTTAGTTTCATGTTTGAACTAAGATAACAAATTTATTCTCTCTCAAATCTGCATAAAATATTACTTTCAAATGTATTAAAAGTACAAATGCATTTACATAAGAAAATGAATATACCAAAATTTTAAATTATTTAGGCAAATAAATATGACTACAGTGGCTAAGATAGGACATGGAAGAACTTTGATTAAATTCTTATTTTGGAATTCCCTAGAATGCTTGTAATAGAGCTAATAAATTTTTCACTTTATAAGAGAAAATTTGAAGCCTTTGCAGCAAGCAGTCTCAGCTACCAAGATGTCTGCGGTGACTTAGCCTCCTCCAGCTTTGGCCAGCCAGCTATGCCGCCTCTGCTTTGAGAGACTGTATCTTCCCTCTGGAACCGTAAGCTGAATAAACCTCCCTTTCTCCCTTAAATTGATTGACTGCTCTCTCACAGCAATAGTTAAGAGTAACCATTACAGAAATTGGTACCGGGTAATGGAGTATTGCTGTGAGATAAGAACAGCTGGTACCACAAAGTGAAGTTGTTTGTGAAGCTGAGAAAAGTTGGTACCCAGAAGTATGGCCAATGCTGTGATGTGGCTAGTGTGCCTTTGGAACTATTTGTTGGGAGAAATATGGAGAACTTTGGGACTTTGTGCTGGGAAAGTCTTTCCTTCTTGGCAGTTGGGCCAAATGGGCCTTTCTCGTGAGAGCTCAGGAGAGCAATGCTGCGAGAGATGCAGGCAGTGGAAGCCCAGCTTGTAATGGTCCAGAGGAGAACAGAGATTGTGTTTGAACTGGACAAGTGACACATGAAGCCATGTGTTGGCCAAGAGTTTAGTTAAGTTTTGCCCTCGTTCTGAAAGGTTGCCTGAAGTTAAACTGGAGTGCTTGGTGGAGGAAATTTCAAAGCAATGTTGTCTTGACAATGTGATATGGCTACTTTTTAGTTGTCTTCAGAGTTATGAAAAAGAGCAAAGAATCAGGCAGGAAGAAGCAAAAACTGTAAGATCCAATGATGAAAAATACAATGGCAAACTTAAAGAGTTGAACCAAGAAGAAGCAGAGAACAAAATAACTGTTGAAGAGATTAGCTCCATTTGTAAATCAAAGCCTGCTCTTAATTTGAATAATAGGAGAGGCCCTAGCTTGAGGGCAAGATCCTCAGAGAAGGCTCCCACTCATAAGAATGCAAATCCTTTCAGAAGACTGGAGCTAAAGGGTGGAGTTCCAAAGCAAGAATAGGTTTCTCTTACCAAGCAACTGCCCTGGAGTGAAAGAGATGGTCAACATAGAGAAGCAGAATCAGCTGTGATTCAAGGGGTCCAGTCTTGGCAAAGTTGTCCACATGGTTCTGGTTTTAGCGGCATCAGTGATGCAAGAGGGAAGAGATCATGGAGTCCTCCTCCAAGATTTCAAAAATTGGCAGAATCCAGGCATAATGAGGCAAAAAGCCTGCAGTTTAGAGGCCCAAGAAGGGCAGTTTGTGCTGCGGAGTTAAAGCCTGGTTTGCCATTGAGAAGTAAGATGTTAGAGATTCCAGACACAACGTGGGACACCTGCCAAGGAGAGCTGTATACCATGAGAGGAGTCAGCTCAAGACACCAACGTATTCTATGGGCAGCTGCATTGGAGGGGTGGAATCAAAGCCCTTTGGAACTGAGATGATTTCAACAAGAGGCTCACCTGTTGTACTTGGAGCTACAAGATTTGGAGTTTGTCCTGCTGGTTTTCGGTCTTGTTATGGACCAATCTTTCCTGGATATGCCCCCATTCCTTCCTTTTGGAATGGGAATGTTTATTCTGTGCCATTGTATATTGGAAGTATATAACTTGTATTTTGACTTTACAGGAGGCTTTGGACTTTGGACTTTTGGACTGTTGGGACTACTGTTGTAGTCTATGAAGACTTTTAAAGTTAGACTGAGTATGGTTTGCATAATGAGATGGCAATGAGCCTGTGGGGGCCAGGGGTGGAGTGTCATGGTTTAAAATGTGTCTCCCACAGTCTCATGTGTTTGGCAAGGTCATGTCACCTTGCTGGAGGAAGGCAGTCAGAAGAGGTGGGTCTTGAAGTGCATTAGTCCCACCCTACCTCCAGGAGAAGTCAGCCTTTGCAGCAAGCAGTCTGCAGCTCTCAGCTTCCAAGATGTCTGCGGTGACTTAGCCTCCTCCAGCTTTGGCCAGCCAGCCATGCCACCTCTGCTTTGAGAGACTGTACCTTTTGTCTGGAACCGTAAGCTAAATAAACCTCCCTTTCTCCCTTAAAAAAAAAGAGAAAATTTGAAACAACTAAACTATTGAAATAATAACTATGGCTTAAACTTATTTCTCAAAACAAGTCATAGTAAGTGCTCAACTTCTTTACTGAAAATAAGCTTAAAATAGAGGAAAGACCAGATTAAAATATTTTCTGTTTCTGTGACACATGTCTCACAAGTTTTGTCACACTTACTAAATAAACCATGTTCCATATTAATTATTACATAACAGTTATTCAATGTCAGTATATGTGTGTAGTGATTTTATTAATTACCATTTTGACACAGTCTAGAATGGTTCCAGGAGTACCTGTGAAGTGTTATCTAGATTAAATTTAGCCTCTGAGGAAGTCTGTGAAGGAAGGTCTTGATTATGCTAATTGATTTGGAAATGCCTGTCTTTCTGTGGGGAAGAACATTCTTAGGTTTGGATGCTGGACTATGCAATACTCGGAAAATGAGCTGAGCACAAACTTGGATCTTCTCTATTTCTGGGATATGAATGGAATGTGGCAGACACCTCAAGCTATTACGGCCACCACTTTGAAGTCATCCTAGACTTATAAGAGAATAAACTTATTCTCCCCAAAGTTTCCTTTAAGATTTCTGATTACAAGTACAGAAAAAAAAATCAAGGTTACATGTAATTAGATACTAAAATGGACTTAACATATATTATCCTCTGTTAAATTTGATTTTGTTTCAAAGGTTTTTCTTTGGACTAGAACCACAACTCTGTATACCATATAGCAAAGAATACAATTATGAGAAATTTTGCAACATGCTTTGAGAATAAAAATTGGTATATTATGGTTGGCAAAAAAGGACAGTATGTAAGGCTGCCAGCTCACAAACCTGGAGACTGGTGTTTGATCCATGTAAACTCACATGGTGGGAAGAGAGAACTGGCCTCTATCAATGTGCTATTGCATACATATTTTCTCTGTGTCTCTGTTTCTGATCCTGTTTGTCTGTCATTCTCAAAAATATAGATAAAATAATGAAAGCATAAATATTTGTTGAAGGAAGCAATCAATTTGTTGTGACTAGTTTCTTTGGAAAATAAGAAAATTACATACTGAAACTTTATTAATGGAAGAAAAGATATATTTCTTACATTTCTATACTTTGATCAGTGACTTTGTTTTTAATAAAACTTTATCCCAATCACTTTTTTCTCATTAAACTGAGGTTGCAGAAAATTTCAGTCTTTCTGGTACTTTTTTTCCCTGCATTTATGACCTGTAAGTAGCAAGACATCTGGTGAAACTCACTCTTACTTCTCTTCCTGGTCACCTACGACTGAGGAGGTTTGATCTCACCAATCAGGGAGGGGTATTGACTGGCAGATAAAGGGTAACCACAGGCAAATGGGACACTGCTGTGTCCTACTCCTTTTCCATCTACCTTTGAGTCTCCTCTTATTTTAAGATCTTCATTTAAACAGTCTTTTATCTTTGGTTAGGAGGCGATCTTTGATACTAATCAGGATGGAGCCAAGGGCGGTGAGGGAAAAGCAAAACCAAAAACAACAGCAAACCATAATTCAGTACACCCAAACACCCTCCATTTATTACCTGGAACCAGACCAGCCAAATCTCTTCCCATCCTAAAGTTCAGGGACCTTGCAAAAGAGGGAGTGGCAAAATTGTAAGAGCCTAAAAATGGGGAGGACCAATGATACACAAGATACTCCACACAAGTTAGGACTGCAGTAGCCATAATTGGACTTTGCATGACCTGTACAATGGCTGACATATCAGTGACCACCCAAAGTCTAGCACCGATTACAGGGGAAAAGGCTCCAAGCAGTAGGTTCCTTAGAGGCAAGGGATTAACAGTCATAATACAGTTCCCATACTGACAAGAAGCCCAAGAAAGGACTCCAGGCTCTGCCACTCAGTCCTTACTGCTCACTAGGGTGGAAAGAGGGAAGGGGGTGAAAGGAAGGGAAAAGGGGGGGTGGATGCAAGAGGGGACTGAGGAGGGGAGGAGGGAGGGACAGGAGGGTATATCTATTGAGCTCGTATGATTGGAAAAAATTAAAAAAGTGGGAGAAAAAAGGAATTTAAAAAATTCCCTTTAAACACAAATGACATTTTTAATTTGCATAATTATATATTGTTTGCTAATTTCCTACACCTTGAGTTTTTCTTTAGTAAAAATTCCCCTTCTATTTCTATATCTTTTCTGAGGTACATTTGGTTGTCTTTCGTGACATGT
Organism: Typhlomys cinereus; assembly: GCA_023101885.1. Taxonomy (NCBI): domain Eukaryota; kingdom Metazoa; phylum Chordata; class Mammalia; order Rodentia; family Platacanthomyidae; genus Typhlomys; species Typhlomys cinereus. Next base: position 3,294,480 of record JALPQD010000235.1, on the reverse strand, counting down.
GCCTGAGTACTTGCTGAAACATCATAAATAGTTTGTATATCACTGACGAGAGGGAACACCCCCCTTCAACACCTTCTGCTTCCCACATACACCATCAGCAATGACCCTTTTGATGCACAAGGCGTGCACAAGACTTGCATTCACATTTTATTTAAGTGAAATCTTATATGAAAACAAATTGCTCATAAGTTTGTGTGTTTCATACAGATACAAACACACAGAATAAATGATTTTGTTACTGGTATAATATTTTACAGAATGAATTACAGTCAGACTTAATTTTGTGCAGAGCAATTAAATAAAGCTTTATTTTGCTATTCTGAAGTCCCATTTTGTCATTGACTTCATTAAAACAACAATACATCTGGCCTTCTTGACTTCTTGACAAATGATAAACAGCCAAGCTTCTGTCAGAGTCCTTTGATAAAGTTTCTACTTTCTGTGCCCTTGGCTAAAGGGAAATAGTAGTTAAGCAAATGCAATTGGCAGAGGTATCAAGTCCTCAGTTTATGCAGGCAGTTTTAGAGGCAGCCACAGCAGTATTGGCAGGTTGAGTCTCTGGATGATCCCTTCATGTCCCTCTTTCCATTTTAAGTGTTAATAGTCAGCAACATTCACATGCATTTATACAAATGGCGACAGTCTTCTTAAAAATCTCTGAAGTAACCCATTAAAACTGCAACAGAGCTTAGAATTAGATACACAGGAGTAGAACATGTGCATTTGTTGATTAAATTCAATCAGTTTTTTCTTCTTAAGTGTGACTAAAAGCCTTTCCAATTTGACTGATGAATACTTTACCATAAATCTCAGCACAAAATTAGGACGAGATCTAGACGAACAAAACAGCATGACTTGTGGATGGAGAGCTAAATGTAGATGGGAAATAATCACAGGACACATGCGTTATGTATTTCTAAATTTTAAGTAGAAAGTTTCAAAAAATGGGTCACATTAGTTTTGCCATACACCAAAAATGACTATGTTTAGTAATTAGGAAAGTCCAATTTATATTGTTAGCAAAAAATGCTTCTTTTAGCTTATCATGTCAAGATTAAAGGAGGGAGCCCTGATTCAACAAAATTCTGAGGTCTGTGTGGGTGACGGCATGATGGACAGCAATTCATCACTGTCAGCGACTTCTCCACTAGCCCATTCCCTCCAACAGAGTCAGAGCAAATGCCGTCATTTTTAAGTCTAAAATGGTGAATTAGAAAAGTGGACAATGGGTGTGTTGCAAAGTGCTTGTCCTGTAAGTGTGAAGACCTGAGATTGGATCCCCTGTGCCTGTCAAGGAAAGGATCAACTCGCTGGCAATCCAGAGGTGAGAAATCCAGAGCAAGCTTGCTAACTAGGACAGATGAGTCAGTGGGAGACTATTGAAGGGTAATATTGGATGCAAGAGAGCTACTTTCCTCAAAGGTGCATTCACTGATACATCATCCATACTCCAGAAAGAAGTGCCTAGATATATGCCATTAAAGGAAACCCAAGTAAAAAATAATGACTGGCGCACACACACACACACACACACACACACACACACACAAATCAATAAAAGTAGGAATGAAACTCGGGAAGAAATTTGTAATGGGAAAAAGAAGAGGATTAAGTAATAAGGGAAATTTCCATAAATTAATTTTATCAATATATGAAACTAAAATATACATTTAAAAAATTAAGATAATGAGAGAAACAAACAAAAGTAAATATTGTAGCTGAGAAGTAATGAATATTTTTGATCCCTAATATCAAAGTGAAGAGACTACTGAAAATTCTATTATAAATTTAGTATGGCAATATTAAAGGAATATTTGTTATGCATAATTAAAGTTATAACATAATCCTATGACTTTAAACTGTAATTTTTATAACAACTATGCTACTTGTAGAGGTTCATGTTATTTAATAATCCATTAGAAGTAAATACTGAGATTATCAGAAAAATAATTTCGTTGACATTAAGTCCTTTTTAAGTACAAGCATCCTCAGAGTATAATTCAAACTCATGGTTATTATTAAATGCATTGATAATAAAAGTGAATTAATCTTCACCAAATAACTATCAGTGTATACAATGCCTACATGCTACTAAAATATCTCTAAGGGAGAATTATGATATAGGTATATAAATTACTGCTTGTTGGAAATAGCTTTTTAAAAAAATAAGATAAAGTAATAAATTAGCCATAATGTTATGCTGAAGATTATAAAAGATTTCTTGTAGACTTCTTAATCCTCTTTCAATCAGTGCCTTGAATTTAGTGGAATAATTTGAAAAAGTTTATGCTGGGACTTAACCTACATCTAATCATCAGTTCACCTTACGAAATGCTTTATAAATTACTTTGGTGCATATTAGATTCTCCAAGTCTCAGTGCAGAATTGCCAAATGCTAATTATTTTCTCATCCTTATTACACAAAGACATGCATTATTTGAAGAGGAAATTTTCAGGAGAGTAGACTTCTCGTTCTAAAACAGTTGATGAGATTTATTCTAGTCATTCCATCATTTGTTCTGGTTATTTGAATGAGAAACAACATTATATTCTTCTTCATGCAGGTAAATAAAATGCAAACTCATATGTAATAAAATTTTATAGCTTCATTATTGTCCTAAAAATTCTGATCAAACATCAGAAACATGAAACCAACTACAGATAACAAAAGCAAGAAATAGCTACATATGGTAACATGTTACCTTTCAATGTACATCTTTAAAATAAGAAATTTATCTTTTATAGAACAAAAGAAAGATAGGGAGAAGACATATATAACTATGCCATGATACAAAGTTGGAGGTCAGAGAAAACTTTAAAAGTCATTCCTTCCTTCCCCCATGTGGACTCTGGGGAATTGAATTCAGGTAACTGGATTTATCTGATGAGCTAATTCCCCAGGGCAGGGGTCATATAATTATAAAGTAGAAGATGAATGAATGAGTCAGTCATGTAAATGGAATTTGAGTAAAACTTAATCACTGTTATGGAATTGTTATAATTTTAGCAGTTCTTCTTGAAAGAATTAACCTGTAAATGATTGCCTGAGGTATAGAGAAACAAATTCTGTGACCATTGTTGTTGTTTTTTGTTTTCTGTTCATACAAACATAATAGGAACACCTGTCCCCTCCCTCCTTCCACCCCTCCCTGGACCTCCCTGTTCCCTCCCAGCTTTGTCCCATCCTTTCCCCCCTCCCTCCCTTTCTTCCAGTGCCCCCTCACCCCATCCCTGAAGTATCCTTTAATATCCTTTCCTCTGGGTCCTCCTCTCTGATGAGGTGTAAGGACTCAGTGGCAATTCCTAGAACTCTTGCTTGTGTTCCCCTTAAGTATAGGAACACTATTGTGACTGTTAATCCCTTGCTTTTTTTTTTTTTTTTTTTTTTCCCTTGCTTCTAAGGATCCTAGTGCCTTTAGTCCATGCTAGAATTTGAGGGGTCAATGATATGTTGTTGGTCATTGCGCAGATCATGCAGAGTCCTGTTATAATTGCTTCGGCCCTAACTTGAGTGGAGTATCTTGTATATCATTATTCCTCCCATCCTTGTGATCTTACAATCTTACGGCCCCCTCTTCCGCAAATTTCCCTGAGCTTCAGGATGGGGAGAGATTAGGCAGGCCTGATTCCAGGTGGTTGATATAGAGTCTCTGATGTTCTGAATTATGGTTTGTTGATTTTTTTTTTTCAGTTTTGTTGTTCCTGCAATGCCCTTGGCTCCATCCTGATGGGTATTGTATTTCATCCCCTGGCCAGAGATAAAAACCTGTTAAATTAGAATCTTGTTGAGTATATTCAAAGGTAGATGGAATAAAAGTAGAAGACCGTGGTGAGAGGAGGGGTCAATCACCCTTTTGCAAAATGGTTACCTTCTATCTGGAAGCCTATATGCCCTCCCTTTCTGGTGAGATCGTAGCCCATCAGTTGCAAATGATCAGGAAGGAAAGTCTGTGAACTTAATCAGATGTCTCATTACTTACTTGCAGTCCTTGATGGTGGCCTATTTTCTCTGCTGTAACATGGTCCCCTCTCTTTGTTTCTGGTGGGGCCCTCCTTCCCCATCCCTCCTGTTTATAATCTTTACAATTACTGTAGGTATTACAGAGATTTGTCTTTGAGTGCTGAGACCCTTGTTGAACAAGTCATAAATACAGATGACAAAAGATATTAAAACAGGAATTTCTTTTTTAAAGAGCTGCAGACTTCATACCCAACAAGAAAAATCTTGAATTTTGAAATCATTGATAATCTTATAACCGGAAACGATGTAATTTCCCTTTGCCTCACTAAGATACAATTAAAACAAAACCACTGAATCCTATTTGGAATAGTGTTGTAATCTTCACAACAATACTTTGGAAACACTAATGTGCAATAGTTCATATCAACTGTCTATATTCAACATCGACAGTTACATAGACCTTCATGATCACATGAGTCTTTGTGAAGGGTTTTAATATGAGCTAGATAAAGATTATGTCTATGGAGGTGAAACGATACATGGCAGTAACACTGCTTAACAATTTTAACAACTCCTTGAATGTTTCATGAGAGAAAATGTCAAGTACAAACTGGCACTTTTTATTCTGAAGTTTGAAAGTATGGAATTTGCAGAATTGTCCCATCAGATATCTGAGAAATAATTTTTGGATTACTAAAGACTAAAGGAATCATAACTAACTTTGGAAAGCTGTTTAAGATATTTTTCTTCTGCGTATTGTGGATCCGGACAGTGCAAATAGTGATTGAATTTAAATATATTAAGATATTTTCAGAAACAGTGTCTAATCTATTAAATGAAGTCCAATTTTTATTGAGGAGCAAAATTAAATGTCAATGAGTTTGTATGTTATTTTGCAAGAGAAAAGGAAATATGGATAACTCTTTAGTCAAGGATTAAAGTTAATAAATGGAATCATTAACCACATGTTAGTATTACTGAAAATTGAAATGAAGTATACAACTAGTGTGATTACATCCAGTGATATTCCTAGAACTCAGGAGGTGAAAGGCATATTAAATATTAACCTGTCATGTCACCATTTTTCAGATGCAGAAAATCCATAAAGTTTAGAAATGTTTCCTCATTTTTCCCTAGTAATATGTTGATTTTATTGAAATAATTTTATAAAACATAAAAATATTAAGTTTCATGCTTGGTTTATTTCAATAGTATTTTATAAGCTTGGGCTCTTTATTTTGTTTCTAGATATGCTTTCATTAGTATTCTATTAGTGTTTCACACATATAATATTTTCATACCTTAATCCTAAATCCATCCCTCTCCTCTTCTCATTATGTCTCTTCTTCTCACTTTCTAAATTATCTCTTATTTTCAAATCTTTTTGCATGTGTTACCCACTGGCTTTCATCCAGCTTGACTTTGATATCATATATCTGAATACTTGGTGGAGTTGAATTTTATGTCATTTTATATCATTATGAAAAGGAACTTGTATTTTCTCCCCTTCCATATTACCCTTCATCAGTGAGGTGGGAGTCTCTTAAGGTCTTTCTCTTCCAAGAAGAAATGATGATAAAATGATGCCTGCGCAGATATGTGGGAATATATACAACTGCACTAAATTCATGAGTATATCAGCTCTGTAATGTCCAGAAGATAATGTCTGGCAGCTTCCATTTCCCACTTTAGGCGCTTAAAGTCTTACCCTCCCTCTCCTTCAATATTCCTTGAATCTTGGTGTGAAGGTAGAGGTTGCTTAGATGTCCTTTTCAGGAAAAAGCAGTCCACAATCATTTATTTTCTGCATGAGTTCACTTGTGATTTTCTGCTATAAACAGCTTCTGTTGCAGAAGAGAGTACAGAGTGCTCTTCCAATGCATGAGAATAATAGTTGTTTAAAAGGCAGTTTGATATAGTGTCATTACAATCTTGATTTCTTTAAAGGTGAATCAGTGTATCTTTTTTATCTTATGAACTGAAAAATACAATTTTAGAGGTTCCTCTTGCTAGTATGTGTAGAAAGGAAGCTACTTCTTTGAGAGAGTAATATATAATTTTTTGATTCATGTTTGAATATTTCTCTTTTTTTCAGTACAACCATCAGGAGAAGAAAAAAGAGAAGTTAGGGAATAAGAAGAGGTATATTATTTTCATCTTTCAATAGCTGAATAAATAAAATAACAAGTTTTTAGTAGAACAAGGAGTTTATTCTTAGTTTATGGTTTCTGATTTCAGTCCATTATGACAGCAATAGAGTTTCAGAGCTGAATCAGAAAATTAGGGAACAAACCACACCACATACACAAGAAGAGATAATAAGGACATAGTTCTCAGCTTGCCATTCTACCAAGTTCCAGACATCTCTCTATTTCATCTACCTCCCCAATAATGCTCTCCACCGTAGGTGAAATCTTCTCTCAATTTCCCCTATAGGCATGTGCAGGGATTCCTCTAACTAGTTTCACTGGTTTCACAATAGTTTCTCAGATATCAAGCTGATTGGCATTTAATTGGTTCAAGAAGAAAGACAAGAAAAAAGAGGAAGATGAGGAGATTTTTTCATAAGAGAAAGAAGCAATAATGTAGACAGTTAGAATAGGAAACTGCGAGAATGTAACACCAATGTCCAGCAACATCGCCAAGAAAAGCCATACTAAGGCTAAATGCATAAAATGCTAAATGGCTATTATTCACATATTCTTTAAAAATCAAGATTGAGAAGTACATTAGTACTCTACTTAAGACTGATTCTAAAAGAGTTCCACCTTCCTGTTGCTAATATAATTAATCTTATGAAATAAGATTAATAAACTCTTTCATTGCTCTTGCTCATAATTGAATTAATATTTTTATATCACACAGCAGGATAATATGTTATTTTTCTCTCTATCTTGGTGAGAATTATTCTTTTTGTTATATAAGCTAAAGTATGGTTCATCTGAAAATGTGGACTCTCTGGTAGGTAGATGACTGACAGGGTAAGAGGACAATCTTACCTCCCCTATTGAACTTCACTTGCAATCTTAACCCAGGATAAAATTCCCTAATCTCTGAATAGAGAACTGTTTTCAATTGACAAATGTTTTATGCAAAGACATGAGACTAGGGTAATCTGACATAATCATGCCGAACCATTTTTTCCTCATTCAACACTAAAAATACCTATTGGCTGCCATGTTCAGTAACACCAGATCATGAAAGAAACAAGAAGACATGGCATGTCTTTCTCTGCAAAGAAACTTTCTGTGCAATTAAGTTCTGAAACCAAATGGAACCAGAACTATGCACCTAAGTCTTAGTTGAATGTTGTGGTTTTGTAGCTGGGGTAATGGCTGGGGTAATGTCTCAGTTAGTAAAGCAATAGTTATGCAATCCTGAGAACCAGAGGTCACACCCACAGGTCCTATGTAAAAAACTGCCTACAGACACACTTGTAAACCCAGGGCTTGGGAGGCAGATACAGAAGGATTCCTAGAGCTCACTTAGTCAGTCTTACAGAATCTATCAGCTTCAGGGTCAGTGGGATAAGATTTAAAAAAAACATTCAGAGTCAACCTCTGCCCTGCATACACAGAACACACACACACACACACACACACACACACACACACGCACACGCACACACACGCACATGCACATGCACACGCACACGCATACGTATGCACATACCAAGAATGTAAATAATAAATAGAAAGTTGTTTTCCCTTAAACATATTTTGAAGAGATACTTCAAACACATGCCATTCTGAAATAAATTATTGACAGGCAATCCAATTCCCCATTTTCTTGGTTAACAATGTTATATATGAATATGATACATTCTAATGGCACTTTCCCTGAATATATGGAAGATATATCACTGGAGTAGATTTACCTATAATATTAAGAATTTTAAAATCTAATTAATAGCAAATATTCTGTAAGTAATCTAGAACTGTAATCAAGAGATAAAACCTTTCAAGCTTTACTCTCTAGTTGTGTTTATGTGTCAAGAATCAGCAACTGGTATGCATTTAATTAATATATTTGAGGACCTGAAAATTTCATGCTAATTTCTTTTTATGCTTCATTTTAAAAGACATTTCAAAATTGTCTTAAGGGAAACAATGATCTAATGGATTTCTTCTTAATGACAGATGATGTGGTCAAGCTAGGCATCTTGGCAAATGAAAGAATGCCTCTTTTTGGCAGTTGGAGATGCCTCTGGCGTTCATTACAGACAGCAAATGAAAATTTCATTGGCAGTGTGTAAAAACCTCAACTACCTGTAAATCCATTTTGGCACATACAGATACTGCTTTCTCCACTTCTCTATTTAGGGAATTCATAAACACAGTTTGGCTTGTTTATTAGAGTTCAAGAACTTGGCAAAGTACATCACTGTAGCTCTTTTTCATCTGCTGGCTTGACATAAAGGCCAGTGACCCCTTTTGAATGATCGAGATTTTGACAGCTTAATTTCTGTGTCAGGAGTTGCTAAGGTAACACTATTTTGTGGATTCTCTGGTTAATAAATCCTTAGCGATGTCTTTCAGTTTTAGTATTGAAAATAATTTCATGTTAAAGCTAAAATTTTATTTCTGCATTTGCATTTCATTCACTGAATAAAATGGCTGTTTTCTTTTTAAGAATAACTACCTCAAACTAGACAGAAAAAAATACTTAAAATACAAAATCTCATCTCTGGCAAGATGCCTTACACTTTTGAGCTCCTTAATCCAATACAATGAATACATGAAAGAAGAGATAGACAGACTGGATAAGGAGATGGTGTCCTTAGACTTCTACCTGGGACAAAGGCATGGGACTCACAAACACATATATGTCAAAAAAATCAAAGCAAGAGTCCTTAAGTGAAGGAGTTGGCTTTTCCTCACTGTCTCCAATAGTATCAGTCAGTAGAACAGTGAAAGCACCAAAGGATGCTTAAATAAAGTAGCTCAGACATGAGGTAGGTATCCTCACATGAATCACTCAAGTTGAAAGACACATAGGAGGATCAGGACCAAGAATTTGAAATTACTGCATGTTGAATCATGGTGGACATGACTTCACCATGTGTTCTTTTCCCCAATAAAGAATCTTCCACTGAAGCACCTGAGGAAGAACTGTCTTTACAAGACATGTAAATAAAGATCTTGAAACTAGAAATGAAAAAGCAAGCATGGAAGATCAAAACTTGTGTAGGCAGAAGTTTAGTGCCTTATCTTTAACCCACCTCAGACAATAAGACCTATTACTTGGGTTCCAAGACTGATGTGCAGAGAATAGGAGAGCAAATAGGTATTTTTTTAAATTACTTATGTTTTGTCATAAAAATTCGTATGTTTTTTGCCTAGAAATTGACTGCTTGAAAGAATAAGAGAAAAAAAAGTTTTGTTGCATTTGATATGGAATGAAAATTATGGAAAATTATAATCAAATTAATATTTTATACATTAAAAGCAACCTTCCATTAATTTTAAATGATTTATGTGTGCTTCATAACTTACTTTATAATCTCAAGCTGGTAGAAATCCAGAGGGACCTATAGAATGATGCAGGAAAATTTCACCTGAAAAATTTTCCAATACCTTTCTTGAGAAAAAGCAGAGACATCCAATAAACCTGAAGACCAGTTTCCTGTGGCTTCCCTTCTTCCACCAATGCTCCATTCCTTAAAGTTACCACATCTTTGCTAGACATTATCATGAGCTAAAGATTCAAACCCATGCACGTGTGGGGTTGTCTCCTATTTGATCCACGGCAAGTGATAGCCAGACATTACATCACTGACCTATATTTCTTCAAACACTTTGAGATCAAAAAGCTGTCAAAATAATTCAAAATAGTCTCACTGTGACAGCTAATTTTATGTATCAACTCTGTTAGAATACACAGTGCAGACATTTGATCAAACAACAGTGTAGCAGCAGCTTTGATAGCATTGCTTACATTTGATTAACTTTAAAACAGAAGAAGTTGATTAAAATGAGGTGTACGAGTTGGATTAGTGACATCCAGTCTTATTTACTGAAGTCCCTTGAACTCAACACACTTTTTCTTTCATAGTCATTCAGGTTCATATTGCTGAACAGAAATTTCCAGAAGTCTTTCTGTTGCAATTAATTCTTTATTCCTCTCTGTCTGTCTTCTCTTTCACTATGATCTATCAATAAATTTATTATCTATCATTGATCTCTATCTGCATACACAACATATATCTTTGCTATATCTATTATATCTAATATATGTTTTATGTTTATCTTTATTATTCATCTGTCTATATTTATCTACACCTATGGCTTATATTCTTATCTATTTATAAAATCTCTATTTAAAACACATATTTGTATATGACTCTCACAGATCTTTCTGTATCAATTAGCTTTATTTCTCTGTTTTCTGGGACTAACAAGTTTTGAATTAACTCCTAAACCAACTATTGGTGAGATGACCTAGATCATTAAATTTTTCTGTTTATGCCCTCTATGCATGCAATGAACTTTTATGAGCTATTATTCAAATGGACCTCAAGTCTAATTTTTTTCTAATTTATTTCTCTTTGGTACACTTTTAGTAGGAAAAATGCTTCTCATGGAAGCATTATAATTCATGCAGTTTCCTAGGATGTCTTGGAAATATGCTGATAAGTCAAAAAGTTCAGTAAATGAAGTATAATTCTATTGGCTAAGTTTCCAGAGGATAATGTGCATCAATTTGCTTTTCTGGACAAACTTAAATTTCATTGAGGTGTGACATTCACTTACTGAGGACTTAATTTCCTAAATAGCATTAGGTTTAAATCACAGGAAATAGTAAATTAAGAATAAGTCTGAACCTCTGTCATGCTCCATGTTGATGTCACTCACAGCTATCTATACATATGTATAGATAGGCATCCATATGAAGTCAAGTACATCCAGATTAAGAAAGATCCCACGATATCTGGAAGGAGTGGCTACTATGTCTCTTAGTATGACAGACCTAGCTTCATCAAAAGAACAGATTGTTAATTATTTATGGTAGGTTATAATAAATCAGAAATTAGTAGAAGGCAAACAACATTGGATTCACTCCCATATATTTTTACAGAGAGCATTTTCATGATGTAATATTATAATCAGTTAATGGGAACTTATGAGTCACATACTTCAATGATAACATATTTTCAATCAATATCTGTTTATCCAAATATTGATAATTATTGAATCATATCTCTGACAAATTTCTTAGGTCCTTGAGAATTTTTCCTTCAAAGTTCTCTTTCCTTTCAAGATTCACCTTTACCCAAAGCAAGTTAATTGCATTGAAAAGAGATTCCTTATTTTCTGCATCCTCAGTCATGCAAAATATGTAGTAACAACAAAATAATTTTGAATATAGGAAATTAGTAACTTCAGAACATGTGAATTATGATTTCTGAGAATATTATTTGCATGCTGGATGCCTTATGCCTATTTGAAATAGTTTTTATTCATAACACTTGTTTTTCCCTAAAAAAAAGTTTGCTGTCAGGAAGGGGAAATAAACTTTCCACTGAACAGAACAGTTATAATCATTGAAGACAGAATCACACTTGATCTTTGGTAGGTTGAATCTAACTTCTTTTTTTCTGGATATTGTGATATCTAAACCACTCAGAGAATCTTCTGCAAACTGACAGTTGGCTGAATCATATGTAACTGGACTGAATGAGGCCTTACAGATCAATGAATGTAAGTTCTTGGCAGGCTTACATGGAATCATAAGAGAATATTGAAGTAGCTTCAAACTTGTGCAAGTGGAATCTGTGCCTGTAGCACATTTTTATCTATGGCAAATGTTTCCAACACCTCTTGTCTAACAAAAAGTGAAGAGTACAGATTGAAGAGTGAAAAAGGAATTTTACAGCAGTCAGAACTTTGCAAGAAGCTGAAGAATAAAAAGAGAGAAACCAAGTAAGATTTCACAAACATCAATCACCCACAGTAAGACAAAAATCCACGAATTTATTGTATCTCTAGTTCTAGTAGTATTTCCTTTTCCTGTATGCATCAATCCTTTAGAATAATGTTTCTGATAGTTTTAAGAAATTCTGCCATAGATTATCTAAACCTAAAGAAAGTCTTTGTCCTAATTACCTTTACAAACTTTATGATAATGTGGACTCAAGTGGACTAAAATTTAGAACTGGAAGACACACAGACTAATTGAAAATTCCCTCTTTTTCAAAATTTGCAATTCATCATCATCTCTCAATTAATTTGATTTTTTAAAATAATTGTTACATCTAGAATGTAAGAAAGCTAAGAGGTAGCAATAGATTACACTTTGATCTTGCAAGAGAGAAAGCATCATCCTTGTTTTTACTTTAATCCCTTGGTTTGGTCACCATGTTGGATAAGACTTCACCCATGGGCAGATGACAAAGATGTGAGATGAGACTAGGATGTGAATTTCTAAAATATGTCATCAGAAATGGATCTCTATATTAATTATGGTCAAATTAATACATGAATACAGAAATTAAAAATGTGTAATATCCACCAACAGATCAAAATTCAGATGAAAATCTGGCAATAAGCAGGAAATATTGTGAAGTAGATATCCAGATGTAGATAGCATTGACACTTACATGCAGAAAATAAAGCTCTAAGTTCATGTTATATACAGATTAAAAACTCCACAAAGATGGAAACTCTAAAAATGAGAAGGTAAATGTGAAAGGACGGATAGCAATATTGTGCTCAGGTATGTAGATATTTCCTAGAACCAATGCATAATACTTTTCAAAGACAATCTTGATACTTTGATATATTTGACAACATAAAAATGAACTTCATTAGCAAATAAAACACAAATATAAAAATATTCAAGAGAAATATATTGAAATTCTGTGATTTTTACATCCATTTATGTGTATGTATGTATGTGCATGTGTATATTATATGCATGTGTGTATATATGTGTGTATGTGTGTGTGTGTGTGTGTGTGTGTGTGTGTGTGTATACAAACTTGTAGAAGTTGCTTCTCTTCTTTTCCTATATTTGATCTGGGGATCACACTCAGGTTGCCTGGCGTTATGCATAACACTGAGCCATCTTGTTGCACCCCTTATATTTTATGAAAATGAAAAACATTATTTTTTAAAAATTTGAAATGTTGTTTACTAGACATCTATTTTTATTTTTAAGAAACTTGTTAGCATTTTCTTCTACACTTGGTATATTTAGAAGCTCACTATTATTTCATGGTAAATATTAGCAATTAATGAAATTCAAGCCAAGTAATGATACCATTTCATGATATCAACTTTGTACTGAAATAACAAATTTAATGATGGTGAAGATTGACAAACATATTGTGAAATGGTGTGGCCTAATTGTCAAGTAATATACATATATTAATTGGAGTTTAGCTGTATCCAACATGCGGCTCGCATCACCATAATGGTTTCCATTATTCAATGAAATGAAATAGAGCAGTATAAAAGGCACTAGGATCCTTGGAGGCTGGGGATTGACAGCCACAGTAGTGTTCCTATGCTTAAGGGGGACACAGGAAAGGGTTCTGGGAAATGCCACTGAGTCCTTGCACCTCATCGGAGAGGAGGACCCGGAGGAGAGTTTGGCATGCACATTAAAGGATGCTCAGGGAATGGGGGGGGAGACATTGGGGGATGGGGAGGGAGGTGGAGAGGGGAGCAGAAGAAGGTGTGGAGGGAGGGAGGGGACCGGTGTACCTGTTAAGTTTGTATGAGCGTAAATAAAAAAAATGAAAAAAAAAAAGAAATAGAGCAGTATAAACTGTATACATAAATATATTAATTTGAAAATGTAACTAACTGGAAAAAGTTTTATGTCTGCCCACAAAAATTCATTGTAATGGAACTTAGGAGCCATTTGAAAGAAAAAGAAAAATAACCAATTAAAAGGTCCTAGCAGATGAAAACAACAGTTATATACCAGCCTCTTTGAGTTCCCTTCCATTCTTATTTTCCTTTGAGCAACTGTTCAACAATATTGATGTGATTATGAAATTTAACCTGCTTTTTTGATTCTTCAGCCTTTCCAACTTTGAAAGTTGAAGAAAAAATTGATGTCATTAAATTAGCAATTCAGCATTGTGTCCTTGAAAAACACTGTTACAAAGCTTTACATTGGATGTGGGGACTGGATGAATTTATAAATGATTTGTGAATGGCATGCTGTTGAGCTAAATGGAAGTGTTTAAAATAAGTATTCATTGTGTGAATGCATTTGTCCTTGAATGTACTTATCTCTTTCTTAGTTCATTATATATCTATATACATAGTACAAAATCATGATACATCATTATATTTTTATTATTTGTCATCATATCTAGTGGAATATCATGATGCATTATTATATATTTTATTATCTATGTCATCTATCTGCCACATGTCTATTTGTAGTTTTTTTATTCATCTGATTCTATAACACATAGATGTGGGGAAATAACAAGTCTATTCAGCATGAATCTGTGTGATCTTATTTGCTTATTATTATATCTGTTCTACATATAGAATAGCAGAACAAATGATGATGCTAAATAATGGCTATCAGTTTACTAGACTCACAGCTTATTTGATTTATATGCTATGTGTTTTGTGGAACACCATCTCCACTGAGACAATCTTTTCTTCCTTCCTTTCTTCCTTCCTTCCTTCCTACCATTCTTCCTTCCTTCCTTCCTTCCTTCCTTCCTTCCTTCCTTCCTTCCTTCCTTCCTTCCTTCCTTCCTTCCTTCCTTCCTTCCTTCCTTCCTTTCTTTCTTTCTTTCTTTCTTTCTTTCTTTCTTTCTTTCTTTCTTTCTTTCTTTCTTCCACTCATACAAAGTTGATAAGTACCCCATTCCCCTCCCTCCCTTCACCCATCTCTGGATCCCCTTGATCCCTTCCCCTTTCCTTTTCTTTTTCCCCCTCCCTTTCTTTCTCGCAGTGCTCCCCCCCCCCATTCCTGGAGCATCTTTCAGTGTATATGTCAAACTTCCCTCTGGGTCTTCTTTTCTGATGAGGTGTAAGGACTTAGTGGCATTGCCTAGAGCTTTTTTTTGTGTTCCCCTTTAGTCACACTATTGTGGCTGTTAATCCCTTGCCTCTAAGGATACTAGTGCCTGTGATCCATGCAAGACTTTGGGGGTTCAATGATATGTTGGTAATTGTGTACAATCTTATTCTTTTAAAATAACTCTTTATATTTCTCAGCACCTCAGAATCCAGCAAAATCAAATACACTGTTAATTATAAATATTTAAAAATCATAGGTTTTGCTTTGGAATTATTGAAATTTAAATAATCTCATTTTGTTTAGACATGAAAAATTATTAGTAAAAACGAATCAGAATTATTATCTATACCAAAACAATGATTTGAATAAAATATAACTAAATAATTTAAATTAAATTAATTTAGATTAAATTAAGTTTAAATAAATGGGAATGTTCTCATAGTTCTTCAAAATTATTTGCAGTGACTTTTCGGAAAAATATTTGCAAAACACTTATACAATTTTTTTGGCAACTGTGTTCATTGGTGTTTTTTGAGAAATGTAGTATTTATAGCAAGGCAAAGAGTAGGCAACAGATAGTGTGTAATGAACCAAGAATTCCCAAGATGTGTAGTATGAATCAAAATGTGTAGTATGAGTCAAAGATACTAAAGAGTACTTGTACCTTGAATTGAAGTTTATCATGAACTTACATTTACACTTTAGTCTGAAGGCAGAAAAAATAAGTTTTGATTAATTTTACACGTAGACAAGGAGCTAGAAGACTGTATAGTGGAGAGGACAGGTTTTTGTTCAGTCAAGGTCTCAAAGAATGTGCATCACACTACAAAGGGAAGTGATCTATTATCACATTAACTGCTAACTCTTCTTCATAAGTATTATCACAAAATTATCCAGAGTAATGTTTTACTAAGATAAGTGGAAATACAGACTCAATTATCATAGTAATGAATGATTCCCATGCTGATGAAAACTAATACAGCAAATGTGTCCCAATTAAACTGGTGAAAACAAGAATGTCTTTTTAAGAAAATGTTTGAAGCATTCACATTTGATCAAAGAGTGCATTTATACTTTTTTCCTGCATTTAATGAAGTTCAATTTGAACATGCTCATGTAATTTTTGGTTTGTTTGTGTTTTCCTTCTTTATTCTTTTGATTCTTGTACATGTAGATGCAATGAACTTATGTGTTTTTGCCATTTAACATCAATTCCCCCTCTTGTCCCACTTCATGTGTTGTATCTTTCAGATACTCAGATAATTTTTCAAAATAAGCTATAAGTCTTTCAACATTTTTCTTTTTATCTTATACAATTTTTATATTGCTTTAGTAATAAATTACATTTTTGACATCTTCGTACATGCACACATTACATTTTGAATATAGAGCCCCACATACAACCTCTCTCTCTCCTCCCACCCCTGTCAACCTCCTGTGTGCTGTACACATCTGTTTTCCCATATTCATGATGTTAATTGTTCATGTCCAGTTGAGTTTATTTGTGTGACTGTTTTCTTATGTGTTTGAGCTACATATTGAAACCCTGCTAGGCTCATCAGTGGACACACACTGAACACCACATTTACTCCATCACCCACATTCTGTTACTTGCAATAGTTTGGTCACTGGAGTCTCTTCATATTCATGCTGTGGACTGAACCAAGCTTGAATAGGCTCATTGGCAATAATTCCTGCTCTGTGAGTTCTTGATTGACATAGTTGTGTCATATTCTGAAGCTGGTATCTTCACAACCTTCTTCCCTATCTTCAATTGTTTATGTTTTTTTTTACCTTCTCTTTTTCAATGATTACTGAGATTTCAAGGATGAATATCTTTTCAAGCTGAGGATTCACTTATCAACATCCTGTGAAGCCATGGTTCTCTACACTTATCTCCATCCACGCTAAAGTCAGGTTTCTCTTACAAAGGGTAAAAATTACCTTTGTAGGTGTAAACACAGAAATTTAAAAGGCTATCTGATGTGTGTTTATTGACCCAGGCAGAAGTAGTAGGTATGTTTCTTAGATCGATGACCTCCTCAATATGAGTTTTTGAGTAAATTACAGTATGAGGCAAGAATACACTCATATGGGGTAAGCCACAAATCCAATAAGAGAACAGTCTGCTATTGTACCAGTGAGAATATCTTGCCTGTCAAATCCTAGTTCACAACATTCATAGCTGGGTAAGACCCTTGATGGCTTTACCAAAGGCCTTAATAGGACCCTATAATGCTATGAAAACTGTCTGGAGGGAAAAAGCATACAGATCCATTGCAACTTGATTTCTCTATCTCTTGCATCCAATATGTGTGGTTTCTTTAATAAGAGAGTCTTTTTAACTAGTTCTGGTTGGAAACTGAGTTGAAAGACAAACCCTTCATTATTTTGGGGGATTGGAGTATTTCTATCACCAACTACTCTTATTGAGATATCCCATACCTGGGACATAGTTCTCATTTAGTGGTTCATTGTATATAAGACCAGACTTATATAACCTTTGAGTGTACCTGTTTTTGATTCTCTTCTATATTGTTCTTTGCTGATTATCATCTACTAGGTTTCCGTGTGGCTTCTCATGCTCCCTTCCCTTAAATCTTCCCTATTGTCCCCAATTCCATGAGTATCAGAAGGGCTGGTTTAAACAATCTGTTTAGGTTTAAGCCATCAATTAACAAATTCTCAAAATATATGCCTTTAAATAATATATGTCATGTTTCATACATTTTCAATTTAATTTTGGAGATTGTTGTTTGTTTGTTAGCTTGCATGTGTTTTTTTTTAAATTGTAGCTTAAGCTTATTTTTTCATGACCAGATCCCTCCTTTCCTTCTACCTTTCTCAATATCTCCAAAACAGGATTTTTTATTTAAGAAAAATGATCATATTTTATAAAGCTATTCCTTTATGTTTATTTAAGAAATATGTGTGACATTATACTATATGTAAATTTTGTCATCCTTTCTAGTTTTATTCATATGATACTTTTACACCTGTCTCTACTCTTAATTAGAGTCAGACTAAACTAGGCCCAAGTAATCCAAGCATTTGGTGATTGAGGCAGGAAAACTATAATATTAAGACCAATGTGAGATATGTAGAGCTCCAGATCAGCCAGAACCACAAATCAAGATCATGTCTCTCAAGCTATAAGAATAATTACAAGGGATTTAGTACAAACACATAGAAATTATTAGTAAAAAGCCCACACATTATTCTAAAATTATTGAATATATACTTTCATGTACCTGGGTAGATGGAAAAAATATTAAGCAGTCATTTATCTTAGTAATTTTAAAGTCTAGTTCATAGGAAATGTATATATGCATATTTTTTCATTGGAAATAAGACCTCATACAACCCCACACATACACTGTATATTACAAAGAGATAAGTTGAAAATAAGAATAACTAAAATTATTGTTTTGAACTGTAGAATACTGGAAGAAAGAAACAAGTACAGTTTGTAGGAAATATTATTCAATACCATGGGGGTAAAAAGATTCAAACACCTGAAATTCTACTTCTTTACCCATCAATTCAAAAACAGCCTTCAAATGAACCGAAAATAATTTTCCAATGAAGTCCACATTAGATTTGCATTTCATATAATTAAATTCTACATTGCCTTTAATATTTATTTCAGAAAAAATGAGGCACTATAGAATATCAAAAGTACATATTCATGTATTTAAGTGATGTATTTATTGCACATAATGTAAGTTGGTCATTTTAGAGCTATTTTCTCCTATACTCTTTCATATGTGCATATGTGTATTCATGGTTGGGTCTACCTTTCATTACATTGCATACTTGAAGCATTACAGGATCCAGAACTGTCTATTTGTTAGTGACAGGTTAACTAAGTCAAAAGACAGTATGGAGGAAAGTCAGGCACCTCCACTTATCAATCTACCTCCAAGCCCAAATTCTTGGGAGGTTGACGTAGGTTTAGTTTATATGGCTCCATTATGAGAATTCATGAGTTTTCAGACTCTTTCAGCAACTTCCTACAGTGAAGAATAAGTGATACCAGTGGTACCTTCTCAAAATAAGTTATATTCTGGTTTGTGGGTTTAAAGGTACATATTTGATCTCACTTAGAAATTCACAAAATTTCCTCAGAAATTAAAATCTCAGAAAGAAGTGATAATATTTTTGCCCAAGATTACTATTTACTCATAAAATTATTTTAATTAGTTTATTACTGTACAATTTCTGACACAATAGTATTAGAACTTGTACATATTGCAACTCTAGATACTTAGGGAAAAAGGCTAAGGCAAAGTCAAACTAAATATAGACCCCTCATCTTAAAATCTTTTCTCAGATTAAAGCATGATACTTAGTCTGAATACTATTGCTATTATCATTTTGAGCCATGTAAACATTGACAGTCACAAATTTGTATAATTGCTATTTAATGGATAAAAAATTATTTTCCCTCATGGCCAGCCATGATTTAAATGTGAAATTATTCCCATTCCCAAAGTTGCATGTCATTTAAATTTATCATACTAAATTAGCCAGTAATTTCTATGCTTATTTTTCTCCAGATCACAATGTTTGTTGTGTAATACTGGGAATATTTCTTTTTCTCCATTTTTAAAGTAGATAAAGAAGAGCATAAAATTTAAGCTGTTTTAATGAAAACAATTGAAAGAGGTAAATACATACATACTGAAAAATATTTTTTGAAGAGTGGACAAGTTGTAGAGTGTAAAAATTAATAATGTACATGTCTAAAGAGATACTCATAGAGGAGAATGAGGGTAATGGCTGAGATATAGAATTTAACAATAAATTTTAATCTGTTCTTTTAGGTAATATTACCAAACAGGTTATTTCAGAGAGAGAGGGGAAATCACACATAGAAGAGTATTTGGCGATGATCTAGAATTAATTTTGCACAAAGTACATGCACGAGAAATGTTGAAAGTTGTGATGACCATGACTTCATTTGTTATTTCAAATTTTAATAATTTCCCTACATCAATGTCATCAATTTTTATTAAATCAGAATAGAAATCTGAAGTTCTAGAAACATATCCAGAAATTATGAGTATTAAATTATCTCAGTTTTCATCATACGTTTAAAACACTAATTAAAATTAAGAAATATAGACAGTGGAGCTGGAGAGGTGGCTCAGGGGTTAAGCCTCTGCCTTGCAGGCAGAAGGTCCTGAGTTTGGATCCTAGACCCCATGTATAGACGCCGGGCGGAAGCGGGGGCGGCCTGAATTTCTGGTCTTGTTAGAGCGGATCGTGTGAATCCCAGGGCAGAGTAAATAAGGAGGAGGTGGAGGCGTCCATGGTGGTTCCCGAATTCATCCGTGGTTCTATACACACACACACACACACATACACACACACACACACACACACACACACACACACACACACATATACATGCACAATTGAATAAACAATAAAAAATCTTTAAAAAATTAAAAAAAAGAAATATAGACAGTATGTCAATATTAGCAATATGAAATATCTCAGAAAAATATTTTAGTATTACTTGCATAGATTAGCAGTAAGGTTTTAAAACACATGAAAATTCTAAATGGTTACATAAAGGCAAATGTTCAGAGAAAAGTTAAGAAACAAAGTAGACATGAGAAACTATTGAAAAAAATAAGGCAACTTTTATGTTATGGTTTTGTTACATAAGGAGCAAAAATGTTCAGGAATCAAGCAGGTAAATATTCCATTAAGAAAACCAAAATTAATAGGATGCTTATAAATAATCATAGAGATTAGCAACAATCAAAGGAAAGAGGAAATAAAACAGCAGCGCAGGACAAAGTGAAATGTCCTAGTTTTCTTTAAAATCTACTAATTCCTAGAATGCCCTAAAACCACTGCCAGCCCAAGAATATTGTATATAAAGTACAATAATGTATACAAATATAAAAATTAATATTTTTTCCAGAGGGCAGCTGAGTGTGCATGACTGTAGAGGGACAAAGGTGAAATAGGGATTAACCCTGTGGATTCATCTTCCTCCTTACAGATTTGCTCTAAGCTTCCCTAGGCTCCACCATTTCTGGCCAGAAGTTTTACAAGGATTCTGGTCATCTGAACTCAGGTCCTTCTGCTTGAGAGGCAGAAGGTTTCAACCCTGAGCCATTTCTCCTGCCCCAAAAACATTTTTAAGAGGACCCAACTATTAAACACATAAACATTATATAACATATTTCTACATATTTTCACTATTTGCAAATTTTGGAGAGGGAACACAACCCATATTTAAGATGAAAATGGCATCAGTATTATCAAAGTTTTTTTTAGGAGATACTTCATCCAGTACAGATCACAAAAGTCAAATAGCAAATCAAGCAAATAAGCAAACAAAACAAAGTGATTGCAAAAAACCAGACAGCAAAAAGAGCAATCTATAAGGTAGAGTTATTAGTCTTCATAGAACAATTGGATTCAGAAGGTTAAAGCCTATTTTTTATAAATAGTAACAGTAAAAGACATTTAATTATAAGAATGAAGAACCACTATCATAATTTTGGGTATAATTTGGAAAATAGCAAATGAAAATTACACATGTGAATCTTCTAGGGCAGGAATAACTGGAAGATAGGCAAAAATTCTCTGGTCATCATTTGGGATGGAGGGAGTGCAGGGAAAGACATTCTTTGGTAGTAACCTGGGTTGGCTGGGGGTGCGGCTGTCACGGACACCTGCCTTGGTTCACAATTTTTTTAATATATATGTTTTTTTATTTATTTCTTCCACTCATATAAAGTTGATAGGTACCACATTTCCCTCCTTCCCTCCACCCTTCCCTGGATCCCCTTGCTCCCTTCCTGTCTTGTCCCTTTCCTTCCTGTACTTCCTCCTCTTCTCCTAGTGACCTTCCCCCCCATTCCTGAAGCATCCTTTAGTGTGCATGTGAAAGTTACTTCTGGGTCCTCTTCTCTGATGAGGTGTAAGGACTCAGAAGTTCTGCCTAGAGCTCTTTAGTACTGGAACACTATTGTGGTTGTTAATCGCTTGCCTATAAGGATCCTAGTGCCTGTGATCCATGCTAGACTTTGTGGGGGCGGAGTCAACGATATGTTAGTCATTGCGCAGGTCATGCAAAATCCTATTATGAATACTTTAGCCCTAACTTGTATGTAGTATCTTGCATATTTTTGTACCTCCCCATCTTTAGGCTCTTACAATCTCCCGCCCCTTCTGCCCCAAAATTTCCCTGAGCTTTAGAATGGGGAGATATTAGGCTGGCTTGGTTCCAGTGGTTGATGTAGAGTCTGATTTTCTGAATTATGGTTTGTTGATTTTTTTTCCAGTTTTGATGCTACTGCACTGCCCTTGGCTCCATCCTGATGGGTACTGGATGTTACCCCCTGGCCAAAGATAAAAGGCTGTTAAAATATATGTTAATATATATTTATATTAATATATATATATGCTCAATATAAGAGTAGATTCAAAGGTAGATGGAATTAGAGTAGGAGACCGCTGTGAGGGAGGGTGTCAGTCTCCAATTTGCAGGATGGTTTCCTTCTATCTGCCAGACTCTATGGCCTCCCTGTCTGGTGAGATCATACCCCATCAGACGCAAGTGACCAGTAAGGAGAGTCTGCGAGTCCAACCAGATGTCTCATCACTTACTTGCAGTCCTTGATGGTGGCCTATTTTCTCTGCTGTAGCATGATCCCCTCTCTCCTTGTTTCTGGCAGCCTTCCTTTCCCTTCCCTCCCTGCTTATAATCTTTGCAATTACTGTAGGTATTACAGATATTTATCTCTGAGTGTGTCACTAAGTGGGTTTGGTACTAGGATCCACCTATTAGGGAGTACATACAGCACTTAATTTTCTGTATCTGGGATACTTCACTTAATATAATTTTTTCTAATTCCATCCGTTTCCTGGCAAATTTCATTAATTCATTGTTTTTGATGGCTGAGTGTTATTCCATTGTATAAATATACCACATTTTCCTTATGCACTCATCAACTGTTGGGCAATTAGGTTGATTCCATGACTTTGCTATTGTAAACAATGCTGCTATGAACATGGTTGTGCTTGTGCTATCGAGGTGAATTTTTGTTGTATGGGGAATTATTCCCCAAAAGTGGAATAGCAGGGTCATATGGCATTTCAATCTTGAACTTTTTTAAGAATCACCAGATGGCCTGCCAGAATGGTTGGATAAGCCTGCATTCCACCAGCAATGTAGGAGAGTTCATTTCTCTCCACATCCTCTCCAGCATTTGGTGTTGTTTGTATTGTGGATTTTTGCCATCCTAACCAAGGTGAGATGATATCTCAGGGAGGTTTTGATTTGCATTTCCCTGATGGTGAAGGATGCAGAGCGTTTTTTAAGATATTTGTTAGACATTTCAATTTCTTCCCTGATAAAGTTTCTTTTAAGTTTCAGGGCCATTTTTTTAATTGGGCCGTTTGTTTTCTTGGTATTTAGTTGTCTAAGTTCTTTGTGCACTCTGTAATAGATCTCTATCAGATATGTGGTTGATGAAGATTTTCTCCTATTGTGTGGGTTGCCTTTGTGCTTGAGTTCCAATCTCTTTATCTCAATAGAAGCTTTTTTAATTTCATAAGATTCCATATGTTGAGTTTTGGTTGTATTGACTGTGCTATTGAATTTTCTATTAGGAATTGTTTCCCTATTCCCATCATCTTGAGGGAGTTCCCTACCCTTTTAACTAAGGTTTCTAGAGTCTCTGGCTTTACATTGAGGTCCTTGATCCATTTGGAATTAAGTCTTGTGCCATGGTGACAGTCTAGTTTTAACCTTCTGCATGTGGACATCCAGTTCTGCCAGCACCATTTGCGGAAGATGCTGTTCTTTTTCCATTGGACCTTTTGTGCCCCTTTGTCAGAGATCAAATGGCTGTCATTGTGTGAGCTTATATCTGGGTCTTCAACCCTCATGCATTGATCTATGTGTCTATTTTGGAGTCAGTACCAGGCTGTTTTTATAACTATGGATTTGTAGTATAGACTAAGGTTTGGTGTGGTGATACCTACAGCAGTATATTTTTTTTTTTACTCAGTATTGCTTTTGCTATCCTGGGTCTTTTGTGCCTTCATATGAATTTTGAGATTGTTTGACAACCTCTTTAAGGAATTGCTTTAGGATTTTGATTGGTATAGCACTGAATCTGTGTATTGCCTTTGGTAGGACGGTCATTTTTATGATATTGATTCTGCCAATCCAGGAACATGAGAGGTCTTTCCGCATTCTGGTGTCTTCTGCAATTTCCTTCTTTAGGGTTTTAAAGTTTTCATTGATAAGGTCTCTTACTTCTTTAGTAAGGTTTATACCAAGGTATTTCATTTTTTTAGGGGCTATAGTAAATGGGATTGTTTCTCGCAGGGCTTTTTCACTTCTTTCATTCTGGAGATATAGGAAGGCCACTAATTTTTGTTTTCTGTTTGTTTGTTTGTTTTTTATTTTTTATTATTTATTCAATTGTATGTGTATGTGTGTGTGCGCACTGTATGTATGTGTGTGTGTGTGTGTGTGTGTGTGTGTGTGTGTGTGTGTGTGTTTAGAACCAGAGACGAATTTGGGAACCACCATGGACCACCTCCACCTCCTCCTTGTTTACTCTCCCCCTGGATTCAGAGGCTCCCCACTACCAGGACCAGAAACGCAGGTCACCCCCGCTTCCACCAGGCATCTACACATGGGGTCTAGGATCAGAACTCAGGAACTTCTGCCTGCAAGGCAGAGGCTTAACCCCTGAGCCACCTCTCCAGCCCTTGATACTGATTTTTCTACATTTATCTTGTATCCTGCCACCCTGCTGAACTTCTGTATTAGTTTCAGGAGTTTTCTGGTGGAGTTTTTGGGATCACCAAGTATATGATCATGTCATCTGCAAGTAGAAATAACTTGACTTCTTCCTTGCCGATTTGAATCCCTTTTATCTCCCTCACTTGTTTTGTGGCTCCAGCTAAGTCTTCAAGTACAATATTGAATAGAAGTGGTAAGAGTGGACAGCCTTGTCTGGTTCCTGATCGAAGCGGGAATGCTTCAAGTTTTTCCCCATTGAGTATAATCCTTGCTATAGGCTCGTTGTATACCGCTGTTATTATATTGATAAAGGTTCCTTCCTTTCCAACTGTCTGTAGAGTTTTGATCATAAAGGGCTGTTGGATCTTGTCAAAAGCTTTTTCTGCATATATCAAGAGGATCATGTGGTTTTGGATATTGGACCAGTTTATATGGTGAATTACATTTATTGATTTGCGTATGTTGAACCAACCTTGTGTGGCTGGGATAAACCCTACTTCATCCCCATGAATGATCATTTTGATACGTTTTTGAATCTGATTTGCTAAGACTTTGTGGAGAATCTTTGCATCTGTGTTCATCAGAGAGATTGGCCTATGTTTTCTTTTTTAAGTGTATCTTTATTGGGTTTTGGGATTAAGACGATATTAGCTTCATAGAAGAAATTTGGTAGTGTTCCTTCCTTTGCTATTTGATGGAACAGTTTAAGAAATATTGGTCTTATTAGCTCCTTAAAGCCATCTGGTCCAGGACATTTTTTGGTGGGAAGATTCGAGATTACTTCCTCAATTTCCTCATATGTTATAGTACTACTTAAATAATTCACAACTTCCTGATTCAATTTAGGTAAGTTGTGTTTACTTAGGAATTCATCATTTCTTTTGTGTTGTCAAATTTCACAGAATATAAGTTTTTGAAATATGATGTTATAATTATCTAGATTTCTTGGGTATCAGTAGTGTTAACTTCATTTTCATTTCTAATTTTGTTAATTTGGGTTTTCTCTGTCTTGCTTTGGTTAATTTAGCTAGGTGTGTATCAATCTTATTGATTTTTTTCAAAGAACCAGCTTTTTGTCTGGTTGATTCTCTGTATTGGTTTCCTTATCTCAATTTCGGATATTTCTCCCCTTATTTTGCTAATCTCCTCCCTTCTACTACTTTTGGGATCAGATTGCTCTAGTGTCTCTAAAGCTTTAAGCTGCATTGTTTAAGTTGTTTAATTGTGATGTTTCCATTTTTTGACATATGCATTAAGAGTTATGAACTTAACTCTTAGGACAGCTTTCATTGTGTCCCAAAGATTTTGGTAAGTTGTATTTTCATTATCCTTCAGTTCCAGGAAATCTTGAATTTCCTTTTTAATTTCTTCCTGCATCCAATTGTCATTCAACATCATAATGTTTAGTTTCCAGGAGTTAGTATATTTTCTGGGGTTTTTTGTGTTGCAGATGTCAAACTTTAGACCATGTAGTCTGATAGGGTACAAGTTAGAATTTCAACTTTCCTGTATATGTGGAGATTTGTTTTGTGGACCAATATATGATATATTTTGGAGAAAGTTCCGTGTGCTGCTGACAAAAATGTGTATTCTTTGGTACATGGATAAAAACTTTGATTGAGATCTGTAAGGTCCATTTCAGTAAGGGTTTGATTAAGTTCCAAAGTGTCTCTTAAGTTTTTGACCTGTTGATCTATCCCATGTTGAGAGGGCGTGTTGAAATCTCCAAAAATTATCGTTTTGGGGGTTTATTTCTTGCTTTAGATGCTTAATGAATGTGGAGGGGCCCATATTAGGTGCATATATGTTCAGTAGTATGAAATCTTCCTGATGACTTGTACCTGTGACTAAAATGTAGTATCCATCTGTGTCTCTTATGATTTTTTTTGGTTTGAAATCCACTTTGTCCGATAGCATTATGGCTAGCCCTGCCTGTTTCCTGGTTCCATTAACTTGCAGAATTTTTGACCAGCCTTTCATTTTTGGGATGTGCCTATCTTTTGTAGTGAGATGAGTTTCCTGAAGGCAGCCAATTGATGGGTTGTGATTTTTAATTTAAGTTTGTAATCTGTGATTTTTGATTAGTGAGTTAATTCCATTGACTTTTAATGTTATAATGGAGAAATTATTTTTAATTCCAGACTTTTTTATGTTTAGTGGCTTTTATAAGTGTATTATTTGACACTTAGGTTTTGATGGTATTATACTTCCCTTCTCTCCTCCTGGATATGCTTGTTTTTTTCTTCAAGCTTAAGTATCATTTCTCGTATTTTTTGAAGGCTTGGTTAATTAGACTTGTAAGCTTTCACGTTGTCTTTGTTCTGGTAAACTTTTCTTTCTCCCTCAATCATGATGGATAGGTTTGCCAGGTATATCAGCCTGGGTTGACATTTTTGCTCATTTAATACTTGATGTACATCTCTCCAAGCTCTTCTTTCTTTTACTGTTTTCATCGAGTAGTCATTTATTATTTTAATACGTTTAACTTTAAAAGTGACTTTTTTTTTCCCCTTGCAGCTTTCAGCACGTTTTCTTTGTCTTGAGTGTGGAGTGTTTTGACTATTATTTGCCATGGTGATTTTCTATTTTGGTCATATCTGTTTGGGGTGCAGAATGCCTCTTGTATTTGGATGGGCCTCTCATTCTTTAGATGAGGGAAGTTTTCCTTGATGATAATATGAAAAATTTCCTCAGGTGTGGTATTTTGGGATTCTTTCTCTGGTATTCTATGAATGCACATGCTACGCTTCTTCAGGGTGTCCCATAACCCTTGAATATTTCTCTTAACTATCTTTTTGGTTTTAACAACCTCTTCCATTGAGCTAGTTAATATTCCCACTTTGTCTTCAAGATCTGAAATTCTATTTTCTGCTTCATTGGTTCTGCTGATAAGACTCTCTGTTGAGTTCTGGTTGAAGATATCTTGTCTTTTAGTTGAATTTTAAACTCTGCTGAGACTGTTTTAACTGCTCTATGCCCATTTTTGTTTCTTGGACTGTTTCTTTCAACTCCTCCAAAGTGTCTGTTGTGTTTCTGTTCAAAGTGGTTGATGCAGTTATTTAACTTCTCCCTGATTTCCTCTTTCATTGTACTGATCATGTTAATGATCATACTTTGAAAGTCGTTATCCTGGGCCTGGCTTTCTTGTCTATTTTCTGTGAATTTGTTTTGGTTTGAATCTATCATTATGGGGTGAATTCTTTTGGTGGGAGATTTATCTTTTGGATTTTGTTTCTCATGGATTTGCATTTTGACTTGGGTATTGTTGTTTTGTCTCTTAAGACCTTTCAGATTCTGTGTGTTTTTGAATGAACTGATCTAGTTGGTATTACCACTTTCTGGCAGTTATTTACTAGTGCTTGCCTTGGAGTTGGGAAGGTTTGTCTGTTGTTATTATTTCTTGGATGGGAGTATTAGGCTGTTAGTACATCAATTAAGACAGGTTTAGTAGATAAGAGGTGAATATTCGTATGGTAGTGCACTTTTATGATTTAATACCTTGATGATATGTGAGGGTGAGTGGTATAATCCCTGAAGTTTTATATGGTTTGGGGGTGGCTATATGGAAAGTTAATCTTCAGTGATTAAAAATTGAAAGAAGCAGGATGGTTAAAAAGGAATTTACTTATCTTTGGGTTGGCTGTGATGAATCTCACCCATGTGATAGGATGATTTTAGAGGACTTCGGATGTATGGCATTTGTCCCCTAGAACTTTGCTTGAGTTTTCTTTGGACCCTGTTGATTTCTGAGGAGCAGTGTGTCCTCCCTGAGATGCATGGTGACCAGTAGCCTCAGCAGCCAGCAGGCAAGTGGACCAGCAAAGGAACTGATGGTGCATTTTACCTGGGACCAGTGGGTGAACAAGAGAAATCGCCTTCTACAGGGAGGGAGGAGAATGGCATCTGTCCCATTCTAGTTTGTAGCCACTCAGTCCTGCTAGCTGGATGCCGTGCACATCTAGTGGTTGATGCTAACAGGGGTCGCCAGAGACCTAGGCCCACAGATTCTCACTTCAACTAGGTGGATGAAGTCCTCACAGGAAAAAGCTATGACCAGCACAAAGCCCTCACAACAGAACAAGAACTTTCCATATTGTATAATGAAAGGTGTGTGTGTGTGTGTGTGTGTGTGTGTGTGTGTGTGAGAGAGAGAGAGAGAGAGAGAGAGAGAGAGAGAGAGAGATTTAGCAATTTCTGCCCCTGCTATAAAATTTTAGTTTTAATTAGCATAGAGGACCATCTTGAATCTCTTCTACAAAAGTGAAAAGATAAAAGCAAAAAAATATTTAAGGGAAGAGCATAGTTTTATACTGGGCACATCGCCCATCACTTTTATAATAAATACAATCATATATTCAAACTGTTGACTACAAGACACATCATGATGATTTGGATACAAGTCAATCATGCTAGAGATGAGAAATGAAATAAGTACAAAACATGTAAGTAGAAATTGTTACATTTATTGACAACATTTGAATGACCAAAACAACCTAATTAGAAGATGGATTTTTCAAAAATAAAAGAGGAATGGTCAAAAGTATTCGGAAAATAGGATGGAAAGGAAGCATCATTGGCGATGTGGCACATTGTATCTTGGGTAATGATTTGCTCTTGATCTGGATACATGTTGAATTTACATAGCACTAAGTGAGCACTTAATACTGGGCACTAAATACTGTTGAAGAGTAAACTTGCAAATAGATAAAATGATACATCTTATGTTACATGGATTATGCCACAATCAAAATAATGTTTTTCAATGATATACTACCAAAATATAGTTAGCCTAAAACTACTTAATATTTATACATAAGTTTAAGGGCTCCATGAGATTGTAAAATTCACTGTAGCTTAACTCCGTACATGCTTTTATGTTAGACTTTTAAAATCCTCATAAGAAAATGTTATAAGCTATATAGCTCATAAACAATGAATGAAATTTGTTTTTAACATTTTCAAAAGCAGAATGCGTGATTTGATATCTGAGGAGGACCTTCCATTAAACTCAAAATAGTTCCTTGTCATTGGGCCTTCACATGTTGAAGGAAGTTAAGGGAGGGTACGTCTTAAATTTCTTTGACAAATACACTAGTCCATCTGTGAATCTCTTGCCCTCATGACCTAATTGCCTCTCAAATGTTCCAAGTGTCCTATACCAGCTACATGGTGGGTTTCAAATAGCATTAAAATTTCAAGACAAAATAAAAACTCTTATACATACACACTTAAAACCTCATATTTCTTCAGTTGAAATGATTGATATGTGTCTCAGATTTTTTCCATTTGGCATTACTTTTATATTTAGTATGTGATAATATGTACATTGAAAATATATAATTCTCTCCAATTTCCTCATATTAAAGTAGAAAATTTGCTTAATAATTACTTATTAATGCATTCAATTAGAAAATATGCAATGCCAACAATTGTATGCATTAAACTAGTGTTATTATAAATAAATTATAAATTTTCTCTTTCATTTAATTTCATATCTCAGCAGTTAGGAAAGATAAAGTACTTACTGTCATAACAGAATATAAGCAATGACCAAATTATCTTTTTTGACTTCCGACCAAAACATTTTCATTTCTAGAAAAATATTTTTCCCCAAAAGACATGAAAGAATTAGAAAGTTAGGGTAAAATTACAGAGGGGTAGGTATGACATTTCATGCCTATATCTTCCACTACTTGAGAAGCTGAAGAGAAAAAAGAACAACCTGCAGACCAACTCAAATTGTATAGTTTAAGGCCAGTCTTGGATACATATAGTGAAAATGTTTGCAAAATTATGAATAAAGGAACAGATATATTTGTGAAGGTTACTCCCAATAACCTCATACTTGTTATCATTTAGAATAAGATTTAAGTAATTGTCATGATTTGTACAAAAGAAAATGTGATACAATCAAAGTAATTATATCATAATATTATTAATTTAACACAATTGACCATATAAGCAGCAAGTATATGTTAGGAAAGGTGTCTTGAGGAATAAAGAATGAAAGGACATCATCAATACCCTTGTTAATTTCTAAGAATGGAAATACTAATTTATTAGCAATTACTTTTCATCTTGCTACAGAAAAATTATAAGAATAAACAATACTGAGTGTAACTGATCAAAGTTTGATTTCTATTTTGAATAGTACTTGACAATTTCTATGGAAAACCACTAAATTATTGTCAACACATTTTAATAGTTATATATATTTATAGAGCATTTGTTTCATGCAACTTTGCAGGGTAAAGATGCATCAATTAGTTATTTGTCTCAATTTTATTAGAACAAATGGCTTCACATTTTTATTATATGTAATACAGAATTTATCATCTCTTTCATGGTTTTACTTCAAGCAGCTTCTTAAAATTAACATGTCTTTCTGATTAAAATATTATACAATGAAATTAATAAGAGATTTGCTAATTAATAAAAGGACACACAAACTCCTTTAAAGCTGACACAAATTTTTAATATTTACTTTTCTTTCACTAATCTATAAAGTAATACAATTATTGCTCAATTTCTCACACGTGAAATTTTTCTAACAGTAAGAAAGCAACTTTATTTTGCAATATTAAGTTAAAATGTGCGGGAACATCCATATCCATATATATCTACCAAATTAGGAGAAGCGTTTTTTTAACTTTATGTATTCATTCAATTAGTGTTTGTGTGTGTGTGTGTGTATGAGAGAGAGAGAGAGAGAGAGAGAGAGAGAGAGAGAGAGAGACAAGGCACTGTTTCCCTGTGGAGGACCAAGGGTGACTTCAGGAATCATCCTGGATTGCTTCTACCATCTTTCTTGCTTCCAGGCTCCACTCACCAGGGCTGGAAGCATAGGCCTCTTCCATTTATGCTTGGAGGTTTTATTTGGGGTCTGGGATCCAAATTCAGTACCTTCTGCTTGCAAGGCAGAGTCTTAACCGCTGAGCCATTTCTCCGGCCCAGAAGAAACATTCTTTCTCTGAATGATGACTACAATATCACATTTCCTATCTGCAAGAAAGTAAGTGTCAATGCCTTAGATTGTTCTGGACAATAGAACTCATAAAATTGATAAGTAAGACTTAAAACTCAATCTCAGTTTTGTTGCAACCATGAAAAATCAATCTCCACTCACATATATATGGATTTTTAACCCAAGGTTCATTTTTGCATTGGATAAATTTATTTTCATTATGAATAAATCAGGTATAGTCTTAAGGATGTATAAACACAAAATTTATCTTAATAATTGTGGCCAAAATTTTGTCAGAGATTGTATAATATCTAGGTTTCATTGTTACTCAAGAGATGAGATGATTCAATTGGCACGTTTTGCTCACAAATATGAAGACTTTTCTATGGATATATAAATATATTCAATGTGGATATTTCAATTTTTTAGTTATTTGCTAGCTAGACATATTTTCAACAGAAGGAAAACTGCAATGAAAATGAAAATAAAACTTCCTGTTACCCAGAAGTACGGAATAAGAATTTTATTTGATTTTTAAAATTGGGAGCACTGGCAGGAAAGATTCAGGGAAAGAAACGTAAATTAGAGAAGTCAATTTTGTTGGAGCAGTGCCTTTGACAGATTTATGACAAGGTGGAAGAATTATTTTTGTTTTGAACAGAGGTTTGAAGGATTAATGATAAGAAATATAAAAATCATTTTTATTGGTACATTCAGGGCTAAGAGATTTGTGACTTGAGGACTTTCTTTTCATTATTTTGAATCTGAGGGACTTAAAAAAGTAGATTATTTTAATTGTTTGTATATTTTAGATTATTTTAATTGTATATTTTCCTAGAATATATAACTTATTTTTGTGCAGGACATAAAGTCACGTTTACTGAGCTTTCAAATTCACTATGATTATGTTAGAAAGATATATAATAGGAAAATGAACTAGACATACGTTTTTAGTTATATTTGTTCATCTCTTTATGTCAAAGCTAAACATACAGAGATTGTAGGAGGTTTGTGACATAGAGGGTCAGCTTTTCAGCATATTTCATCAAAATTTATATTTTGGTCTTCTGGAAAAGTAAATATGATGATAGTTACAAGTACATGTTTTCTTTTTCTAGGGATTTAAATGTAATAATTTCTTCTCAGTTAAATATATATAAATATCTACACTGGCTGACCTCAGTTCTTCAAAATTTGGAACTAATTATGTTGAATGCATTTACACAGGTACCTAACACAGAACTAATTAATTCAAAATATTTTTTCTAACATTGTACTTATTCTACATTTCATAGTTATTTGATTAAAACCTTCTTCAGACATCTGTCTGATTGCCTCTGAAGTTCTGTAATTTCAACTATCCATCTGTCATAGTTTGGCACAGGTCTCAATTTGATGTTTGAGGGTTTGAGATCTGGGCACATTCGTAGAGAATTATTAGTTGAGTTAAGCCCAGAGAGAATAAGGAGATTTTTTAGTGGATGGGGAAGGCCCAGCCTATGGTGGATGGAACTAGTCTCTGGGTAGGTGAATAAAATGGAGGGACCTGTTTAAGGAAGCAGGCATCCTTGCATATACTTGGCCAGACATCCTGGTCTGACAAATAAGGATTGTCCCTCTCTTAGCTAATACATGGATATGGTGTGGCCAGTTCCCTTGATCCTTTGGTGATGGTGTATGCTTTCGTTTTAAACTGGACTGAAGAATTGTAATCAGACTATCCTAAGCATATAAACCCCTTGTTTTGTTAAGCTATTTGGTGATTTTTATCAGCAACCATGCAGGCTAACTGCAACACCATCTAATACTACTTCCTGATATAGTTTGCACAATCTTTTTCATTATTAATACTTCTCATCAAGAGAGCATCTGCAATTTGTAACACAACTAAGCCTTAATTTGAAAGAGAATAGCCTGGCCTTGCTTGTATCAAGTTGAATCACAATGGATAGAGCAACTTATGCTCTCTCATATGTCTTTTGGAAATTATTGCCATTCGGAAAAGAAATCTGATGATTGGTGTTTTTCCCTTGTTTTCTGTGATAGAGTTTGTGGAGGTTTTCTTTTATATAAGGAAAGGTAAAGGTGCAGTGGTGTTTGGTGACCTAAAGAGATGAGAGAGAAAAAGAAAGAGAGACAGAAGGAGAGAGAGAGGAACTTTTATTCTTCACAGTTTCAGTATTCATTAGCAGTGTTTCCTGAAATTGATATGAAGAAACAAGAGAAGAAACACTGCATGTCCTTCAGATGTCCACTCAATTAACTATCGTGTTACTACATGTGAAAAGATATTCAAGGTTTTAGACATTTGGAGTTAGTTAGAAGATAGAGCTGCACACTTTAGATTCATCACTCAAAGAACACAACATGAAAGCATCCACATTTGCCAAAGAAAATGTTCATCACTTCATCAAAACACGTATTGAAGAATAAAGGAATATGAAGTGATACAAAGAGTAACAATGGGTTAATACAGTCACTACAGTGACTGTAAGATCTCTAAATTTGAGAGTGACTTAGCACACAATCAAAAGAATAAGTGCACATAATTAATGTACCATTCAATTTGTATTGCATTTCAGCTTTGTGTGGTTTCCATTTAAAAAAAAAACAATTCCAAATGTCACATACAAAGAGAACTGTAGGTTACTTCTTAGAATTTTTCTTCTTTGTTGTAACTATTCCAGTTTGTAAATAAATACTAAAGTTTTGTTAATTTTTATAATCTAAGTCCTCAAATTTTATTGAGAATCTATTGCTCAAATTCATTGTTTACAAGTAGTTGTAAACAAGTGTGAAAATCTTAACATATTCTAGAGTTCTTTTGGTTTTCACACAAGTTTCTATGATTTTGAAAGTTAAAATATTTGATTATTTTTCCAATTATATAATGATCTTGTCAAAACTTTAAATTTTCATAAACTGGAAATTTGCACATAATGATCATATGCAAAGCTCCATAAGGAATGTGCATAAGTAAATTGAGCAAGTATTATTAGAGGCTATTACACACATACAATAATTAAGTATGATAAACTGCATCTACCACTTAATACTCTCATAAATGCAGGAAAGATAGATACTAAATGAACCACCTGAGAGTCCTTCCGCCTGTCCCCATTTCTTGTTTGGTTTCCAATAAATCAGTGGTTGCTATAGAGGGCCTCATGGCTACAAAGTTTTCATTTTTGAAATGTTTAATGAGATGTTTCCACTTCAGTGGTTTAATTAAGTGGTCATTATGAGGAAGTGGAAGGTTCACTTTGTAATTGCATAAAACTAGAAACATCCTTCAGGATAATGATTTAATTTTAAAGCTTCGGAGAATATAGAATTAAAATCTACCTGCTGTAGTTAGGTGTATCTTTAAATGTACATATTGTTATTCTTGTGCTTTTCCTTCAGTGCATTTATTTTAAAATTCTGATTCATACTATGTTAGAAAAATTTAGATTGTACTGTCTTGGAGAATAAAGACAAGTCAAAATGACCTCTTCCATAAGAAAAGGGTTGTATCAGAGATGTGAAGTCTAAAAAGATAGGAAATCTTTCATTTCCAGTATGTTCAAGTGTACTGAAGGCAATGCGCAACATGTAGATTTGTGGAATTACAACTTTGTGTTTTCTCCCATGGATCATTTCTTCCATCATATTAGGACTTACCAATTGACAAAAATGGTAGAGGAGAGCTCAGAGAAAATACTTATTTGAATATAAAAGAGAAAGTCATGCTGTGTGTTAAGTAAAATGCAGAAACAACCACAGCAGGACAAGAGTGAAGCACATATAGAGTAATGAAAAAAGTATTCAAAAGTCAACAGTCAAATAAGCCTGTATAAAAAACAAATGTAGAAATGTGAAGACCACTTTAAAATGCAACAGACAAATAAAATGAACACGGAATGGCATTTTTCAAGTGGGATATGGCATTTTTCCTCTGTTCATAACTAGGTGCTATAATGCACTTTGCTTTCAATCTAAACTAAGGAAGATGCTATGCTGTATAGGAATTTGAAATATTCCATGCTGGAAGAGGATTCATAAATTAAAAAGGTCATTTGCCTCAGAAAGTTGTTGAAACTTAGATGAGCTGGGGTGTATCTCTCACCAAGAAATTTGTAAATAACTGCTGGGGAAGGGGGTAGATTTCCTGTTCAATCTGAAGTAGACTTCAAGCAGCCCAGAAGTCTAGAGGCGGCTTTCTAACAAGCAACTTGTGCAGAAAACTCTCGGGATGCAGGTTCCATTAGTCTTAACCACATTGTTCTGGTATTGTGGCTGTTTTTATGTCTTTCCTATAACTGGAAATAACCTAAATAAACTTATTTGCTTGCCAAGTTGGACCCTAGTGTATTCATTACTTTGGACTATTGTGGAATCACTTCCAAAGTGTATAAAGGTTTGTGTGGCATCTTCTAAGGAAAGTTTAACACAACACCAAGTCATAAAGTGAAGAATACATTGAAACTGAAAGGGATATGGGAAAATACGATTGTAACATTGGATAGCAATGGCACTGAATGCGGGCTAGCATTGACCCTGTCTCTGCTGAAACCAAATTATTTGTAAATTTTGAAGATTATTGTAATGGTCCTAGCCAGTTAATAAATACTGATGAAGAATGTCTAACCATTTATGTTGATTCTTCTTAGTTAATTTCATATATCTAATATTTTAGTATTAGTGTATTTAGTGTATTTCATATATTTTGTAGTCATTTCTGTAGTATATTTTAGTATTACTATTTAGTATTTCATATATTTAATATTTTAGTTTTAGCATTTTTATTGTATTTCATAGATTTTTGTAGTCAGTCACATGATGAATAAGATTTAATAGTAGGAAAGGACAATTCTTAAAACAAAAAAAAGTCATAGTATAATTAGAAAATTTTTTTGTCAACTATTATAGTACAGTTTGCCAAGCACTTTTGTCAAAGAATGTGTGAAAACAATTCTAATACATTTATTAGGGTCAAAATAAACTTGTACAGTTTATGTAGAACAAGTCTATTAGACAATGTTCCACATGTTGAATTAAAGTTAAATGTGGATACAGAGGTGTAGGAAAATAAAAACAGAGATAGTGAGGAAGTGTTAGATGAAGAGCATTGCTGACAGAGATCAGACTAGTACAAAAGCGGTTTTACTAGGAAAAATAACGCATATGCAGAAATGGTTTACTAATGTGAGAATGTCGTTCAGTCCAACAGAAGACAGTTCAGAAACCAAATCACATTTATCACTACTTTGCAAATTTATACAAAATTATACTATAAAATATATGAATTTTAATTTATATTAAATGTACATGGGATTTCATTTGTATTAGAAGAATAAAAGTTATATTGTATTTTCTTGAAACAAAAATTAAATAAATAGAATATGTTTGCAGCAATTATTGAAACAAACACATACTGTTGCTGCTATTCTCTACTGTGTAAGACAACAGTCATGTAGTTTCTCCCATGTCAGTTTCATAGAATTTGCTAGAAGCTATTTTGTCATGAACTTTACTGTATAAAGGCCTATTTGATTATTTTTATATTCAAAATCTTTTGAAATTAATTTTATGAACTCATGATATTACTTGTTATCAATGAAATTTCTGGAAGCTTGATGCTGTTCATGTTAATAATTATCCTTATTTTAACTGGTTTATCAAAAGTTAAAGATGTTTATTTTTGAAGTATTGGAAGTGAAGATAAAGTTCAGTAATATAAAATTTTCTGAGATTCATGAGGATCACATCAAGAACCAGAACCTTAAATTAATAATAGAAATAAGGAATATAACAAAATGATGAATTTTTATTATTTTAAGTACTTAACTGCTATTCATTAATATCCATTCTTGACTTTAATTTTGTTTCTATTGCTTGGAATAAGTTTTAAATCTTTTTTTTTCTTTTTACCTGTGTGGATGCAGATATGTGGGAGCAAGTGTGTGACTGTGTAGTAGAGGGCACTTGAATGGTTGTTCCTGCAGAGCCCCAAGGGTGACCTTCCAGGGTCATATTTACAGGACCCAGTGATTCCATTGATATTTTTATGTGAGACCTGGGATCCAAGCTTAGGTCCTTTGTGGAGAAAACAGAGGTTTTATCCACTAAACTATCTCTCCAGCCTTCTCTTATTTTTAAGGGTGAAACAATATCACTGGTCTATACCTTTTTTGCTGATAAAAGCATTTAAAAATTTAAGTTTGCCATGAAGAATCAATTTACTAGCATGTTATAAAATTTTGATGTGCTGAGTTTTCTTGATGTTGTATTTTGACTTATTTAAGTATTTTTCCATTTTCAGTTATTCAGTATCTTACCTATCAAATTGTAAAGTCAGTACTAAATATTTTCCAAATATTTGAGAATTTCCTATGTTTTATTAATGCTTGTTTTCATTATGCCTACTAAGGTCAGAGCATATACCGCATATACCATTTGCCCAGATTTTTTTTTTTTTTTAACAAAAGTAACATGTACATTTCATGACCAAACATGATTAATCTTTGAGAATAAGTTTCATATTCCTTTGAGAAAGAGTATGCTATGGTATCATTAGATGGCAAGCTTTATGAAAATAAATAAATTTCATTTGGAGTACATGCTATCAAATCTTCAATTTTCTGTTGATTCTACAATAGATGATTTATGGTAGGTAATTATATTCATTTTAAACTTTTGTAATTATTTATTGTATTTTAATATATTTAATATTTTATTCATCTGTTTGCTTATATAAAAGGGAAAGAATGTAGAAAGGAGGAAGTGAGTAAGAGAGAAAAAAAGAGAATATGTAAAGAAAGATCAGATTTTGCTTTATTTGAATTGCTTTTCCTCCTCCTCCTCCTCTTTCTCCATCATTGAATTTATAGGTTCCATAAAAATAAATTTTAGTTATTCTTTTTTCAAATGATTTTCATTATCTAGCTCTTTCCAAATTTGATGTCCCAGAGATTATTATTTTCTAATGTTTTCTTATTTTTATATCTTATATTTCCTATATATATATTTCCTATTTATAGACTCAAATCGGATGCATTTTTATTTCTGGATTGTCTATCTGTTTGCAATGTATTCAGCTACAAATGCTACTTGCACAGACTCTCATTTCATCATTTTTTAAAAATATTTAGATTTTTCAGCTAACACCAACATTTTTGTCATTAATAAAACTTAACAGCTTTTACTAGCCATTAAAATCTCCATTTGTTGTCTTAATATGTCTTTCAACTTTTATTTTGTAAAAAAATTTATTTTGTTTAGACAAGTATCTTATGATTTGGTCATTTTTCAAATATTTAACATTTAACATTTTTTCTAGAATGTAAATTGGTAAAGATCACTTTATGTCATTTGACAGAGTTTCTAGGATCTTGCATAATATATCGTTTTTATTTGACTTTCACTTTAAGTCTGCTTATCCCTATTACAAAGGTGTGATTCTTCCTGATTTTCTTTTGAGTTCCTTCGTTATAAAATGGGTGTTTTGTAATGTATACTGAACATATTATACTTTGGAAGTATCATAGTCTTAGAAAAATGTTGAATGTTGCTTTAATAGTTACTGCCTCCATTCCCATCATGGCAGGATACACAAGTATATTCTAAATCCCTAGAACAAAAAAATGAAAATTATGTACAATTCTTATGCATTTTGTTCTTTTATGAATTCCTTCTGAGCATAAACTCTAATTCACTCATGTCGCTGCCTTTCTCACTAGGCAAGATTGCTAAGGTTACATGGGCATACCTTCTCACCAAGGTCTGAAATGTATCCCAGCAAAAAAAAAAAAAAAAAAAAAAAGGAATCATGGACTTTGGCTCTTTAGTTTTACTACTATTCATGTTTCTTTTTCCACATTTCCACTCTGCAATATTTAGAAGCGACTCTATCAGGTAGTGATTTAATATTTGAAACATTCATAAAGAGTACCTCTACCAAAAATTACTCTTTTGTTTGCACATCTTGCAAAGAATTTTATATGGTTGTTGCAGTCCTGAAAGGTTGCTGATAAAATAATAAAACTGTTTAAAGCAACTGAGGAGTTTTATTCTTTGCTTATGATAGTCCAGGTACAGTTGCTTGTCCAGCTTGGTAGAAGAGTCCACACAATACCAAGTGTCAAGGGAACTGGCCATACCTTATCCATGTAATGGCTGAGAGAAGGACAATCCTTACTTGGCTAGACCAATATGTTCAGTATGTCTGGCCAAGTGTACAACAGGACACCGACTTTCTCAACCAGTTTCCTTCATCTTTTTCATCTGCTCAGGGCATAACTAGTCCCAACCAATGCAGACTGAGCCTTCCCTATCAACTAAACAATCTATAAGTTCACTCTAGGCTTCACTCAACTAATTCTCTACAAATGTGCCTAGAGCTGGAACCCTTAATAGTCTAGTTGACACCTATGACAATTGTGGAAGCTGCAGGCTCTAGCAATAAATACTCTGGCAAGAGGAGACCATCAATGTCATAGTGACATGATTTGATAAGGTAGAATCAACTACTTTCTGATTGTTTCTAAGGCCTGCTTTTCAGCAGGGTGCTTATTCCTGTTACTGTAAACCAGGCTAAGAGTCAATTAACAGTAGGTCATAGGCCCTCACTGGAATAAATTATAAAGTTTTACATATGCACCAATTATTAATTGAACTAATATCATTATACCACAGATAAGAGATCTCTATACTTGACCTAGAAGTTTCCTACTACTATATACAATGATTAATATAGATCACAGATAACATTAGTGCAGAGAATAAGTGCTTTTGACTAATTAGTCCTGAGTATGACATCTTAATCACCCCTACCATGACTCATGTGGAATTTCTCTGGTGGCTTAACACAAGAACAAAAAAAAAACACAAGTGTACAAAAAAAAAAGGTCAGATAAATGGTCTGCACAGGTCCTGATGAGAACTGGTAGCAGCAGTTGTCCCAAGCATTTATTGCTATATTAGTAAACTAGTAAATACTATATCAACAGGTGTGCAGGGAGAGGGAAATTGGTGATTCCCTAGGTTTCTGTGAATCATACAATGTATTCTGAATGGAAGTCAAAACCAAGCACAGGTAATCTTATCTGGAAGAGACAGGCAGCCAGGGATCTGCCCAAGTCATGTCCCAGTCCTGCTGAGAAGCAGGCTGATCTTGCCAAAGCCACACTTCCCTGGAACAGCTATCGGGCTGGCCAGTTTTACCAGGCCACAACTTCCCTGCCTCAGCTTCGCTGGTCCAGACTCCATTTTATAATGTGACTTTGCCTTCTATGTTGCAGCTGCGCTTCACATAACCTTTCAACAAGCCTTAGTATACATGGCAAAAGAAGCTTAAGAATGCAAAAGTCAGAGGTATGAAGAGGTGTGGCATTCGATATCTTCTTGTCATGAAAGGGATGCTGCATCCATGAGCTGACAAAACTGTGTATAATTTTACAAGACTTGCACAAGATTGGTCACCAATATTTCAGTTTGGAAAGAGAGACATCTTAAGAAGTACCACGTTTTACTGAGAGATATTGAAGAATTGATGCTGAATTGGGGTGGACTAATTTCCTTAATGATATACCCATGAATATATATAATCAATGCTTGTACACAGGCCAAGGTAAATGTCATTTAAAGATAACCTAAGTGAATCTCAGTGTTACAAAGCAGAAATTCATGAAATTAGGGGACAATCTCCAATGAGATTGGGTAATATGGAGGAGTATGACATAAATCTGTTGCATTCATGAATAAAATATCAATTTAAAATGTTACTTTGCTTCAAAACAATAGTAAGTAACATATTTGGAAAAAATAATGTTTGCAAAGTACTTTTGAGTATTTCTAATTCTACTGACAGCAAAGAAGCAAATATTTCAAAAAAATTGTATCTAAACTGTATAAAAGATTGTTACTCTATCAAATGCATTCCTCATTTATGAATCTGAGAGATACAAGTTAGTTATTAATTTGGGGGTACACTTCTGTGCTCAAGGGGAATTAGAAGTCCTTGGCACAACACACTGAGTGTGATTCCATGTGCCAAATATCAGAAGCAGAGTATAAAACACCTTCCTGAAGCAATATTTTTCCCTTCAAATATTTTTCCCTGTACCTCTGTGGAATTCCTGTCCATCCCTGTTGTACAGCTCACCCAGGTAGTTATGGAATGTGGTAAGATGTGGAATGAAAAAGTGCTTATTTTAGCAGCTGCAGTGTGAGGTAGAAATGAAAGTTTGGCAGGATAAGGGCAACAGGGAGAGATAGCAGATCAATTAGGGAGTCATTTCAGAAATTTGAATATGAAGTTATGAATATAGATATAACATGGTGTTTTTTTACTTTCTTTTATTCAATTGTATGTGTGCATGTGTGTATGTATGTATGTGTGTAGAACCACGGGAGAATTCGAGGAAACACCATGGACTACTTCCATTTCCTCCTTGTTTACTCTGCCCGGGGCTACAGAGGCTCTGCCCTACCAGGACCAGAAATGCAGTCCGCCCCTGCTTCTGCCTGGAATCTATAGGTGGAGTCTAGGATCCAAACTCAGCACCTTCCATTCGCAAGGCAGAGGCTTAACCCCTGAGCCACCTCTCCAGCCCTGATAAAACATGTTTAAATATAGTGCCATGGAACAGAAGGGAAAACAAAGATATTTTATCGGCATATTCGGAACTGCATAAGAATAAAACAAATGATCAAAATGAAAAATAATCTGGGGGATGAAGAAAAGACGGCAAAACCCATAATTTTTGGAAATTAGAAGGTATCTATAAGAATTAATATATAAATGTAGGAAGTAAATGTAATCTCCTTGAAAATAGTCAAGTGTGATCTAAGCTTATAGTTTAATTTTAAAGGGCAATCTTACAGACAGAGTCCATAATGGATACAAATAAATTTTAATTTAAAATAGAGGCAACATTGGGATTGCACATAGATAAACCACTAATAACTGGTGATTGATAAGTGCTTATCCTTTCTCTTCACCGACACTGAGAACACAGCTGTTAAGCCAATGTGAATATCACTGAGCAATTTAACTGTCTCTCTCCATCCAGTATTAATCCTCAACAGGCTTTCCAGGGAGGTGTGATATCTAGTGATAGCCTTTCCTTTCTGTGGTGAAATGCTGATTGGCCAAATCTTGTGCATGTCTTATAGAAATAGGCACAGATTCAATAAATTCACAGTTGATGTGACCTCGTCATGTCTGAAGGATACTATCTATCTGAATCTCTCACCATCACCCCCTAGCTTGGTAGTCTTACCTCTTTCTCCCTTTTAAATGATGTTCCCAAACCTTGAAGTCAATGTTCTGTCTCCAGGCCAAGTTTTCTGCCATTTGTTTAATTGTAATTATCTCCATTAAATACCTTGGCTTCTGAACTTTACGAAAGTGAAAGAAATATAAGCACAATTTGCATCACTTTCTACTTCTTTAGTATTGATCCAACGTGACCTGCTTTACAAGCCCCTGATGGCTTGACTTTGAACAATGAGTCGCAACCA
Source organism: Typhlomys cinereus (assembly GCA_023101885.1). Taxonomy (NCBI): domain Eukaryota; kingdom Metazoa; phylum Chordata; class Mammalia; order Rodentia; family Platacanthomyidae; genus Typhlomys; species Typhlomys cinereus. The sequence goes on along the minus strand of JALPQD010000235.1, from coordinate 3,251,268 downwards.
TTTTTTTCCTTAAGTTGCCTTTCTTAGAGTATTTTATGAACACAGTAAGAAAAAAAAAAACTAAGATTGAAAACTGGTATGAAGAAGTGAGACCAAGTGTTATACGAAAAATTACAATGGAGTTCCTAGGGCTATAGAAATGTTTTGTGGCAAGAATGAGGAAAAGTTTGGTACTTTGTGCTACAAGAGTACAGAATGCTGAAAGCAGAACTTAAAAAAACTTTTTTTTTTTTTTTTTGGCTGGGAACTCGAAAGAGAAAGCATCAATACTCAAGTTGAGCAAGGATTTTTATCAGGATTTGACCACAGATTGTTCACATAATATTGTAGTTAAGAGTTGAGCTCTATTTTTCCTGTGTTGGAAGAACCTGAATGAAGCTAGATTTAAATATGATGGACTAATTAGTTCGATAGAAAGAATTTAAAGAAAAGCAGAGCTTTAGTCTTGAGAAAACATCACAATTATTAATGTAGTCAGCTACCGGGAAAAAGAAACTTCCTGTGCTCTCCAAGAGACAGAGAATAAAACATCCTTCTGAAGCTCCATTTTGTTATCACTCAATCCATTTAAAGGAAGAAATCTAAGCTACTACATATAAATTTGCCTTCCATGGGCCACCACCTAGAGCTGACACAGCTCTGATCAAAGACATCCTGGATACATGGTGAACTATGAGAAGAAATTGCAGCAGTATCTATATGTTTCTGGTTTTTCAGACAGAAAAGATGCAAGTCTGAAGGGGTCACGTTTTACTGCAAAGTTCAAAAGGGCAGCTGAGGCCAAGCACTTTTATCATAGAAAATGTGGATCTGCATTTCAACATTTAAATTAATTGACTATTCTGCGTTCCTTCATTCTCTTGGTGGATAGTATCCAATTGCATGGATACTTCGTGGTTTATAAGGTTTTTCAGAAGCATTTTATTTTAATGTATTTATTGAATCTACTAACGAAATAAATTTTGTGATAACAAATGCTAAAATGATTGCCAGGTTTTTCACTTTAGTTACTTTAGGACTAGACTATTAGGGAAAAGTGCATACAATAGTTTGCACTTTTATCCTTTTGCATGAGTTTTATTATGTATCTTAAATTATGAAACACTTAATAATAATGCTCAATTTCACAGCATTTGTTATTTCTAAATTATTTCACTTTACCAAAATAATCTCTAGATAAAATACAAGATGGTATTTCATTGCAAAACAAATATGTACATATGAAATACACCCATTAGTATGATAAATTATTTCCAGAATTTGTAATCATGCTTTTACTTTTCTCTATTCTCATATGTCTAGTGCAGTTATTTCACAGAAGTGAGAAATTATTATGAAAGATTTATTAGTGCTTTAGTCAGATTTTAATATTTGACCTGCATTAATTAATAAACTAGCTAGATGTCTGCAGGACTTAAACATATTCGACTTAAAGCATACTGGTTAACAGAATATTCACATAAGAATTACTCGGGAAACATTTAAAAATGGCACATAGCCAATAACATAGTCACTGAAATAGCTTTTGTATATTAATCTGTCCATCTCTTAGATTAGATTGGATAAGTTATACAATTAAATAAAACTACTGCCTGCCTGGAAATTGAATATCTTTAGAGAAATGCATATGGATAGAAATTGAGACATGTTATCTTAAAAGCCAATGTGCCGGGTTATATTACTATCTTATTATACAGAAAGATCTTTAAAATACATATATCTTAGATTTTTTTACATAAAGATTCTCAGTTTTTTTTCTTATGAATAAAAAATAGAAGCAAACTAGAAAATAAGTTTTAAATATACTTAAAATAGCATACATTTTGCTATTTTTATTTTTAGGTAACTGTTTTTAAAGTGTACCATCTGTTTGATAAATGTGACATATGTAATCACTCACAATCAGGAGATAGGGTAGAGAAAGATAAAAGTTGCAGGACACATGATAAATTTCTCACAAATGAGGCAGAACATAATTAGGTATAGGTAATTTTTTACGACAAAAATATGTTTGAAAGAATTTCAATCATTTCATTTGCAAATTGAGTATGTGCTGCTTAAATATCTTGAAACAGTAATTAAGACATAAGCTTAGGAATGTGTAAAGAAAACAGAACAATGGAATGAATTCAAAAGTACTGGCTTTGTCTTTTGAATAACCCACTGCAAAGCTAATGTTGCTGAAGATAGGAAGATGGTTACATTAATACTAGGTTGTAAAATAGCCAGTATTAGTACAAGCTATACATAACACGTTAAATGCTAAACATCACTGACAGTAAGTGGGGTCTGCTACAGCAATAGTTTTAGTAGTATGAGCCTGCAAATCTGTTTGAATGATTTTGTAGTAGGAATGAAATGTGAAGTGTGTTAAAGAAGTGTACACACACACATACACATACACAACAGATGAAGAAAACATAGAAAACAGCTGTCAAATCATTAGGAAAACATCATACCCTTTCCAAGAATTGTATGATCTCTGCCCTTTTATCAACCTGTAATCTCTGATTTCTCCCTGAATGTGTTAACCATCCCTCCTTTCTTCTCATTACAAATGTCTTCATTAATGTTCTAATCACTTCCCTAAATGTGGTTATATTTGAACTCGCCATCTTAGATCCAACAAGATTCTCAAACAGATGAAGAAAACATAGAAAACAGCTGTCAAATCATTAGGAAAACATCATGTCCTTTCTAAGAATTGTGTGACCTCTGCCCCTTTATCAGCTTGTAATCTCTGATTTCTCCCTGAATGTGATAACCATCCCTCCTTTCTTCTCTTTACAAATGTCTTCATTAATGTTCTAATAACTTCCCTAAATGTAGTTATATTTGAACTCGCCATCTTAAATCCAACAAGATTCTCCCTTAGACATAAAATCAGATGTCTAAACATCTGTGGTTCATATACCTTCACTTGCTTTTCTTTGTCTGCACTGCAAATCATTTGGGGATGAAAATCAGATATCAGAACTTTTCACTCCACTATTAAAACTAAGTGGTCATATTATCAATCTTCTTAAACTCAAAGACCTTAGACAGCTGTCAAAGGTGCTAAGATCAAAAAACCACTTCTTTCCGAGTCTCCCTAAGCACTTCCATAGCTCTGCCATCTGTTTCATTATCTTACTGCTTAATTTCAACCACACACTGATTTCTCTCTTTGCCCTTCATGACAGAGCACTTTCTTTAATCTATATATCTGCTCTGCCAAGTTTTATGTCTTGGATCCCTGCATGTCTTACTACTTCTTATCAGGATTTTTTTCCATGAATGTCTTAATGAAGTAAGTTTCCTCCATCATTCTATCCTAAACTGGCCTTCCTCTGATTGTGCCATCACATTTAAAACTTGAGTTAACAGTTCATTTGGACATTCACAGTAGAGGAAACTACTCTGGTATTATTTAAAATACTTTTAATGACAAATTAAAATATATTTTAATCATCTCTTAAGTACAGTAAAATATTTAAGCAATCAGCTTTTCATTTTCTGAAGAAAATTGTGAAAACTTACTATTCTCATCAATTTTAATTGGTTCTCATGTTGCCAAATACATATGCATGTATTTGCATATGTATTCATTGTCCTTGTATTTTTGTTAATTGTAAAACTTGAAATGCAATGCAAATTCTTATCATGTTGGAGAACAAAAGTATTCAAGAAGATTTTAATATTGGACAATCTTTGTGTCTGTAGAAAAGAAAACCAATTAAACTCACATATATTCAATACATACACATATTGAATGCTATAAGTGCTTATCTCAATTCCAGAATATTTCTCATATTGAAAACATTTTTTGTTGCCTGTACCCATATGTCTTTCTATGTTCCCTTGAAAAGAACTTTGTTGTTAGAGGTTTTAAAAGCAGCTGATTGCAAACTGGTGGGGTTACAGGAGTCTAGACATTATTGACAAACCTTCAAATGGGCAAAGCATAATTCAGATATAATGAAATTCTGTGTTTCAAGAAAATAAATTTTCCATCTCAAAGTGGAAAAAACTGTAAAAGTAAGCAAAACTGCTGACTATAAATATCCAAGCATTAAACAACATTATTCTAATTAAAATGTGCATGTAAAGTAAATAATGAATTATTGTTAAGCACATTTGTATGTACATATATACACCTAGCTAAATGATAAGTTTACATGATCCAAAAGGTCTGTATTAGTGAAAATAATACACTGTGATTAATTTCATGTTTATCTTTCATCTTTGATAGGTTTCACATATGAATATAGCTACTTTCCTTTTCATCCCGCATTGTCCTATTTCATCCCCTCCCCTCAACAAAAAATAACTTTTTTCATCCCAACAAATTTCCCTCCCATGTCTCTAGTGTGATTTTGACCCACTGAGCTCAATAAAAGAAGCCTGTTTCAGGATGTGCCAGGACACCTACCATAGCATAAGTACTATGCAAATTTCTACATCACTGAGGCAAGTCAGTCAACATCTCACAGCTAGAATTGGCCACTGATACTTCTTTAGGGAGGTGGGGTCTCAAGGTGCTTTTTCCATCCATGATGAAAGTAGATAAGCTCACCTTGTTACTGATCTTATGCAAGTGTACATAGGTCATAGACTTCATACAGTGAAGTCATAGAAGAAAGAGTCCTATGCTGTCCAGAATACTTCTAAAAAAGCCAAAGAAAGTATCACAGCATTCTCACAGATGCAGTTTTACTATTGTTTATGCTGTTCAATGCACAAATACATTGCTTGATTAAAAGCCAACTTTTAGTAATTTAGCATGTTCATTAAACAAGGATTATATACAAATTTTCCATAATGGTTTATATTTTTACTGGAGTGAGACATCAATCTCTTCTGTTGGCATTTTCTGCTTTCTTTATGATAGTGATTATTGACATATATTGCTTTATTCGATTTATTTCTCATGCATTAAATATTAAATTCAAGAAAAATGAGATTATTTTCTTTGCTTAGAGGCTTTTACCTGTGTTTTTCACTAAATAGAGTACATGTATGTATTTGATAGATGTGTCATGGTTTAAAACACCATCTTACAAGCAGGAGTACCTGAGTTCTGATCCCCCATCACACATGAAAGCACTGGGTGGAAATGGTAGAGGATTGCACTTCTGGCTATTAAAGCAGAGCCTGGAAAATTTCAGAGAGTTGCAAAACAAAGAGGTTGGAAATCATTTAGGATGATTTCCAAAGTCATCTTTGCACCTTTACAGGCATACACAGTGCCTTGAAATAGAGAGAAAGAGTGAGTGAGAGAGAGAGAGAGAGAGAGAGAGAGAGAGAGAGAGAGAGAGAGAATCGATGTAAACAGAACTGGGAATGTAATCCATACCAGTGAAGAGATTTATGTGCAATTTCAGACTAATACACACTTTAGATGACACTCAGCTACAACTCTGTGACTTTAGTGACATAATAGGTCTCTCTACTTGAAATAACAACCTGTTCTTTATATAATCCACATGGAGTTCAGCAGCACTTCCAAACTGTAATACAAAAATACTTCTCATGTACAGTGACATACTTCATAAAAATATGTCATAAAAACTTATGGCACTTATGTTGTCGGTATACTCCATCCTGTCTTCATCTTGTATAATCCATCTTCTAATAAACATTTATTAAATATCACCATACCAGTTTCCACTCTAAATACAAAAGAGAGCAGGAGTAATTTATGCCACTTTTTTGTAGTGGTAAGGATTGTTAAAGAAGTTACACATTGAAGGGATAATGACCAGCCACTGACTAACCTGGCCTCCTCCTTGGACAAGTAAATACAATCAGAGTTTAACTTTTTTATGTAAAGATAATGATATGTTAGAATCCACCTCACATTCCTGTTGTAATGATTAATAGACCTAATGAGTGCCTGCCATGTAGTCTGAACTCCCTAAATATCACTTGCCAAGTTCTCATCCCCATATTCCCTCCTCTCTGGGATCCACAAAGGGAAAGAAGCCTAGCTTAGACATAATATTCCAAAAGGAATGAGACTGAGGTCATGATGTACAAGCACAAAGGAATGAATACTTCAGGCTGAGGAAACTGACAAAGACACAGAAGTGGGAAGTCCTCCAGAGAAAGTCAAAAGAACACCGAAATCAGAAGCTGCCCAAGCAGGTTCAAATAACACACACATGTCTTCCAAGGGTAAACCAAGGATCCAGGACAGTACTCTTCCTAAGACAAGTGACAGGACAGTATCTTGATCTTCTTATCTTTCTGTAGTATCTAGTGTTATTGTCTTATATTCTAGCAGTGTTTTGCTGTAACTGGAACATAGACAGCAGTATGTGACACTATCCCATTAGACTCTTTTCCAAGAATCAGTAAAATTAAAATCCCATTATTTGATAGTCTGTGAAATATAGTGGATCTGATATTTTCTCAGATTAAATGGTATTAAGTGGCTACCAGTTAGTAAAAGTGATTCACCTCATGTTGTCAATGACACTGATCCCAAAATTCCTCCTTTGACTATGAGTATAATCTGATTAGAAAATATTGATGTCATAGGAAAAAAACAACTATTTTTAGTATAAGAAAAAACCTCCAGTGCATATCATGGATAATTAGCACCATGCTATTATTAAAATGCTTTCAATTAAAATAAATAAAAATTTCCAAACATAAAAAGCTATAATCTTTATTATTCAATATCTTCTGCACATCTCTGACAAGTGGAATTTCAACCATATTTCTTCACAGTGTTAAGAATATATTCATGAGGAAACAGAAGAAACAAAGGACAGTTTTGCTTATTTTGTAAAATCTGAGGTAGAACACAAAGATTTATAAAATGCATACTACCAGATTCTGTTAATATGGTTTAAAAAATACACAAATAGAATGAGAAGGGAGGGGGAGGGGAAGGGGGAACAGGGCGGTGGGAGGTTGGAGGGAGGGGACTGGTGTACCTGTTAAGTTTGTATGAGTGGAAATAAAAAAAAGAAGTAAATTTCCATGATTTCTGTCCTCTACTATAACATGATATGCTATTATCTAAGTGTAGTATTATGTACTTCCTTATGAGAATACTTTTAAATATCAATGTCCCTGAATGCTTGATACGCATATCTTACAAAAATATATGCTTGGCAGGTGGTGAAGCTAGTTCATAGATGGGCAAGTCAGAAAGCTGCAGTGTTTCTTGCCCCTCTGATCGTGACTTTGATAAAGTGTATCCAGATTCCTTGGCTTCTACAGCTATGACACATGCCATGATTAACTGTAAACTGGAATTGTGTGCTTGAAGAAATATACTGTTCCTTTAAGACACTGGGTGAGATATATATTGCAGCCATGAATTTGTGAAACTAAGACATAGATTTCATAAACTTTCAAAATTTATTCAAATAGTTTCATTTTTTATTTATTATTTATTCAATTGTGCATGTATGCTTGTGTATGTAAGTATGTATGTGCGTGTGTGTGTATGTGGGTATGTATGTGTGTGTATGTATGTATGTGTGTGTGTGTAGAACCACGGGCGAAGTGAGTTTTCAGACCATTTCTTGAAACTAGCATTCAAGAATGATGAGAGTCTAAAATTGAATATCTCAAAACCATGTCGTGTGTGGATTTCTGGAAAACTATTGAACACCAATCTGAGTGCTAGTTTTAAAAGATTTTTTGTCAACCCTAAAAGGCTCCATGTAATGGTGCCAGGATATTCCATATAGTAAACAGATTTTATCTCAAAAAATGATAACCATTAGTTTTAAAACGTTTGCACGGAACACAATTTTTCATGAAACTCTCAGTTCTGACATTTAGGTCCAATGCTCAATAATAAACATCATCTTTTTTCAATTTTTCACTCATCTTCTACCCTTTCAATTGCTTTCCAAAGAAATAAAAAAAACTCAAAAAAAATCAAGGAATTTTGTATTCCCTTCATTACACTTCTGAATGTCTGCCATTATTAAATTATCAGTAATCAAACACACATAGGAAAAAGTAGTTTCATGTTGTTCCAGCACTCCTGATTGGGGCACAGTTGGTAAATAACACTGGCAAGTATACAGATCTTAATGGTACCTCTTTACAGAGTGCAGAGTTAGTCTCTCATCCTTTTCAAGTGGTCTCTCCTTAATTCTTTACACAGTTCACAGTTGTTTTCTAAACTTGCCTAAAACGCAGGAAACAGTCTTTGTCTAGAATAATGTGTACAGTAATGGATGGGAAGGGAAAACCATTCACTGTATGAGAAGATTCCTGGGGATTGATTTTATCTCATCAATTCTTTTTTTTCTGTTGGCCTCTAACAGTCTGTTTCAGGTATTGAACTCTGCATATAGTTTACCCCTAACATAACAATTATATGAATACAGAGGTTGATAACTTATATAATACATGTTTGTGTCTGTATCTGTGTGTGTATGTATGTGTGTGTTTACTGTGTTGCACAAGAGGAGTGTTTGGATATCTCTGTGTCTGTCGGTCTGTGTGTGAGCTGAAATTTTTAGTCTTCCATGATTAAATATGAGAGAATTCAGCCTAATATGAACGTATCTCATACTACATGTGCTGAATACATGTTTATTTATGACTGTCTACCAATATAACACCATCCATACTTGTCACTTGCTTTGAAGATAAATTTTCTTATGTATTGCATTTTTCTTCAGATTTTGGTAATCTCTATTATTACTTCATAGATGATTTTGTAAACTTGTGGACAAACTCAGGAAATGAGAAAGTCATAGTAATAAGTGCCAAGGTCTCACAAGACGTTCTGAACATTTTTTTCATTATTCATAGCTAGAAAGATATTATCTTGGTAGTAACAAAAGACCAACAGGGAAAGAATGATGAACTTTGCTGACTTCTAAATGGAACAATCTTATATTAAGGGAATCATAACAGAATTTAATGGCATTTTTTCAGCAATTTCTATAATAAATATGTTAGAATAGCAAGATGTCTCAGTGTGTAAACACACTTGCACACAAACTCAGTAATCTGAATCAGGTCTTCATAGCCCACATAGTGGAAAAACAAAACGTGCTTCCAAAAGTTTTTTCTAGTCTGCATGTGTACAGCATGGTATTCGCTCATACTTTTCCTGTCTGAAATATGCATATATATTTTTAAATGCTAAAGAAAATTGCAATTGGTGATTTTAAAGGTGAGTCAAATTCAAACCTAAAATAATTGGACTCAAATCTATTGAAATGGGAAAACTGATTGAAATAATTTTTATTGGAATAAAAAGGAAGGTGAGATTGCAAGCACTAGGGTGAACTGGTGACTCAATGCTAAAGGGCATTCAGAAAGTGCTGGCCTGCATAGTTAGCATGTCTGTGTTTTGTTGGCTGAACTTTTCTAATTTAGGTTCCTAAACTCTCCCAAACACCTTTGTTTCTTCATCATTCCACTTCCAAGTGATGTCTTGCAGATATTTGGAAAGGAAATCTGATATAAAAATGGTAAGAAGATAAGACAATATGATCTCAAAGAAGATAAGTAGTAACAACCTAACAATCTGAAATAAAAAGAGTTATTCCTGGGGCTGGAGAGGTGGCTCAGGGGTTAAGCCTCTCCCTTGCAGGCGGAAGGTCCTGAGTTCGGATCCTAGACCCCACGTATAGGCGCCAGGCGGAAGCGGGGGTGGCCTGCGTTTCTGGTCCTGGTAAGGCGGAACCTGTGAATCCTGGGGCAGAAGGAGGTGGAGGCGTCCATGGTGGTTCCCGAATTCGTCCATGGTTCTACACACACACACATACATGCATAATTGAATAAATAATAATAATAAAAAAATTTAAAAAGAGTTATTCCTTAAAAAAAGAGAGTCAGAAGCTTGTATTCAAGTAAGAAGTTATCTAAATGAGGAGAATACAAGACTGTTGAAACTTTTTTAGTCACAGTGGACCTTTAATTATTTACTATATATAGGTTGGTTTTCTATACTAAGTAATACAGTAAAAGATTTTTTGGAATTTTTCTCCTTAGATGAAAAATTAATGATTATATAATAAAATTTGAGGTTGTTACAGAAATTTACGTCATATGGTCTATATTTCAAAAATACCAAAATTTTTTTCAAATAAATCTCAAGCAATTTTTGTATTATTACTAAAAAAAATTTTGGTGGTATTTTGGATATAAAAATAGGAGTAGGGAAAGTGATAAAGTTTTTCATACAAATAACTTTTTAATAAGACAGGTTATCATAAAAATCACTGAGGTATTATACCATCTGACATATGTACCAGAGTTTCCTTATAATGCCGGTCTGGGAATCTGAGCACTTAAGTATTGCTTCTGTGATAGCTCCAGAAAATTGAGCTCATGTAGTGTTTTACAACTGAGACTCATCCTCACATATGTGAAAGCACAGATACAGGGCTTTAGTCCTCCAAAGTGAAATCACGATCATTTTACCACTAAAAGGCATTTCTATAGGTCTATTAAAAGGTGTACTTCAGCTGGATTAGAGACAATAGTCTCCAAAAATTCAGAGTGAAATAACAGAAAGGAAAAAAAATCTCTGCTCATAGAACACCTAGTTTGAATTTCCTGCAAAATGATTTCTTTTTCATGTTCTTTAAATAAAGAACTCTATAATGATTAATAGCTTAAAATTAAAATATTTATTGGAGAGCTGTTAATATTGAACCTAGTTTTATTATTGAAATATAAAGTCACAGCCCATAGATTTCAACTCATTTGAAAACAACTATTAGAAAAAGATGGTAATAGAATAGTTGATGAAGTACTGCCATCTTTTGGTTGTATAAATTAAGTCTATAGAAAATACAGAGAAGCTGACTCTCCAAGAATGTAAAATATGGAGAGGTTAAATATTCACATATGAAAGTTTTATTAAGGACAAGAAAATTAGATAGTAAACATTAGGTTTTATCAAAGATCCTTCAAATCTTCAAACATAGTTCTCAGAGGAAAATTTTTGATCCGTAAATTCTAAACTTTTCACAATTGGTAGACTAGACAAAATTAACAATATTTGTAGCATGATACCTGAGTACTATAAAAGAGAGAAATTATGGATGACTGAGAAAAAAGATTTTTGTTTATTCCTTTATACTAGATTATTTATAAATCAATGTATCCTGGAATGTTGGTTATACAATAGTTACTCATGAATAAACACCTTTCATTTAGGAGCTCAAATGAAGGTCTACAGATTTAACTTGTAAATTATTTCAAGAACAACATTTATTATATATGTCATAACTTTCATTATTAACGGATATTTCACATTTGTGATTTTATTTTACTTAGGATGTAGGATAAGTAATAATTCTGACAAATACATCCCAATTTTCTGTTGTTTTCTGTGTTTTTATTAAGGAGAAAATTGATGAGGAAGCTCTCTTTGCTATATCATAATAGTAAGCATATGGTAATTGTGAATCTATATTTAAAAAGTTAAGGATCTTCCTAATATGGCTTCTATTTCAAACAAAATCAACCTAAACAGATGCTTCATTCTATTTTAACTGAAACTTCCCTTCACAAATTAATTAGCCTTAGTGAGTTATGGCAATCAAATACTTTACATTACACACTTAATTGGTTATTAGTAGCAAATTATGTAACAGTGAAGTTTGCTGAGAAATAAACTAGAAGTTATAGGTTCATACGATAGTCACACTTTGAAAAGTTTTCATTTGTATTTTTAAAGATTATAAGAAGAATAAAAAAGAAAATGCTTTGCATATTCAAGTTTATATTTTCCTCTTATTTTTCTGTTTCTCTGAGATATAAACTTCCTGTATAATCCAGATGGACCTCAGAGTTGCTTTGTAGATCAAGGTAACTTCAGGATCCTCTGTTTATTCCACTGAGTCCAAGAAACATACACATGAGCATGCTATGTCTGATCAGTGATTACTATTTGAAGAAATATACAACCATCCCAGTCTAAAATCTTGCCTTCATCCTGTAATTTTAAAAATTGCTATTCATTCCTCTGAGAACTTGCATGATTTCAATTTCTATAGCAATTGTTTTTATCTTTTTTTAAATTTCCAATTTCCTCTTTCCCTTTGTTTTAATACTCATGTAAATATTTTGTAATGGCAAGAGCAAATACTCTTCAAAAGATTTTTAAAGATTTACTATGATCTGAAGATTTTCGAAATCATTTTATCACATCATTCTAAAAAGTATGTTTTCTGTCCTTATGTTTAAATGACCATTATTACGTTAGAAATTTTAATTTCAATGAAAACCTTCACACATATCTTGCCCTGCAATCAAGCATAGTATATCTGTTTAAGAATTAATTAAAACTTCAGTATTACTTGGCATCAAATATGATTTTATATATCTATATTTTTATAAACTAGCCAAAGTACTTGGAATTATCCTCTATGTATTAGGTATCATATATATATGAATGATAGCAAATGTTCATAGTATAAATGCTTGATTATACTTACCTTAGCACAACAAGTTTTTTTGTTGTTGTTGTTGTTTTTTTTTTTTTTTGCATGTGTGTGTCTCAGAGAGCACTGTGTGTGCCTATGGAGGCCCAAGGGTGATGTCGGGAATCATTCTGGATTGCTTTTACCTTCTTTTTGCTTTGCTCTGCTATTTTCAAGGCTTTGAGTTCCACGGTTGCCTTTTCTGCTTGGTGTTTTTTAGGTTGTATTGAGGATCAGAAGTCAGGACCTTCTGCTTGTGAGGCAGAATATTAACATCTGAGCCATCTATCCAGCCAGAGAATCAAAGAGTTGAATTTGAGAATTCACAAAGAGCATGAATCAAGTCTGATAAGAAATTTTATTTCAGTCGATGGAGATGTTTTTAACATATGTTCACTATTAAAGTTGTATCATATTTTGGTATTCACTTGAGGTTAATTAAAAGAAATTTTCAAGACTTCTTAATTCCCATGGGGGAAATGTGTTGTTTCTGCTGTGTTCTCTTTGATCTTGCCTAAATCCCATAGTATTATGGTGAAAGATTTGGTCACACTCTCAGTTGTGCACAAAATTTTGTCATAAATTACCTTTTTCACTCCATGTGTTTGGACTCCTAAATACTTATGAGCTGACAATGATGTATTCCTTCTATTTCTGCTATCTTAATCATAGTGAGATTTAACGCTATGAAATGGAGATTTGTAGAAAGCAAGGATTGTCTGTTGCAGGATAAATTTATGTCCAAGATTATGTCTAATCTTTCAGAATGTACAATTTCTTATTCTTGACAGTTCTGTAACAGCTACTGATTTTTTATGGCCTTGTTCTTTTCTCCACATAATTTCATCATTTACTGAATTCCTTGGCTCTATAAATCAGACATATTCAAATAATTCAGAGAAAATTCTCTTTCTGCTTTATGTATACTGCTTCAATCATTTCTGTAACTCTATATAAGCTTTTGCTAATTATTAACACAACTTTGTAATAATATAAATAGGAGATCTTTATCCTCCACGTTAAGGTAGATAGAACACCATACACAAACATATCATGATCACATGAGATTTTCATATATGATTAAGGAGTCCTTCATGGGCTTTCATAGTATCCTTAGTATTTTTTGAAAATACTGCTGGAATACATAATTATATAAATTACTGCTAAAGAAAAACTATACGTAGGTAAGTGATACATGTATGAAATCCCAGTGTAATGAAGGAAAAAACAGGAAGGAAATATATTAAACTCTCAATGCTGATATTTTCAATGCAATTATAAAATATCTCCTAGGCAAAAGATCATAAGAACTTGCCATTTGAAATTAAATCTTTTATCTTAGGTCTTACCATGATTATACAAGAAATATTCAAAAGACATTCTTCTCTCTTTAAAAATTGTGTTCAAGTCTTCTAGGCCATTATCAAGTAGAATAGTTTGTAAGTCGCAATGATTCTGGTAAGGAAATAAAAATTAATATGACTGAAAATTGCAGACATTCTTCATGTAAGTCACAAAACTAGACATAATACACTTAGGAAAACAGGTTTTATTTGCACTTTCAAATGGCAGACAGAAGCTGTTTTAAGTGAGTATCTTAAAAGGACCTGAAAGCACATGAAATGCAAGTGGCTGGAAATGTTGACACCTTCCCATCCTGCTTTACACAATCACCAAGTGAATGACTTCATGCTTTTCAATATGGAAACAAGTCACATTCATGTACTTAGGGGATTTTTTTTTATTACTGTACATTTTGAAAGGCTATACTGCACTGATATCTACATTTCCCCCTTGACTGGAAATGTCATAGTAGTATCTTCCAAATTGAATCAATTGTACATGCTTTCTTCAAATTTCAATTCTAAACATAGAGAATATAAATGAGAAAGAGGAGGAATAAGATGCTCATTAATTCAATTGCTGTTTACACTGAACTTGATAACACAGTGCTGGAATGAAATAATCTTTGAACAAGAGAACAACAACAACAAAAAGTTATTTTTGTGATCCAAAAAATAAAGTATAGCAGACTTGACGAAGCACATTTGATTAGTAAAAGCAAACAGCTATGATAACGAGAGAATGACAAATTATGGTACAGATTGGAAAGCATAAAAAATAATGTCAAATTTGAAAGTTTATGTCTTGGTTTAAAAGGTGAATTGTCCGCCATAGGCTTATATATTTGAATCTTTGGTTGTTTGGGAAGGTCATGGCACCTTTAGAAGTTGGAGACTTGATGGAAGAAAGCAGTCACAGGAGATGGGCCTTGAGGTGGATTATCTACACTCTGCTTCTGGGAATGAATCTATCCTTGAGTTTCCTGCAGCAGCTCTCAGTCTCCTTTTATTTTGGGGGGTGGTGAATTTTTTTCATTTTCTTTCTTTCTTTCTTTCTTTTTTATTTTTTTCCGCTGATACAAAGTTGATAAGTAGCCCATTCCCCTTCTTCCCTTCTCGCCTCCCTGAAACCCCTTCTCCCTCCCCCCTTTCCCTTTTCCTTTCCCCTCTCCCTCCCCTTCTCCCAGTGCACCCCCTCCATTCCTGGAGCATCCTTTAGTGTGTCTGTCAAACTTCCTTCTGGGTCCTCCTCTCTGATGAGGTATAAGGACTCAGTAGCATTGCCTAGAGCTCTTTTTTGTGTTCCCCTTTAGTATAGGAACACTATTGTGACTGTTAATCCCTTGCCTCTAAGGATCCTAGTGCCTGTGATCCATACTAGACTTTGGGGGTTCAATGATATGTTGCTCATTGCGCAGGTCATGCAAAGTCCTATTTTGATTACTTCCACCCTAACTTGTATGGAGTATCTTGCATATCGTTGCTCCTTCCCATCTTTAGGCTCTTACATTCTTACTGCTCCTTCTTCCACAAATTTCCCTGAGCTTTAGGATGGGGAAGGATTAGGCTGGCCTGGTTCTAGATGGTTGATGTAGAGATTCTGATTTTATATATTATGGTTTGTTGATTGTTTTTTTCTTTCAGTTTTGTTGCTCTTGCACCTCCCTTGGCTCCATCCTGATGGGTATTGTATGTCACCCCCTGGCCAGAGATAAAAGGCTGTTAAAATAGAATCTTATTATAAGAGTAGATTCAAAGGTAGATTGAACAGTCTCCTTGATGGACATGACTTAGAACACCTTCAACTTCTGCCAGGCATCCATGACTTTTCTGCCAAAAATGAATTTTATCTCATCTCTGGAATGGTAAGCTGAATAAATGTCGCTTTATTCCTTGAGCTTCCTAACTTTGGGTGTTGTCTGATAGAAACACAAAGAGTAACTGTTACAGAAATTAGTATCACAGAAGTATGGTATTGCTGTGAAACTGAATGCAGTTTTTATGAAGCAGAAAGAAGTTGGTACCAAGAAGTAAAGAAGTATGATCATTCTTGTGATGTGGCTAGTGGGCTTGTGGAACTGTTTTTTGGGAGAATAGGAAGAATTTATAGAAAACTTTGGAACTTTGTTCTGGGAATTATAGTCATGGAAACAAGGCCAATGAGGGTTCTAGTGAGATCTTTGAAGACTGATGCTGATAGAGATGTGTACAATTTCAGTCCAGCTTATTTTGGGTTCAAAGGGGAGCAGGAGTATTTAGAACTATATGAGGAATAAATGGTGTCATGCTTTGGCAGAGAGTTAGATTAATTTTATTCCTCATCCTGAAACCTTGTTTGAGGTTAAATTCAAGTGTCTGATGGATGAAGTTTCAAGGCAATGTAGTCCTGACAGTATGGCAAAGATACTTTAACACTGTTGTTCAGAATTCTGAAAAAAGAACAGCAAACAGCTTTCTGCCCTGGATCCCAGACCCTGGCAGACTCAGGAGGTGACCTTCAATACGAATCGGGATGCAGCCAAAGGCAGTGAAGAAAAAGCAAAACTGAAAGCAACAACAAACCATAATTCAAAACACCAAAGACCCTACGTTATTCACCTGGAACCAGACCAGTCAAATCTCTCCCCAACCTAAAGCTCAGGGAACCTTGTAGAAGAGAGGGCAGCAAGACTGTAAGAGCTTAAAGATGAGGAGTACCAATGATATGGAAGATACTCCACACAAGTCAGGGCTGCAACAGCCAGAATTGGATTTTGCCTGACCTGCACAATGGCTGATACGTAAATGACCCCCCAGGTTCTAGGCAGTAGGTTCCTTACAGGCAAGGGATCAAATAGTCATAATAGAATTTCCATGCAAATGGGGAGTCCAAGAAGGGGCTGGAGGCTATGACAGTGAGTCCTTACACCTCACTAGGCTAAAGGACTCAGAGGGAAGTTTGGCATTCACACAAAAGATGCTAGAAGGGATGTGAGGGAGGAAGGGGGAGGCACCAGGACAAGGAGAGGGAGGGGAGGTGAAAAGAAAGGAGGAAGGGAACAGAGGATGACTGGGGAGTGGAGGGGGGAGAGAGAAGATAGGACTACCCACTGAGCTTATATGATTAGGAAAAAACTAAAATGTTGGAGAAAGAAAAAGTAAAACAGCAAGGAATCTGGAAGAAAGAGACAAAAACTATGAAGTTTCATAATAAATTGAGAATAAGTTTAAAGAGAATACAGACAGCAAAATGGTTGCTATTGTTAAAGAGATTAGTACAATAAGTGAATCAAAACCTGATATTCATTGGATAATAGAAGAGGCTTCACTCAGAGAACAAATATCCTCAGGGAAGGATCCCACCATAAAGATGCAAATCCTTTAGGAAGGAATAAGCTGAAGGGCAGAGTTCTAAAGAGAAGGCCTGCTCCTCCTCTGATGCAATTGCCAAGAGAGGTTCTTCCCAATGTCAGCAAAGAGAAGTTGAATCAATTGTGATTCAAGGGAACCAGTTTCTACCAGGAGGTTATATCAGAACATGACAAAGTCATCCATATGCTCCTGGTTTTAGAGGCATTAAAGATGTAAGAGGAGGTTGTGGAATTCTCCTCCAAGGTTTAAGAAAAATGGTGGGAGTTAGACACTGTGTGCCAGGAAGTCTATAGTTTAAAAGCCCCAAAATGCAGTTTGTGTTGTGGAGCTAAAGTTGCTTTGCCATTGAGAAGTAAAGATGTTAGAGATGCTAGAGCTAAAGAAGGAAATCTGTCAGGAAGAGCTGTGTGTACGGGGAGGAACCAGTCCACGAAAAATGATGATTTTTAGGGAGCTGCATTAAAGGAGTAAAACCAAAAGCATCCAGAACTTAGATGATTTCAGAAAGAAGCTCATTTGTTGGACTTGGAGCTGTAGGATCTGAAGTTTTTCTTGCTGGTTTTTAGTCTTGCTAAAAACTGATCTTTCCTGGATGTTAAACCCAAGGTTCTCATGAGATGCTCAACCTGGCATTTTGGGCTTTCTTTTGCTGGATATCAGTGGCAAACTCCTTTTTCCCATCGGAGGGAAGCTAAGAGCTTCAGGCCATTACATTGATCTCCACCGGGGTGTTCGACCCCTGGGCCCTGGGGTTCAGGGGGCAATCTTTCCTCCAGTGGAAATTCCCATGTTTGGGACATAGGCCACATGAAAGCTTCCTGTGCTCACAATCGTCTCAAAGCACCCAGTCTAGTCATATTTAAAGCATCTTTTCCATCTTTCCCCTGTCGGGAGGGGTCCTGGGTTGGTCTGCTTGGGCATGCCTGTTTAATCTATCCCCTAAGGCAAATGTCAAGTTCTGATTTATTTTGTTTTCTGGTTCTTTCTCTTTTTTCCTTTTTCTATATTAAGTCCTAGGTCACCTGCCTTATTTTAAAGTTTTAGGACAAACAGAAACAAAGGATTTTATCTCCAAGACAGAAATGAAAGCTTCCTAATGGTGCCAACCTCTCCCTTACAGATGAGGATGCTATCTTCCAGATAGGAGTTTTGCTGACATGGAAGCTAAATGAAATTCCTGTTCCACCTTAGTCTCTCGAGGGCATTTCTATTGTGAGACAAAGCTTTTCCTGAGCTACTAGCTGGTATTTTTGGTACAAATGTTCATAGCCTCTTAACTTTCTAGTTAGATGGTATTATAATTTAAAGATCTTTCTGGGGTAATTTCTTGTCTAAGATGTATACAGGACATGTCCAAAAATACAAGTTGACTCAGCACTCTACCCGATGTCACTCATGGTCAGGGGAGCCAGAGTCACACCCAACAACACTAAAAGGGGAGAGTCCACGGTCCACACATGTCTGAAGCTTCTTTCATTTCCTATGTTATTTAAACTGTATGGTCATTGTCTCAGACATGAAGCATTTTCCTTACAGGGCAAACATTTTTAGGAATTTCCTTTCATTGATTAACAAGAGCTAAAGTCACATTGATTCCCCACCACACGGCGCAGACAGACAAAGGATGGGAATCCCTCCAGGAGAGATCATTCAAGTGCCAGCCTGGCCACACTCTTTGCAGAGTCATGGGTGATAACTTAGCCATAGTGGGTTCAGCTATTTCGTGACTTGCGATCGGATTCTAATCCGATCCCACCCTAGACCGTATGTTATCACCATGGAAATGCAGAACTGGCCCAATCGAATCCCGTGGCTTTAAGAGATCTTAGGGATCTCGCCGTGGGACTACAAACTCGAGCACAGAGGTGTTACAGGTTTCCCACCTCAGGCCGACATTCACTCACACATTCATACAGAGGTCAAAACATTCCCTCCCTCATTTTGCAGGTGCCCTTTTCCTCCCCCTCCAGGAGAGGCCTGTTCCAAAAGGTGAGTAGAGGTTGGTTTAACAGCTGGCCTTGAGTCCGCTCTAAGCTGCAGCTGAGGTGGCATCATCGGGTGGGGCCTCGGTTCTTCCTGTTGGTCTGATGCTGAGCAGAGTCCTGCTCTCTGGGAACCCATTTCCCAGGGAGCAGATGAGGGCCCTGTTAGGGCTGCTGTCTTATTTAGTCAAAACAAACAATTAAAATACATTTGAATACATGAAGCTTAATTCTTAATTTCTAATTTTTGAGGCTCAATGCCTTTTCTTTTATGACATTTCCTTTAACCATCATCTCTAATTTTTAGTCTTCTCATAAACCTAACATTCTATAAATCTTCACGACATTCCACAAACCTTCATCACATTCCACAAACCTTCATCACATACTTTAACACTTTTTAAGTAACCAACTCATAAACCTCCTGCACATACTTTAACTCTCTAAGTAAGATAGCTCATCCCATAAACCCCTTTTTTTTAAAAAAAAAAACAAACTTCTTTTAAACCTTCTTTTAAACCTCTTGCACATCTAACTACCATACATATTTTCTTTCATACTTGATGGTTTTCTGTTGTTTACCCTTTTAAAAAATGTCCTTTAAAAGAGGCAATAACAGTAGACCTCATCTTAAAAATCATTATATCCCAATTAAGTTAGCAAGATTGTAACAGAACACAGGAGTACACCTGGAAACAGGGAATTAGCATACATACCAGGAGAATGAAGAAATTCCAATGAATTTCTCAGAAATCAGTTTTCCTTTCTGGTTGCTAGATATGTTGGTATTACATATGGGAAAACAAACTTTTAAAGGAATTACAAAAGTGATGTTATTAGATCCTAGGTAAAAACACAATATCATGTTTTGTGAAGCTTCATAGAAATCAAGATAAAACAAAATATTTTAGTCAGTACGTACTCAGGCCTTTTATGTTGTTCTTAAGTGTGCACGTGCATTCAAATTGAGCATGCCAAATAATAAAAAGTCAAAAAAACCAAGATGTAATTATAAGCGCGCAATAATTTGAAATGGCCATAGCTGTGTTATTTTGAAACATAAAACACACATATTATGGAAAATCCAGATAACTAAGCAAATCAAAACACTTAAAGTAACTCTTAAAATGAGATCATCATAAACACAGCACAAAAAAACGACAGACAGTTCTTCTGGCCCCTTCAGTACAGGGGGGCAGAGGCTTTCTTTCCTTAAAACAAACATCTGCTGCCCTTGAAAGTGGGCCATTCATCAGACCGGAGGGTGGTAAACTTCATCCCCCAGGAGGCCGGCTGGTCTGGAAAGCCGGCCACTCTGAGCGGCAGAAAACCTGCCAGTTTCCTTTCCTGATATCCACAAACAAATTATGTCCTCTAGCCTTAACGTCCGTCCAATGGCTGATCGTCAAGTCAAGGGGCGTTGATTGAGTCTGCCCCATGATATATCTAATTTCCTGAAAACGAAAATACCCTAAGAACACAGAGAAAGAGACAATAACAAATCCAACAAGTATCTGAGACACCCGGTCCCTAAGCGCTCGCTGGAGAGGTCGCACTCCCGGGAAGAAAGTGAAAGTAAAAGAAGCCGGCAACAGAGGAGCTCGGAGGCCCGCTGCAGTTCGGGTATGTCCTCCTTCTCCGAAAAGTCGCACCATGAGCCCAGTTGGGAACTATCCCATCCAACTGCGGCTCACTAGACAGGGTTGGGTCAATTGGGAAAATCCCGTCCAATTGCCCAAGCCTTATGGGGGAGTTCAGCTGGGAATATCCCGTCCAACTGAGCCCAGTTGGGAAAATCCCATCCAACTGCGGCTTACCCCCTGCTGCCCCCGGGGTCAGACCGTCGTCCTTGCCCCCCTGCGAGGTCTCGGACACGTCTGTCCACCTCTTGACGGGTACAGCCCCAATTTCGTCCCACCTAGGTGGCCTGGAAAAGAAACTGACACGAGAGACCACAGACACAAAGCACGAGACACAAGACAATTCAGGAGCTCCATTCACCTTCAACCTGGGTCGTCGCTTCCCCCTGGGGTGGGTTGGGGTCTTCCCGGCCAACGCACCAGATGTTGGAACCGAAGTTCCTCCAAGTCACCCGCCCCGACCCCAAAAGGAGACACGAGGACCGAGAGGCTGCTGCAATGGCAATAGGCGAGTTTATTCTGGCATGCCAGGACCGCCTCCCCCTTGCAAGCAAGAGAAGAGCGGCCCCGACTGAGGTCGGGGTAGGGTTTTTATAGGGTAGCAAAACATATTTTTCTATAGCACTCTTTGGCACACTTTCTACAGCACACAAAGAAGTTGAGTCAGCCAAGGATGACCATCAGATGTTTTGGTCGAGGTCTCGGTCAGCACGTCCGTGGCAGGGCTGACTTGTTTGTGCAGGATAGCAGTGGGCTTGGGGTGAAGCTTCGATTATAGTTACAATAATAATACTAAGGCTTTGGTGGTATTTGGTATATTAGACCTTGAGAGGGGGAGCATTTCCCGGAGTTCTGTGTGGGGAGGGGGCAAGCGGGCTTAGACGGCATCTGGACATACTGAAAACATTTCTCCGAGACCTTGAAGAGGGAAGATTCTCACAGGGACCTTGAGAGTGGAGATGTTTTCAATATCTAGCCACCCATATTGGACTTTTGTTTTTAGAACTCTGAAAACTGCTGACCACCAGGCTGTTAGTCATAACCTCATTATTTGTCACAATTTCTGTAAAAATTCCTTTTCTTCCACACTGGATATGCCCCCATTCCTCTCTTTTGGAATGGAATGCTTATTCTGTGCCTTTATATGTTGGAAATATGTATTTTGTCTTTTGATTTTACAGAAGACTTTGTACTGTGGACTTTTGAATCTTGCTGGAACTATTGATGTAGTCTATAAGGACTTTAAAGGTAGACTGACTGCAGTCTCTTTGCTGACATTGGGAAGAACCTCTCTTGGGCAATTGCATCAGAGGAGGAGCAGACCTTCTCTTTAGAACTACATAGTGAAGTGGGCATGAGCCTGCAAGTGCCAGGGGTTTAATTCCATGGTTTTAAATACGAGTTGTTCCTCACAGGCTTATGTATCTGAATCTTTAGTTGTTTGAGAAAGTCATGGCACCTTTAAGAGGTAGATCCTTTCTGAATGAAGACAGTCACAGGGGATGGGATTTGAGGTGGATTAGTACCAGTCAATTTTTGTGAAGGCGTCTGCTCTTGAGCTTGCTACAGCAGCTCTCAGCTTCTTTGATGAACATGACTTAGGTTGTCTACATCTTCTGCCAGCCAGCCATGTCTTTTACACTACAAGGGGCTGTATCTCCCCTCGGGTACCACAAGCTGAATAAATCTCCCTTTCTCCCCTTGAGTTGTTTGACTTTGAGTGGTGTCTCACAGCAATACAAAGAGGAGTAACTGGTACAGTATGCTAGAAGTAAAATGAATGACAGGTCATTTAAAGAGTTCAAGTAATATTTTCACTGCACAGATTTGAAAGGAGAACATGCTATATCCAACTGTATTTTCCTCTAAAGTCAAACATGTTCAGTTTGATTTATCAAATTTTTAATTATGTGCTAAGATCTTTTCAAAACATCTCCAGACTGAATTTTAATAAAAATCTCTAATTTTTCAAAGGCTTACTTATCTCATCATAAAAGACATATTTCAATACAGGGTAAATTTAAATGGACCAAGAATCTTTAACAGAAGCTATTAAAACTAAAGTAGACTGAGGTCAGTTTTAGAAGCAAAAAATAGATATAAGGATATGCATAAATTTTTCAATCCAAGGGCTAGGACTGTAGTCTAGGCTCTGATTGCCTATACAGACACTGTTGTAGAGCATACATCCTTAGGGGCATAAGCATTTTAAGATAATATATTAACTATCTTTCAGTATCTTCAAGAAGGAGACTGAATCTATTATATCCAATTTGCAGGTGATAAAAATAAGTCAATGGGGGTTAAGTAGCTCATTCAAGGTCACTATGTAAGCTATAGTGCACTAAAAAAAGAAGCCAGTGTCTCATCTCACCTATTTGAAATGATGTCATCTGACCAGGGGTCCCTGTTCAGATCTCATTATGCTAAGTAAAAGAGAGTCTTTTACTCTTGAGTCTTGTGAAGTTTTAGCCTTAAAATGCTTTTCTTTAAGAAAAGAAAAATATTTCTTATGCTAATATTATTTAATTTTTCCATTTATGTTTAAAAGTAAGATTTCCAAAGGCTCCTTGATTTTGAATAATTAAGTTCAAATCAAATGACAAGAAAACTGATGCTACTGTATTACATGTGAGCTTGCAGACATACTGGAAATGTGTACTAATGATTGCTTGATGGGCAAGTGTGAGGCTAAGGAGCTAATAGTTCTCTAATCTATGAAGCTAATGCATAAATCTTTGAAAAGTTAAAACATGGTTATTTGAAGCAAGCTCAGAACTTGAGATGCAACTATTAGTGCTATCATAAGAAAATAGGGATGACTGAAAGAGACAAACAAAAGAAAGTGCCTTATTGTTTCTCATGCCAGCATCTAAAATGTTCAGTTATTGAAAATTTCAGATCACAAAGGCTTTCAGATCACAGAGGCCTTTGCAAAAAAACTATTAAATTTTGTGTCTATCCTTAATAAAGCCAAATAAATTATTTCCACAGAGGTAAAAATGACAAAATAGAAACATAACAATAATAGAAGGGCTAATTCTTTCATTAATTTTTTTAGTATATAGATTTTTTATTTTTTTTCCTCCTTTAAAAGTACTGATGTCATTTTAAACAACAGAAATCTGCTGAGAATAACTACATAATTGTGCAGTACCAAAAATTCAAAACATATGATGTGTTAAAATAAATATGCAAGAGGTATTTTAACTTGTGAACAGCAGCATGTGAAAGATTTAATGAGCAAACTAAAAATTAATCTTGTCTGTACACTTTGGATGGTATTACAGAATTTATGATTTAGTTTTCCAGGAAGCTGCATAAAGTTTGAACTAAAATGTTGGTCAGTATTTCATCACTTCTTAGCTATTATGCCATTTTTTGTTGAATTTTGAAGGGAGATAAAAACAACTCCAAAGAGTTAAGAAGTTTTATATCTTTTTATAACTTATTTGAATTTTTACTGAAATTTAATGTCATGTTATACACATCAACAGGGGAAGCAGCGTGGAGATTTTGCCTTGTGTTCTCAGCAATGTGCAGGTACATTCTAGTGAAGGCTGCATTTAGCTGGCTTCTATATTTGCCAAAACACACTGGTATTTCTGGACAAGGTGAAATGCCATGAAAGAATTTGATCTCTTTTTATGGTAGTCAAATATTCTTTCCCTGTGATATGATGATATGTAAAACCAGTATATTGGCAATGAAAAACAAATGCTTGGCTCCCATAGTTAAATATTTTTAATGTTTGGAATATTTGTAATGTGTTGCTGTTCAGTCACAGCATATGTTATTTCCAAATGTTTACCATTATATATTGATATCAGTCAATAAATAACATTTATATAACGTTGTAAGTCAGATTTACAGATGGGCATTTCATGCATGTATAGGAAGGTTCCTTCCAGCTTAAGGGGATACATAATTTAGGAGAATAACAGAGAATTCTGTTAAAGTTTGTTTGTATTGCTTAGAGCATAAATATGTAACCTTAAGCTTATATACATTGATTCTCTAGTCTAAGAATGATATATTACTTAAATTTATGTCATTCCAATTTTTTCCAGGCTGAGAAAATAGTTATTCTAAAGCTATTCTGTCTTTCTCTGTGTCTGTTTCTCCATTTCTCCTTTTGTCTCTATATAATTATCTATCTATCACTCAACTAAATAAAACTGTGAATTTCATATTTGAAAAAACATCTTCCTTCAGATACTGTTCTTATTAATTTCTTTTTTCCCTTTTCTTTCTTTTTTATTCCAATGATATAAAACAGAATGAAGTTCTTCTGAAATATACAAGCATCCAATAATCATTATCTTTTATTTTTCATTTTCTTTCCCATTTTGTACAAAAAAAATGATTAATCTAATATAGAACTTTCAAAGCAAAATTATTTATATGTTTAAATTATGAAATTCATAGATTTAAATGATTCATCCTTTAGATATGATCTTTTCCAGACACTACATATATGAATTTTAGTTCAGTCGAAAAAGATAGGGGCAACAATTTTATTACTTAAATTGTTTGATTATTATAGAGAGTTAAAATACATAGAAACTCTTAGAAACTGTGAAAAGAATTAAAATAAAACTGTAAAACTTAGAAGAAAAATATATAAGGTATATCAAGGAGAAGTGAAACCTGAAACAGCATAAAAAGGTAAGCATGATAATGACTTTCATAAAACCTTGGGTGAGTGAGAGACTCTAGTGGACTTCGGGGAAGAGATGCTGTGTTTTCTTGCATAACTGAGGCACAGTATAGGGAAAGTCTTAGAGTCTGGGAAATACTTTTTGACTGATGCATGGATCTCTTTAGTTTGTGGCTCAATAGAGAGTGGAGCTTGCAAAGGGTGAAATTTCTGAACAGAAACTAAAGACTAGCTAGAAACTATAACCACCAGTGAGATCCATGTGGGCTCATCAAGAATGCTGGATTCAGATTCTGAAAAACCAAAGACGCTTCATGGAATTGTTAACATATTGAAGATGGACACAGGAGGGGGTCACTTTTTGTTAGTTTGGAATAAACAGAAATACTCATGTTTAAGCTAATTAATAGAAATTTTTTCCAGGAACGACTTTAATTAATTTGACCCAATTGTGTTTACAAAATCCATTTCCAATTCAATCTCAAGTTCTGCATGAAATTACTATGATGCCATATCTTCATCCTGCCTTAGGGAGGAGGCCATAGGGAGGTCTGTTGGTTCTCCTTTCATTGGCAACACAGAGAATTAAAGCCATGTTACATGAGACAATGTCTCAAAAAGTAAACCTAATTTAACGAATGTTTGTAATATAAATGTAAATTATTGGCTCATAATAAAGAATTTAAGAAGAAAGCCTTGTGTGTGTAGGTGAGCTTCTTTGCAAGTGGGTATATGCAAAGACATAGAGAGTCATACAAAGAGAGGAAAAGAGAGAGAGACATGTCTTATCAAATAAAGACACATTTTCTATGGACATGTTCATGGTTAGATGTGTTCATGTCAAGAAATATTCACATCTATTTATAAAAGCTCTGTGGTCTACTCAAATTAGAAATAACCTAAATTTATAAAAGAGAGGGGATAAGTAAAACAGTTCACTCATCCAATAAAATAATATTCAGCAGAAATTAAAAGGACTTAAAACTGTCCCTTTTCACCCCACCCCGCTCCGCCGGTCTGGACGCGCACGCGAGATCCGGCCGGGCCTCACCGCGTGCCCTAGGACCCCAGGTCAGCCCACAGGGACCCGGCTCCGACTCCCACCATCCAGCGGGAGCCGCACGGGGGCCGAGGGACGAGGAGGACCTCCCCCTGTGCCGGGCCCCGCCCCAGCTGCCCTCGGGTTAAATAGCTCCACGCCAACGCGCCCATCCTCCCTTTTCACCCCACCCCGCTCCGCCGGTCGGGACACCCGCGCAGTCCACCCGGGCCTCACCCCGCGCCCTAGGTAAGTCCCCGTTCAGGCCCCGCCCACCAGTACCCCAGGCCAAATAATTCAGTTTAGTGAAATTGAGAGATCTTAAGAGTTAAAATGACAATGCCAAAGTCAAAGTGCAAATCCATGAGAAGCAACACTCAAGTAAACAAATTTCCCACTGAAGAAATTAATCCCATAATGTTAGACTCCAACAAGAACAAACCGCGGAAAAAGGCCAAGAAAGCCTGACCCAGGATAACGACTTTCAAAATATGATCATTACCATGTTCAATACTATGAAAGAGGAAATCCGGGAGGAATTACATAATCGAATCAATCGCTTTGAAGAGGAACACAACAGACATTTGGAGGAGTTGAGAAAAACAGTGCAAGAAACAAAGAGTGGCATAGAGCAGTTAAAACAAACTCAAGCAGAGTTTAAAACTGAGCTAAAAGACAAGTTATCTTCAACCCAGAAAGCCACAGAGAGTCTTATCAACAGAACTAATGAAGCAGAAAACAGAATTTCAGACCTTGAAGATAAAGTGGGAGTACTAACCAGCTCAATGGAAGAGGTTGTTAAAGCCAAAAAGATACTTGAGAGAAATATCCAAGAGATATGGGACACTCTGAAGAAGCCTAACATGCGTATTCATGGAATACCGGAGCAAGAATTTCAAAATACCACCCCTGAGGAAATTTTTCAAACGATCATCAAGGAAAACTTTCCTCATCTAAAAAAAGAGAGGCCTATTCATATACAAGAGGCATTCCGCACCCCAAACAGATACGACCAAAATAGAAGCACACCACGGCAAATAATAGTTAAAACACTCCACATTCAAGATAAAGAACTGGTGCTGAGAGCTTCAAGGGAGAAAAAACAAGTCACTTTTAAAGGCAAACCTCTTAAAATAACAAATGACTTCTCAGTCAAAACAGTAAAATCAAGAAGAGCTTGGAGAGACATACTTCAAGTATTGAATGAGCAAAAATGTCAACCCAGGCTGATTTACCCTGCAAAACTATCAGTCATGATCCAGGGAGAAAGAAAAATTTTCCAGCACAAAGACAACTTTAAGGTATACATGGCCACCAAACCAGGCCTTCAAAAACTGCTAGAAATCATACTCAAGCGTGAAGAAAAAAACAGGCATATCCAGGAGAACAGAAGGCAAATATAACACCATTAAAAGCGAAGCAATATACTTATAAAAGCTACTAAACATAATAAATGTCTGGAATTAACAATAGTTTCTCCATTATAACACTAAATGTTAATGGACTTAATTCACCAATCAAGAGACACAGATTACAAACTTGGATTAAAAATCACAATCCATCAATCTGTTGCCTGCAGGAAACCCATCTCACCACAAAAGATAGGCACGCTCTAAAAATAAAAGGCTGGTCAACAATTCTACAAGCAAATGGAAGCAGAAAACAGGCAGGGGTAGCCATTATGCTATCAGACAAAGTGGATTTCAAACCAAAAAAAATTATAAGAGACACGGATGGATACTACATTTTAGTCACAGGTACAATTCACCAGGAAGATTTCACAATACTGAACATATATGCACCCAATACAGGCCCCTCCACATTCATTAAGAAAACCCTACAGCGTCTAAAGCAAGAAATCAACCCCCAAACGATAATTCTTGGGGACTTCAACACCGCCCTCTCTACATGGGATAGATCAACAGGTCAAAAGCTTAACAGAGACACTTTGGAGCTTAATCAAACCCTGAAAGAAATGGACCTCACAGATCTCTATCGAACTTTTCACCCACGCACCAAAGAATACACATTTTTCTCAGCAGCACACGGAACTTTCTCCAAAATAGATCACATATTTGGCCACAAAATGAATCTACACATATACAAGAAAGTTGAAATTCTAACCTGTGCCCTATCAGACCACCACGGCCTAAAGCTGGACATCCACAACACATCAAACAAGAGAAAATACACTAACTCCTGGAAACTTAACACTATGATGCTGAATGGGAACTGGATTCAGGAAGAAATTAAAAAGGAAATTCAAGATTTCCTGAAAGTGAATGATAACGAAAATACAACTAATCAAAATCTCTGGGACACAATGAAAGCTGTTCTAAGAGGTAAGTTCATAGCTCTTAATGCCCACGTCAAAAAAATGGAAACATCAGAAATAAACAACTTAACAATGCAGCTTAAAGCTTTAGAGAAACTAGAGCAATCTGATCCCAAAAGCAGTAGAAGAGAAGAGATTAGCAAAATAAGGGGAGAAATATCTGAAATCGAGACTAAGAAAACGATAGAAAAAATCAACCAATCAAAAAGCTGGTTCTTTGAAAAAATCAACAAGATTGATACACCCCTAGCTAAACTAACCAAAAGCAAGAGAGAGAAAACCCAAATTAACAAAATTAGAAATGAACATGGAGTTATCACTACTGATACCCAAGATATCCAGAGAAGTATAACATCATATTTCAAAAACTTATACTCTGTGAAGTTTGACAACACAAAAGAGATGGATGAATTTCTAAGTAAACACAACTTACCTAAATTGAATCAGGTAATTACTTAAATAGTAATTTACTATTGTGAATTACTTAAATAGTCCTATAACATATAAGGAAATTGAGGAAGTAATCTCGAATCTTCCCACCAAAAAATGTCCTGGACCAGATGGATTCAGCACAGAGTTCTACCAGACATTTAAGGAGTTAATAAACCAATACTCCTTAAACTGTTCCATCAAATAGCAAAGGAAGGAACACTACCAAATTCCTTCTATGAAGCTAATATCGTTTTAATCCCAAAACCTAATAAAGATTCACTTAAAAAAGAAAACTATAGGCCGATCTCCCTGATGAACACAGACGCAAAGATTCTCAACAAAGTCTTAGCAAATCGGATTCAAAAACATATTAAAAAGATCATTCATGGGGACCAAGTAGGCTTCATCCCTGGCACACAAG
The DNA here is from genome assembly GCA_023101885.1 of Typhlomys cinereus. Lineage (NCBI taxonomy): Eukaryota > Metazoa > Chordata > Mammalia > Rodentia > Platacanthomyidae > Typhlomys > Typhlomys cinereus. The sequence continues at coordinate 3,221,664 of JALPQD010000235.1, read as the reverse complement.
GTTGGTTCAACATACGCAAATCAATAAATGTAATTCATCATGTAAACCAGTCCAAAGTCCAAGACCACATGATACTCTCAATAGATGCAGAAAAAGCTTTTGACAAGATCCAACAGCCTTTTATGATCAAAACGCTAGAGACAGTAGGAATGGAAGGAACCTTTATCAATATAATAAAAGCTGTATACAACAAGCCCACAGCAAGGATTATGCTCAATGGGGAACATTTGGAAGCATTCCCACTTCGATCAGGAACTAGACAAGGCTGTCCACTCTCACCACTTCTATTCAATATTGTACTTGAAGTCTTAGCTGAAGCCATAAGACAAGAAAGGGACATAAGAGGGATTCAAATCGGCAAGGAAGAAATCAAGCTATCCCTATTTGCAGATGACATGATCTTATACCTGAGGGATCCCAAAAACTCCACCAGGAAGCTCCTGGAACTAATTGAGAAGTTCAGCAGGGTGGCAGGATACAAAATAAATGTGCAAAAATCAGAGGCCTTCCTATATGCCCAGAATGAAAGAAGTGAAAAAGCCTTGAGAGAAACCATGCCATTTACTATAACCCCTAAAAAAATGAAATACCTTGGTATAAACCTAACTAAGGAGGTAAAAGACCTTTACAATGAGAACTTTAAAACCCTAAAGAAAGAAATTGCAGAAGACACCAGAAGGTGGAAAGACCTCCCTTGTTCCTGGATTGGCAGAATCAACATTGTAAAAATGACCATCCTACCAAAGGCAATATACAGATTCAATGCTATACCAATCAAAATCCCAAAGCAATTCTTCAAAGAAGTTGACCAAACAATCTCAAAGTTCATATGGAGGCACAAAAGACCCAGGATAGCAAAAACAATCCTGAGTAACAAAAACACAGCTGGAGGTATTACCATACCAAACCTAAGTCTATACTACAAATCCATAGTTATAAAGACAGCCTGGTACTGGCTCCAAAATAGACACACAGATCAATGGATAAGGATTGAAGACCCAGATATAAGCCCACAAAGTTACAGCCATTCGGTCTTTGACAAAGGGGCCCAAAGAATCCAATGGAAAAAGAACAGCATCTTCAACAAATGGTGCTGGCAAAACTGGATCTCCACATGCAGAAGATTAAAGCTGGACCCGTACTTGTCACCATGTACAAGACTTAATTCCAAATGGATCAAGGACCTTGATATCAGGCCAGAGACTTTAAAAACCATAGTTGAAAGGATAGGGAACTCCCTCAAGCTGATTGGGCTAGGCCAACACTTCCTAAACAGACATCCAATGGCACAGTCACTGCTACCAACTCTCAACAGTTGGGATCTTGTGAAATTAAAGAGCTTCTGTTCATATAAAGAGATTGTCACACGAGCTCAAAGGCAACCCACAGAATGGGAGAAAATCTTCACTAACCACATATCTGACAGAGCTCTACTGTCCAGAGTGCACAAAGAACTTAGAAAATTAAACTCCAAGGAAAACACTGGCCCAATTAAAAAATGGGCCCTGGAACTTCAAAGAAACCTTACCAGGGATGAAATTAAAATGTCTAACAATTATCTTAAAAATGCTCCACTTCCTTCGCCATCAGGGAAATGCAAATCAAAACTTCCCTGAGATATCATCTCACCCCGGTCAGGATGGCAAAAATCCACAATACAAACAACGACAAATGCTGGAGAGGATGTGGAGAGAGGGGAACTCTCCTACATTGTTGGTGGGAATGCAGGCTCATACAGCCACTCTGGCCAGCCGTCTGGAGATTCTTAAAGAAATTAAAGATTGAAATGCCATATGACCCTGCTATCCCACTTTTGGGAATAACCCCCCATGCAGCAGAGGTTCGCCTCGATAGCACAAGCTCGACCATGTTCATAGCAGCACTGTTTACAATAGCAAAGTCATGGAATCAACCTAAATGTCCAACAGTTGACGAGTGGATAAGGAAACAGTGGTACATCTATACAATGGAGTACTACTCAGCCATCAAAAATGATGAATTACTGGAATTTGCTGGGAAATGGATGTCATTAGAAAGAATTATATTAAGTGAAGTATCCCAAACCCAGAAAATTAAGTGCCGTATGTACTCCCTAATAGGTGGCTCCTAGTACCAAACTCACCCAGCCCACATTGAGACACTCAAAAGTAAACCTATGTAACACAGTAATTGCAAGGATTATGAACAAGAGAGATGGGTTAGGAGGGCCACACCAGAAACAAGGAGAGAGGAGACCATGTTACAGCAGAGAAAATAGGCCTCCATCAAGGTCTGCAAGTAAGTAATGAGAAACCTGGTTAAGTTCATAGACGTTCTTTCCTGATCTCACCAGAAGGGGAGGGCATATAGTCTAGCAGATAAAAAGTAATCATTTTGCAAATGGGTGATGGACCCCTCCCTCAGTGAGGTTTCCTACTCTTATTACATCTACCCTTGAATGTGCTATTACAACAAGACTCCAGTTTAACAGCTTTTTGTCTCTGGCCAGGGGGTGACATACAGTGCCCAGCAGAATGGAGTGAAGGGAATTGCAGGAGCAGCAAAACTGCAAAAGAAAATCAACAAACCACAATTCAGAACTTCAGAGACTCTATATCAATCACATAGAACTAGGACAGCCTAATCTCTCCCCATCCTGGAGCTCAGGGACATTTGCGGAAGAGGGGGCGGTAAGATTGTAAGAGCAAAAGGATGGGAGGAGCAACGATTTGCAAGATTCTCAACAATAGTTGGGGCCAAAGCAATCATAATGGGACTTTGCATGCCCTGCGCAATGTCCAGCGCACTGTTGCCCTCATAAAGTCTAGCATCTGTTAAGGGCACCGAGACCCCTGGAGGCAAGGGATTGACAGCCATAGTAGTGATCTTATGCTTAAGGGGAACAAGAGAAAGGGCTTATGGAAATGCCACTGGGTCCTTATATGTCATCGGAGAGGAGGACCCAGTGGAGAGTTAGGCGTACACAATAAAGGACTCTCTGGGAATTGGGGGGGAGGCACTGGGGGAAGGGGAGGGGGAGAAGAGGGGAGGGAGGGAACTGGTAAAAAATTTAAAAAAGAAAAAGGACTTAAAACTACTGCTCCTCATTTAGAAATATTAATTAGAAAATACTTAGGTTTGCCTGCACAACTTTGGAACTGATTGATGCCTTTTATAACTATTTTGCCTTAAACTTTTGTAGAACAGAGATTTTTATCCTACATAGGTAACAGAAATAAATACCCCTATCATATGCTATAATAAATAAAATATTTTCCAGAATGACAAAATTTTCTGAAAGGCTTCACTGGCACTGGTTGAGACCCACTGTCAGATAGTTTTGAAAACAAAGTAAGGTACTTACCTGGCAGGGGAGATACCATGATCATGAAGGTGGTTTTCCCACGGCGAGGCTTATCCATTGCACTCCGATGTGCTGACCCCTGTGATTTCCCCAAATGTGGGAAACTCGACTGCATAATTTGTGGTAGTGGGGAACTGCGTTCACGCTCTCCCCTTAAAAAAAAAGAAAACAAAGTAAGAATGATTCATAAAATCTATATATGATACACAAATAGTGGATTTTTTGGTAAGTCATTTTTATTATATTTTTTTGCCTAGTTATACAAGCTCAATAGGAACAGCCTTCTTCTCCTTCCCTACTCCATTCCACCTGTTGTCCTCCATTCAATTCCCGGTCCTTTCCACTCTCTCTCTCCTCCCTCTCACTCCTTTACCTGCCTTCCTCCACTCTTGGTGCTTCCTACTTTCTCCCTTCTATCCTCCAGTGCATCTGTTTATATGGGTACTGAATTTCCCTCTGAAATCTACATTAGTGAGAGTTCAGGACTCAATGGCATAGCTTGGGGACCCAAGTCTTGGGTTTACTTGGGCTGCCAGAGAGTACGGGAACTCTATTATGACTGTCTAATCCCTTGCTTCTAAGTATTCTACTGCCTGAAGCCTTCTCCTCTGTGATCTGTGCTAGACCTTGGGGAATTGTTGATATGTCAACCATTATGGAGTCAGGTAAAATCCAATCACATTGTGGCTATATTTTGGCTGCTGCAGCTCTGACTTGTGTGGAGTATCTTGCATATCATTGGTTCTCCCCAACTTTAGGCTCTTACAATCTTGCCACCTCCTCTTCCACAAGATTCCTTGAGCTTTAGGATGGGAAGAGATTTTGCTGGTTTGGTTTCAGGTGAATATTGTAGGGTCTTTAGTATTCTGAATTACAGTTTGGTGTTGTTTTCAGTTTTGATGTCCCTGCACTGCCTTTGACTGCATCCCAATTGCTTGTTGAGGTCATCTCCTAGCCAAAGATAAGAGACTATTTAAACGATGATCTTAATATAAGAAGAACATCTAAGGTAGATGGAAGAATAAGAGTAAGACACAGCAGTGAGGGGGTCAGTTTCCCATTTGACAGTTGGTTATCATCTAACTGCAAGTTCCTATACCCTCCCTGACCAGGGAGATAAAATGCTGTAAAGTATCTTAGACACAAAAAGTTATATGCCATATGTAATCCGTTATAAGTGGGTCCTAGTTCCAAACCCATTTCAAAGGTAAATCTCTGTAATACCCACTATAATCTCTGTAATGCCCACTATAAGGCCAAAGTATTCTTACTGGTTTTTAACTCAAGTTAAACATATGCAATGGGGGCTGGAGAGGTGGCTCAGGGGTTAAGCCTCCGCCTTGCAGGTGGAAGGTCCTGAGTTCGGATCCCAGTATCCCACGTATAGAAGCCAGGCGGAAGCAGGGGCGGCCTGCGCTTCTGGTCCTGGTAGGGCGGAGCCTGTGAATCCCGGGGCAGAAGGAGGTGGGGGCGTCCATGGTGGTTCATGAATTCGTCCGTGGTTCTACACATACACAGACACACACACGCGCGCGCGCACCTACACACGCACATGCGCACAGTTGAATAAATAATAACAAAAAATTTAAAAAATATGCAATGCTTGAATATGTGCCTCAGCTGTACAATATTTGTCTAAGATGTCTAAGGTCTTCTGATTCCCAATGACATTATATTCTCCTTATCGACTACTCACAGACATGTGTCTGCTTTGATCCTTACTGGAAAAAATACTGCCATTATTCCCCTAAAGCAATAGAAACCTATAACTAACTCAGAAATTATAGCAAATGACTAGTAATGTGTTCACAAGCATCAATGAAAACAAATATAATAAGTTTGTTGAGAATATGTAGTATTCTACCAAAAAAATCCTTTCAGGTTTACTACAAAATATTCTTTGTATGTTTTTTCTGAAGAGAAATCTATACTAAAAACAAATTTGTAGTTTTAATGAACTGGGACAATGAAACACCAAAAATGCAGCCAAAAGGTCACAAATTAACACTAAGAGTCAGCCTTCCTTTAAGAGTGTGACCTGGAAAATATTAAATTAGGTGACTTGAACAGAAATGTCCTCACTTTTTATTTCTACACTACGTAAGAGAACTTAACAAAATAGAAACTATGCATGTAAAAATCCTTACAGATGAATTTTATAATCTATAATTTGAGAATCACTGTCCTTTAAGAAAAATGAAAAAATATTCTAATATTAGATTTTATTCTAATATGAAATTTATATTTTAAGGAATTATTAACAGAATAAACTGCTTTTCTCTTTTATAACAGCAGCACTATAGTTATATATTAATTGAAATCAAAACGTTTGAATGGTATTTAGAAATAGATAAGTAAGAAAATATGTCTAAGTATTATTAGTGATCTACCTAGATTAAAAGTAAATAATAATCATAAAAATATTCAGCATATTTTATACATTTAGGAAAGTAGTATTTTAAACATTATTAATGAAATAAGTAACAAGTGTGTACCAAAAGGAGAAAAGCCCTTTAGTGGACTAAATATCCAGTTAGTAGTCACATACAGTGAATAACAACTCTTTTCTCTAATTATCATTGAACATTGTACATTCATGGCAAATATCAACAGCCTTGGTAACAATAAATGGAAACAGTTATCTAGTTAGTCAAGGAGGAAATTACACAATACTGATGATGATAGCTAATCTAGAAGTGCTGAAATCTATTTCAATTGTTAATTAAAATAACAACACTATAGATATATTTCCTGCAATACATTATCCATGTTGCAGATACATATGTATTTTTTCAGAAACAATTTATGCATTTTATGTTGCTGCCTATCAATTCCTCTTATAATTTTGCCATTGGATAAAACCCTGTACTCTGAAATTTTTCACTAAATAGTATCGTATAAAATTTTATGCATTGAAAAATATATAAAATATTACTTGGATGGTACCTTCTTGTCTCAAGAAATTTATGACACTTTTGTAAGAAACTCTTTCCTCAATTTTTTTTTCAGAGTTGCATCAGTACTTTAAGGTGAAAGATAATGGCCCCAAAAAGTCTTTGAAAGTTGAAAATATGCAAGACCATTAACAGAATAAAAGAATTCTAAATTATAGTAAAGTGCTGTAAAAATCACTTTTTCAGATATCCTTCTGAAAAGATTTCTGTGAGATTTAATATTCTTTTGAAAATGATAAAAAAGAGAAATACAATATTAGTCTGTAGTTAGGCATCAAAATGTTAAGCACCATTAAAACAAAAATCCAATTCTACTGTAATTCATTGTCTCAGATAATTGTTCTACATATGTTCAGGAATGTATATTCATGTTTCTATGACAATTTACTAGATGTTTTCAGAAAAAATAATATCAGTGGCTTTTTTATAAAGAAATTTGATCATAGTATTTGAAATTTTCAGTCATAATGAGCATTGAACTTGGTAAATTATAGCCAGGATTTTAGGGAAATTTATAACTTAAAGTCGAGTAAAACTAATTTACAAATTTCTTAAAATATATTTTTATCATGAAAATAATAAATTTAAATCCTAAAAATCATGACTTTTAGAAACAATTTATATATTTCTATGATGCTATCACTTTCTCTTAAAATTTCTCCATTGTATAAAATCTTGCTGTCTGAAATTTTTCACCTAAAAACCTTTATTGAAAATATATGAATGTTGTAGTCTTGAATGATTGATAAAGAACAGATAGCAAATGCATGTGAACAAATAATATTTTTTCCTCTTTTGTATTTTATATGTAGATCATTGAAGTTCACAGTAAGGTTGAAAGAAATGTACTGTTAAGACTAGGGAATAAGGTCTGGCTCAGGGGAAGGGATTCTCTGTGTACATGAAATTTTTCATTTATTGATATTTTGATATAATTTTCAAGAATTACAGCTCATAAACCTCAAAATATTTAGATAAAACAATACCCAGAAGATGGTGTATCAAATTATAGTCTTGTCATTAATTATTCTTAAAGCTTAAATTTATTTCATGAAAGATTTGTGGTTATGAAAAAGCAGAAGGAAAATTGTTTAGATTATCAGCAGTAGAAAAGTTGTGTTCATATTTGAGCTTTAGCCCTGTGTAAAGAGTATTTTCAGTACCACTATGTAAAGACAGAGGGGTGATATAACAAGGTGATCTTTACTGTAAGTGTACTCATCACCATGAAAACACACACTTCCATGCCTTTGTATTTTCTCTTGATGTCATCACATCCCTCCTCTCTTATACCCATGGATGTCTTCCACTAGTAATGTTGCAGTTACTGCACAACAGAATCATCATCTTAATATTGCACATTCAAATTCCTTAATGGACCCAGTCATTCTGACATAGCAACATTTGTGCCATGAATAGGTGCTGTTTTTCATAGTTCTGTCAAATAATATTTTTTCTAACATTGACTACTCAGACTGGAGATTACCTCCCCAGCCATTATTCTTAAAAATATTTTCCATGTTTCTTTCCTTTATCTTTGTACATAAATTATCATTTAAGCAAATTCACCCTCCTTCATAGTAAGATTATTATAGCAAGTTCATCATTTTTAATTCTAACTTTTTTACTCCTTTTTATATAATCTTGACTCCAGGCAAGGTAAACTATTTCAGAATCTCTTTCCACTCTAATATATTTGAAGATACTTTCCCTAACAATTACCTGCTTAATATTTCAATCAGCAAAGTTTCAATCAGTATTTACATGGAGAAAAAGACACAAATTTCAAATGGTTCTGAATGTAAAAAAATGAAGAAAATGTATTCATTGAGAAGACAGGCTATCCATCAGGAGGAGCAGAACTGGAAACAAGCTTGAACAACATAGTGTTTAACAGTCACTGCTACCAACTCTCAACAGTTGGGATCTTGTGAAATTAAAGAGCTTCTATTCAGATAAAGAGATTGTCACACGAGCTCAAAGGCAACCCACAGAATGGGAGAAAATCTTCACTAACCACATATCTGACAGAGCTCTACTGTCCAGAGTGCACAAAGAACTTAGAAAACTAAACTCCAAGGAAAACACTGGCCCAATTAAAAAATGGGCCCTGGAACTTCAAAGAAACTTTACCAGGGATGAAATTAAAATGTCTAACAAATATCTTAAAAAATTCTCCACTTCCTTCGCCATCAGGGAAATGCAAATCAAAACTTCCCTGAGATATCATCTCACCCCGGTCAGGATGGCAAAAATCCACAATACAAACAACGACAAATGCTGGAGAGGATGTGGAGAGAGGGGAACTCTCCTACATTGCTGGTGGGAATGCAGGCTCATACAGCCACTCTGGCCAGCCGTCTGGATATTCTTAAAGAAATTAAAGATTGAAATGCCATATGACCCTGCTATCCCACTTTTGGGAATAACCCCCCATGCAGCAGAGGTTCGCCTCGATAGCACAAGCTCGACCATGTTCATAGCAGCACTGTTTACAATAGCAAAGTCATGGAATCAACCTAAATGTCCAACAGTTGACGAGTGGATAAGGAAACAGTGGTACATCTATACAATGGAGTACTACTCAGCCATCAAAAATGATGAATTACTGGAATTTGCTGGGAAATGGATGCCATTAGAAAGAATTATATTAAGTGAAGTATCCCAAACCCAGAAAATTAAGTGCCGTATGTACTCCCTAATAGGTGGCTCCTAGTACCAAACTCACCCAGCCCACATTGAGACACTCAAAAGTAAACCTATGTAACACAGTAATTGCAAGGATTATGAACAAGAGAGATGGGTTAGGAGGGCCACACCAGAAACAAGGAGAGAGGGGACCATGTTACAGCAGAGAAAATAGGCCTCCATCAAGGTCTGCAAGTAAGTAATGAGAAACCTGGTTAAGTTCACAGACGTTCTTTCCTGATCTTACCAGAAGGGGAGGGCATATAGTCTAGCAGATAAAAAGTAATCATTTTGCAAATGGGTGATGGACCCCTCCCTCAGTGAGGTTTCCTACTCTTATTACATCTACCCTTGAATGTGCTATTACAACAAGACTCCAGTTTAACAGCTTTTTGTCTCTGGCCAGGGGGTGACATACAGTGCCCAGCAGAATGGAGTGAAGGGAATTGCAGGAGCAGCAAAACTGCAAAAGAAAATCAACAAACCACAATTCAGAACTTCAGAGACTCTATATCAATCACATAGAACTAGGACAGCCTAATCTCTCCCCATCCTGGAGCTCAGGGACATTTGCGGAAGAGGGGGCGGTAAGATTATAAGAGCAAAAGGATGGGAGGAGCAACGATTTGCAAGATTCTCAACAATAGTTGGGGCCAAAGCAATCATAATGGGACTTTGCATGCCCTGCGCAATGTCCAGCGCACTGTTGCCCTCATAAAGTCTAGCATCTGTTAAGGGCACCGAGACCCCTGGAGGCAAGGGATTGACAGCCATAGTAGTGATCTTATGCTTAAGGGGAACAAGAGAAAGGGCTTATGGAAATGCCACTGGGTCCTTATATGTCATCTGAGAGGAGGACCCAGTGGAGAGTTAGGCGTACACAATAAAGGACTCTCTGGGAATTTGGGGGGAGGCACTGGGAGATGGGGAGGGGGAGGAGGGGGTTCGGGGGGAGGAGGGGGGAGGGAGGGAACTGGTAAAAAAATTTTAAAATGTATAATTAAATTTTTAATAAAAAAAAAATAAAGAAGTAAAAAAAAAAAAGTTTGTGCTGTGGAGTTAAAGCCTGGTTTGCCACTGAGAAGTAAAGATGTTAAAGATGCCAGAGAGAACGTGGGACGCCTGCCAAGGAGACCTGTATACCCTGGGAGGAGTCAGCCCAAGAGAGTGATGTGTTCTATGGGCAGCTGCACTGGAGGGCTATAACCAAACCCCTTTGGAACTAGATGATTTCAACAAGAGGCTCACCTGTTGGACTTGGAGCTACAAGATTTGGGGTTTGGTCTGCCTGTGTTCAGTCTTGTTATGAACTGATCTTTCCTGGATATGCCCCCATTACTTCCTTTTGGAATGGGAATGTTTATTCTGTGCCATTGTATGTTGGAAGTATGTAACTTGTCTTTTGATTTTACAGGAGGCTTTGGACTTTGGACTTTTGGACTGTGTTGGGACTACTGATGTAGTCTATGGAGACTTTTAAAGTTGGACTGAGTATGTTTTGCATAATGAGATGGCAATGAGCCTGTGGGGGCCAGGGTGGAATGTCATGGTTTGAAATGTGTCCCCCACAGTCTCACGTGTTTGGCAAGGTCATGGCACCTTGAGAGGTGGAACCTTGCTGGAGGAAGGCAGTCACAAGGGGTGGGCCTTGAGGTGGATTAGTCCCTCCCTACCTCCAGGAGAAGTCTGGCTTTGCAGCAAGCAGTCTGCAGCTCTCAGCTTCTAAGATGTCTGCGGTGAATTAGCCTCCTCCAGCTTCGGCCAGCCAGCCATGCCGCCTCTGCTTTGAGAGACTGTCCCTTCCCTCTGGAACTGTAAGCTGAATAAACCTCCCTTTCAGCCAACAGGCAAGTTTAAAAATTAAAATACGATTCCTGGGGCCAGGTCTCAGGGAAACCAAAAAGAAAAAAAAAAAAAAATAGTGTTTAAAAAGGGGGAAATTTTTTTTTACATTCAGAATAACATCTTAAGTAAGATCAGAAGGATTCAAGCCAACTGCAATAAAGAGAAGAATATGTCCACATATCTAGAGAATAAAGGGCAGATTTAAACAATGAAACATCTATACACATCATATTAGTTTTACTGTTTTATTATTAGTCCCATTGAAGCGAATAAAAATTGATTCAGAAAGATTTGTATGCAACTTTGAAAACATTCTGGGATGATGAAGAAGCCCATATCTTTGCATGAATAATAAGATGTAGTTTGCAATAAACCTGAATAAAAAACATAGAATCAGATGTCTGGAAAGATAAAACAATCTGAATTAAAATATCAAGTTACCATTATAATACATTTATAAATAAATTCTTAAAACAAAATATCTACAGAAGTGGAAATATGTAATATCATTAATAAATAATGTTAGCATTGATATGTGATAACAAATACAATAAAAGGTAATTTTGCGTAGGAGTGATACAGAAGTATTCATATTGATTAGAGAAATTAAAAAAACTGTTGACTGGAGCAAAAGGAAAAGAAGAAGAAACAAATGCAAATTAATCTTTAACAATAGAGGTGAATATTGGTTTCATGATTCAATCCTTTTCCTGCTAATTTAAAGGTAATTTAGAATAATACTTGAGTACAGAGGGAGGCAAGGCAATAATCGAATTATAGGATGTAAGTATATTAATAAAAAATGCTGTCCTTTTGAGACTGTTGAATGCTCTAGTATTGGAGGTGACTGTAAGAGGTCAAATAGAACTGGATGCATAGCACTTACAAATAAGGACTGATTGATCATGTTGCATTACTTTCTATTTTAAAATATATTGGATTAAGACAGACATATAGGGGCTGGAGAGGTGGCTCAGGAGTTAAGCCTCTGCCTTGCAGGCGGAAGGTCCTGAGTTCAGATCCTAGACCCCACGTATAGACGCCAGGCAGAAGCGGGGGCAGCCTGCGTTCCTGGTCCTGGTAGGGCAGAGCCTGTGAATCCCCGAGCAGAGTAAACAAGGAGGAGGTGGAGGCGTCCATGGTGGTTCCCAAATTCGTCCCTGGTTCTACATACACATGCATACACACACACATGCATACACATACAATCGAATAAAAAAAAAGACAGACATATGGCATATCATTAACAGGCTTCTATGATTCTCACCGAAATATAATTTTAAGTGCTCATGGAGATGAAGGGAAAATTTTAGAGAATTTCTTTGTAATCACAAAACTCCAGTATTATAGCATTCTTGAATTACAAGAAGGAAATTATACCTTTGACCAAAAAAAGGAAGGGTTTAACTAAACAGGAAATGAAAAAGTAGGTGAATTTTTATGTCAGTAAGCTCTATTTTTTCAAGGCTAAATGGTTAAAAAATTATACACTATTACTATCAAAAACAGAAACATTGACATGAAGAAAACTTTTTGCAGGTAAGAAGAGGTTTGAGATATTGACCACAAGCATCAATGCAGGAAGTTAGACATGTGATTTCACTTCTGAGAATTCAGAACTATGTTGGGCATTGAATTGGAACATCTATGTCAATCATAATGTTGACTTGCTGAAATATTCCTCTTGGACTGTTTTTCCTCCATGAAATCCCATAGAGTTTTAAGTATTTCCTCTATGATCCTTCATTCTTTCTACTAAATATTTTAATTATTAATGTATACTAAATATCAAAATAATGGTCCTAGCACTTTTTATTCTAGATGCCTTCTTTTGCATTAATAAAATACCTAGTTCGGTACCAAATGCTGGAGAGGATGTGGAGAGAGTGGAACTCTTCTACATTGCTGGTGAAAATGCAGGCTCATAAAGCCACTCTGGCGAGCCGCCTGGAGATTCTTAAAGAAATTAAAGATTGAAATGCCATATGACCCTGCGATTCCACTTTTGGGAATAACCCCCCATGCAGCAGAGGTTCACCTTGATAGCACAAGCACGACCATGTTCATCGCAGCACTGTTTACAATAGCAAAGTCATGGAATCAACCCAACAGTTGATGAGTGGATTAGGAAAATGTGGTACATTTATACAATGGAATACTATTCAGCCATCAAAAATGATGAATTAATGCAATTTGCTGGGAAATGGATGGAATTAGAAGCAATTATATTGAGTGAAGTATCCCAGGCACTGAAAATTAAGCGCCATATGTACTCCCTAATAGGTAGATCCTAGTACCAAAATCACTTAGAGACACACTCAAAGATAAATCTCTGTAATACCTACAGTAATTGCAAAGATTATAAACAGGAGAGAAGGGAAGGAGGGCCCAGCCAAAAACAAGGAGAGAGAGGATCATGCTACAACAGAGATAATAGGCCACCATGAAGGACTGCAAGTAAGTAATGAGACATCTGGTTAAGCTCACAGACTTCCCTTTCTGGTCACTTGAAACTGATGGGGTATGATCTTATCAAAAAGGGAGGGCATAGTCTGGCAGATAGAAGGTAACCATTTTGCAATGGGAGACTGACCCCTCACCGCAGTCTCATACTCTTAGTCCATCTACCTTTGAAAGTATCCTTATAATAAGACTCTATTTTAACAGCTTTTTATCTCTGGGCAGGGGGTGACATCCAATACCCATCAGGATGGAGCCAAGGGCATTGCAGGAGCAGCAAAACTGAAAAAAAAAAATCAACAAACCATAATTCAGAACATCAGAGACTCTATATCAACCACCTGGAATCAGGGCTGTCTAATCTCTCCCCATCCTGAAGCTCAGGGAAATTTGCGGAAGAGGGGGTGGTAAGATTGTAAAAGCACAAGGATGGGAGGAGTAAGATACTCCACACAAGTTAAGGCCAAAGCAATTGTAATAGGACTCTGTATGATCTGCGCAATGACTTCAATTTTCATTGACCCCTCAAAGTCTAGCATGGACTAAAGGCACTTTTTGTCTAATTATTGGTTTTGCCTGATTACTATTAGGTAAATATCTGGTCATTTCTAGCTCCATTCAAAACTTTTTACCAAATACTTCAGGGATGAATCTTCTTTAATAATTGCCTTTACATATTGCTACATTACACTGACAATGAATATATGTGTTTTCATCACCCACTACTGACCCCCACTCTACATCCTGTCCCATCACACCTGTTCTCTTCTCCTGTCTCCTGTAAGTTGCTGGGTTCAAAGACATCTGTACTACTTAAAGCCTAAGTACACACTGGAGACCAAAGAATCACTCAGCATTCAACCAATAAGTAAACATGTGTAAGAGAGGATATATAATTCAGAGAATTACAACATAAAAGTCTTGCATGGTATTGAAAATGGAAATGATAACTTCTGTCTGTTCACTAATGCGTGCTGGTTTGGGGGTGGGGAATGTATGCTCTGGTAAAACATGGAGCCCACGTGTATAGACCCTGGCTGAATTGAAGAGGTGAAGAGACTCTTTTACAAAATTTTGAGATTCACTTATAAATTAAGCATTGACAGATGGAGTCTAAGTTGAAACAAGACAGATTTACAGATAGGAGTGTTGGGCTGAAAATGGCTCAGGGGTTAAGACTTTGCTTCACAAGCAGAAGGCCCTGAGTTAAGATCCCAGGTCCTAAGTAAAACTGCTAGGCAGAACCAGCCATAGCCTGCACTTTAGGCTTGGTGGGTGGTGCCTGGGAAATCCCAGAGTGAAGCAGACAGGAGGTAAAAGCAATCCAGAATGATTTCCGAAATCATCTTTGGTCCTCCACAGAGAGACATAGTGCCCTCTAATACAAACACACATATACTAAATGAATTAAAATATAAAAAATTAATAGTGCTACATTTATTGAGGAACAATAGTTTAAAATAAAGTTGGAGAAATGAATAGATTCAGATAAATTTGACTGAAGAATGTTCTAGTACAGGTGCTGTTAAGTAACTATGGAAGGTGCTGTGGCTTCTTTCCTTGACATTACTGATGTGAGGGTCGAAGATGCCCACATTTTGTGATTTTATTCCTGCTGCTATTAAGTAGTTAAGTTTACTTTAAGGCAATGGTCAGTTATTTCAATGGAAGGAAATTTTGTATTTTTTTTTAATTTCCTTCATTTATCTAGGCTTCATACTCCAATTAGACAGAATTCTATTTCTAGGGAGAGGTTACCATGTGAAAACACAATGACACTACCTTGCAGGGACAAACTGCCCTCAAGGAAATAATTACCCCGTAGTTATGTACATAAGTAGAGCAGCATTTTATCTGCTTATATAATACTGCCTAATGTGCCTGCAGAAGTAATAAATTCCTGTGCACATTTGCATGTCTTTTCGCTATCTTATTCTTTCTGGAAATACATATATTAAGAATATATATGTGTGTATATATATGTGTATATATATCAGATATCTAATTTAGTATATATAAATTAGTATAGAATATATGTGTATCTATGTATGTATATATATCAGATATCTAATATATTATAGATATCTAATATAGTATACACTAGTATAGTATATAGTCAGACACTTCAATCATCTCTGAATCTTCTGCTACCAATTTAAACATTCTTTGTTAAAGTCCTATGGTTCTTTATGATAAAAAATATTTTCTTTTAGTCAGAATTCATGTAATCAGTATTCCCTATTTTACTCCTATAGTCACATTTCAAATGTGATCTTGAATATACTGTAAGTGGAAAAGTATTTGTGAATCACAGTATTTTCTAACTTTTTTGTCCTGGGAATCTTCTAGTCTAGGCTCTCTAGTACATAGAACTTGTTTTCCATCTGTCTGGCTTTGAAGACAAAATCCAATCTTGTTTCTTAACTTTAATCTTCTATTGCTCAATAAAACCCCATGAATTGTGAATTCTTCCCATTTCAGGAGTCTCTATTATTACCTCCTCCATTAATGCTAAACCATAGATTTTATTGCCTCATGTTGTGATTATTAAACATGTTCTCACTTTCCTTTCCAAGCCAGTACTATTTCAGCTTACTTGCATTACCAGAAAGAACAATGTTCAAATTACAAGATATTTTGAATCAAGAATCTTAGTGAAGTCTAAATGAATTGGGAGAATTTATAATATTTTTGGACCCCTGAAACTTCTGTGTGGTTAAGAGCTTAAACCGTTTTTGTTATCAGAAAGCATTGATTTTATTCTTGAATATTAAAAATATTATTGGCCTACCTTCTGTGCATCTCTCTACGCCAAACAAGCATTTTCACTTCCATTAAGGTAATTCCTAGGAAGTGGCAACCTTGTAATACACTTGTTTACACAGATTCTGGATGGATTAGGTATCCATTCTGTTACACAGTCATCAACATGTTATATCCATTGTACATTTTATATTTATTCAGTATATTCACTTTTATTGTTAATTACATGAAAGCATAGGCTATTATACCATGAGCTTCAAAGAAAATAATTGTATTTCATGGAAAAATAATTTAATTAATTAATGTTCTTACTAAATTTGATAAAACATGAAGGAATTTCTTAGAAGTAGAGATTCTTTGGAATTACCGTTTATCATTTAATAGTTGAATGTGGTTCACACTTTCAAAGAAGAAATCACATATATAAGTTTATACACAATATCATGAAAGAGAAAAATGAAATAAGAAAAGTTAAATAACACATTATTGGAGACTATTTCAGTCTCTGTAAGCTCTGAACACTTCAGGTTTTTGTACTGAAACAATCGTCTTTAAATGGTTGTGTCTGGCATTTTCAATGAACAAAAACAGACTTTTACTTCAGAGAATGTTGAAACTTTGTTCTATTAACACTGATAGTGTAGAAATGGATGTTTTCTTAGACACCATTCTGTTTTTTCCTATCTCTCTGTCTTTCCTAGGCCTGCCTAGATTTCATTTTTAATAAGTGTATCAAGAGAAAATAGCAGATAATTGCATATAAAGTTGAATATTTAGATAGGGAAAATGTACAAAGTTAAATTTAGGGCAAGAAATATGAACTTTATGCAGAAATAATTGGTCAAAATACCTAAGCTGACCATCTTGCACACCTTACTATTTCTGAGTCTATGTAAAATATAATGGTTAATAGTAAAGACTAAAATGTATTGAGTTTAATGCTGTGAGCATAGTATATCTTAAAATGTCTTATCAAACTAATATCTTCAAACTAACATCCTTAAGAGCTACTTCCCAATGCATGCTGCCTTCCAATCCTTGTAGATTTTGGTGAACTACTGCATTTATACATACATAGATTAGAAATTTTGATTTTATTAAAGAATTATGACAGCAAAAATAGCAATAAATAACTAACAAACATACCATTTCTTAATATTAGATGACAAATTATTTGCAAGTCTAACTCACTGGAAAAAATATTAGCTAAACATTCTTAGCCAATGTAAATTTTAAAAAAGCATACAATATGTAAGTTTTATACTGTTTTAGTGAATCTTGAGTTCTGAGAAGGAATACTCTGGCCCATGACTTAAAGGAAAAAGTTTGTTTTTTTTTTTTAAATTTATTGAATTTGCATTTCCAGAGAACATAAAATCTAACTTGGTAGGGAACACATAGAGACAGAAGAGTGCATAGCAGGATCAGGAAGTTAGCTGTTACCTTACAGTCATATTCAGGAAGCAGATGGAGAAAAACACAAGAAATAACACTAGGTTATTAAGCCCCAAGATCTTCCTTCTTAGATGCTCAATAATATTCTTAATCAGTGCTTCCAACTAAGGGGCAAATGTTCCAGACATGAATCTGCGGAGAATTTGTTTTTTTTAAATAATGAACAACATTGAAATTCCAGGGCTGGAAACATGGCTCAGGGGTTAAGTCTCTGCCTCTTAAGCACAAGGTCCTGAGTTCTGACCTCAGATCCCACATAAAAAAGCCACCAAAACCTAGGAAATCCTAGAGGATGCGAAAAGCAACTAGAAGCAATCCAGGATGTTTCCGGAAGTCATACTTGGTCCTCCCCAGAGACACAGTGCCCTCTAATGCACAGATACAATTAATTAATTAATTAATTAATATTAATGAAAAGATGATTTTTCCTGTAGGTTTTCACTTTGGTGTGGAATTACAATAATATTTGATTGTGAGGTTGAAATATTGCAGAAGTCACTCATTTCTATTTCAAGTAAAATGATCATTTTTATTTGTGGACTGAATGGTATAGTAACTGATTAACTTGTAAGATACTAAGAATTGACTCCTAGTATGACACATAAGCAATATATAATAAAATGATAATAATAACCAAAATGTGGTGTCTAGTGGTAAACTGAGATTAAAATTTCATCACTACTTTATTAAGATTAAAAATATTCAGTAAAATTTAAGCACATATTTATCCGATAATTTTAATATCAGTTGGTCCATAATTTTAGGTCTAAAAGTGCCACAATGTGACTGGACCTTGCCAGACTTGGCTGACATGTCAACAATCCCCCTAAAGTTTAGCAGGATCACAGGGGAGAAGGCTTCAGGCAGTAGGATCCTTAGAGGCAAGGGGTGAAACTGTCATAACAGAGTTCCCATACTAACAGGCAGCTCAGGAAAGGGCCCAAAGCTATACCACAAGCTATACCACTGAGTCCTGAAGCTACAGTAATGTAAATGACTTAGAGAGAAATTCAGCGCCCACATAAACAGATGCTGTGGAGGATGGGACAGAGAAAGAGTGAAACACCAAGAGAGGAGAAGGGAAGGAAAAGGGTTGAGGAGGGGGAGAGTAGAAAAGGGGTAGAGAGAAATGGGAGACAACAGGGGGGAAGGGAAGAACAAAGAAAAAGGAGGTTATATAAAACAAAAGTTTGTATAACTGGCAAAAAAATGTAATAAAAATTGGAAAAAATTAAACAAATCTTCCTATCACTAAAGTTATGATGGTAGCAATAAATAAGAAGTTCTAAAGGTTGCCTTAGCCCAGTGAAAACACACTGTACAGTGGGGTGTATACGATTTACAAGGAGGTAAAAAGAACTCTATTAAATACAAAATTGAATTTGTGATCTTCATAATAAGCAGAAATTTAAGAAAAAATATCATTTACATTTGATACATCTTTCTTTTAATCTAGATCATTCTTGAATACAATTATTGAAAAGGCGATGACAGAAAATGAGGAACATTTTGAAAAAAATTGAGAGTAAATAGTGACTTTCAGTAAGTCTAAACAGTGTTATAACCTCATAAGAACAGATATATTACTCAGGATAATGTTCCTCTTAGCTGTGGATGTACACCAGTAGTAGAGTACATATACCACAGGCACAGACCTAGGCTTCAATCCTCATGCCCCATCAAATCTTTTTTCCTAGTGTTAAGAAGGGAAAATTAATTTGTTTACAATAAATTGGAATAATTCCTTACATAGGTAAAACTTAGTAGTTTGTAAGTATATTAGTGTGCTTTTCTGTATGACAAATACTCTAAACTCAATAGTTTAAAAACCATGAATTTCTTATCTAATGATTCTGTTGTTTTCTGTCTAGGACTACTCTTTGGGTTAGCTTGGCTGAGCTCTGCATGCATTTTGTGTTTCTCTTGTCTGCTAGCAGGTTGGCTGGCAACAGAATATCTCATACCTGTCTTTCAATAGACAAACTGTAGTTTAATGTTTAATTGAGTGTTACCCACAGGGGCTGCTATCCCTAGAAGATTTACCCAGGGAGATGCTATAGTTTTAAGCGTGCCAGTGATCAGGCACCAAGATGCCAACACTTGTTCAAATCTCTGTTGCCTGCCTGTGAAACATACAAAAATCCCCTATATAGACAGAAGTACAAGCCAACACTTGAAATGCAATGTGTTTGACTGAATAAATGCTTGAAGTAATGGACATATATAACATCCTTTTTGGGCCCAAGTATTTTATGTTTTCTAAAAATCTAGCAGAAATCAATATTTTAATTATTTATTTATTGTTCCTAGTAGACAACAAAAACCAATTACAATGTGTGGTTGGAGGTCATTAATAAAAAGGAGTAATTTGAATCCTAGATTACCAAATACAGTTTAATTCTAAATTATATCAGATAAGTTCCTTATCAGAATCAGGTGAAAACTAGCACCAAAACAAGCTTTAAGCAGCTCTGCTTTTGCTTTATGATGAAACTCTGAGGATATATTTGCAAACACTACCTTTTGTCTTTCCTTATTACCCATCATGTGTGGTTCTCCTCTCTCTCTCTCTCTCTCTCTCTCTCTCTCTCTCTTTGCCCTTTCTATTCTGGCCCATGAGCCAGCATGAACCTGAATCTACAAACGTGGAAATCTGAAGTGAGAGCAGCAGGAATTGAGTCAGAGGGGGTCTTGGATGTCCTCTATCATCCAAGCCAACTTTATTGTAAAGTACAGGGTTTTTATAATCAAGAAGCAGGGCCAAATTCTTTACAGGACTATGTAAAACATATACATTTTGGTTAACAAAAAGAAATCAGGAGTGACATCCAATTGCCACAGGGCAGACATATCTGCAGGTATGCTAACATGCATGTCACCTTGTTGCTAAAAGGGAATGGACAATGTATGCCTCAAAACAGTTGCCTGATCCCTGCATTAACATCTCTTTAGATAGGCAGGAAAGAAATGATAGCGAGGGAGGAACAGCTCAGCCAGTTTCTTAAGAGTTCGAAAAGACCTGGGAGTTTTCTCAACTTCCAAGGAAGGAGTTCAGCCTATCATTGTCTTGCAGACATGAGGCAAACTCAACCACCCAAGGGAGGAGTCACTCCTCCCAAGGGAGGAGTTGGGCCATTCAGTTGCTAATGTATCATCCGAGCACAGGCTTTGGCTTAGCAACCCCCACACCTTTCATATTTATCATCCTTTTAATACTTCCCCCTCTTTCTTCTTTTCCTGAGTTTACAGTTTAATTTATCATTTAACTAAAGGTTAAGCTGCATAACTTTAATAGGAAACATTCTCATACTGAAGGTAATAAGCAGAGCAAGTTAAAAGTTCAAAAGAGAATGCAAGTAAGAATATCAGTGGCTAGAAATAGCCTAGGAAAGTTGATTAAAGGTGATATGTGAATTGGGATAAGACAAAACTAAACTTACCATATATTTATATACTCTCATTTATTCTTGAAATGTTAAAATGTGACAATTTCTGGTAAAAACCCAAGTGGAAAAAGTATAGTACATGCATTATTTATAATTCTGCAGATAATATATCTATAGAATATATGCTGTACAATACTATGTAATATATGCTAGCTAATATATGGATACAAAAATATCACACCAATCCTAGCCATATGTATTAGAAAAAATAAGTGTGAAACAAAGAAAAAATATTAGTATAATGAGTAGAAAAGAACCTTCAAATTTATAGGAATATTTAAGTAACTCATAGGAGTTAATTTATTAAAAAGAAAATGAATAATTTCAGAAAGACAGTGTGTAGATTATTATTTAAGCATCAGTACTAGGTAGAATGTACCAGCTTAATTTAATGTAACATAGGACCCTGGAATGAAAGAGCAGACAGTAATTTTAAAAACCGGTAATGTATCTCAGAATAATTATGTTTCAGTTTTGGTTCTATTCTCCCTTTCCTCGTTCTCACTCTTTTTCTCTTGGTCTCCATTTTTTTCTGTATGTGCACATATGTGTGTTTATGTACGTGTGAACATGACTTGTATGTCCATGCATATAAAGACCACAGGACAACTCCAAATGTCCTTCCTTAGGAAATCCATCTGCCCTGTCATTTTTGAGACATACATAGGGCTCACTATTAAGGCCATGCTGATTGTAGTGAAATCCTACTGTCTCTGCTTCCCCTGTGCTGGTTTACAAGTACACTACCACATTCAACTTTTTATTTTTTTAATGTGGGCTTTGGAGATTGAGTCTTTAAGTAAAAGAACAAGAAAAGAAAGAAATAAGAGCTAGATCTGTGAAGTCTGTAACTACAGAAAGAAAGGCTACATATTAATTACTGCATTCATGAAAAAGAAACACTCGCTCTTGAAAGCTGTACTTGAAAGAGACACTGAATTCACTCCTTTTGCTTCCCAGTCTCCTGAGAGTGGTTTTGTTTGGCTCCATCTCATCATTAGACATTTTAAAGAAACAAAACTGTATTTTCCAAATAGAGGTAGAAATTTTATCTGAAACCAAATATATCATGGTTTGTTCACTTTTATTTATATGCTCAATAAATTTTATAGACCAGAAATAAAATGTTTTATAAAGCAAAACAAATGAACACAAAACCGACAATTTTTATTCACAGATAAATACATTTTCCTAAAACCAGTACAAAAGAGAATTCACATGCATGCACATATGCACACAAATATAAACATAAATAAATCAGCATAAAGAGTTAGAATTCCCTATCACCAGTTCTGAAGTTACATCTGCTCCAAAGCTTGTTCTTCACGTGGATGCTAGGGATCAACATCAATCCTGGTACCAAGTGAGAAACACTCTACTTACCACCTGAGCCATTCTTCCAGATACTGTGCTTTCCCTAAGAAACGTTCTAAAGCCCAGGGTGATCTAAAGCTTGCAATGCAATTGAGAATAACCTTAGATTTTTGTTATTCCTTGCCTCTCCATTTCACATGCTTGCGTTTCAGGCACATGCCACCATGACTGATGATTAGATTGCTTCCAATGATATGATTCCTTCATCTTAATTTCTGAAACATTTTTCTACAAAGTGCATATGCCAAAATTGACTTTATTGTTGTGTAGCATTATTGAATGTGTTTGTGAAGTCCTTCTCAAACTTTGTGTTCTAGTGCTAAAGTATTCAGCCTAAGGTTTGTATGTTGAAGCAACAGTGCAGAACAGTTCTGCTATTGGGTGCAAGGAAACAAAAGCATCATTATTTGCTAGGATTCTCCAGTTATGCAGTAGGAGCTTCTCCCTGTGAGATCTTGAGGGAACTGACATGATCTTTTTCCATGATTGACCTATTCCACTTTGTCATGTAATCTTCAGAAATTCTTCTCTAAGGAGACCACTTCAGTGTGAAATATGAATTCTCCTTTTAGACTTTGCAATGGTGAAGAAATGAGTGTGTCCACCAAGAATGAAGAGTCCTTAGACTGTCATGCAGAGCCTTTCCAATAAAGAGGAGCTAACAGCCTTTGCATCATAAGTAAAGGAACCTGAATTCATATCTTACATATAAATGCCAGGCAGATATGACTTCGACCTGTTATTTGGACTCTGGAAAGCACAGCCTTGGAAAGCCCAAGAGCAAAGCACAAAAGAAGTAGAGCAATTGAGGATGCTTCCCAAAGTCACCTTGACAGACACACACACCGAATTGCTTCTTGTATGCATTCCCATGCAAACACATGAACATGCATATGCTCAGTCATACTAAATTAAGTAAATAAAAATAAAGAGAAAGTCGATGTCACTCCTTCCGCTAATATTTAGAGGTAAAGGTTAAGTATTTTTGTTAATTTAGACATCATGCTGAGAAGCATAAGTCACAGAAGTGTTTATGTACATGATTTAAAGATAATAGCTTTTTTCTTTATTGTTTTACATTGTTCTATGTATTTTGACATAAAATTTGCTCCAATTATAATACAGTGAATAAATTAACTTAGGGCCAGATTCAATTAAGGACACCATGAGAGAGGCCACTGCTAACATCTACACGAGAAATGACAGCACACAGTTGTAACTTTGTGGATGAAGAGGAGAAATTGGCTGCCCAGGAATCGATCATTGAACAGAAGCAGTAGAGCAGAGAAAATCCAATGAGCTTTCAGACAGTTGTTAGGAAGAAGAATGTGGGGGGTGAAATGGGAACGATGAACACCAAAATTCTTTAAACACATGTATGAAACTGTCAATGAATTAGCAGAAAAGAAGAAAACCAAGAGCTCTTTAGCCATGTTCAAGCCATGAAATCATAAGCAGGTTGGTAAATATTTCAAAACCTCACTATAGGAAGGTTCAACATAGATGCATAGTATAAGCGTGTCCTATGAATTGTTTGTGAAGATGTCATCAATATTTAGGTTATTTAACATAGCAGCTATCATGGACTAAACATTGAGTAAAAGTTGGGAGAGTGGATACAAAAGATTAAAAAAATCATAGCCTCCTGGAGATTCTAGCTTAGCCATATGGTCCAGAAATTATTTAATTAATTAGATATTTAACTGTCTATAATATTATACCTTTATATTATGTGAAAAAGATATATATTGATTCATAATTATGTTTGTATTTGATCTTTGTCCAACGTGTTGACATGTGTTAAAATAATATCTTCTGTTGTAGGAGGTAACAGAAACTAAAAATCCCAGTCAAATAATACAACAGTGTTGGGAAAGTGTCCCATAATTTATGGGAGTACACTCACCTACAGACTGATTGGCCCATCAGCGCTCTTCCGTGGAGCAACCGCTGCACTCGGGGCACCAAATTGTTCAGACTCTGCAATAAGGAATGCGTAGAGGGCTGCACGGACCAGCTGGCCAGGCCCTGGGGCTGAGCAGGATGATGAGTGTTGACAGCCTGGACCCCCCCTCACTACTGAGGAGAAACATACCAGGCCGGGTGACCTGTCGGAGCAGGAGCTCATTTTATTGTATCAGGCAGGCACTTATATAGAGTTAGGGGAAGGGGTGGAGGTGTAGGGATGGGGAGAGGTGTAAGGGCCAATAGAGGGTCGCCACGAAAGCAGTAACTAGGCAGGGGCTACTCCTTATCAGGGTGTCAGAAGCTAAGACACCGTGATGTGGAATTCGCAGGCCAGAGACAGGTCGCCAAACTTTAGTCAGGCTCAGGAATATTTCCACCAGGCCTCAGGCCGAGGCTCCATAAAGCCCAACATCTCCCCCTTTTTGTTTTAGTAGTGACTATATTTTACAATTACTTATACACATGTCCAATGTCCCATCAGTCTCAGCGTGAGCTTTTGCTGTTGTCCAGTCTCGGCTGGTCTTCTCAGTCAGACAGGTTGGCATCAGCACCAGGCATGGCATCAGATAGCTTGGGGAAGTTGCATGTGGCTCACACAGACAGTATAGGCCTGCCTGATCCATTATTAGACCAAGGCCTCACAGGCCTCTAAGCTTGAATCGTGTCTCTGGGGGGGCCATGGCATGGATGTCTGTAGCGTGGTCTCGTAGATGGAACGCTGCTGAGAGATGAGCTGAGGAAACACTTAAGCGATATAGTTATTAAAAGAACAATTTTTACTAGATGTTAGGTCAAACCCGGATTGACTCCACCTTGGTTTAGGCAAGGTATCGATCAGGGCATCTTGAGTTAGGTCAGGCCTATAACAATTACAGTTAAAATTTTCCTAGAGCACACCATGGATAGTTTCCTGACAGAAAGTTTGGGGGATAGGCTTCCCAGTGTCTTTGGAATTCTCAATTCAAGTTGTCCTTTTTGAAAATTTAAAATTTAAAACGTTGATGGTAAATAATGCCAACCCTAGCTGTTGGTGTGGGCTTACTCCCCCTTTTTGTTTTAATAATTGGACCTTTAATTTAGTTGGGTATGGGGTCATCGAGCAGAGGGGGATGTCTTTCTTGGAATTTAAAGACCTTAAAAAACCTCGAGAGACCCATCCCAGCATGGCTGTTCTACATCTGCCTACTTTACCTTTTAACCTATTTGAGGACCCAGATTGCTCAAGGGAAAAGGGTCGGTGACCATTCTTTGACTGATTCCTGCTGAGATGGGACGTTGAAAGTGAAAGCAATCTGGTATCCTCATGGAATAAGTGCTGGGATGGTCATCCTTGACAGATGGCTTTATTACTTTAAGGTCCCTATAAAAGAGACAAAATGCAGGTTAAACTTTTAAGATCTACACAAGGATTAAACCATTGTAACATGGGATGAACCAAATAAGCTCAGTAGTTTTACTGCGGGTACAGGCAAGAGTAAAGAAAACCTGTTACCTCACCTGGAATAGTCATAGTCTTAGTTTGGTGATAAGCTAAGAATTAATCTACATACTGAAGACCTTTTTTTTTTATCTCTGGCAGCTGTAAATCTCTATGATCACATCTTAAAACCTGTTTAAAACCATGTGAACTGTCTATTTCGTTTTATTAAACGAGGGAATGTCTAAAAGCAACATCATTAAGCATATAAGGAATCTCAGTAGTTACTTGGTGAGTGACTGATGAAACTGTCATTTTTTTGATCATTAACATTTTAGTAAAATCAAAGATTGACAAAAGCTTAGGAAGGAAGCTGAGCACTGGAATTTTGTGCTCCCTAATCTAGAAACAAGGAGGCTTCCCATTTGCATGTTAAAGCCAAGGTTCTCATGAGATGCTCAATCTTGGCATTTTAGGCCTTTTTTCGCTGGATAGCAGAGGCAAACTCCTTTTTCCCATCGGAGGGAAGCTAAGAGCATCAATCAGGCTGTATTGTTGGTCCCCACTAGAGGGCTCGACCCTTGGGCCCCTGGGTTCAGGGGGCAATCTTCCTCTAGTGGAAATTCCCATGGTTGGGACATAGGCCACACGAAAGCTTCCTGTGTTTGCAACCGTCTCAAAGCACCCAGTCTGGTCATATTCACGGCATCTTTTTAATCTCTCCCCTTTTGAAGGCGTCCTGGGTTGTCTGCTTGGGCGAGCCTGTTAATTTTCTACCTATCTCCTTAGGCAAATGTCAAGTTTCAATTTCTTTGTTTTGTGGCTCTTTCTCTTTTCTTTCCTTTCTCCACATTAAGTCTTAGATCATTTGTCCTATTTTAAATCTCTTAAAATAGTTTAAAAATAAGGTTAAAAGGGGTTATTTCTTGTCTAAGATATAAACAAGGCATGTCCGAGAACATACTACAAGTTGCCTCTCTTTCAGGTTGGTAGGACTAAGCATTTGTATTTTTTAGCTAGTCCCTGGACACAGGGAGGGGAAATCTCTTCTTTGGCTTCAGTTTAGTGGACCTGGACTTGGGGAAAGGACGCATGGCTCAGCAGAGTTTTGCTAAGCACTATATAAACCCAGCGACTAGATTCTAATCTGAACCCACTCTAGATTGTATGATATCACCATGGAAACACAGAACTGGCCCAATCGAATTCCATGGCTTCAAAGGATCCCGTTGTGGGGAGCACAGGTGTAATAGATTTCCCATCTCAGGCCTACATTTACTCTCACAGTCACACAGAAGTTACAACATTTTTTCCAGATTTTAAAGATGTCCTTTTCCTCCCCCTCCCAGGAGAAGCCTGTTTGCTTTAACCTGAGATCCAGGATTCAAGTTACAGCCAAGACAGCATCTGGTGGGCAGGGCCTCTGCTTCCAAGCAGAGCCCTGCTTGGGCCGCTGTAGGTCTAGTCTCAGACCTTCCCAGTTTTTACTTGTGACCCCATGGATAAGCTTCCTGCTGTCTTGAGAAGTTGGGATTTTATGAGCAACCAAATTCCTGCTTAATCAAAACAGACAATTGAAATACATTTGAATATGTGAAGTTTAATTCTTAATCTCTAATTTCTGAGGCTCAATGTCTTTTCTTCTATAGCACGGAAGAAGTGTAATGTAAAATATTTTCTTTTAATCACCATCTCTAGTTTTAATCTTTTTATAAACCCAACACTCCATAAACCTTTATAGCATACTTTAACATCCTTTTAAGCAACCCACTCAAGCCTCCTGTACAAATTTTAATTTTTTAAGTAAGATTTCTTATCCTATAAACCTTATTTTAAACCTTTTATACATTCAAGTACCATATATATTTTGTTTATACTTTCTTTATCCTCCTTGATGGTTTCCTGTTGTTTTAACATTACACTTGGAATTAAATTACAAAAGTGGTGTTATCCGATCCTAGGCAAAAACACAATATCATCTTTTGTGAAGCTTCATAAAAATCAAAATCAAACAAGATAATTTTAGTCAGTACGTACTCAGGCCTTTTGACGTCATTTGTAAGTGTGCACGTGCATTTAAATTGGGCATGCCAAATAATGAACAAAGTCAAAACCAAAATGTGATTATAAGCATGCAATAAAATCTAAGTGGCGACAACTGTTATTTTTGAAACATAAAACACACATATTTTATAGGAAATTCAAATAGCCAAACAAGTCAAAACCTTTTAAAGTAACTTTATCATCCCAGGCAACATACAGAGAAGTTCTCACCTGCCTGCATAAGGAACTGAGGAATTTGAACATCAGACCCCCCCTGAGCTCCCCGCTCTAGCCTGCCGGGGGCCATGCTTCCACGTGGATTCGGGACAGGTTTTTGAGAAAGTGTATGGGGGGGACTTTTTCTGCACCGTCCCCACCCCTTTCTCTCTTGATGAAGAGAACCGCCAGGCACTCTCTCTCCCAGCAACTACTTCTCTGCGTGCTCAGCATCCCTCCCCCGCTGGGTCGAGCTGGCAGCTCACCGTGGCATTTGCACGTAGTTTGTTCCATGTGCCTCAGCTCTGGCAAGCATGTTGCTCCACACACAGCTTTCCGGCTCACCAGCCTGGTTCCCGCATGGCTCAGCGAATCTTTCCCAACCCTCTTGCACACACTGCGCAGAGGCACTGCCCAGTGGGAATTTCTTCAAGCCGTGGTTTTCCCCGCTCTCTGGCTAGATTCTCTATCTTAATGGAACTCCTAAGGATTCTAAGGTTAAGTTTGGTTTAGGATGAAGACTGCCCCATAATTTATTGGAGTACACTCACCTACAGACTGATTGGCTCATCAGCGCTCTTCTGTGGAGCAACCATCACACTCGGGGCACCAAATTGTTCAGACTCTGTGACAAGGAATGCGTAGAGGGCTGCACGGACCAGCTGGCCAGGCCCTGGGGCTGAGCAGGATGATGAGTGTTGACAGCCTGGACTCCCCCCCTCACCACTGGGGAGAAACATACCAGGCCGGGTGACCTGTCTGAGCAGGAGCTCATTTTATTGTATCAGGCAGGCACTTATATAGAGTTGGGGGAAGGGGTGGAGGTGTAGGGATGGGGAGAGGTGTAAGGGCCAATACAGGGTCACCACGAAAGCAGTAACTAGGCAGGGGCTACTCCTTATCAGGGTGTCAGAAGCTGAGTCACCCTGATGTGGAATTCGCAGGCCAGAGACAGGTCGCCAAACTTTAGTCAGGCTCAGGAATTTCCACCAGGCCTCAGGCCCAGGCTCCATGAGGCCCAACAATGTGGAAGATGTTTTACATGAGGAAATATGTTGTCATTATTTCGGTGAAATATATATATTAACACAAATCTTTGATTTCAGTCATCTGTATTTAGTATAATTTGCTAACCTGACTTGCATGTGATTGTTGGTAAAATAGGCTAAATTATTTCACATTTTCTTCTTGGAGATTAAGAGGATTGTCATTCTATTGACAACGATCAATTATCAACCAAGAATCATTTTTCACCATTGCAATGACTATGGTGTCTGTCAAATGGTCCCTGTATGTCTCTGGAATAAACTCTATTTCCTAGTCACCTCTGCATTGGTCAGACAAGTAAACACTGACATGACATTTTTCTTGCGGCATGTGGTCTCACTCTGAAAGCAATTTTCCTCGTATAATTTCTATTTGAAAATCCATTCATTTGTGACAGCTGTATAAAGGGAACATTAATTTTAGCACTTTGGGGATTGCTTTCCTTTGTGGCCAGTGCAACATTGTCAATGTCAGTAAAGTAAAGTGTGAAAACAACATCATGCTGGCAGTCTCTCATGAACAGGACTCTCACAGAAACTGAGAGATATTCTTCCTGAATTTGGAATATGAGTACTGTGAATCACTGTGTGTTAAAGAGAGCATGCTTTAAACTTACATTGCTCCGATAATAGAAAAACAGACACTTTTACAAAGAAACTTGTCTCAGAGTGATCAAAGTTTTTTTCTAATTTAAAAGTTAAAGTTCTTAATTTAAGATTTTAATATTCAAAGAAATGAAAACCATGCTCAAAGAAGGGTGTGGTCATTCTATGAAAGCTTTATTTCTAGTTGCAGTTCCTTGGAGAGAAACATCATCCTGAAAAGTTTTTAGGACTCATGGAGATGATCCTGTGTAACACATACATCAAGCGATTTTTGAAATACAGATTTGTAAGTTCCAACCTGTGACCTCTCTCTTTCAGTGGGGACCTCCCATTCCATCTCACCCTTCTACTTGTATGCTTCTATGGACTTCAGGGTTAACTCTGCCTTGTCTACTACTGTGGGGGCTCAGGTCTCCAAAATTAACAAGTTATTTCTCTTGAGGCCATCCCACTGATACGTGCATTTCCCTTCACATATCCAGCTTTAGGCCCAAAGGTTTCTATTGTGAGTTCCCATTCTGTGGTTATAATAAAAGCTGCCTACAGAGCTGCTTGATATACTGTCTTACTACCAATAGATTTATTGGCTGTCTTCCCTATTGATCTATTTCTTTCTTTTTTTTTAGGTTTTTCTTCTAGTTTATAGAAACAAGGATGAGTACCATTCTGAGAAGCTGGTCTTAAGTCCAATCAGAAAGTTGTTGGTTGTCTCCTTGGTGCTCATGCCACTATAACACTGGAGGTCACCTATTGCCATGGTGATTTGTATTGCAACTTACAGATCTCATGCTCTTAATGGGACTTGTGGTTCTCTCTCGGGCCAGGCAGTTTCTACAGTATTCCTTTTACTGTGTAAGCTATCCAGCAAGGAGAAAGTCCTCAGATCCCCAGTTGCCAGATTTTGCCCTTGTCCATAATCCATTTGTGTTGTATCTTCAATAATAGGGGTTTACTGACAGTTTTTAAAGAGCAACCAAGAGCTGTGGGAAAATCTTATAATGTTCTAGGGCCTCTAATACCTCTCTGTCCAACATTTTATGAGGAAGTGCCACATTCTTATTACTTCTAGTATTATTTTGTTCCCAGGTTCTAAGTGGATCAGTTCAGGCCTTTTTTCCCCTTGTTTTCCTCACTCTAAGTCCCTCTACATAGGGACTACTCATTTTTAGTGCCTTAAAATTTTTTGACATATTACTAACATATGACATTGCTTTGGAGTTACTTTCTGTGGGGTCCCCGGGGATCACAGCTCCGTCCTGCAGGCTGGTCCTGTGGGTCCTCCACAAGGGGGATCGGGGAAAGGTGAGTGCACTGTCCCCCTGCTCCCAGCCCTCCTTCCCAAGGACAATCAGACATGACAAAGAGTCTAGTCAAGCAGGAACTCATTTATTGCAAGTCCAGTAGCCTTCTTATAAAGGTAGAAACAGTAAGGGAATTCCAGGGTGGGGAAATGGGCAACCAATCATCTTAAAGGTTAAGCCAGCATCCAGGTAGTATGTAGCGAAATGTCTTTAAAACATCCTGAGCTACTCCTTCCTGACTTCCTCCATCCTGAGCCATTCAACACATTCTGAGCCACCCCCTCCTGACTTCCCCTGAGCTGGTCAAAACATCCTGAGCTGCCCTCCAGACTTCCTCCATCAAATCATCTTTGGCTGAACTTGCCAGATTGAGGTCACCTAGACTGAGGACCCCACAACTTTCCATAATTTTCGGGTTTTTTCATAAGTCTGTCTTTCCCTGCTATCTCCCATGTCCCTCCTACTCCTATCCTCTTATTTACCCGTATTTTTCTCACCCTTGTCTTGCATCTAAATATTCCCTTTAAAAGGTTTCATTTTAACCATCCCTTTCCACTTTCCCAAGCTTAGGTCTTTTTGAGTTTTTTTGGCTCTTACAGAGCTTACAATCCAAATACATTGACAAGGACATCAGTTCAATCATCTGCATATAAGAGAGTTAAGCAGTGCTTAAATTTCTGTGTCTGAGGTATTTCACACAATATTACTATTTACCAGAAAAATTCTATACTCTCATCTTTTTTGATGGATGAGTAATATTCCATTGTGTATATATACACACCATATTTTCATTATCCATTACTCTATTGATGGGCATGTTGGCTGATTACACTTTTTTTGGCTATTGTGAATAGTGCTGCAATCAACATAGATGAATAGGTGTCTTTGTAGTAAGATGTAGAGTCTTTTGGCAATATTCCAAGGAGTGGTAAAGCTGAGTCATTTTAAGCGGTTCAATTTAAAGCTTTCTGAGGAACCTCTACACTGATTTAATTACAGGCTGTACCAGTTTATACTCCCACTATCAGTGAAAAAGTGTCCCTTTTTCTCCACAGACTCCAGCACTTTCCGTTGTTTATTTTCTTGATATTAGCTGGGCTAAGATGGTATTACAAGTTTTTTTTTTTGATTTGCATTTCTCTGATGATCAGGGAAGTTGAGCATTTTTAAAGTATTTGGTTGACATTTTAATTTCTTTTTGAGTGAAATCCCTATTTAGTTCTAGAACCCATTTTTTAATTGAAATGTTTGGAGTCTTGGTGTTTAATTTTCTGATCTCTTTATATACTCTGCAACTTAATCCTTTGTCATATTTGTAGCCAGAAAAGATTTTCTCCCATTCTGTAGGCTGTCTTTTTGAACAATTAACAGTTTCTTTTGCAGAACAGAAGTTGTTTACTTTCATGAAGTCCCATTTCTTGATTATTAGTCTTAGTTCCTGGGCATTTGTTGTTCTGCTTA
Source organism: Typhlomys cinereus (assembly GCA_023101885.1). NCBI lineage: Eukaryota > Metazoa > Chordata > Mammalia > Rodentia > Platacanthomyidae > Typhlomys > Typhlomys cinereus. The sequence goes on along the minus strand of JALPQD010000235.1, from coordinate 3,189,278 downwards.
AAAAATATTTACCTAGGCCTATCAATTTAACTGTACTTCCTACTCTTTCTTCTAATAATTTCCGAGTTTTGGGTTTAATATCAAAATCTTTGATCCATTTGCAGTTGGCTTCTGTGTAAGGAGAGAGGCAACAGTCAATTTTTAGTTTTCTACATAGAGATGTTCAACTTTCCCAACATCACTTGAAGATCCTATCTTTTACCCAGAGTGTGTGTTTGCAAAAATTAAGCAAATATTAAGTGGCTGTATGTATGGAAGTTTATATATGGGTCCTCTGTTCAGAGCCATTGGTCAATGTATCTGTTTTTGTGCCATTACCAAGCTGTTTACTATAGCTTTGTAATATATTTCAAAATATAGCATGGTGATATCTCCAGCAGTATTCTCATTACCCAAAATTGTTTTGGCTAATCATGGCTTTTTGATTCTTCCATGTTAATTTTGAGATTGTTTGTTCCGGTTCTGTGAAGAATTGCATTGGGATTTTAATTAAAATTGCATTGACTCTGTGCATTGCTTTGGGTAAGATGGTAATTTTCACAATATTGAGCCTACCAATCCATGAGCAAGGAAGCTATACAGGAACTCTGGGACACCATCTAAAGGCCCAACATATACATCATGGACATTCCAGAAATAGATACACAAAAGGAAGACAGACCATGTATAATCAATGAGATAAAAGAGGAAAATTTCCCTGATTCAAGAAGCATAGAGAACAACAAACACTCAGGACAAAATAAGAAACACACTATGACATATGATAGGACACAGACCAAATATACACATTAAAGATAAAATCTTAAGAACTGCAAGACAAAAGAAACAAGTCACATTTAGAGTTGAACCCATCAAAATAACAACTAACTTCTCAATACAAATGGCAAAAGCCAGAAGTGCCTGAAGAAACACAAGTTCTAAATGAACATAAATGACAACCCAGATTATTATATGCAGCAAAACTGTCCATAATAGAAGGTGAAAGAAAAATAATCTATGACAAAAACCAACTTAAATTCTATATGCCCAGTAAGCTAGGGCTACAGAGAATACTGGAAGAAATATGCAAGATGGAAGAGAAGTATAAACACATCAAAAAAGTTAAAGGGAATAAACAATATTAGTATAAGAGCTGAATGAAGGACTAAAAATGGCAAGCACCACAAAATAAACAAAATGTCAAAAACCATTAAACATCTTTCAATAATAACTTTAAGTCGCAATGGGCTCAACTCTCTGATCAAGGGAAACGGTTAAAACTTGGATTGAACATCATGACCCATCAATTCTCTGCTCCAAGAAACACACGTCACCTTGAAAGATAAATACTTTCTCAGCATAAAAGGAAGTCAAAAGTACTCCAAGAAAATGGAAAAAGAAAACAAGTGTGAGTTTCTATTCTAATTGGACAAAATAAACTTCAAACTAAAGCAAACTACAACAGATGAAAATGGATATTGTATTTTAGTAGAGTGTGGGGGTGTCCCCAGGGATCACAGCTCCTTCCTGCAGGCCAGTCTGGCGGGAGATCCAGGAAAGGTGAGTGCGCTGTCCACCGGCTCCCAGCCCTCCTTCCCGAGGACAATCAGATTCAACAGGGAGTCTAGTCAAGCAGGAACTCATTTATTGAAAGTCCACAACCATCATGCAAAGGCAGAAACAGCAAGGGGAATTACAGGGCAGGAATACGGGCAACCAATCATCTTAAAGGTCAGGCCAGCACCCAGCCTGTATGTTGTGAAATTTCTTCAGAACATCCTGAGCTACTCCCTTCTGGCTTCCTCTATACTGAGCTGTTCAACACATCCTGAGCTGCTCCCTCCTGACTTCCCCTAAGTTGGTCAAAACATCCTGAGCTGCCCTCCAGACTTCCTCCATAAAAACATTTTTGTCGGAGCTGGAGAGGTGGCTCAGGGGTTAAGCCTCCGCCTTGCAGGCGGAAGGTCCTGAGTTCGGATCCCAGATCCCACGTATAGACGCCAGGCGGAAGCGTGGGCGGCCTGCGCTTCTGGTCCTGGTAGGGCGGAGCCTGTGAATCCCAGGGCAGAAGGAGGTGGAGGCGTCCATGGTGGTTCGCGAATTCGTCCATGGTTCTACACACACACACGCGCGCACACATACGCACATGCGCACAGTTGAATAAATAATAATAATAAAAAAAATTTAAAAAACATCTTTGTCTAACCTTGCCAAATTATTGAGGTCACCTAGACTGAGGCCCCCACAGAAGAGTCAACTGTGAGATATATTTTTGGGTGAAGCATAAAGATTATGCCCTATAATGAGTAACTGGGACAAGAACCTGCTCCTAAATTGCTGGCACTTTTATTACTCATCTCAGACATAAGGAGGTTCAGGAAGTATATTGTTGCTTTCTTCCTGCTTGCTTTCACTATATCTGATGAACACATTCTGTTACCACAAGCTCCTTACCATATATGAAAGTATAGCTGCTATGGCCTCCACAGTGGAACTAACTCTCGTGGTTCTCCAGAAAACCTTTAAGTCTTTGATATCATGCTGGGTATCTGAGTCATCCAGGCTCTGCATAGTTATCTGTTTCAAAAAAATCCCAGTGAAACTAAGCCATATTAGCTTACCCACATGAATTCCTTTTATATGTATATTCATTATATTGTTTCTGGAGCCCTGACAAAACTACAGTTCTAGGAACTGAATGAGGTCAAAAAAATGTAAAATATACTGGCTAATGTTCTTGACATAAAGAGCTACTAAAGTAAAGAAATTTGCGTAGCTTCATACTGCCTATTGTGGTTACTAGATACAGGATACTAACTTACCATTTGTGCTGTACTCCTGAGTGAGTACATTTCATTACAGAGCAGAGATTTAAGGTTGCCAATCATTAAATTTTTAATAGATTATATTGAATTTTCAGGTAAACTCAATATAATCATGTAGTCACTCTGAATTTTGTAATGAGAGACAGAAAATTTGTGTTAGAATATTTGTGTGTAAATGTGTGTGTGTGTGAAAGAGAGAGATAGAGAGAGATAGAAACAGAGAGAGAAACAGAGACAGAGACTGAGTAAGATAAGCAGACTCTAGACAATGTACATATTTTCTGAGACATTCAGAATAAGCTAAATCATACAAACTGTATTTTAGTCCAGTGAGATCCATTTTTCAGGTTAGACTAAAAATTTGCACTGGTTTAAAGTATTAAGCTTGTGTCAAATTGGTACAGCAGCAATAGAAAACTACCTGAGAGGTAATTTAAGAGTAGCATTTTAAGCTGTCTAAAAGGAGCCAGTCTCACAGGTTATTATTGCCAACGTGAATTTGCCTATGTTATTTAGTCTAAGCCACTAAGAGCTTAGAGATCAATAGACAATTTTTGTTCTCCTTACTCCTCCCTGCTTCTGCATATCTTCTTCCATAAGGGTTGATCCACTTTCCTTCTTGCTTTCAAAATGCCAGACATCACTTTCTGTCGTTCTGGAAAATCAGCTGAATAAGTTTGGCAGGCTTCCAACTTTGAAGCCTGGAAGCTTCTCTGGGATGATACCCTGACAACCCACTCAGAATGTAAAATGAGTTGCTGGAACAGAAGTGGTTATTCTCTTTTTTGATGCTTACAGGAACCCCACTGTTTAAAACCATGTTACTATCCTTCCTTCCTGAGAAGACTAGGAAGAGAGAAAGAGAGAGTAATGCAATTAAAGTCCTCATAATAGAAGAAGCCAATAACTGTTTCAGCACTATTCACTATTAAAGGGTCTTTTGTTTTTAAATTTGTAATGCATGCTACAAGAACTTTTATGAGAGTAAGCCTCTTCCAGGTAGAAAGAAAATGAAGCTGAAAAAGTAAATATTCACCTAAGGAATTAATAAGGCCTTGGGAACATCTGTCTATCAATACTGCTTTGGTTTCTATGATACTATGTGAGTTAATTTCATGTGTTAATTTAGAGGTTTTACAGAATGCTTGATGAATCCATGGTGCATTTAAGACTGCAAAGTTGAACTGAAGGCTTACCCTCTTTAAAAGTGTGCTGAATTTTCATCCTGAGTGCTTCTCATATTGTATTGTCTATTTATTTACATTTCACATGTTGCCTAAGAATGACTTGAGCTAAAAGGAATTATATAACTCAAATATCATAATTTCAATAAAAATGGAATCTGAGAAGTGTAAAAAGGTTTAAGTAAGTATGTATGAAAAGCTCACGTATATAGCTAAATTGACATCAGAAATGTTGGCACAGTTTTATTGTACAAAAGTTGGCACAAAAGCATACTGGACCTTATTGATGGATTCACTTTGTCTTGGTTCCCTAGCTTATATACAAGAAGTCAGGACAAAACTAATCACACAAGACAGAAGGGATTACTGTGTATGTAAGTCCATGCACACTTTAAATGTGTATTGAAGAAAAAAGCATATAAAGATTAATCTTAAGTTCCTGAAAAGTTATTGGAGTAATTCAAAAAATACCTCAGTCCTAGGAAGAACAATGGTGTTTGGGAGAATATTCAAAGGATGGACACTCCATTTATACAAGCCACAAACCTGCTTGAAAACAGATCAATCTCAATAAAGGTGAATGCAAATTCAGGTATGCGTCAGTCCATTTCTCAGAAGGAAGATGAAATATCTGCTTTATAAAAGTACCTAGAGTGACTTACTACTGATTATGAAGCTCAGGCATTTCTCCTCATATCTATGAAAAGTAGAACAAGATCAGATCTTGCAAATAGAAATCCAAACTGCAGAAGTAAAAATAATTAGGTATAATCTTTCCATGCTTACGACCTCTTGACAATGACAAAGGTTCTTTCAGCTGAATAGTAATAAGTATATTTAAAGTAATAGATAGTTCTGTCATCAGAAAGAACCCACATTACAGCCAACTTCTGAGAAGCTAAGGAAGCTTGAGAACACACAGCTGAGAATGACATGCACTTTAGTCACTTTGGTTGTGTGTTTTCCTTCTATTGTTCCTCCTTCTTGCTTCCTGTCTTCCTTTCTGATTTCCTTTCTATCCTAAAGTATAAACAAACTATAAACTACAGAGTAATTCTACTTAATAGTTAAAAAGTTTAGCCATAATTTCAATAGCAAGGGCAAGGAGGGAAAGATAAGTTTTAGTAATTACACAGCTTTCAGTTACGATGAAGACAGTTGTGCGAATAGATGATTGTGACACTTTGCAGCTTTTCTTTTAAGATGTTGAATAAAATTAGCAAAAAAACAAAAAACTGCTCACAGAGCCATTCACATTAAAGATGTCATTTTTTACAAAGAAAACTTAATTTTGCTCAACTGAGAAATTTCAGAGAATGATATGAGAACACTAATCAGCCAGTTGGATGATAATAAGCAGCAAAGAGGTGCTCAGAATTTCTATAGAAAAAATGACACACAGACACTGTCCAACACCAAAGACAATATTACTTTCTGAAAGTACCTCAGTGGGCATGTCATCCAACATAAAACTCATTGAGAGAGGAGAGTGTTTATCAACAATGTCGTGTGTGTTTCAGCTCACGAGAGGAAGAAGAAAGGAATCAGAGCTTCCCACAGTGAAAACAGATAACATACCTTGTGTTTAATTTAATCTCAGGTGGTACAGATAGCAGCAGTGAAAGTAAGATGATTTTTCTTAGCACCATTCCTAGAGATCTGAAATTTTATTCATAAGCACATGTAGCCATTTTGACATGAAATAAGTCATATATATATTTTTTTTTCTATATAGTTTTCACCTATCTTGGTCATTAGATGACAATAGTAGTAGGAGCACCAAGAATACTGAGGTTTCTGAAGACAAAAAGCAACAAAACATTTTATGTTATGACCTGTTCACAAGAAACTTAGCTTTGTTTACAGTTTTTAACTAACATGCTATTGAAGATCACTGGAAGCTATCTCTTCCAATGTCATTAATAGTGAAACTTTTATTTTATTTGTAACTAGATTTCCTGCTTAGAAATATTTTTTTTATTTCCGCTCATACAAACTTAACAGGTACACCTGTCCCCTCCCTTCCTCCACCCCCCCAACCTCTCGGCTCCTCCCTCCCTTCCCCCTCCCTCTCCATCCCCCTTAAATTTTAAGGACTTAATATAGTTTTTCTTCAACCTAAAATATTCTTTAATTAAATAACTGAAATAATAGCTAAATTTTCTGAGCTAGGTATTACATGTTTTAATTCAGTTAATGTTCATTAAAAACTAGAAGATAGTGTGGTTATGTTGCTCTTTTACTTTCAAGTATACAGATATACTATAGACACGAAAAAATATCAGAAACTTAATATAACTATGAAATTTCAGATAGTCCATCTTGGCTAAATCTTTCTTGGCTAAAAGGTAAGTCTGCTTAGAAATCAACAAATAGTTGTACAAAATTATGACATACTTTACAATTATTTATCTTAAATCACAGAGGATCATGTTGTGATATGTGTGCCATGTCAGGTCTATAATATGTGGCCTTGATGTACTAGAAAGAAATTGTCTAATAAAGCAAAACAAAATTTAACACAGATATAATGTTGCATTACTGGAGTATTTTCTATATCTCTTCTCAATCATAGATACATTTCTTAAAGCCATAGGTTCTGAGGGTCCAGCACCTTTCTTTAATTAAAGATACTGATCCCCATTGTCTTAATTTTAATCCTCTCCTTCAATGTAACAGAAGAAGCAATTTGCAACTATTATCACATTTACAGAATTACCTAAGAAACAAGACTCTGGGAATTATAGTAAGAGGTTATTTAGATTAGCTTGGCCTCTGGACAAGTTCACGAGGGATTTTGCAGGTTAGTTTAACTGGCCTGGAAATATCAATCATTCCAATGGGTGGTGTCCTGGACTTAATTGAAAGGAGAAATTGAGATGACCAGAGTATCATGTCTCATTGCTTCCTGAAGATGGAGAGTTTATGACCAGCCATCTTCCACTCGTATGTCATACCTTCTCTACTATGATGGAGTCTATCCCACAGAGCTGCAAGCCAAAATAAACCCTTCCTTCATCAAGGTTATTTTGTAAGGTATTTTGTTGCAGAAATGAAATACATCTATTACACAACAGAAGGAAAAGAGATTGTCTTTCTTGTACATAATGTTTCTACCAAAACAACCATCTGTAGACTCCCAGAATGCCTTGCCCTCTATCATGGTACCCCACACAGCATTGTTTCTGACCAGAGAACATAATTCACAGCTAAGAAAGTATGGCAATGGATTTATATTCATTGAATTCACTAGTTCCCCATGTTCCCCACCATCCTGAAGCACAATAGAACCGTGGAATGGCCTTTAAAAGGCACAATTACAGTGACAGCTGGTTAGCAATTGTAATGGTTACTCTATGTGCTGCCGTGAGAGAACACCCTAAGTCCAGCAACTTAAGGGAAAAAAGGTAGATTTATTCAGCTTACTTTTCCAGAGGGGAGGCATAGTTTCTCATGGCAGAAGCAGACTGGTGGCAGAAGCTGGAGGCAGGGTAAGTCCACCCAAGAGACAGAGATGCTGGACTGCTATCTGCCAAAGCAGACCTCTCCCAGAACTAAGGTGGAACTGATTCATCTCAAGGCCCACCCCTTGTGACTGTCTTCTTTCCAAAATTCTCCACCTCCTAGAGGTGCCATGACCTTCCCAAACACATAAATCTGTGGAAGACACATCTCAAACCATGGCAGTAACTGTCTGGATGGTTGGACAAGAGTTCTACGGAAGGCAGCATATGACTGAAATCAGCACGCAATACATATACTGCCTCTACTATAACAAAGATTCATGGGTGTAGAAACCAAGGAGTGGAGGCAGAAATGATACCCTTTATCATCATCCCTAGTAAATGGGTAGGAACATTTTTGCTTCCTGTTCCTGCATGTCTATACCCTGATACCTCAAAAGTTTTGTGTACAGCATAGGGATGTTTCTGGCAGGATATAAAATAAATATTTTATCATTCATCCTAGCTTCCTTCTGGTTATTTTGTGCTCATTATGCTTTTAAGTCAATAGGCTACAAAGGAATAAAGTTGTTAAGGGGGGCGATTGATCTAGACTACCAAGGGGAAAATTGAAATACTTTTCCACAATACAGGCAAGGAAGAGTATACATGGAGTGCTGGAGATTCACTAGGTGCCTCTTGCTGCTACTATATGCTGTGACTAATATCAGTGGGAATCACAACAACCCAATGCAGTCTGGATTGTGGATGGATTAAATCCTTCAGGATGAAGGTATGAGAGACCCCTCCAGTTAAAGAGCCAAGACCTGTTGAAGGTAAAGGAAATATGGAATGGATAGTGAAGGAAGGTAGCTCCAACTATTAGCTGAAGTCATATTACTAATTAAAGAGATGTAGCTTTTAACTGCCCTGAGCTCTTCCATTTTTTTCTGTAAAGCACAAACAAAATTTCCCAAAATCTCTGAACTTTCCTATGTAAAGAACAACGATGTGATATTTTTCCAGACTTTAATCTTTAAATTTTGAATTGATATTTTCTTATTATAATGTTTAGTGTTGCTGAAGCATTTACTTTATTTTGGTTTCACACTTAATAGACTGCTATTTTATAATCTTGCAATTTGAGCACTTTTATAATTCAACTGAATGTATATTACACATGTAACGTCTATGGAAATAAAGGTTGTAAGGTTAGAGTATGAAAGTTCTGTGATTCTGTGTCAAGTTGCCTAGGGGTGGAGAGTGATTGCTAGATTCGCATGTCAACTTGATAGTTGCAGGCTGAGTTTAGGACTTAGGTGGGAAGAATTAATAATGAGGGTATATCCTTGAACAAGCTTGCAGGTGGCTGTTTAATTGATATGGAAGACTCATTTCCAGCAGTGTACTGGATAAAAGGAAATGTAAGGGGGAGGCACTTGCCTCTATCATGCCTTGTGTGTGCATGCTGTGCTGAGTCCACCTCTGGTCTGTTGTTGCTTTTCTGGTGCTACTGTTGTTCCTGCTGTTTCTAGCTGATGTCGGAGCTTGACCTCTTAGGCCTTGCCGTTGTTCTCACTGCCATTGGAACCCGCCTCTTGGACCTTGCCACCAGTCATTGCTCATATTAGATCCAATCTCTTCAGTCTTCTTGTATGATTGAGGTTTGAGATTTTCTAGGCATCTTTTGTTCTTCTTAGATATTGTCCACTACCTTTGGTTTACACTGATTGAATTTTGGAAGTTACTTTAATAGATATCTTTATATATTCTGTCAGCCCAGTTCCTCTAGAAAACCCTGACTAATGCAGGTATTGAGTGAGCATTGTGAATAAAATATTAGAGTGGTGGGATAAGACATTTTCTTAGGCGATACACTATGATCTTAGCGCTTTTAAAAGTTCTATTGTGAGGTTGGAGAGGTGGCTCAGGAGTTATGATTCTGTCTCTGCAAACAGAAGGTCCTGAGTTCAGATCCCAGGTCCCATGTAAAAACGCCAGGCACTTCCAGCCCTCATTGAATGGGGCCTGGAAAATCCTAGAGCAACAAGAAAGTAGAAGTGATCCATTTTATTTCACATTTTATTGTGAAAGTAAAAGCAAGCACTAATAAACAAAAACAGAATTGTTAAGTTCTAGCCCTCTAGATAAATGTGAACTCAAATTCAGCTTGTAAAGTTGCTTAAGTAGTTTCAGTAAATTATTCATGTTTCCAATTGAGGCAAGTTAATGGATGAGTTATTGAGATAGTAGCAAATGCAGAACTGTGGTTACATTGATGTTTGATTGATACTCCTCTGGCCATTTGGACAGGAGGCAAGGTAGGATCCTTGAGAAACACCATGATACACTAAATGTATGCCTAAAAGAGGTGCTTTTGCACCTTGGAGACTAGCTGGGCATTCACATCTTCCTCATCAATGCTTTGCTTTAGAAACTAAGATAAACATTTGGTAAAATAAAATTGAAAAGAAAATAAATGATAAGAATCAGGTTTGCATCTCAAGTAGAGGACTTTGAAGTTATAGTCACAAAACAAAATTGACATATCAGAATACGTGCTAAAAAATATATGGCAGAAAGACACGGTCTGTTTTTATCAGTTAGTAAAAAGGTTTATGCATGGATACATGAACATAATTTATACATTTGTTCAAAATACACATCAAATTCAATAAAAAATTGAATATAACATTCATAGAATCTTGAAATCATCATTGCCAGATTTTTCTAGCATCATAATTTAGTTATTTAGACAAACTCTTAGTCATTTACCTCTATTTTGTAGAAATTATAAATAGTAAATCTGGAATTTCAGTGACACAGGTGGTTACTGAAAATTTTCCATAAATTCTTATCTCCCTACATATGTAGACAGAGAACAGTTATTGTCCAGGGAAAGCTAGATAGATAGAACAGGCAATTGATGTGATCTGGATTCAACTGAATGGTCTCCTTTCCTCAATAAAATACAAATAAATGAGGAAGACATCTGAAAGCAACACCCACACATTTGGTAACATGCACGCACACTTGTACAAGTGCCCATATCCATAGAAATATGAGTAAACATAAGACAGCCACCCATACAAGAACTAAAATAAAGAGAAAAAAATCTTCAAGAAGTTGTTTTGAAGATTTCAAAGATCAAGACTTTGAAAGCTATATTACTTTACAACACATATAAGATTGGTAATAACCTTATTTTAAAATATGCAGATAAGAAAGCACTGAACTAATATCTTTACAGTATTCAATAGCTAAAAGTTACCAATCAAGTAGTTTATATTACTTAAAGTGGCTTTCAAAAATGAATCTTGAATAGGCTATTTTTAGACAATCAAAATATGACAATTTAGAAGCAGAAAATTTATGCCAGAAAAAAGAAAAAATGTATTGGAGAATTTTCAGTGTAAATCTGATTAAAACTATATCAAATATTTTTATCTACAGAAAAAATTGAAAAAGTGGTTGATCATTACAAAAAAATACATTTTCACTTTAGCTACTTAAAAGGCAAATTGAGAGGCTTTTTTATTGAAGGTCTTCCAGAAAAAAATGAAACAATAGAATAGTCTGTGTGCTACATTCGTTAGTATGCTATATAAATGCATGTGTGTGTACATAATTAGGAAACCACATACAATTTTGTATTCAGTTAAGTCCCAATACTGCACTGAGTATAAAGCATCTGCAGATGGGAGGAAGTGTTGATTTTGAAACTATTCTAGAAGACAATCTGCATGCATAATTTCCTTTATCTTACAGGTCCTATATTTTCTCTTAATGATAAGGAATTGGATGAAATACAAGCATATCACAGATAGAGTTCTGTTTTAGTCAAAGCCTACTGATAAAACATTAACTTATAAGGTAACTTTCAGTGGCAACATTCATAATCATTTCTGAATACAAATTAGACAAAGTGGTCCAGCTCAACTGAAATGCAAAGTCAGATGCCACAAATCTGTAAAGTATAATAATATGAAAGTTTCTAACAAATGTAAGATTATATAAGAATAACAATAGCAAAAGGACACATAATATAAAACAGAAGTAGAATATTTGTGAAGTCCATATTATTACCAGAGTAAAAATATCAAACTTATTGTCAAATGTCAAATATCACACATACACAAAAAAATGAAGGTTTATTTTAAGCACTCAAACTTCAGAAAAATAAATGAGAAAAAAATACAAAGAATATGGGAGAAGATGAAAGAACAAGAATGGTGGAATTAATAGAAATGTAACAATATAGTATATGTTAGATCAATTCGAACCATTAAGGATTTTTAAACAGATAAAAATCAGTATATAAATAAATGCTATTTATGACATTTAAAAATTAATTCCAGGATTAATAAGTGCACATAAATATGAACATTATTTTTAAATGTATATGATCACTAAATATTCAATTTTACCAAGACCCGAGTATTTATACTAATATTAGAAAGACATCAAACCGGAGAGTGGAACACAGTAATGAATAGTGATGAGAAAATCCCTAATGATAACAGGATCAATTCTTCAATGAAATGATATATAAAATACATCATAGAGGGCTGAAGAGTTGGTTGGGGATTAAACCTTTGCCTCACAAGCAAAAATATCCGAATTCAGATCCCAGATCCCACACAAAAATGTCAAACACAAATGGCAGCGACCTACAATTCTGCCCCTGGAAGGTAGAGCCTGGAGAATTCTAGAGAAAAACAAAAAGTAGATTAAAGCATTCTAGGATGATTCCCAAAGTCACCTTTGGGTCTCCACAGGTGCACACAGTGCCTTCTTCTACCCAAGTCACACACACATATGCTTACACACACATACACATGCACATATGTGTGGTTTCAAAAAAAAAGCATGTGATAGATCTAACTTTGAAAATATTAGTAAAATATTGTTAAAATAGAAGGAATCACTGTGAGTTTACATGATTCTTTCAGGAAATGTTAAAACTTACGCAGTGATAACAGAAGAAACAAGTTCTAAGTTAATGTTTATAAAAACATAAAAATTTTAGATAAATATTTACTCTAAGTGTATAACCTGGATAATAAATTAAATGGTGTGCATTAAAAGACTAAAAACACACCAAATAGATTTTCTGGGTTTAATAATCCAAATGAAACTTTAATAACAATAATCCAAGAAATACTTGGAAATTTTTAAAAATATGAGCAAATTAATATTCAAAAAGCAAACTGAAGTACCATCTGAAACTACTTTGATCATCATACAAATGAAAAATTAACCTTTCCACATATTGAAGCACAGTTTCAGTCATGCATAAATCTTACCTAAAGTGTGAAAACCACATAAAATTTTAAGACTAAATGGTCATACTGTAAGTTTCCTAGATGCAAATCCTCAAAGCCCACATCTTGGGATGCAAACAGCAACCTGGATTTGGCCTTGTTTCATTTATCCCCCTTTTTTCCCCTTTCCACTCACCTTGATGCTACGTCATGTTCATCAAAGTCATTTATCAAGTACTGAGGCCCAATGTCACTGAGTTCTATGGTGTTGGAACACTTAAGAAACAATTTTATACTATCTCAGATTACTAATATGTATAAAATTTATATTTGGTAATTAAATTGAAAGATCTTACAAACTGAAGCAGAATTAGAAAAAGAAATATCTGAGATCAAAAGAAGTGATGGTAGATGTAATAAAAGTAGGAAACCGCAGTCAGGGAGGGGTCAATCACCCATTTGCATAATGGTTACTTTCTATCTGCCAGACTATACGCCCTCCCCTTCTGGTGAGATCATACCCCATCAGTTGTAAATGATCGGGAACAAAAGTCTGTGAACTTAACCAGATGTCTCATTACTCACTTGCAGTCCTTGATGGTGGCCTATTTTCTCTGCTGTAACATGATCCCCTCTCTCCTTGTTTCTGGTGTGGCCCTCCTACCCCATCTCTCCTGTTCATAATCCTTGCAATTACTGTAGGTATTACAGAGATTTATCCTTGAGTGTCTCTAGGTGGGTTTGGCATGGGGAGGGAGGGGGGGGAAGAGGTGGGCATAGGGCGATGGGAGGTTCGAGGGAGGGAGGGGACCAGTGTACCTGTTAAATTTGTATGAGTGGAAATAAAAAAAAAAAAAGAAGTGACAGACTGTATGTGCAATCCTGGCCCAAGGATTTCTGTATGACATTATGCTTGAACTCTCACTGTAGATCTACGACATTGACTATATTCAAGTGTAGAAAAGAAATTTTTATTTTCAGAGAAATTTTCATAAGTTCAGATGGGAATTAGAGGAAACATTGCAGAGGTCTTTCAAATATTTAAGATTCTGAATCTTAACCAATCTAACCAATAAAGGTTAATGGAATAGGCAGATAGTCCTCAAAGTTGAAAGAACAATATCTTATAAACAAATGAATAAATGTTTCATATCTTAATCATAAGGAAATGCAAATTAAAACGCTTAGAGATTCCATCTTACCTCAGTTAGAATGGCTGCCCTGAAGAAAATAAACAGTAACAAATACTATTGAGGATGTGGAAAAATATGCAAACTCAAGCTGTTAATAGGGATGCAAACTGGTATAAGCAGTACAGAAAGCAGTATGGAGGTTCCTCAAAAAGCTGAGTGCAGCAACCATATGAACTAGTAAACACTCCTTCTAGATATTTATCCAAGGAACTCTAGTCAAGATAGAGCAGCGATACTTGCGATGTGTATTTTTAATAAATTTAGTAACATTAAATTTTTATATAATACATGCTCCTTTTCTCTTCCTTCTTCCCTTTCTTCCAGCTCTCATCCCATCCATCCTCTCTCCCTTCCTTATGTAGGCCAGTCTATCTCTTCTTTCCTCCTGTCCTTTGGTTCTGTTGTCCTGGGGTTCCCTCTGTATCATCTGTTTCTGTTCTCATGGGAGGGTTCAGGCTTCTGTGGCACTTCCCTTCCTGGGGCGCTCAGTGATATGGGTACTCCCCTACCTCTGTCTGACTTCACTGCTAAGGAGCCCACTGACTGAAACAGCTTCTCCTGAGATCCATGCCATCTGATGGGGGCATCTGATATGTCAACCACTGTGCATATCTGTGGCGTTCAAGTCCCATTGCCATGAGTTCATGGCTGTAGCTGCCCTACTTGAGTGGAGTGACCTGTCCAGCGACAGAACTTTCCATCTTTAGGCTCTTACAGTCTTACTGTCCCCTCTTCTGCGAAGTTCCCTGAGCCTCTGGATGGAGAGAGATTTGGCTTGGCCTGGCTCCAGGTGAACATTTTAGGGTTGCCAATGTTCAGTATTCAAGTGGCTTGGTGTTGTCCACTTTGCTATTCTTGCATTTCACAAGGCTGCATTCATCCTATCTGGTGCTTAGATCCTCTTCCATCCAACAATACTGAAACTGATAAAGAGAGGCCTTTATGTAAGAGAAAGCTTGAAGGAGAGTGAGGATCAGGAGTAGGGCACAGTAGTGGGTGGGGTCAATCTCCAGGACATTATCCTGCTGTCTAGTAATCACTACCCATCACTCCCATGATGGGGAAACATATCCAGTGCTTCATTCTACTCTAAGCACCAGTGACCAGAAAGGAAACTGACCATCTACTGGATCCACATTTCACTAATTAAGAGTCTTTCTTGACAGTGACCTTATTTCTTTATTGAATTTGTTCCCTTGTCTTCATTCTTTTTGGGTCTTCTTTGTCCAACCTTCCTATTTCAAACCCTTCATGGTTGTAAGGGATAATAAAAAGATTTTTCCCTTGAATATGTCATCGCAAAGGCTTGAAATTACATTCCACTTGCAAGAGAGAACATGTAATGTCTGTTTTTTTGTGCTTGGGATATTTCTTCCAGGTACATCCACTTAGAAGTAAATTCCATTAATTCTTTTTTTTTCTTTTTTGATGGCTGTATATAATGCATATATGCCATATTTTCATTATCTATTTGTTACCTGTCAGACATTTGGTTAGTTCTATGAATTTGCTATTGTGAGTAGTGCTGCAATGGACATGGATGTACTTGTGTCACTATATTATGATGAAGCATTTTTTGGGAATATTCCCAATAGAGGTATAGCAGGGACATAAGGGATTTCTACTTTTAACATTTTTAAGAACTGCCACACTCAGTGGTTGTATACCACTGGCTACAATAATAATACCATAACATCAGACTAGATATCAATTAACCGATGAATAGACACATAAAACTGTATATAATACATATCATGTAATAAAATTGAACTTATTTAGCAATTAAGAATGAAATAATGTTGTTTGCTAGAAAACAGATAACACTCTAGATTATCATATGGAGAAAAGCCAGAACTACTATAAGTTTTTTTTTCTCACTTGTGGATTTCAAATTTTGTACAAATAGACAAAATAATATTTTTATTTAAAAAAACTAAAATAAGGTACAATGTTCATATCTAGAATATATCCAAGGTACTTGGCAATTAAAATTAGAAATGCAAATGAACTTCCATTGAAATAGTATTTTAAAAGTTCATTTTTTGAATTTATCATTTTCTTTCATGTATGTGCACACACATGTGTGTAAATACTTGCATGTGTGTGTTTTACATGTGGGTGCTTACGTGTGTGTAGGAGTTTGTGAACAAATGCACTTTTGAGAGTGGGTGCCTGTGGAATTCCAAGGGTAATGTAAGGTATCACCCTCAATCGCTCTTTTACCTCATTGCTTTATCCTGGATCTCTAATTATACCCAGAGCAGTTCATCATGGCTGGCCTGACTAGTCAGCTTTTCTAAGCAGGGCTAGAATTACAACAGTTCACCACACTTGCTTGGAATTTTAATGGGGACCTGAGGAATTGACCCTGGTTCCCTTTACTCAGAAGTGCAATTTTATGGAAAAAAAAGAGAGAGAAAGAAATGCTCAACTAGTCTGTTTCAGTTAATATCAATAATATTTAACTCAGTGGATGGCAGTATTCAAAGATTATTAAGTCCCAAAGTGACTGAAAGGTAGAACAGGCAGAGGGAGGGATATCACAATCATCACAGGCACAGGTGAAGAGGTCGCTCTCCTCACCCCCAATCCAGTTCCTGAAAGTTTATTTTATACAAGTATGTAAATTCGGAACAATGGATCAGATTGCAAGATCAGGTGAAGGACTTGTGATTAATGGAAAAGAAAGAGAGGGAAAGAGAATTCCCCTAACTTCAGAGCACACTCTGTCATCTGTGACATCAGGAGATACCAGTTTTGGGCAGAATTCTTCAGATTATGTGAAATCCCTTTGTCAGGATGCCAACTTTCTAACCACTGCATTCCTCTAGGTGGCACCCTACATGACCGAGTTTTAAATTGGGCCACATCCCCACCCCCCTCAGCTCCCAAAAGCTCTTTTTAGCAATATTTCTTATTATGCTTGTTCTTTTATCCTTAAATTTTACATTACATGGTTTATGAAAGCAGACTATAGGGACATCCTAAAAGGCAATCATGGCAAACCTCTGATTCTCGAGTAGACATGCTGCTATTACTGTAATTTGTGAAGTTGAATTTACATAATCTTTATCAATATGTAATAATACATTTTCCCTCACTTTAAACTAGAGAGTTTTTTCAGATAATTATCAATAGTTACCAGTTATTATTTGTATTTCATATCTTTCTACGTAAGCAATTACTTAAAATGAAGCATTCTACCAAGAACTATATACCAAGGATGTAAAATTTTGTGCTGAGTTGAAATAATTCTCTTAAAAGTTTTCATTTTACTCTTTAAAAAGTGTTATGTTTATTATTATTATTTTGGGTTCTGCCTTTACATGAATAACACAAAATTTTAATTTTAATAGTTCATGAGCAGATTTACTTATTGCATGTCTTTGAAAGAGAGAGAAAGAATGAGAGAAAGAGAGAGGGGACTCTACTGTTCTGACTGATTCAGTCATAAGGAGCAATTTATCTTCACAAGTATCGAAAACTGAATAAACCAATACAGTTCGCTTATATTACATGAAATTTAAAATGATTATCCAATTTGTTACTTATCACTTATCAAATTACACTTTTATTTTAATTTTTGGTCTCTAAACATTAACATGTGGTTCTTAGATGTCAAAAAAACAAAGACAGAAAGTGACACTTTATTCAAGGAAGATCAATCATAACCAGGCAGACTGGAGACATAACTTTGCTAATTCTTAGTAACAAGGAACAAGGTGAAGGCTTTGGCACAGTAAAAATCTGTTAAAAGTGGAAACAAGATTGTGAACCTGAAACTAAATAGATAAGAGTTACTCCACTAAAGAAATTGACTTTCAGCCAAAGCTATCTTTGTGTGACTTTGAACATGCTTGGAACATGCTGTAAAATACCATTTGGCATACAGCCACTTAAAGTCATAATTACCCTTGAGGGAGCTGGGCACACAGTATTTCTGAATCGATGATATTATTCGAGAGAAAAGTTTGAGGAAATTGGACTTATTCATTTTAATAAAGGAACATTAGCCTCTTTTGACCTTATGGAAGTCATACAACTCTGACAGCCACAGATAAAATTGATCATAATCAATTCTTCTGTCCTCTCTGAAAGTCAGTAACAGGAGAAAATGATCTTAAAATTGGGAAACAGATTAGAAATGCAATTCAGGTGTATGCATTTCATTCACAGCGTGGGATAAATTGTTACAGTGACTGAACCTGTCAGAAAAGTCTCTCTCTCAAATTGTATGTATGTTTATATATGTAAGTATAAAAGCATATGTGTGTATGTATATGTGTGTTCATGTATATATATATATGCTCATGGTGTATATAAGTATGTGTGTATGCATGTGCATGTAACTATGTGTGATAAGGAAGAAGGATAGTGTGATAGTTACTTATTATGATTGTATATAAAAGAATATTTCTTATAATTGAATCTGTTCTGAAATCTTTCCAGTTCAGGATAGTACTTAAACAGGGGATTGCATCAAAATAATAATGCCATATTATCCCTTTACTGCCCTAGTGCAAGCTTAGTCCCGTGGAATCTTCATAACCATGGGATGCTACAGTCACCAAACATCAGTTTTAACACATTACTTCAAGTTCCTTCTCACTTCTACACTTTATGGTGTCAAAACTCTTTGTGGTGTTACTTAAAGAGTGTACAGTCTGACATAGAAATTATGTTTCAGAAATATTGCTTATGTTTCTGTATGGAAGTGTGTAGGAAGTGTACTTTGAAACTTTCAATCCAAAAATCATAGTTTAAAATTGTTTCGAGTCTTTAAGGTGAAAACATAGTATGAAGAGTGTACCAAATTTTCTTTGAGGTTTAAAGCAGAGTTGATTAGAGGAGAGAAAGAACAGAACTCATGGACCCCAGATGTGGAGTGCCATGAGACGAAAGGGCATTCTGGAGAATTCATGGACTCCAGGCATGGAATCCATGGGGGGCAAGAAGATAGAAAAGAACTAATGGACTCTAGACATAAAGTGACATGAGCAGCACCTGCTAAGTTTATTTAATAAGAGGAATTTGCAGTTCTCCACAGACTAGATTTCACTTAAACATGTTATAATAAATTATAACTTTAGCTTTCTGTCCTGGACAAGGACCGGGGCAGACTCCCTCCTCCTCAGGAGGTGGCCTTCCATACAAATCATGATTCAGCCAAAGGTGGTAGAGGAAAACTGAAAACAACACCAAAGCATAATTCAGAACACCAAAGACCTTACATTAATCACCTGAAAACAGACCAGCCAAATCTCTCCCCATCCTAAAGCTCAGGGAAACTTGCAGAAGAGGAGGCAGCAAGATTGTAAGAACCTAAAGATGGGGAAGACCAATTATATGCAAGACACTCCACACAAGTTATGACTGTAGCATCTAGAATTGCACTTTGCCTGACCTGCACAATGGCTGACATGTCAAAGACCCCCCAAAGTCTAGCACGGATCACAGTGGAGAAGGCTGCAAGCAGTAGGATCCTTAGAGGCAAGGGATTAACATCCATAATAGAGTTTCCATGCTAACCGGGAGCCCAAGAAGCTACTAAGTCCTTACCCCTCACTTGAGTGGAGGACCCAGAGGGAGGTTGGGGGTTCACACAAAAGGATGCTCCAAGGATGGGAGGGAGGACAGGGAGCACTGGGAGAGGGGAAAGAAGGAGGAAGGTGAAATGAAGGAGGTGAGAGTGCAAGAGGGGACAACCGTGGAAGGAAGGAGGGAGGGAGAGGATAGGGGTACCTATTGAGCTTGTATGATTAGGAAAAAATAAGTAAAATGTGGAGGAAAAAATTGCCAAAAAATAAATTGTAACTTTGGACTAGTACTAGGTTTTTGCTAGCTCAATAAAATGAATGAATTTTAAGAAAGAAAGCTCTAACCCCTCCTCCTACTTTCAAATTATTTCTGCCTATGGCATAGTGAAATTCACAGATTCTGTAATGTAAAGCTTTTCCCTTTTAAATATCACATATAAGACTATAATTGTGTAAACAGTCACTACATAAAATAAGGTTCAGATAAAGAATGTTTCACAGAAGATCGAATGATGTCAGCATCCAAGTCACAATCATTCCCATTTGATGAGGCCAAGGATCGCCACAGCCAGGCTCATTAGAAAGCCTCCCAGAGCACAATGGGTAAGTTCAGCCACAATATATTATATATTTGGAAATTGTTGATTTTCTCCATATTAAATGGTATTTCTTTATCCATAAAATGAAAATTTAATTTTGTCCTAAGGAATTAAATACTGACTCTGCTTCAGAGCACCACAGAGATTTTGATTTTATTTCAAGAACACCCATGAGCCAGCCAGAAGGCTAGACCTGTCAGTTCTCTGCATCAGTTCTGGTCTGCATTTGAGTTCTGCTTTGAACTGCTATAATACCAATGGTTTTAATCTCTCTTGTTTGCTTGCAATGAGATTTTAGAATCCTGTCTTCTTAAAATTGTATTTGTCTCTGTCTTACGATTTTTAAGTTGTTACATTAGTTTCAATCAGTAATTTACATACTGAATTTCAATTTTCATTCCTTAAGAAAGAAAAGAAACATACAAAGCAATAACCTTGGCTAGACCCTGCTTTGAAACCCCTATAGCAGTTAGGCTTTGCTTGTTTGTTACATTGAAAAATGCAAGCCACTTTCCTCTCTTTCTCCCAGTCAGCCATTGATAATTCTCTTATATTCTCCGTTATTCTTAAGATCTGTATAAGCTCTAAATGAACTTTTTCATTCATGAAATTAATTTTTCTTAAAAAATGGAATTAAATGCTTGGTTTTAGAGTTATTTGAATTCTAAATACATTTAATGCATTTAATGCATCCTAACAATTAAAAATGAGAAGTCAACAGCAGATATTACATTGTGACTTAAAACCTGTACCATTTCTCAATGCTTTCGCAATTTTTTTAAAATTTTTTTTTTATTATTTATTCAATTGTGCGTGTATGCGTGTGTTTGTGTGTGTGAGAACCACGGACGAGTTCGGGAACCACCATGGACTCCTCCACCTCCTCCTTGTTTACTCTGCCAGGGGATTCACTGGCTCGGCCCTACCATGACCAGAAACGCAGGCCGCCCCCACTTCCGCCCAGCGTCTATACGCGGGGTCTAGAATTCGAACTCAGGACCTTCCGCCTGCAAGGCAGAGGCTTAACCCCTGAGCCACCTCTTCAGCCCCTGCTTTCGCAATTTTATCCCAAAAATAGTCTGAAAAAAATAGCCTGAATATTTTGATTAAAAGATATTTCATTCAAGTAAAGCCTGTTGTAGAATGTGTTAAATTATTCCCAAGTATTCTGCCTGTCTTACAGCTGAATGTATGGTAGCTGCACTCTTGACTGGATTAATAATTATGTTAATATGTATGTTCTCCAGAGCTGTGTTGATTGCAGGAGAATAAATGGCTTGTTCAAAACAAGAAACCATTAACCTTATTCTGAAAGGGATGAATTTGACAAGTTGAGCTTTTATTGATTTTACAAGCATTACTTTCAGAGTCCATCCTTCTGATAGTTTTGAGATATTGTTATTGCTCCAGAAGTAATCAATATTGTTGAGCTGGTTTGCTAAATCTGTTTGTGATTTTCTTTAATATTCCTTTGACAGTAGATAAAAATCAAATTTATAAATAAGTCTGCACTAATCTCCAGAAAATAAAAATATAATACTTATCAACATACCAGGAAATAAGAAGTTGAATTGTATTTTTGAATTTTTCACTTGTTTCTATAAATAAAAGACATGTATATTTGCAGCTTCAGATAATTTTTATAATTTGTAAAGTATTTTGAATCATAATATTTTAATAAAGTTAAAATAATAAACAGAAATGGATTGAAGACAATCATTTTGATTCATTTCATTCAATTTAATAATAAATCCGTATTCTACACCACTGTCTGGGTACAATTCACTGAATATTAGATAAGTGTGTTATTTCATAAGTAAGGCTGATAAGTGGTTATACACAATGATATAATATTCACTAAGAGAGCTTTCAAATGAAACTTCTTTTATGCCTTGGCTCCAACTTAAATACAACTCACTTATTAGTTTTAGTTTTTTCTTCACATAGTGGCATGGCATCGATGTAAACTGTTATTTGTGAATGAAGCTTTGATTTGGCCCATGTTCAAAGTAAAATTAAAAACAAGTGCATTTTCTAATATTATAAATTTCTAGTCTTCTCATAGCAATCTGTCATAATACAAGAGCAAAATTAAAAATAAAAACCTAGTAAATCATGTAGCATTCTAAGGCGTGGCTGAAGTTGTGGTAAAGGACACTAGCGACTCAGAAAGTGACTATTGAGTATTCATACGGGAGTATGCCAAAGAACCATCGTGATCACACACAGCATTCCTCCAAATAATCCTAAAATAGAAAATCTCAGTCTCAAAATAACAGTATTTTTGTTTCTTGGGCAAATTATTGGAAAATCTTGAAGAAACCCATGTGTTTTCATTTTATTGCAGTAATAAACATTTTTGTACCATTCATGAAGTATTTGAATTGTGCTAGAACTTAAACAGTTCTCTGTATCAACTTGACCAAAGTGTCACTCATTTTAATATAACCCTTAGTTGTTTGAGGAGGGAGGATAGCAAACCTAAAGCCAGTATGAGGAATAAAGAGAGATCATTACACAA
This sequence comes from Typhlomys cinereus, assembly GCA_023101885.1. Lineage (NCBI taxonomy): Eukaryota > Metazoa > Chordata > Mammalia > Rodentia > Platacanthomyidae > Typhlomys > Typhlomys cinereus. The sequence goes on along the minus strand of JALPQD010000235.1, from coordinate 3,166,733 downwards.
AAAATGGGGAAGCAGATCTTAGTACCATCTTTTTTAAATATTTACTACAAGTTGATTATACATTTCAACTACGATAAATCATAAAATAGTAAATCTAATTTTATAATTGCAGGGAATGTCACTAAACTATTTATGTTTAATAATAAAAATAAAATAAATTTAATTATATTAAGGAAATAATGATGCCATTTCATGAACATCTTAAAATCACTGAGAGAAGGAGTACTTCTTTATGTTTTCTTTTCTGTATGAAATATCCCTATACAAGAATAGAGAAAGACGATAAAGTCAAGAAATCTTACTTATTTTTGGTCCACAGGTGATATCTTAGGTGAATGCTTTTAAATCTCACAATTACTCTGATGAGTTGGAATTTTAAGGAAATATGTAGTTTAACAGCAAAATTAATTTAGATTTTAAATTGCTTTCTTTGTGTAAGCTTAAATTTTGACAGTTTCACCTGTATGATTTTCTGTACAGGGAAATTTTGAGTAATGAACATCAACCAAAATAAATGTTATCATAATATATAAAATTTAGACATAAAACTTTGCTTGCTTAATATCCTTATAACCATGAAAATGTTCACTGTTATACTGTTATTTAAATTAATGTTTATGTTTTTCATATAATATGAATGTATTATCAATAATATGCCAATTTATTTCATAAATAACTAAAAAACAAATTATCACATGAAATTGTTTTCTGTTTAGAAACCATATTAATTTTTAATTGCTCAGGATTAAAAAAGAAACCTAAAAGTTCAAATTAAGTATTTTAAACAACTTCCTTTCAATCATTTTCTATTTCTCTTATTGTCAAACTCTTTGGAAATGTGTTTTCTTTTCAAAGCCCTGTGTTTTTCAATAAAAGGACTGAGATTCGTTTAAGTTTATATTCCCAATAGCAATACCAATAGTGCATAACAAAAGCACAACCAAAATATGGCATTTTAACTGAACCAATTTAATTAAGTTTGTAAAATAATTGCATTAGCTATGGAGAAATCATCAAGAGAATAATTTTATTCCTCCTCCCAAATCAATAATACTGAGCTTTAGCTCAGATCATTAAACAGCAGTGGTTTAAAAAATTTGATACTCTTCTAAAATATTTTGCTGTGGCTCTATGAGTTTACTCTTTGGAATATGTAACAATTCTTTATTTTAGTGATATAATACGATAACCTTAAGCACTGTGATGTATTTGGATAAAAGAATTCAAGAATATTCTTTGAACAAGATCTTGATAAGACCATTTTCCACTTGTTCATCTGAATGCACATAAATTTTAAAAGTTGTACAGATAAAGAAAAACATTAGTGTGAGTATTGATAAATGCCTGACACATCCATCAACTATCTTGGCAGCCATCATGCAGCTAGGAGAGTTTGCCCTCTAGTCCAAATCAATATGTTTTTATTGTGAGATACAACATAAAGTAGTTAAGTGTTGCTTTCAAACTCTAAAAATCCTGGTAGTTTAAGATGATGTGTAGGTTGGATCACAGTGTAAGAACAGACATTATTCCCTAGAAATAAAATGTATCTATTAGATAATAGAAGTTGTAATATAAAAGTTATGGAAGAAGTATCGATGGATTTCCCCAACAGGAATTTTTGGTTTTGATTTGACGGCTTTATTTAGAAATTGAATTCAATTCATGTCTGAAATAAAAGTACACAAATATAGAATATATTTTGAGTAAAATGTTTCAAAGTTTAATTTCAATGAATGTTATATGATTCAGCTCTTTCTTCTTGGATGCAAGATGCTGACTGAATGGCTTTGGTTATAGAGAGTGGTCAATAACATTTGACATACTTTCAACCGATTTTCATGGGCCTGTAGAAGCCTAAATTTGAGTATATTGCTCCCTTTTATAGCATGTACAAAAGAAAGAAGAGAGGAGTCATAATTTTTAGGTACATGATAAAGGAATATTTCCCTTATTGTGTTATGGGAGAGGGGTCTCTCCTTCAAAATTCAAGTAAGGAACACAAGTAATATCAGAGTTCTTACATAGAATGACTGGGATCAATCCCCAGTACAGGAAAAAAAAGATGCATGTAGGGAATTTTAACCTACTTACTTTAGCAACAGTTTAAAGGAAATCTTTATCATTTTAAGCATGACTTGAAATTAAATCAAATGTGTTGCTGAAATGAGATGATGTGATAAATATTTAAAATAAAAACTTCCATTTTGATAAGTGTTAATTCTGATTTCATCAAAAGCAAGAAAGAATGAGATGGAACTTACATTTCAGCACAACGTGGGTGCTAAGTCAAGATACAGTCTGGGAATTGTGCAATAAGCACTAAGTGTCAATATTTAATTATAAAATAATTGTGGGTATGTATATTCAGGTAGGAAATATGGCCAATATGGCAGTGAGGAAGCTCAGCCAGTAGTAACATTTGTTATGCAATGCAGACTACTTTAGTTCGATCCAGGAACCTGCAAGTAGAAAGGAGAGAATACACTGCTGGAAGATGTCTTCTCACTTCTACACAGACACATACACACACACACACACACACACACACACACACACACACACACACACCACACTCATGAAAGTACAAATGCATGCATGCTTACACATGTACACACACATTCATACATATTCACACGTGCACACCAAGCATGCATGCACTTACTAATGTTCACACATATACATAGATATTTTTTAAAAAGGAGTCATAACCACACCACATAGTAATGAAAATAGCAGCAAACTTGAGTATTTTGCTCTTCATTTCTTAAAATGAATAAAATAAGAAAATGTATTGTCTTTTCTGAGGTTCATTACTGAATGCTTAATATCATTTTACATGTAAAATGTCTTAATTGTCTAGGCGACAATGAGCCTATTAATAGCAAAGTAAATTTAACTTTAAAAACCAGTAATCAAAAGTGATATTTAGCATACTGAAAGTCATCAAAGTTGTTCTATCAGAATGAATAACTGACAAGTTAATCAAGAAATAATAGAATAAGATCACTAATTACGATAACTAAACATATGAGTGGAATAATAGGCACATGAAATTCAATACATTATGACTTGAATAAGCATGTCTATAGCAAAAATACAGTGCCATCCACAAGTATTTTGAATGTCAGCATATCTAGATGAAAATATGTCTTCTTAGTGAAACTTAACAGACAAATGAAACCAATGAAATTACAGACAAGAAACACTGATTGTTTCTATCTACTAAAATGATAAGAATGATTTTCTTAATCACGATTTTATTTGCTTACCTTGAACTATTGTATACTTTATTCAAGCAATTAATATGGTGATATTGTGATTATTTGTCACTGGTATTTTAATGTGTGTGTGTGTGTGTGTGTGTGTGTGTGTGTGTGTGTGTGTGTGCATGTATGTATGTATCAGAGGGCATTTTTGTCCCTGTGGAAGACCAGGGATTATTTCAGGAATCTTGTTTCACTCTAGGATTTCCCAGGTTCTGACCACCAGGGCCAGAAGTGCAGGCCACTGCCATTTATGCCTGGTATTTTTACGTGGGATCTGAGATCTGAACTCAGGAACTTCTGCTTGCAAGACAGAGTCTTAACACCTAAGACATCTCTCCAGCCCAACTTTTAAAAAAACGTTTGACAGAAACTGAGTCTATGGAGCTCAAACCATATTTTTTATTATTTTTTTGCCTAATTATACAAGCTCAATAGATACTCCTTTCCTTTTCCTCCATCCCTTCTGTCCATTTTCCCCATCCCACTCTCCCCCTTCCTTCTCTCTCACCCTTTTTTCCTCCCTCCTCTTCTCTTGGTTTCAAACCACATTTTTTAAGATAATTGTTTAACATATTCTGACAAAGTCAGTCATTGCTTCTGTATGTTTTGGATGACTTTTCATTTTTACTTTGTTGTGGCTCTATGTACATCGTTTCATAAATAGTAAAATATTAAAAAATTATATCAAAATACATTTTAATGTGATAATTGGCATAAATACCTAGAAATAATGAATGGCATAATTGATATAGTTTAGAGGTACAGGTTTCTTTTCTTAGCAAGAAAAGAGTTGATTTTATTTTAAGGATGTCATTTAAAGAGACAAGCTTAGAATCCTGGCAGCTGCCAGGAGGAAGCATGCTCTTAGATGATTCAGGCATGGAGTTCTATTGGCAATCAATGGTGAAATAATTACAGTCTTTAGAAAAACAGCAAGAAAGCCTTGGAAACAAAAACATAGAACAGAAAAGGGATTCAATTCCCATGGGAGCAAGGGATTCAAGGAGCCAGTAGCCTACAGTTCCTGCTAAACCTCACATTTTATAGAGGGAGAGAGAAACTAAGAGAAGAGGACACTGAGAGCTGTTGACAAAGGCACCTTCCATATATGTATCCTACCTCCAAGTGGGTCTGGATCTTGGACAAGGTATTGACACATATGTTGACACATGCTGGTCAATTAAATGTGGAGACCTTAATTTCAGTGTTAGCAGGGAAACAGGAGATGGAGAATCCTAACATAATAACATGCTTAAATATCCAATGTGTAAAAATTTGTGGTATAACTGTGTTTTTCTGAACTATGAATGTGCTTTTTCTTCCACAATGAAAGACAAAAAGGTCCATCTCATACTTACTTTCAGTGTCTTCTCATTTGACTAGTGTTTTGACCTTTGAGTCAAGAACTCTCAGGTAGCAAGATAATGAATAGCAAAGGACCATGACATTTCAAGACATTTTATTAGTACTCCGAATTTAGTACATCATTACACCAATGAGGACAGCTGAGAGTTTTACAACATTATAGACAACATTCTGTATTGCTGACTCATAAGCAATTCATTGCTCTCCATGCGCACCACATAATAGATAAGTGATTCACAGTCAGAGTTCTAATGATAAATGCAAGAACACATGCCAGCCGTGGGAGAAGCAAAACAATGCACATTGTTTTCTGCAGTCACCCTTCGCTGATTGTATATATCATCCATTTCATTTCTTTAAAATTAGGTCCATTTAAGCCTTCTGTGTATACCTCAGCCTTTGAAGGATGACAAGTGTTTAAGTGTCCAGCTGGAGAAGGAAATGGGAATTTCCAAAAGCGCAAATCAAATTTAAGATCACTTGTGAATAATTTAATTTGTTTTTTCTTTTTTTAAATTTTTATTGTTTATTACTTATTCAATTGTACATGTATGTGTATGCGTGTGTGTGTATGTATGTGTGTGTGTTGAACCACTGGACGATCAGGAACCACCATGGACAGCTTCCACCTCCTTGTTTACTCTGCCCCGGGATCCACAGGCTCCGCCCTACCAGGACCAGAAACGCAGGCCGCTCAGGCTTCTGCTCAGCATCTATGCGTGGGTTTCAGGATCCGAACTCAGGACCCTCGCCTGCAAGGCAGAGGCTTAACCCCTGAGCCACCTCTCCAGCCCCTTGTTTTTTTTCTTAACTGAGTTTTATATTATGTGAAAATTTTACTAAATTTTTCTTGAACTAAAATGGGTCGCATAAATTATTTATTTTTTGCTTTTTTTTGTTTGGTGGGTGTGTATGGGGCGTTGAGGGACTCTTGACCCACTACCTGTGTAGCATTTGATGGTCTACAGCCATGTGCCACAATGCCAGGTTTAACATAAAACTCTCTGTGCAAGTTTATTGAATCTACAGACAAGAGTTAATGCAAACGAAGTGACAAAAACAAATGATCATCAGTCTTAAATTACAGAATTATAAGTTTACAAAGAAGTAGATTTTTATTATATCTCTTTTGGGATGAAATTGCATATTTTGTTATCATTATTGAAAAATGCAATCATTGAAAACTTAGTAGTTACCCCTAACTACAGCAGAAATTTGGAAGTGTTGAATTTTATAGGTTATAGAGATGGTATCATAGTTAGGCACAGTTGTCAACTTGACATTTGACGGTTTGATCTCTGGGCACATTTATAGAAAATTAGTGGTTGATTTAAGCCCAGAGCAAACCTGCAAGAGATTGTCTATCTGATGGGGAAGGCCTAGCCCGTGGTAGGCAGGACTAGGCCCTGGAATGAAATACAAAGAGCTGGTTGAGAAAGTTGACATCCTTGTGTACACTTGGCCAGACATGCTGGACTGGCAAATAAGGATCATCCCTCTCTCAGCCATTATGTGGAGATAGTGTAGCCAGTTCCCTTGATTCTGGTGCTTAGCTCTCTTCCTAAGATAAACAAACAACTGTAATCAGGAATTGTAAGAGCACTTAAACCCCTTGTTCCCTTAAGTCATTTGATTGTGATTTATTAGCAACCATGCAGGTTAACTGCTACAGATGGCTCAGTGAGTAAGAGCACTTGCTTTGCATGCCTGAGCACCTGACTTCAAATTCCCAGTACCCATGTGAAAAGATTTTCCACCGAATTCCTGACTTGATTTCCTCATGTGGGTAACTGGCCCATAATCAAACATTCACATGCAAAAACCACACACCAGAAAATTCATAGAAATTTGTTTAAATTATTAATAATTTACTAATTTCTATCATTTTATATTTCCATCAACAAAAATAGAGTTAAATAACTTTGATATACATACTCACCCATATCTTTAAAATAAAAAAATAGTAAAACAGCATCATGTGTATTATTGATATGATACTCAACAAATACTTCAGAATTAAAGTGTTGCAAGGAATTACTAAATTAACACTTGAATGTAAAAGAAACATGTATGTTTGTATATTTGTTGGTGTGTGTGGCTCTAATAACTAATGTGAAACTTTAGTTTCCAGATATGAACTAACCATTATGAAAAGCAAGGTTTCATCTGATTGACAGTATATTAAAAATAAAATTTTGTTTCTCTTAAAATTTTTCTCATTAAGCTAAATTTAATTAAATTTGTGTTGTGTGTCCAATAAGGTAGTAGATTAATATTGAAACTAGTTTGGATTTGGGAATAGTGAAAGTGTTGTAATGCTTCCCTAATTCCATACAGTCGCTATTCGCTGCAATGATTTCACATCTCAGTTCTTCCAGTTCCAAATCTGCTCAGCAGTTATGTCTCGATGAGTTCAAAAATCTAGTTGCATATGTAACAGTGCATTTAAGTGCCTACATCCTTCTGTGGGCATATGTAAGTTATTCAGTGGCATAACTTCATCTGCCGATATGCCATGGCTTACTGCAACATTAGCTAAACCTGGTGACTTTTGTGTGATTTACTTATTGATTATGTAATAAATTGATGCAGCCACTGGTACTTATAATCAATATCACTGTGGTTCAACATTGAGAAGAAGACATTAACATTCCCATTCACCCATGCTTAGTAAATATTTCAGGGACGATGGTGTTATAGTTGAAAAACACAGTTTTAACTTTCTCTTAAAAAAACAGCTTTACAAAGTATGATAACAAAGTCAATTTTAGAAATTGCTCAGATATTGAAACAATAAGGGAAGCCACAAAATAAGAGAAAAAAGTGATGAAAAGAGTATATTTTACTGATTAGCTGGCATTGTTAGCATTTATTCATGAGACAGCTCCAACAAATATACACAAGCCAACAGTCATTTCTGGACTGACAGCAAATATTTCATTTTGAAGTTAGAAATATGCTCAAGGAAATATATATTATCCAGAAAATCATACTGTAATCTAATACAGAGAGAAAACATAATCATTTCATTCATTACCATCAAGGTTTCCCAGATAACAACTTAACAATAACAATATAAAGCAAATTGTTAACTAAATTATAATTTATTAATAGTAACATTTATGGTTCACAGTTCTGGAACTGAAAAGTCCAAAATTACATATAACAGTTCTTCTGGGAATGAAGATATTGCTAAAGACACACTTACTCCTCTTCTTGTGTCTGAAGAATTATGCTGACAGTGGACTAGACTTCAAGAAATTGGAGTATTGCCCGGGTCTCATATTAACAGAAGAAAAGTACCAAACCTTGGTGTCAGCCAAAGGATGAGTTTGTCCTCTGGACAGTGATTTCTCATTTTGAAAACTTAACAGATCATCTTCCACAAGAGACTGAAGGGGAGACAGTGATGTTGGGTGGGACCACACCTTTGCTTCTGTGTAACCCTAAACCACTTGTCAGGACCTTGAAGACATAGTTGGGGAAGGGGGGCATTTCACAGAATCTTGTTCTTCCTCTTCCAGATGTGGCCATAATAAATAGAAAGTTCCCTTTCTGCTTTTCACTATTATTTTTTTCTGTATTGGCCTTGTTGGGAAGAATGGTTGAGACTAGCTTAATCTAGCTAGTACTCAGACTCTGAACCTGACAACTACCCATAGAAAAATTCCAGTTAAGACCTGTCTGTCCAGGACATCTCCCTTCCTTGTAGATATCACCACAGGTCAGATGGGTAAAAAGTCCCCTATGATCCTCTGACTGCATTGACAGGAATCCATAGATAAGAACGCTAATTCTTAATCTAGTCACCTCAAAAATGTTAAATGCTAAAGGGAAATGCCATAAATTTCACCTCTTAATACTTTACATGGAAAATATTGTGAGGCAATATATACATACATTTACAGGAGACTAGAGAAATATACGCAAAAATATATGGATAGATAAAGTAAAGAACACCAACAGTCAAGGGTTAGAATAAATTCCTCTTTCTAGTATAACATAAACCTGTGAGAGTCAGATAGAATCACCCATCAGATTTTACATGAAATATGGGATTATTTCTGCTTCATAGACTTTTTCTAGTTTTGCAGTCATACTGAGTAGTTTTCCCTGCTCCCCTTCCTCCTCTTTCCCTCCCTCTTTCCCCTCCATCCCTCCCCTCCTCTCCTCCCTTCATCAATCCACCCATCTCCCTCCCACCCTGTTTCTGTGGGTCCCAGGGGTCGCTCTGGGGTTTCAGGTCTCTGTGGTAGACCAAGTGTCCCCTCCTTAGGCAGATGCACTGACAGGGCATTCCCCCTCAACTGTCTAGCCCTAGCCCCTGAAGTTCCCACTGCATTTGATTATTTCTCCTGAGATCCTTGTTCTATGGGGCATGTTGGTATGTCAGTCATTGTGCAGGTCTGTAAGGACAGCTCTCATTGCTGTGAGCTCCTGGTTTGCAACAGCCCTATCTTGAGTGAAATATCTTGTCCAGCAGTGGATCGCCTCATCTTTAGGCTCTTACAATCACAGACCTCTCTTCCACAGGTTTCCTGAGCCTTGGGATGCACTGCTCACCCAGAATTAGGATTTCTGTTTTAAACTTACTCTGAGATGCTTTTATTCAAATAATTCTTTATACAGAACATTTAGAAAATTTTATTCTTCTCTAGGGTATGTAAGACATACCCTGTTCTTCACATCTCTATTTAGTCACATCTGCAGCACTTCTTCAAACTTTACATTTTAATAGCAATGTTTAGTTTTGTGTCAATGCTGCTGTAATGAATACGTGACCTCCAAAATGTAGGGAACACCGCGGGTGTATTTCAACTTGCAGTTTCATGTTACACCCATCATGGCACTGGCACGAGAGCTACCAGCAAGGGCTGAGGGAACTAGCCATACCATACCAACAGAAAGTGAGAAGAGTAGGAAGATTCAAACATCCTACTTTACCAGTCTGTCACATTGCAAGCAGCACATTTGGGGAAATTGTTCACTGGAAGAGACCTTGCTTGTAAGTATGAGGCATGGTATCTCTACCTATCATCAGAGGAAAGCAAAAATGAATAGCAAAAAATAATCACTGCTCAGAGTTGTATATTTTAGGTTTATAATTGAATAAAATCATTATTAAAAGAGCAAGTAGTATTTGGAAGTCCATTCCAGGAAAACAACAAAAAATTTGAAAGACTGTCAAAGAGGAAAAGTCACAAACTGAATAAATTTCGAAGCACTTATATTTGATGTAGGTCAGCCTGGAATTTTAGATGATTGCTTGAATCATGAAATGACTAAATTAGGTCATTCATCCCTGGTGACATATGTAATTTAGAAATTAGCATTGACTTTCATGTCATTGAAGTATTTTCATCAAACTTGGAAAGAGTTGAAATAATTGAATGTCTGATTTCTACTTTAGATTAGAATCAGAATATTAAATTGTAGGACTTAAAAATCGAGGAATCAAATGTATTTCAAATTGCAGTATTTCCCTTCATTGAAAAATTAATGGCAATGCAAATGCTTTATTTTGCATTACGGTCATTAGGATCTTGTATTCCAAGATCCTCAGTGTAAAATGCAAATGGATTTCTTGCTTCTTCCTATTTCACAACCCCCATCTGATATTACCTTGTGAAGGCACTTAAACAAATGTCCCTCCATTCTTCTCTCCAGCACTCCCTAATGCTCACCCAGAAAGGGAAGGATGACTTATTTTCAGGGGTAAGTTTAGAAGATAAAATTAAGACCTCAACGTCCTTCCTCACTGGTAAAATCACTCAAACTGACAGCAGCCAGTTTATTTAGCTAAAGATGGGGTGTGGGGGAGAAGATTGAGAATGAAGCTAGACAAATGACCATTTCTGTGGTCTGAGAGAGAGCCCCTTCTTTTCATTTCTAAGGTTGGACTAAATCTACTTCATGTTACAAATCCAAGTATACCTCACAATATTATTTTAAAGAAAAGGAACTGAATGTAGGTATGCTGTTTCTACTACAATATTACTTAGGCCATTCTAGCGCCCTCCAATCCCCAGTCTATCGCTTAATGCTGAAAGGGGACTGGAGCAAAACCAAAAATATAGATATTATTTATTCTCCTTTAAAATTTTAAGAATTTGGGTAATTTTAGGAAAAGAGAAAATGTGATGTGTTTTTCAAACATTTAACATCAGAGAGCCTTGAATTCAAATCTTAGCTCTACTATTGCCTGCATAACAATAGAGGCATTATTACTGACCTTTAAAATATATGAATCCTTCCAATACTGACTTGAATTATTCTTAATTAATCATAAGAATGTAATGAAAGTTGAAGACATTAGAAATAAATTATGTGTGAAGAGGACTACAAATTTGTTTATTATCATTTTTATGATCATTTAACTTTATATTGACTGCATTCAAACTCAACTAAAAGTTATAGTGAGGTTGAAGATTCTCATTAAGTCCAAATGATGTTAACTAGCACTTCTCCGTTGTAACAATCACTTTTATTTTAATAGGTTAGGAAATCTAGTGCTAGTACATTAAAAATATATCTAAAAATTTAGTTTCAACCTATGGAATAATTATAATATCTAATTTACTCTATAAAGAAAACAATTATACACACAACACATAATCAAAAATCTGTGTACTGTTTAGTAAATGTTTTAATATAATTCATAACATCAGCTTTATTTCTTAACTTTAACATTTCTCTACATATTTTATCATGGCAAAAATCTCTAATGTATGCAGTTGTTTCTTAAAATGATTATGTTTTGCTTTCTAAACTTCAGAAATTCTAAGTGAAACCTGTTTCTTCTGATTTTTATAGAAACACTGGAAAAAGATTATAAGAAGAAAGTGCATTATAAGAACAGAGTGCATTACTTTGATTTACAATGTGGACACTGTGGAGAAAGTAACTTGTGAAGAGTTGAAAAGTTTGAGGTTCTGGCTATTCCTAGCTGGACTCTTGGGCCGTCATGATCTTTCTCAATAAAGTAGGACTTCAAATGAAATGATGGACTGATACCTTCCCATTTTTTGATCAGATAGTAATTTGATGCTGTCCATCTATCACGTTTGTCAAGTTGATGAGAGATGTGTGTAAGTTTCTCTGTGAAATGTTTCTTTTTCTTCCCATTGAACATATCACAACAATTTCGATGTTTGACAAGGCATCAAGGGATTTCTATGTCCTTGGATATAACTTTAAATTGTAAGTCAAAAAGGTAACTAACTCCTCATGCTATGTGTTTTGATAAATATTTATGGCAGCTTAACCAGTAAACACTCAGATGCTCAAAATGAATGTCAATCACTAAATTATATCAATGTTTATCATGTTTGTAATTAGCTCTTGAAAGGAAATCAAGCTCTTTGCTTTGCATAGACTTTATTTTATGTCAAAAATATTCATTTCAACATTCATAAATAAAGTATAGGCTCCAGAAAGAATTTCAAATTTCAGTATCTATTCTCTTCATACTTCTTTGAATTTGCTTCCTGAATTAGGCGACATTTTTCTACTTGACTAAACAGTTCTCTGGAGAAAAAACTTAACACGGTTGCTTTGTTGTCTCTTTTTTCAATGTGTTTTTTTGCCTCTTAATTACTAATAATCCTTGTAAAGGAATGATTGCATCTGTTACCTGATTTTATAAATCTGCTTCTTTTTTCACATTCTTCTCTCTCCATTCTTGAAAATATCGTTTCCTGTAACAAAGATGCATGTTTTATAATTTTATTTATTTATTTAGCTTGTGTGTATCAGAGGGCACCATGTGTTCCTTGGAGGACCAGGGTGACTTCAAGAATCATCCTGGATTGTTTATCATTTTTGTTGATCTCTGAAATTTCCCAGGTTCTGCCCACTAGGTCTGCCAGAAGTGTAGGCGACTGCCTTTTCTGCCTGAAATTTTTATGTGTGACCTGGGATCCAAACTCTGGACCTTCTGCTTGCTAAGCAGAGTCTTAAGCCCTGAGCCAACTATCAAAGGATTCATTTTTCACTTTTTCAGATTTTACTGTGAAAAATGACTGCAATGTTTGCATGTAACTATGTGTTTTTGTATTTGAGTGGATGGATAAGAAAGAATTTGGATGTGTAGTCCCAGTCTGTAAGAGGGATCATTCTCAATCATTCTGCCACTGTCTTATTGAGGTAAGGTTTCTAATCAAACCCAGAGCTCAAGTGTAGTAAATATGGCCAGTCAGTCAGCTTGCTCTGGAAATCCCAAGTCTCTACCTAGAATTACATATCCCTCCTGCATTTCATATGAGGTTGAAATAGAAATATCTGAACCACATCTTTTTCCTAGATCACTAAGCACTATAACTGCTGAACCATTTCCCTAACCCATGTATTTGAAAAGTGAAAATAAATTATCAGATTTTTTTATTTAAAAAGAATTAAACTCTTTCTCTAAAAATAAAGTAGAAAGTATACTTTGAAACTTTTTTCCCATCTGTAAAACCAAGAAATAAAATAAATATACTTCAAAACCATGACTAAGTAAATAATATGTGAAAATAATAAGATGGATTTAGTAGTGGACAATAAAGACATGATAAAATAAATAAATAATAATTTCCCTTGCAAGAAGCAAAGCACTTGGTGCATTAGCTAAATGGATAAACTCTAGAACATTAATCCTGACATTTATCTTCATAGCACAAGAGTTGGAAGAAAATGTAAGTTGTGGTATCTAAAAATCTGTGCAATAGCAAGAAAATAATGGAAAGATAAGACACAACTTCAGTCCCTTTAAAAAATGTAACATATGCAAATGATGTTTGAAGGTAGAGAGAATTACTCATGATATTAGTACATATTTACTTAGCCTTCATTCATTTTTTAGGTATAGAGTGAGATGGAAAAATATATCCACAAGTTTGGGGGATACAAGGATAGATGAATTATTGTTAAACAACTTATTAAATAAACTTAGAGTCTAAGCATTTTCCAAATATTTCCCAATGTGCATGTACATATATAAAAATGTATACATACATACATATATATGTATATATATACACATATACGCATATACACATACACAAACGCACACATATATATATGTATATATATGTATATATATGCATGCTTTACTGATCTGGAAGCAGATAAGTTAGCAACCAGCTATTTGAATTGTTTGTGAGCTATCAGGGTTTTAATTATATTACACATTGCTGCAACAAAATATTTGACCCAAGTAACTCAGAAGAAAAAGGGGCTTTTTTCAGTTCACAATTCCTAGTTATATTGGAAGGGAAGTCACTGCAGCAGGAAATGAAGTCACTGAAGCAAGAAAGCTGATCACATGTGGTTTAAAGAGTAAAAAGCAATTGATGCACACTTCCTATCTGTTAGCTCTTTCCATCTCTTACAATCAAGATCTCTAGTTTAGGAAATGATCCCACCCACAATAGGCTGAGCCTTTCAACATCAAATTATGTGATCAAGGCAACCACTCACATGCATGCCCATAAGCTTGCATTACTTTAGAAAATCCCTCCGAGGTGCTTCTGTGCCTAAATTGTTCATGTCCAACCAGGAGACTGGAAATAAAGTAAAATTCTTCAAATGCTTGCCTTCAGCAGTGTTTATACTGTTTGACACTAAGGAGTGACTATAGCAAGCAGATGGGAGGAATAGCAGGTGGCCCCTTCAGTGTTACAGTTCCTGTGTAGATCTCAGACAAGAGTCCAATAACTTTACAAGTTTTCATGGTTTGAAATGTTTCCCCCACAATCTTAAGTGTTTGGGTCATAGCACCTTTAAGAGGTGTAACCTTGCTGGAGGAAAGTGGTCACAGGGATGGGGCTTGATGTGGATTAGTCCCACCCTACTTCCTCGAGAAGTCTGCTTTAACTGCAGAAGTCTGGCAGCTCTCAGCCTCCAAGATGTTTGTAGTGACTTAGCCTGCCTCCAGCTTCTGCCTCCAGCCATGCCGCATCTGACATGAAAGACTGCATCTCCCCTCTGGAAATGTAAGCTGAATAAATCTCCCTTTCTCCCTTAAGTTGCTAGACTTTGGTGTTCTATCACAGCAACAGATAAGAGTAACCATTGCATAAGTGATCCTGTTCTTATGTATGTGTAGGATATCAACCCTGAGCTCCATAGGTGTTACAAGATCTTTTATAACCTAGAAAGTCACTATTCCTCAGCCATTGGGTGCAGTTCTTATTGTACATGTATAAGTGTATGTACATATACACATACCTTTTTCTGTTTGGTTTCAGATATCTGTGCTTTTTCAGATCTACTTCCATATCTGTCAGTCAACTTTGCCACCTTTGCAGCTCAGCTGCTGACTGTTCAGCTGTCACCTCTGTCATATCTGCCTCTTCTCTCACTGTCACTTTGCAGTCCACTGCTTCTTTCCATGGCTCTTTATTTCCATCTAAACTACTCAAGAACAGAAAAAGTACCTAGTGAATCATTTTTTTCCCCTTACTAATGTTGCTATGGCAGAGAATAAAACACAGAGGAGTGTCTCCAAACAGGCTTTGAGTGTGAATTGAACAGCTTGCTTATAGAGTGGAGAAGCTGTTTATATCATCTGAAACTTATCTCCTATGGAGAGATAAGAAAAGCTTGCACCAACCACAGCACAACTTCAGACAAGTAAACCCTCTACTTGGCCATCAGCAAGAATGGTTCCTTCTCCCCTCAGTGAAAATTGTTGAAGGGTCATCTGGAGTTCACCTGTTTTGTGATACCATAATGTACAGTAAGAAGTATTTGAAAAGCCCTTACTGAAGCTCCCTCTGGGATGCAACGGAGTAACACACAGTCCTTGTTTTCCTGTGGCAACTCAAAATCATTGAGGTCTGTGGTAAAGAAGTCCAGCTGCCTATGTCACTTTGCAGATTTGACTGTGTCTCAATCAGTCAAAGAAGGAATAAAAGTCAAATTGTCCCATCCTCCAATTTTTTTTGTGTACCTCTGAGAAAATGACCTTATCAATAATGCTTTCAGTAAGAATTTTGAAAACTTGTTAAGAAAAATAGCAATTTTAATCTGCTAACAAGTCTTGAGAAATATCTTCAGTATCAATAATAGGTCCCTTCATCCTTCTCAAAGAAAAGAATGTTATTTTTAGATCTCTTGGGAGATAAATGGAAATGTTACTGTTTTTTTAGACTGGAATCATGACTAATTCATTCATCATGGTGATTGAAATCAGTCTTTATCTTATTTTTAACCTGTCTGAAAATTGCTGTTTTCTAATCATCTCTTTGTTTGCTTTCAAGCCAATCCCATCCTGAAGCTATCCAGGTGCTTGGCAAAACTCACTTGGATACTCTAAAAGAACATACATCCAAAATTGGTGGATTTTTAATAACAAATTGGCAAGAAGATATTCTGCAACCTAGGACACTCAGTCAACAGGGTTGCTGCACCCTCCAGCTCAATTCAATGAGCACTGCTTCTACCAGAACTACACAATCATTGACATAACAACATTCCCTCATGGACCTGTGAAGTTCTTAGGAAAAACACTTATTTGCAGAGAGAATTTCTGTTGTGGGTGATGGGTAATAGAAGGGGTGCTTGCCCACCTGTAGTTTTATCCACTGAAAGACCACTTAAACTACTGCAGAGGCCTAGTTGCTTACTGTTACACAAGCCTTGAAGGAAGCCAAGTAGTCTACACATGCAGAGGGGCCTGAGAGCAGGACAGATATGGTGGGATTGGGGAAGGAAAGAGAGGTTGGGAGAGAGGGGGAAGGGAGGAGTGAGAAGAGGAAGTATGGACAAAAACTTATTTTGTTTATATGTAAAAAAAAGGTTTTTAAATATTTGAAAAAGAAAACCAAATAAAACAAATGAATTTCCAATCACTTTGTAACTAACAAAAGTTTGAGGAGTTTTGCACTAGGAAAAAAGAATTTTGCACACACAAATGTGTGTATTATGCCACAACTGTAACTGTAAACCCCAGTATTAATGTCCTTTCTGTGCTCCAAGCTCTCCTCCCTTAGTTATTGGGGAAAATATTTCCAGCTACCTCATATTAAACCAATAAGATAACCAAAAATGAGTTATTTAGCTCATTTTTCTTCCTTTATTTTTAATTTATGAAAATGATGGTTTGGACTCACTCCCCATGTTAAGGACAAGCAATATTGCAAATTTGTTAATTTTACTATATTTCTTAGTGCATATATGAACGGTCAAAAAGTAATTTCAATAACTTGACAAAATAAGGCTTAGGACATCTATATATTACTCACACATTCAGTTTAATGAATTGTATTAGATTATTTGCTACTTACATTTCCTTAATTTAATTTACTTTTATGCATCCAAAATGTAAACATTTTGGGGAATTTCCCCAAGGCATTTAGAATATTTCCTTGTACAATAAATATTGCATAAGTATATTTTTATTCCCTTATAATTGTCTGTGCACACTTGACATTTCACATGACACAGAGATTTTGGTTATTTTAACCTGAATAATTAATTAACAGTAAAATAATCCATAAAAAGAAAAATAAAAGCATATAAGTGATAAAGGTACTTTTAATGGTTGTATATTAAGCATGAGATTACAATACATTTAGACATTCCAGGTAGAAACATGTGAAATGCAAAGATAATTTTTTAAACATCCCCTTAATTTCAGTAGAAAACTATGATTTAGTGCAAAACCTTTAAAATAAACTCCTAATTCCTGTAATTTCTGAAATAAGTCTGATTGAAATCTCTTATATTGTTTCGGATCTCTGGATCTTTATGTCTTCAGGTTCTTGAATTCTGGAATTAAAGACTGAAACCAGAACTCATGTAGAGGTTTAAGGCAGCGTTTATCAGGGGAGAAAAACAACAGAATTTACAATTGATTCCATGAGGGGCAAGAGCGCCCTCTGAGGGCTGCTCCAAAATGTTGCTTTTTTGTGTCGGGATAGAAGAGGGAGAACAGTGCTAAAGGATTAGGAGAAAGAAAAGAAGTCACAGACTCTGGACATGAATTCCAATGAGGGGCAAGGAAGCCAAAAAGAACTCATAGACATGGAGTTTGTGAGGGGCTAGTGTGAAAGGCTGGAAAAGGAACTCCATGAGAAGCAAGAGAGAGAAAAGGAATTCATGGACTCCAGATACAAAGTCCCTTGATGGGTGCGGAAGCCCAAGATGGCTGGCAGGGTCAGGAGTATTTACAGAGTTAGGAAAGCCTGGGAAAGGTTGCTTTTCCTCATGGGTTAGCTCCAGTTTCTGCAAGCCTGATTGGAGCTTTTGTCCTCCTATATCTCATTGGTCTGTTCATATTGTGGCCCAGCCTAATTAATGTTGTGGCTGACCTCTAGGTAGAGTTTATCTGCAACAGAGATAATCTCCATATCCTTTCATGACATCCATTCATAAACAGAGATTGGGAGAAGTTGGTCACTTTATCTTTGTGGAGGATTAGAGTCAGTTCCCCCAGAGCAGCAGGGTGTGCTCCTTCAGGTTAATCCCAGAAATGGAGATGACTTTGCAAGACCTTCAAAAACCTTCCCAGTATGGCCTTGTTCTAAAACTGCGTAAATATTGTACAGACTGACAACATGATTTACCGCTTTCCTGATTTTTGTATTGATGCAAAAAAAAATTAAGGTTTTATTTTGAGCTAGACAAACTCTTTTGGATCTTTGTCCAAGAGTCCTATTTGTTGTCCAATAACAGATAGGCCATATCTCAGTTTAGTGTAAACTGTCTAAGGGGATTTAGGTAAATGTCTCTGTGAAGGGAAAAAGGTATAAAAAAACAGAGAAAACTTGCGAAGTTATAGTTACTTCACTTTTTAAAATAGCATTCCAAATATATCTATTTATAGATCAAATTTTTGAGTTAATGAATTATTAAAAACTTAGTTGACAGATGATGAAAACTTAAGATGTTGACAAATTTTAACATTTTTACCCATCTCACTACCATTTTGAATGTACTCATGAGGTTTCTAGAAGAGACTAGATTAATTTTTAGTCACTTTATATCAAGCAACTAATCTTTGTGTCTAACCTTACCCCTGGGGTAGAAGTCAGATACCATTTATATTGGAGCTACAGAACACTGAAGGAATAGAGCTAATGATCCTGAAAGGAAGGATAATTTTTTTATTACCTCTGTGCTTTTAAAGTTTGTGCCAGTTAGACAAAATTGTCAGTTTAACAGTGGAGGGATGATGCTTTGAGCACATTTGTAGAGAATCAGTATTTAAAACAAGACCCAAGCAATCATTCTACAGAATTTCTGAGAGATGAGGGAAGACCCAGTTCACGGGTGCTGGGTCCTTTCCTTGGGCAGATTGATAAAATGGAGAGAACTGTTGCAGTTCACCTGTATAGTTGCTGATAAACTACCATCTAATAGCTTAAGGGAACAAGGGGTTTATTTTCTTTCATGAATTCCTGGTTACAGTTTTTAGTCCAGTTTGATGGGAGAGCATGCACTAACACCAGGCCAAGGGAACTGGCCACACCATCTCTACATAATGGCTGAAAGAGGGACAATCAGTACTTGCCAGACCAGCATGTCTGGCCAAGTTTACCCAAGGATGCTGACTCTCTCAACCAGTTATCTGTAGTTTATTCCAAGGCCTAATCCTACTCACCTGGGTCTTCCCCATTGGCCAGACAATCTCCTGCAGGTTTGCTCTTGGCTTAACCCAACCACTAATTCTCCTTAAATGTGCCCAGAGCTCAATTGTCAAGTTGACACCTGTGCCTAACTCTGACAGCATACTTCCACCTGCAGTCTTCAGACTGTTAATTGAGGAAGTTTTCTCCTCTCTCAGCAATTCCTATTGATGTGGTGTGTCCAGTTGCTTCAACTCATGGTACCGGTGTGAACTCTTCAGTTGAACTGTGGACTATAACCTAGGATTGTGATCAATAATAAAACCACTTGTTTCTTTCATTGTTTGGTTGTGAATTCATCAGCAACATAAAGAGCAAAGTCCACAATGCATTGCTCATTGTTTAAGTGTCAGTTGTGAACTGCGTTTCAAAGGTTTTCATACTAGAACACCTGGTTATGCTTTGACTTTTACAGAAATAAGGGCATCTCTCATAAGGGAAACTAGGGAAGCAAGCAGGACACTTCAATCACTCAGGCTCCTTATTGATGATGGCCTTTGGTCATTTTATTCCTGAAGTTAGGATGGCTGTTATTTTGTAGTCATAGTAATGAAGAAGAAAAAATAAAAAGGGAGAAGGGGGAGAAAGAGAGAATGAAACAAAGTGACAAAGGCTTACAAACCTTAACTCTCACATCCCTTTCCCCCCTCCCCCAAAAGTGATATCTTTCCTTCACCTCCTAAAGGTCCCAGACCATTTCCATATCTTTCCATATCTATCTGAAGCCAAATACCCAAATACATGACCCTATGGGGGAACATTTCACTGAAACCACATTAAATTAGTAATTAGGCAGTTTTAGGGCAGCCATTCTGGGAAGGCTTCCGAAGGTCTTTAAAGGTTATCCCCAGGACTGCATTTACCCAGAAGGAACACACCCTAAAGTCACCAACTTCAACTCTCTGCTCATGAAAGGATATGGAGATTACTCTCCATTGTAAATAAATCCCACCATGAGCTCAGCACAAGATCAACTGGGCTGAACACTAATTTGAACAGACCAAGGAGGTGTAGAGGACCAAAAGCTCTAATCTGGTTTGCAGAAACTGGAGCTAGCCAATGAAGAAAAGCCATTTTTCCTATGTTTACCTAACCCTATAAATAATCCTGACCTGGCAGCTGCCTTTGGCTCCCTTGTTCTTCATAGTACTCCATGTCTGGAGTCTATGAGTTCCTTTTCTATCTTTCCCTCATTCTCATGGATTCCATGCCTGGAGACTGTAAGTTCTTAGCAGCTCTCTTGCCTCTCAAATATTCATGTTCATGATTTCTGTTCTTTTTCTCCTCTAATAAACTCTTCCTAAATCCTCTACACAGTCACCATCACCTCTTTCTACCTGTCTTTATATCATCTCTCTTTCTATACTTATCTCTGTATCAATCAACTTAGCTGGTGTTAATGTTTGCAAAATATATAGTACCTCCAGCCTTGCTGGATGAAGACATGCCACAGATAGTGGGCTTGAAATTTTGATACCTGGTACGCTTAGGAACCATAAGCCAAATAAATCTCCTATAACAGTTATTCTTTATTGTTGCTGTGAGAGAGCACCCACAGTAAAACAACTTATGGGAGAAAGGAGATTTATTCAACTTACAGTTCCAGAGGGGAAATATATCTTTCACAGTGGAGATGGCATGGTTGGCTGGCTGGTAGACTAAGTCATAGCAGACCTCCACATAGTTTGAGCATTCCTAGAAAATGTCTCTCCATCTATATTCTGTTTTCCCTTTTATGGTCCATTCCTGGGAGGTTCCTATGGGATCTATGGAAGTTCTCATGGAATTTAGGGTGGGTATAATCCTTTCAGGTGGTCTCAATTGATCCTTCCAGGTGTGGTCTCAGCCTGTCTTAGTTAATACCAGGTATGTCAAGTTGACACCCAGGCTTAACTATCACATCTCTCTTTCTTCCTTTAAGTTACATATGAATTCTGTCTTACAGCAGTAAGAGAGGACTGATTACAAAATTAAAGCATTAATATTTTCTCTTCTTTTCACAAAATATACTGATTTATAACCCTCTCAACTGGTCCGTCATAGTATGACTGCTCTTTAGATATCCACTTAATTTGAAAATACTAATAGAATGATGGATATTTCAGAGACAAGATTTAAGCTCATTAGTAAATAAGAACCAATAAATGTAATCTCTATCTTGATTTAACCTTGTCATGTCCACAATAGCTTTCATTGTTCCCCCAGCTCATAATTCCCCGCAGCTCATCAAAATCAATAGCCATGTGTTTTGTGTTAATATGGTTTGTATGGAAAGTCAAAAATTAAAGTTTCAAGGACAGAGCAAAGAAAAGCAGAGCAACATAGAAGAAACATTTCACGAAATAATATATGATAAGTCCTGCCTGATAGTATTGTTTTCGTTGAGCCTTAGAAGTTATCTTTTCTAAAACATTTGCTTTCCAAAAATGCCCTGTTAATATTTCACCATCATATTCAAATGCTGTTACTCATTTGCTTTCCTTAAGAAAACTAGTAGATTTGTGGATAAAGACGTAAACAGGAAATAGCAAGAGGAATTACTAAAGAGATTTCTTTATCTGCCAGAAAAGCTTTTAAATTTTCTTAGCATCCTCAGACTCTCAATCCAGAATTAATCTCCCTTTCACACCTCGAAATGTCAGCACTGTCTGTTTTAAGAGCTGATGCCACACTTTAACAATATTTATTTTATAGTTGTCCTTTGGTTCTTTCAGGAAACTTATGAAAGAGAAGATGTTTAGGCCTTTCAGAAGAAAACTCATTAATTTGATGACTAATTCCTGGCATTTGATATATAATTAAAAGTAAAAATTGACTAGACCTTATTTTTATGATTAATTCCAGTGACATATATTTTAATTCATTTAAAAACAGAATGCACTGCATTTTAATTTTTTAAAAAAATTTCATGTATGAATATAAGGGATTTATGATTTTCACTCTTTACTCCTTTTCCAATTGCAACCCCTTTCCTTACTTGCCAATATCTCTGCTATTTTTTATGTCTTTTTGCATGTGCGACCCCACTGAAAGATGGCCTGTGTCTGAACACTTGCTGAAGTATGGGCCATAGATCAGTGGGTATACCACTGGGGAAATCATCTTTCCTCCTTAAAAGCATTAACCCTCATCAGTCTCTCAGGGAGGTGTGGAACCTCAGAATGCAATGTTTTTAACTGAGTCTAAAGTGCACTTCCAGAATGAATTCAATGCATAAAATGGATTATGATGGAGAAGGTGAGGAAATATATACACTCACAAAAAAGGATGGGTATAGATGAGTCTGTAAAACATAAATGGAAAATGAAATGAAAACTGAGTCTATTAAATCTAAAAATAGTCTACAGAAAACTTACTGTATAAACTTACTGTTAGAGGCAATTTTGTACACTCAAATTCATAATTTAATATTTAACAAAACAAAATAAAGCAAGAAATCTATGATTTCTGACATATATACATATATAATTTATATTAATGATACTTCTTTTGAAACAGTAGCATATTGTTATACAAATTAGAGTCACGTAGCTACCTAGTCAAACTTAAGATTTAGAGATTCTGAAATAAAGACCTGGTTATCATTGAGATGCATCAGCATTTGAAAGACAACTCCGGAGTCCATATTTTAAGGCTTGTAACAAATGAACTATGTAACAATGTAGTTGTGTAGAAAGTTTTATATTTATCACTATTATGTTGGGTATAATTCTCATTTGTTGGTGTTCTTTCTAAGTTGGAGTCCATAGGAAATTAGCAGACTTGAAGTTCAGAATGCAAAGAATTCATCCTTCTGCTGAGAGTGATGTTTGGTTTGATCCTGGACTATCCACATTTATTCCATTGTTTGCTTTTATCAAAGATTCCTGACTTGCATTATAAAGTACTTCTACTTGACTCAGTGTTTTTTTTTATTTTCAGATGTGCTATTTAAATTAAGTTATATCATAGATAGCCTTCTAAATTATTTCCTTATGTTCTTACATTTCATCTTTTAGAAAAGTGAAATTATATAGCACACACATTACTGAAGAAAAATGCACCATACAATTAAGGAGATAATTTTATGTAGATTGCTATCATGGGACAAGCCTTCAGTAATTAGGTCCAACTTAAAGAAAAAAGAAGAGGTGGGTATTACACACACAGTCATATAAGTGAGCCAGACTGAACTCCTATGGAAGCTACCAGAAAATGTTTAATTTGAGCCATAGAAGAAGGCTGCAAGTACTCCCTTCATTCTTTCATTTATTCTTGAGTAAGGGTTATGATGCTTGTTGCATGAAGCCAGTGGACATCTTTCCAAAAACATGTCTCACCTTCCTTCATTAGGGCTTACAGGTATTGAATTCGAGTCACCAAGCTTGGGAGCAAGAACCCAATCTGCTGAGCTACCTTTGTTGCCTGGTATAAATAGAATAAAAACAATGAGATCAGCTTCCAAAATTACCTCTTCATAGTCTATCTACAATTCACTAGCTAAATTTCTGTCCTTAGAAAATCTCTCCCATAACCTCAGAGAACCTATTCTCAAAACTCAAACCCTACTAGTCTCTAATCTATAAATATAAGTGATTTACTTCATTCTGTGGGTTGCTGTGAGATCTTATCACTTTCTCCCACCATAAGTAGCTGTTGTTCTTAAAATATCTGAATAATTGACATGGTTCCTGGAATCCATCTATACTGAATAGTTTTCACATTCTATTCTTTCTATATCCAGCAGTCAACTTGGAACATCCCTGTACAGAATAAGCAGTATCCAAGTATACAAATAATGACAACAATAAAAAAGGTGAGGAGCTAGCTAGTCATTTCTGATACCCACAATGTCAGATTTACAGTGAAATCCAGCAATGTAAAATACCAGAGGGTTTTACTTGGTCAGACTTCTGTCAAATTCTCACAGATATTAAAGGATGTTTTATATAAATATGAAGAATCATAATCTATCATTTAACTTGTCAAATGGATGAAAAAGCTTTCAGAGTTGAATAGAGAGTGAAGTTTAAATGCAACCAATGTTTTGGTATCATAGTTTCAGTCTATCCACTAGTGCTCATGAGAATTTGTTCCCCAGAGAATGGTTAATATTAAGTAGTCAAATCTGCTTTAAAGAAGTAAGAGAATATTTATTCTTGCTGGAATACCATTAAGTTTATTTGTTTCACCAGTGATATCCTCACTGGCTCATGGGGGAGTGTTGATATGCGCAGTCATTGTGTACTACTTGTGGTTATGATTACCCACAGAAGAACCACTTATGCTGCCACAGAGTTCTTGTGCCTTACTAGTATAGGTGCCCCTAAGGTAGCCTGTGGTCCACACATGCATTCAGATGTGAGCGATAGAAATTAATGTGTGAAGAGAGGCAAAGATAGGAGAGAAAAGGGGTGGAAGGGGAAGGAGAGGGGGCATGGAAAGAAATTCATTTTGCTTGTACATAAAAAATTCATAATAAACAAACTTAAAAAATAAATAAAAATAATGGTTTACTGTGAACCAAACATGAATGATCATAGGACACTAAGTAGACACAACTTAATTAGAACAGGTTGCTATACTAATATATATATATATATATATATATATATATATATATTTCATACATATATATGAAAAGATTTTGTAAATTTTATGAAGAAAGAAAACCCAGAAAAGAAAATAGAAAATAAATATGAACATAAAATACATTAGTATGTTTCTTAGGGAGCTACACCAAGGTATTAAAATCTTTTTCCATCTTGTCTTTATCATGTTTGATCTTAAAGTTGTTGGAGATAGGCTTATTAAGATTAGCAATGCATTCTGAAATCTTATCCAAAAGTTAAGAGGATGCCATTTCTAATCCCGAAGTGGATAATGAATAGCTATCAAATGGAACTAAAAACAGCTCAAGATAATTTTGGCTTTTGATTTAAAACAATAAAATATCTCTCTAGAATCAGGATTTTTTTTTCAACTAAAATCAAGCCATCTATAGAGCCAATAATATAATCAGGTATCTCAAGGAATGTAAAATGAGGAAAAGTTTGCATTACAATAGCAAATAGAGGAAAAAATATTCACGTATTGTTGCCTATGCTAATGTGAAGTATTATTAAGTTCAAACTTTTTACAGATTATCCAGATATCTTCCTAGAGAGAGCACCATGAACTTTGCCTGGGCTGATAGTGACATTTACTGTCAGCTAAGCATGTAAGAATGCACATGATATTTGCAATTGAGGTTTATGGAAAACTTGTTTAACTCCATGGAGCTACATGTTTACAAACATTTTATAATTAAAAGTAAGAGATCTCTTTCTAACAAGATTTCTCCACTGAATGAGAAGCCTCTGTTAATAAAGTACTTGCCCTGCTTAGTAGTCATTTCTTGTTTCTCATTAACCAAACCATGTTCAGGTCATATATCATATCTCTGGCAATAATCCCACTTATATGCTTAATTGATTTAATAAATGTATAATTACAGAGGTATGCTGAGATATTAAAATAAATTTTTATAGCCACAACATTTGCCTGATTGCACATTGATCATCTGTAAGATATAATGACACTGAAGGTTAATGTAGCATTTGTTTAATATCAATGCATAGAATTCCCAGATGTTTAAAATATTTTAGAAAGAATCTAAGTAAATTCAGCCTACTCTATTTAGTATGGTGTACTCATGACATGGTAATTTATAAAAATATTATCTCTATCACTATGTTCAAAATATAAAATGGTAACTTTTGACTAAGGTGGAGATCAAAAAGTTAACATATGGTAATTAGCAGAATTTATATATTTTGTGACATATTTACCCTGGTGACTATATTCTCAGAATACTTTTGGATCATAGGAAATATGGGCTCATTGAAAAATCATGTTAGTGGAAGAAGGATATTAATAGTTGTGAAATCTTCTAACACTTTTCTTTTCTAATTAGCACTTCTCTAATGGATGCTAACAAAATGAGACTTTGATATAAACTTTCCAAAAAGTTTTTGAATCTCTGATGAGTAAAATAAGTGACATATGGCAAAATATTCACATGGCAAGCATTGAAATGTGTTTGTTTTTAATATAAAGATCTTGTAAAATATAATTTGGTTTGATATTGGATTTATTACAAAAGAAGGTATCCCCTTGTGTTTGACTATGAACATATTCCTATTGTATTAGTCACTTCTTGTTTAAATGACAAACTGAGAAGGCAGGGAGGGAAAACTTATTTTGATGTGCTGCTACAGTGGTTTCAACAAATGTCCAGTGAGTTTTCTTCCTTTGTCTATGTTTCTAACGGTGACTCTTAACTATTGCTGTGAGAAAGCATTCAAAGTCAAATAACATAAGGGAGAATGGAAGATTTATTCCACTTGAAGTTCCAGAGGGGAGATACAGTCTTTCATGGGAGAGGCAGCATGGATGGCTGGCGGAAGCTGAAGACAGGCCATATCACATCCATTTGAGAGTCTGAGAGCTACGAGACTGGAGAGTCTCTCTTTTCTTCCTCTCAGTCGGCCATTCTGTGGTTCCTGTTATCTGGTATGCTACTAGGAGGTCCCAATGAGATCTAGAGCGATTTCAATAGGATCTGGGGCTAGTCTTTGCATTGATCCAGATTATCTCTTCAGGTGGTGCTAGCTGATCTTTGTTGATGCCAGGTGTGCCAAGCTGACATCCAAGATTACCTTCCATAATGTTGAAAGGTCAGGTGGAGAATTATTCAACTAATGACAATCAAGAAGCACTAAAAAGAAGGAATAGTCCAGGACTGAAGAATATCCTAAAACAGATTTATGAGACAGCAACTTCCACTATTCAGTCACTTTATAAGGTCCTGTTTGATCTTTGATTCCATAAATACCTAATCCATTGATTAAACCCGAGCACTTCTCTATAATTGCTCCAAAACTCATACCCATGTGTGTTTCATTAATATCTTGAGTATCTCTTAATTAATCATTTGAGGATTAAAATTTAAAACTTCTCTAGTAATATATGCACGCACATACACATATGCTGATACACACATAAAATAATGGCTTCAACATGTAGGAAATGTTTTTTATGAATAAACTACAGAGATAAGTAGCCCTGTCCTTTTATAGAATACTCATTATTCTTAGAGGCTTCTAAGAGATGCTCTTTCCCTTTTACTTTCCCAGGCTATAGATCAAGGTAGGAACACTTACCATGCCACACAGGAAATAGTTTGATGTTTTCTGGTCAACTAGTCGCTATCACACTACTTAACAATGCTTTTGTTAGAAGTCAATGATCCTTCATATTAAAAAACTATCTGAAAACAACACAGATACAGTTACAGTGACACTGGAATGCTGTATACAAAATCCTAGATTCAGCCTATGGAGCCAATTTTTCCAGGCCCCCTTCTGAACTGTATTGGTTCCACAAGAGCACCATGTGGTACAAAATGGCTACTAGAGCTCTGGCACTAATAATTAAGATCAATGCTCAGGTGAAGCACAAAAGCTTATGGTGTAAATTTGTGTCTTCTTTAATAAAGCTTACCCATTTTAAATTTTTCCAATAGAAATAGTGCATTTAAAAAATATACTATCACAATTTTTGGGTTCATCTTTAATATTGGATCTTGATAAATAAACAGTTACCATGCCACACAGGAGTTTGGCAGTCATTCTGGATTGTTTCTAACTTGTTTTTGCTTTTCTTTGGCATTTCCCTTCTACGGGCTACAACAATTCTTGCCGTCATTTTAACATGAAAGCCAGGATCCAAATTCAGGTCTTTCTACTGGTGAGTCAGAGCGTTAACCCCTGAGCCATCTCTCCAGCAATGTCTCTGAGTTTTGTAAACCTTTTGCCTCCTTTTGAATTTATGTGTGATTCCATGTTATTAAAGTGACTTCTTTTAGTTGATTTTCTTGTTCATATGCCAAAAAAATGAAAACAACCATTTAAGAAAGGAAGTCAACCTTGGCTCATAGTTAGAAGGTACACTCCATCATTGATGGAGAAATCATGGAGACAAAAGCCAGAGAGAGCTCTCTACCTTGTATCTGATGCCAAAAAATGAAGAGTAAAGAATGTTAACTCTCAGCTCTCTCTCTTTTTAATTTGTCTAGCAGTTATGGTGAATCTTCTCACCATGAGTAACTTAATCCAGAAAATCTTTTACCGACTTACCCAAATGCTCATCTCTTTATTTGTTCCAGATTCTTTCAAGTTGACAATCAGTATTTACCCTCATACTTGTGGTTGTTCAACTATCAAGTTGACATCGATGCCTAACTATGACACTCCAACCCCTGTCAACTTGACACAAAGATGGAATTTTTAAACTGCATTTCATAAATAAATTTATTTACTTATTTCTAATTTTTAATTATTTATTCAATTGTATATGTATGCATATGTGTGCATGTGTGTATGTATGTGTGTGTAGAACCACGGATGAATTCGGGAACCACCATGGATGCCTCCACCTCCTCCTTGTTTACTCTGCCCTGGGATTCACAGGCTCTGCCCTACCAGGACCAGAAACCCAGGCCGCCCCCGCATCTGCCCAGTGTCTATATGTGGGGTCTAGATTCCAAACTCAGGACCTTCCGCCTACAAGGCAGGGGCTTAACCCTTGAGCCACCTCTCCAGCTCCTTTAATAAATAAATTTAAAATGTTCTCTCATTAAAACTTCAGTTCCAACATTTTAAAAGTTCAAAGTTTCTTAACCTTAAGAATACATTTAATAAAAATAAGCTAAATACTTTAAAACAGATGAAACATTGAAACAGAAGTATATTGTTGTAATGAGAAAACATTAAATTAAGACCAAAGTTCAGCAAATTAAATACTGCATCCTGTACTTCAATGTCCATCTTTTGCTGCTCATCACGTGGTCAAGTTGGCTCAAAGATTCTAGGCATTCCCAGTCCCTGTTTGCAGCTCAAAGTTGTAAAATCAGAGTTCCTTGAACCAGGCTGAATCTCCACTCTAAATGTCCTCAACATCAGTCCCACAGTTCTGGCATCTGAAACACCACTCTGGGTTCACCTCTGCAGCTATAAGCTTCACCTTTCCTCTATGTGGCAAGAACTCTACGCCTGCCACTTGGTGCCAAGCTTTTTCTACTCTCCATGAACCCCTCAAATCATTCACCAAAACCTGTATCAAAGGAGATATTTGCCAGATTTCAAAGCAAGGGTGAAACATAGGTTGGTCCACTCAAGCCACAGCCGTACCATGTTTTGTGTACTGATGCTAGAAAAGACTCTTTTTTTTGGCAGCCAAACTTCTAAAGGGTAAAAAAACAGCTTTAACTTAGGCTTTCAGACTCTGAAGGGATCTGGGTTTTTCAAACAACGAACTTGCCATACAGTGGTATTCATCTCCTCTTCCTAGGTTTTCCTTCACTGACATTCATTTCTCCAACAGCAGTAGATATTCTGCTGCCTCCCCTTTCAACATCCAGATCTTCATGGTCACTAACACAGCTCTCCTCTGTCAAGTGAACCAATCTATTGTGTTTAAATTCAACTTCACCAAAGTCCTTGTTCCCCCATCAGAAACAATTCACAACCCAAACAATTCACAACCCTCGCAGCACCACTATTTTCCAAATGGCACACCAAACTCTGCAGAACAGTATTGGTAATCCACAAAGTCAAAACTTCAAATATTTCAAACTTTGTCCAGTAAAACCATTCAAAAGTCACAAAATCCACATAGATTTATCAGCCATACCCCACTCCAGGTACCAAATTCTGTTGCAGTTCTCCTGCATCATTGCTAATAAATGATCATCAAATGGCTTAAGGGAACAAGAGGTTTATTCTCTTATGATAGACTGGTTACAGTTCACAGTACAGCTGGATGTGAGAGTACACATCAACACTAGAGCAGAGGGAACTGGCCACTCCATCTCTATGCAATGGCTGAGAGAGGGACGATCATTACTTGCCAGACCAGCATGTCTGGCCAAGTGTATACATGGATGCCAACTTCCTTAACCAGCTTTCAGTATTTTATTCATCTGTTCAGGGCCTAGTCTCACCTACCACAGGCTGGGCCTTCCCCATCAGCTAGACAAACTCCTGCAGGTCTGCTCTGGGCCTAACTCAACCACCAATTCTCTACAAACGTGCCCAGAGCTCAAACCCTCAACTGTCAAGTTGACATCTATGCCTAACTGTGACAAATACATATAGATATAAACAAGGCTAATCTGTATTGAGGACCAAAAAGCTACACGTTTGGGACTATCTCAGACCATAATGTCTATAAATCTCTATTTGACTGTTTCTGATTGGTGTTCTTCAGTTATGATAAAACCTTATCTATATCTACACTATAGTCCTTAGTTACATAAATCACTTTAACAAATTATGGCATTTTAATAGATAGTAAAATCTCAGGCAGGACAGATGGCTCAAAAATTAAGACTATGCCTCATAAGCAGAAGGTCCTAAGTTCAGATCCCAGGTCCCACCTAAAAAAAGTCAGGTGTAAGCAGTGGCAGCCTACACTTCTGGCTCTGATGTGTGTAGCATGGAAAATTTCAGAGCGAAGCAAGAAGGAGGTAGAATAGATAATAAAATCTCAGAATCTGTGAAGAGCTTGGACTTCCTAGACTTATGATTAGAGGCAAAAATTATGAATGGAAAGGCTGGCAGAAGATAATGACATAAGCCACAAAGTATAGTAAATCTCCAAATAATCTGTTGTAGAATCACTATGATTTCATTTACCAGAATTTAGTCCTTTGACAAGATGTGGAAGCAAAGAAAGATTCCCAGTTCTTAGATGTCAACATATCATTCAGTAAAGAAAAATGAAGTTATAATGTTCAATA
This sequence comes from Typhlomys cinereus, assembly GCA_023101885.1. Lineage (NCBI taxonomy): Eukaryota > Metazoa > Chordata > Mammalia > Rodentia > Platacanthomyidae > Typhlomys > Typhlomys cinereus. The sequence continues at coordinate 3,135,666 of JALPQD010000235.1, read as the reverse complement.
GCTCAGAAATATATATTTTTATTTTTATTATTATTATTATTTTCCACTCTTACAAACCTAATAGGTATCCCAGTCCCCTCCCTCACTCTACCCATCCCCAGACCCCCTTCCCCCATTTCCCCTTCCTTCCCCCCCTCCCTTTCTCTCAGTGCCTCAGCAATCCTTGGAGCATCCTTTAGTGTGACACATCATTAGAGTGGAGGACGCAGAGGGAAGTTTGACATTCACAGAAATACATATTTTTGACTACAGCTTTCTTCATTCATATCCTCCCATGTAAATATAATCTATCAGGTGTGAAAAAAATTCTTCAGTTACAGCATAAAATAAAATATCTTGAAGACTGAATATATAACTTGGTGAGTATCCATAAGAAAATGTTCTGAACATGAGAGTTTTAGTGTGTTAGTTCTCAAATAGTCTCTCTTCATATACAAAATGGTAGCTATGTGGAGTGATAAGGAATTTAATTTGATTGGTTATGTTATACATATATTGGTTAAAATATATACATATATATTGGTTAAAATATATATGTATAAAATCTTCCTTTGAATATCTTAAATAAGAAAACAATTGCTATTTATATTCACTGAGGAAGATAATAGTTACCAGGCATCAGTAACAAGGATTCTTCCATGGTCAAACCTTGGTCAGTCCTTAAAACTTTTCCTAGGCACATGTATATACTCTTTTTTAAGAGTTTGTTGATCTTTTTTATTATTTATTATTTATTCGATTGTGCATGTATGCATGTGTGCACGTGTGTGTATGTATGTGTGTGTGCGTGTAGAAACAAGGACGAATTTGGGAACCACCATGGACCTCTCCACCTCCTTTTTGTTTACTCTGCCCGGGATTTCACAGGCTAGCCTTACCAGGACCAGAAACACAGGACCCCCCCCCCCGCTTCCGCCCTGCGTCTATACATGGGGTCTAGAATCCAAACTCAGGACCTTCTGCCTGCAAGGCAGAGGCTTAACCCCTGAACCACCTCTCCAGTCCCACATGTGCATACATCTTTAAAAAAATCTAGTTTTTTAAATTTTTCTCCCACATTTTATTTTTTTCTTAATCATACCAGCTCAATAGGTACCCCAATGCACTCCCTCCCTTCTCCCCTCTCCAGTTCTCATCAAAGAAAGAATCTGCTTATTCCTTTTATCAAGAGTAACCTTGTCAATATTTTATTCACTCTTTATATTCTTCTAGGTGATTTTTGATGTCTCTTGTCTATCTTGTGCAAGTTTACTTCTCCCAAGTTTATTCAAAACCTTGATAACTTCTCTGGATACTTTTCATCCATTATCTTCTATTCTATTCTTTGTAAGTGTCCACTTATCTAATTTGCAGGTACAGATTAATCTGATTCTTTAATATAGTTTGACAGTCGTATTTCTATTTACTTATCATGGTGGTCATGAAGACCCTTTTTTATTGTGCATTCAAAAGTAGTAGTGAGCAACATTTTCATTATGGTTCAAAAATGCATATGTATAATAACCAACACACACCTCTAATTTGGAAAATCCCAGAGTTTAAGCCTTGTATTCTACTTGCTGGACAAAGAACAGACTTATTACTTCTTCATTATGTGGTTAATTTTTATCATGTATCCAAACCCATCTTTCTTTTCTAAATCCTTAGAAGAGAATGTGCTATGATGTCTCTATCTTAAAAAAGTACATAGGTATATATATATATATATAGGTATATATTCCTTTTGGATATAAACTTTTATGGAAACAACAAACCTATTTTTAAAAAACATTTTTATTATTATTTCTGCTCATACAAACTTAGTAGGTACACCGGTTCCCTCCCTCCCTCCTCCTTCCTCCGACCCCCCTGTGCCCCCTCCCCTCACCTCTCCCTCGCCATCCCCCAGTGCCTCCCTCCCCCAATCCCCGGAGAATCCTTTAATGTGACTGCCAGTCTCTCCTCTGGGCTCTCTTCTCTGATGACGTACAAGGACCCAGTGGCATTCCCCTGAACCCTTTCCCGTGTTCCCCTTAGGTATAGGAACACTGCTGTGGCTGCCAATCCTTTGCCTCCAAGGATCTTGGTGCCTTTAGCAAATGCTAGACTTTGTGGGGTCAATAGTGTGCTGGACATTGCGCAGGGCATGCAAAGTACAATTGTGATTGCTTCGGCCCTAACTTGTATGGAGTATGTTGCATGTCATTGCTCCTCCCATCCTTGTGCTCTTACAATTTTACCACCCCCTCTTCCGCAAATTTCCCTGAGCTTCAGGATGGGGAGCGATTAGGCTGGCCTAGTTCTAGGTGGTTGATATAGAGTCTCTGAAGTTCTGGATTATGGTTGCTTGGTTTTCTTTTGCAGTTTTGCTGCTCTTGCAATGCCCTTCACTCCATCCTGATGGGTATTGTATGTCATCCTCTGGCCAGAGACAAAAAGCTGTTAAACTAGAGTCTTGTTATAAGAGTCCATTCAAAGGTAGATGTAATAAAAGTAGGAAACCACAGTGAGGGAGGGCTCAATCACCCATTGGCAAAATGGTTACTTTTTATCTGCCCGACTATATGCCCTCCCCTTCTGGTGAGATCATACGCCCTCAGTTGTAAATGATCAGGAATGAAAGGCTGTGAACTTAAACAGATGTCTCATTACTTACTTGCAGTCCTTGATGGAGGCCTATTTTCTCTGCTGTAACCTGGTCCCCTCTCTCCTTGTTTCTGGTGTGGCTCTCCTACCCCATCCCGCCTGTTCATAATCCTTGCAATTACTGTAGGTATTACATAGATTTACCTATGAGTGTCTCAAGATGGGCTGGGTGGGTTTGGTACTAGGAGCCACCTATTAGGGAGTACATATGGCGCTTAATTTTCTGGGTTTGGGATACTTCACTTAATATAATTGTTTCTAATGGCATCCATTTCCCAGCAAATTCAAGTAATTCATCATTTTTGATGGCTGAGTAGTACTCCATTGTATAGATGTACCACAGTTTCCTTATCCACTCATTAACTGTTGGACATTTGGGTTGATTCCATGACTTTGCTATTGTAAACAGTGCTGCTATGAACATGGTCATGTTTATGCTATCGAGGTGATTTTTTTGCTGTATGTGGGGTTATTCCCAGAAGTGGAATAGCAGGTCATATTGCATTTCAATCTTTAATTTCTTTAAGAATCTCCAGAGGGCTCACAAGAGTGGTTGTATGAACCTGCATTCCCACCAGCAATGTAGGAGAGTTCCCCTCTCTCCATATCCTCTACAGCAGTTGGTGTTGTTTGTATTCTGGATTTTTGCTATCCTGACCGGGGTGAGATGATATCTCAGGGAAGATTTGATTTGCATTTCCCTGATGGCAAAGGAAGTGGAGCATTTTTTAAGATATTTGTTAGACATTTTAATTTCATCCCTGGTAAAGTTTCTTTTAAGTTACAGGGCTCAGGTTTTGATTGGGCCATTAGTTTCCTTGGTGTTTAGTTTTCTAAGTTCTTTGTGCACTCTGGATAGTAGAGCTCTATCAGATATGTGGTTAGTGAAGATTTTCTCACATTCTGTGGGTTGTCTTTGAGCTCATGTTACAATCTCTTTATCTGAACAGAAGCTCTTTAATTTCACAAGATCCCAACTGTTGAGAGTTGGTCGCCGTGACTGTGCCATTGGATGTCTGTTTAGGAAATGTTGGCCTAGCCCAATCATCTCGAGGGAGTTCCTGCCCCTTTCAACTATGGTTTTTATAGTCTCTGGCATTATATCAAGGTCCTTGATCCATTTGGAATTAAGTCTTGTACACGGTGACAAGTACGGGCCCAGTTTTAATCTTCTGCATGTGGAGATCCAGTTTTTCCAGCATCATTTGTGGAAGATACTGTTATTTTTTCCATTGGATTTTTTGGGCCCCTTTGTCAAAGATCAAATGGCTGTAGTTGTGTGGGCTTATATCTGGGTCTTCAACCCTTATCCATTGATTTGTGTGTTTATTTTGGAGCCAGTACCAGGCTGTTTTTATAACTATGGATTTGTAGTGTAGACTAATGTTTGATATGGTGATACCTCCAGCAGTGTTTTTGTTACTCAGGATTGTCTTTGCTATCCTGGGTCTTTTGTGCCTCCATATGAATTTTGAGATTGTTTGGTCAACTTCTTTAAAGAATTGCTTTGGTATTTTAATTGGTATAGCATTGAATTTGTATGTTGCCTTTGGTAGGATGGTCATTTTTGTGATGTTGACTCTGCCAATCCAAGAACATGGGAGGTCTTTCCATCTTCTGGTGTCTTCTGCAATTTCTTTCTTTAGGGTTTTATAATTTTCATTGTAAAGTTCTTTTACCTCCTTGGTTATGTTTATACCAAGGTATTTCAATTTTTTAGGGCCTATAGTAAATGGGATTATTTCTCTCAAGGCTTTTTCACTTCTTTCATTCTGGGCATATAGGAAGGCCACTGATTTTTGTACATTTATTTTGTATCCTGCCACCCTGCTGAACTTCTCAATTAGTTCCAGGAGTTTCCTGGTGGAGTTTTTGGGATCACTCAGGTATAAGATCATGTCATCTGGAAATAGGGATAGCTTTACTTCATCCTAGCCGATTTGAATCCATTTTATGCCCCTTTCTTGTCTTATAGCTCCAGCTAAGACTTCAAGGACAATATTGAATAGAAGTAGTGAGAGTGGACAGCCTTGTCTAGTTCCTGATCAAAGTGGGAATGCTTCCAATTTTTCCCCATTGAGCATAATCCTTGCTGTGGGCTTGTTGTATATAGCTTTTATTATATTGATAAAGATTCCTTCCATTCCTACAGTCTCTAGCATTTTGATCATAAAAGGCTGTTGGATTTTGACAACAGACCATTTTTGACTTGTGCTTGCCTCCCATTCAAGACAAGCTATGGGCTTCTAGAAGTAGAATCTGGGTCATCTTTGTATTCTAATTACCTAAAATTTGCCAAATGACCCTACAGATGTATGAGTTTCTCTATTTATCTCTCTACAAAAGCATATATATGCACATATATCTGCATATATATTTGTGTAAGTGTACATGCATATATACATATACCTAATAGTTTTTATTGACATGATTAAGGATATGAGAAAAAAAGACACAAGAATTTTGTTGTCAAAAATTTTTAGTTCTCAGCTCCCTTTTACTTCATGATATTCCATGTCTGGAGTCTGTTAGTTCTTTTCCAGATCCTTGCTCCTCATGGATTCCATGCCTGGAGCCTATGATTTTTCCAAGGCTCTCTCTTGTCCCTCACGGATTCATGTCTGTTCTTTCTGTTCTTTCTCTATATTCTATAAGAGGAGTATATTTGTAGATCCAAATAGTTTTATCAGTCCCCCATTATGGATAAAGTAATATTCAAATGAATAAGCTTTGTCAAGAGTCAATTATAAGTGACATATTTATATATAAAACAACATAATCTTTGTCTCTTAAACCTGTTCAAAAATTCTAGCAAGTATATATTTAGAAGCCTAAATTTGCTGTTTCACATCTTACTGAAAAGTCTCAACATACAAAGTATCAGGAAAGAAGGAGCTATTTCTCTGGTACCCCAGTGGCACCTCTACCCTATGGCTAGCTTACTGAGATGGAGGCTCCAAAGCTTTGGAAACTGATGTAATATTCCCCCTCAATAACCCTCTACATACAGCCTTCCTTTCAATGCCAAACTTGACCGGGATAATTGACTTACTACAATGTGTTTGATCTAAAAATTGAGTGAGATCTTTTAAAATTGCCTTTAATATGACCATGAAAATGATGGTAAAAGCTTTCTTTCAAGTTGGCTAGCAAAAGTCCTTATATAGCAAATAGCACATTTGAGCCTCTATTAAAATGTTTTGCTTAAATGAAAATTGACTCTATAACTGTGTTTTCACCGTCTGAGCATTCTAACTTCTGAGTAGCAACATGGATAATAAGATTGTACAGAGTGAAATATTATGGAGAAAAACATTTTCTGTTGAAACCATAGAATTTGTTTAAATGGGAATTTAATTACAATAAGATTATGATAGCAACTTTCACAGTTCTTGTGACTGTGGGAAAAACAACTTCTACCTCATGCTTTAGTACAATTTAATCTTAGTAGAGACACCCGAAGGCAAACTAAGATAGACTAATGCTTCAGTCTTTAAGGAAGAATAAGGGGTCTCTTCATAATATAAAACTGAATGATTTATTTTGATCCGTTTGAAATTGTTCCATATTTTTCTATTTTATTTTCATATTATCTTAGGATGAATAAATTTAAGAAAGACATCAAAAAGGCAAGTTATGGATTGAATTGTTTTCTTCTTTAAATTCATCCTGGAGCTGTAACTTTCAATAGGACTATTTTGGAGACATGGACTTATTTCATTTTATTGTGTCTTGCCTTTTTTATACTATAATATATTCTACTTTATTTTTTATAATTTAAAGGTTTATGCTGGCTTTCTGAAAGGAAATGTTATAGATCCCATTTTTGCATGCATGTATTTCTCTATGTCAAACTTCATTTGATCTGTAATCTTTGATTTTTGCTATCTTTTTTTGGTACCAGAAATCTGACACAAATTAAATCTGCAAATTGAATAAACACATGTGCCCTAATTGTTCTATTAACTTAATATCAACCCAGTTTTGTTTTTCTTTGTAGACCTTGTTAATCCCTGAAGCATGACAAAGCTGGAATTCTGATGCATAGTAATCTTATAAGACGTTCTAATTTTTGATTGAGAGTTATTCATCTCTTAATTCAAATTAAGTGGTAGACAGGAGCAGTGTTGATAAGGAAGGCATGTGCAAGCCAAATAGAAAGAGGTTGAAATGTCAGCCTCTTCTTGTTCAGTGAGCTACTTAATTGTGAATGAAAAGAGAGTTATTCAAGAAAATCAGAACTGTTTTTCTAGTGACCTTCGCATGGAAATAAAGTGGCAATGTCTAAAGTCCCCATGGAGGAGGGAAGTAGAGAAAGAAAAAATAGTCTGTATGTGCCAAGTCACATATATGGAGACCAGAGGAGGAAATGTCATTAGTTGGGTTTTTCATGTGCTTAAGGGATCAAATTTAGGTTGTTGAGTTTGCACAGGTTAAATTGTTTCTTAGGCCCTGGAGAACATTTTAATTGTCTGGATAATATAGACTGCATATGACTTCACTTCTTCCAGTGACTCTTAATTGTTTTTGAAAGGCCAACTATGTATTTACTTTAGACATAGACTAATCCAAAGCAAAGCCCAAATGTTTTACCTGTATAGCAGAGCTGACAGACAGAAGAGATTTCAGAAGAGCTGAATCTAGCAGACATTGGTTTATGACGTTTAAGGAGTAAGTCATATTCCAAACACAAATGCAAAAGATCAAACTAACATCAATTTAGACACTGCAAAAATTATACACAAGGTACAGCTCAAATCAATATTAATAATGGCTACTCTAAAAATAATTTAAATGGCTTTTCCAGCTTGGTCCCAGCAGAATGACTCCCACAAAGAAGGTTGGGGAGAAGAAGGGCCATTCTGCCACTGGTGAGGTGATGACATCAACATTCACAAACACATCCATTGAGTGGATTTTAAAAGCATTCGCCTCAGGCACTCAAAGAAATCCAGAAGTTTGCTATGAAGGAGATGGGAACTCCACGTATGCACTGACACCAGTCACAACAAAATTCTCTGGGCCAAAGGAATAAGGAACGTCCCATACTGTTCCTTGTGTGCTTGTCCAGAAACAAGCTTTACATTTGGTACCTGTGACCACCTTCAAAATTCTATAGATAATCACGGTGGATGAGAACTAACTCCATACACTGTGTACAATAAAACCGTAAAATTATCAGAAAATTTAAATGTAAATCAAGCATCTTTGTATTTGAAAAACATTTCTTCTAACACTGTTATAACAAGAGATAAGTCAATGTCAATGTCTCACTTCCAAAAATCCTCAAGAGAAAGTCTCTTGTTATTAGAAAACACAGCTGGTGACTTTAGGTCCAAGCCAAACTCATTTATCATCCAAAAACTGAGAGTTCTTTAAAAATTATACTAAATCTATGCTCTCTTCACTCTTTAAAGTGGGAAGAGCCAAGCTTGGATAACAAATCATGTGTTTACAACATGAAATACAGGATATTTAAGCCTATTATGGAGAACTAATGTTCAAGGATGAAAACAAATAATGGCTTTCAGAACATTATTTATTGACAATGAAGCTGTCTATCCAGGAGCAATAATGGCTCACAATCCCAAGGTTAGGTCTGCTATTTTGGAGACATCACAGTGCTGACAGTTTAATGTAGCTGGTCACTTTATATGCACAGCATGAACAAAGAGAAAATAATTAATATGAGCATGCTTGTATGTGTTCAGTTATCATTCACACACAGTCATGGAATTCCAACCTAAGGAATGACCTTGTCTAGGATGAAATGAGTCTTCCATCCTCATTTAATGCAATCAAGACAATTTCTCAAGCTTGCCCAGAGGATATTTGTTATAGCAAATCCTCATGTACGACTTGCTTTCTAGGTGTCAAGTTGACAACTAATACTAGCCATTGTTGTAGCACAACATGCAATCTACAGTCCATGGATGAGTAGCTGTTTTGACATTGTCTTCTTTTTTAACAAATAGCATTTTCATAGGCTGTTTCTTCCATAGATAATATTTACCATGATGGTTCTATACAAGATAAATTTATAACTATTTAGAAAAGATTCATCATTTCCAAAGACATTAAAAACACTCATTATTCATTGGACAAGTTACAAAATACACTTGAACAGGAATTTTGAAAACTTGACCCCAACTTTCATCAACAATTTACAGGAATTCAAGGCTATGACTCACATAGGAGGTCACTGTACATGCAACAGAAGTATAAAGACATCTGGAATTATAAAAGGAACCTTAGTATTCAGGTGACTTGCTTTAATTCTATGATAAACTTTAATGGATGAGAAGTTATTTCTCATACATACACAAAAGTGTAGTATTTTACACTTGATCTTAGCCAAAAGGCCGAGAAGCGATAAAAGTGTAGTATTTTAGAGGCTGAAACTATTCTTGGGAAATACTTTAGGAATTTTTTAATCATTTCAACATATTTAGAATACCATGTAAACCTCATTGATGAAGTTGTAGATAAATGAATTCATTTTTGACAGAAATTTTAACATGAATAAAATAATAAAATATTAAATATTAAATTTGAAAGAGAATTGCAAGCTATAGGAAAAAAATCTTTGGTGAAATAGAGTCAATTAATGTGCCAAACTTCACTCTTGTATTTATTTTGTGCACTGTGGCAATTACCTGTAAAAGCCAACTTGACCTTTGAAGGCTTAGTAGATAATGTGTAGAAATTGTAACTAAGCAAACCTGTGAGATACTAACTAATTGATATGGAATGCCCTGGCTCACAGTGAATGGGACCATCCCCTAGGCAGGTTATTACAATGGAGACACCTTGTTCAAAATGTGGTTCTACTTAGGCACACCTTATCATATTGCTGTTCTGGCAAAGTGAGAAAGTGTGTCCCTCTTCCAGCAATTCTGGTGGACATGGCATAGCTAGTTCTCTTGGTTCCAGATGTTGAGATGAACCCTCTTATCAATAAGAACTAGGAACTGAAACCAGAATCATAAGCAAGGATGAAAATCCTTTTTTCCTTAAATTGTTTGATCCTGTATTTATCAGCAACATGAAAAGAAAAGATAACACAGTCTCTTAAATCTGTTAACAAATCTCAAGGTGCTCCAAAGGAAAAAAAGATTTGAAGATGCTGAAGTTCCTAATACTTATTAATATTTTGTAATAATATCCTTTCAAGTAAAGTATCCATTTTTAGATATAATATACTGGTATATTTAATGAACTTCAATGTAAATATGACTTTTTAACTCCATGAAAAACAAGGTCATGTAGATTTCGACACTGCAACTAACATTACTGTGGAGAACTAAAACACAATTTGAATGCCCCTAATTATATATGCAAATATCTCAGAAGACAATTTGGTTAAAAAAGATCATAAATGTTGGGGTCTAAAATGATGAATTTCTGTTGTCAAGTTGATTATACAGAGACACACTTAAGAGACAGAAAGAACATCTCTAGGTATATCTGTGAGGAAATTTCTAGGGATCATTAGATTATGAAGACACTTATCTAATCAAAGGTAATCGATTGATTGGAAAATCTAAGTACGAGGTAAGGGAGATGACATCTTCTGCATCTTAAGGAAAATGACTTTAGTTCACATATAAAAATGTCAGACAGATATGATAGAAACCTACAATCTGACCAGAGGAGTCTAGGAAAAGGATTAAGAAGGTAGATCAATCCATGATAATTCTTCCCAGTGTCACTTTTGGGTATCCATAAGCACACACACCAAGTGTCCTTATTTACACACACACACACACACACACACACACACACACACTCCAAAATATTAAGCACAATTTTAGTAGTTAGTGGGTTTTGTCCATTTAAAAAACAAAAATTTGGACTCAGAAATGCATAGTAAAAATCATCTTTAAATAAAGGAAAAGACTGCAGTGATTTTCTACGGCCACTAGACGTCTCGGAAGAGGCATGGCATGAAAATCCTGAGTTATCAAATCCACTTCTACTGTTAGGATCACAATGACGTATTTTTTTGTTATTTTTGGCAATTAAAGGTTGGACATTAGAGCAATGCATATTAAAAATTAAAATAATTTAAAATTCTTGATGAATACTTGCTAAACAGAATAGTCAAAATAGTTCTGTACTAAGTTCGAACATTTTTCTTGTTCTCAATGACATGATAACAAACTGCATTTGCAGACCTCATATGGACTACTTTAAATAGAAGCATCTCTGGAATTCCAATGAGGACTCAGAATTCTGACTCTATCATTCTTTAAATTTAAAGGGGTAAGAAGCCAAGATACACCTGAGATTTGTGTGTGTGTGTGTGTGTGTGTGTGTGTGTGTGTGTGTGTGAAAGAGAAAGAGAGAGAGAGAGAGAGAGAGAGAGAGAGAGAGAGAGAGAGAGAGAGAGAGAGAGAGAGAAGGAGGAAGGTTTTCCTAAATGTAGAAGAAAATGATTAGATATTGGGTCTGAGTGCTGTAAAGGATTTCAAAGTGTTCTCCATTTGCCTTGCTTTTCTTTCAAAACTGAGAGTAAGAAAATCTACTGGAGAGGAATTTTATGAGAACATAAGGACCATAAGACACATTCAGCATGTGTCTAAATTCTTCATCACAAAGTTGCCATTTTTATCATCATCTAATTGATTATATGATGTGGATAGTTTCATATTATCCTGTGACTAATTTCAGTGAAATGGTATTGTTGATTGGTCTGCTCCTGCCTTGCAACCTCAAAGAACATCAGTATCTCTAATCTCTGGACAATTAAATAAACCATTTTGGAGGCAGGATAAGCTTGGCTTTATCATTAAACTGTAGGACATACTCTGAAATTACTTATTCCATAATTCTTTCATCGCACACATATTTAATGAGCCTATAGACACATATTAGGCATTTTCTAAAATTAAAATAGATCTGAGAATTAAACAGAAATGTTCTTACCTTCATAAGGATCATGTTTATTTATCCACTCTAAGCCGTGTGACAATGATATCTGTTTACCTTCGATTAAAGTAATCTGTGAAGGGTCGATGACATAAGAAAAATAAATGAATCCTCAGAACCTATAAATAGATCCAATAAAATTGAATAGTGTGATGTCTCCTCCTGGAACCCAACATACTGAAGCATCATGAAAATTGATGCCAAGGGACTGAACATCATCTAGTTCATTTCTTTAATTACACATGCCAGAAGGCAAAGCATGAAGAAATAGAGAGGATAGACTTGGTCCCAAAGATTGTCTGTGTCAGCTCTGGGATGAGTGGAACCTGTGTTAAACACAGTATTGCACCGTGTTGGTGGTGATAAGCCATCTATTCATGCCCAGTTCTGGTCAGCCTGTTCAATCATGGCCCACAGAGGATGAGCTTGTGACTGTGGTTTTAGTTATGAACATCAGACCATTAAGTTCATAAAGATCTTTCCTGAAATGCACCATAAGTGGGAACAAAAAAAGCCACTGCGGACATTCCTTTTGGTGTAGAGCTTTAGGAAGAAATTCTTCTTTTGGCTAAGCTAAAAGTTCCAAGCATTTTGAGCTCTGAGCAGCATTGAGCACTGAGAACTCATCAGTGAATAGGTATCATACTCTTATGCAGAGTGCAGAAGATTATCTACTTATTTGCAGAAGCTTTCTCCTGACAAATAACAGCAGAGGAAATACAGGTGGGAAATTTATATCACTGCACTAGTGAGCTGTCCAGAGAAGAATGATGTTCAGTCATCTTTAAAATGGTAATCTGGGTTTTTTTTTAACCACTGACATGTTTATTATATCCTTTATAGAAACTGTGAAATAAAATATGCTTTCATATATAACTGTGGACACTATAGCTATAGAGAGAAATATTTTAGGCATAAAATATATGAAGACTACTTGAATTCTGAAAATCCAGAATTAAAATTCTATGAGACCAAACAAAATTCACTTTGAAAGTTTATATATGTGTAAAATTGAAATAGTGACAGGCTACATCATGCCAAGTCAAATCCTTCCCATGAAAATAAAGACAGTGTAAGCAAGTTCATGCTACTACAGAATCCTAGTATGCATAACCATAATTTAAAGTAAGTCCATCTTTACGAAATTACAAAATGGATAAAGGTTATTCTTAAAATTTTCTAAACCAAGTATTTATATTACAAACCTGTTAGAACAGCAAAAATTTTATAATATAGCAGCCAAATATTTTTAAAGCTTAACTTGTTTGAAAATAAGCACAATTAATATAAAATACATAGTGAGAATGTTAAAGAAAATGGTACATAAAGCAAAAAATAGCAAGTATAAGTTATTCTGTAGAAATTGTAAAAAGTTGTAATAAATCATTTTGTGCTAGTATAAAATGCTCATTTTCAGCATGAATAGCAAACAATTTCCAGCTTCAAAACTTCTATCCCTGAATTATACCTGAGTGCTTATTAGTGTGGTAAAGTCTCCAAAGGAAAATCAGACAAGCTGAGCTTCAGTGCTGTGAATCAGGGGAATTGAGGGGAGAAAGATGAACGAGGTGTCTTGACTTTTGGTCTTATTAAACAAAAGACAAAAAGCAAGAGTAAAGGCAGAAACATATAAACTTTTCTCCTCACTGCTTAAGGAGCAAAATGACTGATGATTTTAGCAATGGAAAATAATAGAGTCCGCAAATAAATAAAAAACAATAAAATGATACATATATTTGGTTAGAAGTACTTTCCATGAAGTAAAGAGGAATTTAAAAGTCACTGATTTAATATGTGACTTACAGAATTTTCTGCTGATTTTCATTGGTTATATTCATCTCCCTGAAAATGCAATAGTTCATTTTACCTCTTTTCTTGATCTTGGCCAAATACACTCCTTTACCACACAGAAAAATTCATTGCCATGACTTAGCTATAGCAAAGTAAAATACTTAAAAACTTGTTTTTATTATATTAAATTGCCTTATATTGGATTATATGAAAAACATGCTACTTAAAGAAGTTAATAAGCATTAGAGAAATGATAGAAGACTGCCAGAAGAAATTTATTCATATTCACTCTCAAGTAAGACTAGCTACACAAATCTAAAACTGCATACACATCACTAAAATAAAAAAAATCAAATCAACAAAATTTATGACTTGCTAGTATTCTTGATGTACCTGTATGCATTAATATACATGCATGATGAAGCATAATTATTTATAAAAACAAGTAAATGATACGTTAAAGTGGAAAATTATGTAAAATCCAAACCATTTTTTGAAAGTTAACTATCAATATTAATGATTTCATTTTAACATTTGAAATATGAATTTGAATATGAAACTTCCATATTTGAGAGTAGAATTGAAAGTCTAAACTCAATTGTAGTCTTAATTTTGTAAGCAGAATCTTCAGATATTTTTAAGATATTAATTTCCCTCTTCATTCTGCTAATAAAACTGTGCATTAAGAATCAGAAAAATCATTATATACCTATATGAGAAATTTAGTGATTGGATATAAATGAGATTTCTCTTCCTGTCTCTCTCTCTTTAACAAAACTGTCAACCCCTCTGATCTTCCAGTATCTCTCTCAATCAAAAGCTTGCCATAGCAATTCAAATCAAATATAAACTTTCAAAAAACCAGCAAACAAACCAACCAAGAGTCAAATAAAGATATGTGTTAAATAAGAAGAAGTGCATTACTTCCATGCTTAAGTATCATCAAACTATTTTAAACACTTCCCAAAATTTTTATCACATCTTGTGGATTTCTGTAGCCACAGAACTAAACCTGAACTACAACTTTCCATTCAAAATAAGAATAAAATATTGGATTCTATCAACTGAGTTTCACTCATTGCCAGATTCACAGGTGCTCCAGAAAGACATGACTTTTCCAACTCAGAATAGTGGATGGGGCTCTAATGATGTTCAGTGAGTGGTTATTAGGATAGTAAGGTAAGATGAAGGCAGAATTTTTATAAAGCAATAAAAGTAAAACAGAATAAAAAGTCAAGCAGCGAATAAAAAATAGCTGGAAAATAAAACTATGTGAACAGAAACATGAAATGGGCAGGGAACATCCGTAGTTAGTTTCAAATATTTTATTTTTTTATTAATACATTTTTATTATTATTTCAGCTCATACAAACTTAATAGGTACACCAGTTCCCTCCCTCCCTCCTCCTCCTACCGAACCCCCTGCTCTCCCTCCCCTCACCCCTGCCGCCCCATCCCCCCGTGCCTCCCGCCCCAGTTTCAAATATTTTAATGCATGTAATGTTGAATTTCATTTATATTAGTGAGCTAAGGTAAAATTAATAAGTGTTTGCTGAATAAAACCCAATTAGAAATGTAAGCTGCAAATACTATTGATTTCTGCTAAACCTTTGTTATTCTTTCAAAGTAAAAATTTAGTTCAGTGTGGAAGTCAGACATTGGCCCATGATGTTATATTGAGATTCAGGCCTATGTTAGTAGTGGATAACTTCTGCAGTCCTTTCTGCATGCACCTTCCCATATGCGTTTATATACCACTTATTCAGCAAACAAGAAGAAATTAATTGATCATTTATGAGTAAGTAAATATTGAGGCTTTATATGTAGCTCCTGTTTTCTTAATATTTCAGATGTCTGTATCAAAAATAACATTTGAATAAGATAAACACTGCTCAGGCTCCCAAAGATGTCACAGAGGTTTTTATGGAAAAATTTGGTAGAAATTACTCATTTGGTCCAAGATTATCAGGAAAAATATCAGCTGGTAATATGGATTTCCTTTGAAATCTTAAGATTGTGTTATGAGTTGAATGGGGAAGATAAAGAATATTCTCAATCAAAAGGATGCTAGGCTGATATTTTTGGGATTTAAAGGAATATTGTAGATTCTCATAGAAGTTTAATATGTAAATTCTGAAGTAAAGAAATAAACATATGTCTTGAAGTGTATTGCTTATTGAGATAAATAATGCAGAATATAGAATTTAAAACATTTGGTTATCATTCAAGAACAGTAGCACAGCATATACTATATATTTTTGTAAGTTTTTAAAATTTTTTTTAAAGAGAAGTGTAATCCATAGCATAGAGTGTTCTGGAATAATTATGAGGCAGAGGTTAATGCCAAATACATAATTAAGCTGTCTAAATATCTTGAAGGCTAAGATTGTATGTCTGAACCATAATGCCTGGTAAATTGTATTTACTGAGCACCTATAGTCTCCAAAGGGGGAAAAAAACAATCTGAGACATTTGTTTCTGTCGTTAATGAGTCCACACTAATTTCTAAGCAGACAATCCATACGTAAATATCTGGCAATAGTTTATTTCCCTTCATTATACTTTCAATATGTCATTGAGATGGAAAAATTATTGAAATAAGTTCAGAAACAGGAAAAAATAGCACAGCTTCAGAGTTTTCAAATGGAGGGGCAGGAACTTGAATCCATAAGAAGATGTCTCATTGGGGACATTGTACAATTGACTAGGACTTTG
The DNA here is from genome assembly GCA_023101885.1 of Typhlomys cinereus. Classification (NCBI taxonomy): domain Eukaryota; kingdom Metazoa; phylum Chordata; class Mammalia; order Rodentia; family Platacanthomyidae; genus Typhlomys; species Typhlomys cinereus. Next base: position 3,119,604 of record JALPQD010000235.1, on the reverse strand, counting down.
TCAAGCAGCACAGAGTAAACTTGTAAAACCACAAAACATACAATGAGATTTTCTCAGTGTGATTGTCTTTGTAGGCTGTTATATTAATGGAAAACTTCCCGGCAGCTGTGAAGGTTGTGAATATGGCAAGAGTCAAGTGGATGTCAATTCTGTAGCACAGAAGGAACAAAGGGACATTTTGGATTTCAAAGAAAGCATGGAGAGGATTCACTGAGATACAGTACTGAGCCTCCATAGAGAAAAACAATGTGACTAAGTACAGATGCACAGTGACTTGGCAGTGGAGTGAAATCATATCTGAATATGTTTGCTGAAGTGGAAAAGTTTCTTTTTTTTATATATCATATTTAGAGTGAATCATGGCTATTAGCGTTCCAAGCATGCTACATAATTGCATTGCATTTGAAATTAAAGGAATCAAGAAGAGACTCATAAATCTTCAAAATAAATAGTCCCTTGTCTGTGAGGAATACAGAACTGCATTAAGAAAAATGTAGTGTCCACTGGAGATTTATTTAGATTCTACACTGACAACCTTTGCATTGAAGGATTCTATGAAATTCTGGCTCATGAATGGATTATCAGCAATCAGCTCACTTTCATTCTTGGTTTTACCAGAACTTGAAGTCTTCTTTCTCTAATGATACAGACATTACTGGAATATCATAAAGATAGTATGTATCTCCTGAGAGAATTCCTGAACCTCATGGGAATGGAATAAATATCATGTTTAGGATCTTATGGGTGATTAGAACTACAGCATTTGAATATTGAGGGGACAGAAGCCTTCAGAACATATTAGGCAATGTCTCAGTCTAGATGATTTCATAAACGCCACATAAAATATTTTACTTCTTGTAATTTATTTTTTATTCTTCACATGGATACTAATTATAACTTTTGTAATATACAAAGTGACAAAATAATTCCTCAAGTTTTTGATTTGTGTTTATTTTTCTGACATTTCTATTTCTTTTTTCTATTCTATTTCTATTTCTTTTTTCAAGAAAGTAAACACAACTGTGTCTCTTTGACATATGAATATAGTTGCTATGAAGACATAAGCAAAACCTGAGAGGATGTTAGGACCAAAGGATGTTGCATGTACCTGTGCTAGTTAATCAATGAACAAACCTAGACATAACCATTCAGTTAAAAATCTGTGTGAACATCATTACCCAGGATTTTTGACACACAAATTATAGAATTCTTTATAAATGCCTTACTTCTTATATATATTTTTCTCCTAAAACATTTATTTCCTAAACACCAAAGTATGTGATGAAGGCACAAAGAACTACAAACAGCAGACTCATTCTGTAACTGCACACACATTCTGTCTCAATGTATCCTTAGATAATAAAAGATCTCAACATTCAACCAAATGCAGCCTATGGCGATAGAAGAGTAATGAAATAGAAAACCACAAATATTCAGCCCTAATCAGGCTATCCAAATCATTTCTCATCCTAAGGATCAGGGAAACTTGAAGAGGGGTAGTAAGATTGTAAGAATCTAAAGGCAGGAAGGTCCACTGTTGACCAGGTCACTCCAATAACAATAATACAGCTACATCCAGGAGTTCCTTGAAATGAGATCTACCCCCACCAGATTTACACAACGGCTAACATATCAATATTCCTCCACAGACCACCAAAGCTATAAGGAGAGATAGTGACACAAAGAGGGGATTATAAGGGCAGGGGATAGACAGGTGAAGGGGAGAGTCCCAACCTGTGTAGCCACTGTAGGGCCTTATACTACCATAAAGATCTGGTCTTCTCCTAGTATAGACAACCCAAAGGTACCCTGTGATTCACACAAGCAGAGAATCATGAGGGATGGTGGGATAAGGGCAGATTAAGAAAGGAAGGAGATTATGGGAAAGGATGAGGAAGTTGGGAGGGGAGATGGACATGCCTTTTACAGTATCTCAGAATGTTGCTACACTTTCAAACAGAAACTCTGGATGATTCCTTTCGAAAATGTGGAGACAAATTATTTTAAGCTAAACTTCTAGGTCAAGACAAAATCAACTTGTTAGCAGTGAAAGTTTGAAAACACTTTCATGCAACTGTACTTTTACAAAGCGAAATTTTCTCCTTTTCTAAGCAACTGTTGAGAAAGAAGTGTTCCACAAGTGAAGAGTGAACAAAATGTTGTAGGACTCTGGGCCATAGTAGCTCCAGAATTGATAGAAAGTGCAGGGTGAAACCAGTGAAGTGCTTTGGTGAAACCAGTGAAGCTGGTGTAAGATATTAAGAATATTCTATATACAGGTGTCATAGAAGATGAAAATTGACCATGTAATTCCATGTGTTCTAATTATGACTGCGTGAGCTTTCTATTATTATTATAGCAAATTTCTACAAATGAATGCACTCAGCAAAAACTGAATAATTCAGTCTCCATAGACAGATGTTTTGGGACTTGACTGGGGTCATAAAATATCACAATCACTAATAACCTTAAAAGGCTAGTCTGGTTTTAGAATTTGTGAACCCTGTAGTCAGAGTGGAGAATCTACTTCAAGTTTAGCTCAAGATCTTTGCAGATTATAGTTCTCTACTGGATTTTCCACCTAGTCTTAACTACTTGACTTCTTGTGTAGGAGATTCTTGGACGTCAAAGTCAGCCATTGGGTAGCGTTCTTAATGGCGCTTGATGTCACTTTAATTCCTATTTCTTCCTTAGTTCTTTTGCTCACTTTTCTGCTGCCTCATCTGGATGAATGATTCCTCTGCATGTTTTTCAGATTTTTAATATCTCAAATAACTACATGATAATGATACATAACCCCATTTTAAGATCTACTGACTCATAACATTAAATTTTACATCAAAATCCCAGTGCATCAATGGCTAGAATACCTTTTTAATGGATAACTGAAAGAAAGGGATATTTGGAGCAGTATTGGAGGAAATTAATTTACACTAGTTCTGTTTATCACATCAAAAAATTATCATAATTACTGAAATTAGTGACTATAGTAAATTTTTATAAAAATCTTGAGATGCAATAGGTAGGATTTTCTGCATAAATTTTGTTTATTCCTCATTTTGAAAGGAAGCATAGTTGACACTATTTATTCTGTTGCATAAAGACAAATAAACAATATCTAAGTCAGAGACTCTTGAGACATAATTCCTTTAGATTAAAGAAGCAAATGATATTAAATTAGCTGCAAGCATTAAAAGTATATTATTATAAACCCTTTGACTACATTGACAAGTGTTGCAATTTGTCTTTATGTTGGTGATAAATGTAGCAACAAGTACTAGAGAAACAAAGGGTTTATTTCAGCTTCCAATTTTAGCTATTGTTTACAGGTCAGCCTGGCAAGCCAGGGCAACAGTGTGGAGGGAACTTCCCATACCAAATGCACAGGAATTGCTGAGAGATCAAACCTCCTCACTACACAAATATGTCTTCCAAAGTATGCCAAACTGCTGAAGCATTCTCTCCATCTCATTCACCTGTCCAGGGAAAGCTCCCACACACTGTGCTCTGATTCTTCCCTCTGCAATTACACAGTCTCCTGCAGGCTTGCTCAGGGCCTTCCTTAACTACCAATTCTTCATAAATGTACTAAAATCTCACCACTCAGTTGTCAATTGGAGACCTATAACTAGCACAGTGAGATTTTAGGAACTGGGAGCAGCTTTATATCGAATTAAATTCAATAAAAATTCTTCAAGCCTTCCTATTGACAGAAAAATGAAATGAATCACTATATGATATATTGTAAAATCAGTTAGATATGTTTCATAATTGTAAGGAAAATGTGTTACAAAGGTGTCGGAAATTTTCCTTCAGATAAATTTCTTCAGTAGGTACTTAATGAGAAATTATTCATGTTCAACACATGTTTTTGGATTTTTTTTTAAAATTAATATTGTGTGTATGTGTGTGTGTGTATCAGAGGGCACTGAGTGGACCTGTGAAGGCTCAAAGTGTGACTTTGGGAATAATCCTGATTGATTCTACTTTCTTTATGCTTTCCTCTGGGGAATTCCCAAGCTCTGCCTTTCGGTGCTGGAAGTCCTAGATGCCAACAATTCCTCTGTCATGATTTCGCGTAGGATCCAGGATCCAAATGCAAGTACTTCTCCTTGCAAGCCAGAGTATAACCCCTAAGCCATCTCTCCAACACTTCAGCACAATTTTAAATTATTTATTTATTTATTTATTTTAGCATATGTGTGTGTGTCTGTGTGTGTCAGAGGGCAGTATGTGTCCCTGTGGAACATCAAGGGGGATTTCATCCTTTTTACTTTGCTCTGAGATTTCCCAGGCTCTACCTTCCAGACCCTGAGTTCAGGCCATCATTTCTGTCTGGTATTTTTACATGAGATCTGGGACCCGAACTCAGGTCCTTTTTCTTGTGAGGTGGAAATCGTGAACACTGAGCTATCTCTCTAGCCACAGAACAGTTTTTTTAAAGAAAAGACAAGAGAAAGTCATCTGTAGTAATTAGTTACATTTTAATGGGTATAACAAAAGTACCATGACAGATAAGTGAGTTCATTTCTATTTTTTTGGTATCTTTGTAATACAGGAATTCTAAGAAATACAGGCTAAGCATTAATCATTCATGGGACAATTAATTTTAATTAAGGCAAATTCAGACCCCAGATCATTTTCAACATCATCTATTCATTAGTGCAAATAGTCTGAGAGGAGCTGTTTGGAGCACTTTGGTTGACAGGGCCTGTGGACAGCTCTGAGACACCTTGTTAAACAGTCTCCAACTTTCTTTCATGCTGTGCATCAGTGGGAAAGGATCCATGTTTCATAGTCTTTGTGTGATGGTTCACTAAGAATTTATTGTGTTTATTGTCTTTACAGGTCAGTAGCAAATACCTTGCATTATGCTAGGAAGTTCATGTGTTCACATCACATGGTTTTCTGGTAAGCTCTGTCTTTGTGATATTTTTGCATCTACATATATTTTTCTCTTCCACATATGCACAGGCACGCAAATGCTTATAATAATAAATGAAGACTGACTTTAACAATAGTTCTTGTGGCTGGAAAGATGGCTCAAGGTTTGACTCTAAGTCCCAAGCTGGAGGTCCTGAAACCCAGGTTTCAAAAACCAGTTTGAAACCCAGGTCCCATGTGAAAATACCACGTCAAAGGGTAGCAACCTGCATTTCCTGCCTTAATGGGTAAAGCCTGGGAAATCCCAGAGGAAGGAAAAAAGCAGGTAGAAGCAATCCAGGATGACTCCCTAAGTTACCCTTGGTCCTCCACAAGGACACACAATACCCTCACACACACACACACACACACACACACACACACACACACTACATAGAAAAGGTTGAAAATAGTTCCTTCTATGATCATTATATATCTATTACTATAGAATTACCCCTGAAATTCAAAGGCTTAACCCAACTATAAGATTCATTAAATCACATAGACTTTAGGTCATGCTTAGAGGATCAGTGTAACTGAGAGGATTTTACTGGAATTGCTCAGAAATAGAAACAAAGATGTTGCTCACAGTTTCCTACTGATGAGTGATATTTTCCATGTCAGCCTCTGTTGGAGACAACTTTCATGAAAGTCATGTCAGACAACAAGGTTAAAGTTGCGAGATCTTTAGGAAACTAATGACATATTGCATAACTACCAATTGCACACAACAGATCAAACTTACTATCATAAGCCTATGCAGAGATATGAATATGAGCACATGGAGATCATCCAAATTGTACGTTGATTGTAATACTGACAAATATCATGGGCCTATCCTGAAATTTTTAAAAACAGGAACCATTATTCTTTCTCCTGCTCTCTAACTTGAAAAATGTCATATTAATCATAAATGAAGTAAAGCTTATTGAAAAACTCAGTCACTTATACTTGGAAAAGCATATATGTCCTCCTGTCTGACTCCAATTTTACTAATATTGGAATGATAAAATAGACTATCTCCATATTAGACATAACATCATATCAAATTGCACACACTTCATACCTCATTTTACCATACTTTATTTCTACATGCCTAATAGGACTTATTTTATTAGGATTTCAATTAACTTCCTCAGATACTATTCAGTTGTCAGGTCTCCTGTAAGTACCACAAAAGTTGAATTGGATAACTTGATCATTAAAATAAAATTTCAGGGGAAGCATTTTCTGATTCTTATAGGTAAGATTAAAAAGGCTTTCATATTTCTTGTTGCTTTTAGTGAGCCATGTCTTTACCGACTTTATGATACCTACTCTGTATATCAGTAAGTATTGGGAACATTGCTTCAAATGATTTGGCGAAGAAGATTTTATTGTATGTGAGAGTTGAAATTCACCTCCACAATTTTATAAATGTCACTTTTGGTGTTAGATATAGAAAGTGTTACTTTTGAAGTGTAATTGCTTTTTATCTGTCTCTGGTGTAAAGTGATTCTTTTTATATTGAAAGAAAATAATGAAAAACGGTAATTCAGTGGGAATAAATGCCTTTTAAAACAGTAAAGACGGCAGCTGTTTAAGTGAATAGTTTTTCCCCCACTAAGTTTTCCTTCTGGAAATGCCTCTATGAAAATGATGCAGCCATTTAAAGAAGAATGAACAAAATTCAACAGTACATAGCACAGAGTATTTTTTCATTTTTATTAATTACTGCAGCTAATTTTTTACTCCAATAAATTAGACAGGTTTCACTCAGGTTAATCATAATCATTGAAGGAAGGTGATGTTTATTTAAAAAATAGTTTACTGGTGCTTAAACTGCATTATCACCATACAATGTGGGTTTTTGTATCATTTTCTGGCATAAAAATGCAGTACCCTTGAGAAAATGTATTATTCATTCATTTAGTACATATTTATTAATATTACTTCTTTCCAAGAATTGTGTGTTTTTCTGATCATAAACTTACTCTGTAGTTGTCAGACTTTTAAACTTTAAATTCAACTTTCTTTTATTAAATTTCAGCATTTATATGCACTAATACAAATCCAGAACACAAATAATGCACTCAAACATTCACAGTAATATAAATCCTAATGTTTCTTTTTTTCATTGTAATTTCACTATAGAACATTATATATGGTTTCTCCCTCAGAATCCTACACAGCATCTTTCTGAGCCATGAAATGTATCCACTAGAGAGGAGATTTCCAAGTCAATTCCATTTGAACTCTGGGTATTGTGTGAACAAAGTACGTGCTGTGTACAGCAATAGTATTCTGTTGTCTATTTCTTGTGGTCAACCAAGAGGAATGGCAGGAGCCTGAATTGCTTTGAGTATACCAAGGGAACCTGATCAACAATAAATAAAGGGGTATTCCCATACATGATATTAGAATTTTTTTACTAACTCATGGTTTTTAGCACTCATAGTATACAGTTATGCAGGTTGTTTCTCTTCAAACTCTTAATGCATATTAAGAGTTTAATATACATATTTAATATATTTTAATGTGCTTGTAAAATAATGTTTCTATATCTTTAAGACCATGTGCATATTTTTAACATGCATGACATATAAATAATATATAATATATAATGTATAATATATAATATATATGGAGAGAGAGAGAGAAAGAGAGAGAGAGAGAGACTGACAAAATAGTAGGTTTCCAAGTGACTTTTTAATGAATGCTTTGATTTGGGTAGCCCTTCTTACACTCTTCATTTCTCCCATGCCTTCACCCATATACTTACTTAAATTTTTCTAACCTGGAAAAATCCCTCTTCTACTTCCATATCACTGTTCTATATTTACTATCTCCCTCCTTTAAGGCATGCTTATAACCTGTTTCTAGTTTCTAATATCTGTACGTATTTCAAATTAAATCACAAATCTAAAACAGTTGAAACCAGTGTTCCCATCTGAGAGAGATCAAGTGTCTTTTTTTTCTTGGCATATTTTCACTTACTCTCCAATATTTTCAATTTGCTAGAGAATTGCATATTTTATTTTTATTACCACTGAGTAAATATGTTCCACATTTTCATTATCCATCAATCAACTGGTGGACAACTAGATTGAATGTATTTTCCAGATTTTGAGAATGGAATAGCAAAAAAAATTATGCATCACAAAATCAACCCAACAGAGCAATCTGAGTGTAATATAGGTATAAATGTTATAGGGTCAACCATAAGCGCTCCAGCCGGAATTTATTCCATTGCTAGAGGGGTAATTCACAACCAGTATTGTCACTTGATCAAAGATCACAGAAATCATAGGTACTAGGTAGTAATCTAGTGCTGTTATTGAGAAATATACATACCACTAAACTACCCATAAATATTTATCTTTAAATATTTATTCCTGCATATTAGTGCTGCTCTTAGCATTGGTCTTATTATAGTTATTTTTTTTTCCACTCCAACAAAATTATCCTGGTCTCCTCCCTCACTCCACTCCTCCCTGGATCCCTTGCTCCCTTCCCCCACTTCCCTTGCTTCCTTTCCCTCACTCCCTCCTTTTCTCCCAGTGTCCCCTTACCCCCATCCCTGGCTCATCCTTTAGTGCGCATATCAAACTTTCCTTTGGCTCCTTCTCTCTAATGAGGTGTAAGGACTCAGTAGCATTGCCTAGAAGTCTTTTTTGTATTTCCCTTTAGTATAGGAAAACTATTGTGGCTGTTAGTCCGTCATGTCAATATCAATTTGAAATACATACAGATATTAGAAACTAGAAACAGGTTGTAAGGATGCCTTAAAGGAGGGAGATAGTAAATATAGAACAGTGATATGGATATGATTACTTCGGCCATAACTTGTGTGGAGTATCTTGCATATCGTTACTTTTCCCCATCTTTAAGCTCTTACAATTTTACCTCCCCCTCTTCCGCAAAATTCCCTGAGCTTTAGGATGGGGAGAGATTAGTCTGGATTGGTTCCTGATGATTAATGAAGGGTCTCTGATGTTCTGAATGATGGTGTTGTTTTTTTTTTTCCAGTTTTGCTGTTCCTGCATGGCCCCTGGTTCTATCTTGATGGTATTGGATTTCACTTCCCAGCCAGAGATAAAAGGCTATTAAAATGGAGTTTTACTACAAGAGTAGATTCAAAGGTAGATGGAATAAGAGTAGGAGACCACTGTGTGTGGGGAAGTCAGTTTCCCATTTGCAGGATGGTTACCATCTATCTGCCAGTCTCTATGCCCTCCCTGACTGGTTAGATCAAACCCCCTCAGTTGCACGTGACCTGGAAGGAAAGTTTATGAGCTTAAACAAATGTCTCACTACTTACTTACAGTACTTCATGGTGGCCTATTTTCTCTGCTGTAGTATGATACCCTCTCTCCTTGTTTCTGGCAGGGCCCTCTTTCCCTTCCCTCCTGTTTATAATCTTTGCAATTATTGTAGGTATTACAGAGATTTATCTTTGAGTGTGGTCTTAATATTTTTTTAAAACAAAAAAATTCAAATTCCCTGAAAGGATACAAAAGGCAAGGTGCAACAGTATTCAAGTCCTGATGTAAACCTTGAGCCCCCCCCCCAAAAAAATAAAATAAGCCCTTTCCTATGCTATTGTATCATGTTTGTTTCAATGTATGAGATTGAGAGATGGTTCCAGGCTTAAGCCTTTTTCTTTTCAAGCAAAAGGATCTCAGTGCAGATTACAAATCCCAGATAAAAACCCCTGATGGGCATAAATGTTCATGTACTGCCCTTTAGACAGGTAGAGCCTGGGAAAACTATTGAGCAAAGAAACAAGGAGCAAGCAGAATTCAGGATGATTCCAGAAGTTCCTACAAGTATGCAAAATGGTCTCTTCTACACACAGTCATAAATACATATGTATATTTATATGCAAAACAAACAAACAAAAAGCATTTTGTTTCAAAGTACATATTGCACCATAAAAGTTAGTTGCAGTAATAATTTCATATTTGACATAGAGCACACTGAATAAAAACAAGAGAATTATCATTAAACTAAAGAAATAATTGTATTTAACAAAAATCATTATAAAAGAATGAAAGAGACAAATATTTAGTGGAGGTAGTTATAATTCATACATCTGACAAAGTCAGTTTCATGACATTCTGTTACAGATATAAAATAGAAGATGATTACACAGTAGATATTATTATTGATGTGAATAAATATTTCCTAAAGGAAACTAAGTAAATGTACAAATAAAAGTTGGCTGATTTAATGTTTCATTAAGAAGCTTTAGATTAAAATCACAAAAATTGGAGTATCCCATATCCTGCAAATTACCCTCTTCAATGTTTTCTGACCCCATCCATTTGTGGTATTTTGACTTTTTTTATACAAACCACACTTCGGATATGATTTCGCTGCAACTGTATGTATACTTTGTAATATAGCTTGGTTTAAGCAAACAAAGAAAAATAATGTAATAATCCATTGTTCCATTGCATGATCATTACTAAAGTATTGTTAAAAGAAAAATGGTGAAAACCACTTTCTTTCATATTAATCAAGTGAAGGATTATTATTGCAAACATGTGAGGAATTTATAGAACATATGTTTCTAGAAATTCCTCACTTGTTTGGAATATTAATCCTTCACTTGATTAATATGAAAATGAAATGGACCTCAACAACCAATCTGGATGCAGCCAAGGGCAGTTCAGTAACAGCAAAACTGAAAATAACAGCAAATCTTTAAATCTTTAAATTCTTTAAATCTTGTCAATATGTGTTCTAGAAATTCTTCACTTGTTTGGAATATTAATCCTTCACTTGATTAATATGAAAACGAAGTGGACCTCAACAACTAATCGAGATGCAGCCAAGGACAGCTCAGTAACAACAAAGCTGAAAACAACAGCAAATCATAATTCTGAAGACCAAAAACCCTACATTAATTACCTGGAACCAGAACAGTCAAATCTCTCGCCATCGTAAAGCTCAGGGAACCTTGCAGAAGAGAGGGCAGCAAGACTGTAAGAGCCTAACGATTGCGAGGACCAAAGATAGGCGAATACCCCACACGAATCAGGGCTACAGCAGCCAGGATATAGCTACAATGTGAATGGACCTTGCCTGACCTGCACAATGGCTGACATGTCAACACCCCCCCAAAGTCTAGCAAGGATCATACAGGAGAAGACTTCAGGTAGTAGGATCCTTGGAGGCAAGGGGTTAAACAGTCATAATAGAGTTTTCATACCAGTAGTCAGCCAAAGAAGTGCCCCCAAGTTATGCTAGGGAGTCCTAAACCCTGAGTAGTGTAGAAGACTCAGAGGGAAATTCAGCGTCCACATATACAAGTGCTCTGGAGAATGGGATAGAGAAACCAGGAAGCACCAAGAGGGGAGGAAAGGAAAAGGGGTGAAAGGGATGGAGGAATGGGAAGGGGGGAGAATACAATAGGGAACAACGGTGGAAGGAGGGGGGGGGAAAGGGAGGTATCTATTAGGCTTGTATGATTAGGCAAAAAAAGTAATTAAGAAATTAAAAAAGAAAGACTTTGGGTAGTAATACCCAGAAGGCAAAACCTACTGGGATAAAAAGTTATTCCAAAGATTGCTCTTCATAGCAAAAGATCGCAAAAACTAAAATACCACCAATCATTGCAAAGTCAGTGTCTTAAGAAAACTTTAATATGAGGTCATATTTCCACATGCATGGTACAGAAGTGTCCTATGGTGAGATTCTCAAAAAACCATCATCAATAAGTATGCTTAGTTACAACTCCTTCCTGGAGTTCAGGTTGTTCTTGAAAGGTCATTGGTTGGTGAGAAGTACATGGTTCTTTGCAAAGAAGATATCACGTTTCTTTTACTCTTCTCTCTCTCCTTCCCTCTCCCTCTCCCTCTCTATTTCTATCTGTGTGTCTGTGTGTGTGTGTGTGTGTGTGTGTGTGTGTCTGTGTCTGTGTGTCTGTGTGTGTGTCTGTGTGTGTGTGTGTGTGTGTGTTAAGGACACTGTGTATACCTGTGGAGCCACAAGGGTGACTTCAAGAGTCTTCCCTGACTGCTTCTACCTCCTTTTTGCTTCACACTAAGATTTCCCAGGCTTTGCTGCCATTTTTGCCTGCTGTTTTCCTGAGATCTTGGATCGGATCCAAACTCAGGTCCTTTCTGCTTGTGAAGCAGAGTCTTAAACCTTGAGTTATCTCTCCATCTCAGGTTTCATTTTCATAGTGGTATCAACTATGGTTGAGTTCACTTCTTCTAAGCTAGCCTCTGCTTTTTTTCCTGTCTTTTTACTTTCTTAGTATACAAATTTATGACTTCAAGGCAAGCTTAAAAAAGTTTAGATTTTTAATTTTTCCTTTCAAATAATGGTTCATATAATTTTCCTACCTTAAGTCCAGTTGATTAAAGATATAGCTTACAAGGGATTTTAAAATTACATAGCCATTAAGGAAATCCTTGTGGATGCAAATAGAAAATATACATATATATACACAGAGATATATATATCTGTGATATATATATATATATATCACTGTGAACTACATAAAAATGAGAAAGTGGGCTGAGCACTTATCATTCATCACACTGTCTCCTGAATGTGAGTGCCATATAACAAGCTGCTTACTACTAGCTTCATTTTTCTGCCATAATAGAACGTTCCATGATCCATGAGCAAAAATAATATATTTTGTTCTTGTTTCTCTCATGAAGATATTTTATCATAACCTCAGAAAAGTAAGACAATCATGCATTTCATTTATCATGTAATTTTATATGAACATAGAAGAGATTTGCATAATGGAATTTGATGTATAATTCATCAAAACAAAAATTTTCTTTTTTTTATTTTATTTTATTATATTTTTATTAAAAATTTAATTATACATTTTAAAATTTTTTTTACCAGTTCCCTCCCTCCCCCTCCTCTCCCTCCCCATCCCCCAGTACCTCCCCCCCAATTCCCAGAGAGTCCTTTATTGTGTACCCCTAACTCTCCACTGGGTGCTCCTCTCTGATGACATATAAGGACCCAGTGGCATTTCCATAAGCCCTTTCTCTTGTTCCCCTTAAGCATAGGATCACTACTATGGCTGTCAATCCCTTGCCTCCAGGGGTCTCGGTGCCCTTAACAGATGCTAGACTTTATGAGGGCAACAGTGCACTGGACATTGCGCAGGGCATGCAAAGTCACATTATGATTGTTTTGGCTCCAACTATTGTTGAGAATCTTGCAAATCGTTGCTCCTCCCATCCTTTTGCTCTTACAATCTTACCGCCCCCTCTTCCGCAAATGTCCCTGAGCTCCAGGATGGGGAGAGATTAGGCTGGCCTAGTTCTATGTGATTGATATAGAGTCTCTGAAGTTCTGGATTGTGGTTTGTTGATTTTCTTTTGCAGTTTTGCTGCTCCTGCAATGCCCTTCACTCCATTCTGCTGAGCACTGTATGTCACCCCCTGGCCAGAGACAAAAAGCTGTTAAACTGGAGTCTTGTTATAACAGCACATTCAAGGGTAGATGTAATAAGAGTAGGAAACCTCAGTGAGGGAGGGGTCCATCACCCATTTGCAAAATGATTATTATTTATCTGCTAGACTATATGCCCTCCCCTTCTGGTGAGATCAGGAAAGAACGTCTGTGAACTTAACTAGGTTTCTCATTACTTACTTGCAGATCTTGATGGAGGCCTATTTTCTCTGCTGTAACATGGTCCCCTCTCTCCTTGTTTCTGGTGTGGCCCTCCTACCCCATCTCTCTTGTTTATAATCCTTGCAATTACTGTGTTACATAGGTTTACTTTTGAGTGTCTCAATGTGGGCTGGGTGAGTTTGGTACTAGGAGCCACCTATTAGGGAGTACATACGGCGCGTAATTTCTGGGTTTGGGATACTTCACTTAATATAATTCTTTCTAATGACATCCATTTCCCAGCAAATTCCAGTAATTCATCATTTTTGATGGCTGAGTAGTACTCCATTGTATAGATGTACCACTGTTTCTTTATCCACTCATCAACTGTTGGACATTTAGGTTGATTCCATGACTTTGCTCTTGTAAACAGTGCTGCTATGAACATGGTCAAGCTTGTGCTATCGAGGCGAACCTCTGCTGCATGGAGGGTTATTCCCAAAAGTGGGATAGCAGGGTCATATTGCATTTCAATCTTTAATTTTTTAAGAATCTCCAGATGGCTCACCAGAGTGGCTGTATGAGTCTGCATTCCCACCAACAATGTAGGAAAGTTCCCCTCTCTCCACATCCTCTCCAGCATTTGTCGTTTTTTGTATTGTGGATTTTTGCCATCCTGACCGGGGTGAGATGATATCTCAGGGAAGTTTTGATTTGTATTTCCCTGATGGCGAAGGAAGTGGAGCATTTTTTAAGATATATGTTAGACATTTTAATTTCATCCCTGGTAAAGTTTCTTTGAAGTTCCAGGGCCCATTTTTTAATAGGGCCAGTGTTTTCCTTGGAGTTTAGTTTTCTAAGTTCTTTGTGCACTCTGGACAGTAGAGCTCTGTCAGATATGTGGTTAGTGAAGATTTTCTCCCATTCTCTGGGTTGCCTTTGAGCTTGTGTTACAATCTCTTTATCTGAACAGAAGCTCTTCATTTTATAAGATCCCAACTGTTGAGAATTGATAGCAGTGACTGTGCCATTGGATGTCTGTTTAGGAAGTGTTGGCCTAGCCCAATCAGATCTAGGGAGTTCCGTATCCTTTCAACTATGGTTTTTAAAGTCTCTGGCCTTAAATCAAGGTCCTTGATCCATTTGGAGTTAAGTCTTGTACATGGTGACAAGTATAGGTCCAGCTTTAATCTTCTGCATGTGGAGATCCAGTTTTGCCAGCACCATTTGTTGAAGATGCAGTTCTTTTTCCATTGGATTCTTTGGGCCCCTTTGTCAAAGACCAAATGGCTGTATTTTTGTGGGCTTATATCTGGGTCTTCAATCCTTATCCATTGATCTGTGTGTCTATTTTGGAGCCAGTACCAGGCTGTCTTTATAACTATGGATTTGCAGTATAAACTAAGGTTTGGTATGGTAATACCTCCAGCAGTGTTTTTGTTACTCAGGATTGTCTTTGCTATCCTGGGTCTTTTGTGCCGCCATATGAACTTGAGATTATTTGGTCAACTTCTTTGAAGAATTGCTTTGGGATTTTAATTGGTATAGCATTGAATGTGTATATTGCCTTTGGTAGGATGGTCATTTTTACAATGTTGATTCTACCAATCCAGGAACATGGGAGGTCTTTCCACCTTCTGGTATCTTCTGCTATTTCTTTCTTTAGGGTTTTAAAGTTTTCATTGTAATGGTCTTTTACCTCCTTGGTTAGGTTTATACCAAGGTATTTCATTTTTTTTAGGAGCTATAGTAAATGGGATTGTTTCTCTCAAGGCTTTTTCACTTCTTTCATTCTGGGCATATAGGAAGGCCTCTGATTTTTGCACATTTATTTTGTATCCTGCCACCCTGCTGAACTTCTCAATTAGTTCCAGGAGCTTCCTGGTGGAGTTTTTGGGATCACTCAGGTATAAGATCTGCAAATAGGGATAGCTTGACTTCTTCCTTGCTGATTTGAATCCCTCTTATATCCCTTTCTTGTCTTATGGCTTCAGCTAAGACTTCAAGTACAATATTGAATAGAAGTGGTGAGAGTGGACAGCCTTGTCTAGTTCCTGATCGAAGTGGGAATGCTTCCAATTGTTCCCCATTGAGCATAATCCTTGCTGTGGGCTTGTTGTATACAGCTTTTATTATATTGATAAAGGTTCCTTTCATTCCTACAGTCTCTAGCGTTTTGATCATAAAAGGCTGTTGGATTTTGTCAAAGGCTTTTTCTGCATCTATTGAGAGTATCATGTGGTCTTGGACTTTGGACTGGTTTACATGATGAATTACATTTATTGACTTGCGTATGTTGAACCAACCTTGTTTGCAGGGGATGAAGCCTACTTGGTCCCCATGAATGATCTTTTTGATATGTTTTTGAATCTGATTTGCTAAGACTTTGTTGAGAATCTTTGCATCTGTGTTCATCAGAGAGATCGGCCTATAGTTTTCTTTTTTAAGTGAATCTTTATTAGGTTTTGTGATTAAGACGATATTAGCTTCATAGAAGGAATTTGGCAGTGTTCCTTCCTTTGCTATTTGATGGAACAGTTTAAGGAGTATTGGTATTATTATCTCCTTAAGTGTCTGGTAGAATTCTGTGCTGAATCCATCTGGCCCAGGACATTTTTTGGTGGGAAGATTCGAGATTACTTCTTCAATTTCCTTGTATGTTATAGGACTATTTAAATAATTCACAACTTCCTCATTCAATTTAGGTAGCTTGTGTTTACTTAGAAATTCATCCATCTCTTTTGTGTTGTCAAACTTCACAGAGTATAAGTTTTTGAAATATGATGTTATAATTCTCTGGATTTCTTGGGTATCCGTAGTGATAACTCCATGTTCATTTCTAATTTTGTTGATTTGGGTTTTCTCTCTCTTGCTTTTGGCAAATTTAGCTAGGGGTGTATCAATCTTATTGATTTTTTCAAAGAACCAGCTTTTTGACTGGTTGATTTTTGCTATTGTTTTCTTAGTCTTGATTTCAGATATTTCTCCCCTTATTTTGCTAATCTCCTCTCTTCTACTACTTTTGGGATCACATTGCTCAAGTTTCTCCAAAGCCTTAAGCTGCATCGTTAAATTATTTATTTCTGATGTTTCCGATTTTCTGATGTAGGCATTAAGAGCTATGAACTTACCTCTTAGAACAGCTTTCATTGGGTCCAAGAGATTTTGGTAAGTTGTATTTTCATTTTCGTTCACTTTCAGGAAATCTTGAATTTCCTGTTTAATTTCTTCCTGAATCCAGTTCTCATTCAGCATCATATTGTTAAGTTTCCAGGAGTTAGTGTATTTTCTCTTGTTTGTTGTGTTGTTGTGGATGTCCAGCTTTAGGCCGTGGTGGTCTGATAGGGCACAGGCTAGAATTTCGACTTTTTTGTATTTGTGTAGATTCATTTTGTGGCCCAATATGTGATCTATTTTGGAAAAAGTTCTGTGTGCTGCTGAGAAAAATGTGTATTCTTTGGTGCGTAGGTGAAAAGTTCGATAGAGATCTGTAAGGTCCATTTCAGTAAAGGTTTGGTTAAGCTCCAAAGTGTCTTTATTAAGCTTTTGACTTGTTGAGAGGGCGGTGTTGAAATCCCCGAGAATTATCGTTTGGGGGTTGATTTCTTGCTTTAGACGCTGTAGGTTTTCTTAATGAATGTGGAGGGGCCCATATTGGGTGCATATATGTTCAGTATTGTGAAGTCTTCCTGGTGAATTGTACCTGTGACTAAAATGTAGTATCCATCCATGTCTCTTAAAATTTTCTTTGGTTTGAAGTCCACTTTGTCTGAAAGCATAATTGCTACCCCTGCCTGTTTCCTGGTTCCATTAGCTTGCAAGATTTTGGACCAGCCTTTCATTCCTAGGACATGCCTATCTTTTGTGGTGAGATGAGTTTCCTGAAGGCAGCAGATTGTTGGATTGTGCTTTTTTAATCCAAGTTTGTAATCTATGTCTCTTAATCAGTGAGTTAATGCCGTTGACATTTAATGTTATAATGGAGAAATTATTTTTAATTCTTGACATTTTTTATGTTTAGTAGATTTTGTAAGCATGATGTTTGATATTTATATTTTGTTGGTATTATACTTCCCTTCTGTCCTCCTGGATACGCTTGTTCTTTTCTTCAAGCTTGAGTATCATTTCTAGCATTTTTTGAAGGCCTGGTTTGGTAGACATGTATCCCTTCAAGTTGTCTTTGTGCTGAAAAACTTTTCTTTCTCCCTCAATCATGACAGATAGTTTTGCCGGGTATATCAGTCTGGGTTGGCATTTTTGCTCATTTAATACTTGAAGTATGTCTCTCCAAGCTCTTCTTGCTTTTACTGTTTCCATTGAGTAGTCATTTTTTATTCTCTCCCTCAATCATGACAGATAGTTTTGCCGGGTATATAAGTCTGGGTTGGCATTTTTGCTCATTTAATACTTGAAGTTTGTCTCTCCAATCTCTTCTTTCTTTTACTGTTTCCATTGAGTAGTCATTTTTTTCTAATAGGTTTAACTTTAAAAGTGACTTGCTTTTTTTCTCTTGAAGCTCTCAGCACCTTTTCTTTGTCTTGAATATGGAGTGTTTTGACTATTATTTGCCGTGGCGATTTTCTATTTTGGTCATATCTGTTTGGAGTGCGAAATGCCTCTTGTATTTGGAATGGCCTCTCATTCTTTATTTGTGGGAAGTTTTCATTTATGATGAATTGAAATATTTCCTCAGGTGTGGTATTTTGGGATTCTTGTTCTGGTATTCCATGAATGCGCATGTTAGGTTTCTTTAGGGTGTCCCATATTTCTTGAATGCTCCTCTCCAGTATCTTTTTGGCTTTTAACAATCTCTTCCATTGAGCTGATTAATTCTCCTACTTTGTCTTCAAGATCTGAGATTCTATTTTCTGCCTCATTTGTTCTGCTGATAAGACTCTCTGTTGAGTTTTGGGTTGAAGATAACTTATCTCTTAGTTCAATTTTAAACTCTGCCTGAGACTGTTTTACCTGCTCTATACCTATTTTTGTTTCTTGAAGTATTTTTCTCAACTCCTCCAGGTTCCTGTTGTGTTCCTGTTCAAAGTGGTTGACACGGTTATTTAACTCTTCTCGGATTTCCTCTTTCATATTATTAATCATGGTAATGATCATACTCTGAAAGTTGTTATGTTGGGTCTGGCTTTCATGGCTATTTTCTATGGATTTGTTCTGGTCGCAATCCATCGTTATGGGATTGATTCTTTTGGTGGGAGATTGTTCTTGGGTTTTGTTTCTTGTGGATCTGCACTTTGACTTGTACATTGTTGTTTTGTTTTTTAGGACCTTTCAGTTTCTGTGTGTTTTTCACTGAACCGATGTAGTTGGTATTGTTACACCTGCCAGTTGTTACTAGTGCTTGCCTTGGATTGGGTATGCTTGTGTATTGGTATTGTTATATCCTAGATGAGACTACTAGGATGTTAGTACGTCAGTTAAGTAACCAGGGGATGAATATAAGTATGGTAGTGCACTTTTACGATCTAGTGTCTTGGTGAAACGTGAGGGTGGGTGGTGTAGTCCCTGGAGTTGTATGTTTTTGGGGTGGCTGTATGTGGAAGCTGACCTACAACATTGATACTAGAAACGATCAGTAAGGTGAGAGAAAAGAAAAAAAAAAGGTTTACTTATCTTTAGGCTGGATGTGAAGAGTCTCGCATGTGATACAATGGTTGTAGTGAAGTCCAGATGTATGGCCTGTGTTCTCTTTGTTCCTTAGAGTTTTGCTTGAGTTTCCTTTGGACTCTATTGAATTCTAAGTAGCAGTGTGTCTTCCGTGGACCACGTGCGTAGGTCCCCGGTGGACCAGAGAGGCAGAGGGCTTGATGTTGATGGCAGAATTCTTCACCTGCGACCTGGGGGGGGGGCGGAGGGGTGCGGGGGCGGGAGAGCACGAGGGGCTGGTGTCCAGGGCGGGGGCCCGGAGGCTAAGCCGGGCGCGGGTGCTGCTGGCCAGGCGGCTCGGCTCCGGGGTGGGGGGCTGGGCTGGGAGGGGCTCACTCTTACCTGGGCGCTGGTCGGGGTTCGGCACAGAGGGGGTGCTGGGGGCAAAGCCGGCGGCCGCACGCGCAGGTGCTGCTGGCCGGGTGGCTCAGCTCCGGGGTCAAAAGAAAAATTTTCTACTGATATAATGTGACTTGTTTTTGTTTAAAATTAAGAGATGAAATAATAGATGTTAAATTATCATTTGAGTGAAACCCATGACTCCATTCCTATCATATCTATGTGCCTTTTAATATTATTTAAAGTATATCAATTATATTTCATAGCTTGATATTACTTTACTGTGCTGCCAACTTGAATCAAGCTTAAAGTTCTTTGTCTTTCCATGGTTAACCTGTGAAATCAAATTTATTTAGGCAATTGGGTTTTGTGATTTGGAATAATTTTTGTAATTATATCATTTGATATTCAAGTGTAAACCATTCAAGATTTAAAAAAAAATCTTTAAAATATGTTTTTCTACTTCAGTTGGCTTTTAATTAGTTAATAAATATTTTTCTCATAGATATTTTTAAATTAATGGTAGTAGGCTGTGTTTTATCACTTTTATGTTATTTATTTTACACATTAATGAAAGGTAATGAAGGTAAGGAAGTCATTATTCTCAGTTGGTGAACCACAAGCGTGATTCTTGAAGCACATGCTATTATCTTTTAATTCTTATTGAATATATTAAGGAAATATTAAAGAAAATCATATTCTTTTAAGAGTATAATCAGCATGATCAAATAATCAAAACATCTAACAGAAGACAGGTCTGGATGTTCATACACTTGAAATACAGCATATCA
Source organism: Typhlomys cinereus (assembly GCA_023101885.1). NCBI lineage: Eukaryota > Metazoa > Chordata > Mammalia > Rodentia > Platacanthomyidae > Typhlomys > Typhlomys cinereus. Next base: position 3,099,316 of record JALPQD010000235.1, on the reverse strand, counting down.
GCATATTGTTTGGGTGAGAGCAGACCTAATGGATAGGTGCAGTCGTGGGAGTGCCAGGAGAGCAGAAGAGCTGTCTCTTCCTGAGGCTCCAATTAGCCTTGAGACTTCCCAAGGGGACCTAGCAGCTGGGTCCTCAGATCTCATTTGTGGTAATTGAATCAAATGGTTATTCATGAATCATTCAACACCAGTGGAAATATAATTAACAGTATTGGTTTAGATTAATCATTTTAGGTGGGAAGTCTCTCAGGGAGTCAAGCAGGAAATCCATCACACTGTCCATTTCAAAACAAACACACACACACACACACACACACACACACACACACACACACACTTAAAATTCCCAGTCTTTTCATGTATGGCTCTATTTCACCTCCACATAGAGAATTTTGTTCATGTGTATGTGTGTTTGTGGTGTTCACCTGTATGTGAACATGTGTGTACACATGTGTGGGGACCCAAGATTAGTATGGGAATTCATCCTTAGTCATTCTTCTATTGTATTTCTTGAGGCAAGGTTTCCCAATCAAACAGGAGCTCACAAATATGGATTGCCTTGATAGCCAGATAACTGTAGGGATTCACAGTTACCACCTGCCAATGCTCAAATTAGAGACAGAGTGCCACACTTAGCCAAAATCTAGGTGGAATGAGGGCAGCCAAAACCCAGATCTTTCTGCAAGTGCACTAAGAATTTTAACTACTGAACTAGCTCCCCAACTCCAATACACAGGCTTTTCCTTCCTGATTTTGGTAATATGAGTCATTATTACTTCATGAAATTCTAATATTTTCTCAATATCTCTATTAAATGCTGAGTTAATAATTACATGGTAGAATCAAATGTACTTTAAGGAAGAGAAAAAACATTGCTAAGGATTACCAAATTCTATCCACCAATTCAGAAAAAATAAGCAGAGACAAAGTATTTTTCATTCTTAAGAGATGGGCAGGTACCATATTTAATGCTTTGATTTTACATTTGAAGCTCTCTAGAAATTTGAAGTTGCTGAGAAGAATTATTATGGAAATTAATTTTCAAGATTTCTGATAAGTTTTAGATCTGAAAAAATGGCTATAACTATGAAACACTTCACCACTTAAAGTGTCAGCATCCATGTTAAATGTTCTGGAAAATATATATAGCTGCCGGATACATAGCAAATACCCCATTAAACTTTCTGAACAAAATTGAGCAAAAGTGCTAACATGTGTGATTATAGAAATAGAAAGATAGTGGATTAGAAAGAATTTTAAACAGCTTTGATAGTATTTATCAAATCATCATTATGGTATCCAGAAAATTTTAGGTTTTTTGAGAATTAAAAATGTGGACACACAAGAAGAATTCATGTTCTACCAAAATTTCATCTTAATAGAGTTATGAATGAAAGACTCTGTATGTCTTGGGTATTGTCTGTTTACATATGAAGAGAGAAAAACATGTTTGCAAACATGAGATAGAACAGCAGCTACTTAGGCTGAACTAAAGACATGTAATTGAGAACCAGCGATGATGTGTCTTTCTATAGTAGTCAAATCAAATGAAGGTTAAGATAAATGAGGTGTTTACTTTCAGATTACATTAGAGATAGACTGGGCAAATAAACACCTAATAAAAGAACACAGGGAAAGATATTTGGATTTTCTTTGTGAAGAGTAATATTGCTCAAGTGAATGATCATAAAGTAGTATATCTTTATTAGGCAACCCCTGAATTATTTCTTTAAAAATTCTAGTCATGTAATGCTACTGGTACTTGTTGTATAAATGAGAAGGCCACCAAGGCACTAAGACCTGAAGTAACCAAACCATGATGTCCAAGAACTATGTGAGGAAGACAGGCTTGAAAATCACATATATTAACTTTTCACACTGTAGGCTGACAAGTTATATCAACTGATTAGATGAGAAATTAGCAACAGGGTAAATTGGCAAATTCAACCCTACTCTGTTATCATAATTGTGTTCACCTTTCTGTTTGGTACAAATAAGCCCAGGATTGCAATGAAAAGCTAGCAACCAGTCAATAGCTTTACGGTCATTGCTTAGGAAACCAGATATCCAGGATAAACTGCTAAGATAATTAGTGTCATTATTATCTAGAGAACATATAGATGCAGAATAATGTCTGAAGATATATCTAAAGGCTGTTATCTGAAAAAAACTGAAGAGAAGACCATCTCTCAGAATGGGTAACAGTTTCCAGTGGTGGCCCAAGGATAAAGAGGAGTGAGTTCACTTGCCTGTGAATTACTCACCTGTGGATACATTCTTCTGAGTGAAATGAGGGTTTGTCCCTCTTCCTTCTCCTCCTCCACTCTTCCTCTTTTTCGTGCTGCTGTCTCCTCTGTTCTATGCTGACATCGGACTTCAGTTTTTCGCCCTTAGAAAGTAATAGTCCAAAAGCCAAAGACTACAGAAATTTTCAAGACATTTACTATCAGACTGGGACAGGGGAAACATTCAGAATTAAAGCTGAGCAACTACCACATTTTCAATATTTCCAGTGGGTAGATGGACATGATTAGGTTGACTCAATAGTCACTATTATGCATTTCAATCTAACATCCCTTTTTTGTTACACACAGGAGCACACACAAACACACATACATATACACATGCACACATATGCACACTATGGGCTCTGTTGTTCTAAAAAACAACAAATATAGGTGTCTTTGTGATGTGCTTGAATTTTTTGTGGATACATTACTATTGCACCAAACAACTCCGATCTTATGACTTCAAACAATGAAAATACATTCTTATACCCTGGAAGCAAACAATCCAAAATGAAATTCATTGAACTAAGGTTAGGACTTGGAAGGGTCACAATTCTTTCTGGAAATGGCGAGTGTTACATATTTGTGCTCAACTCACTTTCTTTTCATTTTCAGTCCAGGAAGGTACCTCTTGGAATGATGTCCAAGTTAAGTTAAGTTGGATTTTTTCAAGCTCTAGGAAGCTAATCTAGAATCTCTCACCAATGTAATCAGAGGCGTTCCAGCTCCTGTGAAGCTGACAATCAAATTTTTTATCACAGACATGTCAAATATGCAATATTTGAAACTACCTTGAGATAAAGAAATATGATTATTGTGACTATAGGGTGACTTTTTACTCTTAATCTTGAGATTTTTTTCCCTTTAGACTTGCTTGTTTTTGTTTCCTTCACAATCTATATAGTTTAACATAAAAATTTGAAATTCTTTTTTTCTAATGGATGATAACTAATCCCTATTGCTCATAATTTTTCTTCATTGAACTACTTCTACTGAATTAACTTCTTTTATCAGCAACTCAACAAATAATTTCTCTCTTGGCTACTTTCAGTTTAAATAGCCTGGTGATTCATGCAATACTTTACAACCATTATGATGAATGTAGTGAATTATAACAATGTTTCTCATATTCAGTGCTTAAATGAAAAGTGTCTTTAGTTTCAAATCAATACTCATTTGAAATCCTTGAGAAGTAGTTTACAAAATAACTTGGATAGGAATTTAATGCACCGTTAAATAGCCTTGCATTAGGTGAGACGGAGACAGGAGCACAATGAGGATCTGGTTCAGAAGGAAAGGCTCTCTTGGGGCACTAAGACTGCTCAAGAAAGAGCCTAACTTCTCAGAGATTACAAAAAAAATAGAAAATGACAACCAATTATGATGATTTGGGTGACAGTAAAAGAAACATTTTCTGAGAAGAGACAGAAAACTCTTCCTTCTCTTTCTCCTGCTAGTCTCCCCACAAATGTTTATTCAACAAGATGAAGGTCAGTTTACTGATGTCTCAATTTGGTGGCACCTTTTCTGAACATTTTTCTCAGTATTTCTCTATTTTGGCAATAACCCTTTTCAGGATTATTGTGCAAATTATTAATCTCTTATTTCTCCCAATTAAAAATAAGCTAATCCATAGAATTTGTAGTAGCTTTATGCAAAGAGGCACACTAAGAGAATGATTAAACATGGAGAATGTGCTGAAACCACAAATATCAAGCTGTGCTTAGTACCCTCCCCTCTCATTTCACACACTGACTCACACTGAATCACTCCCTAGATCAAATTCACCGCAGGTGTATTAAATATTCCCAGGAGCAAGACTGGGTAATATTAATAGGATTAAGACTACATCATAAAATCAAATTGAGTAAATTTGTAGATCTCAAGTACAGATTTTTAACTATCTTGTGAAAAGTAATATGAAAGTCAAAGAAAAAAATTTGGTTAGGAATTTAGCTGAGAGCTGATGAGAGGATTCGGTGGGTAAATGTGCTTGCTGTGCCCGTCTGGCAAAACAACACCATCCCTGGACTCCATGTAGAGGTAGGTAAAGAAAGAGACTGGGATCCTTAGGGTTCTCTGCTTATTCCCACATGTGCATTGTAGGATGAGCAGCCCTCCCCAAGGTAAGAATAGCAGCAATTATTGAAGAAGCTAGCTGAAATCAAACAGGAAGCAATGTAGAATTGATGAGAAAAGTCAGGAATACAATAGATAGAGCATCATCAATATATCTAGAATGATCTCAGGAATCCAAGAGGTGTAAGGTTTATCTCTGACCACTCATTAGTGATTCTAGAAAGGTGTAGTGACTAGATAGATGGAACCTGGGAATTTCAAAAACAGTAGAGAAATAGCTTTGAAATCATTATTCTCCATTTAATATCCTCTCCTCCATTTATGGTTTCTTTAGTTTGTATTTACAGAAGGAAAAACATCCAAGTAGAAGACAGGATTGAGAAATCTGAAGAAACGTTCTATTCTTAAGTTTAGTGTCTTACAGTAAAAAACACCAAATACTAAGTACTAGTGCATGATCAGAATGGGGAGTCAGATCTGCATTATGAGACTAACGTTTTGAAATTTCAATTGGGGTTAATATCTATAAAAATCTTGTTGACCTTGGACTTGATAGTGGAGGACACTAAGGGAAGAATAGAGACTAGCAAGTTTATTGTGACAGAATGAACTGATGAACTTGTTGATAGTTGGAGAGCAGTTATTAATCATGTCATGTTTATTGATATTGCCACTTAACCTAACATACTTGGCAATATAGTTTCTGTGCAATAAAAGCTAAGACGTGAATTAGCTGTCCTCATTTCTTATATTTTAGAACCGAGTAACATCCCATTTTCTTTCTAATTTTACTGAAAAGAGAAGGAAATTGAGAAGGCTAAATATTTTGTGAGCCATCTTCCCTTTTCACAGTGCCACATTATCCTCAGCAGATGCCCTTTAAGGAGCTTGTAAAATCAGATGTGTTACAAGAAACTTAGGCTACAGGTAGGCAGTTATTGAATAGCATGATCTTTTCCTTTCACTTTGTCCAAACATTTCACTTATGCTAAGACAGACACTTATAGACTTTTCCTTCCCCTACTATTTCCTGGCTTTAAAGAGTGGGTGTCTATAGATGCTTCATTTATTTTGAAGTTTGAGTCAAGTCCCTGGGATTATGCTATAGATAACTGAAAGGTGAAAATCATTCTGTTTCCCCAGATGCCCTAGAAAACTTTGATAATTTATGATTTCTGATATATGGAAGCCGCAAGGGTGATTTGGAAGGAATCACATTTCATGCCGGCTTCCAGGAAGGCAGAAGTCCCATAGGCCTCCTGAATTTTATAGCATAGGCCTGTGATTTGGTAGATAATAGAATGACAATATGACTCCAGGGACGCTGGGAAAGGCAAGCTTCTCTGTGTCACTCCAGTTGCTCATTATGGTTTGTAGAGACAAGAAAGAAATACTGGATGGATAGGAACAGTATTATTGAGGAGTTAAGAGAATATTTTTATTCAGGCAAATATTATTTATGAAATCATCATAAACTATACCTTCTGTTCTGTGCCAGTTTAGACAGAGCAAAACTTCACCATGGAATGGGCTGGCAGATCCCAAGCAACAATTAACTGTGTTAAGTTTATATTGAACAGAATATTCCCTGGTGCTGTCTAAAGTCCCAAATGGCAGTAGCGATGACAGGAAGTTCCAATGTTAGCAAAGTAAGGAAATGACAATGATATCTCCATAAAATACTTCTGAATGAGATTCAAAACAAAGTTCTAGAGGTAGTAAGAATTCAAGAATTTCTCCCAATCAGAAGCAAGAATGTGTTATCAATAAATACGAGTTCATAAAAATAGAAAAAATATAAAAAATAATTCGTAGAAAATTGTGATATTTATAAAACTGGACTGTAATATGACTGCTTTTACCCTGCAAGAGTGATACAGGTTGAAAAGAGAAAATAATTTATTGTCTACTCTTCAAAGCATGAATAAGCACTTTAAAAATATTTGCAGAGGAGCCAGGAGAAAAAAAAATGATGATCAGTTGGGTGTTTATTGGGAAATTATCTCCAGGAAGCATAAGGAATTTCATCTACAATATGAGCACCAGGCAGAGTAACTAAAACCTAGGCTGGTCATAGAGACTAGTTCTGACTGGAAAAATTTCTTGATTGTAAATACTTAGGCAGGAATCATTTCCTTGGCTTTGCAAACATAAAGCAAAATAATATCCTGGGTTTCATTCCCTTGTGGTTTCAGAAGACAGTTGGATTTCTCCAAATGGCCAGCTAAACCTTACAACGATAGGCTTGGTTCACTACAATCCTTTTGGCAAGCTTGAATAGACATTAGCTGAAAGAGAAGACTTACATCTAAATAGAATTTATCAAGAAACCAGTCCAACTTACATGGTTGCATGATTTTATCACACAAATGTTACCAGTACAATTAAAATGTTTGTGCTGGATTATTTTAATTTTCATTACTCTATGTAAATTTAATTTTAAAATCAATTAATCAAATTCATTAATCATATTTAATGTGTAAATTCACCATGCTTGCACCTATCCTACCATACTAGATAGTTGTGACTACATAATCAGAGTTTTAACATAGAGGAATTTCTGTTTCAGACAGGGTTTTATTTAACATTCGCTGACCTAGGTGTGTTTGCCCATTTCCTTGTCTCAGGCATTCCTTTGATCATTTGTGCATCATTTATTTTCTCCGTGATCAATTCATTCTAGATTTATCTTATTTTCTTATTGTTATCAGCATAAAAGAGGGCTTATGTCAGGCAGACATGAATGGACATTTTACATTAGTGCTTTACACATTGTTGCTATTTAATTCTTGAGTATGATGTCCTTGCACTCATGATGGGTTACTTAACATTATTAAGAGTAAACATTGATTTCTTTTGATTGTCAACTGGTTGATCAGTCTTTAACCTTAATTGCTATAAGCTTATTCCTCCAAAATTCTATCAAACATAAGACTTCTTCTGAAAAGACTGTGCTTGGCAAATAATTTTACATCCGTGCTGTCTTTCTCAGCAAATTCTTAATTCTTTATTTATACTCAATGTATAAACATATACTAGTATTTTCGTGAATAAACTTGTCTTCTATTTAACTAATTCACGATATATACCTGGCTTCTTCATCATGTACAAATTGAGCTTCCCTTTTGAACATAATACTGACATACTTTTTTTTTAGAGAATTTTTTTATTTATTTATACAATTGTGCATGTGTGCGAATGTATGTGCGCGCGTGTGTGTCTGTGTGTGTGTAGAACCACGGACGAATTCGGGAACCACCATGGACGCCTCCACCTCCTTCTGCCCCGGGATTCACAGGCTCCGCCCTACCAGGACCAGAAGCGCAGGCCGCCCCCGCTTCTGCCTGGCGTCTATACGTGGGATCTGGGATCCGAACTCAGGACCTTCCACCTGCAAGGCAGAGGCTTAACCCCTGAGCCACCTCTCCAGCCCCATACTGACATACTTTTTGATTGCAGTAATTTTTAGAGTTTCAAAAAGGAATACAATGAATTTATGACATTTTTACACCTCCATTCCAAATCCAACCCCCTCTTTTCCCCATTCCAACCATTCCATTTCCCTTTAAGTCTCCCTCCTGTTTACATGTATACTCTCACATGTGAACTAATGTGTTTCATCTTTATCCTAGTTGTGTCATGGTAAAACGGAACTTTCTCGGCGCCACTCCCCATGCTATAGGAGCCATGCATGCTTGGCATTGGGAGGAGAAGATTCCAGATGGTATTCCTTGAGCAGAACATAGTCTGCTTCCTGATGGAATGTGCCTGAGCACTGGCTGGAGAATTAATTAGATCAGTGGTATACCGTTGAAGAAAGCATCTTCCCTTCTCCCCCACCAACAACCAGCATTAACCATCAGCAGTCCCTCAAGGAAGCATGGGCTCACATGAGTTCTTTGCCTTCCCATGGCGAAATGTTAACAGGCCAAGTATTTGTTATGGGGAACATGAAGGCATAGACCTGTTCCCTTGTGACGACAGTTGCAGGCAGAGACCTCTTCCCATTAGTGAGAGATTAATGCCTCCTGCTTGTTTTGTTCACCAGACTGTTCTTTATCCTGGCTCAGACTGTTCCTGGGGCCGAGGTATTCTTTCTACAATCCTTTCACTGCTTATCTTAAGACCACTGAGGAATTTATCCATGTATCACAAGGCTAGTGACATAACCTATAGTACATACTTAACTCTACCTGGAGTTACCATATCTGTCCCCATAAATTAGGTGTCATTTCTGCTTTTTTTTTTTTTTTTGCTAACCTAGATAAGTTTTAAGATGTGTATGTTTAACAAATTCCTATAAAGAATTTAGTTGTGCCATTTCCTGGTTTTGAGTTATAAGTATTTGTGCTTGCTGCAAATAAAGTTAGCTTTGGATCAAGATGTTTCTCCTTCTGATCAGCCTGCTTTTCATTTCCACCACTCCTCCTCATGATTCCTGTGGATAGCATGGGCCTGCACTGGTTCATGGGCACTTTGTAAGTCTTTTAAAGGTACACAGAGCTGTAGTATGTTCACAGATACAACATCCCTGCAACACCCCAGGAGATAATATCTGCCTGTACCTCTATACCCATTTCAGGCTCTGCCAACTTTACTATCCCTCTTTTATTATGTTCTTAAACATTGGTCAAGGAGGGGGCAATTTAGAGGTCATTTTAAAGGAGCTTGAGAAATGTAGTTGATTGTATATCCAAGAGATTAAGAGAGCTAAAAATGGTAAGAAGTTCAGTACCACGTAAAAATATAAAGGTTTTATGAATCTTTTCATCTTGGTTTAGACTAGGATACTGTAATTGTATTTTGTGGTTCTCCAGTAATTATTGTATATATAAGTGTTTGAATTGAGTTTGAGATGATAATCCAGCACACACTTCTACTTAAAATAATTAATGTTGTTCTTTGGCATTTTCATTCAGGGACAACCCAGCATTGGATGCTATAGTACATAATTGAAAAAAACCTGAAACAATTTCCAGATACTCAGATGAACAGGTCAGAAGGGGACTGATCTACAGTTGAAAAATAGCAGAAAGCTAGCGACAACACTTTGAACAAGAATCTTCAGGGCTGAAAAATGAGCAGAACAAGCCACAAAAACAGCCATAGGCATTTAAGAAACCCAAGAGTATAATGCAACAGAATAATGTGTTTTTAATCCTCTCTTAGGAGGCTTTGATATCATCCATTGTAACAAGAGACCATTGTATGCTTTTACAGAGCTTGCGATCCATTCCTGTGTGTTCTTACTACTAAGAAAACCTGCAAACTCATCAAAAGATTTCAGTTTTGAGTCTAGATTTAAGTACATTCCACAGAAATACAGTGAATTTAATACCAAAATTCTATCCAGGGGCCTAGAACTTCTGCCCAGCACAGCATTGGGAGCAAACACCCACCTGCTCAACCCACCTCTCCCATGCCTGGAGCCCAGCTCAGCTCTGGCCAGATAGGAAAGGATCTCAACATCCAGACGGAATTGCAGCCTAACATAGTAGAATAGCAATGAAATAGATTGCCGCCGAACCAGAAGGCAGAATACCAGGACCCAGCAATGCTCACCCAAAATGGAGCCAATCAAGTCTCTCCACATCCCAAGGATCAGGGAACCATTTAGAAAAGGGGGTTGTAAACATGGCAACATCTTCCCATTGGGCAAGACATTCCATGCAAGACAAGGCTGCTGCAACCAGGAGCTCACTGCTATGAGACCTCTTTTTACTAGACCTACACAATGACTGACACATCGACATGCCCCCATACACTAACAAGGGTCTCAGGAGAAATAATTAAAAGCAGTGGGAACTAGGGCTAGACAGGTGAAAAGGAGTGCCCTTAACAGTGGGTCTGTCCAAGGAGGGGCTACTTGGTCTGTCATAGAGACCTGAAACCCCACTGGAGCAGAAATCTAAAAATAACCCTGGGACCCACAGAAACAGACAGATGGGAAGGTAGGAATAGGATGGATTAATGAAGGGAGTGGTGAGAAGGATGGAGGGTAGGGAAGGAAGGGGAAGGAGAGGGATATTTATGTAAGTCTTACAGTATTCATATAAGACTAGAAAAAAAAGAAAAAATATCTATCCAACAAATGGCTCAAAAATTCGACATTCTATTTGATAGCTGAAATCATTTAAAAAATGGATTCTAAGTGTTATATTGTCTACTATGTATCTTTGCTTCTACAAAGCATTAATTTATTAAGAAATTTTGGCTTTTTCTTCCTCCCGCCTGCCTGACCATCTGACCCTGCTCCCAGTCCTCCATCCCAGGTTCGCCCAGCCCCCAGGTGGCCCCTTGTCCCAGCACCTCGCACCAGCCAGCCTGAGCGACACCCAGACTGCCTCCCTCTGGTTTTGCCTGGGCAATGCCCTGGCCCCAGCCCCTTTCTTCCTCCCGGTCACCTGTCTGCCCCACAAGACAGGATTTGCTCACATTCCTCCATCCCTGGAGTTTGGGTGGGCCACTAAGCCATGTCCCAGGTCCCAAATGAAGAATTCTGGCATCAACATCAGCCCCTCTGCCTCTCTGGCCCACGGGGGATCCATACACGTGGTCTATGGAGACACACTGCTACTCAGAATTCAATAGAGTCCAAACGAAAGTCAAGCAATGTTCTAAGGGTCAAAGGCCATATATCTGAAGACCTCTACTATCATTTTATCACAAGGGAGAGATTCTTCACATCCAGCCCAAAGATAAGTAAACCTCTTTTTCTCACCTTACTGTTCCTTTCTAGTATTAATCACTGTAGATTAACTTTTCTATACAGCCACCCCAAAAACATATACAACTCCAGGGATTACACCACTCACCCTCATATATCACCAAGATACTAAATCGTAAAAGTGCACTAGCATACTAATATTCACCACCTGTCTACTTAACCTGACTTAACTGATGTACTAACAGCCTAATAGCCTCATCTAGGAAATAACAATAACAAAAGACAAACATACCCAACTACAAGGCAAGCACTAATAATAACTGCCCAAGTGTAGTAATACCAACTAAATCAATCAGTCAAAAACACACAGAAAATGAAAGATCTTAAAAGACAAAATAAAAATGCCCAAGTCAAAGTGCAGATCCATGAGAAACAAAACCCAAGAGATCAATCTCCCACTGAAAGAATTAACCCCATAATGATGGATTCCAACCAGAACAAATTCACAGAAAATAGCCAAGGAAGCCAGACACAAGATAACGACTTTCAAAGTATGATCATTATCATGATTAATACTATGAAAGAGGAAATCTGAGAGGAGTTAAACAAGCACATCAGCCACTTCAAACAGGAACAAAACAGGCACTTGGAGGAGTTGAGAAAAACAGTTCAAGAGACAAAAATAGACATACAGCAGTTAAAACAGTCTCAGGCAGAGTTTAAAATCTAACTAAAGGAGAAGTTATTTTCTTTTTTTTAATTTAATACATTTTTTATTATAATTTCAGCTCATACAAACTTAATAGGTATACCAGTTCCCTCCCTCCCTCCTCCTCCCCACAAACCCCCTGCTCCCCCTCCCCTCACCCCTCCCTCCGCATCCCTCAGTGCCTCCAACCCCAATTCCCAGAGAGTCCTTTCTTGTGCATGCTTGACTCTCCCCTGGGCCCTCCTCTCCCATGACGTACAAGGACCCAGTGGCATTTCCCTGAACCCTTTCCCGTGTTCCCCTTAAGCATAGGAACACTACTGTGGCTCTCAATGCCTTGCCTCCAAGGATCTTGGTGCCTTTAGCAGATGCTAGACTTTGTGAGGTCAATAGTGTGTTGGACATTGCACCGGGCATGCAATATCCAATTATGATTGCTTCGGCCCTAACTTGTATGGAGTATCTTGTAAATCATTGCTCCTCCCATCCTTTTGCTTTTACACTCTTTCTGCCCCCTCTTCAACAAATGTCCCTGAGCTTAAGGATGGGGAGAGATTAGTCTGGCCTAGTTCTAGGTGGTTGATATAGAGTCTTTGAAATTCTGGATTGTGGTTTGTTGATTTTTCTTTTGCAGTTTTGCTGCTCCTGCAATGCCCTTCACTCCATCCTGCTGGGCACTATATGTCACCCCCTGGCCAGAGACAAAAAGCTGTTAAACTGGAGTCTTATTATAAGAGCACATTCAAGGGTAGATGTAATAAAAGCATGAAACCTCAGTGAGGGAGGGGTCAATCATCCATTTGTAAATGGTTACTTTTTACCTGCCAGTCTACATGCCCTCCCTTTCTGTTGAGATCATTATCCCCTTAGTTGTAAATGATCAGGAACGAACATCTGTGAACTTAACCAGGTGTCACATTACTTCCTTGCAGTCCTTCATGGAGGTCTATTTTCTCTACTGTAACATGGTCAATTCTCCCCTTGTTTCAGGTGTGACCCTCCAACCCCATCCCTCCTGTTCATACTCCTTGCAATTACTGAAGATAATACATAGATTTACCTACAAGTGTCTCAAGGTGGGCCGGGTGGTTTCAATACTAGGAGACACCTATTAGGGAGTACATATTACACTTAATTTTCTGGATGTGGGATACCTCACTTAATATAATTTTTTCTAATGACATCCATTTCCCGGCAAATTCCAGTAATTCATCCTTTTTGATAGCTGAGTAGTACTCCATTGTATAGATGTACCACCTTTTCCTTATCCACTCGTCAACTGTTGGGCATTTGGGCTGATTCCATGACTTTGGTATTGTAAACAGTGCTGCTATGAACATGGTCGTGCTTGTGCTATCGAGGTGAACCTCTGCTGCATGGGGGGTTATTCCCAAAAGTAGAATAGCAGGGTCATATGGCATTTCAATCTTTACTTTCTTTAAGAATCTCCAGACGGCTCGCCAGAGTGGCTGTATGAGCCTGCATTCCCACCAGCAATGTAGGAGAGTTCCCCTCTCTCCACATCCTCTACAGCATTTGTCGTTGTTTGCATTGTGGATTTTTGCAATCCTGACTGGGGTGAGATGATATCTCAGGGAAGTTTTTTATTTACAATTCCCTGACGGCTAAGGAAGTGGAACATTTTTAAAGATATTTGTTACACATTTTAATTTCACCCCTGGTAAAGTTTCTTTTAAGTTCCAGGGACCATTTTTTAATTGGGCCATTGGTTTCCTTGGTGTTTAGTTTTCTAAGTTCTTTGTGCACTCTGGACAGCAGAGCTCTATCAGATGTGTGGTTAGTGAAGATTTTCTCCCATTCTGTGGGTTGCCTTTGAACTTGTGTTACAATCTCTTTATCTGAACAGAAGCTCTTTAATTTCACAAGATCCCAACTGTTGAGAGTTGGTAGCAGTGACTGTGCCATTGGATGTCTGTTTAGAAAATGTTGGCCTAGCCCATTCAGCTCGAGGGAGTTCCGTATCCTTTCAACTATGGTTTTATAGTCTCTGGTCTGATATCAAGGTCCTTGATCCATTTGGAGTTAAGTCTTGCACATGGTGACAAGCACGGGTCCAGCTTTAATCTTCTGCATGTACAGATCCAGTTTTGTCAGCACCATTTGTTGAAGATGCTGTTCTTTTTCCATTGGATTCTTTGGGCTCCTTTGTCAAAGACCAAATGGCTGTAATTTTTGGGGCTTATATCTGGGTTTTCAAGCCTTATCCATTGATCTGTGTGCCAATTTTGGAGCTAGTAACAGGCTGTCTTTATAACTATGGATTTGTAGTATAGAATTAAGTTTGGTGTGGTAATACCTCCAGCAGTGTTTTTGTTACTCAGGATTGTCTTTGCTATCCTGGGTCTTTTGTGTCTCCATATGAACTTTGAGATTGTTTGGTCAACTTCTTTGAAGAATTGCTTTGGAATTTTAATTGGTGTAGTATTGAATCTGTATATTGCCTTTGGTAGAATGGTCATTTTTACGATGTTGATTCTGCCAATCCAGGAACATGGGAGGTCTTTCCATCTTCTGGTGTCTTCTGCTATTTCTTTCTTTAGGGCTTTAAAATTTTTGTTGTGAATGTCTTTAACCTCCTTGATTAGGTTTATACCAAGGTATTTCATTTTTTTAGGAGCTATAGTAAATGGGATTGTTTCTCTCAAGGCTTTTTCACTTCTTTCATTCTGGGCATATAGGAAGGCCTCTGATTTTTGCACATTTATTTTGTATCCTGCCACACTGCTGAACTTCTCAACTAGTTCCAGGAGCTTCCTGGTGGTGTTTTTGGGATCACTCAGGTATAAGATCATGTCATCTGCAAATAGGGATAGCTTGACTTCTTCCTTGCTGATTTGAATCCCTCTTATGTCCCTTTCTTGTCTTATGGCTTCAGCTAAGACTTCAAGTACAGTATTGAATAGAAGTGGTGAGAGTGGACAGCCTTGTCTAGTTCCTGATCAAAGTGGGAATGCTTCCAATTGTTCCCCATTGAGTATAATCCTTGCTGTGGGCTTGTTGTATACAGCTTTTATTATATTGATAAAGGTTCCTTCCATTCCTACTGTCTCTAGCGTTTTGATCATAAAAGGCTGTTGGATCTTGTCAAAAGCTTTTTCTTCATCTATCGAGAGTATCATGTGGTCTTGGACTTTGGACTGGTTTACATGATGAATTACATTTATTTATTTTTTATAATTATTATTATTATTTATTCAACTGTGCGCATGTGTGTGTGTGTGTGTGTGTGTGTGTGTGTGTGTATGTGTAGAACCACAGACGAATTTGCGAACCACCATGGATGCCTCCACCTCCTTCTGCCCCGGGATTCACAGGCTCCGCCCTACCAGGACCAGAAGCTCAGGCTGCCCGGCTTCCGCCTGGCGTCTATACATGGGATCCGGGATCCGAACTCAGGACCTTCCACCTGCAAGGTGGAGGCTTAACCCCTGAGCCACCTCTCCAGCCCTAAATTACATTTATTGATTTGCATATGTTGAACCAACCTTGTGTGCCGGGGATGAAGCCTACTTGGTCCCCATGAATGATCTTTTTAATGTGTTTTTGAATCCGATTTGCTAAGATTTGTTGAGAATCTTTGCATCTGTGTTCATCAGAGAGATCGGCCTATAGTTTTCTTTTTTAAGTGAATCTTTATTAGGTTTTGGGATTAAAACTATATTAGCTTCATAGAAAGAATTTGGTAGTCCTCCTTCCTTTGCTATTTGATGGATCAGTTTAAGGAGTATTGGTGTTATTAACTCCTTAAATGTCTGTTAGAACTCTGTGCTGAATCCATCTGGTCCAGGACATTTTTTGGTGGGAAGATTTGAGATTATTTCTTCAATTTCCTTATATGTTATAGGACTATTTATATAATTCACAACTTCCTGATTCAATTTAGGTAAGTTGTGTTTACTTAGAAATTCATCCATCTCTTTTGTGTTGTCAAACTTCACAGAGTACAAGTTTTTGAAATATGATGTTATAATTCTCTGGATTTCTTGGGTATCAGTAGTGATTACTCCATGTTCATTTCTAATTTTGTTGATTTGGGTTTTCTTTCTCTTGCTTTTGGCAAATTTAGCTAGGGGTGTATCAATCTTATTGATTTTTTTCAAAGAACCAACTTCTTGACTCGTTGATTTTTTCTATCATTTTCTTAATCTCAATTTCAGATACTTCTCCCTTTATTTTGCTAATCACCTCTCTTCTACTACTTTTGGGATCAGATTCCTCTAGTTTCTGTAAAGATTTAAGCTGCATTGTTGTTTATTTCTGATGTTTCCATTTTTTTGATGTAGGCATTAAGAGGTATGTGCTTACCTCTTAGAATAGCTTTCATTGTGTCCCAGAGATTTTGGTAAGTTGTATTTTCATTATCATTCGCTTTCAGGAAATCTTGAATTTCCTTTTTAATTTCTTCCTGAATCCAGTTCTCATTCAGCATCATATTGTTAAGTTTCCAGGAGTTAGTGTATTTTCTGTTGTTTTTTGTGTTGTGGATGTCCAGCTTTAGGCCATGGTAGTCTGACAGGGCACAAGTTAGAATTTCAACTTTTTTGTATATGTGTAGATTCATTTTGTGGCCCAGTATGTGATCTATTTTGGAGAAAGTTCTGTGTGCTGCTGAGAAAAATGTGTATTCTTTGATGTGTGGGTGAAAAGTTCGACAGAGATCTGTAAGGTCCATTTCTTTAAGGGTTTGATTAAGTTCCAAAGTGTCTCTGTTAAGCTTTTGACCTGTTGATCTATCCCATGTTGAGAGGGCGGTGTTGAAGTTCCCAAGAATTACCTTTTGGAGGTTGATTTCTTGCTTTAGACACTGTAGGGTTCTTAATGAATGTGGAGGGGCCCATATTAGGTGCATATATGTTCAGTATTGTGAATTCTTCCTGGTGAATTGTACCTGTGACTAAAATGTAGTATCCATCCATGTCTCTTAAAATTTTCTTTAGTTTGAAGTCCACTTTGTCTGATATCATAATGGCTACCCCTGCCTGTTTTCTGCTTCCATTAGCTTGTAGAGTTGTTCACCAGCCTTTTATTTTTAGGGCATGCCTATCTTTTGTGGTGAGATGGGTTTCCTGCAGGCAGGAGATTGATGGATTGTGATTTTTAATCCAAATTTGTAATATGTGTCTCTTGATCGGTGAGTTAATTCCATTAACATTTAGTGTTATAATGGAGAAACTATTTTTAATTCCAGACATTTATTATGTTTAGTAGTTTTCATAAGTAAATTGCTTCACATTTAATGGTGTTATACTTGCCTTCTGTTCTCCTGGATATGCCTGTTTTTTTCTTTACTCTTGAGTATCATTGGTAGCAATTTTTGAAGGCCTGGTTTGGTGGACATGTATCCCTTCAAGTTGTCTTTGTGCTGGAAGATTTTTCTTTCTCCCTCGATCATGACAGATAGTTTTGCAGGGTAAATCAGCCTGGGTTGACATTTTTGCTCATTCAATACTTGAAGTATGTCTCTCCCAGCTCTTCTTGCTTTTACTGTTTCGACTGAGAAGTCATTTGTTATTTAATAGGTTTACCTTTAAAAGTGACTTGTTTTTTCTCCCTTGAAGCTCTCAGCACCAGTTCTTTATCTTGAATGTGGAGTGTTTTGACTATTATTTGCAGTGGTGAGCTTCTGTTTTGGTCATATCTGTTTGAGGTGCAGAATGCCTCTTGTATATGGATGGGCCTCTCTTTTTATAGATGAGGAAAGTTTTCCTTGATGATCCTTTGCCAAATTTCCTCAGGGGTGGTATTTTGAGAATCTTGCTCTGATATTCCGTGAATGCGCATGTTGGGCTTCTCCAGGGTGTCCCATATCTCCTGGATATTTCTCTCAAGTATCTTTTTGGCTTTAACAACCTCTTCCATTGAGCTGGTTCATACTCCCACTTTATCTTCAAGGTCTGAAATTCTGTTTTCTGCTTCCTTAGTTCTGCTGATAAGACTCTCTGTGGAGTTCTGGGTTGAAGATAACTTATCTTTTAGCTCAGTTTTAAACTCTACTTGAGTCTGCTTTAACTGCTCTATGCCAGTTTGTATTTCTTGCACTGTTTTTTTCAACTCCTCCAAGTATCTGTTGTGTTCCTCTTCAAAGCGATTGATTCGATTATTTAATTCCTCCCAGATTTCCTCTTTCATAGTATTGAACATGGTAATGATCATATTTTGAAGGCTGTTATCCTGGGTTAGACTTTCTTGGACATTTTCCATGGGTTTGTTCTGGTTGGAGTCTAACATTATGGGATTAATTCCTTCAGTGGGAGATTTGTTTACTTGAGTGTTGTTTCTCATGGATTTGTACTTTGACTTTGGCATTGTCGTTTTAACTCTTAGGATCTTTCAATTTCTGTGTGTTTTTCATTAAACTGAATTATTTGGCCTGGGGTTTTGGGGGTGGGAGGAGACGGAGCTTACCTAAGTTGAGGTGAGTCCAGGCTGGACCCTGGCGGTGGAGTGGGGGAAGGAGGGATGGGGCATTGGCGGGGCGCTATTTAACCTGGGGGGGACTTGGGGCGGGGCCAGGATGCAGAGGGCGTGTTCTCCTCCTCCCATAGGCCCTGTGAGGTGGCTGCAGGCTGGATGCTGGGAGGAGCTGGGTCCTTGGGCGGCCTGGAGTTCTGGGGGTGGGCGGGGACCGAGCTTACCTAGGTCGGGAGGTGAGGCCTGGCTGGACCGAGCCTGCGTCCTGGGCAGCAGAGTGGAGGGAAGGGGAGAAGTTATTTTCAACCCAAAACTCAACTGAGAGTCTTATCAGCAGAACTAACAAAGTGGAAAATAGAATTTCAGATCTTGAAGACAAAGTGGGAGAATTAACAGCTCAATGGAAGAGATTGTTAAAGCTAAAAAGGTACTTGAGAGGAATATTCAAGAGATATGGGACACCCTGAAGAAGCTGAACATGCACATTCATGGAATAGGAGAACAAGAATCCCAAAATACCACACCTGAGGAAATTCTTCAAGTTATCATAAATGAAAACTTCCCTCAACTAAAGAATAAGAGGCCCATCCAAATACAAGAGGCATTTTGCACTCCAAATAGATATGACCAAAATAGAAAATCACCACGACAAATAATAGTCAAAACACACCAAAATCAAGAGAAGGAAAAGATGCTGAGCGCTTTAAGAGAAAAAAAGCAAGTCATTTTTAAAGGTAAACATATTAAAATAACAAATGATTTCTCAGTGGAAACAGTAAAAGCAAGAAGAGCTTGGAGAGACATACTTCAAGTATTAAATGAGCAAAAATGCATCCCAGACTGATATACCCAGCAAAACTATCTGTCATGATTGAGGGAGAAAGAAATGTGTTCCAGCACAAAGACAAATTGAAGGGATACATGTCTACCAAACCAAGCCTTCAAAAAATGCTATAAATGATACTCAAACTTGAAGAAAAAAACAAGCATATCTAGGGGGACAGAAGGGAAGTATAATACCACCAAAACATAAGTGTCAAACAATATGCTTACAAAATCCACTATATATAAAAATGTCCATAATTAAAAATTATTTCTCCATTATAACATTAAATGTCAATAGTATTAACTCACAATCAAGAGACACAGATTACAAACTTGGATTAAAAACCACAACCCATCAAGCTGCTGCCTTCAGGAAACTCATCTCACCACAAAAGATAGGCAGGCACATCCTAAAAATGAAAGGCTGGTCCAAAATTCTGCAAGCTAATGGAACCAGGAAACAGGCAGGGGTGGCCATTATGCTGTCAGACAAAGTGGACTTCAAACCAAAAAAAATCATAAGAGACACAGATGAATGCTACATTTTAGTCACAGGTACAATTCAACAGGAAGACCACAATACTGAACATATATGCACCCAATACAGGCCATTCCACATTCATTAAGAACACCCTACAGCATCTAAAGTGAGAAATCAACCTCCAAATGATAATTCTTGGGGATTTCAACATGGCCCCCTCAACATGGGATAGATCAACAGGTCAAAAGCTTAACAGAGATACTTTGGAAACTAAACAAACCCTTAAATAAGTGGACCTTACAGATCTGTATTGAACTTTTCATCCACACACCAAATTTTTCTCAGCAGCACATGGAACCTTCTCCAAAATAGATCACATATTGGGCCACAAAACGAATCTCCACATATACAGGAAAGTTGAAATTCTAGGCTGTGTCCTATCAGACCACACGGCCTACAGCTGGACATCCACAATACAACAAACAAGAGAAAATACACTAACTCCTGGAAACTTAACACTATAACGCTGAATGAGAACTGGATTCAGGAAGAAATTAAAAAGGAAATTCAAGATTTCCTGAAAGCGAATGATAATGAAAATACAACTTACCAAAATCTCTGGGACACAATGAAAGCTGTCCTAAGAGGTAAGTTCATAGCTCTTAATGTCTACATCAAAAAAAAAAAAAAAAAAAAGGAAACATCAGAAATAAATAACTTAACAATGCAGCTTAAATCTAGAGAAACTAGAGCAATCAAATCCCAAAAGCAGTAGAAGACAGACTAGCAAAATAAGGGGAGAAATATCCGAAATCAAGATTAGGAGAACAATAGAGAAAATCAATCAGTCAAAAGCTGTCTTTTGAAAAAATCAGTAAGATTGATACACCCCTAGCTAAATTAACCAAAAGTAAGAGAGAAAACCCAAATTAACAAAATTAGAAATGAAAATGGAATTATCACTAGTGATACCCAAGAAATCCAGAGAATTATAACGTACTATTTCAAAAACTTTTGCTCTGTGAAATTTGACAAGAGAAAAGAGATGGATGAATTTCTAAATAAACACAACTTACCTAAATTGGATTAGGAAGTTGTGAATTATTTAAATAATCCTGTAATATATGACAAAATTGAGGAAGTAATCTCGAATCTTAACTACCAAAAAATGTCCTGGACCAGGTGGATTCAGCACAGAGTTCTACCAGACATTTAAGGAGCTAATAACACCAATATTCCTTAAACTGTTCCATCAAATAGCAAAGGAAGGACCACTACCAAATTCCTTCTATGAAGCTAATATCATCTTAATCCCAAAACCTAATAAGGACACACTTAAAAAATCTACAGGCCAATCTCTCTGATGAACACAGATGCAAAGATTCTCAACAAACTCTTAGCAAATCAGATTAAAAAATATAAAAATGATTATTCACAGGGATCAAGTAGGATTTATCCCCGGCACACAAGTTTGGTTCAACATATGCAAATCAATTAATGTAGTACACCATATAAACCAGTCCAAAGTCCAAGACTACATGATATTCTCAATAGATGCAGAAAAAGCTTTTGACAAGATCCAATGGTCTTTTATGATAAAAACCCTAGAGACAGTTGGAATGGAAAGAACCTTTATCAATATAATAAAAGCAGTATACAACAAGCCAACAGCAAAAATAATACTCAATGGGGAAAAACTTGAAGCATTCCCACTTCGATCAGCAACTAGACAAGGCTGTCCACTCTCACCACTTATATTCAATATTATTCTTAACGTCTTAGCTGAAGCCATAAGGCAAGAAAGGGACATAAAAGGGATTCAAATCAGCAAGGAAGAAGTCAAGCTATCCCTATTTGCAGATGACATGATCTTATAACTAAGTGATCCCAAAAACTCCACCAGGAAGCTCCTGGAACTAATTGAGAAGTTCAGCAGGGTGGCAGGATACAAAATAAATGTGCAAAAATCAGAGGCCTTCCTATATGCCCAGAATGAAAGAAGTGAAAAAGCCTTGAGAGAAACAATCCCATTTACTATAGCCCCTAAAAAAATGAAATACCTTGGTATAAACCTAACCAAGGAGGTAAAAGACCTTTACAATGAAAACTTTAAAACCCTAAAGAGAGAAATTGCAGGAGACACCAGAAGATGGAAAGACCTCCCATGTTCCTGGATTGGCAGAATCAACATCATAATAATGACCATCCTACCAAAGGCAATATAAATATTCAGTGCTATACCAGTTAAAATCCCAAAGCAATTCTTTAATGAGGTTGACCAAACAATCTCAAAATTCATGTGGAGGCACAAAAGATCCAGGATAGCACAAACAATACTGAGTAACAAAACACGGCAGGAGGTATCACCATACCAAACCTTAGTCTATACTACAAATCCATAGTTATAAAAACAGTCCAAAATAGACACACAGATCAATGGATAAGATTTGAATACTCAGATATAAGCCCGCACAACTACAGCCATTTGATCTTTGACAAAGGGGCCCAAAAAATCCAATGGAAAAAGAAAAGTATCTTCAACAAATGGTGCTGGAAAACTGAAATTCCACATGCAGAGATTAAAACTGGACCCGTTGTTGTCACCATGTACAAGAATTAATTCCAAATAGATCAAGGACTCGATATAAGGCCAGAGACTCTAGAAACCATAGTTGAAACGGTCAGGAACTCTCTCGAGATGATTGGGCTAGGCCAACAGTTCCTAAACGGACATCCAATATCACAGTCACTACAACCAACTCTCAACATTTGGGATCTTGTGAAAATAAAGAGCTTTTGTTCAGATAAAGAGACTGTAACCTGAGCACAAAGGTAATCCACAGAATGGAAGAAAATCTTCACTAACCACATATCTGATAGAGCTCTATTATCCAGAGTGCACAAAAACTTAGAAAACAAAACATCAAGGAAACAAATGGAACAATTAAAAATGGGCCCTGGAACTTAAAAGAAACTTTACCATGGATGAAATTCTAATGTTTAACAAATATCTTAAAAAATGCTCCACATCCTTAGCAATCAGGGAAATGCAAATCAAAACTTCCCTGAGATATCATGTCACCCCAGTCAGGATGGCAAAAATCCATAATACAAACAACAACAAATGTGGAGAGAGGGGAACTCTCCTACATAGCTGGTAGGAATGCAGCCTCAAACAACCACTCTGGCGAGCTGTCTGGAGATCCTTAAATAATAAAGATTGTAATGCCATATGACCCTGCTATTCCACTTTTGGGAATAACCCCCCATACAGCAAAAATTGACCTCGATAGCACAAGCACGACCATGTTCATAGCAGCACTGTTTACAATAGCAGTCGTGGAATCAACCCAAATGTCCAACAGTTGACGAGTGGATAAGGAAAAGTGGTACATCTATACAATGGAGTACTACTCAGCCATCAAAAATGATGACTTAATGAGATTTGCCGGGAAATGGATGTCATTAGAAACAATTATATTGAGTGAAGTATCCCAAACCCAGAAAATTAAGCTCCGTATGTACTCCTTAATAGGTCAATCCTAGTACCAAACCCACTTAGAGACACTCAAGGATAAATCTCTGTGATACCTACAGTAATTGCAATGATTATGAACAGGAGGAATGAGGAAGGAGGGCCACACCAGAAACAAGGAGAGAGGGGACCATGTTACAGCAGAGAAAATAGGCCACCACCAAGGACTGCAAGTAAGTAATGAGACATCTGGTTAAGTTCACAGACTTTCCTTCCTGATCATTTGCAACTGATGGAGTATGATCTTACCAGAATGGTAGGGCATAGTCTGGCAGATAAAAAATAACCATTTTGTAAATGGGTCATTGACCCCTCCCTCACCGCGGTTTCCTACTTTTATTACATCTACCTTTGAATATACGCTTATAAAAGACTCTAGTTTAACAGGTTTTTATCTCTGGCCAGGGGGTGACATCCAATACCCATCAGGATGGAGTGAAGGGCATTGCAGGAGCAGCAAAACTGCAAAAGAAAAATCAACAAACCACAATCCAGAACTTCAGAGACTCTATATCAACCACCCGGAACTAGGCCAGCCTAATGTCTCCCCATCTTGCAGTTCAGGTAAATGTGCAGAAGAAGGCGTAGTAAGATTGTAAGAGCACAAGGACGGGAGGAGTAATGATATGCACGGTACTCCACACAAGTTAGGACTGAAGCAATCATAATTGGACTTTGCATGCCCTGTGCAATGTCCAACACGTTATTGACCCCACAAAGTCTAGCATGAGCTAAAGGCACTAGGATCCTTGGAGGCAAGGGATTGACAGCCACAGTAGTGTTTCTATGCTTAAGGGGAACACAGGAAAAGGTTCTGGGAAATGCCACTGGGTCCTTGCATCTCATCAGAGAGGAGGACCCAGAGGAGAGTTTGGCATGCACATTAAAGGATGCTCTGGGGATGGGAGGGGGAGGCACTGGGGAATAAGGAGAGAGGTGGGAGGGCAGGGGACCGATGTACCTGTTAAGTTTGTAAGAGTGGAAATAAAAAAAATAATAATATTAAAAAACAAAATTTTGGATAATCACAAATCTTCCTCCTTAGATTTAATACCAATCTTGAGCCTTATGATTGGACTTTATTAGGTTTAGGTAATAGATTAAGTATTACCAGTGAACTGTTATTTTTATAAATATCATAACAGAAATATTTAATTTTAATAGCTTTTGAGATGCTAAAGATTGAAACTTTTAAAGAGAGTTCAAAAATTGACATATTTTACTTTTGTTTTTAGGTCTTTGTTGAGGAGAACTGAAGTTATTAATATCACTGATCCAACAACACTTGAGTGAAGAATGCAGTCTCTCATACTTGGACCTAAGTTTTTACATTGTCAAAAGATTAACAAGTTCATATCACAAGTTCACATAAATTTTATCATCTCTTAATGTTTTGTGCTACAAAAGTTAGTAAAAGTAAATGGAAACATCTTAACAAGTATGAAAATTCTTTCAATTATTTGAAAATAATATAATTTCCAAAGTTTATTTTTTCTTAAATCTCAAGAATTTGTTTATTTGGGCAATTTTAATTTTTTAATTTAATAAAAGTAAAATTCTGTAGTAAATAGCAATGTCTAAGCAATAGTGGTCTTTTTTTCTCTTATGTCGCCAACATAGAGACACACCAAAACAATTTAGAGAACTAGGGATTTTTGCTGCTTATGATTCTTGTTTGTATTTCATCTAAATGGCCAGAAAGTTCATATACAGCATCAGAAGCTGAGGGGAAATAGCTATTCATGTCCAACAAAAACTAAGAGAGGAACATGGATTCTTACTTATATAGTACACCATTATAATTGTATGCCAAATTAATAAACCAGCTCTCACCAACTTATCTACTTACCCAGAGAATAGCCTCAGACACTATAGGCTGAGTCTTTCCATATCAATTATATAATTTCCTACAGGGTTTTGTCAGGCATTGCCAAAATTACTAATTCTTCAAAATGTGCCTAAAGGCTCAGCTTCCTATTGTCTATTTGGCATTGGCACAAAACTGTCACAAAAATGACATTTTAAGACTAAGAAAATGCGCTTAGTATTTTATAGCACAAAAGAAACACTGACTATATTTATTATTATATATTATTTTTGTCAGTTTGTCTTATGACACATTGTGATTAGTTTGAGGAATTAATTCCATAAACATATTTGCATATTAGATGGCTGTTCAATTGCAGTGCAATTGATATTCTCCTAAGTCATTTTATAGATAATTTTTCTTGCTCCTGCAACTTAGGCTGCCACAGAGGTCCAGTCCCTTAATATGCAGGAACCCCTGAAGGGAGTGAGGGTAGAAAGGGAGGTGGGGGGAAAGGAAACAGACAAAAACTCATTTTGTTTGCATGTGAAAAATGCTTAATAAACATGGACTTGCATTATGAAGTATTTATTAAGTATAAACTTCATCACTTAAGACAATAAATGCAGAAATTCTTGGTTTTCTACATAGATGCACATTCTGAAACACACTTTTTTGTTCTTAAAAGTCTCTAAATCTTTTTGTAGTAACAATATTGACCTTAATAACCTAGTGTGAGATTTAAGGAAGGAAGGGGAAATTTCAGATAACATATACAAACAAGAAACACTCAACACTTATGTACACTTGAATGGATTTATATTGGAAATGATGCAATTTCATTCACTTAAAATTAAACAAAATAAAGTACAATGTACAAAAATACTTTTGATCTTGACTCAGAAATACCTTACATCTTTTAGAGGTTCAATAGAATAGGAATTTTTCATTATTTTTCAGAAAATTTTATGTGAATGATGTAAAATTATTGATGGATTTATCAATGACTATAACATTAATTTAATTATGCATATGTGGACTAAAATTCATAGATTTTTGTTGGCCAGAGCTCAGTGAATAACAAATATTGTAAAAGAAACCTGTACTTTGGTCCATTTTTCTTCTACTATAAGAACCATTATTCATTCCAGCTTAATTCAGAATAGAGAATAGTGGTTCTCTTTGCAGATGAGTGGGACGATTTATAGAGCTGAAAGGTTAATATTGTCATTCTCTTGGAATCTCTTTCTATATAGCCTTGAGCATTCTTTTCTGTACTTTTTAAAAAATGCTCATAGATTGCCATTGTTATCTGTGTCAATGATGTTGAAATCATAGAATGAAGGCTTTTACTTTTAAAATAAGACGTCATTGCCTTTCTTTCTTTCCTTTCGGTTCTATTTTAGCTTTCATTCATCATGAACATAAAGGAAACAGGTGAAAAATAAGGTCACTGCTTTTTGCATGGGAAAACTATCAGCGCCAATGATTTACAGCACTGTGTTTTTATTAGAAACACCTCAGATACTGTCTGTGAAATAACACAGGATGGCATAGTCATTTTCAATTTCCTGCTGCCTGGGACTCATATTCTTAGGTGGAATAAAGACAAAGTAATGTAAGCCACACATGCTGATTTCCTGTTTCTGAAAAGCTCCATCTCTGAGTTTGATTCATCATGGCAAGAGAAAAAATGTAATTTCCCCCACAAAATAGTGACTCTTTCACCAATATCAACTGGTGCTACTGGGCTTATAGCTGCTGCTTGTGGGAGTTTTTGTTAGGGACTCTCTTCAGAGACAAGATTGCAGAGTTTTTACGCATTTAACAAGTGGTATTACAGAGTGTGCCATGCAGCTTAGCAGTTTCTATAAATAGATTTTCTCCATATCTGAAATGGTAATACCATCTCCAATGTCTATCAATTCCCAATGAATTGAAATCATATTTCAGTGCAATAAATATTTAATCTGGGAAGATATGAAAATCTGGAATTGGAAGTAGGTTTTTGCCAATGTTTTCAAATCCATTTATGATTTTTGAGTTCTAGACTTTATTCATTTATGTTGGTCAATCCTTGAAGTTGAATGCTTCAACAGTCCCAATTTGCCAGTGAAGGTCAGAAGGATTCCTGGAGACTTACTAGTAGTTAGTGGTATTTGGAGACTAGAAGAGACTGCAAAAGAACATGGCTGATGAACTTGCAAACAGAGACAAGGTGCTAGGGCAAAAGCAAGACCCTTCCCCTTGGATTTCCTTTTAACTGGTTGCCACTAGTAGATGCCACCCATGTTTACATACCTACATTTAACATGGGTCTTCCAGCTTCAGAAAATCTCCTATAGGAGTGCCCAGTGGCTTGGTATAGTTCAGATTCGACCAACTTGAAAACTGAAATTAATGATTAAATAAAGAAATAATTTTTCTTCTTTTCTTATTAAAAGTGCATTTTAATAATATATACATATATATATGAATGTATCTACATGTTTATTAAATTCACAAAGAAATAAAACTATTCTTATGGAACAAATATTTAAAAGTGAACTTTGAAATTTTGATCTTCAGTAGCTATATAACTCTAAATTATTTTTAAAATTATATACATATATATGCCATTAATTGTTATAATTTATAATAAAAGTTTATGCCTACAATCCAGCTATTTTGCATGTTTGCTTTATGAGTGCATGCAAGTATCTCAAAAATGTGAAAAGGATACCAAGATAATTTGATAAAGCTTTTAACATAATAAGAACAGTATAGCATTTGAGCTTACGGACAGTCTTTATATTGTGTCAGCATGATTCTGGAAAAGTTCATCTGAAACTCTTCAGATGGTCTACAGGTATATCATCTGTTAAAGCGTTGCAATCCAAGTCCATAATCTCAAACTTATTTGAGCTATATATAACTTGAAATTTTGCAACTCAAAAGAAAAGAGCCCTGTTGTCCATATATTATATAATTGCATTTGTTATCTCACTTTTTACAATTAAGTATTAGAAGCAGAAACACATAATTCATTCAAATAAATGTGAATCATATTTGGCACAGAATATCTTTTCACATATCCATTCCTTGCCGAAAACAATTCCCATGATCTCCTCTGAATTACTACACGTCTCTGTGTCTACTTTTTGAAGGCCTGTCCCATGATTTTCATCATAGCACACTGTAAGAATGACTATTACATAAGATATCATTTTAAATTAACATGTAGGAAGGTTGTGTGATTAACAATATGGAACAACCAATATGATAATGATGTGTAGTGGTTACAGAAAATAAACATATGCATGTTTATATAAGGTACATCTTGGCTAATAAATCATCAAATGTCATCAAATACTTTGCTTGCTGTTGGTGTGCCATAAGGAAGATTATGTCATTCTTGTTGAAGTTTAAAAGTGTGCTAGTAAAACCTCATTTTTCCCTGTCTAGATGATGAGTTGTCATTTTTCAACAAATGTCCATATAAGAAAGACATTTGGCTTATGTTTTCATGGTCTCTGCATAGCTATGTATATTTTCTCAGACCACAATGAACATTACTTCAAATGACATCTAGATGGGGCTACGTGGCTCTCTGGCGCATATCTTTAAAAAGGATGGTGTCATAGAATTCATAGTATCACAAAAGAATTATTTCCATTTTAACTTTTACTGTTTCATAACACGGCCAGCATCATGTCATAGATCATGCAAACCATGCAGTTCACAAGTATTGTATAAGTTTTACCTTTTTATTTTGTAGATGAATAAACCAATATATTTTTAACATTGTGTGCTAATCCAAAATGATGACACTGTTCCACCTCTGTAATTAACTGAGATTAAATACTGTGAAGCATGTAAGTCAGGATCACACTGCTTCTAGGCACTGCAGGGAGTGTCGATTACCAAGACTTCCTCTCCCTAATTACAGCATTACCCAATATGTGCAATTTAAAAAGGATATAAAAAAATAAAAGGAAATGATTTGTTCTTTACATACAGAAAAATTATATGGCTAATATAAAGTGCCATTGAAGAAGCTTCAATGGTATACACAGCATAGAAAGATTTCTGAAAAAACAGAATGTGAACATGTTTAAGCATGTGCATAAACATGTGCATATTTTTCAATGAAGTGGAGAAAATCAAGGCTTAAAGATCTAAACAAGGAATGATGACAGTGTCTCACTGAGTAGAGAATGTCAGTCTTTTTACATTGTAAAAAAGTGGCAGAAACATAAATTCTGGTACAGGAAATGCAACAACAAAATTGAAAGATTCACTGGAGAGAAGCAGAAATAGACTTTGCATGACAGAACAAAATTATTCTGGAAGCATGAAGACAAAGCAACAGAGAGTACACAGACTGGAGAACTTCAAAAAGAAAAGCAAAGAGAAATGAAGAGCCTAACAGAAATGCTGAGCATCATGGATCCCAAAAGCATATTTAAAGGAGAATGCAAGGAAGACCATTAAATAAATCATGGCTGGAATTTGCTGTCAAGAAAAACATCATTCTCCACATATAAGAACTTCTGAAAATTTCAAACAGGATAAGCTCAAAGAGATACACTTAGGCATCATGGGCAAATTTTCCAAAGCAGCAACAAAAATGAATCATCACTTGCAAAGAAGAATACATGTGATCAACAGCAGATTTCTGGACAAAGACAAAGAAAGTGAGAGACTTAAGTTACTAAAAAATACAACACTTGTCATTCCAAATATTTTTTTCATTCCAAATATTTACATCCAGCAAAACAATACTGTGTGAAAGAAACTTAAATAGTGTGATTCTCAGTCATACACACTCACAGAAAATGGAGATAATCTGTTGCACACAGATCTGCATTACCAGAAATGCTAAATGTATTTCCTGGGGGTAAAATAAATTGATACCAAATTTGATGCTATATGACGTATGCTGCTGGTTAAGAAAGATATGGAAGTACCACAAACTAACTGATTATGCTACAGGAATTTCAAAGAAAATTATATGAATGATTACTAAATAAGGCATAATTATGTTTTATTCTTTTTCTCCACTAAACTGATAAGAAGCACAATTTCACAATTCATATATTCATGAAAATTACCAGTCTATAAGTATACATGGGTATTTGATGTGCTAGGCCAATAATTTCAGAAATGGCATGTGCTGGCCAATAACATCCCCCAAACAAGTGGCTGGGGACAGTAAAAACACACAGATATTGACTTATTCCATAGGAAGAGAAAAGACAGAAGAGCCTCAAATGTTGCTATAAATCACGCTTGTTCTTTCACTTCTGAACTTCTGTAGACCCAGTAGGATATGCAAAGTAATGCAGCAATGTAGTATTGAGTTAGTAGTATATGTACGCTAAGAGCGGCAATTAGTATTGTTTCTTTTTTCTTTTTGGAAAGCAATAACGTTATTGAGTGGAAAGCATCTATGTTCTCAAGAACTAAACCTTGCCTGCTAGAACTTCATCAATGAATTTCCATAGTCATTTAAAAAGATTTATTAAACAGTTTTTCATAAAATTGCACAGCAAGGTAATATTCTCTGTCTTATTTGAAGATGCCAATGTTTCCCGACAACAAAGAAAAAAAGAATGTATGAAACCCATAAACCATTAATGTCTTAAATGTTGACACAAAATCCTGAGCATATGCTTTACCATCAAGAAGTGGTGATTTCTCTATCCAGCACACAGGTGCTCGGGAGTAGTTAGCAAAGCAGCTCTAGTAACACATGACGAGACCTGCACACCGTGAAGAAGTGGTAAGCACTCCAGAGCTGCAAAACTGGATGAACATTTTAAAAATATCAATGACTATTATAGCACATAAAGAATACAAAGAAAGAATACAATAAATACAGAAAAGGTTGAAAAATTTCATGATGATTTGCAAAAACATATTTTAAAATGTAGGAATAAAATTAGTTTCCCAAAATTTAAAAAGGTTATCTGTGAAAAGAATCTATATACCAACATAATGGTGACAAACTGAAAATTTCATAAGTAATCATAAATAATAAAAATTCATAAATAATATGAATGTTTTTTCTCAATTATGTATCAGTTTACTGTGTTAATATTTTTCCTTTTTGTTTACTCAAGACTATGTCTTGGATTTTGGATACTCCTGCTTCAGTCTCCTACATGCTGGATTACAGCTATGTACAACCTCAGGCAATGTTTTATATAAGGGCAGTATTTCTGTTCTTATACTTTAATTTAATGTAACAAATATAGAAGATAGAGTATATTTATGAGAGAAAATAATGTTTCACCAATAAAAAATTTCTAAGACAATAATAAAGCTATTGGACTGGAGAGGGCAGAGATGACTCAGGGGTTAAGACTCTGCCTCACAAGCAGAAGGTCCTGAGATTGGATCCCAGGTCCACATCATTGCAGGAGCAGCAAAACTGCAAAAGAAAATCAACAAACCACAATCCAGAACTTCAGAGACTCTATATCATCCACATAGAACTAAGCCAGCCTAATCTCCCCCCATCCTGAAGCTCAGGGACATTTGCGGAAGAGGGGGCGGTAAGATTGTAAGAGCAAAAGGATAGGGGGAGCAATGATTTGAAGAGTCTCCACACTAGTTAGGGCTGAAGCAATCATAATAGGACTTTGCATGCCCTGCACCATGTCCATCACACTATTGACCTCACAAAGTCTAACATCGGCTAAAGGCAGCAATAGTGTTCCTATGCTTAAGGGGAACATGAGAAAGGGTTCAGGGAAATGCCACTGGGTCCTTGTACGTCATCGGAAAGGAGGACCAAGAGGAGAGTTAGGCATACACAATAAAGGACACTCTGGGAATTGGGGGGTAGGCACTGGGAGATGGGGAGGGAGGGAGGGGGAGCAGGGGGTTCGGGGGCAGGAGGAGGGGGCAGGGAACTGGTCTACCTATTAAGTTTGTATGAGCGGAAATGATAATAAAATGTTAAAAAATAAAACTAGATAATGAAAACTTTTAATTTTGGACCTTTAGCATTAATAAAATTAAGTCTATTTATATTATAAGACAAATTTAATAACTGTGGGAATAAAGATTGAAGGTTACAGTTGAAAAGTGATAGGTTTTGTGTCAACTTGATAAAGGATAAAGTGTCATTAAAAAAAAAAAAAAAAACACCAAGCAGAAATGGCTGAGGCCTACACTATTGGCCCTAGTGTGAAGGACCAAGGAAACTCCAGAACAAAGCAAAAAGGAGTAGAAGTAATCCAGGATGATTTCCGAAGTCACTCTTGGACCTCCATAGGAATACATAGTGCTCACACACACACACTAAAGAAAGAAAGAAAGAAAGAAAGAAAGAAAGAAAGAAAGAAAGAAAGAAAGAAAGAAAGAAAGAAAGAAAATTAAAGTATAATAAATCTATTTCTTCCCATAGTTGACATAATTTTATCTATTATAAAAATATTGCTAGAGCTAAAGACTTCAGAAATGATTAACATTAATTAATAAAAGATAAACACTCTGAAAATATATTCCTATGCACTAGCAATTTAAGAACAAAAATAAAATAATTCATTTACTATAATTTGAAAATGAAACAGAATAAGTACATTTTTCTGAAATGGCTTTTATACAGCAAATAATATGTGTTCATGTTAAGGCTTTAATAATAAGATGCCCAACATTTTCATGGATTAGTACTATAAAGATTAGAATACTTATCAGACTGACTTGCAACATCACATCTAACATAATCTCAAATGTTTGTTTTTCAGAAAGTGGTAGGCTCACTGTGAAATGAAAATGAATACACAAAGGACACAATATTGAAAACAATTTATGTTTTCAAAGTTCAATTATTTTTCACTTAAAAGCACAGTATAAAATCATAGTAATTAAGGCAGTGTTTTCCAACATAAACACAACACTCACTCATACCTCAATGAAATCCCGAAAGGATAATGATTATATTTAGAATATATAT
Source organism: Typhlomys cinereus (assembly GCA_023101885.1). NCBI lineage: Eukaryota > Metazoa > Chordata > Mammalia > Rodentia > Platacanthomyidae > Typhlomys > Typhlomys cinereus. The sequence goes on along the minus strand of JALPQD010000235.1, from coordinate 3,066,548 downwards.
ATATATATATATATATGTATAACATTGTGACTTATCTTTACACTTCATCAAAGAGGAGGGCCCAGAGGAAAGTTTGGCATACATATTAAAGGATGCTGCAAGGATGGGGGAGAGGAGGCACTGGGAGACAGGGAGAAGGAGGAGGAAAGAAAGGGGAAAAGGGGGGAGGAAGCTAGGAGATCCATGGAAGGGCGAAGGGAGAGAGGGGACCGGTGTACCTATTAATTTTGTATGAGTGTAAATAAATAAATAAATAAATAAATAAATAAAAATTGTGACTCATGTAACATGCAAATCACATTCGTTTCTTTGCTTTCCAAGAAAGAATTGGCATTAACTTTTTCCATTTGCTACATAAATTGTGACTTTTAATATAATTCATGTTTTATGATTCTAATGCTAATCTTTTGCCTATTTCATGTTCAACATGTATTTCAAAGGTATCATGTACTAACTACAATCTGATTAAAATGCCTTAAAGAGGCACTTGAGAAATGACATATGACTTATACAACTTGACTTTGAATCTACATAACCATCATATATAAGGCCAAACCTGATAGCATGGGCCTGTAATCCTAGATTTAGAAAGACAGAGATAGCAAGACCTCTGTTTGGCCAGCCACTATTATCATATCAATGAATTCCAGGTTCAATGAATGACCCTGTCTCAAAAATAAATGAATAGATAGATAGATAGATAGATAGATAGATAGATAGATAGATAGATAGAGAAAGAGAGACAGAGATAGAGAGATAGAGAGATAGATAAATAGATAGATAAGGTGGGAAACAATGGCGAAAAATGTCTCACAGTGACTTCTGATAGCCACACACATATACAAAGGCAACACTCACACATACTAATGCACAAACATACTCATGAAACTCAAAGACACACACACACACAAGCACCAACTTCAGACAGAGCTTAGGAAAATGCAATGAAACTGAATGTTTCCATCATCAATGGGTATATTTGAAAAAAAATCTTGCTAATTCCACATTCTCTGCCATTACTAGATCTATCTGTAGAATCATTTTTCATATTGCATATTGTAAACAGAGAACTGTGACTTAGTTTTCTTAATTCTAAACTTTTAGCAAGTCTATGCGTTGTCACTATATGGCATCAAAGGCATAAAAATAGCTCAAATTACCTTTGGAAAAATTCTTGCCTACTTTGTTTTAGGTAAAAACCTCTATTACCATATTTTGCAGATATGGCAAATCACTGATATTCAGAGGACTGTGTGAATTTCTGCTCAATATATGAACTTTTTCCTTTGACTCCTCTCTACTTCCTTTTCTTTTTATCAACTATTGTATGACCTAAAAAAGGAAGATTCTATGCTATCTTATCAGATGTGCTTGGAGACTCAGAAAAAGAGCAGCCTGTGGAGCCATGAGAGACAACTACCAAAGAAATCAAGGGAGAATTGTTTTGATGATAAAGATATTCCATGAAAATTGTAGCATATTATACCACAAGATTGAACCTGTGCTATATTTTTTATCTCTTTTTAATACACTAACATTCCTTTTTGGTGATATTGTACTAAAGGAATCATAACTGATTGCTCTAACAAATTGGTCATATGATCATATGTGGATATGGATCTTATGATAGAGTCCCTGAACTACCCTCTCTGTGCAATGGCTTCCCTTATGAATGGTATCAGATCATGTGACTTTTTTGACTACTAGAAATTTTCAACATGACACAACATCCCCTTGTCCATGAACATTAAGAATTAGCAGTTTTGATTCTTGTCCCCTTGAGATCTCAGAGTTATCATGTGAATAGTTCAGCCACTATGGTATCAGTGTGGAAATATCCCTAGGCTACGTGGAGTAATGAAGACCACTAATATCTCAATGTCCCAGTGTCTCAATGACCCTGAGATCTTTCCATTCCCATATATCACCCATGGAAACTGCATAAAAATTTAAGTAATGCCCTTCAAAGCTTCTTCCACCAGTAATTACTAAGGTTTTGGCTGCACCGCCTAGATGATATCATGAATCTCCCAATTATATTTGCTTACTAGAGATCATAGAATTTTCTCAATTATTCTCTATTAAATAATGCTGTCCTTCGAACAATATTTTCAAATGCTATTAAATAACATACAATAAAATACTCATTATCATTTTATCTTCATTAAAATATTTTTGTGAAAATCGTCATTGCTTTCATTAAAGAATTAGCTCTTGTTCAATTTTGTCCATCTATGTAAAGTACTCTAAACATTCACTATGCAGCACTTGTTTTATCTGACTCTTGCTATGTAAAGCAAGTTGGCATCAAGTTTAGAGAACACTGCTCTGTCTCTCTCACAAACACTAGTTCATGTCCTTTTTAAAAAAAAAAAACGATTCATTTAGTGTGTGTGTGTGTGTGTGTGTGTGTGTGTGTGTGTCTGTGTGTGTATGTTTGTGTCCCTGTGGTTGACTAAGGGTGATTTCAGTAATCCTCCTGATTGGTTCTGCCTCCTTTTTGTTTCCCAGGATCTGCTCATCAGGACCGGAAGTGTAAATCTCCACCATTTCTGCCTGGTGTTTTTATGTGTGATTTGGAATCTGAACTCAGGACCTTCTGTTTGTGAAGCAGAGTCTTAACCACTGAGCCATCTCTCCAGCTCGTGTCTTTCATTTATGAAAGTACTGGAGAACTGAATGAAGCACCATGAATTCATTTAAAAACTATAATATATAGCTGAAATTATCTTGAACCAGTGGGCTAGCATCATTTTTCCATAGGTTGTCAGATTCTCTAATAGTTACATGTCCTTCTGTTTCAGAGTGAGACTTGGAAAATATGCTTAATAGTGCTTCACATTTTGTCTTAACAACTTCAAAAAAACAATAAAATATTACCAACTACAATTACAGGGGAACAAAAGCATGCAAGGGCTATACTTGTGCTTAAGATATTAAATAGTAACCAGGAAAGAAGAAAATAGATGGTAATTGTACAAAACATGTTTCATACAAAAACATTTTAAATATTGATACTGAGCTCACAGTAAGATGAGAAGATGCATGGTCAGGGAGCTAAAGCAGTCAGCAATTCTGAGTGAGGATGAGAAATTAGACATAATTATTGTTGTCCAACTCCAATGTACAGATGATTTTTGGCAATCAGCCTGGGACAGGCAGTCAATGGGATGTGAGTCATTTTCAAATGATGTATTATTTGGCCAAGTACACACAAGAGTAATTGCTGAAACCTGAGCTTGTCTGAGTTCCATTATTTTTCCCCAGTAGTATTCTGGCAGACACCCCAACCTTTTCTGTGATGGTCAGCAAAGTCAATGACTAAAAATTCCATCTGAGTCACCCTGAGCTTACAAACCTCTGCTCCAGTGACTCTACTTCCACTTGAGAATTTTGTTGAAATTCTTGCTCCTGACACAGACACTAGCATCTCTCTACACAAAGGGTGAAGACTAAATGAGTGAAGGATTTCCCTTTGGAGTACTGAAATAAGGTCAGTCTTTCTGTCTCTCTGTCTCACTGTCTCTCTTCCCATTCTCAGATTAAATAAATGATATATTTAAAAAACTCAATAAAATATTCCAGCACTATATTGTATGTAATGTGGTACATTCTAAAGACCAGGAAATCGAGTGGTTTATTTAAAGATTCCAAAAATGTAAATAACAAAAATCAATGATCAAGAGTTTACACAGAGAGGTGTAAGTTCTGACCTAGAATTATTGAGACTTCAGGATGGCTTCGATTAAATATTGATGACTACAGAAGAGGATGTTGGAATGAATGATGCTGTCTACAGTCATCAGGTCCTCATCAAGAGTTTAGGCAGCATTAAAGAGTAGGAACTGATTCCATCCTGGCTGACAGGCAGCGATGTACTAAATGCTGATTGCATTGTTTGTTATAAGTGGGCGTCAGCTAACATTTCTATTCATGTGGCCCTTCCCTGTTGTTACTGTGAAGTGAAGATGATTTCCTGGTATTACATGGGACATCTCTTCACCATGATTATTACTATAGAAGATATTAATGCTTTTCAATATATATCGTCTTCATTAAATTCACATTGCTGTTTTGGGTTCCACATGTACTGTTTAGAAAGGAGTTGGACCAGATTTGTTGGTTGTGTTCTGAGAAGTACTAGATTTAAGGGAATTGATTATGAATCATTTTACTTACTGGTTTTCATGATCTTTTCTGTAGAAAGCAGCCACATGGGTAAGAAAGAATTATCTGTTCAATTGTCCATTGCCTGGGAAGATGGAGTTGGCTTGTGACGTGTGAAGAATCCAAAAGAAAATAAACTAGTGGAATAATCTCAAGCCTTCTAGAACATCCAATTCAAAGTTTTCCTTTCTATACTCTTCTCTTCCTTCTTTTCCTTCTCCTCTTCTTCCTCCCCATTCTCTTCATTTTCTCCTCTCCTTTCAGATTTATTGCCTATATTCCGTCCCTTTATTGAGAAAAGGTTTTAGGTTCTTCTGATTACATCAAAAAAGCACAAAGTAAAGTGTTGAAAGCACAGTTTAAAATGCCTTGAAATGCCACACCTTCCTCTGTAAACTGTTCTCATGATATAATAGGAAAAAATAGAACCTTTGACCCTTTTTAGGCAGGGCTTTATCTGTATGGATAAACTTGCTTATGAAGATAAAATCTAATGTAAATCTAAATGGAGTATAATGATTCTATTTTAATTCCTATTGAGTTTTGTGTTTTAGATTGTCCTTGCGAAGTTAGTATAAGCAGCTAAACCTACTGATCATCAAGTTCTTAACAATAAAAGGTCCTGGTTTAACACAATTTCTAATGCTTCAGACCACCTCTTAGGAAATATTTCTTTATGATAATTTCTTAAGGTATAGCTAATAAAGGAAACTTTCTGAGCCATAATATGTAAGAAGCTCAAAAGACTAAGACAGCACTAAACACTTCTCCTATTTCTCATAATTAGTATCCAGAGATGAATTTAAATCTCTGTGATCCAATTTCACTAATATAGCACATTATGAAGCATCAGGACTACATGTATAAGGTATCTTATTTAAAAAAATCCTGAAAGATATATTGTAGAAGAGTTATTAATTAAAATATGAGTTATGGTAGAGTAGATTTTAAAATTTCTAGGGAACATAGATCATAAAAATCCATGATGAGGCAATAGCATTCATATGAATACAGACACATGATGGAGAAAGAGACAGAGAGAGAAAGAGAGAGAGAGGAGGGGAGAAATATTCACATAGGAATGATTCCAAATTCATTGATTATATAGCAATGTATATATAACAATCTATCAGGATATCCAAATCATTTTCTGTCTCCATTCAATCAATCTCAATCAATTATAAAATCAGAGTACTTTAGCTTGATGTATAGAATGTATCAAGAGCCTTTGTCTGTGGTGATCAATGTATGCAAAATAATTACCACAGAATATGGCCTATGTTGGTGATCAATAAATGTTTCCTTTTACTTATCATATTTTTTTCTGATTTAATGTTTTATATACAGAGAGAGAAGGGGGGAAGTGATATAATATTGTCATATCATATTGTATCAACTTGTCTTGATACTGGTACAGTTCATAGAATTAAGATTGGGTTTGACAAAGAGAACCCACAGACAGAAGAAAGCCTGTGAGATAAGGCACGTGGCAGCCAACACAGCTCTCCAGTCTTACCATCCCTTTTGCTGCTCACTGTACAGAGTGCATATTGTCAAACCTTATTCATTCCATGTTATTTTATCTAAAAGTGTCAACCCATTTTCTTGACCAAAATGTAATTCTTTCTTTAGCATGTCATTTACAATTTCTTGTGTATCACTCTCTTTTCTGGTAACAAACACTATTCATTATTGTGAATAATTTTTGTGTGCTCTGAGCTTGGGTTATTTTTAGCTATAGTGTCATATATGTTTAGCAATTCCTTTAAAGTTTTATTTACTTCATTAGTTGATTTGCTCTTAAACAAAATCAGAGAAACTCTTAACAAAATGTGAAACATAATTCAAATAATCACAAATCTTAGTGGAAAAATACTGAGAGTAGTCACCATGTCCAGTGTTACAAAATACAAAGTTTATTGTGGGAAGAAAATTCAGGCCTAGCTATGTCACTTAAAACACAATTATCAAGGAACAAGCAGACTTGATGTATAACTTGTATGAAATGGATATCAGAATTTGTTAGGATCTCATCTAAAACTAAGTGCAGCACTAAAATTATTCAAATTGTCTAAACTTTTACTTCCATAGACATGAGATGCTCCTTTCTTTAGGTGAGTAGACAACTAGACATGGTTCCTTTTACCTCCTTTTGTGTTCTTCAGAACTTGCCCACTATCCAACAGCGTAGTACTACCACAGACTGGGTTTATTGACCATACATACTGCCATTGCATTGAAGAAATTCTTTCCAGTGGGTGTCTTAAAGAACACTGTAAGGCCTGCATTTTCTGAGCAATTCATTCCACTTGTGTTGGCCCCTGATGGTATGCGGACTCATGGTGCTTCATTTTAACATAAAGTAATTATTAAACCTGCTAAGTTGTGCAAGACATTCAAAACAGAGATGGTCATTGAACTCAGATAGAAGTACACTGTGCTATCTTCTGAAAAACTCCAGTTTGGAAGAAGTTGTGAGTGATTGGTCCTTTTAGCAAGGTGGAATTCTAAAGGTTAAAGTTCTTAGTGTCCTTGCCATTACAATCAGCCATTCTCTCTGCTGTCCCTTTCTTCACTGAAAGGTAGATTTCAGTCAAACAGTCTAGAGAATTTGACGTTAGACAAACACCAGAATTGTAATCAATACATTCTAAGGGTCTCTGGGAAATGATCTATGGCTAAATATGATTTCTTCTAATGAATTAGTCAAGTACTCCTTGGAGACTGCTCTGAGGATGGTGGGCAGCTTCTGCACCCACATGAAAATCACGAACCAGACATTTTATTTGAGTCTACGTTTAGTATACCTGTTTCACTTTCCCAACATGTGCATTTAAACCTATCAACTCCTGTGCATCTCTCTCAGATTATCACACAAATCATCCTCTAGTTGCCATGGGAACAAGCATCTTAACTGAAGGCCCATCTACCAGAGCACAGCCTCATGCTGCTGTTTGAGTCTCTTTTGCTAGTGTGATTCACCTTGTATTCTATTTCCCCAGAGTTGTCTTGAGTTACCCTACATGTGGTGTAGGGTCCAGGCTACAGAGTACAGAAACTATTCTATAGCTGTGGAGACTGAGTTACTTGACGTGTGTAATTTATAAAGTATTTCCTTGTCATCTGAATAAAATGTGGAAGGGAAGGTGAAATATTAAAATATTTATTACAAAGGTTGAAGATATAATTATAAAATGAATTCACTATTGATGTTTATTGTGCCCATCTTTGGCCACACTGCATAAACTGTTAGTCAAGCTCAATAGCTGCAATAACTGAAAATGACAAGTTAATTTTAAAAATAAAGCTTTTTATGTAATTTTTCTCATCTGGTATATAAGTTACATACATTATCTTTTAAAATATTCTCAAACTTATTGGTCTGAAATTTCTTTCAGTATAAGTGTTAGGTCAATAAATAATTACCAATAACAATACATCTATAGTTCTTTCTAAAACATTGTATTTTACTGTGTTCTTCTTTTGTAAAACAGAAAATAAGTTATGCTGTATCATATGGATACAAAATCTCCTACACCCAACTCCTATTTGGAATCCTGTGTCAGAACATTTTTTTCCCGAACCAAGATCAATGCTTCTTAGTGTTGTGTTTCTCCTCTGATACTGAGATGACTAACATGTATATACGTTTCATAGAATAAAACATACTAATGAAAAGAATATCTCTTCTTCATTAATGTAAGAATACCTGTATACTCTCACAGTACCAAACTAAAGTTTTCAGATATTTATAGTTGTAAATTTAGCTTTCCTTTTAGGATTTTAATTCACTTCCATGTTTACATCTCACAGGCAACACAAATAAAAACTATTGGCAAGAAATGGAGAGTACCCTTGACATTCTCAATTACTAAGGAAACAGTGTCATTAGAAGATTGAAGAACAGGCTGTCAATGATGAGATGATGATGATGAAGATGAAGATAATGAAGATGATGATGATGAGGGCTCTCCTGTTCCATTAAAGTGCAGAAATCTTAGCTATGATAAAGCGATTCATCCTCTACCTCCACATCAGGCTTCCACTTAAAATTGCTAATGCACTGGTACTGAGAAAAAAGCTAAAAAATAGTATGTGAAATGAACCTTCTATTAAGATGCCTAGAATTGAATTCAGGAAGTAAGGTACTTTCAATAACTAATATGCCTGTTCAAGTTTTGGAGAAGCTAAAAATTGACTTCCAAGAAAATAGACACCAGCATGCAATGAAATAGTTTTCTAAGATAGCTTGATTTTAATGTGAGGTACAGGCTGGGGAGCAGAAAAGATTCATTGTAAAGATACTCGACTCTAAAGCTGAGAGCCGATAAGTTTCAGGGAAGAGATAGTGAAGGCCAGAAGTAGGACACAGACAGCAGTAATGGATGGACAAAGTCATCCTCCAGAGATGCAGGAGGAAGAATTGCTGAGGGAATGGTTGGGGAGGTGAGATGAGGTTGATGCAAGAAGTGGAGGTAGTCTCTGAGCTTCTATTTGGGAAACCGAATTATCAGTGATGTTTAAATAGATACAATCACCAAGTGCATGTCAGTGGGATATCCCTGATGTTCTTCGGCAGTCCAATTCTGCTTATTGGGAGAAATTTTTATCAATTCCCAATGAAGTGAAGAAGACTGTGTCTGCTATAGGGAAAAATGTGAAATCAATCTCAGGGACCCTATTCAAAAGATTTTATTTTCACATTGCTGAGACATGATATAAGATAGAAACAGGAAATTTCAGGTCACTTGACATGAAGACATTATATTTCATCTCCTTTATTATCTTGACAAGGATTCCACCATAGCATCTCTTAAATGGATTTCTATGTATGGATCAAGTTTACTATTATTTTATAGCAATAGGTAACAATTAACCTGAAGTTAAAGCATGATTATGTTACTGAACTTACATAACTAGCTCCATTTAAGGAATCTTATTTATTTTAAGATAGTCTAGTCAAATAACATTTTCTTATTAGAGTCAAGAAATGCATAAAACTCTTAAATAATTTTAATAAAACAAAGGTTTTAATTTTTTAGACTTTTCATCAATTATTATCCAAATTATCTCTGATCTTTTGATTTCAGTTATAACCAAAACTAACCGTACTTTCCACTTCTATGAGCATTTTCTTTATCTTTGGAAAATCGATGGAGCACAGTTTCCTAAAGAGATGTTAAAATGTATCATGTGAGACTTGTTACCATAGTCTTGAGATAGGAGTAAGTTGTTTACTTATTTCTCCTGAGTACTTTCAAATCAGTTTTCCATTTTTTCTGTCTATATAATTTCAATTTTTTTATTACAAACAGCCTTCTATTTCTACAGCCCATAACATCTTCACTAATCTGAAATCTCTTTTCAAGATTTAGCTCTACTTTAATAACTCTTTCTTGCCACAGCATTAATTTGGACACCCCTCCAATGAGAAACATACCTCATCTTACAGCATTTACCGTTTTTATAATTGGTACCTGCCTCTTACTCTCTGGGGCATGCCCATGATCCTTTGCTCAGGGCAGTTGTCCCAATCTATAACATAAATTCCTTTGAGCATTTTCAACTCAAGTTTTAAAGAATTTTGGGAAATGATGATTTCAGATTTCTGGATACATGAAGTAACAATATTATTTAAAAGCATATGATGCGTGGTGACAGAATTGAGTCTTTCACTGCACTTGGAAATTTATATTTCTTCAGTACTACTACCATTTATAATTGTTTAATTTTCAGAAATGTTATGAAAATAGTTCACTCTGAGTATTATATTCATTCATTCAATTTTTTTCATTTTCATCTCCTGTCTTCCATTATGTTTTCCATTGACTTAGTCCTTATCTTTGATATAAGACCTTAAATGATATTTGCCACATAAAAACCATGATAAATTTTGCTGAATGAACATATAGGGTCATTTTGTTACTATCACAATTTCCCATTTCATCTCTCAGGAGAGAATAATATTAATAATATTAAACACTGAGGGGCTGGAGAGGTGGCTCAGGGGTTAAGCCTCTGCCTTTCAGGTGGAAGGTCCTGAGTTCAGATACTAGACCCCACGTATAGACACCGGGCAGAAGCAGGGGAGGCCTGCGTTTCTGGTCCTGGTAGGGCGGAGCCTGTGAATCCCGGAGCAGATTAAACAAGGAGGAGGTGGAGGCGTCCATGGTGGATCCCGAATTCGTCCATGGTTCTACACACACACGCATACATGCACACACGCACACACCATACATGCACAATTGAATAAAAAGAAATTAAACACTGAACTTATGAAGAGAGTAAAAAAGAGTAACTTCCTTACATAAAAACACTCATATGGATAAGAGTTTATCTTATTAAAGCATAATGATATTTATAATTTTACTTATTTACCATTTTCCTGTGCTCAACATATTGTAGGATAATTTATTTCACATCTTCTGTGGAATTTATGTAACTAACTGCTTCTTCTACATACTGTCTTTTCTTGTTCTGCAACAAATTTTTTGAATCTATGTTAGTGACTTTTCAAGAAACCATTTGATGGAGTGAGGGTTTGCATTTGCTTGCAGTTTAATGGCAAACAGTACATAGAGATGAGGAAGATGCAATAAGGAAGACACTGCAATAGAGGTGTGAGGCAGCTTTTCATACTAGGTTGAGAATCAGCAAGCAATATCAGGTCATACAACATCAGAACAGCCTCTTCCAACCAAGCTCTTCAGTGATACTTAACATTGTAAAAATTCTGCAACCTTCTAAAACTGTGCCATTCAAACATATGATTCTGTTGCTTACATTTTGTATTCAAATCACAGTCTTTATCTGATGATCTTCATACCATTTTACTGAATTGATTCTGTAAAATTTAGTAGTTTATTAGTCATTTAATTCACATTAAACATCTATATTAAAAGATGATAAAATATGTTTAATAGAGGGTAGATGGACATACTCAAACTCCAGATAAAATGTAGATGAGGTGTACAGATTTTTGTTTCCTGAATAATAAGGAAAGAAAATCTATGTTAGTATTTTTTAGGAGTTTATTTTATTTTATTTTTTAAACATTTTTTATTATCTCTGCTCATACAAGGTTAATATGTACACCAGTTCACTCCCTCCCTCCTCCTCCCCCCACCCCTCTGCTCACCCTCCCCTCACCCCTCCCTCCCCACCCCCCCAGTGCCTCTCCTCCCCCAATCCCCGGAGAATCCTTTAATGTGCATGCCAAACTCCCCTCTGGGTCCTCCTCTCTGATGACATACAAGGACCCAGCGGCATTTCTCTGAACCCTTTCCTTTGTTCCCCTTAAGTATAGGAACACTATTTTGGCTGTCAATGCCTTGCCTCCAAGGATCTTGGTGCTTTTAGCAAATGCTAGACTTTGTGGGGTCAATAGTGTGTTGGACATTGTGCAGGGCATACAAAGTCCAATTATGATTGCTTCGGCCCTAACTTGTGTGGAGTATCTTGCATATCATTGCTCCTCCCATCCTTGTGCTCTTACACTCTTACCGCCCTCTCTTCCGCAAATTTCCCTGAGCCTCAGGATGGGGAGAGATTAGGGTGGCCTAGTTCTAGGTGGTTGATATAGAGTCTCTGAAGTTCTGGATTATGATTTGTTGATTTTCTTTTGCGGTTTTGCTGCTCCTGCAATGCCCTTCATCCTGATGGCTATTAGATGCCACCCCCTGGCCAGAGATAAAAAACTGTTAAACTAGAGTCTTGTTATAAGAGTATATTCAAAAGTAGGAAACCACAGTGAGAGAAGGGTTTCCCTGATTTGCAAAATGGTTACTTATTATCTGCCAGACTATATGCCCTCCCCTTCTGATGAGATCACACCCCCTCAGTTGTAAATGATCAGGAACGAAAAGTCTGTGAACTTAACCAGATTTCTCATTGCTTACTTGCAGTCCTTGATGAAGGCCTATTTTCTCTGCTGTAACATGATCCCCTCTCTTCTTGTTTCTGGTGTGCCCTCCTACCCCATCCCTCCTGTTCATACTCTTTGCAATTACAGTATTACAGAGATTTATCGTAGAGTGTCTCTAGGTTGGGCTGGGTGGTTTCAGTACTAGGAACCACCTATTAGGGAGTACATACGGTGCTTAATTTTCTGGGTCTGAGATACTTGACTCAATATAATTGTTTCTAATTACATCCATTTCCAGGCAAATTCCAGTAATTCATCATTTTTGATGGCTGAGTAGTACTCCATTGTATAAATGTAACACATTTTCCTTATCCACTCGTCAACTGTTGGACATTTGGGTTGATTCCATGACTTTGCTATTGTAAACAGTGCAGCTATGAACATGGTCTCACTTGTGCTATCGAGTGAACCTCTGCTGCATGAGGGGGGTTAATCTCAAAAGTGGAATCACAGGGTCATATGGCATTTCAATCTTTAATTTCTTTAACAATCTCCAGATGGCTCGCCAGAGTGGCTGTATAAGCCTGCATTCCCACCAGCAATGTAGGAGAGTTCCCCTCTCTCCACATCCTCTCCAGCATTTGTTGTTGTTTATATTGTGGATTTTTGCCATCCTGACCAGGGAGAGATGATATGTCAGGGAAGTTTTGATTTGCATTTTCCTAATGACTAAGGAAGTGGAGCATTTTTTAAGATATTTGTTAAACATTTTAATCTCATCCCTAGTAAAGTTTCTTTTAAGTTCCAGGGCCCATTTTTTAATTGGGCCATTAATTTCCTTGGTGTTTAGTTTTCTAAGTTCTTTGTGCACTCTGGATAACAGACATCTATTAGATATGTGGTTAGTGAAGATTTTCTCCCCTTCTGTGAGTTGCCTTTGAGCTCGTGTTACAATCTCTTTATTTGAGCAGAAGGTCTTTAATTTCACAAGATCCCAACTGTTGAGAGTTGGTAGCAGTGACTGTGCCATTGGATGTCTGTTTAGGAACTGTTGGCCTAGCCCAAGCAGCTTCAGGGAATCCCCTACCCTTTCAATTATGGTTTTTATAGTCTCTGGTCTTAAATCAAGGCCCTTGATCCATTTGGAATTTAGTCTTGTACAAGGTGACAGGTTCGGGTCCAGTTTCAATCTTCTACATGTGGAGATCCAGTTTTGCCAGCACCATTTGTTGAAGATACTGTTCTTTTTCCATTGGATTTTTTGGGCTCCTTTGTCAAATACCAAATGGCTGTACTTTTGTGGGCTTATATCTGGGTCTTCAACCCTTATCCACTGATCTGTATGTCTATTTTGGAGCCAGTACCAGGCTGTTTTTACCGCAATGGATTTGTAGTATAGACTAAGATTTGGTATGGTGATGATTCCAGCAGCGTTTTTGTTACTCAGGATTGTCTTTGCTATCCTAGGTCTTTTGTGCCTCCATATGAATTTTGAGATTGTTTGGTCAACTTCTTTAAAGAATTGCTATGGGGGGCTGGAGAGTTGGCTCAGGAGTTAAGCTTCCACCTTGCAGTCGCAAGGTCCTGAGTTCGGATCCCAGATCCCACGTATAGACGCCAGGCGGAAGCGGGGGCGGCCTCCGCTTCTGGTCCTGGTAGGGCTAGGCCACCTGGGGTGAATCCCGGGGCAGAAGGAGGTGGAGGCATCCATGGTGGTTCGCGAATTCGTCCGTGGTTCTACACACACATACACACATGCGGGCACATACATAAACACACACGCACAATTGAATAAATAATAATAATAAAAATTAAGAAAATTGCTTTGGGATTTTAATTGGTATAGCATTGAATTTGTATATTGCCTTTGGTAAGATGGTCATTTTTACGATGTTGATTCTGCCAATCCAGGAACAAGGGAGGTCTTTCCACCTTCTGGTGTCTTCTGCTATTTCTGTCTTTAGGGTTTTAAAGTTTTTATTGTGAAGGTTTTTTTACCTCCTTGGTTAGGTTTATACCAAGGTATTTCATTTTTTTAGGTGCTATAGTAAATGGGATTGTTTCTCTCAAGGCTTTTTCACTTTTTTCATTCTGGGTATATAGGAAAGCCACTGAATTTTGTACATTTATTTTGTATCCTGCTACCCTGCTGAACTTCTCAACTAGTTCCAGGAGCTTCCTGGTGGAGTTTTTGGGATCACTCAGGTATAAGATCATGTCATCTGCAAATAGGGATAGCATGACCTCTTCCTTGCCAATTTGAATCCCTCTTATGTCCCTTTCTTGTCTTATGGCTTCAGCTAAGGCTTCAAGTACAATATTGAATAGAAGTGGTGAGAGTGGACAGCCTTGTCTAGTTCCTGATCGAAGTGAGAATGCTTCCAGATTTTCCTCATTGAGCATAATCCTTGTTGTGGGCTTGTTGTATACAGCTTTTATTATATTGATAAAGGTTCCTTCCATTCCTACTATCTCTAGCATTTTGATCATAAAAGGCTGTTGGATCTTGTCAAAAGCTTTTTCTGCATCTATGAAGAGTATCATGTGGTCTTGGACTTTGAACTTGTTTATATGACTGGTTGATTTTCTCTATTGTTTTCTTAATCTCAATTTCAGATATTTCTCCCCTTATTTTGCTAATCTCCTCCCTTTGACTACTTTTGGGATCAGATTGCTCTAGTTTCTCTAAAGCTTTAAGCTGCATTATTAAGTTATTTATTTCTCATGTTTCCATTTTTCTGATGTAGGCATTAAGAGCTATGAACTTACCTCTAGAACAGCTTTCATTGTGTCCCAGAGATTTTGGTAAGTTGTATTTTCATTATCGTTCGCTTTCAGGAAATCTTGAATTTCCTTTTTAATTTCTTCCTGAATCCAGTTCTCATTCAGCATCATAGTGTTAAGTTTCCAGGAGTTAGTGTATTTTCTCTTGTTTGATGTGTTGTGGATGTCCAGCTTTAGGCTGTGGTGGTCTGATAGGGCACAGGCTAGAATTTCAACTTTCCTGTATATGTCGCGATTCGTTTTGTGGCCCAATATGTGATCTATTTTGGAGAAAGTTCCATGTGCTGCTGAGAAAAATGTGTATTCTTTGGTGCGTTGATGAAAAGTTCGATAGAGATCTGTAAGGTCCATTTCTTTAAGGGTTTGATTAAGGTCCAAAGTGTCTCTGTTAAGCTTTTGAGCTGTTGATCTATCCTATGTTGAGAGGGCAGTGTTGAAATCCCCAAGAGTTATCATTTAGGGGTTGATTTCTTGATTTAGGCGCTGTAGGGTTTTCTTAATGAATGTGGAGGGGCCTGTACTGGGTGTGTAAATGTTCAGTATTGTGAAGTCTTCCTGGTGAATTGTACCTGTGACTAAAATGTAGTATCCATCTGTGTCTCTTATGATTTTTTTTGGTTTGAAGTCCACTTTGTCTGACAGCATAATGACTCCCCCTGCCTGTTTCCTGCTTCCATTAGCTTGCAGTATTTTGGATCAGCCTTTTATTTTTAGGGCATGCCTATCTTTTGTGGTGAGATGGGTTTCCTGAAGGCAACAGATTGCTGGGTTGTGATTTTTAATCCAAGTTTGTAATCTGTGTCTCTTAATCGTTGAGTTAATACCATTGATATTTAATATTATAATGGAGAAATTATTTTTAATTCTGGACATTTTTTATGTTTAGTGAATTTCCTAAGCTTATTATTTTACATTTATGTTTTTGTGATAATATACTGCTCTTTTGTCTTCCTGGATATGATTGTTCTTTTCTTCAAGTTTGGGTATCATTTCTAGCATTTTTTGAAGGCCTGGTTTGGTAGACATGTATCCCTTCACGTTGTCTTTGTGCTGGAAAATTTTTCTTTCTCCCTTGATCATGACAGAGTTTTGCCAGGTATATCAGTCTGGGTTGACATTTTTGCTCCTTTAATACATGAAGTACGTCTTTCTAAGCTCTTCTTGCTTTTACTGTTTCCATTGAGAAGTCATTTGTTATTTTAATTGGTTTGCCTTCAAAAGTGACTTGCTTTTTTCCCCTTGAAGCTCTCAGCACCTTTTCTTTGTCTTGAATGTGAACTATTTTGACTATTATTTGTCTTGGCGATTTTCTATTTTGGTCATATCTGTTTGGAGTGCGAAATGCCTCTTGTATTTGGATGGGCCTCTCATTCTTCAGTTGAGGGAAGTTTTCATTTATGACAATTTGAAAAATTTCCTCAGGTGTGTTATTTTGAGATTCTTGCTCTGTCATTCCATGAATGTGCATGTTAGGCTTCTTCAGGGTGTCCCATATCTCTTGAATGTTCCTCTCCAGTACCTGTTTGGCTTTAACTACCTCTTCCATTGAGCTGGTTAATTCTCCCACTTTGTCTTCAAGATCTGAAATTCTATTTTCTGCTTTGTTATTTCTGCTGATAAGACTCTCTGTTGAGTTTTGGGTTGAAGATAACTTGTCTTTTAGTTCAATTTTAAACTCTGTCTGAGACTGTTTTAACTGCTCTATGCTTATTTTTGTTTCTCAAACTGTTTTTATCAACTCCTAGAAATGCTTGTTGTGTTCCTGTTCAAAGTGGTTGATGGGGTTGTCTAATTCCTCTTGGATTTCCTGTTTTATAGTATTAATTATGGTAATGACCATACTTTGAAAGTTGTTGTCTTGGGTCTGGCTTTCTTGGTTATTTTCTGTGAATTTGTTCTGGTTGGAATCCATCCTTAAGGGATTGATTCTTTCAGTGGGAGATTGGTCTCCTTGGGTTTTGTTTCTCATGTATCTGCACTTTGACTTGGACATTGTTGTTTTGTCTTCTAGGGCTTTTCAGTTTCTGTGTGATTTTGACTGAACTGATTTAGTTGGTATTACTACACTTGGGGAGTTGTTACTAATGCTTGCCTTGGGGTTGGGTATGTTTGTCTTTTGTTATTGTTATTTCCTAGTTGAGGCTATTAGGCTGTTAGTACATTAGTTAAATCAGGTTAAGTAGACAGGGGGTGAATATTAGTATGGTAGTGCTGTCTTATGATGTAGTATTTTGGTGATATGTGAGAGTAAGTGGTGTATTCCCTGGAGTTGTATATGTTTTTGGGGTGGCTGTGTGGACAGGTTAATCTACAGTGATTAATATTAGAAAGGAACAGTATGGTAAAAAAAAAAAAAAGGAAAGTTTACTTATCTTTGGGCTGGATGTGAAGAATCTCTCCCATGTGATAGGATGATTGTAGAGGTTTTTCAGATGTATGGCCTTTGGCCCTTAGAATTTGCTTGAGATTTCTTTGGACTCTATTGAATTCTGAGTAGCAGTGTGTCTTCTGTAGACGACTTGTGTGGGTCCCCGGTGGGCCAGAGAGGCAGAGGGGCTGATGTTGTTGGCAGAATTCTTCACCTGGGGCCTGGGACTTGGTTTAGTGGCTCTCCCAAGCTCCAGGGATGGAGGAATGTGAGCAAGTCCTGTCCAGTAAGTAGGACAGGCGGGTGGGAGGAAGAAAGGGGCTGGGGCCTGGGGCGCAGCCCAGGTCTAAGCCCAAGGCAGGCCAGGGCGTGGCGCAGGGACCCGGGGAGACCTGGGGGGCTGGGGATGGTGGCACAGACCCTATGTTAGTATTTTTTGCAAGTTCTCCATAATTTTAATGAAACATTACTAGGCATTTTTAAAATGTGAACCTTAATACTTGCCAAATCAGTACATATATTAGGTGCTTGCTTTTGAGTGTTATTACAAAATACTTGACAACAACAACTTAAAGAAAAAAAGGATTTATTTTCATTGATAGTTCCAGGGAATACAGCCCATCAAGGTAGAGCAAGAGGCAGCTGCTCATATTTCACCAACAGTCAGGATTCAGAGAACAATATATATTTGTGTTCAGCTTGCTTTCCTGTTACTATTCAGTCTTTCATGTCAACTCATGGAAAGGCACTTCATGAATTCAGAGCAAATCTCTATGCCTTTGTTAATCTGTTCTAGATAATTCCTCTCAGATATATGAGAGATTTGTTTCCCGGATGATTCTCAATTTTATCAAGTTGGCAATCTTGTTCTATTCTGAAACAAATGACAGGAGACAGAAATGAAGACATTGGAAATCTGTCAATGTGCTTGTTCATATTATGAAACTATGATGAAATACCTAAAGACTGGGCATTTTACACAAAAGATGATTTCAAGTTTGCACTATTGGATATTCAAAGGCATAATGGAAGTGTCACCTCATCTCTGCTGAGGCTTCCTGGGAAGAAGGCAGTAAGGTAAGGATGCCATCAAGAGGGAGATACCATTAGTTGAAAACAGGAAGACAAATATTCTTGTGTTAAACAAAATCTTCATTAATTTTAGGAAGAAATCCATGATGAGGGTTTATGAAAACTCATTTTCTCATGTTCCTACTCCTTCTTATTTCTACAACAATGAAAAGTTTGCTGCTAATACATGAGTTTTAGAGAAACAGCTGCAACCAAACACTGTCAAATAGTAAGGCAAAAGATTAAAAAAAAACACAGTTCATGCAATGTAGAAACATGAAATGGTAATTCAAATAAATTAATATTTCTAGATGTTTCCCAGGGAATTCTGATGGAAAGACAGTTGTACTAATTACTCTTTTCTGTTACTATGAGATAACACTCAATCACAATTAAGGGGAGAAAGGGAAGTTTATTTAGCTTATGGTCCAGAGAGGAGGAATAGTTAATTATGGCTAGCTGGCAGAAGCTGGAGTCAGGTTAAGCAGGAGACTGAAAGAACTCAAGCTACACATTATAAGATCTGAATGAATACTAATGGAAGGGGGGCAGGAATAACCAACCAAACATGTCACTTGTGTCTGTGCTCCAAAGGGTGACATGAACTTCCTACATGCTGTCAATAGCTAACGATTCATACACATGAGCCTGTGGAGTACAACTCAAACCATGACAACAATTTTTTAATCAGAAAAACAAAGCAATTATTCAGTACATTGCATCTTCCTTTTCTAAATTGTTTTGGTATAGATTTTCAGCTATTAGGAACCATGTTACTTAGAGGTATGCCAGGTTTAATCTAAGTAAAAGCAAAAGTGTAATATAAGGCATTTTTCAGGACTTGGGTTTATTATTCTTGGTTCATTATGGATTGCCTCTGCCACAATTACCACTATTTCTGTGCTTATATATAAATAATTTATTTCAATCTCTCAAAACTGTGTTAAGTGCATCAAGGATAAGACAAAAATCTTATTCTTTCCTCTAAAGTGTAGATATTCAGACAGATTGTAGCATGACTTCATTCACACTGATAAAGGATTTTATGGAGAATATTAAATATTTTTTTATTTTATCAAAACTTATAGTTAACTAATGAGGTGGAAAACAGCACAATGATTTATTTTTAATATTTCATTATTTGCAAGAGGAATTGTAAAATATGCAAAAGAAAATGAAAAGAATTTATGAATCCTTCTAGCTCATAGCTCAAATGCTTTCTGTCATGAAGAGATGCTGACTATGAATTCTGAGTTAGCTTTCTTATGTAAGATACTCATTTCTTGAGGAAAAAAGTCATAGAATAAGCAAGATATTCAGATAATTGAATACCAAAAATTGCTAGATCCTTAAGGATGTGCCTGCTCAATAGTTTCCAAAATGTGAAATAGAATGTGCTCAATTTGCCTCAAGCTAAAACGGTTTCTGGGTGAACAAGGAAGAATATGAAATCTTTTGTCATTCTGGACTCTTCTTTGCTCTGAGTAAGGGAAACAAAACATTGCCTACCATGTATGGAAACAATGCAGCAAGAAGAAGCATACCAGTTCACCAGCTTTAAGAGCAGGCATAGATACTACAGCAATTTCAAGAGATTGTTCAACAATAGATGGAAAATCCAAGTATTACTCTGATCCATTGTGAGACTAAATATGTTAAAAATAAGCACCAAGCAGAGTGAGTGCTACAACTTCTCAACTAGTTAACTTTGTCAGCACTACCCTTTTTAGATTTGTTCAGATAAGAATACTGAAATGCTAGGATCCACTTGGTAGGGAGTACATATGGTGCTTAGTTTTCTGTGTCTGCGATTTTTCACTCAATATAATTTTTTCGAATTCCATCCATTTCCCAACAAATTTCATTAAGTAATCATTTGTGATGGCTGAGCAAGTATTCATCTACTCTTGGGTATTTGGGCTGATACCATGACTCTGCTATTGTAAATATGCTATGAATATGGTTGTGCTTGTGTCATTGAGGTGGATTTTTACTTTATGGGGGACTATTCCCAGAAGTGGAATAGCAGAGTAATATGGTATTTCAATCTTTAGATTTTATACAAATTGCCAGAGTGATCACCAGAGTGGTTATATAAGCCTGCATTGCCAGCACCAATGTAGGAGAGTTCCTTTCTCACATATCCTCTCTAGCATTGGTGTTGTTTGTATTGTGGACTTTTGTCATCCTGAACAGGGTGAGATGATATCTCAAGGAGGTTTTGATTTGCATTTCCTGAAGGCTAAGGATATGGAGCATTTTTAAAGATATTTGTTAGACATTTCAATTTCGTCCCTGGTAATGTTTCTTTTGAGTTACAAGGTCCATTTTTTTAATTGGGCCATTTATTTCCTTGGTGTTTAGTTTTTCTAAGTTTAGTTTTCTAAGTTAGTGAAGATTTTATCCCATTCTGTGGTTTGCTTTTTTGCTGGGTTTACAATCTCTTTATCTGAACAGAAGATCTTTAATTTCATAAGATCCCATTTGTTGAGTGTTGGTTCTAGTGACTGTGCTATTGGTTTTCTGTTTAGGAACTGTTGGCCTAGTACCAAACACACTTAGTGACATATTCAAAGATAAATCTCTGTAATACCTATGGGACTTGCAATGACTATAAACAGGAGGGCAAGGGATTCAATGCTATACCATATTACAGCAGAGAAAATAGGTCACCATCAAATATTGCAAGTAAGAAGTTAAGCTCATTCACTTTCCTTCCTGGTCACTCACAAATGAGGGGATTTGATCTCACCAGTCAGGGAGGGCATAGAGTCTAGTAGATAGATAGTAACCATCCTGCAAATGGGAGAATGACCTGCCCCTCACTCTTATTCCTATTCTATCTACCTTTGAATCTACTCTAATAGTAATACTCCATAAACAGCTTTTTATCTCTGGCTAGGGGGTGACTTCCAATACCAATCAGGATAGAGCCAAGGGCAGTGCAGGAACAGCAAAACTGAAAAAAATAACATGGAAATTTGTGGAAGACGGAGTGGTAAGATTGCAAGAGCCTAAAGATAGGGAAGGAGCAACAATACCCAAGATACTCCACACAAGTTAGGCCCACAGTAGCCATAATCGGACTATGCATGAACTGAGCAATGACTGACATGTCAGTGAATCCCCAAAGTCTAGCATGAATCACAGGCACTAGGATCCTTACAGGCAAGGGATTAACAGTCACAATAGTGTTCCCATACTAAAGGGGAGCACAAGTAAGGGCTCTGGGCAATGCTACTGAGATCTTACACCTCATTAGTGTGGAGGACCCAGAGGGAAGTTTGACATTCACACTAAAAGATGCTCCAGGCAATGGGAGAGAAGAGGGGAAATGGAGGAGGCACTTGGAGAAAGGGAGGGGATATGAAAGGAAAGGGAAAAGGTGAGGAAGGTGTAAGGGGGACTGGGGAGAAGGGGAGGGAGGGAGGGAACCAGGGTACCTATTAAGTTTGTATGATTGGAAAAAAGATAAACATTTAAAAAATGAAAAAATACTGAAATAAGGTTAATGTGTCCTTTGTTAATCTGAGACCTCCTATGAACACTCTTGATTGTTAGACTTTGTAAATTTCATGGGTAATGAACTGTCTCATGGATAATGATAGTTCACATATACATGTATATATACATATACATATGAATTGTCATAGACATAAAAATATTTCCCCATTACCTATTTCCTAGTGGCTGGAATTTACAATATGGTACTTTAATCACAAATGGGATCTAGTTTGTTAGATAAACTTTTATATGCCAATCAGCAGAAATCAACAAAATAGGATTATTTTGATTACACTGATTAAGCCAGTTATCAGAAGTTCTTTAGAACCTAAAGAATGGGGCAGCAAAAGTAGGTCAGAGTAAAATGGTATCAGATCTTAGAATTTGACTAAAATTTCCAAGGAATGTAGATGGCTTTAAACTCTAGAAAAAGGGAAGGAAACTGATATATATCAAGAAATAATGGAAGGAAACATCTGAAATAATGCTTTCCTTATAATCTAATGTGCATCTTCTGCTAGTAACACAGTTAAAGAATAAATTTTTGTTTTTGTAAGACTCTTAATTCATGGTAATTTCTTCCAAGTTGATACAACAAGAGAAAACTAATGAAGAAAAAAGATAGATTTCATTGTCACATATGTGATTATGAAGAAAAGCTCTGGAACACTTAGAACATAATCATAAGCAAACCCATCGACTAGATGGATAACTTCTATTTGACAAATGCACCATTCCTGAAAAATGTGTCTGTCCCATCTCCCTTCCTATTAAGTGGAAAAGTGAGAGTGTAATTATCTATAGATTTACATTTGGATGTCAAGAAAAAGAAGGCATTATGTCCAATTGATGATGAACATTTAAAACTCTGAAAGAGATTTTATGAAGGAATTATAGATAATGCACTTGATATGACACATATTAAACTATCAGGTACCATTTAATGTCAGAAAATACTGATAGATAAGTATGGTTTTACAGGATTCAAAACTTTTGGAGGGCCATAGGAGTATCACCAGTTGTTTTTGTTTTTATTTCTTTTAATAAATTTTGAAGCGTTGTATTTAGTTATTTATTTACAGTTTGATTTTGTGTGTGTGTGTGTGTGTGTGTGTTTTGTGTGTATCAGAGGATACTGTGTGTTCTGTAGGAACAAGAGTGACTTGGGATAATAATGGATTGCTTCTACTTTCTTTTTGATTTTGGGATTTCCGAGGCTCTGTCTACTGGGACCTGAAGATATAGGCTGCCTGGTGTTTTTATGTGAGACGTGTGATCTAAACTCATTTCCTTCTGCTTGTGAGGCAGAGTCTTAGGCACTGAGCCACCTCTGCAACCCTCTTTCATAATTTTTGATAGTACAACTAATGGCATAAACCAATAGTGTTCATATTTAGCAAATGTATAAACACAAATCCTTTTATTATGGAGTGTATATCAGAATCAAAATAAATCAATGCAAATTCTGCTGGGTAAATATTTTCTTTATCAATTTCACAAAATTAGAAATATTTCTGAAATATGAGCCTGATTTTTGGATTTTATCATGAAGTTCCTTGGAACAGAGAATATGGTAAGTCAAATTCTTACCCATTATACTGTAAATAATATTTTCTTTCTTTAAAGGTCCCATGAAGAATTGCAGTATTCATATTGTGAGCATATCATTATAGTATTTCCTCTACTATGTTATCATGAAATGTCCAGGTGTTTACCTATCATTTATGTTGTAACTCCATTGATCTTGGTTCTTTATCTCATCATTTTATATACGTACAAAGCGTGTCAGCTATCAACAGGCTGTTTGAGAAGGCAGGAAACAGGATGCCTGGAGAGGAAATGGGTCACAGGAAGCTGTGCACTGGATACAACCAGGATATTGTTTTTTGATTGACTTGGTGATACTTAAGAGACAGGAACTTTTACTGGTGAGCATTTGACAAGTTGCACTTAGGTTGCTTAACTATGTAACTTCTTTGGTAGGTTTTATAATGATACACTCAAAGCACCTGTATAGTTGGTTTTAAGTGCATAGTGAATTTGAACCTTGCCCATAAGTAGAAGATTATGTACTGGTCACTTCCTGGGGTCTTTGAGACTTTGTATGGAATCTTGACTTTAAGGTTCTTGGAAAGCTTCTAGGAGAATCATGACTTTTCTGACTCGATGAGACAGACCAGTGTTTTGCTCTTCTTTCGTAGAAAATAAAAAGTAAATAGTACAATAAGAGGGGATGTGTTTGGCATTGATGGCTGACTACCTGCATTGCAACCCTTTCTCTATTACATGTTTCATAATTCTCTTGTATGTTACTATTCAATGCTGCCTTTTACATAAGGTAAAATGGGTGACCTACTACATTGTATGGCATTTTTCTTCTGGGCTTAGCTTAATGTCATCTTCAACTTTGTCCCTGGTGTAAAATAAGAAGGATGTCGTACAATAATCTGCTAAGTAACAGATAATATTGAAGAAAAATAGATTGAATCTAATAGCACATTAATAGAAATTATTACAAAATTACCATATACATAAATTTAACAAAGCATCAGCGATGGTGGGTTAAGTTTATAGTCCTAGTAAATGTGTACATTGAAAACAATTAAGGGATGTGTGCCTGTAAAAGAAAAAAAACTTTGAAAATTTGTAGTTCAAGCATGTCCAAGACTGTTGAAGATATGAACCAACGACTTAAAGATAGTAGTAAACTTTAAGAAAAATGAAGAAGAGAAAATTGCAATAAAACACAGCCAATATTAAAATTTCAAAAGATGTACAAAGTTTCAAAAAACATAAATATGTACAACTAAAATATCCTTAGAAGCAAGGGATTAACAGCCACAATAGTGTTCCTATACTAAAGGGGAACACAAGAAAGAGCTCTACGCAATGCTACTGAGTCCTTACACCTCATCAGAGAGGAGGACCCAGAGGGAAGTTTGACATGCACACTAAAGGATGCTCCAGATGAGGGGGAGAGGGGGCACTTGGAAAAAGAGAGGGAGGGGGGAAAGGAAAAGGAAAAAGGGGAGGGAGCATGGGGATCCGGGGATCCAGGGATCCAGGGAGGAGTAGGGAGGGAGGGGACTGGAGTACCTATTACATTTGTATGAGTGGAAAAAATTTAAAAAAATTTCACATGTGGCACAAAAGTCAAAATGAATACATTACCTCCATGAATCCATCCAAGAATATCAAGAAATGCTCAGTAATTTTTATTTTAAATATAAGCCTGAAATATACTCAGGAGTTCATTCTGAAAAATAATAATTTTAAAAGAAAAATCCGTAAAAATTAATAGATGGATTAAAATATTTCACCTTGTAATAAAGAACTTAAAAAGTGCCTTAATACACTGTGTATCAAATGGAATTTTTCAGATGTTTGTATTTTTAAAATATTCAAAACTTTAACAAATTTCTAGTTATGTTTGTCAAGCTAACTTTTATATCTACCCTCTGGATCCTCCTCTTTGATGAGGTGTAAGGACTCAGTAGCATTGTGTAGAGCTCTTTCTTGTGTTCCCCTTTAGTATAGGAACACTATTGTGGCTGTTAATCCCTTACTTCTAAGGATATTTTAGTTGTACATATTTAGTTTTTTGAAACAAAGTCTGAGAAAAATTAATGCATGAATCATAATGTAAGCTGTGGTAAATTAAAAGTTTATGTTCTAGATATTAAAGTGGCATCAAATTAATATACACACACATATGCACATACTGAGTGAGAGAGAGAAAGAAAGTGAGAAGTATTGATATCAAACACAGGCACTATTGATGGGATCAAATAGATTGCTATAAAGAGAAAATAGTAGTTGCAGGCAACCCCCACAAGAGTTGAAAAGCCTGAGGGAACCCTGGGATCTATAGAAGTGGACAGGTGGGGGAGGGTGTGAGGGAGAGGGATGGATTTGTGAGGGGAAGAAGGGACGGCAGATGGAGGGAAACAGGGATTAATACTCAATAACCTTGTAAAACTAAAAACTAAATAAAAAAGAAATTTGAATATGATTGAATTCTTTCCTATTTTAACATTATCTCAATGATATTGACCAAAATAAAGCTATTTTGATGCGAGACTTAAAAAAAAATAAAAGAAAATAGCAGATATAATGTCAAAGCTTAAAACTTCACTTTGTTACAAAAAAATGGAAGGGCAAATGCAAAAGTACTGAATTAAAACCTAAAAATAAAATTGTACTTTGCTGTGAAAGCCTGACACACAACTTGCATTGCAGTGACAATAAGGAAAGACTTAAGGTCCCTCTGTGTAGAATTAGACCTGACTACTTTCTTCTCAGGAACCAGGGAGCTCAGCAAGGTGCACCTGGGGGATTTCTTAAATGCTGCTAGTTACAGAAGCTTGACATTCCTGCTATGTCCAGTCACAGTGACAGAAGTCTAGAATTTTCCTCGAGGCCAGTTGCAAAGGATCAGCCTTTCTATTAGCAAAAATATTGATTGACTGACAAAAAAGGCTCCCCAAAATGGTTTCTGATCTACTGGGTAGAAAATGTTTCGGAATTTAGCACATTTGGATAGTTTTGTGGCAAGAATAATGCAGATGAATCTGAACTTTAGTGAAGCACTTCCAACCAATTCGAGATACTCTGGAATAAGCTTCACAACCTTGTTCACTCGCTGTCTTTCTATGTTTGCTCCAGAGGACACAGCAAGGGACTTCTACTTAAGGGAGTGCATTAATTCGTAAAAATGTTCTCCTAGAGAGAAGAATAAAGCCTAATAAAGAATTTGAAATTCTGAGTTTCCTTTGCAAGTTTTAATTTCTTTAGCTATGGAATGGAAAAAAAAAAAAAACACACTATGAGATGATTTGATGATAGGGTTTCCCATAGGGCCTGAAGCTGAATTTGCCAGATCTTCAGAAAGGCCAGTGACTTCTGAAAGGGCACAGAACAATACAATGAAGATACAAGAGGAAAACATGAATCAAACCAGAGTTTTCCCATTCAACTTTAGTCTTGTTTTTCATTGAAGATTGCTTCAAATAGAATATGGAGTGACTTTTTTGGGGGGGTGGGCTCTTGCTTTGTTTTGCAAAAAAGTAGCTTTAGGTTAGGGATATAGTTCAGTGTCTGAGCACTTAGCACGTTTAAGGCCATGATGTTGATCACCAGCACAGCCACAAAGGAAAAAAATAACCTTTTTAGCGGGGAGAGGAAGATAGAAGAAGCACCTGCTGATTCAGGAACAGCATCACTCGTGGATGTAGGAATGTGTCCATTATAAGGCAAATGACAAAAGACTATCTTGAAAGATGTTTTACAGGCCATGAAATTCACATGTTACCCGTACTTGCATTTCTAGATAAAGGCAAAGGCTGGCTAACAGTAATTCTGTACAGAAAGGCAAATGCCAGCAAAGATGAAAGTCGTCTGCACAGACTGTGTTCATTCCAGAGTCCTGGAAGCCAAGAGATCCTCATTCACTACCCGGCCACCACACCTGGGTGGAAATGCTTGACAGTAGAGTGGAGCAGACCTGCCAACATCTACATAGGGAACTCTTCTTAGCAGCCACGTCCCAATGGCTCTGACTGTGCTGTTTGCATACATCGTATTCATAGTTTTGTCCAAAGAAAGAAGGGGAGCAGGCACAGAAGGACCACTGGATGCAGACCCCTCCATTAAGACAGCAGGTTTTATTCAGTAACTTACTGTTCTGTATCCTCGTGGAAGGCATAAACTGGAAGCAGCGAGAACGAACTTCAGAAATCTCCCGGGATTGAACAAGAACACTGTCATCTCTGAAGGCTGTATCTCCCAAAGAGGAGAGTGCTGGTTCACGGTGGCCAACCGGGCAACGATTCCCGATTCAAGTGCATGGGAAATTGTCATGATTAAAACTACCTTGGTAGAGAAGTGGACAGCAGTCCACGAGTCCTTGAAATCTCAGGGAGGGGGGAGAATTAACAATGACTGTCGTTCAAGAAGTCATTACAAAAATGCTCAGAGGAAACTAGGATTTACTAAAATGGGAATTTTAAAATAAAAGCATCCAGATGAACAATTAGGAGGGCATGGGATAGCAAATGAAGCCAAGATGTCCACATAAGATAAGGGGAGAGAGGTCAATATGAAATACATAATCACAAATATAACAAAAAAAGTATTTGCTGTTTACAGTCTCTACAACTAGAAAAATTTAATGTTCTTACTCCCCTAGTCTGCTCTTATCAATATATGCAATAGATATTATTGGAATATACACATGCATGGGCATGCATGCACATACAATACAAACACAAAAATACATACATACATCACACACACATGTTCATTGACTTTATTGAATTTTTAGATTAGAATGACTTACGGCAAAAATTGCTCTCACTTATCCAGCTTTAGACCCAAAGGTTTTCACTGTAGGTTCCCATTTTGTGGGTATAGTAACAGCTATCTACAGAGCAGTTTGATGTACTGTCTTCCTACCTACAGATTTATTGGCTGTCTTCTCTATTGATCTATTATTTCCTTCCCGTTTTTTTAGGTTCTTGTTCTAGTGGAGTGGCCTGAAGAGAGGTAATTTTATATACCACAGAAGCCTGAGCCCTCATAGGAGTGGAGAAGCCAGCGGAAGGGAATGAGATATAAAGGAAGGGAAAGGGAGGGAAGCTGAAATGAATATTATATATACATATATATACATACATATATATCTTACTCTGTGGGAATTTAAGTAATATTTTGTCATATGTAGTAAAACTGGATAATTTTGTTGCACATATTTAATTATGACATATGATCTTCTATACATAATAATAAATAATAAAATAATAAATAAATAATTTAATAAAATAACAAAATATTAAAATGATTTATGATTATAATAAAAATAATTGCTCTCCCTTGCCTGTAAGAGCTTATATTTTAAAGGATGATAATTTACAAAGGCATGTCAGAGAAAAAAAGGCACAATAATAACAAGAATTTGAAAGTTAATGGAGAGCAAACGATGACTGGAATTCTAATTTTCTCTATCTTTTTCTCTAAATGATATATATATGCAAATTTATAGTACGTGTAGGGTAAATTTAACAATTGCACTAAGTGGAATTGGATTTGGAGGAAAATAAGTGATGCTTAATAAATACCCTTGCACCTGAGTAGCCTGTTATCTCAATTTATCACTGTAATAAATGTTTTTCAATTTAAACTCACCTTGCACCTTTGCTTTTTCTGAAACTTTCTTGGTGCACATCATTACAATGTTAACTACTTAATAACATGAAGTTTGCACTGAAGCTAGAGAAATGAGTGCATTATGAATGAGAAAAAGAAAATTTGAGTGCATTATGAATGAGAAAAAGAAAATTTGAGTGTATTATGAATGAGAAAAAAAATCTGAGGATAAGAATATTTACTTAATAATTCAAGTGACAGACAATATGTATAATGGTTTTTTAATCAAACTAAACAATTCACTTTAATTGTTATTTTTGAATATTAAAAATGTATGTATAGAAGAGCATATGTCATAAATATGTGCAATAAAATACCCAGTTTTACTACATATGACAATATATTACTTAAATTCCTTACTCAGTAGGATACACATACACACACATATACATATACATATGCATATTTGTAATTGTAGCAATATATAATGTGTTGTAGCATAGTTCCTTTAGCTTGTGATTAAGCAATCAAGAAATATAACAGATCAAATATCTATAAAATGCTATTCCAAGTACTTTATAATGGAGGTCAAGCACAACTTTACTTATACGCTACCAAACTTGCCTTCTTTAATAAACCGTGACTCCAAAACTGGCAGTACTTGCGTTATTGTTATATTCAAATTTGTTTTTATTAATGTGCTTTTTAATTGAACTTTACCAAACAGAATTACACTTAATAACTGCTATGACAACTTGGAACACCCAATTTAGAAAATTCTGTTCCTAGAGATCAAGGTCATAATTTGAGTAAGACTTGAGATGATTTAAGAAGCTCTATTTGTAAAGGGCAGAGGCTGCTTCTGGGACAGGGTTAGACTCTCAGCTGAGAGAACGTGACTTGAAGAAGGGCAGCCGTGGGTCACAGTCCAGTTGCAATGTAATAAACCCATGAGTTTAACAAAAAGTAGATATTTTTAAAACTCCATATTCTACCTTAAAATAGAGAACATCACTATTTCTAAAGCAGGAGATGCAGACACAGGAAATCTAATAAATATTAATAAAAGGCAATCAGAAATCACTTCCTGAGTTATTTACTTCACCGTATAAAGATAGATGAAATAGGACATTTTTGCTAACCAAGTTGGGTTCTAAATAAACTATCCAGCACTTCACCACTTACTTCCACTCACATCTATGCTTTCAAAGGGAGGCAGTGCAAGACACTGTGGAGGAAGCTAAAAAGTTGGGGAATTTCTGAAAGACAGCCTGTCAGCTTTTCCTTTCTTCATAGTCTCTCAGCACTTTTTCTAAGTCCCATTAAACAACACAAGAAACTGAGAGATAATAGAAGTTTTGCGAGAGATAATCATATTTTAGGCAGTAAGCCAATTCTCATATCCGGTGCAGTGTGATGGAGAAGTTGGCTGAGGCTGTGGCCTGGCAAAGCTGTTACGGGACTAGCAGGTGCCTATAGAGCAGCGAAGGAGCAGCTGTCCTGTCCTTGTGAGACTTTTGTAACACAAAGAGGGTGTAAGTGCTGAAGAGAATTCAGGAGACACGAATAGGTGTCAGGACAGGGTGGAGACATGCCATGGAGTTCCAGAATAAAACACTGTCCCTTTAGGAGTATTTGGAAAGACACTAGATAGCAGCAGAAATTTAGACAGTTCATTAAGCATATAATATGAATAAAATATGCATATATATTCCATATACTTATTTTTTTCCTTAGCGGGGAGCAAGCCAAACAGAAATAAATGGTTTCAGCTCCCACGGCCCCACTGTACACTTGGGACTTTCATGCATCGTTGTGCAGGCATTGTTGCTTGTTTGCATAGCATGTTTTCCCCCATAAATTCCTTATCTTCATAAATTCCTTATCTCGGTAACATCTTACATTTCTTCCCAAGGTGCATAGTTGTTAGTCACTTTTAGACACTGAATTGCCTCTAAACTAGAACCAGAGGCTGCCTTTAGTGGGACTTGGCAGGGGGTAGAGGTTCCAACCTGCTTTGTCTACTGTTTGCTTTATATTTCCTTACATTGCCACCTTTTCCAGGGCTCTCAGTCCCTGCCCTGCTCTGTGGCTGACAAGAGTAACGTCATCAAAGCCCTGAACTGAAGAACTTCAACCGTAGAGGAAGACTTTACTCAAGACAATTTCAATGGGACCAACATTTCTCTTCACTGTATTGACAACAGGATTGTGAACAATTTCAGTGATAAAGTGACAGTGGTTCTTCTCTGTTGCTGCCATTGTGGCAAGAAAAAGGAAGGTTTTTCTCTGCTTGTAGAAGGAATAGTAGCAACACAGAGAAAGGCACTGCTGAGGTTAGAGAACTACCTTCCCCATAAAAGGAAAGATGGGTGCTAACTCAACCTGAGTTTAGATGTGCAAGATAATTGATTGGTTCTGAAGAGAAGTCACCTTCAGAGGTAACATTAGAAACAGGTTTTCAAGAATGACATCTCAAAAAGAAGTGACTTCACTACCCTGCCCTTCCCCTCCAAAAAAAGAAACCCAAAAAAAAGTATTCTAAGCAAAATGGCCAATGACTAGAGCCAAGATAAAAGCATTTGAAATTTTGGATGCCAGAGAGAAGTAGGACAGTTGCTTTGGGGACTGGGAGGAGGGAGAAGTGGAATGCAATGCTGGTAGAAGGGTTTTTGCTGTCCTACAGTGTCACTAAAAGTGGTCAAGCATATGCTGAGGATGAAACAGAAAAGAAACGCACTGAATATCCTTTTTTATTTTTCCTACTTTTACATGCATATTGAGCATTCATCCCTGCGTCCCTGAAACCCCTCCCCCAACATTCCCTCCATTTCCCTCAGCAATCCTTCTCGCTCCCTCTCACCCTCCTGCCCACATGCTTCTATGGACCCCCAGGGTTCAGCCCTGCCCATTTTGTCCGGTGGGAGTTCAAAATTTTGTGGCATATGAAAGGCAGTACCCTTCACTCCTTCAACTTTAGACCCCAAGGTATATGTTCTTATCTTTTTGAGTTCCTAAGTAGTCTATGGGGGAATGTTGCATGTCAGTTAGCACTGGATATCCTTGAGCACAGAGATAACACTTATGCACAAGGATAAACACAGAGGCCTGAATCTCCACAAAAGTAGACAAGCCAGAGGGAACCCTGGGGTCCATAGAAGCAGCCAGGTAGGAGGGAGTGGAATGGATTGATGAGAGGAAAGAAGGGGAATGGGAGAAAGAGGGATGCAGGGAAATGGGGATTAGTACTCAATATGTTTAAAACTAAATTATAGAAATACAAAAGAAACACTGTTCGAGAAAGGAAAGTGCCGAACAGTTAAATCATTGGAGAGTTATGCTAAAGAAGCCAAGTTTAGAAAGAAAAGGAAGTCATTTCATATTCTTTGCCCAGAGAGACCTACAGGATGTATTGGGATTGTGTTTTTCTGTTTCTATATGATTGAATAACCTGAGTCATACCAGTATACTTGTTTTACTCTTATAAACTCTGGAGTTCAATTTCACATTTAGATTTGCTTATTTAATACACCCTTGCTTAGATATTCAATTGTCTCTCTTAGAGACTGGAAAATGACATTTGTGGAAACAAATCCACAAGACTGTTTCCTCCCTTGCTAACAAAGACTGCTTTAGCTTACCATTCATCATTTTCCCACAAAGTAGGACACAGATTAGGAAAGAATAGTTTGCTTTAGAAGCAAGAACTAGACCACAATTAACACAAGGCAGTTGTTTAGCTTAGAAATGAGCTTTTCCTTGCATAAAGGGCTTTTTGTTTGAGAAACAATCTCAATAGATTTTTATTTTTCTGTGTGTGTAACATAGGCTTGAAAAAAATATTTGAGATATAAAGCTTCTTATCTGACTCCACTTGTTGCTCTTAGAGCAAGATTGTAGAACTAGGGTTCTTCAGACCCACTTAGAGAAAGGGATGTTATCCAAATACCTTTGTGTTATGCCACAGAGAGAATCTTTGAAGGTTCCTTGCAAATATGCTACAAAGGGATGAGTGGAGCTTAGAAGATAAATCCTTCATTTCCTCCTCTGTCCTGAAGAAGTTAATCTCTGTGGAATCAAGTTGTTAATTTTAAAATAAAGCAGCAAATGTCAATGCAGAAAATACCCACTGATAGTCGTGTTCCAAGTCATGGTTGGGCGATTCTTTAGTTCTACAACCTGTTGGCTGATTCATATATGTGGGTAACAGATGTGAATTTTTTAATCCACATTTTTGGGGGGTAATCCTTTCTTGTGTATCTCAGTTTCCATTCGAAAACTTCTTTGATCCACATGGAATTCTCATAACTAACTTCTGTAACATTTATGTTGGCTTTAAAATGTTTGTTAGCAGTGCAATGCCTCAGATTTCAAGATACTGTAAGAAATGTTTTCAACAAAATAAATGACAAGTTTTCAGATTTAGAGTGTATGAGTATGTAAGTGCTTGCATTATAAGGATGAATGCCTGTAATTGAATCTTCAGCACAATAAAAGAGCCAGGCTTGGCTTCATGCATGCACCTACAAGCCCAGCGGTCAATGACAACAACCGGTGCTCTCCTCTGACTCTTCCATGTGTATACACACACATGGGTACATCATACAGATAGTAACACACAAATAATGTCTGCACTTCATGAATCCAGAGTGTAATGTATATGTTTAACATCCCAAAATATTACCCAAATGTCTTTATTCAGAGTACTTTATTCTGTATGATAACTTTTATCCAAAACATTCAGTATATATCTAATGTTTGAAGGTATAACAAAATATTAGCACCCAAATACGCAGATTACTTTGGAAAACTACAACACATAAATTAAAAGAAACGCCTCAGTCAATGGTGTGCAATAGAAATCTAAGGTTGTGGGGACATGAAAAGTCAGATATGTTAATAAAATCATAGCACGCATGTCATAGCTTTAAAAAGGCTATGGCAAGCCACTACAAGTACATGTCATGAGTGAGAAATTTTCAAGAAGGAAAAATATGAACACAGAAATCATGAGAGAAAATTATTTGGAGATTTACATTTTTATAGAGAAAATGTTTTAGGAAAATATGAAGTGATATACTCTGCTGTTCTCAATTATTTTTTGTTGTTTTATATTTGAGTACAATGAATTTATGAAGCTTCACACTTTAACCCCCAGTCTCATCCTCCCTCTCCCCTTCCCACTACAACTTTTCTTCTTCCCAGCCATAGCTCTTTTTTTTTTTTTTCTTCAATAAGCCAGAACAAGAAACTCTGAAAGGGAAGGGAAAAGACCCTGAGGGTGTCATAAAAACCATTAAGGTTAAAGTATAAAAACACTCTCACAAAACTGCCTTTTAAGTATTTGTCTTTATACCCTTAGATTGGAGGAACACTCAGCACTTAACCAAGGAGCCTCCTTCTGCAATGGAAAGAGTTTTATGAAATAAAATCATAAATGGGGAAAATGCAGAAAATAATGGATGACAGACAGTTCTCTTTAAACAGGACATCCAAATAACTTATCCACCCCAAGTCTCAGAGACCACTGTGAAAGAGGGAGTGGTAATATGGTAAGAGCCTAAAGGTGGAAGGAGTAAGGTCAGATATCTTCTGCAAATCAAAGGGCAGCTGCATCCATGAACACACTGAAAGTATATAGATTTTCACAGGGCCAACATGTAATCTTTCGTATCATCATGTGAGCCAGTAAAACACAGAGATCAAGTGCACCCATGCATTCCTGACTGATAAAGGTCAACCCTGATTGGAGTTGGCAGAATGCTTTCCTCAGTGATCTACCCACTAATACATGACTCATACTCCAACAACTGTTCAGGAGCATATCATCAAAAGCAAATCAAATGAAAACCAGTTGATCACTCATGTAAAAGAGAAAAAAAAACTAGATTGTATTGGTGTTTTGTTGTTTTAAGTCCAGGGTTTCATATAACACAGGTTAGCCTCAAACTCCTTAATTAGCTGATTTTAGGTGGATCAAACCCAAGGCTTCATACATGTAAGACAAGCACTCTATCAAGGGAGGCCAATTTTTCCTTTGTTTCTTTCCATATATGCAAGAATTCTCTGTCTTACATATGTTATGTATTTACAATCAATTTGAAAATTTGAAAGTACTTCTTAATAAAAGAAATAGTTACAGGTGAAAACAAATTCAGTGTAGTGGGCAAGATTTTTTATTTATTTAGCTAAGTGTCATATTAAACTGGGCATTAAAATTTACTGTCCATGAAATGAAATGAATGTATAAAATCACATTTAAAATTTACACTATTTTTATTTTAAGAAAAAAGTAAATGGAAATCCTTTTCTCAGTTCACAGGCTATTTCAAATTGTAAAAGGTTTTCAAGAATGTATCAAATAATGTAAATTAGGATATTATAAAATAAATAAAGGATTTTTCCATTCTAACTAACTTAAGTTAAACTCAGTGTTAATCACATCCCAAAAGAATTACTGTGCATTTCATTAAATTATATTCTAAAATATTCTCATAAATAAATACTCAAGAATAAATACTCAAAATGTCTAAAACATTATTTACAAAAGAAGATCAGGAGGAATGACTTCTGCTACACACAAGAGTAAAAGACATACCTATATAGCAATTAATGATCTTGATAATAGTTTGGAAATATAAAAGGTTTAGAAAAGAAAATATAAATGATAAAGTTATTCATTTTAAAAATTAACATTTTCTCTCTATAGAATATATTTATATCATATAATTAACAATAAGTTCACAAAGGATAAGAATCAAGAAGGCAATGAAAATATCAAATAAATCCAAAAAGTCTGTATTTTTATAATAATGTATAAAATGGAATAAAATAAGATCATACAAATTTAAACATAAAATTAAGAGTAATGAATGTAATACATGAAAATTAACTCCTGTACACAAACTGATAGGAGAAATTTTTAATTATATAACAGAAGAAAGCAAACTTAATTATTGCTTAATTGAGAGAGGAAGAGAGAAGCTCAGAAAGAGTGAGAGAGAGAGAGAGAGAGAGAGAGAGAGAGAGAGAGATCAAGAAAGAGAGGAACAGACTTCTTTTGTGGAGCTCAGAGGATAACTTTTAAAAATTGAGTCTTTCCTTCTATTTTGTGGGTTTGAATGATTGAAATATATGTATTGAAAAGAAAGTGCCTTTACCCACTTATGCATTTCAGTAGCCCTGAAGTTAATGTTTGTAAGTAAAAGTAAATAGCAATGGACAACCTTTTATAAAGCTTTTACTATAATATGAAGCACTATTAGTTACATCAAACCACAGTTAAACTAAACATTAATAAACTTCTGAAAAACTGAAGGAAACAGAATTCATCAGTCAAATTACAATATCTACAAGGACAATGTTGACAATAATATTCAGTGTGGACCTTTCTACTCTCTTACAGGAGCAGCAATTTTAAAGGCCAATTGGGAGTTTAATGTAGCAGTCATTGCATTTGTTTTCTGTGATGGTTGCAATAAATTATTTCAAGCTTGTGGAATGAAAACCACAGAAAGTTATATTCTCCTAGCCTGAATGCCAGAAGACAAAAAAAAGTATCAATGACTCAAACTCAAAATATTGGAAAAAATAACAAGATCTCCAAATCCTAAGGATTTACTCTGTGTCTGAACATTTGTCTGCAGTGAGAAAAAAAGGATGAGAAAAAAAATGAAGAACTTTTTTATAGTTTTGGTAAAAAATGCAAAACAGCGAAACTCAAACTCTCTTTGTCTTGGCCTTGCTCAGAGCAACATCATAATTTGTACAATAATTTAGTTGTCAAGAATCTTATTCTCTAAGACTATCCCACAATCATTGTCTAATGTAGATTATTAATGAATTTGACTGAAATGTAGAAAACTTGGTAAACAATGTTGAACAACATTAAATTGTTATTGTTTCATCATAGCATTATCCTTTGAATTGAATTAAGCTCTTTCTCTGAATTTGTAAAGCTAAAGACCTTAAACCTGTCCTCAATGTTTTTCCATATATTCCACACTAAAATTTTGGTAAATTATGTTGGTTCTTTTAGCCAGATATCCATAGTATGTATATTGACTTGGATACTATATTGACTTAAACCATCAACATTTAACTTGGAGTAACTGCAAATGATTTGTATCCTTGCCCTTGGTCCATCATTGCTAGGCATATAATCTCAGTCTTTTTAAGTGCTTAAGGCAGGTTAATAAAACAGAGCGACTGAAAATTTAGTGATGTGTGTGAAAGATGGCTCAGAGACTAAAGTGTTTTACACACAAGCTGAGGATCAGAGTTTGATCCCAGGGTCAACATTAAAGTCAGGTGGGAATGACAGCCATCTGTTTCCTTGAGGAGTCATGAATAGGGATACCTGAAACAAGTTTGCTGGCTTAGATTTTTTGGATGGGCAACATCAGGGTTCAGTGATCAAACTTGACTAAATTTATAAGATGGAGAGTGATGGAAGAGCATACCTGATTCTACCAGATACCTTGTACATACATGAATATTCATGACATACACATTTATCCATACACATATGCATACATATGCACATGCATGAATAAAACACACATATGAATCTTTAAAAATAGAAAAAGGAAACAATTCAATGACTTTCAATTTGGTACATGTTAAACACTAAGCTACTGCAATGGTCTGGCAATCCAGAAATTTCTCTTGCTATCTTGCCAACTTGACTCCTTCCCTAATAATTCCACCCTAGCAGCACAAATATTGCTGATGTTCATCACAGTGGCCATATCATTGATTAAGAATTATAAATTAGATATCTACTTGCCCTTTCTCCACTAATATATTAGCCACTACTTGAATAATGCTCGCCAAAATAGGCCAAACTTAAAGGCAAACTCCTCTCCTTTAATAATTAGATTTTGAGAAACTATCTTAGTACATACAGCTGGTTAATCTATAATAGCTGATGCAAACAGGTGAGACTAATTCCTGATGGCCCATGGCATGTATTGCTGATTGGTCAGGGTACTGAAGGGCAGAGGGTGATATGAAATTTACCACTACCAGTGAGATGCCCACTTAATATTATACAGATAGTAGTACCCATAGATGGCTAACAAGATAAATTATCTTAACTGTTCAAAAAAGACCTTAATTTTCTCCTAGGTACAAGATTCTTACCTGTTTCTGCTTATCCCACAGCATATATTTTCTATTAAACCTCTGTATCTACTGTGGTCTGGTAAATACTTTTATCTCTGAACTTTGATTCTGTGCTTCCAACAGAGCAACTGCTCTCCTCACTACAAAGAGCCAAAGGTTCCTTCAACCCATCCTCGGTGCCATGAATCTGTTTGAAATTCGCTCCCTAGGGACACATTTCACTCACCTCCTGCTAGTTGCTTGTTTTTCCTTCTCTTTTCCCATCATTTCACTCTGTCAATTAAAGGTGAATTCAACCATTTTGGGGGGGACACACCTGACACAAACATCTTCCTTTTCAGGAACAGGGATACAACTCAGGGTACATACACGTAAAATAAGTAAGATGCTACACTGGGAGGCTTGAAATAAAGCTTAAGGAAATTCATGACTCAGTTCTTCTGTGTCTGACTTAAATTCCAAGTAAACTAAAATAAATAAAATACTCCCCTTTTAGTAAAATTAACTTAATAATGAATAATTAATAGACTATACATCTATTGTCCATATTGGCATAAAATAATGACTTGAAATTAAAAGAAAATAAAACAATAGCTTATTTTGAGTCAAAGATGAGTGACCATGGTCTGGCAGCTACAGAACATAGTCTCGTATGGCAAATTTGCATAGATGGGATAAAGTGAAGGCAGAAAATATGACCACACCATAGAAGGTATGTCACTTCATTCTTATGATGAAGATAGGTCAAGTTAAGAGTCTTTTTTTATTTTTTCCTACATTTTTGGATACCTGGTAGACATATAAACTTGTACCTAAACACATTTTCCAAACTATTCAAAGTTGTCAAAGCTTGTCACTGAGGGTCTGCCTTTGACCCTCACACCTCGGAGCCATGAGTTCTTCCTGATGTTCTCTGTGAGCTGAGCTGCTTTCAGTCATCACAAGGCAGCAGAGATATGTGGTCATGGAGAAAACCTCTACAGAAAATACATATTTCTACTTTTGTGACTTCTCTCTGTATTTTACTACAAGAAAGAAAACATGACTTAAAAAAGTAGTTATTAAAGAAATGTTCTGTTTGATTGTTTACTTGCTTGTTTGACTTATGCGATTTTTGGTATTTTTTTGAGGGGGGTGTCTTACAGGTGAATATAACAGCAAACGCATTAAAAGCGTATTTCCTACACTGTAAAATCTGAAGCAGATTCTCTCCCTAAGCCACTAGACATGACTGTGATGGTTAATGTTAGCTTTACAAAAGTTCATGAATCCCTTAAGAGAGAAACTTTTAGTAATGCCCATGAAGGATTATGTAGACTAGGTTAATTAAGGTTGGAAGAGTCTCCTCACTTGTAGACAACATTACTACAAGGGTTGATGTCCCAGACCAAATTTTTAAAAAAAAGCGGGAGTACTGAATGGGATCATCAATCACTGTGAAACCTGACTCCAAATGCAAGGTGACCAGATATCTCAGGCTCTTGTCAGCAAGACTTCCTTGCCAGGATGAATTTGACCCCTAAAATAGTCAAAAAAAAACCAAACTTTCCCTTCTCATTTGTGATTCTTTGTTATAGTAATGATTAGTTAACTAATAATGCATTATGAAATCAAAACCACAAATCAAGAGTATCTTGACATTTTGTGAGGTTAAAAATGTGTACTCATGCAAGAATCTTATGTATACACCGTGACTGAAGAAATAAAGTGCTTGAAAGTTACAGCTATAAAGAACATCATCAATATGTAGATTTTTGGAATGAAACTATCATCAATTTTTTTATTTAATATATTATGTATAAGAAACTCAATATGTTTGGTATGAGTAAGCTAGAATTTATATTGATTTCATAAATATTGAACACGTGTTATTTCTCTCAAAGAATTCAGTTTCATATTGTCAAATACTTTTCACAGAAATCTCATTAGCTTTGAGATCTTATAATGGAATTTATTGCATAATAACAAAAATAGTATTTATATATAAAATACTTTTAAAAATCAAACATACATAATGTGAAAAGAATCTTAAACATGGCAAACTGTTGCTCTGAAATATGAGCCAAAGATATGCATGTAGCCAGAAAAATCAAGTTTGTAGTCATCCATCCCTGATTGATCAGTGACCTGTTTATACAACTGAAATGTGAAATGTGTCTCTTAGACAGGTTGATGGGGGAAGGTGAGAAAGTAATCATGAGCCAGAAGCACCTAACTGTGCAATGAGCCTATTATGAAACATTGGAGGATAATTCTTTGTTTACATCCTTGGAATTAATATTAAATATATAAATTTTAGTACCTCTCAATATTAAATCTTTTCATAGTAAAAATATAGTTATTTCTCTTAAAAAAAACTTAATAGTTCTTGTCAACTGTAAACCCAAAGCACATTTTTCTTCAAAAAAGACTGGACAAAATTTGAATGATGATATATTGTAGAAATACTTTTTCATTCAGAAATACAAACTCTTACCTCTAAACAATTAAGAAAATACATAATACCTTGGAACCATTTCTTCTTATGTGTTATTCAGTATGTCTAACATGGTTTTCCAACATCAATAGATATTATACATTAGCATATGTTGATATGTGAATGCTCTAGACATTTTCTGGTAATTATAAAAGCCTACCAGTACAAAATCCAGAATAAGAAAAAATTTACAGACATGAAAGAGTTTTACTACTCTAAAAACAAATGAGTAGGTGCCATATTATGTAAAGTCTCTCCCATGATTTAGCCTGGCAGGCTAGCAACACTATCTTCTGATAATACAAAGACTTTTAAAAGTAGCAAGAATGGCATTAGTCTGATGTTCAGCTTTGTTAGCTTAAAATGTGCCAAATGTGCCATCTTTTTCATCAAATACTTTTGCCTTTTGGACCTGTTGAACCGAAGGAAATTTTTGTGAGGTCTCATGACTCACAAAAGTTTTTGGCATGAAAGTGATGGAATCAGTTGCTGGGAGGAGGCAGCAGCCACCCGGGATCGGAATCAAAACCTATACACCACGACTTGGTTCAATCCTTTAAACACAGTGCTGCAACTTATCAAAAAGATATTTCAAAAGCAACTGGGGATGCTGTTTTAAAGGCATCCTTTGCAAAAGAATAAGATTAATCAAGGCACAGGGGATGGAGAAGTTGGTGAAAGACACATTGCCCAAAGCAAGAAGATAATAGCATCAAGAAGCTTAAGCTGTTTGAAAGTCATGGGGAAGCAGAAACTGGACACTGACAGTCAGGTACATTTAGATATAACAAAGAATGCATTTTGCTCTCATAAACACATGCAGAAATGCTTCTTTAATAATAAATGTCTCATCTATATAAACATAGTAATGCATAGGTACTATGTTTCATGCAAACATATATCACATATGTGTATTACAAGTGTATATGACACATTATGTGATATATACTAATTATCTAATATTTAGAGGATCCCTGTAATGTTGACATTCATGTCACAGGACAAGGGATATCTCTTAGTCTTGGAAGACTTGCCTACTATTGTAAAATTCTCTAATTAAGCTAAAAATCTTTGAATAAATAATGAAGATGAATAATTAGAAAATTTATAACATAGGTCCAGGATTTACATAAATGGTATTGATTCATTTACATTTTTTAATTTTTTTTATTATTATTTATTCAATTGTACATGTATGCGTGTGTGTACGTGTGTATGTATGTGTGTGTGTAGAACCATGATGAATTTGGGAACCACCATGGACTGCCTCCACCTCATCCTTGTTTACTCTGCCCTGGGATTCACAGGCTCCACCCTACCAGGATCAGAAACGCAGGCCGCCCCCGCTTCTGCCAGTTGTCTCTATATGTGGGGTCAAGGATCCGAACTCAGGACCTTGTGCCTGCAAGGCAGAGGCCTAACCTCTGAGCCACCTCTCCAGCCCCTACATTTTTCAATTCAATGTGTACCTCTATTTCTGTAATCCACCATTTGAGACACATTGGAATCAGGAATGTGTCTTCAACAACAACTTTATCCTTAAACCTAAAAGATTACTTGCTCTTTCAAGCAATGAGAATAGGATATATTTTCCGCCTGTAATAGTTTCATGTTTCCTGTGTTCTTTTGAATTTTTAGCATATCTTGGTTTCCTTCCTTTTTTTTCCCCGCACTTAATAAAAGGTAAGAAAGGGACTATTAGTATTTTTGATCTAAATTTTGACAAAGGCTGATTCTTTTTCATGTAATTATGTCTTCACTTGTGTTTTATTTTAAGAGAAGAGATGAGCTACAACTTTTTGTCCCTTTTAGCTATAACAAGCACTCTATTTTATAAAATCTGAAAACTCTCATTTTAATACGATATAATCACAGGGTAAAAGAAAAAAATGAAATTTAAAAAGTGTTACTTGGCAGCACCATTAAACAGTAAGATCTCATGACAAACACTGATTCCAACCAAGAGATGTCTCAGTCTTATACCTCAATGTTGATTCATATTACAATTTTAGAAGGATTGTATCGTATCAAAGAACCCATTAATCCCAAACCATTAGTCTAATTAATCAAAATTAATTATAAATAAGCAAAGTACAAAATTAATAGCTTTTAATATGATTTAAGGGTTTATACCAGTTGTATTCTATCAAATAATATTGCTCAATAGCTTTCTTAAAGTTATTACCATTTTTTACAACCAAAAAAGACTAGAGATACTGCTACATTTATCCTAAAGCACACAAATCAATCCACCTTAAAACAATTTTGCTAAAATAGTTTCTAAAATATGTGATAAATTAAAGAATTTCTGTGTCAATAGAGTAATTATAATTTAAAAATAATTTGGTTTGATTTTTAGAATACATGCATGCATCATATTCTTTTTATAATCTGTAGCTATTGACAGATGTAGATATAAAATTCAAAATGTATCTCTGAAGAATATCACAGTAAACTATTAAAATCCATACATGTTTGCATTATCATAAGTGAAAAACTGAAAAATACTTTAGGATTAATGCTTTTTCTACTCTGAACTATCCTGGGAAAAAATGAAGAAAGGACACAAAATAGCCACATATTTCACATTCCTTCAGTATGAAAAAAAGGAAAATGACAAAATATACTTTAATTTTATCAATTGGCCACAAATTAAATGATAATTTGTGCTTGAAACCACTTATTTTTCACTTAATTCAGAGGGCAGTGGTTAAATAATAATTATTCTAATAGTATGACAACCCTAAGTAGAATTTATCCATAACTCTAAATTTTAGGAATTTTAATCATAAGTGATTGTGTGCCCTATGATTTGGAAGTTATAGGTACGAAGTCTGGACTGTTAGTACGTTGAATTCATTACACATATTTTCTTTATGGTTTTGAGAAATCTAATATTGGTAAAGATGCTGCATTGTATTTCACGAAATGAAGTTTTCTTTTCCAAAAAAAAAAAAAAAAAAAAAAAAGGAAAGAATAAAACCTAATAACCAAACCACTCTATCAAGGAGTAAAGCTATTTCTAGCTTCAGAGATCTGTGAAATAAGTCAGTTTTCTTTCTAAAAGAGGAATGTTAGTCTGACCTTTACATGTCTATGAATCAATGGGAAAGTGGTTATAATAAATTGAATAATACAGAACAAAGAATCAAGGAAAGCACAGAATGTATGGTATACTGTATTCATCAACAAGGAAATTATTTTGAAAAGGATGCCTTGCTTCTGTAACTGTAAACATTCAAAGGAAACAAGAACTAATAGGACAGGTCATTTTTGTAAAGGATGTATATGTACTGATTTATTTTATTTCTTTTATGCAAGTTATAATACTTTCACTGCTTTTTTATTCTATTGTTTTCAAAATTTAAGAAAAGGAGCTTGTTTCAGAGGGTTTACTGTGCAGTGGATCTATAATTTTGCCTTAAGTCGTGAGTGGGAGGAGAGGGACTCCTTTTGCTGCTTTCTGTGTAGCACTTTCGATGACACAGTGATGCAATAAAAATTAAGAGTGGGGAATTAGTTAATATGAGTGAATTGTATCTAAAAGTATCTATCATCTATCATCTATCTATCTATCTATCTATTTATCTATCTATCATCTATTGACTATCCTATGTCTAATCATTATTTTTAAACAACAAAAATGTAATGAAATGCTGTTTCCTTTTTCCTTTAGAATCATTTTTCTATATAAATAAAAATTCTGAATGAATTACCTTAGAATTGTTTGGACTTTGTCATGTTAAGCTTGTAGCATCTTTTTTGCCTCTCCCCCTCCCCCCAAAAAATTCAATTTTGAAACTGTCCTACCTTCTCCTGCAATATTCTGGACTTAAAAATATCAATAAATGCTATATTTTTCTCCCTCCCTCTCTCTTTCCCCCTGCCATCCCCTTTTCTATTCCCCCACACACTCGTTTCCTTCCCTCCTCCTCTCTTGGTGCTTCCTGCTTTCTGCTTCCCATCCTCCAGAGCATCTGTTTATATGGGCACTGAATTTCCCTCTGAGTTGTCTACGGTAGTGAGGGTTCAGAACTCAGTGGCATAGCTTGGGACCGCTTCTTGGGCTGCCCATTAATATGGGAACTCTGTTATGACTGTTTATCCCCTCTCCTCTAAGGAAAGATCCTGCCTGAAGCCTCCCCTGTGAGCAGTGCTAGACTTCGGGTGTCCTTGACATGCCAGCCATTG
Source organism: Typhlomys cinereus (assembly GCA_023101885.1). Lineage (NCBI taxonomy): Eukaryota > Metazoa > Chordata > Mammalia > Rodentia > Platacanthomyidae > Typhlomys > Typhlomys cinereus. The sequence goes on along the minus strand of JALPQD010000235.1, from coordinate 3,021,854 downwards.
GACAAAGGTCCAATCACACTGTGGTTATGTACTGGCTGCTGCAGCCAACTTGTGTGGAGTATTTTGCATATTGCTTTTCCTCCCCAACTTTAGGCTCTTATAATCTTGCCGCCCCTTCTTCGGCAAGGTTCCCTGAGTTTAAGAATGGACAGAGATTTGGTCGGTCTGGATCCAGGTGAATATTGTAGGGTCTTTGGTATTGTGAATTATGGTTTGTGGCTGTTTTCAGTTTGGCTGTTGCGCTGCCTTTGGCTGCATTCTGATTGGTTGTCAAGGTTCACTCCTAATCAAAAATGAAAGACTGTTTAAACGAAGACTTTAATATGAGAACAGACTCTTAGATGGAAGAATTGGAGTAAGACATAGCAGTGAGTTATGGGGTTAGTCTTCCATTTTCCTGTTGGTTACCATCTAACTGCCAGTCCCTGTATCCTTCCTGACTGGGGAGATCAAACCTGTTCAGTCCCAAGTGAACAGGAAGGAAATGAGAGTCAGCTGCATCCTTCTTCCAACATTCTTGCCATTGATTCCCTTGGACTTACAGTACAAAATAAATAAGTGAGAAATATAACTTTGCTGTGCTACATGTTGAGATTTTATGTTACTCATAGTACATCAAAGTGAATCAAAATTCTTCACATATAGACATAGAAGAGGAAAAGAGTAAAGATAGCAGAACATAAGGAAAGAAACTGACCACAAAGTGTGTGGTATCCATGAATTATGTGGATTTTCATTTACAAGACAATTTTAGATTGCCTTTGCAGATAACATTGCTTCTGCCCTGCTTTCCAAGCGATTAAATAAAATTCAGTAACCTAATATTTAATGAGCACAGAACATTTATATGATATTGGCCTATTAAAATCAACTCAGCCAGTTTTCTTTGCTAAAATATATAAGTTGCATAGCCATTTTAGCTCTTTAAACTATGCTGCAGTAATAATACTAGAAGTTATATAATAAGCACATTCTGGATTATTTCTATGAAATAAATACTCAAAAACAAAGTGTCTGGAATGAATGCTATACAATATTCAAACAGTTTTTAATGAATTGCATATCGGAAGTACAGAAGTTACAGCACCATTATCTTCCTGAATGGTACTTGACTAGTTGCTGAATTTAATAAACCTTTCTGAAATTGTATTAATAGGTGAAAATGAATAAATTCATTTTTTGCATGAAAGTGTTAAAAGTTAAATAAATAAAATCCGCATCTACATCCAAAATAATATTGATTGTACAATTATCTGAACAATTATCTTTTTTGTTTATAGAAATGTTTTGACTTTTATCATGCATTAAGTCAGCAGACTTGTCAAGCATTATTCACTCCTTCCTAACCCTTTCTTAGAATATCTAGCAAAGTCTTCAGAGTATAACTCTTTAGCATGTTGGGGATATGTCGTTTACCTTAGTCTGAGTTATATTTCTTACAGTGCATATAGTTTTGCATGTTCCTTTATTTATTAGATTCCTTGTGAAGGAAAGCTCATTCCTATGCTTAGAGAAAAACACTGAAAGTATGAAGTGGCATAATTGTCTACCACGGTTGGCATGGATTTCAGCCACAGGCAGGATATTTTGCAGAAGAGCAACTGGTCTCAATGCAGTACTCCACTCCTAAACATGAAGACTACTAATAAAAAAATACATAAAATAAAAAGAGTTCAAAACTGACTGGTGGTAAGTTTCATCTTCCACAGAGCTATAGCACTACATGTGTATTCTATATTCCTTCATTCAGTGTACTATCTTACCATTAAAATTTCTAGTATATCCATCCTAAAAATAATCATTTGAGGCCATCAACTGTAGCTACAATATTTACTAATATATTCTTGAAGTTAATTGCTAAGTATCAAATTAAACTTATGATTGTAAACTACAGTCACTGTGCAGTTCTGTGGGATATAATATTTTCTCCTGTGTAGCTGTATATTGACATTTATTGTTAGACATCTCTACCTCTTCCAACCTCTCTAAATTCTTGGGCCTCTAGGAATCATTGTTTTACTAATATGTAGTTCTATATATTCAAAGATTTGAGCTTCCAAGAATGGCTGAGAGTCTTTAGATAATCTTTCAGTGTTTTGATTATTTCACTTATGGTAATATACTACATTAGCATGACTATGATTTGTCATAATTTGTCTCATATCGTGTAAAGCATTGGATAAAAGACTTTGAAACTTTTTGAAAAAGAAAATGATTGTCATGAAGATGGAAATGTGACATACCCTGATTTGATGATCTCACATTATAAGCATGCAATGGACTACCGTACTATATCCCATGAAAATGTGAAAACATTAACAGGATATTGAATAAAATTTAAAAAAATGTGGGTATCATCCCTTAAGGAACTTAGAGTTTTGTTGGTAAGAGAATCTTTTAGAAAGATTGGAGATGAGAAAAAGTACAAAGATAATGGGACCAGTAAACAAGAGGTACTGATGAAAGAAATCAAATTCACGATTGGCTTCAGTAATGATCTGTCTTTACTTGCATGTAAGATGCATTGAGGAAAAAATCTCCCAAGAGTAGTGTTAACTGTCAATTTCGTTTTTTGTTATGGTGGAGTAGGATGGGAGAAGTGAAATGTCAGTCTTACAATGGTTCATTTCCTTCCATGCATCCAGAATGGATGCTTGTTTTTTAGATGCTTCACACTCACTATTAAGACCTTACAAAATAATTTATATTTTTTATATTACTAATTTAGTGGCATTAGTTTTTTCCCCCCAGCATGATAAGGCATATTTTTTGTATGAAGACAATACCTTGTATTACAGGCTTATTACATTGTTTAATCATTTTTCAGACTTGAGACAAAGACAATCTTTATATATCATACTTATATAGAATTCTATATTATACTTATATCATCAAGCAAAAAGAAAAATAGTTTTATTTTTTCAATCATGTCCATCAAATACTTAATCAATTTTATGCATAGTATTGCAAATTCACAGTAAGAGATCAAAGGATAAAGAGTTATACCACAAGAGGAAAATTCAAGCACAGGCGAAATTCTGCAACATTTGAGAGGTTTTTCCTCTTTCTATCCTTTTCCACAAATGTGAATTTTGAGGTCAGAATATTAATATACTGATTAAATAGATTGCTACTTTCTTGAAAATGTTAAAATATTAATTTCAGGAACACTGTGATAAGGGTGTTGATAATTTTAAGCATATGAGTCAATATTCTCTAGTGCACCCAGAGAGATAGCAATCAATATCTATTAGTTTAATGTCAAAGCTGGACATGCAGTTTTTGAAATAGGAAATTGCTTTCTGAGTGAAAAATAAAATGATTTTTTTTTTAGTAAAAGGTCCTTTCATAGCCCATGTTTTCCCCACTAGATTGATTCAGGTTTTTACCAACTTTAACTATTGGGTGGTTATTTAGTATGTCGGATTTTTTCCCCAAAATAACTTCGTTGATTAAAAGTTTAATTCTTGGGCTGTAAGCATGACTCTGGGTCAAGACTCTACCTTAAAGGTAGAAGAACCTGAGTTCGGATTCCAAGTAAAAATCCAGGGCGAAATGGCAGCTGCCTGAACATAATGTTCTGAAGGCATAATCTGTGAAATTCCAGAACAAAGCAAAAAGGATCTAGAAGTAAAGCAGAATGATTCTTGGTCGTCCGGATGGTCACAAAGTACCCTCCGAAACACATGTATACAAACTCACAGAGAGAGAGAGAGAGAGAGAGAGAGAGAGAGAGAGAGAGAGAGATGAATAAAATGAAAAAATGAAAAGATAAAAGTTTAATCTTCACTCAAAGTAACTCTCTTTTTCACAAACTTCCCCAATATTTAAAACTACTCATATTATATATAGAATCTTTTTTCATTAAACCTAAGTTGATTTTATAAAAGTCAAATTTTCTTTAGGATACTTTTCATTGATCTATCATGTGCATTAAGTCAATTTTATTAAAGATTGTATACTGGAATGTTTATATAAGTCATGATTTTTATTTTTTAATATTTTATTTATGTATTCAGGAGATATATCTAGAGGGAAAGAGGAATTGGATGGAAGAAAGAAGTAGAGACAAAAGAGAAAGAGAAGAGTGAGAGAAACATCCATAAATCAATATATGCTACATGCATATGGAAGTAAGGGAAAAAGAAGTTCTTTCCCTCTCACTAAGAAGGATCTAGTTGATCAGACTCAGGTTCAAGGTTTGGGAACATATTATTTTAATAAGAATAACAAGGTCTCTGCTATGTTGAGAATAATTAGATGAGTTACATTTCTCTAAGAATTAACAAAATGTATATGGGAAAGTGAATGACAGTATCATTATTGAATACCCATTCACCCTATTATTCCTTAAGATTTACTTATTATTTTAGAGCTTCATACATGAATATAGTGATTTTTTTCATTTTCACACATTATGCCCAATTCATTTCCCTCCTTGTCCTATTAAGACCCTTGTTTCCTATATATAAGTTTTCCTCGTATTTCATTTGTCATCCTATTTGGCAGAAAACTAAGAGAAATTCAGTCTGCTAATAATGGCCTATTAATTTCTTGTTCTAATAATGTCTGGAATTGGTTTTTCCTCATTTTGCATGCTATTTTAAAGTCCAGCAGTAGAAAAATGGATAATGGAAATGTGGTACATATGTATAATGGAATACTACTTGGCTATCAAGAAAAATGAGTTAATGAAACCGGCTAAATGGATGAAGCTGGAAGAACATATACTGAGCAAAATATTCCAGATGCAGAAAGACAGGAACTGCACATCCTCACTTACAAATGGCGCCCGCCATTAAGCCTTCTGAATGATATAATCTAATGGAATCTTTCTTTAAAAAAAAAAGACTTTATTTATGAGCCATATCTATAGCCTTCAAACAGAAACTTTTATAGCACACATAAAATAGTGTAATTCAGTTGAAATGCAGGAATATCCCAAAGAATAGAGACAAAAGAACATGGACCAATAAATAAATATGGCATCTATGAAAGAAAAGCTTTAAAGGGGAAGAAAGAAAGGGGAATGGACATAGTAAAGAGTGGGGTTAGCTTTCCAATAACCCACTAATTAGCTTCTAATCCCCCCATTGCAGGGAACACATGCCTGGTTCTATAAACCTGTCCAAATAACTGTAGAAAGGGGAAAATAGACACTAAGTAGCCCCAGATGTGTTATTACCAACTATAAATGTCTGGTAATAAGCCACCATAAAAATACTTATCATTGTATATTTACATAAGAAAAGATCTCAACACTCAAGCACGAAGCAGGTGTTCTGTGGCACTATCGATTCAGGGAGGCCCTAGCTGGGACTCCTGAACCCAGGAGGTCTATCTACAGACAAGCCTGAACAAGGAATACATACAAGCAGAGGGATGGACAACCAATGGGTGCAGGGATGAACAACCAATGGGAAATGGCAATCTAACCTGGACATTTAGTAAACAGCTAAATGATTGGTGGCTGTTCCCTCCCTTTCCTGAGCAGAGGGGTGGCCACACCTGATTGGACCCGACCCTATATAAACCCAAACACTTCCTGAGTCTGCAGCCAATTTGTAGTCTTGCATGCCAGGGAATTCGGCATCAGAGGCCTGAAGGACCACTTATGTTGCCACAGAACCCTGGTCCCTTACTAGTACAGATGATTTGGAGGGAACCCTGTGGTTCACACAAGCAGAGAAGTCATTCAGACTGAAGGGAAAGGGATGGATTGGTGAAGGAAAGAGGAGGGTGGGATAGGGGAGAAAGGAAGGGAAGGGATATAGAGAGATAATTCATTTTGTTTCAAAAAAAATTCTTAAGGAGGGAAGGAAGGAAGAAGGAAGGAAGGAAGGAAGGAAGGAAGGAAGGAAGGAAAGAAAAGAAAGGAAGGGGAGGTATGAAGGGAGGGAGGAGAGGGAGGGAGGAGAGGGAGAGAGAGAGAGGAAAAAGAAAGAAGAAAGAAAGAAAAAGAAAGAAGAAAGAAAGAAAAAGAAAGAAGAAAGAAAGAAAAAGAAGAAAGAAAGCAAGCAAGCAAGAAAGAAAGAAAGAAAGAAAGAAAGCAAGAAAGAAAAAGAAAGAAAGAAAAAGAGAAACCACAGAAATAGTTTAAATGATCACTGTTCTGCGTTGGTGTCTACAAAATAGTTAACAAGAAATGTCACAATGAACAAAGCTACCTACAGAATAGCAACTTTGCTCCATATCTCTGATTTATCATTGATGTGTGAATGTTCCTTAATCAAAGGTCACAGTTCCAGATCCTTGTTCAGTTCATCCTTTGGATGACTCAGTAGTTGACTCAGAATTACTCTATTTGACACCTGGACTCCAGGAATAATGGACAAATTGATGTTAATGTGCAAGTTGCCACTTGTGATTGGGGCTGTAGTATGGTATGGAAGATATTGAAGAAGGACTTGGGTAGATAAGACACACTGTCATGTGTTTGATGGAACTAAAGATTCTTTCTGAAAATGTCTCAGCATTTGGAGGCTTGCATCACAGAAGGTATTGACTGCCATTTAAATCCTTTTATCTAAGGATTGTAAAAAAAGTGACAGAATTTTTTTGTAAATTTTTGTTATAAATTATTTACAATTTCCTAACATTAAGAGGCAAATACAAATATCACTAATGATCATAAAACCTAGGTTACTTAGAAAGAATTGATTAAAACGAATTTTCAGAATATGCTCATAAATTAAAAACTAACTTCTGTAAGCTCAGAATGTGTTGCCCATTTGACAAAACAGTATTTTGTTAATAATGGTCATTGTGTTCAGACATGTGAGCTATTTTAATAAAATACAGAGGCATTATTTGATGGCTGTTGCCTAACATCTTTATGGACAAAGTCATAAATAAATATCTATAAATATGCAAATATTATTGATTTATAAATGAAGGGAACAAATAAAAAATACAATTTTTATTTTAGATAGAAGTACATTCATATTAATAAAACTGAAGAAATGTGAGCTTATAAGATTAAAGTTTGAAATTGATCATGTCTACATATGTTGGAGAGGCAAATGGCATTTACTCAAACAATAAAATTGTGAATACTTTGCAATGTTTTGTTTTGTTTCACTTTATGGAAACATATCAAAATCACAAATCTTACATACAATTCTTAACAAATTTATGTGTAATGTGGCTAAATTTTCAAAAAATAGTTTTATTATAAATTATTCACAATGTCCTAACATTAAGAGGCAAATGCAAATACCACTAGTGATCATAAAATCCTAGATTACATTGAATGAATTAAGACAAAAACCAATTTTCAGATATATGTTCATGAATTAAAAACTAATGTTTTTAAGCTCAGAATGTGTCACCCATGTAGCAAAACATTATCTTGTTAATAATAGTCATTATGTTCAGAATTGTAGACACAGATACAACTAATGTATATTAGTTTAACAGTAACAGATTCTTCATATTAAAAATATTTCTTGGTCTATCCTTGCAACTGCTGAAAGTTGCTCACTAATTATGAATTCGCAGATTGGAGCACCTGGAGAAACAGAAAACGGAAATCTGAGGTGACTGGGGGCTGGAATATTATGTTAAGCAAAAATGTGTTATATGTGTACTCTCTGAAATAAAGGATGTGACAAGTTAATTAGTCTTTTCTCTTACTGAAGCATTTCCTTATGAAAACATAATCTAACATTCATGCATTAATTATAATGACTCAGACACTGAAAACAGAAAATGTGCAAACTCCCAAGGCATTATGATGAAATTCCTTTTTCTTGAAAAGATAAAAAATGAGATGTGTTGAATAGTTCCCTGGAATTTGTTAGCGTTTTAGGAATGGATACTTTGGCATTTCAAGTCTTGATGTGTCAACATTGAGTCAAGATATTGAATAAAATATTCATGTGTTATCTTTGATGCATTGATGTATTATAATTAATATCCTAGCAATATTTTGTGACATGTAATACATGCCTATAGTTATGCTTCCTAGTTTTATTTTTTTTAATTTTTATTATTATTTATTCAATTGTGCGTGTATGTGTGTGTGTATGTGTGTGTGTGTAGAACCACAGGCTAATTCGGGAACCACCATGGACCGCCTCCACCTCCTCCTTGTTTACTCTGCCCCGGGATTCACAGGCTCCGCCCTACCAGGACCAGAAACTCAGGCAGCCCCCGCTTCCACCCCGAGTCTATACGTGGGGTCTAGGATCGGAACTCAGGACCTTCTGCCTGCAAGGCAGGAGGCTTAATCCCTGAGCCACCTCTCCAGCCCCAGCTTCCTATGTGTGAATGAATGTATGTATGAATACTTCCTTCTACTCTTATTCTAACCCATATATGAACATACTGAACTGTTCCTCTCTCAGTATTTACCACACAAGCATTCTCCTTCTAAGAAGCTCAAAAGGAGATAAAGGCCATTAGGCTTAATATTAAATTGTGAAACATTGTGTAGATCTTCTTTCAGGACTCTAAATCTCACCAATTAACCTCTATAGAAAGGCAACACTAAAACTTGCATTTAGAAAATGGTATTGCAGAATGGAGAGATAGCTCAGAGATTAAGATTCTGCCTCCCAAGCAGAAGACCTTGAGTTTTATCCCAGGTCTCAAATAAAAGCTCCAGCCAGAAATGGCCTGCACTTCTGGCCCTGGTGGGTAGAGCCTAGGAAACCCCAGACTAAAGCAAAAAGGAGATAGAAGCAAACCAGGATGATTCCCAAAGTCACCCTTAGTCCTCCACAGAGACACACAGTGCGTTCTCTCTCTCTCTCTCTCTCTCTCTCTCTCTCTCTCTCTCTCTCTCTCTCTTACACACACACACACACACACACACACACACACACACACACACGCTCACACAAAATTAATTCCTTCCCTAACATCACAAAGGTCTAATTCAGAAGGGCAGGGAACTTCAATGATAACTAGACTAGATTAGGCTCAGATTATGCCATTCTCTTTTATAGTCTTGCTTCAATTCCTTCATAGAATGCAAAATTTAGGAAAAAAATTAAAATTTGACTTAAGTAAAGGTTTGAAATCTATGGTATTTTTCTAGGGTAATATGTAAAGTATTTTTAAAGTATAAATAAAGTTATACTGTTTGGATAGATATCATTAAGTAAGAAGGTTTATCTAATTTGAACAATTACCAGAAATTTTGTTTCTTAAATGTGCTTATCTATGCTGAGTACATTCAACAAAATAGTTGCATATTTAGTTAATCTGTTAATAGGCAAACTTGATGTGTTTCTATCATAATCATGATAATAGACATATCTATTAAATTTAATCTTTTTATTTACCAATATTTCCTTGTGGTGTGGTGAAAATTATAATCATGAGAATTACAAAATTTAACTTTACCTATGTAACCTAATTTTTTGAAATTGCTTTCATACGTTTAAAATAAATCTATTTGAATTTAATACATTTACAGATAAGAAAAGTAGATAGCAATTTCTATGATCTCCTGATGTAGCCAAGCTATGGCTCACTGTTAAAATAGATGTAGAAATGAAAAGAAAAGCAAAAGTGCAATAGAGTGTTACTGATATTCTGGATCTGGCTTGGACATTTCCAGGTTGGAAATAGATACTGTTTGATTTTACAAAGTAGCGAAATAGCTTTGCTCCCTGTAGAACAACAGATCAGCTTAGAAAAAGGAACCACGGGAAGTAAATGAAGATACCTAAGGCTCTGCTTATTGTTTAGGGTTTCCTTTCATGGGGCACAAAGTGAAAGAAGAACGTTTTTACTAGGAGTGCAATTCGAGTAATTCTATGTTTTGACTAACAGGCTTAGATTCCATAAATTCCTGCTCACTGCCTATGTCTTTTAACCATACATACAAATTGAGTGGTAATCATATTCTTGCACTGGTATGTGTTAAATAGAGTATTCTACCTCAAAGTTCACTAGAGGACACAGTATGGTGTATACTCAAAACTCATTTCCCGAACCGGTTTTTCCATTCTTCTACCAATACAAACACAGAAATGGAGTAAGTTTACTTTTAGACTGATTGTAATTAAATGGGGACCTAGTTTATAGGATACACATGCAGGTCCAGGTAGCTCTGAGTACTGCACTGCTAACAGGTGGCTGGGCTCAGAGGCAAGAATCTCTAGATGCCAGATGCAATATTGCTAGACAAATTGTGTGCATAGCCTAAGTCAATGAAGCCTCAGTTTCTGAGGTGCTCCCCATGTTTACCTAACTAAGGGTTAGAGCGTATCTTAATTTTCAACAGAGCCTAACAAGTTTAATGCTGTTTATTTTAAATAATGAATTATACAAATCTAGATTATCTAACCAATCCCTGAGTAATAAAATCCTAATAAAAATAGGTATAGCCACCTCTCCCTGGGTAATAGATAAAATGTCAACATGTTGTTACCAGCTAAGAAAATACTGGGAAAATTGGGATTTCACTCCCATGTGAACATTATGGTATGTGTCAAAAGTGAAGGAATTTTGACACAATTGGAATACAAATTTGCAGCAGTTAGTTTTAGGGATCGATTTGGTGATTGAGAAATGAGTTCTTTACTTTGAAGAATTGTATAATTAGTAAAGATGACCCGGCCAAAATGAATAAGATTGTTCCCCAGGCAATGGATAAGAAAAAAGGAGAATTAATATTTGCCAAATTGGCAAGCTGTCGGATTGGTAACTAGAGAACATACTTGGGTTGACCTTTTTCTCAGCTATTCCAGATATGGTGTGGACAATTCTCTTAACTGTTGATACTGGTATAATTCTCCTAATCATCCTATCATGATTATCAATTGATGTCTAGAATCAAGAGCATGAATAAATGCCTCGTTTTCCAAAATTGTGCAAATCATGTATTCAATTGAAGCAACTGGAATGTGAAACTAAAATATTTTGGTACCACAGAAGTGGAGTAGTGCTCTGAAACGAAGCCAACTCTAACCATTATGATGATAATGTTGATGATGGACATCATCAACATCATCATCTCATGCCCAGACTTAATATTCTTTTAAATATTTCATCATAAATCCCTTTAAAGTGCTTACATATGGGAAGAAATTGAGATAATTAAATATACATTGTTATCTCCAATGGTTCTTATCATGTTAAGACTATTGCCCCTATTAATACACTAAGGATACATTATAAAAATCATTATTATTTTCATGGAGCTTAGATGAAGACCTGAATTATATTCCAGTTTTTATATGGAATCTGTTCATGTTTGCTTCATTGTCTGTCACTGTATATGACATTTGAATTTCTCTTCCCTTCCATGTACTTAAAACATTTTGTACTTATCCTGTTGTGGATTCATCATTTACTATTAGCAATATTTTTCAACCCTCACTTGGTCTTTTGATATGGAAAAATTATATTATAACTTCTGTAGACTATCATAAACTTCAAATTACATACTTTTACTATGTTGTTGAAAGTAAGCTTACTTTCCAACAGCATATATATAATTGAACTACCACGTGGTGAAGGTCAGGGAGACATATCTTTCATTCAAATCAAGTCATTTAAGCAAATAATGAGTGAAAAGCTAGAGCCGCTATTGTAAAGAGAGCCTATCTAGATGCTGTGTATCACTGGCACAGCTCACTATCTGAAGACAAGACAAATTAACACCCCTCTGCTTCTCCCTGGGGGACCAATTCCAGCAACAATGTTTCACGTATCTTTTACATACCCTATACTATTGACATACATTCTGTGTTTGAAATTTGATACTAATAAGGAAAGTCAGCAGATGTATATTGATTTCATATTCATTGAGTTTCTTACTTGAGAGACAAGAATAACATGTCTATTTTAACCGAGAGGGGCACTCATGGTAGAACATACAAAATAAAAAAAAATATTCCATCTGTAGCTACCTTTGGAAACTACTGAGCTTATTGGCAATACTTGCAAAAATAAAGATGAGGGGTTACTGCCAGGAACATGGGTGACTTTCAGGCAAGTTCATCACTGAAAAACACACCCCAGCATGGGCTCCAAACTCACATAAGCTACACCCCTGGAGCTTCCTGCACAACTTCAAAGCAGCTCCACTGAAGAAAAGCCCTGTTTCCCCAGCAATTGTTTACTGAATTTATGACCTTGGGGAAAGTCTTTGGGCATCTTATAACATTCTGAGTTTCTTGAACTTTAAAGTTTTCTTGGCTACTTAAGTTGTATTATTAACCTCTCACTCCCCTTCCAGGAAAGAGCATTGCAATTCACAGGAGGAAATAGTTACACAAAAGTTTAAGTGTGTATTCCTATTTTTACCTTAAAGTGCTGGTGATTGTATATTTTCATCTAATAATGGCGGAACCATGAAAAAATATTTCAGTGTAGAACGATCATAGCATTTGCTGGAAGATGACTGGAATTATAGATTATCGTGGTAAACAAAATTAGCCACACTCAGGAACACAAATGTCACACTTTATTTTCTCCTATAAAAGATCTTTCTGAAGGAAAAAAAATAGAGTAAAAAGATTTGGGAAAAAGAAAGGAGCAGCAGAAGCAACGGAAGGTGATTAAAACTCTGGGTAATTTGTGAAAATTGCTTAATGGGTCAATATATTAGGGGACTCTGATGCCTGAGTAAGTGCAGCCCATTCCAGGCAAGAAGTGGATTAGAGATCAGATTCCCAGATTCCATGGAAATGCCTGGGGAGGGTGGAAACCCACTTAAAATATCCCAGTCTCACAAGGTAGATATTAGAAATCTCTAGACCAATCTGACTAAGTGAAATAGTTCTATAGGCAAACTCCGAATAGTTACAACTCAAACAAATGAGTTGGAACATCAGCCTGGAATTCTTTCTGCACATGCACCACACACGTACACAAATGCACTCGTACATATGCATGTGCTCCCACATACATGAACACAAAAACGTAAGAACACACTCTTCACCCACAAAAAATTGAAAAGAAAATAAATAATTATGTCTCCACATTATATATTAACATCAACTGTAGTTAATTTGGCCTCCATTTTGTTAACCTCCCAATCTACACTGAATATTTCTTGCCTGGTATGAAAGGGCCAGGGCCAGTAATCACATCTATTCTGTGCCACTATTGACAGGACCATGTCATGCTTAGAAGATGGCCTTTCGGAGACTAATTCTCTCATTTTATGTTCTTACACTCTTTCTACTCCCTCTTCCACTGAACACTGAAGGGAAGTATGAATGCCATGCTGAGGACGAAGTGCTCCGCTGTCTCTTACTCTCAGCATCTGTGCATCTCTGGGTCTCACCTTAATTTCTGTTCATTGCTAAGAGATATTTCTGCAATGAAACCTAATTAAGGCTTTGCCTACAAATGCAGAGATATCTAAAATATAGCTTGTCTCATGCTGGTGAATACACCAGGATCCAGTGAATATCATAAACACAGAAAATAAATCAAAGATTCAAGAGTAATAGATGGAGGTTTTTAGGGAAGAAAAGGAAATAGGGTGGGAGGAAGAGTTGAGAAAGAAAGAGGAGCAATCACAACACATTATACATATATGAAATTTTCCAAAAATAAAATTCATCAACAAAAGAGAAAATATGAATGGAAAAGAAATATAAGTTGTGCTCTAACTTTCTAAAATAGTTTCATAAATTGAATGCAAAATACATCTATCCAGATTCAAAAAATAGAAGACACTTCCCTGTTTTCATCATTCAATTACCCTAACAAGATTGCAACAAATGCAAAAGTAGATATTATTTACCACAGACTATTTGAATACATAGGTTTTCTGTGTTTTTCTAATAAAAAGGCATGCTAATGCTGAAATGTAAATATTTTCAGAATTTTGAAGGTTAAACATGGAAGTGCTATTTTTAAATTTCACTTTTTTGATAAAACTTTCACTTTATTAATATATATTATTGGGATTTTATATATCATAAATGGAGAGATTTAAATTTTCAAGTTTAAAAACAGTAAATTTTAAGTTTTTTTATTTATTTCGATCCTTATCAACTAAATGCCATATACTATTCTAGCCTTTTTATATGTGATATCTGTAAATTTTCACAAAAGATATCATTGAGGATACTATTTCAAAAGGAAAAAAAAAACACAAAGTAAATTACTATCATACTTAATCTATGGCAAACTTACACAATAAACCACAGAGTTTTGTCTTTTATTACAATGTGAAACCAATAAACCAATCTGTAGTTATTTCATTTAAGACATTACTGGGAAATATACTTTCTGTTGCTTGGATGCATTTAGATCCAATAGATCATTTTTATGCTACTTAAGAGTGGCAGCTAGATGCCTAACAATTGATTAGTATTTATGCATGTATTTACTTTGAAACATAAAATGTGAAATATCCTTCTAAAATCATCAAAATTCAGTTTTATAATTACTTGAATCATTTTCTTCAATTCCAGCATATTGGTTAACATAAAAACCAGTATAAAGAAAAACACCAGTATTCCTATGGATTAAACTGATAACAAATGGGAAAGTATGTTAGCGCTGTATGACTAGCCTTGTGCATTCTTTTTTATTATTATTCTTTTTCCACTCATACAAACTTAATAGGTACCCCAGTCCCCTCCCTCCTTACACTCATCTCCAGACCCCCTTACTTCCTCTCCCCTGTTCCCCTTCCTTCCACCCCCGCCCTCCCTTTCTCACAGTGCCTCCTCTTGACCCCTCCAATCCTTGGATCATCATTTAGTGTGAATGTCAAACTTGCCTCTGTGTCCTCCACTCTAATGAGGTATAAGGACTCAGTAGCATTGCCTAGAGCCCTTTCTTGTTCTCCCCCTTAGTATGGGAACACTATTGTGACTATTAATCCCTTGCCTCTAAGGATGCTAGTGCCTGTGATCCATGCTAAATTTGGGAGGGTCATTGATATGTCAGTCAGAGGTGCAGGTCATACAAAGTCCTATTATGGTTATGTCAGCCCTAACTTGTGTGGATTATCTTGTGCATCATTACTCATTCCATCTTTAGGCTCTTATAATCTTACCACTCCATCTTCCGCAAATTTCCCTGAGCTTTGTGATCCGGAGAGATTTGGCTGGTCTGGTTCCAGGTGATTAATGTAGGGTCTCTAATGTTCTCAATTATGGTTTGTTGTTATTCTTCAGTTTTGCTATTCCTGCATCGCCCATGGCTCCTTCCTGATTGGTATTGGATGTCACCTCCTAGCCACAGATAAAAGGATGTTAAAATAGAGTTTTACTAGAAGAGTAGATTCAACGGTAGATGGAATAAGAGTAAGAGACTGCTGTGGGGGGGTGTCAGTCTCCCATTTGCAGGATGGTTACCATCTATCTGCCAAACTCTTGCCCTTCCTGACTGGTGAGATTAAACCCCTCAGTTGCAAAAGACTAGGAAGGAAAGTGAGTGGGCTTAACCAGATGCCTTACAACTTACTTGCATTACTTAATGGTGACCTATTTTCTCTGCTGTAGCATGACCCCTATCTCCTTAATTCTGGGGGGCCCTCCTTTCCCTTCACTCCTATTTATAATCTTTGCAATTACTGTAGGTATTGCAGAGATTTATCTTTGAATATGTCATTAAGTGGGTTTGGTACTAGGATCCAACTATTGGGAGTACATATGGTGCTTATTTTCTGTGTCTGGGATACTTCATTCAATATAATTTTTTCTAATTCCATCTATTTCCCAGCAAATTTCAGTAATTCATCTTTTTTGATGGCTAAGTAGTATTCCATTGCATAAATGTACCACCTTTTCCTTATCCACTCGTCAACTGCTGGGCATTTGGGTTAATTCCATGACTTTGTTATTGTAAATAGTGCCACTATGAACATGGTCGTGTTTGTGCCATTGAGGTGAATTTTTGCTTTATGGGGATTATTCCCAAAAGTGGAATAGCAGGGTCATATGGCATTTCAATATTTAACTTTTTTAAGAATTGCCAGACGGCTCGCCAGAGTGGTTGTATAAGCCTAAATTCCCACCAGCAATGTAGGGGAGTTCACTCCTCCCCAAATGCTATTTAGCATTTGGTGTTGTTTGTATTGTGGATTTTTGCCATCCTGACCGGGGTGAAATGATATTTCAGGGAGGTTTTGATTTGCATTTCCCTGATGGCTAAGACTGTTGCATTTTTTAAGATATTTGTTAGACATTTCAATTTTTTCCCTGGTAAAGTTTCTTTTAAGTACAAAGGCCCATTTTTTATTATTTATTTATTCAACTGTGCGTGTATGCATGTGTGCGTGTGTGTGTATGTACGTATGTGTGTGTAGAACCACGGACGAATTCGGGAACCGTCATGGACGCCTCCACCTTCTCCTTGTTTACTCTGCCCCGGGATTCACAGCCAAGGCCCATTTTTTTATACATTTTTTATTATTATTTCATAGAAACTTAATAGGTACACCAGTTCCCTCCCTCCCTCCTCCTCCCCCCCGAAACCCCTGCTCCTCCTCCCCTTACCTCTCCCTCCCCATCCTCCAGTGCCTGCCCCCAATTCCCAGAGAGTCCTTTATTGTGCATGCCTGACTCTCCTCTGGTCCCTCCTCTCCGATGATGTATAAGGACCCAGTGGCATTTCCCTGAACCCTTTCCTGTGTTCCCCTTTAGCATAGGAACAATACTGTGGCTGTCAATCCCTTGCCTCCAAGGATCTTGGTGCCAAGGCCCATTTTTTAATCAGGCCATTTGTTTTCTTGGTGTTTAGTTTTCTAAGTTCTTTGTGCACTCTGGATAATAGAGCTCTATCAGATATGTGGTTAGTGAAGATTTTCTCCCATTTTGTGGGTTGCCTTTTTGCTCAGATTACAATATCTTAACAAAATCTCTTTAATTTCATAAGATTCCATTCGTTGAATGTTGGTTGTAGTGAATGGGCTATTGGATTTCTGTTTAGGAACTGTTGTCCTAGTCCAATCAGCTCAAGAGACTACCCTATGATTTCTGCTGGGTTTTTATAGTTCTGGCCTAATATTTAGGTCCTTAATCCATTTGGAATTAATTTTTGTACATGGTGACAATTGTGGGTCCAGTTTTATCTTCTACTTGTGTACCTCCAGTTTTGTTAGCACCACTTGTTGAAGATGCTTCTTTTTCCATTGGATTTTTTGAGCCCCTTTGTCAAAGATCAAATGGCTCTAATTATGTGGGCTTATATCTAGGCCTTCTACCCTTATCCATTGACTACATGTCTGTTTTGGAGCCAGTACCAGGCTATTTTTATTACTATGAATTTGCAGAATATATTAAGGTTAGGTATGGTGATACCTCTAGCAGTGTTTTTGATACTCAGGATTGTTTTTGCTATCCTGGACCTTTTGTGCTTCCATATGATTTTTGAGATTGTTTGATCAATTTCTTTAAAGAATTGCTTTGGGAGTTTGATTGTTATAGCATTGAGTCTGTATATTGCCTTTGGTAGGATGGTCATTTTTATGATGTTGATTCTGCCAATCCAGGAACATTGGAGGTCTTTCCACCTTCTGGTGTCTTCAGTAATTTCTTTCCATAGGGTTTTAAAGTTTTCACTGTAAAGGTCTCTTACTTCCTTGGTTAGGTTTACACCAAGGTATTTCATTTTTTTAGGAGTTATAGTAAATGGGATTGTTCCTCTCAGGGCTTTTTCACTTCTTTCATCCTGGGCATATAGGAAGGCCACTGATTTTTTATGTTTATTTTGTATCCTGCCACCCTGCTGAACTTCTGAATTAGTTCCAGGAATTTCCTGGTGGAGTTTTTAGGATCACTCAGGTATATGAACATGTCATCTGCAAATAGAGATAACTTGACTTCTTCCTTGCCGATTTGGATCCTTTTTATGTCCCTTTCTTTTCTAGTGGGTTCAGCTAAGACTTCAGGTACAATATCGAATAGAAGTGGTGAGAGTGGACAGCCTCGTCTACTACCTGATCAAAGTAGGAATGCATCATGTTTTTCCCCATTGAATATAATCCTTGCTGTTGGCTTGTTATATACCACTTTTATTGTATTGATAAAGGTTCCTTCCATTCCAACTGTCTCTAGGGTTTTGATCATAAAACTTGTTCGATCTTGTCAGATCTTATCATGTGGTCTTGGATTTTGTTCTGGTTTATATGGTAAATTACATTTATTGATTTGAATATGTTGAATCAACCTTGTGTGCCTGGGATAAAGCCTACTTGATTCCTGTGATTGATCTTTTTGATACATTTTTTAATCTGATTTGCTAAGAATTTGTTGAGAATGTGTGTTCAAGAAAGAGATTGGCCTATAGTTTTCTTTTTTAAGGGTATCTTTATTAGATTTTGGGATTAAGATAATATTAGCTTCATAGAAATAATTTGGTAGTGTTCCTTTGAAATTTGATGTAACAGGGCTGGAGAGATGGCTCAGGGGTTAAGCCTCTGCCTTGCAGGCGGAAGGTCCTGAGTTCGGATCCTAGACCTCACGTATAGACGCCACGTGGAAGCGGGGACAGCCTGCATTTCTGGTCCCGGTAGGGTGGAGCCTGTGAGTCCCAGGGCAGAGTAAACAAGGAGGAACTGGAGGCGGTCCATGGTGGTTCCTGTATTTATCCGTGGTTCTACACACACACACATACATACACACACATGCACACACATACATGCACAGTTGAATAAATAATAAACAATAAAAAATGTTTACAAAAAAAGAAATTTGATGTAACAGTTTACGGAATATTGGTGTTATTTGTTCCTTAAATATCTGGTACAACTCTGTGCTGAATCCCTCTGGTCAAGGACATTTTTTGATGGGAAGATTTGAGAGTAGTTCATCAATTTCCTTATATGTTATAGGACTAATTAAATGATTCAAAACTTCCTGAGTCAATTTAGGTAAGTTCTACTTACTTAGGCATTCATCCATTTCTTTTGTGTTATCAATTTTCACAGTATATAAGTTTTTGAAATATGACCTTATAATTCTCTGAAATTCTTGGGTATCAGTCATGATAACTCCATTTTCATTTCTAATTTTGTTAATTTGGGTTTTCTCTCTCTTGTTTTTTGGTTAATTTAGCTAGGGTTTTATTAATCTTATTGATTTTTTTTCCCAAAGAAACAGCTTTTTGACTGGCTGATTCTCTGTTTCTTTTTCCTTATCTCAATTTCTGATATCAATCCCCTGATTTTGCTAATCTCCTCTATTTTACTGCCTTTGGTATCAGATTGCTCTTGTGTCTCTAAAGCTTTAAGTTGCATTGTTATTTTATTTGTGATGTTTCTATTTTTTTTTTTTTGATATGGGCATTAAGAGCTATGAACTTACCTCTTTGGACAGCTTTCATTGTATCCCAAAGATTTTGATAAGTTGTATTTTCATTATTGGTTGCTTCCAGGAAATCCTGAATTTCCTATATGATTTCTTCCTCAACCAAATTCTCATTCAGCATCATAATGTTTAGTTTCCAGGTGTTAATGTATTTTCTGGTGCATGGATGAAAAGTTCAATAGAGATCTGTAAGGTCCTTTTCAGTAAGCATTTGATTAAGTTCAAATGTGTCTCTGATAAGTTTTTGACCTTTTGATCTATCCCACATTGTGGGGTGGTATTGAAATCCCCAAGAATTATCATTTTGGAGTTGATTTCTTGCTTTAGACACTGTAGCTTAATGAATGTGGAGGAGCCCACATTAGGTGCATATATGTTCAGTATTGTGAAGTTTTCTGGTGAATTGTATCTGTGACTAAAATGTAGTATCGATCTGTATCTCTTATGATTTTTTTTGGTTTGAAGTCCACTTTGTCTGATAGCATAATAGTTACCCCTGCCTGTTTCCAGGTTCCATTAGCTTGTGGAATTTTGCACCAGCCTTTTATTTTTAGGATGTGCCTATCTTTTGTGGTGAGATGAGTTTCCTGAAGGCAGGAAATTGATGGGTAGTGATTTCTAATCCAACTTTGTAATCTGTGTCTTTTGATCCGTGAGTTAATTCCATTGACATTTAGTGTTATAATTGAGCAATTACTTTTAATTCCAGACTTTTTATGTTTAGTGGCTTTCGTAGGTGTACTATTTGCCTTTTAGGTTTTGGTGGTATTATACTTCCCTTCTGTCTTCCTGGATATGCTTGTTCTTTTCTTCAAGCTTGAGCACCTTTTCTAGCATTTTTTGAAGGTCTGGTTTGGTAAACGTGTAAGCTTTCAAATTGTCTTTGTGCTGGAAATCTTTTCTTTTCCCCTTGATCAGGAATGACAGTTTTGCAGGGTTTAATCAACCTGGGTTGACATTTTTTGCTCATTCAATACTTGAAGTAAGTCTCTCCAAGCTCTTCTTGCTTTTACTGTTTCCATTGAAAAGTCACTTTTTATTTTAATAAGTTTACCTTTAAAAGTCACTTGTTTTATTTTTTCCCTTGAAGCTCTCAGCACCATTTCTTTGTCTTGAATGTGATGGGTTTTGACTATTATTTATCATGGTGAGTTTCTATTTTGGTCATATCTGTTTGGGTGCAGAACGTCTCTTGTATTTGGATGGACCCCTCTTTCTGTAGATGAGGAAAGTTTTCCTTTATGGTAATTTGAAAAATTTCCTCCTGTGTGTTATTTTGGCATTCTTGTTCTGGTATTTCATGAATGTGCATGTTAGGCTTCTTCAGGGTGACCCATAACTCTTGAATATTCCTCTCAAGTATCTTTTTGGCTTTAACAATCTCTTCCATTGAGCTGATTAGTTCTTCCCCTTTGTCTTCAACATCTGAAATTCAATTTTTTTGCTTCGTTAGTTCTGCTGGTAAGACTCTCTGTTTCTTTCTAGGTTGAAGATAACTTGTCTTTTAGTTCAACTGAGACTGTTTTAACTGCTCTATGCCTATTTTTGTTTCTTGAAATGTTTTTCTCATCTCCTCCAAGTGTCTGTTGTGTCTCTGCTCAAAGTGGTTGATAGAAATATTTAACTCCTTCAGGATTTCCTCTTTCATAGTATTGATCATGTTAATGATCAGATTTTGAAAGTCATTATCTTGGGTATGGCTTTTCTTGGTTTTTTTCTGTGAGTTTGTTCTGGTTGGAATCTATCATTATGGGGTTAATTCTTTCAGTGGAGATTTGTTTTATTGGGATTTGTTTCTTATGGATTTGCTCTGTTACCTGGGCATTGTCATTTTACCTCTTAAGACCTTCTTTCAGTTTCTGTGTGTTTTTGACTGAATTGATTAAGTTGGTATTACTATTCTTGGACACTTAGTCCCTGAAGTTGTATATGTTTTGGGGGTGGCTATATGGAAAAGTTAAACTACAGTAACTAATAATTGAAAGGAACAGGATGGTAAAAAGGGAGTTACTTATCTTTGAGCTGGATGTGAAGAATCTCTCCCATGTGATAGGATGATTTTAGAGGACTTCAGATATATGGCATTTGTCCCCTAGGGATTTTCTTGGGTTTTCTTTGTACTCTGTTGAATTCTGAGGAGCAATGTGTCCTCCTTGGACAGTGAGTGACACAGGTGGAAAGGGCAGAGCTTCTAGTTGTCCTGCAGTTCACCTGGGGCCTGAGGTATGGCCTAGTTTCCTTCCCTAGCCCACAGCAGACTGGGTGCTGCTCTACCTGGGTGATGGGAAGAGCTGGGATGAGTGGGTAATCTGGGGTTTGGGGGGTTAGGAGGTTTACCTGGGGAGCAGTATATCCTACCTAGACCACAGGCATTCCAGGTGGAAAGGGCCCTTGTGAATTCTTGATGGGTTAGAATTTTTTTCATGGAAATAGCTAAATTATAGCTTATTAGATATTAAACACTGGTGGGAATCAAATTATTCAGTAGTAAGATACATAGACCTCATCAAAAATCATTCAATTTCAAGTTGGAAGTTCTTTTTTCTTTTCATATCAGGTTTTCTTAGGTAGACCAAATTTTCTTTCATTTATTTGTCATAACTTTGCTAATAAATCACTGGAAATCACATCTGGTCAGATATTTTTGTGAATAGAATAATAACTGCTCTGGGATGCCAATCTTCCTATCAGTAGAATTTATGCTCTTCTAAGTATAACTCAAGATGTTTGAATATCTATACTTCTTGAAGACCAGATTTTTGAAATGGAACTGAAAATATAATTTGTACTATTACAGACTGCAATGCAATGTGCTCCCAAATACATAAAGACACAAACATAAGAACACACTCTTTACCCACAAAAATGGAAAAAGAAAATGAATAATTATGTCCCCATGAAATAGAAAACTCTTTTATGAAGCAAAAATCACAAAGATTTCTAAACAAAATGAAGACACAACAAAAAAGGAAAACTGTAGGCCAATCTCATGCTAATATTTTCAATGTATACTATGGAACCTGCTTAAAAACATATCAAAAGAGCATCCACTATGAAAAGTTATATTTATTCCAGATAGACAAAGATGGTTCAATATACATAAATCTATAAATATAGTTCACCACGTAAATGAATGCAAAAACAAAAACCACATGATTCTCTCAATTGATGCTGAAAAAACAAAACACAACACCTCTTTATGATAAAGACCCAATAGAAATTAGGGTTGGAAGAAACATTTATCAACATAATAAAGACACTATATAACCAATGGTTTAAAAACTAGAAGCATTCCCACTCAGACTGGGAACTAGATAAAGCTGCCCACTCTCATCAGTTCTACTCAACATTGTACTTGAAGTCTAAGCTAGTGTCATAAGAAAAGAGAGGGAGATAAAAGAGATACAACTTGGAAAAGAAGATGTCAGTTATCCTTATTCACAGATGACATGATTCCACACTTCAAAAAACCTAAAAACTTCATGAAGAAGCTCCTGGGTTTAGTAAATAAGCTCAGTAAAGTGTCAGGATACTATATTAATGTTCAGCAATCAGTGGCTTTCTTACACACCAAAGATAAATAAAGAAAAACAATGCCATTCACCATTGCTCATAAAAAAGAAATGAAATATCTTTAAAAACAAAAAACTAACCAAGGATGTGAAAGATCTACACACTGAAAACTGTAAAGTCCTAAACAAAGACATTATAGAAGACACCCGAAGATTAAAAGTCCTCCCATGATCCTGGATTGGCAGATTTAACATTGTTAAAAATGACCATTCTACCAAAAGCATTATACAGTTTCAATACAATACTAATTAAATTTCCAACTCAGTTTTTCATAGAAATTGATCTCAGATTTAATAATGAAATCCAAGAAACCCAGGATAGCAAAAACAATCCTGAGATATTACTGCTGGAGGTATTACCATACTTGACCCTAAACTATACTACAAAGCCATAGTAATAAAAACAGTATGGTACTGGTTCCAAAAAAGTGATGTATACCAATAGATTAGAACTGAAGACTCAAATATAAGCACACTTTCCTACAAGTAACTGATATTTGACATCCATTGGTGAAAAGAAAAATCTTTTGAAAAAAGTGTATCTTCAAAAAATAGTGCTGCTAAAATTAGATATCTGCATGAAGAAGAATGAAACTGGACCCTTATTTTTCTCCATACATGAAAATCAATTCCATAGGATCAAACACTTCAATGGTAGTCCAGAGACTATAAAACTCATCAAAGAAAAAATAGAGAATACCCTCAAAATTATTGATCTTGGCCAGAATTTCAATGGATCTCCAAAAACACAGAAAAAATAAGTCCAAGTCTAAATAAGAGGGAGTGCATGAAATTAAAAAGTTTTTGCTTAACAAAAGAGACTGTTAATTGAGCAAAAAGGCAACCTATTTCACTAACCATGTGTCTGATAGAGGACTAATATCCAGAGTACATGAAGAACTTCAAAAGTTAAATACCAAGGAAGTAAATTAACCATTAAAAATGGGCTATAGAACTGAAAATGGGCTTACAAATGTCTTAAAAAAACGTTCCACCTCCCTAGTCATTAGGAAAGTGCAGATTAAAATCACCCTGAGATATCATCTCACATTAGTCAGAATGATTGTTGCCGAATCCCCACTGGGCCAGCTGGGGAGAGGAGAGGGAAAACGGAGGAGCCTCGGGGCTCAAGGCAAGGGGGCGAGTCATCATGGGGTCACCACACAGATCCCGTGAATCAGGTGAGAAGCAAGCAGTGGATGAGTTTACTGCAGTTTCAATTTATTAAAGAGGTGTTTGAGTTTATATAGGGTCAGGGGTCCAATAAGTTGTCACCATCCCTCTGCTTGGGGGGGGGGAGCCACCAATCATTTAACTGTTTACTAGGTGTCCATTGCAGAGGCAGGTTAGATGGCTGCTTCCCATTGGTTGTTTATCCCTCTGCCTGCATGGTTCTTTATTGGGACATGTCCAGGGCATTCTCATATATGTCCAGGCTTGTCCTGAATTTGGGAGCCAACCCCTTTGGAGATCAATTTGGAGAGACCTAAAAGAGTTGAAAATTGAAATTCCTATGACCCAGCCATACAGCTCCCAAAGAACACTGTACTCTGCATCAGAGGCATGTACAACTATGTTCACAGAAGCCCTTTTCACAATTACAAAGAAATGAAAACATCCTAGATTTCCAACAGTAGATGAAAGGCTAATGAAAATGTGGCCCATATATACAATGGAATACTATTCAGCTTTCAGGAAAGATGAACTAATGAAATTTTCCAGCAAATGGATGGGACTGGAAGAAATCATACTGAATGAAATATTCCAGAAGCAGAAAGACAGATATTCTATGTTTTCCCTTATAACTGGATCCTAGCATTAAACTATCAGTTCAATGGAATCAAACATAAACCCTTACAAAACCCACACATGGAAAGGAACACAAGCAGGCAATGGATCGTGTATAAGATTTCAAAAAAGCAGAAATAGAAGAACATGGATAAACTGTTAAAAAAAAAAGAGAAAAGGACTCTATATAAGGAAAGGCAAGGGAAGAACAGGAATAGGACACAGTAGAGAGTAGGATTAGCCTCTAAGTGAAAAACTGTCTGCATACCTACCTATAAACCTCCCATACACACACCTCCCTTTGACAGGAAACATCCAGACAGGATTTAGCCTAGCAGTGGAAGAGCAATGAAATAGACAACACCAAACCAGAATTCAGAATACCAGGGAACTTTCAATGCTCACCCAGAACCAGGCCTATCCAAATCTCTCCCCATCCCAAAGCTCAGGGATCCTAGCAGAAGAGGTGGCCGTAAGATTGTAAGAGTCTAAGGATGGGACATTCACTGCTTTCAAGACATTCCACTCAAGGCAAAGTTGCTGCAATTAGGAACTCACTGCAGTGAAACTTGTCCTTACAAGATCTGCACAATATCTGACATACCAACATGCCCCCCACAGATGAGCAACGTCCTCAGGAGAAATAATTAGGGGCTAGCTAGGTGAAGGGGAATACACCTATCAGTGGGTCTGCCCAAGGAAAGGTTACTTGGTCTGCCACAAATGTCTGAGACCCGACTAGAACAGAAGTTTCAATGGGACTCATAGAAAACAGACAGACAGAAGAGTGGGAGGGAGTTAAGATGGAGTGTTGAAAGGAAAGGAGGATAAGAAGAAAGGGGGAGAGAAAGGAAGGGAAAAAGGAGGGTGGCAAGAGAAATTGCTGAATATGCCTGTAAAATTAGAATAAAAATATGTTAAAAAAGAAATTAAATAAATGAAAAAAGATATTTCATTGAAATAATTTACAAGGAATTTTCGCAAAATAAAAAGTTACTTTCACTTGGTGACCAATGACAGTGCAAAGAGGACTAAAACTGAGCTTATTTGTCTAAATTTGAGACTGTTTCTCAGATTCAAAGTATCTACCCAGCATTTTGCTGTCTGCCATAAGAAATCTAATGATAAGCTATCATCAGATGGAAGATGACCTATCAAGGTGAAGTTAGCACAATCTATCATCAGCATTGTGCCATTGTGCTTAGTAGGTTTACACAATTGATTCTTCATGTTATTAACTGGAAAATCATGTGTAAGAAACTTAGTCTGTCATTCAGTAATTATAATCAATAAGGGGAAATATAATAAATATAGCATTATATATAGACAACTTTGTAGCACTTTTACTATTGAAAAAATGATCCATTTATATCATCTACATTGCTAAAAGTATAATACCTTTCCTGTCAGAGCCATTGAATCTTCAAGGAGGATTAAAACGAGTAAAAACTTGTAGAAATTGTTTTACACATTTCATTGTCAGATAACAAATAAATATTATTTATGAAAGAATGAAAGAAAAAGAGAGAGTGGAGAAGGACAAAGAGGAAAGAGGAGGGAGGTAGAGAAATAGGGAGGGAAAAAGAGGGAGAGAAAGAATGGAAAAGAAAATAGGGGCTGGAGAGGTGGCTCAAAGGTTAAGCCTCTGCCTTGCAGGCAGGAGGTCCTGAGTTCGGATCCTAGACCCCATGTATAGACACTTGGTGGAAGCGGGGCAGCCTGCGTTTCTGAATCCCAGGGCAGAGTAAACAAGGAAGAGGTGGAGGCGGTCCATGGTGGTTCCCAAATTCGCCCATGGTTCTACACACACACACACACACACACACACACACACACACACACACATATACATACACACATGTGTGCACACACACAATTGAATAAATAAATAAATAAGAAAATTAATTGTTTTAGAAATTAATACAGTTACAAATTTGAAATATTTCTAAAATCAGTTGGAATAATTCATGATTTCAGAAAAAACTTGGTTAAACAAGCAAATTTATTCAGATACTGAAAAATGAACATGTATCATGTAAATTATTCTTTAATTATTAATAATATTTTACTTATGTATTACTTTGTCAGCATCTACTTGTTATGTATATGTTAACTTTATGATAACATTCTCAAGATGTTGATCATGCCATTGTTTTTGAAAACAAAAATTTGGAAAAGTATTGCCCTCACAATTGCCTAATTAATCCAGTCGACATATCCTTATTGAGATATTCAGGATTTCATATTTAGGAAAGAGAAATACACAATTAAGTTGCGAGTTTTACATAATTTTTGGCCAAGATTCCAGATTTAAAAGCCAAACTCACCTTTCATAACTGAAAGTTCTGCAAAGAATCATTTATTAAAAGCAAACTACGATTTCAATAAAGCATTAGATGTGCTGCATAGAATACCTCTGGGCAGCACTGTGAAATAATAGTGAATTGCTATTCTAATCCACAGTGGAACATTTTAATAAGTGTGATAAATGACTCTCAGAGAGCTTCTGATTTCAATGTCAGTGGAATTAGAAATCGGGCAAAATTCGGCCCTGATGATGGATGGAGAGGATTTTCCTGGTAAACACTTTGCTATGTCAGGACCATACCAGCTTAGAGAGCTCTCAGAGGCAAAATTCACGTCCATCTGTCAACTTCCTGCCTGAGGGTAAAAATGTAGGCAGAACTCTGATCTTACTTTACCAGGTAATATAGTCTCTTAAATTCAACAGCACTTCAAACTGATACAAAGTCAGGGAATTAAAAGATATATAATGTATGAAAATAAAGACCCTCTTAGCCAGAGTCATGATTATTCACATATAGCTTCTTCAGAAATATGAATTGGACAGACATACATTCATTGAGCTAAAAATACTTGACACAGTTCTCTTTTTAAAATATTTTTCTAGGATTCTAAACTCTGTCATGATATACAAGCATATGTGCTAGACAAAATTCCTTCTAAATCTGTTAACTTAGGACATAGATTCACAATCAATTAGTATTTGTGATTTTTTTAGTATAAAATCTTTTTACCATCCAGTACAGTAGAAAAATTAAAATCCCTTTCTGGATATGTTATTACCAGTGATCATTTGTATATCATTTTAAGCATTTCTGATTCTTAATTTATATCAATTCTTAACTGATATTTCAGATATTTATGATACCATCTCCCTCATCATGAATCCTAAAATTATCATTCTGTTAAATATAAAATATTTGTTAATTTGAATATAATTTAGGGAATCTAAAACTCTAAAGGAAAAAATAAGACCAATGAAATAAACAAATAAAATGTTCCTCCGTTAATTTTATACATGAAACTATAAAACACAAAATTTCAAAGATATTTTAATTTATGAAAGTTGATTTACCTTTATAAATGACAGTCAGAAATTAAGAGAAAATAACTTGCAAATGGTCTTTCGCAATTATTTGAATTATGTAATATCTGTGTTTTCTAGACTGTAAAACACAAAGGGATTCAGCTGAGAATTTATTCAAATAACAATTACAATGCATGTGTCTGGCAAATGGGATTAAAGGAGCAAGTTCCTCACAAGCTGTCAGGTGATGCTGTAGGACAAAATACCCTTGGGAGCCAGGCAATACACAAGAGCCCTCTGTAATTTATCCTGGAGGTAATATAAACAGGAACATGTCTGAGGAGTGAAAAGTGACTGAGGGATCTATGTTGGTTGTAATTAAATGAATGAAATGGTTTCTCGGTTTAGTTTATTTCATTAGTGTCAAGAAGTGACAGAGAGTGGATGTTGTCATCATGAGTGGGAATTGAATTTCTATCTGCATTTCTCAGTCATGCTACATTTTCTCAGTACATCTATGAGGAGTTATATAGTTAAGGCCGGCCTCCTGGCAAGCCTGTAAGAGCTTGCTATCATTGCACAATTGACACAAGAAGGCAGAGCTCAGAAGAGGTGGCATTTTTCACGGTTCAGCAGATGATGATGGAAAGAGCTATTTGAAAGAGAAGCAGGTTGATACGCATTGGTCCTTTAGCTACCTCAGTTTGAATTTGTATATGATATTTCCAGTTCCTTCAACACCTGCTGATATCTTGCTGTCATGAAAGAATGTGACCAGCAAATACACTCTGGAATAAATTGTTTTGTTGCCCTAAGTTGCTTGGGGAAGTTGTTAGTTGCAGTGATGGAATATGAAAGTAGAACAGATTGATAGCAGAAAACTGGGGTACCGGTGTGAAGCTAAATCATTGGCAAAATATGGATCATGTGAACTGAATACATGGCCTGCCAGTGTGAAATCCTACTATCAGCTGCTTCATTCAATGACTGCAATTTACATTAAAGAACCATGACATGTAAAGTCTTTTAACACAATGAAAACTCTTGAAAGCTACTTTTTTCATGATGTAGAAACTATTGGAATGGAGCTAGAAACCTGAATATGATTTTTACTTCTTAATTTAAGAAGTGACAATTTTAAATCTTTAATCAATTTTTGTCACAATTTTTATTTAAACTACAAATGGTTGTATATCTTTCAAACGTATTTTAAAATAATACCTATAAGCTCATGCTTGAAACACTATGTTTGTTCAAATTTAAGATGTGTTTGCTTCCTTAAAGATCAGATATTAGGAAAAAAAACTAAATTTAAAGTCAGCAATAACTAGAAATGTTCAGCATCATTTCTAGTAATTCTAGTTACAGGGCACATCTGACAACTAATTTATTGTTTTTTTTTAAATCTAATATATGTAACATTCTCCAGGAATTTTTTTTTGGCAAAATGTGAATGAGAAGCCAGTGACTTCTATTAACTTTATATTATTGAGTAAAATTGGAAATAAAAGCAGAAAGATATACAATTGAACAATCCTGTTATTTAAGAGCATATGTCCTTACCAGAATTACTTTTTGTCTCTTTTTTTCTTACAAAATACCATGCATTAATTTATAGTGAAAGTGAAATGAATCGATTATGCTACACTTAAACCTTCCCAAAGGAAACAGACTTTCTTTAAGTGACAATTGAGTTACAAATTCAAAATATTTCATTCCTGATTATCTTTTGCTCTTGTAATGTATCCTTTAAAGTATATCAGGTACCTCTATCCTTCACAGTCAATACAAAATGAACTTTGATATGATAATTTCTGCTTGTAGAATGTGCAGTATTAACTAAAATAATGGCCTGTAAAGGAAGGTTCTGCAGAAAGATAAAGTGCTTCATGGAATGAAAGTGTCTTTCAAATGAATAGCAACAACAACAACTACAAACAGGTAAGAGAAAGGTTAGTCATGAGGAAAGAGAACATCAAAAATACATGAAAGTTGGATAAGTAGCCCCTGCTTCTTTCTTTTAATTATATGGAAGCATCACCCAATATCCAGAAACTTCTCTAGACACAGCACAAGGTCTTCAATCACATGACATTAGTAACTTTGAAAAGATGATAATCCATTCAATTTCCTAAAGCACATATGAATATTCAGAAACTAAAATAATGTAGATTTTTGAGGTGAGAAAGAAACAAGCTAGTAAGAAAATATAAAGACAAAAGTGCACAAGGCAAAAGAAAGTCACAGTACCAAGATGAAAATCCACACTCAGGATGATCACAGTTAAACACTCTATACCCTCAAATCCTAAAATCAGCTGTGCTAAATTGAGTATAATTGAATCTACTTTCAAAAATTCAAAATGGCTGTACAGTATATCAGAAAATATTATTTTATTAGGTTTGTTCAACTTTGTCATTAATATTATTTGTAGTGTCTCCTTTATTTATATCTACTGCAAGTCAAAATATCCATGAAATACTTAACTGAGAGATAAGATAAAATGTGGTTTACTCCACTAAATACACGTTCATGGTATGAGTAACAGAGAAACAAAATATAATGCCCACAGAGAAGGAAAGAGAAACAATGTCCACAGAGAAAGGAAATCTTTCTCTCAAGGATGGCCCAAAGGTAGTTATTTACTAAATGTCTTTTCTTAAAACCCTTTCCAATGTCTAATCACAAAACTTAGGTTTACCAAGCAGTCACTTTTGCAAGACAGTAGCAAATATGTGATCATGAACCAGTGAAAGAACTCAGAAAGCAAAGACATTTTCTGCCAATCCTGATTATTTGAGTTTGATAGTAAAATCCACAACTTGAATGTAGAAATCAAATTCTGTCAAGTTGTCACCATACCTCCATGGATACATGCTATTAGTCCATAGCATTCTGGTGCATGGAAATGCATCTCCCCTCAAGAAAACAAGATTATGTATATGCTCATAGTAAGCTAATAGGGCTTTGTCTAGTTCTTTCTGGAGCTGAAAGGAAAGAAACTGCTTAAGTAAGTGTTAATGCACTGGCATAAAACACTAAATGCCTTTTTTTGATATTTGCAAAGAAAGAGAGAAACTGTACATTAAATTAAGGTGACACAGCCAAAAGACAGATGAGGTGCCAGCTTGTGAGAAAAAAACTCTGAATGACAGTCATGTTATTCAGTGAAATAATATCAGGGTCTGTTTGTCCTTTACAGATTTTGAGTTTGACTGTTTCTTGCATGTGAAAATGCTTGACCAAAGGAGAAATTCAAACCAAGGACAATGTAGAGGGAGCTTATGACACCACAGGGCACATCTGACATGTGGCACATATGTCAATAGTCTTCTTACTGCCCCTGGAGAAACACTGTTGAGGGATTACTTTGATTCTTAGAAACAATTAGAAATCCTTATTTTACTTTTCAATTCCAGTTTTGATATAGATTGACACATTGAAATCAATTCTGTGCAAGAGCAAGTTCCCTGTCCATGAATTCTACAAGCTTCAAGAAAAATAATTGAGGAAAAAATGTTCTTTCCTAATACTTTATTTTCTTACCATTATTTTCTAAAGAAGACATTTGGTAAATATTCACATTGCATTAATAATTTACAATGTGTATTAAGTAATCTAGAAATGACCTAAAATTTATGGTGAGTGCAAGCATGATATATATTCAGACACATATCTTCAGATTTGAATTTTTTCAGGGACTTAGGAAATAAAACTTCAAAAATCTCAGAGGACCCGGTGATTGCATACTGTTTTGGGTGCATTATTTTGCTTGTATCATTAAGTGTTTCTGAATAACATGGATATCAAGCCTACAGTACTAGAAGTGTCATTTGTTATCTGAAGTGAAGAGTGATTTTTAAAACATTATTACTTACTAGAATGTTTCTTCATAGTATTGATCCTCCCTTACAACACAGGCACCCCAAAGGGAATCCTGAGCTGGCACAAGCAGAGGGACAGAAGGGGGAGGGGGAGGACAAAGCAGAATGGATGAAAGGAGGGCAGGGTGGGAGTGTGTGAATGGGCAGGTGGGAGAGCAAGAGAGTGGGTGGGAAGGGGATCACGGAAAAGACATAAACCCAGTTTGCTTTTAACTACTTAGAATACTCAGCAATTGTTAAAATAAGAAATGGTGCTATTGAAACAACTATAGGCAATGCAATTCCTTGAGGTTTTACTAAATTATCAAAGATTCAGCATGTAAGAAACTGTGGAAATCAAGTGTTCATTGCTCTCCAAGTTTTAAAGAAATGTAGTCTGGATGCATATCTCTAAATCTCTGATTTTGTTGTCAGAGTGTTTGACTGGAAGTACTTTATACAAATCTAAAATTTAAAAAAATATTTTATTTATTTATTTATTTAGTGTTTGTATGTGTGTGTGTGTGTGTGTGTGTGTGTTTCAGAGGGCATAGTGTGTCCCTGTGGAAGATCAAGGTGACTCTGAAAACCATCCTGTATTGCTTCTACCTCTTTCTTGCTTCAGTCTGGTATTTCCCAGGTTCCACCTACCAGGGCCAGAAGCACAGGCTGCTGCCATTTCTGCCTGGCATTTTTACATGGGACCTGGGAACTGAATTACAGACCTTCTGCTTTCAAGACAGAACATTAACCCCTGAGCTATCTCTCCAGCCCCTGAATTTTTTTTTATTTTTTATTCAATTGTGCGTGTATGCGTGTGTTCGTGTGTGTGTGTGTGTGTGTGTGTGTGTGTGTGTGTGTGTGTGTGTAGAACCACGGACGAATTCGGGAACCACCAAGGACGCCTCCACCTTCTCCTTGTTTATTCTGCCCCGAGATTCGCAAGCTCCGCCCTACCAGGACCAGAAACACAAGCTGCCCCTGCTTCCGCCTGGCATCTATACGTGGGGTCTAGGATCCGACCTCAGGACCTTCTGCCTGCAAGGCAGAGACTTAAGCCCTAAGCCATCTCTCCAGCCCCTGAAATTTTTTTTATTAAGTAGTTATGCAAAAAATGGGATGTATTTGTTTAAAAACTCCTATTGAATGAATATATGAATAATTTATGTTCCATATGTACTTCATATTCAAGTTTATAATATTTGTCAAAATACAATCTCAGAATTTATGTTCACTAAAACACTGCAACACTAATTCTACAAAATACCCACTTGTGCTATTTGCCTGACCCTGTTTTTGTAAATATGAAATTGAAATTGTTTGAGTTAAGAAATTGCCTCATATGAAGGAACACAGGTAAACAGATAAAAAAAAAAAAGGTCACTATGGAAGAAAAGGGAAGGGGAGTAAGGTGATAGGTTTCACTTAATAAGGGGTAAGGGAGGAAAAAAAGAAAGAGAGGCCGGAGTCTCAGGAGAAAAAGAGAAATCAAGTGCCAAACTCAGTAATGAATGCTATAAACCACTAAAACTCCAGTACGAAGAATCTATGAGAGGAACAGAGGTATGTAAGACCCATGGGAAAGCAATTACTCTCTGATGGGGTTCTAATCCTGTTAATGGCAAGGAAAACATGCCTGATACTGTAAACCTATCAAAATAACAGTAGAAGAGGAATAAATGAACAGGAATAAATATCCTAGTGTCAACTATAAAAGATTGATAACATAACACCATTTAAATACTCTTTTTTGGACCCTTAGATAAGAAAAGCTCTCAGAGCTCAATCAAGTCAATCATCCCATCACAATGAGAGACTGGTGAGGCAGAAAACTACACATCAAGCCAGAGTATGGAATGTCAGGGAACTTGGACTATTCAGCCCTAATCAGCCTGTCAAAACCTTATTCTACACCAAGGCTCAGGGAACCTTGAAAGGGTGACAAGATTGTAAGGGCCTAAAGGTGGGATGAATTATTCCTGGTCAACACATGCCAGCCAAGACAGAGCTGTTGTATCCAGATGGTCACTGCCAGGACATCTGCCACCAAATCTACACAATGACAGACTTATCAGCATGTCCCTAAGCACTAACTGGGACCTTAGAAGAATCAGCTGCAATCAGAGAGTATCTCAGGGACAGATTCTGCTCAAATGAAAAGGAACCTGTCTCCCATACAACACAGGTACCCCAAAGGGAATCCTGAGCTGGCACAAGCAGAGGGACAGGAGGGGGAGGGGTGGCAGAGCAGAATGGATGAAAGGAGGGCAGGGTGGGAGTGTATGAATCGGGAGGTGGGAGAGCAGGAAAGTGGGTGGGGAGGGGATCAGGGAAAAGACATAAACCCAGTTTGCTTGTAAATAAATAAATTAATTTAAAAAAGAAAGTGCTATCTTAGAACATTTTCCAGTTAGAAACACTAATAATTTATAAGGGAATAAAAAGTTGTGCTAAATCCTTGTTTAGGGAGGATTGTTCAATTGAGACTTTAAAATAAGAAAAAGTGAGAAGGGATCCAGGGAACTTAATTTGCTTGAAGGTAAAATAAAGGAAATTTAGTTAAAATCATTATTCTAAATCCCTATTGAAAGCTGATTCTTGGATTTGAAATCTTAATAATGTGTATATGTGCCTCAGTTGTGAAATTCTCTGGATTTGCTTAACAACAAACTACAAAAATTAAAATACGAAGTTGCAGTCATTGAACAGTAGCTATAGGTAGCATTTGTTTAGCCATGAATAATCTAATAATTTTTATATACAGTTCTTAATTTAATATTCCCTATTAGCAAATCAGTATTAGGGCCACATGCAGATTATTTCTTAATTGAGCTTATTGAGAAACTGAGGCTTCACTGTGCCTTCACTTAGTCACATTTCTGTGTCTCTTAATCTCTTCATGAATTATGGTGCTTATTATTATCAGTATTTAGTTGACTGAGTTGATTGGAGAAGTTGATGGAGAAGATGCTGTGCGATTCAAATAACTGCGATGAATTATATTCTTTAGCTCACACACTATTCCTGCCCTGAGACAGGACTAACACATCACCAATTGTTATATCCATTCTCCTTAACTTGGTCTCCATCACAGGTCTATTAAAAATACTGGTAGATGTCAGAAGAGAGCAAAAAATTGTTCTTCACTGCTGAACTAGCATGAGCACTTTAGAAGATGTTATGAAATAAGAAGAAAGAACATCCACAGGGAAATGGGAATCCTCAGATGTTGTCTCTGCTCCTTCTGGAATTGCAGCTCCTAATGCATTGACTGGGCTTGTCATGAGCAAAGGTTGTGGTGTGCACCTCTGCTGACAGCTAGTGTTTTAACACAATCAAATTGCTTATTGTTATGGGATTTCTCCACTGTTGTGCTCAGTGTTACAGCACAAAGAGGTTAAATCACGAGTTACATACATATGTTCTTTTCTTAGATTTTTATCTACTTGAAATTTAAAGAGCTTATATATTTGAAGAGAAATACAGATCTTCATTCATGTGATTAATTAGATTTTTAATTTGTTCTCAATATAGTTTAGTACAAACTTTTATCAGGTCATTAGATTTATACTGTAATAGCATGAAGAAGCTTAAGTCAGCAGTCTTCCCTAAACCCTTAGGCTCAAATCTGACCCAATGTACAGTTGTAGATGACATTTACAACACATTGTTAAATTCAAAGCTTGACTTTGAAACAGGAACTTATAAACAAGAAGCTTCCAGAGTTTTAAAGAATCAGCCATGTCTTTATCAGCTATTTAATTAACTAAACTTGGGCATCATTAAATTAAAACTATTCTCTGCAGGCAAAAATAAAGCCATATATTATGCTGCCAAGGAAGAGCAACAAAATGAAAATTCATTTTGATTAGTGTCCAGAATTCATTAAGTGACCAGTTTGAGATTATTGCTTCAAAGATTAAACGGTTTGAACTTTGAAATAACAGTCCCTTTCATGCACATTCATATGAATTTTTATTCATGAAATTAAACTCAGACGAAAAGTAAAATAACTGAAAAATAACTAAAAATTAAATTTTGTACTTTAATAAGTCATGAGAAATGGAAGGTTCTTGAAGGTGAAAATTTGCCTGTCAGTTTCTTCCATTTTCAAGAAGATGAATGAAAATTTTAATTAAATATCTAATTCCAATATGACATGATAGTTTATTTTAGCCCAACTAGCAATTTTCTTCCAAGTTGAAGATTAGTTTCTTCAAATTATCAGCTCAATATTTGAAATGGTAAAAAAAAGTTAGTATAAGTGAACTTTTCAAAGTTGACCTAAAAAAAGTTAACTGTTTCTGAGAACATGGATAACATTGTTTTAGCAAGTATTGAATATATCTATTTTAACTGTTGAAATACTGCAAAGCACTTGTATGTTTAGTGCCTATCAAATTGTTCTTTCAGAGTTTTCTGCATTCAATATTAATAACACTATATTCTGCATCAAAAGCATGAATCTGAAGACCTGTCATTCAATCGGTATAATCATATACAAGCCTATGACTTGGCAGAAAATGTGGGAGAGGATATCAATATTCTACTTCGGGAAAATGTAGCCTCCAAAACATCCTATGTATTTGTGTCAAGATACGTTTGTAGAGTAGGAGAAGGGAAAAGTTGAATGACTATGACAGATATAGGGGAAAAGAGAAATTCCATAAAGTGTGATTTCCCATTTTAGAGATAACCCAAACAGAGATAGAATGAAACAAAGAGATACCAAGGAAAAATCCAGGGACTTCATCATCTTGCAGACTTTGAAACCGGGATATTGTAAGAAGTAACAATCTAAAACATGAACATTCAGAACAGTGTTTCTTAAACTAATTGTGCCCTTAGGATATACACAGCGGACAAATCTAACGGCACCCTATCTCAAAGTATTAATGGCCTGTGATATTTATATGCTGGTTTAATCTTGACAATTGAAGAGTAAGGTTTTGCATACATCTGTGAAATATTAGTGTTTTGAGTCAAGCCCTAAAAAGCCTGTAGGATATATCTAATTGCAGGAAGCTCCAGCCTATGCTAAGTGTAACTGTTCCCTGGGTAGATAAATAAGCTGGAAAAACTATTTTAGTATACTTTGGCTCATTGGCCTGAAGCCCTTCTGGAAAAAAAATGTTTTTCTGATCACTTTCTGTAGAATGGATGTGGCTCATTCCCATATCTCTTAATGCTGATATGAACTCTTCCTCCATGCTGATTTTGAGCTGTAATCAGAATCATAAGCAAAAAAAAAAAATAGCTCTTTGCTCCCTGTTATTTGGCAATGTTTATCAGCAGCAGGAAGAGACATTTCAGTGATGGCCAACAATTCTTTCTCTAGAACTCTGCATAGAACTGCCTCTTGGCATGGCAGAGACATCCAGATTCATTCACTAGTAAAAGGAGAGGGAGAACATACCCAAGAGCGTAATTCTTTATTTTATAAAGTAATCTTAATCTTTTACACTCTATTCATTAGTATGAGCCACCAAATACGGCCAAATCCCAGAAAGAGTATAGGGAATTGAAGATCTTTGGAGCCGTTCCACAAGCACACTAGCCTCTGTATCTCCTGAACACACTTATCATGATGAACACCTATTACTCACTCACTGTGACATACATTCCAGAAATGAAAGAGCAGAATACTAAAGGTTTAAAACCTCAGACACTAACTGGAGATCTAAAAATAGCAAAATTCATTTGGTTCTTTCCATTCTGAAAATAATCTATTTCCAAAAAAATATTTTGAAAGTGTTTTAGAATTATTAGCAGTATTGATAACACTGTTTAATCTCATTTTAACATATTTGCAGCTGATTTCCCACGTAGCTGTGTTGCATACATTAATACTTTTCAGTAGTCTTTACCATTTCTTAAAATTTGTTCGTAGTTCATCATCTTATTTTCATGCATGTGTAAATGCATATATATATGCATGTATGTATTTATGTATGTATGTATGTGTGTATGCCTAGTGTATAACCTCTGTGTGTGTGGATGCATGTGTTTGTGAATATGTATCAGGGACAGAGAAGGACATTAAAGTGATACTTCCTGTATCACTTTGCAGCATATTATTTTGAGGTAACATCTTTTTTATTTCATTTTTTGTTTTTTTCTTCCACTCATACAAAGTTGATAAGTACCCCATTTCCCTCTCTCCCTCCAACCCTCCCTACACCCTCTTGTTCCCTACCGCTTTTCCCCTTCCTTTCCCCTCCTCTTTCCCTTTATCCCAGTGCCCCCTCCCCCCCCTTTCCAGAGCACCCTTCACTGTACATGTCAAATTTCCCTCTGGGTCCTCCTCTCTGATGAGGTTTAAGCACTCAGAGCATTACCTAGAACTCTTTCTTGTGTTCCCTGTAATTATAGGAACACTATTGTGGCTGTTAATCCCTTGCCTCTAGGGATCATAGTGCCTGTGATCCATGCTAGATTTTGGGAGGTCAGTGATATGTTGATCATTGCACAGGTCATGCAAAGTCCTATTATGATTACTTCAGACGTAACGTGTGTGGAGTATCTGGCATATCATTGTTCCTCCCCATCTTTAGGCTCTTACACTCTTACAGCCCCCTCTTCTGCAAATTTCCCTGAGCTTTAGGATGGGGAGAGATTAGGCTGGCCTGGTTCCAGGTGGTTGATGTAAAGTTTCTGATTTTCTGAATTATGCTTTGTTGATTATTTTCAGTTTTGCTGTTCCTGCACCGCCCTTGGCTCCATCCTGATGGGTAATGGATGTCACTCCCTGGCCAGAGATAAAAGGCTGTTAAAATAGAGTCTTATTATAAGACTAGATTCAAAGGTAGATAGAATAAGAGTATGAGACTGCTGTGGGGGGGTTCAGTCTCCCATTTG
Source organism: Typhlomys cinereus (assembly GCA_023101885.1). Lineage (NCBI taxonomy): Eukaryota > Metazoa > Chordata > Mammalia > Rodentia > Platacanthomyidae > Typhlomys > Typhlomys cinereus. Next base: position 2,983,207 of record JALPQD010000235.1, on the reverse strand, counting down.
CAGGATGGTTACCATCTATCTGCCAGACTCTATGCCCTACCTTTCGGGAGAGATCATGCCTCAAGTGACCAGTAAGGAAAGTCTGCAAGTCCAACCAGATGTCTCACTACTTACTTGCAGTCCTTGATGGCCTATTTTCTCTGCCGTAGCATGACCCCCTCTCTTCTGGTGTGGTCCTCCTTCCCCTTCCCTCCCTGCTTATAATCTTTGCAATTACTGTAGGTATTACTGAAATTTATCTTTGAGTGTGTCACCAAGTGGGTTTGGTACTAGGATCCACCTATTAGGGAGTACATATGGTGCTTAATTTTCTGTGTCTTGGATACGTCACTCAATATAATTTTTTCTGATTACATCCATTTCCCAGCAAATTTCATTAATTCATCATTTTTGATGGCTGAGTAGTATTCCATTGTATAAATGCACTACATTTTCCTGATCCACTTGTCAACTGTTGGACATTTGTGTTGATTCCATGACTTTGCTATTGTAAAAAGTGCTGCTATGAACATGGTCATGTTTGTGCTATCGAGGTGAATTTTTGCTGTATGGGGGATTATTTCCAAAAGTGGAATAGCAGGGTCATATGGCATTTCAATCTTTAACTTTTTAAGAATTGCCAGATGGCTTGCCAGAGTGATTGTACAAGCCTGCATTCCCACCAACAATGTAGGAGAATTCTCTTCTCGTCATAGTCTCTCCAGGATTTGGTGTTGTTTGTATTGTGGATTTTTGCCATCCTAATGAATTTTTTCCCTGATGGCTAAGAATATGGAGCATTTTTTAAGATATTTGTTACACATTTCAATTTCTTCCCTGGTAAAGTTTCTTTTAAGTTCCAAGGCCCATTTTTTAATTGGCCCATTTGTTTCCTTGGTGTTTAGTTTTCTAAGTTCTTTGTGCACTCTGGATAATAGAGCTCTATCAGATATGCGGTTAGTGAAGATTTTCTCCCATTGTGTGGGATGCCTTTGTGCTTGAGTTACAATCTCTTTATCTGAACAGAAGCTCTTTAATTTCACAAGATCCCATCTATTGAGTGTTGGTTATAGTGACTGTGCTATTGGATGTCCATTTAGGAACTGTTGGCATAGCCCAATCAGCTCGAGAGTGTTCCCTACCCTTTCAACTATGGTTTTTATAGTCTCTGGCCTTATATTGAGATCCTTGATCCATTTGGAATTAAGTCTTTTACATGCTGACAAATATGGGTTGAGTTTTAATCTTCTGCATGTGGACATCCAGTTTTGCCAACACCATTTGTTGAAGATGCTGTTCTTTTTCCATTGGATTTTTTGGGCCCTTTTGTCAAAGATCAAATGGCTGTTATTGTGTGGACTTATAACTGGTTCTTCAACCCTTATCCATTGATCTTTTATAACTATGGGTTTGTAATATAGACTAAGGTTTGGTATGGTGATAGAGGTAACATCTTTTCTTTAATCAAGAACTCACAGGCTTTTTTAAGCAAAATGTTCCTACTGCCACCTCCCACAGTCCTGGAGTTACAGACACAGACACAGACAAAGCCATCCCTATCATGTTATGTGAGTGATGGGATCTGAACTCCAATGGCCAAATTTGCACAGCAATCCTTTTAACTACAAAGTATGTCTGTAGGCTCCTCAAATTTAGGAAGACACTTTGCATGTAAGAATATGGCTGCTTAATCTTATCCCATAAGTCTCAGGGACTTGGTAGTATTGTTTTTCATGATTGTGATACTCAAGAAATGATCAATTATCTTGTATTGTACCTGGGTTTAGGTTAGTAATCATGTCCCAATTACAACAGATCTACAGATTTTGTTGATGGACACAGCAGAGGTGATATTAGACTATAATATTGATTCAATTTATGAATGCTAATCATGGCTTGATTTCATGTCTAAGGTAGATTCTTTAGGTTTTTCTCACTCTGATGTTACTACTCTCCCTGTCCATATGCCATTCCTTTCTGGAAAGTCACAGTAGCCCAGTTACTCCTAATAGAAGAAGAATTAAACCATGCTGCATATGAGGAAAATATTTAATAATTTATAGACCCATAATATAATTACAACAAATATTTAGTATTTTAAGGAATGGTTTGAAACTTTTCAAAAGTTATTGTTTTAAATATTCATTTTTTTGTATTCATGAAGTATGAATTTATGAAGCAGTTTATTATTTAGATGAAACCTAATAAAGAATTTCTTTAAAAACTATGCAAAAATTTTTGATTAGAAGATACAACACAGATAGATAGGGAATGGAATATATGCTTACATATAAAAAAATACTTCATTCATTCTTATGTAGAAATAATGCATTTTTGCTTCAGCAGATACATTTTTATAAAAAGAATATAGTCTTAAAATGGAGTCATTTTAATTATATTTCAAATAATGCAGCATATAAATTAGTTATGAATATTTATTAGTGATTAATAATAAAAAATAAATAAACGCATATATGTGCATGTGTATGTGTGTGTGTGTCTATATATGCATATAAAGTCTTTATGACACCAGGGAAGTATTTGTGTAGGTAAAAGAATATATTTTAATATTGCATATTTATTTTTTTAATGACTACATACATTTTGACTGTCTTTTCCATTGGGCAATAAAAGATTACTTTTGATTTCTGTACATGTTATCAAATTACATTCTATGCAAATAATATCTGTAAAAATTCTTTGAAACTGTCTTCAGTAGAGTATCATTATGTACCTTAAGAAAGATCATTCACTTTCAAGATTATACTTGATAAACTAATTAAAATCAATAGTTTAATCATTTTTCATATTTTATTTGTGTTCGTGTTTCCATTACATTTAAAATCATATCACGAAAAGTTTCAGACTTCAGAGCTGCCTAACACCTGTCTTTTTATCTTTTCCCTCATCGGTCCACTAAACCATTATCCCTACCTACATCGTGATTATAAATAAATTGTAATCTGTTTTCTAAGAATCAGGTCAAGTAGCGCCTCCTATGATGTATTTGACTCTGAAGCACTTTAAATGTTTTCTCATTGTATGTTCCCAGAGAAAAGCTGTTTTTCAGAGACATGATCTTTCTGTTTTTCATCTTTGTATTCTCAGTTCTGAATATACAATAATTTCTTTAGAGATTCAATAAGCATTTTACCCAATGGAAACAAGAGTGGTTCATTCAACAGGAAAAGAAACCTTACTATTCTCAATGTTCATAAACATTGAAGAGAATTTTCTAGGGATGAGAACAATTGCAATTTTCTAGACTCTTGTCAATGCATAACATATCTAGGACAAAATGGTTTTCACAATTGTGTATGTCAGGACAAATAATACAGCTCTAAGTTCAATTGTATTTCTATAGCTCTAAGTCAACACTTTGCACCTCCAATGTTTGGGGAACTTGTGTACTACAGTATGCAAACAAAGAGTCTGAAACCAGCACAATTCTGCCTTTCAGGATGCACTGAACTATTAGAAGTCATTCTCTCATTTGGCACATACATTGAAATCTCCTCAAACCTGTTTATAAAATTAATTAATATAATGTGTAAAGCTAGCTCCATATCTAGCTCTGCCTTTTCATAGTGTCTAAGAAAATAGTGCAGACTGGAGATTAGAGAGATGACTTGGCGTTTAAAATTCTACCTCACAAGCAGAATTACAGAGGCAGGTGCTAGACAAGTGAAGGGGAGCATCCCACCTGCGGGCTTATTCACTGACCAGCCACTTACATTCCCACAGAAGCCTGTTCCCACTCTAGTACAGACAACCCAAAGGGAGCTCAGTGGTTCACACAAGCAGAGACTCATGAGCATGGAAGGGACAAGAAAGGATTGGGGAAAGGGAGGAGAGTGAGAGAGAGGAGGCTGAAGGGTGGACAGGGTAAGGATAGTAACTTATCTTGTTTGCAAATGACAACAACAATAATAATAAAAACAAAAATAAAAGGACTACAGAGGTGGCTCAGGGGTTACTACTGTCTGGAAAGCAGAAGGTCCTGAGTTCAGATCCTAGGTCCCATGTAGAAACACAGGTAGAAAAAGAACTGCAGCCTGCCCTCCTGGCGCTGGTGGAGCAGAGCTTGAGAAATCCCAGGGCAAAGCAAAAATTAGGCAGAAATAATTCAAGATGATTCTCAAAATCACCATTGGTTCTCCACAGGGACATACAATGGAATCTCTCTCTCTCTGTGTCTCTGTCTCTGTCTCTGTCTCTGTTTCTGTCTCTCTCTCTCTCTCTCTCTCTCTCTCTCTCTCTCTCTCTCTCTCTCTCACACACACACACACACACACGCACAAATGCAGGATAAAGTTTAAAAATAAGTTAATAAATAAAAAAATAAAATGAAGTAAGAAATGAACTATTTTCTTCAATGTACTGAAACATTCTTATAAATACAATAAAACATTATTGAATAAACTCATGCAATACTGTTGGTTTACAGAACAAGCTCTAAACGAAATAGATCTTGTGATTGGATTGTATTATAATTTAGAGATTTTTGACTTTCTTGTTTTTATAATTTGACATTTAGGTGAATTAAGTGAAAGGAACTGGCCACACCATTTCTGCATAATGGCTGAGAGAGGTTTGATCCTTACTTGCCAGACCAGCATGTATACACAAAGATGCCAACTTTCTCAACCAGCTCTCCGTATTTTATTCCAGGGCCTAGTCCCACTCACCATGGGCCAGGGTTTCCCCATCAGCTACACAATCTCCTGCATGTTTGCTCTGGGCTTAATCCAACCACTAATTCTCCACAAATGTACCCACAGTTCAAACCCTCAACTGTCAAGTTGACACCTATGCCAAACTATGATAATAAACACTAAAACAAATGTGGTTCACTGTGATGTAGTTGACCAAAAGGTAGATAGTTGACCAAAAGGTGACATAGTATGACCAGAGAGGCTGTTGCACTTGTATGATGTAAGAATTGAGTAGCTATTACGTAATAAGCTTCTCTAAATATATTGGGAATGTGGCAAGATCTCTTTGGCAAAAACTTAATCTTGGAATAATCCCTTGAACCTCAGGAAAAAAAATCTAATTTTTCTTCTGTCAGTGGATCTTTTACATTTCTCTCAGTTGGAATACACTACTTCAGGACCAACTTCTGACACTCTGCTGCACTTAACTTTTCCAATGGAAAAGTCATGTGTGGAGAAAAGTAAGTCATTGAAATGCTGAAAATCTTCATACCACACTGAAGGAAAGCAGTCAGTTCCTCTAAGATAAAAATTTCAATTGTCAGATATTTCATGATAAAATGGACAATGCACATTCAAAAATCCAAGATTAACTTTCCGGAATTGCTGCACTGTGTTTTCAGTCACTGCCCTTTCTCTAAGTGCAAAATGAGTCAAATAATAATAATATACTTAGGAAAGTTGGCTTATCCATACTGCTAATCATTTGATTTTAGACATAAGCTTCCATAAAAAGCTAGTAGTTATGTTACTATTGTTACATATGCCATTCTATCTTCTGATCTTTCCTCTTTAGAAACTTTTCTTTTAATGTGACTTAACTGCAATTCGTAATTTCATACAATACCCTGGAATAGAATTACTGTCTTCTGTTTTAAATATTTTAAACTATACAAAATCTTGGCAGTCAATTGAATGCACAAAACTGATATTGCGTGTAGGGACAAAAAATTCTTTAAAGGTCATTATTCCATGACTTCCTTTTCATACCATTTCAGCAGGGAATGCTGAGAAGTGCATTTGACTGGCCATCCACATAGTCAATTTTCATTGTTTAGAAAGAGTAGAAATGCTGATATTTTTCAAGTCTGCCTTTGATAGAACAATAAATGTCTGACAACAGCAAGAAAAATTTGACCCAAGTTGAAGCATGAGCTTCCATTTTGGAAATCTGCGTAAATATAGATAGATTTGTCTGGGATTCTAGGGATTCTGCTTATGTTTCCATACTGTATTTCCTTCTCTGTGCTGAGAGCTTTTCTTTTGGTCCAAAGAACAACTAAAAACTCAGTGTCTTGTGAGATATTAACTTTTCAATTATTATCTCTAAGCACACTGAATAATACTGCTTTTTTCCCAATCAAGGCCATAGTATCTTTATCTACTTTTTAATGCATATATTTGGAACATGCTACATGCTGTAATTGGAATCCAGCTTGAGAATATACATATGTAGCATGACTACTTTTGTATTTTAAATATAAGAACCAAAAACCCCAAGAAAATTCCTATCTTTCCTAAGTAATTGGGAAAAATCATCTTAATATTTGTTTTATGTTAATACAATTGTTGTAACTTAAATTTTCATTATTCTTTCAAGCATTCCTATAGAAATATAATGAATTTATATGATCTCATCCCTGACCCCTAACCCCTAATCCTCTCCCATCCCACCCAATTTAATTTCCTCTCTAGCCAGTATTCCTCTTGCTTCCATATCCCCTTTATCTGTGATCTACTGGACTCCATCAAGGACATCTACCTTGGTGAGTGTCTGGGCACTTGGCAGGTCATAGATATTCCAAAGTAACTGAATATATTGAGTTAAGAAGCTCCTTCTGTTTGTCTGGCATGAGTCCTGAAGAAAGAATCAAGGATTTCAAGAAGTATTATTTTTAGCACGTATTTATAGGGACATGTCTCCTTGTGGTCAGTTAATTATTAAGATATTTTTCAGGGGGTGGTGCAAGCTCTCATGGATGAAGTATGAAAGCACTGTGTCAAACTGTCTTTTAGATGTTTGGTATTATGCCATTGGAAAGGAAGAACACTCAGCACTCAATCAAGAACATCCTTCTGCAATGGTAGGGATTTATTAACGAAAATTGCAGTTCAGAAAAGTATAGAAAATAAAGGCTGGAAGATGACTTGTCCCTAAACCATTCACACACACCAAAGCTCAGGGAACATTGCAGAAAAGGCAGCAATAAGATTGAAAGAGTATAAGGATGAAAAGAGTGTGGTCAGATATTATCTTTTGGATATGAAAGGGCTGTCTAATCCGTGAACACATAGCAGCTGTATATATTTTCACATGACTTACATGGGATTTGTCATATCAGCATGTTACCCAGGAGGGACTAAGGTAGCAACACACCTCCCTGACTGATGGTCAATCCCAATGAGGTGGGCAGTGCTTTTCTAAAGGTATGCCTACTAATATGTAATTCATGCTTCAGTAAATGTTCTTGTACATGCCTTTAAAACAACCCAAAATCACTCATACCAACACAAAGAAGAGGCAGAAGAAGATGATAATAGAAAGGAGATTGGCAAGGAATCAGAAGGGTTGTAGTGAGAAGGAGTGGGACCAAGGAACTGGGGATTAAGAAACAGTTACAAATTCATTGCAATTAAGTATGTAATAATAAAATAATATAAAATGTATTTCTTCTCCTGTTAACATTCTCAGAGGACAATAAACAACTTGAAAGAACAGAGAAAGTTTAAAACATACACATGTCTGCTGAACATCAATTAATGACCATCCTTTTCATGTATTAGTAACTAAAATGTGAAACCATGAATATGTTCTTAAGTTGGACACAAACATGTTCTTGTTAATCATTTCAAATGACTCAACCACAAAAGAACTTTGACATTGTTTTGTCAAAACACATGAGTGAAACTAATCAATATTTTAGGTTTGAACTTTTATTAAATGAGTGATTTATTTCAGTCTCTGACATCTCATAGAGATATCTGCTAATATCGGTATGCCTGATGTAATATAAGAGGGTTGATTAGCACAGTAATTGCAGGTTTTAATATATAGATATTATGTATGGAAATCTCAAGGGTTGTTTTTTTTTTTTTACTTGTCTTTTAGTTTTTCTATCAAGATTTTCCAAGAAACCTGTGTGTAGTGTTTTCCTTTCACATAACATTTTCAAGAAATGGCTTGTATTAGCTGATACTAATTTTAGAGGTTAGTTATTTAGTTAATTTTAGCAAGCTAATAGTTATTCCAGTAGATATGTCAATAGCAATTATCCTAATAAGTAAACTAAGAATACAAGGAAACTAAATATTTCAGATAAAAAAAAAACAATCTCAAGCCAGGTTAGGTATCTGAAGATGACAATGCTCACAATAGGCATCTGAGTCAGGAGTAACTCATTTCAGAGGCCCACTAAAACTACAATATCTTCATAGGTAACATAAATTATATGGTGAGACTATTGAAAAACAAGAAAAGTAGCCACATAGTAAAAATACAAGAGAAAAAGGACAAATACACTGAATCACTGTAAAGAATAGTTTAGTCAGCAAAGAGGTCCATTGTGATACTCAACTAAAGAGAAGAGAAATGCCCCCTGGAACATCTTCCTTCAGGTATTTTTTCTAACACTTTTTAGAGAAAAACAATGGTAACACTATTGGCTGTTTTTATTCCTTGGAATGACAAAATCCATGCCTGCAAATTAGACATCCATTTTGGTTAATGTCATGTGCAAAAAATTTGCCCATCTACTCCAGGTGTTTGGTTAGATATCAGTCTAAATGTACCATAGTATTCAAAGGCATTACTTAAATGATGAAGCATTAGTTAAAACATCTACTGGTTCACATACATGAAGAATTAGTAACTAACATCTACTGCACAATTATAGTATCTATACTGAAGAATACTGCATATGAAAGATTACTAATGTGATTGAACTTGTATTTTTATCACTATCATTACCTTAAAGAAGAAAACAAGATTAACCTATTGAAATTATGTACAGTTACATACAAAAACTATAGTGATGATTTCATAGATGCACTTTCAAATAGAAAAACATCATTTACACAAAATCTATTGTTTTTTATATGCCCAATATTTTCTCAAAGAAAGTTAAATGTGAACTTGTTCCAGTGGCACTTTACCTACTGCAGGCTGGTTCTTGGGCGATTTAATGTCACACTTCAGCAAAGAGTTTCAAGATCGTGGACACAAAACCACTCTGGGAAAACTCATTAGAATAGAAAACAAAACAAAACTCATAAATATGGAAAAAGACTTGTTCAAGGAACAGGGGGATTGACATGGGGAAAAAAAGGTATGAAATTGAGGGGGGGAGAACTCAGAACATATTATACATATGTCCAGAATGTACAAAAAACTTAAACTAAACACCAAGGAGATAAATAGCTGAATTAGAAAATGGGCCTCAGAACTCAAAAGAAACTTTTCCAGGGACGAAATTGAAATGTCTAACAAATAACTTAAAAAATGCTCCACATCCCTAGCCATGGGGGAAATGCAAATCAAAACTACCTTGAGATATCATCTCACCCTGCTCAGGATGGCAAAACACTGCAATACAAACAACATGCTAGAGATGATGTGAAAGAAGGGAACTCTCATACATTGGTTGTGGGAATGCAGGCTTATACAACCACTCTGGCGAACAATATGGAAATTTCTAAAAAAGCTAAAGATTGAAATGCCATATGATTCTGCTAAACCACTATCTGGAATAATCACCCATAATTCAGAAATTCACTACAATGACACAAGCACAACCATGTTCATTGCAGCACTATTTACAATAGCAAAGTAATGGAATCAACCCAAATGCTCAACAGTTGGCAAATGGATAATTGTAGGAGAAATGGACAATGATTAAACAATAGAGGCTTCCATCCCCCATACGGAGAGGCTCCTTGGACTCCTCCCTCCTGCTAAGCATACAAATCTCACAAGACTGAAAATCTCGTGAGACTATGCCTTCTCTAGAGCAAAGACAGTTGGTGCCGTTAAACCGCCTGGCCAAGAGGACCAATCCAGACAGGACAACTCAGCAAAGACTCATGCTGGGACTTATGGGATGTTGGGTGGGATATATAAGTAGTCTGATACTTAGAATATATGAGCCACAAGCCTGAGAGCCTACAAGCCTAAGAGCCTGCTTTGCCACTCGGCTGACTCCCAGAGTCTGTGCTGTTGACTCCGCGCCAGCTTATCTCCGTCCCCAAGGGTCTCTGTGGGCCCCTGTTACACTGTTACATCTGGCGCCTCAACATGGGGCAGCCACGGTGGCCCTTTCCTCATCTTGGCACCAGTGTGGAGCACTGTTCGGTAAGCTGGCCCCTTTGTGTTTTTGTCTTCACTAGGGGTGAGCATGAAGGTCCCTTTCCCTTTCTCTATGTTTGTCTGTCTGCTGATAGGGAGCATACAAGTGTGGCATAGGAACCATGGAAGTTCCCGACTATACAGTCCTTGTCTCATCTGTTCCTTTTTAGTCTTGTCTCTGTTCTTAAAAAGTAAAAAAAAAAAAAAAAAAAAAAAAAAAAAAAAAAAAAGAGTAATAACCTGTAACACTTCAAGTTGGAATTCTTAAAGGATATCAGTAACTAAAATGAGCCTAAACTCACATTTTGGTAAGTTCTGTTTATCTTTACTTACCTAAAAGTTATGAACACAGAAATAGACACTTCATAAAAACAAACCAAATCTCCTGATCACAGTTTCTCATTATTTCACCCAACTTTGGTCCATTTGCTTCATTTCCTGACTCTAGAGAAAGATGTTTGGTCAAACAAGGCTGATGGAAGATATTTTTGAGGCTATTTCCAAAAGAATTTTAGAAAAGTTGCTCTTACTATACAGAGAAGAAAAGATCTTTCATTGCTATCTTTAATAATAAAGATTGGTTTGAGTAAGAGGTAGGCAAAAGAGTTATGCAAGATTCGGACAGGTAATGTCCTATTTCCTTCATTTGAACAAGCAGATCTAGTTGTAACTGAAGCAGGTGTATTGGAAAGTAATACAAATTTGACAATAAAATAAAGTAATAAATTCTTACTTTTGGTTGTTAATTAAAAAAATAATAACCCCCGCAGATGGAATCCTCATTCATCACCCAGGGGAAAAAGACATTACTTATGGCCTCCCCAACCCTGGCTTAGTGCAGCTGGGTGAAGTCTTGGGGCTTATAAGGATTTTTATATGGAGGGACCCCATCACGCTGCTATGTAGGGACCCGCTCCCTTATTAACCCGGGGTCAAGGATATGCTTGTGACTTCCCTCAGGATTCCACTTCACCAACATATGTGCCAGCTCAAGATGTAAGACAGATAACAGAGATTTTGAAGCCATCCTGGAACCAGATTCATAAAATGAGTAAATGGCCACTTCAATATTTTTTTATTTCTGTTGCGTGCTGATTTTTTTTTTCATTTCTGTTGTGCACTGACTTTTTTTTTTTTCATTTCTGTTGTGCGCTGATTTTTTTTTGGCATGCCATTTTTAAATACATGTGTGGATAATTATTTTTGGCCACATCTAAGGCCTTAGCTACTTATGTTCTATATCAATTAAGTATCATGGTTGTTTTCCTATTAGATAGTAAGTTTTCTTTCATTGTTTTCTCACTTGATTTTAATTTTTAATGGATTGTAACTTAGGAACTGTTCTTTTAATAGGTTGTAACTTAGGAACTGTTCTTTTATCAATTAAATATTTCCTTTAGCACATCTCTCAGCAGCGCTCCATCAATAAGACCATGCTACAGGTGCTTATGACCTTTGAATATCTGAACCATAGTGGCCCTAGGGCCATGGTTCGAGCTTGGATTACAGAAATTTGTGAAGCCTTGGTCTAATCTACTATCCACATATCCTGACATGCCTTCCAGAGGTGAGGTCCTTCAAGGGCTGGTAGCCAGTGAAGGATAAGATCCTGTGAGACAGGATCACCTAAGACAGGCATGGTCTATAATGCTGGATGCCCTCTGAAGCAGGGTCAACAAGGTCAGAGCAAAACTCTGATTCCCACTGGCTGTCAAAAATAAATAAAAAGGACGGATATGTAGGAGGAACGGACAATGATTGCGCCACAGAGGCTTCCATTCGCCATACAGAGAGGCTCCTTGGACTCCTCCCTCCCACTTAGCATACAAATCTCACAAGACTACAAATCTCATGAGACTAAGCCTTTTACAGAGCAAAGACAGTTGGTGCCATTAAACCGCCTGGCTGAGAAGACCAATCCGGACAGGACAACTCAGCAAAGACTCACCCTGGGACTTATGGGATGTCGGGTGGAGTATATAAGCAGCCTGATACTTAGAATATATGAGCCACAAGCCTGATAGCCTACAAGCCTGAGAGCTTGCTTTGCCACTCACCTGACTCCCAGAGTCTGTGCTGTTGACTCTGCGCCAGCTTATCCCCACCCCCAAGCATCTCTGTGAGCCCCTGTTACACTGTTAAATTGTTACAGATAATGAAAATGTGGTACATTTATACAATGAAATACTACTCAGCCATCAAAAGATGAATTAATGAAATTTTCCAGGAATGGATGGAATTAGAAAAAATTATATTGAGTGAACTGTCCCAGACACAGAAAGTTAGACACTATATGTACTCCCTAATAAGTAGATCCTAGTTCCAAACCCTCTTAATGATATTCAAAGATAAATCTCTGTAGTATCACTGTATTCGCAAAGGATTATAAACAGGAGAGAAGGTGAAGGAATACCTCAGAAGAAAGGAGATAGGGGATCATGCTTCAGTAGAGAAAATAACCCACCATCATGTATGACATATAAGTAGCAAGACATCTGATGCAGCTCACTCTCACTTTCCCTTCCTGGTCACTTGGGACTGAAGAGGTTTGATCTCACCAATCAGGGAAGATATAGAGACTGGCAGATATAGGTAACCATCCAACAATGGGACACTGACCCCACCACCATCACTGGTGTCTCCTTCTATTCTTCCATCTACCTTTGAGTCTCCTCTTATATTAAGATCTTTATTAAATGGTCTTTTATCTTTGGTTAGATAAGTAACCTTCCATACCAATCAGGATGCAGTCAAGGGCAGTGCAGGAAAAGCAAAGCTGAACAACAACAAACCATAATTCAGAACACCAAATACCCTACATTTTTCACCTGGAACAAGACCAGCCAAATCCCTCCCCATGCTAAAGCTCAGGGAACTTTTCCAAAGAGGGGGCAGCAAGATTATAAGAGCCTAAAAATGGGAAGGACCAACAATATGCAAGATACTTCACACAAGTTAGGGCTGCAACAGCTAGGATTGGACTTTGCCTGACCTTCACAATGGCTGACATATCAGTGCCCCTCCAAAGTCTAGCATGCAACACAGGGAGAAGGCTCCAGGTAGTAGGATCCTTAGAGGCAAGGGATTAAACAGTCATATTAGAGGTTCCATACCAACAAGAAGGAGCCCTGGGATATGCTACTGTGTCTTGAACTCTACTAGGATGGAGGACTCAGACGGAGGTTTGGAGTTCACATAAAAGCATGCTACAGGGGATGGGAGGGAAGAAGGAGGAGGAACTAGAAGTGGGGTCACAAGGAAGTGGGTAAAAAGAAGGAGGGAAGATGGAAGAGTGCAATGGGGGAGGATCATGGAGGGCAGTGGGGAGGGAGAGGACGGGGTCACTATTGAGCTTGTGTGATTAGGAAAAGAACAAAATGCAGAAAAAATTAATGAAAAAGACTGTTAAAGAGCAAAATTCATTAATGAAAAATGGAGGAAATAAAGGTCTGTGTTTGCTACACATTGAAGTCCCTTTGTTCCTTATTCACACACACACACACACACACACACACACACACACACCATGTGCACTCAAGAAAGCATGTGAACATTTTTAGTTTTATACAAGATTTTCATCCAAGAGAAATAAAAGTATATATATCATAAAAAGGCCAGCTTTATAAACATGCTTCATATCACATTATTAGTACGTCATACAAATAGCTGAAACTACTTAACACTCAAAAGAATCCATAGTTAAGGTAAGAAAATACATGAATCACCACTAATTATTCAGAGTTGAAAACACCAAGCTTTAAAACAAATATGTGATTCAATTCATTTATTTTCTATCTTTGTGAAACAAAAATAAATTTGCAGTGACAAGAAATGCTTCTGTTGTTGAGTAATGGTTAATGATGGTATAATTGAGAACAGAGGCATCTCAGAGGACCACAGTACAGTTTGAGAAGGCTGTGGGAATGTCAGTTTATGATCATGGTTTTATAGCAGAAGTAATGTACTACACAATTAGATGTGTGGAGAATACAATATAAAAATTATAGTTGAAAAGACTGTTAACTACTGGACATGAATCCAATTACATGTTTTGGTTTAATAATGAAATTCTTTCACAAGGATATAACACCTATCTATGATGTTCCAAGAAGGCAATATGGAGAAGAAGTGTTAGTCAAGATGATGGGAGTTTGAACAGAAGGAAATGGAATACCCCTCCACAATAAAAACTCACAGAACCAGAAACTGCCCTCATGCAGTAACATACTACAGGCTAACTAACCCCCTGCTGGTTTTGGACAGAAGATTAGGCATGTGAGTGTTCTCGAATATAATTTAGTAGCAAAAGGCAAGAACACATTAATTCACTGTATTTATGTATGAATGAGGCAAGGAATATGAAAATAAAATTCAATATTTGAGGGAAGGAAGATTTATAAAGTGATTTTTCTGATAGGTGTTTGTTGAAACAATGATATCGGAAAGATATTTTTCTTGCTAGAATAAATATCCATGTTAAATTCGAATATTTTGTTAAAATTTTTTTCATGGATGCTTGCACAAGATAAATAGAACTATGGGAGCACTGATTGTACTATATAAATACTTAATTTTAATATATTCATACATTTAATTTGTAAAGTACTTTAATTTTATCATAGTTTTCAATTAGTGTTGACTAAACCTAGCAAATATACATGTTAAAATCTTCATGTTGCAGAATGTGCGACCTTACAGCAAGTCAGAAGAGGGAGAATTGTGCAGCTCATGCTTATTGTTCTAATCCTGTTCTTTCACTGAAAACAAGCTTCATGATTCAACTTACTGTGTTAGATAAAAAGAGTAAGTTTCCTACATTATTTGACTATAAAGGAGGAATTACATTTAATTATAATCTTGAAATTTCACATAAAAGAGGGATGGAAAAATTCATCTTCTATCGCTTCATGTATATGAGAATAAATCAAAGTTCATTCTTTATTCATTTCACTTCTTGCTCACCAAGTTGTGGTTTGGTTTTTGCAGCCAGTAAAATTCAAAGCTCCTCTTTCATCTCTTGCCCAGATGATGTTTCTTTTAATATCCATGAAGTTCACATTACTTAAATTACCATTTTCACAGTTAACATTCACCTCATATTACCTGTAATATGTCACAAATTCATGACCTGGATTATATTGAAAGTAGATTATAGACAGACAACAGATTCAAGAGCTGTCATTCATCTTCTCTGGAGAGCTCATTAACCTTTAAAGTTTGTACATGATTCCATAATTATCTTTGATGGGGCTTTATATCTCTTCTATTTCATTAGGTTGTCCCCTTTGCATGGCAGACGATGAAGCTGACATTAACTCTTTGAGCTAGCAACATGGAAAAAGCACTATTTTTCTAATAATTATCCATCATTCCAATATTGGCTAAATACCTAGAAATGTCTACTACTTTGCAATTGGACTTGCTTTCTCTATCAGATAAAGATTTGTATGACAGGAAAAAGTGTAAGACATGCAAACCAAATGTTTTACTTTTTAAATGTGCTATATTGGGGTGACAATAAAGGAATGGAATGTTGAAGTTAATGTCGGTTTAAGTTAAAGTGAAATAGCAGAATACTGAGCTCCTACTAAGCAGGGCAGGGATAGTAACATAAAATTTGCTTTTCTAGTCCCTGTAGGAATCTTTTATTGAGTAGAAGGAGGTATTGGTTTATTGTCCATATTTAACAAGGCCAAGGCTGGCCCATATATGTTGAGGCAGATCACCCTCAAATGCCTGCCATGAGAAAAATGTTCTATTGTTCCTTTGTCTTCCATAGTGAGAACCAGGAAGTTAATTGACACTTAGGTCATTTTGGGAGGTCTCTGCCAGAGAATTTCTGCTCTGGGTTTCCTCCCTTTCTTGTCTATATGTCTGGGAGTTCTTTCCACTCAGAGAGAACTACTAGGAGTTGTATGCTATAGAATAATAAGAAAATGGTGTACAAATGTGGGCAAGGAAATATGTATACTATTTGTAAGTATTTTCCAGTTCTTAACATTTAGAGAACTTATTCAGATTTCTTAATATTGTAGGTTCCTCTTATATGCACACACCACTTTGTGTTCCTACTTAGTTGTGCCAATTTCCAAAACTATTCTTGCATATGGAAATTTATAGCAACACCAAAAGATTTGATTCCATCACAACTACTTAATATGTTCCTTAAAAATACATTCTGATTATCTCAAGATTTCTCTTTAGTCAGATGATAATCTCATAGATTGGTTACAGTCCACTGCAGTCAGCTTTATCTTCAGATATGAATGACCCTTAAGTAAAATTCAAGGAATCTTCTACATTACATTCAGTGTTATAAGTTCACAAGAAAATCTATGAGTAGATTTTCGAAAAGCAAAATTAAAACTAATAATTGACCTTTGAATATTATGTGTCCTATCTAAAATGTAAAGGTTTCAAGAAAAACTTTAGAAAATAAGATATAAAGCTTCCTAGGAAATACAGATGACAAGCAGCTATTGCTGCACTTATTCTGCCTTAATATACATGAGCAGCCTTGTGTAACATTAGAAACAATGAAACATTTGCAATGAAAAATGCACATTGAACATCATTGCATTTTGGGTATGACATACCCTCTATGGACTCTTGTGTTTGAACTCTTGGGTCTCAGGGGGAAGTGATGTCTGGGAGGTTATGGAAGTTCTAAAAGATAGAGCCTTAAAAGATGAAGTATGTCACTGGTGAGGGATTATGTGCTTCCACATTTCATACCTGAGCCAAATTCCCATTCTCCCTCTGTGCTTCTTTACTGATAAGGAGACCTGAACTGCTGGCCTTATACTACTTTTGCTGTGCTTTCCCCACCAGAAAGTCTGTTTCTTCTGAGTCTGTAAGCCAAACACAACTTTTCCTCGTCATGTAGAATTAGACCGCTTATTTTTGTCACAATAATAAAAAAGAATCTAAGACATAATTTTAAGACACACATTAGTTATCCTTCAGTAATACTGCTGCTTATGCAATATGATACAAAATAAAAAGAAACCAATTTACTGCCAACCCACTTTCTTTAGCAATCCCCTTCTCTGTTATTTTTTTAAGTTTCCTGGCTGATGGGATTCTTCATGTTTTACATGCAAAACTAAATTCAAGGTTGATGTCTGAATATGATAGAAGATATATATATATAAAACATATATATAATACATATACTTTATTCACTCATCAATTGATAAATAGGTTGATTCAATGCTATAGCTATTGTGATTAGAGTATTAATGAGTATGTATGAACAAGCACTTTTGTTGTCCCTTAGGTATATGCCCATAAGTAGATCATGTGACATTACTATTTGTAGTTTCATTTGCAAACCTCCAGGTTGATATATAAAGTTACAATCACACCAACAATGTAAAAGTTTTCTCTAGCTGCACATATATGTTGGTTAGAAATTGTTGTTTGTACACTAGGTGATGAAAATTCTGACATGAGGTAGAATCCTAAAAT
Source organism: Typhlomys cinereus (assembly GCA_023101885.1). Classification (NCBI taxonomy): domain Eukaryota; kingdom Metazoa; phylum Chordata; class Mammalia; order Rodentia; family Platacanthomyidae; genus Typhlomys; species Typhlomys cinereus. The sequence goes on along the minus strand of JALPQD010000235.1, from coordinate 2,965,702 downwards.
AATTTTAACCTTCATTTCTGGATGACTAAAGATGATGAACAGTTTAAAGATGTTATTCATTTTCACTTCTTTTTTCAAGAATTTTTGTTTAGGAACAAAGCTCATTGTTAAAATAGGCTGCTTGCTCCCTTTTTCAATTTTTGCATGCATTTATTTTTATTGTTTCAGTGTTAAAAACATGACTATAATGGATTTATGATATTTCTTTCAAGCCCAATCCTATCTAGACTCCTCCTCCCCTTACTACTCGTCTCCCCTATCAGGTTTCCCCCTACTTCAAATCTTTTCTCCTGTGTGGTCCACAGGGTTTCCATCTGTCTTATCGTTGATCACATCTGGCTGAATATCACTGGAGAAAAGCATCTTCCATTCCCTCACCCATCAGCATAAATTCTTATCTCTAATCAGAACGTGGAGCTTTGTGAGATTTTCTCCACCCATGGTGAATATGGATAGGTCCATGCTCATGAAGGTCTTGTGGAAATGCACATAGATGCTGTGAATTCATGGATACCAGTCAGCCTTGTTATGTCCAGAAGATAATTTCTGACCCCAACCGTGTCTTATAATCTTCCCATTCCCTCTTACATGATGTTTTCTGATTGGCGGTGGGGGTGGTTTATATACAGTATTTAGTGAAAAGCACTCTAGAGTAATTTTTTTTTATTTTTTGGACTTTGGTCAGTTGTACTTTTCTATAATACACACCTTCAGCTGCAGTAGGCAGCTTCTAGGTTGTTTTGAGTACTTCTCCAATGTATGGATATAATAACAATTGTTTAAAGGCACTTTGGTGTAGTACTTTTATGATAAACCTTCACAATCTATACTCCCCTTGGGAGTATGAATCTCCCTTATCATAGAATCTTAGTCTACATCACAGTAACAAGAATGTGTTCTTTGATGAAAAGTGAGCCTTAAATTTGATCAGAAATCTGTTGGTTTCTCCCTTCACATTCTTGCAACCTTATACTCTTGACTACATCTTGCCATGGTGATTTTTATTGCAGTTTGTAGCTAACAAAGGTTGATGAGAATTTGGTTGTGTTTCTTCTCAGTAGTTTCCATAGTATTTTCTGGAAATATGTGCACTGTGCAGCAAGGTGGGAGCTCCCAGGCCACTCCAGATTATGTTTTTGGTCTATGTTCTGTGGTCTACATGTGTTGCATCTTCTGTTATAGGGTCTTAGTATCACTTTCTAGAGGGCAATAAAAAGACTCTGTGCTGTTTGGGGAACTTTGGGACATCTTTGACCAAAAATTTATCAGAAGGAATCACATACCTGTCACTCTATTACTGTTTAATTGTCTTTGATCTCTAGTTGGAGCATTTTTTAGTTTTGCCCCATTTTCCTGTCTCTGTACCACCCAATACAGGGAATGACCATCCTGTTCTTTTATTAGACTAAAATTTTTGACACACTGATATTAAAGAATGTTTCTAACTGATTGTATACCTCATTGTTAATGTTTTTTATTATACCCTCATCCACTCCTATACTCAATCTATCATCCTCTAAGAATTCCTCCAATTATTTCAAACCTCTCCCTGCCTGTGATATCCTGTAAATCCTCCCTCACATTCTTCACCCTAATCTTTTATAATCAAAAATGGGTAAATATCCCTGATATATACTGAAAAAAGTTGTGCTGACATTATAAACACATGCAGGATTCATAGACAGTCCTCCATGTTCACTCATGTGTTTGAGACTAATGCTTCCTTAGTTAAAATGATTATTGAACAAATTAAAAAATAATGACTATAATATCTTATATTGGAATGAAAAACTAACCCTTACTTCCAAAACACGACTGTAATTCATGCCTCTAATTGTTTGACATAATATCTCCTGAGCAAGGTTGGATGATTTTCAAATGAAAACTGCTATCTACTTTCACAAGTCGACACTTTCTAATATTTTCTGAAATAAAGAAAACTAACAAAGGCACAGGTGTGATATTTACACCTTGGATAAGAGAAAGGAAGGCTGTATATTTGAGATGTTCTCATTCTCATTGAATTCTGATGAGTGTTAGACAAAAATACATTTTGCTTATATTATAATTCAGTAAATAATAAGTTCAAAATTCTGTAAATAAAGATATAGGTATTGAACAGCTAGAAGCTCACTTTAGCATAGATATAGAGAAAAATGATATCAAATGTTGGTGAATGACAGCTAAATTCCCAGCTCAATATTAATTCACTGTGAATTGCCAAAAATAAGAAATAATCCCCTTGCATTCAAGAGTCATATTTTATAAAGGCAACTTGGAAATATGCTAAACACATATCTAGACAATTGATTTTCAGATACAGTCACATGTCCATGTCATGGTCACAATAGTACTAGGGAAGTAGTACAGTGTAGGTTGACGTTAGTAAAAGCTCTTTGTTTGGACTATGATGAAACAGTTCTATTCACAGGGAAAAAAGCTAACACCTACATTTAAAAAATCTTGCATTGAAGCACTGCAATATAGAAGTAATCAACAATTTTATAATTTGATGTGTTTATGTAGTTCTTGACAATAGTTTCAAGCTTTGTCCTGACCTTAACATTCTCCTCTGCCACCCTATTAATTTGAGATTAAAGCATTTAGAGTACATGTGTTGGTTCATCATCAGCTTGAATGAGGCACTGTGGATAAGCCTGCAAGATATTGTCTTGGGCACAGGAAACTGCCATTGCTGCCTAGTTACAAGGAGGTCCTGTGAAACAGCTATTGCTTTTTTAAAAATTTTTAATATTTTTATTTGATTTGATTTGATTTTTTCTACTTTCACAAGCATATTGAGTATTCCTCCCAGCTTCCCTCCCACCCACCCGTCCTCCATCCCCTCCCTTCTCTTCACCATCCCCTCCTACTTCCTCTCACCCTTCAGCCTGTGTGTGCTTCTATGGATCTTAGGGTTCTATTCCTGTGGGTACATAGGCCTCCATGGTATATTAAGTTGCTGTTACTCAACTGTTCAATTGACTGCATCACCTAAGGAAGCCATAGGTATTATATAAATGATGAAAAAATGACTTTGTCCTAAATGAAGCTTGTTTACAAAAATGCAGTTTCACCCAATTTACATATTATATGTAAATTATCAATCTCAATTCTGTAGTGTCCACTCATCCACGGTGTGGTGTGTTTCAGTCCACTCACATACTCATTCACACGCTCTATTACACAGCTGCTGGCTGTGTTGAAGAAAGGCCGTTCCCACCTCTGCCTCCATTCCTCAGAGACGGAGAGTCTGTCTGGTCTTCAGCAGATCTCAATTTATTGGGGGAACAAAGGAGCTTATATAGGCAAAAGACAAAAAGCACCAAATGGCTGGCCAATTATGTCAAAGGTCAATACATCTTTTAGGTGCTAGTGGCCAAGTTCAATGTCAATCAGTACAGAGGGCAGGTGGATACCTGAAAGCCAGTTAGGGCTCTCTGTGAAGTGATCAGGTTACCCCCAAGACCCTTGCCCTCAGCGCCATCTTTAGTTCATGTGCTCGGCCATGCCCTGGGGCAAATCCTGGGCGGGCCCAACAAATTCTAGATCTATACTTTGCAAAATGGCAGAAAATCATGTCATGAAGAGGAAAAATAGGGGGGAAGGTCAGGGGTCTAAAGAAAAGTGAAAATTTAAATCCACAAAACAGTCTGCTACATTTCTTTACAGTAAGCAGGTTGGCAGATATCTAGTGGAATATGAGAAGAAAAGAAAAAAGAAATGGAAAGAAGAGGGATGTGATGAAAGAATTTTCAATATGAAAGCATCTGGTTTCTTATAAGTACCAATTCACAGATGATATTTTACAGTTGTAAAAAATAACCCAAAATTTTATGATTATTTGTGATGTTCATTTTGGTTTATATTATAATAAGAGTACTTAACTTTGCAAATTATACACATTGATAATTTATTACAATGGCAAAATATGGTCATGTGAAGGAAAAATAAAATGTTATTTTCATGATGTAAATTTGAGTTGTTATGGCCACCTTAGCAGGTGGAGCCTTGCTAGTGAGTGAGCTTCGAGAGCTCCTTTGAGAGCTCCTTCCCCTCATAGTCTGTTCTGGCTTTCTGCAGCTTTCCCTCTGAGATTCCATGGGAATTCTGACAGAAGTGTCCATGGTTTCTGCTAACTATGCCTTTTTCTGCTGAAATGGCCTAACTCTCTCCTCTGGAACTATAAGCTAACTGAATCTCCCTTTCTTCCCTTAAGTGGCTTAAAACTGAATGTTGTCTTACAGCAGCAGAAAGAATGATTGTGACAGTTACTTATATTGGTTTGACTTTTATCATTGTCACTAATTTCATAGTGAATATGAATTAGGTGAAAAAGCAAAATTACATAGAGAATGGAAGGACAGAGGTAACTGGAGGAAAGAGCAATTTTATTCTCTCTCTTTCTTGACAAATTGTACTTTGTTTAGCCACTAGGTCCTAAAGAAAACGGCTGTCAAGCAGCATAATTATATTATTCATTTGTGACCAATAGGGCTTTGGTGATAGTCTATTTCTCTATTACTCTACTCTTATTTGGTTTTATGTCATCCCTAAGCAGACAGAAAGCAGTACAAAGAAATGTGGGCTCCAGCTTAGGTCTCAGCACTCTGGGAACTACTTGTGAGTTAATCCAGGCTACTTCACAGATAAATTATGGACAGGGGTTTTCTATAGTCCCAGCTCTGATGACTCAACCTGTTAGTGAATCAAATGCTAAACTGTTAGTGAGACTTTCAGCCAACGCATCCTCTGACTCAGACTTCATTGTATTGAAATTGCAGGTGCATTTCAGCACATCAATCTCAAAGGCAAAAGAATCACAAGTTGAAGAAAACATGGGAAAAATAGCAAATTTATTGCTAATCTGATCTACAAAGTGAGTCTGTATGTTAAAGAAAATGATTAAGGAGTTGGTTAGCACATGTAAAAACCTATATTTCATTCCCACTACCACAAAAAAATGAAGAATGAAATTGCACCTATTTCTCTTTTTTTCCCATATTTTTTTCCTAATCATACAAGCTCAATAGGTACTCCTGTTCTCTCCCTCCTTCCACCTTTCCCCAGTCTCCCCTAGCACTCTCCCCCATTTCTCTCTTCTTTTCATCCCTTCACTCCCTCCCTCCCCTCTCTCAGTGCCTTCCTCTTCCTCTCTCCCAGCCCTTGGAGCATCCTTTTGTGTAAATGCTAAACTTCCCTCTGTGTCATCTACTGTAGTGAGAGTTAAGGACTCAGTGGCATATTCCAGAGCCTTGAGTTCCCCTTTGGTATGGGAACTCTATTATGACTATTAATCCCTTGCCTCTAAGGAACCTACTGCCTGGAGCCTTCTCCCCTGTGATCCATGCTTGACTTTGGGGGATTGTTGACATGCCAGCCATTGTACAGGTCAGGCGAAGTCCAATTCTGACTGCTACAGCCCTAATTTGTATGGAATATCTTGCATATTGTTGATCCTTCCTATCTTTACTCTCATGCAATCTTGCTGACCCCTCTTCCACAAGGTTCCCTCACCTTTAGGATGAGGAGAGATTTGGCTAGTCTGGTCCAGGTGATTAACGCAGGGTCTTTGGTGTTCTGAATTATGCATGATTTGTTGTTTTCAGTTTTGCTTTTCTTGACTGCCCTTGACTGCATCCTGATTGGTATCGAAGGTCACCTCCTAACCAAAGATAAAAGACTGTTTAAATGAAGATCTTAATATAAGAAGTGATTCAAAGTTAGATGAAAGAATAGGAGTAGGACATAAGCAGTGAGGGGGGGTCAGTATCCCATTTGCAGGATGTTTCTCTTCTACTAGTCCCTATAACCTTCCTGACTTGTGATATCAAACATCTCCAGTCTCAAGTGACCAGGAAGGAAAGTGAGAATGAGCTTCACCATATGTCTTGCTACTTACATTCAATACTTGACAGTGACCTCTTTTCTCTACTGAAGCAGAAATTGCACCAATTTTTATTATATAAGCCATTTCACTAATACACAACTTGTATACCTGTGGTTTACCTATTCAACATACAGATATGTTGAATACACATGTGTGTTTGTGTGTGTATGTACATAAGCAAAATATTGAGGACTCCATATTGTGATACAATAGTTCATTAGTAATTATTTTAAGATGGAAATGTTTGCATGTTATCTTCAAGGTGGGCTCTCAGACTCTCCTTACTTGCATCTGATGGGGTATGATCTCACCAGAAAGAAAGACCTAGAGTCTGGCAGATAGAAGGTAACCATCCTGCAAATGGGAGACTGATCCCTCCCTCACAGCAGTCTCCTACTCTTATTCCATCTACCTTTGAATCTACTCTTATAATAAGACCCTATTTTTTTAAGGTGTTTTAAGGCAGCTTTATTCTTTTTTTCCTGTCATTTCTTTTTTTTATTAATACATTTTTATTATTATTTCAGCTCATACATACTTAATAGGAACACCAGTTCCCTCCCTTCCTCCTCCCCCTGTACCCCCTGCTCCCCCTCCCCACCTCCCTCCCTCCCCATCCCCCAGCGCCTCCCCCCCAATTCCCAGAGAGTCCTTCCTTGTGCATGCCTGATTTTCCTCTGGGCCTTCCTCTCCGATGACGTACAAGGACCCAGTGGCCTTTCCCTGAACCCTTTCCCGTGTTCCCCTTAGGTATAGGAACACTGCTGTGGCTGCCAATCCCTTGCCTCCAAGGATCTTGGTGCCTTTAGCAGATGCCAGACTTTGTGAGGTCAATAGTGTGTTGGACATAGCTCAGGGCATGAAAAGTCCAATTATGATTGCTTCAGCCCTAACTTGTATGGAGTATCTTACATATCATTGCTCCTCCCATCTTTTTGCTCTTACACTCTTACTGCCCCCTCTTCCGCAAATGTCCCTGAGCTTCAGGATGGGGAAAGATTAAGCTGGCCTAGTTCTAGGAGGCTGATATAGAGTCTCTGAAGTTCTGGATTGTGGTTTGTTGATTTTCTTTTGCAGTTTTGCTGCTCCTGCAATGCCCTTCACTCCATCCTGGTGGGCATTGTATGTTACCCCCTGGCCAGAGACAAAAAGCTGTTAAACTAGAGTCTTCTGATAAAAGCACATTCAAAGGTAGATGTAATAAAAGTGGGAAACCACAGTGAGGAAGGGGTCTATCACCCATTTGCAAAATGGTTACTTTTTATCTGCCAGACTATATGCCCTCCTCTTCTGGTGAGATCATACCACCTCAGTAGTAAATGATCAGGAACAAAAGTCTGTGAACTTAATCATATGTCTCATTACTTATTTGAGTCCTTGATGGAGGCCTATTTTCTCTACTGTAACATGGTCCCTTCTCTCCTTGTTTCAGGTGTGGCCCTCCTACCCCATCCCTCCTGTTCATAATCCTTGCCATTACTGTCTCTAGGTGGGCTGGGTGGGTTTGGTACTAGGAGCCACCTATTAGGGAGTACATAGGGTGCTTAATTTTCTGGGTCTGGGATACTTCACTTAATATAATTGTTTCTAATGACATCCATTTCCCGGCAAATTCCAGTAATTCATTTTTGATGGCTGAGTAGTACTCCATTGTATAGATGTACCACAGTTTCCTTATCCACTCGTCAACTGTTGGACATTTGGGTTGATTCCATGACTTTGCCATTGTAAACAGTGCTGCTATGAACATGGTCGTGCTTGTGCTATCGAGGTGAACCTCTGCTGTATGGGGGGTTATTCCCAAAGTGGAATAGCAGGGAATAAGACCCTATTTTAACAGCATTTTATCTCTGGCCAGAAGGTGATATCTAATACCCATCAGGATGGAGCTCCTGCATCAGGTGGTGCATGAGCAGCAAAAATGAAAAAAAAAATCAAAAAAGCATAATTCAGAAAATCAGAGACTCTACATCAGCCACTTGGAACCAGGCCAGCCTAATCTATCCCCATCCTAAAGCTCAGGGAAATTTGCGGAAAAAGGGACAGTAAGATTGTAAGAGCCTAAAGATGGGGAAGAGCAAATGTATGCAAGATACTCCACACAAGTTAGGGCCAAAGTAATCATAATAGGACTTTGCATGACCTGTGCAATTACCAACATATCATTGAATCCCCAAAGTCTGGCATGGATCACAAGCACTAGGATCCTTAGAGGCAAGGGATTAACAGCCACAATAGTGTTCCTATACTAAAGGGCAACACAAAAAAGAGCTCTAGGGAATGCCACTGAGTCCTTACACCTTATCAGAGAGGAGGACCCAGACGGAAGTTTGACATGCACACTATAGGATGCTCCAGGAATGGTGGAGGAGGGAGCACTGGGAGAAAGGGAGGGAGGGGGGAAAGGAGAGGGAAAAGGGGGGAGGAAACAAGGGATCCAGGGAGGGGTGGAGGGAGGGGAATGGGATACTTATCAACTTTGTATGAGTGGAAGAAATAAATAAAAAAGAAATATTTTGATTATAGTCACAGATAACAACATACTAGCATCTTTATTATCATACAATTTGTGGGATCAATAATTCATGAGGTGTTTGATATTTTGTTCAGTGCAGAATATCTCATGAACCTTCAGAGGGCAGTCAAACTGCACGTTAAGGTGCAAACGGTAAACCTGTCAGCGAAAAAGTCTCCTTCTCCTCTCCTCTCCCTCCTATTCCCCTCTCTCTATAGAGGCCACCATCCTTCCCAGGTTGAGTCTTTTTACTAATGGAGAACATGGTTCCTCCTGATGGAAGCTATGGAATGGGAGGCTTTCATCCATTTTACCATAAAAGTTAAAGGCTTCAAAATCTGAGTTTTAGCAAATGTCCCAGAATCTCCTGAGTTTGTGTCAAAGTCCCATGGAAACCCCCAAGTGACTTGAGGTGATAAGGGAGGCACAAAGCTCAGTAGGAGGAGTTGTAAAAATGAATGTGTTGCAATATGAAAGAACATATGGAATTGAGCTTATGCTACAGTCTTCCGTGCAACACAAAGCAAAGCATTGGATGCACACATTATTCATAGAGGTTCATTGGATCCACAGCTCAGTAGGGAATGCTTCTCCCATGGGATCTTTAAAATCCACCCACATTTAGCACCCCAAACACTCTTTTCTACTAAGCACCATTTATCTTCCAGTTCTAATTTCATAACTGTTCCAAATGGATGGCAATAAATGTCAGTTCCTAGTAACTGTCTTCAATTTCCTAGGTGATGGTCTTGAACAAATGAAGAAGCTGCTCAAAGATGTTTATAAACATGTCAGAAAAAATCACCAGATATAAGGTAGCATACAGATATTTTAAGGATATAAGGGATATTTTATATGTTCTGTTTCAATAAATTATGGGTAGTTGATATTTTTGAGTGGTTGATATTACAATTAATTGCCTGAAATATCAAAACTATTGTTTTTCTTCCAACATGAAAATAATTCATATAACTTGAAAAGTTATGAAAAGTACATGAAAAATCAGAACAAATTAGGAAGGCATGTGTATGGTTTTGTTTATGCTAGAAGCTTTTGAATTCCCTGTGAAGCAATAGAAATGAAAAGTGTTTGTGTGATAAATAATTCAAGATGCATTCTTTTTTGGTTTAGGGAATAATATGCTATCAGTATATATAAAATGTGACTATACTGTGAAATACAGTTATCTGCATATGCATGTATGTTTTGATTATGCAGATATTTATAAATATTTGATAGTCATATCTTGGCATGTTTACCTCATATCACTGAATATCAAAGCACTTCCAGGTTTCTCAGAAAATAGTACTACCATACTAGACATCAATATTTTTTAGGGAAAAATTTATTGTAACATGTATCATATAATCACAACTTAAACAAATAATAAATGTATCTATTAAATATGTTGTCATTCAACTCTACTACATCACATCAATAAGTACTAAGTTAATTTCCAAATTACCACAATGTTCATCTCCCTTACTCACTCACCCCAGAACTAGAAGCCAGATACACTATGAAGACTGAAGTAACAGACTCTCTGGGTATCACTGACACTCATTTTGGGACATCAGTAATTTTAGCTATGCTATTCCTGAAGTACTGGTCAATCAAAGTGCAAAATTACCTGACACCTATTGATGAGTTTTCCAAGTATGTCCCAAGACCTATTGTTAGTTTGCAACAGACCTAGAAGAATTGTTTCACAGATATATGTGGGATAGACCACCAGTTATAATTACCATGTGCAAAATGTGGACAATGTTTAGGCTTCCAGCCTTTCAGTACAAATCTCCTGCAGACATTCATTCAGTATGCTTTATGTTAAAAAGGAGATCGTCACCTTCCAAATGAGCTGCAGACAGATGGCAAGTTTAGGGTTGGAAACTTGATTTAAAGTGATATACCATATCCCAACATATTTCTACATTTCATTCCTTGTGATTTATAATCCTAGTCATTATGGGGTTCTTCATCATAGACTTTTGAAGAGTGATTTTCTTTCTTTTTCTCAGGAAACAATGATGAATGAAAGAAACCGCAACTCTAGAAAGATGTCTTAGAGGATAAAATGCATGCCCTTTAAACATAAGAACCTTGAGTTTGATCCCTAGAGATCACGCAAAAATAATTTGAGGATGGTGTACACTTGTAATCACAGTGTTGGGGAGGCTGACACAGGCAGATCCCTGGGCCTCTTCAACCACACCGCTTAGGGTATCAGGAGTTGTACAGGTAAAACACCCTGAAGAAAGAAAGGAGAGAGAGAGAGAGAGAAGAAACAAAGAAAGAAAAGAAACAGAAAGAGAAAAGAAACAGAAAGAGAAAGAAACAGAAAGAGAAAAGAAACAGAGAAAGATAAATAGAGAATAAAACATAAAGGAGAGGAGAAGAAAGGAAAGGAGGGGAGGAGAGAGAGCAAGAAAGGACAGAAAAGGACAGGAGAGGAAGAGACAAGAAGAGAGCAAAGGAAAGAGCAGGAGAGGGGAGAAGAAAAAAGGAGGAGAGGAAAGGTGGATGGCGCAAGGGAAAGGGATGAAGAGCTTTCTAGAGTATTTTCTGACCAAAGTACACACACACACACACACACACACACACACACACACACACACACACACAAATGATCACACATGAACACACTAAGATTTTTTTCAAATAATTCATTGAACTGATACTCTGCAGATCAATAATTTAACACATTCAATATCTGTACAGTTACCTTTTAATATATGTGGTCATTCAATTTCCCCTGGATTGCTGAACCATATATATATGTTATATATCTATCTATATATATAGATAGATAGATAGATAGATAGATAGATAGATAGATAGATAGATAGATAGGTAGATAGGTAGATAGGTAGATAGATAGATAGATAGATACTATTTCCCATATAAAAAGTTAGGTACTAAGTCCTTTTATTCCTCAAGAAGTGATATTTCTACAAGAGTTATTCATAAATATTCAACACATAAAATTAGCAAAATTCTCTACTGATAATTTATGTGGTATAACTAGTCAGCTTATTTTAGAAACACATGTATAGCTATATAGTTAATATATCAATTTAAAAGAAAATCATCCAAATACAACTTAATACATCATGGAACAAGAGCATAATATATACAGCGTTAACATTCAGCTCTACAGAAGGTATGTATAGCAAAGAGTTAGATATTCATTAGTTTAATTATAGATTAAGAAATAAACTTCAGAATTTTTAATGATAGAAACCAATTAAAAGAAAATATAATGTGAATGATTGCACTCATACTTTAACATAAGAATTGTGTTTCAAGAGAAAATTATCTTCTTTGGGCATATATATTAATATTCCCATAATGAATACCACTAGGATGTTTCCAAATCAATGTCTTATTGTTATGAAGAAGGAACTGGGGTCTAAAGTGTAAAAATATTATAAATTTACTATATCTATACACATAGCACTAAAAAGATAAAAGGGAATGAAAAAATCCCAAAACAGTCTTTTTTTTTTACTTTTTTGCTAGCTTCTTACTGCTTCATACAGTTTAATAATCATTTGGTTTAATTGTAAGGCAATTGATTTGACAAAGTCTTAATCTATTTAGATGAATGAGAGGGAAAAATATTGGTTAATCATATGGTATTTGAATGTCTGACTCTGCCAATTGTTTGCCATCCACATACAACCATTTCTAAGTGTCTGCATACTGTCCCAAAATATACATCAGAAAAAAAATCTCATCTTTTTGTAGTGAATTGTGAGGTTGATTCTACATGCATTTATTTGTATTAAAGTACATTTCTTGTAAAATATTGTGTGCCTAACACTTCATCATTTGTTGGGAATGCAGAATCAAATGAGGAATTATTTCAAATCTTGCAGAGCAATTTAAATAGGTAATAGAAAAGTTCCATGGTTGAACTATGATCATTTGGTGAAGGACTAGGTGCTTGGGGGACTATTCAAGGGAAACCTTGATCCATATTTCAGACTATCTGCAAGATATTTGCAGAAACTAAAACCAAGGGGGTTTGTAAATGTGTAAAAAGTGAGAATTAAATAGTGGAGATTAGAGGCAAGTTTGTTGTGTATTTAGGCAGTTCAATATTGAAGCTTTTGGAAAGTTTGTGCTGAGAGAAGACACTAAAGAAATCAGAGTCCCATTGGAGAGAGACTGAAACAACTTAAGAAACTTTACATTCTAGCCTGAGGAAAAGGAAGCATTGAAGGAGTTCCGAGCAATAGAAATGTGAATTTCCTACATTTTAGAAATAAATAGCTAGTATTTGGTTCACATTATTCACATGTCTTCATGACTAGTTACAACTTATCTTTTAGTTTCACTTCGTATGGTAGAGTTAGATGGCCAATTCCCAATGTTATTCCAGAGTCTATTTCATCTGCAGAAAACTGTTAAACAATTTAAGCAATAAGTGAATTTTTTCCTGAAACTTTCCCTGGAACTGAGAAATCATTCAGAGAAAGCTTTGTTTAAAATATATACAACATTTCATCTATGATGGAAATTAGTCTATCCAGAAAACATTTTCTTGTGTCTGTCGTGATTATAATGATTTAGAATAATGGTACATATACATTGAGGAAAATGCAAATAATTTTACTTTAGCATTATAATATTTTGTTAAAATAATTCTTTAACATATTTTGTGTAAAACAACCTACTTTTTCCAAATCTAGGAAAAAATGCCATGCTAAAAATGAAAAAAAGATCCCAATAGCTTAAGTTCAATGGTTGTGATAAATACAGTTATGCAGATAACATGTTTGAATATAAATATATCCACAGTCCCTTGGAAGTTATGAGCAATTATTTGAATGAGATTCTGATCATATGTGTTATTTGTTTACAGAAAGTCACAAATCCAACTTGAATGATACTACATTCAAAGCATTAAAATGTCACACTTCTTCAATCAAAACTAAAAAAAATCAAAAAACCCTTGCAAAACCCAAAGTATGAAACCAAGTAATATCACATAAAATGCATCATTTTTATAGATTTTTTTAAAAGTGATAGGTTACTGATGTGAAGGTGATAGATTTAACACATTATGTAGTAACAACTACTATTGTACTTTGTCTAGCCATTATGTTTGATACTCAGCATTCATGCTTTTATGGTATGGGTCACTGATAAAGGAATTGAAAAGGGGGCAATTTATAATGAAAAACAGGAAGAACAAGAAAGGTTATTGTATTAATTTTTGTGAACCTCTAATACATTAGTGTATTAAAATCTACAAATCATGCTCTTTGAGTTTACATTAATTCATACTGAATTGTCAATTAATTTTATCCTCCATGAAATACTTCACTGAGGTGAAAGGAGTTGAAGATACTATGAGAAAGTGATGCTTGCAGTATTTTAAATTGCTGGTGGACAATGAAGGCATCTACTCATTTTTCTTTTTCTCCCCTTGGATATCTAGTCATAACTAGGAAATATCAAATCTTATTTTCAGGGACCTTTCCCCTCTGCCATTGAGACTGCTGAGCAAATATCCTTTGAGGTCAATAGGAAGGTGGAGTAGAGCAGAGATATATAAACATATAGTACTGATATAGACACTATACTTGCTTTCCTTAAGTACTGAAATGTTACATGATATATTGGTAGAAAGCTGGTATGGTACAAACATAATGTTTTGAGTCAAACACCTTTTATGTATACATTAGGCAAAAAGAAGTGTCAAGGATTGTATCCATTCAGTTTTTTGTACCTGACTTTCATTGAATCCACCTATGTTCAGTATGCATTTATTGTGTATCTTGCACTGTGTCACGCACAGGAGAAACATCCACTAAGACATACTTGATGTTATTAAGGAAATGTTCCACTATTCCTTGCTTGCACACAGGAGCTGCATTTCCTATTTCTGTACATTTGGTGATAGAGAAGTGACTGCTAGCTCCCTGTACTTCCCCTATCTCTATGGATTTGTGTGCCTTTACTTTATTTATTTACACTTCTAATCATTACACTTAAGGAAACTACCACTTTCTGTCAACACAAACAGAGTGCAGGAAAAGAAACAATTATTTTAATGTCACACAAACTCACATATATACACACACTTGCAAACCAGAAAGTTTTTCAGTTTTTTTAATCCTTTTCTTTATTATGTTAGAGTAAACCCTTTGTGATCAATAATTCCATAATACTGCCATGTATTACGCAAATTTTAATTTTAATTTTTCCATGCTTATTATTGTGTGTCTGTGTGTCTGCATGTAACTAGAGGCGTGCATGTTCCACGTTGTATATAAGGGTAGCAAAGTTTAACTTTGAGGAGTTTATTCTGTCTTTCCACTTTTTGTATTATGGGTATCAAATACAGATCAAAATTTGAGCCATTTTGAGGAATATTCAGGTAAAATATTATGCAATCTTTATGTCCTTAGAAGTTCAGTTTTCCAGAATTAATCATTTTAAAGAAACAACCTAATGACTAAATTAGAAATTTGTTTCTACTTACTCTCTATTGTCATTTTTATTAAAGAATTGATTTTTTTCCCAAGAACTCAAATGATTGTCTATTCAGTCTTAATAGATTATCATTATACAACAATGTCAGATTTTAAGAAAATTCAATTCTGTTTCTTGTTTTCTTTGTACTTTTGTGTGTAAATTACAAATATTTAAATACAAAAATATGGAGGCACATACTAAAAGTATGAGAAAATATGATAAAACTGTTAAAAAATAGTACTTGAATAATTTTATGTTTTACATTATATGCTAAGGGTATACAATCATTATCATCAACTTTTATAATAGTTTCAATTACTGTTTTTTATGCTACATTAGGTAGTTAGGTCTGGTTGTGGTTTATGATCAAGAATATAGAATAACATCACATAAGTTTGCAAGTTAATTTGACAAAGAAGGTGATAATTTGTGTCTAATTGTGGAATCTTGAAAAAGTCACCAATACCCAGTTATAAAAAATGTATTGGAAGTAACGTAAATTTACCTGAAATTCCATTTATAAGACAATGACACTTCTTTTTGGTATTTTTCATTTTTAGACAGCTGAAGAACTCTATTACATATATATTCTACACCAAACACAGTCTGAGACAAAGCTCGTGTGGCTATAACTTAATTGGGAATATGACTCCAACTTCAAGAGTCAAGAAATATGAAAATCTGGAAGGGGAATAGAATTTCAGGATCCACTAGGAAATGCTCACTCACTTGAACATATGGGTGACTGATTCCTTGGTAACAGAGTGTAATTGGTCCATTCCCTCTGGACTTATGTCTCTTTCTTAATTGTTCAAGAGGTGTATTCTAAGCTATATGTGTTCAGACTGAAGTGAATTTCAGCTGAATGCTTTTATCATAGCATTGAATGTACTCTACAGGGAAAAGAAATAACCTGAAGTTTAAACAGAATTGAGGTATTTTAGATATTTCTATTCAAAGCTTTATCAATAGCTATAAAATAAGATGAGGTTGAAAGGAACCAATATAGTGCAGAACAGATATTAAGAATGCATTCTAATGCAACTGTAGGTCTACTCCTTGTTATGAAAAGAGTTTTGCCTCTGTAAATTCCAAACATACTTATGTATGATTTCAGTTTTTGGCACCTCCTAATAAGATACTAGACTATTAATCCTGGGTTACAAGATTAAAGACTGAATTATATTTTCTACCAGAGCAGAGAAATCGAAAAATGTAGTTATAACTAAAAAATATCTGGGGGCTTTTGTCTTTTAAGGTCTTAAACATAACAGAAGAAATGATGCAAAACAGTTTTTGGTTGCCATGAGGCTTATAAATTATGAGTACAACTCATTTCAGTGTTTTGAAAAAAATATATTTTTGGAAATATTTGAAGTATAAAATATATTGCATCAATTTTTTTTCATTAAGGAAAGGATCTTCCCTTCCTATATCCAGCATTAGTAATCTGCCAGAGATATGTGGCTCTTCTGAGCTCTTTCTTCTTCCATGGTAAAATTACCATAGGTCAAATCCTATGCAGGTCTTGTGGAAGGATATGATTAGTGTTCCAGATAGTACATGCCATAAAAGACAAACTAGATGAAACTCAGTGGGCCCCACTAGAAGGGAGATTAGAAGGGATGAAGAAGTGTTGTGATAGGGAAAGGAAGAGGGATAAGGTTGGGAACTATGGTGTGTAAATGCAGAGGCACTGTATTCAATGCATGAAACTCTAAGAGAATACAATATAAAAACTTAGAATGGGCAATTACAGTGGAAATCTTTGAATATAAAATTGGATGAGTGGTCTGAAGAGAGATAAATTGATATACCACTGAGGCCTGAGCATAAGTAGACAGGCCAGAGTGAACCCTGGGGTCTATAGAAGCACACTGGGAGGGAATGGTGAAGGGAAAGGAGGGGATGGAGTGGAGGAAGGAAGTTGGGATGAATAACCAATATGCTTGTAAACATAGGGAAAAAAAATCCTCCCTAGGGGGTGGAGAGATGGCTCAGGTGTTAAGACTCTGACTCTAAGCAGAAGATCCTGAGTGCGCATCCCAGTTCCCAAGTAAGAAGAGCACCAACCAGGAATTACTATGGTCTGCTTCTCTGGTCTTGGAAGGCAGAGCCTCGGAAACTCCAGAGCAAATCACAGAAGAGCAAACACAATCCTGGTTAATATCCTTAATTCACCCTTGGGCCTCCACCATACATGATGCCCTCTGATACACACAGATGCACAGAGACACATATAGACACAGACATGTAAACACACAAAAATAAAAATAAAAAAAAAGAAATTTAAAAATCTTTTCTGTCCACTATGATCCTATGACAGTTGCAATTGGCTTACAAAAAAAAAAAAAATACACTAAAAAGTATGGAAAACACTGTGGTGGGCTCAAATGGAGACTATCTATAAAAGAAACAAAAAATATTGCCTTCTTATTGCCTATAACTCAGCGACATTTTTCTTTCTAAAGGTCAATCAATGACAGCATGAACTTTTTCTTTTCCAATACCGAAAAGCAGCAATAAATTGCTTTCACTCGACATGGTAGGAGTGTATACTCTCGGATAAGTTTTAATTCCAAAAATCACATCAAGTGACCTTCTTTATAATATCACTATTGTTTGTCTACTTTTGAAGACAGTCTCTGTGACAGTATTCCCAGGTTCTCACGGCTCTAATATTTTTTGTCAAATTGTCAGTCACCAGGTAATTTACATGAAGGCTGAGGCTTATTTCCTCCAAAAACTTTTATTTAAAAGTTCAAATACAATTCAAAGTGACAGGATGTTCCACAAAATATAAGTTGTCTCCCAACTTATTTTTGTCTATTTTTTAATGTTTATTTTTTAAGATAAGTAATTTTTTGAAAACAAGGAAGATAATTATATACTATTATACAATTCATATATTCAATTTAGAATATTCCCTTTCTGATGTGTAGCATCACTCCCCTGAATTCTTGGCCACCTCATAAATCTATTCCAGGAACATGAGGAGAATGCAATTTATAAGATTGATATCATCCAATCAGTCCTATCTAGAAGCATACTGCAAAGGAAATTGCACACTACCCAGGTCAGGGTTGATAAAGAGTTTAAAAAGGTAATTTAGTTTATTTATCGGCAGAAGTATCGTCCTTAAAAGAAAAGAAGGAGATCTGGAATCCTAACTAATCGTGGGTGAGCTAATTTCCCCTAAGGTGAAATTGTTTTGGGGAGATTTTGATCAGGTCCTCTGAAAGTTAACCATAGGGATTGTTCCATGTTTACGGAGTATCAAAATTGTGTATGGAACTTTGGTTATAAATCAGATCCTTGAGTTTCCAAGCAGAAATGAATGAATCTAAAATACATTGGGTTGGGAAGAGACAGAAAGTTTGAGGAGACAAACATACCTAGTGCTTCTTCTTTCACTAAAATAGAAAACTTGATGAGTATAAATGTTGCCACAGTGAGCATTGTTTGCAGTACCTTTGGGTCTAGCATTTCATATATTGTGGAAACAAATGAACAAGAGGGTTTTCTTTTTTCTGGGTTGATGCTTATGCAAATGTTTTTTTAACTAATCTAAAAAGTAGCATTGTGCTTATAACTATATTAATGTAATTCTTGTTATGAGAGAAGCAGCATGGGCCCTGGAGGCAGGCATGCTTCAGTTTCAGTATAAAAATCTTCAAATTTTGGCTGTGTGAAATGTGACACCATTCAATTTCTCTTAGTCTTAGTTTTCTCTTCATAATAATTATACCTTCATACATGGTCATCATATTAAAATGAAATTCTACATATTTTGTAGATAATTTAAGAGGATAGTTATAGCCAAGTAATATGAAGAATAGTGTTTCACACTATTGTGTTAAAAATTGTCTCTATACCCTTGTAAGAAAATTTCATTAATACAAATCTTAATATCGAAAGTTTTGAGCATATAAATTATTTATTTCTCTTGCTTTGATTGTTTAGCTTCTTCACTATCAAATTTTAATATAAAAATATCATCCTTGTGTTAAAGTCTCATCGTAATACTATTAAGGTTTAATACCAATCAACTTCTCCCTTGCTCTGAAAATTCTTTTGTTCCACATATGACATTCTGTTACATATAAAATGTTCTACTCATATATATATATATATATACACACACATATATATTTACATGTATATGTAGTCACAGGATTATAGTTGACATGGAAGAAGCAACACCATTTAGGAAAAAAGAACTTACTGATGAGGAAGGGATGGATGAGCAAATCACAGGTGGTGACATTATATTCTCAATAGGCAACATATAATTATACAAAATATTCTTTTCACCTCATTGTTTTGCATGATGGGGATATTATTCATTGAAAAAACACTGGCAACTGAGAGGGTTGATGCTGAATTATATAATATAAAGTCTATGAAAATCAATGACTGTGTTTGTATCAATTATTACTGAATTTTCAGAGCTCAGAACAATACTGACACATGATAATTACTCAATGATATTTTCTAAAAGATTATATAAGATGATTCAGCAGGTCAAGGCACTGGTATATGAATCTGGAGACCTGAATTTGCTTCTCAGAACACCCATAATGGAAGGAAAGAGTCGATCTAACTTATCTTCTGATATTTATAAATGAGCTGTGGAGTGTGTCTTCTCTCTCAATTTTTCTCTCCCTCTCCCTCTATCTTGAAAGAAAAAGAAAGAAGAAAAGAAAGAAAGAAAGAAAGAAAGAAAGAAAGAAAGAAAGAGAGGAAAGAAAGAAAAAGAGGGAAAGAAAGAAAAAGAGGGAAAGAGAGAAAGAAAGAAAGAAAGAAAGAAAGAAAGAAAGAAAGAAAGAAAGAAAGAAAGAGAAAGAAAGATAGAAAGGAAAGAAACCATTACTGAAAAGTGGAGATGAGTTGGAAAAAAAAAAAAAAAAAGCTTAGTCTGCCTTGCAAGCAGAAAGTCCTGAGTCTAGATCCCAATCTCACATAAAAATCCCGGGCAGAAACAGCTGCACTTCTGGCCCTGGTGGGCAGAGCCTGGGAAATCCCACAGTGAAGCAAAAAAGAGACAGAAGGAATCCAGTAGGATTCCAGAAGTCACCCTTGGGACCACAAAGACACACAGTGTTCTCTCTCTCTCTCTCTCTCTCTCTCTCTCTCTCATAATAAATAAAAATATATATTTTTTAAATTGCTGTTTTCTGAGCTCAGGGAAATTTGCGGAAGAGGGGGTGGCAAGACCTTAAGAACCTAAAGATGGAGAAGAGCAACAATATGCAAGATACTCCACACAAGTCAGGGCCGAAGTAACCATAATAGGACTTTGCATGACCTGAGCAATGACTGACATATCATTGACCCCGCAGAGTCTAGCATGGATCAGAGGCACTAGGATCCTTAGAAGCAAGGGATTAACAGCCACAATAGTGTTCCTATACTAAAGGGGAACGAACACAAGAAAGGGCTCTAGACAATGCTACTGAGTCCTTACACCTCATCAGAGAAGAGGACCCAGAGGGAAATTTGACATTCACACTAAAGATGCTCCAGGGATGGGGGAGGGGCACTGGAGACAAGGAGGGGGGAAAGGAAGGGGAAAAGGAGGGAGAGAGGAAGGGGATCAGGGGAGGAGTGGAGGGAGGGAGGGGACCGGGGCACCTATTAAGTTTCGTATGAGTGAAAAAAATTTTTTAAATTGCTGTTTTCTCTTTTTTTTTTAAAAAAAAAAAAGCTTAACTTGATACCACAATCTTCTAATAAGCACACCTTATCTCTAATATTTATTTTCAACATAAATGTTCTTATTCTGCAGGTTCTAAGCTCCACTGGAAATACTGCTTTCTTAAATGATAAAATAGATGGCAATCTCCAATCCATAGATGTAAAAAAATGACCTTTTTAGATTAGGCAAATCACATAAAGATTTCTGTTTCTTTAAAAATGGAGCTCGAGAGGTAGGTCAGAGAAAAAGACTCTGCCTTGGACAGAGTTTGGATTCCAGATCACATGTAAAAACTTCCAAATCAAAATGACTACAGCCTGTGCTTCTTATTCTGGAAGATTCTGTTGAGACCGGGAAACCACAAAATAAAGCAAAAAGCAGGTAGATGTAATTAAGAATTATTCTCAAAGTTACCCTAAGGCCTACACCACACACACACACACACACACACGCACACACACACACACACACAAACACACATACACAAGCACACATACACATACGTACACACACGCACACACACACACACACACATGCACACATCTAAACACAAAAACCTAAGCGCACACACACACACACACACACACACACACACACACACACAGTATAACTTTTGATTAATGCAATATATTTTCTTGGATTTCCTGAGTAAATGAGGCATTGCTTACCATGAATTTGGATACGCAAGGATAACTAGTGGCTGGAAGATGACGGAAGTTGTTCTTCCGATCACTCTTTGGATGATAGATGCCGTGCATATGACTCACAGCTCTGTTAAGCTATTTTCGAATATCAGTGATTTTATTTGCTGCATCTTAATAAGAACTCTGTTACATGTAGGAGACTCATCATGTAAAGATAAGTAACATTTGGAATATGAATGTAAGAACAAGAAAGAAAATGTAAAATATAAGAATCTTTTGTATCTTTGAATATGATTCAACTTGGTGAGACTTTATTCCCAGAGTAAGAGTTAAAAATAGTAAATTAAAAGGATGGTTGATAAAGTACACTGTAACAACATTCATTGTTTAAAACTCCACAAAAAAAAATATATAAACAATAACGAACATAGTGATTTAAGTTGCTTAGTGTGAAATAAAGAAAATAGGCCGTGACTGCTCTTCAAATTTTTGATGTTTCATGGTGAATGACATGGTTTATTGATAAGCTCAGTAATAGGGCTTTATAGTTACTGAATTTTAAGTAAAGGAATATGTAATACTGTGTCTGAATTTTTTGTTTAATATGAATTTTCTTCAATATTGATTTGCTTTCCATAATAATTTCTGAAGCCTATTGAGTTAATATTATGCCAGGATGACAAGTTCATTGTTAACCTTTAAAGAGCACATCACTTCACATGCTTCTGCTGGGCAAATATTTCATTTAAGATGCTTTCAAACAAACTGCTGAAGCAATGCATTTATTATGCAGTGTTAAAGGTTAGTTTGTGTAAGCTTTCAAAAAAGAATGTATCAGAAAGAAGGCACACATAGAGTAGTTGCTGACTAGCACAGACATAGAGAAAAGAAGGTATTTATTGTCATACATTGTCATGAAACATTACAACATGGCATCTGTCATTAGATAACACAATTTCTTATAGTTTTGGGGAAAATAATGTCTTTTGTAGGATTCTTCTATAACATTCTAAAATGAATTAATCTATCCCTAACTGTTTTAGCTTACTTCAATTTTTAACAAGTAACAGGGAGGCTCTATTTTTTTTTTTTTATTCTTCATGCTAACTGACACCTAAAGCTCAAGGTTCACAGCCCAAATGCATTGAGTCACACTCCTCTGTATAAAAGTGATATTGTTCTTATTTGAATTAAGTTTTATAGCTTTGGTCCACTTTGATTTTTGAGTTTCCACATTCCTTTTTTATAAAATATAATTTCATTTTCTTTAATAAAAGTGAACCTGATGCTCAAATTCAGGTGAACATGTTGATTTCTCATTTCAAGTCTTTTATAATGTCCTGGAAAATGCTGGTTCTCAATCCTTTGCATCATCTTCTGTGACTGGCTGAGGGCCTGGTTTCTAAGGGAAGCATCCATTCAGAAAACATTGTAGAAACGCATTAATCTTGTTTGTGTATAACCCTTCATTTTTGGCAGTTTAACATTTTCATGTCTGTCTTTTATTGTGTTAATTTGTGTTAATGACAGAACTTCAGATCAAAATATTTTTCTTTCTATTATCCTTTGTAGTTCTTCAAATCCTAGAAAAAAATCATATGCCCTTTCTTGGCAGTACAAAACAGGACTACTTTATATCTTTTTTCTTTCTCTTCTTCTTTCCTTCTTACTTATTTTCTTTTTTTATTGCTTGCTTACTTATCATCTTGCTTTCTTGCTTTTCTTTTTTCTATCCGTCCTTAGAGAATATAATTGCTATCATGAATGCCTTGATTATATTTTCTCTTGAGTTATGAAATTGATGATTACTCTCTGCTTAATTGAGTAGAATGACAGAACATTATGGCAGAAAATGTATATGATATTTAACATCATTAATCATGCATTCACATTATTTTTCATGTATCATTCCTTCTTCTACCAGAATTCATGATGATTAAAAACTGCATTGTGGCATTTTAATACTTTTACTTTGATCTATTATCATAATAATATAGTGCACATTTTTCAATTCTTGCTGTATATCATGTATTTATCTATCAACAATCTATCTATACATACATACTTATCTATTATGAATCTATGATCCAATCAAGATCCTTAAGAACCTGGTGTGAAAAATCATATACTTACTACTTTTATTTTATTATTATTAACCCATGTCATACTATGTATAGCCTTTAAGTAGAAATCATAATCATATGTATATGTGGAACTAAATCAAACAAACTATCCTTTTTGGTTACAAAATTGCTCATTTTAATACAAAAGGAGACTTACATAAATAATAAAAATGCAAAATTCAAGATAGAGCATTACTTTCATTTACCATTTCATTTCACTCTTCTTTGTCCTCTTAGGAATCTTCTTATAAAGAAAGAGACATCCCAGAACTCAACATAAACATTAAACTGGTAAAAAGAAGTACTCTAAAATGTATGTAAATAAAGCCTCAAATCTTCATGCTATTCACACATTTGATTCCAAATACATTGTTTTGAGTATAATTAGATAAGTCAAAGACACCAGTTCATATAATATAATCCTTTTTGCTTTCAATCGTATAAGTGCCTTCTTTTAGATCTTATGCACACTATTCACTCTTACCACAGAATTTAAAAATTTGTCATTTCCCTTTTCTTATAATGCTGCCTCCTTCCATGCTTAACTGCAATCTGTTTTCCTTGTAAGCTATTTTCATGATGTCAGAATTTCTTTTTCATGGTGTCCTGCTACGCCCTCCATAAGTAGTCTAAAACTCCCTGCAAAGAACTTAATTCATGTTTTACTTCATGTGCTTAGGTGACTAGTGCATGAACATATGGCTTCCCTCAAAGAAGGCAGCATCACACTTTTGTCTCATTTGTTACTCATAACTACCATCATCCCTACCACAGAGACTAGCATGAATAAGGGTCAAGGATGATTACTAAAGTGAAATATATGATTTCCTTCAGCACATTCATTGGGCTTTTGTGCATGACATTTGTCACTGAGATTATTCTGACTTGAATAATTGTTCATGCATCTTGTTTTCTAAATTCATTTACTTAAATAGCCATATTTTATATATTTCCTCATGAATTCTATTATACAGTTTCTTTAATTTTTTAAAAAAAATTTTATTTATTCAATTGTACGTGTGTGCAGTGTGTGTGTGTGTGTGCGTGCGTGTGTGTGTAGACCCACGGGCGAATTCAGAAACCACCATGGACAGAGACCTACCTCTACCTCCTCCTTGTTTACTCTGCCCCAGGATTTACAGGCTCCGCCCTACCAGGACCAGAAACTGCAGGCCGCCTCGCTTCCGCCCGGGGTCTATACGTGGGGTCTAAGGATCTGAACTCAGGACCTTCCAGCCTGTAAGGCAGAGGCTTAACCCCTGAGCCACCTCTCCAGCCCCTATTATACAGTTTCATGTAAGCTCATCATGCAAGTTTGCAAATTATCAGTGAGTAGAAATTGACTTTAAGAAATAACTTATTAGTGATAAGTACTTGTGTAAATATTATTAAGGAAAGATAATGGCATTTTCATACTTATAAAATAACACAAATACAAGTACCACTGTGTTCAATGGTGAATGGAATCATGAATGCTATGGGAGTAAACAACTGTTTTCCATCTGGATTTAAGACCTGCTATTCAAGAAAAAGCTCAGTGCTATAAACCAGGTTAAGAACATGTGGATAAGGAGGTCACAGGCTACATGTACATTAAGTCTGTCTTCCAAATACTATACCCATTGATCTCCACTGGTCTTATCACTATACTGAGAAGTTTCTTTTGTAACAGAAGGCATTAAATACAAAGAATCACAAAAGGCCAAAGTGAAAAAAATAAGTGACTATTTGATGCCCAGTCCTAAACAGAACACCTAAACCACTCTCAGCCCTGAGACACAGGAAATATTGCAGAAGAGAAGGCAGTAGGCATGGACAAGCCAGAGTGTACAAATGGTTGCTTATAAATAGTGTCTTCTGGACATGAGAGAGAAGCTGCACCCATGAATTTGCTGCAACTGCATATGTCCACAAGATATGCACAGAATTTGGCCAGTCAACATTTATTCATGGAAGGGGAAAGACCTCAGGAGCTACCAGAGCACCCTGTATGACTACAGAGAGTTAATGCTGCTTGTGGGAATGGGAGTTATTTTCTTCAGTGGTATGCACATCAATATAATACTCTCAGTGCTCTAGCAATACTCAGAGGCATAGCAAGGCAAACCGCTCAGATAGAACTCAGTGAGTCACTTGAAAAATAGACGTGAAATTAAGAGGAACACTGGTTGTAAGAAGAGATGTTTAACTGGACAAGGGATATGAGAAGTGATATTACAGGATATTTTAAATTCATTGTCACCACTCTAGAAAGATGTCAATGAATAAAAACAAAAACAGCGTTTCTAATTGCCTTTTAAATCTTTAATTAATTAAGATATTTAAAAATAGCTACTTTTATCAAGGCAGTATAATTAATTTTGCATTTTACAACATGACATAAAATGATTTTTTTCTTTGAAACTACATATTTTGTAAAGAACAGCTGTAAATGAACAATCGTCAGAGATTCATAGAACTAAAACTAATTAAAGAGCTGGATACACGAATTTGTATGTATTAAACAACTGTTTCAAAGTATGTGCATTGCAGAAATTCATGAATTGATCTTTTTGTTGGGAAATCTTGCAATGGCAAGTTACATTTCTAACAATTATACTGACTCATGTTTCATTGTTAGGCTTTTGAATATGTTCATTGATGTTCTTCCTCTGCTAGTAATCTTGGAGAACCATAGAAATTGTAGAAAACAATGTAGGAAACACATGTCTGAAAAATTAGATTAGTTGTAGGTTCAAAGACCTGATAATACTTCAATATGGGCTCATGACTCTGTCCATTTACTAGCATTTAATTCTCAATAGAAATTTTTTTCTCACCTTTCACTTCTGTATTCTATTTATGATGCTGTTTGCCATTATCTTTAATTTCTCTGGAGACTGATTAATAGCCTCAGATTGTTTTCCCAGGTATGCACTTCATGCAGAGTTAAAACAGTTATGATAGAGTGGAGAGATTTCTCAGATGTTAAGACTCGGTCTCTCGAACAGCAAGCAGAAAGTCCAGAGTTTGGATCCCAAGTGCTATGTAAATAACTCCAGGTGGAAAAGGTGGCAGTCTGCACTTCCTGCCTTTGAGGGGAGAGCCTGGGAAATCCCAGAGGGAGGCAAGAAGGAGGTACAAGCAATCCATGATAATTCCTGAAGTTAACCTTGGTCCTCCACAGGGACACACAGTGCTCTCTAACACACACACACACACACACACACACACACACACACACACCCTAAATAAATAATTTTAAAAAGATGTAATATTCAACATTGAATATATGTGAAGGAGAAATTTTTCTTCTGAATTGCCTTGCCACTGTGATTTCTTTTTGGTCTCTATCCCAACTGTAGTCATAGAAGTCTATGGACAATCTGCCTGCATTTCAAAATTAGGTTGGAATAAATAACGAGCATCAGCTTCTTTCCTTTCCAGTGGCCTCTGTCACTCTTTAACCTGACCCCCCCCAAAAAAAAGAGATATTTTCTTTCCCTGATATCACAGTATAGAAGGACATGGGACTTTAATGCAATTAGATTGGCAGACATTTGCTAATGTTTCATGAGTCAAATTTCAAAGCATAGTTGCTGTTTTATTTCTCTAAACATGTCCTCAAATGGTCTTCTTCTGTCTCCCAGGGTTTAAAGATAAAGCAGCAGACTATTATTTTCAAGGACACAGGAGTTTTTCTGTGTTTTCCGATCTGAAAGAAGTTTACGGCTACTCATAGACGGTAGAATTTTTGATTGCTTATGTATGTTTTTCCACTTTTCTTCCAGATCACTTCATCTGAACACATCAAGAATATCAGATAGATATGGACATGGAACTAATCAACCTTGTACATAAAAGAAAGAGGTGTTCTTCCCAAAGAAAAATAGTTGTTGATTATTTGTAAACTACAACCAGTGATACCAGCCCTACTTTTCAGACATACAAGTCTTACATAGATAATACTCCCAGCGGTTCTGTTGAAATCTCATCTTAGAATATGAGAAGCTGTGTCACAGAGTTCTGATCATCTAATCTTAAGGATAAATCTTTGTGCTCTGTCAACTTGACTTAATGGTCTGCCTATTATTTTAACATTCAAATCTACCACAATGTATTTATTGAAGCAATTTATGTAATTTCTGCAAAGCTTTCTAAAATTTCTGTTTTCCAATAACTACTATATTAGTTCTTTAATTATTATGACCTCATGTTATCTTGAATTTCCTCCAGGGGTCGTGGTATTGTTTTCCCAAGGTTATACATAATTGAAAGTAAATATTATTTCCTTTCTTCTTTCCAATATATATTTTATCTGTTTTTTGTTTACATTTTCCAAAGGACTTATCATAAAGGAATCATTTCAATAATATTTCTTGGTTGATTGGTTCTCGAGTCTTATAATATCTAATAAATAACATTTCATGAATCAAAATAATTGATTTAGAAGCTGGTCAATGAATTGTTACAAAGTACAAATCCAAATTTAGAGAGGATATTTTAAAATTTGTGTAGGCTAAAGATATCAGTGAGTGTATTATATAGATATGTATAACATTTCATCTTTTATTCAGAATGATCATTTAAAACACCCTACCTGAAAAATCTCCCTGAGCTTAAAGTTAGATAACTAAAGTGCCAAATGTATCGATAAAATAGTATTCATGTATTATGACTAAAAGTATGAAACAGGGCTGGAATGATGGCTTAGGGGTTAAGACTTTACCTACAAACAGAAAGCTCTGGGTTTAGATTCCAGATCTTAAGTTGAAATGGCCAGGCAGAAATGGCAGCAGCCTGCAATTCCCTCTCTGGTGAGTGCAGCCTGAGAAATCCCAGAGAAGCAAACAAGATGGAGAAACAATCTAGAAAGATTCCTAAAGTTACTCTTGGGTCTCTATAAGGACATAGTGCTCTTTAACACACACACACACACACACACACACACACACACACACACAAGTATGAAACTATGCATGTGTGCACATTCAGGTAATAATTGAATAATTAAACAAGATTAGAACAAATTTTAATAACATATTTCTAAATTATCTGTTGACATCACTGTTTTACCAACTTAGAATTGGATTCACTTCTTAAACGAGTTGAATTTAAGGAACCTTCCCAAATACTTGGAATAAGTCCTGCATAGGAGAGAAAAGAGAGAACTTTTTACAGAACTTGATCACCATCATTTGGGCACCATGTAGATGCAGTACACCCCTGTCTCACAGTGAGAGCACACGTCATCTATGATTTTCACCTCACAATCTCATATTGCATTGTTGTCGAATGTTCTAAAAATTAAATGAACAATATTGAGCATGTAATATTGAGTATGAAAATGAAAAGTAATCCATTACTCTGAATAGGCTCTCAGAACAAAAAGACAAGCTCACAGGAAGCCTGGGAACAGTTACATTTATCTGTGATTTATTCGATATTGATAGATTAATGCTGCTTCATCTTGAACACAGTGGATATGTTATATGATGAATTTCTATAAGCAATTAAAAACTTTCCCCAATTTATTAGTATCAATTATTAGTCTCAAAAGAGATCATAAACTAAAACTATTGTCAAATAAAGAGTTGAAGAATTCACCTTGTATCATGCATTCAAAATGCATGTGCACATTCATACAAAGACAAACTCATCCGTATGATGCAAAACTCCCTATTATAATACAGTGACATTCTTTAATTGGTATTCTTCTTTTCTGAATTAAGAAATAGGAGTTCATTTAGATTTGAGGATCTGGTGATCAAGGGAGCCACAATTTAGACTTAATATGAAAAAGTGTTAGAACAGAAGAAATAGGTGATTGTCAGAAAGAGCAGAGAGAGAGAGAGAGAGAGAGAGAGAGAGAAAATATGATAACCTAGCAGTATGAAGACAGAGATTTAATACCTTGAAGAGCAAGAGAAAAGAGAACAAAATAGAGTAATAATATGTCTAATTCTGAAAATTAACCCTCTCTAAGTTGTGGAAAAAGTGGGTTTGGAAACTTACAGAAGCAGAAATTCCAAAAATGTTTATCTGCAATTACAATGTGTACATAATGCATTACCTTCCGCTGTAAGAACGCTCTTAAAATATCCTCTTAAATGAAAAAGTAAGCACATTTGTTCATATGTATGTGGATTTAATTATAAAAAGATATGTTATGTTTACATATTATATTTATATTATAGATATGTAGGTATAACAATATAATAAAATTAAGAACTGAGAAGTCTCAGATCAGATTAGTCAACAAAGAATCTGTATATCTGATATCATTTTATGGCAAATTTGCCCTGTTTAGTTTATGAATTTTCTAAACTCTTTATTAATTGTCTGAAAAATAGGAAATATTGTTTTTCAATAGCATTATTCTAAAGTCTAAATATGACAATATGTGTAAATGTATTTACTTCTGGTCGATAACCAACTTCTGTCTAATAATTAATGAAGTTAATTTTGTCATGGACTTTAGATATGTCACAAAAATAATTTCCATTATTTACTAAGTATGAGCAGAAATAAAAATTTACTCATTAGTTAATATGTCTGAAATACTATGCTAAATAAGTTCTTATTCAATCCTTGTCCCTTAAGCTGTATGGTACTATTGTTAGTCTGTTGAGAAAACAGTGAAGTGACTTGCTCAAAGTTAGAACAGCAACTTAGGGAGATGTCCACTTTGACCTAGTTGCTGCTGAAATAATATTTCCCATGGTAAATTTATGTGTAATTTCCTTTATTTATGTATCCAAAGTAATTAGAGTAAATGAAAATTAAGGGAAAATAAAACCATGGCTGACATGTAGAAGACACTTTTAATAAAAGGCTGTTTATATTTTTAATTTGTATTTTGATTTTTGCAATAGCCTAAGGAGAAAGAAGAAAGTTGTTTTATATAAAGCTTCATGTCATAAAATTGCCTTTTGGCTCTATTGCATTCATGTCACAGGATCTCAATAGTTCTCATTTTCCTCATGGTCTGTGCCTCCTTGTGTTCAGAAATGCCTTTGGGGCCTTGCAATATTGTCATTTGCAGAGTTATTTTCCTGTTTAAAATCTAATTATATTATACATAAATCTAAAGAACATACAGCACTGAGCATAAAGACATTAGATTAGATAACAATGGAATCTTTATAGATTGTAAAAGTCTTTTTAAACAGAACATATACTTTATCTTATAGAAAAAAAGATGTGCCATTAAATGGGTAATTTGTATAGCATACTGAGTTGTAAATAAAAAATTCATTTGGAAAATGTTTAAAACATGTTAATGGCAAATTGATCATTCTGAGAGGGTGCACACACTTTTGATGCTCATGTGAGAGACTGGAGAAGAAGGCAGACAGGAGTTCTGGAGGAGTAGATCTTATGAACTCCTTTACAGTCCCAAGGACTGTCTAGGATCCTGTACTTCTCTTACCTGGTAATTCAGCAAGATAGATGTTTACACTAGGCAAATCATGTCCTGCATGATTAACTTCCATTTCAGATAGCTGTTGGATTACAAATAAAGCACATGATTTCCCAATGTTCAGGAATGATTCCCTCTCAGGGGAAATCATGGAAAAAGTAACCTTAATGTTTGCATAATTTTTATCACATAAGAACCATAATAACTTGCTAATAAGTTGTTTATTGTTCAATCTTTTATTTCTTTTAATCACTATTACTTTCTGAAGCGAATATTTGTATTTCCACAGTTCATAACTCCAATGCAGGTTGTAATTGTAGAAGAAAATCTGTCTGCCTGCCTGACCACAATAAACTTCTTCTCTTTTTAAAATTATTTTTATTGTTATTTTTTTGCCTTGTTATATAATCTTAATTGATACCCTCCTTCTTTTCCTCACCCCCTACTGAAAACCAGGAAAAAATAAGTCTTGCTCAGACACACTTTGTTCAGATAATTTCTTTTTTCAAGAGAATACAAAGAACTGTTAAGTTTTACATTTGGCATTGAGACATAAACAATAGAAAAAAAGAAGGAGGTATTAATTGCTATTTTAATAAAAATGACAGATTCATTGTCACCAAGGAATAGGGCTTTGTTATCAGGTCATGTACCTTCCTGCCCCTGTTCCATTTCAATCTATCTAATAACAAAAAGTCATTCCAACCTCTTTTCAAATGTATCTCTGGGCATCTTTCTAGTCATGTTGAGTACATGACATGTGCATATCTTAAACTCTTTGGAATAAGCCTCACTCATGGGAAAATAAAGTGTGATGCTTCAAAAAACAATACATGTTGGAATAGTTAAGTTCATAGCTAGTACTTCAGGTGCACCTTTAGTGTGTTATACTTGAAAAAATCAATTTGAACATTTATATTTTATCTCACTTAATAGTATACTTTCTTTTCAAATATATGATAAAGAATAATGAAAATATTTTAAAGCTCACAAAGTTCTCAACTAAAAAATGACTTAAATTTGAAAAATTTTCAAAATGTGTGAGTGTGTGTGCATGTGTCTGTGGTGTGTGTGGGGGGGGTGGTTATATTTTAGCAAACAATGATATGGAACTAAAAATCAAGAAGTCCAGTACCTAATATTGTCACACAGTAAGGACTAGAACATAGGGATATGATGGATGGTTCCAAAAATATGGCTGCCCTCATATTTTTCCGCCATGATGCAGGGTATGAGATGACTACACCCAGGTTTCAGAATTCCAGCACTAACTGACCTGGAGAGTTGACAGGAAGAACCAGACTATCTGACAAGGAGACATCAATGAACTTCAGGGAAAAACAGAGAGAGGAAAAGGATTCAGCACCTTCCACAAAGAGTAATAATGTCTGGGAAACATCCTGCAAGAAGGAGCAACAGCCAGCCAAGGGAAAATGGGGAGTCATGCAAGCAATAGGCCAGTTAACTTGCATCTTATATCTTCCTTTCTCTTTCCAGCAGCATGGGTTGAAGGAATTCCTCTATGGAAAAAAAACAGAGAGAACTTTGCAGACTGTTCCCTTAAAGGCCCCACTTTGGATTAGAGGTAGGAATGAACATGACAAAATTGTATTATAAATAGAACTTTTTGGAAAGAGGCTTCTCACTCCATAGCTCAGATTAGCTACAAACTAGCACTTCTCCACTTTTTTCTCCTTTCTAAGTGGAGAATTGCTAATGTACACCTTTAAACTCAGTTGCAAAATGTAACAAAGACCTTTAATGACAAAGGAATGTGTCTTTCATGCTTTAATATGACTAATAAGCATTTAAAGCCCAGATCAAATGGTACTCCTAGCTCCTGTTTAGAAATTTCTATATAAAATTACTATCTTTTGAACTTATACCAGGATATTTAAGGCTGCTTTGGAGAAATACACTTGAATAGCTGAATAGAATACTATCCATACATCCTTTAAAGTGTTTTTTGGAAGAAAAGACAAGGAATTTGGTTCTTCTATCCGCAGCATGTTATTAGCTGTATAGTCATGAAGTTATTGCATAGCAGATACACTAAGAAGATAATGTCACCTTTTTCAGACAAGATATTTATATGTCAATGTAGAATGATTATGAATTGAAATAATTCTTTGAAGAAACTGCCATGTGTTCCGTTAGTTGCAGAATAGTTTTGTGCAAAACATAACATATGCAATAATAACTCACTTATGTGGTGACTTTGTAATAAAACTACATTATACAAAGCCATCTTATAAGTGGTTTATATCTAAATGTATCATATGAGAAGTTCTAAGAATGTGCATAATGTAGAAGTTGAAATATCCTCAATGATGTCTCCAGTTGTTTGCTTGGTTTCCTTTACAAATGCAGAGTAATAGTCATTCCAACACGTTTCTAAAATATTAATGACCATTTTTATAGGTTTGCTTAAGCAATCATAGAAGCAAAGACAATACAAAGTTAATATTGTGAGTAGGTCATCCATTCCCTCCTGGGAAACATTATTCCCTGCATTACATTTGTTTTACTCTCCAGGGCTACATTTTTCCAATAATGTGCATGGATAGTTCCATTATCATCCAAGGTAGTTGAACATTAATGAATCACTGAGCATAAGAAGAATAATGTTCCATATCATTGTGTAGTTCCCAGGAATTCATCTAATAGCTGCTTGGTATGTACAAAGGAAGCTTCTTTAAAACTTATTCTTATTGTGATTTGTATATCTATATGTATTATTATGCAAGGCACTTTTAACACATTTTGTTTTTGAGATAACATTCCTGTATAAGAGCTCCAAATTTGTCCTGAATATTTTTTTTCTTTTTGTATGTGGAAAATTTACAGTGATATAGAATATTTTCTCATTTTCAGCTAAACTTTTTCTGCAAACCACATAGAAAGAAGAGAAATAAAATGTACAAATTTGGCATAAATTTTCTTGAAAAACACTGGTTAAATAGAATGAATTTCTTTACTTAAAACCCACTGTAGCACTGACATGGGTTATAACTTTGTATATGCCATTATTTGGGGCAAATTGTAGATGAATTCTCAAGATATTACTATCTAAATATGTGCCTTTGTTTCTCGATACCTGCTCTGACATTTCCCAGATTATCGTGATTATTAACATTGCTCTCCCCAATTTTGAAACTGTTTGACTGTGAAAATATATTTACATACCTACTGCGGTAAGAATACTTTGGAAAAGGTTCTCAAAAATTCTCAATTTCTGGTAATAACACCTCCGAACAGTTCTTTGGTCTAGAAAGCGAGCTAAATGCAGCTATTTGCTTTTATCAAGACATATATGACAGATGAAGGGACATCACTTCAATTGGCTGCCACTCTCTTACTGTGTCATTTTATGAGTCTGATGAGGCCAGCTGTCATGTTAGGAAATGACTTATGAAATGAACTTAAGTCAGTCTACAGCAAACATGTAGTGCAGCCAATACTTGAGTTCTGTTCTCAGAGCACAGGAGTTGAATCCTGCCAGCAGCTTGTGAGAGTACTTGGAATCCTCTCCCGGGAGAATGGATTGACTGCAGCTTTGGCCCACACTCACTGCAGCTTTGTGAGAGATTGATGGACAGAGAATACAGCTAAATCATGCCCAGATTATTGACCTGCACAGCAATGAGGTCTTAATTGTTTGGTGCTTTAAGCTTCTTAGGTCCAGGATAATTTATCATCGTGCAGCAATCAACAATATTCAACATTTCACTAATATTTTTCTAAATACAAGTAACAGAATGAAAATATGATTTGCTTTACAGTCTTCCTTTGACTAAGTGTCATTATCGTCAATGTAAAGACAGATTCGCTTTTGGTAAAAAGCACCAATATTTATCACTATGATTGTGTTATCATTTAAGACATGTGGCACTAAAGAATACTAACTTATAAAAATAAAAAAATGCTTTCCCCACAGAATACTTTTCTAAACTTAACCAAATTCTCTGTGTATGAAAACTGAAAAAATAGGATTATCAACAGTGTACACATGTACATTAGGTATACACTAATGTATAAATATATACTATATATTTATACAGTCTTAAAAGATTTCAACAATTCAGATGGTATGTATATTTACCATGATGAATTTATTTGTTGCTGGTCACTGCTGCATTGTAAAACTTTTTTTTATAAATTTATATATGTGAACATAATGGAGAAACACATAAAATATGATAAAATGAAAAGTGTCATGAATACATAAACATATGAAACAGACTTGTTTCTTTTTAAATATATTAATATACTCTAATTTTAAAGCACATTTTGTATTATAGAATATTGTTGATTACATAAAAATACTGTGAAACCAATTAGATTATAAGTAATTGATTACTCTTGAATATCTTTTTCAAGTCTAGGAGATAATTGATACCATTAAAATATTCTATAAATGTATTAGCTGAAACTGAATTTCAAAGTCTTAATTTACTTAAGAAAATAATGTCAAAAGTCAAACTCAAAGATCTGGTGTATAGAGCAGTATTTTCTTCTATTGATAATTAAGTGTCTATCATTGAAAATATATTATAGTAATACTTTTGGA
This sequence comes from Typhlomys cinereus, assembly GCA_023101885.1. NCBI lineage: Eukaryota > Metazoa > Chordata > Mammalia > Rodentia > Platacanthomyidae > Typhlomys > Typhlomys cinereus. Next base: position 2,930,374 of record JALPQD010000235.1, on the reverse strand, counting down.
GACATGTTAAAATAGTGTAATGTAAGTTAAGAATGAAAGTGAATATCTGCTATCAAGAATTCAATATAGCTTTTATGTGTTATAGCTGTATTGCATTGTCATCTCACAAGTTAATTCTCAAAATTTTGAATGGAGAGTACTTCTCTTAAAGGCACTTATAATTAAGTCATCAAAGTTCTCATCATTGTTTACATTAAACTTCCTATCAATAATTAATATTTAAAGTGTTGCCTGCTAGCCTTTAAAATATCTGCCATTTGGACATTAAACTGAATAATTTTGGAAAAAGACTATCATTATTGTTTTACTAAAAATTTTTCTCTAAATGGAGTGTAGAAAGTGATAATGTTTTTACTTATTAATGTTGATTTTATTTCAATGATATAAAAATAATTTCATATACTTATTTTACATTAAATTATTTAATATACATTTTTGTGAATTGCACATAACAGCATGGAAGAAATTATTGTATTTATGCTAGTATCTTCCTAAAAGGTAAAAATTCAGTTATTTTGTAAATGATCGAACTGGATTGCCAAAGTATTAATAATATGCTCACGGAGCTGGAGAGGTGGCTCAGGGGTTAAGCCTCTGCCTTGCAGGCAGAAGGTCCTGAGTTCTGATCCCAGATCTCCACGTATAGACACCAAGCGGAAGCGGGGGCGGCCTGCGCTTCTGGTCCTGGTAGGGCAGAGCCTGTGAATCCCGGGGCAGAAGGAGGTGGAGGCGTCCATGGTGATTCCCAGTTCGTCCGTGGTTCTACACACACACATACACACATGCGCGTGCACATACATATGCACACACGCACAATTGAATAAATAATAATAAATGAAAAATTTTAAAGAATAATATGCTTACATTTCCTTTTTTATTATTGTGTGTGTGTGTGTCTGTGTGCATGTGAGTGCATCTGCGTGAGTGCGTGTGTGTGTGTGTGTGTGTGTGTGTGTGTGTGTGTGTGTATCAAAGGGACTGTGTGTCCCTGTGGAGGAACAAGATTGACTTCAGGAATCATCCTTGATTACTTTTATTTCCTTTTCGCTTCACTCTGAGATTTCCCAACCTTGCCCACCAAAGCCAGAAGTGCAGGCCACCATCTTTTCTGCCTGGCATTTTATGTGCTTATTTTTATTTTAATACAACTATTTCCCTTGTAGGTCTCTCCAAATAAAGAAAATGTACATGTGCTTACACTGAACATGCAAGTAAAATGAGGGATTTCTACTTGCACAAAACAGCACCTGTGAGCTCAAGACACAGGGGGAAGCAGGCAGAACAAGCATTTGTGATGCTTGAGAACTAGCAGTGGAATACAAGCACACACAGTGCACAGGGGACACTCCAGTTTACCATCTTGTTTGTAAAATGCAATGCAGTATCTCATATGCAGTTAGTATCAAGATATTCCACTATTATATCAAGATGTACTTATTGAATATTTATTGCACTCTGTTCTTTTTTTAAAACTTTATTTATTGTGTGTGTACACGTGTGTGTGTGTGAGAGAGAGAAAGAGAGAGAGAGAGAGAGAAAGAGAGAGAGAGAGAAAGAAGAGAGAGAGAGAGAAAGAAAGAGAGAGAGAGAGAGATCCTGTGTCCCTGGGAAGAACCAAGGGTGATTTTGGAAATCATCCTGTATTGCTTTTACCTCCTTTTTGCTTCATTCTGGGTTTTCCCAGGCTCTGCCCACAGGAGCCTGAAGTGCAGGCCACTGGTTTCTGCCTGGCATTTTTTGTGGGTCTTGGGATCTTCTGCTTGCAAGGCAGTCTTAACACTGAGCAATCACTTTCTGTTCTTATATTAGAAACATTTGTTTCTGAAGCTATGCTGAAGAAAGTAAGTTAAAGAAAGAGCCAAAAGCATGATTCTGAAAGAAATGTTTTAGAACATTGCATGATACCTACATTCTACAAAGTTCTATGGAGTCATAGACTATACTATGTGTTGCCTCGTTTTAAATTATTTGCCTTAATTATTTCCTAGGACTTCGAAATTAAAATAGTTATTTTGCTCCTTGCAACAAAATAAATACAGCAAAAAAATACAGGAAGACAATGTATTCCAACATATTGTAACGTGATGCTGAACTACTTGCCGTAGTTCTTGACTATGATTCTCTCAGCACCAAATTTATTTTCTTGACATTTATCCACCATCACTGCAATTTGGTATAAGAATGAACACCACTTGTTGAAGTTCAAAAATATTCTGATTTTAAAGTAAGTCTCAAATCTTTAATTACCATATTTGCTGTTATATTTTTTTGGTGTCAGGTCAAAGTTGATTGCACAAATTTTGTTCTAATATCTTTATCAAAATTTAAAATTTCATTCCAGTTATGAGTTCAACATGTTTTTATTAAAAATACATATTGGCTATTATTATTGTTGTATTTATAACTTTGTCTTCAGTTACAATATATTCTCACACAGGAAGTCTGATCCTTTATAATTTTTTGTTTTGCTTTTGAGCAATTTTTTTAAAATTATTATTTATTCAATTGTGCGCATGTGTGTGTATGTGCGTGTCTGTGTGTGTCTGTGTATGTGTAGAAACACGGACGAATTCGCGAACCACCATGGACGCCTCCACCTCCTTCTGCCCCGGGATTCACAGGCTCCGCCCTACCAGGACCAGAAACGCAGGCCGCCCCCGCTTCCGCCTGGCGTCTATACGTGGGATCTGGGATCCGAACTCAGGACCTTCCACCTGCAAGGCGGAGGCTTATCCCCCGAGCCACCTCTCCAGCCCCTTGTTTTGCTTTTGATATCTCATTGTAGTCCAGCATTATAAGATTTTCATATTTGTTAAAGTAATATATGACTGTATAGAATTAGAAGTGAAGTTTTCTTAAAACACAAAAAGAACTTTAGGAAAATTACAAATATATGATGATTTGTAACATGATGCAAAAGAACAAAGTGCCTCCCATTTGTAAATATAATTTGGCTATGTGCTATTGGCCATCTGGATTCCTCCCATCTTAAAACATATATTGCCAGACTTTCCATTCACAGAGATCTACAAGCTGCTGATGCAGTGAATAGACATGTCTAACAAATTAAAGTCAAGGCAGATGTCACAGACTCTTTCTTTATCTTATCCGTGAATCTGCATTAAGTTGGTGCCAAGTCTTGTGCAAGCACAGAAAGATGATATACAATTACAATCTCTGAAGTCTTAACCTACCTTTTTTGCCAATGTATTAATGTAATTTACCAAATTTTACTGACAGAAGCTTCTATTCTTTTAGAGATAAAATAAACAAACCAGAAACCATCTTAAATTTCCATCTTGTCCCATAAGAAAATCTAATGTAATGTCAAACCATTGACATTGTTCAGAGCTATTTTTTCATCTTATCATTACGGCATTAATACCCTTGACCAAGACAGTGATAATTTTCTGTACATTTTGATATTTTTAAAAATCAGGTATCTTAAGCCTTTCAGTAATCATAGTTACATTCTTGAGAAGGAGTCCCTCACTGAACCTCATTCATTCTTTGAGGCTGTCTGGCCAATGGGCTTCAGTGACTAGCCAGTCTCTGCTATACCAGTGCTGATGTTACAAACACATGCTGGACTTACAAATTTGTATTTATATATAAAAATTATATATTTATTTTTTGAAACTTTTGTATTCTTATCCCTTACTACCAGATCTCATCTTCTCTCCTTTTCCTGATATATCAATTCTCTTTCCCAGCTGTTCTTTCTCATGCTTGATATCTATTTTGGGTGTGTCCTTCTCAGGGGTTCATCTAAGATGTCTGCGCCGGCAAGTGTCTGAATACCAGGGCATGAATGGAGCATGGATGACTTATCAGTGGGTAAGTCACTAAGTACAGCAGTTACTCTTCATGGTTGCTGATAAAATCAGCATTGAACAACTTAAGGGAACAAAGAGTTTTCATTTTTGGCTTAAATTTCTAGTTTACAGTTGAACTGTCCAGCTTGGCAGGAGAGCTCACACCAACACCAGGGCAGAGGGAATCAGCCACACTACATCCACAGAAGAGTTGAGCGAGGGATGATCCTTACTTGCCAAACCGGCATGTGTGGTCAGTACGCAGGAGAATGTGGACTTTCTCAAACAGCTCTCTGTATTTAATTCACCTGTCCAGAGGCTTTCCCATCAACGAGATAATCTTCTGCAGGTTTGCTCTGGATTTAATTCAACTACTAATTATCTACAAATGTATTGACACATATCTAACTATGACATTGAGTAAATAACCTCCCATTCTCTTGTCTGGCTTTGACCTTCAATAGTCTCTCAGGGAGAGATAGTGTCTCTTGAAATTTTCCTCATTGCATGGTGAAATGTTGACAGAACAAATGTTACTCAAGTCGTGTAAGGATATGTCTCTACAGTCAGTTAGCTCATGGGCACAACATCGCCGTCATGACCAGAGGGTAGATCAGGAAACACCTTTTCCCATTACAAGTTAATATGTCCTTATTGTCCCTTCCTCCAAAATGTTCCCTGAGTCTCCATATGGGGGTGAAATAGACATGTTACTTACCGAGTAAGTAACTTCATTGTCTTAATCTGAATTTTAACTGAAATAATATGACTATATTTGGTACATATAGTCACTGAAAATTCTTTTCTTCCTCCCCATTTTCTTTGTATTCACTGAAAGTAAAGTCTGGAAGACAGAAAATGAGTAAATTCATTCTATTGAAATGCATGGATTTAGAACTCAAGGCCCCTAGAAGCTTTGAAGGATAATTATTTTTCTGTCATAACTCTGAGACTGCTACTTAACAAATGAACTACTATATTTTCCAGAGTGTAAGAGTGCAGAGTTCCTTACAATTATTCCTCAAAAGGCTAACATAAAATAGCCAGTCCAAGCCAACCTATCTGCTTGCAGCTTACATATGCATATAAGACCCCAACCAATATTAGCCAATAAGAGAAACCAGCTAGCTGAATCTAATTTTACTCATTATGTATTGTTGGTTTTCCTTTCATGGTTGATTAATAGTACAAGATAGAGTTGACCTTGTGAGAAAGAGGTTATGTGAACAAACCTCATCAGACCACATGATTATTTATATAGCTTTTTCTCTATTCTGAGAACAGAGTGTTAGACATATTGAAACCTGAGAATGCATTTTTCCCAGACCAGCTTCTGTGTGTCAAAAATAGACGGAGAGCCATTGCCAAACCTAGAGCAACCTCTAGGAATGGAGCCATGCTATTTAATTCCCACAGAAACAGTGGAACACTCAGGGAACCTCCAAGTGAATCCTGCCAACATAATATCTTCAGAACAGATCTTTCCCCACTTAGCCTTCCAGATAAGGATACACACAATTGGGTTCAGCGCCATGAGATTCTGAATATAGAATATACGGGACTCCTGCCATGCTTATATGGTATGGTTTCAAGCAAATAAATATCTAGCCTTCTCTTAAACAGCAATAGAAAATTAATGCAGAGATTTTGAAACCTTAAGTTGTGTTGCCATTTTAATGTTAAGGGAAAAAATGGACCTCAAGAAAGTAGACCTCACATCACATTTGTTGTTAGGTCTGCTATCTGGTTAGCCAGATTATACCTTTACAACTGATGTAGAAACACAATATAAACAAATAATTTTGAAATGCCCATACAGTAGTAATTATTTTTTGTTTTGTTTTTGGACTTTTTTTAAACATATTTTAAGTTTATTTTCTGTGTGTGTGTGTGTGTGTGTGTGTGTGTGTGTTCAGAAGACTCTATGTCCCTGTGAAAGACCAATAGTGACTTTGGGAATCATCCTGGTTTGCTTCTGCCTCCTTTTTGCTTGTCTGGGATTTGCCAAGCTCTGCCCACCAAGACTGGAAGTGTGGTCCTGGAGTTTTTATACATGGAACCTGGGATCTGAATTTAGGACTTTCTGCTTGTGAGGCAGAGTCCTAATCCCCAAGCCATCTCTCCAGCCTGCCATGCAGTAGTATTTTTGGGGGGAGATGCAAACACACTTCTCTGTCTGGTAATGTTTTTTTTTTTTCCTCAGTCATAACAAAGAGTCAAATAATTAACACAGTTAATAGTGGTAAGAATGGCAAATTATTAAGCTACATTTTATGTTTCTCTTTTTAATCTTGACAACTTTCTTGAAAGTAACCATAGTAACAGCCACTGCAGCACAGACTGTAGGTCACTTCCCAGATACAAATCTCTCATTTGAATAGCTGCCTCATGCTCCATTAGCCTCACTCCTCGTGTGCTGTTCCACCACAGGATTCAGAAGACGACATAAAAACACGAAGTTATCAGTAAAAAATTTGGAGAATTAATTGGAAAAATTTCAGAAAGTAACAATTGTATACTGTAAAATAATAGTTGTTTGCTTTCCATCTTAACACAGCAATGAAGGGCTTGAGAGGTGGCCCAGGGGTTAAGCCTCTGCCTTGCAAGCAGAAGGTCCTGAGTTCGGATCCTAGACCCCACATGTAGACGACAGGTGAAAGCAGGGGCGGCCTGAGTTTCTGGTCCTGGTAGGGCAGAGCTTTTGAATCTTGGGCAGAGTTAACAAGGAGGAGGTGGAGGCGGTCCATGGTGGTTCCCGAATTCGCCTGTGATTCTACATACACACACACACACGTGCACACACATACATACACACACACACACACATGCACAATTGAATAATAATAATAATGAAGACAGCAGTGAATCATGTGATTCCTACATTAAGAAGTGAAGGGAAATCAATGATTTGAACTCATCCATGCCATTTGACTTGAGATAGTCTATTTAATTGAACACAGTGACCTCACCTCAATGGCTGTCACATGGCTAAGAAGCTCTGTTATGTTAAATGGCAAATACTTCCTCCTTATCTATTCCCACCCAGAATTATTTAACATAGCTATGCAGGAGATAGGAGATATATAAAATTCTGAGAAAAATGACAATAATTGCTTGTAAGTTTTTAACTCAGCAATCCTTTAAACTGGATATTTTATCTAGTTCTGAACTTATTCCTTTTCTGCTATGTCTCTTCCTTATTTTATTTCTTTACCCTAGAAATATTCCTTTATGTCTAGCTTTCAAGATGATTCAGAGTTTCAAAGTTAAGGACATAACGTTTTATGAGAAACTTTACTATAAAGAATTCTGACAGTACAATTTCTTTTGTGAATTTGATTATAACTTTTAAAATTTGCTAAATATTTCAGAATAATAAGACCAAATGGGTTCTTGCTTTTCAGTCTATTATTACAAATGAATTTTATTTATAACTAACTTAAAATGGACTTAGAGAACCAATATGTAAAAAATAAAGCACATTGTATATTTTAAAGTAATGATTAAAGAAATTTGTCATTTGTTCATGCATATATACACACATATAAATTCTTTCAATTTTTTTATCCAAATCAAGTTCATCAAAGTTTTGAAACTATAAATGATAAAATTAAATCAGATCCAAAAATATGAAATAAAATACTCAGTTTTATTGATAACATTAGTGTAACTACACAATATAAATTAAGGTGATACCTTTGCCTTCAAGTGTAAGAATTAGGAAAATCCTCCGATACTTACAAAAGTTAGATGAAGATTCTGGAAGAGGAGAAAAGTTTTCTGTTCTAGTGCTGCTCCTTGTCTCTCCATCATCCACTCCTGCCTTTTTTCCTTCATCATATACCTTCCTCCCAGTCTATTCATTCTTATATTGGGCAAAAGTAAATCCAGATCATCAATGTTTCAGACTCTGTGCTTAGTGCTATGGTTACAATGGATGCAAGATGCACCAGCATCAATAATACTGTCTTGTAAGCAGGGAAAAAAGGAGGTGACTAAGCAGTAATAACACAGTATGGAGCATCTAAGTCCCTAAGGGGAAGAGTTCAATTGACAGACAGCAACAAGTATTTGGAAATCAGGAAATCCATAGCTCAAAATTGACTCAGCTGAACAGTTCTAGAAAGTTCCATTTAAGAAACATCAGCGAGTCTCTGAATGCAACGGTCTTCTCATGTCCAGATGACAATGACTGGCCACACTCCTCTCCAGCCTCAGGGTCTTCCATTTTGTCTGCCCCTCCTCAATGATGTTTCCTGAGTCTTAGTAAGGCAGGTGATGTAGATATTTTGTTTAGGATGGAGAAATTCACAGTCACTTTCAATACACTTTGAGCAGTTGTGCTTCTCTGCATTTATGAAGGCTGGGAGCAATATTAAACAATGTTAGTAAGTTCTCCCTTAGACGTTCTGAACTCCCCATCTATAGGTTCTTGGCCAAATTTGCAGAACAAAGCATAGCTTCCCACCTAGATTCACTGCACCGCAATGCACTGAGTTACCTGAGACAAACCTGCACTAAACCAGGAAAACCAACATTTTTATCATGAAAGGGGGAAGAGTTCATGAAGATCTCACCTGTCCCTCAGGGACTCTTTTTTATTATGCTATTAATTTTTACACAAACAAAAAGACTTTCTGTCCATGCCCCTTCATTCTCCCCACCCCTTTTTCCTACCTTCTCCTCCCTTTAACAATCTATCCCAGTCTCTCCCTCTCTCTTGACTCTGTGTGTGTGGACCACAGGACTCCCCTAGGGTCATCTGTACTAGTAAAGGGCCAGATCTCTGTGGTGATACAAGTGGCCCTTCACAGGTAAGGACATTCCCATCACCCTTCCAGCACATATCCCTAGGATTCCCACTGCAGTGTAGTTGCTGCAGTTGTGTCTCTTGAGATATCCTTGCTAGTCCGTGGAGGAATATTGATATGTCAGCCATTATATAGATCTGGCGGGGATAGATCCCATTGCAGTGAGCTGCTTGATAGAGCAGCCCTGTTGTGACTGGAGTGATCTGGCCTGCAGTATAACTCCCCACTTTCAGGTTCTTAAAATCTCACACTCCCACTTCTTCAATGTTCCCTGAGCCTTAGGATGGGGAGACATTTGGAAGGCCTGATTAGGGCCGAGCATTTTGAATGGTTGCCGAAACTCTTCACTCTGGTCCATTGTGGTTTCCTACTTCACTAATGTTCCATTGCAATGTTCAGATCTTTTCTTATGTAAGGATATAATGAGAGGTGTTTAAAAGGTGGTTTGTTTACTCACAGGTATTTATAGTTATATATATATATAATATAATTATATATATTATATATGATATATATAGTTATAATAATCTACATAGTTACAATTAATGTGACACTGCCTAGTGTCCATTTTATCCCCATCTGAATACATGAATAGGTTTACAGTACCTGGCATGTGTTCTGTGTTCTGTGGCATTAAAGGAGGTTAAACTTGACAATTAATGTTGGCAATGTGTAGAGAAGCTGCTTTTTTCAGTGGTATAAAAACTGATACAATCCACCACAATGCAGTTACCTGAATTTTGCAGCAACTGCCCAGGCACATGTTAAAGCAGGTTCAGTAACTCACGCAAAAAAACACATGAAAGTAGGATGGAGAATGGTTAAGACAAGGAAGGTTTTCAGAGGAAGGAGGAGGAGGTGAGGTACAGTAATATGTGATGAGCAACGAAGCTTATTTAAACGTGTATGAAACTGTGGAGGGTTAAAGGGAAAGTAACAGAAATTTTAACAAATACAAAGTGTGATCACGGAAAGCGAGGCCTATTCAGAATGTGTGAAATGCATGTAAGGAAAAGAGGAACAGGCGTCTTAAGAAATATAGTAGATCTCATCCCAAAACAGGAAATAAAACCACACACCTGCGCAAGGGAGAATAAATTTTTATATAATTGTGCTTATGAAATTTTTAATGACACAAATGTTTGTTTGACCAACGTGTATTCTGTGTTCTTTATTAGCTAACTCATCTTATTCTCCCTCAAAATGAAATTTCCATTTTAAAGAATTCTGTTGTTAAACCACAATCCAGAACTTCAGAGACTCTATATCAACCACATAGAACTAGGCCAGACTAATCTCTCCCCATCCTGAAGCTCAGGGACATTTGCAGAAGAGGGGGCGGTAAGATTGTAAGAGCAAAAGGATGGGAGGAGCAATGATTTGCAAGATTCTCCACACTAGTTAGGGCCGAAACAGTCATAATAAGACTTTGCATGCCCTGTGCAATGTCCAACACACTACTGATCTCACAAAATCTAGCATCAGCTAAAGGCACCAAGATCCTTGGAGGCAAGGGATTTACAGCCACAGTAGTGTTCCTATGCTTAAGGGGAACACGAGAAAGCGTTCAGGGAAATGCCACTGGGTCCTTGTACGTCATTGGAGAGGAGGACCCAGAGGAGAGTTAGGCATACACAATAAAGGACTCTCTGGGAATTGGGGGGGAGGCACTGGGAGATGGGGAGGGAAGGGAGGGGCAGCAGGGGGTTCGGGTGGAGGAGGAGGGAGGGAGGGAACTGGTCTACCTATTAAATTTGTATGAGCGGAAATAATAAAAAAATTATTAAAAAAAAGAATTCTGTTCTTGATATATTTTTAAAAAATAGTTGCTTGATCTGTCTCTTAATTCCAGTGTAAGTTTCTCTAGGAAATTGAAAGAGTAGATATCATTTAATAAGTTCCATACAAGTCTCCAGAAATATTATAATTAATTGCAAAATTTCATTTCTAGTACCAGCATTTATTAACTTTTCTACACCTGTGTTCTCTAGCTTATTGAATCTTATGCTGTTATATAAACTCTGTAATTTTGAAAATATAGTTACTGTTATAAAGTTGTAAGGAAGCATATTATGATATTATGTATACTCAGCACAATAAAATTTTATGTAATATTTCCTGATCATTTTATTCATTTTGTCTTGTGTGCTATTTTGATGCTTGCTCATAACTAATGCCTTAATTTTTCTCAAATAAGAGTTGATATTTTTTTGAAGATTTAAGCTCTGATACCCTTCTGATACTCTTCCCCTGAATAATATTCTCCTTATTTTCACTGGAAAATAGCTACATTCAGGTCTAAGAAGGGAATGCACTCTTTAACAACTGTTTCCAGAACATGTTATATAAACATACTCTGCACACATTGCTCTACTAATTTAATGTCACCACCTAATTATTTATTTTTAATTTTATTATCTGTTCACTAGAATACAAATGTCATGAGAGCAGGGATTTTTGTTTGTTTGTTTATTTTTGTTTTTTGTGAACTCTCACCTTCCTCTTGATAATTTGTACACTCTATGAAATTGATGAGAACTCAGCCCAAGTGAATAACAGATGCCACAAGTGAAGTCTTTACAATTGATCCCTTTATTCTGTATCAGAATTCTGCTCGTCACTGAAAACACCACCAGGCACACATTAGGAACCTGGAATAGAAATCAAAGAACTCTGGAGCTGGAGAGATGCTCATGGATTAGAGATACTGAGTTCTGATCCCGGATCCCATGTAAAAACACCAAGTGGAAATAGCAGCTTCCTGCACTTCCAATCATGGTGGATGGAGTCTGGGAAATCCCAGAGTGAAGCAAATAAGAGGTAGAAGCAATCCAGAATGATTTCTGAAGTCACCCTTGACCTCAAACATAATAAATAAACAAAGTTTAAAGAAATCAGAAAACTCAAAACAATGTAATAGAAATTTTAAAGTATCATGAGTGAGAAAAGGATAGACTTTGAAAACATGGGCAGAGAAAGACTTAATTGATGTTCCATTGAGAAATAATCTATGAGAAACATCTGAGACAATGAATAACATTCATTGATTTGGAATGATAAAGTCAGGAGAATGAGGAAGACCAAAAATGGTAAATAAGATATCTACAAACAATTGTCAGTAAGCATGTGATAGAATTTGAAATAATTCTATTAATATTAGAGCTGATTTTGTGCAGCCTGATTCTGACAGTATGTGTAAAGGCCTAATGGAGGGTACTGCTGTCACTGCCTTAAAGTCAGATACTTGAATTTAAGTCTTTAAAATTTGTTGGTGGAAACATTATATTCCTTGTTTAAACCTCATTTTTGCCATGAATGAAATGATACTGCTTGACAATATAGTCTCTGCTTTGTATTTTTAATTTTATTCATTATTTTAGACATAGATATATGAGAAAGCAAGAATGAGAGAGAGAGAGAGAGAGAGAAAGACAGAGAGAAAATGAAAGATAACAGGTTCAACAGTAGAAACACTCATGGAGAGAACAGAGAAAAATTTGGGAGTTCTGTTATCTACTACCATATGGTTTTTTAGGATTGAACTCAGATTGCCTTTACCTGATGAGCCATCTCCATTAGGTTATCCCTACGTGAGTGTCTCCAGTGCATAGATTAAACAGAATATCCCTGGCACACAGTGATGCATCAGCCTGTTCTGTGTCGAAACTGAAGCCATGATAGATGCATACTAAGGAGTCAATTTGGCAAACAAGAGATTGCTCATTAAATACATTTCCCAGTCTCGCATAAAAATAGCATTCCCTTCTTAATCCTTAAAACCTTGTATTTTGCTGGTCACTTATCCACTAGATAATTAAGGTTTTCATAAACAAGATAAGTGTGAATTGGGCAAGTTTTGTATTTCTCCAAAGAGACTATAAATATGTGGCTGACTTCAATAAACTTGTCAATATGGAGGCTTGGTTTCAAAAGGTTAATCTCAGAGGGGGAGAAAACAGGCTTCGACTGGTGAAACTTACTAATTAATGCTTTTTCTCTTCTGGTTAAATAGATTCTGGCCAATTTTGAGATTTTTCTTTGTAAAAGTACACAAATTTGAATAATGTGTTCACTAAGTATAGTAAACTTCAGGGACATGTTTTTCTTTATTTTTCAATTATAACAATGCTTGTCTTACAATCCATATTCTTCTGCTAGTGTGCATATGTGCCTCTATTAGTGTGTATGCATGCCTCTGCAGGTGAGTGCATGAGTTCACATGCCTGTGCAGATGTGTGCATGTGCCTGGGATAGTGAATGCATGAGAAAATTGCAACTCTGAAACAAAGAAAAATACAAAGCAAATTGGATGACATATTTCCTTTAAGTGAATTCATGTTGCAATTTGCTTGTTTTATTAAAATATTTTCTATTAGGGCTGGAGAGGTGGCTCAGGGATTAAGCCTCCGCCTTGCAGCCGGAAGGTCCCGAGTTCGGATCCCAGATCCCACGTATAGACGCCAGACGGAAACGGGGGCAGCCTGCGCTTCTGGTCCTGGTAGGGCGGAGCCTGTGAATCCCAGGGCAGAAGGAGGTGGAGGCGTCCATGGTGGTTCGCGAATTCGTCCGTGGTTTTACACATACACAGACACACACATACACACACACACACACACACACACGCGCGCGCGCACATACACAGAGTTGAATAAATAATAATAATAATAATAATAATAATTAATTTTTTTTCTATTAATAAATAAGAAGGCACAGGAGAACTGAGTTTTTAATCCTGTTTTCTATGTTCAGAAATTCTTGCCTTCCATGACCTCACTGCATATGTTTAGGAGTCTTAAAGAGAGTGAGTCATCCCAGTTAGAGAACTTAAGTTTTCATATCAAGAGTCAACTCTAGAGGAATTTCAGGACTGCAGACAGTCAGAGTGGCTTTCACTAAAGGTAGAAGGTTCTTTTGTCTCCTGTTAGCAAGAATGATGCTGCTTTCTGATAGCATCTCACTTTAGAATCCAGGAAGCCTGTCATTTCTCAGAATCTTCTTCGCCACCTTGAGGTTCTGAAGAGGCAATACCGACCAGACTTCTTACTCAAAAATTAAGTAAAAAATAGGTGTGTTACTATGACTTACTCAGTGTACCGAACTTTTCTGTTCCACAGGATACCACTGCACCCAGTGAGATAATTCTATTCTAAACATTGAATTGATCAAAACACAGGAGCACATCAAAACAAGGAATCATGCGAGGAGTTGGTTCATAAACATCTAACACGATTATGCTAATTTACCCACTGTTCTTGCTTTCTGTCTAACATTGCAGCATATTGGGCTTATGTCAAGTGATGGCAAAATGATGACAATTTGTTTACTATTTTCAAAGATCTGATAGTCCAAAGACATGCTGGCTTCTAATTGCACAGGATCAAATAAATATCTTAACAAAAATTTGAACAAATGGTTGTGTTTAACTGATGTCTTGTTATATTCCTATAACTTTATTATTAGGTAACCACAATTTCTGGCAAAAATATAGCATATACATTCTAAGGATGTATACAATTTTACAAATGATTATCTGAAAGTCTTAGCCCACAATATAACAAAAGAATCTCTAGTGCTGTGAAATCCTGGCTTCTGTCTTGCTTTCTTCCACTAAAGACTGGACTGTAGATTAAAGATGGCAGGAGTCCCTAACAAGGGTCTGTAAACAGTAGGACATGGACATGTGGCTGGTCAGTTTAGCTGTTGCATTTGTTGCTTATCTATACAGAACATTGAAAAAAAACTGTATTAAGTTTGAGTAAATATCTATTTGGGGCAGATATGTAGCTTTTTATAAGTTGCAAAAGTAGACTTATATTTAGTCTAACTGTGGACTATGTTGATAGTTACTAAACATTTTTTTACATAAAAGAGTTTTTATAATAGTTTAATGTATATATTTAATATTTGTATAGTAAAATTTAAATATAATGTACAGATCATACTCTACCTTTATAGTGAAAAAAGTCACACTGATAATGGGGAGAACAGGGGTCATGGCCTAGGTTAGGGGATAGAGATAGGTAGAGAGAAATTTAAACCTATAGAATTGCTGTTAGTATAAATAAAAATAAAATGAGAAATAATAAAAATCTCATCATCTTTACAGGCATAGTTTCTTCTACCATAATGTTATGCATATTTAGACATCTAAATGCCTGCATAAAGAAAAACAAATACTAGAGAAGAAATGCAAATTTCTGCTGCAAGATTGGAAAAGCAATGGGTTTTCAGGTATTGTAGACTTAAAAGGTCAAATGGCTAAAGTTGGAACTCAGTTGTATCTACCGTACTTGTTTTGATTGCAGTTTGTACAGCACTTAAAACAAGATTATCATACCAGGTTGATTATATGAGCAACAGTAAAAATAAAATCAAGAAAATTTTGAAATATTTTACGTTAATTTATAGCTAAGGTACTTGCTTTTTATGTTCCATCAAGGAAACTTGAAACATATTTAAGGAAAGAGGAAGAGTTTCTGTGTCAAATTTTATTTTACTTCTGATATAATGCAGTTGCAAAAAAATGGATTTAGAAAGTAAATATCTTGGACTAGAAAACTAGAAAACAATTCCTTGAATTTTGCTTTTTCTTGCAAAACAATTGGCCACACTTCTCTTCAATGTGTAATTAAAATATAATATATTAGGACTATTTAAAAAAACTTACATAAATTGTGTCCAATACTTAGTAAAGGCTGAAGTACAGATCCTTTTATTTTTAAAAATCATCCAGATTATTCATATATTATGAACCCATAATTTGTTTCTAATATACATATTTTTGGTTTCATAAATTTGAGTTTGGTTTCCACCATTCATTCTCTCTCTCTTTATCTCTCTTTCTCTCTCTTTCTCCCTCTCTCTCTCACTAGCCCTCATGCCAATCTTTTTCAAAAGTGAAATCTATAAATATAGACACAACACAACTCTGGATTATCATCCAAGTTAGGGAATTCTGTAGAAAAAAATGCCACATCCTCCTTCTATATACTTGGTCTCTGATGTTAGAAGCCATGAGGGAAGTCAGGCAGAATTCTATCTTTGCTGGCTTTGGAAGAAAAGTAAGCCATTGCTTTCATATCCGAAAGTCCCCGAAATTGAATCATGAAGCCACTGACTCGTGAATTAAAAAACAATCTGGATCAGAGACTTGGAGTGGTCTGCCTGGGTTTAAGCTCCAGTTGTAGTATAGGAACCAAATATTTCCTTTGCTGTGCTGACAATTTTGAGCTGTGCTCTATGACAAATACCACTCTGATTAAACACCCACTCACATTTGTCAAGGTTCTGTCAAGTGAAAATTTCGGATTCTAAAAAGACCCTTATCCTCCAATTATTTTGTTCAGAACATTTGGTGTTTTGGTTTCTGGGAAAGTTTGCTTTCCTGCAGATGAATAAGTCTTGCCAAGTACTGAGATGATTAGTACCAACAGTAATAATTGAGCCATCGTGCAAGGGGAACATTTAAATATGGATGGCTTCTCAGTCCTTGCTTTATTTAAAAAAAAAAAAAACTTCTATGGAAATGAATGATCCATCACAGCTGTGATACTGCAATTTTGTTTTATTATTAGAAGTTTCAAGGACACAAAATCTTAGCTTAACAATCTCAGAATTCTTCATAGTGTAAGGAAAATCATGTCACATTTCTGAACATGCCCACTCCAGATGAGATGATGATTCCAGAAAACCAAAAAATCTTTAACAAAAATTTCCTGAATTAATAATGATACCAAGGAGAATGCCAATGCTTTCTTTCTTCATTTATTTCTATTTGGTTCCTCTTTTTTCACATTCTACCAAATAACAAATAGAATGCCAAACTTCTTTTGCCTATGTAAAAGTCATTAATAATTCCTTAAGGCTACTCTGCATTCCTATATTACATTTCCATCAAGTATGCAAATGAAATGATGTTTCCTACTGTCTACTTAGAATATAATAGTCCAGAATATGTATACAAAGGCAAAGTGTGAGTATATATAAAAGCTCATTTAAAATTATGTAATCACATACACAGTACATTCATTTATTCATTGTCTCACCAAATATTACCTTGTAAATATTCTGAATAATAAAATAGGATTAAGCACATAATAATAAAGGAAACTGTTTAGTTAAAGACAATAAGCTTTACAAAGTGTAAGCATAAGGTAAGCACAATGAATGATAGCCAGTTATTATAATCTTTTAGGCTATCAGAAGTCAGCTTAAGGAAAGAGTCACAGAACATAACAGAGAAGTTGTTCCTTATAGCATGATTAGGTAGTACTACTGCATCCAGGAACTCACTGCAGTGAGATTTGTCCTCAGACCTGCACAATGACTGACATATTAACATTCCACCATAGACTACTTAGGAACTCAAGAAACCTTGGAGACTAAAGCTGGATGATTAAAGGGAAATTCCCCTATTAGTGTCGTGTCCTTAGGGGAGGCAACTTGGTAAGCCACAGAGGCTTGAATACCCACAAGAGTAAATAAGCTAGAGGGAACCCTGGGGTCCATAGAAGCAGACAGGCAGGAGGATGGGTGGAGTAGGAAGGATTGATGAAGGGATGGGAGGGAGAGACCATGGAGGGTTGCAGGGATAATTACTCAATATGCTTGTAAAAGTAGAGATAAAATTCTGAAAAGGTATAGAATGTTTCAAAGAGTCTGATGATATTAGCATCCCTTTCATGTTAAAAGTGGTAACTTTTTTTCCAAAAAACAGTATGAAAAGACTTCATTGCAATGACAGAGAAAGAGCTCTTTTTTTGGTTAAATTAAGTTCTTTAAGTGATCTCTCCTTGGCTTGTCCAGCAAGAATTCCAATCCTTGGACCCCTCTTGGAATCTTCCTCCCCTGGATTCTGCATCTTGATTTGGCTCTGAAGCTGTATGATTTTTTTTCTTATAGTTCCTATGGTTTAGCAATTCAAAAGTTACTAGTTCAATTCATGGGAAATAATCCAAATTAACTGATCAATGCTTTACCTACCACAAATGCAAGTGAAATACTCTGGAAATCTTTTGTGGGTCTTTCAATGACAGATTGGTTTAGGTTTAACAAGTTAACAAATTGAGGGGTAAAATGACTTTGAAAGTATTTGCTGAGGCCCAGAAATATTTGACAACTACTAATAAAATATGCCATTCTAACATTCAAAATATATTTCATAAAAGTCAAGAATCATAAGCTCAATATTAAATGAAATATGAGATGAGTCCAATAACATAGTTCACAGCTTAATATAAAGGAATAATACTCAAGAGAGTGTGGCATTTGAAAATAAAGAGAAAATGGGTTGATAGAATAGAGTGTTCCAGAAATAAACTCATATATGAAATCATATGTTAATGATTTTTGGTAAATAAATATTATACAATGTTGAAATCAGTTTTGAAGATGATTTGGCAGTTTATCTCATGCCTAATCCTTCCATTATATTAACATCCAGAAAAATGACACTCCTCTGTACTAGACAAAGGTTTCAAAATGGATATTCTGGAATCTTTGTAGAATTAAACTTCTAAATTTGTACTCATAGCTGGCAAAATTTGAAAACATTGAAGATGTTTTCCAGTAAGCATTCCTACTTACCCTTATTATTTGTGGCATGTTCCGATCTACATAACTCTATGAATAAATGTAATGAAATATATTGGTTCATTGTACTTGTTTTGAATTGAGATGTAAATTTAGATACAGCAATTACATAATAACCTAACATAAATAGTTCCTAATAAGCAATGGAGTATGATTATAGCATTATCATTAGCAAACAAACAGATTCTGGCGTGCTATGTACCTGTAATTTAATGATACTCAGGGGGTCTTAAATTATCAAATTATAGCATAGATTTCTCATGAATTATATATAATCTATTTCATCAGTATTGCTACCTGTTATCATTAGTAGCATCCTGACATCTATTCAATGATCTTTTCTATTAGAGAATTTTGCAATAATATGAAAATAATTACATGAATGCTCTCCTTAAGCATAGTCAATGTGTAATAATGGCACCATACAAAATCACCTGTGTGTTAAGCTAAAACCTATTTAGTTCTTGCATGAAATTTGAAGGGACCACCAAGTATGTTCAAAGAATCATAGTTAGAATCATCAGTTTATTTAACAACCTGCCCATCATAATTGAAACTAACTTTGTTGTTTTTCCATTCCATAATTATTAATAATTATTATTCAAGCTATAGATTCCATACTCTCCTCAATCTTTTTGACTAGGCAATGCTTACTACAAAGCATGCTTTCCAGATTTGATTTGCACAGTTGTCAGATGAACAAATATAAGGTTCCTGCTATTTTCAGATATTAAGTTCTTAAATTTTAACCTTCATGTCAAAGTCCTTAAGGAACAGTTTGTTGTATATGCAAAAGTGTGGTCTCATGGGAAACTGGAACAAGAATGAGATTACTTTAAAAAATTCACCTGTATGAGAAACTTACGACTAAATTCTTGCTTCCTTTGCATGTTTCTAACTTATAGGAAACTGGTATGTTACGAAACTATCCTTTGGGATATAAGTAAATCCTCTGGCTCAGCACAACCTCAGTGAAAATTCTGAGCTGTTAGATATATACAATTCTTTTGTTCTTTCTTCTCAGCAGTTATCCCTACTGATACAGTCAGTGTTTCATCTCAGCATGAAATAGCATCAGATAGCACCACACTCTGAAAGTAGATAAAATGAGGACTCTCAAATGAGAATGAATTGGAAATGTCCCCTCAGTAGCAACCAGGAGTTAACGACATGAGGCTGACAAATGTACTACAGAGGGAGGTTACAGAGAGTTTTCCACTCCAAATTCTTATTCTTCACAGACATTATTAGTCCTGGAAAGTGTCAGACAGCAAACAACGGAGTTGGCCATGACAGATTTATGACTTGAAGCAAAACCAGCTGTCTGGTCGACAGTCATCTGATGACAGCTTTTAAATGTAAAAACAAATAAGCAAAGCATTTTCTGCAATGGTGTGAAAAGTTGTATCACTGTGAAAGTGGCTGCGTAAAGCAGGTCTTATCTTTTGGTTTTCTTTGACACTGATAGAATTTACAGAAGGATATGACTCATCAAATACTTAGGGAAAAAGTTATAAGAATATTTCATGACATATAAACTTGACTGTTTGATATTTGTTAATGTTATCTAGCTTCCCAGTGAATACAAAATGTACTTGGGTCTCTTTTTAAGAAATACATCAGAAATACATCCTCTTAGACTGTGACATAACTATTTTAACCATATAGAACAAAAAGCAGAATGTCAATAAAAAACAAGAAGAGGGCTGGAGAGATAGTTTCAGGGTTCAGACTCTGCCTTGCAAGCAGAAGGACCTGAGTTCTGATCCTAGATCCCACGTAAAAGCAGCCAGGCAAAAAAGGTGGCAGCCTGTAGATTCGACCCTGGTGGATAGGACCTTGGAAATCTTAGCACAAAGCAAAAATAAGATAGAAGTAATCCAGGATGATTTTTAAACTCACCTTGGTCCTCCACAGGAACATACAGTACACAACACACATACAGACACACACACACTCTAGCACACACATACGTGCACATACACTGAATGAATGAATGAATGAATGAATAAAAAAGGGTAAAGCAAGAAGAGTTTTTGCATGATTGTGTGTTTTATGGTTGACTTATTTTCTTCCTGAAATAACTATTTTAATTCACTGTTTTGACATTTATGAGAGGACATAAGTATTTCCCTTTTTGTGGGCCCAATGTGATAAAATAGTCTTTTATTTGAAATACAAACATTTTGATGTGTTGGATCTATGTTCTGTTATTTTGACTTGAATTTTTTTAATTTCATGGGTATACATTGGCTATGCATAAGAAGAAGTTCCTTTATGAAACTGTCATGTACAAACACTGTCACTTTTCATGTCTATTCCATTACCACTCCTTTTCCCCTTCCACTCATATGATGCCTTTTCACCTCCTACTTAGTCACTCCTTATCTTCCATGTTGTTTTCAGAGGACCCAATGGGTTTCATTAGGGTTGCTTACAGTACCATGTGGAGGAATTATTTATGGAAGCATGAACTCCTTACCAAAGACTGCACCACTGCAGGAAATATCTCTCCTCTGTACATGCCTTGTAGATGGAGAGGTGCAGTCACTTGAGACCTCTTCCTTAGCTTCCATTATCTGCCTGTAGTTATTAGAGGTGGGTCCAGGGATCATCTCTCTGCTCACAAAAGGATGTGGATAGTTACAACTTTGTGCAGAACTTGTGTATAACTTCCAGAGTATAACTTTGATTCTATCTATCTATGCAAATACATTTAGGTGTTATTACATATGTCAATTCATTTGAAAATATTTTTCCATTGTTAATGACAGCACAGGGCTTCATGAGTGAACAGAAGAGCTCACAAATGGTTAATTTTTATTGAATAAATCTAAATTCTAAATTGATATTGTCTGGAATGCACACACACACACACACACACACACACAAAGAATTTTATTCTTTGTTGGACTTTTTGTCATTTATCTCTTATTCATATCTAAGCCAACATTGCAATTACTTATTTAAATCAACATACAATCACACATTATACATGATGCTTTAAAATATTTATGTTATGGCATATTATGTAGTTACCACATACTTTGGCTTATTATACATAATAAGCCAAAGAAATTACATTTGAAATCTAAATCAATCAAGTACCATCATTTATTTTAGCATCTGTAATGGCTACCATACCACATCGCCAAATTTCTATTGTTTGTTTTTGCTTCTTGGAAACATCATGAGATTGGATATATTTGTCCCTTTAGATAGGAAAAAACAGAAGAGTCTCAACAGCATTAAAAAACAATTTTTTTCTAAGTAGCACAAGGGTCTAACCCTAAAACTCAGAATGTTAATGACTTCTTATAGATAAAGATAGAAAGATCCCTTAGTCTTCAGGATGTAAACTAATCACATGCAGGTTCCACATCTTCTGAAGTTTCTTTGAGCATGCTTGACTTGAACCATGCTTGTGGAACTTGATGCAAAACTTTGTCATAAAAACATTTTTCTCATTTAGTGGATGCTAATTTAGTGAAATATTCTCTTAGCCACTTCATGCCTATTTTCTGAAGTGCTTTCCTAACATCTTTCTATATTACATAGTTTGTAATGATAATATATAGAGATAAAACATGTAACTATTTAAAACGTAAAGCATCTTAGAATGATATTGCTACCTTTTTCAGA
This sequence comes from Typhlomys cinereus, assembly GCA_023101885.1. NCBI lineage: Eukaryota > Metazoa > Chordata > Mammalia > Rodentia > Platacanthomyidae > Typhlomys > Typhlomys cinereus. The sequence goes on along the minus strand of JALPQD010000235.1, from coordinate 2,908,515 downwards.
TGTTTCTGTTTACAATATGGTCTTTATATATTAAGTATAAAGATTTTAATCTATTGTTTTCATTAAATAAATTAATTTTTATCACTTTATTCAAATAAATTATTTAAATATCAAGAAAAGAGATCTAAGGGATTGAAAATTAGCCATTTATTAAATGTCTATATTTACAATTTTTTAAAATAATTAGCAATGTATAAATTTTAATGAATTGATTCTTTGTTCATTACATTTTTATTTAAGTAATTAATTGTGTGTGTGTGTGTGTGTGTGTGTGTGTGTGTCTATCTGTCTGCTTCTCTGTCAGAAGTATTTAAATTCTATGTTCCTGTGGAGGTCCAAGGATGAATCATCCTAAATTGCTGCTATCTCCTTTTTTGCTTCACCTTGGGATTTACAAACCACAGGGCCACTGCCTTTTGAGCCTGGTGTGTTAAGATTTGTTTTGTTTTGTTTTTAACTTGGGACATCCAAACTAAGGATCTTCTGCTTAAGAGGCAGAGTCTTAACCCCTGAGCCATCACTCCAGCCCTTTTTGTTCTTTTTAAATTAATAAGTAATGAAAGGAAAAAGCTCCAAAAATTTTAAATGAAATCTATCACATGTGAAAATGTAAATAATATGTTCTTATAATATATCATATACATAACAGTAGGTCATGTCAGTCTTGTGGTACTGTAAAGTCCTTTAGGTAAAGGATCTAAAATACATTTTTTTTCTTTGCATTTATATGTTATACTTCTAAAGCAAACTAAGTGAAAATTTTTTTGCATTTTTCCTTAATGGTGAATTTTAATTTTTGATGATCCTATGTATGCCTAAAAAACAGTTTGAGCTGATTTGTTAAGTTATTTATTTCTGATGTTTCCATTTTTTTGATGTAGGCATGAACTTACCTATTAGGACAGCTTTCATTGTGTCCCAGAGATTTTGGTAAGTTGTATCCCAAATCGAGATTAGGAAAATGATACAGAAAATCAACCAGTCAAAGAGCTGGTTTTTTGAAAAAAAAAAAAAGGAAGATTGATACACTCCTAGCTAAATTAACCAAAAGCAAGAGAGAGAAAGCCCAAATTAACAAAATTAGAAATGAAAATGGAGTTATCACTACTGATACCCAAGAAATCCAGAGAATTAGAACATCATATTTCAAAAACATACTTGGTGAAATTTGACAACACAAAAGAGGTGGATGAATTCCTAGGTAGACACAACGTACCTAAATTGAACCAGGAAGTTGTGAATTATTTAAATAGTTCTATAACATATGAGGAAATCAAGGAAGTAATCTCAAATCTTCCCACCAAAAATTGTCCTGGACCAGATGGATTCAGCACAGAGTTCTACCAGATATTTAAGGAGCTAACACCAATACCCCTTAAACTATTCTATCACATAGCGAAGGAAGGAACCCAACCATATTTCTTCTATGAAGCTAATATCATCTTAATCCCAAAAACTAATAAAGATACACTTAAAAAAGAAAACTATAGGACAATCTCTCTGATGAACACAGATGCAAACATTCCCAACAAAGTCTTAGCAAATCAGATTCAAAAACATATCAAAAAGATCATCCACAGGGATCAAGTAGGCTTTATCCCAGGCACACAAGGTTGGTTCAACATACGCAAGTCAATAAATGTAATTCACCATATAAACCAGTCCAAAGTTCAAGATCACATGATACGCTCAATAGATACAGGAAAAGCTTTTGACAGATTCCAACAGCCCTTTATGAACAAAACCCTAGAGAAGGTTGGAATGGAAGGAATCTTTATCAATATAAAATAGAAGCTGTATACAACAAGTCAACAGCAAGGATTATACTCAATGGGGAAAAATCTTGAAGCCTCCCCACTTCGATCAGGAACTAGACAAGGCTGTCCACTCTCACCACTTCTTTTCAATATTGTACTTGAAATCTTAGCTGAAGCCATAAGACAAGAAAGGTACATAAAAGGGATTCAAATTGGCAAGGAAGAAGTCAAGTTATCTGTATTTACAGATCACATGATCTTATACCTGAGTGATCCCAAAAATTCCACCAGGAAGCTCCTGGAACTAATACAGAAGTTCAGCAGGGTGGCAGGATACAAAATGAATGTACAAAAATCAGTCGCCTACCTATATGCCCAGAATGAAAGAAGTGAAAAAGCCCTGAGTGAAACAATCCCATTACTATAGCCCCTAAAAATATGAAATACCTTGGTGTAAACCTAACCAAGGAAGTAAGAGACCTTTATAATGAAAACTTTAAAACCCTAAAGACAGAAATTGCAGAAGACACCAGAAGGCTGAAACACCTCCCATGTTCCTGGATTGGCAGAATCACCATCATAAAAATGACCATCCTACCAAAGGCAATATACAAATTAAAATCCCAAAGCAATTCTTTAAAGAAGTTGACCAGACAATCTTATGATTCATATGGAGGCACAAAAGACCTAGGATAGAAAAAACAATCCTGAGTAACAAAAACACTGCTGGAGGTATCACCATACCAAACCTTAGTCTATACTACAAATCCATAGTTGCAAAAGCAGCCTCGTCTTGGCTCCAAAATAGACACACAGATCAATGGATAAGGGTTGAATACCCAGATATAAGAGCACACAACTACAGCCATTTGATCTTTGACAAAAAGGCCCAAAAAACCAATGGAAAGTGAACAGTATCTTCAGAAAATGGTGCTGGCAAAAGTGGATATCCACATGCATAAGATTAAAACTGGACACGTACAAGAATTAATTCCAAATGGAACAAGGACCTCGCTATAAGGCCAGAGACCATAAAAACCGTATTTGAAAGGGTAAGGACTTCATTCGAGCTGATTGGGTTAGGCCAACATTTCCTAAAGGGACATCCAATAGCACAGTCACTACAACCAACACTCAACAGATGGGATCTTGTGAAATTAAAGAGCTTCTGTTCAGAATAAGAGATTGTAACAGGAGCTCAAAGGCAACCCACAGATTGGGAGAAAATCTTCACTAACCACATATCTGATAGAGCTCTATTATCCAGAGTGCACAAAGAACTTAGAAAACTAAACACCAAGGAAACAAATGGCCCAATTAAAAAATGGGCCTTGGAACTTAAAAGAAACTTAACCAAGGACGAAATTAAAATGTCTAACAAATATCTTTAAAAATGCTCCACATTCTTAGCCATAAGGGAAATGCAAATCAAAACCTCCCTGAGATATCATTTCACCCCTGTCAGGATGGCAAAAATTCACAATACAAACAACAACAAATATTGGAGAGGATGTGGAGAGAGGAGAACTCCCCTACATTGTTGGTGGGAATGCAGGCTCATACAACCACTCTGCCTAGCCATCTGGCGATTCTTAAAGAAGTTAAAGATTGAAATGCCATATGACCCTGCGATTCCACTTTTGGGAATAACCCCCCATACAGCAAAATTTCACCTTGATAGCACAAGCACGACCATGTTCATAGCAGCACTGTTTACAATAGCAAAGTCATGGAATCAACCCAAATGTCCAACAGTTGAAGAATGGATAAGAAAAATGTGGTACATTTATACAACGGAATACTACTCAGCCATCAAAAATGATGAATTAATGCAATTTGCCGGGAAATGGATGGACTTAGAAATAATTATATTGAGTGAAGTATCCCAGACACGGAAAATTAAGCACTGGATGTACTCCCTAATAAGTGGATCCTAGTACCAAACCCACTTAGAGACACACAAAGTCAAATCTCTGTAATATCTACAGTAATTATAAAGATTATAAACAGGAGGGATGGGGAAGGAAGGCCCACCAGAAACAAGGAGAGAGGGGACCATGTTACAGCAGAAAAAATAGTCCACAATCAAGGACTGCAAGTAAGTAATGAGACATCTGGTTAACTTCACAGTCTTTCCTTCCTGATCATTTGCAACTGATGGGATATGTTCTCAGGCATATAGGCTGCCTGATAGAAAGTAACCATTTTGCAAATGGGTGATTGACCCCTCTCTCACCCTGGTCTCCTACTTTTATTCCATCTATCTTTGAATATACTCTTAAAACAAGACTCTAACTTAACAGGTTTTTATCTCTGGCCAGGGGGTGACATCCAATACTCATCAGGATGGAGTCAAGGGGATTGCAGGAGCAGCAAAACCGAAAAAAAAATCAACAAACCATAATTCAGAATATCAGAGACTCTATATTAACCACCTGGAACTAGGGCAGCCTAATCTCTCCCTATCCTGAAGCTCAGGGATATTTTTAGAAGAGGGGGTGGTAAGATTGTAAGAGCACAAGGATGGGAGGAGTAATGGTATGCAAGATACTTCACCCATGTTAAGGGGGACCGGTGTACCTAAGTTTGTATGAGCAGAAATAATAATAATAAAAAAACAGTTTGATTACTTCCCCTTTTGCTTTTCATATCTCCTATCACCCCAATCCAAAACTTCTCCCCTTCTTCTTCTTCTTCTCACATTCATATCTTTTATTTTGTTTTCCCATAATTAAGAACTCACAGCAGAGATAGTTATTTACATTAAACCTATAATTTAGCTCCTCCTTCAGTTATAAACAGATAAGAAATGCATGGGTAATACAAAGTACTGATTAACAATGGACAAATAACAGATTCTTGTGGGAAGGTATACCTTGGAATGTGTTAAACAGTAAAAGACAGTTACACTACTATTTTTAAGCATTAAAGTACTGGAATACATGCTTTGTGCTTTCCCATTACATTTAAGGCTGAAATAGGAGAGATAGAGAGAGAGAGAGAGAGGAAGGAAGAAAGATATTGAGAGAGAGAGAAAATCTGTTTGGCTAATGTGGAGACTCACACATCCTATAACATGTATGAGATAGAGAACTTTCAGGATTTGGTCGCTTTCTTCCATAATGAGTTGTCCATTGATAGAATTCAAGTCATCAGAGATTGTATACAGGCACTTTTACCCTCTGCACCATCTCTTTAACCCAATGCTCCATTATTTTCAAAATAAGTCATGAAATTAACTGAACCTGTGAGCAGAATATATTCTGAAATAATTTACTAATATCCTTTTATGTTACACAGTTTATCATGATGATATCTAGAGAAAAAACATGCAAGTATTTAAAACTGATAAGGAAAGCATCTTGGCAGTGGATATGGTTACCATTTTCAGATGTTTCTTGTTAGGATGTGGTCCTTACATATAAATATAAACATTTGAATCTATTGTCTTCATGAAATAATGTATATTACCTATATATATTAACTTTTTATTTGGAATAGCATTTACAAGTCATTATATGTTTTATTCTATTAATCAATATTCTTCCAAATCAGAAAGTTATATATCAAAGTTAATTATATATATATTATGTAATAGCTAAGAAATATATTGTGTACATGTAGGACATATATGTTATTCATATATATATTACTCATTGGTGTCTGAATAGGGCAATTTATTTAATACAATAAATATTAAGGCTAAATCATATGAAATAATTTATGAAATGACTTGGAAAATTACTGTACTTATATGTTTGTGGCAAATCCAATAAAATTTGTTCAATATTCACAAATGATTGATTTGATATTGTACCCTTTCTGCTTTGGGATTAGTGATTAAACTGAAGGCAAACCTCCATCTGCAGTGTTTTCTGCATCATCTGAAAAGCCTGCCATGCTTTTACTTTTTCAATATTTCTGCCCCATCATCCAAACAGTATTTCTGAGGAATGTAGACACACACATAAAAGTGAACAAGAAAAGGAGATTATTATTTTATAGAGGTTATAAATAGACTTTGAGGAAATTGTGAATGCTTGTCTCAAGAAAATAAAATTTTGTTCATTTTTGAAAAGTGATTGATTCTTTTTGTCTCAGTCCTATACACACACGCATGTGCACATGCACGCGCACTCTTACATGCACACTCACACACATGCATGCATGCACAAGCACATACACAGTATGAATACAATATTTTAGATGGCAAATGAACTAACATTTGGAATGATTAAGGGAATATAATAATTTTCTATGCATAACAAATAATATGGATTATATATTCTTTTTATTTCTTTATTCAATTGTGCGTGTGTGCGTGCGTGCGTGCGTGCGTGCGTGTGTGTGTGTGTGTGTGTAGAACCACGGACGAATTCGGGAACCACCATGGATGCCTCCACCTCCTGGTTTACTCTGCCCAGGGATTCACAGGCTCCGCCCTACCAGGACCAGGAACGCAGGCCGCCCCCGCTACTGCCAGGGTCTAAACGTGGGGTCTAGGATGCGAACTCAGGACCTTCTGCCTGCAAGGCAGAGGCTTAACCACTGAGCCACATCTCCAGTCCCGGATTATATATTCTGTAAGGAAAAGATTATAAGTATTTGTAACTCTGGGTATCAGCATTTGATTTGAAATGTAGCTGGTAAGAATTCTTCAGCTATTATTCGGATTGACTATTTACTTTGGTTTGGTTCACTTATGATGTGCAGAAACCTTGATTTCTTGAGGTGCCATTTTGTTCCTTGGCCTATTTCCTGTACCACAGAAAAACATCAAAATCGATGGAAGTTTATTTACAGTACATATAATTAAGAAATTTACTGTTTTAATAATCACATCTGCTCATCTCAAACCAATTTAAATGTATACTGTGTGTGCTTTTTATCTAACTTTGAGATAATAAAATAAATCACAAGAGACGTGTTGAAGTCTCACAATATTTTCTGAAACCTTTTGCTAAATGATTCTTTGAAAATAGGGTACATTCATAAGAAAGAATAAAGGCTTAAAATACATATTGTACAATTTTGAATGAAATGTGCACCTACTCAAATGCCTGCCTCTTCTCCATGAATTTTCATGTTTGTATACCTGAGAGTAAAAACTTGAAGTCCCAAGACAGAAGTCATTTCTCATCACAATTAATTAGCAGTGAAGAAGATACAAAATGAATGTTACAATATAAAAGTTCATGTGCCATATAATTTTATTAAGCAGGAAAAATTATTAAACTGCAAAACTTAATTAGCTTATTCTTCTTTAATCTTAAATCTAGTACACGAATATAAGTTCATCAATGATGTTACATCCAAGTATAAGATTATTTTAGGCAACAGATCATCATAGGTTTTCACTGTTTTGACTTGTAGATGATGAGTTATATATTCTGTTCACTGCCAAAAAAATCTATCATCACGTTCATAGAAAGAAAACCAAAAAAAATCAGTATCCTCAAAAAAATTATATCTATAGCCTAAACATGAAAAAAACCTTTAAGTTATTTTATGAACAATTAACTCAAAAATATGTTAACATATTGCAAATGAAAATTGGGAATGGTCATTACATGTTATAGTTCAAAATATACTTGCATTTAATTTTTCATATTAAAATTTGATGTATATATCAATATTCTCCTTTTTGACATTTTTTTCTATTCTTTTAAAAGATATAATTTAGATTTTCATCAAGATCATACTGAATCTGCAAACTGCTTCTGAGTTATGGCATATATATTATATATATTTAGTATATTAACTTCTACTACCTTCATTATTTTTAAATCATCATAGAGGAATTTCATTTCTTTATTCATGTTTATTCCTACATATTTTGACAAAATTTCAGTAATTTAATTTTTAGCTTGTTTGTTAATTGCAAAAAATACTACTAATGTTCACACTAAATATTAAGATTTTTATAAAACATATAATTAGGGGGAAAACCTGGGCACGAGACAAAAGATAATAAATTATCTGGATCCTGAGAAATCAAAGAAAATTTTCAGGATTGATGATGTCATGAGCAAGGCCAGTGTTGAAATGATATAGAGGGTGACAAGAGAGTTGTTAAACAGCCTGAATACAGAACACGGCAACTTTACAATTACCACTGGAACCAGGCCAGCCAAATCGCTCCCAATCCAGAGGCTCAGGGAACTTTGCAGAAGAGGGCAAGGTATGACTATAATGAGCTTAAAGATGGACAGGTCACTGAACTCAAGATAGGACAGCCATAGCCAGGACCTCATGGTAATGGGACTTAATCTCATCAGACCTGCAGAATGGTGAACATATCAGCATGACCCCATGCACTGGCACAGCTTTCCGGAGTAATTGTTCCAGGCAGTAGGAACCTTAGGGGTAAGGGGTCAGATAGAGGTAGGGGAGTACCCTTATCAGTGGACCGCCTAAGGAAAGGCATCTCTGACTGACACAGAGGCCTGAACCCCCATGAGAAGAGAAGATGCAGAGGGAACCCCAGATCTTTTACAACCTAAGGACAGGAGACTAGGAGGGAATAGACTGGGCCCATGTGGGGGATGAGATGGAAGGTGGGATAAGATGGGAGTGGAAGGGAAAGGAAGGAGTGGGGAATGAGAGAGACAAGAGGGATGTACATAAAATTATAATTTAATAAATTTATTAATAAAAATAAAAAACAAACGATGATATGATATATTATCTTTATTAATGTTATTATTGTTATTATTAGCTTCATTATTGTTTTATTCTTTTTACAGGGCAGAGCATTGAGCATAGTACACAGTGACTTAATATCAGTTATTGCATAGGATTATAATCATTGACCATAATAGATAAGGAAATTATTGCAAATTGTGATCTCTTCCCCCCTACTAAGAGCTAAGTACTTGTTTTCTTTCCTAACAAAGAAGAAAAGAAAACTGTGCTAAATGTTAGAAGGAAAGTTGAGTTATCATGTAACTAGGCTTTTATAAATGACAAGTTAAATATATATTTACTCTGTTGACTTTAATTCTTTAACCTTAGAGTGTCCAGATTGTGTAAACCCTGTACTAATTCATTCATTTTATTGGTAAAATGAACATTTATTGACTACTTTTATTTTAGTGAATATGTACAATTGTTTCCCTTTTATTCTTTTAAAGAACAGACTATTTCTTCTGAGCCAACCAGAGGAAGGGAATTTGATGCCAACCTCCTTGTTTGGGCAGAGATTCAGGCTAAGGTTAGGGTAACACTTTAATCCAAGAGCTCAGATGAGGTGGAGCCAGATTCAAGGGCAGAATGTTGGCAAGATTCAGTCTTTCATGGCAAGGTTCAGTTTTCACGAGATGCTGTGTTGGACTCGGTTCCCTAGTGGCCTACAGAGCAGCCAGTCTCAGCTCCTTTTCATTGCTAGTGTGTGAAGAGAAATTTGGGAGAGCAGATCAGAAGAATAGAATATTTTCACAGCTATGCTTTAAGAATAAGTGGGAATGTAAAAGATCAGTGGTGCAAGGCAAGAGGAACAGAGAAGCTTTAAGGAAGTTAAAATTTGGTTTTATTTAATATATTTGAGAGAGAAAGAGACAGGCAGGGAGAGGAGATACAGAGTTGTCTCACCAGCCTGAAAGGGAAAATTTAAATTCAACTGACAGTACGATTTTAATATCAATAACAGAATCTTGTAGTGTCTATATTTTTGCAGTTTTTTCTTTCCTATTTCCTTCTTAAATTAAACAAAAGGCAGGTTTCCACTAAAAAGCTAGTTAATGATTATAATTTAGATGCTAGAGTAGGGCAACAGCTATTTATACAAATTATTCCTCTGAGCACCTGTTCCAATTTTTCATGTATTATGCTAACAGTGTTTTTTGTCTTAATTAAAAATGTTAATTAGTGATGATAGAAACAGCAAAGAAAGAACTGGTAACATATGCACAAGAATTTTACAATATGTGCATAGCTTTTTTTTTTCAAAAATGATGAACTAAGCAGGAAAGTAGCTAAAACAATTCCAAAGAGTTGCAGTTTATGAAATGAACCTGAGATTGTTCTCTGAGCACCAGACAAGTTTAACATATGATTGTTTTCTGTTTTTACAGAGTTTTGCTTCTTGCCTTATTGCTGCACATTTATTAAATGCACTTCTCGCTCTGTTGAAAAGTTTTATACTTTAAAGCTATGCAAGTTAATTTTCTCATTGCTGTGATCAGGTATCTTACAATAAGCAGAGTAAGGAAAGAAGGATTGGTTTTGCCTTTTAGTGTGATTGTACAGTTTATGATGGAAGGAGGGATGGGTGTGGCAGCAGACTCATATGAAGAATGCATCATGATTTTAAGAATTAAGTTCACTACAGTGAGTTCGCATAGAGTAAGCCTATTTCCAAGAGAAGATGATAATTCTTCCTTTCATTGTTCTTCCATCACCTCAAAATGTCTTACTTTATTCGACCACATTGTCCAATATCTGGATGTTTTAATATTATATGAAGCCAGAAATAAAACACAATTTGCTTAAAAGTAAGGAAGATGGAATTCTTGTATGCATAGTGTCAATATTTATCTGCTTAACATATTTTGCATTTGAACAAATGAAAAAGTTGTTCTCTCCTTAAGACAATTTGAAACCTATTGTATTAAAAGCCTAATAAGCAAAAGAGTGAGTAGTTTAAATCGGTGACATATATTAAAATATTTCCTTATCTCTTATAGTTGTCTAAGCAGAAATACAAAATGGCAAAATCAATAAGGTCTAATGTGTTCATATGAAGGGAGAAGATGATACATGGGGATTGATGAGACAGAAATAACCCATCTTACTGAAAGAGAGAAAACATTTAAATTAACAATTCAATGACACTAGTATATGAAAGGTCCTTTTCTGGTTGTTTCTGTGTCTTGTTTGCTTGTCCAATGCTTTCTGCTGAAATATTACATTCTTCCAGGGCATTTTCTCTATAACTAAGTCCCATGTAGTTTCCTCCTATCTGTATACATATGAAAGCCTAGAAATTTCTTTCTCATTGAATGCTGTTTCATTTCCTCTGGTAGCATCTTCAATTAGTGAAATCATTATAGTCACACAGTGCCTAGCTTATTCAATTAAAAAAAAGTAGGTGAACAGACACTTTGTCTATTCTTTTCCTTTGTCTTTAAGTGGATTGAGTAATGTGTGACTTCTCACAGGACGCTTCCATTGGACAAACAAATAGTTAGTATTGACAAAGAAATGGAAACTGTCTGAGAGTTAACTTGGGTGAATCTATACTGACCTTTTTCTATCCACATAGAAAGTTCAGCTTAACAACAACTTAAAGGCAAGTCTTGAGAATCTTAGAGTCTTACTTTTAGCTTCTAAAAGTTTTTCTCTCAATTAGTAGCACTAAAGCTCAGATGCAACCATAACATACATCATTCCTATCATTGTTAATTTGCAGCACAGAATACCAATATTTAGAATAATAAATCAAAACATGCCATAACAATTGAGAAGAATAACTGAAAGTAACAAGTTGTCCTACCACAGAAAACAAAGACTGAAATGACTTTAAGTATGAATATCAATGCCCATATGGTCAAGTTTAGGCATCTGTATGCTGTTAGATTGAAAGTATGTTTGATGGTTTGATGTGAGTTTTCCCACACAGGCTCATGTGCTTGAATTTTTAATTTTTGGGGAAAGTCATGCCATCTTTAGGAGGTGGAGTCTTGCTGGAGGAAGGCAGTCAGAGGGTGTAGACCTTGAGGTTGATTACCCCACTTTACTTCCAAAAGAGTTCTGCTTTTGCATTTGGTAGTTTTACAACTCTCATATCTACAGTGACTTAGGCTGTCTCCAGTTTCAGCCAGCCAGTCCTGCTTTTTCTGCCATAATGGACTCTGTCTTTCCTCTGGAATTGTAAGCTAAACTAATCTTTTCCTCACTTTAAATTGTTTGGGCCTCGGCGGTGTCCAAAAATAACAGAAAAGAGACTGATAAAATATGATATGAAATTTGGAAAGTAACATTGTAATTATAGATTTATTTATCCATATATGAGGGTAAATGTAATATCATATTACTTGAAGAAGGGAGGAGAACTAAAACATTGAGATGTAGGGATGAAGATTAGCAGACAGGTTCAGTTGATAGGAAGTATACTGGATGGGTGTAAAATAATAGTCCCTTACCGAATGACTAGATGAGAATAAACTTGAAGGCAAGGAAGATGATTCATTCTTCACATATATACCCTGACTCAAAGTTATTACAAAAGACCAGATTGGGAGAGTGGCACCTTGGTTCCAGTAACTAATATTGTTTTAACTCTTCTTACTCTGGGTTATAACTCAGATAATTAAGAATCCAGAGATAGATCATTGCCTATATTTTAGTAATAGATATGGTTGTATATATATTCCTTACTATATGTACACATATCCCTCATATATATGGATACATATGTATATACATATCCCTTATATACATACAGATTTATGTATATTTATATGTATATATGTATATGTATACGTGTACACATGTATATGTGTACATTCATGTAAATATATATATAAAGTATATGCAGTTAAAGTTATATAAGCCCTTTCCCTACCCTCCCGGGATGCTCACAGTCCAGCCTGCACTCACAGCGACCTAGGTGAGCTACCCCTGACTAACCCCAAACCCCAGGCAGCCCACTGGACCCAGCTCCTCCCACCAGCCAGCCAGAGTGGGCACTGCCGGGGAGCCATGCCCCAGCTCCCCAGGTTAAATAGTGCCCCACCACTGCCACCTCCAAAGCCTAAAAGTGAAACAATACACTTACAAAAGTGGAATTAAAAAAATAGTTTCCTCATTATAACATTAAATGTTAATGGAATTAACTCACCAATTAAGAGACACAGATTACAAACTTGGATCAAAAATCACAATTCATCAATCTGCTGCCTTCAGGAAAATCATCTCACCACAAAAGATAGGCACATCCTAAAAATTAAAGGATGGTTAAAAATTATACAAGCTAATGGAACCAGGAAACAGGCAGGGATAGTCATTATGCTATAGGACAAAGTGGACAAAAAACTTAAAAAAATCATAAAAGACACAGATGGATACTTCATTTTAGCCAAAGGTACAATTCACCAGGAAGACTTCACAATACTGAACATGTATGCACCCAATACGGGCCCGCGACATTCATTAAGCAAACTCTACAATGTCTAAAGCAAGAAATCAATCAAAAAATGATAATTCTTGGGGGTTTCAACACCGCTCTCTCAACATGGGATAGATCAACAGGTAAAAAAACTTAACACAGACACTTTGGAGCTTAATCAAACCCTTACTGAAATGGACATTACAGATCTCTCTCGAACTTTTCATCCACGGACCAAAGAATACACATTTTTCTCAGCAGCACAAGGAACATTCTCCAAAATAGACCACATATTGGGCCACAAAACGAATCTCCACATATACAGGAAAGTTGAAATACTAGCCTGTGCCCTATCAGACCATCAAAGCCTAAAGCTGTACATTCACAACACAACAAGCAACAGAAATTATACTAACTCCTGGAAACTTAACACTATGATGCTGAATGCGAATTAGATTCAGGAAGAAATTACAAAAGAAATTCAAGATTTCTTGAAAGTGAACGATAATGAAAATACAACTTGCCAAAATCTCTGGGACACAATGAAAGCTGTCCTAAGAGGTAAGTTCATAGCTCTTAATGCCTACATCAAAAAAAATGGAAACATCAGTAATAAATAACAATGCAGCTTAAAGCTTTAGAGATGCTAGAGCAATATGATCGCAAAAGCAGTAGAATGGAGGAGATTAGCAAAATAAGGGGAGAAATATCCGAAATTGAGATTAGGAAAACGATACAGAAAATCAACCAGTCAAAAAGATGGTTTTTTGAAAAAACAAATAGGATTGATACACCCCTAGCTAAATTAACCAAAAGCAAGAGAGAGAAAGACCAAACTAACAAAATTAGAAATGAAAATGGAGGTATCACTACTGATAACCAAGAAATCCAGAGAATTATAATGTCATATTTCAAAAACTTATACTCGGTGAAATTTGACAACACAAAAGAGGTGGATGAATTCCTAAGTAAACACAATTTATCTAAATTGAATAAGGAAGTTCTGAATTATTTAAATAGTCCCATAACATATGAAGAAATCGAGGAAGTAATCTTGAACCTTTCCACCAAAAAAATGTCCTGGACCAGATGGATTCAGCACAGAGTTCTACCAGACATTTAAGGGCTAATAACAATACTCCTTTAAACTGTTCCATCACATAGCAAAGAAAGGAACACAACCAAATTCCTTCTATGAAGCTAATATTGTCTTAATCCCAGAACCTAATAAAGATTCACTTAAAAAAGAAAACTATAGGACAATCTGATGAACACAGATGCAAACATTCCCAACAAAGTCTTAGCAAATCAGATTCAAAAACATATGAAAAAGATCATCCACGGGGATCAAGTAGGCTTTATCCCAGGCACACAAGGTTGGTTCAACATACGCAAATCAATAAATGTAATTCACCATATAAACCAGTCCAAAGTTCAAGACCACATGATACACTCGATAGATGCAGGAAAAACTTTTGACAAGATCCAATAACCCATTATTATCAAAACCCTAGAGAAGGTTGGAATGGAAGGAAACTTTATCAATATAATAGAAGCTGTATAAAACCAGCCAATAGCAAGGATTATACTCAGTGGGAAAAAACTTGAAGCATTCCCACTTCGATCAGGAGCTAGACAAGACTGTCCACTCTCACCACTTCTATTCAATATTGTTCTTGAAGTCTTGGCTGAAGCCACAAGACAAGAAAGGGATTCAAATTGGCAAGGAAGAGGTCAAGTTATGTGTATTTGCAGATGACATGATCTTATACCTGAGTGATCCCAAAAACTCCACCAGGAAGATCCTGGAACTAATACAGAAGTTCAGCATGTTGGCAGGATACAATATGAATGTGGAAAAATCAGTGGCCTTCCTATATGCCCACAATGAAAGAAGTGAAAAAGCCCTGAGTGAAACAATCCCATTACTATAGCCCCTAAAAAAATGAAATACCGTGGTATAAATCTAACCAAGAAAGTAAGAGAACTTTATCATGAAAACTTTAAAACCCTAAAGACAGAAATTGCAGAAGACACCAGAAGGCTGAAACACCTCCCATGTTCCTGGATTGGCAGAATCAACATCATAAAAATGACCATCCTACCAAAGGCAATATACAAATTCAATGCTATACCAATTAAAATCCCAAAGCAATTCTTTAAAGAAGTTGACCAAACAATCTCATGATTCATATGGAGGCACAAAAGACCTAGGATAGAAAAAACAATCCTGAGTAACAAAAACACTGCTGGAAGTATCACCATACCAAACCTTAGTCTATACTACAAATCCATAGTTGTAAAAACAGCCTGGTATTGGCTCCAAAATAGAAATACTGATCAATGGATAAGGGTTGAAGACCCAGATATAAGCCCGCACAACTACAGCCATTTGATTTTTGACAAAGGGGCCCAAAAAATCCAACGGAAAAAGATCAGCATCTTCACCAAATGGCGCTGGCAAAAGTGGATATCCACATGCAGAAGATTAAAACTGGACCCGTACTTGTCACCATATACAAGAATTAAAATAAGCCTCCATCAAGGACGGCAAGTAAGTAATGAGACATCTGGTTAAGTTCAAAGACTTCTCTTCCTCATCATTTGCAACTGATGGGGTATGATCTCACCAGAAGGGGAGGGCATATGGACTGCCTGATAGAAAGTACCCATTTTGCAAATGGGTGATTGACCCCTCTCTCACCATGGTCTCCTACTTCTATTCCATCTACCTTTGAATATACGCTTATAACAAGACTCTAATTTAACAGGTTTTTATCTCTGGCCAGGGTGTGACATCGAATACTCATCAGGATGGAGTCAAGGGCATTGCAGGAGCAGCAAAACCAAAAAAAAATCAACAAACCATAATTCAGAACATCAGAGACTCTATATCAACCACCTGAAATCGGGCCTGCCTAATCTCTCCCATCCTGAAGCTCAGGGAAATTTGCAGAGGAGGGGGTGGTAAGATTGTAAGAGCACAAGGATGGGAGGAGCAATGATATGCAAGATACTCCACACACACGTTAGGGCCAAAGCAATCATAATAGGACTTTGCATGACCTGCACTATGTCCAACACATTATTGACCCCACAAAGTCTAGCATGGACTAAAGGCACTAGGATCCTTAGAGGCTAGGGACTGACAGTCACAGTCGTGTTCCTAAGCTTAAGGGGAACACAGGAAAGGTTCTGGAAAATGCCCCTGAGTCCTTGCACGTCATTGGAGAGGAGGACCCTGAGGAGAGCTTGGCATGCACATTAAAGAATGCTCCAGGGATTTGGGGAGGAAGCACTGGGGAATGGAGAGGGAATGGGGAGGAGAGGGAAGAGCTGGTGGAAGTGTAGGCTCAAACAACCACTCAGGCGAGCTGTCTGGCGATTCTTAATGAAGTTAAAGATTGAAATGCAATATGACCCTACTATTCCACTTTTGGGAATAACCTCCCCATACAGCAAAAATTCACCTTGATAGCACAAGCACGACCATGTTCATAGTAGCACTGTTTACAATAGCAATGTCATGGAATCAACCCAAATGTCCAACAGTTGATGAGTGGATAAGGAAAATGTGGCCCATTTATACAATGGAATACTACTCAGCCATCAAAAATGATGAATTAATGCAATATGCCATGAAATGGATGGAATTAGAAACAATTATATTGAGTGAAGTATCCCAGACATGGAAAATTAAACGCTGTATGTACTCCCTAATAGGTGGATCCTAGTACCAAACCCACTTAGAGACACTCAAAGACAAATCTCTGCAAAGATTATAACAGTAAAATATTGTCACTCTGGCTTCTCTACTCTTGTGGAGATTCAGACCTATGTTGCATATCAAGATGCCTCTTTTTGGGCCACCTCACTGATAGGGGCATTTCCTTTCAGTCATCTAGCTTTAGACCTTCAGGTTTCCTGCTATGCGTTCTTATCTCACTGGAGTTCCTTGATAGTCTACAGCAGCATGTTGGTCTGTTAGTTATTATGCAGGTTTGGGAAGGACAAATCTCACTGTAGTGAGTTCCTAGATGCAGTAGTCCTGCGTTGAATAGAATATCATGGCCAACAGTGAACATTCATATCTTCAGGTTCCTACGATCTCACCACCCCTCTTCAGCAAGGTTCCCAAAATCTTAGAATAGGGAGAGATTAGGTTGGCCTGATTTCAGATGAACCTTGCTTTAATTGAATTTTTTAAAAAAGAAAATTATGAAGACTGAAGAGACCAGCATTCATCTTCCAATGGTTCCTATAAATATACATAATGTTGCAGGAATCTTGATGGTAGTTGGGTCAACTGGCAATACTACCCAGGTTCTATTTTCTACTTATATCACACTATTATAGAACTAGTATAGTGCTACACAGGAAGCAAAATGATAATTCACTATATATGTATATGTATATGTGTATATATATATATATATATATATATATATATATATATATTTAATCCTGGTGTAAAATCTGACAAGCAAATTAGGAATAGTTCTGCTGACTTTCAAGGAAGGATACACTCAGGGAAGATATTTCATGATATTTATGGAAAGCATAGAAACTGCAAAATAAAAAGACAATCAAAATATTAATAATGAGCTGCATGTTTTCCCTTACATTCAATTATTATGTTATCTTTCATAAAATTTAATTATTATAGCTTTCATATTTTTCAGTTTCTCAAAGTGTTACATATTTATGACAATCTGTGGATGCTTGGTGTATATTCAAGTCACAACTTTATGACTCACCATAGAGTTATCTGACATGACTCATCTATCTCTGCCTCCAAAGATGGACAAAGTGTTTCTAAACTTCCTTGGAAGAGAGCACTTGAAAATAAATGACCTCGAGCATATTCCCATATGGAGTTTTCTAGATTGTCTGCTAATTCCAAAATCTTGCCAGTAGTGAGATTTCCTTCCTATAATCCTTGCCATTGCCTAGTGTTTTGATTACTGGCAATCAACACAAAAAATCACATTGATAAATAAATCACAATTTATTTTATTGTACTGAAAAATGAAAGTTTGAAAACTTTTTATATATCCATTAACTTTGGTGATTTTTTCCTATAATCTCATTTTATTCACTACCTTTATATTTTGTTATGCATTTTTTATTTAATTTGAGGCTTTTTATGAATTTTCTTGATGTGAATCTTTGTCATTTTAGATAGAAAATTTTTTCTTATCTAGTCATGGAACTTTTAGTACCAATGAAGCACAAATTGCAATTTGACATTATCATCTTAATGATTTGGGGTCTTTATCATATAACACAAAAACATATATCCCAGCTACAGTTCAGAAGAATATTTTCTATGTTATATTAATTTCATGTTTTCTTTAATATAACTAGAATCTTTTTTTATATGGTATTTCAAAGGATTAAAAATTTTCCCTTTTTATAATATTTCAGTTTTCCTAACATTCTATATTATTATATTACATTAATCATGTTATATTAATTATATTATATTATTATATTATATTTATTATATATTATATTATATTATATATGTATATATTTATATATGTATATATTTATATGTGTATATATTTATATATGTATATTATTTATATTTTTATAAATATAAATATATTTTATATGCATTCTATATATGTTACAAATTTATAAAATTTGTATATATAAATATATATAAATAAATATATATAATATTTATAATAATATATATGTAATATATAATAAATATAATATATAATAATATATATAATATATAAATAAATATATAAATTTATATATTTTAAAATATATTTATACATAATTTTATAAGTATAAATATTTATAATATTATATTCTATATTATATATAGCTAGGCTAGGATGGGCTGGACTGGGCTAGGCTAGGCTAGGCTGGGCTGGGCTGGGCTGGGATAGGAGAGGAGAGAAGGGGACAGGAGGGGAGAAGAAAGGAAGGGGAAAGGGAGGGAAAGAGGGGAGGGGAGGGGAAGGCAGGGTGGGGATGGTCTAGGTTAAGCTAGGCTAGGCTAGGCTAAGATAGGATGGATATGATAGGATGGGCTGGGCTGGGCTGGACTGGGGTGGGCTGGATTGGGCTGCACTGCCTTGTCTAGGTTAAGCTAGACTAGGCTAGGTTAGGCTAGGCTAGGCTAGGCTAGGTTATGGGATAAGACTGTTCCCGTGCATATGTTCATGTGGAGGACTGTTATGCCCCCAGCATAAAGTCCAAAGAAACCCACTGAAGTTGTCCACCTATGCAAAAACAAGATGGTCATTTCATTAGAACAAACCTAGGTTTGGCCCACACAAGTCCTCAGCATAGTGAGAGAGTGCGACCCCGAGGCAACAGGGTTTAGAGATTTTATAGGGCTATGCAAGCAGGGATTGAGGAATTCACACATAGCCAATTTAGGCTTTCTCAAACCCTCCCCCCTTGGTGTTCGCTGGACTGGTGCAGAGGGGTCTGAGGGTCTGTGGTTGCTCCAAGGGTGTGTGAGCGATTATCTAATCTCCCAGCATCCTGATTTTGCTGGGGCTTATCTGGAATTCCTAGGCAGGTTGTAAATTTTTCTCAGTAATTGGAAACAAAAGGCATTTAGGGGAGAGGTGCTGATATATTCCCACATAGGCTCTCACAGGAAGGATTCTATCTCTGTTATTGAAGGTATTATTGACATATGGAGACAATATTAGTCAGCTCTGATCCCCATAAACATTTTCTAGCACCCCTTAAATTACTCATGGCCCTTAGAATTCCTTGAGCAGTAAGTGACTGGCTTCTCTACCTGCTCTCACCACAATCTGTCCTTGACAAAGTTGGTGAAATGTTACTGTAAAGGCTGCTCTTCCAGTTTGGGGGGGGGCTCTTAAGTATTTCCTAATTTGGAGCTGCCTAGTCATGGTTATAGTCACATAAACAAATTGAGTCAAACAGTCTATGTCTAGCATGTTCAGTGTTTCACAGGGCTAGTGAACAAGTACAAAATGGAAACAAATATGTTCAGGTCCCACAGGACAAAAGTCAACCTTGTGTGTCTTCCTCAGAAGTTCACCTTGTTCTGTTCAAAGATGCTTTCTCATTTGATGTTGAACTCTCCCAATTTCTCTAGACTGCCTGAAGAGTAAGCCCCAGTAACTCACTAATGTTTCTCTGGACAGTTGAGTCTACAAGTACATGCCTCAATCTTGGACATTTTTCTGTGGGTTCTGAGCTTTGGACTAAGATTCTTAAACTCCACAGAGAAGCAGCTTAACTGAGCTATCTGCCATCTCTGCTCTCTTCTTACTAAAATCACAGTTGCCATTGAAGCAAGGACTTTGAAGCATCGGAGTGTTTTTTGTCTCTCTAGTCAAGTCTTCTTTGTTTTAAAATAACAAGGAAAAAAATTGTCCTGAATTACCATGTATGCAATCCATAGATTAGGTCACAGAAAAATTAACTTCTGGAGGATATTTGGAAATATATAAACATATATTTTGTATTGTAC
Source organism: Typhlomys cinereus (assembly GCA_023101885.1). Taxonomy (NCBI): domain Eukaryota; kingdom Metazoa; phylum Chordata; class Mammalia; order Rodentia; family Platacanthomyidae; genus Typhlomys; species Typhlomys cinereus. The sequence continues at coordinate 2,888,174 of JALPQD010000235.1, read as the reverse complement.
TTTCAGAAATGCAATTTACATACAGATAAGAAGTTACCCTTTCATATGCACAGTCATGGAGATGAGAGCAAATTGTATGACTTAAAAATATCATTCTCAGGGGCCTCATGTTCCTTTTGTTTGTTCTTTTGACACCTCCTTGCAGTGGTGGATCTAACCTAAGAAATGATATATGATTCATGTACATTACATCATATGGTTTGCTGATGAATGGGAAAGATATTGGTTAAGGCGTAAAACATTTTCACTTTATTTCCACTGCTTTGCTCAAAGTTTTATGAATACTGATAGTTGGTTTATGCAGCTAAATACTTAAATGATTTCATATTTTTCTAAAGAATTAAATGACTTTTTTCTCTCTTGTAAAAGAAGGAAAGGCCTAAATTATAATGTCAGGGTAAAAGTAATGCTGGACAGTCTTTTACTATCTGTGGTTGCAAACAGAAAATGTATAAAGGTTTCTTTGAGCATAATAATTTTTGAAGATGTTCATGAGTAAATGTGAATCTTACACACATAAAATGTTTCTGTTCTACTAACCACTTTTCATAACAGTCAATGAGCTTCATTGCATTTGAGCATTTTATATAATAATAACTAAATAATACTTTGTTTTATGATGTCCACTAAGGTTATGAACTATTGTCAATTTTATGTAATTGAAATAATTTCACATTCCAAGAATTAAAGCTCTTATTCCAGGAATTTAAATTTCATGTATAGAACTTATTACCTAAAATCTGTCCTGGGTTTATAGTATCCACACTCTTCAATTAAATGATAGTACATTTTTATGCATTTTTTGCTCTTCCTTTTTCTTTCCTTTTCTTTCTTTCTTTCTTTCTTTCTTTCTTTCTTTCTTTCTTTCTTTCTTTCTTTCTTTCTTTCTTTCTTTCTTTCTTTCTTTCTTTCTTTCTTTCTTTCTTTCTTTCTTTCTTTCTTTCTTTCTTTCTTTTTTCTTTCTTTTTTGGTTTCTTTGTCCCATGATTGGTTTTGGAAATATGATTCTAAGGATTTATTAAGTATTATTTAAGTGATTTAAAATATAATTTCTCTCTGATTGTAGGTGTTCCTGAAAGGTTTAATAAGATTAGATCTTAAAACCCCTTAATTGCATGTTTTTGAATGTATTTCTACAGAGTCTGCTATATTTTCTGTAATTTCACTTTTAATCATGCTCAACATGCTCCACATAGGCATCATTTCAAACATGATGCCAAAATTGTTAACAGTTGTTACAAGTCATTTCTACTTGTTTCCTGATAAATTTTAGCCAGTTAGCAAAATATACTGATTTATTTCAAATATACTAGCTAAGATTTACTCAGTTGCTAATACAATGCCTGTTAAAAACCTCAGTATATCTGGTAAAGAGAAAACAGATTTATCATAAAATTGGCTGTGGTAATGGATTGAAGAAGAAAATCTAAATGCTTTACAAAGATTTCACCTGACACCTAAAGGTAAAATCATAAACTTAAAGCCAGATTAAGAACCATTTGTGTAGATTAATTTGAAAGGGACACTTGTTAAAAACAAAGCAGCAAGAATAAGATCAAATGAAGACTAAATACAGAGAAAACAAGACTCAAAGGAACCTGGAGAACTTTAGCTAATATCATACATACCATGATTCATTATCAATTTGTACCAACCACATAGTGGCCTTTGAAAAGTCATATGCAGGTAAAATTTTGAAACGAGTATTTAACTAATTCTGTACTGTTATAAGGTATGAGACTAACTCTCCATGTTACACTGTAGAAAAAGGTTCTTAGCTTCGGGGATTACAGTGAGAAAAACAGCCCCCATTTATCAGCTATGTCAGTATCTGCCACAGAAGCACAATCATCCAAGATGAAGTTACATCCTCCTAAGGGCAGTTTGGACTCCAAGGACAGGATGGCCTAGATATTTCATTCAACACAGAAAAACAGTCACGTACATTTCTCCCTCCAGAACTTTCTGTGAGTAAATCATATATATTTTCTTGTATCATGTATAGTTCAACTTCTTTCTTGGTACAATTCTACTCTCTCTTGATTCTGTTCAAAAATAACTGTCCCTCAGCAATAACGTATATATCAACTCATGTCTAGCATCTGAACGGAGGAAAACAACCTGTTCTTCTTTTGGACAGAGGATGGTAGGAGGCGAAGTATGCACGGGAGACTTATTGTGACATCCTTTATTAGAAATGGCACAAGTGGAAATACAGCACAGATATTGTTGAATAATATTAACAATTTTTAATGTAGAGGGAATTTGTAATAAATATTTTTATTTATACTTTAAAATTTTTTGAGGTTATTTTATTTCTTCCACTCATATAAAGTTGATAGGTACCCCATTTCCCTCCCTCCACCCTTCCCTATATCCCCTTTCTCCCTCCCCTTCTTTCCTTTTCCCTTCCCCCCTCCCTCCCCTTCTTCTAATGCCCCCTCCCCCCATTCCTGGAGCATCCTGTTGTGTGCATGTCAAACTTCCCTCTGGGTCCTCCTCTCTGATGAGGTGTAAGGACTCAGTAGCTTTGCCTAGAGCTCTTTTTTGTGTTCTCCTTTAGTATAGAACACTGTTGTGGCTGTTAATTGCTTGCCAGTTTAGAGGAAATCTTTACTCAAACTGTAATCTGGATTGAACACTTGGAAATCTTTAGCATGTCATCTTTTGGAAAATGAAGTTCTGTTTTTAGTAAAAATTCACTTATAATATGCCTTATGTCTTACACTAGTTTGATTTGTAAAAGACCAAAGTTGAATCTCCTTTTTATATTTAATTTCAAATTGGCTCCATTTATTTCATCACATGCTTTTAGAAATATGTGATTTAAATATGCTGTTTGCATTGACTTCCCAGTGGAATGAAATAATAGTAATTACTCTCTTTTATTAACAATAAATGAGTGACTAAATTATTTTATAGCATGATCTAGCAATATGATATAAATTTACAAGCAGTCTCTCAGAAGCCTATAAGATGATTGCTTTACATGACCCATATTTCTGGTAGTATGTGCCCTTGTATAAACTTGGTGTCAATGGTATATCGCTCAGAAATAGACTTTTTAAAAATTTTTCTACTTTTACAAGCATATTGGGTATCCATCCTAGGTTCCCTCCGTTCCACTTCCCTCACCGTTCTCTCCCACTCCCTCCCACCCTTCTGCCTGTGTGCTCTTATGGACCCCATAGTTCACTTTTACCTGTCTATGCTTACTCCTGTGGGTGTTCCGGACTCCATGTCATATCAAGTTACCTCTCTTCAGGCCACCCCAGTAACATGTGCATTTTCCTCCATTCATCCAGCTTTAGACCCAAAGGTTCTTTCTTGAAATCAGTGAGTGGCAAGAAAAACATAAACTGTGCCTGAATATCAAAAGTGATGAAATAATGAATATGATGTTACAGAAGAGCAACATGGTAAAAGGTAGATGGTGAAATCTCTGTATTTAACAAAATATTCTTGGTCATTTAGGGAGGTGGAGAGGAGAAGGTGAGGTTGATATTGTTTGATATGAGGGTGATATGAGAGATTTAAACCTTCCTGGTTTAAAAACTGAAAAACACACTTAGTAACTCAATTTCTTGAGAACTTTCTAAGAGCAAGAAATCAGAATCTTCAGGAAATAATCGCCTAAATCTTTAAAGCCTTTCAAACAATATGCAATTAGTCTCATGTTACAGTCAACTGTATTGAGTTTAAACAGATTGAAGCTTCTTTTCCAGCAAGGATCAGCATAGAGATTTGCAATCATAACAATAAAGCTTATGAATGACCAAATAGCTGGTTTTTGAAGCTCCTTCGCTTTGACTTTCAGACAAAGGTTAAGTGGTGTGGCATATCCTTTATTCCTTTTTGTTTAATGGGGTCTTGGTATCATGTATCATTTCTTAGGCTACACGCACCTCTGCAAGCAGGTGTCAGAAGAACAAACGAAAAGGAACTAAGTAAAATTATGTTGTGTGTGGAATTCACTTCAAGATCTTTCTCTGAAGGAAGAAAATCTGAGCTCAAATGCAGGTGTGAGGGCATGCCGACCTGCTTGATGAAGCGCCGTTCTTAATTAAGAGTGCTGAGGGAGCGGTTAAGCCACAGGCCAGTTGGAACCCTGTCTGAACAGGTGCAGAAGCAGATCGCTGAAAATGAGCAGTATTCATTTCAGAAATTTCTGATTACTCTGGATGTCGGTCCTTTCCAAAGCAGTCGCTCTGATCCTCACTGCTCATTCTGCTCTGGTTTGCCACAGACGGGAACATGGCAACAAAGAAGGTCTTAGGTTGGACCCTATGTCATTTCATTTGTTACTCTAGATTACATCTTGGGATGATAAAAGACGTTTTCATCAACACACTTGCTCCCATGTACCACTGCAATCTTTCTTTGAATAATTCACTTCTCAAGGATGACAGGGTCAGTGTCTAAAAGTAAATTAAAGTTGCCATTGGCTTCCTCACTTTTAAAACAAATCTCAACGTCCAGGTCAACACATCATTCTGAATCAGGAAATTTGAGTCCTCATAGAAGCCTCAGAATGCTGGTTTCACAGAAAAGAATAAAGTTTCTCTGATGTCAATGATGCTCTCTGACTCTTAGTGTCTTAAAATAGGGTATTATTCATCCTATTTCCTGCTCATGATCTTACCAGTGATAAGGATTCTTTCAAACTCATCAGACACTGCAATGAGAAGAGAGAGGAAATAAATTCTGCCAAGGAGCTTTATAACCCATTGCATGCCTCAAATACTTCACAAAATGAAACTGCTTCTGGATGGGTTTGAAACAATTTAGCAGGGGAAGGCGTGCATGAGCTGTGCAAATTCTTTAAGCAAGTACTGCAAGCCAGACCCCACTACGTCCTGCATAATAATTGCTTGTGGACAGTAACAACTTCACACATTTACATGGATTTCATTACACCAGCACTCACTCAGTCCTTGATGTGAAAATATATCCTGAAATGCATTTGACAAACACACACACACACACACACACACACACACACACACACACACACATACTCATCAAAGAAAGAATGGTGAAATAAGTAGAAAAAGAAAAAAACAACCTAATGAACTTGAATTTGTTGTTGAGAATTTTCACTTTTTATTTACAAACGAAATGGGTCTATGTCTTTCCCTGACTTTCTCCCACCCAGCCCTCTCCCACCCTCCCATCCTTCATCAATCACACCCTTCCTGTCCCTCTGCTCATGTGTATCACAGGACTCTCTGGGGATGCCTGTGTTGGTCAGAGCCAGGTTTCTGTTGATCTTTATGTGACTCTTTAGTGAGCAAAATCACAAGTGGGGAGGTTCCTCTTCCCTTGTCCATCACCTGCCCCAGAAACCCTCTGTGAAAGCAGTTGTATCTTCTGAGATCTCATTTAGGCCTTGGGACAATGTTGATAGTCATGCATTGTGAAGATCTGGTGTTAGTTCTCATCACAGATGCCCTATGGTGGCTGCAGTCTGTTGGTCGGAAGTACCCGACTCACCTTTAGGCCCCTTTAGGTGTTACTGCATCCTCTTCTGAAAGGTTCCCTGAGCCTTCATGTGGGATAAGATTTAGATGGATTGATTAAGGCTAAGTATTCCAGGTTTTCTGATATTCTGCATTATGATCAGATAGGTTTTTCTGCCTCATTAGACTTGCATTGCAATAGGGTACATCTTGTTGAGCTCTGAGACCTTTTCTTATGTGAGGCTTAAAAAAGGAGTGTGTTGGGCTGGAGAGGTGGCTCAGGGGTTAAGCTTCTGCCTTGCAGGCAGAAGGTCCTGAGTTCGGATCCCAGATCCCACGTATAGACGCCAGGCGGAAGCAGGGGCGGCCTGTGTTTCTGGTCCTGGCAGGGCGGAGCCTGTGAATCCCGGGGCAGAAGGAGGTGGAGGCGTCCATGTTGGTTCCCGATTCGTCCGTGGTTCTACACACACACATACACACATGCACACGCACATACATACACACACACGCACAATTGAATAAATAATAATAAAAAAAAATAAAAAAGGAGTGTGTTATCAATCTTTGTAGTTAACACTAAGATATTGGTTCCTGTCTATTTACTATTCTTCTACTGTTATTTGAATAGGTTTATAGAATTAGGCATGATTTCCCTAACATTAAGAGGTTTAGACCCTTCCAGAGAGGAATTGCTTGTCCATAGGTCTTACATACCTCTGTTGCTCCCTTACATTTGTCTTACTAGAGTTATAGTAGATTATAGCATAAGCAGCTGGCTTAGTTCCTTGATATCCCTGCCCCCCCAACCCCAAGACACTGCCTCTTTTTTTTTCTACCCATACCCCATGTTAAGACCTTCATCTTACTTCCCTACCCTTATGGGCTTTTTTTCCATGGTGTCCTTATCATCCAATTATCTGTGTTCCCTTGTCTCCATTCCCTTGGAGTCTTCTTTGCAGTTTGGGGGTGTTATCAAAATTTATCCTTTACATTTCATTTTGGGGGTTTAGTACTAACATTCATTTATAAGGGAGATCATGTAACATCTGCCTTTCTGTATCTGGGATACTTCACTCAGAATAGTTTATTCCAACTCCATCCATTTACCAATAAAGTTCATTAGTTCATTTTTCTTGATAGTTGCATAGTATTTCATTGCTTATAAGTACTGCACTTTCATTATCTGTTTATCTACTATTGGGCATCTAGGCCAACTCCATGTGTTCTGTTACTGTGAATAGAGCTGCAATGAGCATGGGTGTACACATGTCTCTATAGCATGTGTGAGAGGCTCCCAGGAAATCCCCCCTCCTTGGATTTATCAGGGATTAAAAAAGACACACTCAAACCAGCACATAATGTACACAGGGAATTTATTAGCAAGCAAGCAGGATGCCTGCTTCTGAATCAGACAGAAGGAGCAATGAAATCTAACATGGGGGGATTATAGGGCAAGGGCATGTGACTTGAAAAGTACTGGGTGAAAAGTTTATCTTTGTTGCAAGTGGACTCTGGGCTGTGACGAATCCTTGGGAAAATCCTTGGGAGTTGCCTTGTTTAGGCAGATGGGGGACTGTCCTTAGCAGGATGGAGGATAGGTTGCCTATTTGGAGGGCTGGGGATTGTGAAGAGTACTTTTTCTGGGGGGCAGCTTGAGCCGTTTTGTGTTTTAACAAACATGCTTAACAGTGAGATGTAGAATTCTTTGGAAATGTTCCCAGGAGTGATATAGCTGGGTCTTATGGCATTTCAATTTTTAACTTTTTTAGGAACCTCCATACTGATCTCCAAAGTGGTTATCCAAGTTTGCATTCCTACCAGTAATATATGAAGGCTCCTTTCCTACATCCTTGCCAGCATTTGTTGTTATTTGTTCTTTGAATTTTAGCCATTTTGAGTGTGATGAGATGATATCTCAGGGAGGTTTGGATTTGGATTTCTCTCCTGGCTAGGTAGGTGGAACATTTTTAAAGATAATTTTTAGACATTTTAATTTTATTCTAAAAAAGGTTCTTTTAAAATTCGAGGCACATTTTTAATTGGGTTGTTTACCATCTTGTTATTTTAAGTTTTTTAGTTCCTTTGTGTACTCTGGATATTAGTCCTTTATCAAATATGTGGTTAGTGATGATTTTCTCCCATTCCAAGGGTTGCTTTTAGCTAGATTAACAATATCTTTTAATGAGCAGAAGCACATAATAGCATGAAATCTCACTTGTTGAGTGTTGTGGATTTGATCTTTAACATAATCTGATTGGAAAGATCTTTGCATAGTATTCCAGTATAGCTGGGTTAAATTATCAGTTGAAGACTAAAGTTTTGGACAAGCCTATGAGGGATTATCTAGTTAGGACAGATGCTGAGCAAGTCTGTGGAAGATTACCTAATATGTGAGGAACCAGACCATGAAGAGTCACAACATTCCCTGGGTGTGTTGGTAAGACAGAGATGATCGAGTAGTTTGACATGCAGCATGCTATCAAGAGAGAAATGCGTGTCCCTTTCTCAGCGAGTCCTCTGGATGCAGTGTCACCATCTCAAAGGTATTCTAATAGTACAAACTCTGTTACGGACTGTCACTGAGAATGACAAGCACAAATAAATCCCTTATTCTCATAAGGTACTGTGGTCATGCACTCATTGAAGAACATGAAAAGCAGCTAAAAATATAGATTTTTATTTCAATATCAGCAAATTCTAAACCTTCAACAATTAAAGAAGTATTATTGAAAATTATTCTGACAAGCAAATTTTTTATGGATTGCCATGTCTCAAGGCAAAACATACCTATAGAACTGTCCAAATATATCCTGAAGTGCTGATTATTGATAGAAGTATGCCAGAAAGTTTATAAATTTCTCTCTATGAATCACATTATGAAAACCTAAGCAGGGGGCTGGAGAGGTGGCTCAGGGGTTAAGCCTCTGCCTTGCAGGCGGAAGGTCCAGAGTTCGGATCCCAGATCCCACGTATAGATGCCGGGCGGAAGCAGGGGAGGAGCCTATGAATTCCGGGGCAGAAGGAGGTAGAGGCGTCCATGGTGATTCACGAATTTGTCCGTGGTTCTACCTACACACACACACACACACACACACACACACACTCACGCGCTTGCGCGCCTGCACGCACATACATACGCACATGCGCACAGTTGAATAAATAATAATAAAAGAATAAAAAGAAAAGCTAAGCAGAATGGCATGGTCCAATGTGGGTTATGTCAATAAGTCTGTGTTGTATCTTGAAATCAGACTCAATTAAGCTTAAATTTACTATTGAGACACAGTGGAACATGAGCCAGAAAATATAACTCTCAGCTCCAGTCTTGGCTGTAATACAAAACTTATAAAGCATTGTGTTGGTTGCTTCTGCAGAATACATTTTATATGACTTTGGCTTTCCTTTAGTGTTATTTTACCTTTTCTCCATCCTATTGTACCATCGTTTTAGTTTCAATTGCTGGTCTTCAGTGTTCTGGCTCTGCTCTTTAAAAATAAATGACCAAGACTATTTGGCAAACTTATGAATGCTTTCACATCTCTGAATATAGCCATGTGGCAGGACAAATGCGATGATTTTTTCCAAGAGCTAGAGCTAATTAAGCTTCTTAAATTTGTAAATTTGTAAATATATATTTCTTTCCTCCACTTGGAGAGATTGGGGACAACATTTCTTTAAATAAATACCTATTCCTCTCTCTTTGCTCCATGTCTCCTTCTGATTCTCTTACTGTTCCTTCTCTTTCATTAATTCTCTCTCACTCTCACTCTCATTCCTTCTCTCTCTCTCTCTTTCTAACTCTGTCAATTATTTTCTTTTTCTCTCTTCTTGCTGTGGAATTCCATTAATACTCATGGGACCACTTGATAACTACAAATGAGATTTTTCTGTATCTCTGAAATTTTTTAGCTTTTTATAATAATTGAGCTACTGGAATAGCTATTTCAATTATGTTTTCTAGTGTACTTCTATGGTGCCTGATTTGTTGTAAAAATTCTCTGGAAACTTTTAAAGTTTAATTACTGTATTTATCAGTTTCAGAATTTCCAGTTGTTTATTTTTAATTCATGATTCTTATAGGGGTTTGCACATGTACTCATTTAATTTTCGCATCTTATTAGCCAACTCTAATCCCCCATTTTTCATACCTCAAGCTTTCTTCTTCCCCACTTATCTCCCTTGTGCTTCTATTCTTCAGGTTTAAAAGTTCTGTTCTCTGGGTTTAAAAGTTATGTCATGTATCATAACTACATTGACATGTCTGGCATTTGTTGGATCAAGAACAATGTGCCAGTAGGCATATATCTAGGGAATTGATCCCCGTCTCTCTTGTCCAAAGGTAATCTTCTTTTGTGTTTGAGGGAGGGAATGTTTCCTAAGGAATTTTCTTCCATGATGCAAAGTATATAAACCAAATCTTGTGGACTGATAGCTAAGGAGCACAACCAGGTAGTTTATTTTTTTTTCTTACAATGTCCATTTTTCTGTAGATATCCATGTTTGTAAAGAATCATTTTGTTTTGTTTTGTTTTTTCACTTGGGTTTTCTTTGCTCTCATTGATCATCTTTATTACTTTTTTAGCACTACCTAGACCTCCTTTACTTTGGGCCATTTCTGGAATTTTATTTTCTTTATTTCATCTGGAAATGTTTCCTTTTAATGCGTTTCTAGATGTGGAATTTTCTGATATGTGGTATTTCTGAGATTTGGAAAAAAAATTCTAGTTTCCTATTTTTATGTCTCAGCTTCTTATAGGAGCAGATTTTGTCAGTCAGCCACCCAAGAGATTTATGTCCTCTCAAAACTTCACAGATAACCATACCTTGTACCCCTTGATCTTTGAATGAAGACATATGACTGTGCCGAATAAGGATATTTTCCTGATTTCAGAGGCTTTGGAAGATTACACTAGTCAAGCCACTGATAATGCAAGACAAAAAATAAAGTCTCAGAGCCCCAGGCATCCAGAATATTGGTTACCTAAGACACTTCCGTCTTCAAAGGAAAGAGACCTAATGGAGAAATTTTACTTAGGTTGCACTGAGTAAAGAAGGATACAAACATATGTGCCGAACATTATTACTAGTCTAGATATTAGGCCATATGACCTGATTGGTTTCACAATGGCCTGCATGTTCTGGAGCTTACAGTCTTTCTAACTACCCATAGAAATATTCTGGATATTTATTTCATCTTTTAATCCAGAAAGTGAAGCCTTTAGCATTTAATTCCATCATTTGGTTGACAATGTGATGGAATATTTTAATTATATGTTCACTTAACACTATTTTAGCTTTTTTTAAATGTTTGAAATGTAATAATAACTTCCTATTATTCATAATTCATTGGAATATATGATAACACTACAAGACACTGAAATTCTGGGCACTAAACAGGTCATCTAAATATAATCATTAAACTTTCAAAAATCTGTTCAATTATGAATTTTTTTCCTGAATGTGTTTTAGTTATTTAGTCATGAGTGACTATCTTATTTCACAACTATTTCAAATTCATTTGTTAAGTTTCCCCTAAATATTTTTATGATTTAAATTGATTGACACAATTTGTTGATTATTAAGCTTATTGAAATGCAATGAGGATTTAATCAAAAACTATAACCAACAGAAAGTTTATCAAGTGGCAATTTGGGTCATCATTTATTTGTGCTACCATGAGAATCACACAAATGTAAAATCTTATTTTCTTCTTATTTATTCTTATTACTCTTGGTATTTTCAATCCACTGAAAGAAGCAAAATTCCATTTTCAAATATACCTCGATTTCACTTTCAGTCTTATGAAACTGTTTTTAGGCATGGTGATGTTTCTTTCAGCTTTACTGGTCATTCTATGTTCTTTCCAAGGATGGTTCTATTTTAGTTGGTTTTTCTGTGATTTCTGGTTTTGTGGTGCTGGGAGAGGACCTAAAGTCATCAAGCAAGGCAAACACTCTCCACTGAGCCACATTGCCAGCCCCTGTAGTATATGGTATAAATAGGTTGAGTTTAGAAACACATACAATTGTAAGTAGTCTGAACAAGGATGGGATTTATATTCTTCATTTTAATTGAGTTTTTGATAGATAAATAAATAAATAAATCATAAATAAATAAAAATAAAATACCATGGATAAGAGCAGCTATATATCTCTTGAGTAGATATTGACAAATCCAAAATATATAATTCTGGCATCACAGTTATCAGAGAATAAAGTATTATATTGAATATAAACATGCTGCATTACAAAATAATTGCTATTATTTTACTTAGTTGCAATATATAAAATTAAAAATAAATTATTATTTCAAATGTAAATGAACATTTAGCATTTTTTCTTGACTTATTTTATATTTTCTCATTATTGAGCTTTTGTTGCATTCTACTTTACTTATTTACGCATGCCTCAAGGAAATTTATTTAATTTTTTATTGAAATAGTCAGTCATGTACAGGAGTACAATGCTGTAAAAAATATCCCATCCATTCCTGTTTGCAAGACCAACTTGTTTTTCATGATTCTTCTTAACATTTTTCCAATAAATACTGCAAGGGATGTGTTTAGATGTTAAAGATTCAAAGAAATTCTTACTATCACTATTAAATTTTCAATTTACAAAAAATGTTTACTATTATTAAGTTAGCAGCACATATACAATTACCTTAGTTGCCTTGTATGTACTTTGTAAATAAGCGTCATTTTTTAAATCAGGAAGAACTCATGCTATGTTAATTATCATGTTTTCCTGATATCTCCTCACGGGCCCTTTTAATTTGAAAAGGGGCTCTCCTCCTTTCTTTGTTTACCTTTGTGATGTTCACATTTAACAAAACCAGATTTTGTGTCTTGCAGACTTAATATAATCTAAATATCACGGCCTGTTTTCCCATAATATCATCGAACATATTTTTCTGATTGTTAACTTGCGGGAAAGTAATAGTTTGATCTGCAGTCTTGATTTGGTCCAGCATGAATACACATACACTTTGGGAAGAGAGGAAGATACAGCACATCACAAATGTAATCTGATCTCCCATCAGGAAGCACATGATGACCACTTATCTTCTCAAGTGTTGCTGGAAACTACCTTATTTCCTGGGTTCCTTATTAATGCAAACTTTTAAAAAGATCATTTTTCAAGAAATCTGTACCTTATGCACTACTATAATACACTTTAAATTTTTTTAATTAATTAATTTATTTAATTCCACTCATAAAAACTTAATAGGTACACCGGTTCCCTCCCTCCCTCCACCCTTCCCTGGACCCCCTAGCTCCCTCCCCCCTTTCCCTCTCCCTTTCCTCCCCTCCCTCCCTATCTCCCAGTGCCTCCTCCCCCCATCCCTGGAGTGTCCTTTAATGTGTATGTCAAACTTGCCTCTAGATCCTCCACTCTGATGAGGTGTAAGGACTCAGTGGCAATTCCTAGAGCTCTTTCTTGTGTTCCCCTTAAGTATAGGAACACTATTGTGGCTGATAATTTTTAGCTTCTAAGGATTCAAGTGCCTTTAGTCCATGCTAGAATTTGAGTGTTGGTCATTGCACAGGTCATGCAGAGTCCTATTATGATTGCTTTGGACCTAACTTGTGTGGAGTATCTTGCATATCATGACTCCTTTCCATCCTTGTGCTCTTACAATCTTACCGCCCCCTCCTGCAAATTTTCCTGAGCTTCAGGATGGGGAGAGATTAGGCTGTCCTGGTTCCAGGTGGTTGATATAGAGTCTCTGATGTTCTGAATTATGGTTTGTTGATTTTTTTTCAGTTTTGCTGCTCCTGCAATGCCCTTTGCTCCATCCTGATGGGTATTGGATATCAACACATGGCCAGAGATAAAAAGCTGATAAACTACAGTCTTGTTATAAGAGTATATTCAGCCCTTTACACCCCACCCCGCTCCACCGGTGGGGACCCGCACACGCATGGTCCAGCCGGGCCTCACCCCGCGTCCTAGGTAAGTCAACGCCCCGCGCACCGCCCACCAGGACCCCAGGTCAGCCCCACAGGGACCCGGCTCTGACTCCCACCATCCAGCTGGAGCCCCGAGCGGGGCCAAGGGAAGAAGAGGACCACCCCCTGCTCGCCCGGGCCCCCTCCCAGCTGCCCTCGGGTTAAATAGCTCCACGCCGACGCCCCCATCCTCCCTTTACCCCACCCCCTCCGGCAGTCGGGACGCGCAGGCGGTCCAGCCGGGCCTCACCCCGCACCCTAGGTAAGTCTCCGTCCCCGCCCGCCCACCAGGACCCCAGGCCAAATAATTCAGTTTAGTGAAATTGAGAGATCTTAAGACTTAAAATGACAATGCCAAAGTAAAAGTACAAATCCATGAGAAGCAACACTCAAGTAAACAAATTTCCCACTGAAGAAATTAATCCCATAATATTAGACTCCAACCAGAACAAACCCGCGGAAAAAGGCCAAGAAAGCCTGACCCAGGATAAAGACTTTCAAAATATGATCATTACCATGTTCAATACTATGAAAGAAGAAATCCGGGAGGAATTACATAATCGAATCAATCGCTTTGAAGAGGAACACAACAGACATATGGAGGAGTTGAGAAAAACAGTGCAAGAAACAAAAAGTGGCATAGAGCAGTTAAAACAAACTTAAGCAGAGTTTAAAACTGAGCTAAAAGACAAGTTATCTTCAACCCAGAACGCCACAGAGAGTCTTATCAACAGAACTAACTAAGCAGAAAACAGAATTTCAGACCTTGAAGATAAAGTGGGAGTACTAACCAGCTCAATGGAAGAGGTGGTTAAAGCCAAAAAGATACTTGAGAGAAATATCCAAGAGATATGGGACACCCTGAAAAAGCCTAACATGCGTATTCATGGAATACCAGAGCAAGAATCTCAAAATAACACCCCTGAGGAAATTTGTCAAACGATCATCAAGGAAAACTTTCCTCATCTAAAAAAAGAGAGGCCCATTCATATACAAGAGGCATTCCGCACCCCAAACAGATATGACCAAAACAGAAGCAAGCCACATTCAAGATAAAGAACTGGTGCTGAGAGCTTCAAGGGAGAAAAAACAAGTCACTTTTAAAGGTAAACCTATTAAAATAACAAATGACTTCTCAGTCGAAACAGTAAAAGCAAGAAGAGCTTGGAGAGACATACTTCAAGTATTGAATGAGCAAAAATGTCAACCCAGGCTGATTTACCCTGCAAAACTATCAGTCATGATCGAGGGAGAAAGAAAAATTTTCCAGCACAAAGACAACTTTAAGGGATACATGTCCACCAAACCAAGCCTTCAAAAACTGCTAGAAATGATACTCAAGCGTGAAGAAAAAAACAGGCATATCCAGGAGAACAGAAGGCAAGTATAACATCATTAAAAACGAAGCAATATACTTATAAAAGCTACTAAACATAATAAATGTCTGGAATTAACAATAGTTTCTCCATTATAACACTAAATGTTAATGGAATTAATTCACTGATCAAGAGACACAGATTACAAACTTTGATTAAAAATCACAATCCATCAATCTGCTGCCTGCAGGAAACCCATCTCACCACAAAAGATAGGCACGCTCTAACAATAAAAGGCTGGTCAACAATTCTACAAGCAAATGGAAGCAGAAAACAGGCAGGGGTAGCCATTATGCTATCAGATAAAGTGGACTTCAAACCAAAGAAAATTATAAGAGACACAGATGAATACTACATTTTAGTCACAGGTACAATTCACCAGGAAGACTTCACAATACTGAACATATATGCACCCAATACGGGCCCCTCCACATTCATTAAGAAAACCCTACAGCGTCTAAAGCAAGAAATCAACCCCCAAACGATAGTTCTTGGGGACTTCAACACCACCCTCTCAACATGGGATAGATCAACAGGTCAAAAGCTTAACAGAGACACTTTGGAGCTTAATCAAACCTTGAAAGAAATGGACCTTACAGATCTCTATCGAACTTTTCACCCACGCACCAAAGAATACACATTTTTCTCAGCAGCACACGGAACTTTCTCCAAAATAGATCACATATTGGGCCACAAAATGAAACTACACATATACAAGAAAGTTGAAATTCTAACCTGTGCCCTATCAGACCACCATGGCCTAAAGCTGGACATCCACAACACATCAAACAAGAGAAAATACACTAACTCCTGGAAACTTAACAATATGATGCTGAATGAGAACTGGATTCAGGAAGAAATTAAAAAGGAAATTCAAGATTTCCTGAAAGTGAATGATAACGAAAATACATCTTACCAAAATCTCTGGGACACAATGAAAGCTGTTCTAAGAGGTAAGTTCATAGCTCTTAATGCCTACATCAAAAAAATGGAAACATCAGAAATAAACAACTTAACAATGCAGCTTAAAGCTTTAGAGAAACTAGAGCAATCTGATCCCAAAAGTAGTAGAAGAGAGGAGATTAGCAAAATAAGGGGAGAAATATCTGAAATAGACATTAAGAAAACGATAGAAAAAATCAACCAGTCAAAAAGGTGGTTCTTTGAAAAAATCAATAAGATTGATACACCCCTAGCTAAATTAACCAAAAGCAAAAGAGAGAAAACCCAAATTACCAAAATTAGAAATGAACATGGAGTTATCACTGATACCCAAGAAATCCAGAGAATTTTAACATCATATTTCAAAAACTTATACTCTGTGAAGTTTGACAACACAAAAGAGATGGATGAATTTCTAAGTAAACACAAGCTACCTAAATTGAATCAGGAAGTTGTGAATTATTTATAATTATTATTATTAATAATAATATAATAATAATATAATTATTATTTTCCTATAACATATAAGGAAATTGCGGAAGTAATCTCGAATCTTCCCACCAAGAAATGTCCTGGACCAGATGGATTCATCACATATTTCTACCAGACATTTAAGGAGTTAATAACACCAATATTCCTTAAACTGTTTCATCAAATAGCAAAGGAAGGAACACTATCAAATTCCTTCTATGAAGCTAATATCGTTTTAATCCCAGAACCTAATTAAGATTCACTTAAAAAAGAATACTATAGGCCAATCTCCCTGATGAACACAGACGCAAAGATTCTCAACAAAGTCTTAGCAAATCGGATTCAAAAACATATTAAAAAGATCATTTACGGGGACCAAGTAGGCTTCATCCCCGGCACACAAGGTTGGTTCAACATACGCAAATCAATAAATGTAATTCATCATGTAAACCAGTCCAAAGTCCAAGACCACATGATACTCTCGATAGATGCAGAACAAGCTTTTGCCAAGATCCAACAGCCTTTTATGATCAAAACGCTAGAGACAGTAGGAATGGAAGGAACCTTTATCACTATAATAAAAGCTATATACAACAAGCCCACAGCAAGGATTATGCTCAATGGGGAACAATTGGAATCATTCCCACTTCGATCAGGAACTAGACAAGGCTGTCCACTCTCACCACTTCTATTCAGTATTGTTCTTGAAGTCTTAGCTGAAGCCATAAGACAAGAAAGGGACATAAGAGGGATTCAAATCAGCAAGGAAGAAGTCAAGCTATCCCTATTTGCAGATGACATGATCTTATACCTGAGTGATCCCAAAAACTCCACCAGGAAGCTCCTGGAACTAATTGAGAAGTTCAGCATGGTGGCAGGATACAAAATAAATGTGCAAAAATCAGAGGCCTTCCTATATGCCCAGAATGAAAGAAGTGAAAAACCCTTGAGAGAAACAATCCCATTTACTATAGCCCCTAAAAAAATGAAATACCTTGGTATAAACCTAACTAAGGAGGTAAAAGACCTTTACAATGAAAACTTTAAAACCCTAAAGAAAGAAATAGCAGAAGACACCAGAAGGTGGAAAGACCTCCCTTGTTCCTGGATTGGCAGAATCAACATCGTAAAAATGACCATCCTACCAAGGGCAATATACAGATTCAATGCTATACCAATCAAAATCCCAAAGCAATTCTTCAAAGAAGTTGACGAAACAATCTCAAAGTTCATATGGAGGCACAAAAGACCCAGGATAGCAAAAACAATCCTGAGTATCAAAAAAACACAGCTGGAGGTATTGCCATACCAAACCTTAGTCTATACTACAAATCCATAGTTATATAAACTGCCTGGTACTGGCTACAAAATAGACACCCAGATCAATGGATAAGGATTGAAGACCCAGATATAAGCCCACAAAGTTACAGCCATTTGGTCTTTGACAAAGGGGCCCAAAGAATCCAATGGAAAAAGAACAGCATCTTCAACAAATGGTGCTGGCAAAACTGGATCTCCACATGGAGAAGATTAAAGCTGGACCCGTACTTGTCACCATATACAAGACTTAATTCCAAATGGATCAAGGACCTTGATATCAGGCCAGAGACTATAAAAACCATAGTTGAAAGGATAGGGAACTCCCTTGAGCTGATTGGGCTAGGCCAACAGTTCCTAAACAGACATCCAATGGCACAGTCACTGCTACCAACTCTCAACAGTTGGGATCTTGTGAAATTAAAGAGCTTCTGTTCAGATTAAGAGATTATAAAGAGAGCTCAAAGGCAACCCACAGAATGGGAGAAAATCTTCACTAACCACACATCTGATAGAACTCTGCTGTCCAGAGTGCACAAAGAACTCGAAAACTAAACACCAAGGAAACCAATGGCCCAATTAAAAAATGGGCCCTGGAACTTAAAAGAAACTTTACCAGGGATGAAATTTAAATGTCTAACAAATATCTGAAAAAATGCTCCACTTCCTTAGCCATCAGGGAAATGCAAATCAAAACTTCCCTGAGATATCATCTCACCCCGGTCAGGATGGCAAAAATCCACAATACAAACAACACCAAATGTTGAAAGGATGTGGAGAGAGGGGAACTCTCCTACATTGCTGGTGGAAATGCAGGCTCATACAGCCACTCTGGCGAGCCGTCTGGAGATTCTTAAAGAAATTAATGATTGAAATGCCATATGACCCTGCTATTCCACTTTTGGGAATAATCCCCTATACAGCAGAGGATCACCTCGAGAGCACAAGCACGACCATGTTCATAGCAGCACTGTTTACAATAGTAAAGTCATGGAATCAGTCCAAATGTCCAACAGTTGACGAGTGGATAAGGAAACAGTGGTACATCTATACAATGGAGTACTACTCAGCCATCAAAAATGATGAATTACTGGAATTTGCCAGGAAATGTATGTCATTAGAAACAATTATATTAAGTGAAGTATCGCAGATCCAGAAAATTAAGTGCCGTATGTACTCTCTAATAGGTGGCTCCTAGTACCAAACTAGAGACAGTAATTCCAAGGATTATGAACAGGAGGGATGGGGTAGGAGGGCCACATCTGAAACAAGGAGAGAAGGGACCATGTTACAGCAGGGAAAATAGGCCTCTACCAAGGACCCAAATAAGTAATGAGACATCTGATTAAGTTCACAGACTTTTGTTCCTGATCATTTACTACTGAGGAGGTGTGATCTCACCAGAAGAGGAGGGCATATAGTCTGGCAGATAAAAAGTAACCATTTTGCAAATGGGGGATAGACCCCTCCCTTACTGTGGTTTCCCACTTTTATTACATCTACCTTTGAATGTGCTTTTATCACAAGACTCTAACAGCTTTTTGTCTCTGGCCAGGGGGTAACATACAATGCCCACCCGGATGGAGTGAAGGGAATTGCAGGAGCAGCAAAATTGCAAAAGAAAATCAACAAACCACAATCAAGAACTTCAGAGACTCTATATCAACCACCTAGAACTAGGCCAGCTTAGTCTCTCCCCATCTTGAAGCTCAGGGAAATTTGCGGAAGAGGGGGCGGTAAGAGTGTAAGAGCAAAAGGATGGGAGGAGCAATGATATGTAAGATACTCTATACTAGTTAGGGCTGAAGCAATCATAATTGGACTTTGCATGCCCTGTGCATTGTCCAACACACTGTTGACCTCACAAAGTCTAGCATCTGCTAAAGGCACCAAGATCCTTGGAGGCAAAGGATTGGCGGCCACAGCAGTGTTCCTACACCTAAGGGGAATACGGGAAAGGGTTCAGGGAAAGGCCACTGGGTCCTTGTACGTCATCAGATAGGAGGGCCCAGAGGAAAATTAGACATGCACAAGAAAGGACTCTTTGGGAATTGGGGTGGGAGGCACTGGGGGATGGGGAGGGAGAGAGGTGGGGAGGGGGAAAAGGGGGTACGGGGGGAGGAGGAGGGGGGAAGGGAACTGATGTACCTAATAAGTTTGTATGAGCTGAAATAAAAAAAAAAGAGTATATTCAAAGGTAGATGGAATAAAAGTAGCAGACTTCCTTGAGGCAGGGGCAGTCTCCCATTTGCACAATGGTTACTTTCTATCTGCCAGACTGTATGCCCTCCCCTTCTGGTGAGATCATACGCCATCCGTTGCAAATGATCAGGAAGGAAAGTCTGTGAACTTAACCAGATGTCTCATTATTACTTGCAGTCCTTGATGGTGGCCTATTTTCTCTACTGCAACATGATCCCCCCTCTCTCTTTGTTGCAGGTGTGGCCCTCCTTCCCCTTCCCTGCTGGTAATAATCTTTGCAATTACTGTATTACAGAGATTTAACTTTGAGTGTGTCTCTAAATGTGTTTGGTACTAGGATCAGCCTTTTAGGGAGTACAAACATTGCTTAATTTTCTGTGTCTGGGATACTTCACTCAATATAATTGTTTCTAATTCCATCCATTTCCTGGCAAATTCCATTAAGACATCATTTTGATGGCTGAGTAGTATTCCCTAATATAAATATACCACATTTTCTTAATCCACTCGTCAACTGTTGGACATTTGGGTAGATTCCATGACTTTGCTATTGTAAACAGTTTTGCTGTGAATATGGTCATGCTTGTGCTATCGAGGTGAATTTTTGCTATTTGGGGGGTTATTCCCAAAATTGGAATAGCAGGGTCATATGGCATTTCAATCTTTAACTTCCTTAAGAATCACCAGACAGCTCACCAGAGTGGTTGTATGAGCCTGAATTCCCGCCAGAAATGTAGAAGAGTTCCCCCTCTCTCTACATCCTCTCCAGCTTTGTTGTTGTTTGTATTGTGGATTTTTGCCATCCTGACCGGGGTGAGATGATATCTCAGGGAAGTTTTGATTTGCATTTCCCTAATGACTAAGAAAGTGGAGCATTTTTAAAGATATTTGTTGGACATTTTAATTTCATCCCTGGTAGTTTCTTTTAAGCTCCAAGGCCCATTTTTTAATTGGCCCATTTGTTTCCTTGATGTTTAGTTTTCTAAGTTCTTTGTGTATTCTGGATAATAGAGCTCTATCAGATATGTGGTTAGTGAAGATTTTCTCCCATTCTGTGGGTTGCCTTTGTGCTCAAGTTACAATCTCTTTATCTGAACAGAAGCTCTTTAATTTCACATATCCCATCTGTTTAGTGTTAGTTGTAGTAACTGTGCTATTGGATGTCCATGTAGGAACTGTTGGCCTAGCCCAATCAGCTTGAGGGAGTTCTCTATACTTTCAACTATACTTTTTTATGGTCTCTAGCCTTATATCGAGGTCCTTGATCGATTTGAAATTAATTTTTGTACATGGTGACAAGTATGGGTCCAATTTTAATCTGCATGTGGATATCCAGTTTTGCCAACACCATTTATTGAAGATGCTGTTCTTTTTCCATTGGATTTCTTTGGACCATTTGTCAAAGATCAAATGGCTGTAGTTGTGTGCGCTTATATCTGGGTCTTCAACAATTATCCATTGATCTGTGTGTCTATTTTGGACCCAGTACCAGGCTGTTTTTACAACTATGGATTTGTAGTATAGAATAAGGTTTGGTATGGTGATACCTCCAGCAGTGTTTTTGTTAATCAGGATTGTGTTTGCTATCCTGGGTATTTTGTGCCTCCATATGACTTTTGAGATTGTTTGGTCAACTTCTTTAAAGAATTGCTTTTGGATTTTAATTGGTATACCATTGAATGTGTATATTGCCTTTGGTAGGATGGTCATTTTTACAATGTTGATTCTGCTAATCCAGGAACATGGCAAGTCTTTCCGCCTTCTGCTGTCTTCTGCAATTTCTATCTTTAGGGTTTTAAAGTTTTCATAGTAAAGGTCTCTTACATCCTTGGTTAGGTTTATGCCAAGGTATTTCATTTTTTTAGGGGCTATAGTAAATGGGAATATTTCTCTCAGGGCTTTTTCACTTCTTTCATTCTGGGCATATGGGAAGGCCACTGATTTTTGTACATTTAGTTTGTATCCTGTCACCCTACTGAACTTCTGTATTAGGTCCAGGAGATTCCTGGTGGAGTTTTTGGGATCACTCAGGTATAAGATCATGTCATCTGCAAATAGAGATAACTTGACTTCTTCCTTGTGATTTCAATTCCTTTTATCTCCCTTTCTTGTCTTATGGACTCAGCTAAGACTTCAAGTACAATATTGAATAGAAATGGTGAGAGTGGACAGCCTTGTCTAGTTCCTGATGGAAGCGGGGATGCTTCGAGTTTTTCCCCTTTGAGTATAATCCTTGCTGTAAGCTTTTTATATATAGCTTTTATTATATTGATAAAGGTTCCTTCCATTCCAACCTTCTCTAGGGTTTTGATCATAAAGGGCTGTTGGATATTGTCAAAGCTTTTCCTACATCTATCGAGAGTATTATATGGTCTTGAATTTTGGACTGGTTCATATGGATTATGTTTATTGATTTGCGTATATTGAACTAACCTTGTGTGCCTGGGATAAACCCTACTTGATCCCTATGAATGAGCTTTTTGATATGTTTTTGAATCCGATTTGCTAGGACTTCATTAAGAATATTTGCATCTGTGTTCATCAAAGAGATTGGCTTATAGTTTTCATTTTTAAGGTTATGGGATTAAGACAATATTACCTTCATAGAAAGAATTTGGTAGTGTTCCTTCCTTTGCTATTCATTGGAATAGTTTAAGTAGTATTTGTGTTATTAGCTCCTTAAATGTCTGGTAGAACTCTGTGCTGAAACAATCTGGTCCAGGACATTTCTTGGTGAGATGATTCGAGATTACTTCATTGATTTCCTCATATGATATAGGACTATTTAAATAACTCAATCTTCTTGATTCAATTTAGGTAAGTTGTGCTTACTTAGGAATTCATCCATTTCTTTTGTGCTGTCAAATTTCACAGAGTATAAGTTTTTGGATAAGACATTATAATATTCTGAATTTCTTGGGTATCAGTAGTGATAATTCTATTTTCATTTCCAATTTTCTAAATTTGGGTTTTCTCTCTCTTGCTTTTGATTAATTTAGGTAAGGGTGTATCAATCTTATTGATTTTTTCAAAGAACCAGCTTTTTGACTGGTTGATTCTCTGTATCATTTTCCTTATCTCAATTTTGGATATTTCTTCCCTGATTTTGCTGATCTCCTCTCTTCTACTGCTTTTGGGATCAGATTGCTCTAGTGTCTCTAAAGCTTTAAGCTGCATTGTTAAGTTATTTAATTCTGATATGTCCATTTTTGATGTAGGCATTAAGAGCTATGAACTTACCTATTAGAACAGCTTTCATTGTATCCCAAAGATTTTGGTAAGTTGCATTTTCATTATCATTCACTTTCGAGAAATCTTGAATTTCTTTTTAATTTCTTCCTGAATCCAATTCTCATTCAGCATCACAGTGTTACGTTGCCAGGAGTTCATGTATTTTCTGTTGTTTGTTGTGTTGTGGATCTCAAATTTCAGACCTTGGTGGTCTGATAGGCTACAGGCTAAAATTTCAACTTTCCTGTATATGTGGACATTAGTTTTATGGCCCAATATGTGATCTATTTTGGAGAAAATTCTGTGTGCTGCTGAGAAAAATGTGTATTCTTTGGTGTGTGGATGAGAAGTTCAATAAAGGTCTGTAAGGTCCATTTCAGTAAGGGTTTGATTAAATTCCAAAGTGTCTCTGTTAACCTTTTGACCTGTTGATCTATCCCATGTTGAGAGGGCGGTATTGAATTTCTCAAGAATTATCGTCTGGTGTTTGATTTCTCACTTTAGATGCTGTAGGGTTTTATTAATGAATGTGGAGGGGCCCACATTAGGTGCATGTAGGTTCATTATTGTGAAGTCTTCCTGGTGAATTGTGCCTGTGACTAAAATGTAGTATCCATCTGTGTCTCTTATAATTTTTTTGGTTTGAAGTTCACTTTGTCTGACAGTATAATGGCTACCCCTGCCTCTTTCTTGGTTCCATTAACTTGAAGAATTTTGGACCAGCTTTTTATTTTTAGGATGTGCCTCTCTTTTATGGTGAGATGAGTTTCCTGAAGGCAACAGATTGATGGGTTGTGATTTTTGATCCAAGTTTGTAATCTGTGTCTCTTGATTGGTGAGTTAATTCTATTGACATTTAATGTTATAATGGAGAAATTATTTTTAATTCTGGACATTTTTTATGTTTCGTGGCTTTTGTGAGTGTATTATTTGGCTTTTAGATTTTGGTGTTATTATACTTCTCTTCTGTCCTCCTGGATATGTTTTTTTTTTTTCTTCAAGTTTGAGTATCATTTCTAGCATTTTTTGAAGGCCTGGTTTGGTAGACATGTAAGGTTTCAAGTTGTCTTTGTACTGGAAAACTTTTCTTTCTCCCTCAATCATTATGGATAGTTTTGCTGGGTATATCAGTCTGGGTTAACATTTTTGCTCATTTAATAATTGAAGTACATTCTCCAAGCTCTTCATGCTTTTACTGTTTCCATTGAGAAGTCATTTGTTATTTTAATAGGTTTACCTTTAAATGTGACCTGTTTGTTTTTTTTTTCCCTTGAAGTTTTCAGCATCTTTTCTTTGTCTTGAATGTGGAGTGTTTTGACTATTATTTGCAATAATAGTCATATTTTAGTTTCTATTTTAGTCATATCTGATTGGGGATGTGGAATGCCTCTTGTATTTGGTTGGGCCTCTCATTCTTTAGATGAGGGAAGTTTTCCTTAAGGATAATTTGAAAAATTTCCTCAGGTGTGGTATTTTGGGATTCTTGCTCTGGTATTCCATGAATGCATGAGTTAGGCTTCTTCAGTGTGTCCCATAACTCTTGACTATTTCTCTGGAGTATCTTTTTGGATTTAACAACCTCTTCCATTGTGCTGGTTAATACTCCCACTTTGTCTTCAAGATCTGAAATTCTGTTTTCTGTTTCATTAGTTGTGCTGATAAGACTCACTGTTGAGCTCTGGATTGAAGATAACTTGTCTTTTAGTTCAATTTTAAACTCTGCTTGAGACTGTTTTAACTGCTCTATGCCTATTTTTGTTTCTTGAACTATTTTTCTCAATTCCTCCAAGTGTTTGTTGTGTTCCTGTTCAAAGTGGCCGATATGGTTATTTAACTCCTCCTGGATTTCCTCTTTCATAATATTGACCATGGTAATGATCATGCTTTGAAAGTCATTATCCTGGGCCTGGGTTTCTTGGCTATTTTCTGTGAATTTGTCTTGGTTTGGATCTATCATTATGGGGTTAATTCTTTTGGTCTATGATTTGTCTTCTTGGGTTTTGTTTCTCATGGATCTGCATTTTGACTCGGGCATTAAGACCTTTCAGATTCTGTGTGTTTTTGAATGAACTGATCTAGTTGATATTAATGTTCTCTAGCAGTTATTGCTAATGGTTGCCTTGGAGTTGGGTACGTTTGTCTGTTGTTATTTCTCAGGTGGAGGTATTAGGTTGTTAGTACATCAATTAAGACAGGATTAGTAGACATGAGGTGAATATTAGTGTGGTAGTACACTTTTACAATTTAGTACCTTGATGATATGTAAGGACGAGTGGTATAGTCCCTGAAGTTTTATATGGTTTGGGGGTGGCTATATGGAAAAGTTAATCTACAGTGATTTATATTTGAAAGAAGCAGGATAGTAAAAAGGGGTTTACTTATCTTTGGATTGACTGGGAAGAATTTCTCCCATGTGATAGGATGATTTTAGAGGACTTCAGATGTATGGCATTGGTGTCCTAGAGCTTTGCTTTGGTTTTCTTTGGATTCTGTTGGTTTCTGAGGAGCAGTGTGTCCTTTCTGAGATGCAGAGTGACCTGAAGCTTCCAGGGTGGCTGGGCAGGTGGACCAGCAAAAGAGCTGGTGGTGCTAGCTGTGCACTTCACCTGGGACCTGGGGAATGGTCTAGAGTTCCAGGCAACCCCAGGCAGGCTGGATGTTGTTCAGGCTGGTCGATGGGAGGAGCTGGGAAGGGCTGGTGGAGGTTATTTTAGACGCAGAGTTACCTGGAGCATCCAGGCTTGGCAGGTGGGTGGACCAGCAAAAGGGCTAAAAAATTGTGATAAAGGTATATATTTAAAAAAATATGTGCTTTCTCTTAAACAATGAAGTATAATATTTATAAAATAGAAACCCAGTTATATTGCCTGATAACTTTCATAGCAGTAATTGCTGCAGTGGTTTAAGTAAATTATCATTCTGGTTTCCTATATTTTGTTTTAATTGGCAGGTAGAGTATGCAAATGTATGGAATATGAAAATTTTCAATGAAAATATATTTGTGTAATAATTGAATTAGTATAGTTAGCACCTCCACCATGTCAGACACTGATTGCTTTTACTCAAATTTTCATAGTCCTCTCTTTTGCCTGAACAAAAATGCACATTGTACTAACATTAGTTACTGCCATCCTGATTACACTAGAATCCCCAAAGTATTCCTCTTTATAACTGCAACATTCTACAAAGCAGCTAACTTTACACTTCCCTCAACCGTGCTCTGACTCATGACTCTGAAATCCATTATTGTGCTTCATACAATTTTGAGATTAGCATGTTTGAATGGATATGTAATAAATGATGTCATTGTACTTTGGTGACTGGCATTTGTTTATTTATACAACATCTTCCATGTCTGGCTTTCACAAGGGACAGATTTAGTACTGTTAACAGTTGGATTCTATTCCATTGTATATTGAAACTTTATTCCTTCTTTCAACTACTTTCAAAAGTCGAGACGTGGAATAAAGGCAGAAAAATTTCATATTCCTCTATTTTAAATTACTGACATAAATCAGTAGCTCTATGCCTTCATATCCTTTAAAAGGAAAGAGTTAAAATTTTAGAATGTGGTATGAAATCTTTCCTTTAGACTTATTTTTAATTAATTTTTATTTTTTATACTAGGTGTAGTATTCTGTTTCTAGTTATTCATTCCTTTTCCTTTCTTGAATCTTTGTCTTTTCTTCACAGAGAAAAGATCTCTGTCAAAGAAACCTTTCTACTTATTACTTAAAGTTCTGACTTTATCCAACCATAATGGTAATATGTTTGACACTTTCCAGCAAAAGCCATTAGATGCAAAGAAACATATGCCACTTTTTTCTGACCTCAGCCTTAAATCAGCAGATCAGCCCCTATTGCCTTTTTAAGTTTTTATATTCATACTCAATACTCTTCTTGACCCTTGTTCACACAGAGTGCTTCTTTCCCAAGTTCATTCTGATTGGTTAGGCTCAATGGCTAAACTACTACGGAGTATAGGTATCAATAACCTTGCATTTTATGAGATAACTTAAATTTTAAATATGAGGATGACAAGCTATAATAATGTTTAACTATGCCAGACTATCATATTGCTCCACAAGTATATTTCCAATTATTATGTTTCATCTGGCAAAAAATTTCCAGGTATGATGATACATGATTTTATTATTGGCGTTCAGGAAGCTACAGCAGTAGGACTGTGTGTTCAGAATAGCCTGGGATACATAGTGAGACTCTGCTCAAACATTAAAGTAAAGCATGATGCAAAACATAGGTGCATCCATTGGCTAACATAGCACAGTTCCAGAAGATATTGACAAAAGCAAATTCTGCAGATGCAGTATATCAAAACTGTGTGCCTCCATGAATTCTTGTGTATTCTTTCTGTTATTCTGAATCATCTGTCACTTATTATGGGAGGAAATCACCCATAATATAATCTGAGAAACTACTAAAAGATAGCATCTCCATTTTTATTTCCCTTCAACAAGGAATATTTCTCTTTGGAGATATCCTCATCAGATTTCTGTTTATATTCTAACATCTACACACAGTTACTTTTGTACTGTTAGGCTAGATATCCACAAAAAAATAGCTTGTATTTAAGGAAATCAGTTTGGGAGACTGGAGACATGGCTCATGGATAAAGCTTTTGCCTCAAAAGCAAAAGTACCTGAGTTCAGATTCCAGATCCCAGTTAAAATCTCAAGGAGAAATAGCCCTAGTTTGCATTTCTAGCCTAGGAAACCCCCAAACAAAGCAATGTAAAGAAACAAAGCAATCCATAAAAAATTCTGAAGTCACTCTTGGACCTCTACAGACATATACAGTACTTTTTACAAACACATACAGACATACACATACATACTTATCACACACAGTCCACACACAGGAACAACAACAGCAAATAAAATCACAGCCTTATTTGAGCCATGCATATTATTAAGCATCAGTTAGACTGCAGTTCTACAGGGGAATGGATGAGTAGCAGAAGCTGGAGAGGTAACAAGGGCTCATTATCTCAGTCATGTGTTGTCTGCCTATTTTGACTTGTGAATGGTCATGGGTCACTCCCCTGGATATATGCACAATGCTAGTTTCATGTTACAATAATTTAGAATAATTTATCCAATTGTTGCCAAGAAAGTTTGTATTTTGCACACAGCAGATAGAATCTACATGCTGATCAAAATTTCAAGATTTAAGGAGCTACAAAAACATAACCTAACTTTTTTTTACACCACTGTATACGCTCAGCAATAACAAGAAGTTGTCTTTTGCTCCTACTTTTTAGTGATGTAATATCATAAATTTTATCTCTAGCAATTCAATAAATGAATAAAATTTTCTGGTTATTGATCTGACTTGTATAACTTCTATATCTCTCTGAAGAATAGGTTTAATTATATTTTCATGCTTTTGAGGCATTCTGTTTATTTTACAATCAGATATAGTTTTGTATGAGAGGATACATTCATGTTTCAAACTGAGATATACTGTGATTGACTTTCAAGAAAGTGCACAAAATTCATGTGGGAAATAAATAAATGAAAACACATTATATTTTTTTATGCAGAGGGAAGAATCTCATGACACAATTTACTATATTTGAAATGTTTCATGAAAATATAGCAATAAGGAATATGTTGCTTTAGTTGCAAGAGATAGAACAAGACCAATAAGGATCTTGGATCTTACAGGAAAGCTAAATCTTGAATGTATAGGAGTTACAAATTTCTGAGAGAAGTGGCATATTACAATAGAAACAAAGGGAAAAAGAATGAAATGTAAACACAATATGACCATCTTTCATCCCCTTTTCTAGCAAACTGTCTTCACTATCAATCTCAATAATATGGTGAGATTGAGTTCAAAGTGACCTATTAGGGCCAGAATGAGAATGATTGTGTGATTTGTTAAACATATTCTATGTAATTCTCTTAGCTCTTCACTAGCCAGTTGAAATACAGTACCAAACAGTAGAAGAAACACATAACATTTTGAAAAATAATAAATACATTAAGTCTGTAGACAAGGAGAAGAACATAAGGAAGAGATGTTTCTGATTCATAACTTAAGGGAAAGGTTATAAAGCTTGAATGAATGACACTTAATTACTTAAGTTTTTATTAAAATAATTAAAGTTTCAAATTAAAACTATATCTTGGCTGTTCCTTTCTTTTCTACAGAGAGAAAAATCCTGAAATTCTAATATCCTAATATCTAATATCAATAATCTTGAACCTAAAATACCATTGGTAATAACATTCAAAGTCTTGTTTCTGACCCGTTTGTTTCTTGTTCAATTTTTGAGTTCTTCATGCTGTGAGTCTTCCTATTCCTCTGCTCATTAAACTGTGTTCAAACTAGAGATTTTTGCTGTTTCAGCTTCTTTATTCAGTCATTGAAACAGTTATCCCAGTACCTCAACTTTCACACATACATAGGATCATATAAATACTATACAGAGTGTACTTTATGAATATTATGACTACAATTTAATTAAATGTTAAATATTAATTGAAAACAGTCCTGAAATTCTTATATTATGCCAAAAACATATTTATAAAAGTGAGAATAAAATTTATTAAAGTATGCAATGACTTGAGTGGAGGATTATTAAGAGAACTGTATCTGATAGCAAAAAAAAAATCGTTTTCACTTCCTAACCTTTTAAAGTTACATCTTAAAATATTTTTCACATTGATTTTATGTTAGGTACCCTAGATTTAACTGTTTTGAGCCCTAAAGAGTCCATGAGTTACTTCAGTGATTAATAGAATTCTTTTACTTGTCTCCAAAAATACAAGGACATTTTGTCCTCATTTACTTAGCATTTCCACAATAACTCTTCACCTGATGTGCTAGATGACATCTACTTTTATCAGTCTTCACTTAAAATATATAATTTGAAATTTACAGATTACCTTGGATGTTTTGAAACATGCAAAGTAAGAGAGTTACTGTGATTAAGATTATGGATATGTCTTGAAAACAAGGTGTTTTTGCTGTTGCTCTCATTATTTTTGATGTGCTATCATGTTATAAATAAACTTTTTATAAGCCAATTCAAACCTAAGATACCTAAAAATTAGCATTAAATATACATGTTGAGATGCAATATTCATTCAAAAAAACTCAGCAAAAGTATGAGAAAATTTTTGGATGAAATAACCTTAAAATTAGTTAATTTTCCTAGGAACAACTGTTATTTTAACTTCCTTTAAGTTTGGTTTTCATTTTTTTCTGTTCTCTTATCCATTTTGAGAGCATCTATGTCCAGTCTGGCTTGCCTGAATGAAATAACTAACTTATTATCTTGATGAAAATAGAGGTCATGTGCTTATTTTCTTTTATTTATTTTAGATCATATCTATTTATTATGTGCATGTTTGTGTGCATGTGTGTGACACTTAGTGTGTCTTTAGAGGCTAAGGGTGACATCAGAAATTATCCTGGATTTCTACACCTCCATATTGTTTTACCTTGAAGTTTCCCAGGCTCTGGCCTCCCCAGGTCAAAAGTGCAGGCTGCCGCCATTTCCACCTGGCATTTTTACTTGGCATCTAAGGACCCAAATTTAGGTCCTTTTGCTTATTAGGCAAAGGCTTTAACCCCTGAACCACATCCCAAGTCCTATTTGTTTATTTCCTGATTTATTATAAAAGTGGATTCACAAAAAGTTTTTAGAGTAAAATGCTTGGGTCCCAGAAAAGTATGCCATTTCTAGCTGTATCTTTAGGTTAACATACTTTTATTGAAAGAGCTACTGGAAAATAAAGTGCCAACTGATGTTTTTGATAGAATAAGATCACATTCTACATGCTTCACTGCTTGCTATTATTTTTAGCTAAGCTAAAATAGAATTGTATCATCAGAAAAAGATGATATTATGTTCAATGTTTATTTTAGCATATGTGTGCAATGCTCCACTGAAAATTGTTAAGAACATTTCTTGGGGTACCATTTATCTGGGTAAAGATTAATTCGTGTTTAAAATATCATCATGTATTTTATGTTAGTATTAAAGGGATATTTTTGAAAGTCACATTTTTATTCTTTATTAAACTGAAATTAGAAAAGGTATTCATTGATTAAACATATTGTTTCACTATAAGTAAATGAGTTAGTAGATTTCTTTCTGAATCATCATTTTTCCTAAGATTACATGCTTGTTTGACCTGTAAAACATGACTTGAAAGTTTTCACAATTGTTTAGTCATTGAAATAATTAAAAAGCTAGCTTGTTAGGATTGAAATTAAAGCACAATGAATAGCATATTAAACCACAAAAGTATTACTGGATCAGCAATTGAGCTAGGTAGTTTCACAAATGCCCTGTTTTCACTGTAAATTAACTGGGGAAGTCAGGAAAGAAACACTAATTTTAAAGGATGTGATTCATTCATAGCATTTAATAAATGCATAATTAAAAGAATCATTTTCTTATTCTTGTTATTTTAAAAGATATCTATTTACACAGTTATATATATATATATATATATATATATATATATATGAATAACTAACAGTCTATGATGTCACATGACACAAGTGTGTGTGTGGAGGAGTATGTATGATAGAGAGAAAAGAAGAAAGAGAGAGAGAAGAGAGTGAGAAAAGAAAGAAGAAGAAATGAAAAGGGAAAAGGGGTTACAACTGACAAAACTGTAACCTAGGAGACGGATTTTTCTTCGAAAATTCTTGCAATTCATACTTTAAAATTTCAAATCTGAATCTTGAGTCTCTGAGTATGAATTCATGTGAAAATAAGAGAAGTAAAAAGAACAATTAAGTTTCTGAATCCTAATCTTCATTTGGGTTCATAGTTACTTTAAAGGTCTGGCATGATTTTTTAATTGGATATACTTTAAACCTGTCATACAATGTCAAATTAAAGTCTTGTTATTGACATTTAATTACAAAAATTTTTCCTGTTCTGACAAATTTCATGTATCAATATTTGTCACAAAATTATCTGATACTAACTGAATTATTTTTATAATGTTTATAGTTAAACTTTGTTTCAAAATAATATCAAAGTTTCTCTAACACTTCATGAATTTCACTGTAAATATTGCATGTCCAAAATCATAGCTTTTTTTACTCCTATATTCTGCATTCAGTGGTCTTATCACTCATGCTAAATTGCAAATCATAAACATATTTTCTGTGCTGTCACTGAAATTCACTTTATGTCTTACAAATCAAATGTTTAGCCTGACAAAGAGAAATAATTCTTGACAAGGAACGTCACAAAGATATGCCATTAAATGTGACATTATGTAATTCAACCTTGAGGAAGGGCTTTATGCAAAATTCATAACTTCCATTTGAGTCAAGCACTTGTATATTCATTTAACAGATAAGTACCCACCTTGAACATTCTATTTTTTATAGCTATGATCTCTGACCTATTTCTCATCTTTTTAAATGATGGGGATGGAAAATGCTTCCCAAATACTTAAAAATATTTTATCCTTGGTGACATTTTCTAACCAGTTCACTACTGATCAGTTGCTAAGTAGATTGTGAGATGAAGCTATATTGGAAATTAAAAGCAGCTGCAGAGAGGGTCAAATTTGCATGAAGTTTAATCAGATTTCATTGCAGCAGCACCACCTATTGGTGATAAATTTCAGTATAAATTCTACATAACTTTGCTCACATTAAATTTTTATTTTTGATTGACATCCAAATAATTTCTTTATCCCCAATTCAAAACCTATCCATTAATACAAGCTATACATTTTGATTTAATTCTTTCTTATGATAAAGTCCACTTAAAAATTTCTCTTTCTATGATTTTTCAATTTTGCATTCTGAGACAATCCCCTTCTCCTTGACCTGAATTACTAAATTATTTTTACTTAATTATTTTCTTTAAATGATAAGCATATTTCAATGTGAACTTTGATTCAATATTTCATCACTGTTGGCTAAAAGCAATGTCACTGGATTCTCCTCAATTTTTAGAGAATATATAATTTCACTGAAGACCTATATTACAGTTTTCAAATGTTTAAAAAATTGTATTCCACTCAATTAAATGTATCAGGTCATAATTATATTACAGAATCTGAGTCTGTAGCAAAAAATATTTTCATTCTGAAGAAGTGTGTGGAAAGATTTAAAATTGCTCAATTACAAAGGAATGCAATTTAGTCATCAGAGAATGTGTAGTATGCAATTTTTGTTAGGTTATGAAAACAGTTAGAACTTGATTCTCCTTTATAATGTCTTAATTTTGCACTTACATGTATTATTTTCTTCTAAATTTCATCATGTACTCAAATGTTACAACTAGTCTAATATTCAAAACTGAATTCCAATTTAACTGTGAGTGATAAGCTTTCATATTTAGTCACAAATTAAGAATGTTGTTAAGGTATAGTAAATTTTGTTAAAGTTTATAAGTGAAATATTCATTTATAAGTTACCTGATGATATTTCTCTGTATCTGGCAAGAACTTTATTGGAAAGTAATTTTAATTCAATTGTGTATATGTGAAAAATATTAAAAAATGCAACCCTATTGAACTTTTGAGAGGAATTGGAAATTATCTGTCTTGAAAATATCTTTAAATTCAATTTAATGTGCTTTTAAAATATGCGATTAAAACTTGTTTAATATGCATTATACCAAAGACATATCAGGATATTCATGGGTTATATAGTCATAATTGGTATACAAGTACTTTGCATTATTTTAGTTGATGTGTGACTCTGTTTGAATATCACTAAGCAAATTTGAAACATTGGTTTGTAGGTCATAATTAATTCTTGACATTATTTTTTCAAGTTCATATCATTTGAGATGTGTCTTGGTAGAGAGAGTATTGCAATTATCTGTAAATTTGTACACCACTGCATATAAATTGTTTATAAATTCACAAGCTTTGCTTTTTCAGTAGTATTTTTTTTTTATTAATACATTTTTATTATTATTTCAGCTCATACAAACTTAATAGGTACACCAGTTCCCTTCCAGTGTTGGTGTTTATGGAGAGACAAGTAGTGTGCTGCTTTAAATGCTTACATATTTGGATGCAATAAATTCATATAAAACTGTTAAAAATGCTCAGTTTGCTTTAGAGAATAGTTGCAGTGACTGATGATGATCAAAAAACACACATATAACACAAGAGAAGGTTGTTGCTCTCAGATACCCACATATAAGGAATTACAGGGAAAATATTACTGTATATTATAGAGCATTATAATATCAACTGTGTGAAAGATGCATGATGCTCTAAATTTTGTAGCTTAGAGTATAATACTGACCCAATGTGACCCAAAACTAAATTTAATAAAATTAGATGGGAAAACTAAACTAAAATGCTCCTAATAGTTGACAAGTCAAAAGGTTAAACCCTTAAGAAGATTTTAACACAGTCTATAATGTACAGAACAGATTGTGCTACATCTGTTAATGATAGATTACATTACTCCTCTCTATATTTCACAATTATTTATAGAATTTTGCATGTTAAAAAAATAAAATCATATGGAGTCAAGTATCCAAGACACAGAAAATTAAGTGCCATATGTACTCCCTAATAGGTGGATCTAGTACCAAACCCAGTTAGTGACATATTCAAAGATAAATATCTGTAATTCCTACAGTAATTGAAAAGATTATAAACAGGAGGGGAGAGAAGGAGAACACCACCACCCGCAAATAAGGAGTTAGAGGATCATGCTACAGTCACTATCAAGTATTGCATTTAAGTAGTGAGACATTTGGTTAAGCTCACTCACTTTCCTTCCTGGTCACTTGCAACGGAGAGGGTTGGATCTCATCAGTCAGGGAGGGTATAAAGTCTGGCAGATAGACGGTAACAATCCTGCAAATGGCAGACTGACCCTCCCACCTCACTGCAGTCTCCTACTCCTATTCCATTTACCTTTGAATCTACTTTTATAGTAAGACTCGATTTAAACAGCCTTTTATCTCTGTTAGGAGGTGACCACCAGTACCAATCAGGATGGAGTCAAGGGCAATGCAGGGAGAGTAAAACTGAAAACAACAACAAACCATAATTCAAAACATCAGAGACCCTACATTAATCACCTGGAACGAGACCAGCCAAATCTCTCCCCATTCTAAAGCTGAGGGAAATTTTTGGAAGAGGCAGCAGTAAGACTGTAAGGGCTGTAATAGCCATAATTGGACTTTGCATGACCTACCCAATGACTGACATGTCAATGACCCCCCAAAGTCTAGCATGGATCACAGACACTAGGATCCTTAGAGGCAAGGGATTAACAGTCACAATAGTGCTCCAATATTAAAGGGGTGCACAAAAAAAAAGGGCTCTGAGCAATGCCAAGTCCTTTCACCTCACTAAAGTGGAGGATGAAGAGAGAATTTTGACATTCACAATAAAGAAGGATCCAGGGAATGGGATGGGGGAAAAGGGGGGAACTGGGAGAAAGGGAGGGAGGGGAGTGAAAGGAAGGGGAAAGGCGGGGGAGGGTGTAAGGGGGACTTGAGAGGGGTGGAGGGAGGGGGGACCAAGGTACCTTTAAGCTTGTATGATTGGGAAAAAATAAGTAAATATAATAAAAAATGTAAAAAAAAAAAAAACCCTATCTCACAGCTATGGAGATTGCTTCACAGTCAAAGCCCTTGCCATACTAACAAAAGACTAGAGTGGGGATTGCAGATCCCAAATAAAATGTTATGTTTGGAGAGGCTACCTGAATTTCAGAGTTCAAAGGCAGAGACAAGAAACTCCTACAGGAAGATGGAAATCCAAAGTAGTCTATAAGTGAATTGTGAATTTGATTAGAGATCAGATCTCAAACGACTGAGGTTAAAAAACAATTGAGGAAGATACCAGATATCAAACTCCATCACCTCACTCCCCATACACAAACACAAACACCCAAACACCATACACACTCACATACATGTTCACACACAAATGTGAACACATGTACGATGCCCCCCCACATACAAATTTGTGAAGTTTTATGGGAAAAGAAATGAAAACTTAAAAAATGTTCACTAAAGAATTTTCCTTGAAGTGCAATCATGAAAGACATAGCTGAACATAATTAGAAATATCTTATGGCCATATATAAACTACGAAGAGAAGACTTGGCAGAAATCAGTATCACCAGCACTTTGACATTGAACTTCCATTCTACAGAAATATAAACAACACAATATATGTGATTTCACTCATGTGATCAATGTAAAACATTGATGATCACATAGATGTTAAGAATGGAATAGTAATATAGAGTTTGGGAAGAATAGGAGAAGCTGACATTTGGTCACAGAAGTTAGAAAAGTAATATAAACAGTAAAAAAACATCAAAAGTATGTATTGCCACATGAACCATTTGAAGGCACATTTTATTTTCATCTTCAGTTAGAGAAATTGACTTTTCTTGACATATTTTCTCTTCAAATTCTGAGAAGAAAAATAACAGGAAAATTTGTTCATAATTTGAACCCTCCTTCAAGAATGAAACAGATCTGAATTGTTTTTTTATTCTTTAGTTGTATTTTAAAGAGATTACAATTTATATATGGGGCTATGCATACATTTTAAAACAATAACCTCTTCATAAACAAGATTTTTCTCATAATATTTTATCAAAATTATATAATTAGTTTTGGCTTACTGAAACAAAGACTTATCAAACAACTGAAAGACAAATATATGTGCACAGAGTGATTTTTGACATGAGCATGAGAAGCATATCCCAGTATCTAGCCCTTACTCTGCACAGTAGAAAAATTTATAAAATTTTTTGAAACAATTTATATGCTTTTAAATTTATTCCACTAATACTCCAGCCACCAAGCTTCAGAAAACAAAATGATTTAGTCTTTGGAAAATAGATGTAACATAAGAAAGGCTCCAAAACCTATTTCTGTAATATTTATCTTGGCTCTGAATGGATTTCCCTTTGTTTGCTAACTAATGATTTTTTTGATGTTCTTTCTTAAGAACAATAAAAAAATCCTGAATTCATTTTTAATTTTTAATTACCTTTTTTCTCACTGTTACCTACAGAGAATCAATGTAAATAAAGTGGATTTTATTTGCCATTATGGTTTGAGGATGCATGTCATCATGGCAGGAGTAGCATTGTGGCAGGAGTTAATTTGGAAACTGTAGCTATAGGAATGTGAGGCTGCTTGGTTGATAAAAGTGTAATGTAGTGAGCTGGCTTTTCCCTTTTCCATTTTTCATTCAGTCTAGGACACCCTAAGACTGCATTAGATGAAGATATGCCACCAGATTTCAGAGTGGTTCTCCTTCCATCAAGGAATCCTTTCTAAAAGCACCCTTCAGACAAAATCAAACTCATGCTTTAACCATACCATATGCACTTCTGAACCTAAATTGAAGACTAACCATCTGAATATAAGTCAATATTTCTCAAGCATTCAATACTTGAAATACTTTTTATCTTTTTTACTTTATTTGAGCCAATAGATGTCAGCTATTCTTTAATCTCAAAATTCTAATTCAAATTTCTCCTTTGCATAAATACTTCCACAGAGTACCTATATAATAAGCACAGATTGTCAATTCCCTATAATTTTTGAGGCAATTTCCATACATTATACTGTTATTATGTTCTTAAAGGCTAATTGGTAATTATAGCTAAACTAGAGTTCTTGGAAACATAACATACTCTCGAGTAAAAATTATCTATAATTTTCCTCAATCGCCTTTTATTCCATGTAGATATTTCATTGCTTTATACAAGAGTGATTTGACATTTTTTCATAGTATGATAAGGAAACAGTAGGTTGAAGTGTTAGTTAAACTTACAGTAAGTGATACAATGTTCAGTCATTGCAGAAATAATTCTTTTTTCTTGATGACAAAATTCAAATGAGAAAGATCATTTTGAATGGGTAACATTCAAGAGGTACCCCAGAAGTAAAATCATTCTGATACTTTTATGCCTATGTTAAATACAGGAAATGCCGTTTCTTAATATAAATGCCCTGTTGCAAAAGATAATTAAGAAATGCAGCTATATTGCAACAATTGATTTTTTTAGTAATTTACACATGGAAGTACAGATTCTCAACAAAATAACTGTGGATTATTTTTAAATGTATTTATTTTGGTTAGGAAGGGAATGGGGATACACAGGCCATGCCTCTCATGCAGAGACCAAAGGACTGTTCTTGGGAGATGGTTCTCTCTTTTCAATTTGCTGATTCCATGGATAGAACCCATGTCTTGAAGATTATGAGGCAAATACGTTTATAGGCTGAGCCATTGTGCCTTCCTGTGGAGCACTGCAATAAGATGAAGTCTGAAAGAGCTCGTTAGATTTAGGCTTGTATAATAGAAATTTTTGAAGTTAATCTTTATTATTGTTGGTCAGTGATGGTTAGGGAGAGTGCTGTGATTAAGGATACTTGTTTGTTTTTAATTACTTTTATTCATTGTCACTTTCATATATCAATACAATTAATTTATGTGTTTTTGCCACTTACTAGCAGGCCCCATTTTCTCTCCTTTCCCACTTCTCCTTTTTATCAGGTCTCCCTCCAACTTTCACATCTTTTAGCATGTGTAGCCCACTGAGTTTATGTGGGTTTCCCTTGGATTGCTGAGGGCATGGATGGCTTATCAGCAGGTAAAATATTCAATAGAGAAGCTCCCTCTCTCCTGTCTGGCATCGGCCTTAAATAGTCACTCAGGGAGTTGTATTGCTTCTTGAGATCTTTTTTTGATGGTGAAATTTGTATACATCAACTACTGTCCATGCACATGTGGACATCACAGCAGGGAGTTTTTGGCAAGCATATCATTTCCCACCCTCTGGTTTTTTACATTCTTCCTCTTCCCTTTCAGGAACTGAATGCTGTTTTTTCAGTGTGCTGTTTTTTTTACTGAGAACTCCACAGTGATTATTCTCTGCACTTTGGCCAATCGTAGTTCTCTGTATTAGATACCTTCTGCAAGAAAATGCTTCTTTGTCCAGTGCAGAGAGGTCTTATAATCTATGGATACAATGATTAAGGGCTTATATGATGGCTTATTATAAAATACTTATAGTTACAACTTATTATCTTAGTTCCCACCCAGGATGTATGGTTTCCTCACCTATGGGTGCTTGGCTTGATTTATACTATGAGGCATGTGTCCCTTTTGAAAAGAGGACTTTTCAATCCAATC
The DNA here is from genome assembly GCA_023101885.1 of Typhlomys cinereus. NCBI lineage: Eukaryota > Metazoa > Chordata > Mammalia > Rodentia > Platacanthomyidae > Typhlomys > Typhlomys cinereus. The sequence continues at coordinate 2,849,071 of JALPQD010000235.1, read as the reverse complement.
CATAAGAGCAAAATGTAGGTTAATTCTAACAAGTTTGTCGGTGGACAAGGAATAGAAATCACACAAAGTGCCCATGATAGAGGAATGTGTGGCCACACTGGGGCTGGAGCAGTTTTGACACCTCTCTGTGTTGAATGCTTTGGAGATGTCTTGGTCTTATTCTCTTTCATCATGGTTACAGATAGGACTAGTCTGGTATTGATGTTATGTGACACTGCATTCCATAGATAGTCACTGAGGCCTCTTTGTTTTTTTGTTTTGTTTTATTTTTGTTTTTGTTTTTTTTTTTCCTGCTTGAGCTGTTTATTTCTTTTTCTTTTTCTAAAAAAAATTTTAACATTTTTATTATTATTTCCGCTCATACAAACTTAATAGGTACACCGGTTCCCTCCCTCCCTCCTCCTCCTCCCCCCCCCGAACCCCTGCTCCCCCTCCCTTTACCCCTCCCTTCCCATCTCCCAGTGCCTCCCCCTCAATCCCCGGAGAATCCTTTAATGTGCATGCCTGACTTTCCTCTGGATCCTCCTCTCAGATGATGTACAAGGACCCAGTGGCATTTCCCTGAACCCTTTCCTTTGTTCCCCTTAAGCATAGGAACACTATTTTGGCTGTCAATCCCTTGCCTCCAAGGATCTTGGTGCATTTAGCAGATGCTAGACTTTGTGGGGTCAAATCTGTGTTGGACATTGCTCAGGGCATGCAAAGTCCAATTATGATTGCTTCGGCCCTAACTTATGTGGAGTATCTTGCATATCATTGCTCCTCCCATCCTTGTGCTCTTACAATGTTACTGCCCCCTCTTCCGCAAATTTCCCTGAGCTTCAGGATGGGGAGAGATTAGGCTGGCCTAGTTCTAGGTGGTTGATATAGACCATGGTTTGTAGATTTTGTTTTGCGGTTTTGCTTCTCCTGCAATGTCCTTCACTCCATCCTGATGGGTATTGTATGTCACCCCCTTGCCAGAGATAAAAAGCTGTTAAACTAGAGTATTGTTATAGAGTATAATCAAAGGTAGATGTAATAAAAATAGAAAACCGCAGTGAGGGAGGGGTCAATTACGCACTTGCAAAATAGTTACTTTTTATCTTCCAGACTATATGTCCTCCCCTTCTGGTGAGATCATATCATAACCCCTCAGTTGTAAATGATCAGGAACGAAAGTCTGTGAACTTAACCAGAAGGAGACCATGTTACAACTGAGGCCTCTGTGTGGGGCAGATGAGCTTCTAGCACATCTGCAATCTGGAAGGACACTATTAGACAAGTTTCTGGGCTCTACAATGTTTTCTTCTAATTGGTATTTACACTCATACCCCACATGTTAGCCTACCATATCATAAAGTCAAATACTTATATTAGTAGCTAGAGGTGAAATGGAAGAAAAGCTGTCACGTGTTGAAAAAAAATTCCCTGTGTATTCATTTGCTTCAAGTCATGCTGATCTACAATAGTTATCAGTTCTCTCTTTTCTTGTCTTGACCAAAATCCTCAACTGACATGCTGATGAGTATCATTCACATCTCTACTTAATTTCTCAAAAACAACTTCACCATTCATTTAAAACAGTCATAGCTTCTATTCCCAGTTTCTACTTATTGATATTTTCATGCAAATGATTGCATACATCTATATACAAATCCATGTTTTATATAAGTGCACATAATATGATTATATTGTATGTGTATAAATTATGAAATAATTAAGTCTAACCTATGAGCATGTCCATCACCTCATTTAGCTCTCATTTATTTTGATGAAAATTATGAAATTACTTTCTTAGTAATTTTAAACTATAGCATTACATTATTATAAGTTGTAGCTTCCCATGATATTATTGATCCCAAAATTTATCCCCCTCCCTCTTTCTCTTTTTTTCTCTCTCTTTCATATAATACATATTGATATTGTCAGTTTCCCTTTTCCCTTCATAACTTCTTTGACCATGTTTCTGGAAACAGTTATGTGATGCTCTCCTTTCAGTTATTTGTTTGATTGTATATTTTATTTTTGTTTATAAGAAAAGAACATATGGCCTACCTTTATGAATTCACCTCTTTTTATATTCCAAAAAATAATGAAAGCACATGCATTTGTCTCCCTGATCTTGGCATGTCTTCTAGCATATTTAATTTAACACAATATACTTCAGATGCTTCACACTCTTCTAAATAACAGGATTTCTTATTTGAGGCTTAGTAGTATTTATTGTTTCATATATACCCCATTTAGCTTATTATACATTTATGAATAGAGTGAGTTCATATCTTGGATATTATAACAAATTGATGCAAGCTATCACTTCAATTTCCTTGCCTCTTTATTAATGTCTGAAAGTATCTTGTCCAAATTTTCAAAAAGTTTGTGTCTTGGTCAGTCTCTTTTTCTCTAAAGAAAAGGTCAGTGAACTCAGAAACATCATTTGATGTTTTCATCCTATTATTTCTACGAAATCAGAAGTAGTCACTAAATAGTAGATGAATTACTAATTTAGAATGCTGATTGTTTAGTCCTTCATATGTTAACATTTTCAGAATAATATGTTCTCTGCAGAAGGGGTCTTCCAAGTTAGAAAAGCAACATTGTAAAGCAAAATTAACAGATGAGTCTTCTAAATTAATTAGAAATATGAGAAATTCTCTTATACTTCCCAGGAAATGTTTTCCAGGAGTGAGAAGACCTTGAAAGTCACTCCATGTGAATGTGATTGCAATAATTATCCCCACATCTTTTCCTTTTCTACAGGGAATACACACCTGAAGCAATTAAAATCAACTACTTTTATACTTAAAGGAATGAGTTAATTTTGCAACACTCTAGTGATTGTGGAGTGAAAGTTTCCACTTGGGTCACTCACAAGCACACCAGTAAAAGCAATTTAACTGATTATATATGAACCATCTTAGTAAGTGAGGTTTTTTTTTGACAAACATATCTAATTCCACTGTAAGCATCATAGATTTTTTCCTGCAAATACAGATAGAAGGATTAATGGCATTTTGAACTACATACCAGGTTTTCTGATTTGCCAACCTCTGTGTGACAAACCCAAACAGTCTCTTAGGGTCCTACCAAAAGACAAACTAAAGCTGTTTGCAATGGCATTGGCTATCATATCAAGTACAATCAGAAAGCCAAGTAAATGAAATTAACTCTGTGGTTATTTAGCTCTAAACTTGGTTATTCTCATGATCTTGTAAATAAATCATAATTGTACAATTGAAATATTTAATTTTGGCCTTACCATTATGGAGTAACCATAAAAAACAGCTCATTGTTCTTTTGAAGGTTATGTGCAGATAAGTTTCATCACAGATTTGCATTGTCTTTTTGCTTGCTTCATTGACATTCTGTTTTGAAACAGCTTCTCCGTTGAGTGAATTTAACTATCATTATGGCATGATCAAGTATGCCCACCATCTGAAAAACTATAAGAAGAACCTTCTGTGAATTTGCAGTTAGCCTAGCTAACATAGAGATTATCAAGTCAGCAATGAATACATTGTAAGACCAAATACCTTTCTGAAAAGAAAAAACACTCAAAAAACATTATTTACCACACACATCCTCCTAAGGTATGAGAAGATTTTTGAAAAGGAGGATTTTATGCCACAGCACAATGGTGACAAGGATATCTTTTTCTACAAAAAAATTCATGTGTCAAGAATTCTTTTTGAATATATATGTTTTCTAAGAACTTCTTACATACATGTCCAGTACTTGTGACTGATGCTATTTATGTGATCAATGAACAGAAGTAGCAAGCATGCTTAAAACAATAGTAAACTTGAATACTCTGTCCTAAGTAAGAACATCCTTTATCTCAGGTTGACCATAATTGGTATTTCTGCAAATCACCTTTGAAACTACAGCAGGTTCCTATAGTAATTTTCAGGTGTGATGAAAATATCAGAATACATTAGTTATTTTTCTGATCCCTGACAAAGTACCTGTATACATGAAGAAAGAAATATAAAAGTGAAGTGGTTTATTTTGTCAAATGGTTATAGTTCGCAATAGTTTTGAAGCATGGTAACATGAGAACACAGCTTCATGGGCTCTATTTTGACAAATCAAGAAGCACAGAATTCAGACCAGGAACTGGTCCAGGCTTTAAATTCAAAGCCAATTTCCAGTTAGTGTGACACATTCCTAAAGATTATACAAAGTTTATAAATAGTAGCATCAATTGAGGACCACATTTTCAAACATACAAGTCTCCAGACAGGATTTTAGTTTAAACCATAACATTCTATCCTTGGCCTTATAGGGAATGGTCACCTCATAATACAAATTGCATTCAGTCTAACACCAAGAATCCCCACAGTATTATCAGTGTAAATGTTGTTCAAAAGGTTATAACACTTTTTCTTTTTAAGAATCAAGATAGACTCTTGTCAGTAAATCTGGATAAATTCTAAAAGATAAATACATGCTTCCTAGATCCAATGAACACAGGGAGAACAAAGCAAGGAAAGATCAGATTAAAGCAAGATCAACATCCAAAAAAAGTAAATGCTGCTTCATGACCCTCTATGGCCAATATGAAGAACATGAGCTCCAAGAAACTTCTGTATCATCAACCTCTGTGTACTTTCTCAGGACAGCCACACTTGTTTTTCCTCAAGCAAATGTCTCATGTCCCTGGTATCTCCAATACTATAGGTCTCCTTTACAACTTAGACTCTGCAGTTTATTCATTAGCATCCTAGATTTCTTTTTCTCCTTTTTTTTCAAGGCCTGCTTTTCTACACATTGCTCAGTTTTTTCCAAGAATCTTGGTACAAACCTCCATTATCCCACAACTCTTGCACTTTATGCACGTATGCAAAACATCATCATATGAACAATACCAACTTTTGCTGATATCTTGAGATGAATTTGAATACCACAATATCTAATCCATAGCAACTTCTGAGAGTCTATTACTCAACTTGGCAAACTATTTACTATTTTCTGAAGCAGTCCTTTTCAGATACTCTTTTTGCAATTACTCTCCTTTCATTGAAAAGAAAATCAAATAAGTTTGTCTTTGCGATCCTCTGAAGTCTTCAAAGGGCTGTATCACTCTTTATTTTCCCAGTGCAAAGTACAAAATTCATACACTCCAGAAATCATAACAGTTCTCCATGTTTAAATTTTGTAACAACAGACAAATCCCACAGGAATTGCAGATGCTTCCTCCTTGCTGAATTCCACTGGAAGATAACTTGCAGACTAGTAGAGAAGAGCTAAAACATCTGCTATTAGATTAACTATCTGGCAGAATATTCTCACCAGGGTAATAGCGGCATGATATTTATATAATCACTGTCCACTTGTTGGTTGGATCTGAGGGGTGTTCCAAAGGAGTGAATACATTCCTGGTACTGTACGAATGATCAGAAGACATGGCTAGGGATGTTGTAGGTCTTCTGAAGTGAATCTGATAATTTTAGTTCACAAACAGACATATGGGCATTAAAGTGTCTTCTAAATTCATAGTTTTGTACCTATAGACTCATTCAGCTTTAAAGCTTCACCAGATAAACCAGTTTCAGGAGATGCCATTAATCTTAGGAGAGATTCATAACTGGTCCAAGTGTTAAGAATAAGTGACTGCTAAGTTCTTAGCCCCCAAAGATATCCATGTCACTCTCTCTGGGCCTCTGGGAACATGATAGTAGAGGAGGAAAATTCATTGAGTGAGTGATGGATGAGAAGGAGTGAGATTACATCATGTTTCCTGGGTATGACATGACTATTGTTATCATGAATACACAATACTTTAATTATCTGTGTGAAACAAGACAATACAATGAAGGAGAAAAAGAAAAAAAAGAGATAGAAAGAGAAATAGAGAAAAAAGAATAAAAAAGAAAGGCAAAAACAATGAATAAAAAAGAAAAAAGGACAGAAAAAGAAAAAAGAGAAAAAGAGAGAGAAAGAAAGAAAAGAAAAGAAAAGAAAAGAAAAGAAAAGAAAAAAGAAAAGAAAAGAAAAGAAAAGAAAAAAGAAAAGAAAAAAAAGAAAAAAGAAAAGAAAAGAAAAGAAAAGAAAAGAAAAGAAAAGAAAAGAAAAGAAAAGAAAAGAAAAGAAAAGAAAAGGATACAAATAAGGAAAAGAGTTTGGAGGTAGGCATGGGGTGACTTAGAAAGAAGAGGGTAATAGTAAGTAAAATAGGAATGAGAGAAGGTGAGGATATATATAAAATCACAATGAGATATACATGGGTAGGATATAATACTGTCGAAAAATTTTAAAAATTACAAAATTTGTGCCATATAGTAGTTCACATAAATCAATTTCTCTCTCTCTCTCTCTGTCTCTCTATCTCTCTCTCTCTCTGCGTATGTGCATGCTGAGATGCACGTGTTAAGAAACGTGAGGGGCATTTCTATGCCTGGACCTATTTTACATTGACTAATTGTTTTAAATGATATTTCTTTTTTTCCTATTTTGTTTTTGCTGGACAATAGAAATGTACTTAAATCTTGAAATGAAAGGGTGCTTACTGTAACCAATGATATTTTCTTCATTGTAGGAGGACCGGACCAGGCAGGCCTGTATTGGCTGTGGGGGCCGCATCCACGAATACAACTTCCCCAAACTAAAACCTGCCGCTGTGCCTGGTGCTGACGTCAAACCACCTGACTGAGAGGACCAACCAGGACAGGACAACACAGCAAAAACCTCACGCTGGAACTTATGGGATGTTGGGTGGGGTATATAGGCTGCCCCATACTTATAATAAACGAGCCTGCCTGCAAGCCCGAGAGCCTGCTCTGCCACTCGCCTGACTTTCGGAGTCTGTGTCCTTGACTTCGTGCCTGCTTATCCCCGCCCCCAAGGGTCTCCGTAGGACCCCGAGACTGCTACACTTCAGTATCATAAATACACAAAAATGTATAAAGTAGACAGATGTTTTTCATACAAGTGAGGCCAACTGCAAATTAACAGCCCCTCAGTGGAACTTGTCAGCTGTTGTTACCAACTGGGCATTGCCCCCCAGAGTAGAGCAAACAGATACTGGCAGCAGACCCATCTCAGGTTTGGGATACTTGTCACTCGCCACTTCCCACTGCTTTACTGCATCTTCAGTAACCTCTTTGTGTTTTGCTCCCTGTGTTTTCACACAATAACTCATGGAAAGACCAACATGCAAAAAAATTCTGTGTTACTTCTGAGGAGCTCCACATTCTGTATGTTGATGTGACAGAAGAAGGTCACCCTTGTGGTCTCCCTCAGAAGTGAAGGTTGTATGAAGACTGCAACAGTAACGCGGTCCTGATTCTTGACTGGTTATGTCATTCATGAGTTTAAATATGGCATTTGGCATGAGTAGCAATATAAAGTGGATAGGCGGTGATACACTACTTTCTGCTACTGGGGATAAAAGATGCTGCACTCACATTTCCTGGAGTTCCTGGAGGGCTGAGTTCCGGGAGGCTGGGTAATCTGAAATCAGCATTGTGAGCAGATTTGGATTCTGGGGATGGCTGGTGTCTTCTAGGATTGTAGTACTTAAAGAAATCAATAATAAAACCAGTTAAAAATCATAATCCTTTTATTAGGACTCCAAACTGATGAGTTAATATCACTACCCAGGAACTCAGTATATTATTACTATCACTGCGGGGGGTAGGAAGTCTACATACATATTTGATGGAACAGACTTTCAGACTGAGGTCTGTTTTACCACAAGAAGATAAAAGATCCTTTCTCAACAAGTCTGTTTTCACACTCCCCTGTTTAGTACTTATAGGAGAAACACAAAAATGTTAGCAGTATTATTTCTTTTCTTTTCTCATTGTCTTGAATTACATATATGAATATAATAAAGTTATGTCAGTTTTTCACTCCTTGTTACCCAATTCAATCACTTCTCCCTTTCCCACTATAAGTCTTCTTCCTCTCATCCAGCCTTCCTCCCACTTTCCTGACCCATTGAGTTTCATTATAGGTGCCCTCCTTAACAAATATCTGAATCTTGCTAGAGCATGAGAGATACATGATGGCTATACTACCGAGGAACGTACTTCCTTAAAGCTCTCACTACCCTTCATTAACTTTCCATGACCTTTCCTGGAGGTGTGATCTCTCTTAAGATCATGATACCTTATTGACAGATCATATCTTTTGCAGGCTTTGTGTAAGTTGATGCAGCTATAAGTTTTTTTTGTGTTTGCTGAAACGTGTCCCAACATTTGATGCAATATGACCACTGGAGTTTCTTTCTAAACCACTTGGCATCTCTTATTCTACTTTTAATGCGTTTCATTCTATCACATACACATCTTCATCACTAACTCATCAGATGGTAAGAAGAAAGAACTATTCAAAAACATAAAATCTTCAATGATGTGTGATATCAAATTAAAAGTAGATTATGCACTGAATCCCCAAACATTGGAAAGAATGTGGTACTTACATTGTTTAATGTTCTCAAGCAAACCCTGAAGAGTCAGCCTCTAAACCCATATGAGAGGGGTTCTCTAGTTCATAAAGACCTCTATGGATCACTGTAGGAGATTGTTTTCATTGATTAATTGATGTGGAAAGATAAAGCCCATTGTAGACAGCAACATTCCTTATGATTGGGATTTAGAACAATACAAAAATGAAGAAAACTGAGTGCTATCAAGCATGCACCTCTGCTTCTTGCTCTTGTGCATGTATGTGATGTGAACATTCTCTCAGGGTCTTCCTTCTCTGAATCCCAGTCACAATGGACCATAACCTACAAGCAGGAGGTGGAATGAATCCTTAATCTCCCTAAGCTGCTTAGAGGAGGTATTTTGTTTCAATGGCATTCAAAATATTAACCAAAGTTTGTCTTTAAATTTTCTTAGGAAAAAAAAAAAGAAAATCAGTAATAGCTAAAATTTAGACTCCATGAAGTACAATGAGAACTTGTGGAAGGCATGACTATGCATGAATCTTAGAAATTATGTAAGTATTCAGTATGGATTCTTATGTGTAGCTTTGCATGATGTGTACAGAGTGTAAATAAAGCTTAATTTTTAAATCATATGGAGATTATAAATATATAAAACAGTTTTATTGCTAGAGCATCAATCAAATCATGTATTCTATAGATCACACCAGTAGTTCATAGGCCAATCAGAAGCAGTATGATAGATGACTGAACACATATGATGTCTTTAGCTGTTTATAAAAGAGAAAGTAAAACAGCTAAGGAAAATGTGATGATATCACAATACTCCAATAACACTGAAAAGGAAGGAAAACACTATGGAAGGTAAATCAGAACTCCATGTACAGAGTTAAAAAAATAAACACAAAAACTTTATGAAAAGTAATGTATGGATTTTTCCATTATAGCCCAAAATGGAAATACTCATGCATTTAACAACTGATGGGTGAATGAATAATATGTTGTACAGCTGATAATGGTATGTGAGTGTTTCGTAACTAGCAATGGAGGACTAGAACATTCAGGAGCCTGGAGGGCCTGGGAACAATCTCAAAGAAAAAGATGCTTATTAAGTGTCACATGGTGTGTGAATCCTTTCAAATGAAATGTCCAGAATAAGTAAATCTTAAACAGATTAGTGATTGCTAAAGGTTAAAAATGGAGAGAGAGAGACAGAGAGAGAGACAGAGAGAGAGAACTGATTGCTAATGATCACAGAATTTTGAAGGTTAATGAAAATGATTTAACATAGATTGTGAGACATATTTTGAATCTGTCATTGTGACAATGAAGTTAAATGATGAATTGCAATGTGTGTGAGCTACACCTTGTCGAAGCTCTGATGACTAAGTATTATTTAGGAATTTTCAGGGAGGGTATATTAATGACAGCAATGATCTATTAATTACCTAGGTTGGAAAACAAGTATTAGAAAAGGCCATCTAATGCAAAAAGGCTACTCATGAAAATTTTAAGGTACTCGATAATCTACAGAGTTCTAATAGTATCTTTACGTTAGAGGCTTTCTGTTTGTTTTTTGGTTTTTTGTTTCTTCTGTTTTGTTTTGTTTTTCAATATGATCATGCCTTTACTTTGATTTCCTATTTTTGATATCTGGCACCAATATCAAAGCATAGATATTTAATATGAGATGTTTATTATTCTTAGCATGACTCACAAGATGTACCACTATCATTTAAAATGTGCATGATGTGTAGAATTTCAGAAATATCATCTTTTCAAAAACAGATAGCAGCCAAACCTTTCAGCAATTTAATGCATGGTTTCTGATAGACACAGCAGCGAAATATTTTATTCAACCTTTAAAAAGCTTAAGCTGAAAGTTTAATGAAGACATAGTTAGACTCATATTTCTTTGCATGTTCTTTGACATTATAGCCCTTCTGCTTTCAACATTAAATTCCAGGGTAGCTGCCTGGAATCTTACTAAAATCACCTTGAATGTTTGTCCTCTCCCTCCCCTTCAGATGAATGTGGGAACAGAAGCTCTGAGAGTCCTCTTGAGATTTCTCTTGAGAAGGAGGGAGAGATGAAAAGGACTCCTGTTGTTCCATAATTCTTTTCTTTTTCCTTTTTTTTTTTTTAAAGAAAAGTTTGGTAACTGTTCAAGTAAAACTTTCACTTGCATTTCCAAGGGAGACCAATGATTCTGATCATTTTACCCTGTCCCTTTGCAGCTACACATTCTCCAGTGGCATATGGAAGGTGAGTTAAATTGTCTTTAAAGACATTCAGTTTTAATCTATCAGATTTCACTTGAAAGGAAAGGTATCATACTGGTAGCAAGAATGTTCTAGGGAGAATAAAAATAATAGAATCCCTCAACAATTTTAATGTAATTCAACAAGCAAAGAAGGTTATTCAGACATTAGTGGATCATTAACTTAGAAGGTGCTGCTGCAATGGACTCATTTTCATCCCACAATCCACCTAAGTGCTGGTCGGAGCACATGCAGCCAGTAGAACAAGGAGCAGAATGAGACTGAAGATGAATCTTAAAAGAAGGAGCTTGCATATAACTTACATAGTCAACTACTATTATATGATATTGTTTTTAAGTAAGGTCCGATTTCATCTTATGCAGACATTGTTTTATATCCTGAATTGAAATCTTTTGTTGGATGCATGCTTTATATATACATTCTTTATCAAAGAAGGTCAGGATTTTTCCTGAAAATGTCTACTGACCAAGTAAGGCTCATCTACCTGCATGAGAACAACTTTACATACTCAATGTCTACTAAAGTGCACATCCTATCTGAATTCACAGAAATTCTTAGAAAACTACTCATCAAATTTTTAGGTATTGTGGCTTCCAACAGCTGACACACAAAATTAGCTTCATAGGTCCTAACTATATTCCTTATATTAAAAATGGGCTTTCCTCAAAGCCAGTTTTATTAGGCCTTGGCACGCCCTTTTATATGGACTATTATGAAAATCATACAGTGTGACATGTGCTGTGGCACAGTGATTGAACAGTTTGAATTAAATCATCCTGTGATATATATTTGGTAATCATCCAATATTATTTGTTACTATACTACAATAAGTTTTTGTAATATCTAAATAAAAAGCTATTTTTACAGCTTTCACCATTATCCTTTTATCATCTGAAACCAGATGATAATTAAAGAAACTGTTTGTGAGAAAGGCAAAAAGAGAGAGGAATATTCATTGAGTCCTTCATGTTAAATATTAAGCAAGTCTCAAAAAGGTAAAGATTAAACAAAGATGATCATGTCCAAAGTCTCTCACATCACTCTGCTAAGTACACAAGGAGAGTGAGTTAGACAGGAAATCCTTTGAAGAAATACACATATCTGATAGCCATATTTACAAAATCAGCCAGCAAACATAATGTAAGTTACAACAAACCAAGAAACATTCTTTTCTTTTTAACACAACCTTAAGGCAAAATGAACAGATAAACAAAAACATGGAGTATGGAGAAATTATTTTCCTGAAGCAAAGTCTAGCTAAAGACCATCTCTCCAGAAGCCTCAAGAGAACAACAAACTTGGCCAAAGCAGTTCCTTCAGAAACAAATGCAAACATTTGTACATGTCACAAAAGATCATTTCCCTCACAGAATAGACATTTACTAACTCTTTGAAATTATATAATTTTCAGTATCTGAAAGACACATATGATCTTTAGTTGTTCTTCATTATGAATACTAATTTATTTCAGCTCAGGAATTGCCAATTCCTAGAACACATGATTTTGTCTGCCTTAGACAACTCCTCTTCAATATCAGGGGAAGTTACCATCCTGCCTTAGGGTTGTGGGGATGGTCCAACTCACTGTCCATGATGCTACTGCTATTGAGATCAATGTAGCCTGGCACTGGCGATGCCACAAATAACCCCTTAAGAGAAACACTTAGAGTCCGCCAAGAATTTGAATTGTAGAAAACAGAAGTTTTAGTTTCAAAACGGCAAGGTGTTCTCTGATTCCCCAGGGAGGATCTTATGGCCTAGTTTGAACAATTCCATAAGCAGACAAAAACCAGCTTACACTGAGAAAAGTAGAAACTTTCTCTATCACCCCTCCACCCCAGATACTGAAAATAGTTTGGCTGGGAGAACTGTTGACACAAAAATAAAGAATCTGCTTTCAAAGAAAATAAGAAAATAGCTTATCCTGAGCCAAACATAAGTGACTTTGTCTGTGAACATATTGTCAAACTGTTTTTAATGAATGTTCTCAAGAAAAGTTCTCAAGACTTTACTGGCACAGGCCAAGTGATTTTAAATCAGAACATTCACTAAATACCTTAGTGGGCTCCATAGTATGGGGTGGGAGGAAGGTGAAGCAGTGGAATGACGTGGGATCTTATTTTAGTGTTAGTGAGCAGATAGGTCAAGCCAAGGGTCTGTTCTTTGTCAAGCTATGGATAAACATAATCGGATCCAACAAACAGTCCTGAAAGTTTGTCTAATAGTCATGGGAGAGTCATGGGAATAGTTCATCTATAAAATAGTCAGGGATAATGCTTGAAGATGCAGTCTAACACTTTCATGTGATAATGTTCCATCAAGCATTCTATCATCTGCTTGTCACTGCTCACCAGAGCCTAAGGATGGGAAGAAGTACTGCCAGGGAGTAACCTCTGTCCATCCAGGGTGTCCTTATCCCAAAGCAAATGAAAATATCTCCACTTCTTATAGTCCTCCACAATAGCTAGCCTATCAGTATTGCACCATGGATTATGGATGATCCTAGAAGATATGGCCTTATCCTAAGACATTTTGGGATTAGTTCCAAAGAAGTGAGTAAGAGCTTCTTTACTGGATGGTTGACTCAGTGGATCATTTATGTCCTAGTTAATCTAGGGTTATTCGTCAATGCAGACATCCTGAATGAGGTCCAAAGGGATGCAATAAAATAGATATGGGAATGTGTTGTCTGCGTGTGTGTGTGTGTGTGTGTGTGTGTGTGTGTGTGTGTGTGTGTGGAGAGGGACTCCAGGCTAGATGGAAAAGAAAACTTGTAGTACAGGAAAGGATTATAGCAATGTATATTAGGGGATAAAAGCAATGAGGTTCTAATTCATCATATTTGTATATGAAAATTTCAAAGAAGAACAATAAAAATGGATCAGAAGATGTCTAGAGAAATGACACAGCAATTAAAGATCTCACTGTATAATCTGAAGGACAGAGTTCAGATCCACAGATCCCATATACATGACAGGTAGTATGCATGCAACACACATTTACATGTAAAACACATGAAATTTGGTAAAGTAGATCAATTTGGGTTAAATTAATAACTGAAAGTTCTATGGTGGGGGCTCTAAAGTAGCTACAGAACTGAAGTGCCAACTGCAAGAGTATATCCAGTTGGCCATTCCTTCATTGTCCAAAAGTAATGAAAAACTAAGCAGCAAGTGAATTCACAGTGATAAATGCCATTAGATGTTTGCTAACCTAAACACTTGTCTTGAGTTTTGGATGACAAAGCTTTGAAACTGACCTGAATATCAAAATTAACATAATAAAATGTGATTATTTAATCATTAACTAGCTAAAAACGATGAAACACAGATTTCACCTGAAATAATCTGGTCATTCTTGGAAGAAAATAATTTTACCAACTCACCTTAAAATAACCCTCAACTCAGAAGTATCTTTATTATACTAAAAGAATAAAGATTTTTATTAAATATTGTAAGTGCATTCAATAGCCTCTAGATATAACACACCACAATCTATCCACCCTCAGTCAGACACAACAGCATCTTATTCTTCACAATCCATGAGTTAGGGTGGAACCTTTGACCTTAAGGTAAGATCCTACTTAGTTCTTGTGGGAAGGGGCTGAGGGATTACACCTCATTTCTGATCACTAATGTGATGAAGAACATCAGAAGTATATGAAAATGATAAGTGATTCAGATTTTAAAGTACATTGTTTGGAAACATTAACAAAAACATCAAAATGATGGAAGTATACCTATTTCTACTAAATTCTTGATGAGAAAATTCTCAAGAATGAGCAGTTTGTTTTCTGCTACAGAAGGATTTTTTTTAAGATCAAAGTTTTTTTTCCCACAGAATTTCATATTTTGCTAATATGAAGGGATAAAAGAGCAACAAAAATCAGTAAGAACAATAATGTATACAGCAGTGAATGCACCAGGGTAATGTTAATATTCAAAATGGCTAGACAATTTTAGGGCTAGACAATTTCTTAGAAAAAATGCAATGGAGGTCAATAATCACAAAATTTTAAGGTTAGAGCAAGATCAGTCAGTGACTAAACAGAGTTAACATCTTTTATAAGACTATTACTGCATTTTGTTTAGCTTTTTTGTTTTGCAAATGGACACATACTGGTAAGAATGGAAGAAAGGATAATAACATGCATAATATTAACTACACACTTTAAAAGTTATGAACCATGCAGACATTAAGCTCAAATAGTAATACTAATGGTCTATGCCTGATTCAAAACCACATAGTCCCTTGATCACAGATAAAAGAATTGGAATTTTTCTTTTCTGTTCCGGTGTGCCTATCCTGTTTCATGTGCTTCTATTTTTTTTGAAAGCTTTCCAATCCTTTTCTCTTATCTTCATTTTTTTTTCCAGAAGGTGTTCTTCAGGAGGCATCTCAAACTTGGTTGATTCTCTTAAGGACCAACATGCTTCTCCAGTTTTCATCAATTATTTCATGTAAATTCATTTTCCAAACACTGTTATTTAGACCCATAATTTTTGATGTTATGGAATGCATAGCAATTGTTTAAAACATTTTGTTTCCAACCTCAGTCCAGTACATATGCTATTTTTTCTCTAATTTTTTCCTAATTTTCCTAAACAATTTACCACTGATCTTTTATTCAGAATCCTTCAGTTTCAAACCCAAAGAAATTAACTATTAAGTTTGACCTTCCTGTGAGGCAAGAAGATATAAGGAGATAAAACAAAGCAATCTTGAATTCTTTTTAGAAGCATAGAAAAGGAATAGAGTGAACTTAAAAGTTAATGATGAGAATGGTGTTTCATGTTTAATAATTGCTCTAATTAGTTCACATAGGAAAAATGTCTCATACTCTCACAGCTAACAGGTCTTTAAAGTCACTTATATCCTTAGGAGATTCAGAATGAGAGAAAAAGAATAATGTAGGAAACTAAAAAGAGACAAAGTAGACACAAAGAAGAGACTACTAATTTTTATTAGAAAAGTGAGAAATCACAGAATAAATAAATTTGCAATATTTTTCCCTTCTCCGTAGCTGAGGAATTGAATGAAAATCTTTCAAATGCAAATGGTACTTTTTTGGAATCATTTTCCATCCCACATAAAGTCCCGAGGAGATGTAAGATGTTCCTTTCTTGTAAGAGGACATTTGAAAGACAAACTGAAGCCCTTCTGTGATGTTTTGTGAATTCCAAGAAGCACATTTCTCACATTTATACTTATGACATCCCAGCCACCAAGATAGCCCTTGTGAAGTGGCTGCTGCTGACAGGCAGCTGCTTGCAATCAAAACTAGAAGTTAGCAGGAATTTTTTTTTTTCCTCAGTATCCTTATATTGCTTTCTTTTGTGTCTGTCTTGCCAAAATACATGACAGAAACACAGTAAGAGAAGAAAGATTTATTCTGGCTTTGCTAGAATAACAACACATCACAGTGTGCATGATGTAGTGCAGTGGCTTCGACTGTTGCAGTGGAAGGCAATGATTCTGGGCATCTGGGAGATCAGGATGTGTTGCGCTGGAAAACCATATTCCACCCTGTAAATGATCCACAGAACCTTAAAAAAATTGACACAAGTTGGCAAAAAATAAAAAACATGAGAAATAAGAGGCTGTTGGAAATGGTTTACATCCCAGTCTTAACAGTCCTAAATGACATGGTAACAACTTCATTTGAAAGCATATCCTATAAATAGCTGATGGCATTGAAGAGGTGTTTATACAGAAAAACTATATTTTTTTCAGAAATAAAAAGTGAATGGGCCAATGTTTTGGAATGTACCCACCATTTTATTTCATTTATGTTTTCATATGATATAAAATTTTACAAAAAATAAGTTTATGAAAGCTCACTTGATAAGAAGTAACATTTAAAATAGGAAGAAATTGCATTCTTTTCCTTTATTAACGTTGTCTAAAATAATAGTATAACATCAGAATTTTTCTCATACATAATAGATATTTTTTTATTTTTCACCTTATAACTGAAACTATCATTTTCTACATTGAAGTGAGAAATAATAAAACTATGTAGGTGAACTGTATACGAAGAAATGTGTAGCAAATTTTGGAAACTTGAACTTTTTGTTCTATGAAGACTACAAACAGAAAAGACATTTCCATAGTTGTTCTCAAAGTGAACAAAAAATAAGTATTTCTGTCCACAAATAGTCATAAGGCTTAAATTGTGTTCTTAAATTTTGTGCTCTGGAGAGAATAAAAGCTATAAAGGTGTGGACATGGATAAGCAAGAGTTACAACAGCAAGCTTCTTACGTGGGCACATGTGCATGTATGAAAAATTGTATGTTTCTTGGGTTTTCCTAACTTTTAAAAATTGTGCTCAATATGTGCTTCTTTTATTTTAAGGAAGCTGGTTGAAGGACTGGAATTAGAATGATAGGAATACATCTATAACACTTGTAACATATTCTTCAATTCAAAATTGCCAAAGAAAGTTGTTCCCTGATGGTAGAAGTGATTCAAAACTTTCACTTGCCTGAAAGCCATAAATAGGAGACATAGGACAATTTTCATCCTCTGCCTACATCCTCACAGGTCATTGCTGCCTGCAAAAGTTCCCACCTCCTTCAACAGCTCTTTAGCTCACAACTGTTCCTTTTTAATAGTCAGAAAGATACTGAATTGATGTTGGACACTGGTCCCCAAAACAAATTTTCTTTACTCACATCTGAAAGTAACTATCACTGGGTCGCCTCTCACACTAGTTTCCTAACAAAGCCCCATGTTTTCCCTCCTCCCATGTTGGATTGTTTCTCCAGAGATTTTCCATATCCAGTATTTTCCAACTAAAACATGCTAATGACAATACAGTTACTATCTTCCATACTACAGAGGCTAATTATCAAATGAGGCAATATTTGCTATTTATTTTAAAAGAGTTGCAGAATTATATATGGAAAAACAGTCCAGTGAATAGTTTATAATTGCACATTTAATTGAATTCACTTGGCAAATTAAGCAGGAAGCAATTCTTTAGCCTTATGGGTGGCTACTTTGTTTCCTTGGCTGACTGTCAGATTCCTTTATCCTTGCCAAATTAACTCTTCCCTTGTCTTTGATAACAAAGATTTCTTAACCAATATTCCATCAAGACTGTTTTGACGAGAGTTTATACCTTGAATTCTAATATTCCTACTATGATTGGTTCAGCAGCCAACGCTATATTAACTCCTTTTAAGAGAAGTAATTGCCACTCTGACATGGCATCACCCATAATTTAACAAGAATACTCTTAAATCCTTCTCTTGGTAGTTTTCATTCCTGGAATTTCCACCTATCATTAGTTTATGCAACTTTGAATTTGATCTCTTATTATAATGATTTGACATCTATAGGTATATCCAAGAATAGCCTTCCTTATTGTTTAGACTTTGTCAGGAAAAAAGTCTTCATCACAGACTTGACTCACAACTTGTCTGATTATCCTCAGAAAATAAGTAAAACTGCTTTTTCCAGGTAAAAGCCCAATGGCACCATATATGCATATATGCAGCATGCATGCATATATATCATTCATGATATTATCCAGACGCTTATGCTTGATCAGTGCAGTGAGGAACGTAGTAACACCATTATCTTTTCCTTAGCTCCTCTACTATTCTTTGCATTCTTTTGTTGTTTGTCATGACTCTCAAGTTAATGGTGGAAGAAGCAAAAAGTCAAAGACATAAGTACTATTAACAAACTGCCACAGTTGCACTGAATATTGTATTGATAATTTCTTTAAAACAGGACATTAGAATTGCTTTACATATACATGCACACGCATGCATGTACACACACACACACACACACACACACACACACACACACACACACAACAATTAGGGCTGCCTCAACTAGCAATTTACAACTCTTGAAAGATAATTCACTCATATACTTTTTTATCAACATAAAAATATTCCAAACAGGGGGCTGGAGAGGTGGCTCAGGGCTTAAACCTCTGCCTTGCAGGCAGAAGGTCCTGAGTTCGGATCCTAGAACCCACGTATAGACGCCGGGTGGAAGTGGGAGTTGCCTGTGTTTCTGGTCCTGGTAGGGCAGAGCCTGTGAATCCCCGGGGCAGAGTAACAGGGAGGTGGAGGTGTCCATGGTGGTTCCCGAATTCCTCTGTGGTTCTACACACACATTCACATACACACACACACGCGCACGCACACACCCATTCACAATTGAATAAATAATAATAATAATAAATATTCTAAACAGCTCTCATGCTATGTCCATCGATCATGTGAAGATGCAATTAGAAGCCAACAATCTATACCTAGAAAAGCCTTCAGAGATTTTGACCAGGCTGACATTTTTCCATATTATAGCTTATCTCTGAAGCTGTGCAAGGTGAATTTTTGATATTTGTAAATAACGAGGTATAAGGGTTGTTGCTTCATCAACCAAAAAAGACAAAAGCATCCCCTGGAGTCCCTTCTGTGTCGAGATGACAGATCATAATAGATCTGACTTTGGTCAGGGCAGCACTAGTTTCTCTTTTCCTTATGATTAGTTTGGTGTAATGGGACCTTTACATCTTTTAGTTTCCTCTTTTGGAATATGCAGAAAACCAAAACTTGCCCATGGTATTTCCTTCATGGATTAAATGAAGTTAATCCAAAAAATTCAGATATTGAATAAAAAAACAAGTATTTTGCCTTATGCTAGAGTTTCTCAACAAATATAAATGTGTCCTTATTATTGACAGAACTTTGTGCTTGTTGCTTTAGTTTGTTTCTCTGTGGCAATGAACTGAGCTGTCTCAGTATCTGGTCTGGGGAATGCCTTTTATGAAAATTTAAAGGAAGAAGGAAAAAGAAGAAGATAGACACAATGGTTGATGTGCATAATCTTAATTTATTGTCCTGTATATGAATGAGGACTACAAGCTTTTGCGTGTGTGTGTGTGTGTGTGTGTGTGTGTGTGTGTGTGGTTGCTAACTTATTTACTCTTGCCTAGCTTTGAAATCTGTTTTATATCAGTTCTAGGAGTCATAAATAATGCTAACAAACAGATCCTTCATTTCTGCATTATAGTATGGGTATACCTTTGGAAAAACTAATCCTTGGAGACACTTTGATCAGAGCTGATTATATTCTCAGTGGGGATTTATTTTTCATTTTATTACACAGGTCCTTATGTGAGAATGAAATTATGTTTAAATCAAGAAACTAGTAAGATTTCATTCAGACTGAACTGAATGCAACAAAAACAATTGCCTTTTTATTTTTAATCCCAAGAAAGAAAAAAATAAAAATAATTGAAATAAAGAATTTTCTAAAAGTAAAACTTACTAAAATTCTTCCAGATTAGTTTATATACCAAAGAGTCATTGATACTGCTTGCTAACATTGACAGATTTGAAGAATTCTGGAATACTTATTAGAATAGCAAAGTAAGGTTATAATGAGAATTGTTCTTCCCTAAGGTATCTGTTAAAACATGTATCCTTTTGTTAAATGCCCATTTTCCCTAAACTGTTTAGCAGATAACAATATTTTTTTTAGGTTTTGAAGGCCTTACAGCATCTATTCTATCTTTGGTTTTGACAACTGATTTTTATCAATATTGTGTTTGCACTAGATTCCAGATAATAAAACACATTTATAAAAATGATCTGTATTGGACGATGAAAATATCACTCCATGAATAATTACTTGTTCTCTAAGACACTTTTCTTATCCTTTAGTAGTAGCAGAAGTTCGTGTACAAGATCTGAGTGATTCCAGATTGTGCACACATAGTCCAGTGCTCAGCTGACACAGGTGAGTGCTTCTCCTGGGAATATGTGATGTGATCTGAATCGAAGAGTTAAAAAATGTGTGTTTCTTAAGAATAAATTAGCTATGTATTATTTATGTTACTCAAATTTAAACAATGTATAATACATGAGGAGAAATTTACTATATTTGGAGCAAAAATAGCTGAACATTCTCCTAGGACCTTTATTAATATTTCAATATCAGTATTATTCAGCTGTATAATTGATTTTTCAAGAGTATTTTGCATATATTTCCAAGATCTAATGACTGAAGCTCAGAAATGTTGGAGGGTGAATTAGATTGATCAGGAAAGCTTCAGAACCTAAGACTAAGCTGAGACCTGGTACCCATCTGAGAAGTACCATCAATAGCTTCCTTCCCATGTTCACATCCAAATGTGCAACTAGAAAGAAAAATCTTTAGTATGTCCCCACCCCTTGTATAAGATGTCTACTAACTTTCTCAGTAAGCAGGGCTTATTAATTTTAATTTCTATTTCATGAAACTGTTTGGTTCCATACCGAGAGATAAAATACATTCCCAGCTGATTCAGCTTTGATGAACAATTTGGGACACTAAATTTATAACAACCCCAAGAGCAATTTTTCCTCTACATATATAAGTATTTTGAGCCCTCTTTGTTTTTTGTTTTTTTTTTTTTAATTTATTTATTTATTCATTGTGCGTGTGTGCGCGTGTGTGTATGTGTGTGTAGAACCACGGGCGAATTTGGGAACCACCATGAACGCCTCCACCTCCTCCTTGTTTACTCTGCCCCGGGATTCACAGGCTCTGCCCTACCAGGACCAGAAATGCAGGCCGCCTCTGCTTCAGCCCGGCATGTATATGGGGGTCTAGAATCTGAACTCAGGATCCTCCGCCTGCAAGGCAGAGACTTAACCCCTGAGCCACCTCTCCAGCCCCTTGAGCCTTCTTTGTAAGAGCAGAAAATGAGCTCTAAATGTTTACAAAGCTAATGTGATTCTTTATGTGAAAAAGAGAACTCAATAATTATCCATAGAAAACCCAATAATTTTCATAGAAAAGAAGGCCATTCCTTGGGCCTTAATCCTTGTTCTCTGATTCTTTACTGTGAATGTGATGTGACTAGTCACCTAAAATTCCTGATTCCATGACATTGCTTACAAGAATAGATACACTATAACTTTGAACTATGATCTTAAATAAGAATTTTCCTCTTTAAATTGCTATTGTCAAGGTAATTTATCACACCTACAAGAAAATAAATGAAGATACTATTCTGTCTACCCAGATCGAAGTAATAAAATGTGAGCTAACTCATTCTGAATGTTCAATATGCATGTGGATTGCTTCTGTGGATCTTTAGAACAAATGAATAAAATATTTTATTATTCATACTAATAAGAATATCACTTTAGTACAGAGTTTTTCTAACCAGAACAAAAGTTATATTTCTAAGTTCTAATAGTATACAAGCTCCATTGGTCCTTAAATTTGAATTTAGAGACTGGAGAGATGGCTCAAGGGATGAGCCTTTGACTCTCAAGCAGAAGGTATGGAGTTTGGATCTTGGATCCCTCCTAAAAATCCTAGACAAAAATGGCTGTGTCCTATAATAGAAAGTAATAGAAAGTAGAGCTTGGGAAACTCTAGAGCAAAAGCAAATAGGAAGTACAAGCAATCCAAGGTGATTTCTGAAGTCAATCCTTAGTTGAGTGCAGATCCAATCTAGTGGATACAAAGATTAACAGTCATATTAACAGTCTTAACCTCCAATGACTGTCAGTAATTCCCCTTAAGCAGTAATACTTACACAGGAAACTAGAGATATATGAAGGAGAATTATTTTGTCCATTTACAAACTAAATTGTGATGAAAAATAACATGTCCAAGAATTTTAACTAGCAATATATGTACAAGCTGTGAACACGGCCATCACTGGACTGTCATCTACAGAATTTAAAAAGCAACAGGAACAGTCCTACAATGTAGATTGAAAATTAAGTAGTCACGGAGACTTTGCCTGGCTTATGTGCATACTTTTATTATGGCATATCCTTGTTTTGCAATCAAGGGAATGAGTTGATTTCCTCACCATTGCACCTGTACATGTATCATATGAATGTTGTTTGACCATATCACGTAACAAAATGTGCCACATACATATGATTGATAAAAGTTCTGGATTTACTATGTTTCAAAATCTGAGGTTGGAGTTTCAGGAAAGCCGAAATTTTCTACTGGAAAGTTAGGCATAACATCTGGATTAAATAGGCCATCTCAGTCTTATTTAAAGCCTGACACCTTTAAATCATGTAAACGAAGTCACTTAAATTACTGAACATCCTGTGGGGCTGCCAGCTGCTGATCACACATAAGCTAGGAGACGAGCATGAACTGGCTTCCAGAAGATCAAGACCTCCTATATGACGGAGTCAAATTGTACAGCTTTCTTTAATTTTTATTTTTTTAATAATGTATTTATTTATTTATTTATTTTCCTCTCATACAAACAATAGGTACCCCGGTCCCCTCCCTCCTTCCGCCCCTCCCTGGACCTCCGTGCTCCCTGCCCCCTTTCCCCTTCCTTTCCCCCTCCCTCCCAGTGTCCCCTCCCCCCATCCCTGGAGCATCCTTTAATATGTATGTCAAACTTTTCTCTGGGTCCTCCTCTCTGATGAGGTGTAAGGACTCAGTGGCATTTCCTAAAACTCTTGTGTTCCCCTTAAGTATAGAAACACTATTGTGGCTGTTAATCCCTTGCTTCTAAGGATACTAGTGCCTTTAGTCCATGCTAGACTTTGAGGGGTCAATGATATGTTGGTCATTGCGCAGACCATGCAGAGTCCTATTATTATTGCTTTGGCCCTAATTTGTGTGGAGTATCTTGCATATCATAGCTCCTCCCCATCTTTGGGCTCTTACAATCTTACCGCCCCCTCTTCTGCAAATTTCCCTGAGCTTCAGAATGGGGAGCGATTAAGCAGGCCTGATTCCAGGTGGTTGATATAGAGCCGCTGATGTTCTGAATTATGGTTTGTTGATTTTTTTTTCAGTTTTGTGTACAGCTTTCTTTGAACGACCAAGTTTATGATTAATCTGCATCAGTGTGGTTTCATATCACTGTATTTTTTAGGTATAACACAATCTAAATGAAACATCTGCTTCTTCTAGACTTCAAAGATAAAGCCATATGTTAATAATTCCCATTCATTGTGTTTTTCCAAGACTCACAGAAAGAGTCAATTCCCTGCCCTGCTTTGTGGTTAGTTTGGTGACAAACCATTTCTAGTGTTTACTCATCTAAACCTACAGTTTCATCTTTAAAATTCAACATCAGATTAACAAATCTGATTGGCAAGAAAGTAAAAATCTGTAGACTGTTAATGTCACACACAGAAATGATTAAGATCAGAGTTTAACAAGGTTATTTCTGAATTTGTCTATAGTAGGCTCAGAGAATATTTCTAGTTACTATGTAGAGAATCTAATTTAAAAATCACAAACTAGATCTCGGGTGCGTATTTTAGGACAGTCTTTCAACAAATGAAAATTTGGCCTAATGAATAAAAATTAAACTAGTATACTTGATTTTATTGACTTTTCTTCAATAGAACCTGAAAATTGTTACCAAAGAAACAGTGGAGCTGAGCATGTATTAAACCATTGCCAGGAATTTCAGGGATGTGAGAGGAAAATCCATCTCCAATTCTCTCCAAGAAGTTGGGGTAGATCAGAGAAGTCAGAGACAAACATTTCTTTTCTTTTCATCTCAAGACTAATTGAGACAATTCTGTTGGCATCATATACTTCAATTAAAAATCTAACTTTTAATTGGTACTTTCTTTAGATTCTTCTCCCAGGATCACAGATAATATCTGCACTCTGTAGTAAAAACAATTGCTGTTCAACTAGAAAATACTGGCTCAAGGTCGGCTACTGGCGATCAGCATAGACATACTCTCTGCTATGTACCAGCATTGAGCACATACTTAGTCTTCATTTGATTTTGGAAGTATTAGGAAAGAGTTTTTTAATGTCATAGAGGTCTTGAATTCACTTTTAAAATGTACAAAGAATCTGACATTTTCCAACATTTTTTATGACTAACCCAAACTAAGTCATGTTTGTCTTGCCAAGACATTTCTCAAGTCCACAAGTTCCTTTTCTTTCTCCTTTGACCCTCTGTAATCTCCTCTCCTCAAAGAAGGTGGAAAGTCAATTGCTTTTCTTCTAAGAGAAACCACTCAAAGGCTAAGAAGGAAACGCAGAAGGCAGCTGACAGAAGAGAAAGATGAAAAAGAATAAGGAAAAAAGATGAAGAAATAGAAATAGAAGGAAGAAAGATATGGAATACTAAAATTTTATTTACTTTGACTTGAGAAATTAGATGTGTAAACTGATCAGGAAGAATGATTTAGGACATTTGGATCAAATCCTATCTCTGCCATGATTTAAAATTGTTTGTTTTTGAGAAAGGAGCTAAGTTTTTTATACTTCAATGTCAATAAAGTTATCATGGGGATGATATGAGAGGAGGTTCTCTTATCTATTTTATTTATTAGAATATGTAAAATTACATAAAATATACAATATTTCTTAAATATTACCCTCAGGATTAAACCTAGTAGAATAGGAGAAAGGGTAGATACAGAGAACGAAAGTTATAAAAATTTCCTATGACTCCCTCCAGTAATAGTGAAATATTAATAATTGAAGTAATATCAGATGACTTTATGCACATATACAGTTTTACATTTAAAACATTTGATTATTCAATTTGTATGAAAAATATTGACAGCAACTATATTTACTCTCCATACTTGTAATTTCTACCTCTGTGTTTCCAGCAATTTCAGGCTGAAAATACTGTTTTACAGTAAGGATGTGCCATGCAAATAATATTAATCCAACAATGCAAACTCAAACATATGATGCAACACAATGATTATGTAGTGTTACATTACATTCACATTGCATTTACATGTTTTATAAATTGTGTAGCAATGATTTAAGATAGAGATGATATGCATAGGCTACATAAAAATCCCATGTCATTTTATACTGGTGCATCTCTAGACTTGTATCTATTGTCCTACAATTTATAACAAGAAAGTAAGTCACAATGTTGTTGTTTAACTGCCAGAACCAAAGTGCAAACTAGAGTGATGCATTAAGTATTATTATTAATACATATACAGCATCTTTTATATTTGATATCCTCTGGCTGGGACTGTACACACAAGGGAAGTATATCCTTAAAGACAGGGATTTAGAATTATTACCAAAATACATGTTGATTCCTTAACTCAATAAGTTCATCTATTCTTCCCTTTTCTTGTGATCTATTGTAATTTTCATATCACAAAATTATTGAGTTAAATTTCTAGAAAATTTTAATAACAATATCTCATATCACTAGTGTGTATATATTCATTGACTGTGACTGAGGACTCATTACCCCACCTGGGCTTTTGAGACTGTCATCTTTTATTGCAAGATCTGGGAAGGTCTGACCTCTGTGTAGGCTTCACATACAGAAATGCTGCCATTATTCTCAACAGATCAACATTCATTTGATATTCTCTTTTATTGCTATTGCCTCACACTTTCTTGTAGCCTCCTGCTGCTTTGACTCACAAACAGCAGAGTGGTATGAATATATGAAAAAAATCGTTTTTAATCTACATAATATCACCAATGCTATATCTGTGATCCTAAGTATCTCACACTTTGTGTAAGTTCTAAGAAAATTATTCAAAAGGCATAAATTTTTTATGGATATAGTCACTCACATAACCAAATTAGAGATGTTGTTCCTCACTTTCAATGTTTTACAAAACTTCTTCCTGAATTTCACATAATTTTGGTAATAGATGCCTACTACATTGAAGAATATACAGATGTCAATGCATAAAATTTCAAGTTCTTAGTATTAAATGATTTTGGTGTTCTTAATAGTTCATTCAATCATTGTATTGTTACTACATGAGCATTAGCCAAGAAAAAAAAAAAAGATCACTAGACATTGTCAGTGGCTTCATGGAGCATCAGGATAGGTAAAAGTTGCAGAGAAACTGGTTTCAATAATAGAAATGTTTGATACTGAAAATATAATGCAGTTAATATGTCAAATACTTGCTTTGGGGAGAATGTGAATGATTTCCTGAGAACAAAGTTGAATATAAATCAAATAATGATATGTGGTAAAGTAGGGGAAAAGCTAAACTGAAAGAGAAGATTTCTTTAAAAACAAAAAACAAACATCACAAAACCACTGAAGTAAGCTAAGAAAGAAAAGAGCAAGGTCAAGGATCAGAAATTTACCAGATATCAGTACGTGAAGGGGGTACACTTATCCACACCAGAATTGTAAAAGACAATTCTGACAAAGTTGGAATGCTAAAAGTGCAATTTAATAAATGAAGATCTAGCATCTGTTTTGTGACTTAGCAACCAATTTACAATGTTTCTAATTTTAGTGTTTAAAAATGACAGGCCATCAAGCTACAGCTTCTTTTCTTTTTTTATTATTTATTATTTATTCCATTGTGCGTGTATGCATATGTGCGGATGTGTGTATGTATGGGTGGGTGTGTAGAACCACGGACGAATTCGGGAACCATCATGCACCACCTCCACCTCCTCCTTGTTACTCTGCCCCAGGAATCACAGGTTCTGCCCTACCAGGACCAGAAACGCAGGCCGCCCCTGCTTCCGCCTGGTGTCTGTACATGGGGTCTAGGATCCGAACTCAGGACCTTCTGCCTGCAAGGCAGAGGCTTAACCCCGGAGCCACCTCTCTAGCCCCTTCTTTTCTTAAACATAATAGCTTCTGTTTACATTTTCTTTCAGTCATTTACATATATGCTTGCCAATTATATACACTCACCTAAGGCATAATGCAAACAAATAACTGTTTTATCATGAGCTGGAGTAGTGAGATACAACTTCTGATGTCATAGAACAGTTTTATTTTAGGAAAAAAAATAGAAAAATGCACATTTTATCATATCATAAATTATATACAAATGAGTAGGTTTATCGAAAAACAGACCCCTTTGGCTTGAGAATTGACTAAAATCTCTGTCTATGTTAATAAAAATAATTCCAAAGAGGATAGAATTATTTTCTAGAATAATCAACTTCTAGAGACAAAGTATGATCCTAAGTATGATCTATGGCTCATTTAAACTTCCTTGATAACTTACATGGTTTGTATTCAATATTTGATAATATCCTTTACTAAGTAGATTTCAACTCAAGAAAAATATTCTACCTGAAAAAAATTACCATCACCTAGAGTCAAGGCTACTTAGTTATTGTTTCCCTTTGAATCCATATCTGGATTATTGATTCCAGCATCAGGCTTTCTTTCTAAACTGTGATATTTGACAGTGAATTTTACCTTCACCCCCAGGTTGAATATCTACATCCCTCAGATATGCTTGGTGATACTTAAAGCCAAACTAAGTCTTAAATCTCTCTGTCATAGCAGTAAGGATTTATTTTTCACTGACATTGTTGTCTAGTTTAGTTTAGTCGGTTAGGAAAACACTGTCAAGAAAAGCTGAGAATTGAGTACCTCTAGGTTAACTGAAGACCCAGTAGTCATGACCAAAACATATGTGCTGATTGGTGACATTGTGTGCTAAGAAAATGTAGAACATCTCTAAATTTATTTTCTTTCTTCTTCTAAAAAGCTCTTTTACTAAGGATTTTTGTACCCTAACTAATATATTAGAAATCTATGATGGCCAAATGGGTAGGAAAAAATATCTTTTCTAAATCTTCACACCAGGGCTCTTTTCCACTCACGTTTTCTCTTACACCATATCCATCTCACATGGATTTAGTCACTGAATGTATTTGGAGCCAAAGATTCAATGGAGATCAACTGGAATTTCACATGGTCTAGTCTGATATCCTTGTTTTACACATGAAAATACTGTGGACAAAAAAGGTTGAATGGCTCACCCAATGTACTCTGCTAACTTCCACTCTAACTTCAAATCTTTGGTTCCACTCCACAATACTAGCAAGTTAAATACTACTAAGTAGGAGACACTGTCTACATGTGCCGTCTAAAGAGGACTTAGAGCTAGTGTATTATGTATCTTCCTCTCTTGCTTGGTTGGAGATCTTCACTCACACCTTATGAGATTTTCATTATCACTTTAGTGTCAAGGTTATCGACTGAATTAATGTGAAAACCTGCTGTTCTTCTCTCGCTCTGTCCTACCATACTTCTGAAGCCTCTGCCCTACTGTTAGCAGCTTGATTGTCCATTTCTGCTCTAAATTGGCTCCTCACTAAGAAGGGACTTATCAACTATTATACTGCTGCTACGAAATTGGCAGTCTCTTGATGAGGTTTCAAAAATAATTTCATACCATTAGAATTAAACATGTCTACAAATTACATTGTGTGTGTGATGTTTCATCCTAAATATCCAAAACACTATTAATGTGACTTTGCTCATTTTTTTTTGTGGGAAGAAAATAAAGATTCAGTGCCTGAATGCTCATATCCTGTATCTCAAGAGTTACCTAATGTGGTATTATAATATTGTGACAATAAAGTAGTTTACTCATGCTCGCTCTTTCTTTCTTCTTCTCTCTCTCTCTCTCTCTCTCTCTCTCTCTCTCTCTCTCTCTCTCTCTCTCTGTATTTCTCCCAAGTCATTTATGGAGAATATTAAATTCTTGAATTGATATAAGCTTCTTTTGAATAAGTATAAAATTTGATTATATTTTCTATCATAGATTTTTCTACTTGTAAAAAGTATGCATGGCATATTGAAAAGTAATATTTACTTTTGAGGCTGGAAAGGTAGCTTAGGGGTTAAGCCACTGCCTTGCAGGCGGAAGGTCCTGAGTTCAGATCCTAGACTCCACGTATAGACTCTGGGTGGCAGTGGGGAGGCCTGCGCTTCTGATCCTGGTAGAGGGGAGCCTGTGAATCCCCAGGCAGAGTAAATAAGGAGGAACTGAAGGCGGTCCATGGTGGTTCCTGTATTTGCCCGTGGTTCCACACACACATACACACACACACACACACACACACACACACGCACACATGCACAATTGAATAAATAAAATAAAAAAAATTTAAAAAAGAAAAGTAATATTTACTTTTGACACAAAATTTAAGATTTCAATTTTCAATTAAGATAGGAAAAATGCATTTTTCTCCCAAAGAAATTAAGAAAGGAAATGATAAATATAATAAATTTAAAGCTATGTATAGTATTCATTGCATTTTAATATTTAAAAATACACCATGATAAAATTCAATGTATTCTTGGCTGATCTATCTAGCATTATTGTCCCTCATAATAGCTTATACTCTATTTTGTCTATGTTCCATAGTGTATGACAATTTCTTTCTTGCCATAAATACTATGATTTATTACCAAAGTACCCTTAGAAACCAAGTAATATTTATTTAGGGAAGTGGAGTGAATTCAAATAATATAGATAGATATTTTCTTTAAAGTATAACTTGTTTAAATAAGTACTTGTCCTGAGATATAGTGTTTCATGAATATCAAAATCCTGAAAATGATGTGACATTGCTATAGGCTTGATCAGACCTATCTTACTTTTCTTTGTTTCTAGTCCATACATAGGACAACTGTGCTACCCAAATGTGTTTCCAGCTCATGGAAAGGTGATAGAAGTAGCAAATAATTTGGGTGACTGTGTCTTGGCTGGCACTGAATGGTCCTTATCTGGATAGCAGACTCTTTCATGCTCACAAGGAGTATTGGTTCACACAATAATGTTATTTTTTCAAGAATGCTGGATGATATGATAACTCCCTGAAAAATGTTCAGATAAATACTGTGGCACATGTTTCATTGACAATGATGAAATAAGAGAAATCAACAGAGACTGAGCTAGTGAGATGCTCAGAGGATACATGTGCCAGAATGCAAATGGGTTGATCTGAGTATGCACTGAGCCCCCATACAAGAGAGAAGGAACCAACTACAAAAACTACCTCCTGGCACCCACTTTTGCATCATAGCATATGGTGCTTACTTCTTTTTCTGTCTCTACCTCTGTCTCTCTGTCTCTCCATCTCTTTTTCTCTCTTTCACAGGTAAATGTTTGCAAAAAAAGAAGTCAATGCAATATTAAGGGAAAAAATTAAACTCATGAAAATTCATATAAATATTTCTAAATTAATCATCATTAGTTTATTATCATCATTATTAGTCTATCTGAGTAAATATTTCATGGTTAATATTAGCAATAATTTTCAAGCTAAATAATAATAATCTATTACAGGTCAACTACTCAAAGATATAAATAAGACAGAAAGTAATGAAAATGTATACTTATCAAATTTTCTTTTAACAGTTAAGCCGCTAATTTTTTCAAAAACCTACAAAAATATTCTAAAAAGTTTGAGAAGAAACTTCACAACAGACAATAGGGGCTTGCCCCTATAATGCAGCAGGAATAAAGAGTCCTTACCTCAAATTTGATAAAAGAGATGTCACCCAGTCATGTACAGGAATAAAGAAGAAAGTTCTGAAGTTTCTAATCCTAAAATATTTAAAAGAAAATTAGAAAAAATAAAGCTGCATAATATGTAGATTGAATAAATAAGTTGCAAAAATTGACTCTAGAGGAAATCAAAAGCCTAAAAAGTATGCAAATTAAAAATTGCATCACTCTTTACAAATATTTTCATGTTATGATTTCTATCAGAAGCGGTTACTACAGAGCTTTTCCATATTCTAACGGTAAACTTTCAGAGATAAAGCTTAAATGGCCATTTTTAATCCTTCTCAGAAGATAGGAACTTAATGTTGCAATAAATTTGTTAAATTTACATTGTTATATACATGCTCCTTGTCTCCCTTATTCCCCCTTCCTTTCGTCCCTCGCTTCCCTCTTGCTCTCACCCCATCCCGCCCTCCCTCCCTTCATGGTTCTAGTCTATACCATCCTATTCTCCTGTCCTTTGTCTCTATGGATCCTGGGGTTCCTTCTATACCATCTGCTCTCATGGGAATTCAAGTATCTGTGGCAGAGAGGCCCTTTCTTGAGTACCGCTGATATGGGTACTACCCTAACTCAATCTGATCCCGTACCCCTAAGGATCCAACTGTCTAAAACTATTTCTCCTGACACACACGCAAGTCCATGGAGGCATGCTGACTGTGCGGGGCTGATCAGTTGAGCCCCATTGCCATTAGTTCCTTGCTGTAGCTGCCTTATCTTGAGTGCAGTGACTGACCCATCCAGCAAAGGAACTCTCCATCTTCAGGCTCTTAAAATCTCACCACACCCTCTTCCACATAGTTCCCTGAGCTTCCAGATAGGGAAAGATTTTGATTCCAGGTGAAAATTGTTGAGTTGCTGCTGTTCTATATTCAGGTTGCTTGTTGCTGTCCATACTGCTTTTCGTGTACTGCACAAGGCTACATCATACCTAGGCTATTTATTAATAGCAATAGCTATGCTCTTGAGTGTTTTATTTAACATTCTATAATCAAATTACATTCTAAGTCCTAATATAATTCATTTGAAATAATACTTTTTGTAATCAATGCAAAAGTATTATGTACCCAAGTATAATGTGAATTTATAAATATAAGCAAGGTTTGGAGTAGCAGTCAGCCTGCATGGTTGTTTCACCTTTCTTTTTAGGAACTCTACACCTGCAACTTGATGCCAAGCTTTTGCTTTTCTCATAAACCCTGGAATCACACACTAAAACCAGTACCATGTGGGGGATGCTGCCAGATTCTGCAGCGAGTTTGAAATGAAGCTGTCCACTGGAGCCTCAGCTCTACCAACTTTAGCGTGCTGACTCTGAAAAAAACCTTTCTAGGCAGCCAAAACTTCCAAGGGCAAGAAACAGCTTAAACTTGGGCTTTTGGTCCCTGTGAATCTGGGTTTTCAAACCACAAAATCGCCATATGGTGATATTCATGTTTTCCACAATCTTAGTGCAAGTCACTAGGTTTTCCTTCATTGATACTCATTTCTCCAACAACGGCAACTCTTTGGCTGTCTGCCCTTTCATCATCCAAATCTTTAAGGCTACCAACACAGTTCTACTCTGTTAAGCAACCTTGTTCATTATCTTTAAATTCAGCTTTACCAATGTCCTTGTTCCCCTCATCACAAACTGAGTCCAAAAAAATCTATAACTCAGCATTTTCATTATCCAAATGGCCCATCAAACTCTGCAGAATGGTATTTTTAATTCACAAGCTCAAAAGCTTCAAACACTTCAAAATTTCTCTAACAAAATCATTCAGAATCCACATAGCCAGATTTATTAGCAACACCCCACTTCTCTGGTACCAAATTCTATAGCAGTCAAGAGCATGATTGTTGAAAAATAACCATCAAACGGCTTAAGGAAACAAGGGGTCTATTTTCTTCTAATAGTTTGGCTATAATTCTCAACCCAGCTTGACTGGAGAGCTTGCACCAACACCAGGGCCGAGGGAACTAGCTACACTATAACAGCTGAGAGAGGGACGATCCTTACTTGCCAGACCAGCATGTCTGACCAAGTGTAAACAAGGATGCCGACTCTCTCAACCAGCTCTCAGTATTTTTTTCCTGGATCTAATCCCACCCACTTTGACATTCCCCATCACCCAGACAATCTCCTGTAGGATTGCTCTGGGTTTAATCCAACCACTAATTCTCCACAATTGTGCTCAGAGCACAAACCCTCAACTTGAAGTGACACCTGTGCCTAACTATCACATTTGGTAATGTGGTTTGTAGTTTCAGGACAAAAAGATTTGGCAGTTGGATTCCAGAATTCACATATAAGATTACATAGATAAGTCCAAGCTGAACTAGGGTACAAAATGTCTCAAAGTATGTCTCAAAAGTCATCTGTGTGTGTGTGTGTGTGTGTGTGTGTGTGTGTTATGTGTATGATATATGTTACTCACATATGCAATGGATGTATAGGTTTGCATGACCCTTATTTAGAAAACTGCATTATTTGGGGGAAAATAAAGGGCAAAAATCTATCTCTTTTTTATATTAATTTAGTGCACATACCATGATTCACCTGTAGAAGAGGAGTGAGATGACAATTGGTGAGAATCAATTTTTGCCTTCAAAAACATTGGCTCTGGAGATTGATATCGGATCATCAGATTTGGTAATAAATGCCTTTCCCACTGAGCCATCGCACAAGCTCAAAAACCAAAACAGTTTTTATTAATCAAAAACTATTTAAGCTATTAATTTGACAACTTCATCTGCTTCTTATGTAGTTTCTATGTAATGTGAATTAAGTTTCAAATGTCAATCTTTGGAGAAATTTAGTACTATTTTTAAGTTGTATTTTAACTAAATAGTAATGACAATAATTGTAGCTATGTGAGAAGAGTAGCTATAAAGATTTCAGAAAATGATGTGGCAAATAATTTTCATAACCTCACTTTGAGAAAAGGATTTCTTACAAAAAAACAAACATGTGGGGCTGGAGAGATGGCTCAGGGGTTAAGCCTCTGCCTTACAGGCAGAAGGTCCCGAGTTCGGATCCTAGAGCCCACGTATAGACGTCAGGCGGAAGCAGTGGCTTACGTTTCTGGTCCTGGTAGGGCAGAGCCTGTGAATCCCGGGGCAGAGTAAACAAGGAGGAAGTGGAGGCGTCCATGGTGGTTTCCGAATTCGCCTGTGGTTTTACACACATACGCGCACGTGCACACACACACCCAATTGAATTAAAAAAAAACTCTTAAAAAAAAAAAAAACATGTGCTAAGTATTCATCAAAAGATTTACTTAATGCCATTAAGTTTAAATACAATTAAGGGTTGGGGAGATGTTTCAGTGGATGCAGTGTTTGTGGTCCAACCTGTGAGGAGCAGTTTTCATCACCAGAAACTACATGAAAACCAGGCAGATGCAGTAGCATGAATGTTATTCCAGGACCTGTAAGACAAAGACAGGGAATATTTATAGTGAGATGGCTGATTTGAATAGCTGAATGGGTAAGCATGTTTTTTAGTAAATGACCTGTCTCAGTAAATGCATTAAAGAGAAATTCAGCAAGACACCAGTTTCAACCATGGATTTCCAGCCTTCTTATGCATTCCAAATGTATACAAAAGCAAGGTCCTTTTTCCTAAAAGTGCTTCTACCTTCCCAATGATTGGCATCAACTAAGGATGTAAATAGGTGAGTCTGTGGAGGATGATTCACATTTAAATCATGACAAGACTCTATACATAGAAGGATAATGTGCATCATAACATGCATCCCCTTAAAAGCATGTTCCAGTGGCGCAATCGGTTAGCGCACGGTACTTATACAACAAGCATCCCCAATATATCACATACACAGACACACACACACACACACACATTCATACATATACATTCATACACACACATACACCCATGCATACAAATACATGTAAAATATAGTCTTTGTAAAAAGAGTAAAAATATATCCAATTGCTCATGAGTGCACAGAGCTATAATAAAATACAGGTACTAATACTTCAACATTCACTATATGCACATTTTCTGCCATATAACAAATACCAACTTATATGGAGCAGGAAGATTGTCTCCTTCTGATGCAGGTATGAAACTATTGACTTTTGTTAGTCAGTAAGATATCAGCAAATATGAGCCTTGAACACTAATGTGTACATCATCAAGAAAGAGGGAAAAGTATTCATGCTGACCTCTTCATGTAATAGGGATATTAGTCACATGGAGCAGACTTAGACAACTGAAGTATGAATCAGACAATCAACAGACTAACCATATTGAAAGATCACTATGTTAAGCCACTGAATTTTAGGATCAAGATTTAGCAGCGACACTTGGTAGTAATTGTCTAATTTATTTCAGTGCCGCTGGACAAATTGCTGTGAAATTTGTCCACACAGTTTGGAAAGTAGTCTGCCATTACTTGTTTAAAGTAAATGTCTATATGTACTCTTAAGCCCTACAAATTTTACTGCTAACCAAACTCTCAGAAGGAAGTCAGGGCACAATTAAGAGAATGTGAGTAAATATACCGAAAATAGTTAAAACTTAAGTCCTGCTTGGTAAAATAGATACGTGCATCACTACATACTCCTTAAATGGAGTACTTACACATTGTGATATGTTCATAAATTAGGAAATATTAGCCCTGCATCTTGATTTCCTTCTTTGAAATTCAAAGACCATTACAAGTCAAATTTTATAATGCAGGAGTGTAGTGTGTATATAAAGCAATAATAAAAACTACAGTAGTCATTTTCTCCACAGACATGGCAAGCTTTTTTTGTTGTTGTTTAAATTTTAGGATTTATTCATCAAGGGATCAAACGTGCAAAGCCTTTAGGAAAGAGCTGCTTGTCTACACACCTTATTGACATTGTGGCGATTAATAAATTATCTGTACTCAACCAGGCAAAATGCATTACCTAGAACTCCCAGTCTCCAAGAAGGAAGGATACTAAAGAGTGCACCTACTTGATTTTATGCACATATTCATCATTGTTCTTGTGTCTTTAACCTCAATTCTGAAATCTCCTCAACATTTCTGTGTAAGTGATTATAATTTCTTAAAGAAGCAGAGGTGATTTCTGCACGTGCAAGTAAGAAAGTTATACAGTATAAGTCCCAAATGCTTGCATTTTCTGCTTTGGGTCTTTTTTTCAATTGTATGACCAGAATGTACTTTGAAAAGAATATGTTCAACTAAAAATACACAGAAATACACTTACCTTCCAGACACCTTCCAGGTGTCTGAGACTCTGAATAAACTTTGGACAGTGATTCAATTTTTCATAGGCAGACACCATTTTCTGAATTATTTTGCAACTATAATTTGCAGCGAGTAAAGTGGCTTTTGTTTTCTGTGCACAAGGCACCACAAGGCTTGCTTAGTGCTGTCCCATCTCTCCACAGGAAATTGCCTCATTAACTTCTGTGACATTCTAAGTGCTACTGTATTACCTTATGATGCTGGGAAATGTATCTAGTAGCCATTGTATTGCTTTACTTTTGCATCCTCAGAGACTGCTGAAAGGGAATTTGTCCCTTTGAAATTGCTACATCCTTTTATTTTTCATGTTTAGTAATATAAAACCCTTTGAAAAGCCTGGAAGGGTTTATAAACCACGATAATTTGTAACAAACAAAAACATAAAAGAAAAATGTTGTGCAGAGCAGAGTAAATCCACATGAGATAGGAGTTTCACATCTCGTTTGGACTCAGGCAGCAAAATAAGAGCACCAGAGAATCAACAAAGGAAAAATAAAAGCAGGAAAAGAAACTAAAGGCTGGCAGACAATGCAGAACATGAAATAAAGTCAACCACAAGAAGAAAAACAAACTGAACAAAAGCAAGTGAACTCTAACACAGAATGATGGCAACTCATCCTGCAAAAGGCAAAAGATAAATTGGATGATAAAGACCAGATGATAGGAAGTATTGAACTCAAATTCATTTTCTCAAAAGAGCAAGGATACCCTAAAAAAACTTAAAGTGTTGGAGGCAGGGCAAGGTGCTTTAGGAAAAGTATCATGCACAAATTCTACTCCTAAACTATTAAGAAATCAAGAGACTTTTGAATATGCTAAATCTTTATTAATCCTATGTAAAGGAGTAGTGTGCAACTCCTTGGATCACATTCATAATCCAAAAGTGTGGTAGTTAAAGTGTAATTCCATTACTAAGAAGGCAGAGGCAAGAGACTCTGCTTGTTTATATGTTTAACTTATGACAGCCAGAGTGACATAAAAAAGCTCCCAGTCCTCTAAGTTTAAGTTTAATGAGTATAGAGCTCCAAATAGAATTTTAGGTTTAGTTTTCAGGTTTTTATGAATAAGGTTCCTGGAAGGATATAAAATAAAATAGAAGACGAACATGATTACATGCTCTGAAAGTTAGTGTTCACATCAGTTTACATATTCCCATAAATAATACAATGAACAAGCCTCTATTAATTTATTCAGGATCACATTTATCAATAATTTATTTCAAAATGGTAAGGGTTAGTCTAGTCCCAGGTTAAATTGAATAGTTCTTGTTGCATCCATTAAAGCAAATATTTCTTTGAGATTTTAGAAGGAGTCTCTGAAATTTAAGCTATCATAAGAAGTCATATTTATCTTAATCACAGAAATTTGGGGTGACTTTTTATAAACTTAGTTTCATAAATAAAAAATTTCCCAGAGGCAAATTGGGGGATTATACCTCAATAGTTCGGTGGCAGTTGCAAAAAAGAGAAATGAGTCTTGCATCACATATATACATCCACAGTTTTCCACTGAGATTGAATCATGGCCTTGTGCGTACTAGATAAGCACTCTGAGCTACATTACCAGTCTATAAATATAAAATGTCATCCCTTATTCAATAGCATCTACTAGCATCTCTATGAGAAAGAAAGCTTCTGTTTGTAATAAGACCTCCATGGAATTGTGATTTAAGTGAAGTTTGTAAATCATTGCTTCAATATATGAAATTCTAAATCTACTCAGGTGTTCAATTGATACAACTATTAAGACCCTTGAAAAAGAGACTTTAGAATGATATTTTAAGTGGCTACAATGTAAAGTGGAAATACAAAACAACACGAATTTCAGCATTGCTGTAGGAATACTGAGAAGAAATGCAAAAATAATAGGAAAAATACATTTTGGTTTCATTAAAATATTCTAGCAAAGATGAGAATTTATATTTTATTATTCAATATCACTCAAGGTAAACTTTTTGAAACTGATATAATCTGTTATCGGTGTTCTGAAATGCAAGGAAAAGCTCTGTGATAAGTACTAAAACAAAGAAAAGGTGAAAATTGGAAGTAATATCAATTGCAAAATGTTATCTGAATATGAAAATATATGTAACTATTATTTAGAAATGTCCAAAAGTTGATGAATGGTTAAAGAAAATATGGTACATATAGGCAATGGAATACTATTTGGTTGTCAGGAAAGATGAACTAATGAAATTTGTCAATAAATGCATGGAACTGGAAGAATTCATACTGGTTGAAATATCTCAGCTGCAGAAAGACAGACGCTGTATGCTCTTACTTATGTGTGGATCTTAGCATTAAACCTTCAGTTTGATGCTATCAAACAGAAACCCTTACAACACTCACAAATGCAAAGGAACCCAAATAGGGGAGGAGGGATAGAAGATCTCAAAAGAACAAAACAAAAGAACATGGATAAACAACTCAAAAAGGCTTTAATGTAAGAAAAGTCTTAGAGGAGAGGGGAGAACTGGAACAAGACAGAGTTGCGAATGGGATTAGTCTCTTAGGTAACCAAACACCTTACTAACTTCTAACCCAGTCCACTGAAATTGACAGTGAATACATACCCAACACTGTAAACTAATATAGACAATAGTGGACAGGGAGTAAACTGACAGTAGAGAGGATTAGATGTCCAAATGCTTACCGCAAACAGCAGAGAATAAACTTCTATCTGAACAGCTTTCGTTTTATCTTTAGATAAGAAAAGATTTCAACACACAAACAAGACACAAGCTAGTGAATGGAAAAGCAGTGAAATAAACAACAGCAATCAAGTGGAACACAGAATACCAATGACTGAAAGGTTCCTACCTGGCATCAGGTCAATCAAATCCCTTCCCATCCTAAGGCTCAGGTAATCTTGCAGTAGAGGGAGTGGTAAGATTGTAAAAGCCTAAAGATGGGGAGATCCTCCACTGGCCAAGGCCTTCCACTCAAGGGAGGGCTATTGGATCCAAGGATTAGCTGCATTGAGACTTGGCCTCTCTAGACCTGCACAAAGGCTGGCATCTGAGCATCCCCAGTATGTTAGCAAGGATCTCAGGAGAAATAATTACATGCTATGGGAACCTTAGGAGCTAGAGCTGAACAGGTGAAGGGGAATGCCATTATCAGTGGGATTACTCAGGGATGGGCCATTCAGTCTCCCACTGAGACCTGTGCTCCAATTGCAGCAGGCAATCCAAGGGGAATCCTGGGTCCCACAGGATTGGAAGGGAGGGTGATGGATTGGTGAAGAAAGGAGAGGTTAGGGGATGAGGGGAAGAGTGAGGGGAAGAGAGCAGGAAGGGACAATCACTCATTATGCTTTGTAAAACTAGAAAAAAATTGAACTAAATTTAAAAAAATTGTGTTTTCAATAAGTTCCATGAATGAATTTTATGCTTCAGGACAAGAAACAAATAGAGTGGAGAATATACAAAATTAAATGAATCTCTTCCTTTAAAACTGGAGAAGTTCTTACATTTGAAATCATTATCAACTGGTTAAACTGATATTGGTCTTGGGCATGATGATGTGACATTTTGATAAAAATATGCTCAATCTTATGTTTCAGGACTATCACACAGAATGCTTGGCCTTCTTTTGTGAAGGTTAAGTGAATTGAAAGACTAATCTTTTTATGGATCAAGCAGGGAAGTAAGGCACTGGATGAATTGAGAGATTAACATTTTATGAAAGGGATATTTAGATGCTCATCTCTAGACCTGCTACCCATAACAGTAGTGTTGAGCTATAAATTGGTAGAAAAATAGTAAATAGCATTCTGACAAGCTACCACAAATGAGTGTACATTAATGAGATTGTGAGTAGAATCTGAAGCACCCATATTCATGAATTTCACTTTCAATTTTCCTAGAAAAAAAGCCAAAAAACATCATCTTCCAGTAAAGAGCAAGGGAGGAGAGGAATATCATTACAAAAAAAAATATGTGGGAAGCATTCTCCATATCAGAAAACTAGTCCCCTCTGGACAATACATAACCCAACTATCAAGTCCTGATAAAACTGTATTTGCAACTCTAGCCTATGATAGTCTGTGCCTCTGACTTAAGTTATGGAAAGCCAGTAAACACTACTAAAAGACACCACATTGGGACAAAGTGCACTGAATGAGATATACAATCATATAACATAGAACACTTTGATAATCCTTCAACTTCTCCTTGTCAACAATCTCCAAGGAAATAATAACGAATTCT
Source organism: Typhlomys cinereus (assembly GCA_023101885.1). Classification (NCBI taxonomy): domain Eukaryota; kingdom Metazoa; phylum Chordata; class Mammalia; order Rodentia; family Platacanthomyidae; genus Typhlomys; species Typhlomys cinereus. The sequence goes on along the minus strand of JALPQD010000235.1, from coordinate 2,808,693 downwards.
AATGGACAGGGCTGTCAGGTGCACACTCTAAGAAGGAGTTTCTAGGAATGAAAGCTCAAGCTGAAACTTCTTAACATTAGTTCCTATCACACAGTGATTCATGTCTGAGTTTTAGAAAATAAATTTTAAAATATACTAACATGCAAGAATACACACTAAGCATCATTAGTTTATAGATTTGGGGATTATCATACAGGAAATTTAAATCATGTGAAGCCCCATGTATTTATAATTTATATATCCTTATAGTCAGTTATTTACAAAATATTAAGTGGAAACTTCCAGACATAGATGATTAATAAGTTGTACCTAATATTAATTATAGTACATTAATACATTATATATGTACTATGTGTACTTTATAGTATATATAGTACATTATAATACATTGCTTTATTTCAGAAGTCATCATAAATATTACTCTCTGCTATATATCAAACCTTATATATCAAACCTTATAATAAATATGTATATGAATAGGTAGAGTGAATAAGTAATGGACTAGTACCTGTGGTTTTCAGCATACATTGAGAGCTTAATTACTAATATAATTCATGGATTAAAAGTTGAAGAAAACTTAGATGAAACTCAGTAGCCCACACACACAAAAGACAAGAAAGTAAGGGGGAGACTGGTGTGGAAAAAGAAAAAATATAACAAATTGTAGTAAGGAAAAGGGAGCCAAGGAGTGAAAATATTATAAAATCACTGTATTTATATATGAATGTCTAAATGAATAAAAATAAAAATAAAATGTATGGAAATAAGTGAAGAATATTCAAGTATCACAGGACAGTATTACATAATATAACATATAGTGATTTTGAATGTACACACACATAGCAGAAGAACATCCCCAGCTGGATAGTTTTAAACATTCTTTCCAAATGAACAAGCAAAACTTGTCTTTCATCTTTTTGAAAATTTTGTTCTAGGGCCTAAACTGTAAGCTGGGAAATTTATTGTTTCAGCTGTGCATATTGTTTCATGTCCTCTTAATGGGAGAATGTGCTTTTCTCTTTGAACAAACATTACTTAACTAATAACACTAAGACTTGGGATCTAGCAGCTTACTTCAGAACATTTTTTTCCATTCTGAAAAGGAATGATTTTTCAATGCTCAACTCATTTGCTATTCAGACAGAGTTGTGGCCATCATTGACTGTATCTATGTCACAATGAGTTACTCCAGGCCAGGTTTTGAGTGCATGGTGCCTTATTGTTATTAAGCCATTTCTCACATAATTAAGTGTAAAGTAAATCTAGATAAATACAGGAGAATGGACAAAATACATGACACTTCTCACGTATTCTCACACAATAACTCAAAATAGCATTTGTCATCAGATCTGAGAATTTATATTGATGTCAAGAGCACTGTTGACAAAACAAAAAGAAAATTAAAAAATACACAAATCTAGAGAGGAAGAAAAATGTATGCAGGTTAAGTCTTAACAACTCTGCTATGTAATTTGATTCTACATGTTGGGGCTCAAAGCCTAAGACACAAAACACCGAATGCTATAGAATAAAAGAAAGTTGAAAGACTCTAGTTTGCTTAATAGAAGAATAATAAATATGGAGATAGTCTAATGGTTAAGTGATGCAAAGTAATCTGAATGATATCCAGGCTACATTTCATTGCTGACCTAGTTTAGCTATAAATAGTCCAAATAGCCAAGCCCTGGGCACACTGAGAGTAGGAGCATGAGCCCAGACAGAAGGAAACAGTATGGAAGTTGAGAATCAATGCAAACATTTCAGCTGGGATTAAGGACATTCCTTTCCCTTTACAGGAAGCATTTACTCCTGTCATTTTATCTTATGATTGGGAGTAGAAGATATCTATTGCTGTAACTCTGAATCCCAGATCATTTTTGAACTGTTATTCAGAGAGTAAGGTATGCTGAGAGAAACTCACTTTCTGCTCACTTGTCAGAAGTTTAACATGTTGGGTGAACATCTTGTATTATTTGGAATCTATCCATCATTAAACCTAAATGAGGAGACTGAGATACACAAATGTGCTAATGCCAAATGGATACAAGTATTTAAGACATTGTAACCATCTGGACTCAATATGGAACCCAGAATGTTCTCATTTATCAAAGTGCAATTCCCATACAATATTTTATATCAGTAATTCGATGTTGATGAAAACATGATTGTTTTCGATTTGTCAAAGTGGGTTTCGGCAGTAATACGATGAAAGCATCAATCTGTCAGAGGAGTAAAGGTTGTTGAGCAATAGAGAATGGCAATATATCCTCACTGAGTTCCTCCCTCACCCACTCCTCCCCTCTGTCCTTCCTTCTCAATCTCTTTTCCTCCCTCCCTTCATGCCTTCCTTCCTTCCTTTCTTCCTCCTTTCTTTTTTTCCTAACTTTCATGTTTCCCCAGCAAAAAATTCTTCATGTAGTAAAATAATTTGTTCCACATTATAAATAAAACCACAAAAGGTAGAGAAAATTATTTTCAAGATTTGTAATCTCCCTCTTTCTCTAGTCTGCTAGGGGTATCATGTAGCTGCAGGGTGTCCATTGAAACCTGAGGAATACTTTCATAGACCATTAGCTTAGTACGTATGTAAAAGTCAGAATGCAATTCAAGTCTATGGTGACTTTCCTATCCCTCCATTTTTTCCCTGAATGGCTATGTGAAATTCCAACTGTTCTATTTATTTTCTATATTCTTAGTTAATGGGAAAAAGAATCAATTTCATCTTCTGCTTATTCTAACTTTTCTTTCTGCTCATGGGAGAGCAGTGTTGGTAAGTTAGTGGTTTTGATATTGAAAGTGAAAGTAAAGACGAAGAATGAGCAAATATTTCCTCAAACACTCCTTTCCACCTCAAACAATTCTCTTTCCAATATTCCTTATCATAGAAATAGAACTTCCCTTTAAGAGATGGTGCAAAAAAATATTCTCAAGGAACCTTGAATTTTCAGTCTTCAAAACCATTCTGAAATGTAACTGCATTCCATTCGTCAATTCAGTAAAAAACAACATAATATCTAAAGTTATCAAGTGTAATATCATAATATTATACCATTTTCTGACCCAACTCTATGTTTTTCTTTTCTATGTTTTGTAATACTGATGATAGAACCCAAGACTTTTTGCATGCTGGGCCAGATGACCACTGAGCTGAATGCCCAGCCCAATTTCCCATATTTATACAAAAACTAAAATTTATATTCCTTCAAAGTCAATGTTCAATTTACTTTATTTACATTTGATACTATTTCATTCACATTATTTTCAATTAGAGAAATGTGATTTCTCAGACAGAAAGTAAAACAGAACTCCCAAAGACTCCCTTCCCTTTTAAACTTTACTATGAACTGGTACCTGATTGCCATCTCATATCTCATCTCATATCTAGTTGTTCTTTCTTTTCTGAGGTCCTGCCACACATTTAAGAATTCAAAACCGCCTTTTCACCCCACCCCGATCCGCCAGTCGAGACACAGACGCACGGTCCAGCCGGTCCTCACCCCGCGCCCTAGGTAAGTCTCCGCCCCCATCCACCCACCAGGACCCCAGGTCAGCCCACAGGGACCAGGCTCCGACTCCCACCATTCAGCCGGAGCCGCGCCGGGGACGAGGAGGACCTCCCCCTGCGCCCGGGCCCCGCCCCAGCTGCCCTCGGGTTAAATAGCTCCACGCCGACGCCCCCATCCTCCCTTTTCACCCCACCCCGCTCCACCGGTGGGGACCATCAAGTAGCAAAGGAAGGAACACTACCAAATTCCTTCGATGAAGCTAATATCGTTTTAATCCCAAAACCTAATAAAGATTCACTTAAGAAAGAAAACTATAGGCCGATCTCCCTGATGAACACAGACGCAAAGATTCTCAACAAAGTCTTAGCAAATCAGATTCAAAAACATATTAAAAAGATCATTCATGGGGACCAAGTAGGCTTCATCCCCGGCACACAAGGTTGGTTCACATACGAAAATCAATAAATGTAATTCATCATGTAAACCAGTCCAAAGTCCAAGACCACATGATACTCTTGATAGATGCAGAAAAAGCTTTTGACAAGATCCAACAGCCTTTTATGATCAAAACACTAGAGACAGTGGGAATGGAAGGAACCTTAATCAATATAATAAAAGCTATATACAACAAGCCCACAGCAAGGATTATGCTCAATGGGGAACAATTGGAATCATTCCCACTTTGATCAGGAACTAGACAAGGCTGTCCACTCTCACCACTTCTATTCAATATTGTACTTGAAGTCTTCGCTGAAGCCATAAGACAAGAAAGGGACATAAGAGGGATTCAAATCGGCAAGGAAGAAGTCAAGCTCTCCTTATTTGCAGTTGACAAGATCTTATACCTGAGTGATCCCAAAAACTCCACCAGGAAGCTCCTGGAACTAATTGAGAAGTTCAGCAAGGTGGCAGGATAAAAAATAAATGTGCAAAAATCAGAGGCCTTCCTTATATGCCCAGAATGAAAGAAGTGAAAAAGCCTTGAGAGAAACCATACCATTTACTATAACCCCTAAAAAAATGAAATACTTTGGTATAAACCTAACTAAGGAGGTAAAAGACCTTTACAATGAAAACTTTAAAACCCTAAAGAAAGAAATAGCAGAAGACACCAGAAGGTGGAAAGACCTCCCTTGTTCCTGGATTGGCAGAATCAACATCGTAAAAATGACCATCCTACCAAAGGCAATATACAGATTCAATGCTATACCAATCAAAATCCCAAAGCAATTCATCAAAGAAGTTGACCAAACAATCTCAAAGTTCATATGGAGGCACAAAAGACCCAGGATAGCAAAAACAATCCAGAGTAACAAAAACACAGCTGGAGGTATTACCATACCAAACCTAAGTCTATACTACAAATCCATAGTTATAAAGACAGCCTGGTACTGGCTCCAAAATAGACACAATGGATAAGGATTGAAGACCCAGATATAAGCCCACAAAGTTACAGCCATTTGGTCTTTGACAAAGGGGCCCAAAGAATCCAACGGAAAAAGAACAGCATCTTTAACAAATGGTGCTGGCAAAACTGGATCTCCACATGCAGAAGATTAAAGCTGGGCCCGTACTTGTCACCATGTAAAGACTTAATTCCAAATGGATCAAGGACCTTGATATCAGGCCAGAGACTGTAAAAACCATAGTTGAAAGGATAGGGAACTCCCTCGAGCTGATTGGGCTAGGCCAACACTTCCTAAACAGACATCCAATGGCACATTCACTTCTACCAACTCTCAACAGTTGGGATCTTGTGAAATTAAAGAGCTTCTGTTCAGATAAAGAGATTGTCACACGAGCTCAAAGGCAACCCACAGAATCAGAGAAAATCTTCACTAACCACATATCTGACAGAGCTCTACTGTCCAGAGTGCACAAAGAACTTAGAAAACTAAACTCCAAGGAAAACACTGGCCCAATTAAAAAATGGGCCCTGGAACTTCAAAGAAACTTTACCAGGGATAAAATTAAAATGTCTAACAAATATCTTAAAAAAATGCTCCACTTCCTTCGCCATCAGGGAAATGCAAATCAAAACTTCCCTGAGATATCATCTCACCCCGGTCAGGATGGCAAAAATCCACAATACAAACAACAACAAATGCTGGAGAGGATGTGGAGAGAGGGGAACTCTCCTACATTGTTGGTGGGAATGCAGGCTCATACAGCCACTCTGGCGAGCCGTCTGGAGATTCTTAAAGAAATTAAAGATTGAAATGCCATATGACCCTACTATTCCACTTTTGGGAATAACCCCCCATGCAGCAGAGGTTGCCTCGATAGCACAAGCTCGACCATGTTCACAGCGGCACTGTTTACAATAGCAAAGTCATGAAATCAACCTAAATGTCCAACAGTTGACAAGTGGATAAGGAAAACTGTGGTACATCTATACAATGGAGTACTACTCAGCCATCAAAAATGATGAATTACTGGAATTTGCTGGGAAATGGATGTCATTAGAAAGAATTATATTAAGTGAAGTATCCCAAACCCAGAAAATTAAGTGCCGTATGTACTCCCTAATAGGTGGCTCCTAGTACCAAACTCACCCAGCCCACATTGAGACACTCAAAAGTAAACCTATGTAACACAGTAATTGCAAGGATTATGAACCAGGGAGATGGGGTAGGAGGGCCACACCAGAAACAAGGAGAGAGAGGACCATGTTACAGCAGAGAAAATAGGCCTCCATCAAAGTCTGCAAGTAAGTAATGAGAAACCTGGTTAAGTTCACAGACGTTCTTTCCTGATCTCACCAGAAGGGGAGGGCATATAGTCTAGCAGATAAAAAGTAATCATTTTGCAAATGGGTGATGGACCCTTCCCTCAGTGAGGTTTCCTACTCTTATTACATCTACCCTTGAATGTGCTATTATAACAAGACTCCAGTTTAACAGCTTTTTGTCTCTGGCCAGGGGGTGACATACAGTGCCCAGCAGAATGGAGTGAAGGGCATTGCAGGAGCAGCAAAACTGCAAAAGAAAATCAACAAACCATAATCCAGAACTTCAGAGACTATATCAATCACATAGAACTAGGCCAGCCTAATCTCTCCCCATCCTGGAGCTCCGGGACATTTGCGGAAGAGGGGGCGGGCGGTAAGATTGTAAGAGCAAAAGGATGGGAGGAGCAAGGATTTGCAAGATTCTCAACAATAGTTGGGGCCAAAGCAATCATAATGCGACTTTGCATGCCCTGCGCAATGTCCAGCGCACTGTTGCCCTCATAAAGTCTAGCATCTGTTAAGGGCACCGAGACCCCTGGAGGCAAGGGATTGACAGCCATAGTAGTGATCTTATGCTTAAGGGGAACAAGAGAAAGGGCTTATGGAAATGCCACTGGGTCCTTATATGTCATCGGAGAGGAGGACCCAGTGGAGAGTTAGGCGTACACAATAAAGGACTCTCTGGGAATTGGGGGGGAGGCACTGGGGGATGGGGAGGGGGGAGGAGGGAGTCCGGGGGGAGGAGGGGGGAGGGAGGGAACTGGTAAAAAAATTTTAAAATGTATAATTAAATTTTTAATAAAAAATTATTAAAAAAAAGAATTCAAAACCTTATTTCATTTGAGATCATTGTCTTCCTTCCTTTCTCACTTTTTCAATTAGCCTCATGAATACTTAATTCTGATATGCATACCACCTCTAACTTCAGATGTATTTGAAAAGAAGTCATAAGTAGTTATAAAACAAAGCAAAACAAAGCTGTTATACCTACTATTATTATAAATATGCCAGGATAAAATATTAAGGAATAAATAAAGTATATATAAATTCATATATATGCATATACATACTTTATTAACTAATTTATCTAAGCAAATAAACTATAATTGCATCCAACATCTAATATTCCTATGTTAAATTCGTGATGCATGTATTCCGTATTCATCTTTGCTGTAGTCAGTTTCCTGAATAAGTGGGTAGCTTATCGCCATGCTCTCATGAGCAGTTTACTTTTCTGTAACTTTATGTTACAACAGCCACAAGGAAGTTTCAAACTGGAGGCATAAATGTTGCTGTGGATCCTTAGGTCTCCTCTACTTGCTTAACTTTTCAAACTTCTTATGAGTTAATAAATTTTTTTGGAAGATCTGAAAGCCTCTGAGTTTTCTAACACTACATTTAACAATGACCACTCATGAAAATGGTGCTTTCTTTGGATAACCATGTTACCCTCTGAGAGACATGGAGTCCATGTTCGGATGCAGAGTTCAATGTCCCTATGTTGTCATGGACATGATGAATACCATGTGAATGATGAAGCTCTCAAAGGATGTATCAAAGTCATCTCTCTCAGAAGACAATGGAAAGCAAAAAGTAGACTTCAAAATGAAAAACTTAACTGAAAGTAAGTTATTTATAAGAAAATTCCATTACTACTTGACATTACATATGAAAATAGAAAGGGTAGTTGCCACATCTTGCATTTTTTTCATCAGTTGTAATTGCTGTTCAGAGTTTAAGTACCTTTTTGATGTGTAGAAAAGAGAAACTAAAAGAAATTTTAATTTTGATATTTTGTCACATTCTTATGAATTATTAGCATAACCTATTAAAGAAGTAACACTCTGATGCATGTACAAGATAATATGCATTCTTTCATATGTATGTCCTGGGTTTTTGGATGGATATATATGGTCATGGTCATATGAGTGAGTGTATGAATACACAGATTATATCAATCATTTACTAAAATTCTGGTAATGGCCATTGTACTCATGTTAGAAGTAGTTATTTTATTAGAAGCCAGGAACAATGTGATTGGTCTGCTGGATCTGAGCTCAACTATGACTCACAACCCTTATTTCTGCCATTTCTTTCTATTCTTTTTTTAATTATTCTTTTAAGAAGTCTTTTTTGGGGGCTGGAGAGGTGGCTCAGGGGTTAAGCCTCCGCCTTGCAGGTGGAAGGTCCCGAGTTCGGATCCCAGATCCCACGTATAGACGCCAGGCGGAAGCGGGGGCGGCCTGCGCTTCTGGTCATGGTAGGGCGGAGCCTGTGAATCCCAGGGCAGAAGGAGATGGAGGCGTCCATGGTGGTTCGCGAATTCGTCCGTGGTTCTACATACACACACACACGCACACACACACGCACATACACACGCACATACACACGCACATGCGCACAGTTTAATAAATAATAATCATAAAAATTAAAAAAAAAAGAAGTCTTTTTTTATTGTTAATTCATCCAATTGTGTGTGTGTGTGTGTGTGTGTGTGTGTGTGTGTGTGTGTAGAACCAAAGGTGAATTCGGGAATCATTGTCTACTGCTTCTACCTCCTTTTTGCTTTGTCCCGGGATTCATAGGCTCCGCCCACCAGGACCAGAAGTGCAAGGGAGAGGCTTAACCCCTGAGCCATTTCTCCAGCCCAATTTCTTTCTATTCTTTCTTCTCCTTCACCCTGGACTTTTCCTGCCGTTGAACATGGCAAGTGCAATCCATCCTTGGGACATTTGCTTTCAATGAGCTTTCTGCCTGGAGTAATTTTTTCAGATTTGCAGCTGGAAATGACATTTTACCTTACCTTCTTCAAGTCTACACTGAACACTCACATTTTTAATGAATCTGACCCAGGCAAACTTACTTAAAATATTCCAAGCTAGAAATCCTTTTTAAATTTTTCTCTTTTACAGTTTACCTATTTGTAAAATATATCTTCTTTGAACATGCAATATAAATAACTTATTTAAGAGTCTGTGCTGCACAATTTGTCTTTTCCTAAAGGAATATAAACTGAATGAGCATGTCTTCTTTTATTCCTATGAGCACTGTTCTCATATATGCTTAACACAGTAAAGGCTGCCAAGGGAAGCCTTATATTGTATATACTATATGAATACTTTGAAAAAGCTTGCAAATAATAAAATAATAATGTGACCATTGAAGAAATAAAGGGAGAAATAGACATGCAGAATAATGAATTAAAGATCAAAGCAACTTGAAATGAAAACAAGCCTCTATACTCAACCATTAATTTGCAAACTTTAAATTTTGAATAAAACATTAGAATCAGAGATGTTACTATTTATTGATTCTTAAAGAGAGGTTGAATCATAGTTTCTCTTTTTACAAAGTAAGTATGTTAAGCATGCTGATATTCTAGGACAAATACTAAGACATAAACATAATTCTATGTGTCAGCAAATGTTCATGGGTAACAATCACATGACAGAACCATTTTAAACTCCAGCCACCCATTCTTCAGAAAGGACTCCTTGTTCTTTGCTTATAATCTTTCCTCATCATTTTTAAATTCTTTATCTTTTATACAGACATAGTAATTTACCAAAGAAAAGGAGTTTATTTCATCTCAGAGATCCAGTCTGACTTGAGGGTCAACCTGTGATTATGGACATAACTTTGGGAGAGACAGAGAGCAGCTCAGGGCACCAGTTGGAGAGAAGCAAGGAGCCCATGCAAAGAATTCCTACTTAGCCGTGCTTCCATGCAGATCTAGTAAGCCTGTAAAACAAAGATCACATAAATGGATTCTAATTATACACTTTAACCTGGTTTATGTATTTAAAGGCTAGAGGGGAGAGAGAAAGAAGGTCCACATTTCTAGATCGGATTTACATGTGAAGGTCAGAAGATAAATTTCAGAAGTCAGTTCTCTCTTTCCATTATGTGAGTTTCTGGGTGTTAAAATGAGATCATCAAGTGTCTCATCTGTGCAGCTATCTTGCCAAACCCCGATTCTAATTACAATTTAAAAGTGCCTAACCCCTTATATGTTATAGTGGGGTTATTAAAAGGATGCGAGCTACATCCAAACCATACCACTGCTCAAACAATGAGGACTTCTATACTTCTTTTACTTTGGGAGAAGCATCTGCTCTCTGTTTTCCTGCAAATTTAGTTTAAAGCTTAGCATTTGATGGGATAGATTGTTAACATCATCTAAAATTATTTGTGAGAAGAAATATTTCCCTTTTACAATGTGGTCTACTTTTACTTTAATAGGACTATGCTTTAGAATTCCAAGCATAGCTTCAGAAAGGAAAGTATATTTGCTCAACACCCACATTTTTTCTTTTTTTGTCTAGCTTCTTTGTTTATTTGGAGTTAGAAGTTTGGGCCCCAACATAGAGTTCAAGCATATTAAGGTGTCCTCAAACACTGTGTAACAGAACTACATAATGCTACATTAAGCCTGAGTTCTGTTTGTGTATTTGCTCACTGTGTACATTTCTCTGTTTGTAAACCTAAGAAGGAAAATAGATCTGATGACAGGAGATATGAACATGTCAGTCTCTTGGAAAGACCACAGTTTCTGTGAAAGACATACATATTAGATTTGTAACAAAGAAATGGATGTTGTCAGAAGTAAACATGAAAAATAAAAATCACTCTACTTTGTAATTTCCTGGTAATTAAGAGTTACCAGGAGAGCAGTGGGAGACAGTGGGCTGGGATTGGCGGGGTTGGGGAGGTTAGAATCTTTCTTTTTAATGAAGTTCATGGAGGAATATTTTTTAATGAAAGATTCATAAACAAAAAGGTTGAGATTTATTTAATGTAAGTTACCAGTAGACTCAACAGAAATAAAAGACCAGTTTATTCAATTTCTCGGTAGAAAAAGTGTCACTGTGCCCTTGCTTTTGGCCTAGGAAGATCATTTCTTCAATGGGATCCTTCAGATCTACTCTTAGAGAAAGTCAATATATTCTTCCTAGGTTTCATGATTTACTTCAGAGAAAAAGGTAACTGGGATGTTGAGAGCCTCTTTCTCCTTTTGTTGTTTTCCACATGTCAAAGTAACATATTTGGAGGGTACTATTAGTGTCCTCAACAGAAAAATTTGTGCTGGATCATGTTGGGGCCTAGACCTCCTCCTTTTTTAAGAAATTTAAATTGCCCTGATTATTCATTAATAAGTGTTAACTGCCCAGAACCGCATCATGTCTTTGCAAGGAACACTGACTCATCTGAAATCTCAGGGCAAGCATTACAGAACTCAAATACTATTGCTGAATTACACTATGGACTGAAGTTTACTCCATGTTGTCTTTGACACCGTTTTGTGAATCATAAGGAAGAGCTGAAGTGTTTGCTGTGGAAGACACCTTGTTCTGGGACTTTATATAATTGTATCCATAATAAATTGAATAAATTTCAGTAATAAATAAAGTACATTAGAGAAAGTGGGTGTTTTGAAATATAAGGGAAATAAAAAAAGTGTGAAGAAGTAGTGAAGTTGAATGTAAGAGCCAATACTGTGAAAATTTCCCAAATAAAACTGTTCATGTGTCAGTACTTGGCATACAGTAAATGAAATGGAATTAATAAATGAAAACAATCACAGGAAGTAATAACATTACAGATTTTTACAGAATATATGACAGGGCATGCACATTTGTGAGAGAAAATAAGGATAAAGTGAAAATGCATTCAGTGCTTCAGTGAATTCATGATAAGGTTAAATAGAAGAAAGCAAAACCAAAACCAGTGGGCATAAATATCCAAAACAAGAGTAAGGCATACTTTTTCTAAGTGTCTTTAACTCGGGCAAGATAGAACCAAGACATACAGAATTGAGTCATACATTCTATCTACCATGACAAAATATTTTAAAATAGGTGTAAAATCCCTGCTAGGGCACTCATGCTCTGATAAGTTTAAATTACAAAGACAACGTGTTATGCAAAACACCTCTTGAAATATGTGTGACATTGTAAAGATCACACAGGTATTGATGGGTGTGTAATGCCCACCATTCACTAGGTGCAAGTTTATTCATTCTCAGTTACCTCCTATAATCCTCAGTCAAAAAAATAAGAAAAAATTCCAGCATTAGCATATCATCTCAAGTAATGTTTTTATAATATGATATTCTACTTTCTGTACATTATTTGCCTAATATACAATATTTACCCACTGCACAATTACTTGCTCCTCTTATGATCTGGATATGACATAAATGTGTCATTCACTTTCACTTTTAAATTTTTTTTATTCTTTGATAATTTCCTACTTTGAATAACAAATTCATATCATTTTGACTCCTTTTACCCAATTCCATTCCTAGTCATTTGTCTACTTCCAACCTTGTTATCCCCAACTAGTATCCCTCCTACTTTTATGTGAGTTGTCTCTAGTAGCATAGTCTGAATGCTTCAAGGAGTATAAATAGTATAGCAGTGTATATATAATTTAGTCAGTACCCTCTCCCCCTGCTCCTGGCAAGTGGTCATTAACCATTCAATAGTCTTTCAGGGAGATATGCTGTCTGTTAAGAGGTTCCCCTTCTATGCTGACATCTTGACTGGCTAAATCTTGCATAGTTCTTGTGGAAGTAGACACAGACATAGTGAATTCATGCGGGCAACAGCTCTGCCATATCATTTTTGCAAAAAAAATATATATTCAGTGAGGCTGAGGTACTCTGAAGTAGTCAGAGTTCTCTGAAGGAACAGAATCACTAGAATGCAATGTATAAAAATAACTTTATTAAATGCATTCACAATAAAAGTAGAATCCTTCACAGCAACTGCCCATAGCTGCTTCATTCTTTTTTTAATATTTAATTTTTTATTATTTGTTATTTATTCAATTGTGCACGTGTGTGCGTGCATGTGTATGTATGTGTGTGTATGTATATGTGTGTGTGTGTAGAACCACGGACAAATTCGGGAACCACCATGGAAGCCTCCATCTCCTCCTTGTTTACTCCGCCCTACCAGGACCAGAAACGCAGGCCACCCCCGCTTCCGCCAGGCGTCTATACGTAGAGTCTAGTATCCGAACTCCAGACCTTCCACCTCTCCAGCCCCAGCTGCTTCATTCTTGACTGGGATGTCTGACAAAGTAGAAAGATCCAGAGAAGGTCTGACTGCAGCTTCTGTCTTGCTGGAGTGTTGAAGTCTCTAGGGTCCAATGTCTGTGAAGAACAGCCAACAACAGCAAGGCCAAGACACCAGGCTCCAGAGGCAGCAGGAACAGTGGGAAGGTCAAAAGGATGAAGTTCTGAGTCAGCCAAGGACACACGCAACAGCAGCAGTAGAGGCAATAAAAGAAGGTAATGAAACTTGAATAAGGCAAAGACACTAGAAAAGTGAACATAATTGCCAGTTAATGCAGGATAAGGGAAGAGCTAATCCCTCCTCATTGCAATTCCTAGATCTGGTCCACCACTGGAAAGTACCACCTACTATGATCTGGGTTTTTCACATCAATTAAGCAAGTACCTGCAGACTTGTTCAGGGACCTGCTTCAACCATTAACTCCACAGCTGTGCCCTAAACAGCCTGCAACTGTCAAGTTGACACTTAGATCTAACCATAACAAATATATAGTATGTGTACTGTGAAAGGAAGAGTTCAACTAATTTTCTTGGGTCCTACACCAGAGAAAATTAAAGTAGTTCTCATGGGACCCCAAGTTAGCTCTTCCAGGAAGGTTATTAAAGAACGAACTTTGCCAATCCCTTGCTTGGTTTGCTCTCTGTCAGTGTGCAATGTTTTGTAGTACCTAAACTGTAAAATAAGTTTGATAGTAATAGTGTATGTATGGAGGAAAAAGCTGTATAAAGATGACTTGATTCTACCCATGGTTTCAAGCACCTACTTGGGGTCTTGGTGCCTAATGCCTATTCATCAGGAGACCACTGTAATAAACAGATAACAATAGTTTTCTCAATCCTATCACCATTATACATTGGAGTTATGAACTGGATACAGATGGAGGAGAGGAAGTCTAAAATTAGAAATGTTACATTTATAATTCTCTCAAAAGATATTTAAAAACTGGTCATCAGATATTTAAACCAACCATTCTTTGGATTTTTAAAAATAGAATATGTTTAAGGTTTGCTTTAGCTGTTGCAATGAACAAATTGCTCTTACCACACAAACCTGAGTTTGATACCTAAAACTTATGCTAAGGTAGAAGATGTCTAGAAAGTTGTCCTTTAGTCTTTCAGATAAAGTAATAATAATAAGATTTAAATTTAAGTGAGAATATAATCAAATATTTTTTCCTCCATAAAAAAACTGAGAAAATCAGAACCTGCAAATAACCCAGGATGGGGTCAAGAATAATTTAAAAATATACAATTTATAATTATTTTAGCTCATTCCCATTGACTGATACAGTATTTTTACAGTGCCCAGCAGGATAGAGTGAAGGGCATTGCAGGAGCTCAAAACTGCAAAAGAAAATCAACAAACCACTATCCAGAACTTCAGAGACTCTATATCAACCACCTAGAACTAGGCCATACTAATCTCTCCCCATCCTGAAGCTCAGGGAAATTTGCGGATGAGGGGGCGGTAAGAGTGTAAGAGCAAAAGGATGGGAGGAGCAATGATTTGTAAGATACTCCACACAAGTTAGGGCCGAAGCAATCATAACTGGACTTTGTATGCCCTGCGCAGTGTCCAACACACTATTGACCTCACAAAGTCTAGCATCTGCTAAAGGCACCAAGATCCTTGGAAGCAAGGGATTGACAGCTACAGTAGTGTTCCTATGCTTAAGGGGAACACAGGAAAGGGTTCATGGAAATGCCACTGGGTCCTTGTATGTCCTCGGAGAGGAGGGCCCAGAGGAGAGTCAGGCATGCACAAGAAAGGACTCTCTGGGAATTGGGGCAGGAGGCGCTGGGGGATGGGGAAGGAGGGGTGAGGGGAGAGGGAGCAGGGGGTTCAGGGGGAGGAGGAAGGAGGGAGGGAACCGGTGTACCTATTAAGTTTGTATGAGCTGAAATAATAATAAAAATGTATAAAAAATATTAAAAGAATCTTACCATAAAAAGTGTGTTTGAGATATTGCAAAAATGCTTTTAATAATAATAATAGTGATTATTCTTTTTATAATTCAGCAATGATTGTATGTTCCTATTCTCTACAGTGATGCCCTGGTGTCTGGGCAGAGAGTACCGATTCCACCCAGGCATGCACAACTTGCTGATAAGAATCCCTCTGGTGGGCTAGGAGATGGCCAGAAGTGTTAAAGCCATTGCCTTGTATGCCAAAGGACCTGAGTTAGGATCTCCAAGTCTATATAGCGGTCACCTGCAATACAGAGGGAGTTTGGGAAACACCAAAGCAAAACAATCAAAAGATAGACTAATCCAGAGTGATTCCTTGGACCTCCAAAAGCACACAGGCACAAGTGCTCCCTGTCACACACACACACACACACATACACACACAAACACACACACACAAACACAAAAATAAAAACAAAAAAGAATACCTCTAGTAAGCAAACTAATCAGTCCCCATGAATGGCCTTATATTCTGACATACCGTCTCCTAATTTAAGCAATGTTAGGTACCTTGATTGAAGTTCGTGGCTACCAAAGTGATCAAATTGTCTAACTGAAATCCCATTTCATCCTTCTGACTAGGACATTTCTGTTCTAGTTTCTCCTTCTGTCTAGTACCTATCCATGGGTCCTAGCTATGGACTCTGTCACATGTCTCTTGTATTTACAAAGACGTAAAAATTCTTCTTGACATTTATTTTCATTTTTGTTTCTCATCATATGTATGTAAAACAAATCTGAAGTATCTTAAACTAATCTGTGTGAGAACCTTTAAAAGGTATGAAATTATTGGGACTTAAAGAGTTAATTTCAATTATCAAGAAAAACTGCTTTTCTAGAATTGTTACTGAATGAAAATATAACATCAATACAGTACAAAGGTAGCTAGATTACCTTCCAAATTGAACACAAAAGCTAAAAGTAACGCGAATATAATCTGTTTTAAGAATTTAGAACACAATGAATTTTACACTGGCTATAAGCCACATATTCTGGAAATATAATTTCCATTGGTCACCTACTATAGTGACCTTAATTTCATTGAACCATAATTTCATTGCACATTTAATGTTTAATGCCTGAAATATTTTAAACTGCTAGTTTTATTAGGTCGACAATTGTTTAAGTCTATTTTCAGAATTCATAGTTTAAAAAGTCTCATAAACATCAGGAATAGAAGAAAGAAAAATGGGACAGGACAGACAACTAAAATTAAGGGAATATGGAAAAAGAGCCCTTCATCTTCATTTTGGTTGGAATCCATTTCAAGCTGAGAATTTTGAGTTTCAGCGAAATTACTGTGGAAGGTTGTCCACATACACAGACAACATTACGATTTTTACAGAGATATTTTAAAATAGGTGTGTTAAAATAGAATTTAATCATGCTTAAAGCCTAAGCATATTTGTCCCTTCTCCTTTCCTAGTTGAAAACCTGAAATTTTTTCAGGACTCTCACTAGGAACCTTATTTAATTCTTTTAGCCCCAGTACAACAATTGGGACTGAAAGTTTCATGTTTTTATGGGCTTTTACTGACAATCAAGGAGCTTCCATAGCAACTGTTTTACCTTGTAATGAAAAGGGGGAAAAGGGACAGGGAGTTGCATTCCTTATAAGACTTGATGTCTGTCCAGGCTCTTGAAGCCCAGATGCAAAGACTGAAACCAGGATGGGATTGAATGGTTTAAGCAAAATTTATTGAAAAGCAGGGAAAGGAGGGAGGCCTGATTGCTTGGAGAATCTGGGTAAGCATGGATTCTCTAGCTATTTGGGGGAGCCAGAGGGAAGCGAGATGCATCAAATCTCACCCCGAAGATCCTAAACTCTAGAAGCTCCTTTTATAAATTTTTGGAGGACTGAAAATGGAAACTTTTTTTGGTGTTTGATAGTCCCTGGTGGGGTCAGATTAAAAGTCTTGCTGGCAGATTTTGTGAATATCTGCTGATAGTGTTGTCTTTAACACAGTCTTTGGGCCTTGTTTATTTTCCTTTGATCTCTATTCTAGATGCCTATGGGGGTCTACCCCTGTCACTTTGGGCATTGTAAAACCCAGACCTCCAAAATCTGACATACTGCTAATTCATGTACATAGGCTTTAACCTTCAGAAACCCGTATTTGGGCTCAGGTCACAGTCTTTGCTTGAGTGCTTCTCTATTAACGCCATGCTTCAATCTCTTGAAGTGAACTGCAACTCTGCCTTATGCTGGCTTTTCATGAGACTTTTCTGTGGCAAAGTCAAGCACATGGCTTCACCTTAGTATAGGTCTTGAAGAGTATGAGAGCTCATGCTGCTAGAGACAGTTGTGTCTAGAGCTGCACCACTGCAAATAGGAGGAAGGAAAGAAAGGAGGGAAGAAAGGAGGGAGAAACAGAAGGGGGGGAAGAAGAGGGTAGAATAAGGAGAAGAGAGGGAGAGAAGGAGAAAGGGAAGTGAAGAAGAAAGGTAGAGAGAAGGAAGAAGGGATTAGATACTAAATTATACTTATCTGGTGGAGTTTCTTGACAGTTTTTCTCTCTGAGAGATATTTTATAGGTAGAAACACTTGATTTTATTTCTAACTGTGTTAAAAGACAACAGAGAACAGCAACTCTAGTGGATTCATCGGTTCTTTCCTTTCTATGAAAACTCACACTGAATGAAATTTAGCTAAAACTGGAGATCATAAAATATCTAAAAAAGATATTTTTGCACACAATGAAAAATAAATACACAACTGTCAGTCATTTATAGTATCCAAAGAGCAACATCTGACTGACAGAGCTTATAAGCCAGCATTTGGTTCCTTTGCCCAAGGAATAACTGAGATATCAGGCTTCTCGGCTAACACTGTGGTTCAGGAACTGCAGGAGATGGTCATGTTCTCACTGTTTAACAAGTGTATGTGAGGGACCCCACACAGCTGCTCTCAAAATCCCCTTTTCATCCTCTTAATCCCCATTACCAACTTCTCCAGAGCTGGAGTTACTTGGCCTCTTTGGTTCTTTGAAGATTGTTTTTCTGCCCCCCATCCATGTGAATCACTTCAGGCCAGTTTGCTTCTCACAAGTGCCACAGTCAAAAAGAACAGCCATCCTGCATCTAAAAGCCCTGCGGGTGGTGGCTGTCTTTAACAAGTGTAAATAAGCCCATCAGGGGGAGAAACCGAGCTGGAAACTGCTTGGGAGGGAAGCTTTAAAGAGGACAAGAGTCAGTGTATGTGGTGGTCATTCAATGTTTATTATCCATTTTTTTTCTTCCTTTTCTATTTTATAGAGTAGCAAATTTATTTAAGCAACCACAAATTGCTTAAAATATAGAAGAGCTATTGAAAATTATTACATTTTATAAAAATTTTTCTGATGATTCCTTTAATGGTGTACTTACTAGATCTTACTATATAACACCGACAGGCATTAGGAATAAGGAAATCAGGGATGTAAACCCCACTACATATATCATTAGTATTGTGGACACTCTTTCTTTTGGGGATAAGGTTAAGTTCAATGATGTCATTATTGATGTGTGAAGTTTACATACTAGACAGAACAAACTTCAGCTAATGATTTTTTGTTTTATTTAAGCTACCGAAGCCATAGCTTGTCTGTTTTTGTTTAATTATCAATGAAGTTTGTTTGTGCTTCCTAACTCAAGCAAATGTTATCAATTATATGAATATAACTGATGGCATGCATGCAGTTTGAATATGAAGTGACACTTGAAAGTCTTATCAAGCGACCCTCACAATTCTTAGCTAGTAAATAAAATTATTGATATATGATTTTACTGTGAAAGTTTTTCAATCATTGCTGAATTAATCCATTTATAGATTCCTAATCTGATGACTTAGTTGAGAGATAAAGCCCAGGTGGAAGAAGATATCTTGTCCCTGGTCTCTTTCTTTCCCTCTCCAATCTCTTTTCCTCCTTTTTTCTCTTTTCTCCCTAACTACTTTTTCTATTTGTCTATTATTGTTGCATGATGACTGTCCCTTCAAATATCTCAGGGTTTTTATGTAAAGGGTCGAAGGCGGAAACCAGAACACATGAAGAGGATTAATGTAAAGTTTGAGGAGAGAAAGAAAGGAACTCATGGACCCCAGATATGGAGTGCCGTGAAGAGCAAGGGCTCTGGAAAATCTATGAACTCCAGGCATGGAATCCATGAGAGACAAAGAGCTAGAAACAGTCTCCACAAGCAGAGGGCAGGCACCGAAGATGGCTGCTAAGGCAGGTATATTTATGCCTTTAGATAAGCCTGGGAAAAAATGGTTGCACTTATTGGCTAGCTCACATTGGGGCCCAAAACAGCTGATCCTGTGCCCACTTCCAGATGGGGTTGTTTCTGTAAAGAAAAACTAATCTCTATATCCTTTCATATGCAACTGGGGTGGGAGAACTTGGCAAAGGGTAAGTTCCTTCAGCAGTGGGGGATGACCTTCAAAGACCATCCCAGCATGGCTGCTCTAATACTTACTATGAGATAGGTTATTTTGTGTCATTATAATATTCTTCCTTGTCTCAGGCCCAAAGTAATGGATTTCTGACTGAAGCATATGAGGTCTTGTGCAGAAGTATAGAAATTCTTTTAAAAAAAAAGAAAAAAACTGACTAATAGACTAATAGACTAATACAGAATAACATGCATTTTTTTATCATGTAGTGTGCATTGCCTTATCATGCATAACTGGATATATGATAATAAAATTATCAATAAAGTATATCTCATTGTAAAGTTATACTCCTGGTTCTATATCCAAATGGGTGCTTTGAAAGGGAAAACAGATCTTATTAGCACTCTAGATTGATTATCTGTTTATTAAATGAATTAGATAGATTAGATAAGTAAGACACTATATAGTAAACACCTAGGAATTAAGAAAAGATAGGGCCTCAAATTTAGAAAAATTTATTTATTCTTTTGTTTGCTGTAGGGAAAGGAGGGGATGTATGTGCATACATGTGCAGAGATCAGAGAACAACGTTATGAAGTTAGTTCTCTCCTTTAACCTGTGTGTACCAGAACCCAAAATTGAGGTTTTCAGCCATGTGGGGAAAGCATCTATACCCACTAAATTATCTTTCCAATTATAATTTTTTAAAGCTCCCCAAGAGAGTTTAGATAATCTAATATGTATTCAGATGAATACATTTTGCAAAGTGTGCTTATATTCTAGAAAAGATCATGTATTGCTCATTTTTTGCATGACAACTATGTAGATAAGATGCAGTGGCAACAGTGGTCAAACCATGTGACATTTTGTGTTTCTCAATGTAGATACCAAATATGTGACCATCTCCATTACCCCTGGTTATTAAAATATTCCTAAAATAGTAATTCAATTATGTAAAAATGACCAATTTGACATTTACATTTATCTTTGACAATTTTGTTTTGCTCAAAAATTTTCATACTTTTTATAGTTAATTTCCTAATACTCAATTACAAAAGAAATAATGAATCAAGTGAATTAATTTGGACCCTATATATTTGAAAAACACAGGTTTTGCCTGTAATGTCATGACACAGAATCTGGTTTCTGAAGATGGACTATTAGAATCTGTGTATGTACTTGACAGATGCCTGCATGGATGTATTATTAGGGGATTTCTAGAAGTATGGATTCTTGTATCCCAGACTCGAAAATTAGAGAATTAGAGCTGGGACACCATTGAAAGGTTTAAGTAAAGTTACTGAAAAAAAAAAAAACCAGTTTGGGAGAATTAGGGAGAGCAAGAAGTAATCTCTGACTGTTCAGGGAGTCAGAGGCAAAACAAGACAGCTACAAATCTTGCTCCAAAGCTCTGGACCCTAGGTGCAACTTTTATGAAACTTTCTATCCGTTTCCTCTCTAAACTCTGATTGGTGGTTCCTGATGGAGCCAGGTTTGAAAGATCCACTTACAGACTTCGTGGAAGCACCCCTTCCCCCAGGATGGGTAAGCACTGAATCCAATGTGTCAGTTTTTCCCAGTATATCTGCTGCTTTTCATATAGGTTTGTGGCCTTGCTTAATTTCTTCTGTTTTCCCTTTCTGTTCTCACTGCCTAGAAAAATCTACCCCTTTCGGAAGTACACAATTCATGATAGTACAGAGCAATGGATTATTTTTTGCTCAGGTATTGCCCAAACTTTCATACAACAGAGCTGTCTGGAGCATACACATTCCCAGAGTTTTCCCTTCTTTGAAGAATGGAAGCCAGATACTTTCATGTCTTGTCATTAAACAAGTGGCTTTCAGACTGTCTTGGGACTACAGTAGAAGTTAAAAATCTTTGATATAGTTGGTTCTGTGAAAAACTATTTCTTCAAATCAAGATTGAAACTATGAGCTCTTATCAGTGAACATGAGAATTTCAAGGATGGCTAGGACTAGCGACCAAGAAAATTATTGTTGAGAAACTAGCAGCATCTGTTGTCAATCACAATTTATGATGCTCTGTTTACACCTCCCATTGTTTTCCATGAAGACAGAATGTATTTGTCATTTTGATTTGTCATGGTTTTTAGAAAAGTGTATTAAATATGATGTAATAGTATTAACTACATATCCTGCAATTGCAATTTGCCTCAAGACCATGAATGATTTCATCACTTTCAATTGTTGTCCTTGATTATACATTCTGTCCTCATACAACATTTTGTTACTACTTGGTCTTGGAGATTCTTATGAAAGATTCTCATTTTTCACTTAGGAATCTGTGTTTTTGATTCACTGATAAGACTAAGATTATAGTCTCTGTTATAGTGATAACTGAAGAAAAATTTAAGAAATTTGCAGTTGATGAGCTAATCACCAAATATAATTCTCTGCCCAATATGTGCTGGCAATCTCTATTTAGAATGATCATAGTCAATTGCTTTATGATTGTGATTGGTCTTTCCTCTTACATTTCCCCAGCACTAGAAGCCTATGTGGTCATAAGGCAACTGTGACTATTAGAATGGTGGCCTTCTTCACAAGGAAGTTTCTGGTAAGAATTAAGATTCTGAGTTCATGAACTAAACTAGTTCCATATAGCAGCATTTTCTTTCCCTCAGTGATTATTCTTTGTGGTTGTTTTTTGTATGGAATAAATATTTGTATATCGTTTACATTCCTGCAAGCTCATATACACTCACTTTCTTAAGAGTTCTTTGCAACAGTATCCACATATTATTTCTTCTACTCTTTTTGCCAAACAGTTGAGTCTTTCATCATGACCCAGGATGATAATTTAGGCTCAATTTTCTCTTGACATAATGTGAATGATTAGATATAGAATGATTAGGCCCTGTGTTGAAGTTTACTTGCATGGTTGCTGATAAATCACCATGAAACAGCTTAAGGAAACAAGGGGTTTATTTTCTCTCAAGATTACTGGTTACACTTCTTGGTCCAGCTTAATGGGAGAATACGCACCAACACCAGGGCCGAGGGAACTGGCCACACCATCACCACATAACGGCTGAGAGAAGGACGATTCTTGCCAGACCAGCATGTCTGTCCAAGTATATACAAGGATGCCAACTCTCTCAATCAGTTCTCTGTCTTTTATTTCAGGGTCTAGTCACACTCATCATGGGCTGGGCCTTTCCCATGAAGTAGACAATCTCCTGCAGATTTGCTGTGGGCCTAGTAAACCACTAATTCTCTACAAGTGTGCCCAGAGCTCAAACCCTCAACTGTCAAGTTGACACTTGTGCCTAACTGTGACACCCTATCTAGCAAGATAGTGACAGCTAGCAAAACCTGGCTAAGGAAAGCAATGGTGGACAAAGACACACAAACTCTGGCAACTTCTTTGGGTAGAACACTTTATTTTTTAAAACAGGGAATGAATACACAATTCGAATTTCTATTAAAAGCTTGAGCTAATCTATGAAGCTGTTCATCAGCTTCCTTCTTATGCTTTCTGAAGCAGTTCCTTGTACCTTGCCAAGGGGTCAGCACTTACCTTTGTGACTTCAACTTTCCTCAGACTTACAAAAGACAAAATTATGTGGCAGCTTATCATAGACATTTAGGTTGCAGTGAATCAAAACTTATTGCTTGAGAAATGAGCCACAAGTCGTCTGAATCTCAACACTTATGAACTTGCTGGAAGGAATATCTCTAGGTGTTAATGCTTCAGAGCTTACACTTTACAAGGTCATAGGACAATAGTCAATTTCTGACTAACATAAAGAATAAGATACCATACTTGTGAAGCAGTTTTTGTCATAATCTTCTATCAGCAAGTTTAAAGAGATTCAACTCAATAACATAGTTATGAAACTTATAGAAAAAACTTAGGAGTATATACAATTGTGCATACACAGTTCTATAGTTAATGTACATTCATTAAACTAACATACGCCTAATCATGGAATAACCGTTATACAAGCATTATAGCTAGACTCAAGTGACTCCATAATTTGGTGAAATTTTGAGGACTTAGATTATAATTCTACAATTTTTTGGTAGCCTACCATGGGATATCAAATCTGTACCAGTATATAGATTATATAGATATGACAATGATGCTTTTATAAAATGGGTAAACTTCTGCTGACAGAGACATAATCTTACTCCTTCAGTGTTGGAATTTTCTCTGTAATATTTATATGATCTGGGCCATAAATCCCTATGACTATAATCATTGAGTGTGTAAATTTTATCAACTTTAGTTCAAACAATACTTTAAATAGGTCAAAGACCACAATGTTAAGCCTGGATCTCTAAAACGTTTTGAAGGAAACGCAGAGAGTACACTTGAACTGACAGGCCTAGGGAAAGATTTCCTGAACAGAGCCCCAAACACCCAGGAACTAACACCAATTATAAACAAGCAGGACTTCATGAAATTAAAATTTTTTTCTAAAAAAGAAACTGTTAATGTTGCAAATAGGAAACTCACAGAATGGTAGAAATCTTTGCTAGCTATGAGCAGAAAAAGGAGTAATCTCCAGGGTATACCAAGAACTCAAAACATCACTCAATTAAAAAAATGGTCCCTGCAAATAAAAAAGGGACTTTTCACAAAAGAAATTCAAAACTCAAACAAATACCTTTTAAAAATGCTCAGTTTCAATGGAATGACAACTTAAAACTATCCTGCCATATAATTGTATCTCAATTAGACTGAGATAACAATGAATGTTAGTGAGGATGTGGAAAGAAGGGAAAACTTATTTATTACTGGTTGGAGTATAACTTGGTACAGCCACTTTGGAAATCAATATGGATATCCCTCAGAAAGCTAAAAATGGAACAACCATATGACCCTGCTATACTACTTCTGAGAATATTCCCAAAGGGCTCTAAATCTTATTACATAGACACTTGTTCATTCATGTTCATTGCAGCTGTATTCGCAATATCCAGAAAATGGAACCAGCTAACATTTCTATCAACAGAGAAATGGGTAATGAAAATGTGATTTTAATACATAATGGAATACCATTCAGCCATCAAGAAGGATAAGATTATGAAGCACTCAGCACTCAAACTCAAAGCCACCTTCTGCAACAGAAGGTATTTACTGTAAAAAACATAACTGGCCAAATTGCAGAAAATAGTCACAGTGTACTGCTTGGACCTTTTAAGTAGCATCTAACCTCACCCAAAGGCTCATGGCGGGGACAGTAAGACTGTAAGAGCTTGAAGTTGTACAATAGTGAACCAGACACTAACTCCTGAACATGACAAGAACTGCATGGCAACTGTCCTATTAATATCTCACCAGGAAAAGTGAATGAACTCATGAAGCACCTACTTGAGAGACTCTTGAGAACTAAAAAGGAAGAAAAGGGATATTATTCTCAATGGTATGCCCATAATCTAGGATATTTAATGGGTCATAAATCACATCAGGCATATGACATTAAAGACAAACTATGAAACACAGTGGGCCATACAAGTGAAAGGACTTGAAAATAGGAGGGAGTATGACAGAGAGATAAAGGGATATGAGAGAAAAAGAAGGGGGGGATAGGAATGGGGAGCAGGGGGTGTGAAAAAAATTATTTTAAAAGGTTTGATGAAAATGAAAGTGCATTTATTCTATAAAAATACTAAAAATTCCGTAAAAATCTAAAGACTTTAGCTCTCTACTCAAAACTAATAGTGCTTACCCAAAGCTGTTCAACATGATTACTATTTCCATGATTGATATATGTTACGGACCACTTTCAAAGAACTTTGAGGGGCTGGAGAGATGTCTCAGGGATAAGACTCTGTCTCAAAAGCAGAAGGTCCTGAGTTTGGATCCCAGGTCCCACGTCAAAACACCAGGTGGAAATGGTGGCCAGCACCTCTGGCTCTGATGGGCAGAGCCTGGGGAATCCCAGAATGAAGCAAGAAGGCCGTAGAAGCAATCCAGGATGATTCCCGAAGTCATCCTTGGCCCTCCACAGGGTCACACAGTGCCCTCTGATACACACACACATACACACACACACACACACACACACACACACACACACACACACATGCACACACACACAATAAATAAGTAAATAAATAAACAAACAAATAAATAAATAAATAAATATTTAAAAAAGAGCTTTGAGAATGTTGTAAACATTTCTTCAATTGTTGGCTACCTTTGAGCTCCTAAAACTGAAAGCAGTGTGGCAACACTTGAATTTATTTAAGAATCATGTCTTAAATCTCTAATGTCTTTAAGGTTTATGTCTATGGCATAATACTTCTCTGGATAATTTTCTGTTCAGCTATCATTGTAATTGGGAAAATATAACTATCTTAATATTACTTGCAGACTGAAAATACAGATTCCAAAAGCCACAGCTCTTTAGATATATCAACATGTTACCAATAGAATCAAATACCAATTTCATTCTGACTTTGGTATGAAAGAATTGATTAGTACAAGGAATTCAGCCTTTTCCAAATATCTGTCAAATTCGTAACTAGGTAAAGTTTTCATTTTACTAGATACAAGAGAGTCTAAACTCGTACTGTAAAGTATCCATCCTTTACCTAACATCTGACTTATTCCCTTTGTGCCTTGCATCTGAAAACCCTAATAAGGGAGTACCCACAGGCCAAAACCACATGCCACATCACAGTAAAGGAGTACCCACAGGCCAAAACCACATGCCACATCACAGTAAAGGAGTACCCACAGGCCAAAACCACGTACATCACACACTTTTCACAACATTCTTCCTTTCTTGTATTCTTAGGGCATTTTCCTTTATTTGGGTACCTCCATCACTTTTCAGGAAGTATTAATATGCGAGAGTTCAACCTTTTAATAGTATCTTCCTGAAGGGGAAGGGAAGCCCTCTCAGTGTCCAGCATGAGCAAAAGCCACAGACCACACCAGCATTTGCACTAGAGATTTATTCTAGAGCGATCTGAACACAGCCGCTGTCTCGGAGCTAAATGCAAGCAGCAGCTGCTTTTGGTTTCTCCAGGCTTATATAAACTACAACCTGCAGGGGCTAGGGGGCGTGGCAAACACTCAGGAACAGTCTAGAAAACTCACTGGAGATCTGGAGCCCACCAATTGGAACATGCACAGGAGGTAGAAGGGGCCGGGCGCCATCTTTGGTTGGGGAAGAGCACCTGGGCACAAAGCGATTTTGTCTGGGAGTGAAGGGATCACTACATGATGCAAGTGGCCCAACACTCACTAAGTGCTGACAATATAAGTCTGAACATGGAAACCAGTTTTTGAGTATAAATACATATATTCTTGTAGCTACAAAATCAGTTAAAAGTTACAGACCATTAAGTTGATGCTAAGTCCTTCCAAAGAGGCCTTCTGATTCAAAAGTTTGTGAATAACAGAGGACAACAAATCTACTACTGTAATACTATGTACTTGTTTCTGAGACCCTTGCAGATTACTTTCTTTTTTTAATTTATTTTTTCCATTCATACAAACTTTATAGGTAACCCATTTCCCTCTCTCCCTCCACTTCTCCCAGGATCCCCTTGCTCCCTCACCCTTTTCTCTTTCCTTTCTCCCCCTTCCTCCCTTTCTCCCAGTGCTTCCTCCCCTCCATTCCTGGAGCATCCTTTAGTGTGCATGTCAAACTTCCCTCTGGGTCCTCCTCTCTGATGAGATGGAAGGACTCAGTGGCATTTCCTAGAGCTCTTTTTTGTGTTCCCCTTTAGTATAGGAACACTAGTGTGACTGTTAATCCCTTGCCTCTCAGAATCCTGGTGCCTGTGATCCATGCTAGACTTTGGGGGTTCAATGATATGTTGGTAATTGTGTAGGTCATGCAAAGTCCTATTATGGTTACTTCAGCCCTAATTTGTATGGAGTATCTTGCATATTGTTGCTCCTCCCCATCTTTAGGTTCTTTCAATCTCACTGCCCCCTCTTCCGAAATTTCCTGAGCTGTAGGATGGGGAGAGATTAGGCTGGCCTGGTTCCAGGTGGTTGATGTAGAGTCTCTGATTTTCCGAATTATGATTTGTTGGTTTTTTTTTTTTTTTTTTTTTTTTTTTTTCAGTTTTGCTGCTCCTGCACCGCCCTTGGCTCCATCCTGATTGGTATTGGATATCATCTCCTGGCCAAATATAAAATGCTGTTAAAATAGAGTTAGTAGATTCAAAGGTAGATGGAATAAGAACAGGAGACCACTGTGGGGGGGGTCAGTCTCCCATTTGCAGGATGGTTACCTTCTATCTGCCAGACTCTATGCCCTCCTTGTCTGGTGAGATCATACCCCATCAGACGCAAGTGTGGTACCAGTAAGGAAAGTCTGTGACCCTAACCAGATGTCTCATTACTTACTTGCAGTCCTTGATGGTGGCCTATTTTCTCTGCTGTAGCATGATCCCTTCTCTCCTTATTTCTGGCAGGTCTCTCCTACTCCTTCCCTCCCTGCTTATAATCTTTGCAATTACTGTAGGTATTACAGAGATTTATCTTTGTGTCACTAAGTGGGTTTGGTACTAGGATCCACCTATCAGGGAATACATACAGCACTTAATTTTCTGTCTGGGATACTTCACTTAATATATTTTTTTCTAATTCCATCCATTTCCTAGCAAATTCCATCAATTCATTGTTTTTGATGGTTTTGTGTAAATATGCCACATTTTCCTTATCCACTCATCAACTGTTGGGCATTTGGGTTGATTCCATGACTTTGCTATTTTAAACAATTCTGCTATAAACATGGTTGTGCTTGTGCTATCAAGGTGAATTCTTGTCCAATGGGGGATTATTCCCAAAAGTGGAATACCAGGGTCATATGGCATTTCAATCTTTAACTTCTTTAAGAATCGCCAGATGGCTTGCCAGAATGGTTTTATAAGCCTGGATTCCCACCAGCAATGTAGGAGAGTTCCCTTCTCTCCACATCCTCTCCAGCATTTGGTGTTGTTTGTATTGTGGATTTTTGCCATCCTGATTGGGGTGAGATGATATCTCAGGGAGGTTTTGATTTGCATTTCCCTGATGGCTAAGGATGTGGAGCATTTTTTAAGATATTTGTTAAGCATTTCAATTTTGTCCCTGGTAAAGTTTCTTTTAAGTTCCAGGGCCCATTTTTAATTGGGCCATTTGTTTCTTTGGTGTTTAGTTTTCTAAGTTCTTTGCCCTGCAGCTTACTTTCCTTCAGGCATCTCCAGCAAGATGGCACAGTTTGCATTACTACTCCAATTTTCCCTATTTTTTTTCTTAAAGTATTTCTGCAATTACACTGCTGGAGCATGTCGAGTACAGTCAGTATTCATCAAGTTCCTACCATAATGGCACAGCAATGGTCCCTATGAACCTAGAATTCCAGCCTTAAGACATACTTCTGTGGACAGTATCTGTAACCCGCTATTTTAGGTCTTAAGGTCTTTTCTTCAATCAGTGCTGCAGATGAAAACAGTTACATAGAGATTTTGTTGCTGTTTAAAGCCTTTAAAACAAAACTTGGAAAGAGTAAAGAGAAAGAAATTCAGAATGAATCATAACACGGAGCTATGGAAAGCCTGGATCCACAAGAAAATGATATGAATAATTAAAGAGTGTGACTTCCCAGATAGAAGAGAGCAGGTATTTTTTTTAAAAAAAAAAAAAAACACACTTGTAGAAATCACTCATTAGGTGCAGACCCATTCTCTTGGAAGGGATAATCACTTCCTAGGACAAATCCCCCCCCCCCCAAAAAAAGGTGCTTTTCTTCGCTAAGGGCAACTTCAATGTTAATAGATAAGAGGGCACAGTAACTGGGGAGTGGTTACACCATGATGATAAAAGGAGACACTGCGATATACTACATCAATTAGACAGCATAAATGAGAAGAGCACCCCATATAAGTGTTAGAAGGCACACACAGAGATGGTTGCAAGAACAGAGAGGACAGTTCAGTGCGGCCTGCTGTGTCTGCAGAGTGATCTGAGATGAAGTGGAACAGGTAGGTAGCCAGATCAGACAACCTTTTGAAGACTGGGATAAAGACAGAATCTTATCTTGACTGAAAGGAGGATTTTTTTTTTGAAGAGCATTAAGATAGGGAATAATCCGATATTGGTCTTTTAAGTAGATTTATAAAAGAGAGGCAATAAGCCTTTGTTATTGAAGTTTTAGACTCATAAAGAGGATTAAAAGGAATTTTCAAGTTGGGCAAGTGGGCATAGTGCAGGATGTTCCATGTGCATCCCTAAACTCTGTTGAGATTCTCATATGAAGAAGAAAGTAAGATGAAAAATGTATTTTCATAAAAAATTTTGAAAAAAAATCCAAAGATTCCAATGGATTTCTTATTCATTTTGAAAAGAAGGATAGGGGAAAAAACATATAACTTAAAATGGGAAAGATCTTAACAGAGTTTGCTTACTTCTTATTTCCCTTCATAGGACAAACAACGCTAATTATACACCTGAGTTAAAAGCTTAGTAGGTTGTGCTCTTTGTAGGATTATTCATTATCTCAATTAAAATATGAAAAGTAATTTCTGATCCTGACCTGAAACAGAGGTTATACTTATTTATTTATTATTTATCGAGCACAGTGTCCCATGTATAGTGAACTTTCAATAAATATATCAAGTTTATCCAGTGGAGTTTTGTAGTTTTGTTTCACAAAGAGAGGACAAATGCTAATGAAATCGTTTCTATTACTCAATTCATGAATCTGATCATTATATACTATTTTAAATTGAAGATTATAGTACTTTAATATTAAAGCAGCCTAACAAATACCAGCATTAAGCTACTGCTACTTTAACTATATTTTTAGTATAAAATGGGACTGAGGAGATGAGGCTAATGTGTTAGGCCACTGCCTCGCAAGCAGAAGGAGCAGAGTTTGGATCCTGGATCCCACCTAAAAATGCCAGGTAGAAATGGGTGAAGTTTGAAGAAGGCATGGCAAAATTGTTAGAGCCTAAAGATGGGGAGGACCAACAATATGCAAGATACTTCACAAAAGTTAGGGTTGCAAAAGCCAGGATTGGACTTTGCCTGACCTGAACAATAGCTGACATGTCAATGACCCCCCCAAAGTCTAGCATGAATCACAGAGTAGAAGGCTCCAGGCAATGGAATCAGTCATGATAGAGTTCCCATATTAATGCGGAGCCCAAGAAGAAGCACAAGAAGAAGGAAGCCCACTAGGGTGGAGGACTCAAGGGAGGTTTGGCCTTCACACAAAAAGATGCACCAAGAGTGGGAGAGAGGAAGGGGAGGTACCTGGAGACGGGGAGTGATAGAAAAAGGAGAACGAGGAGCGTGCAATGGGGGACAACTAAGGAGGGGAGAGTGTGGAGAGAGAGAACAAGGACAGGGTACCTATTGAGCTTGTAGGAAAACAATAAAATGGGGAAGTAAAAAAGAAATAGGGGTAGTCTTCACTTACAAATCTGGACATGAAA
Source organism: Typhlomys cinereus (assembly GCA_023101885.1). Classification (NCBI taxonomy): domain Eukaryota; kingdom Metazoa; phylum Chordata; class Mammalia; order Rodentia; family Platacanthomyidae; genus Typhlomys; species Typhlomys cinereus. The sequence continues at coordinate 2,777,615 of JALPQD010000235.1, read as the reverse complement.
AATTCCAGAGCAAAGCAAAAAGGAGGTAGAGCAGTGCAGCATGGTTCTTAAAGATTTCAGTTAAAGAAGTGGGTGAAGCACGGTAGAATACAAAGGAAATGAAAACAAATCATTGTATACATTAGGCAAACATGTCAAAATTAACAATAATACACTTAGTATTACACTTAGAAAAACATATTCTATTAATTCAAATAAAGTGTTGCTATAATTAATCAAAGTTTATAATATATAATATTCTAATGGAATGAAAATGAAAGAAAAAACTAGGATTTTTGTCAAGATAATCAAATGCATGATTTGACTGACACTGATGCAATATGCGATTTCTTGTTAGGTGACACAATTTTGGTTGAACAAAAAAAATCAACATTACCATATTCCTTTTTCTTTCCTGTGGAAAGTAATTTATTCATGTCAGTGTCATTACAGAGGCTAACCATATTTTCATTTAATTGAAAGAATATCAAGATTAATCACTTGAACTTTTATCTGTTTAATTGCAGTCAGTTGAACCCATGTGTGGAGATATCACCATGGCAGGGTAGAATGTAAAGGTTTGCAAGTTTGTAATATGTAGGGAGTCCCTGGTAAGCTGGGAATACATACTGAGGTACAGTAACAAAAATTTTATACTAATATTAAAACATTGACTATGCAAAGAAAAGAGGAATGAAAAGCTTTTTTCTCCCCCCACAGTGTATTGATATTCTGAACTTAATGATTCTAAAGGGAGTGCAGTAGTCTCAGGTGCAAACAGATCAATGATCATGAATGTGAAATCTAAGCTATAGGATTTTGAACTGAACTGTGAAATAGGCAAAGTTTCATAGATAATGAAAAATAGGCAAGGAAAAAAGTTATTTTGGAACTCCATAGTTCCTAAAGTTCCTTGTTATCAAGTATGTACTGACTTTTAGTATTTACACATTTACAGCAAGAAGATTTCAGTGCCTACAGGAACAGCAGAGAATTTTTAGTGTGACTGCAAGTTTATGTAACACTGCATTACAGAAAAAGAAAACTTCCTTCCAGCCTGATTTTCCATAGCACATTTATTCTATAGACAACAACCCTTGCTGTCAGTTTGCTATCTATTTCCAACAGTTTAATTTTATATGTTTTTATGTAGATATGGAAAATAAATGAATAAAGTACAGTAGCTTGTGCTAGCAATTTTCAAAAGGAAAACTAAGCGAGACTGTGGTAAACTGAATTGTGTGCCTCCAAAATCATAGTAAAGACTTACTAACAGCACCTTAGAAAGTGCCTGACTTGAAAACAAGGGTGTTACAGAAATAATTCTGAGAAACTGAGTTTATGGGAGGATCAGTCACTTGATATTATTGGAGTACTATGCAAAGAGAAATTTAATAACCCACTCAGTCACAGAGGGAAGATGAGGATGAAGGGAGAAATCTCAGAGGCTAGATTTAGCCAGCCACAATCCAACCAACATCTTGGGGACCAGAGCTGCACATACAAAGGAAGAGCTTTCTCCTTAGATTAGGGGAGGGAGCCTTTGCTGGTATCTTGATTTCTGGCTTGGAGAACCAAACTGTGACATAATAATTAGCTGGTTTCCTAAGCTACCAGCATGTGGTACATGAGAAGACCAGAGTTCTGAGAAGTCAATGAGGTTCTGGTAGAACCAAGAGAAGCAAAAGATAAAAGTTGGGAGTTTGTACGTTGTCTCACTTAGATGTGTTTGACAAAATATGCCTGTTGTCCAAATCACAAATACCAAGACAACCATGAGGAAAATTTCAATAAAACTTTTGTCTGTATTCTTAAAGCATACAAAGGAAAAAAACTTCATGTTAGTATTACCTAGCTTTGACTCTGAAGCTTATGTTATTGGAATCATTTTGATGAGTCTCATGTTTCCTGAGTGTGTGGCTACATGAGTTTAACATATATCATGCATACATACCAAAATACTACAACGATCTGATGAATAAACTTATAACTCTGTAATTTTCACTTCACTTTACAAAACAACAAATATTTATATATATATATAGATAGATAGATAGATAGATAGATAGATAGATAGAGAGAGAGAGTATGCTTGAAGATTATTCAAAAATAGATAGAATGATAAATAAATGGAAAGTGTATTCATTGGGAAAAAATGGGAAGTTTTCTTCTAAAAGAATTTTACCAGTGCAAGCAATGCTCAGGAAAAGAAGGAAGATCCATGATATTTGACAATTTTTTTGTAAAGAGAGACTAAACTTCTAGCACATTCATTTGGGCATTAAAATAGTAAGAAAGCTTTGTGCGGACAGAAGTTCTGGATAGACATTGTCCTTACCTAATGGTCTTAATCCTCAACCTCATGTGGTACTGTCTTGCAGGTACCTGATCTATTATCTATTATCTATCTGTTACTTAACATTTGATCCCTACATTGTATTTCTGCAATCATGTATTTACTTATAATTATTTACTTATATTTTATACTGGCATCTTCTATAGTGCCTTAATGTTCAATAATCAGGAATATATTTTAAAATTTATATATAGAAAGACATATGTATAGACAGATGATATACACACATACTTACTTATATGTGTGAACTACTATAGTCTCTATATTGCTGTGGAATATTACATAAGAAATTTAACCTGCTTTTATTTTCTGTTAAACATAATATTGCTAGCATACATATTAAATTACACTGTATTTGAAAATTAAAAGCAATATAAGAAACCTACTTAACAGTCTTTCATAGTATATAATGAAGATGTCAGATCAATCATTTTTCATTTAAGTTATCTTATTTTTCTAGTTTTACAAACATATTGGACACTCATCGCTGCTTCCCTCAATCCCACCCATTCCACTAGATGCTATCATCTTTATGAAAATTTGTAGATTTAAATTTGCTTCAGCAATTTTTTGCTCGATATTTCTTCTACTCTTTATAATGCTATTATACCATTTAGTTTTACAGATCTCAAAGTGGATATCAATCTATAAGATTAGTTGTCATCATATTAAAGATAAACATAGTGTAAATTGGTGAGATTACTATGGGAATAAAGTCACTTATGGTAGACATCCAGTGATCTTAGTTCCAAACCCAGACCACACATATAGTGGAAAGAGAGAGTGGGCTCCACAAGTTTGTCATAGGACGTATTCACAAAAGTTGCCACCCATCTCTTCACACCACATAGACAAAAATACACACAATAATAATAAATGAAATAATGTTAAGATCAATTTTTGATATATCAATAACTTTGTAAGTTCATACAAATAGTGTCTGAATCAGGATTCCAACACTACAACATAAAATTTCAAAACTTCCTCTGGTAGTACCATGGAAAATATCAAATATATGAGATACCACCCTCTCTTTTTTCTCAGATAAGCCCTTCATCAAAATTTTATCAACTCCTTTGCCTTCATAAATGGTCATTCATGAACAGACCTTCATTCTTTGCTTTCTTCCTCAATAATTTCTAACTCAGTTTATTATTTGTTTAAAAATCTGAAAGGAGCCAGGGGGTGACATACAGTGCCCAGCAGAATGGAGTGAAGGGAATTGCAGGAGCAGCAAAACTGCAAAAGAAAATCAACAAACCACAATCCAGAACTTCAGAGACTATATCAATCACACAGAACTAGGACAGCCTAATCTCTCCCCATCCTGGAGCTCAGGGACATTTGCGGAAGAGGGGGCGGTAAGATTGTAAGAGCAAAAGGATGGGAGGAGCAACGATTTGCAAGATTCTCAACAATAGTTGGGGCCAAAGCAATCGTAATGGGACTTTGCATGCCCTGCGCAATGTCCAGCGCACTGTTGCCCTCATAAAGTCTAGCATCTGTTAAGGGCACCGAGACCCCTGGAGGCAAGGGATTGACAGCCATAGTAGTGATCTTATGCTTAAGGGGAACAAGAGAAAGGGCTTATGGAAATGCCACTGGGCCCTTATATGTCATCGGAGAGGAGGACCCAATGGAGAGTTAGGCGTATACAATAAAGGACTCTCTGGGAATTGGGGGGGAGGCACTAGGGGAGGGGGAGGAGGGGGGAGGGAGGGAACTGGTAAAAAATTTTAAAATGTATAATTAAATTTTTAATAAAAAAAAAAAAGAAAAAAAATCTGAAAGGAATTATTCAACTTTACAATATATAACCAATTATCTTCATTATTATTTTTTACTATGCAAGTGGATTTTATTGGCTTCAAGGCAGTTTAATTTTAAAAGAATAAAGCTTTTTTCTATTTAAATTATTTTTTTTAATTTTTTTATTTATTTTTTATTCAATTGTGCGTGTATGCATGTGTGCACATGTGTGTTTTTATGTGTGTGTATGTATGCATATGTGTGTGTAGAACCACGGACGAATTCGTGAACCCCCATGGACCGCCTCCACCTCCTCCTTGTTTACTCTGTCCCGGGGATTCACAGGCTCCACCCTACCAGGACCAGAAACTCAGGCCGCCCCCGCTTCCGCCTGGCGTCTATATTTGGGGTCTAGGATCCGAACTCAGGACCTTCCGTCTGCAAGAAAGAGGCTTAATCCCTGAGCCACCTCTCCGGCCCCTCTATTTAAATTATTTTTAAATTGCTAGAGTATGGATTTCTTCCAGTTTATAACCAGGTTAATTATGCAGAGTCCATTTTTTGTCATTTTAATGGCTTTTCATTGTCCTGTGGTCAATGGCATATTGTCTTTCTTGTCGCTTGTCCACATGTAACCATTGTAATGAGAACGTCAAAAATAGAAGAGAAAGCTGAAAAGGAAAATTGTAATTAACTAGGTTAATTCTATTTATACTTTTACTCTTGACTGAATTCAGATGCTAGGTGAAACACAGCATTCTAGAACTAAGTGATTTTCTTTTTTTTTTAAATTTTTTATTATTATTATTATTTATTCAACTGTGTATGTGCATATGTGCGTGTGTCTGTGTGTGTGTGTGTGTGTGTCTGTGTGTGTGTAGAACCACGGATGAATTCGTGAACTACCATGGACGCCTCCACCTCCTTCTGCCCCAGGATTCACAGGCTCCGCCCTACCAGGACCAGAAGCGCAGGCCGCCCGCCCCCGCTTCTGCCTGGCGTCTATACGTGGGCTCTGGGATCCGAACTCAGGACCTTCCGCCTGCAAGGCAGAGGCTTAACCCCTGAGCCACCTCTCCAGCCCCCTAAGTGATTTTCTTGAATATACTAATTTTATTATCAACTCCGCATGGACAATAAGGAAATATCTTAAATTTCAAATGTTTTTTTATTGACAGGATTCAGAGAATACCATAAGAAATTGTGACTCAATACCACTGTCTAATAATCCATTTTTGCCACATTTAGCTCCTTATTATGATATGTCAATCACTGAGTGAGCCTATGAGGTTATATAATTGATGTCGGAAAATGATCTAAAGTGAGTAGAACCTTATACAGTTAGACAAAATAGTGAGCTAGCTAGAAGCTGTCAAAGAGAAATATTAGCAAGCGAGAGGATATGTCCCTCTTAACTCTTTCTGAAGATATTGTGTGGTCACTTCCCTCAGCTCCTCTTGCTGATATGCAATCTCTGGCCATGCAGATAAAATACAACTGAGAATCATACACTGGATATGCCCCATGTTTCCCTAAGTTCTGTGGGTCCTGTCTTCAAATTGGAAAATGAAAGTAATACATCAAACTTGAAAACTGTTGCATTAAAAATTCTAATTTGAAGTGACTTTGGGGTAATCTAATGTACTTTGCAGCAAAAACACAAAACAAATTTCTTCAAATGGGATATACATACAATTGTTTGGTACATCAGGTCATTATATTTTTTAACATTTTTTATTATTATTTCTGCTCATACAAACTTAATAGGTACACCGGTTCCCTCCCTCCCTCCTCCTCCACCCTACCCCCATGCTCCCCGTCCCCTCACCTCTCCCTTTCCATCCCCCAGTGCCTCCCCCCCAAACCCCGGAGAATCCTTTAATGTGCATGCCAGACTCTCCTCTGTGCCCTCCTCTCCGATGACATACAAGGACCCAGTGGCATTTCCCTGAACCCTTTCCTGTGTTCCACTTAAGCATAGGAACACTACTATGGCTGTCAATCCCTTGCCTCCAAGGATCTTGGTGCCTTTGGCAAATGTTAGACTTTGTGGAGTCAATAGTGTGTGGGACACTGCGCAGGGCATGCAAAGTCCAATTATGATTGCTTCGGCTGTAACTTGTGTGAAGGATCTTGCATATCATTGCTCCTCCCATCCTTGTGCTCTTACAATCTTGCTTCCCCCTCTTCTGCAAATGTCCCTGAGCTTCAAGATGGGGAGAGATTAGCCTGGCCTAGTTCTATGTGGTTGATATAGAGTCTCTGAAGTTCTGGATTATGGTTTGTTGATTTTCTTTTGCAGTTTTGCTGCTCCTGCAATCTCCTTCATTCCATCCTGATGGGTATTGTATGTCACCCCTTGCAGTCCTTGATGGAGGCTTATTTTCTCTGCTGTTACATGGTCCCCTCTCTCCTTGTTTCTGGTGTGGTCCTCCTACCCCATGTCTCCTGTTCATAATCCTAGCAATTACTGTAGGTATTACCGAGATTTATCTTTGAGTGTCTCTAGGTGGGCTGGGTGGGTTTGGTACTGGGAGCCACTTATTAGAGAGTACATACAGTGCTTAATTTTCTGGGTCTGGGATACTTCACTTAATATAATTGTTTCTAATGACATCCATTTTCCCGGCAAATTCCAGTAATTCATCATTTTTGATTGCTGAGTAGTACTACATTGTATAGATCTACCACATTTTCCTTATCCACTCATCAACTGTTGGACATTTGGGTTGATTCCATGACTTTGCTATTGTAAACAGTGCTGCTATGAACATGGTCATGTTTCTGCTATAGAGATGAATTTTTGCTGTATGGGGAGTTATTCCAAAAAGTGGAATAGCAGGGTCAAATGGCATTTCAATCTTTAATTTCTTTAAAATCTCCAGATGGCTCACCAGAGTGGTTGTATGAGCCTGCATTCCCATCAGCAATGTAGGAGAGTTCCCCTTTCTTGTATATGGATGGGCCTCTCTTTTTTTAGATGGGGAAAGTTTTCCTTGATGATCGTCTGAAAAATTTCCTCAGGGGTGGTATTTTGAGATTCTTGCTCTGGTATTCCATGAATACGCATGTTAGGCTTCTTCAGGGTGTACCATATCTCTTGAATATTTCTCTCAAATATCTTTTTGGCTCTAACAACCTCTTCCATTGAGCTGGTTAATTCTCTCATTTTATCTTCAAGATCTGAAATTCTGCTTTCTGCTTTGTTAGTTCTTTTTTTTTAAATTTTTTTATTATTATTATTTATTCAACTGTGCGCATGTGCGTGTGTATGTGCGCGTGTGTGTGTGTGCGTGTGTGTGTAGAACCACGGACGAATTCGCGAACCACCATGGACGCCTCCACCTCCTTCTGCCCCGGGATTCACAGGCTCTGCCCCACCAGGACCAGAAGCGCAGGCTGCCCCCGCTTCCGCCTGGCGTCTATACGTGGGATCTGGGATCCGAACTCAGGACTTTCCACCTGCAAGGAGGAGGCTTAACCCCTGAGCCACCTCTCCAGCCCCAATGTAATTGTTTTTAATTCCATCCATTTCCCAGCAAATTGCATTAATTCATCATTTTTGATGACTGAGTAATACTCCATTGTATAAATGTACAACATTTTCCTTATCCACTCATCAATTGTTGGACATTTGGGTTGATTCCATGACTTTGCTATTGTAAACAGTGCTGCTCTGAACAAGGTCATACTTGTGCTATCCAGGTGAATTTTTGCTGAATGGGGGGTTGTTCCCAAAAGTGGAATCGCAGGGTCATATGGCATTTCAATCTTTAACTTCTTTAAGAATCGCCAGATGGCTCGGCAGAGTGGTTGTATGAGCCTGCATTCCCACCAGCAATGTAGGAGAGTTCCCCCCTCTCCACATCCTCTCCAGCATTTGGTGTTGTTTGTATTGTGTATTGTGTATTGTGGATGCTGACCGGGGTGAGATGATATCTCAGGGAGGTTTTGATTTGCATTTCCCTGATGGCTAAGGATGTGGAGCATTTTTAAAGATATTTGTTAGACATTTTAATTTCATCCTTGATAAAGTTTCTTTTAAGTTCCAAGGTCCATTTTTTAATTGGCCATTTGTTTCCTTGGTGTTTAGTTTTCTAAGTTCTTTGTGCACTCTGGATAAGAGAGCTTCATAAGATATATAGTTAGGGAAGATTTTCTCCCATTCTCTGCGTTGCATCTGTGCTTGAGTTACAATCTCTTTATCTAAATAGAAGCTCTTTAATTTCATAAGATCTCATCTGTTGAGTGTTGGTGGTATTGAGTGCTCTAATGGATTTCCGATTAGGAAATTTTGGCCTAGCCCAATCAGGTCCTGGAAGTTCAAACCCTTTCAACTAAGATTTTTACAGTCTCTGGCTTTATATCGAGGTCCTTGATACATTTGGAAGTAAGTCTTGTACATGGTGAGAAGTACGGGTTCAGTCTTAATCTTCTGCATGTGGAGATCCAGTTTTGCCAGCACCATTTGTTGAAGATGCTGTTCTTTTTCCATTGGATTTTTTGGGCTCCTTTGTCAAAGATCAAATGGCTGTAATTGTTTGGGCTTATATCTGGGTCTTCAACCCTTACCCATTGAGCTGTGTGTCTATTTTGGAGCCAGTACCAGGCTGTTTTTATAACTATATATTTGTGGTATAGATTAAGGTTTGATGTGGTGATACCTCCAACAGTTTTTTTTTTTTTTTTTTTAGTCAGGATTTTCTTTGCTATCCTGGGTCTTTTGTGCCTCCATATGAATTTTGAGATTGTTTGGTCAACTTCTTTAAATAATTGCTTTGGGATTTTAATTGGTATAGCATTGAATTTGTATATTGCCTTTGGTAGGATGGTCATTTTTATGATATTGATTCTGCCAATCCAGGAACATGGCAGGTCTTTCCACCTTCCAGTGTCTTCTGTATTTTCTTTCTTTAGGGTTTTAAAGTTTTCATGGTAAAGGTCACTTATTTCCTTGGTTAGATTTATACCAAGGTATTTCATTTTTTTAGAGGCTATAATAAATGGGATCGCTTCATGTCTTTTTCACTTCTTTCATTCTCTGCATATAGGAAGGCCACTGATTTTTGTATGTTTACTTTGTATCCTCCCACCCTGCTGAATTTCTGTATTAGTTCCAGGAGCTTCCTTGTGGAGTTTTGGGATCACTCATGTATAGGATCATGTCTTCTGCAAATAGAGATAACTTGACTTCTTCCTTGCCGATTTGAATCCCTTTTATCTCCCTTTCTTGTCTTATGGACATCAGGTAAGACTTTAAGTACAATATTGAAGTGGTACAAGTGAACAGCTTTGGGCTGGAGAGGTGGTTCAGGGGTTAAGCCTCTGCCTTGCAGGCGGAAGGTCCTGAGTTTGGATCCCAGATCCCACGTATAGACACCAGGCTGAAGCGGGGGCGGCCTGCGCTTCTGGTCCTGGTGGGGCAGAGCCTGTGAATTCTGGGGCAAAGTAAACAAGAAGGAGGTGGAGGCGGTCCATGGTGGTTCCCGAATTCGTCTGTGGTTCTACACACACATGCGCACACACATACATACGCACACATGCACAATTGAATAAATAATAATAAAAAAATTTAAAAAAAAGTGAATAGCTTTGTCTAGCTCCTGATCAAAGCGGGAATGCTTCAAGTTATTCCCCATTGATAATCATTGCTGTGGGCTTGTTGTAGACAGCTTTCATTATATTGACAAAGGTTCCTTCCATTCCAACTGTCTCTAGTGTTTTGATCATAAAAGGCTCTTAGATCTTGTTAAAAGCTTTTTCTGCATCTGTTGAGAGTATCATGTGGTCTTAAACGCTGGACTGGTTTATATGGTAAATTACATTTATTGATTTGTGTATGTTGAACCAACCTTGTGTGCCAGGGATAAAGCTTACCTTATCCCCATGAATGATCTTTTTGATATGTTTTTGAATCCGATTTGCTAAGACTTTGTTGAGAATCTTTGCATCTGTGTTCATCAGAGGGATTGGACTATAATTTTCTTTTTTAGGTTTTGGGATAAAGATGATAATAGCTTCATAGAGAGAATCTGGCATTGTTCCTTCCTTTGCTATTTGATGGAAGAGTTTAAGGAGTATTGGTGTTATTAGCTCCTTAAATGTCTGGTAGAACTCTGTGCTTAGTCCATCTGGCCCATGAAATTTCTTGGTGGGAAGATTCAAGATTACTTCATCGATTTCCTCACATGTTATAGGATTATTTAAATAATTCACAACTTTCTGATTCAATTTCGGTAAGTTGTGCTTACTTAGGAATTCATCCATTTCTTTTGTGTTGTCAAATTTCACAGAGTATAAGTTTTTGAAATAAGATGCTAAAACTCTCTGGGTATCCATAATGATAATTCCATTTTCATTTCTAATTTTGTTAATTTGTGTTTTTCTCTCTTGCTTTTGGTTTATTTAGCTAGGGGTGTATCAATCTTATTGATTTTTTTCAAAGAATCAGCTTTTTGACTGGTTGATTCTCTGTATCCTTTTCCTAATCTCAATTTTGGATATTTCTCCCTTTATTTTGCTAATCTCCTCTCTTCTGCTTTTGGGATCAGATTGCTCTAGTGTCTCAAAAGCTTTAAGCTGCATTGTTAAGTTATTTATTTCTGATGTTTCCATTTTTTTGATGTAGGCATTAAGACCTATGAACTTTCCTCTTAGGACAGCTTTCATTGTGTCCCAAAGATTTTGATAAGTTTTATTTTCATTATTGTTCACTTTTAGAAAATCTTAAATTTCTTTTTTAATTTCTTCCTGAATCCAATTTTCTTTCAGCAACATAGTATTAAGTTTCCTGGAGTTAGTGTATTTTCTGTTGTTTATTGTGTTGTCAATGTCAAGCTTTAGAACATGGTGGTCTAATAGGGTACAGGTTAGAATTTCAACTTTCCTGTATATGTGAAGATTCATTTAGTGGCCCAATATGTGATCTATTTAGGAGAAAGTTCCGTGTGATGTTCAGAAAAATGTGTATTCCTTGGTGCATGGGTGAAAAGTTCGATAGAGGTCTGTAAGGTCTATTTCTTTAAGGGTTTGGTTGAGTTCCAACGTGTCTCTGCTAAGCTTTTGGCTTGTTGATCTATCCCATGTTGAGAGGGCAGTGTAGAAATCCCCAACAATTATTGTGTGGGGGTTGATTTCTCACTTTATATGCTGTAGGATTTGCTTAATGAATGTGGAGGGGCCATATTAGGTGCATATATGTTCAGTATTGTGAAGTCTTCCTGGTGAATTGTACACGTGAGTAAAGTGTAGTATCCATCTGTGTCTCTTAAGATTTTTTTTTTGGTTTGAAGTCCACTTTGTCCGAAAGCATAATTGCTACCCCTGTCTCTTTCCTGGTTCCTTTACCTTGCAGAATTTTTGACCAGCCTTTTATTATTAGGATGTGCCTATCTTTTGTGGTGAGATGAGTTTCCTGAAGGCAGCAGATTGATGGGTTGTGGTTTTTAATCCAAGTTTGTAATCTGTGTCTCTTGTTTGGTGAGATAATACTACTGACATTTAATGTTATAAGGTAGAAATTATTTTTAATTCTGGACATTTTTTATGTTTAGTGGCTTTTGTAAGTGTTTTGTTTGACATTTAGGTTTTGGTGGTATTATACTTCCTTCTGTCCTCCTGGATATGCTTTTTTTTTCTTCAAGTTTGAGTATCATTTCTAACATTTTTTGAAGGCCTGGTTTGGTAGACATGTAAGCCTTCATGTCTTCTTTGTGCTGGAAAATTTTTTCTTGCTCCCTCCATCATGACAGATAGTTTTGCTGGGTATATCAGTCTGGGTTGACATTTTTGCTCATTTAATACTTGAAGTATGTCTCTCCAAGCTCTTCTTGCTTCTACTATTTTCATTCAGAAGTCATTTGTTATTTTAATAGGTTTACCTTTAAAATTGACTTGTTTTTTTCCCTTGAAGATCTCAGCACCTTTTCTTTGCCTGGAAAGTCGAGTTTTTTAACTATTATTTGCCATGGCAAGTTTCTATTTTGGTCATATCTGTTTGGGGTGCAGAATGCCTCTTGTATTAGGATGGGCCTCTCATTCTTCAGTTGAGGGAAATTTTCATTTATGATAATTTGAAAAATTTCCTCAGTTGCAGTATTTTGTAATTCTTACTCTGGTATTCCATGAATACGCATGTTAGCCACCTTCAGGGTGTCCCATATCTCTTCAGTATTCCTCTTAACTACCTTTTTGGCTTTAAGAACCTCTTCCATTGAGTTGGTTAATTCTCCCACTTTTTCTTCAAGATCTGATATTCTATTTTGTGCTTCATTAGTTCTGTTGATAAGACTCTATGTTGAGTTTTGGGTTGAAGATAACTTGTCTTTTAGTTAGATTTTATACTCTGCCTGAGACTGTTTTAACTGTGCTATGTTTATTTTTGTTTCTTGAACAGTTTTTTTCAACTCCTCCAAGTGGCTGTTATGTTCCTGTTCAAAGTGATTGATGCAGTTGTTTAACTCCTCTTGGATTTCCTCTTTCATAGTATTAATCATGGTAATGATCATACATTGAAAGTCGTTATCTTGAGTCTGGCTTTCTTGGCTATTATCTGTGAATTTGTTCTGGTTGGAATCCATCCTTATGGGGTTAAATCTTTCGGTGGGAGGTTTGTCTTCCTGGGTTTTGTTCTCATGGATGTGCACTTTGACTTGGGCATTGTCATTTTTGTCTCTTAAGACCTCGCAGTTTCTGTGTGTTTTTTATATAATACATTTTTTATTATTTCTGCTCACACAAACTTAATAGGTAGAACAGTTCCCTCCCTCCCTCTTCCTCCCCCCGAACCCCTTGCTCCCCCCTTCTCCCTCCCCATCCCCCAGTTCCTCCCCCCCAATTCCCAGAGAGTCCTTTATTGTGTATGCCTAACTCTCCTCTGGGTCCTCCTCTCCGATAACGTACAAAGACCCAGTGGCATTTCCCTGAACCCTTTCTTGTGTTCCCCTTAAACATAGGAACACTACTGTGCTCTCAATTCCTTGCCTCCAAGGATCTTGGTGCCTTTAGATGATGCTAGACTTTGTGAGGTCAATAGTGTGTTGGACATTGCGCAGGGCGTGAAAAGTCCTATTATGATTGCTTCGGCCCTAACTAGTGTGGCAAATCTTGCAAATCATTGCTCTTCCCATCCTTTTGCTCTTACACTCTTACTGCCCCCTCTTCCGCAAATGTCCCTGAGCTTCAGAATGGGGAGAGATTAGGCTGGTCTAGTTCTATGTAGTTGATATAGAGTCTCTGAAGTTCTGGATTGTGGTTTGTTGATTTTCTTTTGCAGTTTTGCTGCTCCTGCAATGCCCTTCACTCCATCCTACTGGGCACTGTATGTCACCCCCTGGTCAGAGACAAAGAGCTGTTAAACTGGAGTCTTGTTATAATAGCACATTCAAGGGTAGATATAATAAAATTAGGAAACCTCAGTGAGGGAGGGGTCAATCACCCATTTGCAAAATGATTACTTTTAGCTGGTATTACTACTCTCGGGCAGTTATTGCTAGTGCTTGCCTTGTAGTTGGGTTCGTTTGTCTGTTGTTAGTATTATTTTCTAGATGAGGCTATTAGGCTGTTAGTACATCAGTTAAGTCAGGTTAAGTAGACAAGGGGTGAATATTAGTAGGTAGTGCACTTTTACAATTTAGTATCTTAGTGATATGTGAGGGTGAGTGGTATAATCTCTGAGTTGTATATGTTTTTGGGGTGGCTGTATGGAAAAGTTCATCTACAGTGATTAATATTAAAAAGGAGCACTATGGTAAAAAAAAAAAAGGTTTACTTATCTTTGGGCTGGATGTGAAGAATCTCTCCCATGTGATAGGATGATTTTAGAGGACTTCAGATGTATGGCTTTTGTCCCTTAGAGATTTTCCTAGGTTTTCTTTGGATTCTGTTGATTTCTGAGTAGCAGTTTGTCCTCCGTGGACCACAAGCGAGGGTCCCCGGTGTGCCGGAGGGACAGAGGGGCTGATGGTGATGGCAGAACTCTTCACGTAGGACCTGGGACTTGGCTTAGTGGCCCACCCAGGATCCAGGGATGGAGGACCATGAGCGAGTCCTGTTCTGGTCCAGCAGGCAGGTGGGTGGGAGGAACAAAGGGGCTGGGACCCGGGGCGTGGGCCAGGTAAACTGGAGGCTGCCTGTGTGTTGCCTGGGCTGGCTGGTGGGAGGAGCTGGGTAACTCACCTGGGATGGAGGACTGACTGAGAGACAGTCCTGTCTTGGGTGGGCAGGCGGCCGGGGAAATCATGTTTATCTCTTTTTTTTTTTTTTTTTAGTGTGTGTGTGTGTGTGTGTGTGTGTATGTGTGAGAGAGAGAGAGAGAGAGAGAGAGAGAGAGAGAGAGAGAGAGAGAGAGAGAGAACACTCTGTGTGCCTGTGGAACCCCGAAAATAATTTTAGGAATCATCCTTTGTTGTTTCTCCTTTTTGCTTCAATCTGGGATTTCCCAGGTTCTGCCTTCCAGAGCATAAAATGCAGGCTGCTGTCCTTTCCACCTGGAGAGTTTTTCCACCTGGGATCTGGGATTTGGGATCTGAATGCACATCATTCCGCTTTGTGAGTGAGAGTCTAATCTCTTAATCATCTCTCCAACCAATTTTGATAGTTTCTTAATCATGATATATTCCCTTCATCACAATGTTGACCGTATTATCTTCTTGTATTCCCATTGATTGTCAATACACCTTCACTTGAGGTTTTCTAATATTTATCTTCTTTCCTCCCTCCGTAGGTGTACATGTGTGTGCTCATTGAATACAATACAAACAAAAGTGATTATTTGAGTTCTTTGGGAGATAATATCCAGGAAATTATATAGACCTTAAACTCAGAAATTTTCATTTCAATTTTTTGTAGTTGCCTCATATGTTAGTGATCAGTTTTGAGGATCTGATGTAGAACAAGACTTCAGTTTCTAAGTGCCTTCATGATGCTCCTCTGTGATTAGGAAGGTCAGATTTCAGACTTCATACACAGGATATAGTGTCAAATACATAGCAGGACATGCAAGGATTTCCCACCAATACAGGCAGGAGGTAGCTGGATTTGTTTCAAGCTGATAAATACTGGTCTCCACTCCTTAGAAGCACAGATAGAAAGGCAGGTAATTATGTTTTATCCCCAGGATCCTGGGAGCAGACGTTTTGGCATTCCATTGCTGAAATTTCTCACTAGTCAAAGTCAAAGAAAGTCTGTTAACCAGTGAACAAGATGCCATTTTTTCTAAGGAACATGATGTGGATTACAATTATTGTGCTGTTTGATATGTATGTCAACTTGACAATTGAGAATGGAACCGTAAAGCACATTCGTAAAGAACCAGTGTTTAAACAAGCCCTGAACAAAATTATCGGAGATTATCTATTCAACATGCGAAGATAGAGACCATAACAGATTGACTAATTTCCTGGCTAAGTGATTGATACAGAAAGAGATAGATGGTTCAGTAGTTTGATATACTTTGACATTATATATCCTATGGATATATAATTGATATTCCCTTGGTCTCTAATGCTGGTGCAAACTGTTCTGCCATGTTGATGAAGTGAAAACAATAATAATAAGCAAAAATGAACCCCCTTATTCTCCTAAGATTTTGGGTGTGCAATTAACAAGAACAGAAACTGCAATACTTATTTATAAAGATACTGGTTTGGTGTGAATCATCAGTATTTTATCCAGTACCACAAAGGTACAAGAACATAGCTTTTAGACAGCCTTATGAAATGATAACAAAAATATCTGCATTCGTTATATGTACCCATGCACATTTTCATGTATGTGACTTTTGGTAAACATTATATATTACAACATACATAAAATTTTTGCTGAAATGTTTTTAGTTGCAAGTGCTCATGTTTTATCCTGTGTCATCTAAGAACGAAGCTGTTGTTCTCTAAAATTTCAGCATAATTATGACATCGAGATAACCCAACAAGAAATTATTGCTCTCTCAAGTGAAGTCTATTTCTGAAAATCTCCATTTTTCTCATAAATGTTCTTCAGAGCTGCCTCCTACCTACATAATGAAAAGAGCTCACTTTCATTTTTCTTTCTAAGTCTATTTTGTTCCTTAAGTATGTGATACTTCATAAATGCTTTCACTTATAATTTTTATATTCATTTTGCCTTTTTTGACATGCATATCTTTTTTTCCTAGACAAGATTTTATTTATTTTTCATATTCTTTATAGACATTGGATATAATTTTTAGAATTGTGTTACTAGGACCATTCATGTGGATTACCTATTATAATTTATTTATGCCTGATCATTCTTACTGTTTTTCATTTGTATTAAGGCTTAATTGAAAAAAAACATTATTTATGTATATGGCATAAAATAAATTGTGTTATATAAATAAATCATGAAGTGATGATGTCAAATCATAAATTTATCTCTTTTTTCTAGTTAGAACAAAAAGATTTGGCCTGTTAACAATTTTAAGTACAAGGTATTTTATTACAGTAGTCACCACACCATTCAGCAGAACATACCAACTGAAACTATACAATGCCCGGCATTTCTGCAGATACTGCCTTTTCCCAGCCATGTTTCACCTCTTGCTGTTTGGCTCTCCTATGAGTTTGGAGTGTGTGTGTGTGTGTGTGTGTGTGTGTGTGTGTGTGTGTGTATGTATGTGTATAGTATGTACACTATAAAAGTGTGGGAGTGGGTTAAAGCACATGTGGGGGCCACTGGCTACTGTGAATATCTTCTTGGATTGCTTTTATACTTTGTTGCTAGGGAATATCCCACTGCTCCTGAATCTACACTGAAAGGTATAACCTGTCTCTGGAGTTTCATACATGACAAATATCACCCCAAGTTCTCTGAGTTGGACATTGTTTACAGTCAACCTGCAAGTATATCTACAATTTATTATTTTATTTTATTTTCTGTTTATTTCTTTTTAAAACAATTTTTATTCAATTGTGCGTGTGTGTGTATGTATGTGCTCACGCGTGTGTGTGTGTCTGTGTGTGTGTAGAACCATGGACAAATTCGCGAACCACCATGGACGCCTCCACCTCCTTCTGCCCCGGGATTCACAGGTTCCGCTCTGCCAGACCAGAAGCTCAGGCCACCCCCGCTTCCGCCTGGCGTCTATATGTGGGATCTGGGATCTGAACTCAGGACCTTCTGCCTGCAAGGCAGAGGCTTAACCCCTGAGCCACCTCTCCAGCCCTGTTTATTTCTTTTAGCATGATTTTCTCCTATTTCATCAAGGTTGTTACACAGAATAGGATTTCTTCCATTTTAAGTCTGCCTAATGGATATATAATATTTTCCTTATTTATTTGACTTCTAATGAGATGGGTCTATTATTTAGATGCCAATGCCTCTTCAATGTATTTGCATCATGTCCTTCAGACATATGCTCAGAAATGGTTCTCCCTTTATGTGAATTTCCTAATTATTCCATCAATGATTTTTATAGTGTCAGCCTAAAGATTATTTACAGATAGTAGGAAAGCAAGACAGATGGATAGAAGCTCTGGAAGTAAAATATTATTTACAAATTATTTAATGGATAGATTAATCAGTTTTTATATGCAAAAAAGAATAACATTTTAAAAGGACTGGCAAGATTGGTCAGCAAGTAAGGTATCTGCTTGCCTACATGATGATCTGACTTGAATTCAGAAACTCATACAGTGGAAGGCAAGAATTACCTTTAAAACTTGTCCTCTGATTTCTACCCATGTACCATGCCATGCATTCTCTCTCTCTCAAATAAATAAATAAATAAAATATCTTAAAGCACCTGAAAGAAACAAAATAGGGAGCTGAAAGTGGGCACACACTATAAAAACTTAAAACAAATGTTTGCAAAAATTGTTGCATATGTCCATATAGGACCTCAGCAATTTATACATTTGTACAAAAATCAGCAAAGTCAGAATCACTCTCACGGTTCATATTTTTTCACCCGTTCTGTCATTTAAGGAAAATTCTTTTAGCTTGCTTTTGCCTTATAGAAGTGTTTCATTTGCAAATGCCCTGAATAGCTGTATGAGATTTGTATACATATATATTTTTTCTTTATATTAGTCCGGTTTCTCTAGTGGAACAAAATCATTAGAATAGATGTAAATGTAAAGAAACACATTAACTCACAAATGGAAATCAGTAGTCAGTAACCGCTTCCTGCAGCTACTCAATTTTTGAGCTGAATATCTCAGAACACAGAAGGATCTCTGAATAATATCCTTCCTCAATCTTGCTGGAAGGTTGCCGAGCTAGAGGGCTCCAAAGCCAAAGAGGAACAGTAGACAGGCCTGTGAAGAACTCTTGGGATCTGTGTGTGCTGCAGTTTCAGGCAGGTAAACTGGTTGCTGAGATTCTTGCCTGCTTAGGTTGTGTGTATGAAGCCTCTGGCTAATCACATACATACAGGAAACAACAAGACAAAGCAGATTTCATACAGCACCAAACTTGAAAAGTAAGGAGACAAAAGGCCTCTATAAAACATCAGAATAGTCATTGCATAAGACCCATCTGAAGAACCAGAAGAGAACACTAGAATCCCAAAATCTAGACATTATTATAATCTAAGTTCTGAAAAATAGCATCCCAGAGTGACTTCAGATAAAACTACAATCAACATCTGCTCATCCAATAAATGCCAACATTTAGCAAGAGAAACATAAAAAGCACAAGAATTCAAGAAAACGTGTCTCCCCCTTCTGAACATCACCGAAGGTAAGGCTTCAGAACCTACAACGGATAACCCATTGGCAGGTATCCAAGAGAACAAAATAAAGACAATGAATTTCAAAGATCTATTATTAACATGTTCAAATAGTACTGAGAGGACATAGATAAATGCCTAAACACTTTTCAAGAAGAACACAACAAACTCAGGAAAGAATTCCAAGAATATGAAATGAACAAGACACAAATGGAATGAAAATGGAGAGCCTGAAACTGAATTTCGAAGCACTAAAAAAAAAAAAAAAAAAAAAAAGGTGATCTTTAAATAATCATAAAAACACGGAAAATAATCCTTACTCAAACAACACTGGAACAAAATTTAAATAATGTAATAAAATTTCAATACAGAACCTCAAAAATAGAACTGATCATGTAGAGAAGACAGAGTCTCAAAACTGGAAGATATGTTAGAAGAGGTTCATAAGTCAATAAGAGAAACTGATAAGCTGAAAAGCACACTTGAATGGAACATACAAGAACTCTGGGACATCATCAAAAGGCCCAACATAAGAAGAAGACAAAAAAAGGAAGATCCACCAAGTATAATCAACAAGATAATAAAGGAAAATTTACCTGACCTAAAAAAGAGATATCCATCCTGATTCAAGAGGCATATAGAACACCGGATAATCAGAAACAAACAAACAAAAAAACAAAAAAACACCCACTGCATAGGAGAAGCCACACACTAAATATACACATTAAAGACCAGATCTTAAGAGCTACAAGACAAAAGACACAAGTGGCATATAGAGATAAACACATCAAAACAACACCTGACTTCTCAATACAAATGGTAAAAGCCAGAAGGGCTTTGAGACACAATTCAAGTTCTGAATGAACACAAATGCCAACCCAGATTACTATATCCCACAAAATTGTCAGTTATAATATAAAATGAAAGAAAAATATTCCATGAAAAAAGCAAACTAAAAGACTGTATGGCTATTAAGCCAGGGCTATGAGAATACTGAATCAAATGTGCAAGATGTAAGAGAAGGATATACACATCAAAGAAACTAAAAGTAATAAATAATATCAGCACAAGAGCTGAATGAGGGACTAACAAAGGCAAATACCACAAGATCAACAAAATGTCAGGAACCATTAAACACCTTTCAGTAATAATTTTAAATGTCAATTTTCTCAATTCTTCAATCAAAAGACATAGGCTTTTGGATCAAACATCATGACCCATCAATTCTCTGCCTCCAAGAAACACATCTTACCTTGAAAGATAAACAATTTCTATGGGTAAAAAGATGGTCAAAAGTACTCTAAGATAATGGAAAAAGGAAACAAGCAGGAGTTGCCATCTTAATATCAGACAAAACAGACTTCAAGCTAAATCAAACCATATGAGATGTAGATGGATACTACATCTTAGTAGAGGGAAACTTTCAGAAAAAATTATCTTTCTTTAACATTTTTTATTATTATTTCCACTCATAAAAACTTAATTTTAATAGGTACACTGGTTCCCTCCATTCCTCCTTCTCCCTCTGACCCCCCTGCTCCTCATTCCTTCACCCCTCTCTCCCCATCCCCCAGTGCCCCTCCCCCAATCCCGGAGAATCCTTTAATGTGCATGCCAGACTCTCCTCTGGGCCCTCCTCTCCGATGACTTACAAAAACCCAGTGGCATTTCCCTGAACCCTTTCCTGTGTTCCCCTTAAGCATAGGAACACTACTGTGGCTGTCAATTCCTTGCTTCCAAGGATCTTGGTGCCTTTAGCAAATGCTAGACTTTGTGGGGTCAATAGTGTGTTGGACATTGTGCAGGACATGCAAAATCCAATTATGATTGCTTCTGCCCTAACTTATGTGGAGTATCTTGCAAATCATTGCTCCTCCCATCCTTGTGCTCTTACAATCTTACTGCCCCCTCTTCCGTGAATTTCTCTGAGCTTCAAGATGGGGAGAGATTAGGCTGGCCTATTTCTATGTGGTTGATATAGAGTCTCTGAAGTTCTGGATTATGGTTTGTTGATTTTCTTTTGCAGTTTTGCTGCTCCTGCAATGCCCTTCACTCCATCCTGATGGATATTGTATGTCACCCCCTGGCCAGAGATGAAAAGCTGTTAAACTAGAGTCTTGTTTTAAGAGTATATTCAAAGGTAGATGTAATAAAAGTAGGAAACCACAATGAGGGAGGGGTCAATCACCCATTTGCAAAATGATTACTTTTTATCTGCCAGACTATATACCCTCCCTTCTGGTGAGATCATACCACCTCAGTTGTAAATGATCAGGAATGAAAGTCTGTGAACTTAACCAGATGTCTCATTACTTACTTGCAGTCCTTGATGGAGGCCTATTTGCTCTCCTGTAACATGGTCTCCTCTCTCCTTGTTTCTGGTCTGGCCCTCCTACCCCATCCCTCCTGTTCATAATCCTTGCAATGATTGTGGGTATTACAGAGATTTATCATTGAGTGTCTCTAGGTGGGCTGGGTGGGTTTAGTACTAGGAGCCACCTATTAGGGAGTACACACGGTGCTTAATTTTCTGGGTCTGGGATACTTCACTTAATATAATTTTTTTCTAATGACATCCATTTTCCAGCGAATTGCAGTAATTCATCATTTTTGATGGCTGAGTAGTACTCCATTGTATAGATGTACCACAGTTTTCCTTATCCACTTGTCAACTGTTGGACATTTGGGTTGATTCCATGTCTTTGGTATTGTAAACAGTGCAGCTATGAACATGGTCATGCTTGTGCTATCGAGGTGAATTTTTGCTCTATGTGGGGTTATTCCCAAAAGTGGAATAGCAGGGTTATATGGCATTTCAATCTTTAATTTCTTTAAGAATCTCCAGATGGCTCACCAGAGTGGTTGTATGAGCCTGCATTCCCACGAGCAATGTAGGAGAGTTCCCCTCTCTCCACATCCTCTCCAGCATTTGTTGTTGTTTGTATTGTGGATTTTTGCCATCCTGACTGGGGTGAGATGATATCTCAGGGAAGTTTTGATTTGCATTTCCCTGATGGCTAAGAAAGTGTAGCATTTTTAAGATATTTGTTAGACATTTTAATTACATCCCTGGTAAAATTTCTTTTAAATTTCAGGGACCATTTTTTAATTGGGCCATTAGTTTCCTTGGTGTTTAGTTTTCTAAGTTCTTTGTGCACTCTGGTTAATAGAGCTCTATCAGATATGTGCTTAGTGAAGATTTACTCCCATTCTGTGGGTTGCCTTTGAGCTCGTGTTACAATCTCTTTATCTGAACAGAAGCTCTTTAATTTCACAAGATCCCAACTGTTGAGAGTTGGTAGCAGTGACTGTGCCATTGGATGTCTGTTTAGGAAATGTTGGCATAGCCAAATCAGCTCGAGGGTGTTCCCTACCCTTTTAACTATGGTTTTTACAGTCTCTGGCCTTATATCGAGGTCCTTGATCCATTTGGAATTAAGTCTTGTACAAGGTGACAAGTACGGGTCCAGTTTTAATCTTCTGCATGTGGAGATCCAGTTTTGCCAGCACCATTTGTTGAAGATACTGTTCTTTTCCATTGAATTTTTTGGGCCTCTTTGTCAAAGACCAAATGGCTGTAATTTTGTGGGCTTATATCTGGGTCTTCAAGCCTTATCCATTGATCTGGGTGTCTATTTAGGAGTCAATACCAGCCTGTTTTTATAACTATGGATTTGTGGTATAGACTAAGGTTTGGTTTGGTGATACCTCCAGCAGAGTTTTTGTTACTCAGGATTGTCTTTGCTATCCTGGGTCTTTTGTGCCTCCATGTGAATTTTGAGATTGTTTGGTCAACTTCTTTAAAGAATTTCTTTAGGATTTTAATTGATATAGCATTAAATCTGTATATTATCTTTGGTAGGATGGTCATCTTTATGATATTGATTCTGCCAATCCAGGAATCTGGCAGGTCATTCCACCTTCTAGTGTCTTCTGTATTTTAGGGTTTTAAAGTTTTCATTGTAAAGGTCACTTATTTCTTTGGTTAGATTTATACCAAGGTATTTCATTTTTTAGAGCCTATAATAAAGGGGATTTCTTCTCTCAGGTCTTTTTCACTTCTTTCATTCTCTGCATATAGGAAGGCCACTGATTTTTGTATGTTTACTTTGTATCCTGCCACCCTGCTGAATTTCTGTATTAGTTCCAGGAGCTTCCTGGTGGGGTTTTGGGATCACTCATGTATAGGATCATGTCATCTGCAAATAGAAATAACTTGACTTTTCCTTGCCAATTTGAATCCCTTTTATCTCCCTTTTTTGTCTTATGGCATCAGGTAAGACTTCAAGTACAATATTGAAGTGGCAACAGTGAACAGCTTTGTCTAGCTGATCAAAGCAGGAATGCTTCAGGTTATTCCCCATTGAGTATAATCCTTGCTGTGGGCTTGTTTTAGACAGATTTCATTATATTGACAAAGGTTCCTTGCATTCCAACTGTCTCTAGGATTTTGATCATAAAAGGTTTTTAAATCTTGTCAAAAGGTTTTTCTGCATCTATAGAGAGTATCATGTGATCTTGGACTTTGGACTGGTTTATATGTTGTATTACATTTATTGATTTGTGTATGTTGTACCAACCTTGTGTGCCGGGGATGAAGCCTACTTGGTCCCTGTGAATGATCTTTTTGATATCTTTTTGAATCTGATTTTCTAAGACTTTGTTGAGAATCTTTGCATCTGTGTTCATCAGAGAGATTGGCCTATAGTTTTCTTTTTTTAGTGAATCTTTATTAGGTTTTGAGATTAAGACGATATTAGCTTCATAGAAGGAGTTTGATAATGTTCCTTCCGTTGCTATTTGATGGAACAGTTTAAGAAATATTGGTGTTATTAACTCCTTAAATGTCTGGTAGATCTCTGTGCTGAATCTATCTGGTCCAGGACATTTTTTTGTGGGAAGATTCGAGATTAATTCCTCATTTTCCTCATATGTTATAGGATTATTTAAATAATTCACAACTTCCTGATTCAATTTAGGTAAGTTGTGTTTATTTAGGAATTCATCCATCTTTTTTGTGTTGTCGAACTTCACAGAGTATAAGTTTTTGAAATATGATGTTATAATTCTATAGATTTCTTGGATATCAGTAGTGATAACTCCCTTTTCTTTTCTATTTTTGTTAATTTGGATTTTTTTTCTCTTGCTTTTAGTTAATTTACCTAGGGGTGTATCAATCTTATTGATTTTTTTCAAAGAACCAGCTTTTTGAGTGGTTGATTTTCTCTATCGTTTTCCTAATCTCGATTTCAGATATTTCTCCCCTTATTTTGCTAATCTCCTCTCTTCTACTACTTTTGGAATCAGATTGCTCTAGTGTCTCTAAAGCTTCAAGCTGTATTGTTAAGTTATTTATTTCTGATGTTCCCATTTTTTTGATGTAGGCATTAAGAACTATGAACTTACCTCTTAGGACAGCTTTCATTGTGTCCCAGAAATTTTGGTAAGTTGTATTTTCATTATCATTTGCTTTCCGGAAATCTTGAATTTCTTTTTTAATTTCTTCCTGAATCCAGTTCTCATTCAGCTTCATATTGTTAAGTTTCCAGGAGTTAGTGTATTTTCTCTTGTTTGATGTGTTGTGGATGTCCAGCTTTAGGCCGTGATGGTCTGATAGAGCACATGTTAGAATTTCAAATTTTGTATATGTGTATATTCATTTTATCTATTTTGGAGAATGTTCCATTTGCTGCTGAGAAAAATTTGTATTCTTTGGTGTGTGGATGGAAAGTTCGATAGAGGTCTGTAAGGTCTATTTCTTTAAGGGTTTGATTAAGTTCCAAAGTGTCTCTGTTAAGCTTTTGACCTGTTGATCTATCCCCTGTTGAGAGGGTGGTGTTGAAGTCCCCAAGATTATCGTTTGGGGGTTGATTTCTTGTTTTAGATCCTGTAGGATTTTATTAATGAATGTGCAGGGACCCGTATTGAGTGCATATATTTTCAGTATTGTGAAGTCTTCCTGGTGAATTGTACCTGTGACTAAAATGTAGTATCCATCTGTGTCTCTTATGATTTTCTTTGGCTTGAAGTCCACTTTGTCCAAAAGCATAATTGCTACCTCTGCCTGTTTCCTGGTTACATTAGCTTGCAAGATTTTTGACCAGCTTTTCATTTTTAGGATGTGCCTATCTTTTGTGGTGAGATGAGTTTCCTGAAGGCATCAGATTGTTGGATTGTGGTTTTTAATCCAAGTTTATAATCTGTGTCTCTTAATCTGTGAGTTAATACCATTGACATTTAATGTTATAATGGAGAAATTATTTTTAATTCTGGACATTTTTTATGTTTAATAGATTTTGTAAGCGTATAGATTGATATTTATGTTTTGGTGGTGTTATACTTTCCTTCTGTCCTCCTGGATACGCTTGTTCTTTTCTTCAAGCTTAAATATCATTTCTAGTATTTTTTGAAGGCCTGGTTTGGTAGACATGTATCCCTTCAACTTGTCTTTGTGCTAGAACACTTTTCTTTCTCCCTCAATCATGACAGACAGTTTTGTTGTGTATATCAGTTTGGGTTGGCATTTTTGTTCACTTAATACTTGAAGTACCTCTCTCCAAGCTCTTCTTGCTTTTACTGACCATTGAGTAGTTATTTGTTATTCTAATAGGTTTACCTTTAAAATGACTTGCTTTTTTTCTCTTGAAGCTCTCAGCACCATTTCTTTGTCTTGAATGTGGAATGTTTTAACTATTATTTGCCTTGGTGAGTTTGTATTTTGGTCATGTCTGTTTGGTGTGTGGAATGCCTCTTGTATATGGATGGACCTCTCTTTTTTTAGATGAGTAAAGTTTTCCTTGATGATAGTTTGAAAAATTTCCTCAGATGTGGTATTTTGGGATTCTTGCTCTGGTATTCCATGAATGCACATGTTAGGCTTCTTCAGGGTGTCCCATATCTCTTGAATGTTCCTCTCAAGTATCTTTTTGGCTTTAACAATCTCTTCCATTGACCTGGTAATTCTCCCACTTTGTCTTCAAGATCTGAAATTCTATTTTCTGCTTCATTTGTTCTGTTGCTAAGACTCTCTGTTGAGTTTTGGGTTGAAGATAACTTGTCTTTTAGTTCAATTTTAAACTCTGTCTGAGACTGTTTTAACTGCTCTATGCCTATTTTTGTTTCTTGAACTGTTTTTCTGAATTACTCCTAGTGCCTGTTGTGTTCCTGTTCAAAGTGGTTGATTCGGTTGTTTAACTCTTTCACAGTATTAATCATGGTTAATGATCATACTCTGAAAGTCATTATGTTGGGTCTGTCTTTCTTGGCTATTTTCTGTGAATTTGTTCTGGTCGGAATCCATCATTGTGGGGTTAATTCTTTCGGTGGGAGATTGGTCTTCTTAGGTTTTGTTTCTCATGGATCTGCACTTTGACTTGGGCTATGTTGTTTTGTTTCTTAAGACCTTTCAGTTTCTGTGTGTTTTTCACTGAACTGATTTAGTTGGTGTTATTACACTTGCCAATTATTACTAGTGCTTGCCTTGGATTGGGTATGTTTTTCTATTGTTATTGTAATTTCGTAGATGAGGCTATTAGGCTGTTAATACATCAGTTAAGTCTGGTTAAGTAGACAAGGGGTGAATATTAGTATGGTAGTGCACTTCTATGATTTAGTATCTTGGTGATATGTGAGGGTGAGTGGTGTACTCCCTGGAGTTGTATATGTTTTTGGGGTGGCTGTATGGAGAAGTTTATCTACAGCAATTGATAGTAGAAAGGATCAGTAAGGTGAAAAAAAGGAGGTTTACTTATCTTTGGGCTGCATGTAAAGAATCTCTCCCACGTGTAGGTTCATTGTAGAGGACTCCAGATGTATGGCCTTTGTCCCTTAGAATTTTGCTTGAGTTTCATTTGGACTCTATTGAATTCTGGAACCTGGGACCTGGCGGGAGGGGGGGCACACGAGCGGGAGGATGCAAGCAGAAAAAAGATCTTACACTCTTAAGAAACCTTAAATCAAATGGATCTTACAGATATCTACAGAACATTTCATCCAAACACTAAATAATACACAGTCTACTCAGCAGATCATTGAACATTCTCAAAAATAGACCACATAATAAATTAAACCTCCTTATATACAGAAAAATTCAAATCATTCACTGCATACTATTTGTCCATCATGGAATAAAGGTAGATATCTACAACAGAGAAAACAGTGACACTACCCAAACTCATGGACGCCAAATAATATATTTTAAGATGAGGAATTGGTCAGAAATGAAATAAAGCAGAAAATTAAAAACTTCTTTGAAACCAATGAAAATGATGGAACATCCTTGCCAAAATCTATGAAACATATTGAAAACAGCTCAAGAGGCAACTTTATAGCAATAAATGCCTACATCAGAAAAAAGGAAAGATCCCAAATAAATGACTTAATATTACACATGAAATACTTAGGGAAAAAAGGGACAAACCAATTCTAAAATAGCACATGGGAAGAAATATCTAAGATCTAAGCATAAATCAATGAATTGGAACTGAAAAAGACAATACAAAAAAAAAATCAATGAAACGAAGTGGTGGTTTTTTAAAAAGATAAACAAGATCAACAAGCCTTAGCTTCACTAACCAAAAGAAGAAAAGAGAAAACTCAAATCCACAAAATAGAGAAAAAAGAAATGCTTCCTTTCTACGAAGCCAACTTGACTCTGATTCAAAAACCAAGCAAAGACACATCAAAAAAAGAGAATTATAGGCCAATCTCACTAATTAACACAGATTTAAAAATCCTCAATAAAATGCTAGCAAACCAATCTAAAAATATATTCAAAGGATCATACACCATGATCAAGTCAACTTCAAACTAGGAATGCAAGATGGTTTAACATATGTAAACCAATAAATGTGATTATTCATATTAACAGACTCAAAAACCAAAAATCATATTATCCTCTCAATAGATTCAGAAAAGGAATTTGATAAAATACAGTATCCCTTCACGATAAAAGTTTTGGAGAAAACAGGAGTAGAGGGGATCTATCTCAACTTGATAAAGGTTATATATGACAAGCCTAGAGGAAGCATTATCCTAAATAGGAAAAAACTTGAAGCGTTTGAACTTAGATCTATAATGAGACACTGTTACTATTTCTGTTGAATATTGTGATTGACATCCTAAGTAGAGCAATAAGGCAAGAGAAGGAAATAAAAGGGATACAAATAATAAAGGAAGAAGTCCAAGTATCTCTATTTGCAGATGATATGATTTTAATTCTTAGGAGATCCACATGAGTCTGCCATGAACTACTCAAATTAATAACAATTTCAATAAAGTGACTGGTTACAGAATCAACATACAAAAATCAGTAGCTGTCCTACATATCAGAGATAAACAAGCAGAAAAAGAAATGAGAGAATCAATCCCATTCACATAGCTACAAAGAAAATAAAATACCTTGGAATAAATTTAATCAAATAAATAAAAGACCTGTACAATGGAAACTACAGAACACTACTGAAAGAAATTTAAAAAAGACACTAGAAGGCAGAAAGACTTTCCTTGCTGATGGTTTGGTTCAACAATGTGAAAATGACCACACTATCCAAAGCAATATAAAGATTCAATGCAATTTCAATTAAAACCCCAATGCAATTTTTCATATCACTAGAAAAAACAATATCAAAATCAATATGGAAAAACAAAAAAACCATGATTAGCTGAAAAATTTTGGGCCATAAGAAGACTACTGGCAGTAACACTATACCAGATTTCAAACTATATTACTGAGCTATAGGAATAAAGAAAAGCTTTTTGCTCACACAAAAACAGATACATTGACCAATGGATCAGAATAGAGGACCCAGATATAAACTTTCACATACATCCACTTAATATTTGACAAAATCACCAAACATGCATTCTGGGGAAAAGACAGCATCTTCCACAGGTAAATTCAAACTTCATGAAATTAAAAAGCTTCTGTTCTGCAAAAGAAAATGTTAATTACGCAAAAAGACAACCCACAGAATGGGGGAAAATCTTTGCTAGCTATGAATCTGACAGTGTTCTAATTTCCAGAGTATACAAAGAACTTGGAAAATTAAGCACCAAGACAGCAAACATTTCAATTAAAAAATAGGACCTGAAACTAAACAGGGATTCACTCAAAAAGAAATTGAAATGTCAAACAAATGCCTTAAAAGATGCTCAGTTTCCCTGATTATCAGAGAAATGCAAATCAAAAACAATGATACAATCTTACCCCAGTCAGAATGGCTAAGATCAAGAACACAAACAACAGAGATTGTTGGTGAGGCTGTGGGAAAAAACGGGATACTTATTCCATGTTGGTGGGAGTGTAAACTGTTACAGCCTCTATAGAGATCAGTGTGGATGTTCCTCAGAGAATTAAAAATGGCACTGTCATATGGCCCAGCCATATCGCTCCTTGGACTAGTCCCAAAAGACTCTGTATCTTATTACAAAGACACCTGTTTATCTATGTTCATATCAGCTCTATTAAAGAAAAGGGAATCAGCCAATATACGCATTAACAGAGGAATGGATAATGAAAATGTGGTATATACACAATGGAATATTACTCAGCCATCAGAACGGATGAGATTATGGAATATTCTGGTAAATGAATTGAATGAAACTTTAATATTGAGATAGGTTTCTCTGACACAGAATGTTAAGCACTGCATGTTCTCTCTTATATGCGGATGATCAAACTGATATATCCTTGTCAATGTGTTTGGATTAGAAGCACTGTAGGTTTTCACATTGCAGAAATCCACTAGTACATTACAGATTATAAGCATGATGCCAAACTTACAGGCAAGAGTGGTGCTTTATAAACACTGTCAAAGAGATGAATGACAAATGTGGAAAATGTTATTCCATTTAAGAGAAACTGGATATCAAGTAAAAACTTGACATCAAGGATATTGTTAGACTTATTCACTCATTTATTGGCTCATTCACTGAGGGGTTGCTTATAGTCTCATCATTACTTGCTGTCTTTTGTAATATGTTCTTTTTCTACAAGATGAAGTAGAAATCTAAATAATAAGGATTACATGAATTTCAGTGCTGACATTATGTCTAATTATTATGTCTAATCATTTTAAACATAGAAAGCAAATAAAAATCATAAATGTTATTCTTATTTTGGTAGCTATTTTAGGGTAAAAGTTAGACCATTGTCCTGAAGAGATGAATGTAAGTTAAGGACGTTAGACATAAGGATGGATCATATGGAATATCAGGTAAATAAACCTGCTTATGAGAGATGAGAGCACAGATCTCATTTTCTTTTTTTTTGTGGATAGCAGTTACTTTGCTTTTTATTTGAAACATTAAATATTTTAAAGGCATATTAATACTATGGGCACTATATGGTGCCCATTTTTGCAAAATATCTTCAAGTCAGACCTCGGTTAAATAGTAACAAGGTAAAAAATTAATTTAACATAACGATTTTTATATTATATAATAGAGTTACAGGACATTGCAGATCAAACGGAAGTCATTCTTAGAATATCAGTTATCAATAGCATTGATATTTATATTTAAAAACAGCTTAAAACTATTGTATATAGCTCTTTTTTAAAACAATTTTTATTTATTTTTCTGCTTATACAAACGTAAAAAGTACCCCTGTCTTCTCCCTCCCTCCACCCCTCCCTGGACTTCCCTGTTCCCTCCCCCCTCCCTCCCTTTCTCCAGTGCTCCTTCCTCCTCTCTGATGAGGTGTAAGGACTCAGTGGCAATTCCTAGAACTCTTTCTTGTATTGCACTTAAGTATAGGAACACTATTGTGACAGTTAATCCCTTGCTTCTCAGGATCCTAGTGCCTTAAGTCCATGCTAGACTTTGAGGAGTCAATGATATGTTGGTAATTGCGCAGATCATGCAGAGTCCTATTATAATTGCTTCAGCCATAATTGTGTGGAGTGTCTTGCATATCATGACTCCTCCCATCCTTATGCTCTTATGATCTTACTGCCCTCTCTTCCACAAATTTCCCTGAGCTTCAGGAAGGGGGGGATTAGGCAGGCCTGATTCCAGGTGGTTGATATAGAGTCTCTGATGTTCTGAATTATGGTTTGTTGATTTTTTTTTCAGTTTTGCTGCTCCTGTAATGCCCTTGGCTCCATCCTGATGGGTAGTGGATGTCACCTTCTGGTCAGAGATAAAAAGCTGTTAAAATAGAGTCTTAATAGATTCAAAGGTAGATGGAATAAGAGTAGGAGACTGAGGTGAGGGGTGGGTCAGTCGCCCATTGCAAAATGGTTACCTTCTATCTGCCAGACGTATGCCCTCCCTTTTTGATAAGATCATACCCTATCAGTTGCAAGTGACCAGGAAGGACAGGCTGTGAGCTTAACCAGATGTCTCATTTCTTACTTGCAGTCCTTAATGGTGGCCTATTATATCTGCTGTAGCATGATCCCCTCTCTCCTTGTTTCTGGTGGGGTGCCTCTTTCCCTTCTCTCCTGTTTATAATCTTTGCAATTACTGTAGCTATTAATCTTTGAGTGTGTCTCTAAGTGGATTTGAAACTAGGATCCACCTATAAGAGAGTACATACAGCACTTAATTTTCTGTGTCTGGGATACTTCACTCAATATAATTGTTTCTAATTCCATCCATTTCCTAGCAAATTGCATTAATTCATCATTTTTGATGGCTGAGTAGTATTCCATTATATAAATGTACCACATTTTCCTTATCCACTCGTCAATTGTTGGACATTTGGGTTAATTCCATGACTTTGCTATTGTAAACAGTGCTGCTCTGAACATGGTCGTGCTTGTGCTATCGAGATGAATTTTTGCTGAATGGGGGATTATTCCCAAAAGTGGAATAGCAGGGTCATATGGCATTTCAATCATTAACTTCTTTAAGAATAGCCAGATGGCTCGGCAGAGTGGCTGTATGAGCCTCCATTCCCATCAGCAATGTAGGAGAGTTCTCCTCTCTCCACATCCTCTCCAGCATTTGTTGTTGTTTGTATTGTGGATTTTTTTTTCATGCTGACCAGGATGAGATGATATCTCAGGGAAGTTTTGATTTGCATTTCCCTGATGGCTAAGAAAGTGGAGCAGTTTTTAAGATATTTCTTAGACATTTTAATTTCATCCCTAGTTTCTTTTAAGTTCCAGGGCCCATTTATTAATTGAGCCATTAGTTTCCTTGGTGTTTAGTTTTCTAAGTTCTTTGTGCACTCTGGATAAGAGAGCTCTATCAGATACATGGTTAGTGAAGATTTTATCCCATTCTCTGGGTTGCATTTGTGCTCGAGTTACAATCTCTTTATCTGAACATAAGCTCTTTAATTTCATAAGATCCCATCTGTTGAGTATTGTTTGTATTGAGTGCTCTAATGGACTTCCGATTAGGAAATGTTGGCCTAGCCCAGTCAGCTTCAGGGAGTTCCCAAACCTTTCAACTAAGGTTTTTATAGCCTCTAGCTTTTTATCGAGGTCCTTGATCCATTTGGAAGTAAATCTTGTACGTGGTGACAAGTATGGGTCCAGTCTTAATCTTCTGCATGTGGAGATCCAGTTTTGCCAGCACCATTTGTTGAAGATGCTGTTCTTTTTCCATTGTATTTTCTGGGCTCCTTTGTCAAAGATCAAATGGCTGTAATTGCTTGGGCTTATATCTGGGTCTTCAACCCTTATCCACTGATCGGTGTGTCTATTTTGGAGCCAGTACCAGGCTGTTTTTATAACTATGTATTTGTGGTATAGACTAAGGTTAGGTGTGGTGATGCCTCCAGCAGTGTTTTTTTTTTTAACTCAGGATTGTTTTTGCTATCCTGGGTCTTTTGTGCCTCCACATGAACGTTGAGATTGTTTGGTCAACTTCTTTAAAGAATTGCTTTAGGATTTTAATTGGTATAGCATTGAATCTGTATATTGCCTTTGGTAGGATGGTCATTTTTATGATATTGATTCTGCCAATGCAGGAACATGGCAGGTCTTTCCACCTTCTAGTGTCTTCTGTAATTCCTTTCTTTAGGGTTTTAAAGTTTCAATTGTAAAGGTCACTTACATCCTTGGTTAGGTTTATACCAAGGTATTTCATTTTTTAGGGGCTATAATAAATTGGATTGCTTCTCTCAGGTCTTTTTCACTTTTTTCATTCTGTGCATATAGGAAGGCCATTGATTTTTGTATGTTTACTTTATATCCTGTTACCCTGCTGAACATCTGTATTAGTTCCAGGAGTTTCCTGGTGGAGTTTTTGGGATCACTCAGGTATAAAATCATGTCATCACCAAGTAGAGATAACTTGACTTCTTCCTTGCTGATTTGAATCCCTTTTATCTCCCTTTCTTGTGTTACGGCTTCAGCTAAGACTTCAAGTACAATATTTAAGAGAAGTGGTAAGAGTGGACTGCCTTGTCTAGTTCCTGATCAAAGCGGGAATGCTTTGAGTTTTCCACATTGAGTAAAATCCTTGCTGTGGGCTTGTTGTAGAAAGCTTTTATTATATTGACAAAGGTTCCTTCCAAACCAACTGTCTCTAGGGTTTTGATCATAAAAGGCTGTTGGATCTTATCAAAAGCTTTTTCTGCATCTATGAAGAGTATTATGTGGTCTTGGATTTTAGACTGGTTTGTATGGTGGAATACATTTATTGATTTGCGTATGTTGAACCAACCTTGTGTGGCTGGGATAAAGTCTACTTGATTCCTGTGAATGATCTTTTTGATATCTTTTGAATCTGATTTGCTAAGACTTTGTTGAGAATCTTTGCGTCTGTGTTCATCAACTAGATTGACCTATAGTTTTCTTTTTTAAGTGTATCTTTATTAGGTTTTGGGATTAAGATGACATTAGCTTCATAGAAAGAATTCAGTAGTGTTCCTTCCTTTGCTATTTGATGGAAAAGTTTAAGAAGTATTGATGTTATTAGCTCCTTAAATATCTGGTAGAACTCTGTGCTGAATCCATCTGGTCCAGGACACTTCTTTGTGGGGAGATTCGAGATTACTTCATCAATTTCCTCACATATTATAGGACTATTTAAATAATTCACAATATCCTGATTCAATTTTGGTACATTGTGCTTACTTAGTAATTTATCCATTTGTGTTATGTTTTCAAATTTCACAGAGTATAAGTTTTTGAAATAAGATGTTATAATACTCTGAATTTCTTGGATATCAGTAGTGATAACTCCATTTTCTTTTCTAATTTTGTTAATTTGTGTTTTTCTCTCTGCTCTTAGTTAATTTAGCTAGGGGTGTATCAATCTTATTGATTTTTTCAAAGAACCAGCTTTTTGACTGGTTGATTCTCTATATCGTTTAACTAATCTCAATTTCAGATATTTCTCCCCTTATTTTGCTGATCTCCTCACATCTACTGCTTTTGGGTTCAGATTGCTCTAGTGTCTCAAAACTTTATATTGCATTGTTAAGTTGTTTATTTCTGATGTTTCCATTTTTTTGATGTAGGGATTAAGAGCTATGAATTTACCTCTTAGGACAGCTTTCATTGTATCCCAAAGATTTTGATAAGTTGTATGTTCATTATCTTTCACTTTCAGGAAATCTTGAATTTCCTTTTTAATTTCTTCCTGAATCCAATTCACATTCAGCATTGTAGTGTTAAGTTTCTAGGAGTTTGTGTATTTTCTGTTGTTTATTGTGTTGTTGATGTCAAGCTTTAGACCATGGTGATCTGATAGAGTACAGGCTAGAATTTCAACTTTCCTTTATATGTGGAGATTCATTTTGTAGCCCAGAATGTAATCTATTTTGGAGAAAGTTCCGTGTGCTCCTGAGAAAAAATGTGTATTCTTTGTTGCGTGGATGAAAAGTTTGATAGAGGTCTGTAAGGTCCATTTCTTTAGGGTTTGATTAAGTTCCAAAGTGTCTCTGTTAAGCTTTTGTCTTGTTGATCTATCCCATGTTGAGAGGCAGTGCTGAATTCCCTAAGAATTATTGTCTGGGGGTTGATTTCTCACTTTAGACGCTTGTAGGGTTTGCTTAATGAATGTGGAAGGACCCGTATTAAGTGCATATATGTTCAGTATTGTGAAGTCTTCCTGGTGAATTGTTCCTGTGAATAAAATGTAGTATCCATCTGTGTCTCTTATGATTTTCTTTTTGGTTTGAAGTCCACTTTGTCTGATAGCATAATGGCTACCCCTACATCTTTCCTGGTTCCATTAGCTTGCAGAATTTTTGACCAGCCTTTTATTATTAGGATGTGCCTATCTTTTGTGGTGAGATGAGTTTCCTGAAGGCAGTAGATTGATGGGTTGTGGTTTTTAATCAAAGTTTGTAATCTGTGTCTCTTGAACGATGAGTTAATACCATTTACATTTGATGTTATAATGGAGAACCTATTTTTAATTCTGAACTGTTTTATGTTTAGTGGCTTTTGTAAGTGTATTGTTTGACATTTAGTTTTTGATGGTATTATACTTCCCTTCTTTCCTCCTCTATATGCTTTTTTTTTTTTCTTCAAGTGTGAGTATCATTTCTAGCCTTTTTTGATGGCCTGGTTTGGTAGACATGTAAGCCCTCAAGTTGTCTTCGTGCTGAAAAACTTTTCTTTCCCACTTGATCATGATAGATAGTTTTGCTGGGTATATCAGTCTTCGTTGACATTTTTGCTCATTTAATACTTGAACTACGTCTCTTCAAGCCCTTCTTGCTTTTACCGTTTCCAATGAGAAGTCATTTGTTATTTTAATAGGTTTACCTTTAACAGTGAGTTGTTTTTTTTTTTTCCTTGAAGTTCTCAGCACCTTTTCTTTGTCTTGAATGTGGAGTGTTTAACTATTATTTTCTGTGGCAATTTTCTATTTTGGTCATATCTGTTTGGGGTGCAGAATGCCTCTTATATTAGGATGGGCCTCTCATTCTTTAGTTGAGGGAGGTTTTCAACTATGATAGTTTGAAAAATTTCCTCAGTTGTGGTATTTTGCTATTCTTGCTCTGGTATTCCATGAATGCACATGTTAGGCTTCTTCAGGGTTTCCCATATCTCTTGAATATTACTGTCAAGTATCTTTTTGACTTTAAGAACCTCTTCCATTGAGTTGGTTAATTCTCCAACTTTGTCTTCAAGATCTGAAATTCTTTTTTCTGCTTCATTAGTTCTGCTGATAAGACTCTCTGTTGAGTTTTGGGTTGAAGATAATTTGTCTTTTAGTTCGATTAAACTCTGCCTGAGACTGTTTTAACTGCTCTATGTCTAATTTTGTTTTTTGAACTGTTTTTCTCAACTCTTCCAAATGTCTGTTGTGTTCCTGTTCAAAGTGGTTAATGCTGTTGTTTAACTCCTCTTGGATTTCCTCTTTCATAGTATTAATCATGGTAATGATCATACTCTGAAAGTCATTATCTTGGGTCTGGCTTTCTTGGCTATTATCTGTGAGTATGTTCTGGTTGGAATCCATCCTTATGTGGTTAATTCTTTCAATGGGAGATTTGTCTTCCTGGGTTTTTTTTCTCATGGATGTGCACTTTGACTTGGGCATTTTCGTTTTTGTCTCTTAAAACTTTTCAGTTTCTGTGTGTTTTTGACTTAACTGATTTAGTTTGTATTACTACTCTTGGGCAATTATTACTAGTGCTGGCCTTGTAGTTGGGTCGTTTGTCTGTTGTTAGTATTATTTCCTAGAAGAGGCTGTGAGGCTGTTAGTACATCAGTTAAGTCAGGTTAAGTAGACATGTGGTGAATATTATTATGGTAGTGCACTTTTACGATTTAGTATCTTGGTGATATGTGAGGGTGAGTGGTATAATACCTGGAGTTGTACATATTTTTGGGGTGGCTGTATGGAAAAGTTAATCTACAGTGATTAATACTAAAAAGGATCAGTATTGTAAAAAAAATAGAGATTTACTTATCTTTGGGCTGGATGTGAAGAATCTCTCCATAGTGATCAGATGATTTTAGAGGACTTCAGATGTATGGCCTTTGTCCCTTGGTGCTTTACTTGTGTTTTCTTTGGATTCTGTTGAATTCTCAGTAGCAGTGTGTCCTCTGTGGACCATAAGAGAGGGTCCCCGGTGGGTCGGAGGGGAAGAGGGGCTGATGGTTATGGCAGAACTCTTCATCTGGGACCTGGGACTCAGCTTAGTGGCCCACCCAGGATCCAGGGATGGAGGACCATGGGAGGAAAAAAGGGGCTGGGGCAAACAGGAGGCAGCCTGGGGTGCTGCCTGGGCTGGCTGGTAGGAGGAACTGGGTCAAGGGGCGACCTGGGGGCTGGGTAACTCACCTGGAATGGAGGACCCACCGAAAGGGAGTCCAGTCTCCGGCAGGCAGGCGGGCGGGAGACAGACCTTATTTTCTATATGCTAAGGCTTAAACAGATTCTATGGATTTTTTTCAGTAGTCCATTTTATATTACATGGAAAAGGGGAAGCTTGAGGTCCAGTGATACTTTTAAAATAAAGTCTAATGAATACCCACCACTTAAATGTTGCTAAGGGAACACAGTTAAAAAGAGATTGGAAATTAGCAGTAGTATCATAGGACAGAATTTGCCTAACAGGAGAAATAATTAGGACTTGGAAGCCAAAGCATGAAAGTACATCCGTTTTAACATTGTTTTATAAGAACACTATTTGTGGCAAATGAAAAATTTAAATGTAACATGTATAACAATTTTAAAAGGGTTTGAGGGATGGTTCTGAGACTAAAGATGGCTGAAAGCAATCCTGGGGCCGCTCAGAATCCAAGTCTCAGAAGGAGAGGGCCTGTTTCTAAAAGTTGTCCTCTTCCCTTGGCTTGCATACCTTTCTCTCTCCAACCCTCTCAGCAAAGTAAGCCATTTAAAAAAAGTTTCAGAAGATATATATATATATATATATATATATATATATATATATATATATATAAATATATATGTGTGTGTGTGTTTGTATGTATAAATGAACTATAACTATAAATGTAAAATGATGTTTCTAATGATAGTTTTGAGAAGATATAAGTATAAAATGATGAAAAGGAATTCTCTAGAAAAAAAGGAAATGTGAATATTTTGTCTTGGAAAATTTGAACTCCTGAATCTATATAGTTTTAAAAATAATGTACTCTCTGCCTCCAAGATGATAAGCATGATTAAGGTTTGTGAATGTCTAATGCAGTTTGTTGAAATATCACCATTTTTAAACTTCATTTAGTGTGTGTGTGTGTGTGTGTGTGTGTGTGTGTGTGTGTGTGTGTGTATGTGTTTGTGTTTCTTTGTGTGTGTATCAGAGTGCACTCTGTGTCCCTGTGGAGGACCAAGTATGACTTCAAGAATCATCCTGGATTGCTTCTGCCTTCTTTTTGCTTCACTCTGGGATTTCCCAGGTTCTACCCACCAACGCCAGAAGTTTCAGCTGCCACCGCCTCCTGGCATTTTTTTATTTGGGACCTTGGATCCAAATTCAGGACCTTCTGCTTATGAAGTAGAGTCTTAACCCCTGAGCTATCTCTCAAGCCCTATCAGCAAATTTTGGATAATGCTATGCTAGGCCTAGGCCATCATAATTTTCTAGTCGGTGCTAGCTCTGCATTCCACTGATCTGCTACAACTTTTCCAAGGAAACTCACCAGTCACTGACGATATGAGTAATCTGTCTGACTCTCTTTTGTGGTAACATGAGATTATTATTCGTAAATGTTTCTGATATAGTTGAACTAATGGCTATTTAAGTGATCATTTTTATAAAATAAAACATGTGCTAATAAAAGAAGATTTTGACCCCATGAAACATTTTCTGGGAATGTAAAACCTATAATAAAAATCAATGACCCAATTATCAATAGTTTCTGAAAATTAAGTTGTTCAAACAGCTTCATGTTACTTCTAAGCATGCTCAACTACCCAATTATTTCCTTATTATTAATGAAGATATCGCTAATAATTTGCCTTGCCAGATGCCTTTTGCAATGAAAATATCCATGTTTCCATGAAAAAAGAAGAAGAAAGAAAACACATTTTATTTCACTAAGAATTCCTTAAATGAAGACTGGTTCCATATTTGATTTTCTGTTATAAACTTTGAAATAACTGGTTTTTTTTTCTTCCCCTATTCTATATAATTTCTCTACCACAGAATTCTCAAAAGTAACATTGCTTCAATTAATATGTAAATAAGAAGAAAAATACATAAACTTGAAATTTTAATGTTTCTGTTAGGTGCCAGTTTGAGTCAATGAAAATCTTAGTGCATTTAATTGATTGTCTGAGGATTTCCACAAAACAAAGGAATCTAATCACCATTTTTACTCAATCCATAGTCTAATTCAGTATTTATTTCTGGAGAGGATAAAATTTCATTTGTGTAGCAATGAATGAAATGATACCCAATAGTCAGCAATCTTTGATTCTTTTCACTGAAAACTTTTATGAATACTTGTCAACTATGAAAAATTATTATGCATTCTGGTTAGCTGTGGTTTTCTTCATCCTTAATCATCTACTGCAATAAGTTTCACCTTGCTTGAGCATCTTTTCTTATCTAAGGATATAATCTGAGGTGTTTAGATTATCGTTTACTGTCAGGTGTTTATGTAAAATACATAAACATATGATCCTGTCTAGTGCTTATTTTCTCCCCTTTTACTGTTATTTGGATAGGTTTACAGTTCTCGGAATGTGCACCCTGGCATTGAGGGATGGGGGCATTGAAGCTTAGGTAGCAAGTAATTGGCTAAACACCACCCTTCACTGTGTCCTAGTCCCATTCTGCCCTCCCCTTTAAAACTTTTCTTCCATGGATATTTTGTTCATTTATTTGTTTTTTTCTTGTGTCTTCACTCTTGGGATCTTCCTCCATTTTCCAGGTTTGTACCAGTGTGGACTTGAGAAATATGCTGGATCCATGAGGTAGAGTGGTAGGAATGAAAATTAGGCTGGGTCAGAGAGAGCAAGGATTTTTGACCCAAGGCAATCCAAGCTAACTTTATTTGCAACAAGCATAAGTACTTATAGCCCCAAACTAGGGAACAGCACAGCTAAATTCTTTACAGGAATTCATTAAACATACACATTGTAAAAGCTATTTAGGCTAGCAAGGAAAATCAGATGTGACACCTAGTTACTTTACTGGGACAGATATGTTATCTCCAGGCCATGTTAATTATACACTGTGGCTTATGTCAATACCCTTGTGATCCATAGATATCATTCCTCAGTGATCTAAAGATAAATAGGAAAGGAACTGCAGAAACAGGACAAGGACAGTCTGATCTAAAGAATGAGCAAAACAAAATAGGAGGCTGTTAATCTCTCACTAATGGGGAGAGATCCCTGCCTGTCACTGCCTGTTTCAGACATGCTCCAAGCATCTGACTTAAGGGAGCAGGCCTAGGCCTTGGTGTCCTCCATACGCTACACTTAAATCAGGCCATTCAAATCTCTTTCCATTCTAAGGCTCAGGGGACCTTGCTGAGAAGGAGGCTATAAGATTGTAAGAGCCTGAATGAAGGCAGTCTAGCAGTTAGCCTGCATGTTGTTGAT
Organism: Typhlomys cinereus; assembly: GCA_023101885.1. NCBI lineage: Eukaryota > Metazoa > Chordata > Mammalia > Rodentia > Platacanthomyidae > Typhlomys > Typhlomys cinereus. The sequence goes on along the minus strand of JALPQD010000235.1, from coordinate 2,737,407 downwards.
AAATGAACATGAAACTATTTAAGGGAACAAGGGGTTTATTCTCTTATGATAATCTGGTTACAGTTCTTAGTCCAGTGGGCAGGAGAGCTTATGCAGACACTAGGATTGATGGAACTGGCCACACCATCCTCCCATATCAGCTGTGAGAAGGAAGATCCTTATTTGCCAGACCAGCATGTCTGGCCAAGTATACATAAAGATGCCTTCTTTCTAAAAGAGTTTTCTCTATTTTATTCACTTACTTGGGGACTAGTCCCACTGACTTTGGACTGGGATTTTGCCATCCACTAGACAATCTTTTGCAGGTTTTCTCTGGGCTCAACTCAACGACTAATTCTCTACAAATGTGCCCAGGGCTCAAACACTCAACCACCACATTGATACCCACATTTAACAATGACAAGTGGGTAGTTACACTGGCAGTCAAGTCATTCCAGTCATGATTGGGCTGCTGAATCCCGGAACATGCTGCAATGAGTTCTACCCCAACCAGAGATACTCAATTTCTTACATACCAATGTTCCCCCTCAAACAAGGGAGGATCTCAGGAGAAATAACTAAAGGCTTTGGGAATCATAGGGTAGGTGTTAGACAGGTAAAGGGGAGTGCCCCTATTTGTGGCTTTACCCATTGAGGAGCCACTTTATATTGCCACAGGGGCTTGGTCACCTACTAATGCAGACAATATTCAGGGAGCCCTGTGATCCACACAATAGAGAGTCATGGGGGTGGGAGAGATAGGGATGAACCTGTGAAGTAAGGGAAGGGTAGGATAGGAGGAGGGAGAGAGGGAAAGAAGGTATGGACAATAGTTTACTTTGTGTATAAAAAATTTCTAATAATAAAGAAAAGTTTAGTGTGGTTGGATATATTTAACTCTATCAATATTTTATCACTTAAACTTTCAATTTTTCAATACCATATTTACAGTTTATTTTCAAATTAATGCATAGAGTTATATACACTTTATTACCTATTCATTTAATTCTAAAACTATACATATGTTCTATGTAAACATCACTTATTAACTGATACTCATACATTAGTCAATTAATATTAGAAAAAAATAAAATCTAATTTTAATTTAAAAATTTTAAAGAACATTTACATATGCACTTAACACTACCTTACAAATCATTACATTTCAAATAAACTAATAAAGATTTGCAGACTAAGGACATATATGCTGGCTGGTAGACAACTTGAAATTTTTATTTGCTTACATATTAAATGTACATTAGCATGCAGCATGATTGGCACACTGTGTCTTTTGCACACATATGACTATTGAAGGTACTACTTGCTAAAAGGGAAGCCAAGGGGTAGAGTGCAAAGGCCAGTGCTTTGCCATGGAAGGGGAAGAGCTTAGTGCATTTACAAGCAGTGTTGTTATTTTAACAGGAAGAAAATCATGTGGAGGTGTTGCAATTTGTCTCCATGTTGCTGGTAAATTGATTACCAAAAAGCTTAGGGAAACAAAGGGACTTTTTTTTTCTGGTCTGTGATTGTCTGGTTGCAGTTCTTATAACAGGTTGGCAAGAGAACTCATGTCAACATCAGAACAGGGAACTGGCCACACTATATTCATGGGATTAGAGAGAGAGAGTCAAATTTTCTTACTTGCCAGACAGCAAGTCTTTCCCAAATATACTGAAATGTGTCAGCTTCCTGAACCAACTCCCAATGTTTAATCCACATTCTTGGGAAAAAGATGAGTCCAATGTGGGCTAGATCTTCCCTCATTAATTATTAATCATTTGTTTAGGGCATCCTTGAACTATCAATTCTTCACAGATGTGCACAGAGCTCAGCCTGCCATTGTCAAAGTGATACATATATATCTAACTAGGGAAGGGGAAGCAGGATATACTATAATTCCCATGTTGTTTAAAATTGCACCAACTCGTTCTCAGCTTTCAAGTTTGCAAACTGAGCATTTCAGATTCAATAACCTCTTGTACCACTTCTAATATCAAACTTTAGGTTCTGTTTTACTTTTCATATTCTCTGGACATATAAATTAATTTTGTATATACTAAGATTTTGTTAAAGTAGCTACTTGCCATATTAATAGGTTTCATAAGACAATGTTTATGAAATATTTTTGTTGAGACACATTATTAAAGAGTGTACCTATTCAAAATTAAGAAAAATATTTCTTTCTTTCTTTTGCTCATTTCCAGGTATTCAGTAAAACTTAATGACCTTCTTCAAGGTGACATACACTGTTCACTTCAAGTATTGTTTATATACATAATAAACTTTAAAATAGTAGAACACAAAGAGATTTTATTCTTTTACAAAAGCCACAAACTGTCTTTAAAATGACACAGACTAAAAATAGAGCAATTAAAATCTTCATTTTCCAATCTGCTGTACTTATTAATTTTGATGTTTTCTCATTAATAGATTAAAAAACATTTCCATGTCCATATTATATAGCAACCACTATTCCTGTTCTGTTGATGTTAACATAGACACAGAGTTTGACCTTGGAGGCTTTATTTTCTTTCAAGATCCTCCCAATTTTCTATACATATGATGCCATGACCCTTGGCATATATGTTTTCATTATCTCCTTATAGTCAAACATGGAATAATTTAATGCACACAGAAAGATGCAGAGATTTATACTTTCAATGAAAATATATGTGGATTACAATCATGAAACACTGCACAGTGAATACTATTTCTGCTTCCCATAATAATGAATAGACATTTTTTCATGAATCAAATTCTAAGATGGCATATCTCAGACTAGCTAAAAATGTATAAAATTAGACTCATTTATCTATTTTTTCCCTGCAAACAAGAAAATGCTGGTCAGATTAATATAGCACACACAGAAACAGAGCAAATCTGACTCCCATGAGCAGTAGAGATAGTTGAGATATTTGTGACCAACAATAAGTGCCCTTCAAGGTTCTTCCTCAAAGCAGGGCTTGTGTCTAGCATCAAATAGGCACACGCTCAAAAGAAAGGGCCCTATCACTCTAGTTGTCTAGTACAGAGTATGGGACATACTAGTCCTGCTATTGCTTCATTGTCAATTTCTTGGCTACACAATATTATCAGACATCTGATGTACTATTTATAACTAGCCCAGTTTGCTCTATGCGCCGATCAACTGATGACTGTGAATGTCTCTGTTCATTCCAGTTCAGCAGCCACCACCACAACACCATTGATGATTTTGGACAGGAGGAGAGTCTTCTCTCTACTTTAAGATTTTACAACACAGACGACTCATGCTCTTGATGTTGACATTCTGAAGTAACACACAGTTGAAGTAAATTCTTTAAATTCACAGAAAATTGTGTTTTCAGAAAAAATAAATGATTTTTTTAACTTTTTACATTGTATTGATGCACATCTTATCAGAATGCTTGTTAGAGTCTTAGCTCACAGTCTTTCATTTTCATACAATACATTCACAGTAGCACAGTACACTTAATGGAAAGGTTTCCCAATAAAGCCTGCTTAATTTAATACCCTTCTGTAAATCACAGCTGCTTTCCTGCTCACTTTAATAAGTATTTTTTAAAAATAGATCTACCTACTAATGAAAGGTCAGAGGTTCCTTACATAGCTGTAAAAATGATTCTGAAGATTAATTTAGTGCTATCTTGAGTATCATATCCATGAGTAATTCACTACCACTGCAACTGACTTTTCTTATTCCACTTGTCTGACTTTGGCTAAGCATTGGCATATGTTACTTAAAAATTGAATCAATTATTCTAAAGATATATATCAAAGCAGGACAGCAGTAATGACTGTGTAAAACACCTTAAAATAATATACAATTTAATATTAAACCCTTGGTAAAAAAATTAAAGCTAAATGCTTTTCTGATGGGTATAATTAGATGTGATACGATGTTCTTGCAGACCAACACTTTTGATTCCTCTCCAAGGCCATACAATGCTGTGTAGCCAAGAAATTGACAATGAAGCAATAGCAGGGCTAGTATGTCCCAGACTATGTACTGGACAACTAGAGTGATAGGGCCCTTTCTTTTGAACCTGTGCCCTATTTGATGCTAGAGACAAGCACTGCTTTGAGGAAGAACCTTGAAGGGCATTTATTGTCGGTCACGAGGTATTTAATTTTGGTCAACTACCCTCTTCTAGTTTTTAAAATGCTCTCTGGTGGAAGCTCTGTTGCCTCGTCCTTGTTTCTCAGTTATTTTTCCCCAGAGTTTCATCTTCCCCAACTTTTCTAAAAAACATTGTGCTCAAATGAATGAACTTCCCAAAGTGCTAAAAAAATCTGGCATTTAAAAATCCAATATACAGACATTTTGAACTGTAAGATAATCATAATAAGCTCACACTTATATAGTGTTTAACAATTTGGAAAGTTCTGTAGCTCATTATATAGTTTGAACTTCAGTTAAAGCCAAACACTGAGTAAAATTTTATCCACAGCCCCATTTTTGAAGGTGAGTTCAAGTACATCCCAGGGAATTTTTATGCTGTAATGTGTTACTTAAAAAATGATTTGTCTGAAATTTCTGGAAAATTTCTCTTACTTTAATTTTGCTCCATGGCGGGGCTGGAGAGGTGGCTCAGGGGTTAAGCCTCCGCCTTGCAGGCGGAAGGTCCTGAGTTCGGATCCCAGATCCCACGTATAGACGCCAGGCAGACGCGGGGGCGGCCTGCGCTTCTGGTCCTGGTAGGGCGGAGCCTGTGAATCCCGGGGCAGAAGGAGGTGGAGGAGTCCATGGTGGTTCGCGAATTCGTCCGTGGTTCTACACATACACAGACACACACACACAGACGCACACACGCACATGCGCACAGTTGAATAAATAATAATAATAAAAAAAATTTAATTTTGCTCCATGGCATTAATTTTAAGAATATTTACTTTTGTACTTTTGTACCAGACATCTTAAACTTTAAAATACTTATAAAATCACAGTATAATGATTTGATTCTTTTATTGCAAACTATTATCTCAGTATTTTTATCTTATATTATCATATTTAACTCCTGTATTCTCCCACTGAGGATATAAATTTTCATGAGAAAGCTGAGGTTTGTAGATATCAGTGCTGCTAGCGAAGATCATATAGGGAGTAAATAGCAGAAATAGGATATGGGTCCCTATTTTTCTAAAAAGTTATTAATTAGTGAAGTAAATTGATCTTATCATTTATGTATGAAAGGACACATTTTCATGACTGATACAGTATTTTCCCATTGGAAACAATTCTCAAAAAGAGCCTGATCATTAAACATTTGTTGCTGCTCGTCAATTGTTTTACCTTCTGGGAAAATTTATGGATAGGATGAGCTTTTCTTTTATTATTCAATTATTAATTATTAATAATGAATTGAATGTATGCATGTATGTTTGTGCCTACATGAACACGTCACAGCACGCATGGAGGTCTCGGGAGAACTTTCATGTGTTGGATTTTTGTTATCATCTTGGTCTCTTGTGATTAAAGTCTTCAAGGTACCTGGGAGAGTTTGCCAATCAATAAGAGATCTGAAACATTTGCAAATATTGGCACAAAATAAATGAGAAACAAAATCAGACCTTAAATATTAAATATTTAAATTTACTCCTTCAAGAACGAACCTCTGTAGTCTTAAAAAAATTCAGTTTGTTATCTTCCAGTCATTTATATAAGAAAGATCAATTGCCAAAACATATTCAAGGTTAGTTGGGAAAGGTTCACAATTTGGTTATCTTTGGAACCAAGCATTTTGCTTCCAACAGTGACCAGCCCTAAAGGAAAGTGTTAAATTCACACCAAGGACAAGATTCACTTACCACTTATAGAAAGACTTTTGTCATTTCAATAATATGAGAAAGTCACTTTTGTATTAGAATGGTTATATATAAATCTCTTCTAGGTGTAGACATGGATATGTGTATATATAGTTGTGTATATTCATGGGCATAATAAAGAGTAGCATGTAATCTATTTTAGTAATGTGTCCTGTTGCATCATTGCATTTTAAAACTTCTGAAACTGACATAATTTTGCCTGCACTGTTTACCATGTTTCTTTTTCCAATATCTTTAACAGATATTGGAATTTGTATTGTAGCAATCTAACATCTTTTTTTGTTTCTTTTACTAGAGAATTTCTTAAGTGAATCATCAATAATTTCTTTGTCATTGATATTTACATAGATGAATTAAGAATGAAATCTTTATGAAAAGAACTTATGATACAATATTTTTGTTATTGACTAATCTTAATTAATAGGAAACTATGTTGTGCAAAAGCAAGAGAGTAGCATCACTTTACAATAGAGTCTGAAAAGTTTTTGCATAAAGTTTTTGCATAAAGTAGGAATATTTGGAGAATGGAACCAAAAGTCTGCACACTTTGCAGTTTCCTTTTTTAGAGACACTAAATGCTTTATCAAGTGAAAAAAAAGGACTGTACTTCATTTAAGATTTACATTTCACTCCCAAAGGGTTAGGCCTTTTGTCTTTTCAGTTTATAAAATATACACTTAAGGTTAAATCTCACGGGGACCAGAGAAGTATATTCTTTGAATTCTGTTTATACCTGCATGAAGACAAGATTATTTTCATTCTACTGCAATTTTTTTTCACATAATCAGGGACCTAGGGACCTAGTAGCAAATGATGGCTGAATGCTGTTCTCTACTTCCTGTGTTTTCAATCTTTCCTATTGCATGCTGTGCCTTTGAAAAGGAAATAACTTTAGTTCCAAGAAGACATGACAATTAACCCCAAAAGAAATAGAGTTGCTTTTTTGTGAATGAGAGTGATGGATTTTGATTGGTAACCTAAGGGAAAATAATGGCAATTCTATTACGAATCCAATGAACTAGCCATTACAACACTAGACAACTTTTATCATCTTTTAATGCAAATGAGTCACTGTTCAATACTTCTGGTGTGTATGTGTCTCACAGCATTACCCAGTTGGCTGGACCATTACATAAAAATGAATATTTCATTTCAACAATGCAAAACACATAAACAATTCTTTAGAGCCTTCTTCTTCTCAGAATGAATAATGACAGTACTTTATAAACTGTGGTTTTGATTTTCTCTTTTGTAGACAAAGTCATAAGAATGTATTCATTCTACTGCTTTGTTTCTAAAAGGGATAGATTAAACTTAAAGTCTCTGGCTATGGGAAATACTTTTGAATACTTTAATTAGGCTTACTTCTAAAGATACCATATAAAAGTTACAATCAGAAATAGTTATCTGAGTTTCTATATAGCTGAAGACAGATTCTTATCCTTGAGATGTACACATGGGAATAATTACAGTCTTGAAAACTTTGGAAGCCTTATTGGCAAAGAGCAAAAAAGGATTTTTTTAGAGAACATGACAGCAAATGCTCTGATGGAAATATTTGTGATGTGTGATTTTTGGTCTCCGTTTGTAGCAAGAACACCCCACTGGGCTACATGGGAACAGAAAGGCAGTATGATTTGGCCATTATTCTGCTCTTTATGACCCCAAGCCTATTTCTCTGTCTTTGGGGAGGTTCTGTGGAGTATCTAACTTTCTTTACTTTATTCACTCTCTCTACAAATGATCTATAGAGGATTCTGATTTTTGCCCAACTAAAATCCCCAGCTGAAACAAAAAACTGCAAATCCAGACACTGTGACACTCAGCACTTTCATTTTCAAATAAACTAAGGCAAGTGAATTCATTAAGCCCTTAAGCATAATATATTTTTACTGGTTTCTACAGTAAATTTGAAAATAGCAATAATACAAAAGCTTTAATTTTCAACTTATCAATTTAAAAATATAAATTCATGTACACTTATTCAAAATATTCTCTAAACTTCATGTTTCAGTTTATTTCACATATCATTTTTATGAGTATGTGTGTGAGAGATGTGTGGGTGTGGACATGCATTCCACAGCACACATATAGATGTCAGAAGGCAATTTTTGTGAGTTGGTTGCATATGTCTTCTGTGGATAGAGTATGGGTTGTGATGCTTATATAACAACCACCTTCACCTTCCAAGCAATCTGTGTGCCCCCTTTTCTAACTTAACAAAAGAAATATCAGTGAAAACTAAGAGAAAATATTAATCCAGGATCATAATACAAGAAAATAATTTTATGAAGAAAGAAGTATATGAAGTAGGCCTTTTGTTCTGCTTTGCGAAATGCTCCTTCCAGCCTCATGTGTATGAATGTTTGGTTCCAATATAGTAGTATTATTTGACAAAGCTGTGAAATATTCAGGAAATGGAGACATGCTAAAAAAAATTTAGACCAATCTGGGGCAGCAGAATAAGGCTTAAGAGCCCCACCTACTTCTTTCAATCTCTCTCTGCCTCCCAATGGCTGCTCTCCTAGGAGTTAATCTCCTGCTTTGGTAACGATGTCTGGCTATTCCTTTCCCATTATATGAACTCCATTTTATCTGGAAGAGTAGCCACAATAATATGCCCTTTCTCCCTTAAGTTCCTTAAGTCAGAATATTTTATTATAGCAAGAGGAATAGCTCATAGAGTAAAGAATCTATTAGTTTAATAATCATATAATGCAAAAGGGTTAATATGATATATTATTAAGACACACAAATAGAATGATATTGATAAATGATCTAAGACTAAATGATTAGGAATATTAAAATATAGTAATAATTTTTAGGCTTAATGTCATACCTGAAATATGCAAGAGACTTATGCAAGAGACATCTCTCATGGAGTACAAGAATTTTGGAATAAGAAGGAAGTTTTCAGAAACATAAAGATGTCTCTAAAAAGAAGGCAGATGAGGCTAAGTAATGGCATACATTTTAAACTCTGTGAATAACTTAAAAATAATACAAACTCATGAAGACACTCATAGTTCCATACATAGTAGTTCATAAGCAGATGTGCCTAAAGAATCTAAGATACCCCTTATGAGTGAGGTCCACCCATTTTAAACTTGAAGCTCATCCTTTGAAAGAAGCAGGAGGTTCTGTCAGTATTGGGAAATGCAACTATAAAACAACATGCATTTGAGATGCTACACAGGGGCCAGAGATGGAAACAGATTTTTCCCTTGTTATTAAGGTTCTGACCACGAGCACTTTCCTCTGAGGCCTGAAGTTTATGACAGTACTTGGCAGCATCTGTAAGAAATTTGTACATTTACTCTCGAAGGGCAAATAAGTTTCATTTACCTTCATGATACAAGTGGGGAAATCCAGTTTTAGAAACCAGAGTTGGAGAAGTATGAAACCTGAATTAAAGAGAGTTTAGAACTGGGGAAGATAAGCAGCTCTTTTTTTTTTTTTTTGATAGGCAGCTTTTAATGAAATTTTTTTTCTGCCCGGAACCTGCACCAGGGCAGACTCCATGTTCCTTAAGTAAGGCCCCTAGACCATGCCCCAGACCCCAGGTCATCTGTGCACTCCACCAGCAGCCAGTCTGCCTTTCCAGCACCAGGGAAGGCCTCTAGGCCACTAACCAGGTCCCAGGTGACCTTCCCACCCCGCTAGCCACTCTGTCCTTCTGCCCCAGTCCTGGACCAGGACAGACTCCCTACTCCTCACAATTCAACAGAGTCCAGAGAACACCCAAGAAAAGCTCTAGGACAAACACCATTCATCTGAAATCCTCTAAAATCATCCCATCACATGGGAGAGAATCTTCACATCCAGCTCAAAGATAAGTAAACCCTTTTTATGGTCCTTTCTTCTCAATCACTAGTCACTGTAATTTAACATTTCCATGCAGTCATTCAAAAACCCATACAACTCCATGGACTATACCAGTCACCTTCACATATCACCAAGGAAGTAAAACTAAAAAGTGCACTACCATACTAGTTTTCATTCCCTATCTACTAAACCTGACTTAATTGTTGTACTAATAGCCTAATAACCTCCTCTAGGAAATAACACCAATACCAGACATGTGAACCCAATTCCAAGGCAAACACTAGTAATAACTGCGAAAGTGTAGTAATATTGTCTAATTCAGTTTAGTCAAAAACACTCAGAAACAAAAAGAAGGTTATAAGAGACAAAACAAAAATGCCCAGCTCACAGCACAAATCCATGAGAAAAACAAACAAACAAACAAAAAACACAACAAATCTTCTATCAAAAGAAATAACTCCATAATGGTAGGGTCCAACCAGAACAAACTCACAGAAAATAGTCAAGAAAGCCATAACCAAGATAATGATTTTCAAAGCCTGATCTATACTATGATCAAAACAATGAAGAGGAAATCTGGGAGGAATTAAATGACTGCATCAACCACTTTGAACAGGAATATAACAGACTATTGGAGGAGATAAGAAAAACAGTTGAAGAAACAAAAAATAGGCATAGTGCAGTTAAAACAATCTCAAGCAGAGGTTAAAATTGAACTAAAAGACAAGTTATCTTCAACCCAGAACTCAACAGAGAGTCTTATCAGCAGGACTAATGAAGCAGATATAGAATATCAGATCTAGAAGACAAAGTGGAAGAACTAACCAGTTTAATCAAAGAGGTTGTTAGAGCCAAATTGATAGTTCAATCTTTAACTTTTTTAAGAATCGCCAGAGGGCTCGCCTGAGGGGTTGTATGAGCCTGCATTCCCACCAGCAATGTAGGAGAGTTCCATTCTTGCCACATCCTTTCCAGCATTTGGAGTTGTTTGTATTGTGGATTTTTGCCATCCTGACCGGGGTGAGATGATATCTCAGGGGGAAAAGGAATGGGAAAATGGGGGAGGGAGCAAGGGGATCCGTGGAGGGGTGGAGGGAGGGAGGGGAATTTGGTATCTATCAATTTGTATGAGTGGAAAAAATAAATTAAAATAATAATAAAAAATAACCAGTACAATCCAAAAAAATCCAAAAAATCAAGAAAAAAAAAAAACCCTAAACTACAATCTTCTACTCTGAAGCTCACATTTCTTCCACTACACAAAATGGAAAATGCCATTACCAGAATAAAGTTGTCAAGTGAAACAATGAATAAATAATTATATTGTGTAAAAAAACCTACAAGTTAAATAATACACTTATAAAATCCACTAAACAGAAAAAGTGTCAGGAATTAAAAGTAATTTCTCCATTGTAACACTAAATGTCAATGAAATTAACTCACTAATCAAAAGACACATATTACAAACCTGGAAATCACAACCCATCCATCTGCTGCCTTTAGGATACACATCTCACCACAAAAGATAGGCTCATTCTAAAATAAGAGTCTAGTCAAAAATTCTGCAAGCTAATGGAAGCAGGAAACAAGCAAAGGTAGCAATTATGCTTTCTGACAAAGTGGATTTCAAACCAAAAGAAATCATAAGAGACACAGAAGGATACTACATTTTAGTCACAGATATAATTCAACAGGATAACTTCACAATACTGAACATAATCAGATTCTATAACATCTAAAAAAGAAATCCATCCCAAAATGATAATACTCGGGGATTTCAATACTGCCCTTTGATGTGGGATAGATCAATAAGTCAAAAACTTAATAGAGACCCATTGGGACTTAATCAAATCCTAACTGAAATGGATCTTACAGATACCTATCGAACTTTCCATCCACATATCAAAAAATACACATTATTCTCAGCGGCCCATGGAACTTTCTCCAAAATAGACCACGTACTGAACCACAAAACGAATCTCCACATATACAGGAAAGTTGAAATTTTAGCTTGTGCCCTATCAGACTACCATGGTCTAAAGCTTGACATCCACAACACAACAAACAGCAGAAAATACACTAATATTTGGAAACTAAACACTATGATGTTCAATGAGAATTGGGTTCAGGAAGAAATCATGAAGGAAATTCAAGATTTCCTAGAAGTGAATGATAATGAAAATACAACATATCAAAATCTCTGGGACACTATGAGAGCCATCCTAAGAGGTAAGTTTATAGCTCTCAATGCCTACATTAAAAAAAAATAGAAACATCACAAATAAATAACTAAATGCATCTTAAAGTTTTAGAGACACAAGAACAATCCAATCCCAAAAGCTTTAGAGGAAAAGAGATTAGCAAAATCAGAGGAGAAATATCTGAAATTGAGATAAGGAAAATGATAAAAAGAATCAACCAGTCAGAAGCTGGTTCTTTGAAAAAATCAGTAAGACTGACATAACCTTAGCTAAATTACCCAAAATCAAGAGAGAGAAAACTCAAACTATAAAATTAGTAATGAAATTCAGAGAATTATAAGGTCATATTTATAAACTTATACTCCATGAAATTTGATAACAAAAGGAATGGATGAATTACTAAGTAAGCACAATTTACCGAAAATGAATCAGGAAATTTTGGATTATTTAAATAGTCCTATGACACATGAGGAAATTGATAAAATAATCTCAAATCAGTGGATAAGGGTTGAAGACCCAGATATAAACCCACACAATTACAACCATTTGATCTTTGACAAAGGGGCCCAAAAAATTCAATGGAAAAGAACAGCATCTTTAACCAATGGTGCAGGCAAAATTGGATGTCCACATGCAAAAGATTAAAACTGGACCCCTGCTAGTCACCATGCATAAAAATTAATTCCAAATGGATCAAAAACCTTAATATTCAGCCATAGACTATAAAAACCCTAGTTTAAAGGGTAAGACACTCCCTGGAGCTGATTGGGCTAGGCCAAAAATTCCTAAACAGAAATCCAATAGCACAGTCACTAGAACCAATACTCAACAAATGGGATCTTATGAAATTAAAGAGCTTCTGTTTATACAAAGAGATTGTAAACTGACCAAAAGGCAACCCACAGAATGGGAGAAAGTCTTCATTAATCACATATCTGATAGACCTCTATTATTCAGAGTGCATAAAGAACTCAGGAAAATAAACACCAAGGAGATAAATGGCCCAATTAAAAAATGGGCCTGGGAACTCAAAAGAAACTTTTCCAGGGATGAAATTGAAATGTCTAATAAATATCTTAAAAAATGTTCCACATTCTTAGCCATCAGGGAAATGCAAATCAAAACTTCCCTGAGATATCATCTCACTCCTGTCAGGATGCAAAAATCCACAATGCAAACAACACCAAATGCTGGAGAGGATGTGGCGAGAAGGGAATTCTCCTACATTACTGGTGGGAATGCAGGCTCATACAGCCACTTTGGTGATCAGTCTGATGATTTCTAAAATAGTTAAAGATTGAAATGCCATATGACTCTGCTATATCACTTCTGGTAATAATCCCCAATAAAGCAAAAATTTACTACAGTGACACAAGCACAACCATGATCATAGCCACACAATTTACAATAGCAAAGTCATGGAATCAACCCAAATACCCAAGGAAATGTGGTACATTTATTCAATGGAATACTACTCAGCCATCAGAAAAGATGAATTAATGAAATTTGCCAGGAAATGGATGGAATTAGAAAAAAATGTATTGAGCGGAGTATCCCAGACACAGAAATTTAGATACCATATGTACTCCCTAATACGTGGGTCATAGTACCAAACCCACTTAATAACATATTCAAAAATGAATCTCTGTAATTCCTACTGTAGTCACAGAGATTGTGAAGAGGAGGGAAGGAGAAGTAGGGGCCCCAGCTAATAGGAGAGAGGGGATCATGGTTCAGTAGAGAAAATAGGTCACCTTCAAGTATTGCATGTAATTAGGGAGACATCTGGTGAGGCTCAGTCTCATTTCCCTTCTTGGTCATTTGCTACTGAAGAAGGTTTGATCTCACAAATCAGCGAGGGTATAGAGACTGGCAGATAGATGGTAACCATCCTGCAAATGGGAAACTGAACCCATCTACCTTTTAGTCTCCTCTTATATTAAGATCTTCATTTAAACAACCTTTTAACTTTGGTTAGGATGTGAACTTCAATACAAATTAGGATGGAGCCAAGGTTGGTTCAGAAAAGCAAAACTGAAATCAGCAACAAACCATAATTCAAAGCATCAAAGACCCTATATTAATAAACTGGACCCAGACCAGCCAAATCTCTCCCCATCCCAGGGAACCTTGTGGAAGAGGGGATGGCAAGATTGTAAGAGCCTAAAGGTGGGGAGGACCAATATTATGCAGGATACTCCAAACAAGTTAGGGCTGCAGCAGCTATAATCGGACCTGTGCAATGACTGACATGTCAACAACTCCCCAAAGTCTAGCATGGATAACATGCAGTTGCATCCTTAAAGACAAGGGATTAACAGTCATGGTAGTGTTCCATGAGCCCAATGGCTCCTGGCTAAGCCACACCACACTAGGGTGGATGGTTCAGGGAGAGGTTTAGCATTTACATAAAGGGATGTTCCAGGGGATGGAAGGGGGGAAGAGGGAGGCACTGGGAAAAGAGAGGGAGGGGGTGAAAAAAAGAGGAAAAGGGGGAGAGAGTGCAAAGAGAGACTGGAGAGGGTTGAAGGGAGGACGAGTACTGGGGTACCTATTGAGCTTTTATGAGTGGGCAAAAATAAATAAATAATTATAAAAAAATTTCTCTTAATGAGAGGAATAACATTATGTTCCTGAACTATAACATATTTTCTTCCAGTAGGTGTGTATCAGGATATATATATATGTATACATATATATATATATTTATATATAAATCAAGAATATCTCCAAGATATATAAAGCACAATAAATATTGGCAATTCATTTGTGCTAAGAACCTTTTATACATTGCCTTCTTTGACTCCAACATAAACCTTTGAGGTGGATATTATTATTTTCATTCTAATTTTGCAAAATGGAAATTGGATATAAAGAAGGGAAAGTAACTTGGCAGAAGCAACAGAAAAATTGAGCTGACATTTAATAGGAATTGTGGGCAAGGACAAAGAAATCATGCCTGAGAAGGCAGAGCCACCATGAACAGAAGCTTAGGCTGTTACTTCAGTAGAGGAACAGTCCGTCCCAATGCTCTGAGGATTTGGATGTGCATAATGTCTCTCTTGCCAGTACATGGACTTTAAAATACGTAACTTTGGGGAAAATATTAGACTCAAGAAAGAAGGTCCCTAAGGACTGTCAGCAATTGTGAAGACCTCATTTGTCCCTTATGCCTACAGTTGAGACATCAAGTGTCTCGAGAGTAACAGACTGCAAAGTTTTCTCAGTTTCCTATGTGGTACACATTGTTTACCCAATCCACATTTATCAGTTGCTGTCACTGTAAGTCCATGATTAGTGAAAACCATATAAAATTATACATGAGACCGTGAATTCAACATACACAAATACACACACACACACACACACACACAGTGTGTGTGTGTGTGTGTGTGTGTGTGTGTGTGTGTGTGAGAGAGAGAGAGAGAGAGAGAGAGAGAGAGAGAGAGAGAGAGAGTGAATCAACTGAAAGATTTTGCAGAATAATGGAGAAGAAAAATGGTTCCAGTTTTGTTTCCTGGAATCCTAAAGTCAGCCTAAGATTAAAGATTTACATAAACTAAATACAGGTGTATGTATTATCATAGACACATATAACACTCCCTTGGAAATGAGCCTCTAGATTTTACATAGGAAGCTATTTTTGGTACAAAGATGGATTGAAGTCATAATTTTGATTTTATTGCTGAATATGGTTTGATATAAATCTATCTACAAATTTGTATCTTTGCTCTCAGAGCCTGAAAAATGGTAATTCAAAAAATCCAAAGCATTTTGAAAAATTCATAACATTAAGAACAATTTTGAGTTTTTAAGACAAATAATGCTCATTTGTTCCATTTGTTTGTTGATTGACTTCCTTGGCTTTCTTTGAAACAATTTCTCAATACAGAGTTCAAGCTGGATTGGAAGTTGCTACATAGATCAAGCTGACCTTGACCTTCTCGTGTCTGCCTTCCAGATGCTGAACTTATAGATATTTACAACCACAGTTGGTAGAAGGCATGATATTTAAGGGAAAATGATTTTATTGGTTAAAGACAGCTTGAAGAAAACTGTATAATTCATTTGTGAGGTATAGGACAGTATTTTTTGAAGAAATGTACACAGTACTTGAACTTAATATTCTATGTTTAATTGCACATAAATTAAGAAAAAAGTTGCATCCATTGTTTCATTCTTTGGTAAATGATATGTTTGTGACAATCTACTTGTATTCTTGATTAATGCATGAGAATATCTTTAAAATGGAATAAAATGTTTAATGGAAGACATGTGGTGCATCAACCAATAAAAAACAACTAAAGATATGGAATGACTTTCAGTGAAATACAAAATATAAAGTGGTGCCAAATTGGAAAGTATAAGAGAATATTGGCTAAGTTTAGAATTACCCAAGCAATTGGGAAAACATTATTTCACCTTTTTTTTTATCTGACAGAATATTTGGAAATGATTAGCACTGAATAAAGATAGATTTCCTCCAATTTAAATCTGCATTACATAATTCAGTGAGGATGTGAATAGAAAAAGGTGTAGAAATGAATAATTTCCCATTTTGCTGATTCTTTGTCATACAAATGGCAGATTATGGGACATTTAGACCCGCATAAAAAGAAATTATAAGCCTTTCTTTTTTTTTCTTTCTTTCTTGTCTTTTTTCTTTCTTCTTTCTTTCTTCTTTCTTTCTTTATTTCTTTCTTTTTTCTTTCTTTCTTTCTTTCTTCTTTCTTTTTTTCGTTCTTTTGTCTTTTTTCTTTTTCTTTCCTTTTCTGCCACCCTCTCCCCCACCTTCCTTCCACCTTTCCTCCCTCTCCTTCCCTTCTTCCTCTTTCCCTCCTTCTTCTTTCTTTCTTTCTTTCTTTCTTTCTTTCTTTCTTTCTTTCTTTCTTTCTTTCTTTCTTCTTTCTTCTTCTCTCTCTCTCTCTCTCTCTCTCTCTCTCTCTCTCTAACTATTCATCAAATCCAAACTAATAAAGAGCTAATGGGGAACATGACATTCTGGACACAAACAGTTCAACATTCCAGTGCGTTTGGTTTGGCTAAAAATTATCCCAGTGATGCTTTGAATTATTCACTACGTGCTTGAAAACAGGCTTCTTAAAGCTGTCTTAAAGAGTACCCTACAATGCTATTTCAAGTACAGACTATTAATGATTTCAGACTATGCTAACTGTGGAGAAATAACAAGAAAAAGTTTGAGACTCCACACAATAGACACTTGACTCACTTCATTCCTGACTTGCAGGACGATTCCCATCAGACAATTTGAATCCCTAGGACAGATGAGTTACTAGACATACACCAAGATCATAAAGGAATTGAGAGACAAATAGCACGTGCTGTTTAAAATAAGATATTAAGTGTTTTTATGCAATTCTATGAGTTCTCTGTTTCTCATGGTAATCAGCTATAAAATGCCCTAATAACCAGGAAGATTTATTGAGAATTAATTAGACCCAAGGATAAAGTGAAGTGTACCATCTGTTGATTCTTTTTCTCATCCCTGCCATATAGAAATGACAACTGACAATATAAACCATTGTTGTTATAAGTGTAATATTAGAGACCTACTACAGAGCTGTCCATCATACATAAAAACTCTGCTAAATCCCAGTGGTCACATGAGCATTTAGTTTTTCTCTACATTCAAGGGCAGGTGTATGCTGATCCATCTCTGTTCCATCATCTTGTCCTGCTTTCCTGGCAGAAAAACCTTTTTCAAAGCAGCTAATTAGAGTACCAAAATGCTAACTAGTTACCTTAATGAATGAATGTATGACTTTGATTACATAAAAATACTTTACATTTGTAAAACTCATATTTGATGAGTATTTCTAGTGCCATAAGACTTTAGTCAAATAATTCTCAAGCATGAGGCTCATAATGAGGAATCATTATTGCCATTTTGCAGATGAAATTACAATACAGAGGGATAGAAGTGACAGATGTAAGCCAATATTTAACACATGAATTGATTTGAAAGCAAGTGTAGACAAGTCTCTGCCCAGTGTGCAATATTCCTTCTTGGCACCAATGTAAAAAGTTAAGCTATTTTCATCACTTTTGATGACATTATTCTTTTAGGCAATACATATCAATCTAACATATTAATTTCCTGAATGCATGATGCATGTTTTTGGAAATCTCTAATAAATACAAAATTTGAATGCATAAATTTAAAAATCAAATTCAAGGAAAAATTTAATAGAACACCAACCTACATAAAAACCTTCCTGCCTTTGTTGCTCAAATCTGAAAGAAACTTTCTATGTTCTTAGAGTTAGAAGCAAGAAAAGTCAGCTTTGGAGTATCTTACCACCAATGAGTGCTTAATGTGCAACAAGTGTTGTTTCCAGGCAACCTCTGAGAAAAGAGTTTAAAAGTACTACAACTCCTGAATAAGTGTCTCTGCTCTGATGTCACAATCCTCAACTAGTCTCAGAAAAAAGTCTCTATGTACAAATGCAGTTCAAATTCATATGACCAAACAAGGCAAATCTTTCTAAAATCCTATTGTAAATTTTGAAATAATAGACCTTTAATTTTATTACCTCTACAATAAAAATCATTGTTTAACTGTCATTGGTAGGATCAAATATAAAATATTCATTTAGCATCTATAAAGTTTTAATATTAGTTGAGGCAGGGTAATATATGTCCATACACATGAGGATTATCTTCAAAATATTAATCACACAACTGTCAGGAAAACATGTTAAAATGTTTGCAATACATGTGGTCATATTCAAGAATTTAGTATTCGCATGGCATGATGTTGTTAATGGTTAGATTCGAGTGCCCACTTGACAGTTGCAGTCTGTTTGAACCCACAGCTGTGGAGAATCAATGTGAGAATCAATGTGTGCAGCAGGCCACTGAACAAGCCTACAGATGCTTGCTTGCTTGATGTAAAAATCCAGCCTAGAGTGGGTGGTGCTCTCCAATGGTGGACCAGAAGGAAGTGCAAGGAGAAATGACTTGCTCTCTTCCCTTTGAGTTCACTCTTTGAGCATCGTTGGCTTCTTAGAGATCATCACTTTTGCTGCTGCCACCTACTGCCTCTGTCCTTGGCTGGCTCAGAGCTCCACCTTGCTGCTATTCCTGCTAACGTTGGCAACTTGTCTCTAGGCCATGCTGACATCAGAGCTCAGCTGTTCTTCCCAATGTAGGAGCCTCCAGCGAGATAGAAGCGTGAGACCTTCTCAGTATCTTTCAGCTTTGTGAGATATTCCTGTCGAGAATGAAGTAGATATGGGGTGGATACTTTAAAAGACTCTACTTTTATTGTGAGTTTATTTAATAAAGTTTATATATATATATATGTGTGTGTGTGTGTGTGTCTAGTGAATTCTAATGATTCTGTTCTTCCAGAGAACCTAATGGTTTAATATTTTTTCTTGTAATAATGATTTGCTTGCATTCCAAAAATCAATGGGTAATTCATTTCATCTTTAGTTTCTTATAAAATATAAGTAAAAACAAAGAATATCTCCTTCACTAGCAATAAATGTGACATAAAATGAACTTACCAACATTTGCCATGTTATCAAAAAGGAAGTAGGGTAGTTTGTTCCACAGTAGACAACTACATAATAGTTAACTATATAGATCAAAAATGTTTAGGTTTAAATTAAATTTTTACAATTTAAGATGTAAAACCACTAGGAATTTATTCTTTTTATTTCCTCTTTTATAATCTGTAAAATGTGGACTGTAACACCATAGTTCACAATTTCATGATAAAAAAATCAAGAGAGGTAGAAACATGTTGAACAATTCCTACACTATGGCTAATCCTTAGTATTATACCTTTAAGTGAAAAAGTCAATATTTTGACTTCATATTTTTATTCAATAATGTATTATTTGAGCATCATTTAGAACATGCACACATGTATACACATGTATTGTGTGTGTGTATGACTAAGTATACTCTTTGATTATAATGATCTATAATAGATAGCTATGCTAAAGCTATAGAGTATCAGGTCTAATAATAACTTTGAGTGTCAGCTCTGTGGCAGTATATAATTTTTAATACATTTTTTATTAAAAAAATTTATCCTATGTTTTCTCTCAAACTTGTCATAGACAAGTCTAAGTCTATAGACACTGAGTATATATAATTATAAAGTCTTGAAGAAATACACATACCTGAAGGACATTTGTGGATAAAACTACCCTGTCATGCCTAGAAAATATCATCTGGCTGCATCCCTATCCCAATTCAGGTTTTCAGAATCTTATCACTCTCTTTTCCATGTTAAGGATTTTATTTTAGAATACTAGAAAGACAATGCTTAGAAATTGTCAGGGTTGGGGCTGGAGAGGTGGCTCAGGGGTTAAGCCTCCGCCTTGCAGGCAGAAGGTCCTGAGTTCAGATCCCAGATCCCACGTATAGACGCCGGGCGGAAGCGGGGCGGCCTGCGCTTCTGGCCCTGGTAGGGCGGAGCCTGTGAATCCCGGGGCAGAAGGAGGTGGAGGCGTCCATGGTGGTTCGCGAATTCGTCCGTGGTTCTACATACACACACACACACACACACACACACACACACACACACAGACGCACGCGCGCAATACACACACATATGCACACAGTTGAATAAATAATAATAATAATAAAAAAATTTAAAAAAAATTAAAAAAAAAAAGAAATTGTCAGGGTTGCTTGGCTACTGACTGATTTGATTTCCCTTCTCTAGGAGGAACTTATCTCACTGAGGTCTACTTACTTCTATTTAAGTATAGTTAATATAAAGAAAAAGAATAGGCACAAAGAAGTTTTTCAGTAGGAAATCATTCAACGTGTTCCCGATACTACATGTCTGGCAGTCACCTTCCTGTTGGATGAAATCTGCTTGATTGGAGTCACAGCAAAATGTATTACAAATTTTCAAGGATGGTGTTCACGTGTTCTGTAACAAAAAGTTGGCTACTTGGAATCTTTCCTGGGGTGCACAAAATGTTATCCAGTGTGAGCATATAATAGAAATGTTTTTAAAATATTTCTATTTTATGTAAAAATGTATTTAATATAACAGACTGAGTAAAATCGATATAAAATTGATATATTTAGTAGAGTATTTTGATATGTTAATATAATCAGTAACTCAGATGATGAAGCCAACCAAATATGACCTACTGGAAGACACATGATGATAGGTGTCTTTCTTACCCAGTAAGTGGTTGCACACATAACTTGCCATTGCATTGACACTTGATCTTCTGTCTCAGGCACAGACATTACTAAACAACTGCAACAACAGTGAATGCTAAAAATTACCTCTAAATGATGAGCAGGAGTTAAGTGACTCCAGGAAGATGGTGAGATCACTTTGACTGAGAAAGCAAGTGCACAGGTACCGATTTGTTAGAGCCCCAATATTTATGAAAATGGTGCCTTGTTGGAATGTTTCAAATTAAGAATTTGAAGACAATCACTGTGGAAGTAAAACTGCATTTCTTGACTTACCTTCTGCATTATCCTGATTTAAACTCCTTACAGATCTCTTTTTAGTCCACAGACATTCACCTTGGCTTACTCTTCACAAAGTGATCCCAGAATGTAAAAAGAACAGCACCCAAATCAAAGAAATCATGTTTGCTTTGGGAGAAAATAGCAAGTTTAAGTAACATTTTGGTGATACCAAGAAAAAAACTGCAAAACCAAATTGTAATTATAGATGATTCCATGACATTTTAGACATGTTCTTAATAACACTTTACAGACAAGATGCAGTGCAGGAAGTAAAAATAAAATAGTATTTCTGATTTGTACTCCCAATAAAACAAAATAAATCATGATATAAAATATTACAGGCAATGACACAGATTGAGATTTAGTTGAAATTATAATATATATGTGTATATACATTATATATATAATATACATACATATGAAATAAGAAAGTGATTTAATGAAATAAAAATAGAAGAAACATTTTAAATCTTTAAAACTCATCAAATATAACTGGTAATGTAAAAATATCAAATTATTAATACAGTGAATATTCTCAACAATTCTTTAAGAGTCAAAGGGAAAATGTGAAAAAAAGAATATCAGAAAAATTTTTCTGAATTATGAATGAAATGACATTAAGGTGAGGATTGGAATATTATTTAAGGTTAAAGTAAATGTTAAAGTAAAGTTAACATGAGAAAATAAGATATGTGAATTATTGTATAGAAAATATTTTCTGACTTAAAGAGATCACTCTCTTGTCTGGATAAAATATTTATTTACTTCACATAAAATTACATAAATGGAATGTGACAATATTGAGAATATCTTAGTGAACTCTCTTACTTTGTAAATTTATCATTTTTTTGTTCTTCTATTTTCAATTATACACATGTAGTGGGTGTACTAGTGTATATCCATGCTCACATATGTGCAGGTGCACATGCATGTACAGAATCATATATACATGTGGATGCCCAGTTTTGATACAAGAAATCATTCTTAGTTGTCCTTCCTCCTTATTCTTTTTGTTCCATTATTTTCATGTGTACATAGGGGATTTGAGTGAGTGTCTATGCTTATATGCATATGTGTGGACACATGTGAGTGGTCTGGTGTGATACATTTGTGTGTGTACATGTGTAAGGTTAATATTGGGAATTATCCTTCATATGTCTGTCATTTGTTTTTCTTGAAGTTAGGTTTCAGTTAAAACAGAGCTTGACAGTGGGGCTCGTTTAACTATGCAATTTGCTCTGGACAGTCTCAGAATGTGCTTTCTGGGGTTTGGAATTACATATCGACTTCAATTTAAACCCAGCATTTTACATGGGATTTGGAGATCAGGAGTCTAGCCTTCTTGCTTGTGCAGTAAATGATTTAAACTCCTAGTAATATCTATTACCCTCTGCATTATTCTTGTTAAGAGAGGATTTCTAATCAAACTTATAGCTTCTGATTACTGCTAATCTGGCAATCCATCTCAGTTTAGGGATTCCTAGTCTCTCACTTCTGAGGCTGGAATTACAATGGTCCAGTTCACGCATCTATCATTTTACTTAGAAAGTGGAGACTTGAACTCCAGTCTTTGCTCCCATGGTAGGTATTTCTTAGTGCTGAACCATCTCCTCACCTTGAAATTCTGGATTTTTAAGTTGAAAAATTCACAAACAAAAAAAGGTCATTAAAAAGTAGAAAAAAAATAAAGATCTAGGTTTTACCTAGTCAACTTATTTTCCATGCAAGATATATATGTATGTATTATAAGACTTTGGAAAAGCTCCCAAGCTATTATCTGGTATAAATATTATATTTTTATTGATAGCAAATGCTTTGGTCAGAATTGACTGGACTAAATCCAACTTCATTCTTCAATGTTCTGCAACATTAGGCAAGTCATTGTCTTATTTTTCTTAACTGAATTAGTCAATTTGAGCTGCCATTTCAAATGACATTGTAATCTGGGTTGCCTTAAATTAAAGCTTTGGAGACTGGACTCTGAGAGCCAATGCCAGAGTTCCCAGGTACTGAAGCCAACTTTAATGCTAACCTAATCATGAGAAACACAACTTCAAGTCTTTGAAAAAATCCAATTATCTTATAGAGATCTCATCTCCAAAAATCCTCACTTTGGGATTTTAGACATTAAAACCTATGAACCTTAAAGCCCACACAAAGTGTACAGCATCCTCCTCATATAGCTCACAGAAGTATCACCAGAACCCTTTACATGGACAGATGTTTTAAAGAACAGAAGAGCCGGGAGACAAAATGGCTGCAAACACTTGCCCATTGTTGCCTGTATGATGACTATTTTATCGTTAAATCCAAGACTATTATTTCAAAGCAGACAGGAATACAGCATTTAATGAAAATACGGGGTTGGAGGTGGCTCAGGGGTTACACCTCTGCTTTGCAAGCAGAAGGTCCTGAGTTCAGATCCTAGACTCCACATATAGATGCCGGGTGGAAGCTGGGGCGGCCTGCGTTTCTGGTCCTGGTAGGGCGGAGCCTGTGAATCCCGGGGCGGAGTAAACAAGGAGGAGGTGGAGGCCCATGGCAGTTCCCGAATTCACCCGTGGTTTTCTACACACACACACACACACACACAAACACACACACACACACACACACACACACATATACACACACATACGCACAATTGAATACATAAATAAATAAAATTAAAAAAATGAAAATACAAGTCACTTCAATTAGATACTGTTAAATTACAGAATCAAGTAAGTCGTTACTGAAATTAAGAGAATTTTATAGCTATAGTCATTGCATAGTACTTTACTTCATCTTCTTTCTCCATTCATATATAACGTCCTCAATAACAATCACTAAAGATACAAGTCAAAGTAATAAAACAATAAGTCAAGCAATAAGAACGCACTCGTCCACTGCTTGCTCCTCACCTGACTCCCGGGTCTGTGGTGGCTCTGTGTCGCTTGCCCCCTCACCTCTAGCTCTGAGGCTCCTGAGAAATTTCCCCCTCTTTTCCCTGGCTAGCCTGCGGGGATTCGGCAACAGGTGTCAAATGTATAGTTATTTAACTGTGGAGGAGCCTGCTATGCTGAAGAGAATATGTCAATCTCAGGATCATGAAATTGTCCCCTGTTAAATCCAGTGGGACACAATAAGGACACAAATATGGGAGGAAGAAATAAAGGAAATAATAAGATGGTGATGGGCGTGGGGGGAAAAGAAGAGGTAAACAGAAAAGTAAGCAGAATTGTTTATATATGCATGAATGAAATCATCAAAGAATCAAATTATTAGTGAAGACAAGTAGAAAAAAGATTCTCAACACAATATGGATTTTTATTGATATATTACTTAAACAAATTCCCTAGTGCAAGACAAAAGCTTTGCCTTATTTGTATTAAATATCTGAGAGATTAAAAATTGAATAACATCCCAGCAATTGAAAAGCATAAAAGCTGCTAGAAATTTGAGACCAGTTAGTGAGTACCAGAACTACCTATTCCGCAGAATATTATCTTGTATTAAAGGAAAAAAATACACATAAGTAAAGAATTCTGTATTCCTATACATGAGGGTGACAAATGTCAATTATGTGAAATCCTTAAATATTAAACCCTAACAGATTAAGTTTCCAACACCCTGGAGAAAGTCATCATTACATTTTTCCATGAAAGTTCTAATTTTGTATTCCTCTGCTCAGAAGTAACACCTAAACTCAGGGAAAGCTAAATATGTGAGGAAGAAAACAAGTAACCATTCAACTTCAGTTCATGTGTTAGGTGTCCTTACAGCGCTAATGAGATGTAGATCACTATTCGGGGGGAAATGGCACATGTTAAGCTTATGTCTTCCCTTCAGTCTATAAATGTCTCCTTTAATTGACAAAATTGCTTAGATAGCATTAAAAAATCAAGAATAGCAGTAAAATTTTGCTTTTTCTCTGAGTTCCCTCTTTTGCATAGTTAGCCAAAAGCTTTAGACTATCGCCCCAGGAGCTGAAATCTACTGGCACTGCAAATGAAGTAGAAAAGTTGTCTCCAATCCAGTGAGTGTTGAAAGAAGGTGATAAATAAGAAAACTGGCTTTTAGAAATTTAGTGTAGTATGTAGAGCCAGCAGAAAACTTGGCTCCTATGTCACAAATTCTAAAAAGTGAAAACATGTTGGGGTGTAAAAATGAATGAAAAAAGAAATCACAAAAACCTCTAAGCTTGTCTAATCTATAGGTATTCTAGTACTTTGCAAATTGGATGAAATTTCACTCTAAAATGGAATTTCGTGTTTTGCTACTTATCAAGTTCTGTTTTCATTACTGTCAAGAATCTTTGCCCTTCTGCATGTGTATTCAATATAATTTCAAATGATACCTTTGATCTGCTTTGCCCACATACATTCATTAAAAAATAAATAAAAGTTCAGTACTAATTGATATCAATGTTAATATAAGTTAGGGAAACAGAAAACTCTGATAAAGTGTGAATATTTGCCAGGTTGCATGGAAAAATATTGTGCAATATATTCGGTCTCAAGTTAATGAATTACATTTTTTTCAGAAAAGTCATTAGTGTCACTTCAAACCTGGTTTTCTAGGATGTGCACTGACACAACTAATAAAAGAAGCTGAAATATACTGATTTATCAATTTTTAAATTATCACTGAAAAGATGCTATGAAATTTTTATTCCTTGTGACTTACAGTTTCAAAGGGCAATTGTGTTAGTTCCTCAAACTTAGCAGTAGTCTTCTCCAGAGACTTGTTAAAAAGTGTATATCAAAAAGAGAAATTTCATAAAAGTGAATATAGTAATATTATTCATGATGATAAAAGTTTCATATGGTTTTAGAAAATATATACAGGTGTGATTCTCATGCATGAGTACAATTTTATGCCAAATATAAATTGCAAGACTTCTGTGAGCCTACAGGGGGTTTAAATGCTCAGAATCTTTTCATTACAATAAAATGTTTGGCTAAATCTGAAAAACAGTCTATAAAAAGAAAATGAAGAAAGATACTCTAAGCAGTAATTGTTCAGTGGTTTACAGTAGGAAAAAAGCCAATTAAACTCTTGATCTCACAGCTGTCACAATTACCAACACAAGACCTGCCAACATCCTGTCATGATGTAAGAAAGGTTCAGGAGCTTCTCTTAGGACAGGTAATCACAGCTGGAGGTGGGGTGGCTCCTAAGGCTTCTTATCTCCCTGAATATGCTCAGGCTTTTAGTGGTAACTGACAAGGGAGAGACATATTCTTCGGTGATATGGCCACTGGTAATTAGCCCTTGTTCCTATAAATCATTTCTTATCCAGATCACTGGAAGCATCCACTCTTGAAATCCGTTGGCTCATCAAAAATTATAATTGATAAATAAAAATATGAAAGATGAAGAGAGGCTGAATAGTAAGAAAGGCATCAACAAAATCAGTGGGGCAATAATAGATTATAATAAAATACATTATAGAAATGCATATGAAAGTGACAATACCTATCCATATATGCAATTAGCATTTTCTGATAAAAAAAGATGAAGGGTAAAATGTTTAAATAATGTGCACCAGCCTCCGTGTCCAAACTTTTCACACAGTTCTCACAGTAGACAGAGAAGGTTTCTCTAAATGCTGATATGACACAACCATGGATCTTTCCAGCAAGCATTTCTCAGCTGGAATTTCTTATGTGAACCATAAAAAAAGAAAATGGTTCAAGTGAGTGATCCATTTCTCAATATTTTTATTTTATTGGCTATAAAACCTATGGATAGGTTTTGTCACTTTCATATGCATTTCTATAATGTATTTTATTATAATCTATAACATTAGATATGAAGAGAAAAGTAATTAACATATAAGGCAAACCTTAGAATAGCAAGGCTTGGTTCTTTCCCAGAGATACCAGTTGGAAAACATTGAGATTTTCATTTGTGATCAGTCAGTATGCTCAGGTCGTTTGCATTCTTATATAAAACAGGTTGAAGCAATATTCTGTGTAAAGTGAAAGAGAAGAGTCTTATTAATGTTTGAAATTGGAATATGTACTACTTTTCTTTCAATGGTACATCTCTTGAATATCTTACCACAAACTGAAATTAAAAACATGATCTAGAGCTAGTGTACTGATTGGTACAAGTGTTGATCTGCTGTTTGCAGGAATCTATTTGTAGGAGGCTGGATTTGAAGAGAGTTGGTGATTCTCTGATGTCTTTCCTTTAGCGTCACCAGAATAAACACATTTGTTATTTTTCAACAGATATGCATTAAACTATACTTTCTGTCATGCATTAATCAATGACTGAGGATTTCATAATGAAAGGAAAAAATCATTTATATAGACAGTGTGAAGTAAAAATGAAGAATATCACAGGAGGTAAATAAACAAACAAAATAGAACTTAGCAGGTCAAGAACAGAAACAAAGAACATATGGTTTTATTGAAATTTTATCAAAAATTAATTGTGGTTGCAGTAATCAAGTAAAAATAATGAATGACCGGAAAAAAACATATTAAGGTGAGGTAAAAGAGAGTTTCCCTTAGACAAGTGGAGAGTTGCAGGAGGAAGAATAAAGGTGGCTGAATATGAAAGATGAATAAACATGTATACTCCAGTGAGTACTGTCATAAACAGCTACACAGAAATCAGTTTTATCATCATAACAAACTGAAATTAGTAATGGGAAACAAAAAATGCGCATCCCCCCTTACATATACCCTTCACTTGAAAACCAAAATAATTAGTGAGATTCTATTTTGCAAGCATGGTTTCCTGTAGAAGCAGGTTGTCTTCATGATTTCTTCTTAGGTTGAATTCTTTTTAGCTTGAATCTTAGAATAGAGAGCTGTCCATAACATCTCTGAAGCATTATTGCAATCATATTTGTCTTCCATGTCTCTTCACAATCAAGCATACATGCCACTACTATATACATGTGTGTACATGCCTTTAGTCCTATATGTCATAGATCCTACATAACTCTAAAAGTTACTTAATAACTTTTGGATGTTTCCTACGATTACCTATTAAGAACTATACAATTAATATTAAATGTGTTTTATTGCTATTCATGTAGAAAAGTGATTAGGATTTTCTGTGTGTATTTGTGTATATCTTGCCTTTATGTGTGTGTATCTTATGTTTGTGTGTGCATAAACATGTAGAGACCAGAGGTCAATGTGACTCATTCCCCTTATTTTTAGAGACAGAGTCACAAGGACCTTAATCTGGCAAATTATATTAACGTGGGTACTAACAAGCCCTAAAAATTCCCCATCTCCATTTCTCCAGCTAGGATTAAACCACAAGACACAATATCCAGCTTGCAGTGTGAGGGCTGAAAACCGAACTTGGGTCCTTATATGTTTCCCAACATAAAAAATATAAGATAAAGAACATAAGATCATCTCTTTCCTTTACCATTCCCTCTCACTCCCTCCTAACCCTCCACCTCTATGCTTCTTTGGATCTCAGGGTTCACTCTGGCTTGACTACTCCTGTGTGGGTTAGGCCTCCATTGTGTAACAAGATACCTTAATTCAGGCCACCCTACTGATATATGCATTTTTCCCTTCACACATCCAGCTTTAGACTCAAAGGTTTCTACTGCGAGTTCACATTCTATGGGTAACATAGCAGCTTCCTACAGAGCAGTTTGATGTACTGTCTTTCAACCTAACAGGGATGGGTCACAAAGCTGCTGGTTGCCTCCTTAGTACTAATGCCACTATTACACTGGTGGCCACCTACTGTCATGGTGATTTATATGACACTTACAGATCTCATGTCATTGATGGGGCTTGTGGATTATTTCTCTTTGCCAGCAGCTTCTACAGTATTCCTTGGTATTGTATATACTATCCAGTAAGGAGAGAGTCCTCAGACCAGTTCCAGTTCTGTTGCATCTGCAATAATAGGGTATTACTGACAGTGTTTTGAGAGTAACCAAGAGAAATGGCAAAAAGCTATAATATTTGGGGGCCTTTAAGATTTCTCTGACCAACATTTTATCAGGAAGTACCACATTCCTGTTACTTTTAGTATAATTTTGTCCCTGGTTTCTGAGTGGATCAGCTCAACGTTTTCATTTTATTTTTCCCCTGTTTTCCTCACTCTATGCTCCTCTACATAGAGACTGCTCATTCTTACTCCTCTCTATAAAAGACATTTTTTGACATATTTACTAGCATAGGATGTTCTTTGGGTTGCTTTCCACCATCTTAGGATATTTCAATAAGTCCTTCTGTCCCTCTTATCTCCCATGTCTCTCCTGTCTCCCATCTCTTCATTCCCCGCTGTTAAATTTTCCCTGCCTTATCCTTGTCTTGGGATCCTAAGACTCCCATTCAAAAGGTTTCACCCTGATCATCCCTTCCCACCTTCCCACTCTTAAGTCATTTTCAAGGTTTCTGGCTCATGCTCAATATTAAAGTTTCCAATTTCATCCATTTGCCATAAAATTCCATAATCTCATCCTTTCTGATAGCTGAGTGTATATGTACCACATTTCATTATCCATTCCTCTGTTGATGGACAAATTGGCTGATTCCATTTTTCGCTATTGTGAAAAGGACTCCAGTGAACGTAGATGAAGAAGTTGAAGATGGCAAGTTGGTGGAGAAAAGGAGACACTAATTCACTGTTGGTGGGAGTGCAAAGTGGTACAGCCCCTGTGAAGATGGGTGTGGAGATTCCTCAGAAAGCTAATAATTGGAACTGCCATAGGAACCAGCTATACCGCTCCTTGGAATATTCCCAAAAGAGTCTACATCTCATTACAAATTTAGATATTTCTAAGTCTCCAGAATAGAAAAGAAGGCTACCATCTCCAGTGACTTACATAACACTTGTAATGATTTTTAGGAAACATAAAATTAGTCTGACAATTCCAACTCAAATACACAATTCATTTACATCTGCAAAGACTGTTTCCCCATAAATTAGCCTAAATTCCTGAGGTTCAGCCTTGGTGTCTTGCATGGCAATCATTCAACTTTCTGTTGGTGCTCTTCACAACAGAAAGCAGAGGGAGAAAGGATATGAAAAAAACACACAGAGGAAACAAAGATCAGAATCACATCTCATTGTTTTCAAATATTTGAGTAAATTCAGAGAATACCAGGATAGACACCAAAATGTTGGAAGAAAATCCAAAGTTGGGAAGATAAGGACAGGAATTATAAAATGGGACCAAAAAGAGTATTAAATATTTATAGAGGAAAATGAACAGAAGCAACAGATGTAAATTTAAAACTGAATTGTAAAGTGCAATATTGAATTTTAAAATATTTATACTTTCTAAATATGATCAAATGTTAATTCCTGAGTCAGTCTAGCATACTATTGTGTACAGATTGGTACTTGGAATGATATTACTGTTATTCAGCAGTTAATCTTTATGCTCGGTAGTATCCTTAAGGGCAGAAACGAGTGAGGAATCACCTTGAAGTGACTCACAATGTGCAGTGCTGCAATCTACAGCAAGAAGGGAATTCCTTCTGGTCATGGCCACTAAATAGCTGCTGAGATCAAGCTACTTTCACCTGCTGAGGAAGCAATTATGTTGTTGTGGTTATATAAAGAAATTTTAAAAACACAATCATTTAAACCATTCCTAAGAAATCCTTGTACATCCAAAATTGATTCGATGTAAAAATGTCTATCAAACAATCATGGGTCAGACAATCCTCCGTTTAAAGATTGAAAGTATTTCAACTTTCATTATTAATTCTGTAGCTCTCTTATTTTACCAAATGTACAATCAAACTGGTCTGCCACATGTTTGTCTGTAGTTAAGATCTGAGAATAGTGAATTACGTTAAAATTTCATTTGCAAGCCTGTCTTTAATGGCTTTTATTGAACCTAAGATTGTAAAAAATCTCTCCTTGCAAAGGAACTTGAAAATGGCGCCCACAGCCATTTAACCCTTACTGTAGAGAGACCAGCTGAAGCATTCATTCATCAGATAATGTGTCCTATTTGGAAATGTAGATTACATGTCCTATAATCATAAAAGAGTTAAAAATCACACTTAGTTGTCTTCCTTAATATGTTTATAATGTTATTAAAAATAAACCCTATAGAATTCAAAATCATTAAACTGATGATATGCTCCCAGATTTCACCTATATGCAATATTTTTTATTGTGATGTGTAGGAGGAGTATGTGTGATACCATCCTTAATGATTTCCATTTGGAGTTTGAATTTTTGACTTATAAATTTTTTCAGAGTTAATTAATTTTTTCCTGCTTTAAATTACAATTGCATTTTTACAGGTGTTATTCTGATATTGGTCTTTCTGTTGTGTTTATCATCTCTGCTTATGAAATTAATATATTTTAAAAGTAGTAGGTCACACTTACAATGACATATGAAAACTCTTATTTGAAAGCTCACCTCATTTTAAATTGTATACTAATTTAGCTTTATTATTTTAATAGGTTATCTATGAAGACTTGTTATGTTGAATACTGTCTTCCTATGTCTCTAGATAGCATAATTAAAGCACGATTTAACAATTTTTAGGTAGAATTTGTGTGACAAATTAAACTAAAAAATAAACTGTAATAAATTGTGGATCATAAGGTTATGGTTTTATAAAATTATCAGAATATCTACTTCATAATTTATAGTGATGTCTAATATTTACTAGAAGGGTAAAAATCTTCCTTCTTTTGGTCATTTCATACATATTGTTTATGTGTATAAAACCACACAATAATTTTTCTCTCTTCAGTTTTTATGGTTTAATTCTGTGATGATTTATTTATTTTTTTAAGTAATTTTACTATAAATTTACATTTTCATTCATATAATAGAAGTTAAATAACTTCAATGTGCACATTCCAGGATATTCTTAAATTAAGCAGAGTAAAGAAACATTGTATATATTTATTATAGAGTGATTAATTTTATATAAAAAGGGATATAAAGAGCATGATAAAATGTTTAATTATGTGGATAATTTATTGAATAATTTTTTGCCTCATCCGGTAAATCTGATAAATTCAAAGCTTGAGAAATAAGGTATATTGTTATGTCTAATTCTTTTCTATTTCCAGATAATCAATCCATATCTCTTGGCAATCAACAGCAGTAATCACATGTATCTTGTTCATGCAGCTATCATTGTTGCTTAAAATGTACAATGGCATGTCTCAGCTCCTTAAATCTTTCCATTTTTTAATCTTGCTTAATCTAACTTGAATGACCAAAATATTCAAGGAAAGAATGAAAATTTAAGCACAAACTAATAATGATAGCATGCTGATACTCTAGAGGAAGACACATTCTGTACGTGAATGGAAGAACAGAATTATAGAAGTAAATATACAATTTGCGCACTTCTTTCATATTGGTTTGATATTTTGAGACTGAGTGGTCTCATTCTGTACCTTAAAGTGATCTTGAAAGTGACCATATCAACCCCTCCTGAGGAAAGGATGACAGAAACATGCCACAATATCAAATTTATTTCATATAGAGTTTCTAAAACACATCAATCTATCAAACCATTTTAAGCCCATTCTGTTTTACAAATACATTGCCATTAATTGTGACTATTGTCTCCCTCTTCATTTTCTCCTAACACAGATAATGTCAATGTTTCTGGTGCTTTAGAGATAACATTAATCTAGACTTAGCATTCTTGATTTCAAACTGTGTTTCTGACACTGAGATGAGATTGAAAAATGCAATCATTCATTTTCTCTTGTATGTCATGACAAAGAACTGTTATTGGATTTAAATGAAGTAATATCTCTGAATCTACTTTGTAATGTTGAGCATCTAATAATGGCAAATGTTTTGAGCATATAAATACAAATATGATACCCACTCATTTTCTATAAGTTTTCAACTCCTAGGGGAAGGGTTGGGGTTATGAAAAGATATCAGGTCAAAAACAATGGTGGAGAATTTGCAAGTGATGTAAAATGAGATAGATAAAACTAGTAATCCTTGCAAAAGCCACATGGTGTTGGGTACATCTGACCCTTGCTTGCTAAAAATAAAATGTAATTTTCTTAAATCTGGCCCAATCTTCCAAGAAGTCAGAATGAGTAAAATACTTTCTCAAAGCAAGTTCTTCATACTTGAAAGGTAAATTGCCTCTCCCAAGGTACAAAGAAGAACTAATAACCCTGAGGAAAGGTAATTTCTCAGGGAGTCTTTTCCAGAAGAGTTGGCAAAGCAATAGAATATTTTATCACAAAATCTCATCATGAATTCCAGTTCAATAAAGTCAAATTTTATAGTGCACCTTTTCAAACCTTAAAAACAGGGTTTTAGCTATATTATTTAAAATAATAAATAAATTCACTCTTGATTTTATTCTGAGAGTACACGTTCTTTACAATGGTTGAACACGAGTCACGGATAAATATGGTCTTCCAATGTCATGAGAGGCATAAACACATGTTGGGTAAGCTAAGTGAGAAGCAAACTATGTAAAACATGCTGTACAAGTTATAAATCAGAAACAATGACTCATTATTTGGTGAGGATACCATTTTTAGTGATATAGTTCAGTTTTTTATTCTGATTAAAATAAATATTGTGATGATTTAAATGCATAATTTACAATACTTTGTAGCAAAGTAACTACCTAATAATGTAAAAGACTGTAGGTTTAATACTCAGCAAGGCAAAAACAAAATGAAAAATGTATTATAAATAAGCATCTGACAATCTTTCCTTAGTCCATTTTTAATAAATTCCACATAATCACCTAATTTTTACTTTTTCTTTACCATGTTTATTAATTATGATCTTTCTTAATTTCTGTGTGTGCGTGTGTGTGTGTGTGTGTGTGTGTGTGTGTGTGTGCATCAGAGGGCACTATGTGTCCATGTGGAGGACCAAGGGTGACTTCGTAAATCATCTGGATTGCTTCTACCACCTTCTGCTTCATTCTTCGATTTTCCAGACTCCACCCACCACAGCAGGAAGTACAGGCTGCTAGGCTTTTCTGTCTGGCATTTTACTTGTGATCTGGGATCCGAACTCAGGACCTTCTGCTTAAGTGGTAGAGTCTTAACCCCTGAAACATCTCTCCACCCCTTAATTATGTTCTCTTGGTGACAAATTCTTTGAGTGACATTAATAATTCATGAAGGACATATTGTAGGATCCTATTTACTTCTGGTTGTTCCATTTCTATTTGAGGAATTAATTTGCACCCTGAATTTAAGCAGCATTCAAATTTATATGCCATTGATTCTACATCTTTTTCTTCTCTCAGCATTATTTTGCCATCATTATAATCATTTATTCAGATCTCCCAAACACAGCACAAACTTCTTACAGTTGATTAAACAAGAGAATATAGATACTGTCATCTTTGACCTCTTATATTTAATACTCTCCTTACTTATACAACACTAATTCATGCAAAAATACAGATTCACATCGGTGTATTTGTTACATTGTCAAGATTTTATTTAGTTTTTTATTTTTCTGCTCATACAAACATAATAGGAACCCCTATCCCCTCCCTCCCTCAACTCCTCCCTGAACCTCCCTGTTCCCTTCCCCTTTTTCCCCTTCCTTTCCCCCCTCCCTCCCTATCTCCCAGTGTCTCTCACCCCCATCCCTGGAGCATCCTTTAACTCTTTCTTGTGTTCCCCTTAAGTATAGGAACACTTTTGTGGCTGTTAATCCCTTGCTTCTAAGGATCCTAGTGCCTTTAGTCCATGCTAGATGTCTCCATGTCTCCATACATTCTCGTGAGGGTGCAAGATCTTCAAACTTCATCTTTTGGTTTTCATTCTTACCCTTTTCCACTGCTATTTGAAATATATACACATGTATGCCTATCACTCTTTTTTGATGTTTTCGCAGAACCCAATTGTACTTAAAATTCTTAAAACTTCTCAAACTTGTGTCCAAGACTGAAGTAATGAATATTCTGAAATATCTTCACTGACATGAATCTCTTGGCATACGTTTGTTCTCTTAGATCTTTTGTGATCCCCAGAGTTTGCTTTTATTTAATTCCTTGACTGCACTTGTTCTATTTAGTATCATCTGTGCTATTCTGATAAGTAACTTTAACAGTTTATTTTATGAAATCATTTCTACCTGATGAACCATATCAACTCCTTTTCTCCTTCTCATTCCTCCTACCACACTAGTAATAATTTATACTGGGTTTCAAAATTACTGATTTCTGTCTTCCTCTACTAGCCTGTACATATCTATGTGTAAAAAATTGTTAAGTTTTCTATGAATATTGTTCTGAAAAAGTTCTTGTTTTAAATCCAATTCATACTCATATTTAAGGATTTAAGACACTATTATTTTGGAAAATATTCTAGATACTTTTCCTTTGTTTTTTTTTTCAGATATCCATTTTAAACCTAATGATGATCTTTTACATTTCAAAGAAAAATTATGGCCAAATTGCCTAATTCATTCTTGACAATTAAAAAGTGTAATATTGTTCTTTAAATGGGGCCATCCTTTAAAACTATATTTAGTGGCAATAAGATGTTAGGATATATAAACTATGTTTTCTATAAGTTTGAAATAAAGGTTAAGAAGAAATTGTGGTCAGTGATAAATCCTGATACACTCAATTTGCAATTTTCTGTTTTTTATCTTGGTCATTCCATCAAAATGCATTTATTTGTGTGTGTATGTGTGTAGCATATGCATATTTTATAAATACAGAGACATGTAACATATGACATTACATAGTTAAATATACATATTCATATGTGTATATATAGATAAATATATCATATGCCTTCAATTTTTTTACTGTAAGTCATTTTAATGTATTTTAATTTCTACAAGAATACATTGGTTTAATTTAAAAAGCTAAGCTATTAAGTTGTGTTCAAACTGATTAGACTTAGAAGATTATTTCTGATAAAAACTATGTTCAATTAACATGAATATCACTTCAAATAATAGGACCATTTTAAATGATTTAATTTAAAGGAATTTAAATCTTTATTTGTAACACAAACATTTATTCAGTTGGAAGAAAATATTTAAACTTTTGATAACAAGCTATTTATGGGCTGGAGAAATGGCTCATGAGTGATTGCATGTGATTCTTCCTCACAAGCAAAAAGATTTGAGTTCAGATCCTACATCCTATTTAAAACCTCAAGGCAGAAATAGCAAAGGCCTTCACTTCTGACTATAGAAGGCTGAGTCTGGGAAATCCTAGAGTAAAGCCAAAATGAGGTAAAAGCAGTCTAAGATTGCACCCTTGGACCTCCACCTCCAAAGGATTATACAGTACCCTCTAACACACTCAGATACACACACATACATACACAATAAATAAACCTAAAGATTGCTTTAATTTTTTTATTAAATGGTAGAAATTTTTATGTATAACCTTCTCAGATGTACATAGTTA
Organism: Typhlomys cinereus; assembly: GCA_023101885.1. NCBI lineage: Eukaryota > Metazoa > Chordata > Mammalia > Rodentia > Platacanthomyidae > Typhlomys > Typhlomys cinereus. The sequence continues at coordinate 2,700,756 of JALPQD010000235.1, read as the reverse complement.
TTTAAATAATGTAGTATCACATAACTATTTTTTATACACAGTACATTTAATTTTATTTCAAGCATTCAGACACAGTAGGTTTCTGAAATACACTGTGAACATGGACATATGTTATTTTCTTTACTGGCAAAATTGAATAACCTGCTTCTACCACATATGAAAATTTTGGCTGTCGTACAATGAGCTGGTTTATCTCCAATTTGCAGAAATCCCAGAGAAGAGCTCTAAACTTAGAGGAGAAATTTTATGATACTCAAACTCTTTCTTTGATTGCATGAAGAACTCTCCTAGACACATGCCTGCATTCAACGATCCAGTAATAGACCGTAGGGTATTACTAAAATCAATTTTAAAGTCTTCGCTATGTTATGGGATGCATTTTGACAACTACACAAGCAGAATAGTAAAGTTATCCACAAGTAAACAGAAACCAGCAGTAAATCAGCCAGTAAAATTTACCTACAACGACTCAGATGTTGGGCCCTATGCCTACAGCTCTAAATGATTGCTTTAATGTCCTTGTATGATGCTACAGCAGGATGCCTGACATCAAACACCTTACAGAGAAAGAGGGTTTAACTGACTTACAGTTGTGAGGTCATAGTTCATTGTTGTGGGAAAGTTACAGTGCTTGAAGAAACTGATCATAACATATTCATTCTCAAGACACAAAAAGGGAATAAATTCCTGCAGAGTTGCTTTTTCTTTCCATTTTATGTAGTCTAGATCACCTCCTTTGGAATAGATTTGCCCACAGTAAGGTGGGTTTCTCATGTCAATTTATTTTATGAATTTGAGTTCTCACAGGCATGCTCATAACCTAAGTTTAAGGAATCTTCTTGTTCTTTCAACCTAATTCTTTAGGTGTTACTTGATAACTAAGATCATTCATCCCAAGGGTAGGTACCTGAATGTCATCTGGTTGCCACTTGATATGTTTGACATACACAAAACTTGAAGTTGGACTTGGGCAAATGGTAACCTTAAGAAAAAGTGAATAGCTAAAAATGTAGGGTCATGAGGGATTATCAAGCTGATTAAAGGTCAAGAAGTATGTGAAAATGCTGCCTGCTGTTGAGAAAGAACTGCTTTAAGATTCGATTTTGGAGTATTAATAATATTAGATATTTGGCCTTTCCACTAAACTCTACTTTCACAACCTCTAAATAGCTCAGTGAACAAATCAGAACACTTTAAAGTGTATATTTTAAGTTCAAATGTAATGAGATATTGGCTAAGAAGTTACTAAATAAATTAGTTTTGGAAATTACATCTAAAGAAAAATATAAAAGTGTGTTGACTACAACATTGAATGTGCTGGAAGAAATTCATTTCGGAACATTCTAATGTTATAAGATAATTGTACATTGTAAAGAACTAATGACAAAAGTTTAAAAGTCAAAATTAGGCACTCTTGAATTTGTTTCAGTTGAAAATGCTATGTGTTCAGTGTTGTATCACCGGAAAGTTTATTCTACATGTCTTTGGCTTTTATAGGCTGCACAGGGAGAAAGCACAGGATCTGTGTTTCACACAGAGTGTAGCAACAATTCGATAACCAAAGTTTTATCTTTCATCCACCATGACTGAAGGATTCAATGATTGCTCTTGATCAGCATATACTATGGGTTTCCATTCTTTTCCTTTGTAAATTGGAACTTAAGAACATTGAATATTGAATGCATGGTCAAAGATTGGTTGGATCGATGAAGATAATTTTCCTGTTAACCTGTATGACACACCAAATCATAATTACTCTAGGTGATGGTTTCACATAAAACTTGACTTTCGATGTCCACAGTATTTCTAGGATGTGGTTCTATTGCTATGTTCTTTCTCCAGTGTGCCTTTTTTTTTTTTTTGTTGCTGGAGAACTCACCACAAGCTTCTACACTTTGCCCACCATATCTTTGTGTCACAAAAGGAATGAATTAAAAAAAAAAAAACTGCAGTTATCCTTCTCCCTGGTCCATGAGATCTGTGATGCACTGCAGAAAAGAGCAATGTAGTACAGAAAAATCACTGGTGTTGTGGGCAACTACAATCATGAAGGAACTTCCTTCAAACTCAACACCTTTTTGATTTGTCAATGAGCAGTAAAGTTACCCTTGACATTTGCACTTTTAGCAATTTACATGTTTTTCTAAAAGATATAACTTCCTTTCATATGTTCTGGAGAGCTTTAGATTTCCTGATCATGACTGAATGATATATAACTGCATAAATATTTCTAACACATATGGGAAAGAGGCAGGTACTACATGTGAAGAACAGTAGCATCTGTTCCTAAGACATAGCAAATCTTCAGTTTCCAGCAATCTCTCAAGGTAGTTTATTCATGGGACTGTTTTTATATTGATAAGTCACAGTTTTCAAGTACTGTTGAAAAATCTGTTGAAGGACTGAAGACCTGAGTGAGGGTAGTAGCAGAGCCCAGGTGGGGAACAAGATCCTTAGGCAACTTCAACAGGAAACTCTGAGTGGAATGCTTTCTGAATGAAAAAAAAAAAAAAAGAAAAAAAGAAAAAAACACTCTGAGTGGAATACTTTCTAATTGATAAAAAAAAACTTTTATTATGTTATTCAAGTAATTTTCTTGTTTTAGTTACAAAACATATATTATCATGACAAATACAGAGCTATTTCAAATGATTTTGATCCTAGGCTTCTAAGACAAAACAATAAAAAACAGAAAGTACCCATAAAATGATTCATCAGCACTAGCATTTCCAGCATAGAATCCCATCTTAATGCATTGCTTTCCAGTGAGCAAATGTGTATTGAAACACTTGACCCTTTCATGAACCAGTATTGACTGAAGAGAGAAACAAAACAGATAAAAAGAATACTTCATTTCAAACATCAGACTTAATCAAGGAAAACAGCAAGATATTGAAATTTCAACAGGATCTGTTGATCCAATTATTCAAGCAAATATCTTAAATACACATAGATTATCAGTGGAATCCTTAATAGTTTAAGCTTTTCTATGAATTTTTAGCTTTTGCTACTATTTAAAATAGTTCCAGGGTGTGTGGATATGTAGTATTTTTGAGAAAAACTTTGATAAATTTATCAAGAATATATTTTTCTTTTGATCTTCTTAACATGGACAGTGAAAAGAGAAATCTGATAATCCATGGGGCATTGGTAAATCTGGATAGAAAGTCCCAGGGATTCTTTTTAAAGATTTTGAAAGTTCTTTGAATTTATAATCATTTCCAAATGAAATTTTAAATAAAATTCTCTACCACAATGATGGACTAATTTCATCTATGAATAAAGTAAGAAATAATGTTCAATAATTTACAGAGTCTGCAATTATAAAAATCAACCCCACTCTGAAATTATCTTCTATCCCACCAGATATGTAAAAGATCACTTATGTCAGGGTGAAGCACTGAGGGAAAAGTTTTCAGACAAAGAATAATAAATATCAAGGTGGCTAATGACCAGAAGTTTCTAACTTTGGCAAAGTGACCCCAGAGAAGAATTTTAAAAATTTTTTTTCATAGATCCATATATGAATTTATACATGAATACAATGAATCTCTATTATTTACACCCTTATGCCCCAAACCCAAAATTGTTATGAAACAAATGTGTGTCTAAAATAAGCCCATTATAGAATCTCAGGGCACAAATATATTTTCTCTTTTTTTATTTGCATGCTGTCATTATTTTTTCTACAAATATGCAGGTGAACATTTAGTCTTACACTGTGTTACATTATTAACTATCATTTTACCAGTGCAAGGACTATTTGCTAGATATGAAATTCTAGTTATGACATTTAGTGACAGGTTCTTCAATATAAATGAGAATAATGATGCCAACCTTCAGAAACATTGTGAAAGTTAAAGCTAATAGGTACTGAAATAGAAAACTAACAAACAGTGACTCTTCATGTTATTTTAATTAAAGTGTTGGCAGATAGGCAACGTCTAATTATATTTGACATTATAATGACCAGCACACCGTTGAACTATAGAAAAAAGAACTTAATAAATGATTGGGTAGATGTAAATTAACTGATTCTGAACCAATTTGCTTTTCTAAATTTTTACTTATTTTTATATTTCCATATTTTGACATTTATCTCATTTTGAGTCAAATTTTATAAATAATGAAGGGATTAGCTACTTCTTAACTCAGCATTAACCAATATATTAAATAAAATGGCTGTTCCTTCAGCATGTTCTATGAGCAATAAGTGTAAATTAACTATATGGACAATTAAATTTGTACAGATCAGACAGTATATTTCATTCTTAGTGATTGTGCTTATAAATACATGCAGAACTCTGAGATTTGATATCAAAGACTCTTCCTGTTAATATTTCAGATGAGCTGCTTTTCTGCTGCAAATGCTTGCTAAACTCCTTTGGTGTTCTCATATGGAGCTGTCCTGCTTGGCTAGTTGGATAGCTAACCCTCATGATCTGTTACATTCCTCAGATCCTAGATTTTTTTTTACCTTACACATTTGTGCTGGAAAGTCAATCCCCACTTACCCCTCCAATTAATGCCTATACTTAATTCTTTGTTTGCTTGGCTTGCTGTTTTATTTTCTCTTATGTAGCTGTGTTAACTTATTTAAATAAACTTACCTATGGAGTCTTCACTTACTTTAAAGAAACTTACCTATAGAGCCTTATATTTATGTTGCCAAAACTGTTGACTTTTCTTTTATAGTACTAATTTAGTTATTAAAATATCTTCTTCCCTTTCCTATTTCAATATTGTTATTTTCTATTTGCTGTTAATATAATATGTACTCTAACCAAATCTAGAGGGAAAAGTTAACTGAACTTTCCATTTTCTTGTATTCGTTCAGTCTGGTTTAATGATGATACTGTTTTAAGATTTTTTTGGATCGTAACTCATATTTCCCATCGATGTCTTCACTATGTTTAAATCCAGTCTCTTAATAAATATTACCTTTGTATCTGGTCTCACATGTCATGCATCCAATATGTTTATTCAAATCTTCCAGCCTATTTTGTCTTCCTGTAGAACACTTGATTTTCATTCCGGCAAAACCAAATTTCACATTTACCAATTTTTCTAAATAACTTTCATTCCATGATCTAGCATTTTGGGCTAATTACATTAAAATTACACAGGTTAGTATTATAGGTTGTGTTATAGAATTTGCTATGTGATTATAAATTTGTGGATTCATTTCACAATGTATACAAACATACATGCACATGTCCTTTAAAAGTCTTTTAAAAGTCATTGAGAGCAACAGTTTTCAATGGAAACATAAACCTTTAATATTTTATTTTCAATACTTTCCCACTTAACAAATGAGAATAGATGAATCAAGATCAAATACTTGACTATTATCGGTGTTTCTCATGTTAATAATGTTATGTTGAGCATCTCCCAAATTTACAGAGTAGAATTTCACTCATAACTTGAATAAATCAAGAAAGCTTGCTCACCCTTCTCTCCTCTCTCCCTCTCCCTCTCCTTATCTCTCTCTCTCCCTCCCTCCCCATTTACCACTTAGCTATAAATACCAATGGTATTGGTTATTGAGCTTCACATTTGGCTGGAGATAAATTACGTTTAAAGTAACAAAGATGAAATGTTTTGCTGAGTCCTTAATTGAAGCCTTGCAGGTGAAAGGCAGAGCTTGATCTAACCCTACCCAGATCTTACAGGTGCTGATGGGAGCTTTCAGGGTCCCTCCCACCTCTGGTTGGTTTACTCAATTTTTCTTTACTAATTCTGACTTCACAGTCCAATACTTGTCACGTCTATATCCTGCTTTAGGTCAATTCTACCTGATTTGATGGTTAAGTTTCTAGTTAATTTGATCATAAGCATACTTTAAACAAAATTCCTTCTTACCGTCCTAAGGGTCTGAAAGTTCACTAAATATCAAACAAGTCATCATTGGCTACTGCTGCTGTCAATGACTTTTAAAAGACATTTTTATGCTATCATTTAATGTGATATAGTTCATGCTACAGAAACATCATTGACTGTGGCTGGGTTACATAGCAAGCTTAAGCTTCTTACTGTGATGCCCAGCACTGAGTTATAGCTGATATATGGATTTTACTCTGATTATTCAGATGCTGTCACAGTTAGTCTTTCTGCTCCTTTGAGACACCATTCAAGCTCAGGCAACTTAAGTGGGAGTGGGAAATTTATTTCGCTCACAGTTCTAGAGAGGAGACATGTCCATTATGGCAGTTAGGGCGTGGCAGATGGCAGAAGCTGGAGGTGCATCAGGTTCCTACAGACATCATGGAGATGGAGAAAGCAAGCTGCAGACTGGAAGAGAAGATTGCTAGAGTGAACTACCAGCAAAAGCAAGGCAGGAGTTAACTAACCTCCAATCCAACCCCTGTGATCTGCTTTCCTCCAGAGAGTCCGAACCTCCTAAACATGCCATGATTTTTCAAACTTTAACAATTAAGGATGCAAACACATGAGCCTAATGGGGATAACTCACATTCAAACTATATCAGATACACCTTTCAGAAATGGCTTTAGAACTTTGCTTGTTTCTTCTACATTTTTTTCTTATCTCTAGACATGTTTGAATTCCCATTTCCTCTACCTAAGCACTGAAGGCTAGGGATGAATTGCAGGGATAAGAATCAAATTGTGGAAAAGATTCCTGAAGAAAATCTGTTTTTACTGAGACTCAGAAATGCAAACTCCTCCATTGATTTTTTTATGTAAGTGGTACGTTTTAGATCAGAAATCCCTTCTTAAGATGACACACAGAGACTTAGTTGCAAATCCGAAGCACTATATTCAGGTGGTACATCCTTTATCAGGGGACATCCAGTTGAAGCAATTAGCTCATTGTAGTATCACAGGGAATGAATATTAGATTGTTCTCTCTCTCTCTCCCCCTTGTTTTTCTTCTTTTCCCTTTTTCTTGAGGTAAACATCCCTGTTCCAGCTTCTTTCCAGACTTCATTACTCTATAATCATGAGTCAAAATTAACGACACCTGTTATGCTGTTTTTCTACAGAATTTTGCCATAGTTCTGGAAAGCAGTCACACACAACAGGTAGATCAAAGTAAGAATTAAAGGTATGTTTAGACCCACTCATTTGTACCACATCAAGTTACTGTTCACCTAAAATATAGCACCATAATTTCACAGGGTAAAAAGCAAAACATTTCATGGTATTGTGCTGTGGGGAGTAAAGAATTCATACATTCACATATGCATTCTGTTAAGTACTAGTGTACAGTAAGCTTTTACATTAAAAAACAGAGGCAAAATGCAGAAAAATAAAGCTGTTTTCTCATCATTGGAGCAAAGTCACTGGAAAACATTGATCAGTTTGTATCTTGAAGCAGCAACAATCTCTGACTCTGGAAATACAGAGACCCAATAAACTCTATAGTTTGCAAACCCTTCACCTGTTTCTCTAAAGCCAGTACTGAAATAAAGGGGACTTATGAGCCTTTTGTCAAACCATCTCTGCTGAAGGACTTGCTAGATTTGTGACATAGGGCTTGTCTAGGTCTGCCATGAACACTTGCTTAGTGAAATGTTATTCTGCCGTTGAACTTCTTTAAAGACTATCTTTTCTATATGTGTGAAACTTCTCAGGCTAGTTTATAACACTCAGAATATTCAGTGCTTCTTAAAGCTTTGTTCCATAGTTAACACTGAGTTTTCTTCACTTTAATATTTTTATCACATTTGCTTATATCATGGTAACTCTTAAAATAAAATTTAGATTTAAGATGCTTCACTATAAATAAAAGTACAATTCTACAAATATCTGAATAGATGTATCTATTTTTAAAGGTTCAGAGATGATTATCCTTTTCAAAGCACTTTCTTGTATAGTTATAAAGTTTTTATCAATTATCACTTTTAGCAAGTATTATAGAATATTGACAATAGACTTTTAATTTTTAATAAAGAGTTTAAAAACTCTTTAAAATTAAAAACAACCATACATGAAACAAAAAAATTAAAGAACAGAAAAATGTTCATTTATTTTTTCTTCCAGAGAACAGAATGATACCACATACAAAATGAAGATCTGATTTCAATATGCTGCAGCATATTTAACTTAAATAGAGTGCAGGGAAAAAATTTCAACTAGAAGTTTCTTGTATTTTTCAAAATCTGTAAGATGCTACTAAAATTTATAACATCTATTTATTTCAGGTAAAATATTTCAATGTGTGAATTGAAATATCTTTTGAAAAGTTCAGAAAGAGCTGAGAATGCTCAAATTTTTCATTTCCCTCTAGCTAAAATAGAAAAGTATCTATTCTCTCCCCTGAGATATCCAATCCTCAGAAATTATCCATGGCCTTCTGTATATTGTAAGGCCTATAACATGACAGATGAGATCTCCACTGCAGTGTAAGCTATTCAGTTGCAGACTGTGTAGCCTAAAGAATACATTTAGCCTCATTAAATACGTCTGGGTCAGCTTGTTCTGCTGCAAGAGGACAGAAAGGAAGAACTGAACTACCAAGGAAAAGTAGTCACTACAATTCAACAAGTGGCATGGAAAAAAATTGTTTTTACTATTTTCATTTTCTAATCAGTTTGAACAATTGGTCTACTTTTAAAAATGCTTTTCTTTTTCTGATGTTGTATTCCTTTCATTTTTACTTAAGAAATGGATTAGGCTTTGAATACTATGAGTAATACTTGCAAATAATGGAGATTTATAAATATTTGAGGCTATTGTCCGTTTCCACTCAAAACAATGGAAATTTCAAGAGTTTCTATTACCTTGAATGAACAGATTACACACAAAGTGAAGTGTTAGTACACAGTATTCATTTGTGTTTTTCATATTTGTGGAAAAAACCTCTTACTTTGTATGCCAAGCCTTTTATAGATGGAAAGTAGCATTCTAGATTTCTGCTTGGGGATATTCTAATTTGAAAACTACATTGTTCTTAATAATTTATCTCCTCAGATATATATTACAACCTTTTTGGTGAGTTATTAGATGTGAAATCTTACTTTAAATAGCATGAAATCAATATGTATTAATTCTGAATGTAGGTTTTATCATACTTTTTTGGATATTTTTGTCAGTAATTGATTTAGCTTGATCACTCAAATTTCACTCACAATGGCAAAAAAGACAACAACTATTAGCATTATTGGATCATGAAAACGTCACTGTTGAAAATAAAATCTACAATAATACTTTAGTTAAAAACTATATCATCAATACTTCTAAAATAATAAGAAAAATACGTATTATATATTTTTCTTAATTTAATGAGGATAATTGGTCTTTCTATTCAGGACAAAGAAAAAGACTTATTACTTAATTGATCAAACTACTACATATTGTATGATTTTACTGATTATTTATCAAAAATAATTAGAATCAGGAATAATTAGGTGACTGAGTAAAAGTACTGGTTGATAAACTAACATCTTATGTTTGATCGCTAAACATAGTATAAGGGAAGAACTAACTTCTGGGTACTGTTTCCTGACCTCACCCATATACCAACATACAAATACCAACACACACATAAACCTCATCAGTTATCCCTGGCAACCTTAACATGAAAGTAGGGTCTTGGTTGAGCTCATAGTTTTCTCTTCCATTAACTTAGCTTTGCTTGTCTTGCCAATCACATTACCAGCAGCAAGCACCTTATTCACCAGGAAGCAGTTCATGTGATAGTAGGACAAAAAGGATGAAGGGTTCTGTGCTTTATTCTTCAAGGCAGCCCCTTCCTCAATCTCTTTGTCTCAGAAGAACCTTAAATCTTTATCCTATAATACTGCAAGTATACATGTATATAGATATATAGTGTGAGAGGTGACTCCATCTAGGGATACAGGTTCCTTTTCTCTACCAATCAAAAACCTTAAAAAAAGGAAAAAGTGAAAGATTATAAAAGACAACTTTTATTTTAAAGCAGAAAATTAAAGGACCTTTCTGGTAGGAAAATGAAAGCTAAGAATCCTAACACTCACTGGAAGAAGAGATAATCAGAGAAAAGTCTCTTTATAAAACATAAGATAAAAAAAATGCAAAGCACTCTAAGTTTAGAGCTCAAAGATTGGGTGGCTTACAGTATTATAGGATAAAGATTTAAGGTTCTTCTGAGACAAAGAGATTGAGGAAGGGGCTGCCTTGAAGAATAAAGCACAGGACCCTTCATCCTTTTTGTCCTACCTTCACATGAACTGCTTCCTGGTGAATAAGGTGCTTGCTGCTGGTAATGTGATTGGCAAGACAAAAATGGCACCCTTGCTTTGTGAGTGTGAGTGTGTGTGTGTGTGTGTGTTTAAAAAAAAAAAAAAGAACAAAAGCTAAATTACCAAGAAAGACTTGTTACTTTTTTAAGGATATGTGTTCTTTGGTGTGAAACAATAGCAGAAAGATTTTTTCATGGGACATTCTCACTATCAGCTGATAGACTGTCAACAAATAAATGGAATTTTTTTTCATTTCTCTCCTTCATCCTTATTATTGGAGTCCACTTTTCAGTAAGTTTTAAATGTTTGTCTCCTCAAACAGTAAAAATCAAAACCAGAAAGAAATGTGTAATCTTCAATATCTGATTCATGAAATTCCAAATGATTTTGAGATTGACAGATATAATTTATTACCTCAGACATGCTTATTAAAGTCTCAACAGTTGGTATGATTCTGAAATAGAGTGTACTACTCTTTCCTAGATATTTCAATTTTCTTTGTCATGGGAAATTTTCCTTTCCTTCAGCAAATCAATAATGGCCACAGGACATGCTTTGGCTGATGCAATCTGAGCAGATTTGTCTTAAGTTGTTCCTGATAAAGGCTATTAACAACAGACACACCAAGAAGATCAGCACTGAGTCAAATGATGAGCACCTGAATCTGGGTTTCAGAAGAAGGCTCAGGATGTGTTGTGCATTTTTTGTAAAGAGGAAAAATATTTGTGATCAACACAGAAAGCAAGATGGCTTCTTGTCACAGTGTAATCTATATTACCCTGTCTGCTAGTCATCTATGTTATCCATCACTTCGACAGTTATTAAAGTCCCAACAGTTTGACAAGCTGGAACTTTCATTCTATGAATCCAACAAACATACTCAATTGCATACCTAAAATTCTTTCCCTGTGATCCTCCATTCCCAACTAGTATTTTAATTCAAAACACTTTCCCACACTTCCATATCTTTGTACCTATCTTATTATCTGCCTCTCTGGAAAATAGTAAATAAATATTAAAATAATATTTATTTTAATAATTTTAATATTAATATTTTAATACTTTATTTATCATTATTATTATTAAAATAATAGTAAATAAAGCCCTCTATTCCATAAAGGCCTCCACTAGGTATGAAATCCACACTCACAAATCTTTTGCCTTTAATGAGCTCTCCCTTAATTAAAATACGCAAAGATAATGCATATAGATATGTTCGCAAAGATAATGCCATATAGATATGTAATGCCAGTGAACATTTTAAGTCCATCTTCTTGAGAACAAAGAACTCATTCAATATCTCACTGCCTAAACAGTGGCATTCTGACTTGGTACAGTGTTTACTCAGTAAAAATTTATTCCACATAAAATTGATTGGTAGTTTCTGAGTTTGTATTTGAATACTAATTCTTGGTAAGAAACATTTAAATGTGCAATAGGTTTCAGTAGAAAATATTGTAAGATTTTAAATTTCTACTATACTTATCGAGGAATGAGAAAAGCCTACATTAAAGCTACTGCTTTTCTTTGAAATCATTCACAGCACAAGTAATCTGACACACCATCACTTAAGCTTTATTCAAAGAAATGACCATTCATCACAAATGCAAAATCTCTTTAGCAGTTAGGAATTTTATCACTGAACAGGAGGGGTCTTTATAACTATTTATCTTTACTGTACTGTCACAAAATCTCTGAGCTCCTGACAGCTCTGTAGTTAATGAACTGGAATCCTCCTTTTCAGCAGTCTAGAATTCTGTCTTTCTAACCTTGCCTGCATAATTTTCTCTTTCGTGTTGCAGTACAAATCTGTACAGTAGTTTGCACTTAATCTCCATATCTCATCTTTCCGATTCATCTTGTTGGAAAGAATTCAACATCCTATAATTTTACCCTCCATTGAACCAGAATAATTTCTACATTTAGAATATTCAGTGGCATTAAAAGAACTTTGTTTTCTGATAGCACTTAATTCTACTATAATCCACTGTCAAATGCATTGAATAACAGCATTGCAGATCCTTCAATGGCAGGAAGAGCCAGCAAAGAGCAGCAAGTTTAGAAATATCTTCTGTCGACCACTATAATAATCACATCATCATTATTGAGCCATCATAGGTTTAGCCCATTCTATCTGAAATCAGAATCACTTGCTCAAATAAACAGCCATTGCTTTACTACATAATGATGTAGGTAACCTCAGAGAAATGAAGGGCTGCACAGCATGCTTCACTTTTGCAGATTTTTTTCACCCACCTATGATCATGAGAGATTCTAATGAACCAGAGTCCAAAGAATATCTATATTCTTCTATAGTTTATTTATGCTGTGATGCAAATATTTTCTGAAGAGAGACACCATCTCATGTGTTTTTTACTTCCCTGAAGATAAGTGTAATTTTCCACTTAGAAGATGGAGTTTATTACTTTTCCTTTTCTTCAGAACTTCTTGGTGTGTTGTAGTTGCATCAGTAGGAGGAACAGGAAGAATTGTTCTGGAGCTTCTGGCTCCAGGCCTTTAGAGATCTGGCAATGTTGTCTCTTATTTACTGGGTTAGTCATTTTTTTTCAGCATTGTGACAAATACCTTAGAGAAACAATTTAAAGTAGGAAAGATTTATTTCAGAGGTGCCAAACTTGACCCCAAACTGTAGACCTGTGGTGAGCAAACATTTCATGAAGAAAAAAAAAGGACATGGGAGAGCAGGCTATTCATCTTATGGCTGAGAAGAAGCAGAGAGAAAAGACAGAGAAAGATAAAGTCAGATAAAAAGACAGAGGCTGAGAGAGAAAGAGAGTATAACAGAAAGACAGAGAGAGAAAGTTATGGAAAGGTCTTCTTAAGACATTCTCCCAGTGAACTCCATCCAGGCCTCAACTTCTCCTTGCCTCTTGATGAACATTGTGCCCTCATGTTTCACTAACCTTTCATTATGCCATCAACATTAAGACCATGCTTTCAAAACAACCATTTTTAGAAGGTTTCACAGATACAGGTTTCAACTTTACACTTTCTGTGGATTCATCCACTAAGCTATTAGATCTAAACTGCTGCATGTAAATCTCCAGGTATCCAAGTCAAATGATCTAATGGAACTTCCATCGCGTTCCACGAACTGAGAGTGAGACTATTGTAGATCTTCCGTGAGTTGCACTGCAGCAGCCAAAATCACCCAAAAGGAAGAGAGTGGTCAATCACTCAATTATAAGAAATAACTATTTGCTTTAAGTCACCAAACTCTGGAGTCCTTTATTATTAAATGAAGATCACTGCAACCCATCCTCTAGTGTGTTAGATGTGAACTCAAAGTTGTGTCTTCTGTGGTGTGGAGAATGGAGACTTGCAAACCAAGTGGATTAAGTGTTAACATTACTGGTCTGTTAAGAGTTAGTTTTGTCACCACCTGCATCAACCTGGTCAAGCTACTGAGAAGCTCTGTGAACTTCACTGTTGTGGTGGCTTTTGTTCTGGTTTGGTTTGGGTTCTATTTTTATTTATTCAAGTATGTATTTATTGACTTTTGGTTGTATGGTTACCATGTTCAAAGACAGCGAAGTAAATACCTGTGCTCACCTCATTTTCTCCTCCTTACACAGACTAGGAATTAGGCCCAGGAAAAGATGCAATCTACTTTTTGCAGGTCTTCCTACTTATTACATATAATCAAGATAAACCCCACTGGAATGCTCACAGTCTTATCTCCTAGGTGATTCTAGATCTCATGGAGATGACAATTGATATCAACCCTGGACATGAGCATTACTGACTGGTGACAAAAAAAAAAATTACTCCCCTAGAATAGCTCTAAGCCTTCAGAATAAAGAGCTTGGATGCCAAACAAGATTCATTGAAATGTATTCATTTTATCTATTTTTTTTGAAAATAAGTGAATAATCTCTTCATTCTTATATTTTTATATCTATTCTATGGGAGTATATCTGTGTGATATATGTTGGTTGTCATGGTTAAAAGTGACATAGCACCTAAAAATCTAGCAAGAATATTTATACAGGTTTTCACTAAGTAGCAAATTGGAATAAGTTTAGTAATGGAAAACCAGAATGAACCTTAGAAATGAGGAAAGCTATTAAGCATTACTACTAAGTACATCTAAACTCTAAATTTATCTTCTCAGTGGTGATGTAGCAGACACAGAATGGACCTGCAGCCAGAAGGCTATTGTTTTCCATTTCAAAGACATGTTCTCAGGTAAAGTTTGGCTTATGACTTTGCCATGGAAAAGAATTAGAAAAGAACCCAATGTGAAGTGGAGTTGACATTTGTTAAGAATAACTTTTAACATAACTTTTAACATATGGGGGCTATGGGGAGAGTTGTGCTCAGGGAGTGAGGAAGACACACCTAATACTGGGTGGGGTATTCTTATATATCACCATATATAAGAATAAGAAAGAAATTGCAATGGTCAGTAGATTTCTGAAGGACACTCCATTTTCTATCCCCTCACCTCTTTTGATATGTGACCTTATATTATAGCTCCCTTGGAAAAAGCATGGTACTCAAGAGTGACACAGGTGGGTTAATAGAGATCTTTTACTGGAAAAAGATCTCTGGTCTGATTAATGAACCAATGAAGGTTTAAAGCTGTGAAAGTAAAGATGTAATACACACTTGATTCTTAAGCATGAGTCACTGATATTTCACATTCTTGTTTAAAAATATCTCCATATAAAAGAAATATTATGTCTAGGTTTGCAATCCTTACAACAAATGTTGTCAATTATGTTGGAACTTTTCATTATCAATGCTGGACAGTCACTTCCATCAGACAGTGGAATGCAGTTCTTTGTTCTTCCATGTCTCTATAATTTCTGATTTCCTTCTATGTT
The DNA here is from genome assembly GCA_023101885.1 of Typhlomys cinereus. Lineage (NCBI taxonomy): Eukaryota > Metazoa > Chordata > Mammalia > Rodentia > Platacanthomyidae > Typhlomys > Typhlomys cinereus. The sequence goes on along the minus strand of JALPQD010000235.1, from coordinate 2,685,722 downwards.
ATTTCAATCTGGAATTCAAGACAGAGAAAAATCCCTATTCACTCAGCCAACAGCTCCAGTAATTTTTAGGACTATATTCCTATGTAAGACTTACAATGTCACATTCTATGTCTATGTTCAATGAATAAGATTATGATCAGTGGAACTTCCATGATTAATTATAGATATGATATAGCTTAACAAATACATGTTAAGTATCAGAGCTCCTGATAAGTTCATTTTCTTTTAAAAATCCACAGTCCTGTAATCACATATAAAATACATTGTATTTCTTTTCCAATATGAAATGTGAAGTAGGTATCATTACAATCATTTTATAAAATGAAAAATCAGGATAAAACAATGTTAAGATCTTGCCTTTATAGCTGGCATGATAAAGCTGTGAATGCAAACAGTCTGAAGCCTTTGGGTGTCAGACATTGGTCTATCACTTCAGGTTTAGAATATCTGCTTACATTCTCACTTTAGATTAAATCCATGCATCTCTTAGGGCTCCCTAAAGTCCTTTCTCTTACAAGAGTGCCTGCTGTACTACCCCATACAACAATGACCCATCCTTTTTCCAGAACTCTTAGTGTTTATCACACTTAGTGTTCATGTGCACAACAGAAAGTGATAATTATACTATTTATTTATTTGTAACTAAAGTTTAGCTTCTTGTTTTCCAAGAGGTGTGCCAGGTATCCCCCTTCTAAAATTATCTGTAAATTTTGTTTACATAATTATTTGCATCACTGATCCATTATAGACAGAAAGTAGGCTCATTAATGAAAAAGATTAGATTAGGTTGCAAGAAGGAAGGTAATTGAGACACACTGTCATAGGCATAAGATTCTCTTTGGGGAGCAATGGAGAAGATGTGCAATCACATAGTTGTGCTTGTTGTACAACAAAATGAGCTCATTGAAAACAACTGAGCTGTGTATTTTAAATGGTGGGTCTTAAGCCATTAAAAATACTACATGACATTACAAATAGAAAAAAATGCAAATTGATTTCATGAAAAGATATATCAATATACTCTCAAATTTAAAAATAGTAATCTATATTGTATATTTTGTGCTCATTACTAAAATGAAAAAGCAAGCAATTTCCCACACCAAGTAAAAAGATAGGCAGACAGACACAAAAATTAGCAAAGCATATATGAGACACTTTATAAATGATTTTCTGTGTAGATATGATTAGACGTGTAATTTCTAACTAATAGATGGGTAATTTCTGGTTATTTTTAGGATGAAATTGAAATATCTAACAAATATCTTTAAAAAATGCTCGACATCCCTATACATCGGAGAAAGACAAATCAGAACCACCCTGAGATATTTCACCCTGGTCAGAATAGCAAAAATTCACATTAAAAATACTACCAAATTCTGGAGAGGATGTGGAGAGAAGGGAATTTTCATACGTGGCTGGTGGGAATGCAGCTTATACATTCACTCTGGTGAATAGTATGGTGATTTCTAAAAAAGTTAAAGTTTGAAATACTATGTGACCCTGCTATACCACTACTGTGAATAATCCCCTATAATGCAGAAATTCACTACAGTGACACAAGCACAACCATCTTCATTGCAGCACTATTTACAATAGCAAAGTCATGGACTCAATCCAAATGCTGATGAATGGATAATGAAAATGTGGTACAATTTATACAATGGAATACTACTCAGCCATTAAAAAAGATGAATTGGTGAAATTTGCCAGGAAATGGATGGAATTAGAAAAAATATATTGAGTGAACTATCCCAGACACAGAAAGTTAGACACTGTATGTACTCCCTAATAAGTGAATCCTAGTTCCAAACCCATTTAATGATATATTTAAAGGTAAATCTCATAATATATAATGTAATCTCAAAGGATTATAAGCAAGAGGGAAAGGGAAGGAAGTCCTCGAAAAAAAAAAAAAGAAAGGAGATAGGAGATCATGCTTCAGTAGAGAAAATAGATCAAGGTCAAGTGTTGCATTTAAATAGCTAGACATCTGGTGCAGTTCACTCTCACTTCCCTACCTGATCACTTGCAACTGAACAGGTTTGTTCTCACCAATCAGGAAGGATATAGGGACTGGCAGATAAATGGTAACCATCTAGCAAATGGGACACTGATCCCCCCCACACTGCTTTATCCTACTCCTATTCATCCATCTACTTTTGAATCTCCTCTTATATTAAGATCTTCATTTAAATGGCCTTTATCTTTTAGGAGATGATCTTCAATACCAATTTGGATGCAACCAAGGGCAGTGTAGGTAGGAAAAGCAAAACTGAAAACAATAAAAAAACATAACTGAGAACATCAAAGACCCTACATTATTCATCTGGAACCAGACCAGCCAAATCTCTCCCCATCTTAAAGCTCAGGGAACCCTGCAGAAAGAGGGAGTGGGAAGATTGTAAAAGCCTAAAGATGCGGAGGTCCAGTGAAAAGCAAGTTACTTCACACAAGTTAGGGCTGCAGCAGCCAGGACTGGACTTTGCCTGACCTACGCAATGACTGACATGTCAATGACCCCCCAAATCTAGCATGGATCAAAGGGGAGAAGGCTCCAGGCAGTAGGACTCTTAGAGGTAAGGGATTAAGAGTCATAACAGAGTTCTCATACTAATGGAGAGCTCAACAAGGGGCTTAGAGCTATGCCACTGAGTTCTGAACCCTCACTAGGGTGGAAGACTCTGAGGAAAGTTTGGCATTCACAATAAAGATGCTTAAGGGAATGGGAGGGAGGAAGCAGGAGGCAATGGGAGAGGGGGAGATAGGGAAGGGGTGAAAGGAAGGGGCAATAAGGGGGGCAAGCGTAAGGGGGATGACTAGGGAGGGGAAGAGGGAGGGAGAGGACGGGGTACGTGTTGAGCTTGTATGATTAGGAAAAAATAAAATGTGGGAGAAAAAAATTAGCAGCAAGCACATATTAGATTATTCATAATTGTCTATGTAGATATGATTAGATGTGTAATTTCTAATTAAATTTAGGGTTTTTTTATTTCTTCCACTCATACAAAATTGATAAGTACCCATTCCCCTCCCTCCCTCCATCCCTCCCTGAATCCCCTTGCTTCCACCCCCTTCTCCCTTTCCTTCCCCTCCTCCCTTTCTCCCAGTGCTTCCTTCCCCCCATTCCTGGAGCATCCTTTAGTGTGCATGTCAAACTTCCCTCTGGGTCTTCCTCTCCGATGAGGTGTAAGGACTCAGTGGCATTGCCTAGAGCTCTTTTTTGTGCTCCCCTTTAGTATAGGAACACCATTGTGGCTGTTAATCCCTTGCCTCTAAGAATCCTAGTGCCTGTGATCCATGCTAGACTTCAGGGGTTCAATGATATGTTGGTAATTTCGCAGATCATACAAAGTCCTATTATGATTACCTGGGCCCTAACTTGTGTGGAGTATCTTGCATATCATTGCTCCTCCCCATCTTTAGGCTTTTACAGTTTAACCGCCCTCTCTTCCCAAATTTCCCTGAGCTTTAGGATGGGGAGAGATTAGGCTGGCCTGGTTCCAGGTGGTTGAAGTAGAGTCTCTGATGTTCTGAATTATGGTTCGTTGATTTTTTTTTCTTTTTTATTCTTTGGATATTCTTATAATTACAAAATTACAATCAGAAATTAGTTTTAAATTGAAACTTGCCTATTTATGATGACTTTGCGTGGAGATGAAGATGATAGAATCATGTTTCATTTTTAGTATATAAATAGTATTACAAAATCTGTGTATGTGTGTGTGTGGAGAGAGAGAGAGACAGACAGAGAGACAGAGAGAGAGAGAGATATCATCTCTACCAAGTCTTTCTTTTTCATGTTTCTTGGCAATCCTTTGTCATTACAGTCACCTAAATTCTTTTGCACTTTTCATACTATATTTTTTTTCTGAAGTTTAATGAGGTCATTTATTAATCTTAGCACTTACAGTTGCTACTTTTGCAAACAGAGAATGTTGGGCTATCCTGCGTTATTTAATACATAATAATTACTATGAATATTCTGCTTCAGTACACAGATACATCAAATTTTTCAAGTGTGAGTTCTACCCAAGCAAGCCTTGTATCACTTTTTTTTAACATTTTTTATTATCATTTCCGCTCATACAAACTTAATAGGTACACCGGTTTCCTCCCTCCCTCCTCCTACCCCTGAACCCCCTGCTCCCCCTGCCCTCACCTCTCCCGACCCATCCCCCAGTGCCTCCCGCCCCAATTCCCAGAGAGCCCTTTAATATGCATCCCTGACTCTCCTCTGAGCCCTCCTCTCCGATGACTTACAAAAACCCAGTGGCATTTCCCTGAACCCTTTCCTGTGTTCCCCTTAAGCATAGGAACACTACTGTGGCTGCCAATCCCTTGCCTCCAAGGATCTTGGTGCCTTTAGCAGATGCTAGACTTTGTGATATCAATAGTGTGTTGGACATTGCGCAGGGGATGCAAAGTCCAATTATGATTGCTTCGGCCCTAACTTGTGTGGAGTATCTTGCAAATCATTGCTCCTCCCATCCTTTTGCTCTTACACTCTTACTGCCCCCTCTTCCGCAAATTTCCCTGAGCTTCAAGATGGGGAGAGACTAAGCTGGCCTAGTTCTAGGTGGTTGATATAGAGTCTCTGAAGTTCTGGATAGTGGTTTGTTGATTTTTTTTCCAGTTTTGCTGCTCCTGCAATGCCCTTCACTCCATCCTGGTGGGCATTGTATGTTACCCCCTGGCCAGAGACAAAAAGCTGTTAAACTGGAGTCTTATTATAAGAGCACATTATATCACAGATGTAATAAAAGTTGGAAACCTCAGTGAGGGAGCGGTCAGTCACCCATTTGCAAAATGGTTACTTTTTATCTGCCAGACTATATGCCCTGCCCTTCTGGTGAGATCATACCCCGTTAGTTGTAAATGATCAGGAATGAACGTCTGTGAACTTAACCAGGTTATGTATTCACTGTATGTGTGTGTGTGTGTGTGTGTGTGTGTGTGTGTGTGTGTGTGTGTGTGTGTGTATCAGAGGGCACATGTTTCCCTGTGGATGACCAAGTGTGACTTCATTTGTATTTGTATGCTTTGGGTGGCATCCATATATGAATGTTCACAGGTATGTGGGCAAATGTGTGTGAGTTGATTTATATACACCTGTGTGTGCAGGCACATAGAGGCCACAGGGTGATATTGGGAGTCATCCTCTATCACTCTTTCACCTTAAACTCCTAGGATAAAATTTCAAATCAAACCAAGATGCTTTTTACCTGACCAACTAGCTTGCTCTGGAGAGTTTTGATTTCCACTTTCAGAGGTTGGAAATTTATGAAATACTATGACACAACCATTTGGCACATTACTTGATATCTTGGGAGCCACACACTTGAAATTTCGGCTTGAATGGCAACCACTTTAACCACTGAGTCATCTACCTATCTAGTTTTTTTTTAATGTGGCTTAAATGCCCTGATTCCCATTTGTTTTTCTGATTTCTTCTCATATTATTTCCTCTCTTACTGTGCTTCAAACACCATAGAGGAATCATTTAGGTTTTAACACCTTAAATCTGCAGCACAGACTTTTTGATATCTAAGGTAGCTCTATTTTGTCCCATGAAGGACAAAGAGTACAGAGGGGAAATATGTACAAATTGTACAAATATGGAACTTGGTGATGATAGTTGAAATGTGTCAAATTGTACAAATATGGAACTTGACTATGATAGGTCAAATGTGTCAGAGGTTGCAGGTAAAAGAATGGACATAGTTTTAGCTGTATGTAAATTAGGCTGGACAACTATGTGCTGTGGTGGACTATCCTCAGTCTTGTAGGTTAAGACCCTTAGACCAAGTATTTTTGGCTGAAGCACGTCACAATTTTCTCATTATTCTTTGTGTACCCAACAGGTGCCAACAGCACCTCTGGATTGTGACAATAAGGAATGTGTGCAGACATTCAATAATATCTCTGAGAAGCAAAACTACCAACAGCAGAAGTACAACAAAATAAAACTTTATTTTCAAACCCAATTGCACATTGATCTGTTAGCAGGAAACACTCAGTTGACACTTGTTATTTAAATTTACTCCAATTTATGTTCATGTTTACATAAGAATATTTAGCTGACTTTGCAAATATAGTAGATTATTCTGTATTCAATTGAAACATCATCATACAGTCTTTGCTTATAACAAGATGAGGCATTAAACTTAACAAGGAATGAATGAATGTATGATAACACCAACAAAAATTTCAGGAGCACTACAAGTTCAAGACATAATTTTAGGAGCTACAGGATAGGTAATGCATGTGAAAGGAATGAAAGCATAGCAAACTATAGTTTCAAAGCGATCAGCAGTAAGCATGGCAAAGTGAAAATATAGGACCATAAATCAGAGGACACTCAACAATGTAAAGATAAAAAATGTACATAATAATAAACAAGATAGATAATAGATAATATTAAATAACATAATATATAAAGATAATAATGAAGAAAACGTGTGGAAGTAGAAGAGTAGCTGAAAATTCAAAAGAAATAGATGGATGGAAATAAAAAAGACAAGTATGGAAGTGTATAGTAAACCACGTTAACAAAGGAATTTGTTCTCAAGCAAAGGATGCTGCAAGGCAGAGAAAGTGGGTGCACATTTTAAATGAGTTCCTAGCACTGCTTTCTTTTCAAACTTTTTAGAGTCTATTGACTATGAAAAAAGCAAAATTGCCTTTAGGCTAGAAAGGCCTATTAGCAACGCCATCTAAGAAGAGTGTTCAGCTGAGTAGGAGAGTGTTCAGCTGAGTAGACGAGTTCAAGAAGCCCTGGGAATCTGGGTCTGAAGAGAACGCATTTATCATGGTTAAGACCCTAAGGCCAAGTACTCTCTGCTGAAGTCCTTCTCAAAGAAGAAGCCAGGGTCACCTTACAGTGGAGTCATCGCAAGCCTGTGGCCTAGGTGAGCTATGAACTTGCAGATTCTGTTCTATTATTTCATCCACCTACATCAGTCAGTTCGATGTAATGCTGTCTCTTCAGTTACCGGAAAGTCATAAAAGAATCTTCCTCAAAAAAAAAAAAAAAAGTTACACAGACACTTGTGTATATATACTTTCATTTATGGAATCCAAGGACTCAAAATTAGAATGGTTATTAATGAACAGGCCCATAGGATATCCACATTTTAAAATATATATTTGACTTAGTCTACTATTAATAACTTGTTAGGTCTATATAACCTGCCTTATGTGTTTTGTTTCTCAGACTACTCCTGGACTTTACAATCTAAGACATGAGAAATAAAAATAATGTAATAGTGTAAAAGTAATGTAAAATGATGTCTCCATGACCTTTAAATTCAAGTTATTTACTTTAAGAGATGAAGCTAGTAGGATGATAACTCTAATTTTTAAGTAGTATTTCAATTCATCTCTACATTTATAAATTATGAGAGACTGTAATTTATAAATTCTGACAGAGATCAAAAGTCCAAATATTTGCACTAGACAATGGATAGCCCAAGTTCCTTAGATTTATCTCCATTGGCTAGAACTAAAGGAACATAAGAAAGAAGACTTTATGCTACTCTACAACCAAGTGTTCAGTCAAATATGACAAGGAAGTCAAGCCACCAGAGTTTAAAGTACCCACAGTGAGAAAGCAAAGATGAAAAAATGAATGCGGTTCTTTAGTTCTTTCTCTTCATTTATTGGTGCTACCACAATAAAAGTAATGAATATAATTCCCCACAATGAAAGAGAGAAACCAATTTCCCAGATAATTCTAGATTATATCACGATCTGCCACAACTCGCTTTAAGTCCCAATCTAGGCAAAACATCGACTGAGGAACGAATTTTCCTTATTCTACTACAACCATGATTAAAAACTACTTATTGTCTCAGTCTATGCTCTTGGGAGTGAATGCTTTAAAAATGTGCATACACTACTTTATTTTCTATTGTTTAATAAGAGAATCTCTGCAGTATTCATTCCTTTTCTTTTGAGATATTTTATTTTCTACGTTTTTCACACCAAATCAATCTTGCTTATCATGATTCACATATATTTATGTTTGGAGATGTAAATGGATCATTAAAGAATGTCTCACTTAAGCACTTAGCAATGCTGTAAGTGTATGTTGTTGGAGAATTGAGGGGTGCTATTGTTGCTAATACAAACAGTGGTTCAAATGTATGTGTTTAATTGTATATAGAGAGAATCAAGGCCTATCAATTTATAGAAAGATTTTTTTGAAAATAGAATGTTATTTGCATTCGCCTAAGAAAATAGTAGACTGATTTGAAAATATAGTTAACAAAGGAAAGAGTCAAATGAATAGAAAGAGGCAATTGTATTTTCAGAAGATGAAAAAAGAAACTTAATACATATTTTAAGTTATGCAGAAAGATTCTAATTAAATGTCCCAAAGAACATGGATTTATGTGATACATAGTAAATACCTTCATGTGGAAAATAAATGAATCATTAAGAGAACACTGAATAAGATTGTCTTCAGGTTAGACTGAGAGACTCACTAGACCTCGGGGTTAATTCTAGAGTGTACTTGGATGACAAAAATACAACAGAGGACATTAAGGAGAAAAACAAAAGGAAAACTACCTGCTCAGTAGTACAAAACATAAACCAAGTTGATAAGTCAGCTATGTTTATGTATTTCTTACATGAAGTAGAACTTTATTATTACTGTGACAATGAAGTAATAACAAATTGTAACGAAGTGACTTAAACCATAGAAAAGTGCAGTTTCACAAATTGGAGGGTAGAGGTCAAAATCAAGATAATAGAAACTGAGAATTCTGTGGACAGGGAGTAAAAGTTTGCCCCAGGCCTTCCCAAGACTTGCTATCCCTCGGTAACTACATGCTATCCTCCTTCATATGTGCCTATGTGCATATATACCTCTTCTTAAAGGAAATTTATGCATTGGATTAGGAACCTGACCTAATCCAGTAGAACTTAATGATACTGCAGTTATATCAAGCATTAGCAAATTGCTAGTGTTTTCACAGTTCTCTTGGAGTCTATTACTATAGCAATGTTATTGTTTTAGTACAGCGCAACCAAAAATGGTGCGCAAATCTGTGATTTTCCTGGAAAAAAGTACTCTTGAGAAGTAGATGGCAATCTTCATTTTGATAGCTGCAGCTGACCATATGCACAATGTCCTTGGTTGTCCTATTTGTGATGCAAACTGAAATAGCAAAAGATAATTGGTGCAAGAGGAACTAGCAAAGAAGAGGCCAGGAGTGGTCAGCTCAGAGCTCCTCCTTGCTTTGCTCCACAGGTTTCTGCATTGCTGCCTTGCACTTTCCTGTCATTGATTTCTGTCCTTGGTTTCCTTGAGCTGCCACAACATATCCCCACAAACAAATCTATGCTACTGCTTGCTGTGTCTGCTGTTCTTTTCTAATTTGAGTTAGTTTTGGTCGCATGCAACTAAATGCAGACTGTTCTATACAGAAACTATTATATGGAAAAGAGTATTGTCAGGGATAGACACTGAGATATGGAGGGGATAAATTGAGAAAAATTATGGAGTAGTGAAGCTTCCTACATCAGTCTGGAAGATGAAATGCCTTAGTGTTTTTCCATTTGGTCAGAGCCTATAGTGAATCTCCCTGACGGCTCATTTATCACTGTAACACCCAGAATAGAGTTTTGAATTTTTGTTGCAACGACATTATACACAAAGAATGAGGTTTTTCAGTTCACTGAGTATTTCCATACATTGTAGATAATTTTGAATTTGTTCAGTTAGTCTAATCTTAGCTGCACATGTCTTTCAAAATTCTCTTTTAGACTGAATAGCTTCTTTTTGTGGCCTTCAATGAAGTTATGTCCCTTGTTTCAAACATTCTGGTTATAGCTACTTTCAGCTGATGAAGAAGGTCCAGAAGCTAACCTAATGAAACGTTTATACCTCACAGGTAGAAAGAAAAAAACATAAGCACTACAGTAGAGTTGATGGTTTGGGCATTTCCTCTTTTGGAAAATAAAATATGTTTTCTAACATAATTAACTTTTATTGATCCTTCAGTCCCTATGGTTCCTGAGTTGCACAACTTTAAGTTCATTTTCAGACCACTACAAAGAAGTGTTCTCAGGTCCACTAAAGATACAATTAATGTTATATTTATGAAACAATTACATATATTATTTTAGAGTAGTTATCTTACAGCATTTCTCTCCTGAAAATTACTAAAGTATTTCACATAACTTCAAGATTTACAATGATGAATTAAAATTGTTAAGTTGACATTGATGTAGTCTTCCAAATACAGAACAAATTATTCTAATAGCTAATAGCTGATCGTGAACTTCCTAAGTAGATGGCTACTTTTAAAGATGCCCTTTTAAATTTCATTTTTGTTTATTTATTCAGTGTGTGTGTGTGTATGTGTGTGTGTGTGTGCACGCGCACATGCATGTGTGTGTGTGTATTTGTGTGTATCAGAAAGCACTGTGTTTGCCTGTAGAGGACCAAAGATGATTTTGGGAATTATCCTGGTTTAATTGTGTAGCAGTTCACCTACACAGTTGCTGATAAAATCACCATCGAATTATCTAAAGGAACAAGGTATTTATTCTCTTGTGATAGAAGGGTTAAACTTCCTCATCCAGCTTTGCAGGTGAGTTCACACCAACACCAGGGCCAAGGGAACTGGCTACACTATCTTCCAATAGCAACTGAGAGAAGAAATCCTCACTTGCCAGACCGGTATGCCTGGCCAAGTGTACACAAGGATGCCTCTTTCTCAAACAGTTACTTCCATTTTATTCACCTGTATGGGGACTAATCCCACCCACCATTGGCTAGGCCTTCCCCAACAGCTAGACAATCTCTTGCAATTTTGCTATGGGCTTAACTCAACTACTCATTCTCTACAAATGTGCCCAGAGCTCGAACCCTCAGCCATCAAGTTGATACTTGTACCTAACTATAACAGCATCTATCTCCTATTTGTTCCTCCCTGGGATTTCCCAGACTCTGCCTTCCAAAGCTGAAAGTGCCTGATGATTTTATGTGGGATCTAGGATCCAAACTTAGGGCCCTCTATTTTTAATTTTTTTATTATTATTATTATTATTATTTATTCAACTGTGTGCATATGGGTGTGTACGTGCGCGTGCACGTGTCTGTGTGTGTGTGTGTGTGTGTGTGTGTGTGTGTGTAGAACCACGGACGAATTCGCGAACTACCATGGACGCCTCCACCTCCTTCTGCCCCAGGATTCACAGGCTCCGCCCTACCAGGACCAGAAGCGCAGGCCGCCCCCGCTTCCGCCTGGCGTCTATACGTGGGATCTGGGATCCGAACTCAGGACCTTCCACCTGCAAGGCGGAGGCTTAACCCCTGAGCCACCTCTCCAGCCCCAAGGCCCTCTATTTTTAGATCAACTAATTTTTCATGAAAATCTGAAAAATTTATACAGACCTTGAAAATTGGGGTCCTTGATATGTCAAGAGAAACTGGGAAGGAGTCTCATGAATAGGACTCTAATGCCTTTGAGATTTATTGGCACTTTAATAACTTCTATTAGAGCTGCCACTGTTATTACTACTACTGTAACTACTTACGTGACTGTTTGAACTGTCCCAAGTGCTCATTGGGCCAAATGCTGCTCACAAAACTGTCTGAATTTCTTGACCAATCTAAAATTACAAAAAAAAATTGATCTTACTGGGTAGCTGAGAAGCTTCTGTCTTTTGGTTAGCAGCAACAATTTGTCCTTTGGAAAAGCTCTTATGATTGATGCTACAAAACAATACTTATTACTCTAATTATCTTCAGTAATATTTATGCTGTATCTTCAACAGTTCATCCAGAGATTTACAGCCTATATTTCCACTAAGTCAAATCATTCCCTTCTTCAGAAATAAATTACAGTCACAAATGAGTCAATTAAAACTATAAATACAAAAGTAAGTCTTGGATAAGCTGAGTAACTTGGTTCATCAGCTCAATCTTGTTATTTGTGTTTTTCAGATTTAATCTTTGCACAGGGGACTATGAATGACATTGTTATTGTCTTTCTCAAGTGTTTTCTCACAATTCTGAAACTTCTTTTAAGAATGCTCCAGTTTACTCATCTCCCTAGATTTATGAAGGCTACCATACCTGTGGCCCATTTTTCTGTGCCACTCTATCTCTCTCTTTTTTTGTAAACAAAACAAATGAGATTTTTGAAAGTAGTTCATTGGCTTTAGATGTTTGCCTAAGTGACCCAGAGTCTATTAGGCAAGAATACCTATACTTCAAATGTTGCAGCTGAGATTACTTGCTGATTACAGGAGTTTTGGGAGAAACTTGGCTGGGAAATACAAAGTCCTGATGATGTTTGCACTGTCCTATTGAACAGTGTTATGTCCAAGGCAACAGTAGTTAGAACAATAACACTCTTTTATAAAACTACCTAGTTAGACAAGCATCCTTGCTGTGGAAATTAATTTGAAATCCCACATTTTTGTAACCTGTAACAATGTAACTGTTACATATGTAACAGTGTAACAGTGTAACGGGGGGGCACTTTGCCTTTGCATCAAATAAATAATTACCCCAAACCTGAGGGATATCAGGTGTCTTCTGAAACTGATCCTTGGGTCTCTCAATCCACCTAAATATATGCATTTGAGTAATCCTTAAGAAATCATGTCTCAAAATTTAAATTATATACCAAGATGTAATGACCAAATATTAAGAGCTAAGAATATGAGATAAAATCTAATTTTAATACACACTTCAAAATTTACTTTATGTTACTTTACTTCTAGTACTTTGCTTCTATCTTTCCAGTATGACAGATCAAAAGATGATGTGTTTCAACATATTCACACTACTAAAAAACAAATCCAGAGACTAGTTGGAAATGTGTATCCCCTAGCAGGGGATGTTGGGAAGCCAGCATGGCTACATTCTGGTGAGGTCTGTGCTCCATGTTGCAGACAACTGTGTGTGTGTGTGTGTGTGCGTGTGTGTGTGTGTGTCTGTCTGTGTGTGTGTATGTGTGTGTGTGTGTGTGTGTAAGAATATATATATTCTTACTTGATACTTGGGGGAATAGAAAGCTGTATAAGGTCTCTTTTTGAAAGTATTTTATTTCATGCCTCACCAAAGATTCCACCAGATAATGCCACAACACAGGGGGCTATTATTTCCATATAGGACTCATAAGCATTCATCTTATATCACCTGATATCATAGTTGAACTTGTTTATCAATTTTAACTGTGCCTCATAACTCATCAAATTTTCACAAAAAGAAAAAAATAACTCTTCATAACATATCTGGAATTTTCTGCCTCTCACCCGCCTGTCTATCACCCTGATCCAAACCCTGCCAACTCCTATCTGGATTGTTTCCAGTGTAAATCCAAAGAAGGTCCCCAATTTAGGTTTTCGGCCTTATCCTTACCACAGTTAAAAAATGTATTAATACTTGAGTCGACCAAATAAAATTGTACTCTAATCCATGTAAAAAGTTTTCAGTATATATAGATTGAAAGATACATTACTGTGACTTACATGGCCTTAAAAATTGAAACTTCATTGTACTTTCTATTTCTATATCTCTTCTCTCAGTTTTCTCTATCTACTAAAAATTCCACATATACCCAGAACTTCTTTGTCTCAGAGACTTTGCCTTAATGTTTTCTCTTCTTGAAAGTCTATTGCCTTATATCATGGTTTGAAATGTGACTTGTGCCTCACAGACTCCAGAGGTTTTTTTTTTTTTAATTTTTATTATTTATTCAATTGTGCGTGTATGTGTGTGTATGTGTGTGTGTAGAACCACGGACAAATTCAGGAACCACCATGAGCCTCCTCTACTTCCTCCTTGTTTACTCTGCCCAGGATTCACAGGCTCCGCCTTACCAGGACCAGAAACGCAGGCCACCCCAGCTTCCACTCGGCATCTATATGTGGAGTCTAGGATCTGAACTCCGGACCTTCTGCTTGCAAGGCAGAGGTGTAATCTCTGAGCCACCTCTCCAGCCCCCAGACTCCAGAGTTTAATCTTTAATTGTTAGGGAAGGTCATGGCACTAGCCTTGTGGTAGACTACCCCACCTTACTTCTGTGAGAGGTCTGCTTTTGCAGTTCATTGTTTTTCAGCTTGCAGCCTCCTTGATGGAGTTAACTTAAGCTACCTCCAGCTTCTGCCACCATCCATGCTTTTTCCACCATAATGGACACTTTCTACCTTTTAGACCTTAATCTGAATAAATCTCCCTTTTATCCCTTTAAGTTGTTTGAGCCTCAATGAGTCTTTCACATTAGCAAAAAGAGTATGCTACAATTTAATACCAACCTTACTACACCAGCAAGTCTTCTAGTTTATACTACCTTTCCATTTATCATCAATAAAATACAACTTTGTGCTAAATTTCATCTATCTCTGTTATTCAAGAAACCATAAACTCTTTTTTTTGTGGTCTTGGTCAGTTTCTTATATAAATCTTTTTATTGCATTTTTCCCTAGTTTACAAACTCAGTAGGTACCCCCTTTCTTTTCCCTCTCCCCTTTCTTCCCTCCTGTTGTCCCCCATTGCACTCTCTCCCCTTTCCACTGTCCCCTTCCTTCTTCTCTCACGCCTTTTCCTTCCCTCTCTTCTCTTGGTGCTTCCTGCTTTCTCCTTCCCATCCTTCAGAGCACCTAAGAAACCTTAAACTCTTTAGTAACGTAAACATAGTTATAGTAATTAGAATATACTACAAAAACAGGCAAATTGCCACAAAAATTATTAATCATGCAAACAAAGCAATAAATGTCACTTTCTTTTTTATCTGATTTTGTTGTCTTTTGGTTTCTGAATAAGTACTAAAGGTTTAGCTATCACCTTTGGATTCAGCAGGAAAGAGAGAAGGGTATGAGCTGCATGACATTTTTTTCTGAACAAAACAGCTACCATTTTTGATTGAGCAATTGTAATTATTTATAAGAAACCATGATTTTTGAACTTTTAATGTTTCCTAGAGACAGAAGGAATGTAGAGGGGTGACTGGACCATTACCTGGTGTTGTGGCTGTTTTCTAGAGCATCTTACAGACATTTGCATGCACTGTCCTCCAAAATGCACAGTGCCCTTAAGGCATTGATTCCTCAGGACTGAATAGAGTATAAAGGCTAAGAAAGGTTACTTGGAAGTGGTATTTCATTTCCACAGCCATGGGAAAACCATCATTCATGAATGGATGAGACTTTCCAGGATAAGACTGCTTTGATGTAACCCATGCTACTGAAGTTTAATTTCACCCATACTCCAGTAGACACCAATAAACTCATATGAATGTCATGTTATACTTTGGCGTAAATCGTTAATTCTTATCTAGGGTGAATACATATTTGTGTGGCATTTCTTCAGGAAAGACTGCAAAAATAGCAAGAGATAAGAAAGAAATTTGGAGATAACCTATAGCTAACTACATCACTTTAACGAATTTCTTCCATCTTCACACAATGAAACTTACTGCTTACAAATTCCATTATAATCAGGCTGGCTACATTTATCTCTACAAAACTGATTTGTATATCATTTTGGTGGTAATCTTGCTTAGCTGTGATGTTAGAGTTAAGCCAACTTCCTTTTACTCTTAAATGAAATGCCTTGAATGACTTTTTTCATGAGACTACTCTCATTAAATGCTGAAATTTAACAAATAAATCTTTTTTTCTTTTTTTTTTTTTTTAATCAGGGGAGAGCGCGAACGCAGTCCCCCACTACCACAAATTATGCAGTCGAGTTTCCCACATTTGGGGAAATCGCAGGGGTCAGCATACCCGGAGTGCAATGGATAAGCCTCGCCCTGGGAAAACCACCTTCGTGATCATGGTATCTCCCCTGCCAGGTAAGTATAACAAATAAATCTTTTAAGTAAAGCAAACCTTATCATAACTAGATTGATCTTCCATCTGCAAAAACTGGACATTGAAGAAAAAGATTGTTTATAGAAATAAAACTACATTTTGATTATTTCATATTAATGACTGTCTATCTAATGCATTCTCACTCATATAATGTTATTTTTAATGAATAGATTACCATTTTCAATATTTGCCAAAACTGGATGCAGTAAACAGTATTCTAAATATCATATATATCAGTTACAAAGGCCTCACAAAATAAGAGTATTTCCTCTAAGTCTGATTTATTATTGACCACCAGGGAGAATATATTTCTCAGATGATGTACTGAATATTTCAGCCTCATATTTATGACATGGAATTAGGCAAAATTCTTGGTGATAGTTAGGTCAATTGAATGATAAAGCAAACAACGTCCCCAAGGGCAAAGGGGAACCTTTGTTCATTTGTGATTCCCACTTATGGTCTCTCCTGTGTCTTGGCTACACAGGATTTTTGTGCTACTGGTTGAGTCAATGGGGGATGGATGATTGATGTTTAGACTTCAATGGTACATCTTGCAAGACTCATGCTGGAGTGAGATTTTTCTGTAATACAGTTGCTTTCAAAAGACATGTGGTTCTGGAAGTAACCTTAATAAACTCTATGGTTTACCAGACCGGACTTGGAGAAAATCTTTTCTTGTTTTGTTGTTGACTAAAAATTTTTTCATATCTCTCCAGAGAAAATAATTAATGAGGCAGTCAGTAGAGCCTTGAAATGCCTCTCTCTTCTAAGTGCCATGAAGATTTTATGTGTACCACTATTGAAAAGGAGTTGGAAAACACTGCTGCAAATATTTTCTTTGGATTTACAACTTTGTATGATCTGGGTAGCTAATTCCTCTAAAGTAGTTTAGCTGCTAGTAAGTGATTAAATGAAACCCGATATAGCAATTCAACCAAAATTGAAATATTGAATAACTCTCTATAAAACTTAACACATAAAGATGGAATAGATGAAATGCAGTTGTCTTAATTTCTATACACACAGATTATTATCAGAAAATACTGAGTAATTGTTACTTAAGCAATTGGGTGACTATTTAACAGGCCTGAAAGGAGATATCAATATGGTCACTGGGAAGTTTTGCCATTAAGAAATCCAGAAATGCAAATACTATTGATGGGAACAATGGTGTTATCTTATGTCTCACTAATTTTGGAGCATGTAGATATTTGGATACATATCATTCTCCTGCCCACTGCACAAGCACAGGGACCTGCATTTCTGTCACTAGCACCCTCTTAGAAGCCAAGTGTGGCACTGAGCACCTGAGTGATCAATCAGAAATATACATATCCCTGGATCTCACTGGACATCAACTCTCGTTGAAAGAGCAAGCCCAAGACTTAGAGAGAATCTGTCTCAAAAAAAAAAAAATAATTTGAAGGATGTTACAGAAAAACACCTAACTTAAAAACTTGATCTTAACAATAATGCAATGGGGATTGTAACCCTTCAAAATTTACATGCAATTGTCCTGCGCAACGTCCAGCGCACTGTTGCCCTCATAAAGTCTAGCATCTGTTAAGGGCACCGAGACCCCTGGAGGCAAGGGATTGACAGCCATAGTAGTGATCTTATGCTTAAGGGGAACAAGAGAAAGGGCTTATGGAAATGCCACTGGGTCCTTATATGTCATCGGAGAGGAGGACCCAATGGAGAGTTAGGCGTATACAATAAAGGACTCTCTGGGAATTGGGGGGGAGGCACTGGGGGAAGGGGAGGGGGAGGAGAGGGGAGGGAGGGAACTGGTAAAAAATTTTAAAATGTATAATTAAATTTAAAAAAAAATAAATAAAGTGATCCATCACTAACAGTATGAGATCACAGATGAGAAAAAAAAATTTACATGCAATCAACACACACACACACACACACACACACACACACACACACACACACTGAAAAAATAAATTCATGTAATTGTTTCCGAAGATTTTGTGTGGTCTTGAATGTTTATTCTCCCCCTATCCTTGCATTGCCAGCATTACGAGTGTGTTGAATATTGTTAGATTATGTTATCATTAATGAAACCTGAAGGTAGAAAGCCACAGAATAGTAAAGCAAACTTTTTTTGGATATGATTTTTCCTTGATGTGTACACCCAGAAGGTCAAGAAAAGCAAATATTTCCATTTTTCTTGTGTGTATCTGGATGGGAGATGAAATCTTCTGAACTCCCTCTCTTTATCTCACCAAATTTGAGAAATAACTAGAATTTAAGTTTGCTTCCCTCCACATCTAAACATGAAATTTGTGAGTTTAATTAGTTCAAATATCATCAACCTTTCTTTTCTTAATCCTTAATCTTTTCTTAATCCAAAGTTCTCACATTTGGTCTCATAATAAATTATGCAATACATAAACTTCTTTGGACTTTATTGGTGATTTCTGAATTTCCCAGACAAGACTAATTTATCTATAAATTATCGCTGCCTCAAAGTTAATCCTTTTCTTACTCTTCTCTCCCAACAGTGCTTTTTTAGTTCGAGGCCCAGTCGTTAGAGCAAAAGTGCTGCCTCATTAAGAAAGACATCCAGCCACATCTAAGCTGGCTGAGGTAGATGAATTTCAATATGAGTCTGAACGACATATAGCAAGACTCTATCTCAGACAGATAGATAGGTAGATAGATATATTCTGTGTGTGTGTGTGTGTGTGTGTGTGTGTGTGTGTATGTGTGTGTGTATCTCATAAACATTATGAGATTATACATTGTTCCTTAGGCCAAGGTTATTTTCAAAATTTTTTTATATTAATACATTTTTATTATTATTTCAGCTCATACAAACTTAACAGGTACACCAGTTCCCTCCCTCCCTCTTCCTCCCCCCGTACACCCTGCTCCTCTTCCCCACCCCCCTCCCTTCCCATCCCCCAGTGCCTCCCGCCCCCCAATTCCCAGAGAGTCCTTTCTTTTGCATGCCTGATTTTCCTCTGGGCCCTCCTCTCCGATGACGTACAAGGACCCAGTGGCCTTTTCCTGAACCCTTTCCCGTGTTCCCCTTAAGTATAGGAACACTGCTGTGGCTGCCAATCCCTTGCCTCCAAAGATCTTGGTGCCTTTAGCAGATGCTAGACTTTGTGGGGTCAATAGTGTGTTGGACAATGCACAGGGCATGTAAAGTCCAATTATGATTGCTTCAGCCACGGCCAGAGACAAAAAGCTGTTAAACTAGAGTCTTGTGATAAAAGCACATTCAAAGGTAGATGTAATAAAAGTGGGAAACTACAGTGAGGGAGGGGTCTATCACCAATTTGCACAACGGTTACTTTTTATCTGCCACACTATATGCCCTCCTCTTCTGGTGAGATCATACCCTCTCAAGTAGTAAATGATCAGGAACAAAAGTCTGTGAACTTAATCAGATGTCTCATTACTTATTTGAGTCCTTGATGGAGGCCTATTTTCTCTGCTGTAACATGGTCCCTTCTCTCCTTGTTTCTGGTGTGGCCCTCCTACTCCATTCCTCCTGTTCATAATCCTTGCAATTACTGTCTCTAGGTGGGCTGGGGGGTTTGGTACTAGGAGCCACCTATTAGGGAGTACATATGGCGCTTAATTTTCTGGGTCTGGGATACTTCACTTAATATAACTGTTTCTAATAACATACATTTCCCGGCAAATTCCAGTAATTCATCATTTTTGATGGCTGAGTAGTACTCCATTATATAGATGTACCACAGTTTCCTTATCCACTCGTCAACTGTTGGACATTTGGATTGATTCCATGACTTTGCTATTGTAAACAGTGCTGCTATGAACATGGTGGTGCTTGTGCTATCGAGGCGAACCTCTGCTGTATGGGGGGTTATTCCCAAAAGTGGGATAGCAGGGTCATATGGCATTTCAACCTTTAATTTCTTTAAGAATCTCCAGAAGGCTCGCCAGAGTGGCTGTATGAGCCTGCATTCCCACCAGCAATGTAGGAGAGTTCCCCTCTCTCCACATCCTCTCCAGCATTTGTCGTTGTTTGTATTGTGGATTTTTGCCATGCTGACCGGAGTGAGATGATATCTCAGGGAAGTTTTGATTTGCATTTCCCTGATGGCTAAGGAAGTGGAGCATTTTTTCAGATATCTGTTAGACATTTTAATTTCATCCCTGTTAAAGTTTCTTTTAAGTTCCAGGGCCCATTTTTTAATTGGGCCATTGGTTTCCTTGGTGTTTAGTTTTCTAAGTTCTTTGTGCACTCTGGACAGTAGAGCTCTATCAGATGTGTGATAGTGAAGATTTTCTCCCATTCTGTGGGTTGCCTTTGAGCACCCGTTACAATCTCTTTATCTCAACAAAAGCTCTTTAATTTCACAAGATCCCAACTGTTGAGAGTTGGTAGCAGTGACTGTGCCATTGGATGTCTGTTTAGGAAATGTTGGCCTAGCCCAATCAGCTCGAGGGAGTTCCCTATCCTTTCAACTATGGTTTTTATAGTCTCTGGCCTGATATCAAGGTCCTTGATCCATTTGGAATTAATTCTTGTACATGGTGACAAGTATGGGTCCAGCTTTAATCTTCTGCATGTGGAGATCCAGTTTTGCCAGCACCATTTGTTGAAGATGCTGTTCTTTTTCCATTGGATTCTTTGGGCCCCTTTGTCAAAGACCAAATGGCTGTAACTTTGTGGGCTTATATCTGGGTCTTCAATCCTTATCCATTAATCTGTGTGTCTATTTTGGAGCCAGTACCAGGCTGTCTTTATAACTATGGATTTGTAGTATAGACTAAGGTTTGGTATGGCAATACCTCTAGCTGTGTTTTTGTTACTCAGGATTGTTTTTGCTATCCTGGGTCTTTTGTGCCTCCATATGAACTTTGAGATTGTTTGGTAATCTTCTTTGAAGAATTGCTTTGGGATTTTGATTGGTATAGCATTGAATCTGTATATTGCCTTTGGTAGGATGGTCATTTTTACGATGTTGATTCTGCCAATCCAGGAACAAGGGAGGTCTTTCCACCTTCTGGTGTCTTCTGCTATTTCTTTCTTTAGGGTTTTAAAGTTTTCATTGTAAAGGTCTTTTACCTCCTTAGTTAGGTTTATACCAAGGTATTTCATTTTTTTAGGGGCTATAGTAAATGGGATTGTTTCTCTCAAGGCTTTTTCACTTCTTTCATTTTGGGCATATAGGAAGGCCTCTGATTTTTGCACATTTATTTTGTATCCTGCCACCCTGCTGAACTTCTCAATTAGTACCAGAAGCTTCCTGGTGGAGTTTTTGGGATCCCTCAGGTATAAGATCATGTCATCTGCAAATAGGGATAGCTTGACTTCTTCCTTGCCGATTTGAATCCCTCTTATGTCCCTTTCTTGTCTTATGGCTTCAGCTAAGACTTCAAGTACAATATTGAATAGAAGTGGTGAGAGTGGACAGCCTTGTCTAGTTCCTGATTGAAGTGGGAATGCTTCCAATTGTTCCCCATTGGGTATAATCCTTGCTGTGGGCTTGTTGTATACAGCTTTTTTTATATTGATAAAGGTTCCTTCCATTCCTACTGTCTCCAGCGTTTTGATCATAAAAGGCTGTTGGATCTTGTCAAAAGCTTTTTCTGCATCTATCAAGAGTATCATGTGGTCTTGGACTTTGGATCGGTTTACATGATGAATTACATTTATTGATTTGCGTATGTTGAACCAACCTTGTGTGCCAGGGATGAAGCCTACTTGGTCCCCGTGAATGATCTTTTTAATATGTTTTTGAATCCGATTTGCTAAGACTTTGTTGAGAATCTTTGCGTCTGTGTTCATCAGAGAGATCAGCCTATAGTTTTCTTTTTTAAGTAAATCTTTATTAGGTTTTGGGATTAAGACAATATTAGCTTCATAAAAGGAATTTGGTAGTGTTCCTTCCTTTGCTATTTGATGGAACAATTTAAGGAGTATTGGTGTTATTAACTCCTTAAATGTCTGGTAGAACTCTGTACTGAATCCATCTGGTCCAGAACATTTTTTGGTGGGAAGTTTTGAGATTATTTTTTCAATTTCCTTATATGTTATAGGACTATTTAAATAATTCACAACTTCCTGATGTTTACTTAGAAATTCATCCATCTCTTTTGTGTTGTCAAACTTCACAGAGTATAAGTTTTTGAAATATGATGTAATAATTCTCTGGATTTCGTGGGTATCAGTAGTGATAACTCCATGTTCATTTCTGATTTTGTTAATTTGGGTTTTCTCTCTCCTGCTTTTCTGGTTCTTTGAAAGAATCAATAAGATTGATACACCCCTAGCTAAATTAATAGCATAATTGATAGCATAATGGCTACCCGTGCCTGTTTTCTGCTTCCATTTGCTTGTAGAATTGTTGACCAGCCTTTTATTTTTAGAGCGTGCCTATCTTTTGTGGTGAGATGGGTTTCATGCAGGCAGCAGATTGATGGATTGTGATTTTTAATCCAAGTTTGTAATCTGTGTCTCTTGATCGTTGAGTTAATTCCATTAACATTTAGTGTTATAATGGTGAAACTATTTTTAATTCCAGACATTTGTTATGTTTAGTAGTTTTTATAAGTATATTGCTTCGCTTTTAATGGCGTTATACTTGCCTTCTGCTCTCCTTTATATGCCTGTTTTTTTCTTCATGCTTGAGTATCATTTCTAGCATTTTTTGAAGGCCTGGTTTGGTGGACATGTATCCCTTCAAGTTGTCTTTGTGCTGGAAGATTTTTCTTTCTCCCTCGATCATGACGGATAGTTTTGCAAGGTAAATCAGCCTAGGTTGACATTTTTGCTCATTCAATACTTGAAGTATGTCTCTCCAAGCTCTTCTTGCTTTTAGTGTTTCCATTGAGAAGTCATTTGTTATTTTAATAGGTTTACCTTTAAAAGTGACTTGTTTTTTCTCCCTTGAAGCTCTCAGCACCAGTTCTTTATCTTGAATGTGGAGTGTTTTGACTATTATTTGTCGTGGAGAGCTTCTGTTTTGGTCATATCTATTTGGGGTACAGAATGCCTCTTGTATATGGATGGGCCTGTCTTTTTTTAGATGAGGAAAGTTTTCCTTGATGATCATTTGAAAAATTTCCTCAAGGGTGGTATTTTGAGATTCTTGCTCTGGTATTCCATGAATACGCATGTTGGGCTTCTTCAGGGTGTCCCATATCTCCTGGATATTTCCCTCAAGCATCTTTTTGGCTATAACAACCTCTTCCATTGAGCTGGTTAATACTCCCACTTTATCTTCAAGATCTGAAATTCTGTTTTCTGCTTCATTAGTTCTGTTGATAAGACTCTCCGTGGAGTTCTGGGTTGAAGATAACTTATCTTTTAGCTCAGTTTTAAACTCTGCTTGAATCTGCTTTAACTGCTCTATGCCAGTTTTTGTTTCTTGCACTGTTTTTCTCAACTCCTCGAAGTGTCTGTTGTGTTCCTCCTCAAAGCGATTGATTCGATTATTTAATTCCTCCCTGATTTCCTCTTTCATAGTATTGAACATGGTAATGATCATATTTTGAAGGTCGTTATCCTGGGTCAGGCTTTCTTGGCCATTTTCCATGGGTTTGTTCTGGTTGGAGTCTAACATTATGGGATTAATTCCTTCAGTGCGAGATTTGTTTACTTGAGTGTTGTTTCTCATGGATTTGCACTTAGATTTTGGCATTGTCGTTTTAACTCTTAAGATCTTTTAATTTCTGTGTGTTTTTCACTAAACTGAATTATTTGGCCTGGGGCTCTTGGGGCGGGCAGGGACTGAGCTTACCTGGGTCGCGGCGCGGTAAGGCCTGTCTGGACCCTGCGCGTGTGTCCAGGGTGGTGGGGTGGAGGGGAAGGGGGGATGGGGTATCGGCGGGGCGCTATTTAAACCCGGGCCACCCGAGGGCGGGGCCGGGTGCAGAGGGGGTGCCCTCTCCTCCTCCCAGGCCCTGCGTGGGGCTCCGGCTGGATGGTGGGAGGAGCTGGGTCCACTGGGGCGTCCTGGAGCTCTGGGGGTGGGCGGGGACGGAGCTTACCTGGTTCGCGGCGAGTGAAGCCTGGCTGAACCGCGCGCGCATCCCAGGCGGCGGAGTGGAGGGGAAGGGTATTTTCAAATTTTTGATGCTGTTGTCATCCACAGAAAAGATAAAATTTTTAAAAGGAGGGGCATGCAGGATTTGAAAGGAAAACTGGAGACTAGAGTATTGCAATCCAAAGTGAGTTATATACAATAAATTTTTAAACACAGAATGTAAACACAGAGACCATTAGATGCAAGAGAAGTGGTTGTTCTCCTAGGTGTAATATTTGCATGGCTGGTTCATTTCACACTTTGTATAATTTGACAATCAGACAAATCTGATCCAAACCGAATCCAACCACAAGGCTTTACAAGGTTAATCTGCAATGAGGGGAGAAAGTTGCAGAAAAGCATGTTTTTAGTGCCTCTAGGAAAAGCAAAAGACAGTGTGTTAATTGCTGCTGTCAGGCTAATCGCTTGTCAGTAATCACAACTTGAGCTTTTGTCACTAACTTGATTACTTAGTGCAATGGAAAATGGTCAGTAAGTGAAAATATTTTCTCAGGTCATCAAGGGCAATTACAGTTTCACACTGAAAATTACATTTGGAACTTTAAATGTGCTATCTAAAGTTCATGGAGAAATGTGTGTCTGACAGTGGAGGCAAGTGGCCTTAACAATGATTCACACAATCAACACTTTAAAAGCCTATGAACAAATCACCTGTGCAGATACTTTCTAATCAGTTCATGAAACTGTAAAGTAAATACTAAGTAGAAGTTAGTTTTTTCAAGGTTAAGGAAAAAACAAACATTTTTGCTTATGAAACTGAGACCAGACTCTATTCAAATATTCAAAATATTTCCAGAAAAATGTATTGTTGTAGACTTACAAATGGAAATTTTAAGTACTTTCTACAGTAAATCTATGGCCTTCAAAGTTACCTATACCTTCCAAATTGCCTGTAAACTAGTATTTTTCTCATGAGTTCTGACTCATGTCCAAATTGACAATTTCAGATATGGTTTCATTCAATCTCCTCTACTCTGACCTTTTTTGCTCTCTCTCCATTATATCTCTGCACATAATGAAGTCTTACAATTCATAAGGAATTACAGAACAATTTGCTCACTATGGTTTTTAGCCACCAAACTTATGAAATCATTGAACATCTCTGGTGTTTTAAGTCCACACATTCTGCTTTCTTCATGTAAATGAACATCTAATAGAAACTCGGGGAAGCCTGCTGCATTCTCAGTGGTAGTTTTCCCACTCTCTTTCACAGTCAAAGGGCCACAATTGCACATATAGCACCATTTAGCTTTCAGTGGCTCTAACAAACCAAAAGAACTGCAGTTTTCATCATCTCGAGAACTACAAACTCTTATTTTATTTCAGAACCGTGATAAGCAGCTGTCTCCACAACAGATAATTTGATCTGCTCAATTCCAAAAGAGAGAAGAATAAAATTCAGCAGTTGAGCACAATTAGAAATGAAAATCTTTCTTGGTTGCTGTGTACCACCAAATTCAAAATGATTCCTGCTGTCTGGTATTTTTCTCACCCCACTGATTGGACTATGTCAGTAAGATGGAAAATAACTTGAAAGACATCTGTGCAGTATAAGCCACAGGTTGCTTTCTTGAATTACCAGGTAACTTGCCAGTGTTTCCTGAGTTGCTCTTAAACACAGAACTTCTTTTCACGTTGAGGAGCACAGGCCTGACTAGAAGGCTCTCACATTCAAGGTAAAAGGTATGATCATTTCTTGCATAATATACAGGGAATCAGATTTGGCATTATTGAGGTGACAATAAACTTCTGAGGCTGAACACTGCTAACTTTCATTATACAAAGCCACTAATATTTTGACAGAGTTAAGCTGGTGACACACATGTAAAATTTCTCCTTTAAGATCAAATAACAGAGTCCATCTCCAGCACAACACTTACACACTGAAGCGGGTCAATAAAAAAATATTGTTTCTTTTTCACTATATCAATAAATACTGTTAATCCTTTTTTTCTGCCCAGGAGAATTAAATATACTGATGTGTTTCTCTCTGGTGCACACTTTCTCACACAAACCTCTGTTTTAACTTTTGTTAGAAATTTTAAAAAATCATATACATTAAATATATTAATATGAAATGTACTTGTGCATTGCAGAACTTAGATAGTACAGAATTTGAAAAAACTATGACTAGCAAAGAGTGAAAAATGTGGCTGATCTTAAGTCTAATTTTGATCATACTCCTTGCCAAATTGTTGGCATGTTTCTTATAAATTGCAAGATAATTTATAAATACTCAGAACTCAGACTCATTGCCACCATCCCAATAGTTATCCTAAGCAGTACTTATTCGTTCCCAGAACAGAACAGTATGCACTTCTACAACCCGAATTTATCATGACTTATGATTATCTCCTATTTATTTTGCCTGTTTCCCTTTGGTATGAAAGAATTCTTCATGAAGAGGTTTTATTTTTCAAAATTTTGAGAGGTTCTATCATCATAAACAAATATTCAAGTCATCATGAAAAGTCTATTTCAGCTTTTAAAATTATTTATTTCTTGGTTGAATAAAGAGCAAAATGTCTCTAAATTATCAAATAAGTAAATTAATTCCAAAAAGTCACGTTGGAATTTAACTCAGCATTATAGAGCACCATAGAAAAAATTCCTTTATATTATGACTACCATTTTGCCACTTGTACCCTTGTTATATTTACTTTCACAAATGCATGTATTTTCTTTAACTCTGTGACAGACTACAAAGTAAGTGCAATATTTGACTTCAGCGAAATGTTTACCAAAAGGATTGCAGAAAAGAGATTTTCCCACTATTTTCTCTTAACATTCATTGCATGTGAACGATAGCTGATTAAATATTTTTCAAAAAGAACAGAAATGAATTTTTACAAGATTAAAAGGTACATTTATTCTGGGTATGTTTATATGTATGTATGTATGTACATATCTATCTATCTATCTATCATCTATCTATCTATCTATCTATCTATCTATCTATCTATCTATCTATCTATCTATCTATGTAGATTGAATCCTATATGTTGCTAGACCAGAAATATATCACTGAACTCTGTCCCAAAATGTATTATCTTTTTGATAAATCGCTAAGGATATAATTGCAAAATTTCATTTATTTCAATGTCATTGATGATTATGAAATTTAGCAATATCTGTACATATTAGTGTGCAAGCTCTTTAGTATCTATTAAACAGTTACATTCAATTTAGATTTAAATTTAAAAACAGGTGGATTCTTAAATTATATGCTATTATTTCAACAACAATGTAAGCATCGCACTGTTTTTTTTTATTTCAGCTCATACAAACTTATTAGGTACACCAGTTCCCTCTCTTCCTCCTCCTCCTCCCCCTGTACCCCCTGCTCCCCCTCCCCACCCCTCTCCCTCCCCATCCCCCAGTGCCTCCTGCCCCAATTTCCAGAGAGTCCTTTCTTGTGCATGTCTGATTTTCCTCTGGGCCCTCCTCTCCGGGACCCAGTGGCCTTTCCCTGAACCCTTTTCCGTGTTCCCCTTAGGTATAACACTGCTGTGGCTGCCAATCCTTTACCTCCAAGGCTCTTGGTGCCTTTAGCAGATGCTAGACTTTGTGAGGTCAACAGTGTGTTGGACAATGAGCAGGGCATGCAAAGTCCAATTATGATTGCTTCAGCCCTAACTAGTATAGAGTATCTTATATATCATTACTCCTCCCATCCTTTTGCTCTTACACTCTGCAAATTTCCCTGAGCTTCAAGATGGGGAGAGACTAAGCTGGCCTAGTTCTAGGTGGTTGATATACAGTCTCTGAAGTTCTGGATTGTGGTTTGTTGATATTCTTTTGCAGTTTTGCTGCTCCTGCAATGCCCTTCACTCCATCCTGGTGGGCATTGTATGTTACCCCCTGGCCAGAGACAAAAAGCTGTTAGAGTCTTGTGATAAAAGCACATTCAAAGGTAGATGTAATAAAAGTGGGAAACCATACTAAGGGAGGGGTCTATCACCCATTTGCAAAATTGTTACTTTTTATCTGCCAGACTATATGCCCTCCTCTTCCGGTGCGATCACACCTCCTCAGTAGTAAATGATCAGGAACAAGTCTATGAACTTAATCAGATGTCTCATTACTTATTTGGGTCCTTGATGTAGGCCTATTTTCCCTGCTGTAAAATGGTCCCTTCTCTCCTTGTTTCTGGTGTGGCCCTCCTACCCCATCCCTCCTGTTCATAATCCTTGCAATTACTGTCTCTAGGTGGGCTGGGGGGTTTGGTACCAAGAGCCACCTATTAGGAAGTACATACGGCGCTTAATTTTCTGGGTCTGGGATACTTCGCTTAATATAATTGTTTCTAATGACATCCATTTCCTGTCAAATTCCAGTAATTCATCATTTTTGATGGCTGAGTAGTACTCCATTGTATAGCCGTACCACAGTTTCCTTATCCACTCGTCAACTGTTGGACATTTGGGCTGATTCCATGACTTTGCTATTGTAAACAGTGCTGCTATGAACATGGTCGTGCTTGTGCTATCGAGGTGAACCTCTGTTGTATGGGGGGTTATTCCCAAAAGTGGAATAGCAGGGTCATATGGCATTTCAATCTTTAATTTCTTTAAGAATCTCCAGACTCCTCGCCAGAGTGGCGGTATGAGCCTGCATTCCCACCAGCAATGTAGGAGAGTTCCCCTCTCTCCACATCCTCTCCATTTGTTGTTGTTTGTATTGTGGATTTTTGCCATCCTGACCGGGGTGAGATGATATCTCAGGGAAGTTTTGATTTGCATTTCCCTGATGGCTAAGGAAGTGGAGCATTTTTTCAGATATTTGTTAGACATTTTAATTTCATCCCTGTTAAAGTTTCTTTTAAGTTCCAGGGCCCATTTTTTAATTGGGCCATTGGCTTCCTTGGTGTTTAGTTTTCTAAGTTCTTTGTGCACTCTGGACAGCAGAGTTCTATCAGATGTGTGGTTAGGCATCGCACTAAGTTTTAACAAGTATATTTAACCGGAAATGAAACCTTGAATAGCTAATAACAAACAGGAAAGTTAATGTGTGAAAATCGTACAAAGAGAATCAGTAGACAAAACTTTAATATTAAATGCCACTTTAATAAATTATTTAAAATTGCAATGTATCACATAGTATGTATACAATTATATTAGCTTCATTTAAATCTTAAGAAGTCCTTAATTCAACTATAATGCTTGGGTACAGCAAAGGAGAAAGACGCTACCTTGTCTTGAAAGCTCAGATACAAATTGTCTTGTAAGATGACTTTCATCTCTGGGGATCAAATTAGTTATTCTTAACTGTACCACCAATCCTCATTCTAGATATGGTACATTTGTAATCTGTAGAGTTAAAGAATATTACCTATAAAAGGGTCATATGCCTGTTTACTTCCCACTGACTAGATCTTAATCACACACATGCAGTCACAGGTACTGCTGGAAGGTACAGAATGTTACTCAGTGGCAATGAATCTTATCAAAACTAATTATGTTTTTTCCAGATGTGGCATCCACAGTTGTTCTCAAGCAGCAATCACAACCTCCTGCAAGATGATTTACTTGTTGATATCTTTTTAATTAGATGATAAAGTCATATGAGAACTATTCTCTATGCTTTCCTTATTGCACAGAGTATCCAAATATAACCAAAAATGAAAGCTTCAGGACACAGAGTATCCTCCTAGGCTACAGAAGCAATTGAATGTCAGCTAGTTCTGAAGAGATTGGCATGTGCTATTGTATGAATAAACCAATTTATATTGGATTATTACAAGCTAAAAAATGTTAAGTCTTCAAGGACATGGATATTTTAAAAGTTATAATATACTAAAGGAAAATCATTGGTCACAAATAGATGAAGGATTTGGGCCTTAACATTCAGCCCTTTGAACAAAGACACTTCCTTCAATTTTGCTTATTCCAAACTCCCGGTCCTTTGTAATTTGAGTCTCAATTCCCTCACTTTGATAGGATTTACTTAAGGTCCAATTGATTCTTTTTGCCAATATATAATATAATTATATTAGGCAGTCCAATTTTTTGAATTTTAAAGAATTATTCCTGATATTATTTTAGTAAAATGTACATCTTTTTACATTCCAAGGATTACATAAAAATGACCAAAACTTTAAATTAATTAATTAGGCTTTTCTTTCTAGGTAAGGGTGCAGCTGCTGGGCTCAAAATCATCTAAGTAAATAGCATATTGACAATTAATTCATATTATGTACACATACAATATCTTCATCTAACCAAACAGCATATTTATAATTTTAGTAATATTGGCATGACCACAACAATATGAATTTATGTGAAAATTTGTACTTTAAAGCAAGATATAACAGGTTACTGATAATTAGTGTTTTTCAGAGTATCCTGACTCATCTGTAATTGGCTTGCTAGTTATTTAAAAATATAATTAAATCATATAGAAAAATTCCTTCATCATGCAGAAGGAAATGTGGAGGAAAGAGTTTAAATGCTATTGTCGAATGACATGTAGTTGTAAGGTGTAGCCCCAATAAGTCATGCCCAGACAAAAAATGGAAGAAATTTATTGGTGGTTCAAACCACTGAACCAATTCTCTGAAAAGAGAAAAGAGCAGCAGGTGAGGGAGGTAAGGAGGTTTCACAATCTCAGGGTGGTGAGTGGGATGAAGGTCAGGGGGAGAGTCCTTCACTTTTAAAGTAAGAGTCTGGTACCATGTCCAAAGGTAGTGTGAGGTCACCGTCCCACCTTCAACTGCCACCATGAGATCAGGTAAGTTAAGGGTTTTCTTTCTAGGGAAGGGTACATTCATCTGGGCTCCAAATACAGAGGATAGAGAAAGGTAATTCTATTAGTAGTCAATAGAATTGTATTAAATATAGTCGAATAATCCAATTGTACTAATTTTAAAACAAGAAAGTAATATTTTCTTTTTTTTTATTTCCACTCATACAAACTTAACAGATACAGCGGTAAAGGAAGTAATGCTATCTATGTTAAGAAAACAAAGAGAATTGATGAAATTATTTAAATAAATAAAGATAATGGGGACATTTTTAAGTAGTTGGACTTCAGGCTTCACTATAAGAACTTCATTTCCCACTTTCACTTGACTTTGTCTTTTGGTACCAAGAGGAAAAAGTTTTATCCACATCAGAATCATCCATTCATTTTGGCTTTTATCTTGCAAAGTCATTTCATCATACACATATGTAGTGACAAAGTTTATATTTGTAAGGCAGAGCATCTTTTAACTTTTTTTTTCATAATGGATTTGTTTTGAACAGGTGAATTAGCCCTCAATACCATTTCAAAATGGATTTTGACTCTAACAAGGAAAAAGGCTGTATGTAAGTTTCTAGGAAGTTCTTTTACACACACAAAAAAAAAAAGAAAGAAAGAAAGAAAGAAAGAAAGAAACTATGGGCTGGAGGTTGGTCCAGTTAGCAAAGATTCCATTAAGCAGTCTGCACTTTCACAGAAACATTTAGAATGCAAATTTACTTGTAGAGCTGAACAACCTCCCACACATTTACTTATGCAAATTATTCAATGAAAAACACCTCTAAATTCAGGAGAGTAAAAACTCAACTTTTTGGTACTTATTATTGTTACTTATTAAATATTAAATTGTTAGGTAAATGGAAAACAAATGATTCATTATAAACAATTCACTTTTATCCCCTAAAGGGTATATCTACAAATAAGGGAAAATATTGCTGCAAACCAATGCTTTATGTCTTAATTAAGCAATTTATTGCCTATATTGAAAAATATTATACCTCACTGCACTCATATTGAATCAGTTCTTGACTTGATGGTTAAAAACTGTTATAACTCCATTCTGCATTCTTTTATTCTATCGAGTTACTAAAAGGAATAATTCTTCAACCCATCAAAGAGCTGTATCATTGGTTTTTATACTAAATTGTTCATCTTTACTATTTTTCACTTAAATCACATTTACATTGACCCAATATGTTGTAGGCAGGTTTTATATTGAACTAGCATACTTTTCATGTTGACTTGTTATACTTCCTCCATAATGAGTTTAGTTTTTGAGATAGACTATCCTATTCATTCCATATTTAAGGAACAGCAGAGGAAAAATTCTTAAATGAGTGTCAAGGTGGTGTATTACATATTCCTACACAGACTATATGAGAAATGACTCTCGTTGAAACAACTATAAAAGCTTTAAAAGCTTCATGGTGACAGACTTGGTGGGCCACACAGTCAGTGTAAAATTGGATTCAGTGTGATTATTTCTGGGCAATAATTCAGAGTAAATAGCATCAAGGAAAACTTGCATGATTCCAGATGGAAAAAAGTGGATTTAAATCAAACTAATAGCTTGCAAAACATATGAAATATGCTTTGTACCATGCCTTGGAGACACACAGCCAAATCCATATTCAAAAAGTAAAAACAAACCAGAGTGATATGAGGAATAAATTACTTGTCATCGTGATCTTTAAAAATGCCAGAATTTAATGCAAAAATATAATCCTAACATTTATTGCAGCAAAAATAAATGTCAACATATTAGGCTTAACTGCAAAGCCTGGTGGCAGCATTTCTGCTGAGTGAAGGGAACACAACAAGCTGCATTTCACATTTATTAGAAGGCCATTTGGTCTTCTTTATCATAAGTGCTAGATTTAAACACTTATTTCTAATTTACTTCATGTATTGAGGAAAACATTGACTCACATAAGAAAAAACATCTTTATAAACTTGTTCCCTGAAGCAAACCACCAATTTAAATGTGTGCTATGACAAGAAGCCTGTACACTCAGAAGAATCCAGTAATAAATGACAGGGACACAGTCTATGTCCCAGGTTCCATAGTAGACAGAGATTCTGCCTGAATGTCTAGTTACACATAATAGAAACATTCATTCTTTCTCCTGTTTTTACTACATATTATTTAAAGATCTGAGGATACACACTGTCTAGGTCTGGGCATACATTTAAAATTTCTGGACCAAAACCATGCATATACGTATATTAAGTATAATCAAGATTTCTTGTACTTAAGTACCAAGTATTTGATAATGTATTAAAAAGAAATCCCTTCCTGCTTTCTCAATCAATATACTAGTCACAACATTCAGTTAGGCTGGAAAATTTGCAGATATGGTTTTACTTTATTTGATAAAAGTCAAGCATGTAGTACATAACATATAAAAGATCAAATGCATATAATATTATATATAAGCCATCAGGGACATAAACACGATAAATATGTATGCATATAAATCCTAATATTTACATACACATTTAGTGTGCACAGATAAAATGCATAAATATCATTGCCAGAATTGCAAAACTAAGGTGCATTTGCATGAAGAAATGTGCAATTATACATGCAAATTTTGCAACATCTACTGTAAAAATTAATTTCAACATACTACACTATGCAAAGATATTTATGTTTAAATATTAATGTGATTGGTGCTCAGATAGTCAATAAAAGTTTGCATATATATATATTTCAGTATTCTAAGTACTGAAAATACATAATTGCATGGCCTTAAAATTCGATCATTTCAAAGACTGATAAGCAATGTTAGATAAAGTCTTTCGAAAATATTTTCCTCACAATGTCTACGGAATTTTTATTTTGAATATCACTATTTGGAAATCAACTACTTACAAGTAAACATTTTACCTTTGCATGGTAGAAGATGCCCTTAATTTTACATTCACACGTCAGAATTGATAGCATTTCTGCAAATTGCAAACCAGTCTTGTCTGCACAGTAATGTGCAGACACACTTAGATATACATTCTGAGACTCTATATACAAGACCAACATGTAAATAAGCATTTTATATTCTCTCTTTTGAGTGCATGAAGAGAATTTAAATTGCCTAAATTTTCAAATTCTTCTTAGTGAAATGCAGTTATCACTTCCACATTTTCTCAGGCAAGATTTAGAGCTTTAGGCCACCCTGAGTAGAGTCGGACAAGATTGTGACATTTTTGTAGCTGTCTAGTTTACCTTTCTCTGTCAAATTAAAGAATTTTATGGAAAATAGTCTTTTAAACACAATTCTGTTTATCACATAATTTCTTATTTTTAATATTTATTTATTTATTTTTTCTGTATATCTTGTGTGGAACCAAGGCATACATGAATGCACAGTGTGTGCATGTGTAGATAAAAGGAAAATTGTGTGAACTCACGTCTCTCCATTCATCTTTATATAAGTTCTATGAATGGAAATCAAGTCATTGACTTGCAGCTTTCCATGTCCCTAACATCCCTGCATCTTAATGGAAACCATTAACACACAGACAATGTTTCAAACTTCTATTTCCAGCTCAAGATGGAGCCTGTCCCCAGTGGACCATATTTACTTTAGATTCTCTTTGTTCATCTGAGTGACATGAGTAGCCACAAGGTTTATCTGCTGAGCCTTCTAGCCAATTGCAATATCTTATTTTTATATGTTATCTACATTGTATCAAGGTATACATTTTCATTTTCTTACTGAATGGTATATCTTATCTATAATAAGTTTTACAACTTCATTTATTTATTACCAAATTATTGAATTTAGTGCGTGTCTGTTTCAGGACTAGGCATATTTTTCTTGGTTTGTGAATATAAAACCTTTCTTTATATATATATGTATAAAGATTCTGAATTCCTGTCCCTAGTCTAATGAGCAATGTAGCCATGTATATTTCAACATTATGTGACAAATGTTAAGGGAAAGAAACACCTAATCCTGTTTATGTCAAGGGAGAATGGAAAGGGGAAATTACTACTATATCGATCTTAAACCTCCAATGAAGAGGAACTCAACTTCTGAATTTTGAAGAAAAAAGTTGCTTACATAAGTGCTCAGAAAAAAAACATGTAAGGTACACACTGGATGCTTTATGTGAAATATATGCAAGCTAAAACTCTTCAAGACTTATATAATACATTTTGCTTTGCCTTCATATATTATGAAAGATTAGTGATCTATTCACATTTTCTTTCCTTTAGTGCAAAGTAAAGCAAGTTTGCGCATTCTAAACTATATGCAAATAAAATTTGAAAGCATGCATGCATCAAATAAAGAGAAACAAAACCAGGTAAACATTAACAGCTTGTTAAATTAAGTTGAAATAAAGAAATCTTTTTTTTTTTTTTAACTTTGTAGATATTCTTTTTTTTTTTTTTTTTTTTTTTATTAAAAATTTAGTTATACATTTTAAAATTTTTACCAGTTCCCTCCCTCCCCCCTCCCCTTCCCCCAGTGTCTCCCCCCCAATTCCCAGAGAGTCCTTTATTGTGTGCGCCTAACTCTCCACTGGGTCCTCCTCTCCGATGACATATAAGGACCCAGTGGCATTTCCATAAGCCCTTTCTCTTGTTCCCCTTAATCATAAGATTACTACTATGGCTGTCAATCCCTTGCCTCCAGGGGTCTCGGTGCCCTTAACAGATGCTAGACTTTATGAGGGCAACAGTGCGCTGGACATTGCGCAGGGCATGCAAAGTTCCATTATGATTGCTTTGGCCCCAACTATTGTTGAGAATCTTGCAAATCGTTGCTCCTCCCATCCTTTTGCTCTTACAATCTTACCGCCCCCTCTTCCGCAAATGTCCCTGAGCTCCAGGATGGGGAGAGATTAGGCTGTCCTAGTTCTATGTGATTGATATAGAGTCTCTGAAGTTCTGGATTGTGGTTTGTTGATTTTCTTTTGCAGTTTTTCTTCTCCTGCAATTCCCTTCACTCCATTCTGCTGGGCACTGTATGTCACCCCCTGGCCAGAGACAAAAAGCTGTTAAACTGGAGTCTTGTTGTAATAGCAAAGAAATCTTAAAAAAGGGTTCTCCTGAGTGATTGAATGACACATTTAAAAATTATCTACAATGTGTCTAGCAGTATTTTTTCTTTTTAACAAGTGTTAAATACTACATTTATAGTACATGTATATTCTCTTTCTTATGTTCCTACTTTTCCTCAATTATTAATGACTCATGACTAACACATCATGGGGGATAAGGTTTTCTCTTTGCTTATTATTCTTGACTATACTTCATCAGTATGACAGAACAATTCATGTAACCATCAGGAACCATCTTATCTTCCTGTCTACTGAGTGGGCTACATATGGGCTGAGTCATCTATATTAATTAAATAATTTCCCATAGATTCTCTCATGACCTGCCTAAACTAAGTATTGCTTCATATGTATGTGTTGCACTAGTTACTTTTTTCTGTTGCTTTGAGAGAACACCCAAAGTAAAGAACCTTAAGGGTGAAAGGGAGATTTATTCAGCTTATGGTTCCAGGGGGGAGATACAACCTTTCACAGCCTGAAGACAGGCTAAGTCATACCTATCCAAAGACTGAGAGCTGCTAGACAGTCAATTGCTAGAACAGGTCTCTACCAGAAGTAGGTGGGACTAATTCACCTCAAGGACCACTCCTTGAGACTGCCTTCCTCTCAGCCTCCACCTTTTAAAGGTGCCATGAACTTCCATAACACATGAGACTATGAGGGACACATTTCAAACCATGACATGCTTAAGGACTCAGCCCTTGTTCTCAATTGGCACATAAGCCAAGTCTCCTCTGAGACTCAGTATATATTGAATAGTGCTGTCATCTGCAAGATTCTGAAGTTGCCATGGCAACTTGAGACTCACCTTTACATTTCTATGCAGTAGTCTCCTAAGATCTCTCTTTCAAGTTCATGAGTTCATGAAGTATTTCTGACCTCACTGACTCTCTGGAATCATGGTGCAATATTCCAGGAGCCCCTCAATCTATATTTTCCTTGACGGCAAACCCATTATACCACACAGACAGTGCTGCAAAATCCTGCTGCCAAGTGAGAACTGAGTCAGTCTCCATTGGATCACATTTATGTTAGCTTCTGTGTGTTGACTTGGCTGTAAAGTAACAGTTGTCAGAGCAGCTGTTTTTGAGTTACAGGAATCTCCCTGAATGCATCATAATTTTAGGGCCAGTCCTATCAATTTAATTCATATTTTCATGAGATGCATAAAGTATTACCCTCGAAACTTTTCTGTTTCAGAAGCACAAGGTTTCTCCTTAATGGTGCTAAACTCTTCCATAACTATGGCTTCCTTAAAATCTGTTTTGTACTTAGATTTAAGTTCATGTTTTATTTCTCAGCAAGCTGCAAAGTTTTGGTACCTTTTTGGTTTTCATGTATTCTCTGTTACTGTGGATACTGTCAAAAGCGTTAACAAGAAACACAGTCTGAGTATTATCATGATGTGAAATTTCCTCCATCAAACACTGACTTATTCTATTATTCCTTCATTCACCATGGCTAATACCTTCAAGATTTAAATCAAACATACTTCATTCATTGAAACACAATAACATATGTTTATTGTACCCCAATTCTGAAAGAACCCTTCTTCCCTTCTGAAAACATGTGAGTCAGATCTCTGATTTCCTTTGCTATTCTGCTTTTCTTAACTCTGACCAGAATGCTATTGAGCACATTGTGCAGCATGCTAGGATTTTCTAATCCCACTTACAAACTCTTCCACAATCTTCTTAGAGACCAGTTCCAACTGCCTTAATTTCTTAATTTTTCTGCATTAGTTATTTACTGTCACAGTGAGGAGTATCGAGTTTGTCTTTTACAAATGATGTTTGTTTTTCAACAAGTGCTTTGGCCTCCATTTTTGTTCTAGTCTAACTTTCTCCTTTTCATTCAGTCTGTGATCCACAGACTGTATTTTACAGAATTTTGCTTCTGAATCAGAGCTGATTTTCCAAATTTATTCATCTAATCTGTGAAACAACTCATAGGAATACCAGAGGCTTGATTCTCAGATGTCTTTCGATCCAGTCAAGTTGGAAATCATTGTTATCCATCACATATGGGTTGAGTCTATAATTTAGCTGTTGCAAACAGTGCTGTGGACAGTGTTGAAATAATGACAAGCAAGGAACACATTGACTTGATTTCCTTTGCATACAAACTGAGGAGTTTTATAGTACTGTAGACGAGACGAGACCTATGAGAGATACAGTTTTTTTTTTTCATAAACCTCCATATGACATTATATTATGGCTGGACTAGCCTACATGTCCAAAAATGATTTCAGTTTTTTCATTAAATTTTGTTCTGAATGAGGAAATATTTCATGTGTGTAAATTGCTAATGGTCGAGACCCTTGAAACACTTTCCTAACAAAGCACAATATTCGATATTACCACTGATATTACCTATATACCAAAATTAAATAGTAAGACTCTAAGATGCTACAAATGTTGCTGTTGGAACTGAAACTAAGCTGGCAGGTACTGAAAGGTGCTGTGCAAACTGCTAGGAGAAAAATGAGATCAACAGTTTTACTGAATTGTGGCCCTTGCATGCTAAACTTCTGATCAACTTGCCATTACAGTGATAACCAAAAGCCTTCTGATGGATTTTAGGGCAGCTCCAAAATGCAAGACTAAGAAGTCATGGAAATGGAAGGAAAGTACTATTGTACTATTTGCTAAATGGCCATGTTGTATCTGTTCAATAGCCTTCTAAATGGTTCTATCTGAATAGATTAGTATTACTGTCAACTTTAGTTACAGAATCTTCTTTTTTGCGGTGGCTGGTGTTTAATTTAGAGATGCCTAACTGGTCAGTGTTCTCAAAAGTGACTGTTGAATATTCATCACTAAGTGACAAATCTGTATTATGGACTCCTGAGCTCAGAGAACAGTAAACACAACCTACAAAGGGAACAGAATACAATAGTCTGAAGAAACAGTGGAGTCATTGACTAGATGGCTCACCGATTAAACCTTTGCTGCATAAGCAAAATAACCTGAGTTCAGATATTGGATTCCACAAAAAAATGTTGGATGGAAATGACAGCAACCTTCACTTCTGGTCCTGGAGAGCAAAGTCTAGGAAACTACAGAACAAAGCATTAAGAAGATGGAGCAATCCAGAATGATTCCCAAAAGCACCTTTGGTCCTCAACAAGCACACAGTGCCCTTTTCTATAGTCACACAAACCTATACATACCCACATACAATTACACACCTACACCTACACACAACACACACACACACACACACACACACACACACACAAATAAATAAAAAGAAAAGAATAAAAGAAACAATGGAATGCTGTGGACAACTGCCTTGTGGCATAGCATGGCCCTTGCATTCATGAACTTTCAGAAGCAATGATGACCTGCACAAGCCTGCAAGATTCTGCAATGCTAAACTTTTCTTTACAGTAATAGAAGGGGCTCAAGATTTCTGAGGATTAATTCATCATGTTATTGTTGCTGGAGGAGGGAGAGGGAGAAAAAATTTTTTTAAAGTGATATAGACACTTGCCTACAACTAATGCCAATTAAAGTCAATGGTTCAAACAAACAAGCAAACAAAAAAGTAGCAGTGAGCCTAATATAGAAAAGAAAGGGGATGAGCAGAAATGGACAAAGAAAAGAAAGCAAAATAAAGGGATGGCTATGATCCAAGTAAATTTTATGCAGTCAGTGAAGTGATATGCATTGTTATGTATAATTTACATATTCAAAAAATTAAACTTTGAGCTGTTATAAAGTTCATGCTCAATCCAATAAGATTTCCTTTTCCATTCTGTTATTTTAAAAATATAACATACTCTATTATTATTCTTTTTCTTAGATCTTTTGTCCTGAATGATCAGTAGATTTTTATTTCACAGTCATTTAAAATTATATCTGCATATATTCAGCTTTCTGCTTTGAGAAATGTTCCAACCATGTATTTTGTCACTACATGTAAAATTAGTCTATAGCTGCAATAACTATGAAATACTACCTTTATATTAAGATTATACTTTAATTTGACCTAAGCATAGTTAATTTATATAAGCAAAGTGTTAGGCCAACAAGATCAATTGAACATTGAAAAGCATTTATTATTGTGTTGACTAATTTGGAGACTAGTATTTGAGAATAAAACTAATGGATCTGCATTAATAATATCTCATTTGTTTCAGATAATAATTTTACCAATCTTGTCAGCTTTGTTTTAATACCTTATATTCATCTTTAGCTGATATAATGAAACATTCATCTCTTGCACTTATGATGTGTGTATAGTCTTTTCAAGTAAAACTATGCACTGCTCATGACAAATAAATGCAGTTTGATATGCATGAAAATAACAGAATGCAAATGCTGTAGATATTTTATCTTTATTCAAGTATAGTTGTGTGTGTGTGCGTGTGTGTGGGTATGTGTGTATGTGTGCATGTGCATATGTGTATACAAAGGAAAAATAGAGAGACAAGGTGGAAATTGAGGTGATTCACATCAGGTTCAATGTTTAATGGCTTCTTTTATACTTTAACTGTCAATCAAACCATCCCTATTACAAACCCTGCAATTGTTTATCTGCAAAGTAGCAACTACATCAATGTGCTGATGACAAAAGCATTCATATTTTCTTACTTCACCAGTCAATATATTCATTCCTCCCCTGCATCACAGCATGATGCTGTCACATCAGTATCTAAGTGCAAATGCCAAAAGCCTATGTATGCATCTTTCCCGTTCTTATTTGACAAACATCAATTCTGATTCACCACCTTTCTTTGAGTCAGTCCGTCTCATAGCCCCTTTGTTAGTAATTCCTACAATAAAACAAATTAGTTAAGAATAACAGACATATTAGTGATTTCTGTCTGCTTCACTAGACATTGCTGCCTATGGTTGTTGTATTCTTTGTCATTGAAATATCTGTTGTCTGCGCAGATAAGGAAGCTGACTGGAATATGAACTGAAGTCTACACAGCAATACATTTGGAAAGAAATGATTGAAAATCATTAAAATTTCTCTTGCATTACAGATGGCTTTATCACCCCTGTCACATGAGCACTGTACTTTCTTCTTCACACTAACTGTGACTAGTGAATGTTCCCCGTCATTGAGATCATTTTTGTTTCCTTGTCATTCACCACAGCAAAGGTCCTATCTCTTTCAAGTTGGGATTAGAAGGTCTGCTTTTCTCGTGATTAAAGACAGGGTGAACTCAGCCTTGCTTTGCATGAATTCCATAATACAGTTATTTCCACTTAGATTTAGAAATCTGACATGAGCTCAGACCAGAAAATCTGCAAATGCATGCTTCCTGAAAAGTCTAGCATCTGCTAAAGGCACCAAGATCCTTGGAGGCAAAGGATTGGCAGCCACAGCAGTGTTCCTATACCTAAGGGGAACACGGGAAAGGGTTCGGCAAAGGCCACTGGGTCCTTGTACGTCATCGGAGAGGAGGGCCCAGAGGAAAATCAGTCATGCACAAGAAAGGACTCTCTGGGAATTGGGGTGGGAGGCACTGGGGAATGGGGAGGGAGAGGGGTGGGGAGGGGGAGCAGGGGGTACGGGGGGAGGAGGAGGGAGGGAGGGAACTGGTGTACCTATAAGTTTGTATGAGCTGAAATAAAAAAAAAAAGAGTTGTCAATACATAAGCACCAGGGATTGCTTTTGTTGCTTATATTGGCATTTGCCATATTAAACTTAAAATTTTGATGAAGCTAGACACAGAAATAAGTTAAAAAACTCTCGAGAACAGTCTAGAACAAGGTAGCATTAGGGACTTGGCCTTAACTTTTAGTCCTAGAACATGGCTTTCTCACCTTTACAAACATTACTTTCAGTGGGATCTGTCTCTTGTTGGCTAAACTGAATCAATGTGCTGAATGTACAGGTTCAGTTTTGCCTATTAATTAAATCACACAGCAGGCTGTTGAAACAAAATGCCTATGCTGGACATAACCAACTATTAGGAAAACTATTAACTGAAAAGTACTAATGCTTATGTTTATATAAGCACACAATCATAGTAGAAAGAATCATCTGAAGAAATTAATGGCCAGTGTCAGCAAGCATTTAGCAGTATGTCTGTCTTCTCTGTAAGAACTGCTATGCTCAGTGGAGTACATGACTATATAAAATTATCATCTCAATTCTTTGTTGATCCCTGCATTGTTATGGCCTTGACTATGTAACCTCTGTTTCTAAGATGTTGATGAGTCCATTTACATTAAAAGTCTTTCTGGATACAGTCTTATTAAATTAGCTAGGATGATTTTATTAATGAAATCTTAGTTTAAGAGGTTAATTTGAAGACAATTAGATTAAAAATTAGTTCAAATCCACTTGATTAACTTTTTAAAGCTAAATCCTTAAGGAGATGACCAAAATATTTGCTATCTGAACTGGCATATTTTGATATTCAGTTTCGTCAGAGTACATTTGTTCTGCTGGAATTTTCCAAATAAATTGGAAGATTAGGTTAATCTTTTGGGTTATCTCTAAAATGATTGATCTTATCTTGTACAGTTGTTTTGTCCTTTATTAAAAAATTCTTACCATACCTGATTTCTACTGATGTTTTCTATATTAGTCCTTGATGGAAAGGAACTACATTTATCATACATTATTTCCATGTACTGTTTTCAAGACACCATTGCAATTTTAAAAATTATTGGAAATATTAGCAATCCCATGTAGTAATTGTGTTGATGTTAGTCCCTAAAAGACTTGTTAACATACATTATCCAAGTTCCTCCCAGAAATATCTTTGTCCAAGTAGACATATTTAGACCACCTCAGTATAATACTCCTAATACATGCCAAATTATGGATATGTTAGTAGAGACATCCTAAATGTTTATAATTATGTGATACGATGACTCATTTCTGAATAACTGCATCTAGGCAGTTTGCAAGTCCATCTTCTGATATATCCCACGACATTTTCTTCTTCATTTTCCACTGTGTTGATTTAGAGAATGCTTTTGAGAAATATAAAGCATTAAACTATGAAAAAAACAGGATGGCATGAGTATTGACATTGCCTTACAGAGACATTTATCCTCAAATTTTAATAAAAGTAGGCCAGTGCAAATAATACCATATGTTACTATTAATCCTTTCTGATGAGTATGAGTGTCATTGAAAAGAAATTCATAGAAAATTCAGGAGATAAAATCTGTCTAAATATCCTATGATGCATTGGAAAAATACATATTCATCAGAGTCCAAAAGTCCACTCAAAATTTGCATCAAACATATGATTGGTAATCAGTTTCATCTGAGGACTTAATACCTATGTTATTATAAAATGTGAACCATTCTTTATGACTATTGTTGATATTTATGAAGACAATGTTTACATGATTTTCACTGGACAGTAGATAATTTAGTATATCACTGTTATATGAAATGGTCAAATCAAGATAAAATCTACTTTTCTCCACTCAAATATTATTTCAATGAGTTGTAATTTTAATTTTTACTTTTTATACTTTCCTCATTCCTATGAAAAAATACCTGATAAAAGTATTTTAAGAAAAGCAGACTCTTTTTGTCTCATGCTTTAAAAGAGATGTGATCCTTCTTGGCAGGGAAGTTAGAAGCAGGAGTCAACTGGTCATAGTGCATCTGCAGTAGGGAAGCAGAAAGTAAGAGTGAGCTATAAAACCTCGAGACCTGCTCCAAATGATACACTTATGTGTCCAAATTTCCACCTACTGAAGGTCCAAGTTGTACACCCCTCCCAAACAGTTCCAATGGCTATGAGATTGAAGGAGAAATTTTGCATTCAAATAACAACATATACTATCCATTTGTATTAATAATCACTCCACTGTTCTATAGGAAGACTGCAATTACTTCCTCTTATCTACATTTTGCTTCTCCTGTCTGATTCCTTTACATCTTCCCTCTCTGCTGCACTCCCTAGTCCACAGAGGGAACCATTGTGCCACGTTCTATGAAATCAAGCTTTCAGTTTCAATACATAAATTGAAGCTCATGAGTCTTATCATT
The DNA here is from genome assembly GCA_023101885.1 of Typhlomys cinereus. Classification (NCBI taxonomy): domain Eukaryota; kingdom Metazoa; phylum Chordata; class Mammalia; order Rodentia; family Platacanthomyidae; genus Typhlomys; species Typhlomys cinereus. The sequence goes on along the minus strand of JALPQD010000235.1, from coordinate 2,642,054 downwards.
CCATGACTATTCTAATTTATTTAACAAAATAGCATTGATATCCATCAATGTTGCTTCAGAGGGCAGGATTTCATTCACTTTACCACTGTGTGGATTTGAATTTCCCTGTGTGTGTGTGTGTTTCATGCAACAGTTGTTCCTGAACTCAAACTAAGATAAAAATCATGAAATCATGAACTATTGAGATAACTCATTAGCCAAAGAGCATATTTACCAACTTAACGACCTAAGTTAGATCCCTGTAAGACCATGTCTTGGAAGGAGAGAACTTTCTTATGAAAGTTGTTTTCTCCTTCATCCTCCTTGATTCGAAATAAGTAAATAAAAATATTTAGGAGAAACAGTACTCAAACACATACTGTTACAATTGTGTTCCTATCTTTAGTTATTAAAAAGAGTCAAAAATTGGAAGCTAACCAAGTTTCTATCCAATGATGAATGGAGAAGTTAAATGTAGCATGCACTGCACGCACACACACACACACACACACACACACACACACACACACACACACACATGGTCCCTTCTAATAATTTTATTTTTCTTCCTTATCTGATTGCAAACTTTCAGAATAAAGGATATAGACCAGGCTGCAGATATAGACTATGTAACACCATGGGCAAAGTGACAAGGACTCAGTGTGTTCTATGAAGACAAAGGAGCTACACAAAACTCTGAATGGACATTGGACTTAAAGCAACAAGGACTAAGGAAAGAGGATATGGAGAGTAAAGTGGTGTGGGAGAAGTGGTCAAAGTCCATTATGCCCCAATACTCTTTACAATCAATGTACACAAATTAAACCTAAGAACAAAGGAGATTCTTATTTCTGTCACCATGCTGATGAACATCAGAGACTTATGTCAACTAAGGTAAGCTACTTATAGCAGGACATGATTTCACTTATACAAAGTAGAACAATCAATTATTGCAGTCAGGAGTGGTGGTTGGGAAGAAAGGCTTATGGAGGAGATATGACAAATAATTGATGGAAATTTATAAAAATATTAAGGAAGGGTTGAATTCAAGTGTGGAAGAGATTGAAGCTTAAATATATGAAGCTTTTTAAATTTTTAAGATGGTTAAATAATTTGATATGATACTCACAAGAGAAATCTTTGGCTTTTGGTTTCTGTTTAAGAGCAAACATGACCCCTCCTTATCACAGGTAGTATGCTACACTTATTCTGCTACAAACTTTTCCATAGGCTGCATTCTGCTCATGTCTTTTAGTAGCTTGTTCTTTTTGACTGATCCTGTACTTTGGGTTTACTCTTTAAAACATTTTCACATTTGTCTAAATCCATGTCTAACACTTTTTAAGCTGGCCAGAGCTGGATGCCCAACACACAGAAGTAATCTCAACAGCAAGACCCTGAAGCTCTATGGATTACAGTCCTCTGTAGGCACTTAAAAATTCTTTTCCTATCTCTTAATGACTCACCGCTAAAGAAAGTAAAATAAAAAACCAAAAAGAATTTTAGATGAAAGTGATATTTATCTTAATAATTTAAGAAGAACAGAGTAATCTGTCAAGCAAAAAGGCATAGAAACATATGTAAGAAAAGAAAAAAAATAAAGCATTAAATATTTTAAATAGAGGTGTCAACATATAGTGAATACTTTCATTCAAATATTAAGATATACACATTAGTTTAACAGATATAATGATAATTGAAAATATATTATTCTTGAAACCCGAACAAAATAGTTCAATTCTTAAGTGGGCAGAGGGAAAGACAAAGACATTGTTGTGTTTATACAGAAAAATAATTTGCCAGAGATTTTTGCAATAAAACAGGTTGAAAAATGCTGACAAACAGAAGGCCAGTTCAAAGAAGCTATGTGATGGGGCAAGGGATATATGAACTTGAAGGGGCACTTGCCAAAGTGGGTGTACCAGATTTAAGGACTAAAGATAAAAGATGTCACAAAGAGGATTTTTGAAGAGGAAGAGAGGGACGTAGTCACAAACATTTATTTGCCAACAACATTTCCCATCTGTTAATATGACAACATTTCATAAAGAATTAGCCAGCTTTGAAACATACAGTCTATGACACTTGACAAAGCACAGATAATTGACTGCCTGTTGATTCATGGACCACGAAGAGTTTCCCAATGTCTGAGTAGTCGAATGACCACCACTCAAGTCTCTTTGGATAAATGTCACTGAATACTGTTAGCCTGAATTGTTAATGAGTAATCTAGCCTAAGAAATATCTTGTGCTTTGTTGAAGGACTTAAGAATGACATTTCGAGAAAGCTGCTGAAAGCTAAATGTCTACAAATTCAGGGTTGAGATTGTCCTAAATAATATGCTTACTTAAAGCTCATTAACAACATAGTTAGGAACATATGCAAATATTCACGAATTCATGTAGGAGAATATTTAAAGGGAAAAAACTTTCATCAAATAGATGTACTACAAGTTTTATCATTGTTTCACTGATGAACGATTTATCATTGTATCCATAAATTTTGTCTTGAAGATTCCTAAAAAGTGGGTAGATAAGAATGTCCAGATTTTAAATTTACAAAGGAGACAGTAATCTCTATTGAGACTACAAAGGACTTGATTTTAAATTTGTAGAATTGACAATTGAATTGCTTATATTTTTATACCTTTAATAAATAGATGTTAGATGGTGCTTGAGATGCTATCAATATTTATGTATTTTCATAATCCATTCATGATTTTTTCTTAATCTTGCTTCTTGTGTGCTTGTGTGTGTGCTTGTGTGTGTGTGTGTGTGTGTGAGTGTGTGTGTGTGTCTGTCTATATCTATGTGTCTATGTATGTGAATGTGGGGATGCATGAAAATTTGTGGTTGTGGGATGAACAGAGGACAAGGTGGAATACTGGCCCTTGCTTTACTATATTTAGGAATATTTGATGTTTATCTGCCATATTCCAAGACTTCATGACTCATAAAATTGTAGGAATTTTTCTGATTCTGCCTGTGATACCTACTTAGAAACTACCTAAAAATACTGGAGATAACAGACACTTTCATTATTAGTCTGGTTTTTATGTGTATCCTGCAGATTAGGCCTCAAGTCTCCTTCCTTGCATACAAAGCATTTTTGCCCATTGAGTTATAACTGCAGCCCACATAGACAGTGACTGATAATTTCCTAAGTAATCTGTATTTCTCTATTGGGTCTCAGATTGTACAACATAATGAAAGGGCTTCATTATTTCTGCATACCCAGGACAAATCATTATGAAATATATATTTGGATATAACTTAAAATTTTAAATTTAGTTTGTGCACATCATGGTTATTATAAATGAATTTAAGGAATGAGGATAAGCACAGTTTCGTTTCATCTTTTGTTTCAAAAGTTTGACAAAGGGGCTGGAGAGATGGCTCAGGGATTAAGATTCTGTCACATAAACATAAGAACCTGAGTTCAGATCCCAGATCAAAAACAAAAATGCCAAGCAGAAATGGTAGTGGTGGGCACTTCTGGCCCTCATGGGCATAGCTGGGGAAATCACAGAAGGAAGAAAAAATGAGGTAGAAAGAATTCAGGATGATTCCTGAAGTCACCCTTGGTCCTCTACTGGGACACACAGTGTCCTCTGACACACTCACATAAACACAAACACACACACACGCAAAATAAATAAATGGATAAATCGGTTTGATAGCTACTTTATAGAGATAAGTTCAAGAAAATGTATTTGGTTATAGTAAATATGCTGGCTTTTTATGGCTTTAGTTATTTACTATATTAAAATACAATTTTAAACACAATACTGCATAAAATATAAGCTAAATAGAGTTTTAATAGTTTAGTTCACTTAGGAAGGCACCTTAAGTTTTCTATGTACTCTTGTGCGGATCCAGTCAGTTCCAATTGCATCCATGCTTGGGTGCTAAATCACTTTAGAATTTTTGCAAAGATTCACTTTGATTGACTATTTTCGTTGGAAAGTTTCCTGTGTGCATTTATATCACAGGGGTCAATCATGTCAGTTAAGAATGTAAGCAATTCCCTTTTTATTAATTTAGCATTCTTAATGATATGCAAATTAACTAAGTATCAAAGGGTCAAATGAAAATATGACAGCAATTAGTGTTAGATGATCTATGCATTTTACTAGTCAATTTAATGCCTGAATAATCATTGAATTTAGGCAATTGTCCTGTGTTCTTTGGAAAGAAACCTGTAAGAAAAAATACAGCTAATTAACAAAGGAAAGGAAATTACAAGGCAAATGTAATAAAGGAAGATTTTTGAAAGCAACATTGTCAATGTTTCTTTGTCTTTATTTTCTTTTTGTTCTTTTCATTTTGGTCTGTGATTTAATTTCTAATTTCTTTCATTCCTCTGAATTACTATCATGTGAATAAATTAATGTCTCCTGGAAATGCATGCAAAAGGCAATGAGGACATCAGTCCTTAAGAAGATGCATACTTGAATTCAGAGCTACTTAATAGCTAAAACAGAGCAAAAGGTACTTCAAAACAAATTATAATGCATTTGTAATGATGCATGAAGACACAGACATATTCAATCATAAGATATTTCAGGAAAGATTTTGATTTTGATGCAAATTTACCACTTGTCACATCCAAATTCAAATTTGTTTAACATTTTTTTCAAATAACAAACATTAGCTATTATGTTATTCCTGTTAATAATTTTAGAAATTGTGCTTTCTTAAAATCTCAATAAAACCAATTTTGTAGGACATTTTACTGTGAATGCATCAAAAACTTCAATGATATTTCCTTGATATTTTCTATGTTTATTATTAATAAATGATAATATAATCTAAACAAAATATTCCTGGAGTATAAAAAAATAGTGGTAATCAAGGTGAGGAAAGTGCAAGAAAGAAAATGGACTCTAGAATTAAAATGATTTTCACTGGTGCAGAATAAAAATGTAGGTGCTTTGTAGAAAACAAAAAAATACGTAAGAGGAAATATAGGTAAGCACCTCCAAACAAAGGGTCCATCATATTTGAAGAGGAAGAAAAGTAGAAAGAGATAAACTTAAGCTAATTTGGACTGTAGAAAAAGTTTTTATCTATTTTCTGGGTCACACAAAACAATAGATTTTTGAAGGCAAACTCTATATAAGAATTAATATGTAAAAGCAAATAAAATATGAGTAGAAACAAAAAATTAAATCTCTATGAAATTGTCACATAAATTAGAATTGAAATTTGAGAAATTGGAATATCATAGAGTTAATTAGCAGATTAAGTTGTAGGTTCAGTATTAAATGGGGAATACATCTAATGTTTTCCAAGCTCTTAATTAGAGTGCCATGTAATGTGATAAAAATTTGCAAAATGATGTCTTGTTTAATCTTAATACAACCATTAAGGAAGTTTAGTCTAATAATCATTCTAAAAATGACACTGCTGAAATGTACATACCTTATTAATTTCCTTAAAATCAGAAAAAAATTGAATAAATTGAGACATTAACTTTTTTGAATTGTTGAATGAACATTTTTCTGAGTACTACATGCATTGTTTACATTACTCTTTATTTTTAAAAAGTAATGTCAGTAATCTTTTGAAAAAATGCCAAATTAGGTTTAAAAATTGAATGAATAAGAAAATAACAATAAAATTAAATAACACAAGAAGGATAACTTCTTAAAGATCTAGAATAATTTTTGACAATTACATCTATAGAGGCTGCACAGACCTCAGAACAGCCTGTGACAGCTCACTGACATTCTAGCATTAGGAACAGCTAACAGGTTCATGACATCATCTTCCCTAAGTATGTATTTTACATGTACTTATACTTTCTGTGCTCTGAATTTCGTATAACATATGAATATTTTGCCCCATATATTCCATAATAACCTTGTAATATTATAAGCTCTCCAAGAATAAATGAAGTCTGTAAAGAAAAATAAAATGAAACAAAAATACAATAACTTTGTAATCATTTCAAAAATGGGCAAGGAAATTATGATCAAGGACAAATAACTTCATGGGAAACATGCCATAAACTTATCAATTTAGGAAAATATAAAGTCCTTGTACATGATTGGCATACTATTCATCTACAAGACAAAAAATGTTAAATGACTGTTCTGTTTTTGTGAGAACAAATGTGTGACAGAGATATCTCAGACACAGAAAGCTAAGCACTGAATGGTCTCTCCTTTATGTGGATGATTGAATTATTTCCTACTCAATGTATTTGGATTGGAAGCACTATAAGAGTGAGAAAATTTGGAAAAAAAAAGCTATGAATGGGAAGATGGAAAGGCTTCGTTAGGGTGAAGCCTTTTAAAGGGGAGATACAAGATACCAGGACAAGGGTGTGTGAGGGGATAATTGGGAAAAATACATAGCAGAGAATGAAGAGATGAGAGATAAGAGGTACATGGCGGACAGGAGGGACAGAGAGACTTACAGAAAAATCCTATGATTGTAGGAAGTAACCCCGAAGGAACATCCTATTCTATAGCAATATGTAAAAACAAAAATGTCTTTTAAAGAATGGGCAGTCCCTATAGAGAGGAGCATAGAGTGAGAAAAACAGGAAAAAACAAATCCTTGAGCTGATCCACTTAGAACCCAGGGACAAAATTATCCTAGAAGTAACAGGAATGTGACACTTCCTGATAAAACATTGGTCAGAGAGGTCTTAAAGGACCCCAAACATTATAAACTTTTGCTATGGCTCTTATTTGCTCTCCAAAAACTATCAGTGTGACCTTGTTACTGAAGATGCAACACAAAGGGATCACAGAACATGGTCAAAATATATTAACTGGAACTGGTCTGAGGACTTTCTTCTTGCTTACAGAGTACCAAGGAATACTGCAGAAACTGCTGGGGGAGAGAAATAATTACAAGTCCCAACAATGGCATGAGATCTTTGAGTCGCAATATAAATCACCACGTCAAAAGGTGAACATCAGTGTAATAGAGGCACGAATATCAAGGAGACAACCAATAGCTCTCTGATTGGATTCAAGACCTACTTGTCAGAATCATATGCATCCCTGTTACTGTAAACTAGATGAAGAGAAGGGAAGTAAATAGATCATTAGGGAAGTCAACCAATGAATCTACAGCTAGGAAGATGGTACATCAAAGTGCTCTGTTCATAGCTGTTGCTATACCCATGGGCACTTACAGTGGAAATCTTTGGGTCTAAAGCTGGATGAATGAAGGGAAATGCACACATCAGTGGAGTGGCCTGAAGAGCGGTAACTTGACATACCACAGAGGCTTGAGCCCCCACAGGAATAGACAAGCCAGAGTGAACCCTGGAGTCCATAGAAGCATACAGGCAGAAGGTTGGGAGGGGATGGGAGAAAGTAGGGATGGAAGGGAGAAGGAGGAAAGATGGATGAATACTCATTATGCCTGTAAAAGTAAAAAAAAAATTAAAAATGTGTCACTAACATAAAGCATTTAGAACACTTTTTTTTTTGTAAAAGGTTATGTTCCTCATTTGAAGGCAAAAACTTTTTGTGCTTATTTAAAGGAGCATACAGATATTTGGAGAAAAATGCAATTGAATATTAAATATGGATACCATGTGACTCTGAAGCCACGGGGACCACTGTGAGAAGCCTGGGGAGGGAAACCCCACCTGCCCATCCCTGCCTCTGCCTGTCCTGGGAGCCTTGCCATATATCAGGTGAGATGGTGAGCCACATGGTATTCTGCACATGGAGCTTGGAGAGCCAACTGTCACCTGCCCAACATCCCCACTCTGCCAGTTCTGGAAGCCCTGACGCTCACCAGTTGATCAGAAAACACCTATCAAAGACAGCAGCCATGGACTTAACAGAAAATGCCCAAGTCAGAGCATAGTACCAGATAATACACAAAGTACCAGGAAAACATGTTTCTGCCAAAAAATAATAACTCCTATACTATAGACTTTAATCAGAAAAACCTCACAAATATCACTCATGAAAGCAATACTGAGGATAAAGTCCTACAAAGAAACATTAAAAAGGAACAAGGAATGAAAAAAGGAACAAGGAAAACAAAGATAAGGGATAAATAACCTTATGATTTTATTGAGCAGGAAATCCATAGGAAGTTATTTGAGATGAAAAAGGAAATGGAGTAAATAAGAATAAGTTTTTAACAGGTGAAAAATGCCAAACCAAAATTCAGTTGGAATTCAAAACTAAACTGGAGGTGATAACCCATTAGAGAATATCATACACAGAATAGATCAAACAGAAGATAGAATATCAGTCTTGAAAGATAAGGTGACAGAACCTGGTCATTCAATTAAAGAAACAGAAAGGTCAAGAAAAACACAAAACAGGAATATTCAAGAAATATGGGACAGCATGAAGAAGTCAAACCTGTAATCCATGGAATCCCAGAACAATAAACACAAGACAAAACACCCAACCCAGATATTTCAGTTTATCATAAATGAAAACTTCCCATACTAAAGGAAAAGCATCCCATCCTAGTACAAGATGTATGTCATACACCATCCACTTATGACCAAAATAAGAATACAACAAGGCAAATAATAATAGTAACATCTCAGATACAGGACAAAGATATTATTCTGAGAGCTACAAGAGAGAAAAGCCAAGTCACATTTTAAAGCAAGCATATTAGAATAGCAGCTGACTTCTTAATGGAAACAGTAAAAGCCAAAGGAGCCTGGAAAGGCATTCTTCAAACTGAAAGGTCACAAACGTTAACCCAGGCTGCTATACCCAGTCAAATGATCAGTCATGCTTGAAGGAGAAAGAAAAATATTTCCAGACAAAAATAAACTAAAGTATTTCTTGTCTACTAAACCAGGCCCACAGAAATTAATAGGAAAAAATTCTCAAGATAGATGAAACTGGTCAGCATACCCAAGAGGATCAAAGGGAAAAATAATGCCTGTACAACTCCAGCTACCAGGCAGGGAAATAGCAATAAGAAAAAACTAATAAACAAAAATTACAAGAATCAATAAAATTTTCTCAAGTATATCTTTAAAAATTAATGGGATCAACACTCTAATCAAGAGACATAAACTATCAGTATGGATTAAAAGCCACCACCCATCAATATGGTGCCTCCAAGAAACACACATCACCTAAAAAGACAGGCATTAATATCAGGACAAAAGGATAGTTGAAGACACTCTGAGAAAGCCGAACTAGGAAACAAGCAAGAACAGCCAATCTAATATCCAACAAAATAGACTTCAAACCAAAACAAATCATAAGACATACAGAAGGATACTACTACATAGTCATCAAAGGAACCAATGCACAATCATAAACATATGTGCTTTAAACAGGCTCACTCATGTTTGTTAAACAAACACTACTGTTCATAAAGCAACAACCTAAACATGATAATAGCATGGGATTTCAATACCCCACTCTCACCAATAAACAGGTTAGCAAGCAAAAACTGAACACAGACACACTGGAATTAAATCAAACCATAAGCTAAACATAGGTGGCAGACATTAACTGTACGTTCCAATCTGACATCAAGGAATATGCATCTTTTCAGCATTCCATGGAACTTTCTCTAAAACAGACCACATGTTAGGTCATAAAATTAACCTGCACAAATATAAGAAAAATGAAATCATCACCTGTACTCAATCTGACCATTAGGGAATAAAGGTGGACATTCATGAAAAAGTAAATAACCATATACAAATTCTTGGAAACTGAACAATATGCTATTGAATGAAGAATAGGTCCAGACAGAAGTAAAAACAGAGATTCAAATATTCCTAGAACTCAATGACAATTAAAACATATCTTATAAAACCTCTGTAATATGGAAGGAAACTTATGGCACTCAACACTTACATTTAAAAAATGAAAACAGCACAAGTGAACAAACCAACAATGCAGCTTAAAGCTTTAGAGATAGAAGAATAAATCAACCCCAGAAGAAGTAACTGTGTAGAAAGAAACAGGATGATAAGAGAAATAACTGAAACAAGGTAAACTAACATTTTTTTTAAAGTCAACCCACCAAAAAGCTAGTTTGTTGAAAAGCTTATTATGGACAAACCCTTACTAAATTAACTAAAACCAAATGAAAGAAAAATCCAAAATGAAAATAGAACTATCACAAAGATGTAAAGAAATTCAAAATATTAAAAGGTCAAGCTTAAAAATTTATATGCCACCAAGCTTGACAATCTCAAAGAAATGAATAAATTTCTCAACACATATGATTCATCAAAGTTAAACTATAATGAACTGAATAATGTAAATAACCCTGTAACAAGAGATGAAGTTGAAGCAGTAGTTATAAATCTCCCTACCAAGAAAAGACCAGGACCAGATGAATTCAGTGCACAAGTAACAGATATTAAAAAATTAACAACAATACTCCATATGCTATTGCACAAAATAAAAAAGTAGGAACACTTCCAAACTCCTTCTACAAAGCACACATCACACTAATCCAAACACTAAATAAAGATATAACAAAAATTTGAAAACTATAGTCAAATTTCATGATGAATAGACACCAAGATCCTTAACAAAATAAACAAACTGTATTAAAAAACATATCAAAAAGATTATTCACTGTGAGTACGTCGGGTTTATTCCAGACACAGAAGGTTGGTTCAATATATGTAAATCTATAAATATAATTCACCATATAAACCAATTCAAAGACAAAAAATACAATTCTTTCAACACCATTTTTGATAAATACTCTGGAGAAAATAATGGTGAAAAGGACATTTTTTCAACATAATAAAGGCTATATGCAGCAAGTCAATGGCATAATTTACCCTAAAGGGTGAAATACAGGAAGCATTTCCACTTAGATTGGGAACTAGACAAGACTGTCCACTCTCACTACTCCTTTTCAACATTGTACTTAAAGTCTTAGCTTGAGCCACAAAACAAAAGAGGAAGATAAAAGGGATACAACTTGGAAAAGAAAGAATCAAGCTAATCCTATTTACTGATGACACAACCCTGTACCTCAAGGACCCCAAAAATTCTGAGGGGAAACTCCTGGATCTACCAAATATATTCATTAAAGTGTCAGAATACAAAATTCATGTTCAAAGCTCAGTGGCTCTTCTATACACCAAGGATAAACAAAAGGAGAAAGACCCGAGAAAAACAATACCATTCACCATTACTCATAAAAAAAGAAGTACCTTGGAATAAAACTAAGGATGCGAAATATCTGTACAATGAGAACTTTGAAACCCTAAAGAAGAGATTATAGAAGATAAAAGAAGATGGAAACACCGCCCATGCTCCTGGATTGAAAGAAATAATATTGTTAAAATGATCATTCTATCAAAAGCAATGTACAAATTAAATGTAACACCAATCAAAACCCAAATCTAATTTTTCACAGAAATTGGAAAAACAATTTTTATTTGATATGGAAACATAAAAAACATAGGATAACAATTACAATCCTGTGTAAAAAAAAACTCCTCTGGAAGTATCGCCGTATCTGACTTTAAACTATATTATAAAGCCATAGTAATAAAAATAGTATGATACTGGCTCAAAAGAGGAGATATCCATCAATGGATTAGAATTTAAGACTCAAATATAAGTGCACTTGCCTATATTCAACTGATATTTGACATGGGACAAAAAAAGTTCATTGTAAAAAGTATAGCATATTCAACAAATGGTGCTGGCAAAACTGGATATAAACATGCAGAAGAATGAAATTCGACCCTTAGTTGTCTCCCTCTACAAAAACTAACTCCAAATGGATTAAAGACATCAATGTTATTGCAGATACTATAAAACTCCTAGAAGAAAAAATTGGGGAAATATCCTCAAATTGATTGAGCTTGTCCAACATTTATTCACTAGATTCCAAAAGCACAGAGAATGAGTCGAACTTTTAATATATGAGATTATATGAAATCAAAATCTTTTTCTCAGCAAAAGAAACTATGAATTGAGCAAAAAGTTTGCCTAAAGAATGGAAGAACAGGGGCTGGAGAGGTGGGTCAGAGGTTAAACCTCTGCCTTGCAGGCGGAAGGTCCTGAGTTCGGATCCTAGACCCCACGTATAGACGCCAGGCAGAAGCGGGGACGGCCTGCGTTTCTGGTCCTGGTAGGGCGGAGCCTGTGAATCCTGGGGCAGAGTAAACAAGGAGGAGGTGGAGGCGTCCATGGTGGTTCCCGAATTCGCCCGTGGTTCTACACAACACACACACACACACACACGCGCATACACGCACAATTGAATAAGCAATAATAATAAAAAAGAATGGAAGAACATGTTTACTAACCACATATCTGGTAGAGGACTAATATCCAGAGTACACAAGGAACTTCAAGAATTAAGTACCAAGGAAGTAAGTAAATCCATTAAAAAAATGGACTATAGAACTGAAAAGAAACTTCTCAGAAGACAAAATGAAAAAGTCTATCAAACATTTAAAAAATTTTCTACCTCCCTAGTCATCTGCAAAATGCAAATTAAAACCTCCCTGAGATATCATCCCATTCCAGTCAGAATGGCTATGATCCAAAACACAGACAACAGCAACTGCTGGTGCAGATGTGGGGAGAAGGGAACACTCATACAATGCTGGTGGGATTGTGAACTCATACAACCAAAAAGCTAAAAATAAAAATTCCATATAACCCAGTCATACCACTCTTGAGAATATTCCCAAAGAACACTATGTTCTTAATAAAATTCATGTGTGCAACTATGTTCATAGCAGCCCTTTTTACAACTGCAAAAAATGGAAAAATCCTAAATGTCCAACAGAAGAGAAATGGTTAATGAAAATAATATTCAGTGGAATACTACTCAGCTGTCAGGAAAGATGAACTAATGAGATTTGTCAGTAAATAGTTGTAAATGTAAGAAATCATACTGAGTGTAGTGCCCAGAAGAAGATCCTAGCATTAAACCAAATTAAACCAATTTGATGGAAGCAAACAGAAATCCTGGCAACATCCAAAAATTCAAAGCAACACAAGTTTAAAGGCCAGAAACGAAAGTACACGAGCAAACTTTTTTCTTTTCTTTTCTTTTTTTTTAAAAAGGTTTCTATATAAGAAAAGAAGAGGGAAGAAAAACGAATAGGACACAGTAGAGAATGGAGCTAGCCTCTAGGTAACCATTCACCTGCACCCTCCTTCCCCCTTCATGACAAAGAACACATATGTCTATCACTGTAAACAAGTATAATAACAGTGGAAAAGGATAAACTGACATTGGACAGGACACTTCCGTCTATACACCTCTCCTTTTATCTTTAGATAGGAGTTGAGCTCAACACCCAGACAGGATACAGCTTGGCACAGTGGAAGAGCAGTGAAAGAGAGGACAACAGTCTACTAGAATGCAGACTATCAGGGACTTTGCAATGTTCACCCATTACTGAGCCAACCAAGTCTCAGGGAAACTTAGGTAAGAGGGGACAATAAGATTTTAAGAGCCTGAACAAGGGGCCATCGAACCTATGGAAAATATCATTCCACTCAAGACAGGGCTGATACAACCAGGAACTCATTGCAATGAGTTGTTACAGACCTGAACAATGACTGACACAACTACATGCCTCCATCCAATAGCAAGGATCTCTGAAGAAATAATTAAATCCAGAGGGAACCTTAGGGGTAGGACTAGACAGGTGAGGGGAAACACCCCTAGATATTGGGTCTGCCCAAGGAGGGGCCACTTGGTCTGCCACAGAGACCTGAAACCCCTCTGGAACAGACAATCCAGAGGATACTTTGGGACACATAGAAGAAGACAGATGGGCAGATGGGACCCAGTGGAATGGCCTGATGAAGAAGGGGAGAGAGGGAGGGAGAAATAAGTGTGTCAGGGATTAGTATGCCTGTACAACTGGAAAAACTATACATTAAAAAATTTAATATGCTATGGTTTTAAATTTGCTGTTCTACGTAATAGAAAAAAATGAAAGTTTGAAATATTTTAAGTTGTTCATGGAACAGGCCTTCATCAAAGAAAATGAAGACAATATATTAATAAGCATAATTAAGTGATAAAAATGTAGTGTCAGATCAAATGAAATGTTCTAAGAAAACTATATATGTCTTCATAGAAACACACACACACGTTTATATTACCATATACAACAAAGACTATCTTGAATAGCCAATATAGGAGATCTTCAAAGATAATTAATTGCACATGAACCAGGAAAAGTTGGATTTTATACATGGTACTCAAAAACATCTATTTTCCAATGTTAATAGGAAAAAATGTGGAAAAATGTAATCCTATATTCTCAATGATCATTGGAAAGGAGGTATTTTACTCAAATTATGCAAGCTATCAAGAATCAAGAAGTCCTCAGATTTGTAACCATATTTGAATTTATAAAAGTTATTTAATAACATCCCATCAAGTTGGATAAAAATATTCAACCATTCAATCAAAATAATTCATTTAGATAATATCTTACTAAATCTGAATATGATGAGCAGTGTAAAATAAGCTTCAGGTATTAAATATAAATCACTAGAACTCAATATAAATGAATGTAAATGCATATTTAAAGTGAATGTCAAAGGTACTGAAAAATAATAATGGTGGAATTCTGCTTACTCACAAAACAGGTTAGACTTCAAGCATTCAAATAATATATTGATCTTTGAATATTGATTCTAAATAGTCAGGAAAATAAATACCATTGCATTTATACAAGTGGAAAAGCTATTTTCCTGAGTTAGGGGAAAACAGAAAATCAACTTTAGGAGAAATGTAGCATTGGGAAGCAGTTCTTCATTAAAAATAACATATTTGCACATGATGAATTGCTTATGAAAAGGAGGAATCATTTTTCATACTATCCATTTTGCCATTAATGATTTATGAGTTCGGATTCTGGTCAACAATGCATGTCTCAATTACTACAAAAAATCCAGTTTCTATACCATGGACAATGGAGCACTGTAAGAAAAATGGCCTCATTTTCCAACTTTTTTTTTAAATCAGCAAATAGGAGTTTTATGTGCTGTGATAATATAGATAAAGTAAAAAAAAAGCAAGGAAGAAATTAAAATTATCTAGTTAAAATAATATTGTTCTTCAAAGCTGAACTTCGTTTCTTCTGAATCATGTCTTTTTTGAGCCTGGTATTATAGTATGTGACTAAATTTGTAGAAAAGATTTTCAGAAGAAATTAAGTTAAAGTGAAGGCAATAGAGTGTTTGAAATTCAGCACAATGCTTATAAGAAGAGATGAAGATGTAGAAAGGACAGAAGGCAAAGAGAATCTGCCCAGGTTCATTAGTGAAGCCTGAGTCAAACCAACCACAGCAACATGTTATCTAAAACTTCCACCTTCATAAACTGTAAATACAAATTTCTCATGGTTCATCCATCCTAAATTACTCTGCTTTAGTAGTCTTGACAAACTATGACAGTTAATCCTGGGTGTCAACTAGACACGCCTGGCGTTAACTAAGATTAGCTGAGACCACACCTTGCAAGATCAACTGACTCTACCTGAAGAGATTATCTGAATAATACAAAGATCAGCCCTAGATCCCATCAGAACCTACATAGAAAGTCCCAGTAGTGGAACCACATAAAAGGAGCTACAGAACAGAAGACTGGAAGAGAGACTCCGGGAATCTTCTTTCCTACTAGCCTCTAGGATGGCAGTGTCTCTAGCTTCAGCCAGCCAGCCGGCCATGCCGGTTCCCTGTGAAAGTCTATTTCCCCCTTTAGAACGGTAAGTTAAATAAATCTCCCTTTCTCCCTTAATTTGTTTGACTTCGGGTGCTCTCTCACAGCAATAGTTAAGAGTAACCGTTAAACCAACATAGCATTTATAATCTCTTAGAATATTCTTCTGCTACCAAAGATAATGCAGTAGGATGAAGACAATCATACCTTTAGTGTGTCCATTCCACTTAGCAAGGCAATGGATCACAACCTCTTTTTTAAAATTCGTATTAATACCATGAAATTATCACTGGTATAAATAGCCTGAAATATGCTTTAGTGAGCAAATGATTTTACATTAAAATAATAAATATGTAATAAATATCTGTCAAATGTCAGGTTTAAAATAAAGTATGTGTGATATTTTACACAATTGACTATTCAAATAAATCACACAATTCATGGACTTTATATTATAATCTTGGAATTTTAAATATTATTAAAAATAACAAAGTTTATTTCTTTAAAAAATTGATTTTGTTAGGATCTTCCATTTCCTGTTTTTTTTAAAATAAAGTAACTGGCTAAATTGACAGATTATTGTAGTATTTATTGTGTTTGTTACTTTTTATGTGTGAAAGATGACTACTTATTTGGCACAATAATTTGGAAGAAAAATGAAAAAAACAATTTTCCCTAAATCTATGTACTTTTACTTTAGAATGTGATTCTAGTAACTTATCTGGAGATGATAGGTTATTTGGTAAGACATAAAGATAATAGTAAAATATTAGCTAGTACAGTGTACCCCTGAACATCTGAAATGTTCATATATTGTTCATAATTCCACATTCAGAATAATGGTAACTTAGACTCTTAAAAAATAATAAATGTAAATGTAAGGACAGTCAAACTTTGTGACATTAATTATTCTAAATACATATTTAAGTAGACAAAATATCCAGGGACACCTGGAATTTGATTGGCAAAATGAATTTCAAAAGTGTATGTATGTGGGCTTATGTGAGCATGGTTATATAAGACTTGTGACATTTTGCATTTGTGCATGTTGTTAAGGATTACAAATGAAGGATTATATTAAACTGAAGGATCCATTTATAAAGGAGAACACAGGACATTTGTCTTTCTGCATATAGAATATTTCACTCAGTGTGATTTCTACCAATTACATACATTTACTGAAAATTTTCATTAGTTATTCTTTCCCGAGAGCTGAAGAGTATTCCATTTTATATAGTTACCATATTTTCAATAATCATTCTTCAAATTTTGGATATCTAGGTTGTTTCCATGTCTTTGCAACTATGAAAAGGGCTGCTGTAACGTGGTTACACACTGTCTCTACTTCCCAGGAGTGGAATAAATGGGTCGTATAGAATTTTGATTTTTGAACTTTTTAGGCACCTCAAAATTGATCTTCAAAGGGGTTGTGTGTGTTTACAGTCCCACCAGCAATGTATGAGGGGGCCCTGCTCCCCACGTCTACCCTAGCAGGTGTGGACGTTTTGTTTTGGATCTTATCCTTTGTGACTGGAGTTAAGTGATATCTCAGGGTGGTTTTAATTTGCATTTCCCTTATGACTAGGAAGGTAAAAGATGTTTTAAGATGTTTGTTAGACATTTGAATTTTGTCTTCTGAGAAGCTTCTTTTTAGTTCTATAGCCCATTTTTTAGTGTGGTTGTTTGCTTCCTTGGTATTTAATTTTTGAAGTTCTTTGGGTACTTTGGATATTAATCCTCTATCAGATGTGTGGTTAGTTTAGATGCTCTTCCATTCTGTAGGTTGCCTTTTTGCTTGTTTAACTGTCTCTTTTGCTGAGCAAAAGATTTTACTCTCACACAGTCCCACTTGATTAGTGCTGTACCTTTTTGTTCCTGTTGAGGAAATGCTTGATGAGTCCAATCAATCACAAGTAAGGAAGGAAGATGGAAAAAGATATGGAAAGAGTAGCAAAAAAAGAACATGGATAAACAGTTTTTAAATAAGGCTTATAGGAAAGAAAAGCCTTAAAGGATAGAGAGTGTGACTATCTTCCAGATAACCAACTACCTGTTTACTAGCCCCTACCTAACCCCCCTCCATGGCAGACTAGGTCAGCACTATAAACAATAGTTGACCCAGAGAAAACTGACAGTAGACAGAATCAGAAACCTCAATACTAACCACAAACACCTGAGAGTAAAATTCCATCTAAATACCTTTCATTTTATCTTTAAATAAGAAAAGATCTCAACACCCAAGCAAGATACAACCCAGCGTTATAAATGAGCAGTGGAATAGACAACAGCAACCAATCAGAATGCAAAGTACCTAGGACCCTGAAACATTCGCTTAGATGGGTCAACCCGATCTCTTCCTATCCTGGGGTTTAGGGAATCTTGTGGAAGAGAGGGCAGAATATTGTTAAGTGCTTAAAGGCGGACAGTTTCACCATTTCCTAAGATAAGGTCACTTCATCTAGACACTCACTTTAATAAAACTTGCCCTAAAAAACAAACAAACTTCTCCTCACTAGACCTGCACTTTGGCTGACATATCAAACCCATCGCTCTCCGCCATAGACTGGAGAGGATCTCAAGAGAAATAATTAAAAGCAAAGGGAGGCTCAGGATTTAGGGTTTGACAAATGAAAAGGAGTGCCTCTACCAGTGGGGCTACCCAAGGAGGGATCTGTCTCAGAGCCAACTGGAGCAAACAATCCAAAGGGAACCCTGGGGCCCATTGAAAGAGACAGGAGGGTGGGAGGAAGTGGTAGATGGATTGGTAAGGGTGGGGAGGTAGGGTGGGCGGCATAGAGATTGGGAGGGAGTGGGGATAGAGGGGGCAATGCTGACCACTCATTTTGCTTGTAAAACTAGAAAAAAAAATAATTGAAAACTTGCAGCATTCTAGTCAAACAACTTGGTTGAGATCCTAAATTTAAAATGCTTTCCAGACCTTTGAACCTACTTGCCCGTTCCACTTGTAAAGTTATTACCTATATCTCAATCCATGCAATCCTTTTGTCATATGTGACTTCAGGTTCATGCATTATAGTATCACAAGATCCTCTCCACTTTAGGATTAAGTGAAACAATTTGAGCCCACTTCCTCCACACCACCTTTTAAACTTCCCTCACTGTCTACAGACAGGAATATTTATAGTAAATGAGCTGTTCAACTGCACCAGGCCAATCAGCATTATTCTCCTGATTTAGAATAATAGCTTCTATTTTCCCTCTTGGATTGACCCCCTGAGCATTGTCAAAACTAATTCCATTTCTATAAAACAGGAAAAAAATCATACTTAACACAGCTCAATTGAACACCTCTATAATAATTCTCTTATATATGCATAGTGCTTTGAAGTACAGAGAGCAGGATCAAATTATCAAATTATGAATTGCCTAGAGCAGAGAGGACATTTGAAGATGACTGAGTACTATTTCTGGTTTTTGGTTGGCAGGGGGATTTCCATGGGTTTAAGGTTTTTCTGTCATTTCCCAAGACTGTGACTTTGACAGTGTGCTTTTGCTTTGCTATGTAGCAAAGCATACCAAATTCGCAAGTAGCAAAATATTCTCGGATTCCAGATTAGCTTAAACTTCTCATTAGTCAAAGTAAATTGACCATTGTATTTCGCAGTACAGCCTACTGCCCCAACGGAGAAACTTTTACCACAGTCTCTTTCTGTATTCCTCATCATCTTTCACCATTATTTCATGTGAATATGGCTAATAATAGCATCACCATTATATAGGTGGCTTATTTTCATTTTTGTCTTTCTTCCTTCTACCAGTATTTATTATGTTTCAAGGGGCAGGTCATGTCTTAACTCTTGCTTTCGTGACTTTGACATGATCATTGTATTTTGATGAATTTTACCATTTTATTGAAGGATGTTTTTTGTAGCCCAGTGTTGCTTCAGACCCACAGCAATCATCCTGTCTCTGTCTCTAAGTGCTGAAATTGTTGACATTCTAAACTATAAATGTAACTGACAGAAATATTTCAAACTTTTAAAACAGTCCCTAGCAAATATTAATAATAGTCACTAAAATAGTTCTAGCTTAATTATTACTCTATTTGTGGAAATTAATCTTCGGGATGACATGAAATTATTTCTGAGACTTTAGAAAGCTTCATTGATGAACAACGCACCATATTTTTTATAATAAACCAATCAAACAATAAATTTAGCTCCTGGGGGCTGGAGAGGTGGCTCAAGGGTTAAGCCTGTGCCTTGCAGGCAGAAGGTCCTGAGTGCAGATCCTAGACCGCATGTATAGATGCCAGGCAGAAGCAGAGGAGTGGCCTGGTAGGGCGGAAACTGTGAATCCTGAGGCAGAATAAACAAGGAGGAGGTGGAGGCGTCCATGGTGGTTCCCGAATTCGCTGGCATGGGGAAGAAGGAATTTTAACTTGGTTCGAGTCATGCTTCTAACAGAGGCAAATATATTCTTATTGGGCGAGAAGGGCAGAAGCTTTATTTGAGTCAAAATGTTTGTGAATACATATTCTCTAAATATTTGTGAACACATTCCTTATTTTTAATTTATTATTATCTTTTTTATTTTTTATTTTTGCATGTATATGTGTGTTTGTGTGTGACTTCAACAATCAACCTGCATTGCTCTACCTCCCCTTCGCTTTGTTCTGGAGTTTCCCAGACTCCACCTTTTAGGACCAGAAGTATAGACCACCACCATTTGTGAGTGGTGTGTTTACATGGAATTCAGGATGCAAATTCAGGCCTCCTGCTTGTGAGGCAGAGGCTTAACCCCTGAGCCATCACTCCAACCCTGTAATCCCATTCCTTTACAATGTTGCCTTTTAATAGAGAAACCCACATTAAAATATTATTATAATAATATTTAAAAATGATTTTTAAGTCATTCTTCCATCTAAATTTCACAATTTAACCTTGACTACAAAAATGTTAACCATGTACTGACTTCTCATACTTATGTGCTGATTATATACAGCCTTTTGTGTTTACTTCTTAAAAGTTGTAGTCAAGTAAAATCCAACCAGAGAAAATTAAAATGTATATTGTTACATGTCAAGTATAAAGGTTAAAACCTCAATGGTTTGTTTTGACACAAAACACTCATGCAATTTGAAGATATCCTAAAGAATATTTTCAGACAGTTTTATGATGCAGTATGGATGAATCTTATTACTGATCCTATACATTGAAAATTCAGGCTATTAAATGACTGAACAAAACAATTATTTTATGAGCAATAATTAAATGTTAGTTTCTCTTCTTTCTTCACCTTTCTGCATTTAGTGAAATATGTCATCAAAGCCCCCCCAATGTTTTATTTCATTGTTTATACTTTGCACAGATCTATAACTGTCTCTGACATCATTGAAATAACACTAAATTTTTCTGCTGGAATCCATAATAATGGTAGGGCTTATTTTGGTTCATAGTTAAAGGAGACACAATACAGCATGATGCAGAAGACATAGTGTTATACAGATGTGCACATGTATGTTTATCAGGAAATAAAGAGAAAAAGAAGACACAGGAAATGGAGCTGGGACACATTCAATTTGAAGACCTGCCCAATGACTCACTTTCTCTAGCTACGTTACACTCTCAGAGTTCTGAATACTCTGAAAAGATCTCATCAGTTGGGAAGCAAGTTTTCAAACACTAAGCAGCATCCCTGACAATCCAGGATACTTGGTCATTGTCTTTAGACATAGCTTTAAATAGAAAATTCAGGTTAGCAAGTGTTCCAAGGGTTGTCTCAAGCCCACCCTACTGGTATTATTATAATATGGGAATACCTCTTATGATACCTTGACCCTAAAGATACACGTGTCAATATGAATAACCCTAATACTACAAAGCATACCATCTGCATGTCAAGAAAAAAGACCTCAGAAGATGAATCTACTAGAGTCTTGACCATAGACTTCCATCTTCTAGAACTATGAGGAAATAAATTTAATGTCATAAGATGACTTCTATTATGACAATTCAAGCAAAGAAATACCACAAAATGTGTTTATCTCCTATAAAAAGTAATATATTCCCAGCTCTGGAATTTATTATAGAAACATCTTCGTAAAGTTGTTACTCTGCTTTAATAATAGTCTCTGCGGAAAATAAAATTGTCTCTGAGCAAAAATAATTCAATTACCCTTATAATAATGATATTTACATAATTCAGAATATTGCTCTTCTGCGTGATAAGCAATGTCAAGAAATGATAAACTAAACACAGAAATAAACATGGAGAGGCTGAAGAGATGACTCAGCCTGTTAAAGTGAATGCCAAGGGGTGGCAACATCACTCAGAAGGTAGAGGTGTTTGTTGTGCAAGCTTAATAACCTGAGTTCAATTCCCTGAGCACACCTAAAGTTGAAGGTATTAATTAATTCCCAGAAGTTATCATTGCCTCAACATGTATGTAGCCAGAGACATCATACACACACACATGCACACACACACACACACACACACACACACACACACACACACACACACTTTATACATGTCATGGGTTGAATATTAACTGTCTATAACAGGGCCCTCCAATTCATAAATGTGACTTTTCAACAAATAGGCTTTTTGTTTGAATGACAGGTTCCATTTCTTTGACCAGTTCCTTATAAAAAACAACTCCTGCACTGAGAGTGGACCTTGCCGTTTTAATTCTCACAGCCCAAATTCCCTGGTGTCAAGTGTGGGAGGGGTCTGTAATAGTGATAGCTGCTGTTTGAGATGGTCACAAGTTAGCTGAGGATTTATCATAGCCAGAACCCCTTAGAACATAGATCATGGTGTTTCCTGAAAACATATATGTATATCTCCATACATTGGTATCCTATCATACATTGGTGACACTCTTCATCTCTACAGTAGTTTGTTCATGTCTCTTTATAGCTAGAAACATTGTTTGAAGTTCTCATACATCTCCATTCATTCCTTTTCCATCTCTTTTGTTTCCATGTGATACCTTTCCTCATTTAGACAATTATCTCTGCCTGAACACTTGAAAAATATACAAGGAGAGATTAGTAAGAATAAGAAGAGGAATAAAAGTTAGTAAGAATAAGAAGAATAATAAGAAGAGGGGGAGAGGAGGGAAGGAGGGATGAATGTGTGAAAATATCAATTCACCATATTCCTGTATTCTAAAAGATTAGCCACTAAATTTAAAAAGAAAATTTCCTGTGGATTTAATGGGCTTTTTGAGAATAAAATGTCAATGTAAATGTTCCACCACATCAGAAAGAGCGTAGGATTTTCCTGAGTTAGCAAATTGAATGCGATCATTTTGGGTTTCTTATCATTGACTAACTAATCCCCGTCCCTGTTTAAATCCCAGTTGCAGCAATTAGCTCAAATGATTGTGCTCAGAGCATTTGCTTTCACAGTGAGACATATTTCAACTTTCACTTTGTGTTTCACTCCACTGTGGCTCATATATCACCATAATGCATTTTGTTTATGTGTGAAATTAGCCACTCTTTTTCCCCAAACGATAAAGCATTTTCAAATAACATTGGAAATGGGAAGATGTTGCCCAACATAATCTTAAACATGTTCTCTTTTTCCCTCCAATCATACAAGATCAATAGGTATCCTGGTCCTCTCCTTCCCTCCACCTTCCCCTTTGCACCCTCTCCCCATTTTCCCCTTCCTTTCATCCCCCTCCCTCCAGTCCTCCCAGTGCCTTTCCCTTCCCCCCTCCCATCCCATGGAGCATCCTAAACATGTTCTTTTTTATTATTAATAAATTCTTTGGCCAATGTAATAGCTCTTTTCTGTGACATATGAAAGAGTGACTGATAAGAAATTCAGGGGAGGTACCCATGGAGCTTTGGAAAGTATTGATAGACAGTGGACAACTAACAGATTCAGGGACTGGAAAAAGAATTAATTGTACACAGCTGTGTACTGCCTGGAGAAGCTACTATGTCCCAAAGGATAGTCCTAAACACACACACACACACACACACACACACACACACACACACTCACACAGAGCCACATAACTAAACATAAAAACATGAATATGGGAAGAATACTTGTAGGGAAGTGGGAGGAAGGGAAGGCAGATGATGAGAGAAGCTGTGACAGAGGATAGTCATAATGGAACATATAACTGTATGAAACTGTCAAAGAACAGAAGTATAAATAAAAATTCCATAAATTCATATTAGGAAATTATTTTGATGTCTTAAGCATAATTTCTACTAAGCTAAAATGAGATACTATTGGGGATAGTAAAAATTGTAATTCTTGTGGCTTTGTCACTTGTGATATTAAACCACATTTTTATTATTTACCTGATTTTACCATACCTCCTCTTTATTTTGAAAATGCTTTTCAGTTTAAATTTCAGTGGCCAATGTGATTTTTGAAAGGATGCTAGTTGTCTAATCATTGTTTTAAATGAGTCATTCAAAATTACTATAATTACTTGGTTTAGGAATGAAAAAGTGATAAGTGATATCATTACGATTTTATTTACATATTCATTTTTTTTTTGAAGAGCTGAAACTTAAACACTGGGTCCTATGAATGACATTCAAATGCTATGTCACTGAGCAATATCACAAGCCCCTAAAAATGTCTTGTTTTAAGAATCTGGATGATATAAAGTAAAAATTATATATGTGATACCTGCTTTAAGCATATAAGACTGAAAAATTTCTTGATGATCCACATAACTGAAAATACTCCTTAATAAATAGCTTCAGTGAGCATGTAAAGTAAATTATGGTCTGTTCTCAGCAACAGAAAGCAACAGCTCATTGTTTCCTCCCCACAACCTGGAAGATTGCATTTGTCCTTCTGAAAGTATCAATACTTACTATATGACTATTCTACGTAAATCACTTAAGTTCCACTTATAACACTTTTTGCAATTATTTATTTTGAAAATATAAGAAAACCTTCAGTAATTTAATGCCTAAATTTGCCTCATAAAATGATATTTTACCAGACAGAAGTTTCATTTTTTTTCCTTTCAGACATCTTAAAATTAAACACAAGTATGCTTTAACCCTGGGTTGTGTTACAAAGATATTTTGTAATACCAAGCAGGTTTATGAGCTGGGCCAAATCTTCAAATGATTATGTTCAATTTACAGGAAATGTTTATCTTTTTCTGGGTTGCCCATGTTTAAATGCTCCCCTAAGGTGACATTAAAATGCCCAATTTGATACAGTTTATTAGCTCTCCCTTTCTTCAATTTGTTTCACATCACTTCCTCTCCTAAAGTAGAGGTACCCTGTGTTGGGTACCTATAATTTCCTTGGTAGTTCCACGAGATTGTTTTATTCCTTTATGTTCTTTTCTTATCATAATTCATTTTAAGTCAGTATATATGTCAGTTATGAATTCAAAATTGAACATGAATTTCCTGCATGAGATCATCATTATTACAAATATTATCTTCCTTTGTCTCACTTAGAGAAGAATACTCATCATACCGCTGTTGTTAGTTCATTTGTAATGCAGTTGTTCCATTCTTGCAAAACCTGCTTGGTAAGGTGGACATTGCCCTTTCTTTGAGATCCTCATGGAAGCCTGCTAGCAGATGGCCCTGTGGATGCTCCCTTACTCTCTGCAGCTTCTCAGAACTAATGCCATCCAAGCGCTCCTGATCCTCAGCTCATCTTTGCAGGCTGGCAGTGCAGAACAGTTCAGTTCTGAGATTCAGCATGCTGCTATAACTTGGCTTGCTGTATTTCATATTTTGCTTATCTCCACAGGTACAGTGATTTTTCATTTTCTTTAAAAAGTATTCGTCATTTTCCTGAACATTATACATGTATATCATGCTGATTATCCACAGCATTATAGAAATTGAAATAAGAAATGACAAAAAATTAATGATTTTTAAAGTTTGCTTTGAAAACTTCAGATCATTTCGTACACGCACTTTATTGCATTTGACTATTATTGACTTGAAATTCTAGTTTCAAATCTCAATGTCTGATAGAAAATTATTGTTTCTAAAATTGACAGACTCAAGTTACACATTTATCAGAAAATGACTGCCAGATTTCAAAACCAGAATAACCCGAATTTATGTTTTAGTCATTCTTTCTAAATTAAAATGGAATCATGTAATTTGTATATTATTCCAAGGCAAAGTTAGAAGAAACCAAATCAAATTTTCCTTAAATTAAGCCTAATCTTTTTGTATGTAACTAAGATTTCTACTTAGACTACTGTATTAGTAAGGGTTCTCTGAAGAAACAGAATCTATAGAATGTAATATATATAAATAAGTTTATTAAAAATAACTCACAATAAAAATACTGTCCTTCAAGGTAGCTGCCCACAGCAGCCTCCTTCTTAACTGGAATGTTCCACAAAGCCAAAATACACCAGATAAGGGGAGAGCAAGTCCCGTCTCCTTGCTCCTCTATTATCCAATCCACCCCTGGAAAGTACCATCCACTATAGGCTGGGTTCTCCATAGTAATCAGTCAAGTACCTACAGACTTGTTAAGGGCCATTCCAATCATTAGCCTTCCACAGTTGTGCTCCAAACCGTCTGAAAACTGTCAAGTTGACACCAAAATGCAACCATAGCAAGTACTCATGATGTTTCCTTTGAGATTTTGAATTCTAAAATAGTGAAGTACGATTTTGCTCACTGATACCATCTGTAAGTGGCAGAGGAATATTGAGGTTTCATGGCATCAGTTGAGTAGTGGAGTACCAACAAGAGTTTTGATCCTGGAGCTGGAGAGGTGGCTCAGGGGTTAAGCCTCTGCCTTGCAGGCAGAAGGTCCTGAGTTCGGATCCTAGACCCCACGTATAGATGCTGGGCGGAAGCGGGGGCGGCCTGCGTTTCTGGTCCTGGTAGGACGGAGCCTGTGAATCTCCGGGCAGAGTAAGCAAGGAGGTGGAGGTGTCCATGGTGGTTCCCAAATTCATCATGGTTCTACACACACATACACACACACACACACATATACATACACACGCACACACACATACATACACACACACACATATGCATACACGCACAATTGAATAAAAAAATAAAAATAATAATAAAAAAAAGGGTTTTGATGCTAAGGAGGCAATTCTTCACTTACTTTCCCTGTTTAAGTCTCATTTAAAAGGTTGAAATATTTGAAAATAGAAACAGAAGTTTTATGATGCAATGGAAACTATTTTTTAATCTTTTGTGTGTGTGTGTGTGTGTGTGTGTATCAGAGGATACTGTATGAACCCAGGGTGACATCAGGAATCAACCTGGATTGCTGCTACCTATTTTTTTGTTTTGCTGTGGGATTTCCCAGACTCTACCCATCAGTGCAGGAAGTGTAGGCCATAGCTGCTTCCACCTGCTGTTTTTATATGGGACTTGGGATCTGAACTCAGGACTTTCTGCTTGTGAGTCAGGGTCCCAATCCCTGACCCATCTCTGCAGCTCAGAAACTATTTTGTACTTAAAAAGAGTTTGAGATATACTGATCAGACACAGTAATTTTGGTTCATATGTCACCATAGCCACTGTTGCAAAATATTAATTTCTGCTGTTTCATACTCTAAAGGCTTGTCCAAACTTGTTTTTAAGGAGAATTCAGCTATAGCTGAAGTGGAATAATTGTATCTTCATCTATGTCTTCAACCTCAAGACTCAGCAAACACTGAAGAGAAAGAAGAGAAAGAATGTGAGAGCAAGAGAAAGAGGAGCATCAAAAAGACATCTTATATTGATGAACTAGCCATCACACTAGTGAACTCACTGCAGCTATGTTTATAAGCCCACAAATGGGTCTGTCAATCATTATATCATGTTTGGTGTGGTATAACGACTTCCTGGGGAGGAGTCACACAACTGTGTGTTGGTCCCAGACAGGATTTGGATAACAGACCGTAGCAACAATTACTCCAATGTCTAACTTGACAAACCAATGGATTTATTTTGGTTAACTACAGGAGTAGGATGGGTGATACTTGCAGGAGCAGGGAGAAATCTTAGGAAGCTAAATCACCAGAAAACCCTCCGGTATGAGTGAAACTCACAGAAGTTGTAACATTGGAGCTTTCTCCTGCATGATTTACTCCTAGGAGAGTCTCCACCCTATTTCTTGACTCCTTTGTGGCTTCCTTTAGACTGTTGGACAGCCCAACAGTTATTTCCAACTTTGACTGCTCAAGATTTCGTCCAAACTAGCTGGATATTCCTTAGATAATCACGTAGACTAGAGTTTTATAAAGATACTCTGTTAAATGTGATAGTGAGGAGGATTATAGCAGATTACAAATGTGGAAATGACAGAAAGAAAACATTATGGAGGTAAGTCCCTAAGGTCCACTATCTCGAGCACTCAGAGAAAGACCACTGTGATTGATGTCTGATGAGAATGATCATGACCTTAAGGTATATTGGGAAGGAATAAAACAAGTGAGGTTCACTATGGTGAGTTATATATCTGGTCTTAAGCCAACAAAATCAATGACAGAGTTTAATGAAGTTGAATATAAGACGAAATATAAGATTTCTTTCTATTTTAATTTTTTAAGTGTCTTTATAAGTGGACAGTTCAGAAATCTTAAATGAATACTTAATGAACAATATTTAAGTTAACATGCTATTGTAAATAAAATTTATTTGCAAGAGAATATTCATGAACCCATTTTTTTATGCTACTATAGTAGTCTCCAGAGTTATGGGCATTCCCCTTAAGTTCACCACAGTAGAACTATTTGACTGACTTTCTAATAATTTCATACTTGTATGTGATAAATTCTTGTTGTATTTATTACTTCTTCCTGCCTTTTCCTCCTCACACAGTTCCCAACAATAACCTGCCAGTTATCTCACCAAGTACCCATAAAGGTGAAATGGCTTTTTTTTTATACATTGTAACCCACTAAATTTATCTAGGTCCACTTACCTAGTGTGTTTTGTAATGAAGAAATCCACTGCATCATTTCTAATTAGATAAATGGCTATATCAGTGAAACCATCCCTGGATGATGTCTATGTAGGATGAGATCCCACAAGACTCTATCACTCTATGACAACATGTTCATAAGCTCAATCTTTTGCATATACTATGCTGACAACAACAGCAATCACAAGTTCATGAGTGGCATGCTAGTGAGAGTATTTTACAGCCCCTGTCTCCATCTCCTGGTTCTTACATTCTTCTGTCCCCTGTTCGGTGATGTCTTCTGCCTTGTCGTTGGTGATATGGATGTTTTGTTTAATATTTATAACTTAATTGCCATCTGTTCTAAGAATTTTGAGCAGCCATGAATCACTTTATTATTATTATTATTTATTATTTATTCAATTGTGTGTGTGTGCGGTATGTATGTGTGTGTGTGTATGTAGAATCACAGGCGAATTCGGGAACCACCATGGATAACCTCCACCTCCTCCTTGTTTTACTCTGTCCGGGGATTCACAGGCTCCATCCTACCAGGACCAGAAATGCAGGCTGCCCCGGCTTCTGCCTGGCATCTATACGTGGGGTCTAGGATTCGAACTCAGGACCTTCTGCCTGCAAGGCAGAGGCTTAACCCCTGATCTATCTCCCCTACCATGAATCACGTTTTAACCATAGTTCTAGCAAAATAATGCTTTTCTGAACAAGGCTGAGAGCTTTTCAGTCATTGCATGAGAAATAACTTGTATGTATTTTAGTACATACTTTAGTACTGTATTTTTGCTTACCATAACAACTCATTCATTTTTATTTTTTGGAGATTGATATCTATTGTGATCATTCTTTATTTCATTTAATCTACCATTAATGAACATTTATTCCATACCATATATTCTGTAAAGATAAAATAAACATCGACACTTTTGTATAATTTGTATCATACTGATGGAAACAGCTTTTGTTGAATATATTCAATGGACAGAAACTTCAAGAACAAATAGAATATATATATATTCAAATGTGTTAATTATAAAATATAAGTACAATTACATTTAATTGCATTCTATTATTAGAATATAAGGAATGAAATATATCAAATATCTGAAAAGGTTAAAAAGGAACCTGCATGCTAAGATTTAGGCAAAATATAGAGATAGAAGTCTCAGGAGATTTGATGTTCACAGCCTGGTCCCCATATGGATTTGCAGGTAGTGATCCAAAACTTTCAAGTTGAGAATTTATTTTTAAGTATCGAATGAAAGTACCTTCAGGCAGTAGGCAGAAGCAAATACAAGTGCTCTCTAGAGAATTGAATTTTTCAGCCAGGCCTTACAAAAATATCATAGCTAATAATCCAGGAAAAATAAAACTAGTTAGAAAAGCCACAGAGCCAACAATAAAAGAAACTACGAAGAGGAAAAACAAAAAGAAATAAAGGTCCTTGGATTCTTTAAAAAAATGCACGATGGATATTGAAATTAAAACATGCAAAAGAAAATTCAAAGCAACCAAACAAATTAACAAACAGCCAAAGCAAAAGCTGTATTTTTAGAGAACTGAATATTGTAATTGAAATATGAATACTTAATCAGATATATTTGCCATTATATAGGCAATATATGAGAGTATCCATAAATTTATAAGCAGAATTTTACAGATGCAAGATCTTTAGGATGAAATAATAGAAGAGAATCCACATGTGAAAGAGAAGATAGACAGGTAGCTGCCTAAGGAGATGAATGTGCATGTCCGTAGGTTCCCACAAGATGTAGCGACTAAATGGCATTCAGAAAGATGATGGCTAAGGATGTCTTCAGGTTTAAAAAGGAATAATCCCCCATTCAGGAGACACAGTTAATGCTAAACAGTGTGCTGCAGTTCATCTGCATGGTTGCTGATAAATGACCATCAAACGGCTTAAGGGAACAAAGGATTTATTTTCTTACTGATAGTCCAGTTACAGTTCTTAATCCATCTCGACCAAAGAGCTCACCCCAACACCAGGGCTGAAGGAACTGGCCACACCATCTTTATATAATAGCTGAGAGAGGGACGATCCTTATTTGCCAGACCAGCATGTCTGGCCAAGTGTACACAAGGATGGCAACTTCCTCAACCAGTTCTCAGTATTTTATTCATCTGTTCAGGGCCTAGTCCCACCCACCAAAGGCTGGGCCTTCCCTATCAGCTAGACAGTCTCTTGCAGGTTTGCTCTGGGCCTAACTCAACCACTAATTATCTACAAATGTGTCCAGAGCCCAAACCCTAAACTGTCAGGTTGACACCTGTGCCTAACTATGACTCAGTGTTTGAAAGAAAATCTGAATTGAAAAAGTTTTTGTTAAATCTTTACGAAACTAGCATCTAAGAAAATAAATTACACTTATCTGGTGTTCTAACATTTATTTCCTCTCTCAGAAACATAGCACCAGACACTCACTGAGATCTTAGTACCCAGTGGTTAATATTGAAAGAAAATGGGATAAGTCATTTAATAACTAGTGTGTGGCCTAATGAATATCTTTATTTCTAAAGAAATAAAATCATTCTTGAATGAAAACAAATTCAGCAGGTTTTTTTTAGATTTACTTTATGAAAGTATCTTAAGAGAAAGAGGAGAGAGATAGATGCATGCATGAGAGAGAGAGAAAAAGAGAGAGAGAGAGAATGATGAAGAGAAAGAGGGGGAGAGACGCAGTAGAGTTAAAGAAAGTACTCAGAATCCATTGTGCACAAATGAAGATCAGAGGACAACAGTTCATCCACTTTACTCATTCATCTTTACCTCTTTATCAGTTGAGACATATAATTAGTTTTGCCCTTATGTCTACAAAACATTATCTTTTATTTTGTGTATAATATTATCACAAGAGAATGAATCTAAGGCAAAAATGGACAAGCACAATGAATCTTACACCAAAATTTTGGTTTGTATTGTGCATAGGTAAAGAACAATTAACTTACTAAACAAAATAGTATCACATTTGTGTATATTAACTCATTATTTTTATCTGTTTTTACAATGTTAAATAAGCAATTATTGATTTTAAAGTAAGACTTAATTTTTCAAATTTCCAGAGGTGAAGAGTTTAGAATCATGCTGTTCATCTACATCTTTCTGAAGTCTCTAAGGTGGAATCTATCTTATACCTTTCTGTCAACTTTGGGTAATAGTGGCAATCCTCAGAATTTCTTGGCTTGAACATTTATTCTCCTTTCTCTTCCATGATTACATGTATCTGTATGTTTTCTCTCTCTCTCTCTCTCTCTCTCTCTCTCTCTCTCTCTCTCTCTCTCTCTCTCTCTCTCAATCTCTCTCTCTCTCTTTCTCTACTAAAGTCACTGCATATCAAATTGGAATTGTATGGCAACAGTGTAAATGAAAATATTTGAGAAGATCCTATCTTCAATAAGGTCACACACAGAACAGGACTTACAACCTGAGGATATCATTTTGGGAAAAAAATTGCAAGAAGTTAAAATGAATATTACAATATAAATAATAGCTGGGGAAAAAGTAAGAAGAAAGAAAATAATATTGAATGTTTCTAAGTACAGGATGTGACCCTGAGATAGAGCACTAATCGCTAGTGTACAAGGCCAA
This sequence comes from Typhlomys cinereus, assembly GCA_023101885.1. NCBI lineage: Eukaryota > Metazoa > Chordata > Mammalia > Rodentia > Platacanthomyidae > Typhlomys > Typhlomys cinereus. The sequence goes on along the minus strand of JALPQD010000235.1, from coordinate 2,609,953 downwards.
ATTCTATCTCAGTAACCTGAAATATAAACTTCTTTAGCTATTCTTAAAATTCTGGAGAGAACAAAATCAGTAATTGGGAAATATGATAAGTTTAACACCTCATAATAGCATTTGCATATGTTCAATATTTACCAAAAAATAGGAATCTATGGAGATGTTTCTGTTTCAATAGGAAAATGTTGTCAGTTCTAAACAAGAGCCAATTGATGAAAACCTAGACTTCAAAATATTCTCATGTGAAAAAATATTTTGCTGAATGTTTTCATCATTAATCTAAATTTTGTTTTCTGCATATACAGTTGTATCATTAATTGCTTTATGCAGTTTCAATAAGTAACCAAATACAAACTTTCCCTATGTTGTTTAATATGAATTCCATGTATGCTGCCTCACTTATTTTATACCTCATGACCAAATAGTAAATCTTCCTGGATTCTGTTAACTAGAGACTGTTGGAAGAAACTAATAAGGAGCTGCCTTTGTCTTTGTCCTTATTTCTATATATTTCCTGCATCTTTGTTTAAAAGTTTTACATCTTTATCAGTAGTTGTCTGATGGGTTGCCTCTTCCACCAATTCTATTTTGGGATATCACAAGCCATTTGTAATATGGAGACACATTTCATAACATTTAGGTATTATATGTTAGGTTTGGTAATTCTCATAGAACTTGACTAGAAAAATGTGCTATTTTATGAAAATATTCTCGAAAGCAGTCTTCTTCAGTGTAGCAATAAGGTCTTAGGTACATAAGTTGGTTGCTTTTGTCACGTGGTACTTGTAGTTAGTCTCAATCTTCTGATCAGAAGTGACAATATGTATTCTATAATTAGGTCATAGAGCAAGACAGGCTGGGAAAATGTAGGTCATTTTCCATTGACAATCAGAGCTGCTTGATGCTTCAAATGCATGTGGCTACATAAAACTGCTGTAATTGCAGAGCCATTTTTAGAAACACACATCCACTGAGACATTTTGACCTACAGCAATAAACTACTAGACTGTACTTGAACTCTTTGTATCTGTTAATTAGAAAATGAGTATGTAAGTGAATACATTAGCTCATCCTCTGTAAGCTCAGCAATAGTGTTTTAATACCTTACACCATTTTTTCTTTTATCACTTCATAATTTTATTTCCTTGATAAAAGCCCAAATATGTAAATGTTTCATTGTAAAGAACTCACCAAAATATTTGTAACTTTCCTGTTAACAGATAGCACCAAATATTTTTTTTCATATCAATTGAATCAGATAACAAAATTAATGTTCTTGCTTTTTCCCATAAGAAAGGATGACTACTGAGACAAGAAATCATTGGATAGCCGTTCATTAATTAAGTCACAAATATCTGTTTGAAAGCTTTAACAATTGGGAGGAAGGAAGGAAGGAAGGAAGGAAAACAGGGAGGAAGAGAAGGAGAGGGAATAAAAGAAAATGTGAGAAGGAAATAACAGGTAAATAAAAGTAGAGAGGAGATGAAAAGAGAGGTGGAGAAGAAGTATAAAGAAGAGGAGAGATGAAAGATGATCCGAGGATACATAAACTTAGAAAACAATTTGTAAAACATTCTTATTTACAGGGTGGGTTTGGGATCTTATTTGACAAACTATGGAAAATGTGAAGTATTTTAACAAAAGGTGATTCATTCTCAGGCTTACACTTAAAAATATGATATAGGTTTCTATGCTGATGAATGTTCTGATTAAGGAAAAAGGAAATTCATGTGTTGTAATGTATGCCTGCCACCAGCCCAGTGGTAATAGTGCTGGAGAAGAAAATGCCCAAAGTTTGGCCTCAGTGACTGAACATCATAGCACTTCCCACCAGAAAAATCTTGCTTGAGCAGCAAGTTAGTTTTTAGGGAGTTAAATTGTAAATTCTATTCTAAATATGCAAATTTTGACATAATGAATTTTCAAATTGAATTGTCAACAAAACTGTTGTGAATATATGTCTGGAACTTAGGATGTCTGGTCTAAAATGCCTTGTCTAAAATGTGCAATTTGGAAATGTTGGCAAATAGTGTTCATAAGCATGGAGAGTGATAAAATACCTCTAGGAAAGGAACCTTAAGATTTAGAGAACAAATGAAAATGTGGCCTCAGAGGTTGGGCATATAGCTGAGTTGGGAGAATTGTTTGATGGCCTATCAGAGGCCCTGGATTCTAGCCCCAGTGCCAATAAAAGTGAGTAGTGGTACTTACTGTACTTGGGAAATAAAGGCACAAGTCACATATTTGAGAGAATCTTCAGATACATAATGAATATTAATCCATCCTGAGTTACATGTAAGCTAAGATGCCTTGATAGGAAAAAAATGCTGTCTGAAATAGGACTTTGAAGGGTGAGAAGCCAGAGAATAAACATTCAGAGGCGTAAGAGATGGGAGTGAGTTCTGAGTGTTCCATTCCTTGGACAGCACTGATGAGTAAGATAAATGGGAAGTGACATCATCAGGTAAATTTAACATTAGTGAGTATCTTGGTGACATGCTGTAGAGTTTAATCAGCTGGCAGATCCTGCTTTACACATAGACATTCATGAGTATTGAAAAGGCCGAACATACTCGAATTATTCAGAGCACTTTTCTTTCAGTGTACATGATCAACAAAACGTGTTTGGTGTGTGTGTGTGCTGTGTGTGTGTGTGTGTGTGTGTATGTGTGTATTAATATAAACACCCTTTCACATTTGGAATCATTGACCATTGCAAGTGGCTCATCCAGTTTACCCGCCTGTAACAGTTACTCTTAAGTATTGCTGTGAGAGAACATTCGAAGTCAAGCAACTTAAGGGAGAAAGGGAGATTAATTCAGTTTACAGTTCCAGAGGGGAGAAACAGTCTTTTACGGAGGAGGCAGCATGTCTGGCTGGCCAAAGCTGGAGGAGGCCACATCTTGGAAGCCGAGAGCAGCAAGACTGCTTGCTGCAAAGGCAGACTTCTCCTAGAAGGAGGGTGGGACTAACCCCCTCAAAGCCCATCCCTTGTGACTGCCTTCCTCCAGCAAGGCTCCACCTCTCAAGGTGCTATGATCTTGCCAAATATATAAGACTGTGAGGGCCACATTTCAAACCATGACACCATCCATTTACATAATGTATCTTTCTTCAGTTTTTAGATGAAAAAGGTTTTATTTAGTTCTTATAGATAACTCCAGTTAGAATAATACACAACAAGTTATACTAAATGTATGGTCAATACTCCCAAACTCCTTGGAGAAATATTTATAAAACAAGTTTCTAAAAATCCACACTCAAGCCAGTGAGGCTACTCAGCAAGTGAGCCTCTTTCTCTTACACTTGGCCATCCGAGATGAATCCCTAAAAGCCTCACTATGATAGGTGAGAACTGATTTTTAAACTTTCTTTTGTGATCTCTACCTGTTTGTCATGACTTTAATGCCTGAAGCTTTCTCTATCTTTCTATGTCTCTTTGACTCTCTAGCTCTTTCCCTTTCAAATAAGTAAAATATGAAAAATGAAAAAAAAATCAATGTTTATTGATCAATCATTAAATATAGATATCTTAGTGTTTTTATCAGTGATTCATGTGAAAGAAGCTTAATAACAAAGATGATATTTTCAGTTTTTCATGAGCATGAATAGTGGACATATCAATAATAATATCTATTTTTTCATAGGCATTGTAAAATTATTTGTTGCATACCTAGTGCAACCTACATTCTCTCCTTATATATTCTCTTGCAACTGTTGGTGCTTTGGCTCTATTTTGTGAATGCTGTCATCACTGAGTAACAACATTGTTTAGTGTCTTAATTTTCAACAAACTGAATTCTTAACATAGGAGATATACTCTTCCTATGTGACAGAGCGTCAGTACTTCAGAGAACTCTCTGTAGAGGTAGATTTTAACAACAGAATTTCAGCATGAATTTTTAGATAATTAACAATTTTTATTTTAAATTAAAAACTAATATGAAAATAAATATGAACACATTTTCACAAATTTCAGTATAGCCTTTTTTAAAAATATAATAAAATATGAAACATTTGTCTAACTGTATTCCAGATTTGTCTTTGACTTAATCCCTTAGGTACAACACTTAGTTTTGGGAAACCAGAAGGACAGGGGAATAAGACTCAGGGAATTTTCACATGAGTAGAATTATAAGCAAGTGCTCAATATTGGTCGAGTCATTGTCCCAACAAGTGGTTCAACACGTTGGATTGTTTTGAGTTCGTTTCTATATCTCTATTTTATTTAAAATATTTTAGTATTAAAAATCAAAATAGGAGTGGGATGGATTGAAGAAGGGGAGTGAGTGGGAGAGGGGATCAAGGGAAGCAGGGATAAGTATTCAACATACCTGTAAAATTAGAAAAATTTAAAAAAATCTTCCATTAAAAATCAAAATGAAATCAATTTCTTTTGACTATTTTCAAACAATCATAATTACATTCAAAGCTATGTTTTATCTGATGTTGATTAATTATTTTATTTTATTAAGCTGTATTTTGGGACCTATTATGTAGTCTGTGACCTGCATGTAGGTTGCACTAGGTATGCAACAAATAATTTTACAATGCCTATAGATACCAGAGTGGGATCAGGAGGAATCGAATCAGTCAAGAAGGGATCTTGGCAAAGCTGAAATCAAGTAGTTTCACAGGCTCCGCCCTACCAGGACTAGAAACGCAGGCCGCCCCCCCTTCCGCCCGGCGTCTATAAGTGGGATCTGGGATCGGAACTCAGGACCTTCTGCCTGCAAGGCAGAGGCTTAACCCCTGAGCCAACTCTCCAGCCCTCAAGTAAAGTTTATTATGGAATCTAATCTCTTATCTACCATGAAATGGGGGGGGTACCACCTATACACTGCACAGTGGGGTGATGTCAATAATGGCAAACAGACCACACAGGCAAAGTCAACAAAAGATGGGGCCACTACCAACAATATAGCACTGCCAATCCTTAGATATTTTAACATGCCCTAATGGGCCTGTTCATTCTCGAGAAAGAACAGGTTACTAATATTTACAGAGGTCAGCAACATGGTGATATAATTACAAGGATAACTGTGCCCGTCCTTTAGACGTGCTAATTAATGTCTAGATATCTTCCAACGAACAGGAAGAAATTTGTAAAAGATGGCACACTGTTACTATGACTTTGAGGAATGCCCTTGGCATACATCTTCTAGAAATTGGGGTCTTGAGCTTGAGTGTTCCCTACACTATTAACTTTAGTGCTTCCTTGCATTAAAGAGGAACTGAAGTTTATAATTATATATGTTTCAAAAACTGGAAAATAAGAGTCTGAAATTTTTCAAGATAAAGCAATGATAAGTATTTGAGAAGCTATAATTGCTTATTATGTTGATTTGGTTATTTTACAAGGTATTTGCACCAACTCTACCCTATAGATATTTTGCCAAATATAAATAAAAAGTTAAAAACTGTTCCATTGATATTATCAAATGTATGATTAGTCCATTACTTCAAATCATCATGCTTTTATAAATATAAATATTTAAATCACAATTCATTTAAAGTACATTCTTTTATCTAAATTAAATATTTCTAAAATATTGTTATCATATATGGGTGTTAAAATTTCTCTTCTATCTCACAATATTGTATTGCATATTGTTATGATTTAACATTGATTTTATTTTAAATTATGTCATATTTATCTGCTTCAAGATATTTTAGCCTACATCTATGGCTACAAATCATTTAGTAGGATGCTTCCCTGCAGTACATGGAATAGATTCAATCGCATCTACCTAAGCCTATCTTTGTAGTGTATACCTGTAATTCTAGAACTCAGGTGGTGGAGGAGGAAGAATCAGGAGTTAAAACATATTCTTAATTACAGAGTGACTTTGAAACAATACTCGATTATATTAGTCACTGTCCCAAAAGAAAAGGAAAAGAGAAAAGAAAAAATAAATAAGACTTATGAGGCTACTTCACATAAAATATCCTGCATTGTAAGTTTTCTTTGCACAGTAAAATATAGTTGTAATTATATTTGTTATATAACATATTTAATTTGAAATTTTTGCCTGGTGGATTGGGAACTTTAAAACATTTGTTGAGGAATGTGCTGGCCTAAAATCAGAGACTTTTTTCAGTTATTGTTCTGAACAAAGACATCACCATAACATCAGATTTGAACTGTTTATTTTGTTAGAATTCTAGATAAAAATATTTTATAACATGTGTAGACTTCAGTATCTCTTGTCATGTGATTTCAAATCAGAAACCTGTTGGAAAACTTGAGTTTGTTACTTGTATTATGTTTTATAATAATAATTTTTAGATTATTTAATAATAATTTATTTACCTTCCTTATTTAAAAATTGATTATGATGTGCCCATATATATATTTAGGTTTTAATTTTCTTGTAATCTGTTTAGGTTGTTTTGTAATTTTTTGCTCTTTGTTTTAAAACTTTTGTTAACTTTAGGAAAGCTTTATCCATTATCTCATTAAAAATTAAAAATCCAGTAAGATAAGCAGAATTTCACTAAGGTTCTCAACTTAGTGATAATGTGAGACATGTTCTTTTACAATATTTTTTTCTGTTTTTTAAAATTTTTTTAGTTTTACAAGCATAATGAGTGCTAATCTCCGCTTCCTTCCATCCTCACGAATGCCCATCTCCCTCCCTTCTCTCATCAGTCCATTCTACTGTCCCACCATCCTGTCTGGCTTTTATGGACCCCAGGATTCCCTTAGCTTGTTTACTTTTGTGAGGGTTCAGTCTTCCCTGGCTTCCATTGTTTCTTTTTGGGCCACTCCACTGATAGGGATATTTTACTTCATTCATCCAGCTCTAGTCCCACTGTGTGCTCTTATCTCTCTTCAGTCCCTCATAATGCATGAGAGCATGTTGATATTTCAGTCATTATGCAGGTCTGGTAAGGATAAGTCTCACTGAAGTGAATTCCAGATGAAGCATCCTTGCCTTCAATGGAATGTCTTGTGCAGCAGTGGACCTTCTTATCTTTAGGTTCTTACAATCTTATCACCTCCTTTTCAGCAAGGTTCCCTAAATCTTAGGGTGGGGAGAGATTAGGATGGCCTCATTCTGGGTGAGTGTTGCTGGGTTAGCTGCATTATGGTTGACTATTGTTGTCCACTTCACTGCTCTTCTACTGACCTAGGATCCTGTTAGGTTGTTGAGAGTCTCTAATTCTCTTGTAGAAGATTTCTAGGCTGAGTGCTAAGTGCTCTTCAAATCTATGGGTATATAGCAATCTATATATTATAGGTTCTTGTACTAGTTAACAGTAACAGGAATATATTCCATTCGACAAGTGGGTCTTGAGTTCAAGCAGAAAGCTGTCCTTTGTCTCTTTGATACTCATGATACTATTACACTGGTGTTCACTTGTTTCAATGGTGATTTCTATTGCAAGTTGTAGATCTCATGAGTTGATGAGGTCTGGGATTATTTCTCTCCCCCAGTAGCTCCTACAGTATTCTTTGTTACTGTGTAATCTATCCAACATGAAGGAAGTTCTCAGACCAGTTCCATTTGATGTATTTTGTACATGTTTTGTGATCCATTGGTGTGGTATCCTCGTTAACAGGTTCTTACCGACATTTCTTTTTTTTGGAGAGCAACCAAAAGCAATAGCAAAAGCCTATATTGTTTGAATGCCTTTGAGACCTCTCTGATCAATATTTTATCAGGAAGTACCACACTCCTGTTACTTCTAGTATATTTCTAATTGCCACTGGACTGGGTATTAAGTAGATCAGCTCTGGGATTTTTGTTTATTTTACCCTGTTTTCCTTACTTTGTATTCCTTTGCATGGGGATGCCCATTATTGTTTCTTTCTTAAAAAGACACTTTTGACATATTAGTATATGAGGTTCCTATGGGGTTACCTCCCACAATCTTTGGGGTTTTCTATAAATCCCTCGGTCCCTTCTATAATCCCATTTCTTCATGCCTCCTTGGTATACAATATTTATTTAAAGCTAACCATGTAATTTTAGAGGGGAACCAGAAGTAAGTAGGGAGATCTAAGTTTTGAGATAACCTCATTAGACAAATTCCATGTACATGATGGTGTTATATATATCCTCTGTGATTAAAAAAAAGCCCAAGCACATCTATAACCTGATAGTACAGCAAGTAGCCCACTGCAGAGGAAGTTAGAAAGCTTATTATTTGCTTAAGAGAGAAAGCAGATTATCTAAATGTGTAACAGCTGTACTGTTATCAATCAATGTTGGTTCCTGGACATTCATTGTAGACAACATTCAAATATTTGAAATTTTTATTTTTCCCAAGTTTTCATGCTTATTACATAATAGTGGCTTCATGAATAAATCTTAACATTTATTGAAAAGGATAGGCTCTCACACTTAAATAAATAAATTTATTTATTTAGAATTTGCTCCTTGTTTTTCTGGTATTTACTACATAAAGTCAGTAAGCTAAGAACTTCAAATTTGCTCCTAGAATGTATTATATGTGATTACTTTTTCAAAAATAATAAAATTTATATTCAAAGTGGGTTCACTTCAGTACTTCAAGTACTAATTAACTTGCTATGCTTATGTCAATTAATGAATAGATACCACAGACCATTGCATATACTAAGATGGCTACGAAGTTACTGTATGTCATGACCTTATGGAATTCTTATGTTATATACAGTGCTCATTCTTTAAAAAAACACTCTTGTTGTGCAGCACATGTCTGTACATCCAGTTTGTATAATTTGCATGCATTTGACTTAATCACATTGTATATCCAAATCTCTTCACTCAATCTTTTACTATAGTGAGGCAAAAAGTTATTCTACTGAATGTATCTAAAGATAGCTAGTCAAGGCAATAATTTGATTTATCAGTAAAACTACAATCTGGCTTCAAAATTATTCCCTTAATACTCTTTCTATTAAGTCATTTTTATAATAGGCATAATTATGGAGACTTACACAATGAGAATAATGGAAATATTCTATCAGTTCCTAAAAGCATGTAGTTTCACCAGCACTGGATGTTTAGAAGTACTGATAAAACAGTTCAACTCAGGAGAAAGTTCCAATACTAAGATTTAAATGCATGTACTGATATAAAGATTATTACTAGATAAGTATTAATGCTAAACAGCTGCTAATTATATTTAAAACACTTAGTGTCATACCAATACAACATGGCACATTTTTATGAAGGCCTCAGGTGCACCCGTAATGACAGTTGTATGAGCATGAGATAGTTTAATTTTGATGTGCACAATAGACATACCCTATAGACAACTAAATTCAAATCCAAGAGTGCCATTTATTAATTCTAAAAAGAACTCATTGTAATTTTTCAGAGCGATGCTGCTATTCTAAAAGCAATTGATTCCAAAGCATCACAAAAGTTTTATGTTAATGTTCTGAACAAAGAAAATTGAACATAAGATCAGCATAATGGTTTTTACACTGAAAATTACATTGTTCCAACAGGTTGAATATAGCAAATGGACAACAGATTTTTTCCTTTCCGTAACTTTGGAATGTATTGTGCTTTGCAAAGCCTCCCCCAACCTTGAGTATTCTTATCTCATCACAATGGATATTTCATCTAATAACCTCAAACCTACAGTCATTTTTGTGCTCTGCTATCCTTCGTATGCATACTTGTTACATATGGATAAGAAGTGTTGGATTGTCAGGCAAATGATTATGTGAAGAAATGAAAATTGACTCATAGTGGGGGATGCTTGTAGGAAACTAATGAAAGAAACAGAGATGAGCACCCTGGTTTGAAAGTATGTCATATTCAGTACTGTCTGGCAAGCAGCACCTTGCTCATCTATGTTTTATAGGAAGTTCCTTATGGTAGGTGAAATTCTTTTGGTGGAAAATTACTTTCAATAAATCATGAACTTATTAACAATGATAATCTTTGTAATGTGTCTCATATAATGCTGTCAGGGGGTTATATCATTTTCATTTTTCCATTTTCAGTTTTTCTATCTTCTTTTTTATTTTCTTCTATTCTCTCATCTCTGTATTTTCCTTCCTTCTCTCTCTTTGTTGTTAAATGTGAAGAGAATATTTGGTAATACTTAACTTCTCCATCTCAAATTTTTTCAAGTTCAGTGTCTCATGACAAATTAAGACTGCACTCAGTGCTCTGATCATCTCTGAGAATTTTCACAGTCATGCCTTGAGTGTTTCCTTACACTTTATTTGTATGTATGGTTGCTTCCAACTTGACTTTAGAAGCAGGTTAAATAGTAAAAGAGTAATGAACTTGAATTTCTGGCTAATTTCCCATGCCTAGAACAGATCAAAACTGTTTAAATGCACAATGTTTGTTAAATTCCAAGATAAGAAAACTGTGGAAGGGAAATTGGGAAAGTCAAAACTAATTCAACCAAATCTTTCTCTTGGACTTAACATATTTCTCTTTTGTAAAGCTTGAGGTAGTAAATAGGTATTTTAAAAGATCCAGCTGCAGAATATCAATATATGAAATAGTATTAATACCTCTTATAATTGTCAAAAGTATGAAATGTATAGCAAAATTTCTTTCTGATTTTCTGTACTATGAGACAGATATCTTCCATTGCACAATGTTTCAAAAATACCCAGGTAAATTATTAGAAGTTATATGGACTGTGTCACAGCTTTAAGATATTTTTATTGATGCTCTTCATATAGAAGAATCCTACTGCTGAAGGACTTATTTGTTTCTTCTTTTTATTTTTTTCTCATAATTTAATTTTTTTCCTAATCATACAAGCTCAAGAGGTACTTCAGTCCTTCCCCTCCTCCTTCCCTCCCCAGTTGTCCCCCATTGCTGTCTCCCCCCTTCTCCACTTCCTTTCACTCCCCTCCCTCGCCCTCTCCCAGTGCCTCCCCTTCCTTCCTACCTCCTATTCCCTGGAACATGCCTTTATGTGACATCCAAACTTTTCACCCTAATGAGGTTCAGGACTCAGTGGCATAGCCTGGAGCCTCTTTTTGGGCCTCCTGTTAGTACGGAAACTCTATTATGACTGTTAAATCGCTTGCCTCTAAAGATGCTACTGCCTGGAGTCTTCTCCCCTGTGATCCATGCTAGACTTCTTTTAGTAAGACCAGGAATATACTTTCTTCCAAATAAGTATTATAGTTGCAATGCCTGAATGTAAAGCACAATGTGGGCATGCATTGTTTAGCCATCTTGCCAGTCTTTCACCTTACTCTGACCTAGCAACATCCACAATAAAACAAAGGCAATAGTCAAATCAAACTTTTCATAATGAGGACTAAACATTGAGCACACAATGTATTTATTATAAATACTCAAAAGAAGAGAAGTTTCAAATAGAAATAATGGCTTTTGAGAGGGTCTTATGTCACAGGTATTAGCTGTCTTTTAGCACTAAAAGTTCTAATTCTAGACCTTTACTAATAAGTAACTAAACTGAAATAACACTGCACATGTTCTTGTCACTTATAATGATACTGTGATAACTTCAGAGTTTCTACAATCATTCGTTAGCTTCGACTTTTCAAAGAGTATAGAGACCAGTTCCTTGTACATGAATTCTTCCTATAAGGAAAGCTTTGAAAATTTTTATTTCCATAAATTTTATTTGAAATGGTAGATTCTTATGTATCCATTTATTGCATATATCTTAATGTTTTAGTTGCAATGAATACGAAATGCTTTGTACAGCACTCAGTGACCAACAAATGAATTAACAAATACCAGCAATCCAGAAAGTGCAAATGATATACTACTTTAAGATCAGAGCTGCCTGAGTTTTTCTAATTTTAAAGTTTGCATGGCTTCTTGTTTAAAGTATATATTACAGGATTCAAAATTAAGAGCATTATGAGTAGAAGTCAATGTAGACAGATGTATTGTTTCCGCCCATACAGGCTGCATTCCTATCACAGTCTCCTTGGTGCCTTCTAAAAATGTCTTTTCCTGGACATCTCTCCTCCACACTTGAGTTGGAATATTTGAGCTGGAACCAATTATTTCCATGGCTCAGGAGTCCTCATCTCCTGCAATGCATTTCAAGTCCTCAGATCCAATGCCCAGGTGCAAAGTTGAAGACCCACGTTTAAATTCAGGTAACACTGCATTAGAGTTGCAAAATGTTGGTCTTCTGATTCTCTTTTCATCATCTGTCAGAAAGAGAACATGTGATTTCATACTCATAGCCTTAACACAGAGCGAAATTTGCCAATATGTGAAAAATATGGCTCATAAAAGTTACGGAATGTGAAGTTGGGCAATTTTTTATGGGATTGAGTTGTGTTTTGCTTCATTGTCCTTAAGCTACTTAAGCAGCTCTGGATTCATGCCTTTTAATAGCATTATTCAGTATTTGCTATTCCCTGTAATAATTCCAAAACTTTATTTCTAAAGGAAAATCTTATATTTCTGAAATTAAAGATTATTGTCCTTATTGAAAACAAGCAACATTCAATTTTAAGCATTTTTCTTTCCTACATATTTTTTCAATGGATATTCTGAAAATTATTGATTTTAAAACATGATCTTAAGTAGTTTCATAATCATATATGAAAAATTACTGAATACATTAATGGAATATGAGATGTATCATTTATATCAAAAAATTATGATAAGGCATACAGAAAAATAATTTTCTTCATAACCTCAGTATGCTTGGTAATGCTTAACTTGCTTGATAAAGATTTTTTCTGCTCATTAGTTAAACATTAGTATAAACATTCTTTCTTTTTATTTGAAATTGGTTGTTTGATTCATGTTTTTTTCTTTGTGTAATTTTTTTTTATTTATTTCCTCCACTCATACAAAGTTGATAAGTACCCCATTCCCCTCCCTCCCTCCACCCCTCCCTGGATCACCTTGCTCCCTCCCCCCTTTTCCCTTTTCTTTCCCACCCTCCCTCCCTTTCTCCCAGTGCGCTCTCCCCCCTCCCATTTCTGGAGCATCCTTTAGTGTACATGTCAAACTTTCCTCTGGGTCCTCTTCTGCAAGCTATTGGAACCAGGAAACAGGCAGGGGTAGCCATTATGCTGTCGGACAAAGGGACTTCAAACTAAAAAAATCATAAGAGACACAGATGGATACTACATTTTAATCAGAGGTACAATTCACCAGGAAAACTTCACAATTCTGAACATACATGCATCTAATACAGGCTCCTCCACACCATTGATTCATGTTTTTTAAAGTTTAGAGTTATTGGTGCATCAATAACTTGTAACAATGAAGCTTATGTTATGATTGGATTATTAAATGTCTCTCACATGGTGTATGATGATGAATATTGGTCATCAAGAAGTGGTGCTATTTTGGAAGATTGGTCTTAGCTGGAGACCATAGATCACTGGCATCATGCATTTGAAGGTTACAACAGATCCTTAGCCCTGTTTTTGTTCTTTGTTTCTGCCTTCCCTGCAGAGAAGAATCTCTTCTGCTTTTGTTCTGTATGTTGAGTCAAGAAACTACTGAACAGAAATCTCTAACACTGTGAGCCAGAGCCAGAGTAAATTATTCATACTTTAGGTTGTTCTTAAGTATTTTGGTTTCAATTACTCAACATTAATCAGCACTTACATTTTCCTTTGAAGTTTCATTTCTGGTTTTGACCTCATATGCAACAAAAACATTTCTTAGATATCTTTGAGATTTTGTAAAAATCCATGTGGTCATTATCATACTACAGGCTCCTTACTCTGTGTTATGAAAATGGAAGTCACATCTGTCTCATTCCAAAAAAGTATTGTTTAATACCAAAGTGTTATAATACTGTAATTGTATGTCAAGTTGAGATTAAATGTTAACTTTCAATTTTGAATGTCATTTATTTGTATCTTTCATATTTTTCTATGAATTATGTTTTTCCTTTACTATTTCTTTTCTCCTCCCTAGTTAATAATGAGCATTGAGTTTGATAATCATCTATTAAAAATGCCAAATGAATGCAATCTTCCAGTCTTAAATTATATTTCTTGTATAAACTCTAAATCCCATGATTTCAGAAATCACTTATTTGAAGTGATTCATTCATTCACTTCATGGCTAATATCAGTACTTTGTGCACTGAAAAAGACTTAATTTTTTTCTAGATATACAGGTACACCAATTTTCATTAATGGCAAAAGATTGAAAATGGTTAATGATAAACCTATACCTTATTAAGCAGTTTTAATAATTATTTATATGTGCCATTATCAGAATGTGAAGCCAGTGTAATTGTGCTGTGAAGCTCTGAACTGTCATGTAAAAGGTTTTCAGAATGAGAAAATGGTGGTTAATCTAGTTTATGGCTTGCCATCCTAATTTCTCATTTCCATGACATATTCAACACAGTGGTAATTCACTGAGTATTGTTTTATTGAACATAATATGTAGGTTGGTTTTCTTCTAAAATATTTCAAAGTTTTGAAAAATGCAATCAGCTTTTAACAAAACAATATTGGCAAGTGTTTGTCATTTTGGCTCTATCAGTTATAGCCTTGTGTCACTTTCTCTTTGACCAAATGTACCGACAAAAGCAACCTGAAGGAGAAAGGGCTTCTTCTCTCTGAGCATTCAAGTACAATAAATCCCTGTAGGAGAACTCCAGGCAGCTACACACATTGTATCCACAGACAAGAAGCAAGAGCGAGAGATGATACTGCTCAGCTCAGTATCTGCTTTTCATTGACTTGAGGCCACTCCCTACTCCTGTTCCTGCTAAGATAGTGATACCCCTCCCAGGGTGGTGGTCTTCTAACCTGGATGAAACAAATAGGTATTTTGCCCCACGGGAATGTTTAGAGATTCCTCTCATAGATAATTCAAGTTGACAACTGGAACAAACTGTCACATACCCAGAAGAGGAAGTGTTAAACAATATTAGAAACTGAAAAGCTAAGTTTTTCTTTTTATTATTTTTCAATTGGTTAAGAACTTCCCTTCCTATAACCTCACCCTCCCTGACTCCCATTTTTTTTTATGGAGGAGGCAGAATGTCTCACCTCTATGTAGCTACAATTGGCCATTTGGAGTGTGGGTGGATGCCGTTTAATTTTCTCTGAGTGTCCACCTGGCAGGTTAGGCTTCTGTGTACATCAATCCTGAGATCACATCCTTGAAGTAAGAACAATAATGGAGAACAAAATTGGCCTTGAGAGCAGCAATCTTCAGATAGCCTTCCCCTTAATATTATTACAGTGAAAAAGTGCATGTGATTTCTCCAACTGAAATGCCAAGCACAAAAGGGAGAGAAAAATGTTCAAAGGGGCAAGGTCTCTGCTTGTTCAAACTCTTAAAATATGGCTTAGTGCACAATCTTATAAAACACTAAATGAGAGAAAAAAGGGAAGAAAAGGTTCTTCTTCTTTTTATATTCCCTCAAGAAAGCACAAAGAGACAGATGGCCCAAATAAGAGAGTCTCTAGTTGGATACATCCTTAATAATCTTCCTTAGTCCTGACAAAGGAGACTCTGCAGTGAACTGCATGACTGTTCTCCCAGGAGAAAGCACAGCTGTGAGGAGAGAAAAATGCCTGAAAATGGCCATGTTTCCAACAACATGGGATATAAGGCTGCAAGTTATTCAGTGTGGAAGGAACATTAAGTATATTTTACTGGTATTTTGTGCTTTCCTCATCAGATAGAATTCCTAAAGACAAAGGTCCAAATAGTGTGGTCTCTACTTTCTGCACATGTGTTTTTCTTTCTTTTATATAAGGACAGAAGATAGAATTGGGTTTTGCTTTGTTTCAAAGAAAAATGAGTAGTGGCTCAAGCAAGGAGGAAGCCTTAAAAAGCTCAAAGCACAGATTACAAAACTAAACAGAAGGCTTTAGGTAATTTCCTCGCAGAGACCTGTTTAAGTTGCTACCACAGGATCTGCCAACAGCAATAAAGTTAAACTTGGAATCCTGTCCTGCTACTGAGTTTCAGGTCCTGCAGTCCATAATAAGCTGCAGGAGTTGGAACTAATTATCATTGATCAATTCAATCATCCTAAGTAGAAGTTTAGACAAGTTCAATTTCAAAGACAACACTAGCATTCTAGTAATATAATTAGAGAGAATCTTGGTAAGAAAAAGTATTTCAGAAGAGCCTGTCTGAGTCGAAACTCATTATCTGAATATTCCAGAATAGGAGCCCCAAAGAGACATGTTCATACCGAGAAGTATACTTATTTTAAAATCCTTACTCCGTAAATTGGTTAGAAGTCCTTGCTAAAATAAATTCAGCTCTCCACAATGAAATTTCCTAAGATGTAAGTAAAACTAGTCTCTGTTAAGTCTATATTTAAAAGAGGTGTGATGAGATTCATACGTGTGGCTTAAGAGAAAGCACTGTAAAAAATCTTGTTGTTCTCCACTATATAATACCATATGTGATGATTAATTTTCTGTATGCACTTGATGGGAACACAGCTCTTAATGTTCTCATGAGGATGTTTCTAGAAAAGTTTGATTGAGCAAGGAAACCCAATCCTGAACCTGAGACACATAAGTAAGGTGATAGAGGGCTTTTATTCAGCTCATACTTCTAGATTGCAGCCATCATGAGAGGAGAGTTACAACCTCAGGAATCAAAAGAATTTGTCTCGTTATATCCACAGCAAGAATAGGGAGCACTGGGGCTGGAGAAGTGGCTCAGGGGTACACCTTTGCCTTGCAGGCAGAAGGTCCTGAGTTTGGATCCTAGACCCCACGTATAGATACTGGGTGGAAGCGGGGGCGGCCTGCGTTTCTGGTCCTGGTAGGACGGAGCCTGTGAATCCTGCGGCAGAGTAAACAAGGAGGAGGTGGAGGCGTCCATGGTGGTTCCCAAATTCACCTTGGTTCTACACACACACACACACACACACACACGCACAATTGAATAAATTTTTAAAAATTTAAAAAAAAGAATAGAGAGCACTGATGAATGCTCTGATGAGTGGTTACTTGACTGCCTCCTCTGTTCTCTTGAGTTTTACTCACCAGTACAGAAAATGGTCCCACTCACAATCGCAACTTTCCCATTTCAACCAAAAGAAGTGAAGGCAGACTGGTACAGACTCGCCCAGATTCCCACTTTAATCTAAAAATTTCTTTCAGATGCGCCGGAGTCCCACTTCCTAAGTGCCCCATTGGCAGTTGATATTAACTAGCATACCCAGTGAATTTACTATCAGCATTCATCCCTGCTTTTTAACTGAAGCAAGACTATCAAAGCCGTCTTTCACCATTCGCTCTCACAAAGCGATAGAATGTATCCCCTGGCACCGTTATCCAAAGTAGTCCTTTCCCCCCTTACGTTCCTTCTTGTCAACATTTTGTCACAATGAGAAAAATATCTAACGCAGGAGACTTGAAGAGCTGAAATGAGCACAAGGTGATAGCATATTTAATTCATTCTAATTAATGTATTCCTTATGTATACAAAGAAATTGGCACTACAGGTCTCTGGGTCAAACCTCGATCAAGCTTCTTTCAGAAGGTTAAAATTAAAATTGAAATCCAAGCCCATCCTTTAAATTCTTTCATAACTACAAGCAAGCATATCCCCCAAACTTAAAATTTTAAATTTTTCTTTTTGCAATAAAAATATCTGTGATTAGTTGTTTGTAAAGTAAAAGAAAGGAAAGAAGAGTTAGGCATCAATACAAAAGTACAAAAACAAAATTCAAAAAAAGTATATATTCCTGTAACTACTATACTTTATTTGCTAATGCTCTAATAATGACCATTTTCTTATAAAGATTCTTTTTTTTTTCCATGTTCGACAATAGAGGTCACTGGATGCTGGAAAAGATTGGACCATGTAATCTTAAGTTTTAGCTTAAGAAAGTTTTGTGGGCAGAGAGACATTGTCTCAAAGAAGAGGCTCTGTGTGATGTACATTGCAGATCTGGAAGGACTGATGTGCCTTTTAATACTTTGGCCTTCCAGAGGATAGTCAGACACCGGCAGGGTTTGGTGTTTGCACTGCTGTGTTTCAATCTTGTTTATTAGGTCTGATCTTTCCCTTCTTCTTCCTCATTCCTCTTCTTCTGTAATGTGAATGTTTATTCTGAAGCACTGTATTCTGGTATGTATAACATACTTTTATTTTATAAGAGCCCACAGGAGATTGCCTGAGTCTCTTAGCTATGCACTTTCATTTTTATAATTTTTGAAACTATGAAGTCTATTGAACTTTGTAACTGTTCTAAATGAGATGAGTGTAGGGAAAGGTGCGGATGCCTATACTTTGAAAGTCAAATTTTGGGGGTTTAAATTGACTAGGCAGGACTTGGGAAGTTTATATTGTCAATTTACCAATATTTAGAATCATCTAGGAAATAAATATCTGGGTATGCATGTCAGGGATTTCTAAACTAGATTAACTGAATGGGAAGACCCAGTTCTAAACATAAGAAGGACCATTCAATTTACTGGTGCCTCCAATTAAACAGGAAGGAAAATGTAAGCAGAGGACACCATTCATGTCTTTCTGCTTTTTGACTGTGGATATGATGCAAGCATTTTCATCTTGCTTTAGGTTTTATGTATACTCCATGGCGATAGGTTGTATCCTCAAATTATGAGCCAAATAAATCCTTCTTTAAATTGCATTTGTTAGGAATGTCATCACAGCAATGAGAAAAATAGCTACTATAATTTCCATGAAGCTCAAAATATAGTCATCATTTGGGAAGGACAGTGCATGAAAATTCTTTCACATTACATTTCTTTTGATCCTCTCACCATCCTACAATGAATGATATGCTGGTTAGTTATCCAAGTTCATTTACAAAATTATATTATCTCTATAGTGGTACCCTTGTTGCTTTGTATTGCAGCTACAGAGGACTTCCTGAGCTTTTTCTTTCACTCACTACCACTCCTTGTCTACCTGCCTTTGGAGGCTCTTTACTTGTTTATCATGGTTTGAAATGTTAGTTGTTCTCATAGGCTCATGTGGCTTAATCTTTAGTTGTTTGGGAAGGTCATGTCATCTTTAGTTGTGGGAACCTTTCTGAACATAGCAGTCAAGGGAATGAGCCTTGAGTTTGGTCAACACCACCCTGTTTCAGTTAGTCTGCTCAGGCAGTTATGCAACTCTCAGCCTCCATGGTGGATGTGACTCAGGCCAGCTCCAGTTTCTGCCAAACATCAATGCCTTTTCTGTCACAGTGGACTGTATCTCTCCTCTGGAATCTTTTTTTTATTTAAAATTTTTTTATTATTTATTCAATTGTGCACATGTGTATATGTGTGTGTGTGTGTGTGTAGAACCACCAGCGAATTCAGGAACCACCATGGACCACCTCCACCTCCTCCTTGTTTACACTGCCCCGGGATTCACAGGCTCTGTCCTACCAGGACCAGAAGCACAGGCCGCCCCTTCTTCTGCCCGGCATCTATACGTGGGATCTGGGATCCGAACTCAGGACTTTTCGCCTGCAAGGCAGAGGCTTAACCCCTGAGCCACCTCTCCAGCCCTCTCCTGTGGAATCTTAAGTTGAATAAATCTCCTTTTATTACCTTAAATTGTTTGACTTTGAGTGGTGTCTCACAGCCACAGAGAAGAATAACCAGTATATTATTTTATGCTTATTTGTTCTAATCATTGAAGGTGATGCCTCTTCTGTGTCTAAAACTCTTGAATGCATTCACCAAAATTATTAATATTTTACCCAGGAGAATAACACTTAGCCAAGACATAATCTGACAAGGTTTTCACACAAATCTATAGTACAAATGATATTGAGGATTAGCAAATGTTTTGTCACAGTAAGGTCTATCTATGAGAAAGAAATATCTCCAACCAGATCCAGCTTAGCAGAGCAATGAGTTAATTGGGTACCTGAATGTGAGACACTGTTTTGAAACTATATTTTATTTGACTTAACATTTGCAAAATACCATTCTAAGCACTTTAACTATATACACTTAATTTTCCAAATCTGGCATTTTTTTAAATAAGAAAAATGTTCATAAGGAATTTGATTAAGCTATGTAAAAATAGATAAAAGTAAATTTGAACTCAGAAGAATGTAAGCTATGTTATCAAGTAAATCGGAATTAATTTTAGAAAAAAGTTATTGATAATATTATCATATATATATGTATTTATCCATTCATCAAGTTTCATATTTTCCTATAAACTTATGTGTGGCAAAGGTGTGGCTATGCATTCAAGGTAAATAGAGTAACCAAGAAGTTGACTTTGTCTGAAAGATTAAATGTAAGATCAAATAATACAAAGATCAATTGTAAATTATCCTACATCTTTCCCTTGAGCAAGTGGGTGAAGGCAGTTTCTATTTTAATTCATTGTTGACTTAATTTGGCAAGATGGGAAACTATGGGATTGCTTGGTTTTGGATGCACATTTGCTTGTTTCTATCAGTACACAATGGGAAGCAGAATTCTCATTTGCTGTTATCTGCTGTTGATCAAGGCTGAGAAACTTGAGCACACCAGGAGAGAAAATTCACTGCTAGTCCAATTCAATGAATTACGGCCTTGAATTTTTTTTGTTGGGAAATTTTCACAAACACAAACTAAACCCCCATCACTGCTTTAATTTATATTTTTACACACCACACTAAAGGGAAATATGCCTTTTTATTTTTTTAAGTAACTGCTTTTAAGAGTAATAACTATTAACTATCAAACATAGGATAGTTGTGTATAATACATGCATATATACATGTGCATTTATATATATGCCTCTATTATTCACAAATACATGTATGCTTGTGAATAAAATGACAAACAACAAGGAAGAGTTCAATTCATTGCAACTATTGTTATTAATGAAAAAATTTTCCCCATTTACAAGGAGTTTTTGCAATTATTGTAGACAATAATGGATGCAATTCTTAAAATTGATGGCTCAATTTTCATAATTTCATTTTAAATTAAAGATAATGAGTTTTGCTGGAAACATTGCACAACTTCCTGCCACCATGTCATCTTAGTTACACAGAATTCTGCTTTTCCAGGACACTGTGGTGAATGAACACACTATGCTTATTTTGACTTTATTGCAAGCTTCACACATATTTTCACAATAATATTATTATCCTTTACAGTGACAACATTCTTAAAGTAACCAACATCACTGTTGAAAGCACAAGATTTTCAATATAGGCCTAATTTATACTATTGAAATTTTTTCAAGAGATGCAACTGCCAGATACAGATATTATTTAATTATACTTCCTCTTTTCCCTCCCTTACCCGGTAGTAAGATCTCTCACCTTACTTCCTTTCTCTTATGGACTTTACTTGTTAGTGGCCTTATTTATTATTTATTCAATTGTGCGTGTGTGTGTGCGTGTGTGTGTGTGTGTGTGTGTGTGTGTGTGTGTGTGTGTGTAGAACCACGGGCGAATTCCGGAACCACCATGGACCATCTCCCCCTCCTCTTTGTTTACTCTGCCTTGGGATTCACAGGCTCCGCCCTACCAGGACCAGAAACGCAGGCCGCCCCCGCTTCTGCCTGGCGTCTATACGTGAGGTCTAGGATCCGAACTCAGGACCTTCCGCCTGCAAGGCAGAGGCTTAACCCCTGAGCCACCTCTCCAGATTAGTGGCCTTATTTATCTATCTAACTTATCTCCATTATTTGGGGGGTGTCTTCTGTCCCCTACCACCTCAAGTTATGTTCCTTTGTTGTTACAATGAATATTGCAAAAATTTCCCTTGAATATGCCATTATGAGGTTTTAGTACTAGGTTCCATTTATAAGGGAGAACATCTGATTTCTGTCTTTTTTTATCTGGGATACTTCATTCTGTATAACTTTTTCCAACTCCATCCTTTCACCAGTAAATTTAATTAATTCTTCTTTCTTCATAGTTGGGTAGTATGCCATTCTTCATATGTACTATGTTTTCACTATATATTTGTCTACTGTTGGGCATTCAGGCTGATTCCATAATTTGCTAATGTGAATAGTGCTTCACTGAACATGGATGTACATGTCTCTATAGTAAGATTAAGCATTTTTTGGGGATATTCCCCGTAGTGGTATAGGGGGATCATGTGGTATTTCAAATTTTTAACTTTTATAGGAACCATCATAATCATCTCCAAAGTTTGCATTATACAAAATTGCATTCCCACCAGCAATGTATGGGGGTTCACTTCTCTCAGCATCCTCCAGTGTCTGTCAATGTATATATTTTGAATTTTATTAATTCTGAGTATAGTGAGATGATATCTCAGCATGGTTTTGATCTGGATTTCCCTAATGGCTTGGGAGTAGAACATTTCTTAAGATATTTGTTAGATATTTTAATTTTCTCTTGGGAAAAAGTTTCTTTTAAGTCCCATTGCCCATTTATTAATTGATCTGTTTACTTTCTTTTGTCTAATTTTCTTAGCTCTTTGTGTACTGTGCATATTAGTCTTCTGTCAGATATGTGTTTGAGGAAGATTTTTCTCCCGTTCTGTGGGTTGTCTTTATCCTTGGTTAACGATATCTTGTGCTGAACAGATGCTGTTTAATTTCAAACTCTATCTATGAAGCTGAACGTAAAACAAAATAAAGATGCAACAAAAAAGAAAACTATAGGCCAATCTGATTGAAGAACACAGATGCAAAGATCCTCAACAAAATTTTAGCAAACCCTGTTCAAAAACAGATCATTCAGTATAATTAAGTAGGATTTATTCCAAACACACATCATTGATTCAATATATACAAGTCAATAATTGTAATCCATCATATAAACAAATGCAAGGACCCAAACCACAGAAAAGCTTTTGAAAAAAATCCAACATCCCTTTATGATAAAAGCCATGGAAGCAATAAGAATGAAGGAACTTATATTAATAAGATAAAGGCTATATACGCCAGGCCCACAGCAAAGATCATTCTAAATGGGAAAAAAAAAAACTTGAATCATTTCCACTTCAGTCAGCAGCTAGGCAAGACTGTCCACTCTCACCACTTCTATGCAATATTATACTTGAAGTTTTAGCTAAAGCCATAAGACAAGAGATAAAAAAGATACAGACAGGAAAAGAAGAAGTCAAGATATCCTTATTTGCTCATGATATGATTCTATAGCTGAGAGACCCAAAACCTCCTGGGATGAATACATAAGTTCAGTAGAGTGGCAGGTTACAAAATTCATGTGTAAAAGTCAGTGGCTTTCTTATACACCAAAGGTTAAAAAATTGGGAAATTCCTAAGAGAAACAATTCCATTTAATGTAGCCCTGAAAAAAATGAAATATTTCATATAAATTTTACCAGTGCTGTAAGAGACCTGAACAATGAAAACTTTAAAACCCTAAAGAAAAATTTCAGAAGACACCAGAAAGTAGAAAGACCTCCCATGTTCCTGAATCATTAGAATTAACATCATAAAAATGACCATCCAACCAAAAGCAATATACAGATATAATGTGATGCCAATCAAAATTCCAAGGCAATTCCTCACAGAAATTGTCAAAACAATCTCAAAATTCACAGAGAATTACAAAAGGCACAGGATAACAAAAACAATCCTGAGTAATAAAAACTCTGCTAGAGGTATCAATATACCATGGGCCACCATCCTCCCATGTTCTCTTTCCTTTGTTGCACCCAAAGTATTAAACTTAGATTGCAAGACTAAACCTCAGTCAGTGGGGTGACAGGAAGGTTTCCTATCTTATTTTAGGCATACAAAGGAGTTGAAGGGCTCAGGTAGGTGTAACCCCCACCTCTACCCTCTTTCTTAAAAGGCAAACCTACCCTTTTGATTCGATGATTTGCCTTGCTGAGATTCTTTTACTGAACAAGTAGTACTATTTTTTATGACTTTACACATACTTCTAATACATTCACATACCTGTATCAGCATAAATATCCCGAACACTGATACACACACACACTACACACACAAATACACACACATGCAGTAAGTGAGAAAATTAATAAATATTTTGAGAGTGAAAAATATGTGAAGGCAGACTACAATAACTGCAGGAGGAGTTCCTGCGTACAATGAAGTAAAAAAAGATGCCAACATGAATGCACAAAAATCTAAATTTTAATGTAGTTCTTATTAGCATTTGAATCACTCTCACTAATTCATTTAATTCTGGGAGACTGTGTAGCCTCTAGGAGATCCTGAAGTAGGTCACTAGGTCTACTAGCTCCAGTTCTAGCTATTTGTTTCCTGATCTGGCAAGATGTGAATAGTTCTGCTGAACTGTACAGCTGCCCCACTATCATGCTATCACGCTAATGATGAGTAAATATGTCTCCAAACCTATGAGCCCAATTAGCATTTTCCTCCTTTACATTGGTTTTGTGTGGAATTTGACCACAATGATACAAAGTATCTAGGAAAGCTGACATTAATTAAAGCAAACATACCGAAGCATGTATTAAAGTGGTCTGTTTTATGACTAAGAATGTCTACCTAGAAAAAATAACTGAGGTCATATTACAAAAATAACTGAGGTGATATTACAAAGCTGTTGTATGTCAAAACATTAAGCAGGATGGCAAGTGCTAGAGAACAGGACAGAGAGAATTTTAGGGAAAATGGAAGCCTATGAAATAAGCCAGTGATATTAGAGACTGACCTGTAACCTAGCAGAATCTCAAAACACTAACCCTTTTCTTGCATTTCCCCTGAGCTTCCTACTCTCTTTCACAGCTCTCTGGCCCTTTTCCTTCCTTATGAGTAATCTTTCTTGATAAGCTATCTGTCTCTGATCCAATTCTTTATTTCAGGAATACAAGAATATGGGAATCTCAGCATGTACCCTCCAGACTTCAACATCCACCTGTAACAAAATGCACAAATATGTATTTTTGCAGATGGTTTTCAATATTGAAAAGAAAATTAAAACAAAATAATTTCCTGAATGATCATCGTTACAGGCTAGAGACAAATCTTAGGAAGATGTCATCTGGGGAAAAGACTTGAACCACTAAGAGACAAAACCTTCTGCAGATCTGAGGGCAATATTATTGTCTCATTTGCTGTTCTTACTGAGACACTAGAGTTCTAACTTTAAGAACATGTCTGATAAGCACTGGAAACAAACACATTGGGTAAAAGAGTCAACATCTTGACTCTTACAACAAAGAGATTAACTGTATCAATGTAAATGCCTGGAAGGAATCTGTACTTTCAAAAGTTTTGTGTATATTAGAACCTCCATGTTGTGGAGAAGTGTGTAATGTCATAACTCTGAAGCCAATAATATTGGGCAAGTTTTAGAGACCTTAGTAGCCACTTATCACTCACTTGTGGATGTGAATTAACATCCTTATGACAATCAGATATAGCCTTTGGAATATATAACCATTTCCCTGTTTTTTATGAACAAAGTCAGCTATTAGTTATGAGCATGACAAAGCACTCCTAGCTTTCTCTAAACTGTCTACTTGATGTTTTACTAATGCATTTGAAAACTGACTTGATTTGTGGATTTTTTTTTTGTTCCATGATTATAAAACCTCAAAGACCTGCCATCACTGTGGAACGCATGAAATTCAGGGTAATCTGAATTTGTGTTCCTAAGCCATGGCCAGTCATACTTCGCTTCAGAATAAACTGCCTGCTTATTAAACTGCCCCATTCTTTGAGGTGAGGGCTCTCACTTTCGGTCTAAAATTGAATCATTATCATCTTCCACAAAACCTTAGATAATGTATACACTGCATTTTAAAATCGGAAGCATCAAAAAATTTTATTCCTTGTAACTTTTTTCCTTGTGGCATATAAGGAATTTTCAAAGACGATGTTACTATTACATACATAGAATTCAAAAACTTCCTTCTAGACTTTGTCCTTTGTTTATTTTTTTCATTGACTATTTTGGTTGCTTTTAATTTGATGACTTCTCTCCTAACATGGAAGTTGCCAGTCATTATGAGATATAAAAAGAGGTGACACACAAGCAGTGAGGTTGACTGCTCCCTTCCTAAGAAATAGGGTTTTGTAATGAGAGCGCATAATGTAGAGTCTCCCTCAAGGCAGAAGAGTAAGAGATTAGCTTTTCAACTCTGCGTGTGAAATGACTCACTAATTAGTCTTCCTAAATGTTAGGAGAAGAGATGGAAGAATAAAAGCAGCTCATATGATGTTTTGTGTATGATGAAAGTGTTACATAAAATGTTGCTTCTTCATGGAAAATACCATTCTGTAAAAACGTGGAACTATAAACTGTTACTTAAGCGGGCTCCTACAGCTGCAGACTGATTAAAACCCAGCAGGTAAAGCTATAATAAACAAATACCACCTGCTGCTGGGACAGGTGCCTGTGTCCTCATTTAGAAACTGAAGGAAATGAGAGGATGCAGAAGGGTGAGAAAGACCACCATGGATTACCAGGAGCCTTGCAGGCTGCGATTCATGTCCTTGAAGTAACTGCTGTGGATTTTGACTTGCCATGTTAGCGATTTATACATCCAGGATTACATTCTGATATAATTAAGAAGACTTTTGTCTTCTAGTCAGATTTCTCATGTTGTCATTTCTCTCTCTTCTGCTTTATTGTAATCCTCTCTCTTCACCCAGCACGAGTTAATGAACTAGAGGACAACAGTGATCAAAGGCTTCTTTTACCTAAGATATTAAAAGTGAAAAGAAACTACAGGACAAGAACAGAATCTGCTACACAACATACAAATGAAAGCAAGAAACATTTAAATGTTAGTGTTCATGTGATGGACAAGTAGATACTTGGTTCCCCACTGGGTTTTTAAGCTTTTCATCTTCCTGATAATTCTAGTCCACTCAGCATTAACTGGCATTGCTTCCAACCCCAGTCTTCTTCTTTTGTATGTAAATAATACAAATACATAGTAGTCATTTTCGAACAATCTTGAGAAACTGCAAGTGGCAGAATCCCAAGGAATTTTGGGCCAGTTTCCCCAACTTCTTTCAGCTTTGCTCTTCTTTTTCCTCTCTTTCCTAAAAACTTGTGGCGTTTTTATTGATCTTATGAGATAAATAGAAAATATGAAAATTCTTGGACTATTTAAAAAATTCCACAAGTGGAAAAGAAAGTTGTGACTACAGTTTTGCTTGAAACTCAATGGAAATAAACATTTCAGAATACCTTTTGAGACTCTTTTCCTGAAAAATAGGAAGAAATTAAAAGTAAATTAAAAAACAAAAGTATATCATTTAATTTCATTCAGCAAATGAAACATGAGATTCTATAATGTGAAATATATTTTTAGTTTTCCCTATGAATTTTAATTTTGTGCTGTGTGTTGAACATTTGCAAACTAAGCTTGGCATTGATGAATGATAAGGTACCTCTTCCTGTCTTTTGTCTGGCTCATTTACTGTATTTACTGTTTGCATGTTGTATTGTGTATGCTCTTCTTCCTCAGTGAAAAGTAACCATTATTTAACTTTTTAACATTTGTGATCATGTAATATTTGGAATAATATTTATGTAATTATATAATACAAATACAAATATGTGATTCAAAACAATTAAAATGTATTAGGAGAATGATCTTATTGTGATTTTTTTATACTTACTCTGCCCCTTCCTTGAAGAAACGAGGCAACATTCCCACATTTAACTTTGTAATGTACATATTTATGTTTACTCTTTTAAACCTGAGTGTATTGAAAGCAGCCATTTCCAATTGCAGTTAGATGTTAGAATGACCACTTAAATAATGGAAGGGGATCTAATGGCTCAATGGCTTGACAAAGAATCTGAAGTAAGGTGGGATGTTGAACACATTTAATCTCAACCTCAGTATTTATCAGGCAGAGGAAGGAGGATCAAAAAATGAGAGCTCTGCCTCAAAACCAAAAAGAAAAGAAAAAGCAAAATTCAAAAAAAAAAAACCCTGAAATTAACTTTGTTTTGTCTGCTAGTCTATTATCCTTCTTTCTTAAAAGTAGAACACTGCAAAATTGGTTAAGAATTTCAGATCTTAAGTTGATTTTAATAAAAACTCTAATGAATATAGATATAAAAGTTAGATTAATAATTGACAATGTATCTGTCTTAGTATGATAATGATTCATAACATTTTAAGCATCCCCTGAAGCAGAGTCTTACATAACTCAACATTCTATTTCATACTTCTGTACATGCAATCTTGAAAGTCTTATTCTATGGTATTGAATAAATGGAAGAAAGAATTCATTCATTATTGGAAATTGTTGTTTCAAGTAGACTAACCAGTCTTTTGAAAAAGACACTCTTCATGGTGAGTGCCTTTCTGTGTTCAGATATCTCTGGATGCCCATGGCATCCCCTCCTGTACACCAGTTGCCTTCAACCAAAATTACGGAAAAAATTCATTACAACATGAGTGAATAGATTTGCAAATTATTTAACCACATTTCTAGTCTTTGTTAAACTTACGAGCAAATAAAGTGATTTAAGATTTCTTCAACTTTGCAAAGAAATCATAGTGAAAGAAACTCCAAGTTCACATTCTGTTCTCATAGTCAAGATAAGTGATTATCATAGGGAGGAGGTTATACAGGTGTGACAAAGTATAGATTGAGATGAAAAGCATGTCATCAAGGTGTGAAATTAACTGCAACATGATCTTGAGCTCCAAAATGTTCTTCTCCCTTCTGTGTATTGTGGATGAATGAGGGCAGCAGGCTCAGCCTCTTTCCTTTGCTCTGCCTTTGGCTTTGGAGGTCACAGTGACTCTGTTCAGAGTTTCTTTCGGATAAGCAACATATCAGAGCAAATGTGTTGCTGAATTTTTTAAATGCTGGGCATTTATGACATGCTGGACATTCCGTGCTTAAGGCTGTTTCTAGCACATTTGATAATTATGTTTAAATAGGAGCTCACTCTCATAAAATAGAAAGTCTGAATTTTTAGAGCAGAACAGTTATACAGCACTGATGTAAATGCAAGAAGAGCGAGGTTAAACTAAAAACCCATTCAGCCAAGTATAACACTGCAACCAAAAAGCAATTAATTCTCTCGTGTTTTCCTGGGGGTATAATTCTGAGTCTCTATATTGTTGGCTAAGCTTAAACACTTTTTGCCTTAAACATGATCATGATTGCAATTCATCAATAGCCAAAAACTCTCAAAAAGATAACCTCAGCAACTTAAATGCTGATATATTATGCTTTATCTTTTTTTGTTCAGTGATGTACAACACTGTCATCCATCTGCCTGCTCCAGCACCAAAAACCCAGCTTGTCTACAATTCCCTATTCTTTTTTTTTCTGTATCTAAATACTTGATGCAGAATGATATAGAATTGCCGTGAAATTATGTCAAATGAAGAAACAGAGTAACGAGACATGACTCTTAGTTAGAATTCTTTCTTGATTTACACTGTCCATTTAGTCACTTAAATAACTTGGAATCATGGTTTTTGCTCTTCAGAAAATAAGTGAAATTTCTCTGTTTGTGATTATATATCCCAGACCAAGCTGCATTATTATGGTTATTGTTGTCATGTATTTCTATATATTTTCTTTCATTGAAGCTGTCTTCATGTTATAAAAATATTGGAGTCCTCAATATACAGATCAATGAATTTTAAATATGCATGGGCATGTGCAGCTGGTATGCAGATCAAAGCATGGGCTTCCAACCCCCGGTGAGCTTCACTGAGTCTGTATTCCTCTTCCACCTCTCAGTAGACTTCTGGGATAAGACTGCATCTTTCTGCTTTTGAACTTTATGTAAATGGAAATGTTTGTGTTTGTGCGCATGTGTCTATCTTTTTTTGTTCATCAGTTCATCTGAAAACTCATCCAATGTTGACATGAGGAACAATGTTATGCTTCTTTGTCAATCTGATATGACAACACATTTTGTGAACACAGCAGTGTTCTCTAGGAAGATTATGAAAAGATGTGCTAATGATATTTACCTTCAAACAACCTTAGCTTTAGAAGGGAGTTTGTAAATCATAGATTAATTATATTTGAAATTACACAAATATTCACTGTTCCATATTATTTATTCCTTAGTTTTTAGAGTTTTGTTCAGTTTGTGGTTAAAGAATGTGTTGTTACCACAACTTCTTAAGTATTCTAAAATTTTAATGATGCATTTATTCCATTTCTGCAAATTCTTAAGTTTCATAAAATAACCACAGGTTTCTCCATTTTATAGTAGGGTGACTGTGAAACTGTAAGTAATTAGAAAATACATTTATATGGAATTAAAAATTCATTCATGTTGACTATTTTTAGATGTTTCTTCATAGAATATTTCTTTGAGAGGTTTCAATTCTTTTAACAGGATATCTACTGATATCCTGTTAATCATTATTGTATATAGAGTGGAGCAAATTAATTATAGCTATCACTTACAATTGAAATTTTTGGTAAATTTTTTTCTAAAGTTTACATACAACTTAACAATCAGGAGTTACAATAAAAAGCTTTTTTCATGTCAATGTTTACAGTGTAATTTTCTGTGACTTTGCTCACATTAGCTAAAATCAGATGTCTAAGTCATAATTGACTCTTTAAAAGTTCCACTATGTTGATATGTTTGATGACCATCTTGATTTAAATGGAATTCAAAATCTTTAAAAATGTGTTTCAGAAGCTTTGTAGAAATTTATGTATCACTTATGTTATATATACTATTGCCAATCCCATCATTAATATCCAACGAGAGAAACAATCTGATAACAAAAGTAGAACATTTTAAGTTGGACTTCACTGTGACTGGGGTATTATAACTGTTTTGTAGTTGTCAGTTCTGTGGATCATCTAAAAGCAACATCTGGGTTGTAACATCAATGCATACAAAGGATCCTACCAGTTATGGTAGATAATTCTTTAGGTTTAATCTTTTTGTAGTATAGACATATTATTCCAAAGTAATATAAATATATATAAATATTTATATATAATTAACATATATCCTAACTTATTTCTGTTCAAAAGTTCCTTTGAACAGTAATAGATAAAAGAGTTTTGTGGAAAATAAAAGGCCTATGCTTTGTCTTTCTTTACATTATCAGCTACTTAGTATCACATCATTTGGAGTTAAATTTGTGTTAATGTTATATTATGTTTGACCAACTTTGCAATGCAAATAATATAAAAGGAAATTCCAAAAGAGTAATCAAGAAAGGACATGAATAATGTAATATATATTTTTATACAGGACTTGTGAACTGTACATGCATTTAAGCATGCTAAATTCTTCTGCGAAAAATAGACCAGCTGGGCATAACACTGGGGCTTTGACAGGTGTAGGACTTCCTCACCCCAAGTGAGCCAACATGCACCCTGGGTGGGAGTCACCCTGTTCTTTCCCCTGAAGTCAACTCAATAACTAGGGTAAAATCACCTCCTAGTCCTGCTGAGGATGTTCTATGGCTGAAAAAGGAAAACAGTAATCAAAATTGGCTTCAATAATTAATTAGTAAGGAACAGTAGGAGCTAGAAGAAGATCCAGGAAATAGATTGCAGACGTGCCTAATCAAAATGGGCTGAATTGCAACAATGAATAAGCAAGAAATCAGTTACTTGGGTGCATCGTCTCAGGACATGGGATATATGTCCCTAGTAATGGAGAGAAAAGATGGACTAAACTCACTGAAAGATTTTCTCTTAAAGGTCTGGAGAGAAAAAAAAAAGTATGTTAATCAGTATCATGAAAGATACCTGTTTTATAGGCAGAAAGAACAGAGAGAGAGAAAGACAGAGAAAAAGAGAACAATTCAATTAATATGAATAGTGAACACAGAAACTGTAACTTTGAATATGGTGATTACCGAGGTGCAGGTGAAAGAGGCATCAAGATTTGGTGATAGTCCCCCCTGTAATTAATGGCTCACCTCATGAGAGGGAGTCAGAGTTAAGGACTTCATAATATAGAGAAATAATGTATCTTTTGTAGTGGTTAAAAGACACCATATCATACTCGAATTAGTGTAATTCATCAAGATGGCTGGGTGCTCACAAATTGATTATAAGCAATTTACATAGAAGGCAAGCTACCAACATGCCATGATCCACAGGGAGGTGAAAAACAAAGTCCATATAAGGGAAAGAAGTGTTAGGAAACTATTAGTACATATTAAGGAGGAAGAGAAGCCACCCAAATCCTCAAAATAAAAGACCACAATCATTTTTTACATTTGCACAATGATTTAAAAATTTTGAAGAATAACTACTTCTGTTGGAAGGAGAGACCTACCATGGGTCTTGCTATAAAGGGGTGTTAAGACATTTTAAAAGTAATTGAGCACAATTTGATACCTAGGTATTGAATGCAGATGCAATCTGCCTTTAGGGGTCTAGATTAAAGTTGACAAGCAGTATGTGAGGGACTAGTTAAAGTCTGATCAGAGTCTATCAAATGAATGCATAGATCGAATTACTGGCTATTTTCCCAAACTCTGAGTGAATATTTAAAATTGGTGTAGTTGAAACAACCTTCAATATTGGATTTCTGGATTTCACATATAATGGTAAAGGAATTAAAATGGCTTTTTTTGAATGTTCCTAATTATGGTACTAAATATAGTATCATATCTGGTTTCCTGACCCATGAAGGATCACATTCGATATCTCGGAATCAATTCTACTTCAGCCCCATACAGGTAAGACAGAAATGCTAACATTGGGTCCCAATGAAAGGGAAATGAGTGCGATACTGCTGTATGTTGCATCTTAAGATGTGTCATAATTAGATAGAGATGTCAACTGGATTGTTGAGCGTTTGAGCTCTGGGCAAATTTGTAGAAAGTTAGTTAAATTAAGCCCACAGTGAACCTACAGGAGACTGTCTTGTTGCTGGTGAAGACCAAGCCCATAGTGTGTCTAGGCCCTAGACAGGCGAATAAAATACAGAAAAATTATTTAGAAATTTGGCATTCTTCTGTATACTTGGTTGGGTATGCTGGTCTCATAAGTAAGGAGGATCCCTCTTTCAACCATTATGTGGAGAGTGTGGCCAGTTCCTTTGACTCTGGTGTTGACTCTGGTGTGAACTCTCCTACTAAAGTGAACAAATCAGCAATCAGGCAGAGTAACTGCTATAGAATATGGTACTAGAAAAATGGAGGGGTTGCTGATAAATAGTCTATGTGGATTTTGTGGATTCTTCGTGGTTTTGTTGGAAAAACTTTGAAATGTTTGGAGCTCTTGGGTCTGTTGGATTACAAATTCCACTCTGCAGAGTTTAATGGGTCATTTGGATTGCAGAAATGTTGAGAGAAATTGTGGATTATTCAGGTCCGGTTTGTGATGGAAGAAACTAGGACTTTGGTGAAGTTGAATTTAAGGATGATGGGCTGATTTGCTTAACAGAGGAGAGCCGTATTAATAGTTTTGGATGAGGAAAGAACAGGAAGCAGCATAGCTGCCACTGTTGGAGAAATGAACAGCAGTGAAGGAAAACAGTGCTTTGCACTGGGATGGTGTAACACATGAATATCACCATCACGTGACAATTTCATAGTTTGAAACCTGGATGCCTTCAGGAGACAAAAGCCCAAACTGAAGCTGTTTCTTGTCTTTAGAAGTTTTCACTGCCTAGAAAGGAGTTTTTGCAGAGTCAGATTATCAAAGCTGGTACATCTGTGGTTCAAGTGAATCAAGCTAAATTTCAGCTTCCTAGCAGAATTTGTCAAAAGTCCCTGAGTGGTACTGGTTTTGATACACAATTAAAGTGGTTCATGGAGAGTGGCAGAAACTTGGCACCAAGTCACAGGTTTGGAGTTCCTGCAAGGAAAGGTGAAGCTTTTAGCTGCAGAGTTGAATTCTGATTATTGCTGGAGATTCCAGAACCATGGCATATATGCAGAAGGATGGCTGGAAGTAGAGCATCCACTTTGTGCAACTTTGAGCTGTGAAGAGAAACTGAGATTGCCCAGAATTTTTGTGCTACTGTGGCTATATAATGAGCAACAGAAGAGGATCAATGAACTAAAGGATGCAGTATTTGATTTGCTGGATCTTAATTTGTTGTTTTCTGCTTGTCATGATGCTTTTATTTTGATATTTTATCAGTGTTGAAATATTTAACTTATTTGTTTACTTGATAGATTCTTATGTTTAAAAGAATTGGGTCATTTTTAATAATAACACTTTCACTTCCAACATTTTAATAACTGAATTTTAATGATTGATATTTTTAAATTAGATTATGAAAACGTAATTTCAGACTTTTAGAATTAAAAAATGTATTTATAAGATACATTTAATACCTGTTGGGACAAAGTTTGGAGGTTACATCTTAAAAGTGCTGTATTTTCAGGTCAAGTTGATAAGGGGTGAAGTGTTATGGATACAGGAATCAATTTGATTGCTGAACTCTGAACACTTTTGTAGAGAATTGATAGTTGAATTATCCCAGAGCAAACCTGAAGGAGATTGTCTTGTTGGTAGGGAAGACTAAATAATTGATAGATGGGACTAGGCTCTGGGAAGTTGAATAAAATATAGAAACCTGGTTGAAAAAGTTGTAATCCTTCCGTATACTTGGCCAGACATGTTGGCCTGACAAGGAAGGATTGTCCTTTGCTCAGCCCTTATGAGGATATAGTGTGGCTAGATCCCTTGGTGCCCTGGTGTTGGTGTGAGTTCTCTTGCTAAGTTGGATAAACAACTGTAACCAGGAATCATAAGAGAAAATGAATCCCTTGTTCCCTTAACCTGTTTTGAAATGAATTCATCTGCAAGCATATAGAGTAACTGCTACAATATGTAATCTAAGAAATGAAGTAAAAAGAGACACTATAACTATAAAAGATTTGGTCCTATATAGGACATCAAAATTACCCTCATTTCAAGGCCCAGGGATTCATTTGAAGGAGGGCCTTTATGAAGGTAAGATCCAGAAGATGGTGAACGGTGCTACCAGACAGTAGCCTGTACTCATGTCAGGGTTGCTGTACTCAGGGGCTCCCTACAGTGGTATCTACTTCCACTAGACACCCACAATAACTGACCTCTCAATATACCACCATGGATGTGCGAAAATATCAGGAAATACTGTGCCACCATGAGAAACTCTTTGGAAGTAGTGGCATATAGCAAATGAAGAGATACTTACTTCCATGTTATGCCCACTAGTGGTCCTACTGTGTTAGAGTGGGTGCCTGGGCACTTGCTCACACAGTCCAGATTATCACATATACATGGAGACATGAAGAAGAAGGATGACTGGCTAGCAAGTAGAACTACTGGGATGGGGCTGAATTGGGTAGGGTGTGCATAATAGGTGGGGTTAAAGACAAACCCAATGTTTTGTCTATAAAAAATTAAAAGAATCAGGGCTGGAGATGTGGCTCAGGGGTTAAGCCTCTGCCTTGCAGGTGGAAGGTCCTGAGTTCAGATCCTAGACCCCACGTATAGACGCCAGGCAGAAGTGGGGGCAGCCTGCATTTCTGGTCCTGGTAGGGCAGAGCCTGTGAATCCAGGGGCAGAGTAAACAAGGAGGAGGTGGAGGCGACCATGGTGGTTTCCGAATTCGTCTGTGGTTCTACACACACACACACACACACACACACACACACACACACACACACACACGCGCGCGCGCGCGCGCGCACGCACATGCACAATTGAATACATAATAAATAATAAACCTAAAAAATTAAAAGAATCAAAATAATTTTAAATAAAAAGCACAATATGAGTAATGTCAAATACATTTCAAAACTTCTCAGTGAAAGAGAAAAATAGTATTAATGCTACAAAATATATGGATAGATAAATAGATAGACATGGAGCTGAATAAGAGAAGAAATGCTCTGAGAATTTGATGCAAGGTTCAATGGCATACTACAGTACTATCTTCATAGAATACTCAAATAATCTCTCTTTTTTTAATCTCCAAGGTTTATTTTTTTTTCTTCAAAACAATTGGAACTTTTTGAAATCCATGTTTTTTCTTTTTTTCCTCCTTTAGATATTGAGTATTCATCCGAGCTTCCCTCCCTCTCACACATCTCCTCCATTCCTTTCACCATTCCCTCCCACTCTCACTCACTTTCAAATGACCTCTTAAATCTACAGGCAAAATGACAGCTCAGAGACAAAGATTATACAGCATGGTATTATAATTCAGAGATCTATTGTGTGGACAGAACCACAAATCACTCTACAATTCTGCATTGCCAAAAACAGGAAATGGTATGCAGATTTGGATGCCAGGTATCATCACCTTATTCTTCATTTTCTTACTGTTTTTACAAAATGCCTTAAGGATAAAAGGTTCACTTTGGCTCATGGTTTGAGATAAATACCACCAATCCTGATGGGAAAGGAACAACTGCAGAAGTTCAAAGGATCTGCAGCCATAGTCAGAGAGCAGAGATATGAAAGCTGATATTTAGCTCACTTTGTCCTTTTCATTCATTGCAGGCATCCACCACATCGTATGGTGTTATACATGTTTATAGCAAATCTTCTTTTATTAGTTAAATCTCCTGTGGGAAGCAATAGGTTTTCCTCTACTATGAGTTATAGCTGCTTCCACAGCCCACTAGATTCCTAAGGCAAGGGACTGCAAAAGACAAGCTTATCCACCATTTTGTTAGTTAAAACCAAGAGAGAAGGATGATGTAGTGCTTGCCTGTGTGCATTGTGATTGGGGATAAAATAAAATGTGAACTTATCTTAAAGTTGCCATGGATTGAATCCATGTGCCACTGCAAAATTCTTAAGTTGAAGTCTAACAAACAATGTGATGGTGTTAAGAAGTCCAAGCATAAAAATTAGTTATAACAGAATGGAATTAGTGCCCATATAAGAAAGAACACAAAGAAATCTACAAACTCTACTTCTCAGTTCATACACATAGTCAGAAAGATGACCCTGATTAAACTCAGTATGCTTCATATCAAAACCAAAAGACATGAATGTAGGAAAGGTACTTTTAGAAAGGGATAATAGAGTGGGCAGGCGATAACAGATGGCAGGGAAATAAAGCTTTCAGATGCACAGGGGAGAGCTGATCTGCTTCCCTTTCTTCTTATTTCTATCGCTTAATAGATACCAGAAAAAGGCATAATTTGCAAATTGAGAATAAAGCACTTACCAAGGATCCAATCATTCTGACATCTGATCACATATCCCAGTTTCTGTTGAAATGAGAGAGATTTATCATTTGAACTACTCAACCATTGATGTTTTGTTGTAGAAGGTCACACTGAGTAAGAGACAACAATCGAGTGTTCAAAACGTTCATGGGGTGCACCGTCAGTGGTAGAATGGTGACTGTAGTTGCCTTCCAGAACACTTAGAAAAGTAATCTTAAGACACCAACCTTATCTCAGATTCCAGGAGCCTTTAACCCCAGGGGAGGGATTTTTAGAATGCATGGGAGGGAAAGTATTAATTTCAGTCTTTAGTGATTAAGGACTGCAAAGGGTCTAAGGTTATTACACTAGATTCACAGAGGCATTCCTCGGCAGAAGCACGGGGCAACCTTGCCATGGCAGTGACATCGCTCAGGTCTTCTCAAGAAAGAGGGGATGCTGCTGTTACTGAATCACTAAAAGCACTGTCCTCTGAAGCCCTCATGGTGTTTACCACAGCCTCACTTCCCCTCAGCTCTTCCCAAGCAATGACCATCTTAGGAAGATTGAAACTACTGCAAAGATAAGACACATGAAGGCCTCTTGTCCATTATTCACTTTATTTTGATCAGCTTACCACTTTATTTTTAATACGTTGATGCTTCTCACACTTACAGTATCAATCAAACAGCAGACCATAAACCAGTTTATACATAACAGAGAGTATATCTTAAGATTAATTTGTGATTAGCTATTTGTCATTCCTCATGTGTCCTCTCTCTTTCTCTCTCGCTCTCACACACACACTAAAAAAAGTTTTCAGGCTGTCTTTGGTAGGTTGTTGCTATTTAATGTGCAAATATTAGTTTGTTAAGAAAGGCACCATTCTTTAATGATACATTAAAATGAATGCAAAATTATTGACCCACAACTTAAACTAAAAGTGGTTTTATTCACCAAAATATGGAAATACAATTTATGAGATGACTTCTCTGTCTCTCATAACTTGATTTATCATTGATATTTATTTTTAATACAAACAGAATCAATATTGCTAAGTCTTTGAGCTTGAAAGCTCAAAAACAGCTTAGTTTCAGTAATTTTATCATATCATTTATTGCAAAACATTTACGATTAAATAACTTATGATGTTTGCGTGATATTATTTGATACATGTATATTTATGCAAATATATATGTATTGCATGCATGATGTCTCCTTTTAACTTACTGAATATCTAACCTGTCTTTTTTTTAATCTAGTTTCATTTACTTCTCTTTGTGCCTTTTTTTCATTATATACAATTACTTTGTCAAGCAGTTGAAACGACTGAAGAACTCTACCCAGGCTTAATGGTGAAAATCTAGTACATCACATTTTATCACTAAATAGAAAATTTGTCAGTTTGTAGTCATTGGAGAAGCGAACATCACATTCCTAATTCCATGTTTTTACAGAAGCTCCTATTCTTTGAGGGGGAGAGAATATTATGTGATGATAATTGTGGGCATTGCTCTAAAGGACACACTAGCCATGCTGTGGCAATGAAGGAAACAAATGAAATACAGTGAGCCAGACCTAGGGGTCTGGAATGGCAGATGCAACCAGAATAGCAGATTGCAGCAAACCTACAGAAGGAAACACATTATTTCACTCCAATTTTCACATTTTGTAACAAAAGCACACTTTTTGGTTTTATTAGATTTTTTTTTTGAGACAGAGTCTCACTATGAAGTTCCTGCTGGCCACAACTAAGTAAACCAGGCTTGTATGGAATATTCAGCACTCATTATTTCTGCCTACTAGGATTACCAGTGAACATCACTTAATTACCAGTGAACATTACATAAATGACTCTCTTGGTTACTTGGGTTTTCCATCACTTGAACTTGAAGACAACACTATAGCATAAGCAAACACTTTATCTAATTATATTTAAGTGTTTCATGATGTGGATACTATTTCTGCTCATCTTCTCTTAGAACTGTGTAGTGAATAGTATCTTATTCTTACCAATCTAAAGTTACCATTTTCAACATTGATGTATCTCCTTGCAAATGAAAACTGCTGCAGCCCAGCTGAGAACAGAATTAGCCTATTTGTATAAACATAAATATTTATTAAGAAGTTTGAAACCATGTCCATTTTGAAAAAGCAACTGTGGTATGTTCATTCCAGATCTTACAGGTTGCCCAACCATGTTCTTTTGATCAGGGGTAAATGTGGGTTGGCTCAGGGAAGGAACACTTGGTCTGCCCGAGAGGCCAGAACCCAAATCAGAACAGATTATCAAGAGGGAACACACGGAATTACAGAAGCAGAGGGACAGGAGAGTGGGAGGAAGTGGGACGAATTGATAATGGGAGGGTAGAGAAACAAGTAAGGAGGGAGAGAAGTGGTGAAGGGAGGAAGATGAAGGAGGGTGTAGGGATTATTATTTGTTGTGCTTGTACAATTCGGGGAAATTAAATAAAATATTAAAGAAGAGAAATATTAAAAAATTGCCAGGCAAGAATTCTCGAGAGAGCCTCGAGTCCAATCAAAAATTAGTTGGCCATGCCCATAATAGGCATGTCACTATTGCAACAGAAGTTTCATTTTCCTGACTGATCCACACAGTGACAATTGCATAAAACGTTTCATGATGTTTTCCCCAAAGCACTCACAATCTCTGGATCTATGAATGCTAATCATCAAGGAGGAAGTTTTCAGTCAGATTTAGCTTGATTTTTCTCTCTCCTGCAAAATAATCAAGTGTGCTCCAGATGCTCTGTAGAAACACTTTTTTTAATACCATTGTTCTTGGCTGTCTGGTAGAATTAGATTATAAGACCCTTTTGCTGAACATTCTACTTTTGTTCTCTAATTTTAGGTTCACCTTATAAATTTTTGTAACAATATATTCTTGATGGAATTTTTAATGTAACATCAAACATTTTTAACTACTATGGAATTAGTCAAAAAGTTAATTATGCATCCTTTTCTCAAAGACATTATTTTTCTGTTTTTTTGTTTTGTTTTTTTTTTTATTTCAGCTCATACAAACTTATTAGGTACACCAGTTCCCTCCCTCCCTCCTCCTCCCCCCATACCCCCTGCTCCTCCTCCCCACCCCTCTCCCTCTCCATCCCCCAGTGCCTCCCACCCCAATTCCCAGAGAGTCCTTCCTTGTGCATGTCTGATTTTCCTCTGGGCCCTCCTCTCCGATGACATACAAGGACCCAGTGGCCTTTCCCTGAACCCTTTCCCGTGTTCCCCTTAAGCATAGGAACACTGCTGTGGCTGCCAATCCTTTGCCTCCAAGGACCTTGGTGCCTTTAGCAGATGCTAGACTTTGTGAGGTCAACAGTGTGTTGGACAATGCGCAGGGCATGCAAAGTCCAATTAGGATTGCTTCAGCCCTAACTAGTATAGAGTATCTTACATATCATTGCTCCTCCCATCCTTTTGCTCTTACACTCTTACCGCCCCCTCTTCCGCATATTTCCCTGAGCTTCAAGATGGGGAGAGACTAAGCTGGCCTAGTTCTAGGTGGTTGATGTAGAGTCTCTGAAGTTCTGGATTGTGGTTTGTTGATTTTCTTTTGCAGTTTTGCTGCTCCTGCAATGCCCTTCACTCCATCCTGGTGGGCATTGTATGTTACCCCCTGGCCAGAGACAAAAAGCTGTTAGAGTCTTGTGATAAAAGCACATTCAAAGGTAGATGTAATAAAAGTGGGGAACCACAGTAAGGGAGGGGTCTATCCCCCATTTGCAAAATGGTTACTTTTTATCTGCCAGACTATATGCCCTCCTCTTCTGGTGAGATCACACCCCCTCAGTAGTAAATGATCAGGAACAAAAGTTTGTGAACTTAATCAGATGTTTTTGAAAGACTGTATGTATAACAGCAGAAGAGTACATTGATTATGGCTTGCATTTAAAAATTAAAAATATCTCCTTCATGGTC
Source organism: Typhlomys cinereus (assembly GCA_023101885.1). Lineage (NCBI taxonomy): Eukaryota > Metazoa > Chordata > Mammalia > Rodentia > Platacanthomyidae > Typhlomys > Typhlomys cinereus. Next base: position 2,569,146 of record JALPQD010000235.1, on the reverse strand, counting down.
TGTAGACAGAAAAGTCTTCTTTTTCAAGCATTACAGATAGATATGTATTTTCAAAAATGTTCAGAACTGTAATATATTCCAATAATAATATTCTATTTTCCTGGTTACAATTATGCAATAAGAATGACAAAAAATAAAGCAGTAGTCATATTGATCCTGGGCTCATGTTGTGATATATAATTTTGTTCATTAAAAATTGAAATTAACAGAAAAATTGAAAGAAACAGAAAATATAAATGTCATTTTAATCTTTATGGAAATAAGATATGGCATCCAAAAAGTGTAATGGAGGATAATTATGTGGTAATTTTACAGGAGAGAACAACCCATCTTTTCAGGTTTTAGACTATGCGTGTTATATTTTTAGAACTGTGAATTGGGAGTTATAAATTTAAATTTAAATTAAATTTATAAGCAAAGTCATTATATTGGAATATAAATATAATTTATTTCATTCAATGCAGAGACATTCAATGGAAAGGAAATGACAATGATGGAATTTTAAAAAGTGGTTTGTACTTGACTTTGAAAGGAAAGAAAATAGAAGGGTTTAAGGTGGGATGGGGAGGGATTGTTACTACCAGGTGGGCTGAAGTAGGGATCTGATAGCTATTTCAATCCACTCTCTTCCTGCTCCACTTTTTTTCTGTTTCTGTCCAGCAGGCCCTTACGTATTTGAAAGTGTCTGCCTATTAGTTATATTTTTCCTTCCAGAACATAACATTATAACATTAGAAATGAGAAACATTTAAATTCCAAATGTAAACACAAAATATCAAGATAATCTCTCAATTTACTTCAGGAAAATCAGTATATCTATCTTGTGGTAAGAAAATTATCTCATTTCCTTATGCTGAATTGAATACCAGATGTATACAAAACATTTTATCTGGTTCTTTTCTGAGAGATACATAAAGCTAATAAATTTGGATTAAAAGGTACAACTCCTCAAAATAAACATTATGTAAAACAAGGGATACTATTTATAGAAAAAATGTGCCACAGGTCTTCTTATTGCACATGACTGTGTGAAATGTGGTAATACAATCAAAATCTCAAAAAATATTCAAGAGTCAATGAAAAATTAGACCTTTGGGCTTTTGATATGGGTGATGTTCCTGTGCTTCTGGAATCAACACTTTTGATTTTCCGTAGATAAAAAAGTCAATTCATTCAAGTCAAAGAAGCTTACAAAATATCCGCTACCATTTTTTGCCTTCTTGTTTACTTTTTCTTTTAAAGTCAGCTTCTAAAATTGGTGCTCCTTTTCATTTCTATTCATACAAAAATCCAAATGCCCTAACCATTAAGTTTTATTATAATAACATTATATGAAGTCATACCTATGAAATTACTTCTAATGTGCCTGAGAATTTTATTTTTAAAACTTATTTGAAATGATAAAAAAGAAAGTGCATTTATATTTCTGTCCTACATAATAGATGAGGAAATAGTTAGAGATAGTACTTCAAAAGTGGGCTTTGTTTTACAAAAACTTTGACAGCCCATTTTCTTAGTATTTTTATATGTAATAAAGACTTTTTGAAAAGACAATTGTAGGTAGTAGAATCTCATAGAAATGATATTTGTATTTTTGTAATATTCTCTTTTGTAAAAAGGGAATTGTGCCAGAAACAAAGAATTTTGAATATTAAAATGCTTGAATCACTTTACTTACATAGAAACACTTAAAGCTTGACAGGTTCCCAAATTGAAATTACCCAAGTAATAATTTATCTAACAATTCTGGCTTTTTTTAGAGTAAAAATTAAAAAAATTATTTCAACAGTGAATTAAAGGACCATTTGTAAACATTGATTGTTTAAATATCTATCAGAATATGTATATCTGTCAGAATATAACAAAACACAATTCCTGATGTTTCTTACTGCATAACTTACATTATTTTTTGTCCTAAACAGTCTAACAAAAATTATATTTATTGAAATATTATTATGCTATTCAGTTTATGTAAAAAACATAAATCACATACCATTATTTGTTATGTGCATATTTTCTTTCATTTCATCTATTAACTTCTGTAGTTTTCCTGCATTAATTCTGGTCAATTCATGCCACAGCTCTTAAGGGAACAAAGAGTTTTATTGTAGTTTACTTTTGTTCCATTACAATTCTTTGTCCAGCTTGGCAAGACAGCACATAGCAATACCAAGGTCTGAAGGAACTGGCCACAACATTTCCACAGGACTGCTGAGGGAGAGACAATCCTCGCTTGCCAGATCAGCATGACTGATAAATTATACCAAAGAATTTGAACTTCCCTATTCAGCTTCCTCTATATTATTTAACTTCCCTGGGACTTCCTAACCAAAGATAAAAGACTGTTTAAATGAGTATCTTAATATAAGAGGAGACTCAAAGGTAGATGGAAGAATAAGAATAGGACACAGCAGTAGGTGTGTGTGTGTGTGTGTGTGTGTATGTGTAGGGGTGGAGTCAGTGTCCCATTTGCAAGATGGTTGTTGTCTATCTAAGGCAGAGTCTTATTAGAGGTGCTTATAAAAATGGAATGGAGGCACAAATAGCAAAATGACACCAAATGAAACCCTGCATTCTGTAGCTAGCCCAATAACTAATGGTCTAGAAACTGACCTTTTATATTTGTGTTTTTTGGGAGGGTATCTATGAAGACTGTGATGGTCTACAGACATTATATATACTGAATCATATCTGAATTCCTGACATCAAGGAGGATGAATCTAGAGAATTAAGTATTTACCATCAGAATGGTCTACATAGCTCAAGTCTACCCTTAAAAAAAATCTGCTTGGGGCTGGAGAGGTGGCTCAGGGGTTAAGCCTCTGCCTTGCAGGAGGAAGGTCCTGAGTTTGGTATCCCAGATCTCACATATAGACGCTGGGCGGAAGTGGGGGCGGCCTGCGCTTCTGCTCCTGGTAGGGCAGAGCCTGTGAATCCCTGGGCAGAATAAACAATTCGTCCGTGGTTCTACACACGCACATACACACACACACACACACACACACACACACACACACACACACGCGCGCGCGTGCACAATTGAATGAATAATAATAAAAAAAATCTGCTTGATAGGTACAGGGAATTTATCTTTCAGGCACTATCTCCAGAAATCCATTCAAGTATCACCATAACACTTGTTATGGTGTCTTCCTGCATATGTCTTGTCTACAAGTTACATGTGATTGAGTACTGAACAGCTTGTGCAAACCCAAGAATGAAGGGAACGATCTGCTGAGATGGCCAGTTAAGGTGATATCAGTCAAAACTTGAGGAGCTGTTTGCTAAAGAAGAAATAAGATAAGGATGGGCAGAGCTGAGTGGGTTAGGTCATAAAGGAGGTTCACATTCAGAGGTATAAATTATTTACACTTCTTGGATGAGAGAATATTTTTGATATTCTTCTTTTTTAGAGATTAATATATGCATGTTTTGGCAATTGTTGAAACCCCAATTATTTATTGATTTGGTGATGTAAAATACATCAAACTGATATTTGATAATAATAACCTAAGACAAGCATACTGCCAAATCATCCCCACATTTAAAGAAATAATAGTCTTTTGTGGAAAAACAATAATATTCAATTAATTTTGAGGAACATTTGCATGAAGAAGAAACATATGGCCAGGCTCATCATAGGTTATAAGAGACATATGAACAGGTTAATCACAGCAGTGGCATAGTTATGACTTCCTTGCCATTCACTGTACATTATCTGTTTTCTTTTGAATTCGTAATTCAGTTAAATCATGCTTGCCTAATTCTTTTTGCCATTGCAATGGTCTGAAAATACATCAGTGTTATCTTTCATTTCTGTGAAAGGAGATTGGAAATGTCTTCTCATTTCTCTTACTAATATAATCAATCATAGACATCACTTAGGAAGAGGGAGAGAAAACTCTAATTGTTTAAGAATATGGGGAGTTTCTGCACTGAAAAGATAGGAAAATGGAATCTTGACACAACTGTATGGACAAAGTTAATTAGTAAATATGTGTTTATGTAGGTAAATATAGTAGATTCTTGTTCTCTGTGTGGAAGAAATATTAAGTATACTGCTTTGTTAAGGAAAGAGGAAATATTCTGTAAAGGTTTGTATATTTTCTCTAATTTATAAGATTATAAGACAGATACACTCTGATAAAATAATATGTACAATACAATATCTAGAAAAATTATTGTATAGTACACAGAATACCATCACTAAGAATATTAAATATGTAAGAAAATTAAATATGTAAATACATAGTAAACAAAAGAGGTAGGATAAAGAAAAAAATTAACAAGAGGAAAAAATAATATTCCACATTTGATTCTTGTATAATTTCTTAAATACATAAAGCAATACAAAATGGTTATCTTACAATATAGAAATGAAAGTGAAAATACTATTGCTAAATATTCATAGTTCAACATTCTTCTACTGAAATTTGGTAGAATGAACAAATTCACCTAGCATATGCAAGAACCCAAGGACATTATAAACCACCTGATCTAATCAAAGTTTGGAATATTTCACCAAGTAAAAAACCAAATATATTATTTTCCAGAAATGTAAAATACAAATTCTGATGTTATATTTATGACATTTATATACAAATATTATAATAATTAGAGTTATGTTTTAAATAGATGTTTCTAAGCACTTTATGCAATATAAATAAAATCACATTTATAGTTTCTAGAAATATTCTCCTTTTACATTAGATTGTTCTAATATGCCAAAACAAATTCTTTGAAATAGAATCATTAGGCAGTATTTAGAAGGGGTGTGATTGCAGAAATGAAAGCAAATTTGAGACCAGAGTAAGTAATTAAAACAATCTAGGAATCTGGAAATGTTGATGCTTCTTTTCTTTTATTTCCATTTAACCTATCGTAAAATAGTTAAGAGAAACCTTTTGCCAAATCATCTCCACATTTAAAGAAATAAATAGTCTTTTATGGAAAAAGAATAATGTTTAATTATTGAGAAGCATTCGCATGAAAAAGAGACATATGGTCAGGTTAATCACAGTAATACCCTTATTTCTTGGAACAAGTTCTCTTTATGGATTACTCTTTTCATTCCTGGGAAGTGATTCAAAACAAAGAAATACAGGCTTACTTGAGCTGTGAATTCAAGTCCATCAGGGTGGGGAGAGCACAGCAGCAAATAGCTGTCTGGAAGCAGGGAGGTGCCTCTGCAATCTTCATTTCTTTCTATGGTGGTTATGGTAAAACAGTAAACAAGCAACTACCATTCATCTTGCTTCCACCCTTCTCTCATGTTCACTCCAGTACCCCAGCTCTTGGGATAGTACTGACTATATCTAGTGCTGATCTCCTCATTAGTGAGAACCCCTTCATACAGATACCCAGAAGTGTATTTCTTAAATGAATCCAAATTCAGTGAAATTAAAAAAAAAAACAGTCAATGAAATAATTAACATTAAACATCAATTGTTAAGCAAATTTTGCATGCCCTAGACATTAACATCCTTCACTGGAAATCTTTTTTTGTCTCCTCAAACGTGCCACAATAGAGGAAGTGAATGTATGTGTTGATGCCTACTGTCTGGCTATATTACATAATACCACAAGTCCTAAAGACACTGATCTATGCTGCTAGTTACTCTGGAAAAATGAATCTATTGAATCACTTATGAATAACCCAAATCTGGATATAAAGATAAGCTATCTCTAAATGTCTATAATGTTCCTAAGGAACACAGAGTGTCAACTGATAGTGATTCAGAAATGAATCTAAATCACTGCTGCATCAGGTAGTCGTATACCAAGGGTTTGAAAATTTTGTTGTGCAAAAAATCTCTATGGTTCATAACTCTGAACACTTATTCTCATCACATAGTGGGCATTTCAATTAATTAAATGAAATACAATAAAAATGTATAAATATAGTTATCTCTATTCTACACAGCAGACATATAACTTCTTAAAACTAATCCCCTCCTCTCTATATATGGATATCTCTCCCTATCATAAGGACATTCAAAGTACTTAATGACTGGTAGGTGTTAGACACCTCTTCAAAAGGACACTTATGGAATTGGGGAAATAGCTCAGTGGAAGAGGTGTTTTCCCCAAAATAAGGGAACTTGACATTGTATTCCCTTTACACGTGAAGCAGTCAGATAGGGATAACAGCACCCGTAATATTAGCACTCAGTAGGCAAAGGCAGGGAACCTCCAGGAAAAATTACTAGGTACACAATTTTAAATCTGAATTAAATTGAGAGGCCCCAACTTAATCACAATGGTGGACAGTAATCAAAGAAGACAACTCACATTAAGTCTAGGCTTCCACATCCACATATACAAACTTACACACATATATATCACACACGCACACATAGAAATGATGAAACTAAAACAGTATATAGAGCTATGATAGGGCACATGAACAATATAGAGATTCCATATAGAATCATATTCGGACATTTTCAAGAATTACAGATATCACTTATTGAATACTGTTTCTAGTAATAATATCTTCTGTATTATTATGATGATTAAGTTCAGTTTCCATAACTTCATGTTTTCCTGAATATGAACGAATAAGTAGCAACTTTTTTCTGTTGTGGTTTTCATCATGTCTGTGAGTGTGTGTGTATGCACGCATTTTTATATATTTCCTTGTGTGCATGCAGGAGTATGTGTAACACAACACAAACTGGTCTCCGTCTATGACTTGCCTAACACAGTTCCTCAGAAGCACCATATGGATCTGGATGAGATGTTCCATAGCTCAGATATTGTGAATCTTTCAACAGGTTTCTTTTATTTTTTAATTTTTTAATTTTTTATTATTATTTATTCAATTGTGCATATATGCATGTGTGCACACGTGTATGTATGTGTGTGTCTGTGTGTGTTTGTGTGCAGAACCACAGACGAATTCGGGAACCATCATGGATGGACGCGCCTCCACCTCCTACTTGTTTACTCTGCCCGGGGATTCACAGTCTCTGCCTACCAGGACCAGAAATGCAGGCTGCCCCTGCTTCCTCCTGGTGTCTGTCTATACGTAGGGTCAAGGATCTGAACTCAGGACCTTCTGCATGCAAGGCAGAGGCTTAACCCCTGAGCCACCTCTCCAGCCCCAACACGTTTTCTTTTAAACACAACATTGCGTTGCTTCTCTGTTGACTCTGCAATCCATGACCATTCAAGAAATTATAGATTGGCACAAAAAATGATTGTGGTTTTAGGATTGAGGTTTATAAATTATAATAACGACACTCAAACTCTGCTTCATTAATAGAAATAGAAACCATTACAATCATCACATTTTTGCCAATGAGAGATAAGCTTGCCTATTCTTATAGAATAAAATCCATGTATAATGATTTTCTTATGGTAGATGAGACAAGTTTCATATTATCTATGGCTTTTATTTTTGTATGATATAAGATCTTGGGAAGCATGTCATGCTTCCTGCTACTTGTGGAACCATTTTTATTGTGAAATGTTACCAGTAACTGTCCGAGGAGAGCTCACGTGAAGATCATCTATGGTAGATGAAGCTTAATAACAAGTATTTCTTAACATATTTGCTTGAAGTTTGAATTTCTTTTTGTGAGATGTTCCTTTTTAATGTCAGGATCCTTTTTTCAATTGGTTTCTTTGTTTTCTGGTGTCTAGTTTATTTGAATTCTTTGTATATTCTGGAGATTAATCCTTGTCAGATTCATAGTGATAAAGATTTTATGTGATTCTTTGGATTATCTTTTTCCACAGTAAAGAGTTTGTTTTGCAGAACAGGAGCTTTTTAATTTCACGAGGTTCCACTTGTGGATTGTTGGTCTTATTTTCCTACTCAGCAAAATCTTTACCTAAGGCAACTCCCTTGAGCTGATTGGACTAGGCCAATGGTTCCTAAAGAGAAATCCAATAGCACAGTCACTAGAACTCAACAAATGGGATCTTATGAAATTAAAGAGCCCTGTTTCAGATAAAGGGATTGTAAACCAAGCAAAAAGGCAGCCCAAAGAATGGCTGAAAAACTTCACTAACCACATATCTGATAGAGCTCTATTATTCAGAGTGCACAAAGAACTTAGAAAAATAAATACCAAGAAAATAAATGGCCCAATTAAAAAATGGAGTTGGGGACTCCAAAGAATCTTTTCCAGCGACGAAATTGAAATGTCTAACAAATATCTTAAAAAATGCTCCACATCCTTAGCCATCAGGGAAATGCAAATCAAAACCTCCCTGAAATATCATCTCACCCTGGTCAGGATGGCAAAAATCCACAATACAAACACCACCAAATGCTGGAGAGGATGTGAAGAGAGGGGAACTCTCCTACATTGCTGTTGGGAATGCAGGCTCATACAAGCACTCTGGTGATCAGTGTGGCGATTTAAAAATATTTTTTATTATTTATTATTTATTCAATTGTGCATGTATGGGTGTATGCGCATGTGTGTATGTGTGTGTGTGTGTGTGTGTGTGTGTGTGTGTGTGTGCGCGCGTGTGTGTAGAACCAGGGACAAATTCGGGAACCGCCATGGACCGCCTCCATCTCCTCCTTGTTTACTCTGCCAGGGGATTCACAGGCTCCGCCCTACCAGGACCAGAAACATAGGCCACTCCTGTTTCCGCCTGGCATCTATATGTGGGGTCTAGGATCCGAACTCAGGACCTTCAGCTTGCAAGGCAGAGGCTTAACCCCTGAGCCACCTCTCCAGCCCCAGTGTGGCGATTTTGAAAAAGTTAAAGATTGAAATGCCATATGACCCTGATATTCCACTTCTAGGAATAATCCCCCATAAAGCAAAAATTTTCCTCAATGGCACAAGCACAGTCATGTTCAAAGCAGCACTATTTACAATAGCAAAGTCATGGAATCAACCCAAATGCCCAACAGTTGACAAGTGGATGAGGAAAATGTGGTACATTTATACACTTAGCCATCAAAATTAATTAATGAAATTAATTAATTCATTCATTCATTAATGAATTAATGAAATTTGAAAGGAAATGATGGAATTAGAAAAATTATATTGAGTGAAGTATCCCAGACACAGAAAATTAAGTGCCATATGTACTCTCTAATAGATGGATCCTAGTACCAAACCCACTTAGTGACACACTCAAAGATAAATCTCTGCAGTACCTACAATAATTGCAAAGATTATAAACAGGGGGAAAGGAGAACGAGCCCCCCCTCCAAGAAGTAAGGAGAGAGGGGATCATACTACAGCAGAGAAAATAGGTCACCATCAAGTACTGCAAGTAAGTAGTGAGACATCTGATTAAGCTCACTCACTTTCCTTCCTAGTCACTTGCAACTGAGGGGGTTTGATCTCACCAGTCAGGGAAGGCATTGAGTTGGCAGATAGATGGTAACCATCCTGCAAATGGCAGACTGACCCCCCCCCATGGTCTCCTACTCTTATTCCACCTACCTTTGAATCTACTCTTATTGTAAGACTCCATTTTAATAGTGTTTTATCTCTGGTTAGGAGATGCTTTCTAATACCAATCAGGATGGCGCCAAGGGCGGCTCAGGAACAGCAAAACTGAAAACAACAAAGCATAATTCAGAACATCAAAGACCCTACATTTATCACCTGGAACCAGCCAAATCTCTTCCCATCCTAAAGCTCAGGGAAATTTGCGGAAGAAGGCGCAGTAAGATTGTAAGAGCCTAAAGATGGGGAGGAGCAATGATACAGCAAGATACTCCACACAAGTTAGGACCGAAGTAACTATAATAGGACTTTTCATGACCTGCGCAATGACTGACATACCAATGACCCCCCCCCCAAAGTTTAGCATGGATCACATGAATTAGGATCCTTTGAATCAAGGGATTAATGGTCACAATAGTGTTCTATACTAAAGGGGAACACAAGAAAGGGCTCTGGGCAAAACTACTGAATACTTAAACTTCATTAGAGTAGATGAAAGTTTGCAGATGGAAGTTTGACATTCACACTAAAGGATGCTCCAGGGATGGGGGGAGGAAGAGAGAAAAGAGGGAGGGGAGTGAAAGGAAGGGGAAAAGGGGGAAGGCAGCAAGGGGGGTCAGGGAGGGTTAGAGGGAGGGAGGGGACTGTGGTACTTATTAAGTGGAAAAAAGAAATATAAATTATAAAATAAAATAAAATCTTTATCTAGACTTATAAATTCAATTGTGTTTCCTATTCTCTTTTCTAAACATTTCAGAGATTCAGGCCTAACAACAAGGTTATTGATCAATTTGGAGTTAATTCTTGTGGAAGGCCAGAAGTGGTGGTCAATTTTCCTTTTCATACATGTAAATCACTCATCAGATATCAAGAAGAATGGAAATTGCAGAATTTGCTGTGAAGTGGATAGAACTAGAAAATATAATATTAAGCAATGTATATCAGACACAGAAGAAAAATACTACATGTTCTCTCTTATATGTGAATGCTAGCATTAAATTCTTTAATGTAGCAGAAAACTTGAAAGGGACCAGGGAATTAAGGGTTGAAAATATAAATTCACTATATCCATGGATCACTATATGGAGTAGGGAGCACTGTAAATAATTACTTGTATCTCTTACAATTAAATTACTCCTCTGTATGCTAGGTACTGATTATCTACTAAGAAGTATAAAATGATCAGAAAATGGAAAAAAAATCACTAAACAGGTCAATACTGGCTGTGATACACAAATCACTTTTCATTGTGATATCATCGAGAAATTGTTATCACGTAATAAAAAATGGCAGTTTTAAATAAAGAAATAATTTTAAGTGAGCTCACAGAGTTCCCACTTATTGAACCTTTCGTCTTTCCAATTTGCCACAAATGTCAATGGGCAATCCAGTGGCACATGTTGAGTTCCTTGACACCTTTCATGAGGATCTAAGAAGATCAACTTCAGTGATTTTTCTCAATAGATCATTGGAAGTTTCCTATACTGACCCTATACTCCTATTCCCAAGACACTCAAGTGTTTTATGGGGTCTGAATAGATGGCTCAGTTGTTAAGTCTTTGCTTAGCAAGCAAGAGGACTTATGTTCACATCCCAGGTACCACATAAAAGCACTTGATAAAAATGGTGATAACCAGTACTTCTGGCCTTGGAAGGTGGAAACTGGTATACCCCAGAGCAAAGCAGAAAGAAGATAGAGCAATCAAGGATAATCCCTAAAGTCACCCTTGAGGCTCCACAGGAAAACACAGTGCCCTATGATACCCACAGACACTCCTACACACACACACACACACACACACACACACACACACACACACAAGCATGCACACATACAAAAATATTCTTGTCTTTTGCAGAATGTACAAGAACCTTACACACACACACACACACAAGCATGCACACATACAAAAATATTCTTGTCTTTTGCAGAATGTACAAGAACCTTATAGAACTCTATCTATAGAGTTATTAGTTCCTGAGCCATATGTGTTAATTGATGTTGTGAAGTGGATCCTCTGCTTCATCAACTATTTTGAAGTCAAATAAATTACTTAAAGTTGTTTCTCACTAACATTTCCATAAAATAAAATGAGCATAACATAAACCATAAGTCATGCATAATGTTGAAAATGCATGCAAATGTATATAACACAGCCACAATTATTTAGGAGTATATTGCAACATCAAATGGAAAAAAATTCAACAATGCAAAATTACAATTACTTTGACTCCAACTTTTTATATTCCTGTAGCATCTTGTGTGACGTCAGAACAATGGAAAGCTCACTTAGGGACCCTGTATCACAGGAGACCTTACAGTCCTCAATCTTTCTTTCTGTAGATTCTCTCAATTTGAGTAAGTTAAGCACGATTTGAAATGAAGAATTTTGTGTTCTATGATAAAATTTTCAGTGACAAAAGTTGAGAGTGATACTCAGACCCTGTAACATATGCATCTGGGTTAAAATCGTCCTATAATACACTTTATTTAAATAAATAGCTCTCTTAATCAAATCATAGTTTCCCTAAAGATCTCACTCCTTGAATGAACTTTTTCATTCCCTCTCAGGATTCTCTCCCCTGAACCCAGATGTAATTTCTTTGCAAAATGCCTCTGGCAATATTTTTATTCCTTCACCTCAATGTACAGATTTGAAATTTTTATTCTCCTAGCATTTTCTTAATTGATTTTAACACTGGATGGATTCTTACTGAAAAATGTTTTACCCTCTGGGAGTCAACTACACTACGTTTTCTAACTGAGACATCATTTGAAGTAAGAGACACTGTGGTTCACAAAGATCCAGCCAACAACAAGAGTTGCTCCAGTCTGTTGCAGTTCTAGAATTATTTTTCATTGTAGGTTATTATACAGCTAGTTAAGTTTATGTCACTAAACATTTTATCCGAGCAAACATATCAATTAGAACTATATGTCAACTTAATATTTCCAACATGAATGCTGGTCACATATAAGAAAGTAGGAGACACCATCCATTATGAGTTTTGTTCTGTAGGCAGTCATTGTTTTTGCTTTCTTAAAATGTAAATAGAATGTTCAGCATGATATCTATCTACACTCTTAAAAAGTTTTAAACATATGGAGTTTTTAGTCATATGAGGTATTTTCTTTGAACCTCTAATTCATATATATTTTACATTAATCAATTTTTTAAATTTTTTTATTTTTTAAATGAACAAACATATTGACTACACATTTCCATTTCTCTCCATCCCCTCTCTTTCCCATCCCCTGACTACCACTTCCTCCTGCCTGTATGCTTCTGTGAACCCCAGGGTTCCCTTTTGCTTGTCTACTTTTGTGGCAGTTCAGGTCTCTATGGCATACCAAGTTGCTTCTCATGTGTGAAGGGGCATTTCCCTTCACTCATCCAGTTTAGTCCCCAATTTTTCCATTGTTTGTTCTTACCTTTCTTGAGTTCCTAGGTAGTCTAAGGTGGGGGGCATGTTGGTATGTCAATCGTTATGCAAGCTTGAAAAGGACAAGTCTCACTATAGTGAGTTCCTAGATGCAGCAATCCTGCCTTGAGTGGAATGTCTTGTCTAATGGTGAACCCTCCCATCTTTAAGGTTCTTAAAATCTCACTATCCCCCTTCTGGGAGGTTCCCAAAGCCTTAGGATGAGGACAGCTGAGGTTTGCCTGATTCTAGGTGAACCTTCTGGAGTAACTAGGACTCTGCATTATGATTGGCTGTTGCTGTCTGCTTCATGGCTCTTCTATTGCTCTAGGTGGTGAGATTCTCTATCTTGTAGAAGAAGACTTCCCGGTTGATGAATCAAAGTTTAAATATATTATTTATGCTCATAATAGTGTATGTGTGCATGGTGTGTGTGTGTGTGTGTGTGTGTGTGTGTGTGTGTGTGTGTGTATCTGTGTATATATGTATGCTGTGTGTATATATGGGCACATGTCTACCATGGAACTCTTGTAGAGGTAAGAAGACAAACTTTGTCAGTTGGTTGTCTCTTTCCATATTTTTGAGGTAGAGACTCTTGCCTTAGCTGTGTTGTACTGAAATCTAACTGACCTTAAAGACCCTGTTGATTCTTTTGTCTACATCTCCCATGTCACAATAGGAATTCTTGAATCACAGATAGTTACAGAAACCAATATTTTGTGGGTCCTAAGCTTCAAACTCAAAGTTTCAGGCTACATAGCAAATGACATTTTCCATCCCATGACACAGATCCGTAATTAAACTTTTTTATTATTATTAATTTTCTCCCACATTTTATTTTTTCTTAATCATACAAGCTCAATTTTTAGGTACCCCTGTCTTTACCCTTTCCCCTCCCCTCTCCAGTTGTCCCTGATTACACTTTTCCCCCCTTCCCCTCTTCCTTTAACCCCTACCTCCTGCTCTCCCAGTGCCTCCCCTTCCTTCTTCTCATCCCCTGGAGAATCTTTTTGTGTGAACACCAAACCTCCCTCTGACTCCTCCACCCTAGTGAGTGATCAGGACTCAGTGGCATAGCCTGGAAACCCTTCTTGGGCTCCCCGTTAGTATGGGAACCCTATTATGACTGTTTAATCCCTTGCCTCTTAGGATCCTACTACCTAGAGCCTTCTTCCCTGTGATCCATGCTAGACTCTGGGGGGTCATTGATATGTCAGCCATTGTGCAGGAAAGGCAAAGTCCAATTTTGGCTTCTGCAGCCCTAACTTATATGGAGTATCTTGCATATCATTGGTCCTCTCCATCTTTAGGGTCTTAAAATCCTGCTACACTCTCTACCACAAGGTTCCCTGAGTTTTAGGATGGGGAGAAATTTGGCTTGTCTGGTTCCAGATGAATAATGTACGGTCTTTGCTGTTCTGAATTATGGTCTGTTATTGTTTTCAGTTTTGCTTTTTTTGCACTGCCCTTGGCTGCATCCTCATTGGTATCAAAAATCATTTCCTAACCAAAGATAAAACACTGTTTAAATGAGGACTTTAATATGAGGAGACTCAAAGGTAGATGAAAGAATAGGAGTAGGACACAGCAGTGTGTGGGGGGTTAGTGTCCCATTTGCCACATGGGTACATCTATCTGCAAGTCCCTATATCTTCCCTGATTAGTAAGATCAAACCTATTCAGTCACAGGTGACCAGGAAAGGAAGGAAGTGAGAGTGAGCTGTATAAGATATTTCACTTCTTACATGTAATACTTGACCATATTTTCTCTGTGGAATCATTGTCCTCTATCTCCTTTCTTTTGAGGTCCTCCTTTCCTTTCCCTTCTGTTTATAATCCTTTGTGATTACAGTAGGTATTGCAGAGATATACCTTTGAATATGTCATTAAGTGGGTTTGGAACTAGGATCCATTTATTAGGGAGTACATAAGGTGACTAACTTTCTGTGTCTAGGATAATTCATTCAATATAATTTTTTCTAATTCCATCCATTTTCCAGCAAAGTTTCATTAATTCATCTTTTGATGGCTGAGTGTTATTCCACTGTATAGATGTACCACATTTTCATTATCCATTCATCAACTACTGGTCATTTGTGTTCATTCCATGATTTTGCTATTATAAATAGTGTTGCAATGGACATGGTTGTGCTCATGTCACTGTAGTGAATTTCTGCATTATGGTAGATTATTCCCAGTAGTGGCATAGGAGGATCATATGGCCTGTCAATCTTTAACTTTTTAGAAATCACCATACTGATTTTATAAGCCTGCATTCTCACCAGCAATGTATGAGTTCTCTTTTCTCCACATTCTCCCCAGCATATAGTGTTGTCTTTATTGTACATTTTTGCCATCTTGACCCAGGTGAGATGATATCTCAGGGTAGATTTGATTTGCATTTCACTAATGCCTAGCAATGTGGAGCATCTTTTAAATATATTTGTTAGAAATTTCAATTTTGTCCCTAGAAAATTTTCTTTTGCGTTCCAAGGCCCATTTTTTTAATTGAGCCATTTATCTCCTTGGTGTTCTGTTTTTTAAGTTCTTTGGATAATAGAGCTCGGTCAGATATATGGTTATTGAAGATTTTCTCCCATTCTGTGGGTTGCCGTTTTGCTTGGTTTACAAACTCTGTATAGCTGAACAGCATAATTAGACTTCTATGCCTGTTGAATTCCAACTTCATTTTATTTTTCTATAATTTTAGAATCATCATATATTAATGATTACCATTTTTCTTGACAAATATGGCAACTTTTTAAAATTTCTAAATCAGTTTGTAAAATTTTACATAGTGAATAGTATTTTAGGGAAGACTCATTATACTTAAAATATCACATATTCTTAGGGAATGTTTGTTAATGCTCATCATTTCTTCATTCTAGCCTTTTTTATTTCCTTTTCTTGCTTTCAGACTTTCTGATATGCTGTTTTGATCTCTGGCTCTCATTTCCTTTTCTTTGATCTTTCTCTATATTTCCCAGCCCATTACCCCTTATTCTAATAAATGAGCTATAAATTTGCTTCCTCCTTGGTTCATATTTCCTGACATGTATGCAATGCAGAATGTTGTAAACAATGTAAGGGAAAAAATTAGGGAACTTCCTATCATATAGCAACATATGGATAAATAATTATTTTTCTCTGCACTATTAAGGAAAAATCAAATGTATTAAATCTAAAATTGGATTTCTTTCTTACTGTAGTCACTTCTGCAGTTAACATTACAGGTGGAGGTGCTTGGTAATTTTCTTTTGTTTATGCTTTTATCTGAGGGAGTCTGAGCAAGTTTAGACGTGTTCTATAGAACTATGATAGCTATTCATTTCCATTTCCAGTAGCATTCTTACTTTAGAAATAATAGTTCAATTGAATTCTGGATATATATTTGTTGAAAAATATAGTCTATCAACTATACTAAGAATATTTATTCCTTGCTATGTTCATTGGTCATATATCTTATGAGCATAGAAACTAAAGCTAAAAATGTTCAATGTTGGATTTGAAATTAAAGAGTTAAAGGAGGGTATGAGCAAAATTCCCACTCAGGCCTATTGTCTATCTACTTTTTAAATGATTGTGTGGTATGATTTCATGTAGCACCTGCAGCAAGGTGAGCCTGATGGAATAGTTGGCATCTCTCCACCAACAATTCCCTCTGTCCATTCATCATATGCATCCAGCATGATATAGCTACAGCATCAATCTAATTCTGTCCTTTTCTTTTCCCCCTTAACACCCATTCATGGATCATCATTGTTTCAGCTGAAAGGCCAATCTCTAAAGCAATGACTTGTATCTTTATGAAATGTTCCTCCTGAAGGGAGTTTTCTGTTTCAGTCGGGCTGTGCAAAGTGCCCCATGACTGTGCTTTCAGATAATCTGGGACTAACTTGATTATTTCATGTCCTGCGCTTCTGTACCACATGATATATTTGATTGTTGGATTTGGCAGGAGGTGATTTTCTTGAAGGCAAGGCTGTATTTTCTTAGCAAAGTTTGTGTGCTACAAATGGTGTGTCAAAACCAAAAGCAACTGAATAAAGTAAAGTGGAATTAAATATCTGCTCAGTAGCATCCTACCTAATCTGAATTGTCAGTCATGTTGCAGGTTGTACATGAGACAGGTGATGTTGTTGACAGTCTCTGGGATTTCACTGAAAATCTAGTATCCATTTTATTGTATTCTGGGTGAGAAGTTGAGTCAGTTTTACTGTCGACAATCTCAACATTTTTGATTAAGGGAATCAGTTGTAATTAAAAGTATGTTTCTCAAGCTGCAGATATTCCTTTTTAGCTGCTTATGATCAAGACATGTCAAGAAGTCAAAAACATGTAATAATAACTCTGATACATGTGGATATGGTGACCAAAATATAGGAAATACTGAGTCTAAGGAACATCATGATAGTACATTTACACTTCTGTAGTTTGGAATCCATTCTTCAAATTCATATATTCTGCATAATTCTACACACCATCCCTATATTGACAC
This sequence comes from Typhlomys cinereus, assembly GCA_023101885.1. Lineage (NCBI taxonomy): Eukaryota > Metazoa > Chordata > Mammalia > Rodentia > Platacanthomyidae > Typhlomys > Typhlomys cinereus. The sequence goes on along the minus strand of JALPQD010000235.1, from coordinate 2,551,800 downwards.
TTCAAACATGGAAGTACATTAAAATGTTATGGTTGTCCAAATTTTTACTCATAGTTAAATTAGCTTTTGCTTTTGTTAAATAAAATGTCTGGATATTGTGTTTATGATAGTTTCCAACTAGAATTCTGTTTTTTTTTTTTCTGTCTAGCTGAAATAAATGCAACGACAAGTTGATAAACATGTTAGACATAATTGTACAGATTTCTACTCAGCAGTGACTGCCAGATTTTCCAATGCTTAATATCTCTCATTATTCAGTTCTGGATTATGTCCAATTATCTTAGACTAATTTTAAGGAGGGGCATCCAAAAGTGGACATCACATTTTTCTTTAATAGGAGGTTAATTCCACTAGACAGGTTTTTCTCTTCTTTCTGTTGCCATGACTTCAATATGCTTCCAGTGGAAGCTGAAGGAGATATTTATAACACTCTACCTTTTCAGGTTTATATTCAGCTCTTCCATTATGGAATAGATTGCAGGCATATTTGTACTTTATGCACCTGCCACTGGCGCTCTGCGCCACTCAGCACATCAGTTTGCATTAATTAAAGCAAAAGTAAGAAGACTCTGCAAGTTGGCAGCCCAGCATTTCTGAAACTGGAAATTCCTTAGTCAGTAAGGTCAAATCTCAAATTGGTATATTAGATTATCAAAGAACGTTTTCAAATCTACGGACTGAGTGAAAGTAGAATCCATACCTTGCAAGATTTGTGTTTGCATGCTAATGTGTTCTTAGAAAAATTGTATTCCCAAGCTGGTATAGATATATATCCCAGGCAGGCAATTGCTATTATTTTGCTGAAACCCTGGTAGATGATTTGTTTAGTTTTGACATAATGTTGGATTATTTGGAGTTCACAATCCTATGTTTCATATGCAGTATTGCATTTCTTTAAAACAAACTCAGTAAAGGAAGATTTAAAGCTGATTTGCTCCTCACATTCTGTCAGCATTCTTGAATATTTCATTATCAGGCCTAACAATAATAATTTTCTGAATCCCAAGTTTCTGCTGGCATTGAGCAGAAATCACATTTAAGAATGACTCATACCATTTAAAGTCAAAATCTAACTAAGTGTAAGGAAAATGAACAAAACTATGACACTTTAGAGCATGAAATTTGCCAACCATTGAGCTCCATACATATTCTGTGGTATGACTGAGGCATGTATCAACTAATTGTTTATAGGAAAGTTTTCATGGGATGATGAGGGGAGTACTGAACATGACAGTCAGTGTGCTTGCTGAGAACATCTTTCTGATAAAGTTATTTGTTGTAGTTCAATGCAATGCTTAAGAAGAGGATGTGGTAGGGCAGCGTGGAAGGATGAGTATATTCCCTGGTTTGACTTTCATTTGAATTTTAGGAACTGGAATTTACTCTTGAACCCAAACTTAATTCAGAAAGTTGTGTATTCTAACCTCATTAGAAGCCTATTCTGTGGTTTGAGTTATAAAGTCCCTTGTACCTTTAGTAAAATGCACTAGTACTTGAGAGGAAATTTTTGCAGAGTAGATGATTCGGTTTTTGAGAAAACTGAAGTCATAAGTAAACAAAAGGATATAGAGACAATCAGATATAAAAAGATAACATTGTTCTTTCATGTATTTTCTTGGAAACATCACTTTTGCCTCATTTTTGATTGTGTGTCACCTCTTCGAATGATGTTGTAACACCATTTTCCACATTTAAAGTAGGGATTCTGTCTCTGTATGTTTATCTTTTGAATGGTAATAAATAGCAAGGCTTTATTTTTCTTTAAGGCACCACTGTTGATGACACAGACCATTAAGGTACATTGCAAAACTGGGAAACAATGATGAGACTTCCATTCTAATGGAAGTTTTTATTTGATATTTTTATACATATTTAAGAGCCTTAATTATTCTAAAAATGTTCAATCGTAGCATAAATGTGTGTTAGGGCAATGGTTCTGTTGTTAAAGCCTTTGTTTCATAAGCTGAAGGACCGAAGCTTTGATCCCCTAATCCCATGTAAAAATGTGTGGCAGGAATGGTAGAGCTCTGTGATAATGATCCTGGAAGGCAGGGCTTCAGAAAATTCAGAGCAAGCCAATAAGAAAATAGAGTGATCCAGGATGATTCCTGATGTCATAACTTTGTCCTCCCTAGGCACACGCTCTCAAGTGCCCTCTTTTACACAGGCCTGAACACATATCGAAAATACACACACACACACACACACACACACACAATGTATGCAAAACAAACAATAATACATAGGTAGTTATAGTACATGAGTATATCCATTTGTTTTTTTGTTTTTTTTTTATTTCACATTCAGTTGTCCCTTTCTATTATTATATGTGCCCATTAAGAGATGTAGATATAATACATCAGAATTGCTGGATTCAGCAAATGACAACATAGGTCTCCCAATTACATTTGAATTTTTTTTATTTCCACTCTTACAAACTTAACAGATACACCGGTCCCCCCCTCCCTCCAACCCCCTATTCCCCTGTGCCCCCTCCCCTCTCCCTCCCCTCCCCATCCCCCAGAGTATATCCATTTGTATGCTTGTAAAATTCACCCCAACTCAGCATGTCTTTTCTTGAATAGGGAAGACAATCCTAAAGCCATTTCATCAAGAGATTAGGGAAATTGGAGCTGGAGAGATAGCTCGGAGTTAAGCCTCTGCCTTGCAAGCAGAGGGTCCTGAGTTCGGATCCTAGATCTCACGTACAAACACCGGGGGTGGGGGGCGTCTTGTACTCCTGGTCCTGGTGGGCGGAGCCTGTGAATCCCGGGACAGAGCAAAAAGGACAGAGCACACACACACACACACACACACACACGCACGCACGCACACACACACACACACACACACACATACAACTGAATAAATAATAAACAAACAAACAAAAAAGAGATTAGGGAAATTTAGGGTAGAAAAAGATTATGTCCTCTGCCTTAACGGCCACATGCTGAAGAGTTTTCATAAAGTAGAAGGTTCAGCCATGCAATTACTGTCACCATTCTAAGTACATAGCTCTCTCTAGCCATGGTGCAAATAACACAGATTCATTCTTAAGTGGAATATTGCCCTCCATAAATTATTTTTGTCTGACTGCTGTTTAAATTAGCAAATGTAACCCATGGAAAGAGGCATTTTACCTGGTAATGTTTTACACATATAGAACTGGGCAAAGCATGAGTCCTGGAATGCTACTTTGACACCCTGTTTTAAATTTTTCTGATTGTTTTGTTGTACTTGGTGTTCAACAATGGACATTAGCCTCTGTGGGTGGTGCTATCTGGTCAGTGTAACAATTAGTAACATTTTAATAAAGTTTGTGACTTTAGTGATACCTGTAAATAACTTACAAAGTAAACTTTCTCCAAAGACCTATAATCATTAAAGTGGGGACTAAAAGCATCTGCAGACATGAAGTTGGGAAAATGCAATAAAATAATACTTTTAAATTTCCTTTTAATCATTCCAGAGAAATACTTTCCATTGTTCTCTGAGCTCATGTTCACAGCATATGACTGTGCTGTTACTTCAAATGCCTACTAGTGAGCTGTCTACTGCTCAGAATATCAGTGAAGAGCAAAACTCAGAGCCCATTTAGCTGTACCCAGGATATTTTTGCAACTTACCAACTGCTTAGTATCATTCCGATCCATAGGAAATTACTGCTTTGTTTATAGATTTTAGCATGTGGTTCTGACAATAAACTTTTCTGTTTGATTCTATTTTTTGAAGATGTATTGGAAAAGTAATGCTAGAATAAAAATTAGGGACTATTAACACTCACATACATATTAGTCAACATTGCAGATATTTAGAAATAAACAGTTTAAAACATTTGTAAGGAACAATCCACCCAGCACACAAATAATGTTTGTTAATTGCAAACTAAAGAACAAAAACAAGAGCATTACAGTCAAGAGAAAGGGTCATGTAAGGTCTATAGGATTTTAATCTGGGATTAAATGTGTGTGCTATGTAAAATTTCTATATTTATAGAAGTGAATGAATAATTTCTAGTAGAACACCTTTCTGAATAAATGGAGATAGCTGCTGTGTACTATGTCAGTCATAAGGTTTACAATGACATATGAAATTAATTGAAATTTCAAATCCTAGTGAGAAGACTTTGGCAGCTGGCATATTGTTCATATATTAACATTTTGAGTCTGTCTCCAGAAATCCCCTTCTCGAAAGCCACACTGTACTCCCTCTGCTCAGAGATGTATTGTGTTTTACCCATTTCTTATTGTTGTCATTATTCTATTAAAATGTAACTTTCCAAAGTATAGCGTTAGGCAGATAATGGCTTCCAGAAATGACATTTTAAAAAATGCTAACACATTAGCATTGGTTTCTATTTGCTCTTTTTCTTTCTTCCTTATGTCAATGTAGACATCCAAGGTAATATGCTCCCCAACTATAACCATAACATAGAAGGCGTGTGAATTATTAATAGCAATATCACCTATTCACTGTCATCAGGAAGTTTCCATGTCTGTGACTTTCACATATTGGTACCATGAAGCCAGGACAGCTAAGTGGTCAGAATAAAAGGAAGAAAAGAGCAGAATATTAAAGGCAAAAAATCTGCCCTAATAATTCACTGAGATGTCATCCCAGAAGAAAAGCAGTTAGGTCTCCTCTCTACCTCACTATATTTTACTAGGCTTTATTTTCAAACATAACAGAGAGGATTCTCATAAGAAAAGCTTTTTGCAATGACATCTGTTCAATGCTACAGAGACTGGAAGTAGTGGCTTTGTTCTGCAGTTTTCTCTGAATGTTCCTATATTCTTGAGTTTAACACTGTGACTGAGTATCCTCAGAATGATGCCACACTGGAGCGAAGAATGTGGACACCCTGTCACTGCATTTTGTGCAATAGCTTACAGCACAGATATGTAGAACTATGGTCCACTTCTGAACACTTGCAAATGAGCTGACATAGATAAAGTCAGAGGCATTGAGCAGACATTGGACACATCCCACAGCAGGAGGTAAGTGAAGATGAAACTTCTGTTCCTAACACCTTTTAAGCAGGTGCAGATATCAGAGCATTCTCAGGCACAGACACTAAATTAATAAAAATAAAGGTCTATCAAGTAACACATACCAACATAAGCTGTTCACAAGTGCAGTAGTTCAAAAATGTTAATAAAATGATAAATATTTGACATTAGGCTGATGATGAGAGATGGAAAACCTAGAACAGACAACAACAACATCAATAATTTTCCTTACTGGGGATATGGACAAATTGATACATAAATGGATAGGAATAGAGAAAGAGGCTATAAGAAGTCTAGTAGAGTAACACTTTGGTTTCAGATAGTTTATAGGCCTTGTAGCACATTCAGGATGAATAAATTTGAAATGTTTAGGGAACAGTGGAAGAGTGTACATTGTAGCAGTAGGAATGGATACAAATAACAATGCCACAAGGAATATTTATGAATTGCAGTGGAATATTTCACAGATACATTTGCAAATATAAAAGTTAAACTATTCGAAAAGCAAACTAAAACAAACAGAAGCAAAACTAATGCATAAGTTTAAATAATAAATCATAATGAATTCCTATCACATGGAGAAATTTATGTTCTCTAAATATTTTCCAGTCTGTAGAGCTTTGGATCTGACTTTGCTGCATCAATCTTCATGCCACAAACAATAACGGCATTGATGCAAAAAATGAGATATACATTGAAGAAGACTTTTTTCTTACCAAAGCCATTTTGGGGATATTCCCAGTTGAAGTGGTTTTGAGTAACAATCTGCTTTTTACCACTTGAAACATTTACCAGTAAGACAGATATAGAATGGAAAGGCGATAAACTATTGTTGCAGCAGAGTATGGTTAAAGGTCTGGAGCGATGACTTAAGGGTTAAGACTCTGCCTCAAAAGCAGAGGAACCTGAGTTCAGATCCCAAAAAAGACAGAAGTGGGAGTGGCCTGCATTTGCAGCCCTGGAATGGGAAGCTTGGGAAACCTCAGAGCACAGGAAAAAGTAGATAGAGCAACCGAGGATGATTTCTGAAGTACCCTTTGGGCTTCCATAGGCACATACACACACACACACACACACACACACACACACACACACACACACACAAATAAAAAATGTTAAAAATCTTTTCTAATTTTACTACTTCTATGACAAGTATTTTGAACTACATTTTTTTAAAAAGTGAGTAATTCCTCAAAAACTGAAATTTAAATATAGAGACAGTTCATATTGGGGGGCGAGGTGTCCTTAAAGGGCAGCAATTGTAAAATATTTCAAATTTTCTTCATCTACATGAAGAAGTATCTCATGGAGAAAAAAAAATGAGAGAGGAAAAAAGGCAAACAGAAGTAGAATTCCTTGATGATCACAAATAGCAAAATGACCTTGTTGATCTGTCTGGAGATTTTTGTGTTTAAGTTAGTCATGCCAAGATTAATCTTTAGAAACATTTTTCCAGGAAAGAAATCTCAAAACATTTCAATGCAATCCCACATTGAGGATATTGCTTCATGACCACTCACAGTACATTTCTAATTAAAATCCCAGTATGTTATTTGTATAAACATGACCTACATTTCAGTATGCTTTTTAAATTTTTAATGATGAGCAGACTTTTAATGTCTGTCTCAGAATAGTCTCTGGCTTGAGCAAGAAAAAAAGTTGACAACAAAGAACTATTCAGTGTTTCCTCTTTGGTAAGCTGAAACTTAAACCTGGATAGGTCTTCATTGAGTTTTATCAACATCCATGTATCGGCCAGAACTAACAGATTCATATAAGAGATGCACAGTGAACAAAGACTAGAGAACATATTCAGACAGGTGAAAAAGTCAAGGAGAGATTCATATAAGAGATACACAATGAACAAAAAGACCAGAGAACATATTCAGACAGGTGAAAAAGTCAAGGGGAAATTTTTGGTTATATGTCAGGATTCTGTGGACCACAGTGGAATAGTGGTATTTGAAGGTATAGAGTGATGCTCACATCTTTAGAGAGGATAAGGGAGTAATTACAGCATTATAGGATCTTAATGCATTGAAGTTTGCCTTAATGGTAATGATAGCGTTCAGAAGGATTTTAGAAACGATGTTTAATCATATTGAGCAACAATTCTAGGTCCATCCCATGCATTGTATTTCAAGAAGAGCTTGGATAGATGCATGCCAAAGCTACAATGTTCCTGCAACTCTATTAATATTTTATTTTACTTACTGTTTCTAATAATTTTTCTTGCATGTAGTTTGATTAAAATGTTGAATCCAAGCCCTCTGTCAGATTGTTGCTAAAATTATTAAAGGAAAGTTTTTGTGTCATACACACTAATGCTTACAGTTGCCAACACACTATTGGGATTAAATTTATACATCAATAAAGGATGCATAGGCTAGTCCAATATCCAGAATAAGTGAAGGTATTTGTAGCATATCAATTTTCATGAAGTTCAAGTAATCTTTATATTGCTGTACAACATACTTGAGGAAATAGATTTTCAGCAAGATGAACTGTCTCATGACAGAGCCTAGGGAAGCTACACACCTCACAGTACTCAGAGGGAGAAGAGGAAAGACAGAGTAGGGGAGAAGGCTGAGAAAAGAGAACCCGTTTAAAGTACTCTGTCAGTTACCTATCTTCTGTGAAGACGCCTTATCTAGTAGAAGCCCATTTAGCTGTGAACTCATCAATGGATTGCTGAGTCAATGAAATTATAACCTTTCAGTGCATGGTTCTCTCAGACCTAACACTACAAATACTAAAAATAAAATAAGTAGAGCATTTATGTTTTTCTGGTTCTTTTTTTGTGTATGTGTGTGTGTAGATATGCAGGTGCTGCTCTTTCTCTCTCTGTCTCTCTCTCTCTCTCTCTGTGTCTCTCTCTCTTTCTCTGTCTCTCACTCGTTCTCTGTCCTGTAGAAGAGGGTACTGTGTGAAGGCCATCGCTTCACTCTGGGATTTCCCAAGCTACACCTTCCAGCTACACAGTTACAGGTTTCTTCCATCTTACATGGTATCGGGGATTCAAACTCAGGTCCCTCTATCTGCTAGGCAAAGACTTAGTCCTTAAGCCATTTCTTCAGCCCTTTCTTGTGCTTTTAATAGCCGAGCATATCACAATTTCCTTATTATCATTGTTTGATTGTATATTTTTCCCCAAAAGCTCACGTGTTGCATCTTAGCTGATGATAATGTTTCCGAAGGTCGTGACACTGTTAGGAGGTGGAACTCTGTTGAAGGAAGGCATGCAATAGGGGACAGGCCTTGAGGTTTTAGTAACCCAGCAGTACTAGCAGTTTTCAGAGTGCTTTCTCTGTCTCCATGATGACTGCTGTGACTTGAACCAACTTCAATCTCTGCCACCTGCCATGGTTTACTGTCTTAATGGACCATATCTCCACTCTGGAACTGTAAGCCAAATAAATCTCCCTTATGTCATTTTAAACTGAGTATAAGTGCTGTCTGAGAGCAACAAAGGAAAAGTAACTTCTACAGTGATAAATAATATGCCATCTCCTATGTGCCACAAGGTTCAATTCAAGTTGTGGACACATTATACAAGTGTCCTAAGATACACTTACACCCTCATTCTGAGTGAGGAGCTGAAATCTACTGTCAGGAAGAGACAAATTATCCATTTACTTGTGAAGTTCACTGTCACTTTTTCAAGTTTTGGCAATTAAAAATAAAGCCATTTTAAATTTTCATCAGGATTTTGTGTATATATATATATATATATATATATATATATATATGTCATTTTAGTAAATACCATAGAGTATAATTACCATATCTTCTGGCTAGAATATGCTATAGTTTTGTAAGAACTATCTAGTCATCTTCATAAACAACTATCCTGAACCATGCTCTCTCCAGCAATGGAGGAGTTCCTATCAGAATTCTAGATTTTAGTCAGAAAAACTGAAAAATAGTGATTATTTTTAGTGTGCTGTTGATAATCTAAACTTTTTGCACAGGTTCTGAATAAAAGTTCTTTACCAAATGTACTTTCTGCAAATATCTATTCCTATACATATTTTTAAACTTTAATATTGTTTTAGTATGAAAGAAGGCATTTTTTAAAAGACTAACATTTTACATTTTTTTATTTATATGAAATGTGCAGAAGTGGGGAAATATAGAAACAGAAAGATTAGTGATTGTCCATGTATGGGAACTTGGACTCTGGGAGGTATGCTTTTTTTTTTTATTTCCACTCATACAAACTTTACAGGTACACCGGTCCCCTCCCTCCCTCCACCCCTGCCCCCCGACTCTCCTGCTCCCCCCTCCCCTCCCTTCTCCTTCCCCATCCCCTAATGCTTCCCCCTCATCTCCAGAGCATCCTTTAATGTTACGCATATTTTTGATATTGTCTTTCACAAAATAGATTATTTTTAATTAAGTCTAGCTTAGTTAATTCTTTTCATGTCTTTATGCCTATTTTTTATTTTCAAACACAGAGGAATGCCTAAAATAATATGTATTTTCCAAGTTTTCATAGCTTTTTCTTAAAATTATACAGAAATGGAGAAAGACGGGGGAGCAGAGAAAACTGTGATCCAATAGGAGATAATTTTTAAATGTTAAAATTTACATGTAGGATAAATTTGCTTTTGGCTATGTAATTATTGCAGCATTATTTGCAAAAAAGCTATCATCTTTCATTGTAAAACTTCTTAATTTTTTGTTCTTCCCAAATATTTATCATTTGCAAACTGTCAATAATCTGTGTTCTAGGATTTTCTTTAGCCTGGTTAAAGATTTATCCATTTTATTGATTTTTCAGTACATCAACCTTTTGTTTTTAATGATTTGTCTTTACCAATTTCCAATTTTTAATTTTATTAATTTGTGCTTTAATTCTTAGTGTTTCTTTTATTTGCATATACTATTATTTGTGCTGTTTTCCTAATTTCCTGAGATGGAAACCTGTATACTTGATGCCAAAAGTTTCAATGTATTTGCTGTTGCTTCATTCTGTAAATTTTAATGCTATAATTTCCTTTATATAAGTTAAAATGTCTTAAAGAGTTTCTAATAAATTTTGTTTGATGATCCATATGGTTATTTAAAAGTTTGTTTTAATTTTATTTACATCTTTTTTTCTTATTTGGAGCCAGAATCTCTCTGTATAGCACAGACAGACCATGAATTTATAATCTTCCCTCCTATGCTACCAGGGGACATGAATTATCATCATATGCCAAAATTTAATGTGTGCCCTATCTTTGGAGTATGTTTTTAAATTTTCATTGATCTCAATTATCCTGTTATCTTTCTATTAACATTTTTTGATTACATTGGCTGTTATGTTATGGCCTAACAGTAGATGTTTTATGAATTGATTCTTTTTTATTTTTAAATTGTGCTTTATGAACAAGAATATTTTTCTGTCTCATTTAGTGTACCATATGAGTGTATAATTTTCTGTTGTATGAAGCAGTATATAGATGGGTTCTAATCTAATTGATACATATGCCTAGTTCAGTGCTGTGCTCTGCATTACTTTATCTTCAGGATCTTTCTTTTTCTTACAGAGAGGAGTTAAAGATTCAACCCTGATAGCAGAATTATCTCTACATTTTTGTTCATTCTTACCTGCACAGTTGGATCCTTCAATATTACCCTTGTGCCCACTAAGGGTTGTGTCTACTGAGAAGTAGCCTCACTATTATTAAAGCCCCTTTATCATCAACTTTTCATCAGAAGAACTAAACATTATTCCTTGATAGTTTTGTCTAGAAAACTGATTTTTGTGACTCTATGGTTCCCTGGCATTTACACTTTTTCAGAGTTGTGACATTGATCAGACAGGGTTGAGAACAAGATATTCATTCATTGGATTGGTGCTGCTTTTCACCTATATTGTTTTGACCATGGTGGGACAAATAGAGCAAATGTGTTCCACTCTAAACTCTAGACTCATACAAATATTTGGAGCATGGAACATATAAATTGATGAAATTTTCTCAATAATACAGATCTATTTCTATCTTGTTTGCTTAAAATTTTAGCTGTTCTGAAACAGAAATTCCTTAATATATACCATTTAAAACTGTAAAATTGGGATTAGGGATTTTGCTCAGAATCAGATTGCTTGCCTAGCAAGCATAAAGCCCCAGGTTCGGTCCCCAGCACAGAAAACAAAAACAACCACCAAAATACTGTAAAATTAAAATGTAGTCTAAAGTAATGATTAAATATTACATATATGGCAAATGACAAAGTAACATTAAGAAATACTGATGCTTCAATTCATGGTAATTCAAAAGTTACAAATTTAGATAAATGACAACACATGGCACTTTCTAATTTTTGCTCAGGACTTCTGTATAATTAGATAATTTGCATAGAAAAGCACTTTTTCTTGGGTTGTCCCTTAAGTGCTGTGTTTAATAGAGTCCCTAAATGTATAGAAAATAAGATTATTTGTGGCCATGTATTTGGTGATAGCAGTATTTTCCACTGTTTCCACAAGACAAGGAATGATGAATGCACCACTCACACCCACAAATAAAAAAAATAACAAAATGAATGAAAGACCAAAAATTATTACCTTTTTCATGTAATGCAATGTTTATTTTCAATGAGAGAAGCTCTCCAGAGGTGCCTGCTCAGTGAGGACATTTTAATTGCATTTATATTCAGAAACAAGGACTGCTAGAAGAACACTGCCTCTGAATGCCAGTTGAAACATGCATGGGACAATTATAAATTGTATCCTTTTGAAAGGAATATCTTATAAAGGATGAGTCTTCTCACCCAGAAAGCTAATGACACTAGTATAATCCCACAGTCTTCAATTTTAGATAATAGATTTTTTTCTGCACACTTCTCAGAAAGCAACAGAGTCCAATTAAATAAAGATATTATAAAATCTTTTCATGACAAGAGAAGTTTTTCTTCCCTATGGCAAAGTTTTCTACTCAGCTTCTTCCTAGTTCTGGGTCATATCACAAATTTTGAGATGTTTCCTGTTGAAGGGGATTCATATGCAAATACTGTAGATCTTTGCAGTCAGGACTTGAAAAATGTGAATCATCAGACTTTCTTTTCATTAAGTCAGAATCATTTGGACCTTTTATTTCTTTGGTAGTTAATGTGGAAAGTGCAGATTTTCATTTTATTTACTATGTTGAAATCACCTCATACCTTTGTGTTGGGGATTGCCTTAAACTATAGAAAAAAAAAAGATTCTCACACAAAAAACAAGAAACCAAACTGTTAACTACACCTACATGCTTCATTCTTTTTTCTATTATGAAAGAGGTAAATTATTTTTAATATAGAATCAAAGTTTTCAGCATAATGTTTGACATTTTCTGAGTGAATTTATGAATGGAATAACTCACTCATCTATATTTTTAGAAGAACAGAAATATATCTGACATAGGGATTATATATGGTTTTCTTACTTCCATCTTTGAAATTACCATTAAAAAGGTGTATATGTATGTGAGAGAGACAGACAGACACACAAAGAGAGAGAGAACATTTTTCTCAAAAATAAAAAAAGATGAATTGCATGACTATGCTCCAAGGAAAGTTTTGATAATCTCACCAGTAAAGAATTTTTTGCCATGTTTCATGAAAAATAAGAATATTAGAAATTAAGTGTTCATTTTCAGGAAAAAATGAAAACTTTTGTTATTCACAGTGGATTTTATCTCTCCCTGTTGTGTACACCCTAAAACATTCACCTTTTAAATGAATATGGTAAATTCCAGAGGTAGAGAATGAAATTTCACCTTCTTTTGCTTTATTTAAGGGATTAAAACCTTTAATAAGGTCAACACAATAGGTCTGCTTTAAAAGTAGATGGTGTTACAATATGTCTTCTGTTGCTGATAGAGACTCATGAACAAATGATTTAGGAGAGTAAGATGTGTAGACTGCTGTTGCAGGGTTTCTGTTCCTTGGGGATCCTTGTGTTGAAAATTGAATACTGACAGGAGAATACACTGAGGCACAAGCAGGGATTTTATTGAAACTGAGAGAAAACAGAAGAAACTCTTTGCCATTGGGTCCAAGGGAAACAAGGAGAAAGCCCTATGCTTTAAGGTGGGAGAGCATTAGAGCACAGGAGATAGCTTAAGACAGAGAGAACAAGGAGAGAAGCCATGAGTATATGTCTAGAAGATGGAGCTGCTATGGTGGGATTGCATGGAGGGAAAGCCAGAAGAAGAGAGCTTAATGGTTGGAGCCACAGTCTTTTATAATCCATGCATTGCAAATTAGTGTCCTATATGTTACTGGGAAAGTGAGGTAAAGCCTGGAGTGGTTGTGGGCATAGTTCCCACAAGACAGAGACATTAGCAACCGCACTACCTGTCCAGTAGAAGTTATATTACTCCCTCACTGTGAATCTGTTATTTTCATCAGCATGGCAGAAGAGTTCATACCAACATAAGGAGCAAAGGGAGCTAGCTGGTCACCATGTATATCCTCAGCCAGAATGGGGAAACATATTTCTCATTTGTCAGTATCCCAAAATACTGAGCCAGCTCACTATATCTTACCTACCTGCTTGGAAAAGGGTCCCATGCATTATGAGCTATGTCTTTCCATATAATTTAGATAATCTTCAATAGGCTTGCTTCTCTTAGCTAAACACTTCACAGATGCGCCCATAGGTTTAGCTTTCAAAGGTCAAGTTGCCAGCTTACACTGAGACACACATAGGCATTTCGCTCTCTTTGGAGAAAAATCTTATAATGAAATCCTTTCTATGCCTGAAATACTTTCTGTGGCTTTGTCTGACTAGATATGTGCAGAAAACTTGAATGAGAAATGATATCCAGGACTTCATTAATCAATAAGAATGAGCTTTTAAAAGTGTTGATATTTGAAAATGTCACTGGAACTTAATGAATATGTTTATTAGAGCTATTAAGTTATCTACTTATTTCAACTTACTAAATAAACTACCAAGAACATAATAATTTCATAGCTCTCCTTCTTAAAATCTTAATGATACAATTTAGAAAACCCCATGTATCTCACTTGATTGTTTTACTGCTTAATTTGCAAAATCAGCTTCAACATGGCTGTCAGTCACGGCTCCATTAAAATGTAAGCCCCACACAAGGTTACAGATTTACTTCTGTCTCCCCAATGTTAGTTCTCAAGTATTGCTTCTTGTAAAATCTGGAAGTTTGTGTGTGCATGTGTGTGCATGTGTGAGTATGTATGTGGTTTGGTGCTTTAAGCAGATAACTTTCCCCATTTAGGATGTTTGGTCAGGTTCCCTGATAGATTTCTCCTTCTTTGTTATAGTTTCAGCACTGGGAATTTGTTCCCACATCACAGTATAGATATATTTTGAAAATATCAGTGGAAGGAGACCTTTGCATTTTCTGCTAGCAATTGAAAATTCTTCTAACATCAGGTTTTTTCTATCAGAACCATAATTTTGCATCCAGTTACACAGGGAGCAAGGTATTACTCTAGAGGGGGCCATGAGAATGACTTTGTAGCTGGAGTCAGTGTTTCATGCAGCACACTTTCTGCGAAGATATGTTTCAATTTTTCCTGGATAAATACCTAGGAAGTAAATGAAGCTCTGTCCCAGCCTAATATTTCTAAGAGTAGAAATGCAGACCTGGAATCTGCTTTCCTCTAAAGTCTTTCATTTGGATTTTGCTATTGCTTTATCTTTGGTAGCATGTCAATTTTTAAATGATTTTTAAAACTTAAAATGAATTTAAAACCCATTCATATACAAGAGGCATTCCACAACCCAAACAGATATGACCAAAACAGAAGCTCGCCATGGCAAATAATAGTCAAAACACTCCACATTCAAGATAAAGAACTGGTGCTGAGAGCTTCAAGGGAGAAAAAACAAGTCACTTTTAAAGGTAAACCTATTAAAATAAAAAATGACTTCTCAGTTGAAACAGTAAAAGCAAGAAGAGCTTGGAGAGACATACTTCAAGTATTGAATGAGCAAAAATGTCAACCCAGGATGATTTACCCTGCAAAACTATCAGTCATGATCGAGGGAGAAAGAAAAATTTTCCAGCACAAAGACAACTTGAAGGGATACATGTCCACCAAACCAGGCCTTCCAAAAATGCTAGAAATGATACTCAAGCGTGAAGAAACAACAGGCATATCCAGGAGAACAGAAGGCAAATATAACACCATTAAAAGCAAAGCAATATACTTATAAAAACTACTAAACATTCTGTCTGGAATTAAAAATAGTTTCTCCATTATAACACTAAATGTTAATGGAATTAATTTATCGATCAAGAGACACAGATTACAGACTTGGATTAAAAATGACAATCCATCAATCTGCAGCCTACAGGAAACTCATCTCACCACAAAAGATAGGCCCGCTCTAAAAATAAAAGGCTGGTCAACAATTCTACAAGCAAATGGAAGCAGAAAACAGGCAGGGGTAGCCATTATGCTATCAGACAAAGTGGACTTCAAACCAAAGAAAATTATAAGAGACACGGATGGATACTACATTTTAGTCACAGGTACAATTCACCAGGAAGACTTCACAATACTGAACATATATGCACCCAATATGGGCCCCTCCACATTCATTAAGAAAACCCTACAGCGTCTAAAGCAAGAAATCAACCCCCAAACGATAATTCTTGGGGACTTCAACACCGTCCTCTCAACATGGGATAGATCAATAGATCAAAAGCTTAACAGAGACACTTTGGAACTTAATCAAACCCTGAAAGAAATGGACCTTACAGATCTCTATCGAACTATTCACCCACGCACCAAAGAATACACATTTTTCTCAGCAGCACACGGAACTTTCTCCTAAATAGATCACATATTGGGCCACAAAACGAACCTACACATATACAAAAAAGTTGAAATTCTAACCTGTGCCCTATCAGACCACCAAGGCCTAAATCTGGACATCCACAACACATCAAACAAGAGAAAATACACTAACTCCTGGAAACTTAACAATATGATGCTGAATGAGAACTGGATTCAGGAAGAAATTAAAAAGGAAATTCAAGATTTCCTGAAAGTGAATGATAATGAAAATACAACTTACCAAATCTCTGGGACACAATGAAAGCTGTTCTAAGAGGTAAGTTCATAGCTCTTAATGCCTACATCAAAAAAATGGAAACATCAGAAATAAACAACTTAACAATCCAGCTTAAAGCTTTAGAGAAACTAGAGGAATCTGATCCCAAAAGTAGTAGAAGAGAGGAGATTAGCAAAATAAGGGGAGAAATATCTGAAATCGAGATTAAGAAAACGATAGAAAAAATCAACCAGTCAAAAAGCTGGTTCTTTGAAAAAAATCAATAAGATTGATACACCCCTAGCTAAATTAACCAAAAGCAGGAGAGAGAAAACCCAAATTAATAAAATTAGAAATGAACATGGAGTTATCACTACTGATACCCAAGAAATCCAGAGAATTATAACATCATATTTCAAAAACTTATACTCTGTGAAGTTTGACAACACAAAAGAGATGGATGAATTCCTAAGTAAACACAACTTACCTAAATTAAATCAGGAAGTTGTGAATTATTTAAATAGTCCTATAACATATAAGGAAATTGAAGAAGTAATCTCAAATCTTCCCACCAAAACATGTCCTGGACCAGATGGATTCAGCACAGAGTTCTACAAGACATTTAAAGAGTTAATAACACCAATACTCCTTAAACTGTTCCATCAAATAGCAAAGGATGGAACACTACCAAATTCCTTCTATGAAGCCAATATCGTTTTAATCCCAAAACCTAATAAAGATTCATTTAAAAAGAAAACTATAGGCCAATCTCTCTGATGAACACAGACGCAAAGATTCTCAACAAAGTCTTAGCAAATCGGATTCAAAAACATATTAAAAAGATCATTCACAGGGACCAAGTAGGCTTCATCCCCGGCACACAAGGTTGGTTCAACATACGCAAATCAATAAATGTAATTCATCATGTAAACCAGTCCAAAGTCCAAGACCACATGATACTCTCGATAGATGCAGAAAAAGCCTTTGACAAAATCCAACAGCCTTTTATGATCAAAACGCTAGAGACTGTAGGAATGAAAGGAACCTTTATCAATATAATAAAAGCTGTATACAACCAGCCCACAGCAAGGATTATGCTCAATGGGGAACAATTGGAAGCATTCCCGCTTCGATCAGGAACTAGACAAGGCTGTCCACTCTCACCACTTCTATTCAATATTGTACTTGAAGTCTTAGCTGAAGCCATAGACAAGAAAGGGACATAAAGGTATTCAAATCGGCAAGGAAGAAGTCAAGCTATCCCTATTTGCAGATGACATGATCTTATACCTGAGTGATCCCAAAAACTCCACCAGGAAGCTTCTGGAACTAATTGAGAAGTTCAGCAGGGTGGCAGGATACAAAATAAATGTGCAAAAATCAGAGGCCTTCCTATATGCCCAGAATGCAAGAAGTGAAAAGGCCTTGAGAGAAACAATCCCATTTACTATAGCCCCTAAAAAAATGAAATACCTTGGTATAAACCTAACCAAGGAGGTAAAAGACCCTGACAATGAAAACTTTAAAACCCTAAAGAAAGAAATAGCAGAAGACACCAGAAGGTGGAAAGACCTCCTATGTTCCTGGATTGGTAGAATCAACATTGTAAAAATGACAATCCTACCAAAGGCAATATACAAATTCAATGTTATACCAATCAAAATCCCAAAGCAATTCTTTAAAGAAGTTGACCAAATAATCTCAAAATTCATTTGGCGGCACAAAAGACCCAGGATAGCAAAGACAATCCTGAGTAACAAAAACACTGCTGGAGGTATTACCATACCAAACCTTAGTCTATACTACAAATCTATAGTTATATAAACTGCCTGGTACTGGCTACAAAATAGACACACAGATCAATGGATAAGGGTTGAAGACCCAGATATGAGCCCAAAAAATACAGCCATTTGGTCTTTGACAAAGGGGCCCAAAGAATCCAAAGGAAAAAGAACAGCATCTTCAACAAATGGTGCTGGCAAAACTGGATCTCCACATGCAGAAGATTAAAGCTGGACCCATACTTGTCATCATGTACAAGACTTAATTCCAAATGGATCAAGGACCTTGATTTAAGGCCAGAGACTTTAAAAACCATAGTTGAAAGGATAGGGAACTCCCTCGAGCTGATTGGGCTAGGCCAACAGTTCCTAAACAGACATCCAATGGCGCAGTCACTGCTACCAACTCTCAACAGTTGGGATCTTGTGAAATTAAAGAGCTTCTGTTCAGATAAAGAGATTGTAACGTAGCTCAAAGGCAACCCACAGAATGGGAGAAAATCTTCACTATCCACATATCTGACAGAGCTCTACTGTCCAGAGTGCACAAAGAACTAGAAAACTAAACTCCAAGGAAAACAATGGCCCAATTAAAAAATGGGCCCTGGAACTTAAAAGAAACTTTACCAGGGATGAAATTAAAATGTCTAACAAATATCTTAAAAAATGCTCCACTTCCTTAGCCATCAGGGAAATGCAAATCAAAACTTCCCTGAGGTATCATCTCACCCTGGTCAGGATGGCAAAAATCCACAATACAAACAACGACAAATGTTGGAGAGGATGTGGAGAGAGGGGTACTTTCCTACATTGTTGGTGGGAATGCAGGCTTATACAGCCACTCTGGCGAGCCGTCTGGAGATTCTTAAAGAATGCCATATGATCTCACTTTTGGGAATAACCCCCCATACAGCAGAGTTTCGCCTTGATAGCACAAGCCGACCATGTTCATAGCAGCACTGTTTACAATAGCAAAGTCATGGAATCAACCTAAATGTCCAACAGTTGACGAGTGGATAAGGAAACAGTGGTACATCTATACAATGGAGTACTACTCAGCCATCAAAAATGATGAATTACTGGAATTTGCCGGGAAATGGATGTCATTAGAAACAATTATATTAAGTGAAGTATCCCAGACCCAGAAAATTAAGCGCCGTATGTACTCCCTAATAGGTGGCTCCTAGTACCAAACCCACCCAGCCCACCTAGAGACAGTAATTGCAAGGAGTATGAACAGGAGGGATTGGGTAGGAAGGCCACACCAGAAACAAGGAGCGAAGGGACCATGTTACAGCAGGGAAAATAGGCCTCCATCAAGGACCCAAATAAGTAATGAGACATCTGATTAAGTTCACAGACTTTTGTTCCTGATCATTTACTACTGAGGGGGTGTGATCTCACCAGAAGAGGAGGGCATATAGTCTGGCAGATAAAAAGTAACCCTTTTGCAAATGGGTGATAGACCCCTCCCTCACTGTGGTTTCCCACTTTTATTACATCTACCTTTGAATGTGCTTTTATCACAAGACTCTAGTTTAACAGCTTTTTGTCTCTGGCCAGGGGCTAACATACAATGCCCGCCAGGATGGAGTGAAGGGCATTTCAGGAGCAGCAAAACTGCAAAAGAAAATCAACAAACTACAATCCAGAACTTCAGAGACTCTATATCAACCACCTTGAACTAGGCCAGCTTAATCTCTCCCCATCTTGAAGCCCAGCGAAATTTGCAGAAGAGGGGACGGTAAGGATGGGAGCAAAAGGATGGGAGGAGCAATGATATGTAAGATACTCCATACTAGTTAGGGCTGAAGCAATCATAATTGGACATTGCATGCCCTGCGCATTGTCCAATACACTGTTGACCTCACAAAGTCTAGCATCTGCTAAAGGCACCAAGATCCTTGGAGGCAAAGGATTGGCAGCCACAGCAGTGTTCCTATACCTAAGGGGAACACGGGAAAGGGTTCAGGGAAAGGCCAATGGGTCCTTGTACGTCATCGGAGAGGAGGGCCCAGAGGAAAATCAGACATGCACAAGAAAGTACTCTCTGGGAATTGGGGTGGGAGGCACTGGGGGATGGGGAAGGAGGGGGGTGGGGAGGGGGAGCAGGGGATACCTGGGGAGGAGGAGGGAGGGAGGGAACTGGTGTACCTAATAAGTTTGTATGAGCTGAAATAATAATAAATATGTATTAGTAAAAAATGAATTTAAAAAAGCATTCAAACTCATTGTATTTGCACATTTCAAACATGCAATGTATATTGGAATTATCTTCCTATTTTTTGATTGATTTCTAGGTTTAAAATATTTTTCTCTTCTTCATTCCAAAAACAGTTGATAAGCCTATTTGTAACGTCCTTTTGGCAATTTTCCTTTGTTTTGTCTGTAATTTGGTAAATTGTTATAATTCAATGGAGAGAAATGCTTTTTCTAATGTGACAATTAATTTCTTTTTTATTATTATTATTATTTCCGCTCATACAAACTTAACAGTTACACCGGTCCCCTCCCTTCCTCCACCTCCCCCCGAACCCCCTGCTCCCCCCTCCCCTCTTCCCTCCCTCCCCATCCCTCAAAGCCTCTCTCCCCAATACCCAGAGCAAATTTACTCTGCATTCCAAACTCTCCTCTGGGTCCTCCTCCCCGATGATGTGCAAGGACCCAAGGGCATTTCCCAGAACCTTTTCGTGTGTTCCCCTTAAGCATAGGAACACTACTCTGGCTGTCAATCCCTTGCCTCCAAGGATCCTAGTACCTTTAGTCCATGCTAGACTTTGTGGGGTCAATAATGAGTTGGACATAGCACAGGTCATGCACAGTCCAATTATGATTGCTTTGGCCCTAACTTGTGTGGAGTATCTTGCATATCATTACTCTTCCCATCCTTGTGCTCTTACAATCTTACCGCTCCCTCTTCCGCGTGTCTATGTGACCCTATATGTTTGTCAAATTAGTTCTGGATATTTCTAAAAGGTGATTTTTTTGCAGATATCAATACTTACATTGATAGACTGAAGAAGATTTACATGACTAATATGGATAGTCTTCAGATGGTCTCAGATATTGGCAGTCATAGAGGCTGACTTTCTTTGGAAAAAAATATGAATATTTCCTTGCATAAAAGGTCACCTGAAACACAGGTCCCTGAATGGAATCCAAACTATGAACTTCTCTTGTTGATGTGCTCTGCACATAGCGGGACATGCAGGTTCCATCGTCACATGAACACATCCCTTACAGATCACCCCCCCCACTACCATTACCATCACCATCATGTGCACAAACTACCATCATCAGCACCACTACCACAACCACTGTCACCACCATAACCAATACAACCATCATCACCACCACCAACAAAGCCCTATATCTGTGGAGAAACTTAATGTGCTTGCTTTCAGGAATTCAACATTATAAACTAACTACTGCATTAGGAAGCATGGAACACAAAGGTGTCATTAAAGTCCAATCATAACTGACCATGTCAGAAAACTGATAACTAAATGCATTTAAATCGAAGCAGCAATCCAAATTGGAGAAAAGCTACACAATTTCTTCACAAAACACTAGAAGCAAATTGTGAAAACTAAGCAGCTACACCTAACTAGAAAGCCACATATTCTCATTTCTAGCCCTATATTCTATCTTTTCTCTTCATGTCCATATTAACTGAGAGTAAAGATGCTACTTGTGGTACTGATTGAGTTCAAAGTGTCTATAATCGACATAAAATCTATAATTTGGAATAAGAAAAATCACTATACAATGAGAAAAGAATGCATTTCTATGCAATTGAGTGCTTAAAAAAACTAGTAGAATCCACTGAATAAAATAGAAAGTTAACTTTCCCTGAACTTAAATGTCAGCTGTTAACACAATCCTTATGTAACCAAGTTCATGTAACTTTTCAAGACACATTTGATGGTTCGTTCTAGCTGCCCTTCCTGTTATAGACCAGCCTCTTTGCGTGATAAAGTATTCCTTCAAGGTCTTCAGCGATTGTTTTCAAGAAGATATTAGTTTACTTTTGAGAAGCATAGCGCTTTCCTTTCTAATACTTCGCTGGATTAAATGCATTCAAGTACATTATCTTCTTTGAATTGTGTTTCCAAAATGCATTGCAGTCATGCTGCATTTATCTTGCCTGAAGAGGAAATTATGCTCACTCCTCTGTGCATTAAGAATGTCGGCATATATCCCTCATAAGTTCTTTGTATCATGATTATTTCAAAAAGTGTATCCGAGTAGCTTCACTGAGCTATGCTAAAAGTGATTATTATTCTGTTATATTATTTAACTAGATGGCATTTCATTAAAACTTTATCTGAACTTTATTCCTTAAAATACTTTCCCATATTTAAGATAATCCTTCCTTGAAATAGAAAGCAGAGAACAGAAATACCTTTATTTCAAAATTCTGCTGTTTATGAATAAACATGGAGTATGCTCTCTGCTATTATTAAGCTCTTGGAATTATTAACAAATAATTATTTCAATACAAATCTATCAGGAGCCTGCAGTGAATAAAACAGATTTGATCATGAGGTTTGGTACTGTGCTATGCTTTGATCCCAGAAGAGAAAAATGTGAAAAGATGGTATGTATTTTGCATTGTATTAATCATAAATATTTGAATTTTCAAGTTGTATGGCTTTGCTAATGTCAAATCTCTCGTTTGCAGAGCTCTTTATAAAACAATTCCTTATTCTCTTCCACTTGATACTCGGAAAGGAATATTTTAATCATATATAAAGTTCAAGTTTCTTTTCAAGTCTAAAAAATCATTTCTGGGCTTTTTCATATGTGTATGTAATTACCTGCTTTCTTTATCACATTAAGTATTGAACTGCCTAAAAGATAACTATCAGTTGGACAGTAGTTATTCAAAAATTTTGCATTTCCTTGTTTGGATAATAGAATCAAGCACTCCATTCTCATTTGTCATCATTCTGTTATTTTCAAGCTCCATATATAACTGGTACATTTTTTATTTATTGAACTTGCATCCTTTACATCCATTAAATTAGTGAATGTACACTTTGAAACATACGTACAATCCTGGCAAGGCCTAGTATCTAGCAGTTATTTAATGATCATTAAAATTTACAAAGAAATTAATTAACAATTGAATGAGTCATAAAAAGCCAAGACTAAAAAAAATGTGCAATTAACTTACGTCAGTAGGATGATGGTAAAATAAGATTTGGGATTTGTCTTTTCACACCATTTGTGCAAAACAAATATATTTTATCTTCTAATTAGTATGATGAGTAAGGAAGTGTAGATAAATTCCAAGTGGGATAATTTGATATGTATTTACATATGGGTAGCCTAAAAATAAAGATGCTAAGATAATCAGAAAAGATATGATTTGTATTTCAGAAGTAATTTCAAGGAACACCATATACTTGTCTTCCAAGCTTATGCAGTCACACTTTGGATTGTCCATTGGGCATCAGAAGTCAGCTTGTTTTATAGGATAATCTACTCAGAGTGGCAGGTATAAATAGATCATTTATTGTTGATGGTCTAACAGTATTGTACCCTGAACTGAGAAAGAGAAGTTCTTCTGACTTCCTTGGGAGTATGATGTGTCAAAATGTTTTACAAAATAACAAAAATAGTACCTACTAGACCTCTTGTGACCTTTCATATCTCTTCATAGCACCTGCCTCACTGAATTTGATCAAGAAGGTAACTAACTGAATAGGGAAAAGAGAGCTTTAAATTTTTGAAGGGAATAATTATGTGCAATACAATAACAAGGAAATATTTTGGATTACAAATAATTCAACAAATAATTAAATGTGCTTGTATTTCATCATTTAGAATTTTGTTCTAATAAATGACCATTTAAATATATAGGCTTAACTTATGCTTAGAAAGACATATACATTAGTGACCAATGAACATATTCAAAATTAAATTGTAGAATTGAATTGCATTGTATAATCTTCAAAAAGATTCCAGTTGCTGATTGTTTTTGTATTATTTTCCAAGGGGCACTCAAAAGCCAATTCAAATCTAAGATTGATATGAACTGTAACACTTGATACATTTTCTTAACAGAATATTTAATCAATCAAATCGATCAAATTATTATAACCAATAATTTATAAATTTGTATGATATATTACCTGTATAACAGTAAATGAATTTAAAATTTGAATGTAAAAATCATATTATTACATTTATGTGTTCTTCTTCAGAACTGTATTTCAGTGAAGTTTCCTTAAATTAAACAAATGTGTATTGGCTGAAAATGATATTCCCTCTTCTGAGGAAAGATGAATTTGGGCAAGAGAAATTACCCTATTTTTATAATGAATGAATTATAGCTCACAAATGTTACAGATAAAGTTATATATATATATATATATATATATATATATATTGATTTTCCACTTGAGCAGTTCAGGGAGACCACCAATATACATCTATGTGAGTATCCAAAGATACTCTTCACCAAAGAGAGAAGGCTAACATCAGTGTGGGGGGGACCATGAACATGTTGGAACCCTGAATCAAATATAAAAGAAAAAGTAAGCCAAGCATCACAATTCATCTTTCTCTGCTTCCTGACTAAAAACTAAATGTATTTTGATTTCCCTTTCTTGATTGACTGATCCCTCAAAGTTTCTACCAATCATTTCCTTCTTTCACTTGGGTTTTTACCATCACAAAATAAGAAATAAGAACAGAGCAGTTTAGTGTTAGTATACCCATAGAATGGAAGAACATGCAATACTCAATCTAGAAGTCTTATTGGACAGGGGGAGAGGATCTCAACATGCTGGCAGGATGCTGCTTAGGGCAGTAGAAAAGCAGTGACATGGGCAGCAATGGCCAACCATAATGCAGAACACCATAAACTCAGAGAGCTCACCCAGAATCAGAGAAACCTAATCTCTTGCCATCCTAAAGCTTTGGGAACTTCATAGAAGAAGGGGTGGTGAGATTGTAAAAACCTACAGATGGAAAGGTTCACCTTTGAAGAAGACATCCCACTCAAGGCAGGACTTCTGCATCTAGGACTCATTACAGTGATATTTGTCCTACCCCTACCTGCATAACATCTGACTGACATACCATACCAACATGCTCCCATAGACGATGGAGGAACTGAAGAGGTAAGAATATACAGTGGAAACCTTGGGAACTAAAAGCTGGATGAGTGAAGGAAAATGCACCTAAGGCAACTTTGTATTCCATAGAGGCTTGAACCCCCACAAGAGTAGACAAGGCAGAGGGAACCTTGGGATCCATAGAAGCAGACAGGCAGGAGGGTGGGATTGATGGGGAGATAGGAGGGAGAGACAATGGAGGGAAGTAGGGATAAATACTCGATATACTTGTAAAAGTAGAAAATTTTAAAAAAGACCAAACAAACCAGAGGGAACCATAGGGCACATAGAGGCAGAAAGTGGGAGGGAGTAGGATGGAATGACAATGGAAAGGAGGGAGATTGTTGCGGGGGGTAGGAAGAAGTAGGGATAAGTACTCAAAATGGTTTTTTAAAACTAGAAAACTAAAATAATTTTTATTTTTTCAATTTTTTTTATTATTTATTATTTATTCAGTTATGCGTGTATGCGCGTGTGTGTATGTGTCTGTGTGTAGAACCACGGATGAATTCGGGAGCCACCATGGACCGCCTTCCACCTCCTCCTTGTTTACTCTGCCCCAGGATTCACAGGCTCCATCCTACCTAGGACCAGAAACGCAGGCTGCCTCTGTTTCCTCCCAGCGTCTATATGTGAGGTCAAGGATCCAAACTCAGACCTTCAGCCTGCAAGGCAGAGGCTTAACCGCTGAGCCACCTCTCCAGCCCCGCGCAAAAATAAAATAATTTTTAAAATAATAAGAACATTAAAGCAGAAGAAATGTCACTGAATATAAAGTAGCCCATTGAGAAAAAACATATAAAAAGGATAGAAAGCCAGATAGATGGCTCAGGGGTTAAGATCCTGCCTTATAAGCAGAAAGTCTTGACTTCAGATCCCAGGCCCCAAGTAAAATATCAAGCAACAATAGCTGAAACTTGCATCTCTGGCCCTGGTAATTGGAACCTGGGAAATCCCAGAGCAAAGCAAAAGAAGGTAGAAACAAACCAGGATGATTTCTGAAATTACCCTTGATTCTTCACAGGTACATACAGTGCCTTCTAACATACATACATATATACAGACAGACAGACACATACACACATGCGCACGCGCACACACACACACACACACACACACACACACACACACACACAACAAATAAATAAATAAAAATGTCTAAAAATGGACAAAGAATCTGAAACTTCTTTATTTAGCTACCATTCTTGAGACAGATGAAGTCTTGACTCAACTTACATTAATGTGGTGTAGGCTGAGGGATTTCGCTGCTTTTGGTTTCAAGGTAAGCATTGGCGACAATTTTTTTTTTTAACTTCTGACTGTAGATGACTTTAAAGATGGAAAAAGGATGAGTAAACCTTGGTGTGGAATTTTGACTGCTTGGATGTAGTATGAGATCATATTTTTCTTCTAAAATGAGGCAATGAAAATGGCGCTTCAAGAAGTGTATGTGAGAAATTTAATTAGCATAATAAACAATTTAGAATTGTCAATGTCAAGATTAAAATGGTCTCTGAATTATCAACTCAATTTTGACACCAAAAGGGGAAATACCTTATTATAGAGAAGGTGCAAAAATGCTTCCAGAGATAATTTGCCTAGTTAAATTTAAATGAATTTGACTTCTATTGACTCAAAATATACCACTTTTGGATTTGTTGATGAAGAAATAAATTACATTATGAAGCATTTATTATAATTAATGTAAATATTTTAATAATTCTAACAGATACTTGCAAGGGAATAATGATTGTGAGTGTGGTGAGACAGTCAGATGAAATTTCCCTATATTTATAATTGCAGTGAAGTCAGACAGTGATAGAGATTATAGGAAAGTCTTGATTTGCTGAGCTAATAGATACTCACCTTCTAATACTTTTATCAATAATCTTAATCAAATGTTTATATTTTCATACATATTTTGATAATAATTAAATATGGAAAATGAAAAATCTTAATATAAATATTTGATTTATTTTTGAGCCACATAATTTGATGGAATTTAAAGTTTCCAAAAATTTTAGAGGCTGATTTCACGAGTTTTACATTGATCTTATTTTCTGGATACCTATAATTTTGGTTGAAAATATAGTTGTTAGGCTTATTCACATAACTTCATGTGTTTTAATAAGACCCAATGGGACCAATGATATGCAAGTGTACCTAGAAGATGAGTTAGAATTGGCTCACTTCTTCTGTGTTTCCTGAGTGAGCCTCTTCTCACTTCACGATGTGCATGTGTCCATTCCATATGTATCATTCATTATACAGTAGTATTTCAAATTTGCAGAGAAAACAAGGGAAATTTTTGAAAGCAATAACTTTTTTCACATTTATTTCATGAGAGAGAGAGACAGAGACAGAGTCAGAGACAGAGAGACAGAGAACAGGGAGAATGCGTGCCATGGATCATCCTCAAGGGTGAAATTCAGAGGAGAGCTTTCAAGAGTTGTCTCTTACCACACTCTGTGTGCTTCTGATGATCAATTTGGTCACTTGATTTAGGAACAGTTGCCCATCAAGCCATGTTGCTGGCCAAATACAAAAACTGTAGCCGTGTGTAGGAAAGAATTAAAAGTTTCAACAGACAATAGAAAACAATATGTAGAGCTCAGTGGTTTTTTTCTCCCACATTTTTTTTCTTTTTTTTTATTAAAAATTTAATTATACATTTTAAAATTTTTTACCAGTTCCCTCCCTCCCCCCTCCCCTTCCCCCAGTGTCTCCCCCCCAATTCCCAGAGAGTCCTTTATTGTATGCGCCTAACTCTCCACTGGGTCCTCCTCTCCGATGACATATAAGGACCCAGTGGCATTTCCATAAGCCCTTTCTCTTGTTCCCCTTAAGCATAAGATCACTACTATGGCTGTCAATCCCTTGCCTCCAGGGGTCTCGGTGCCCTTAACAGATGCTAGACTTTATGAGGGCAACAGTGCGCTGGACATTGCGCAGGGCATGCAAAGTTCCATTATGATTGCTTTGGCCCCAACTATTGTTGAGAATCTTGCAAATCGTTGCTCCTCCCATCCTTTTGCTCTTACAATCTTACCGCCCCCTCTTCCGCAAATGTCCCTGAGCTCCAGGATGGGGAGAGATTAGGCTGTCCTAGTTCTATGTGATTGATATAGAGTCTCTGAAGTTCTGGATTGTGGTTTGTTGATTTTCTTTTGCAGTTTTGCTGCTCCTGCAATTCCCTACACTCCATTCTGCTGGGCACTGTATGTCACCCCCTGGCCAGAGACAAAAAGCTGTTAAACTGGAGTCTTGTTGTAATAGCACATTCAAGGGTAGATGTAATAAGAGTAGGAAACCTCACTGAGGGAGGGGTCCATCACCCATTTGCAAAATGATTACTTTTTATCTGCTAGACTATATGCCCTCCCCTTCTGGTGAGATCAGGAAAGAACGTCTGTGAACTTAACCAGGTTTCTCATTACTTACTTGCAGACCTTCATGGAGGCCTATTTTCTCTGAGACATATTCTACCAGATTAGTTGGATAGGAGCGCAGCATCCTAGTGCCTCCCTCCCATCCCTTGGAGCACACACACACACACACACACACACACACACACGCACACGCATGTACACGCGCACACGCACATGCACACATTCTTACTACAATTCAGCAATCTGCAGATATTACCTTTCATTTCCCTCCATCAGAAATACCAGGATAATTCTTCTGAGTCCACACAATTTAGTATCCTTGATCATATCCCCCCAACATCACAGATCTGGCCAGAACAGATAAAAACTTAACTTATTTGTGCTTCTCTGCTAATTTTTTCACAGTTTAAATTAATATTTCTATTAATCATATTTTTTCCTCAGTGTTTAATAGAGGTTTTGAAATTTGCTAGATTCAGACTATTCAAAGGTTAGTCTGCCCCTAGAATCCACCCTCAAGATGCTGAATTCCAGTCAAGGCCTCTTTTGTTGAACACAAAATCGGCCTGCTGCAATTTAGAAGTCTTGCAGTACTTCGCTACACTATGTCTACCCCTAAGTAGCACATGGAGAAACATACTCTGCAATAGCCCAGTTAAGGCAAAGGTACTTCACAAACTTTCTTTTGTGTACACTTAACCTCTCATAATGGAGTATACAAACTATTCCCAAAACTGTGAAGCCTATTTGAATTTGCAAAATATTTCTTTCCAAATGTGTAAACCTTTGAGGAAGCAAAAGTATTTTCTCAGAACTCAAAAAAAGTATGCCCTCTCTCAGATCTTAAGAGATGAAATAATTGACACCCTCCTTAAGGGTGCACCAAATTTTTTCTTCTAAGGAATAAAATGCATTCAGGGAGAAATGAGAAGTTTAATCATCTTCAGTTTATCTATTTATGTTTTATTCAATACCACTCTTACACTTAAAAATTATATAGGATAATGTCCTATGTAAAATTCTATTACGTTCAGAAATAACCCTATGATTCATTATTTTAACCCAGTTATTATAGTAATTATGAAAAACAAAACAATATAAAATTTAGACTTACTTGTTTTGCAATTGCCTTGTAGTCTTTGGGTTTTATGCATGCCATTTCACAAAGAAATGCAAAACCTTATAAGTGATGATTGGTGTTTTAAATTAGTAAATGATATTTCTGAATATATTTCAAAGGAAATGTGGATGCTTTAATATTGCTGCTAATTACTTTGTGAACAAAGAATCTCTGTGATAGACACCACAGTGCTGTTTCAAAACATTCAGGAATTGATTTCATTTGGAGCAGCATTAGTTTAGTATTAAATGGCCCAAGAGAATAATGGACTTACATTAGGAACATGCCTGACTAAAGAAACCATATAATTTTCTTTAAATGTTTATGCCTCTTTTTTTGCAATGTATTTCAAGAAGACATTTGTATGAAGGACAAGAGAAATACATCAAAGAAATTTTATATAAAGTTTTTGTAAATTTAGTATATCATAGATCTGTTTAAATAGAACAGACCACACTGGTACTACTTTGCCATAACTGATTATCCTAATTGCAAAGAAGTTTTCAAACACAACACAACACACACACACACACACACACACACACACACACACACACACACACACTCACACAAAGACTTACTGCAATGCAACAATCTTGCAGACAAGCCCTTTCCTTTCCCTCCTTCATGTCTGTTTATTTTGTGGCTAAGGAAACGGAGCATCAGAAGAGGAGCATCAAATTGGGAATTATGACTCTATGGAATTAGTTCTTTCCTCTTTTCTCCACAGTGTCCCGGAAGGGATGAAAGAGACACAAAGCCATATGCATTGTTAAAACTGGACTTCTTTAAAATGATTATATACAGAAAATGTACTTCAATCAAGACCATCATACCTGCTACCTGTCTACATTCCTTTCCTGTATGGCTTCAGATACCATTTTTTAAAATGCATTCTTGTGAAAGTTTAAATGTATTTATATTGACAAATAAAGAAGGATGGGAGAACAAAAGTTTAGGACATCCGGCAAATATGTTTAAAATATATAATTGGAAAATAATATAATGTCTAAAGTCTAGCATATAAGTTGTATATGTGTATGTGAGTTAATAAGCACTAGTGACACATGAATATCAGGAGGTATTTTTTCAGTCCTCTCTTTTCTCAGGAAGCATAGTAATTAGATTTAGAGACAAAATAAATATATGAATGCAGACATTTCTGTTTATTTTTCCAATACAGGCTTTAATACTACAAAGAAACCCACAGCCCCGTTTGCACATTTGATGGATACCCATACGTATTTATCTCTCTGGACTTCTCCTTGTGAGCCTGACCTGGCCTACTTATTTCTATGGGTTTCTCAAATACTGGAGATGGTCTCTGAGGATTTTGTCTGAAAACTGTGCTTCCCACTTTACAAGTTAACACTTACAAAGCCAAGCTTGGGAAACTTTTGTTGAAAGTTAGGGATTTAACTACTACATATACATCAATTTACTTTTAGTTAGGAAATGGAAGACTACATCTTAACTCCTTTAAATCAAGGTATACAAGGAAAACAGCCTTCCAGTTTCTGCCATTCCTAATTCAGACTAGGTTGCTAGATCCCTGAAGATTTATGAAGAATCACACTTCACAGGAAACACAGAATAGTCTTAAAAAGGACAGATTGTAAAAAAGAATTGAACTCAGAAACACAATGACTTTGAGGCGATGAAAGTTTTGACAATGTCACCTTTGCCTTTCTATGGGATAAAAGACTTTTGAACTAGAAAGCAAGGGAAAATTAAGTCTGATGACCCCATTCTCATAAAATCATATACTTGCAATATGTACAGAGTTTATGTATCTAGTTGACAGGCAAGGTTGTGTACAGACTGGCCATGTATGCATACCAAGAATTAATTAAACAGGCATAATGCTTGTAGAGACACTTCTGCTTACCTTGATGGCAGGGTTTGCATCTAGGTTGACAGTATTCACTCCTCTTGGGAATGATAGAGAAGTGAGATAAACTTAATAACAAGACAATTTAGTCAGTTGGTCTAATCAATGAGAAATGAATAAAACATTGATTACAAGTGTGAGGGCATAACAGAAGACAGGCAGCATAAGAAAAGCTATTATTTTCCTCATGAGGGTTTGTATAAGTTTGATAATTGAAGGCTGAGTTTTGAGTACATTTGAGAAGAATTAGTAGTTAAGAGTTTAGTAAGTTTGAAGAAAATTGTCTGATTGACTTGGAGAGTTCTAGCCCATGACAGGTGGAAACATCCCTTTGGGAATGTGGATAAGATAGGAGAAGTTGTTCAAGTCAGTTGGAAATATTCAGCATATATTGGATATACTTGATGGAGCCGAGCAATGATTTTCCCCTTTCTCCTAACTCCTGTAAATACGGTGTGGACATTTCCTTCATCTCTTGTGTTGGTATGAATTCTCCTGCCAAGCTGGACTAAAAAGTGCAACTAAAATTTTAAGAAAGAATTATGCCCTCATATCCCCTTAAATACTTTGCTTGCAAATTTATCAGCAACATACATACAAAGTAGGAGGTTCAAAGAGATGCCTCTGCATATGAATTGCTTATAGAGAAGATGGAGAACTGAGTTTGAATCTCAAGAAATTATACCAGTGACTCTATAGCATGACCTGAAAGAGATACAGAAGAATCACCAGATATTCACTAGCCAACTGACCTGGTGAAGAGCACACAGCAGCAAACAAACAAAAGATCCTTGCTCAAAGGAAGGAGAAGATTAACACTTCGTGTTGTTCTCAGAACTCCGCCCTGTATGCTATGGCACAGAGATGTGTATACGGGCACATGTGCGTGTGTGTGCGTGCACACACATACACACACACACACACACTATTTTACACAAATATGAAGTTAAAACTGGTTAAATTAAATGATTAAAAGTTCCATAATGTAGGGCTGGAGAGGTGGCTCAGGGGTTAAGCCTCTGCCTTGCAGGCGGAAGGTCCTGAGTTAGGATCCTAGACCCCACGTATAGATGCAGGGTATAGATGCAGGGCAGAAGCCGGGGTGGTCTGCATTTCTGGTCTTGGTAGGGCGGAGCCTGTGAATCCCTGGGCAGAATAAACAAGGAAGAGTTGGAGGTGGCCCATGGTGGTTCCCAAATTCGCCCATGGTTCTACACACACACATGCACAATTGAATAAATAAGAAAAAATTAAAAAAACTTTAAAAAAAAGTTCCATAATGTCATAGCCTTAGTTGCTAGGCTATGGCACTGCTGGGCTGTGACGAATCTTTTATGGAAGGATCTAAGTGTTAGTGTTTGTTGCAGTTCGCCTGCATGGTTGCTGATAAATGACCATCAAACAGCTTAAGGGAACAAGGAGTTTACTTTCTTATGACAGTCTGGTTACAGTTCTCAGTCAGGCTTGACAGGAGAGCATGCACCAACACCAGGGCCTAAGGAACCATCACCACATAATGACTGAGAGACGGACAATCCTTACTTGCCAGACCAGCATGTCTGGCCAAGTGAACAGCTCTCAGTATTTTGTTCACCTGTTCGGGGCCTAGTCCCACCCACCATAGGCTAGGCCTTGCCCATCAGCTAGATAATCTCTTGCAGGTTTGCTCTGGGCTTAACCCAACCACTAATTCTCTACAAATGTGCCTAGAGCTCAAACCCTCAACAGTCAAGTTGACTACCTGTGCCTAACTATGACAGTCTTCATGTTGCCAATAAGTTCATGACCAAAGAGCTTGAGGAGACAAGGGGTACTATTTTGGCTTGTGATTCTTGATTACAGTTCTTTGTCCAAATTAGCAGGCAAGCTTATAAGAACACCAGGAGCTGACGGAACTAGCCACACCGAAGCCATAACAAAGGACTTGCTGAGAGGAACAATCCTTACTTGTGAAACCTTCATGTCTGGCCAGTACACAGAGGAATGTCAGCTTGCTGGCTGAGCTTCCTCCATCTCGTTCACTTGCTCCGGACAAGGCTCATCCACCATGGAATAAGCCTCTCTGATCAAGTAGATGATTTCTTTCAGACTGCGAGCATAACTCAACCATTAATTCTTTACAAATGTGCCCAGACCTCTAACCCTCAGCTGTCAAGTTTACACCTGTATTCAAGTACGACAAAAGAAGTGACTTCATTGCAGGTTGTGCCACTTAAGAATCTGGGCAACTATCCCCTTATTTGTATTTTATTCTTTTTTCTTTCCTAGACATGAGAAGGCAAATGGCTGTCCTTTTCTATAAGTTGGCATGTGCCACACTGCCTCAGGGTACAACTCAATAAAACAAGTCAAATGACCAATGCACCCACACTCCAAAATCACAAAACTTTCTTCAAGTAATTTATTATAGGAATTTTTGTCTCTGAGATAGGAAGCAAATTACCACACAAATGAAATGAAAATCAATGTTCCTTAATATTATCTTTTGGAAACTTCTTCAGCATTAGCTAAAGTTTGCAAATGAAGTATGATAATGTTGGTTTTAAGGTTAGATAGGACAGTAGTAAGGAATATAAAATGCAGATTATCAATTTTTTGTCAAGAGAGAAAAATAGAGAAGACAGTATCTCATTTCTTTCAGTGCTGAAGGAAATGAGCTGAAAGCGAGGCAGAATTATCAGAATGATTTTGCATTCACTCTTTGCCACATATCATGACAAAAATCTAGAAGAATGAATGTAGAATATGAAGAATACTTATTTGGCCTATTGGTAGACATGAGTTTTTGTTGTGTGCCACTAAATTTAGTACTTGGAGGCAACCTCCAGATCTTTCACAGAACTGAGGTCTACAGAAGATAGAAATGGCTTTAGGAGATTTCTGAAAGAAAATTTAAAAATGTAATGTATAGAAAAACTATAAAATAGCCATAAGACAATCATTCCAAAGAAGCAAATAAAATTCTACTTAGAAAGGAATTTTGGAGAAGCCTTAATACAATAGAAACACATCATCACAGATATTTATTTCAAATTAATTGCCATGGAAAACAAGTGATTCTATAGAATGAATGACAAAAAGTAGATTGAAACCTGGTTTTATTCGCATTACCTCAGTTCAGTTTTTTGTCTCTTAAAATGAAATTGAAATTGGAGATTGAAAGGAATTCATCCTGTGCTTTTTTTTTTATGTGGAATCCAGGATGTGCACTCAGGACCTTCTGCTTGCAAGGCAGAGGTTTAACCCATGAACCACCTCTCCGGCCCCACCATTCTGTGTTTTTTTGACTTAATTTTAGCTTGACAATGGTTAAACTATCAGGTATCAATTCTAGTTCACATATTTTAAAGACATTTTATCGATCTCTGTATTTCACTCTAGAGATCTTTGGCTTCAAGGGGATGAGCCATTATTTGCTGCCATAATACTATAAAACAATCTATGAAATAAAATTTGGATTTAGAGTGCAAAGTGCCATGATGGATAGAACATATTAGTATTGTTTTCATAGGACATCTATGATATGCTGGTAAACAATGCATGAATACAATTACATAATAAGAATTTAACAATGTGAAAAGGCTTATTTTTTTTCAGTCGAATAGCAAAATTAACTAATTGACTAATAATGTTTGTTAAAAATGTCTTTTTGGGTTTTTTTATTGGAAGAGGTGTTTTTGGATCTTTCTAAGGTGTTTTTATTTTCTTGGTGACTGTTTGCAGTATTTTTGATGCACTTCTCCACTGTCTATATTTTTATATTTTATATGTCTTGCACTCAGTTTGCATAAATTCTTAAATATATTCTCTTTTTTTCTAAATCCTCTTTTCTTTCCTCTTCCTATAGCAATAATTTAGTTGTTGCTTTCACTTCAGGTTTTCCTCCTCTTTTAGAAAACCCTTGCAGAAAAAGTAAAATATTTTGGATAAATTTTACTTTATAGCTGAGAATAATCAGCTATTTCATAGAATTTTCAAGTCAATACAACATCCTGAACATAGTGAAATTAATAAAGGTCTGATATTTGAATTGATGATTTACTTCTCAAGTGGTAATAGTTTTATGTCCCATAAGTTCTAGTATTACACGTAGGACAATTACCACCACAGAAACTATAATCCTCTTTTTTCCCACATTTATTTTATTTTTGAATTAATTTTAATTTGTAAATTTTCCCCATCATATAAGCTCAATGAGTAGGTGTCCTCGCCATTCTCTCTCCTTGCTCCCCTTTCTCTTTTTCCTTCTTCTCTCCCTCCTTCCCTACCTCCCTTGCCTTTCTTGGTATATACAACCTGCTCAGGGCCATGAGAATCCTTCTGAATTATTTACTCTAACAGGACTTCAGATCTCTGTGATAGACCAGGGGCTCCCTCCCTAGACTGCCCACTAATGTGGGTATTCCCCTACAACTGTCTAACCCATTGCCCTTAAGGGTCCTACTGGTTGAAACTATTTCCCTTGAGAGCTTTGCTATTTTATGGGGGCTTGTTGACAAGTCAGCCATTGTGCAGGTCTGGTAAGGTCATTTCTTATTACAGTGAGTTCCTGGCTGTTGCAGCCCTATCTTAAATGGAGTGTCATGTCTAGAGGTGGGCCTCCCCATCTTTAGGCTCTTACCGTTTCCCACGAGCTTCCCTGGGCTTTATGATGGGAGACTTTGGCTGGGGTAGTTCAGATGAACATTGTAGGGTCATAGGTATTCTGAATTATCGTTCGCTGTTTACAATTTTATTGTTCTTCACTGCACAAGGCTGCAGTGTTGAGGTACTTTCTTATCTGAA
This sequence comes from Typhlomys cinereus, assembly GCA_023101885.1. Lineage (NCBI taxonomy): Eukaryota > Metazoa > Chordata > Mammalia > Rodentia > Platacanthomyidae > Typhlomys > Typhlomys cinereus. The sequence goes on along the minus strand of JALPQD010000235.1, from coordinate 2,515,684 downwards.
GATTAAAAAAAGTTAAAAAATGGTCTTTTTATAAGAAGAGGCTTTAAAAGAGAGGGAAGAATACAAATAGGACACTATCAAGGAGAATCAGCTGCCAGGTCGCCATCTGGCTACCAATGAATGACCATTCCCTACCCCCTGCATGAAGGGGACACACACCCAAAACTTCAAACCCATCCAAACACAAGTGAACAGGAAGGAAAGTGAGAGTGGGCAGTAACAAATGTCTTGTTACTTACAGGTCTTTCTTGACAGTGGCCTAATTTATCTATTGAACTGTGTTCCTTTGTCACCATTCTCTTGTAATCCTTTTTTGAAATTATATTTCTGTACTCCTTTTCTCATCTTGAAGAATGAAGTATCTCTTTCCATCAGTTCCCTGTTATGTTGTCTATTTTTCTCTGTGATTCCAGTCTTGACAACAGCTGTCTCACAAAAATGTAAGTTTATAGACATGATATATTTCTGACAGGTAAGGAAATTTGACATACATTTAATGTTCCTTTGTAAATTATGATCTCCCTTAGCTCTACATGTCTATGACTGAAAGCATGCTTCAGTATTGAAACGTTTCCCTACTCTAGATTGTTCAAGGCCTTGAGTTTGCTCTCAACAACAGAATATTAAACTTTAATTAGGCATAAATGTAGCAGCAAAACAATTAAGTATGATATTACAGGAAAAATACCAGTAACTCCTGAAGTTGTAATAATGATGATGGATCATTCATATCAGATATAACTATAGACATATATTTATTTTAATTTGAGGGCAATATGAAAATAAAAGAAACAGTAACCAAGTAATATACTGTCTAATTTTAATTGCTTTTGTCTCTTGCTGAAACAGGAGTTTATTGGCATTACTTGCAGGAATAGGGTGAAGATTATTGACAGGACCAGGGATGACTCAAAAGGCAGCTAAGCTCCAGAAAGTTCTCTCCAGCATGGATGAGACTCAATGAAGCTGTTCTTTTGAAGCACTGTGCTGCATAACTAGCTTGGATGGTCTTTTCAGAAGCTGAATTGAAAGTAAATGGCGTGGGCCAACAGTGGCAAAAACTGAAGGCACCTTCTGTGGACCTTCAGCCTATTTTATTCAGTTTTCAGGCAGGAGATAAACAAAGTTAAAGAATAACTTTGAAGGGCAAAAGCCCCAACTGTGCCAACATTGCTTCCACCACTGTTGTAAGTTGTGTGCAGTCTTGAATACATGAACTGTTCTTTTGTCTTACATGCATGATTTTTTTACCCAGAGTATGTTCACGGGTTAGACATTATCTTGTGTGAAAGATATGTTCACGAGTTTGCTCATTGAATGGATTACAGGAACATATTCCAAAGAGCTGCATGCCTGCTTTTAACCAGCTAAGGAACAATGTGGATTCTTTCCCTGCACTTGAAGCTTCCCAAATCTTTTATGGTATGAAATAGGTGCAACTGTGTTTCTTTAATATAGTTGACATCACTATTGTACTTTAATTTCACTTAAATTTATTTATAAGATCTTCTCTCAGTGTTCAGCACTTTGCCACTAGAAGTCACTCACTCGCATCCTCATAATTTAATCTCTGCATCAAACAGATTTTTTCTATGTAAAGTTGATGTTTGTATGCTAATCTTGAGTTATCATTCGATCTGTGATCTAAAGTTGACACAGGGATTGAATTGAGGACTTGGCATAAGAAAGACTGATCATCATAAAATATTTCAAATATTCTTAGCAGAAACTTGAGAGAAAGTTAGAGTAGGCCAGACAACACTCATGCATTACATCCAAGCTCATTGTTTCATTTGGAGGTAGTGATCAGTTATTAAAGGTGAATGCAAAGTTTACTGTAAAACATGAGCTAGTATTTTATATTGACATATATTGGCCCAAAAGTGAAAGACTCTTTTAATATATGAGATCATTTTTTGCCACGTTTGGCTGTAGTTTTTCCTTTAAATTCGCATTCTTCCATCATCAAATTAACTTTTCACTCTTCTAACAATTCTTGTTCTTCACAGAAACAAGGTAGGAAACTCCAGTATATGGAGCATTTGGATTGTTTTCCATATTTTCCTAGTTTCTTCTTCTTCTTTTTTTCTTCTGTTTATATTGCATATCTATCTTTTGCTATTTCCTTAATTTGTTCTCTCTCCTCCTTGGATCCTTTCCTTTCTCTCTACCTTTCCCATTTCCTTATTTTTTTTCCTATTTTTTTTTCTCTGACTTTTCCTTTTTTGAAATCTGAACAACTTTTCCAAGAAAAAGCCAGGAATACTGATGATCTCAAGGCTTTGCTCATGTCCTTATATTAATCAAACAATTGTATTTTGTGTACATGTGTGCCTCTGTGTGCCTCTGTGTGCCAGTGTGTGTGTGGAAACTCAAGGGGGACTTTGAGAATCCTCCTGGTTTTCTCTAACTTTGCTTTGCTTTGCTCTAGGGTTTCTTAGGCTCCAACCTCCAGAGTTAGGATCCAAATTCTGATCCTTCTGTTTGTGAAGCAGAGGCTTTTCTCCTGAGACATCTCTCCTGCCCAAATATGCAAAAGGTCTTAATCAATTGACAATCATTTTTGAAGAACTAAGAAACAAAAAAGCTTATCATGTGAGTCAAATAATAGACTCATGATCCAAGAAAATTTGAAAAATCTAGTTTTTTTTTTAATGTGTTCTAATAAAGTTTTCTCAAACTTTAAGCAGTGGGATCCTTAGAGGCAAGGGATTAAACGTAGTAGAGTTCACATGCTAATGGGGAGCCCAAGAAGGGGTATGAGGCCATGCCACTGAGTTCTGAACCCTTGCTAGGTGGAGGATTCAGAGGAGGTTTGGTGCCTAAATAAACAGGATGCTCCAGGGGATGGGAGGGAGGAGAGGGGAGAAACAAGGAGAGGGAAAAAGAAGAGAGGGGTGAAAGGAAGGGAGTAGGGGGGAGAGTGCAATGGAGGATGTTGCAGTTCGTCCTGCATGGTTGCTGATAAATGACTATCAAACAGCTTAAGGGAACAAGGGTTTATTCTCTCTTATGATTTCTGGTTACAGTTCTCAGTCCAGATTGACAGGAGAGCATGCACCAACATCAGGGCTGAGGGAACCAGCCATACCGTCACCACATAATGGCTGAGAGATGGACAATCCTTACTTCCCAGACCAGCATGTTTGGCCAAGTGAACAGAAAGATGTCAATTCTCCCAACCAGCTCTCATGATTTATTCCAGGACCTAGTCTCACTTGTCCATCAGCTAAACAATCTCTTGCAGGTTTGCTCTGGGCTAAATTCAACCACTAATACTCTACAATTGTGCCCAGAGCTCAAACCCTCAGCAGTCAAGTTGACACCTGTGCCTAACTATAACAGGGGACTACAGGGAAGGAGAGTGGGTAGGGAGAGGGAGAGGAAAGGGTACTTTTGAGCTTGTATGATTAGGAACAAAATAAAATGTGGGAGAAAAAAATTTAAAAAAAGATCTTTGTTTTTGGTTTTTATTCCACATATTACATTAAACATACTATTTTAGGCAGCTCTTGGAATATAATATCAAGCAAAACCTCAAATAACATGTGTTTATATCTGTCATGATGCAAACTCGATTCCTTCACCGCTTGACCTCACTTGTGCTACCTGATTGTCTCCTTCTCAGAAGTTGGTTCATGAACTACCATACTAATCTTCACGCCCTAAACCTGATTTAATAGATGTACTAACAGTCGAATAGACTCATCTAGGAAATAACAACAATACCTGACAAGCGTACCCAACTCCAAGGCGAACACTAGCAATAACCCTTCCAGAGTAGTAATACCAAACAATTCAGTTCAGTCAAAAACACATAGAAACTGAAAGAAGGTCTTAAGAGATAAAAACAAGAATGCCCAGGTCACAGCATAAATCCATGAGAAACAAAACCCAAGAAAACAAATCTCCCACTGAAAGAATTAACCCCACAATGATAGATTCCAACCAGAACAAATACACAGAAAATAGTCAAGAAAGCCATACCCAAAATAATGACTTTCAAAGCCTGGTCATTACCATGATCAATACTATGAAGGAGGAAATCCAGGAGGAGTTAAATAATCACATCAACCACTTTGAACAGGAACACAACGGACATTTTGAGGAGATGAGAAAAACAGTTGAAGAAACAAAAATAGGCATGGAGCAGTTAAAACAGTCTCAAGCAGAGTTTAAAATTGAACTAAGAGACAAGTTATCTTCAACCCAGAACTCAGCAGGGACTCTTCTCAGCAGAACTAATGAAACAGAAAACAGAATTTCAGATCTTGAAGACAAAGTAGAACTACTAATCAGCTCAGTGGAAGAGGTTGTTAAAGTCAAAAAGATAATTGAGAGGAATATTCAAGACATATGGGACATCTTGAAGAAGCCTAACATGTGCATTCATGGAATACCAGAACACGAATCCCAAAATACCACACCTGATGAAATTTTTCAAATTATCATAAAGGAGAACTTTCTTCTAAAGAAAGAGAGATCATCCAAATACAAGAGGCATTCTGCACTCCAAACAAATAAGACCAAAATAGAAACAATAGTCAAAACACTCTACATTCAAGATAAAGAAAAAGTGCTGAGAGCTTCAAGGGGAAAAAAAGTCACTTTTAAAGGTAAATATATAAAAATAACAAATGATTTTTCAATGGAAACAGTAAATGCAAGAAGAGCTTGGAAAGATGTACTTCAAGTATTGAATGAGCAAAAATGTCAAGCCAGGCTAATATACCAGGCAAAACCTGGGCATTCTTCTTTTATCTCTTAAGACCTTCTTTCAGTTTCTATGTGTTTTTGACTGAAGTGAATTGTTTGGTATTACTACTCTGAAATGGTTATTGCTAGTGTTGGCCGTGGAGTTGGGTACGCTTGTCAGGTATTGTTGTTATTTCCTAGATGAGTCTATTCGACTATTAGTACATGTTCAAGGGGGAAAGAAAAATTTTCCAACACAAAGACAACTTGAAGACTTACATGTCTACCAAACCAGGTCTTCAAAAAATGTGAAAAAAGATACTCAGTTTGAAGAAAAGAACAAACAATCCAGGAGAGAAAAGGGAAGTATAATACCACCAAAACCTAAAAGCCAACTAACACACTTACAAAAGTCACTAAACAAAAAAGTGGCTGGAATTAAAGTTACTTTTCCATTATAACACTAAATGTCAATAGAATTAACTCACCAATCAAAAGACACCGATTACAAACTTGAATTAGAAATCACAACCCATCAATCTGCTGCCTGCAGGAAACACATCTACCACAAAAGACAGACACATCCTAAAAATAAAAGGCTGGTCCTAAATTCTGCAAGCTAATGGAACCAGGAAACAGGCAGGAGGGTAGCTATTATGCTATCAGACAAAGTGGACTTCAAACCAAAAAAATCATAAAAGACATAGATGGATACTATATTTTAGTCACAGGTACAATTCACCAGGAAGACTTCACAAGACTGAACATATATGCACCTAATAGGGGCTCCTCCACATTCATTAAGCAAACACAATAGCATACAAAGCAAGATATCAACCACAAAATGATAATTCTTGGGGATTTTAACACTGCCCTCTCAACATGGGATAGACCAACAGCTCAAAAACTTAACACATTGGAACTTAATCAAACCCTTACTGAAATGTACCTTTCATCCATGCACCAAAGAATACACATATTTCTGAGCAGCATATGAAACTGTCTCTAAAATATTGGGTAACAAAACAAATCTCCACATATACAGGAAAGTTGAAATTCTAGCCTGTATCCTATCAGACCACCATGGTCTAAAACTTGACATCTGCAATACAACGAGCAGCAGAAAATACATTAACTCCTGGAAACTAAATGCTGTGATGCTGAATGAGATTTGTGTTCAGGAAGAAACCATAAAGGAAATTCAAGATTCCCTAGAAGTGAACGATAATGAAAATACAATTTATCAAAATCTTTGGAAAACAATGAAAGCTGTCCTAAGACTTAGGTTTATAGCTTTTAATGCCTATATGAAGAAAAAATAGAAACATCACAAATAAATAACTTAACAATGAAGCATAAAGCTTTAGAGACATAAGAGCAATTTGATCCCAAAAATAGTAGAAAAGGAGATTAGTAAAATCAGGGAAGAAACATCCGAAATTGAGATAAGGAAAATGATAGAGAGAATCAACTGTCAAAAAGCAGGTTCTTTGAAAAAATCAATAAGATCAATACATCCCTTGCTAAATTAACCATAAACAAGAGAGAGAACCCAAATTAACAAAATTAGAGATTAAAATAGAGTTTTCACTACTGATACCCAAGAAATTCAGAGAATTATAAGGCCATATTTCAAAAACTTCTACTCCATGAAATTTTGATAATACAAGAGAAATTGATGAATTCCTTTGTAAGCACAACTTACCTAAATTGAATCAGGATGTTTTGAATTAGGTAAAGAGTCCTATGAGGAAATTGATGAAGTAACCTCAGATCTCCTCACCAAAAAATGTCCTGGACCAGATGGATTCAACAGAATTCTACCAGACATTTAAGGAACAACTAAGACCAATACTCTTTAAACTGTTCCATCAAATTGCAAAGGAAGGAACACTACCAAATTCTTTCTATAAAGCTAATATCATCTTAATCCCAAAACTAATAAGGATACATTTAAAAAAGGAAATTATAGTCTCTTTGATGAACACAGATGCAAAGATTCTCAATAAAATCTTAGCAAATCGGATTCAAAAGCATATTAAAAAGATCATTCACTGTGATCAAGTAGGCTTTATCCCAGGCACACAAGGTTGGTTCAACAACTGCAAATCAATAAATGTATTTCACCATATAAACCAATCCAAAGTCCAAGACCACATGATACTCTGGATAGACTGAGAAAAATCTTTTGACAAGATCCAACAGCCATTTATGATCAAAACTCTAGAGACAGTTGGAATGGTAGGAACCTTTATCAGCATAATAAAAGCTGTATACAAGAAGCCAACAGCAAGGATTATAATCAATGGGGAAGAACTTGAAGCATTCCACCTTCAATTATGAACTAGATAAGGCTGTCCACTCTCACCATTTCTATTCAATATTGTACTTGAAGTCTTAGTTGGAGCTATAAAACAAGAAAGGGAGATAAAAGTGATTCAAATTTGCAAGGAAGAATTCAAGTAATTTCTATTTGCAGATGACATGATCATATACTTGAGTGATCCTAAAACCTCCACCAGGAAATTCCTGAATCAATACAGAAGTTCAGCAGGGTGGCAGTTTACAAAATAAACATGCAAAAATCAGTGTCTTTCCTATACACCCAGGATGAAAAAGTGAAAAAGATCTAAGAGAAAAAAAAAATGCCATTTACTATAGACCCTAAAAAAATGAAATATCTTTGTATAAACCCAACCAAGGAAGTAAGAGGCCTTTACAATGAAAACTTTAAAACCCTAGAGAAAGAAATTATAGAAGACACCAGAAGGCAGAAAAGCCTCTTATGCTCCTGGATTGGCAGAATCAACATCATAAAAATGACCATCCTACCAAAAGCAATATACAGATTCAATGGTACACCAATCAAAATACCAAAGCAATTCTTTAAAGAAATTGACCAAACAATCTCAAAATTCATATGGAAAGACCTAGGATAGCAAAAAAAAAAAAAAATCCAGAGTAACAAAAACACTGCTGGAGGTATCACCACACAAAACTTTAATCTATACTACAAATCCACAGTAATAAAAACAGCAAACAGCCTGGTACTGGTTCCAAAATAGACAAATAGATTAATGGATAAGGGTTGAAGTCCAGATATAAGCCCACACATTTACAACCATTTGATCCAATGGAAAAAGAATAGTATCTTCAACAAATGATGCTGGCAAAACTGGATGTCCACATGCAGAAGATTAAAACTGAACCTGTATTTGTCACCATGCACAAAAATTAACTCCAAATGGATCAAGGACCTCAATATTAGGCCAGATACTATAAAAACCCTAGTTTTAAGGGGAAGGACCTCCCATGAGGTGATTGGACTAGGCCAACAGTTCCTAAACAGAAATCCAGTAACAGTGTAACTGGAATGAACACTCAACAAATGGGATCTTATGAAATTAAAGAGCTTTTGTTCAGATAAAGAGATTGTAAACTGAGCAAAAAGGCAACCCACAGAATGGGAGAAATTCTTCACTAACCACATATCTGATAGAGCTCTATTTTCCAGAGTGCACAAAGAACTTAGACAACTAAATATCAAGGAAATTAATGACCCAATTAAAGAAATGGGCCTGGGAACTAAAAAGAAATTTTTCAAGGGACAAAATTTTAATGTCTAACAAATATCTTAAAAATGCTCCACGTCCTTAGCCATCAGGAAAATGCAAATCAAAACCTCCCTGAGATATCATCTCACCCCGGTCAGGATGGCAAAAATACACAATACTAACACCACCAAATGCTGAAGAGGATGTGGCGAAAAGGGAACTCTCCTTCATTGCTAGTGGGAATGCAGGCTTATACAACCACTCTGGTGAGCTATCTGGTGATTCTTCAAAAAGTTAAAGATTGAAATGCCATGTGACCCTGCTATTCCACTTCTGGGAATAATCCCCCATAAAGTAAAAATTCACCTCAATGGCACAAGCACAACCATGTTCATAGCACCACTATTACAATAGCAAAGTCATGGATGGAATCAACCCAAATGCCCAACTGTTGACTAGTGGATAAGGAAAATGTGGTACATTTATACAATGAAATTCTACTCAGCCATCAAAAATGATGAATTAAAGAAATTTGCTAGGAAATGGATGGAATTAGAAAAATTATATTGATTGAAGTATCCCAGACACAGAAAATTAAGTGCTGTATGTACTCCTTAATAGGTGCATCCTAGTACCACACCCACTTTGTGACATATTCAAAGATAAACCTCTGTAATATCTATAGTAATTGCAAAGATTATAAACAGAAGGGAAGGGGAGGGAGCCCCCCCAGAAATAAGGAGAGAGGGGATCATGCTGTAACAGATAAAATAGGTCACCACCAAGTACTGTGAGTAAGAAGTGAGACATCTGGTTAAGCCCACTCACTTTCTTTCCTGGTCATTTGTAACTGAGTACGTTTGATCTCACCAGTCAGGGAGGGCAAAGAATTTGGCATATAGATGGTAACCTTCCTGCAAATAAGAGACTGACCTCCCCTCACCATGGTCTCCTATTCTTATGCCATCTATCTTTGAATGTATTCTTACAGTAAGACTCCATTTTAACAGCCTTTTATCTATGACTAGGTGGTGACCTCCAATATCAATTAGGATGGAGCAAAGGGTGGTGCAGGAACAGCAAAAGTGAAAACAACAGCAAACCATAATTCAGAATATCAGAGACCCTACATTATACTCCTGGAACCAGACCAAATCTCTCTCCATCCTAAAGCTCAGGGAAATTTGCAGCAGAGGGGGCAGTAAGATTGTAAGAGTCTAAAGATGGGGAGGAGCAACGATACAGCAAGATATTCCACACAATTTTGGGTCAGCAATAACCCTACTTGGACTTATGGATCACACACACTAGGATTCTTAGAGGCAAGGGATTAGCCATAATAATAGTGTCCCCATACTAAAGGGGAGCACAAGAACGGGCTCTGGGCAATGCTACTGAGTCCTTATACCTCATTAGAGTGGAGGATGCAGAGGAAAGTTGACATTCACACTAAAGGATGCTTCAGGAATTGGGAGGGAGGAAGAGGGTGGCACTGGGAGAAAGGGAGGGAGGGTGTGAAAGGAAGGGAAAAAGGGGGCGAGGGAGCAAGGGAAACCGGGGAGTGGTGGAGGGAGGGAGAGGACCGGGGTATCTATTACGTTTGTATGATTGGGAAAATAAATAAAAAAAGAATATTAATTAAGCTAAATTATCAAACAGCAAAAGAAGAAGCTGGCTCATGCCTCTGAATATTAACAATCATCTCTGGAATGCATTAACTATGATACTGAGAAATAATTTTCTGTAAATGCAAATTTCAGAGGTTGTAAATACATTCTCTTTTTTTTTTTTTTTTTTTGCCATTAAAGCTTTCTGAGACCTTTTTGGTGACCTCAATTTATATTTAACTGCATCATTTGTAATATGGGAGTTCCTCATGGAAGCACACTAGATTCCAATATGACTAAATTCTAGTATTACCATAACTAAATTCTCTACTGTTTTTATTTAAGCATATATATCCAGATTCAAATTTTGAATCATATGTATCTTGATATATTAGCAATATTCTCAAATTGGTTACATAAGTATCACAGATGATAAATGGTCATGTTTTATGGAATTTAGCATTTTCACATTTCTTCTCATATTTTCAACATGTCTTCTCTGAGTGTTGTGTTATCATTATACTTGTTGCTCCTACTAGCAAAAGGCACATCCATCTATGACTGGTTGGTAGTTTATAGAATTATATTGATTAGGTCTCTCACTCAAACTATGCTTTCAGTAATGCCATTACACTTCTTAGACAATCATATTTGAGTATAGGAAATCTTTTACAATGGAATCAGTATAAGTATTTCAGGTCTGATATAAGTCTTCCAAGTATGAGCCCATTTCCTCCAATTAACAAAAGTAAATAAACTTTTTTTAAAAAAATCCATGTAACACGTAAAGCAATGTAATAAGCATAAACTTTCAAAAAAGTGATGTGAACTAACTCTCAAAATAAAAGAAAGCTATCCTTGAAAAAAAATGACATTTCACCCAAAAAGCAGATGCTAAATATTTTGTAACATGAGCAAACTGTATAGCATCTGTTGTACATGTTTAAATTCTTTTATTATGAACTCACATTTGACTAATTCACACAGATATAATTCTGTCGTAGTTACTCTTCCTCTTGCTGTAGATAAAGCATTCTGATCTAAGTCACTTAAAGGAGAAAGGTTTTAGTATTTCGCTTAAGGTTACAGATCAGATACAGTCCATCATGACAGGTGATACCGGCTAGCAGGCAGAGAAGACCGGCATCAGGAGCAGGAGGCAGACTGCTACATGGCTGCTATACTGAGGAATAGGATGCAGTTATCAAATTTCTAGTTCCATTATCAGTGTGTACCTCCTCCCCTTTTTAGTTTCCATAACTTTCCCAAGTGCACTACCAGCTGGGACCAGAGTATCGAAACACATGAATCAGCTGTGGTTCACGAAAAAAAATCCCAAACACTGTAGTCTGGATTATTTCAGTTTTTCTATTTGAGAATAATTTTGTGTTCTGTCCTTGGTTAAGCAAGGTGCCGTGTGTTTTCTATTGTCTCTTACATCATGTAATGTGTCATCAACATATTAAGTTTGTGTTTACTCACTGAACAGAAATAGTTCCTGCCCTGTTTAAGAGAACATCCATCTGACACATCTAGTCTGTGATACAGATTTTTATGCAAGTCTAGACAAATAGGTAATCAAAAAGGAAATACTTAAGTTCATAGGAGTGTTTAGAGAGTCACATCAGTTATTTATCCAGACAGAAGACATTTTTTAAAATGAATAATAGAAATATTATCCCCAATAGCATTTTTCTCCACATTAATTTGTTTGATTTCTTTTAAAATAGCCCTGTTAACTTACTTAAAAATGTTACCATGTAGATTTTCATATAGTTGCCTTAATAAATGTCAGATTTAGCCAATACAATGGTTGAAATGGGAGCTGGAGAGATGCTCAGTTTGTGAATATTCTTGCTGAATGAACCAGGTGGACTATATTTCTCCCCAGTTTCCACATAGTGGAAAGAGAGAAATTCCTGAACGGTGTCCTCTAACCATCATATGTATGTCCTATCATATATTTTCTATCCACTAAGAAATGACAAAATTAATAAATTACCTAGTTAATTAACTAAAATGTAAAACTTCTTATACAATATCCACCCATCTCTATTAGTCCATGTGAGGATTTCAATACTGTCTATGCTAGCTTGTCTTATTGCTGTCTGAATTCTTAGTCTGTGTTTGTGAGTCTCTAATCACTTTGCCACCTACTTATTTAGCATTGATATATGTGAAATATAAATCAATACTAAAAGTGTTATGGCTGTGCATATCTGCTTTCACTATGATTAATTTCAAAAGAAAAAAAATTAGCACCAACCAAAGCACTTCGTAAATGCATTTCAAAAACGCAAAGAGGCTTTTACTTGATTAACCGACCATGAGAAAATAGTATCTTTGAACTATTGATATTTTTGTGTAATGTGACAGCTAGTTGAGCTTCTTAAGTACAATTTTTCAGCAAAAATGGAATAATTTTTCTAACTCATTTAAAACTGGACAGTTTTATGTATTAAAAGATGCTTACTTTCTTCCTGCTTCTTAAATAAAATGGTCGTATTTGGGCTAATTTCCTTTAGTCAGAATTTGAACTTTTTCAGGTTAAATTCTCTTTCTCTGAACCTTAAACTACTTTTTAGGTTTATCCTTTCAAAATTAAGATAAAATTTTCATGAAAATCTCTCCTGAAAGTCGGCTGGTTCATTACTAGATTACTATGACTAAAGGATAGAATAGAATTCATGTTGCTAGATTTTATACTTAAAATGTGCAATAATTTATGTTCATCATTGGTAAGTATACTTACCAATTACAAGCTGAAAATTTCTGTGGGGCTTAATATTTTGCTCTTTCTTTAATACTTTTATTTCAAAGTCATGATCTCCTTACAAGTTCCCTTTTCCATCAATTATCAAGTCACCACTCAGCTGATATTAATTCTTTTGAAGTTCCTATTTTTGAATTATTTCTAAGAAGGAAAGGAGATTTGATTAATTTTATATCTGAATATTTTCTATAAATTTACATGTCTTAGTAACAAATTTAGAAACTCACAATTCTTACTATTATATATAACCATTGAAAATGAACAAAGAATTATGTTCATGAAAGAACATATTTGTTGCATTTATGTCTATATATGTGTACTGGACCTTATTCTATCATAAATATAAATATTGTTCATTTGTGGCAAGTAACTTATAAAGTTTTCAAGTCAAAGTTAGTGACTCAGTTCAGTCCTCTTTCAGAGATCTAAATAAGGAAAAATACTTGAATTCAACCTAGCTTTTATTACAGTGTTTCCATGTTAGTATTTTGGAATAGCTGAAATATTTAGAAAGGACTCTTACTTCAATTACACAATTACAGTGATGTAAGTATATAATTATAAAAAACTAAATTAAGTCAATATTATTTTAATGTAATGTTTCAATTTATCAGCTAAAAGTTCAACTGATTTATAAAATTTCAGAGTGCTCACTATCTCAATAATAGAGAAATGCATTTTGGATTGATTTGATCATACTTTGCATTGCACTGTTCTCATTCTGTATGATTGTTTGTCTCTTCAATAAGCCTGTGCATATGCATAATAGTATTTGTTCACCAAAAAGAAAACAAGAACAGAAGTCTATCTAGTATATAAAACGTTGCTTTGTGCAAACACTTTCAGATGGCTCATCTTACTTCTTCCTTTACTGGACTGCTTAGTGTTTTGGCTTTGACCAATAACTTGAGATGACTGTCGCATTGTTACATTTATTTCATGAAATTTTGGCAAACTGAACACATTTTTACCTAAGAACTAGTATTATTCTGTGCTTTATATGTAATCTACTAAGGAAAATGTTCATTAACTGTAATCTGAAGTATCATGCAAAAATGTCTGGCAAAAGGAAGCTGTTGCCACAGGATAGGTTCTGGGGGAAACTAGTAGCACAGTGCATGTTAGTGGATACTTCAGGTTCATTGCTTTATAATTCAGAGAAAAATTGGCCTAAAGTATAGTCACAATAAGGACTCACTTGACAAGGGAGAAACGGAAGCCATGAAATACTTCTGAAGTTACTCAAATTGAAACCCCAGCCTAAGGAAAAGGTGATGGAATCCTTTGGAAATCAGCATTTGTGCCTGAAAAGTGAGTTCATGCTCTCCTAGTACTGACAAGAGCGAGCTCATGAAACAGTCATCAAAAGGAAGTCCATCCAAAAGGTGAGGAAATGACTCTACACAAAAGAGGCATTTGTCAGGAGCACAGTGTCCACATGGCAGCACACACAGGATAATTGCTTTGAAAAGGAAATCAATGTAATTTGTTTGAACAGGATGGGTAATTGAGCCATATAAATACAAGTCAATAACTCCTCAAAACCGGAAAATGTAACAGAACATTGTCATCTCAAGAGAGTACAATTTTAGGGTCTTTTTCCTTTTTCCTCTACTATTCTTCCTTGGTAGTGCCTGTTTAATTTTAATTTTTCTAACAAAGACCCAATTTTCCCATAATCTCTGTGAATTCATAATCTTTGCTGCTTCCTACCCCTAAATGTATTATTTTCCAGTATCGTACTTTCAACTAGCAGGCTCACACCAAATTATTATACTTAAATAATGTGTACAGCAAAGCATGCCTTATCAACAATTCTATATTCCCTGCAGCACTACTTGTAAAATAACCCTTCCCAAGGCAATGTCTTATAAACTACATGATTGTCTTTTGATGCGGGCCAGTGGAAGACCAACCTGCTTTGCATTTGACCCATAGGTAAGAAAGCTAGTCTCCAAATGATCACTTCTCTAACTGAATTTGAAACCCATAATATCTGATGGCGCAGAGAAATAGAATAAATGAATTTAAGTCATTTTCTCACAACTGGGTTTTCATTTTGTGATGTCCAGCTATTGTCCATATGGCCATCAAACTGGCTGGAATACGGGCAGTTTTGAAAAGTATTCCTTGAAATAAGGTAGACAGGAAGTATACAAATGAAAATGACTTTTAATAACAGATTAAGAGACTGCAGAGTCACTCAAAAAGGATCTACTTTGTAGCAAAGAGATAAAAAATGTTACATATTGCTTCATCATTTTCAGTGTATGTAATGGGTACTTAAAAGTCATATATTCGAGGTTATAAGCAGCCCTAGAAGCAGTTGAAGAATTCAAAGAAAATTAACTGGACTCCTGTTTCTTGCTAGCTCAAGGTTTCATCAAATGCAGGACAAACAAAATCAACAGATTAATTAGGAAGTGTGAAGTATGTAATGATATTTTTTTCTTTAAAGTGAGAAATACAAGCTATCTTTTATTTTGCTCTGAGGACTGAGGAATGTAAATGTGAACTCTCTTAGTCTTACAACATCAGATTGACTAAGAAACACATCGGTTAAATTGTGTGAGCTTTCTGGCTCTCATTTTTTTCCTCCTAAAATCAATGCTGTGTGAACTCTGTTCTCTTAGAAATCTTCACCAAGATATTTTTCTCTGGATCTATGTCTAACCTTTGCTCATTTACAAGAATGATTCTCATTTCCCATCTATTTCCTTTCCGCACTCAACTTTCATTAAGCATGTTTTAGTTTTCAGAACCATGATAGAGTAGTTTTTGCATCTTCACCCACATTGATTTCATTGCCTTCCCATAATCAAAATGCAAATCTAAATATTAAGAGTTCTAAATCATTTCTGGACCTAAAGAATCCATGTAAGAATTATAGTTAAATGTATATTTTACTGGGTAGAAAAAAGAGACTGCTGCTGCAGTGGTATAGGTATGGTCTTTTAATTAGGATAGCTTTTACCGCTTTCCCAGGTTTTACAGTACATGAGTTTCAGTGAACAAGAAATTTTATTGCTTCATTGATTAAAACATTACGTTTATAATCTCCCATTATTTATTGTCTCAACACTTTCCTAGTTAATCAGATACCCCAAGCTCCTCTTTGCCCTCTCTGCAATGTTAAACAAATACTTATCTTCCACTTGCCTAGTATGTTACACATTTATTTCTTGATGCTAAAGGTAAGCAGAAGGATAAAGAGAGTTAGTGAAGATTTTCTAACCTATTGCATTTATTATAAAGCTTGAGTTTGGCATATTTTTGAAATGTTTCAGAAACTTTTTAATGGTCAGCTTGACAGACATGCAGCTTCAGTAAACTGGGTGAAGAAAACCCATTACTAAAGGACAAGAGGAAGGCCATGTACTAGGGAAATGTTTCTCATCTTTACAACCTGGTTGTAGGTTCTAATCTTCCAGATGGTATTTTTGACACAAAAGTTGTGCTAAAATGTTGAAGCCTTCTGAAGAAACCCATGTTTATGTTTGTAAATATTTTTCCCAAGTAGTTCCTTAAGATAAATCCAACAAAGAGCAAGATATTTACTGGAAAGGATGGTTTTAAATGTAGGTGAAAATTGTTACTTTATTAAAGAGAATTAGATTAATTCTACTAAGATTTAACATATTGTAGCAAAAGTCATTTGTCATCTGTATATGACAATACATTATAAAATATGTTAAAAACAAATCTGTTACATTTTGCTTTATTCAGGCATGTACATGAAAATATTATTAATATCTATATTCTAACAATTTTGGACAAACAAATTATTTTAAATATTTCAATGTATAATCTTTATCTCTCTTTCTCTCTGAAAGTAGAATCCTTTATAAAGTTGTTTTATGGATTTATGATTCTTCTTCATAATTTGTGACTACCTTTTTACGAAATTATTGAGAAGAAATATTTGAACTTAATTTTGAAGTAAAATTAACCATTTAGCTTCCTATATCAAATTTAGCAATCCATTTTTAGAAATAGTTTGTATTTTACACATGCAGGAAGAGCGATAATGTAGAGGATTCTGATGATGCCATGAAACAGGATATATAGGGAGATCTGTGTCCCCACATAGATCAAAATTATACTGGGCCCATGTCTAACTTAAGTATTTGACTACTTTGAGATTGATTGGAGACCTATATTTATGAGGGGACAGTTTCACAAAACACTTCAGCCACTCTTCATCTAATTATTTTTTAACAGAGTAGCTGCCTAGGCTTAGTGTGCCCAATTTCCTGGCACAACTTTTGGGAGCCAAGGCAAGTGAAGAAGAACAAATTCTCAAATACTAAGCTTCTGTCCCTGATCCCTGATTCCTATTTAGGATAACAGAGGGGGTAGGCATATTAAAGGTTGTTGATTCAATGTTATTCCCTTAAAGTGGAGTTCCTTTTGCCTCTAAATAAGATGGTATTTAAGGAATTTAAAAGGAATATAAGACAAAAGTCAGCTAAACAGAAAAGGATAATAATGTGCTATATGAAACACAAAATGTTTTAAGACATATAAAAAAATCCTGGTAAAATGCAAGTAGAAGTACCTTCTCATCAGCTTAAATTAAGATTGCTTAAGCCATACAATCAAAAGTACACAATTTGGCATATTGCAAGAAAGGCATCATTTAAATGCATAACACATATAAAATATTTGATTCAAAGACATAAACTGGTTAAAATAGAAAAGATTGAAAAAGGGGCTGGAGAGGTGCTCAGGGGTTAGGCCTCTGCCTTGCAGGCCGAAAGTCCTGAGTTCAGATCCTAGACCCCACGTATAGACGCTGGGCAGAAGCGGGAGTGGCCTGCCTTTCTGGTACTGGTAGGGTGGAGCCTGTGAATCCTGGGGCAGAGTAAACAAGAAGGAGATGGAGGCGGTCCATTGTGTTTCCCGAATTCGTCCGTGGTTCTACACACACACACATACATGCACATACGCGCACACACCATACATGGCCAATTGAATAAATAATAATAAACAAAAAAATTAAAAAATTCTTATAAAAAAGAAAAGATTGAAAAATATTCCATGCAAATAATACACAAAATATAGCAGAGGTACCCATAGTGATATAGGACAGAGTATATTTTAAGTAAAAAATCACAAATAAAAAGAGTATACTGATATAAATTTCAATTGAACAAGAAGATATGACAACCTTAAATGTTAATTTTCCTAGATAGGACAAATGAAAAAATATATAGATAATACTGGCTGGATTAAAGGGAGAAAATTCTTGGCAATTACATGAATATATTGTTTTATTATTAAATTTCTACACCAGGGGAAGTCTCTTGAATTCATAAATTAGATACAGATTAGTTTTGCTTGTCTGTTGTTGCTTTGTAGAAGTCTACTAAATTTCTGATTACTGTTCCTAATTCTGATAGTATAGCAGATGTTCCTGACAGACACTGAACTAAACATATATATATGATAATATAACAAATGTTCCTGACATATACTGAACTAAGCATACATATAATCTATCTTGATTTTCTGTGTTAATTAGGCTACATTTCTCTGACATAGAACAATATGTAGTAGCCAGGCTACCTTTAGGACTATGGTGATGCAGTAGTTCTGAGCAAAGAGGGATGAAGGAACAAGCAGTTCATCCCATGGAGGTAAGAAAGCGAAGTGAAAGTGGGATGAAAAGTTGGGGTTCCAGTACCCTCAGATGATATGTACCATGTGACCTGACTTCCTTACACTGTATCTCAAATCCTAAATGTTCCTATACTTCATTAATGACAAATCCTGAGGAATAGCTCTTAAATTATTTTCAGATAGTTCATCAGAGATCCAAATCACATTAAATTTATAAAGCCTTGATTGTCAACTTGAGGGGATTTATAATTACCATGGAAAAAAAAAAACTCTGGGCATGTTTGTATGGCAACTTCTACATGGGATTGGGGTGTCAAAACCTACCCTAAGGTTGAGTGGCAACTTTCTATATGCTGAGGAACTAAATATTGAAAAAAGAGAATAATCCTATCTGTTTCCTGCCTAAGCATGCATGTAATAAGACACCTCAAGATTCTGTTGCCATGACTTGCGCACCATGATGGAACATCCATTTAGGCTGCTAGCCAAAATAAGATGTTGCTTAAGGTTTTCAAGTATTAACTCATTGTCCTGAAGTAAAAAATGGTAGATATTATTATTTCCTGTGTCATTAGAAAATTTAGGGAGACATTTTTCCATGCATCCAGTATCTCTAATAGTGACCCCTTTATTCCCCTGTAAAGAAGAGCACTCACTTTCTATCTTCTATCCCCCTCCAGCTGATAAGTACAATCTCCTACTTTATTTTAAATGGGGATCACCACAATTATACAAGTTACTTCACTTCCAACAACATAAAACTACTTGGCCTAATATTTATTCTGACCTTAGAATACACTGTACAATTACATCAAGGTATTCTCAGAGATACAAATTTTGGATAGTTTTTAATATTTGGTTATATATGCATTTATTATACAAATTTTGGATAGTTTTTAGTATTTGGTTATATATGCATTTATTAATTTATTTAGAGTTCATATCAGATCCACATTGTTTTCATGCACCTTGGAAAATATTCCTTTATTACCTTAGTAACCAGTATATCTGGAAATGGAAACTTTGTCTGATATGTGACCTAAGCTTCGCAGTTTGTAAGAAAGTTAAACCTTTCTATAAAATATTCCACACATGTGTTTTTAAAGTGTGTAATGTAGTATTAAATAATAATTGAATATTTGCTGTTTTTTCTACTACAGAATCAGATCTATCTATCAAATTTTCGTCAAGAATTTCAAGACCTATTAGAAAAAATATATTAAACTTGCATAGATTTCTTATAAAATAAGTTTTAAACTACACAAGTTCTAAAGTCATTTTATTTTTGTAGTGTCAGAGTCTCTCAGTGTAGATTTTTAAATATTGCTGGGAATCTTAGAAAACTTCTATCTGAACAATGTAGGATGCTTCTTCCTGGTGATTAATGATTCTCCATCTTTACTGACTGATCACAAAGGAATTGACAGCAGCTATGCACAATCCATATGTCTGTCCCAGTTTGAGCAGGAAATTTGTAGTTAGGATCATTTAATTCATCATTTCTGCAATTTTATTCAAAGTTGAACTTTAATTTGTCAAAGAAAATCATAGTGTTTGAAATAGTTTCTAATTACTATCTCCTTTTATAATCTATCTTTATTTAAATATATATATGTATATATGTATATATATATATATACACAAACACATACTTTTTTGGTTATGTGTGTGCATGAACATGTGTGTGTGTGTGTGTGTGTGTGTGTGTGTGTGAGTGTGTGTGTGTGTGTATCAGTTGGCAATGTTTTTATCTGTGAAACCCATCCAAGGTTGATTTAGGAATTACTCTGGATTGCTCTACCTACTTATTGCTTTCAAGAGCTGGAAGTGCAAACTACCACCATTTCTGCCTGGCATTTTTAACATGGAATCTGGGATCTGAACTCAGGTCCTTCTGCTTGCAAGGCAGAGGCTTAACACCTCAGCTATCTCTGCAGCCCTCAATTACTTTCTAAACAAAGAGTTATTTCTACTAGATATCACATGTTCTTTAACTAGCTTTCACAAATTATTACTGATTCTACTTCTTGATACATCAATTTTAGTTATATATATTTACTTCTTCACTTATTTTGTGCCAAGGTATGATTTAGATATTCTACGTTTGGTCAGTTTTCTTTGTCTTCTAACTGTTCTATCTCAATTTGAATTAATTATGTTTGTATACTATTGAGCATTAAATTTAAGTTTTGTTTTTTTTATTAAAAATTTAATTATACATTTTAAAATTTTTTACCAGTTCCCTCCCTCCCCCCTCCTCCCCCTCCCCTTCCCCCAGTGCCTCCCCCCCAATTCCCAGAGAGTCCTTTATTGTGTACGCCTAACTCTCTCTGGGTCCTCCTTTCCGATGACATATAAGGACCCAGTGGCATTTCCATAAGCCCTTTCTCTTGTTCCCCTTAAGCATAAGATCACTACTATGGCTGTCAATCCCTTCCCTCCAGGGGACTCGGTGCCCTTAACAGATGCTAGACTTTATGAGGGCAACAGTGCGCTGGACATTGCGCAGGGCATGCAAAGTCCCATTATGATTGCTTTGGCCCCAACTATTGTTGAGAATCTTGCAAATCGTTGCTCCTCCCATCCTTTTGCTCTTACAATCTTATCGCCCCCTCTTCCGCAAATGTCCCTGAGCTCCAGGATGGGGAGAGATTAGGCTGTTTTTTACCTTATGTTAAATATTTACCTTTGTGTAATAAAAATTCATTCTAAATATCATTTAAATTCATAAGTATTATTCCTTATTTAAAACAGAAAAATAATGTGTCATCTAATAATATTTAATTTCCTACTCAATTCAATCACATCTTTTTAAGCTTAGAAACTTGCTTTATTTGTCGGAATTATCAGAGGAACATCACAGTTGTGACAAACACATTAGAATCCATGTGCAAAAAGACTAGATTTAACTCATAAATACATTGACACAGACAAACACATTTAATACAAAGGAAGAATTCCAATAAAATTACTACCATAGCCTACTTTTGTAGATGTCGGTTTTACTTTCACTTGGCATATTTTACACCCCAGTTTCAATATCAACTGTTTGTTTCCAACCTCTTTTGAATATGCATCCTCAATTTTGTATTCTAGCTTCTTGATGAATAATTTCCTGTTCCTAGATCTATGAGTAGTATTCTTATGGTTTACTTTATTTAAAAAGGTTGCAAATTAAAACATTTTTACCATTTACTTATTTTGAGATACTTGCCTGTCCCAGTTTCTGAATGAGAACACAGTTCAATATAGGATGTAATTTTCTTCATATTTCAGAATGCATTGCTATATCACACTCTACATCCTTTGCAGACTACTGTTAAGTAGTCTACATTTCTTTCACAGTTCTTCAAATATATCCCATTTGTCTTTACAAGAATACTTTCTAGTCTTTTACTCAAAACTTGTCTTTATGGAATTTCAGATAAATGATCTATGCTTCTCATTTTTGGAGTAATCCATATAAGCCAATGAGCAGGCTACAGTAATAAACAGTATACCTCTGTTTATTGTAGATTGTACTTCAGACCTTGATCAGGGAACATTATCTGCTAAAATTTTCCAGCTCTGAGATAGTTTTGTTAAACTTTATTGGTAACCAGTTTTCATTTTATGATCATAGTCTCATATTTCCTGTTTAAATCTTTTCATGTTAGTCAAAACCATTGGCCATAAAAATATTCCGTGGGCACAGGCAGTGGAAACAGATATGGTCATGATAAAAGATAATACACACACACACACACACACACACACACACATATAAAATTGAATGTGCAAAGAAGTTATAAGGATGGAAGAATGCGATGATACAGTGTAGCTTTCCATGGCAGGTCATCTTAAAAGCACGATCCTAATGTTGCAGTGCTTAAAGCTGTATGAATGAGCTGTATGAATACTTCTCTCCTGCTTTGTGTAATAATCATACTGTGATTGACGGCGAGCACTTCTATTGGAGTCTGTAACTTGGCATTACAGGGATAGAGAATAGAACTGTCTCAATGATATTCTATAACAATGATAAGTGACTGTGAGAATGTCTTCTAGTTGCTTTTCTGTTTCAATTACCCTGCTTAATGGTGCTAAAGAAATGACTTCTGTTTGATAACACTGACCACATTTTTATAAAACAGTAAATCAAGAGTTGCACTTTTGTGCCTCCTAAATTAATGTTCTTGAAACACAAACTTTTTTATATTTATTTACTTTTCCCTAATCATACAAGTTTAATAGGTACCCAGGTCCCTTCCCTCCCTCCACCCCTCCCCAGTCTCCCTTGCACCCTCCCCCTTTTGCCTCTTCTTTCCCCCCTCCCTCCTCTTCTCACAGTAGCTCCCTTTTGCCCCCTCCCATCCCCTAGAGCACCCTTTTGTGTGAATGCCAAACCTCCCTCTGAGTCCTCCACTCTAATGAGGAGTAAGAACTCAATGGCATAGCCCAGAGCCCTTTGAAGGGTTCCCCGTTAGTATGGGAACACTATTATGACTGTTAATCCTTTGCCTCTAAGGATCCTAGTGCCTGTGATCCATGTTAGACTTTGGGGGGTTGTTGATATGTCAGTTATTGTGCAGGTCATGCAAAGTCCAATTATAGCTACTGTGGCCCTAACTTGTGTGGAGTATCTTCCATACCGTTGGTCCTCCCCATCTTTAGGCTCTTACAATCTTGCCCCCCCCTCTTCTGAAAGTTTCCCTGAGCTTTAGGATCGGGAGACATTTGGCTGGTCTGGTTCCAGGTGATTAATGTAGGGTCTTTGGTGTTCTGAATTGTGGTTTGTTGTTGTTTTCAGTTTTCCTGTTCCTGTACTGCCCTTGGCTCTATCCTGATTGGTATTAGGGGTCATTTCCTAACCAAAGATAAAAAGCTGTTTAAATGAAGATCTTACTATAAGAGGAGTAGGAGAGTGCAATCGGGGCGTCAATTTTTTATTTGTAGGTTGGTTACCATTTATCTGCCACTTCCTATACCCTCCCTCATTGCTGAAATCAAACCTCCTCAATACTAAGTACCCAGGGAGGAAAGTGAGAGTGAGCTTCACCAGATGTCTTGCTACTTACTTGCAATACTTGATGATGACCTATTTTCTCTGCTGAACAATGGTCCCCCCTCTCTCCGTATTCCCTCCTTTATAATCTTTGAGATTACTGTACATTTTAAAGAGATTTATCTTTGAATATTAAGTGGGTTTGATATTATTAGGGAGTACTTATGGTGTATAATTTTCTGTGTCTGGGATACTTCATTCAATGTAATTTTTTTTAATTCCATCCCTTTCCCAGCAAATTTCATTAATTCATCTTTTTTGATGGCTGAGTAGTATTTCATTGTATAAATGTACCACATTCATTTTCCTTATCCACTAGTCCAATGTTGATAATTTAGATTGATTCCCTGACTTTGCTATGGTAAATAGTGGTGCTATGAACATGGTTGTGCTTGTGTCATTGTAGTGAATTTTTGCTTTATAGGGGATTATTCACAGAAATGGTATAGCAGGATCATATGGAATTTCAATCTAACCTTTTTTAAAAAAAAGACTGATCTCCAGAGTGGGCGTATAACCCTCATTCCCAAAAGCAATGTAGGAGAGTTCCTTTCTCTCCACATTCTCTCCAGTGTTGGTGTTGTTTGTATTGTGGATTTTTTGCCTTTCTGACTGGGGTAAGAAGATATCTCAAGGAAGTTCTGATTTGCGTTTCCCTGATGGCTAAGGATGTGGAGCATTTTTTAAGATATTTGTCAGACATTTCAATTTCGTCCCTTGAAAAGTTTGAGTTCCCCAGACCATTTTTTAATTGGGCTATTATTTTCCTTGGTATTTAGTTTTCTAAGCTTTGTGCACTCTGGATAATAGAGCTCTATCAGATATGTGGTTAGTGAAGAATTTCTCCCATTCTGTGGGTTGTTTTTGCTCAGTTTACAATCTCATTATCTGAACAGAAGCTCTTTAATTTCATAAGATCCCACTTGTTGAGTGTTGGTTCTAGTGACTGTGGTATTGGATTTCTGTTTAAGAACTGTTGGCCTAACCCAATCAGCTTGAGGGAGTTCCCTACCCTTTCGGCTAGGGATTTTATATTCTCTGGCCTATTATTAACATCCTTGATTCACTTGGAATTGATTTTTGTGCATGGTGAAAAGTATGAGTCCAGTTTTAACCTTCTGCATGTGGGCATCCAATTTTCCCAGCACCATTTGTTGAAGATGCTATTGTTTTTCCATTGGATTTTTTTAGGCCCCTTTGTCAAAATAAAAAGGCTGTAATTGTGTGGGCTTATATATGGGTCTTCAACCTTTATCCATTGATCTCCATGTCTGTTTTGGAGCCAGTACCAGGCTGTTTTTATTACTATGGTTTTGTAGTATAGATTAAGGTTTTTTATGGTGATACCTCCAGCAGTGTTTTTATTACTCATGATTGTCTTTGCTATCCTGGGTTTTTTGTGCTTCCATATGAATTTTGAGATTGTTTGGTCAATTTCTTTAAAGAATGCTTTGGGATTTTGATTGGTATAGCATTGAATCTGTATATTGCTTTTGGTAGTATGGTCGTTTTTATGATGTTGATTCTGCCAGTTCAGGAGCATTGAGAGGTCTTTCCACCTTCTGGTATCTTCTATAATTTCTTTCTTTAGGGTTTTAACATTTTCACTGTAAAGATCTTTAGCTTCCTTGGTTAGGTTTATACCAAGGTATTTCATTTTCTTAGGGGCTATAGTAACTGGGATTGTTTCTCTTAGGCTTTTTTCACTCTTTTCATCCTTGGCATAACGGAAGGCCACTGATTTTTGTACATTTATTTTGTAACCTATTACCCTACTGAACTTCTGTACTAGTTCCTGGAGTTTCCCAGTGGAGATTTTAGGAACACTCAGGTATATGATCATGTCATCTGTAAATAGAGATTTCTTGACTTCTTCCTTGCTGATTTGAATCCCTTTTTGTCTCGCTTTCTTGTCTTAGGGCCCCAGCTAAGACTTCAAGTACAATATTGAATACAAGTGGTAAGAGTGGATAGCCTTTTCTAGTTCCTGATTGAAGCTGGAATTCCAACAGCAAGAATCATATTCATTGGGGAAAAACTTGAAGCATTCCAGCTTCAATCAGAATTCAACAGAGTCCAGAGAAAAAAACAAGCAAATCTCTAGGGGACAAATACCATACATCTGAAGCCATTTAAAATCATCCCATCACCTGGGAGAGAATCTTCACGTCCAGCTCAAAAGATAAGAATGAACCGTTTTTACTATCTTGTTCCTACAACTTCAGGGACTATATTGTTCACCTTCACATATCACCAAGGAAGTAAACCGAAAAATTGCACTACCATACTAATCTGTTGAATTCTGAGGAGCAGGGAGTCTGCCCTGAGGAGCAGGGAGCCTGCCTTGGTCCAGGTCCAGGGCAGAAGGGCAGAGTGTCTGGTGGGGCATGCAGATCTTCTTGGATATGGGCCTTCCCAGGGCCAGAGCAGACTGCTTGCTGGTGGGGTGAGCAGGTGATCTGGGGTGTGGTCTAGGGGCTTTACCTGAAGAGCAGGGGGTCCTCTCTGGTCTCGGTCCGGGGTTGAAGATGAACTGTGTTTTTTGTCTTAAAAACCATGAGATAAACGTCTATCAGACATACCTGTATTTAAGAACCAGCCTAGATAATCTGATGCAATAATTATTAAGTTTTATGAAATTTGTCTTTTATAAGTTGCAATTTAATATTATATGAAAAGGTCTTATGTTACCATTTCCTAAGTATTGCTGGTACACATTACATATGATATAATAATAAAACAGATAATTCAACTTCAAAAATAATAAGCTGGTAATAAGAAGAAATTTGGTCATTTTATTTTTTTGTGCATGTGTATGGAAATTCTGGGATGGGAGAGAGTGATATCCTCATATAACAGTCCTTAAGAAAAATAATAATTAGAATAGCAATGCTTCTACTACACATGTGCACTTATGTTATAAGCATGTAGGTGGCTTTCACTTTCTGTATATCGACATGCATATTGCTACCCAAAGAAAGTGGGATATCCTGATGGACTGAGAAGCTAAGCAATTGACCACTTAGAGGCTAGTTGTTAGTAAATTGGGGATAGAATTTAAAGGAAAACAAGCAGTTTGAGTTAATGTCCTTTTCTTCTAGCTCTATATCATGTTTTCATAGCAGAAAAACCATGAATAGAAATGATGGAAACAACTCCCAATTGTGAGTATCTCCAATCCAACATTTCATGGAGCACTCCATGAGTTCAGAGGAAAAGTGCACTGTGCATGCCACAGTGGCCCATTGCCTAGCGATGTTATGGATGTGGCATTTTATGTAAGTACCCTTTATGATGTTTGTACAATGATGGCATTGCCTAATGATGCATTCTCAGAACACTTGCTGTATTAAATTTGGCCTGCTAGACCATTTCTAATCCAGATCAACACATCCCTTTCACTCTTCCCTCCTGTAACCTTTGCATGAACTCTATACTCATGCCAATATTTTATCTGTTTCATTCTTTCAATGCATCTTGTGCCTTCCTTTCAGTATATTGTCAATAATCCAAATTTTTACCCAAACTTCTTTCCCCATCTTTAGATGTGTTTTCTGACCCTCTTCTCTCACTAAATTATGCAAACAAGAAATTATTGTACCAGAGACAAACTTTATGCACTAGTAAGTAAATTAATTAATGCATTAAATAAATTAATAAATTCAAAATTAAAAACCGAATAGCTGATAAGTTTGAAATTGTTACTTCCCTTTCCTTTTGTCAATTAGTCTACGATATATATTTCCTCTTATCACATATCACAAAAGTCCCCTTTCATGCTTTATCTTCAAAACTGCTCTTCGGAAATATTAAGAGGATTAATGAAAAAGTGAAACAATCACACTTTTACTTATAAGCCAACACTTCTACTGTGATTATATAGCCTAGTTTTTTAATCCTCCTTTGTTTCTTGTTTCTACAAGTTTTCCATATCTTTAAACTTGCTCTAGTCTCACATCCTTCATCTAGAATGGATGTTCAATATCATTAAAACACACTAAATTATTAAACTCCTTCAATCATATAAGATCCAGATCCTATAATTAAATTTTGTGTTGATAATATTTGTTACAGCACTTTGAAAATATTGGGAATTCTTCAGAATGCTTTGCCTGTAATCTGACAAGCTAAAGAGTCAAGATTTGGCCTCCTTGACAGTTCTATTATTTTCCCATCTAATTCATTGTTAAAATTTCATCTGAAGATAGCAACTTAGAAACCATGTCTTTGGGTTCTATGAATGATACTTAGGGCTTATTTTTTTCTTTTCCTGTGGTTTTTTTTTCCACTGAAGATCACTGACGTGAATATATCAAGGAATACAAAAAATTAAGCTGAAGGAGAACTGATTTAAGGTTCGTGGTCTCAGATGTTTCTATTCATGATTGATTCTTCCCATTGGCTTGGGCAGAATAACCTAGCAGCAATAACCTGCATAAGTTGAGGCTGATGGGAAGGCAGGATGCAGAATGAGAAATGACAATGAGGTTGGTAATAATATATACCCTTCAAATTTCTGCCTTTATAAGTCAATTACGTCCAATCATTTCCACATTACTTAGTTTCTACCTTCTCTCTGCAATTTATTTTATTGCTAATTAATCAACATCTAACCTTTCCATTAGGTCAAATCCCTCATGATCCAATTGATTTTCTTTGAATAGTGCATTGTTACCAAATCTTTAACAAAATGAAATTTTTTGGAGGACAATTCTTTCCAAACCATAATAGTAAGAAAAGCAAAAGAGTATCTTCAAGCCAGTAAGGCAAAAATCTATTCGATTTTCTATTACATAAATTTCTAGTTTGTTCCATATTATAAAATCATATGAAGTTCAATATCTATTATGTATCCTTTATTGCATGGTCTTTGCTCTTTATAATAATTTGTTAACCACATACTGACAATGTTATTAAGAGTGTAAATGTTCTCTTTTAAATTAATAATAGCAGTAGTCAAAGAAAATATTAGGTTTGCCAGCAAAATATTAAACATATATGGCATATATTCACAAACTTGGTAATGTGAATGCAAACTTTTTAAAATTTTTTTATTATTTCTTATTTATTCAATTGTGTGTGTGTGTGTGTGTAGAACCACGAACGAACTCAGGAACCACCATGGACCGCCTCCACCTCCTCCTTGTTTACTCTGCTCCGGATTCACAAGTTCCGCCCTACCAGGGCCAGAAACACAGGCCTCCCCCGCTTCCGCCTGGCGTCTATACATGGGGTCTAGGATCGGAACTCAGGACCTTCAGCCTGGAAGGCAGAGGCTTAACCCCTGAGCCACCTGTCCAGCCCCAGTGAATCCAAACTCTTGAAGCACTTGTGCTTCCTGACTTGTGTATTTTAACCTTTCTTTATACTCTTTTTTTCCCTATTCTCTTTTATTTGAATTCTCTGACAGGAGAGATGGCTTTGGGGTTAAGTCTCCACATCGCAAGCAGAAGGACCTGACTTTGAATCCTGGATCCCACATAAAAATGCCATCAGAAAAGGTGGAGGCCTGAACTACTGTCTTTGAAAGGAGGAGACTAGGACATCTCAGAGCAATCTGAGGTACAATCAGTGGTACAAGCAATCCAGGAAGATTCCTAAGTCATGCTTGGTTCTACAAGCACACATAGTGCCTTCTGATACATAGACACATATATACACATGCACAAAGAAATACAAACACATACAATACATTTAAACTAATTAAAATTATAATTACTGATAATTCACTGATTAACATAAAATAATGTAATTTCCTCCCACTAGGAAAATGAAGTACTAATAAATTAGCCCTCAAAGAGAAAACACACAGCAATTAAATAAGCAATGTAAAATAAAAGGAACTATATAGTTACTAGATACAGTAATGCCAGAAGTCTAATGTGTAATCACTTATTGGATATTTACTTATGAACTTTATTGTTTGTTCTTGACTAGATTGCTTGCTTTTCAGTTAGGACTATAATTTCAGGAATGATACAGATGATCAGAAAAAAATAGGTATCCATGCACTTACAAACAAAGGAATACCTGGTACTTCTTGCGACATAGAAGCAGTAGATGGCATATTTCCTATTGTGCCAAATTGTTCAAGCTTAAAACCTGAGATAAACATTTCTTTTCTCAGTAACTCCTATGCCAACAATATGATTGATGGTTGGGAAGCATTAGTGGAATCAATTATTCCAAATGTAAAGATTTGCCTTTAGAAGTGATTCTTACAGTCCTCTAAAAGTATTTCCTAGAATCCAGTTCATCTAATCACTGGTTCCCTATATGTGCTACACAGATTCAGCCTACAAACAGATTTTCATAAAAACAGATGTAATATTGAAGAGATACACTTACCTTATATGGTATGTGTGAGATTTATTTATTTATTTGTATCTACTTCCATGTCCGCATGGCATTAATGAGAAAAATATCTGTATTAGAGGTTGCTATTCATTTTTAAACTATTTCTTTCACAATTAGCAATAATTTTCATGCAACGATCAACAGAAGAAACTTAAAATTCATTGCAAGTTAATGCTGTTGTTTCATGGAGGAACAGCCAAATATTTGTTGGGAAAATATGCTGGGATTCATTCTTTTACAGTTGATAGGGTAATAGAAAAGATAATAGAGATACAGCTAGAGACAAAGACACACTCAGATAAAACAATTAGAAGAATGAAATTAATAGCACATAGTTGTGATGGATTTTGGACAGTAATGCAGAGAGAAAGCATTAAAATAGGAATCTCTCAGTTTCTATGAGATGCTTTCCTTGCCTATAATATTATTCTTGACATAATTTCTGTATCAAGAAATCTACTATAAAATTATCTTCTGACAACTAAATATCTTAATTTTTTAATCATAAAAATCAAGAATTCAGTAAGTGACAGATGTTCCACTGAGAACTGCAATGTGAAAAAGACTGCTGCAGCTGAGAGAGCTCATTGCATTAGCAGATACTGCAGGTTTTTAAACATGTATGCAAGGAGATGTGAGACCAAGGACATCTCAGTCCTGTGCACTTGTGTCTTTCAGTGAGTTTAGCCTTCTCTGCTAAGTTTCTCATTGATGACCGTTCTCTACTCCACAAGGGGAAAGGTGTTTTCTGAACAAAGAAGGTGAGTTTATGGTAACCGGAGTTAAACTAATGGAAAGAATTGAATTGATCAGCAGGAGACTCAAGGAAAGGTTAAAATAGCCACCATTTCTATGTTGCCATACAGTAGTGAGTAATGTTAATTGAATTTCCCTTGCGAGATTCTAAGAGATTTTTCCACAGGACCTGGTGCTGTAGAAAATGGAAACAATGGCTTGTGGTAAAGTTAATTCAAGCTGAGATACATTAACTGCTCCACATTATCGGCTGCTAGGAGTGCTATTAACACACATCACCCACTGTGTATATTTGTGAATTAGGAGACTTCCTTGTTAATGGAAATGAGACACTTTCCTTGAAAATGCCAAGCGCCGTGGATGTTGACATTACTTTCAACAATCCAGAAAAGAATATTTTTATTGTGTACACGATGAGGCTCCACTTGTAACAGGGTACTGTTCTTTTTTTTTTTTTTTAATTTTTCCCAGTTTGGACTGTTTCTTTCAGTTGTTGCTTTTGTTGTCTGATTTTCCATTTCTTTTTTTCATTTTGTTTTATAGATGTGACAGGGGATCACTTCAAAAAATGTCATACCATGAAAACACTTGAAGTAAAGTATAAAGAGCCACTTTAAAAATTTTTAACAAAATTTCTGTTTGTTACAAAACAGAATATGATGACTTAAGTCTCTGGATGATTGAGTCCAGATCCTGACTCACACTCAGCCAGTGTATGAGGTCAACTGAAAAGTGCAGATGTTGGGTTTGTCTCTTGGAAGTTAGATTTTTATTTATTTACTGTTTTTGTGGGGTGGGGGAATTGATTTTTTCCCTAAATTGATTCTTTTTTTATTATTCATTTTATTTTTGCCTAATGTTCAAAAGGAACCTCCTCCTCTCCCTCCCCTACCCACCCCTCCCGTCCCCATTGCACTCTCTCCACTTCCCCCCTCAATCCTCCTCCCCCCATGCTCCTCTCCCAGTCCCTACTGTGTCTTCCTTCCCATCCCCCAGACCATTCTTTCATGTGGGCACCAAACCTCCCTCTCAGTCTTCTATACTAGGGAGGGTTCAGAATTCAGTGGTATAGCTGGGGGACTCTTCTAGGGCTGCCTGCTAGTATGGGGACTCTATAATGACTATTTAACCCCTTGCTTCTAAGTATCCTATGGCCTGAAGCCTTCTCCCTTATGACCCATGCTAGAGTTTGGGGGGGGGTTCCTTGACATGTCAGCCATTGTGCAGATCAGGCAAAGTCCAATCACATTGTGGCAATATACTGACTGTTGCAGCCTTGACTTGTGTGGAGTATTTTGCATATCATTGGTCCTCCCTATCTTTAGGCTCTTACAGTCTTGCTGCCCCTCTTCTACAAGCTTCCCTGAGCTTTAGGGTGGATAGAGATTTGACTGGTCTGGTTCCAGGTAAATAATGTAGTAGAGTCTTTGGTGTTCTTAATTATGGTTTGTAGTTTAAACTGATTCCTTTTTAATCTTGAGACCAAAATACTTTAGTTCTCCTCTTGGAAATTAATGAATCCACAGATAAAGAATAGTTCTCTAATTTCTCCACAAAACCTAACATTTACAGCAATTGGGTAAATTCTGTAAACACTCCAGTGAGAAAAAAAAATTAATCAGATTTTACTCTTATTCCTTCACTCTCCAGTGCTACCTCACATAAAGCAATTAAAAAATTGATGCATAAATGTTGAATAAGTGTCCTATTTTAATCCCTGCTTTATCATAAAACATTACCTAGAGCAGTATTTCAATATTTTTGGTTAATTCACTCCTACTTACACACAGACTCTATCAATATCATTCAACCAATATATCCCTGTTACTTGACAGAACGCCACATAGCCACGCACTTTGAACCAATAGCTGAAAGCTATTCCAATGACATTTTTACACTACATTTGCTTCATTTATTAAGTGGAATTACAATATAATTCCCCACAATTACATGAAAACAAATGACAGTGCAATGACATGATTAAACATGGATTTCATCTACGCTTTTCCATGCATGAAATCTACATACCTTCTTCTTGGATTATAGATAGTTTTTCAAATGTTTTTCCTCAATGTAAAATAACTTTCACTGGTACATTTTTCATAAAATCATGATTATTCATGATAAAAATAGCATCTAAAACTCCAAGCTAAAAATTGAAGGGAAAAGAAAGGAAGGAAATTGAGGAAAATTGTCAAGTGAATGACTTGAAAACTGTGTGGCTCTAAAAATTTATGAGGTTATTAGTCCAAAGGAATATTTAATTAATTTATAAGACTAATAAGATCAAGTTTGATGAAGACAATTGTGGTTAACACATGTATAATTTAAAGGAATTTTTGGCAAGTTGTTTGAATATTGTTTTATTTTCATAGCAACACCCTTTTTATCTACTACCAATCTCAACTTTAGCCTCATAGTATGTTGCTGAAATAATTTGGAGAAACTTTGGATAAAAAGGGATTTTGCTACAGCCTATAATTATAGCATAGATTACATCAAGGAGGTGAGTAACCACCAGGAGTTCAGAGAACTGTACATACAATATCCAAGTTAAATGCAGAATGGTGGAACCATCTTATACTGCCACATCTTCCTACACATTGCCTACCCACAAAATGGTGCTGTCTAGAATGGTGGGTCATCCCACTCCAAATCCAGTCTCCTAATGGTTTGGTCAATGGCTTGTCTTAATTTAATAATTCATTATAGGTGTTACCAGAGCCCTAAATCCTAAGTGTCAGATGACAGCTCAGATTAAAAGGTATGATTGTAGATACCTGCCTTCTTTCCATATACCTGAATAACTGACCTTAGGAAACATAGTGCAGGTAATGAATAACAACCAAAACTAGGATATTTTGGTTGAGAGAAATGCAGCTGGCTAGAATTTATAAAATGAAAAGATAGCTTACAAAATATAGACCATCTCTATTGAGCCCAAAAGTATTCTATAGAAGTCTGTAAATAATTTCTATAAGTACATCCATTCTTTTTTATCTTAGTTATTTACTGATCTGAGAGATGAAGTGGGGGGGATCATAGACACATTTATGGCAGAGGGCAGAGGTGAAATTACAAATCAACTTTAGAAAGTCATAATTCTCCTTCCACTGTGTGGGCTTCCTGTGATCCAACGTAATTGTCCAGGTTTGTAAACAGTTACTCTACTCACTGAACTATCTCATAGGCCCCCTATCCACTTTTAGGAAATGAACTGAACAATCTCTCTCTCTCTCTCTCTCTCTCTCTCTCTCTCTCTCTCTCTCTCTCTCTTGCTCTCTCTCTCTCTCTCTCTCTCTGTGTGTGTGTGTGTGTGTGTGTATGTGTGTGACTGTGCTCATTATAAATAAATTGCATCAATTGTCAAAAGAATTATCTTGAATTAAATAATTATGATTATTGTGGTCCTAACTTGTGTGGAGTATCTTGCATATCATTGCTCTTCCCCATCTTTAGGCTCCTACAATCTAACCACCCCCTCTTCCGCAAATTTCCCTGAGCTTTGGGATGGGACGAGATTAGTCTGGCCTGGTTCCTGGTGATTAATGTAGGGTCTATGAAGCAACTTTTTATAATGACTAAAAATTGAGCTATTCTGTGACATTCAGTATTCTGTGAAATAGTAACCGATACTTCCTGTGTTAGAACATGATTTGTCTCCTTTACTGCTTATTTGGACTTTCACCAAAATTAGATAAATAGAGGAATCTGAAATTCAATACTCTCACAATATCAATCTATGAAATTGATATTATTCCCTCATTTCTACTACCTTGCCTGTACGGCCACTAAATATCAGTGAGATTTCAACTCCTCCAATGCAGGGCATGGAATTTAATTTGAAAAATGGAACATGTCTTGGTCACTGCAGACACTAGAGTGCATGTTCAGAATGCTGGCACGGATCCAGACTTGGACATGGCATTTCCAAGGTGCTCTCAATCCATTTGTGGCTATAGAGAAAACAACTGCATTATAGAGAACCCAGAATCACAAAAACCTGAACAACATTCATTAGCTAAAATCAATGCTTTCCTTTCTTTCCAAACAACTCTTCTTACTTTTGGAAAGTGCTGAAATTTTCCTACTGTTCACCAAAATGTAACTTTTTACACTTTGATGTAGAACATTTCATGTAAGGGTTACATAGTATTCCTTCTAGTAGTCATTTACTAAGAGTTTCACAAATACCTCATCAAAATGCATTTTTGAATTTCATAATTAATGTGTTTTTTTAAACTGTATCAGGATATTTTGTTTTAGAATCCAAAAATCACAAATTTATTTATAACATTTTTATAATAATTATATTATTGGGTATTTATCTCCTTATGTAATTTACTACCATAATAATTTTCTATTTTATTATTATTTATTCAATTGTGTCTGTGTGCATGTGTGCACGTGTGTATGTATGTATGTGTATGTATGTGTGTGTGTGCAGAACCATGAATTTGTGAACCACCATGGACACCTCCACCTCCTCCTTGTTTACTCTGCCCCTGGATTCACAAGCTCCACCCTACCAGGACCAGAAAAGCAGGCCGCCCCTGCTTCTGCCTGGCGTCTATACGTGGGGTCTAGGATCCGAACTCAGGACCTTCTGCCTGCAAGGCAGAGGCTTAACCCCTGAGCCTCCTCTCCAGCCCCCCCATAATAATTTTTGGACCTTATTTCTCTTACAAAATTTTGTGTTAGGCCAAGATGCCAAGATGAAAAAATGGTTACTTTTATGGAAATATGTAAGACATAAGCAAAAGACAGACAATGGTGTTCCAGAAGTAGAGTTTTCCACTTGAGATTCTGCTATGATTAAAAAAACAAGAGTGAAATCATGTCATAATTTGTTATAAAGATTATTCCATATCTCAGTGACTCAATCCTGAATATTCTATCTCAATCTATAAAGAAAAAATGAATTTTTAGAATATAAATATTATCAATTCAACATTTTTAACTGTTATGAAAACTCTTATGAAAAATTTTAGTCAGTCATTACTTTTTTGGTTACACTGATGAACAAATTTAGTAGGTAAAAATTAGTTGCAAGCTATTAATTGCTAATATGTATGAAAGCTTAATTTCCTTGACTTTGACTTAATTTTAGCAATAATTTGTTAAAGTAATAAATAAGTCACAAATAACTAAAAATATTTGCCAAATGCTAGTTAAAGATGAAGTTGCCTCCCTTCCCTCCACTCCACCGCCCCGGACGCGCGCGCGGTTTGGCCGGGCCTGCACCCCGCGACCCAGGTAAGCTCGGTCCCGCCCACCACCAGAACCCTGGGCCTCCCAAGGGACCCAGCTCCTCCCACCATCCAGCTGGAGCCGCGTGCAAAGCCTGGGAGGGGGAGAGGGCACCCCCTCTGCGCCCAGACCCCACCCTCAGGTCCCCCAGGTTTAAATAGCGCCCCGCTGACGACCCCATACCCCCTTCCCTCCACTCCACCACCCGGGACTCGCGCGTGCGGTCCAGCGGGGCCTGAACCAGGCGACCCAGGTAAGCTCGGTCCCACCCACCCCCGGAACCCCAGGCCGCCCAAGGGACCCAGCTCCTCCCACCATCCAGCCGGAGCCGCAGGGCCTGGGAAGGGGAGAGGGCACCCCCTCTGCAACCGGGCCCGCCCTCAGGTCGCCCAGGTTTAAATAGTGCCCTGCCTACGACACCATCTCCCTTCCCTCCACTCCACCACCCGAGACAAGAGGGGTCCAGCCTGGACTCACCACGACCTAGGTAAGCTCGGTTCCCGCCCACCCCGAAAACCCCAGGCCAAATAATTCAGTTTAGTGAAAAACTCACAGAAATTGAAAGATCTTAAGAGTTAAAACAACAATGCCAAAGTCAAAGTGCAAATCCATGCGAAACAACACTCAAGTAAACAAATCTCCCACTGAAAGAATTAATCCCATAATGTTAGACTCCAACCAGAACAAACCCACAGAAAATGGCCAAGAAAGCCTGACCCAGGATAACGACCTTCAAAATATGATCATTACCATGTTCAATACTATGAAAGAGGAAATCTGGGAGGAATTACATAATCGAATCAATAGCTTTGAAGAGGAACACAACAGACACTTGGAGGAGTTGAGAAAAACAGTGCAAGAAACAAAAAGTGGCATAGAGCAGTTAAAACAAACTCAAGCAGAGTTTAAAACTGAGCTAAAAGACAAGTTATCTTCAACCCAGAACTCCACAGAGAGTCTTATCAGCAGAACTAAGGAAGCAGAAAACAGATTTTCAGATCTTGAAGATAAAGTGGGAGTATTAACCAGCTCAATGGAAGAGGTTGTTAAAGCCAAAAAGATACTTGAGAGAAATATCCAAGAGATATGGGACACCCTGAAGAAGCCTAACGTGTATTCATGGAATACCAGAGCAAGAATCTCAAAATACCACCCCTGAGGAAATTTTTCAAATGATCATCAAGGAAAACTTTTCTCATCTAAAAAGAGAGAGACACATTCATATACAAGAGGCATTCCGCAACCCAAACAGATATGACCAAAACAGAAGCTCGCCATGGCAAATAAGAGTCAAAACACTCCACATTCAGGATAAAGAACTGGTGCTGAGAGCTTCAAGGGAGAAAAAACAAGTCACTTTTAAAGGTAAACCTATTAAAATAACAAATGACTTCTCAGTTGAAAAAATAAAAGCAAGAAGAGCTTGGAGAGACATACTTCAAGTATTGAATGAGCAAAAATGTCAACCCAGGCTGATTTACCCTGCAAAACTATCCGTCATGATCGAGGGAGAAAGAAAAATCTTCCAGCACAAAGACAACTTGAAGGGATACATGTCCACCAAACCAGGCCTTCAAAAAATGATAGAAATGATACTCAAGCTTGAAAAAAATACAGGCATATCCAGGAGAACAGAAGCAAAGTATAACACCATTAAAAGTGAAGCAATATACTTACAAAAACTACTAAACATAATAAATGTCTGGAATTAAAAATAGTTCCTCCATTATAACTCTAAATGTTAATGGAATTAACTCACCGATCAGAGACACAGATAACAAACTTGGATTAAAAATCACAATCCATCAATCTGCTGCCTACAGGAAACCCACCTCACCACAAAAGATAGGCATGCCCTAAAAATAAAAGGCTCGTAAATAATTCTACAAGTTAATGGAAGCAGAAAACAGGCAGGGGTAGCCATTATGCGATTAGACAAAGTGGACTTCAAACCAAAGAAAATTATAAGAGACACGTATGGATACTACATTTTAGTCACAGGTACAATTCACCAGGAAGACTTCACAATACTGAACATATATGCACCCAATACGGGCCCCTGCACATTCATTAAGAAAACCCTACAGCGTCTAAAGCAAGAAATCAACCCCCAAACGATAATTCTTGGGGAATTCAACACTGCCCTGTCAACATGGGCTAGATCAACAGGTCAAAACTTAACAGAGAAACATTGGACCTTAATCAAACCCTTAAAGAAATGGACCTTACAGATCTCTATCAAACTTTTCACCCACGCACCAAAAAATACACATTTTTCTCAGCTGCACACGGAACTTTCTCCAAAATAGATCACATATTGGGCCACAAAACGAACCTACACATATACAAAAAGTTGAAATTCTAACCTGTGCTCTATCAGACCACCACGGCCTAAAGCTGGACATCCACAACACATCAAACAAGAGAAAATACACTAACTCCTGGAAACTTAACACTATGATGCTGAATGAGAACTGGATTCAGGAAGAAATTAAAAAAGGAAATTCAAGATTTCCTGAAAGTGAATGATAACGAAAATACAACTTACCAAAATCTCTGGGACACAATGAAAGCTGTTCTAAGAGGTAAGTTCATAGCTCTTAATGCCCACGTCAAAAAAATGGAAACATCAGAAATAAACAACTTAACAATCCAGCTTAAAGCTTTAGAGAAACTAGAGCAATCTGATCCCAAAAGTAGTAGAAGAGAGGAGATTAGCCAAATAAGGGGAGAAATATCTGAAATCGAGATTAAGAAAACGATAGAAAAAAATCAACCAGTCAAAAAGCTGTTTCTTTGAAAAAATCAATAATATTGATACACCCCTAGCTAAATTAACCAAAAGCAGGAGAGAGAAAACCCAAATTAACAAAATTATAAATGAACACGGAGTTATCACTACTGATACTGAAGAAATCCAGAGAATTATAACATCATATTTCAAAAACTTGTACTCTGTGAAGGTTTGACAACACAAAAGAGATGGATGAATTTCTAAGTAAACACAACTTACCTAAATTGAATCAGGAAGTTGTGAATTATTTAAATAGTCCTATAACATATAAGGAAATTGAAGAAGTAATCTCAAATCTTCCCACAAAAAATGTCCTGGACCAGATGGATACAGCACAGAGTTCTACCAGACATTTAAAGAGTTAATAACACCAATACTCCTTAAACTGTTCCATCAAATAGCAAAGGAAGGAACACTACCAAATTCCTTTTGTGAAGCTAATATTGTCTTAATCCCAAAACCTAATAAAGATTCACTTAAAAAAGAAAACTATAGGACAATCTCTGATGAACACAGACGCAAAGATTCTCAACAAAGTCTTAGCAAATCGGATTCAAAAACATATTAAAAAGATCATTCACGGGGACCAAGTAGGCTTCATCCCCGGAACACAAGGTTGGTTCAACATATGCAAATAAATAAATGTAATTCATCATGTAAACCAGTCCAAAGTCGAAGACCACATGATACTCTCAATAGATGCAGAAAAAGCTTTTGACAAGATCCAACAGCCTTTTATTATCAAAACGCTAGAGACAGTAGGAATGGAAGAAACCTTCATCAATATAATAAAAGCTGTATACAACAAGCCCACAGCAAGGATTATGCTCAATGGGAACAATTGGAAGCATTCCCACTTCGATCAGGAAGTAGACAAGGCTGTCAACTCTCACCACTTCTATC
Source organism: Typhlomys cinereus (assembly GCA_023101885.1). NCBI lineage: Eukaryota > Metazoa > Chordata > Mammalia > Rodentia > Platacanthomyidae > Typhlomys > Typhlomys cinereus. Next base: position 2,476,329 of record JALPQD010000235.1, on the reverse strand, counting down.
AATATTGTAGTTGAAGTCTTAGCTGAATCCATAAGACAAGAAAGGGACATAAGATGGATTCAAATTGGCAAGGAAGAAATCAAGCTATCCCTATTTGCAGATGACATGATCTTATACATAAGTGATCCCAAAAACTCCACCAGGAAGCTCTTGGAACAAATTGGAAGTTCAGCAGGGTGGCAGGATACAAAATAAATGTGCAAAAATCAGAGGCCTTCCTATATGCACAGAATGAAAGAAGTGAAAAAGCCTTGAGAGAAACAATCCCATTTACTATAGCCCCTAAAAAAATGAAATACCTTGGTATAAACCTAACCAAGATGGTAAAAGACCTTTACAAAGAAAACTTTAAAACCTTAAAGAAAGAAATAGCAGAAGACTCCAGAAGGTGGAAAAACCTCCCTTGTTCCTGGATTGGCAGAATCAACATCGTAAAAATGACCATCCTACCAAAGGCAATATACAAATTCAATGTTATACCAATTAAAATCCCGAAGCAATTCTTCAAAGAAGTTGACCAAACAATCTCAAAGTTCATATGGAGGCACAAAAGACCCAGGATAGCAAAGACAATCCTGAGTAACAAAAACACTGCTGGAGCTACTACCATACCAAACCTAAGTCTATACTACAAATCCATAGTTATAAAGACAGCCTGGTACTGGCTCCCAAATAGATGCACAGATCAATGCATAAGGATTGAAGACCCAGATATAAGCCCACAAAATTACAGCCATTTGGTCTTTGACAAAGGGGCCCAAAAAATCCAATGGAAAAAGAACAGCATCTTCAACAAATGGTGCTAGCAAAACTGGATCTCCACATGCAGAAGATTAAAGCTGGACCCATGCTTGTCACCATGTAAAGGACTTAATTCCAAATGGATTAAGGACCTTGATATCAGGCCAGAGACTATAAAAACCATAGTTGGAAGGATAGGGAACTCCCTCGAGCTGATTGGGCTAGGCCAACATTTCCTAAACAGACATCCAATGGCACAGTCACTGCTACCAACTCTCAACAGTTGGGATCTTGTGAAATTAAAGAGCTTCTGTTCAGATAAAGAGATTGTAACGCGAGCTGAAAGGCAACCCACAAAATGGGAGAAAATCTTCACTAACCACACATCTGATAGAACTCTGCTGTCCAGAGTGCACAAAGAGCTTAGAAAACTAAACACCAAGGAAACCAATGGCCCAATTAAAAAATGGGCCCTGGAACTTCAAAGAAACTTTACCCAGGGATGAAATTAAAATGTCTAACAAATATCTGAAAAAATGCTCCACTTCCTTAGCCATCAGGAAAATGCAAATCAAAACTTCCCTGAGATATCATCTCACCTCGATCAGGATGGCAAAAATCCACAATACAAACAACAACAAATGCTGGAGAGGATGTGGAGAGTAACTATTTTGCAAATGGGTGCTAGACCCCTCCCTTAGTATGGTTTCCCACTTTTATTACATCTACCTTTGAATGTGCTTTTATCACAAGACTCTAACAGCTTTTTGTCTCTGGCCAGGGGGTAATATACAATGCCCACCAGGATGGAGTGAAGGGCATTGCAGGAGCAACAAATCTGCAAAAGAAAATCAAGAAACCACAATCCAGAACTTCAGAGACTCTATATCAACCACCTAGAACTAGGTCAGCTTAGTCTCTCCCCATCTTGAAGCTCAGGGAAATTTGCGGAAGAGGGGGGCGGTAAGAGTATAAGAGCAAAAGGATGGGAGGAGCAATGATATATAAGATACTCTATACTAGTTAGGGCTGAAGCAATCATAATTGGACATTGCATTCCCTGCGCATTGTCCAACACACTGTTGACCTCACAAAGTCTAGCATCTGCTAAAGGCACCAAGAGCCTTGGAGGTAAATGATTGGTAGCCACAGCAGTGTTCCTATAACTAAGGGGAACATGGGAAAGGGTTCAGGGAAAGGCCACTGGATCCTTGTACGTCATCGGAGAGGAAGGCCCAGAGGAAAATCAGACATGCACAAGAAAGTACTCTCTGAGAATTGGGGCGGGAGGCACTGGGAGATGGGGAGGGAGAAGGGTGGGGAGGGGGAGCAGGGGGTACGGGGGGGGGGGAGGAGGAGGAAGGGAGGGAACTGGTGTACCTAATAAGTTTGTATGAGCTGAAATAAAAAAAAATGATAAATTACTGAAATTTGCCGGTAAATTGATGTCATTAGAAACAATTATATTAAGCGAAGTATCCCAGACCCAGAAAATTAAGCGCCGTATGTACTCCCTAATAGGTGGCTCTTAGTACCAAACCCACCCAGCCCACCTAGAGACACTCAAAGATAAATCTCTGTAATACCTACAATAACTGCAAGGATTATGAACAGGAGGGATTGAGTAGGAGGGCCACACCAGAAACAAGGAGAGAGGGGACCATGTTACAGTAGAGAAAATAGGCCTTCATCAAGGACTCAAATAAATAATGAGACATCTGATTAAGTTCACAGACTTTTGTTCCTGATCATTTACTACTGAGGGGATGTGATCTCACCAGAAGAGGAGGGCATACAGTCTGGCAGATTAAAAAGTAACCATTTTGCAAATGGGTGATAGACCCCTCCCTCACTGTGGTTTCCCATTTTTATTACATCTACCTTTGAATGTGCTCTTATAACAAGACTCTAGTTTAACAGCTTTTTGTCTCTGTCCAGGGTTGACCGACATTGCCCATCAGGATGGAGTGAAGGGCATTGCAGGAGCAACAAATCTGCAAAAGAAAATCAAGAAACCACAATCCAGAACTTCAGAGACTCTATATCAACCACCTAGAACTAGGCCAGCCTAATCTCTCCCCATCCTGAAGCTCAGGGACATTTGCGGAAGAGGGGATGGTAAGAGTGTAAGAGCAAAAGGATGGGAGGAGCAATGATATGCAAGATACTCCATACAAGTTAGGGCTGAAGCAATCATAATTGGACTTTATACGCCCTGCACAATGTCCAACACACTATTGACCTCACAAAGTCTAGCATCTGCTAAAGGTACCAAGATCCTTGGAGGCAAGGGATTGGCAGCCACAGCAGTGTTCCTATGCTTAAGGGGAACACGGGAAAGGGTTCAGGGAAAGGCCACTGGGTCCTTGTACGTCATCGGAGAGGAGGGTCCAGAGGAAAATCAGGCATGTACAAGAAAGGACCCTCTGGGAATTGGGGCGGGAGGCACGGGGTGATGGGGAGAGAGGAAGGAGGGGAGGGGGAGCAGAAGGTTCGGGGGGGGGAGGAGGAGGGAGGGAGGGAACTGGTGTACCTATTAAGTTTGTATGAGCTGAAATAATAAATTAAAAAAAAAGAATTACATAACCTAACATTTAAGAAGTTAGTAATTGGCAATTCTTAATGTTGCTATTTGTTGCACAGTGCTGAATTTAGTCTTTAACTATGGATCGAGTCCAGGTATTATAAACCTGTAAAATATGTATGTTAAATCTCTTCAGTGATATAAAAAAATAAATACAGCTATTACTGACAGAAAAAAAAGATAAATTGGAAATTTTGTCTAACAAATTTCTAAGTTCTTCTTCATAAAAAGCATCATTTGTAATGTAAATAACAGCTATAATATAGTTAGTTATTTATAAAAGTTTACATTTATTGCATTGTTCATATTTTTATGAACTTTGATTAAAAAGGAAATATCTCAGAAAAGGAAGGCTCTTACTTAAAGGTCTGGCTAGGAGGTGACATCCAATACCCATCAGGATGGAACTAAACGTGGTGCAGGAACAGCAAAACTGGAAGAAGGAAAAAAAAAAGAATAACTATAATTCAGAATATCAGAGACCCTACATTAATCAATGGGGAACCAGTCCAGCCTAATCTCTTCCCATCCCAAAGCTCAGAGAAATTTGTTAAAAAAATCAATGGAAAATTGTGAACAAGAATGAAAAAAAATTAATTAATTAAAATAAAAAAAAGAAATTGCACACCTACATTCCATTCTTAAAGCTTATTTCCAGCACTATCCCTATCATTTTAAACAATTCAGCAAGACTGAATTTCTCCAGTTTTTGGGAGGATACCTCAATGGGTAAGAACACTTACTATACAAACATGTGGTCCTGAATTCAAATCTCCTACTCACAAATGAAAAGGTTGTATGTTGGGAATGGCATGCACTCACCTGTAATTCTATTACTAAGGACAGAGAATAAAGAAAGAAGAAATGTGGCTGCCCTTAGATCCAATGTGTTTATATGACTTTCCTTTCACAACATTATTTCAAGTGATGAAATTTAAAAGAAATGGAAAAACTATAATAAATCTTATTTTATCTTTATGTAATAAAACATGCCTTTCCATAAAATAATACATCTGGATTTCCCCTTTATACTATCAAATAGATAAAGACTATCCTTCTTTACCAGATCCTAAATTACACAAATAAATTGTAGTGTCTTGTCTTTTCATTGGGTAATCCATAAAGAATCTGTTCCAGTTACTTTTTGTGCTAATATGAGACAGCATTACTACTCAAGAAACTTAAGGAAAAAAGGTAGATTTATTTGGCTTACAGTACCAGAGTGGAGACAAAGTCCATTCTGTGCAAGAAGCTGGATGCAGTTCATGGAGGCAGAGAGAACAAGTGCAAACTGCTAGTGGAAGCAAGATAAAGCTACTCAGCTTCAGCCTCTGTTACATGCATTTCCCTAGTAGGGCTCACTCCCTAAAGGTGGAACATTTTTAAACATTAGTATTATTAGTGTTAGTATTAGTATTAATATTTTAGTATTAGAATTAGTATTAGTATTAGTATTGGAAACATCTGCCTTCTTCATGGAAAAGAGATCCTGTTTGTTGATGACTACATTATGCATCTGATTTTTTTAACCTCTATGGGTACATTTATTTCAGGTGAGGATAAAGAACCTAGGATCATGTGATTTTTTTTCTTTTAATTATTCAGTCTACTGAAGAAACACTTTCAGTGATTTTCATTCTCTGCCCCCTCACTTTAGCAATATCTTGGATAACAGAGAGGAAAAGATATCTCTATTTCCTCTAAAGCTACATTTTAATTGGATGAATTTCCTTTTCTTAGATGAGTTTTTCATCATGTGAAATATTTTAATACTATTAATTGTACCCTGCATTACAAGAGACAGGAAAGTATATCTACATTGCCATAATATTTCTTTTGTTTTGTAAGAGATATAATTGTAAAATTATTTTTGCAGCTTAAATGACTAAAATAAAACAGGATTTTTATATTAAATTTTTAAATACAGATACATATAGCAAGAAACATGTGCAGAAAGAAACACATGGCGCTCCTTGAAAAAAGAAAGTTGATGCTTTTGCAAACCTCTGACACATCAGTCTCACATGGGTGGTCATTTACCACCTTCATATTTTTGTTGCAGTCATGCTCCACTTTGTGAAATTAAATAATAAATAAATTTCACAAAGTGTTTTAGGATAGTTGCCATAGGGAGTCATTCAAAATATTGAAAAGTAAATGCCTCTGAATAAAGAAGTTAAGAATTTAGCTCATCATTTACATGGAAAAGAATTAGAACTAGAGTGAGCAGTGAGATTCATCAACAGACAAATTCATTTCTCACCAAAGTTGAAGATCTGAGTTCAATATTAGGAGTATGTATGAGGAAATAGATGGATGTCTATTGCAAGCAGTTCTTTGTTCTAAGCATTGTGTCATGGCATTTGTGTACACACACATACACACACACACACACACACACACTACAAAGAGAGAACATAAAGTAAATGTAAAAATATTGAAAGAAAGGTAAGCCTTGAATCTGTACTGTATGAATCTTATATCCTTAAATGGGCTATAAATTAATTTGTTCATAGTATATAGAAGGTTGTTTACTGATAAACTGTTTTTAGTTGTTTCATTTTGTTTGCAAAGACAAGCTGGTTAACTAGGAATTAGAATGCTAGGGGTACCATAGTGACCTAAAGAACTCTGTTTTAATAAAACCTACTGATTCATTTTCAAACCCTCTTCCTTGTAGATTATGGATTAAATAATCTCAGAAATTTTCTGTTCCTTATTATGACTGTTTAAAAGTCAATATATTTCCTGTACATTTGCAAAATAAATCGAAATAAGTTAATTCAACATTTTTCATTCTCTTTTATTTTTTAATGCTACATACATGAATTTATTTGAATTTGTATTATTTATCCATTAGCCTCTAATACCACCTCCTTATTTTCCTTTTATAACGCTTCATCTCCACTCCCTAGACGCCCTTCTTTTTCCAATATTTTCTCTTGTGCAGCTTTCTGTGTTTCATCTAGTTGATCTTTGATTCACACTCCAGCAAGTAGCAAGATCAGTACATATACACTAAAGAGGGCATCCTTGTTTTCTTTCCCATCAACGTTAATCCTCATCAGTCTCTGAAAGAGATCTGAAACTTCTTGAGATCTTTCAGGATTCAAGATGAGATGTTAAGTTAATTGCCATTGCAAATTGCAAATCTTATGATGGTATATGTATCTGCCACGAAATCTTGGATATCACAACCTTTGCCATGTGCAGGAGGTAAGGTCTAGTACACTTCAAGCTCTTACAGTCTTGCTGCCCTCTCTTCTAACATGTTTCTTGAGACAGAGGTATGGGTGGGTAAGGCATATATATCCTGTTTAGGAACAAGATGTATTTTTGAAATCCTTTAAGACACAGCAATTAAGAAACTATTGCCTATGTCAGAATCATAATAACGTAATAAAAGACATAGAATAAATGTTGAATTATAATTATACCAATCATTTTAATAAATTATGAAACTTCACAGGAGACCTACAAGAAACTGGGTAGCAATGTTACTATAATCTTCACTTCAGATAGGATAAATCTTGTACTCAACAAATGAAGGTTGAAGCGTATTGTGCTTCATGTTAACACTGATGCTAAAACTGCTTTGTTGATAAAATTTATTCTTATTTAATTGACAGGAAATACTCTAATTTCAAATATTTATAGAAATATTTGTGAAATAATTTGCCTGAAATTAGAAGTCAGTAGTTGTTATTTCATGTTTTAAGCCTAAAATATTTTCAAAAGTAAACTTCCAGTTATGTGTGAACATATCCTCCAAAAAAACCTCAATGTCAATCCAAGAACCAGAAAATCCTTACATCTTAGAAAGTGAGTTCATTGATTTTTTTGTTCTAGCCCTGGGCCATTTTGAAGTAAGTTAGCATGTAGCTCATAAAACATACAATAAAAACAACTAAACAATCAAAAGGCCAAGCTGAAATCATCCACCAGCCTGGATGTTCTAGAAAGAGAAGAAAAAAAGTACAAGTTGTCATGAAATAAACTGAAAGAATTACATTGTGACTTATGAAGAGATAAATCAGATAATATCCACTTAGTTACAGAGGAAATTGATACATACATATCAAAGAGAGGAACAATAAATAAAGCAATTTTCTTCCTTGTGCAGTTAATAGTTAATGTGAAATTATGAACCTCAAAAAAGCATGTGCAACTTTGATTGAAAAAGTGTACTGAGATATGACTGACAAAGTGGATTGTTGTCAAATGTGTCAGACTCTTTTAAGTACAGAAGTAGAGCTGTAGAATAATTAGCACTGATTTCAAAGAAACACTGGAAAGTCTGTCGAAAACATGCCGAACTTTCAGAAACAAGCGAGACTGAAGCACAATGGTGGAAGGCTTATCTAGAATGCTTATTTCCAGAATTAATATTTAATCAAAGTTAGAAGAATTTACCAGTGATCCCTGACAAGGGAAAAGTCATAGGAGAATAATAAAAATTAGTAAGATAGGTTTCATGTTAAGGACAAATTACAAAATTTTATTTACTTATTCTGTGTGTGTGTGTGAGAGAGAGAGAGAGAGACAGAGAGAGACACAGAGAGAAAGAGAGATGCATGCACATCTCTGAGGACAACTTTCAGAAGCCACCTTTCTCTTTCAATACTGTGGGCTCTAGAGGTAAATCTCAAGTCCCCAAGATTTCATACGTTCATATTGACTTGTGAGTCCCCGTGCATACCTTGTAATTGTGATCATTTTATGTACTTTAAGTGTCAACAAATCAAGGGGTCATCAAGAAACACTAAATTTACTACAACATTCATGAAAATTTCTCAGTGAATCATCCATATATCTGGCCTGCACTGTCTCCTGTTTCATACAATCCTGGCATGATTACAGTGAAGGTAGTGAACTACACTGGGACTGGATTTGAGAACTGATTCCTCAAGAAGGAATCCACATCTGGTTCTATAAACTTTGTGAGGAGCCTGTGGCTGGGGAGTAGCAAGCTCTAAAGGGGAAACTGCTATAAATGATCTGCTAAATTGAAAGTGATTAAAATGCCTTCTAATATTAATATCTCTCATAGATTATTGTTGTTCCTGACATTCTTCTTTAAAATTATTAATTAATGAGAGAGGTAGGAGAGCAAACGTGTACCATGACAAGCAGGTAGAAGTCAGAGGCAAACTTCCCAAAATCAAGTTTCTCCTTTTACCATACGAACTTACAGGGATTGAGCTGAGATCACCAGGTTTACAAACAGGCCCCTTACTTGTTGAGCTATCTTGCTGGTGTCCTGACCCTCTTTTGAGAACTTTTCTATGCCTTTGGGGAGTGATACTGCCAATAATTATAGTTGCTCATAAGTCAGTGATAAGTGATGGTAACATACTTAGTCTTAAAGAGAACAGTTAAATCACTCCTTCACTTTAGCTGTGGTTACCTGAGCTAAACCTGCACAAGAATGCACCTACCAACACATATAATCATGGGTGGAGAAAAAGTCATAGAGACCACTTATGCCTGGGGTACTATTGGCAGCTAATAGTGGCTATGGAAGAAATCATTTTCATTATGATGTACTCACTGAGGAGTAGACAATACTCCTGTGAATGATCTTCAACCCATGATCATGAAAGCAACCCTCATTTAGTTGAATGGGTCACCACACATTCACAAACACACACACACATACCTACACACACACACACACACACACACACACACACACACACACTCACACGCACACTCACACGTAGTCACATTTTTAGAGTATCTCATCCAATCAGTAAATTTGTATATATATGACAATGCTGTTAAACTTTTCTTTTTTCCTCATTAATCTTTATGTTGTTAAAGATGTCAATTGCTACTAAGAACTTACAGAAACAAAGGAAAACTTAAATTTTGCCCTTGCATTTGGCTTTGCCTCTCTAACTTTTCTTCTCATACTGTTTGATCAAGGATTTCCAAAAAGGAAAGATGAATTCTTAGGGAAATAATATGACATTGGAAGGAGCAACTTTCAAGAAGGCCAATCAGGGATAGAGAAAGGTGGATTTTTAGAGAAGGAATATAGATCCTGAGTCTAAGGCTCCACAAGAACATCAGAGAAAGAGTAGTTTGCTTGTTTGTTGAAATAGTAAAATCAAATTACCTTAAAAGGGCTTGTACACTGGGGTTTTGCATAGGAAGAAAAAAGTCACCACAACTACAAGTACTATAAAGACTTAAGGAGTGCAGTAGGAGGCAGGGGAATTCTGTACTAAACTGAATTGATAACATTTTCCTGAAGAAAGACCAAGATACTCAAATGAAGAATGGGAGAATTTACGTGAAAGGACTCATTAGGATTCTGACTAAAACTAAAATAAGTAGAGAAATCAGATTTGAGTTCCATGGTTTGGTGTAAAAGAAAAGATACAAAAATATTGAAGAAATTGAGGTCAGTGGAAGAGAGATTGCCAAGAGGTCTCCAATGCAACATTAGGTTTTGCATCCAAAACTTATTATTTCAGCAGATATACCTTTAAGGAAAATGTAGGATGCTGTGTCAGTAAATATGTGCTTAACTATATGTAAATAGATTAAGTTTTATTATTCTAAAATAGGATTCTCCAAAGTCACAAGCCAACCTTATGAATTTTGATTTTAAGCTATATTTAATATGAAATGAATTGTCAAAAAGAAAACCTAAAGAGAAAACACAGAATAATTGCTGAAATAACAGAAATTCTGAAAATGACTGTGAAGAAATGGATAGGATAGTAGGTCATAGGAGAGCAAAAATGCCTGGCTTTGGGAATATAGAAAGTATTTTAGGATGAACAGCTGACAGTTCTCTTGACTTCCTACTTTATCCACCCAATCAGCTTTTACTGAAATGCCCTTAATATATGAAAGCACCAGTTACTCCCAGATCTCTCTCCATTGTGTAACTCAGCAGGATCTTTGTAAAGATAAAATGTTCTTAGTTGTCATTAACAATAGTGAAGATCTGTGTGAACGATGAGAGTGATTCTTTGTTCCCTCTGGAACTTTCTCTGACAGCCTTTCAGTTCTCAGTGGTAAAATTGAATCTATCTTTTCTAACTGTCCCTCATTGGGTAACTGCATTCCCATGAGAGTGATTATTGCCTTAATGATATAATTAAAATTCTCCTCAACTTCTACCATATTCTTGAGAACCAATTTATTTAGTTTAGTTAGTAAAGGTCAACTGAATAAAAATATTTATCCTATAATCTCAGCTCATATGCAGACTGATTCACCTACTTATTTATAGCATATCTAGGACACTGAATGTGATCAATTCTGTTCAAATACTGGTCTTCACTTTCAAATACAAGGAGAACATCTTTTGAATCATCATTAACATATAACATATTTATGGTGATCTGGGTTTTAAAAATGTTTATTTTATACTATCTTTGTGTGTGAATGTGTGAGATGTGCCTCTGTATGGGTGTCTGTGTGTGTGTGTGTGTGTGTGTGTGTGATGGGTATCTGTGTATGAATGTTTTTATGTGTGAATGTGGGGGTATATTTTTCATGCCACACACTGTGCCCAGGGTGTTGGTCTTCCATCTAGTTTGAGAGGAAGTCTCTTGTCTATTACTGCACACTCCCGTCTAGCTGCCAGAAAACCTCCAGGAATCCTTTTGTCTCCTCCTCAAGTCCTCCAGACGAGAGATAATTACAAAACATGTATCTGTATCTGGCTTTATGTTTGTTCTTTAGGTCTGAACTCGGGTTCTCACTGCTACGGCAAGCACTTGACCCAGAACTATCTCCCAGACTTGAATAATTTCTATTTTTGACACTGATGTTAATCATTCCTACTTAGTAATTTCATATTTGAAGGTAAAAACTCTATTGAAAGTTACTGTGAATGTGCCCTGCTTGATCTTTGAAGAACTTAAAAATACTGTGAATGGAGATTTTTGTTATAAGATTAGAAATTCAGCTCTTAACAGGATGGTTATGAAAGCTTAAGAATTAAGGTGAAAAGATTTGTCACCAGAACCTCAGCATTCATACCAAAGAGAAAAAGAAATAACTTTTTTCTGGAGTCAGATGTGAGAGAAGATAGCCTGGTAACTTGAAATCTAGTTACCTCTAAATGAGATATTTCATCCTACCAACAGGTTCGTTTCATTTTTAAAGTTCTGGACAACAACAACAACAACAAAAAAACCCATCAGTACATCTATTGGTAGAAACATCAAGTATAAAAGTCATCACAAAGTGGAAAATCATTTCTAGCATTTGGGTTGGTGGAACTAGTGGTCAGTTAAGTTCATAGATAACAATGTGCTCATGAACTAGTCATGATACTAATCAAGCAGCTAGGTGGACAGAGAATGGCTATTGAGAAGGCTAATAAAATTATTTCAAGATTATTTGGGTTGTAGATCAGAACATCTAGAAACTGGACATTTTACAAAGTTTTGATTAGTTCTTCAGCCTTTCAGAATCTTTACCATAGGATGTCATATATTTTTCTGAGTTTGTTTAATTCACAGTGCAAAGTGAGAAAGAATGAAAATGTATAGATACACTGAATAATGCTAACCCCAAACCAAAAAGAAAATGAAAGAGGAATTTGATGTGAGTGAAAAAATTGGAACTGAAGTCTTACTACGAGAAGACAGGCATCACTGAAGAGGCAGCTATTTCATTTATATTCAATAACAGTGTATTTATAATATCCTTGGATCTAGATATTAGTGTGCTCGTTAATATAGTGTGTGTAATATGTGGTGCATCTACTGATGAAGTGTTTGCATTCTGGAATGAGTTAAATAAAAGTTGGTGAGTGACAGAGCCACCAACAGTAGCTGAAATGCAAGTAATCAGGATCCTGAACCCATGTTAGCATTACTGAATATTACGAGACAAAATGTATTCTCATCAGGGGACAGATATCAAGTACAGCTTTAGGGTTATTCTGGATATTAGAAGCTATTGGGAAGAGCAGTGCTGACAGAGAGAGGCATGGTTGCATGTGTCTGGAGTCCCAACACTCAGGATTTATAGATAGGATGACATAGACAGGGACATCCAGTTATGTAGCAAAGGAGGTTAGGTTAGCCTCCTTCATGAGACCATCTCTAAAATTTAGTTAAGTAACAATTAAATAGATGTTCCAAAATACTTAGAGCCAACAATATCATCATCAGAATGAATAATTGTGTAATAGCAAATTCAAGGAGAGTGGTTTTCATTTCAAGAATTAGAAGAATTACTACCTATTGAAATAGGAATGGTCCTCAGGTGAAGGATGAAGAGGAAGCAGGTAGTTTTACACGTTTGACAATTCAGAATCCTATTAAAAAGTCAAGTGGAATTGTGTCATGCATTGCTGAAAATCAGGAGACTTAATATTTGTTATACAGAGGGCTAGTAGAGATTGCTCACGGGTTAAGACTATGCCCCACAAACAGAAGGTCCTGAATTCTAATCCCAGGTCCCATGTAAACACAACAGGTAGAAACAGACACATGCACTTCTGGCACTGGTGGGTGGAGCTGGGAAATCCCAGAGTAATGCAAAACAGGGATAGAAGCAATCTGGATGATTCTCAAAGTCACACTTGGTCCTCTACAGTGACACAAACACACACACACACACAGACACACACACACAGACACACATACACACACACACACAAAAAAACAAAACAAATATAAAAAGCTTTTTTTTTTAAAAAGACTCCTTTTAAAAATTTTATTATGCAGATATTAAAAGCAAGCAGTTAGGTAAGATTTTACATAGAGATTATGAAGCAAAAATCTGAGAGGTCAAAGATCCTTCCAGACTTCATCAATGAAAAAGTGAATGGGAAATGTGTTTAAGAATAAGAAGTAATGTAGCTGGACGTTTATGGAGAAGGACCTAATTTGCAATCCTGCAAGTGCAGTGTTAATGCAGGTTTAGGAAAAGAAGAGGAAGGATGTAATTAGTGTTGACAGAGGAAGAGAAAGAGAGATGGGGAGAGACAAACAGAGAGAGAGAGAGAGAGAGAGAGAGAGAGAGAGAGAGAGAGAGAGAAACCAAGAGACCAGGAGAGTGGCAATACTCTTAAAGCACCAATTCTAACAAAGTTCAGTGTAATGAGAACCAGGTATTCCAACAGTATAACAAAAATCAAAAGATATTCCTTTATTTTAATGATGGCATATTTTACTTCTATGAAAGTATTCACAGTTAATATCCTATTCATTTAGATGTTAGTTTTCTTTACAACTTAAAACACCAGACAAAACTAGCAGGGATGTGATCCTCTGGAATAAAACCCTACAGTGTGGAGAGAAGAGAACCAAACTCAGCACAACTCCCTAAGGAACTGCAGTTACCAAAGCAGATGGATGTTGACGACAGGAAAAAAAAAAAATCTGGGGCGATGACTAGTTGCAGTGTTGTAGAGTACAGTATACATTCTAATTTCTTTTACATTCTTATTCAGTGAGAGAAGAGAAAAACGGACTGATGCAAATGAAGTAAGCTGAGAAAGAAAATGACTAGAAAACCATAGTTGCCTAAATTCTAAGTGAAAATAAGATTTTAGGGTAAACCCTGAGTACAAATAAGGGTGGTTAATGTGTTTGCATATTTTTCTTCAGATTTTTATGTATATTCTAATACTTTCATTAACATTTATCTCATAACTTGCTGGTTAGTTTCTTCATATGCCCATCCAGGGATTTTATTTTCTAGTTTATTCATTATGAATGCTGACTAATGGGGTGGCATTTTGACCTGAGGATGTGAGCTAAGGTGATATGGGTTACATGTGCCCTTATTATTAAAGAGTATTATTTGTCCACAGATCTCATATTTCTTGATTACTGAGCCAGAGTTTGTATGTTATCCAACTTAACAAGGAAAATGAAGGTGAAATGCCACTTGTGCAAACACAAAATGAGAACCTGGCATCTTAATGTCTTTGTGGAATAACTAAGATGCACCATTAGTGCAGAATGAGGTAGCAAAACAAGTTTCTATTTATTTTTCCCAAACAACTTATTATTTACCTTAATAATAATTTGAAATAATAAGATGCAAATAAGTGAAGTAAGTGTAGTGTAAGAGCTGAGCTGTATAAATGGAAAGATATCAACTAATCAGTTAAGAAATTTAAACTGCAGAAGATATTGGGAAAAGATATCAGAGCAGGGCATGGAATGTTAGTACAACCAATGACCATGGCATGAGCATAGCTAGTTTGGTTCCAGAGAAAATGAGGCCAAAAAGTAGGAAGATAATGGTGAAAAATAGAATATTTGGGACTGAGCTTGTATACATGGTGAAATATTTTGCAGTGGAATAGTTTAAATTAAAGCAATAAAATTGTTTAATTGTGGTAAAAATGAATAATAGACCCTGTAAGAAAAGTATATTGAAAGGTGAGCAGTGAAAATTTCCAAAATGTATGAACTATGGCAAGGGGTAAGATTAGGGATAACAGCAGGAAATAAAGAACTGAATATTGAAAAAAACATTTGCTGAATGATGTCAACCTGAATTAGTAATCAGTTGCATTACATATTTGAATTTCACTCCATTCAAATATTGATTTTGATCTTAGGATCATGGTATTCTTGACAGCCTCTCTTTGATCTTACCCATGAACTAAACACCAAGGATATTCTGCACCAGAGAGCTCATGTTGCTACATGTGCAAAATAATAACAAATGCTGAATTTTTAAGGAGTACCAACTTGCTGAAATAAAAAATGCTTTTTCTCTCTGGTGTTCTGTGGTTTTGTTTCCTCCTTCTTTTGACCTAAGCAAAAGCAAATTGTTATTATCATGGCATGAAACAGAGAAATGAGCAGTGAGAATAACCTCACCCACACTTTGTTCCTCTTATCACTCTGCTTTCAAAACCTGAGGTCAGAACTTAAAGAAAACCCAGCTTATTCATTAGATGCCAAGGAAAAATGACTCAAGGAGAAGATTTGTAGATTGAGGATAAATGGATTGGGTACTTGAGATAACATGGTAATTGAATGGTTTTTGGGAGCTACAAAACGTGACAGCTTTGGGGAGGTTGGTCAGATAAAATGTTTGCATCTTTTCAATTTAAAAATACTTGCATTGTGAAACATGCTATTATGATTAACAACATAGCATTTTTCAATTCTGATTTTTTGAGCCTACATCATTAGTGTTCTTTCCATAGATATCCCATACACAATGATCACTATACATGGTGATTAATGAAAAAAATTTTCATTTGGAAAATTTGATGATAATTTTTGTTATGTACATATATCTTTCAAATTATTGCATTGTATAATGTGAATTACACTAATAAAATGTTAGAATATATGGGCATAAAATAAATTAAAGTATGCATCCACATGGGAGTGAAGTTGAAAATTTGTAGGGCTTAGGTAAGTTAAATATTCAAAAGTTGGGCAGATGACTTAGATGGTTCTCTTTTTTTCCTTTGTCTCCAAGGAATGGCACCTTGATAGTCCTCAAACCTTCTTCTAAAGTGTGGAATTACCTCTAGCTCAATGACCCTCTCTTCTGCAGCTGTAAAGGAACCCTCAATTTAGGTCACTCTATAAGTATACCACTTGAATTTTAGGGACTAAACAGAGAAATCCTGACTTGGAACAAAAGAAAAAGTATGCAGTTTATATTAGCCTATAGCTATGGCATCTAACACAAATCGTGTTTGACAACAGAATCCTTTTAAAATAATGTGCAGAATACCTCATATAATGTATTTAGCTTCCATCTAAAGTTGTCACCAAAATCATATACTATGGAGGATGATTTTTTTTTATCCTCGAGATTCTATGATAGCCTGGCCCCAAGTTTCTACTGCTGTTGCCAATACCACAAATAATATATGCTATTTATAGATCACTAAAGCAGGAAAAGTTAGAAATTCAAAATAACAGTTATTTGTGTCACTTCTATGCCATGAAAAAGTAGAAAAAGTTAGTTTGTAACATCCTAAGTCATATACACTCTATGTAGGTAATATACAAGAGATGGTGAAAATCAGGAAAATAAAACTGTAAACAGCAGGCATAAAAGTTTTCAATCTACGTAAGAGCCTAAATATGGGGAGGACCAATACTATGCAAGATACTTCACATAAGTCAGGTCTACAGCAGCCAGGATTACAATGTAATTGGACCTTGCCTGACCTAAAAAATGGCTGACACATCAAAATGTGTGGATCCTTAAAAATGCAATGTCTCTGTAGGAATGAAGAAAACAATGCTACTTTCCTTTGTTCAGGGATCTTGATAATGTTGTGAAATAGCAAACAAACAATAACCATATGAATTTATTACAGCTCACTGTCCAAACAACCTGGCCCGGAAGTAAAGTCTATCCCTCACAGCTATTCAATTCATTAGCCACTCTCTGGTTCCAAGGGCACCCAAGGTCATAACCTCCTGAAGACATAGAAGATTAGAAATGAAACTTATGCTAGTGTCCCATTTATACTGCAATGAAATTTTCATCTTCCCAGGGGTCATGGATATTAGACAGACAAAATGACAGGTACAGCTTCAAAAAGGAAAAATGTGATTTATAGCCAACCATTTGACTCTTACTCGTACCTTAGTCAACTGAAGTCTTTTTCAAAGCAAACTTTTCACTATAGATTTATTAAGACTTTGGGTGTTGGGTGGGAAAATGAAGCTCATATGTGGAAAGCCATCAGTGCTATTGATTGGGTCATCTAGCCTCAGAGAATTACTGAGGATGCTATTTTTCAGCTCTGCCTTCAGGACCTATCCCAAGGAGGCATCTCCTTTTTCTTTTTTTCAGAAAACTAAGGAGTTGTTTTTTGGAGCTTCAGCAGATATGATATTTTGTTGTTTGTTCAATAACTGAGGAATCAAAGAGACAAATTACTAACTCAAAAAAAGGTAAGGAGTAATTTCATTCTGAAAGCAGTGGCAGAGGTTAGAAGACATGAAGAAATGAACATTTTTCTTCTGACTTTGTCTGATCTATCTCCATGATTGCTTTGTATAAAGTTTCAGGTCTTTGCTATAGATTTTGCTCACAAGATAAAAGGATAAATCAATTTTGGTTTCCATTGTAGATCTCTGTCATGTCCAAGCCCCACAAAGTTTCTTAAACCTTTTCTTTTGTCTGAATGTACAAGAGGCAATTGTGTAAAAGGTGACATTGATGCTATGTCTTAAGGCTCTTTAGCCCTAATTATGTCATAGTTCACTTGGATTGTGTTGATGGGAGGGTAGGAGGGACTGCACCCTGGTTATTGAGGTATATGTCTTAAATAGAACAGATGACTTGAATAACCTTTACATTCTCTCATGTCCTTTAGAGGACATAGCTCTTTGTCAACAAACTACTGTAGTGAAGTCCCAATTAAAACTAGTTAAATAAGTGAGGACAGCAGGGCTCCTGTCTCCATTGTACACTGTCACTTTGGACTCGAAACCAAAAGCTGTTGTATGGTGTCTGCTTGCTGTGAGGTAACCTCACAGGCAAAGTGGTTCAGATGAGTGGTTTTTCAGGTTGCTTCTTAATAGTGCTGTCTAACCTCAAATGCCCATGCTGTATGGCCTTTGTGCAATTGGCTTAATGAGTATATCCTCTAATTGCCCCCTAAAGTGACTTTTCCCCTAGAACATTAAGGATTTTAAGATGTTAGTCAATCTTTTGAAGCAAGATCTGTCCTTGAATTGGGGACATGTACACCCTCCCACATCTAAGAGGACATTTCCTATTCTAAAACTGTCAAAAATATTTCTTATTAAAAAGGTGTTTCTTGCTCAGAAACATTCAAGAATATTTTTTACTAAAAATTGTGTGACATTTTTTTTCCTTTTAACCTGTTAAAAATATTGACTTTACGAGTCTTACCATTTCTTTGGTCTTTTCTGAGGACTAGCAATTGTATGTCTGAATAAGTGATAATAACTGCATAAAGCAATACTTAAAGATATTTAATACATTGGGAAAGAAATGCCAGCAGACGTTAAAAATAGGATAATGATGAAAGTGGTAGAAGAGTGTTCATTCCTAGACTCTGTTGAAAGATTTTTCAAAAAAAAAAGATAATCATAGACTTCCCTGAAATAAAATGGGACAAATATCTAAATATCCAAGAAAAATTAAAGGAATTAGGTCAGAGAAAAATCAGTGATGCTCACAGAGCAGAGGGTCTTGAAAATTCCATTGTAGCTTCAGTGCCTTTATTTTATTATTTGATTTAATTTGAAAAATAACTAAGGTTATAGCTCTTACTAAGGTTAAGAAAGAAGTAAAACTTATAATGATAACTTTAAAAAAAGTCAGTTGTTAGTTAATTTTTTCAAACAACTTTTTCAACAGAAGATTTATAGACATATGGACATATAGAAGACAGTGCAGAACTATACTTAATTATCTATTCATCAGACACTGTGGTCATTATGTAGACAGCCAGGTGAACGAAGGGAGAGCAGACAGAAACAGAGAAAACATCAGAAGTTGTTATAGGTAGCTAAAGGTTTCAGCTTGATTTGAGGGCTCAAGCTCTGAGCACATTTGTAAAGAATTAATAGTCGAATGAAGCCCTGAGTAAGCTTGTGGAACATTGTCTAAAGGATGAGGGAAGATGCAACCAATGATGGGTGGGACTTTTTCCTGGGCAGGTGGGTAAGATGAAGGGAAGGGATGAAAGCAGTTGGTGCTCTTTGGCACACTTGGCCATGTTCTCTGGCAGTGAGGTTTGCCCTTATTTCACCAATCCTACAGATAAAGTGGGGCAAGATCTCTCAGCCCCTAATGTTGGTATGAGCTCTATTACCAAGAACTAGATTAAGAAATATAACCAGACATTCATAAATCAGAGTAAAAAACTCTTGCAAACATCTTGCTCTCTTTACCTGTACATATACCTCTCTTAAAAATTTTTGTATGTATGACTGTTTGTGAGTGTGTCTCTCTATGTGAGTGTGGAAGTCCATGGGTGACTTTGGGAATCAATCTGGATGCTTATATCTCCTTTTAGCTTTTGTTTTGGAGTTTCCCAGACTCTGTTTTCCAGGATGGGAAGTACAGGCTGCCACCATTACTGCCTGAAGTTTTAATGTGAGATCTGGGATCCAAATGCAGGACCTTCTGCTTGTTTTAACACATCATCCATCTTTCCAGCCCATCTTTAACTGTTTTGTTGTGAATTTATTGACAATGTTTAGGCCAGCTGAAAGAGTTTGTGTAATAAGCCTGCCAAACAGAACTTTTAAACATCAAGGGTGAGAAATGAAAAACTTTGTTATATAATGAGGGTGATCAGATATTAAGCATCTTGATATTACTCTTAAAAATGACTAAGGAGTATCCTTTGCTAAACCTGAATTCAGTGGGCAAAGAGGATTGAAGAATGAGGCTTTGTATAAAAAGATCTTAGAGGAGTCTTCCAAAAGCATGTACTGAAGAGATGCTATAAAGACACAAGTAGGCTACTACTCTAGTCCATGAGAAATAATTGTAGCTGTTCTTAATTTTTGAAAGTATAAAATAAGAGGGAAAATGTTTGTTTAAATACATATGTCAGAACTGGATATCAGAATGCAAAGGGTTTAAAGTTAGCAAAACCAGACAACTGCAGAGATGGGTAGACGTGTACAGAATAACAAGTAAGAACTACCAACCAGTTAATAGTTCTTTGGACCCAGATTGAAATACTATTCACTGTCTATTTGAGATGTCAAATGGAAACCAAATTTGGGGTGGAACAGTTAGAGCAGGTCTGGAAATAGAAGTCCTAGATGATGGGGCTGGAGAGGTGGCTCAGGGGTCAAGCCTCCGCCTTGCAGGCGGAAAGTCCAGAGTTCGGATCCCAGATCCCACATATAGACGCCAGGCGGAAGCGGGGGTGGCCTGCGTTTCCGGTCCTGGTAGGGCGGAGCCTGTGAATCCCGGGGCAGAAGGAGGTGGAGGCATCCATGGTGGTTCCCGATTCGTCCGTGGTTCTACACATACACAGACACACGCACACACAGATTCACACACACGCGCATGCACATACACACGCACATGCACACAGTTGAATAAATAATAATAATAATAAAAAATTTAAAAAAGAAGTCATAGATGATATCAAATGCTATATTGTAACAAATATCAAAGTAAACATTGTAAGTCTTTGTAAAGACTGTATCAATAGTTATAAAAATAAAATCATAGTTTTTGAGATAAGGAGGTGGGGCTCAACCTTAAATACAAATGTGACTTTGTAGCTAAGAACAGCATGATGGCCCACAGAAATTCAAATTATTAAAAGGAAATAAATGAATAATTAGAATTCTAGTTGATCTAAATTGATCTAAATAAGCCTGAGAGACAGGAAAAACTGATTAAAAGTCAATGAAGTAAGTAAGGTAAACTCATACTGAATTTGGGAGATTTTTAGGAAAACCCTTTCCAGTAGCCATTCAGACTCACCACAGACTATTCTGTCTGAAAAGATACTGAAGAGTTAATGGGTTCTCTGAAGAAGTAGAATCTATAGAATGTAGTGTGTGTGTGTGTATAATCAAGTTTATTAAAAAATAACTCACAATAAAAAGAGTCTTTCAAGGTAGCCGCCATCAGCAGCCTCTTTCCTGGCTGGAGTTCTACAAAGCCAAAACATCCAGAGAAGGTCGCAAGCCTTTGCTCCTCTGGAGAGTTGAAGACGCTGGGTTCCAACGTCGGCGAGAACAGAGAACAGCAGCAAGTCCTAGAGATCAGGCTCCAATGGCAGCGGAAACAGCAATAATGTGATGGAAAAGGTGAAGCTCCAAGTCAGCGAAGAAGCGAGGCAGCAGCAGCAGCAGCGGAAACCAAGAAGGCCGGACACTCTAAAGGCAAGCAATGTGCACGAAGAGTGGACTCTCCAGCAAGTGGACACCAGACAAGGGAAGAGCAAGTCCCTCCTCCTTGCACCTCCTATTATCTGGTCCACCACTGGAAAGTACCACCCACTATGGGCTGGTTCTCCACAGCAATCAGTCAAGTACCTGCAGGCTTTTTCAGGGGCCATTCTAACTATTAACCTTCCACACCTGCCCCCAAACAGTCTGCAACTGTCAAGCTGACATCGAAATGCAACCATAACAGTTAGAATATACTTCGGTAAAGGAGAAACTCTTTTTTAGCTATCAATAGAGTTTGTGCTTACTCTACTCCTAAAACATCAGTAAATTACTCAAAGACTTAAAGATTTTTACCAAATGTACAAAAAGAAAATATATTCATATAAAGGTATTTGGATATGGCAAATTCTTTGTGGTTATTGAATAGCAAATGCTTACTTTATGTTCCATAAGGGGAAAAATTAACACATGGAACATTTTATACTATGTAATAAAAAATTATTATAAATATCACATTTAATCATTATGACATCTCTGTGAGATAACTATATTTTTCATTCTGGAGAGTAGATATTTTGAAATTTTAAAACTAAATGAGGAAACTTCTAATAAGACTGTATAGCCAGGATTTTAACACACATTTAAGAAGTTCAAAATCTCATCTTAAAAACTCTGTATTCTGTATAGAAAAGAATAAATTAGCACTTGTCATAGTTAAATACACGTGTCAGTTTGACAGTTGAGAGTTTGAGCTCTTGGCAAATTTGGAGAGAATTAGTAGTAGAGCTAAACCCAGAGAAAACCTGGAAGTGATTGTTTAGTTGATGTGGAAGATGCAAACTATGGTGGGGGGAACTAGTACTTAGGAAGGTAAAAAAAAAAAAAAATGGATGCAATTGTTTGAGAAAGTTAGCAACCTTTGATATGCTTAGCCACACTTCTTGATCTGGCAAATAATCATCTCTCTCTCAGCTGTTAATTTGGGAATGGTATGGCCAGTTCTCTAGGCCCTTGGTGTTGGTGTGGGCTCTCCTGCCAAATTGGACAAGAACTGTAACCAGACTGACATAAGAGAAAACCAGAATCCCTTGTTCCCTAAACTGCTTTGCCATTATTTTAATCAGCAAGACACAGACTAGCTGCAGCAGAATTTGGTACCAGAAGTGGGTAGTTGTTGATAAATCTGGCTATGTGGACATTGTGGATTTTGAACTTTTTTGGAGTAATATAGTAATGTTTTAAGACATTGAAATCATGTGTTATAAAAATCATTCAGTTGTGAGTCATTTGGAAAATTGTGATATTGAGAGACTTGTGAATTGTTTGAGTACAGATTGAGATTAAAGGAACGAGGACTTGGATGAAGTTGAATTTAAAGATGATGGGCTGGTGTGCTTGGGAGAGAATTGTGTTGGTAGTGTTAAAACTTTGGATGAAGAAAGGACAAAGAGTAGAGCAGCTATCACTGTTGGAAAAGTGAGGATGTCTGAAGGACTATCATTTTTTTTTTTACTGGGAAGGTTGGAAGGAATGAATATCACTATGGTGATCCTATGATTTGAAAACCCATATTCTTTCAGGGAACAAAATCCCAAGCTAAAGTCACATCTTGCCCTTCAAAAGTTTTGGTTGCCTAGAAATGGGCTTTCCCAGAGTCAGCAAGAAAAAGCTGGTACAGCTGAGGTTTGAGTGAACTACACTAAAATTCAACCTCTCTGCAGAATTTGTCAGCAATTCCCACGCGGTGCTGGTTTTGATGCAAGTTTGAGTTGTTCATGGAGCACAGTCAAAGATTATGACCAAGTGAACGTTTGAAGTTCCTGCAAATGAATGTGAAGCTTTTAGCTACAGAAGGGTATCTAGAATGTTTTTCGGAGATGCCAGAATGTACACTGGAGAGAATATACACTGAAGAGGGCTACAAATGGAGATTCAACCTGGTTCATAGAAACACTGCTTGTATAACTCTCAGCTGTGAAGAGGGACTGGAATTGACCAGAATATTTGAGCCACTCTGAGTGTATGATGAGCAACAGATGATGGACATTGAACTACAGGATGTGATATTTGACTCTTGACTTGTCGGACTTCAATCTTAATTGATGTTTTCTTGTTCTGATCTAATGTTTCCATTTTAATGTTTATTCCATGTGGAAATATTAAACTTGACTTAATTTGGGAGAACCTTATGGTTAAAAGATTTTGGGCATTTTTAAAGAAGACGCTTTCAGCTCCAACATTTTAATAACCACACTTTTTTGAATGCTAAAATTGGAATATGAAAACTTTAATGCTTGACTTTTAGAATTAACAAAAGTTAATATATTCATATTGTAAGATAAATTTAACACTTGTAGGGACAAGGATTGAAGGTTACAGTTTAAAGTGATATATTTTTGTGTCAAGTCAACAAGGGGTTAAGTGTCATAGTTAAATACTGGTGTTAATTTGATGGTGGATGGTTTGAGCTCTAAACACATTTACAGAGTAGTTCATTTAAGCCCAGAGCAAACCTACAGGTGATTGTCTACTTGATGGGGTCATCCCAGTTCATAGTGGGTGAGACTAGTCCCTGGGCAGATGAATAAAATGAAGAGAATTGTTTGAGAAAGTTGGCTTTCTTTGGTATACTTGCCAGGTGTGTGATCTTTCCTTAAAACTACTAAGTATATACTGTATCTTAGCGAGTGAATGTTGGGCAGCGATCAATATGACAGAAGGCCGTGGAGCAGTGTAGTGCAGAGGCTTTGAAGTTTACTGGATGTAAGTCTCCATTTGTTCAGACTATCAGTCCATCTCTGTATTTTCTGCTTTCTCTCAAAATTGGTAGAGTATGTGATGATATTTTGAAATCCATATTGGATTCATTTAGACTTTGAAAAAACAGTGTTCTTTTTTCAGCAAGGCACATGTTACACTTTGAGCAGTGATGAGCCAATGAAGGGCAGAAATGCTTAGCAGTACCACTGCTGAAGGGGAGTTTAGCTGCTCTTGTATTATTCAGGCTCTTGGGATACTTCAATTACTTGGCTTTTTGAGTTGCAGGGATAGCCTTGGGGCAAAAAAAATGATGTCCATAAGATGTCCTGTGTTGGCTCGAATATTAAAGCGAAGACTTAATCAAGTTTATATCTGGACTTTGAATTTTTAATCTTTGTGTTAAGTTCATTTCTTCTAACTCACCACAATTCAACCTCCAAGGGATGCTTCAACCAAGCTTTCACACTCTGTGAAACCCTATACCAGAAACCCCCTATACCAGAAAGTAAAGAACGTCTGCCAGAATTATTCCTAAGTAAGGTTCTTTACTCCTGTCCCCAATGGAAACCCTGCCAGGAAAGCAAAAGATAGATATAGCCAATACATCACCGCAAGTCAACTAAGGATGCTGTGCCAAGTAGATCTGAGCCAAGTTCCCAGGACTGGTTGCTTCATTAGAGGAGATGTGAAAGGAAGGCCATGATTAAGAGGCCTGAAATGGAATATATTTCCAATGCAAACCTGGTCCAGAAAGTGTCCCTGAAAGAGAAATTAACAACAACCACAGTGATAACTACAAAATTATAAAACAACAACAACAATAACAACAACAAACATAACTCTTTCATTCACAAACGAAAAAAGCTGAATGGCATAGTCAAACAAAATTAGTTCCAGTTCTATACCCTCCACCCTCATTTGCCTTGTGGAGATTGCGTGAGAAGAAATTATATGCAAGGTGGATCAAGCAAACCACCCATGATCTAACACTAATCAATCTGGACAGCCCCCATCTACATGGCAGGATTTAAATGCTGCAAATTGAATTCAAATGGCTCTCAGAGCTCCTTCAAAGTGGAGATCCACACACAGCATCTTTCTCTCTACTTTTCTTTGTGCTGTATTAAATAAAATGCTTTTCTTTCCACTCTGCAGTAAAAGGTGAATTCTTTCACCAACCTCCATATCCCTCTTGACTAAAAAGGAAAGGAAAGGAAAGGAAAGGAAAGGAAAGGAAAGGAAAGGAAAGGAAAGGAAAGGAAAGGAAAGGAAAGGAAAGGAAAGAAAGGAAAGGAAAGGAAAGGAAAGGAAAGGAAAGGAAAGGAAAGGAAAGGAAAGGAAAGGAAAGGAAAGGAAAGGAAAGGAAAGGAAAGGAAAGGAAAGGAAAGGAAAGGAAAGGAAAGATGAAAGGAAAGGCTGTGAATTCCCAGGGGACAGATAGTCCGTGGTCTCCTTGATCATTTGCCTGATCTAAGCAGAGGGAGGAGATCATTGCAAAGCATTCTAAGAACATTTAGCATTCTAAGAACATTTCAGTTTTATTATTCCAGGACAAATATATAAAACTGAAAAATTGCTAATGAAAATAGGAGATGAATGCTTAAAATAAACAAGCAAGAGTAGTGGTTCTTGTTGGGAATGACAAGGGATTGTCGCGTGTTGTACATATTTTATATTTTCTTTTTTTAAATTTTTTTATTATTTATTATTTATTCAATTGTTCATGTATGTATGCACCCATGTGTGTGAACCACCATGGACTGCCTCCACCTCCTCCTTGTTTACTCTGCCCAGGGATTCACAAGCTTCGCCCTATTTTCTTATGAATCACACTCTGGGACTTTTAAACATATTTAATCATCATTCAATTCCCTATATGTACTTAATGTATTTTAAACATTTTCACAAATAGTATCTCTTCTTATCACGCCTACTGAAATCTTCTTCTGTTTTACAAAGACCTATCTTAATATTATGCCATTTGTTAACAACACAGGCCTATAAAGGAAGGAGAAGAATGAACATCTGTTATACTTTTGTTTGCCAGTTTTGAAAAGCAGCAGATGTTATGTTTCTTGGTTATGGTCTTTGTCTGACTCCTCAGGGGAGCTCAGACAAACATCAGGAGCCAATGGAACTAGGCATACCATATTCATGTGATTGCTGAGAGATAGGCAAACTCCATATGCCAGATGACAACATTTTTCCAATGAATGATCCATACCAAATCTGAGCTGAGTCTTCCCACCTCAAACACACAATCTCCTACAGACTTCCTCAAGGACTTCCCTTGATGACTAACTCTTCATAAATGTGTTCAGACCTCAGCCTTGAATTGTCAACTTGATGCCTCCATATCTACTGAACACCAGAGATTAATATCCAGACTATTTTGTAATAATCAGACGATGTCAGAATACCCAGAAAAAAATTAAGTAACATAGCAGAAATAAATTAAGTTTTTCTGAATTTGTAAAGAGGAATTATTCTAAGCACTGTAAAATTTCTTTACACAACCATACTTTAAATCTTCTGACTTCACCAAACCCATGGATATTCTGAAAGATAGGCAATTATGTGCTTACTAGATATATTCCTCAGCAAAATATTTCTAATTTTTCTCTGACAGTAAATGCAACAAGAGGACCATCAGGTATTTTCTTCCCACATTATGCACAAAGTAGCATATGTAAATGCACATGTATAATATTCTTGAAATATTTTAGAATATTCATTTGTTTCACTTTATGAAAGAGATTACAAACATTATCTTATGGAGGGATGAGGTTGTAAAGAGTATTGCTGAAACACTCCTTTACATTTCTAACAGCATAATGTACCTTGTAATTACAGTTTTTCTGAAACTTGCTAGTCATAGTACTAGATATGATTTATTAGTTCATGGGGATTAGAAAAAGGTTATGTAGGTTCAAGAATGTTTTTGAATCAAAATTATAATATGCAGATGTTTCTGAGGGAAGCATGATTTTTCTTTACATTAAGAGCAGCAGATACACTTTTTTTTGTTTCTGTTCTCTCTGAATTGATTTTAAAAAAAGAGGAATCCAGATCACAGTAGGCTGTCCAAAATGTGTAAATGTTAAAGCTGGATGTGGTATCCTTAGAGGGAAGTAGGGTCAGAGAGGAGCCCTGGAAGATCAAAGGGAGGCAATTCTGTGTTCCAGTCTATTTCTCCAACAAATGTGTGGGCACACAGAGCACATGGCCTGAAGGCATCCCTGAGGTCTGGGCTACAGGTAAATCACAACATGGAATCAACCTTTTCTTCCCCTTCCTTTACTGGTTGTTTATAGACTGACAAAGTCCTGTTGATAGGAACATCAAGGTCAAATACCAAAAGACAAGCCTTTCATAAAAGGGAAACCTAAGGTAGATGGGTATTTAATGATTGTAGATAATGGTTGCTGGTCAGTTGGTCAGGCACACCGAATGTAGAAAAATTTACATGGAATAAAGTTTAACCAAGCTTTTAGGAAAATCATGAGGCGATAACGCATTTATTGCTGCAGTGCAACCTTGAGGTACTTAGAGTACATTGGCATACAGATCACCTGTCTGCATGATGTTCTTTCTGTCTGACAAATATCCTTTACCCTGATTCAATAATAATGACTTGGAATATACCTAATTAAATAACCATTAAAATTTATTCTTGTCCTTAGAAGGAAATATAACATCTTTGGATTGTTATTCTAAAGCACAGGATAGTACAACCACTTTTGTCTTAGATCAAGATGCTGGCACAATGTCATTCTTGTTCAGGCCCTGGTCCCTAAACAAGCAGGGAATATCTTATATTGACCTCTTTTCAGGTAGAGAGAGTAAGCTAAAGTCCCTCTTTAACCCCTACTTCTCTCCTGGGGCTCTGTATGCGAAACCTAATTTTCCATGTCAGGTAGAACTTCAAAAATATAATAGATGAATTCTAAACATAATTCTTTCATAAATGGTGATTGACGAAACGACGATAAGTCAGAGGTTGAGAGTATATCTTATTAGATACTAGCAGGAATATGAGGTACTTATTCTAAGCAAACTTTTTTGAACCATCACAATTTATTTTTTTTCTATCACAAAATATAGTATGCTGGGAATGTATTCAATATTTGGGAATATTTTAAAAACTATAGGTTTATCTTTGGTGATTCTGCCTGTCTTTTTCTTGAAACTGTTAGAAAAATGATAATAATGTGTATTTAGTCAATAAACTCACTGTCAGCAATTATAATGTATGTGACTACTTTAAAATTCCTACTATTTTCCTCATTCCCGATATGGTATTGCCTATTTACTATCAGAGTTCTCTTGAGTTAGGTGAACAAAGGAAGGCATTTCTGCTGACTGGGGAAAATTTTATGGTAACTTTGCAATTTGCACAAATTTCCATTACCTAACAGAAGGAAATCACACAGTTGATTGACATCTATGAACTGAGATAGGGTGTGAAATGTTCTCCATATATGGAAGCAAAGAAAGATGTCAGATGGCACACAGAATGTAGAAAAATTTACATGCAATAAAGTTTGACAAGCTTTTAGAAAAATCATGAGGCTATAACACATTTGCTGCTGCAATGTGATTTTATTGTCTTGATGTCTTCTTTTGAACTGAGGGTAGGATATTTGGGTTAGAATTGCAGAGTCCAGACCACTTAAACGTTTCTGCAAATGAGATTTCAGTGCTCCCAAACCAATCTTCCAGCATAAGTTTCACAGGCATGAAGGCACTTAATACGTACTGTTGAATGATGATTAACTTTACAAATTACTGGCTAATTAATCTGCTGTGAACTTAATTGGTAAATTCAGCCCTCCAAGTCAGAAGCTAGTAGGGTGGGCAGCCTCAAAATTAATTCCTCTTGAAAGCTAGGAAGTGGGATAAATCCTCTTATTTCTCGCTAATTAGAACTGATCAGAGAACACTGTTTTCATTATGCATGGACTTGCTTGTCCATCCATTTTCCTGGAGTATTACCATTCAGGATTTCTGAATGATTGAATGCAATTGTACTTGGAATTATACAACTCAGAATATTATCTTTAAGGAAATACTATAGGTTATAGTTAACCAAATATATAATATAAAATCCACAGTGAAATTCTGCCAGAGAAAATGAAGAAAGACACACCTCTGGACTATAGGCACCCTTTTCAGTGCATGGATTTGCTGTTCACTTCCTCTCTGGACCCAGCTGCTTTTCCTCCAACAAAAGCTACTTATAGACTAAATTCCTCAGAAACAGGTTGGGTTTGTGCAAACTTGATTCCTTCCACTAATTTCTCTCTGAAATCTTTAAAGTATTTTTGTTGTTTGTTTATTTAAGAAGGACAAACACACAGAGAGAAAGAGAAGAGAGGAGAAAGACAGAGAGAGAGAGAAACTCATGTGCACATTTATGTGTAGCTCATGCATGTATATATCTATGAGACCAGAGATGGACGTCAGAGGATTACTTTTGCAAGTTGGTTCTATTCTTCCATCCTGTGGATTTCCAGAACTAAACAAGTTACCTATTATCTCAGCATGTGCCTTGCTGGCTGAGCTATGTCCTATGAGCTCTCTCCTGAGTTACTGATAGTTTACTGAACATTATGGAATTTAGTTTTCCATGTCAGTAATAAAGTGTAAGGACACTCAATCAAGAATCATAACTTGGCTAGAAGCTGAGAAAGTGACGTATTATCTCTATTATTGATTCTGCTAATTGAAGTAAATCAATTATTATGTTACAGGAGAAATATTCAGTCTAATGATTGATTGGAAAACACTGCACTGGCATATGTAGCTCTCTACTTGAAGACATTCCCTTTCTAATCTAATAATGTATATCTGCTAAAGGCCAGAGTAATTAGTATGGACTCTGCAATAGTTAGTTTTTATCATTAAAATAACTATAATGAAATTACTAGGCTAATTTATGAAGGGAAACTTTGTTCTGGATTAAATTCAGAAGGTTACAGGCCAAGATTGGTGTGACTCATATTTAGGTATTTGAAGGGTATGCCAGTTGGCATGGGAGGGAACACTTGGAGGAGCCAAATGCTGACCTGCTAGTCAGGAAATAAAAAGAAGAGGAGGAAGCCAGATTCCACAATCTTCCTGAGAGAAAATCCACTTATTATTAACATGGCTCATCTCAGAGTTGCTCTGTGACCTAGTTTAAATGTTCATTCCTCCAGGGCAAGACAGAGAGGATCACACCTAGCTTCAGAATATAGCTGTGTTCTTAGATGAATTGAAGGATTTCATACAGTATGAGCTTAATTTCATTATTATTTTTGATATGTGTGTGTGTGTGTGTGTGTGTGTGTGCATGTGTATGTCAGAGGGCACTGTGTGTCCCTGTGGAAGACAGAGGCAGACTTTAGAAATCATCCCTGGTTGCTTCTCCTTCCCTTCTGTTTCACTGTGGGATTTCCCACAGTCTGCCTTCCAGAGCCTGAAGTATAGACTGCTGCCATTTCTGCCTGTACTTTTTTCAGAGGATCTAGAATCTGACCTCAGGTCCTTCTGAGTCCTCTTAACCCCTGAGTCATCTCTCCAACCTCAAACTTAATTTCTAAAATGAGCACAATATAAATATTTTCACGATTTGTATTGTATTTATGTGAGTATAAATGTTTCCTAACTTTTTGTCTCATTTTTCAGTGTAATTGAAATAAGATATTTCCTGGATGCTATTTTGAAAGGAACATGGCCAATAAAAGCAGATGTGTAAGTTTTATGGTCATACAAGTTTGGGGAACATGTGATTCTGCTACAAAACCTCTCTTGAGGAGTTCCATATGTGAAATATAATGTTTATTGTGGCTGCCTGGAATCTTGTTGTAATTATGCAAATTTTACATTGTGTAAACAAACTTTGATATTGTCTCATTAGTAAGGAATCATTTGATCATACGTAATACATATAATCACACAGAGAATAGAGAATATTAGGTGGTTCAAAATAATTTTTAGAAACTTTTCTTGTATATAATATACAGTTGAAATTTGCTATGATGATTGGCATGCTCTTTTACTAGTGTTCAATACTGTGGCCACTAGACACATGTGTCTAATATCAACTGAGACATTGCTAATGAGACAGAAGAATGAGATTTTTGAATGTCATTTCATTTACATTAAATAATCATAGGACCTAATGGTTATTTTACTGTGTAGCACAATTATGATCCATCTGGATTATCCTTTTAGACAACTATTTCTTTCATTTACCTTAATAATAAACTTGATATACAGGGATACATGTTCTTTGAACTTAGCAATGTGTATTTTAAATAATTCAAACTGAATTGTTTTATACTTGTGATTTTGCTATGCTCAAAAATGATATCCCAAAGCATGGGACTCTGAATACACTGAATTAAAGAAGTTCCCAGAGCCTCTGAGGCAAAGTCTCAGTGACCTTCCCCTTACTGTCATCCCTTTCCATTTCTTCCAAAGTGCATTGCAAACTTAATAATATTTCTCCCTCAATTTAGGTCATGGAAACAGGACTCTTCTTTCCCATGTCGAGCAAGCAAATCTAGAAGAGTCAATTACCTTTGTGTTTTAAGATCTTCATTCCAGATGAATCTTTCTTTAATATTCAGAGAAGGGAATGTTAGACCAAGAGGTGAAGAGGATTCTGGAAGGATCTTTGTTGCACAAGCAATTTCTTCCTCAATCTTTTGCTATGAGATCAACCCTTTCTCTAGTTACACTCACGTGAAGTATATCCATACTTCATCAAATGTAAGCATACCACACATCTTTCTCATGGCCCTTTGTGTCTTCATGTGTAAAGATTTTAATATCATGTGAATAGTTTTTCATGTTTTCTATTCTGTTATAGATGTGTCAGTCATTCCTTATGCTCTTTGAGAAAAGATGTAAAGACTTGCAGTCAGTCTTTCAGCTTCAGTCAATGAAAAATAGCTTAGCAGCCAAACAAAGCTTTCAAAATACCTATGACATCTCAGACATAATTTTAGTACTATAAATTCTAGTACTATATATTTAAAAAATATAACTATAAATATCGAAGAATAAATTTAAAAGTTTTTTTTAACAGTAAACTGTATAAGAGCTAAACTTTTAATCTGAGAGCTTGGAATGAATTATTTTATAGTAGCAGAAATTTTAAAGATTTAGGAAAGTAAAATTGTAATTTAAATATATGATTTCTAGAAATTTTAACTCAATATATTATCTTGAGTGTTTTTCTAGTTATGAGATATAAAGCATATGAAATATTTAAATTAATCAGAAAATACAAGAATCATATTTATCATTTGAATACTTAAACAAAATCATTCTTAGATGTACATATAGGAAAAATTTCAGCTAAATAAAATTTATATGAAAAGCATAAAAAGATAATGCATGAAAACTTAACTACTTATCATTGGGAGTATGTTATGTAATTAGCATGCATTATTTTTGAATTCTTCAAATCACTTCCTTTCACAGAGTTGTAGTTCAGAGTATAGTATATGATCCACATTTATTAATTAATTGGGAGCAGTTTTTACATCACGGAGGTTAACATAAAATTAAAAGGAAACTGAAAATTTCAAATAACTTCAATTTAAGTGTAATGAGACTGTGAAGTGGATTTTAGGTTCAAGAAAGGTGTGATTATTATCAAAGAAATTACATATATTGACATATATACCATATATGTGTTTTTACACATTTTGTTTTAACCTCTAAATTAAATGTTAAACTCAAAATCACCTGACCAGAGAGTATAATTTAGGTGCAATGTATTTTGGCTCACTGTGAAAACAACATTATTTACTCACACCAATAAAAGTAATTGCTGAAGAGAAAGATTTATTACTCAGTCAATCTAATATATTAAACATAAACCAATATAGAGTGGCAATCAATTTATTATACCATATGAAGTATTTCATGTGGAAACCAATTTATAATAAACCAAAGACTCAGTGCCAAACACTTTTTAAAAAGCTTCAGATAATATTCACATAAATTTTGTGCAAATAATAAAAGACTTGACTTTATACACAGGGCAGGACTTTGCCCTTCCTCATTCCTTACTTATTGAATTCTAAGGAAATTAAGAATTCTAAAATCTATAATACTTCCTGCAATCAAATATTAAAAATGAATGATTAACAAAATAGAAGCAGATTCTCTTTGAAAAGCTTAGCAATTATTTCAGTCTGCTAACAAATGGAATTTACGGTGAAGGAGCAGTATGGAATCGCATTTCCACTGCTTGATTTCATTTAAAGAAATAATGCAGCAGCTTGGGCTGTACAAACAGGGACACATTTCTTTGATTCACATGTTGTACTTGCTTAAGCCAACGCAGTCCTTGCCAAAGCCATAAATCCTCACAACTAAATGAATAGGTGTTTCCAAAACATTTCAATTATTCTCCTGATGACTCTGAGAGACGTGGAGCAAAACTAGTTCTCAGCATGCAAAATAAGGCACTTAGAAGTAGTCACAATGCCCTCTCACACACAATTCCATCTCGTCTGTCCTTCACACATGAATAATTATGCACAGAGCTTTCTAGGGATTGTAAAAAGAAAAGGAAAAAAATTGCAGGGACAAAGCATGAGAGATAGCCTTCCAAATTCATTTTAACATCACTGAACTAACACACTTTATGAAGTGATGTCCACTTTATTGCTGACACAAATTGGAGTAACTGAAACAGTAAGGATAATGGTAAGGCACTGACCTCTGTATCCTCTGGGATATGCTCTTGAGGGGTGGCAGATTACTTGTTTTGAATTCAGAAAGATAGGTTGTACAGAACTAGCTCTACCTATGGTACTTGGCATGAACTCACTTTATTTCTTATTTCTTATTTGCTTAGTTGTTAATTTGCTGACAGTAGTCATCCATTCATATCATGGACGTTAGTCATTTCCCCCCATTTTTCTCCTTCGTCCCATTCCTCACCTGCAGAAACCCTTTGTTTTCACAAATGTCTCCCTTCTATTGTTCAAAATATGTGACCAAGCAGTTTTAGCAGGAATATTTAATGCTTCATGAATTCTTAACACTGCATTGTTCATAGTGATATTAGTTTGATAAAGCTGGAAATATTTTTTTCAAGACCAAGTTTCACTGGCCTACTTTAATAAAATTTCACAAGTATATTCTCAATTTAAAAGATCTTTATTAAAATTTTAATGAATCAAAAATCTTATGACTCAAATATTAAATTTTATGGTAAAGTCATTCTTAATTATCTTATTTTACAATTTTTAAACGTCTTATATATCTTATTATAGACGCACAATTCCTTAAGATTTAGGCAAGCATTTTTTTTCACTTCTATCTTTTTTATTCATGTTGCATGCTAATATTAAAATTTTGGCATGGATTTTTAAATACAAGACAAGCATTTTAGAACTCAATTATGACTTATTTTTAAGATGCATAAACTCAATATAGAAGATGGTAAATGGTTCAGTTTATTATAAATAAAAGCACAGTCCTCTTTAAGAATAGAATTGTGAGATGACTCAGTTGGTAGAGTGTCCATTTTATAAACATGGAGATATGAATTTTGATCTCCAAAGCCAATGTAAAAAGTGAGTTTCGGATGTTTGCTCGTGTAACTCCAACACAACATATTATAGAAACACAATAGATAAGTGTTTCAAACTCATAGATTAGATAGTCTAGCCTAACTGTTATGTTAAGGTTCAGGTTCAGGAAGATAACCTCAAACCAAAAATATGATTGAGTATATAAATGAAAATTTGGAGAAGGATATAGACAAGATATCCAACTGAGACCTCAGGACTTGCATATAGGCATAAACATACCTTCATGTCAACACTTACATACAAATGAACTGCTACACACACAAAATAAAGAAAACAAGTTCTACATGAATGGATGGATGAAGGTATGTGATATTTAATATAAATTCTATAAATTTTTAGTATTTCCATGGCATAACATGTATGAAGCTTTAGTTAAGCTGTCTTTTATCCTACATGAACAATTCTTTCTAATCATGGTAGTCAGGTGGTTAAAATGTTTATTTACAAGTTCATTCCACAATTTCCTAACACTATTTTACTGCAATTAATTCCTAGAGTGGACTGATAGTCCTTTGAGAGTTGATTAAAAAGAGCTCATCAGTTCACAAATTAGGTTGTCAATGTAGGTCATGTTCCCATAATCTGTAATAACTGCTACATTGTGTCATGTTATCAACAAACAAAATAATAACAACTGAGACATAGATCCATGTCTTCCTTGTGCACATCTCAGAAAGAGTATGAAATCGCTTAAAAATTCAAACAGTAGGTCTCCTCAGTGGACAGTCTTCAGTTCACTTTGTGCTCCAATGCAGAAGAATATTTAGGCAAGCATTCTAGAATGGTGTATTTGAACCTTTATATTGCTTCAAATAACTTTTTATGAACAGAAATAAAGCATATAATATCAGAGGTAAATAGGCAGAACATGAAAACATGGAACAAGAAGCAATTCATTTTCTTAAAATGTTTCTTGCCTATTATATTTCAGTTCCATCTCTCTTTATAATAGGTATTCTTATCAGACATTCATCTTCCATCACATTCTGACACAATATACATCTTGTGATTTCCAATTTTATCACACAATAAACCTCGTTCATGTTCGCAAAAATAGTCTGAGTTAGAATTGACTAAAAATAATCCATGTATTACCATAGGTATTTCAGGCTAAATGGGCTTTACACTTTTTTTTTCATATTGTAACTGGCTATAAAGTCGTGATTTTTGAAGGACTTTGAAGAATTCTACCAAAATATCCTCCTAGGGTTTTATAGTTTTTATTCCTACTTAAAGTACAGGCAAAAATTGTTCAGATCATTACACACAAACAAAAAATAATCCAAAGATTTCTCTGTACATTTCTGCTATTTTTTCAGTTTTCATCTATTACATTTGTTTATGTGCCATTAAAAAAGTGAGAATTTCTTGAGTTACACCATTATTGGTTTACTTGAAAGTGGTACACATTTCATTAAAAGTCCACAGAGATTTTCAATATTATGTCTATATAGAACCCCAAGTAGGCTAAATTAAATAAATCACAAACTCAACAGTCAGTAAGTTTTTTTTTCCATTTATGAAATGTTTCTCCTTTTCTGTACAAGCACTGATATTACTGTCTCAGAACCTTCTTCTTAAAATATCAGTATGAAAATCATATGGGCTATGCTTCTCTAAATTATTCTAAAGTGTCCATGTGTTGTTTCTCCAAAATTAAATAAAATTGTTTAGTTTCCTATTTATTGACATGATGATTGGTTCATTTTCTTAGGTAACAAAAATATCATATATCAATTTGCAAATGGTATTGCTAAAGTCCTGATTGCATCTGCTGCAGTTAGTTAGATAAGCTATTTTGAGAGATTGAACATTTGTAACTGTACCTGTTACAGTTTGTCTATGTGCTTCTAAAATTTCTTCACCCAATAGCTTAGGAAAACAGGAAGTACATATGTTTTCCAATATTCTTGGTTATAGTTCAGCTTTGGAGGAGAGTCTAGGGAACTGGCTCTACCATATCTCTTAGGATTGCTGAGAGAAAGCAAACTTCACTTGCCAAACTGCAATTCTGCAAAAGTATGCCAAAATATGTCAAACTAATAAACTAGCTGCCTCTCACTCTATCATATACACCTTCTCAAGGACAATCTCATCTACCATGGTCTGCATCTTCTTATATAAACTTTTCTGAAGGATTAATTCAAGGGCTTAACTACTGATTCTTCACAGTTGTGCTCATTCTTCTGATCAAGAAATGGAGGTATGTTTGTTTAAATGACAATGGCTTACTGACTTTTGAAATTATAAATCCATCTTACTATTATCTTTTATGTTTCTAAAATATTGAGTCATCTGCAGCACAACATGCATCAGAATACGAATGTACTTCATGTGATCTGGAACATCATGAAGTTTTTCAGTATTTTACTACAACTATACAGTGTTGACTTGGAAAAAACAATATTTTTTAAGAAATCTGAGTTCAAATACTCTTTCTAATACAACTAGGTTTGTCCTCTTGAATATGAAACTGTAAACTTAGAAGTGATTTAATTCATGAGAAAGATAAAAAGGCAATATAATCAAAGAATATGACACATAATTCATATTCAAATGTTAGCCTTTGTTTGTATTACCATAGGTAAAATTGCCTAGGAACACATGAAAAGTTTTATGCGTTACTAAACATACCTATGTTTAATCTTATAACACACATCTAATATGGAATCTTACTACCTCTATAGTTAATTCAAGTGCCATCATGGCTGAATTTTAAACTCTTACAAAGCAAAAATAAATTCTGTTCTTTGCCTAGAAATCATCTACCACATACTGTGTATTAAATCATTTCTGCAGCAAACATTAAGCAATATTGGCACTTTATATTTTGAATGTTAAAAGTTTTTTACTTCAGAAAATTAAAACTACAGTCAATGTGACTGAATGTCAATAGTAAAAGAATTTAGTAAAACTCATTTGGATACAGAAAATGTCCAAAATTTTTCATTCAATATATGCTAAAATTCTGAATAACCAGATGGGTTATTGAGTATCAATATTATTTACTTGATCTGATGTTCTGACCAAGCACCTGATCATAGCATCTTAAGTGAGGAAGGATGTTGTCTCCATAAATAGTTTTATTTATAAATACTGGTAAAGAATGATAGAGTTCATATGATTAGAGTTCTTGGCTAAGTAATAGAAACAAAATTTTTTATACATTTTTTATTATTTCCAATCATACAGACTTAATAGGTAGACCAGTTCCCTCCTTCCCTCCTAGAAACAAAATTTTATTGAGGATGTAAACTTCTATAAAGCACATTCATTTATTGCAGTGCAAAAGGTAAAATCAACACTAGATTTCCCTTCCAGATATGAATCAAGAAATAGTTGAAAGCTAAGATCAACAACTGGTATCTGATGGAGGCCAAATATAATATTGGTGATTGATGAGAGAAGAAGTTAGAGACACCATAAGAAAATGTAGATGGGAAAATATGAAGGCTCTATACACAATGCTTAGCTTCCCTGAGATTTTCTGGCATTTCATGGAGTGCAGTAAATAGCTAAGGACATTTAGTTTTTTTTTTCCTAGTTTTTAAAATTTGTTTATTTTTCTTTTACAAGCACATTGATCATTCATCTCAGCTTCCCTCCCTTCCATTTCCTCTCCATCCTCTCCTTTCCCCTCACTATTACTTCCCACTCCCTACTACCCTTCCAGCTGTGTGCTTACATGGACCCCAGGGTCCTCTCTGACTTGTCTTCTCCTGTGGATGCTCAGGCCCCTGTGGTATATCAAGTTACCTCTCTTCAAACCATACAATGATATATGCATTTCCTTTTGCTCATCCATTTTTAGACCTAAATTTTCCACTGTAAGTGCCCATTCTTTGGGTATAATAACAACTACCCATAGAGCGCTTTGATGTACTCTCTTCTTCCTAGCTAAAGCTTTTTTTGGCTATCCTCCCTATTGATCTATGTCCTTACCTTCTTTAGGTTCTTGTTCTAGTTTACAGTAGAAGGGATTCAAGCGAGTCTTGAATCTAATCACAAAGCTGTTGGTTGTCTCCTTGGTACTCATGCCACTATTACACTGGTGGTCATCTGTTGCCATGGTGATTTACATTGCAACTTATAGATCTCATGCCTTTGATGGGGCTTGTAGTTATTTCTATCCCTCAGGAGTTTGTACAGTACTCCTTAGTACTGTGTAAGCCATCTATCAAGAAGAAAGTCCCCAGACTAGTTCCAGTTGATATATTTTGTTAATGTTCTATAATCCATTGTGTTGCATCTTTAGTAACAAGATCTTTCTGACAGTTTTTGGAGAGCAACCAAGAACAATGGCAAAGGCCTATAATGTTTGGGGGCTTTTAAGACCTCTCTGATCAACATTTTATCAGGAAGTGCCACATTTTTATGACTTCTAGCATAATTTTGTTCCTGAGTTCTAAGTGGATCAGTTCAAGGCTCTTTTTTCCCTCGTTTTCCTCACTCTGTGCTCCTCTGCATAGGGACTGCCCATTCTTGTTCCTTTCCTTAAAAAACATTCTTTAACATATTATTAGTATAGGATGTTCCTTTGGGGTTACTTCCCACAATCTTAGGGGTTTTCTATGGGTTCCTCTGTCATTGTTATCTCCCATGTCCTTCCTGTCTCCTAGCTCCTCATTCCCCAGCTATTTTTTTCCCAATTATTACCTCCCCTCACCCTTGTCCTGGTATCCTAACTCTTCCCTTTAAAAGGTTTCATTCTAATCATCCCTTCCCATTTTCCCATTTATAGGTCTTTTATGAATTCTCTGGCTTCAATTCAAATACAAGGATATCAGTTCAATCATCCACATATAAGACAAAGCATGCAGTACTTAACTTATTGTGTTTGAGATATTTCACTCAATGTTAAAGTTTCCAGTTCCATCCATCTACCAGAAAATTCCATAATCTGATCCTTTCTGATGGCTGAGTAATATTCTGTTATGTATATGTACTGCATTTTCATTATCCATTCCTCTGTTGATGTTCTTGTTGGCTGATTCCATTTTCTCACTATTGTGAATAGCACTAAAATAAACATAGATGAACAAGTGTCTTTGCAATAAGATGTAATAAGACTTTTGGGAATACTTCAAGAAGTGGGGTCACCAGGTTATACAGCCTACAAATGCCCAGGAACTAAAACCAATATCAACAAATGGGACTTTATGAAATTAAAGTTCTGCCAAAGAAACTGCTAATTGTACAAAAAGATAACTCACAGGATGGGGGAAAACCTTTGCTAGCTATGAATCTGACAAAGGATTAATCTCCAAAGTATGCAAAGTGCTGAGAAAATTAACACTAAGACATCAAACATTTCAATTAAAAAATGGGCCCTGGAACTAAACAGGGATTTCACTCAAGCAGAAATTGAAATGTCAAACAAATACCTTAAAAGATGTTCAACTCCACTGAGTATCAGAGAAATACAAATCAAAATAACCCTTTGATACCAATTTAACTCTAGTTGAAATGACTAAGTTCAAGAATACAAACAACAGAGATTGCTGGTGAGGCTGTTGATAAAAAGGAACACTTATTCCTGGTGGGAGTATAACCTGATACAGCCTCTATGGAGATCACTATAGAGGTTCCACAGAAAACTAATAATGGAACTGCCATATGACCCAACTTTTTTATTTTTTTGGTTTTACAAGCATATTGAGTAGTTGTCCTTGCTTCCCTTCATCCCTCCTAACACATCCTTTTCCCTTCCCTTTGACAATCCATTCCACTCCCTCTCACCCTCCTGACTGTCTGCTTCTGTGGACCTCAGTGTTCCCTCTGGTTTGTTTGTTTTAAATTTTTTTCTACTTTTACAAGCATATTGAATTCTTATCCCTGCTTCACTCCATTGTTTCTCCCTGCCATCCCCCCATCAATCCCACCCTCTTTGTCTGCTTCTGTCGATCCCAGGGTTGCCTCTGGTTTGTCTACTCTTGTGGGGGTTCAGGTCTCTGTGGCATACCAAGTGGCCTCTCTTCAGGTCGCCACACTGATAGGCGCCTTTCCCTTCATTCATACACATTCAGTTTTTCAACTCATTGATTGGGGTTTGTTAAAAAGTCAAGCAATGCAAATGGCATGTAATTATTCAAGCTGCATCTGAATACTGCTATGAATACACTATGAACATATGATTGTTGATTAGTAATCACTATGATTTCTAAAAGCAAAATCTCTCAGTAAAAATTAAATGTCTGCTGTGTTTGGATGCTTTCTGCTGAATCAAGCTAAGGCAAGGTTAAGATGTCATGAACTGTCAGATTAAATTCCCTGAACCATCATTTTCTCCAGAAAATTCAGGCAATTTAAACTACTGTCTTGATTATGATCAATGCATACTTCTTATACATCATCCTTCTTATAGGCATGTTCATATTCCTCCTTTTAAAATCTACGTAGTGTTTCCCTTTTGTAAAACATTTATTTAGTTACAGTTTATCTTACAGACTTTCAAAATTACATTGATCTACTATTAGTAAAAAAAAAACTAGCATGTATAGAATTCACAAACTTCATTAGAAAAAATCGATACATTACTGACAGCTCAGTGTATATTGAATGTTATGAAATATATTTCTCATAGGTTAGCCTTTTATGCTAGTGTTTCAATGAACTATGACATGACTTTTTCCCCAAAAAATGAATAAGTTAAAAGCTTAATTCACAAAATAACTGTTTGGAAACAGCACTTACAAGTGTGGTAGTTTGGGTTAGGTAATATCACTATACTAGGAGCTTAACTTCCTGAAACGCTTGTGTATATACAGAATCACATAAAGACCCAGCAAGAATACAAGAGTCTACAGGCCAAAAAGTTTTGTTTTGTTAATGTTTTGTGAAAAAAAAATTTGCTATCGCCTTGATTCTGGAATTCAGCCTTAAGAAATGTGATCCACAAAAAAAAATAATAATAATAAAATAAAATAAGGCTGCAGCTCAGTTGCTTCCGGTGCCCTGTCTGATGCTAGTAAAAGCACTGAATTGATACTAGCAAAGTAATGGTCAGTGATCACATTTGGAAGAAACTGGAATCAGCCTGTCAGAAGTAACTCATCCCTTGAATGCTTATTTTATAAATCATCCCACATCTCACCCAGAAAAAATTTTATCTTCTCCATAGTCTATGGTGATACACTATACCCACACACTGGCTTTTAGTCCTGTTCTAAGTTAACTCTAAACATTTTCAGACATACAGAATTTGAAACAAGGTAATAAAATAGAGACTTTTACATTTTTCTTTACATAATATTCTGGATCACGATTTTACCATTACTGACTCTGTCAGGGAAGACCAGGACTCTTAGGTATTTTGAAAAGACTTGGATATTTTTCTGTATGTTCAGAGGGTCAGTGTATCTAACGGAGTATTATATCATTATGGATGCAAAATACAGGACTATTGAGTTCACCTCCAACTGTCAAGCCTCATATGTATAAGGGAGGGAGAAGCCTGTTCTAATGGCATATCTAACTGAGGTGAGGGAATTGATCATTGCACAGTCTCTTACTGGCCTGCTATACAGTAAGTGGATAATTTAAGAAAAATAGAAACTTTAAAAATAATTTAATATTAGTGTAAAACTCAACTTTATTTTTATAACATAAAAGGCTATTGCACTTCTGTTAGAAAAATGGAGAATGTTAAAAAGCAAATACAATTATTATTTGCTTCTGCTAGACTAAGAAGTCCTGCTCTCTGTGACATCTATGTTTGCCTCAAGCTTAGGAGGAAAGGTGGGAAAAAAATAAAACCTGGAAATTTTGCACATAGTTTTATTAAGCTTATCTCCTCTTAAATCAAAAGAAAATAAAATCACTGATGTGTTTGAGGTCAGCCACTGAGTTCATTTTATTTCAATTTAAAAAAAATAGACTTAAAAGAAACCTTATGCAAACTATCTAAGTCATTTTACTTCTTTCTCTCTACTTTTTTCTCATTGTCTTTTGCCTTCTTGCTTGCTAATTTTGTCTCTCACTTTCTTTCTGTGTTTTTGGTATTTGCCTTTGTGTGTGGATGAGTACACATATGTGTCTATGTATGTACATGTGGAAACAATCTCTATTTTCTAAGGGAAATCCATTCACTGACCTGAATACTCATACATTCAATTAGACTGGCTAGCCAGTGATTTTCCCAGCTCTGGCTACCATTCTTCAGTTCTAAGATTATGTATATAAGCCAATATGTTGGGTTGTTATATGGTTGCTAGGAACCCAACTAAGTCCTTATGCTTGTTCTACTCACCTAGTCACCTCCCCAAGTCCTTATTATTCCTGCATGACATTCTGTCTCAGTCATTAAAGTAATAACTGAATTTAAACAGAATACTATTTTATATATACCTATAATTTATTTCTCAGTTTATTCAACGAATGAGGCTCCATAGTTGTGAATTAACAGAGTAAGTTTGATTGTTTAAGAAATGATGGATTTGATTTTTTTTCTTCTAGTTTTACAAGTGTAATGAATGTTTGCTCCTTCCCTCCTTCACCCTTCCCTCCCCTTTTTCTCCCACTCCTCATTCCCTTCATCAATCCATCCCACTCCCACTTACCCTCCTTTCTTTTTTTCTTTTTTTAATACATTTTTATTATCATTGCTCATACAAACTTAATAGGTAGACCAGTTCCCTCCCTCCCCCCCCCCCGAACCCACTGCTCCCCCTCCCCTCCCTCCCCATCCAGAGTCCTTTATTGTGTATGCCTAACTCTCCTCTGGGTCCTCCTCTCCGATAACGTACAAAGACACAGTGGCATTTCCCTGAACCTTTTCTTGTGTTCCCCTTAAGCATAGGAACACTACTGTAGCTGTCAATCTCTTGCTCCAAGGATCTTGGTGCCTTTAGCTGATGCTAGACTTTGTGAGGTCAATAGTGTGTTGGACATTGCGCAGGGCATGCAAAGTCCAATTATAATTGCTTCGGCCCTAACTTGTGTGGAGTATCTTGCAAATCATTGCTCCTCCCATCCTTTTGCTCTTACAATCTTATCGCCCTCTCTTCTGCAAATGTCCCTGAGCTTCAGGATGGGGAGAGATTAGGATGGACTAGTTCTAGATGGTTGATATAGAGTCTCTGAAGTTCTGAATAGTGGTTTGTTGATTTTCTTTTGCAGTTTTGCTGCTCCTGCAATGCCCTTCACTCCATCCTGATGGGCACTGTATGTCACCCTCTGGTCAGAGACAAAAAGCTGTTAAACTGGAGTCTTGTTATAATAGCACATTCAAGGATAGATGTAAAAAAAGTAGGAATCCTCAGAGAGGGAGGTGACAACCACCCATTTGCAAAATGATTACTTACCCTCCTTTCTGTCTGCTTCTGTTGGCTCCAGGGCTCCCTTTGGATTGTCTGCTATAGTAGGGGCTCAGGTCTCTGTGGCAGATGAAGCGGCCTTTCCTTGGATAGACCAGTGATAGGGGCATTCCCCTTCATCTGTCTAAGCTTAAACCCTGACATTGCCACTGTATGTAATTATTCTACAGAGTCCTTGTTAGTGTATGGGGGCTTATTGATATGTTAGTCATTGTGCAGTTCTGGTGAGGATAAGTCTCATTGTAGTGAATTCCTGGATGCAACAGCTCTGTCTTGAGTGGAATGCATTGGAAAGCAGTGGATCTCTCCATATTTATTCTCTTACAATCTTACTTCTCTCTCTTCTGTAAGATTTCTTTTAGGATGGAAAGAAATTTGGTTGCCCTCATTCTGTCTGAGCATTTTAGGATTGCTGATACTCTTCATTCTGGTTGGTTGCACTTAGCTGTATCTTGTTTGGGTGTTGATATTTTTTCTTATCTAAAGATATAAATGAGAGATGTTTAGATGAAAGTTTGTATTCCAGTGTTAGTAGTTACTATTGAGGTATCTGATCCTGCCTATTTTCAGTTTTCTCCCAGATTAATGCTGTTTAAACTTATTTATAGTGATGTGTGTGTTCTCTGTCACAGAGGAGTGTGTGGGGATGTCAAACATATCAATGTTAGATGAGAAACTATAAGACTCCTAAAAGAAAATATAGGGAACACTCTCAAATCAATTAGCCTTTGCCAGTATTTCCTTAATAGAACCCAAAAGGCACAAAGAATATGCCTG
Organism: Typhlomys cinereus; assembly: GCA_023101885.1. Classification (NCBI taxonomy): domain Eukaryota; kingdom Metazoa; phylum Chordata; class Mammalia; order Rodentia; family Platacanthomyidae; genus Typhlomys; species Typhlomys cinereus. Next base: position 2,431,730 of record JALPQD010000235.1, on the reverse strand, counting down.
ACACTACAAAAGTGGGACTATATGAAAATAAAAACCTTTTGATCACCAAAAAGAGACTGGCAAAAGGGCCACCTATAGAATGGGAGAGCATCCTCACTAACCACACATCTGATAAGAGGACTAAGATCCAAAGCACATAAATAATTTAAAAAATTAAATGCTAAGGAAGTAAACCACCCAATTTGAATACGACTTATAGAACTAAAGAGAAATTTCTCACAAAATTAAAATGTCTAACAAACATCTCAAAAATATACTAGCTCCCTAATCATTAGGAAACCGCAAATTGAAACTACCCTGAGATATCATCTCACTCCAGTCAGAATGGCTAAAATCAAAAACACAAACGAAAATAATGCTTTTATGGATGTGGTGAGAAGTCCTTTGGAGATCAATTTTGAGGTACTTAAAAATGCTAAAAGTCAAAATTCTGTATGACCCAGCTATATCACTTCTGGTAATATGCCCAAAAAACCCTGCATACTGCATCAAAAACTAGTGTATAAACATGCTCAAAGCAGCCCTTTTCACAATTACAAAGAGATGGAACTAACCTAGGTGTCCAGCAGTTGACAAATGGTTAATGAAATTGTGACACATATATACAGTGGAACACTATTCAACTGTCAAGAAAATAGAAGTAATGAAATAAAATATCCAGTGAGTGAAATATCCCAGACTTAGAAATGCAGATGTTGCATGTTCTCACTTATAAGTGCATCCTGGCGTTAAAACTCTTGCAATACCCATGAATACAAAGGAACACATGCCATGGTGGTGAGGGTGTAAAAATATCTCCAAAAGCAGAAGAAACACATGGGTAAACAGGTTAAAAAGGCTTTTGTTTAAGAAAAGAGAGGGAAGAACAGGAATAGGCAAGGGTAGAGAGTAGGGTTAGCCTCCAGAATGCTATTATCTCAATTTCTTTTTCTTTCTTGAAATTCAGAAGTTTGGACTAATCTACCAGTACAACAGTGTTGAAATGTAGAAGATAAGGTAGATGATTATGCTATAAGCACTTTGGTCTCTCGATGGTTTAGTGTTCTAAGAAAGATATGAAGGAGACCAGTTGTCGTGTAAGGAATTTTAAGTCACCATACTTTAGGGAATTGTCCCTTGACACGCAATGAACTGCTTTCCTTTTGGTCTCCAGTACTCAGACAACAGAACAATGAACAGTGTTTATCTTCCTTGTATAACACCCATGCTAAAGAATTTCACTATAGTGAAATACCTGACAAAAACATAATTATTATGTATCTATTCTTCATTGTGGTTTGTAAAGGTACTAAAGGGGCTATTCACAAAATTCTGCTGCTTGTAGTAAATGAACATAAAACAGATAGTTGGCCATGTAATTTTCTCAATTCATGTCTAAGCCATATAGTGTGTGTGTATATGTGTGTGTGTGATTTTAAAAAGTCAAGAAAGCCAAGAAGTGACATTCAAATGTCAACTTTGCCCCAGGGAGAATCAATCAGAGCACAATGATCTTCAAATCCTTGCTTCCAAAGGAAAAAGTGAATCGTGTAGAATTTGGGTGTCATTACATAGGAGGAACAAAAATTTCTCAATTTTCAATATTTCATTCCTATAAATAACAACCAATAGTTTGGAAGTAACAAATGATTATCCATTAAAATTCAGTTGTATTTATTATTTTTCTTTTTTAACATATAAAGAACATAGAAAACAGAAAATTGGCATGCTTACAAATGAATGCAGTTCTCATGTATTTTGCTTAAATCAGCATAAGATTTGGAATTTTACATGAATGGGGGGAAATTCAGTGTCTTGGGCACATCATTTGCTATTTTCTGAAAAATTCTTTTTCATCTATGAATAGAGGTCTTTCCACCTTCTGGTGTCTTCTGTAATTTCCTTCTTCATGGTTTCAAAGTTTTTGTTATATAGGTCTCTTGTTTCCCTTCCGGGTTACTAGCAACTAAAAAGGTTTGATCTGGTGAGATCAGAAAGGGTATAGGATCTGGCAGATAGACAGTAACCATCCTGCAAATGGGACACTGACACCCCCCTCCTTCACTGCTGTGTCCTACTCCTATTCTTCCATCTATCTTTGAGTCTCCTCTTATATTAAGATCTTCATTTAAACAGTCTTTTATCTTTGGTTAAGAGGTGTCCTTCCCTACCAATCATGGCAGCCAAGGAAAAGCAAAACTGAAAACAACAAATCATAACTCAGAACACCAAACACTGTACATTAATCAGCTGGAACCAGATCAGCCAAATCTCTCCTCATCTTAAAGCTATAGGAACCTTTTGGAAAAGGGGGCAGCAAGATTGTAAGAGCCAAAAGATGGGGAGGACCAACGATATTCAAGATACTCCACACAAGTTTGGGCTGCAGCAGACAGAGTTGGACTTTGTCTGATCTGTTCAATGGTTAACATGTCAACGACCCCCCAAAGTCTAGCATGAATCACAGGGGAGAAGGCTCCAGGCAATAGGATCCTTAGCGGCAAGGGATTAACAGTCATAATAGAGTTCCCATACTAATGGAGAGCCCAAGAAAGGGCTCCAGATTATGCAACTGAGTCCTTACACCTGACTAGGGTGGAGGACTCAGAGGGAGGTTTGGCATTCACACAAAATGATGCTCCAAGGGATGAAAGGGAGAAAAGGAGAAGCACAGGGAGAGGGGGAGGGAGTGGGGGGTGAAAGGAAGGGGAAGGGGAAGGAGAGTGCAAGTGGGAACAAGTGGGGAGGGGAAGAGGGAGGTGGAGGATGGGATGCCAATTGAACTTGTATATTACGAAAAAAATACAACGTAGGAGAAAAAATTATCACTTAGATCTTGGATGTCTTGGCCCCTTCCCTTCTTCCTTTGCAAACCCAGAGCACATGCACTCATTCAAATGCATATGCATACATGTACACAATGGAGATTATTAATTAAGGTCCATCTTTATCTCACTATTATCTTTTTTATTTTTGAACTTATTATTTTCTGTTATTCTGGGGGCACCTATGTGCTGTTGTAAAGAGTCATGATCTAAAATATCACAAAGGTCAAAGCAATATAGATAGAGTCCTAGAAAGATATCAGAAGTGATTTTCAGCAAAATATCTTTTCTTTCAGCATCCATCATTCTTTGGCATTGAGGATGATCCAGAAAAGATTCGTCTGTACATCTGCTGAGAACTTGAAGGATTTCATTGCCCTCTGTTAGCAAGGGGACACCTTAAAGAGCAGCTTGATATATCACAATCTTTTCAAAGAAGCATGTTATGACCCAAGATTATACATGTCACAGAACTATTTTCTCTTCCAATGTAACACAGTGGGAGGTGAGATTCTGTTTTCCTTACTTGGCTGAGACTTACTTTACATTTACAATTTTCATGAGTTGCAATGCTTTTTAAGTATATTCTCTTAGAATTTTGTACACAAATTTGTCCATAAAGCTTCTGAAGTTGATGACTATTATATAAAAGTTTATATAATAAAAGAGTGTGAATGAATTTGTATCACAAAAATAATTGCCAAATGTTAAATATGGGATTACATTTTCTAATATTCTTACTTGGACATTATTTGTGAGCCAAGTCATTTCAAGTACCTTATATCTGTATAACTTCTCCATACTTAGAGAAAAAAATCAGACTGAAGATCTCAGTTAATTTACACTGCCATCACTTAGAAGCTGTATGTTCCTAAAAAGTCACAAACTCTGGTAGATGTCAGTTCATTTATGAGCAGATCAGGAAGAATATTTCCCACAAATAATGATAATCATGTTTTAGTAAGAAACACATGTCAGTTCCTGACCTTACTCTAAAAGCAAGACTCTTCTTTGCACTTGTCTTCTGGAAATTTCTATTTGTATATGTAATGGACATCATAAAATAGCTCTACAGAGGTGTTGTTCATGATCTTCCCATTTCCCTCTGGTCCTCCTCGCCTTAGTATATGATGAGCATATTCAAAGAACTTCTTCAAACTGGAAACCTTATATATATATAGTTAAAATTGTTTAAATGTATCCACAGAATTTCATTCACCAAAGAAGGAGTGTTTCCCTGGTTCACTCTCGCTATCTTTCTTTACGACTCTCTGTCATTTCTTATCTTACTATGGCCCTATTTTTCAATCATTACATTAGATGTTCATTTAATTGCTACTGGTTCAGTTTCTCTAATAGTCCATATTTCAATACCCCATCCTTGAAAAGTATTGCCACCAAATACCAGTAAGAAGAGATTGTTCATTTCTTGAATGCATCTGCTTAAATATCACTTTGTCAGCTGATATTTCATGGCAATCTTTTGCCAAATTGCAAAATAGTATTCTTTCTAACTGCTATTTGCCTTGACCCATTTCATTCACATAAGACTTACAAAGGACTGATATATTCAATCTCTAGTTATTTGCAACCATTATCGGCTTTTGCAGAGGAGAATCCAATGACATTAAACTTGGAAAACAGTGTACTCTTAGATCTGTGCTAGACACAACAAATTGAAATAATAGTTTGAATGAATGAATATTTCTAACATTAATGTTTTTAGTAAATGACAGATGTTTATTTAACTATCATTAATTTATGTCCTAAGTTTTTATTTTACAGATGTTTAGTACAATTTTTTTAAATTAAAAATTTTATTAAAATGAAAAAATTATCCTACAAGCTTGTGTACAAGTTTGTAATTCCCCATGTTGAAGTATGGGGGAGATGGAAGATACCGGTTACTTAAAATACATATTCTTGCTACATATTTTAACTTAAATGTAACTTAAATGCATGACAACAGTATTTTATCAAAGAAGCAAATGTAAGCAGTCATTTTTTAAAGTTGTGACAAAAAATCCTGGCATTGGCATTTTTTTAAAAAAAATTGAAAAGACTCACCTCAATTCTCTCTCTCTCTCTCTCCTCCCTATTTCTCCCCACTATTTGCTCTTGCAATTTTAGGATTAAAATTTCAAATGCCACACAAACACATGACACTGGCAATGTCAAAACACCAGCAAAATAATGAATTATTTTCAAACATTAATTTGTCACAAGGAAATTAAAAATATAATTTAGATTTAATAGCCTAAAATATAAAATTTCAAAGGTCAAGACACTATTATTTCTCAGGCTTATAAGCAAGAAAAATTTCTATGTTCCTCACTCATTTATTCATGGTAGTCTTGGTAAAATTCAGTTTTCTTGATGTGCAGATATTTAAATTTTCAATACTTTTATTCCCCATATCTTGTCATCAAACACATGAGCTGTGCGTGCACTTGTGTGTGTGTGTGTGTGTATTAGCAAATTTCAATTATCTGCAGCATATTGATATTATATCTCTGCGAATTAGCCTTACAATAATGGGACACTTAAAACCTGTGAATATTTTTTGACTCTCTATTTCTTTGAGGGAACTCTACATTTATGCAATCAAATTTTGTGAAGGCCTCATACATGAAATATTTATATGTCTCTGTTTTGTTAATTGAACTTAATGTTATTTTGTTTTTGCAACTAATCATATTGTGAGAAATGGTAGGATTTCTATTGTATAAGAATGAGTAATGCATGATTATCTTTGCATGTTTTCATTATACATTTATCTTTTGAAAAACACATGTATAATCCTGTATATTGGGAGCTGTGAATCACCCTAAAGTGAACATTTGAATGTACCTATATCTTCAAGATTTTATTCCCTGTGTAAACATAGCTTTATCACTGTAATATTGTAATATAGTAATTCAATAATTAATTTTTGAGTTTATTCCTATTATTATCCATAAGATGATGGTTTTACTTTCCTGTCAACAAGTGCCAGAGATTTGTTTTTTATGTCCACAAAGTGTATGAAGGCTTTGTGTGTGTGTGTGTGTGTGTGTGTGTGTGTGTGTGTGTCTGTCTGTCTGTCTGTGTTTGTTTGCATGTTGTATAGATATAGATATTTGTGTAGATGTATATGCATATATGTAGTATGTGTTTACATGTATTTTTGTATGTGGAAGCCAAAGTTGAAAATTGGATATCTTCCTCAGTGTCTTTCTATCTTAATTTTTTGAGACAGGGCCTTTCACTGAAACTGAATCTCACTAATTCAACTAGAATACATGGCCCTTGAACTCTAGTAATATTTATGCCACATCTCCCTTGTTGTAGGATATGTATACATATCTCTGTGCCAATTTTTACATGGAGCTGGACATTATGATGCCTGACTTTTTGCAAGGATGCTACTTATCATTTCAAGTGAGTGCTTCAAACCCAGAATCAGATACTTCTGTTGTGCAACATACACTGCTACAGACTGAGCTATCTCTCAATCTATGTCATCTTGCTTATAAACTTGCTAACAGGCTTGAGCAATCATTGTGGCTTTAGTTAATTTTTTTCCTAGTGATCAGTGATTTTCAGCTCCACTTTTTTGTACCTGTTGAGTGCTTTTATGTTTGCTTTGGCAAATTATTATTCCTATATTAAAATTATTTTTCCATTTAGGTAGTATTGATTCATAGATTCCTCACTCATTTTGAATACTAAGCCTTTGTCAGAAGCATGTCTCAAAAGGACTTTTGCCCAATCCTTCAGACATCTTTTCATTTGTTGATTCTTTGTTGCACAGCATATTCTTATTTTGACATAGTCTGACTTTTCATTTTGGTCTTCATGTTTTCACTCTGTATTAATCTCCCGTATCCACTCATGCAAGTAACTCACAAAACAAAACATGAAAGCAGGAGGAAAGTTTGTAAAGGAGATTTCAGTAAGACATAGAAGGGAATGACAGAAGAGAATTGGGATGAAACAATGAAAATCTATCATATACATATATGAAGCTGTCGAAAATCTAAAAGATTTATCACATAAGCAAATGCACAGAACATCTTCCCCTGTGGTTTCTGGAAGGAATTTTACAGCTCCTACCAGAGTCTTATATTTAAGTTTCAAAACACTTCTGGTTTTACTTATTAAAAATATAGGAACAAAGGTTTAAGCTTATTGTTCCACATATTCATTCCAGGTTTCAAAGCTTCATCAAATATTGAAGAAACTATCCTTCCCTATAATATCTTCTAAGAATTTATTTTTAAATTTTTCCATATAACTTATCGTAAGTATACAAATATAATAGATACTGAATGTTGACTGTAGTTCTCTGAGTCTTATTTCTGTCAACAGAATACTAGATATTGTATCAAGTACCATTACACAGACAAATGTAATTTACAGTCAAAGACAAGTTGTGTCCAATCCTTCATATTAATTGAGAATCTGACACCTAGTAAACAGGCCTCTTAGCAGACGTGAGACATATTCTCTCCAGTAAAATTGATCTCTGTGCATGCCTGAGAGAGATCTTCTAGATTACATAGTGATGCCCACTGTGGGAAAGACCATTGCCTAGTTAAGTCATCTGTAATTATAAAAAAAAAAGGACTTAGCACAGAAAGTCAAATAAGAAAGTTAACAGACCTTCATTTGATTCTTTTTATTCTAACTGTGGATGTGATCTGCCAAGTTCCCTCAGTTCTGCTTCTGTGACTTTTCTACCAGTATGACTGTAACTTAGATTGTGAGTTGATGATGGATTTTTTTCTACTTTAAGTTTATTTAAAAAAAAAAGAATTGCTCTTCTAAACTGTCTTAGTCAATATGAATAAAATTTATCTCAAGGGGTGGTAGTACTCACATATCACTGTCTTAAGATGATTGGAACACAGATAAGGAAGAAATATTTTAGAGGTCACAGAAAGAAAGAATATCAGTGGGCCAGGTGGATGGGAAGGGGCATCACACTGTTAGTCACGTCTCTCCAACTTACTAATTCCTGAAACTCGATTTTATACAGGTAAGTAAATAGGACTTGGGAAGAAACTTTAACAGGGACAAAATTGAAATGTATAACAATATCCTTTGTTAGAAAGATTCTCCACACCCTTAGCCATCGGGAAAATGCAAATCAAAACCTCTCTGAGATATCATCTCACCCCAGTCAGGATGGCAAAAATCCACAATACAAACAATACCAAATGCTGGAGAGGATGTGGAGGGAAGAGAACTCTCCTTCATTGCTTCTGGAATCTAATGCCATAATCCCCCATAAAGCAAAACTTCACTGCAATGACCCAAGCACTTGTTCGTAGCAGCACTCTTTATAATAGCAAAATCATGGAATCAACACAAATACCCAATAGTTGACAAGTGGATAAGGAAAATGTGGTACATTTATACAATGGAATACTACTCCGCCATCAAAAGAGATGAATTAATGAAATTTGCCAGGAAATGGGTGGAATTAGAAAAAAATATATTGAGTCATATATCCCAGACATATATCCCAGAAAATTAAACACCATATGTACTCCCTAATAGGGAGATCCTAGCATCAAACCCATGTAATAACATTAAAAAAAGTCTCTGTAATATCTACAGCAATCACAAAAAATATAAACAGGTGAGCAGGGGAATATGGCCCCCCAGAAATAAGGATAGAGGGGATTATACTTCAGTAGAGAAAATAGGTCACCATCAAGTATTGCAAGTAAGTAGCAAGATATCTGATGAAGCTCACTCTCACTTTCCTTCCTGGGCACTTGGGACTGAGGAGGTTTGATCTCACCAATCCGGGAGGGTATAGGGACTGGCAGATAGATGGTAACCACTCTGCAAATGAGAAACTGATCTGCCCCCTGACTGCAGTCTTCTACTTCTATTCTATCTACCTTTGAATCTACTTTTTTAGTAAAATCTTCATTTAAATAGCCTTTTTTTTTTTTTTTTTTTTGGTTAGGAGGCGACCTCCAATACCAATCAGGGTAGAGCCAAAGGCAGTGCAGGAACAGCAAAACTGAAAACAACAATAAACGATAATTCAGAACACCAGAGACCCTACATTAATCACCTGGAACCAGACCAACCAAATCTCTCCCCATCCTAAAGCTCAGGGAAACTTTCAGAAGAGGGGGTGGCAAGATTGTAAAAGCCTATAGATGTGGAGAACCAATGATATGCAAGATACTCCACACAAGTTAGGGCTGCAGTAGCCATAATCAGATTTTGCATTATTGTGCATGACCTGCACAATGACTGACATGTCAACAACACACCAAAGTCTAGCATGGATCACAGGCACTAGGATCCTTAGAGGAAAGGGATTAACAGTCATAATACTGTTCCCATACTAATGGGAAGCCCAAGAAACAGCTATGGGTTATGCCACTGAGTCCTTACACCTCACTAAAGTGAAGGACTTAGAAGGAGGTTTGGCATTCACACAAAAGGATGCTTCAGTGGGTGGGAGAGGGGATGGGGTAGGCACTGGGAGAAGGGGAATGAGGGGGGTTGAAAGGAAGGGGAAAAGGAGGAAAGGGTGCAAAGGGGACTGGGGAGGGAGACGACAGGATACCTATTGAGCTTGTATGATTGAGAAAAAAAGATTAAGTAAAGGACTGGTGATTAGTGGAAAGAAGAGATAGGAAATGAGAGTCCTCCTAGTTTGACAGCATGCTTAGACAGCCAGTCTGTGATATCAGGAGAAATCAGCTTAGTGCAGAACTCTTCAGATGATGTGAAACCCCCTTTTCAAGGCAACATCCTAACCATCACTTTCCTCCATGAACATTCTGTTTGTTCCTGGTCTTAAAAGATTGCCTTTAGATGTTTATAACTGTGTGTGCTATTACTTTGTTGGCTTATCAGATTTAATATTTAGGGGATTTAAATATAATCCTTTTATACATAATATTGAAAGATTTCTTTTTTCATCATGGGAGAAGGAAAACTCAACTAATACAGTTTTTCAACTTCTGAAGTTATTGATTAATTGTTGTCATTATTTGTAGGAGAAACGGACCAAGCAGGCCTATATTAAGGTCTCTGATCAACCACTACTTACAATACCTCCATCTGGGGAACATGCCACTCAGGGATGATCTGTATGGGCTGCATGCACGAATGCAACTTTCCCAAGCTACACCTGCTGCTGTGCCTGGTGCTGATGTCAAACTGCCTGGCTGAGAGGACCAATCTGGTCAGAACAACTCAACAAAAGCTCACAGTGAGATTTATGGGAGGTTGGGTGGGGTATATAAGCAGCCTGATATATACAATAAAAGAGCCTGCGAGCCTGAGAGCCTCCTTTGCCACTCGCCTGACTTCAGGGATCTGCGCTATTTACGTGCCAGCTTATCCCTGCCCCCAAGGGTCTCCTTGGGCCCCCAAGACTGATACAATCATTGTCAATATTTCACAGCACATTTTTATCCGAATATATGAAGCAACTCTTGCTTCCTAGATATATGCTGTGTGATACTATTATAATGGTGTGTAAAATTTCATCCACATGGTCCCTTTGAAGCCTTTCTCACCTACACTTATCGAGTATGAAAACTCGCATTGTTCATTTTCTTTCAGCATTTTTTTCTTGTTTTATTATAAAAGAAAAGCAAGTTTGGAAATTTTCCTCTTCCATAGCTTCTTTGTTAATGTTCTATCTTTGTTAATGTTCTACTAACCTCCTGCAAGCATGCATCAGGAACAAAAGCTTATAAACACATACGACTCAGAACCTATCTTTCAGTCCAAACTATAGCATGAGTCCTTCTCAATATCACTTATAAGTCAGTCTGGTTTCCCTTGACATTTGTCCATTTTGAATTTATCATAGACGTGTTTGTCATTGAGATACTCTGGAGATCTTAAGAGACCACAGATGTGAAGTACATGTCCACAGCCCAGTGGGGATTATTCCAGAAATAATTTCTTCAAGCAATCCTGGTACACGGTTTTTCTGAAAAAAAAAACATGCATTTATTTAGTTTGTCATTATAAGCCATTTGCACCTCATGATCAGCTTATATTCTTGATCTTTTAAAAACTGTGCACTTGCTTATTTAGACAGAAAAAAGAGAGAGGGAAGAATAGGTAAAAGCAGTGACAGCAGTAGCATACAAAGCACAAGTAGGGCAATGGGATTCAATTTCGCATTTAGAGGTTGATTCTCTTCTTCCACAATGGATACTTCCTGGGTCACAATCAGGGTGGTTGGTTTGCATGTAGACATCTTAACCCATTCAGTCATCTTCACTAGCCATCATGTTATCAATTTTACCAAGTTTTGGCAAAGTTATTGTACCAAAAATTAACACAAGGAATAATAAATATGCATTCTGAACTTTTACTGCTAAATATGATGTTAAATATTTAGAATTATTTGGTGTTTTGTGGACCTTCTTTTGGATTTTATAATAAACCACAACTATTCTGAGTTGTATTTAAATTGTTCATTGTCTGCTGTAAGAAAAGTAATACTTTATTTCTATTTTAAAGTCATTAATAGGGATTATACTCAAGGAACATGTTTAAAGAACTGTAGAGATAAAAATAAGTTCACTGATTTCTTACTTTATAATGACAAAGTCCTTTTTTATAAAATTCAGTGTGGTGTTTATTATGAAGATGATATCCCATTAGTTGAGGGAAAATTCCATGGGCATATGGTCCATAGAAGCAACATACTAGCAATTTCAAAAAACTCTCCATGAAATCCAAGGTATTTGCTAATGTGTAAAGTAATCTCAGGGAAACTGCTGGTGTTTATAATATGTAAAAGTCTCAAATGTAGTGTTGTCATTATCCTGCATTGTTGCTGATAAATTTGTCGTCAGCTAAGGGAACAAGGGGTTTCTTCTTTCTTATGATTTCTAGTTATAATTCCTTATCTAGCATAGGAGGAGAGCCTCACACCAGCACCAGGGCTGTGGAAACTAACCATGCCGTATCCACATAATATCTGAGAGAGGTACAATCGTTGCTTGTCAGACCAGCACATCTGGCCAATTATACAGAAAGATGCCAACATCTTCAATCAGATTTCTACATTTTATTCACCTGTCCAGGGCCCAGTCCTACCCAACTTGGGCTGGGCCTTCCCCATCAAGTAGACAATTTCCTGTAGGTTTGTTTGGGGTTTAACTCAATTGCTGATTCTTGACAAATGTTCTGAATGCTGAAACGCTCAACTTTCAAGTTGACACCTGTATCTAACTATAACAATGAAATTATGCTTTCATTTCACTCATTCTCTCTCTCTCTATAGATAGATAGAAAAACTAGATAGATAGATAGAGACCGATAGATAGATATCCATAATTAAAAGCTTGTCTTAATTGAAATATGTGTAAAATGATCTCACAGCTTTCACTTAGGCATTTTGAAAGTATGTTCAGTTCTCACCATGCAATGTAAACACCTTTTAAAGATTTCCTTTCTTCATTTCAATGACAGGAATAGTTTTGTGGCTGACTGTATTTCACTGGTAAGCACTTTCCCTGAAATATAGATCTCAATATTAGATCACATCATAATTCATTGTATGTTTTGCCTTCAGTATGATACACTATATGATGAAACAGTAAATCAAAAGGATTCCTGGGTAGGATTTTGATAAGAAAGAAAGATCAAACATTCTGTTTTGTTTAGCTGTAAATTCATTAAAAGAAGAGTGTGACACTCAGACACTTACTTATTCATACAAGTTGAATTCCACTGATATATAAGTGTAGGATTACTAACCTAGAAAAAAATTCCCTATTAATTGGAAACAAATAGAAGCACGTCATCACTGATCTTATTGGATTTCAAGAACTTATTCGCTCCATTTTCCAAATAGATGGATGTGTTTGTTTACAGATAATTTATCTTCTCAATAGTAACTGAAATTACTATGCAATTCAGAGATATGGGAAGAGAAAAATATAAAGAGTATTTTCCAGGCAAATGTTAATGTCTGATATATGAATTTTGAAAGTGTCCAATTACAATTCCTATGAGAAAACAATAGTCTATGTTTATGGAAGAAATCATGAGCTGATATCCAAGGGTCATGATATTCATATACAATAATATAATTCATAACAAGCATATTCAACATACTTATATTTGTATTTTCTTATCAGACTTTTTTCTTTTTATTTCATAGAATAACCATTTTCTGCTTTAATTTATTCTTTTTCAGTTTAGTACATGAATATATTGAATTCATCATAGTTTCATACCTTAATCACCAATTGACTCTCTCCTTTTCCCCTCACAAACTCTCTTTTTCCTTGGTAGTTTCTCTCCTATTTCCATGTCTTTTAGCATGTGTATCTCACTAAGTTTCATTTGAGTTGCTTTTGATAGAAAGTAACTGAATTTCTAATATCTACTATTTACATGGTATTTATAATGGATTAGGATGGTTTTCCTCCATAACTTTGGTTGAGACTGGCCCTAAGCCTTCATCCTTCCATGTAGTTAGTCTTAAGCTTAATAAATCATCATGCAGATAATTAAATCCTTGAGTTCTATAAAAAATGACTTTCTTCCCTGATCTAACAGAATTGGAATATTTATGTTATATTAGATCAGGGTCATAGACAGTGATTAAATTTTAAATTGTGTTATAACTCTAAGTAAAGGAAGAAATTATCCACAAGATATTATACTTTAGTGAAAAGTTTAGGTAACCAATTCTATTAGAAATTGATCTTTGAAAAATAAACCCCAAAAGTCAAAATTCTAAGAATCTGTCTTCACTTACTTCTCCTTAAAAGTTGATCACTCATGAAATAGGGAACTTGTTAATAAAGTTGACTTCTCTTTTTCTTTCTAATGTTAGTAGGACATTGAAAAATTACTTATGTAATAATACTTTTGAATTGTTACAGCATCTAAAATAATTCTCATGTAAGCTACATATTCTAACCTTGTGACTGTTAGAAATTTAATTTGCATACATATAAATATAAATATATACATATATAAACTTAATATATAAATACATGTATTCATATATAAAAGCATAGTATTGTTTTAAACATATGTCCAGTAGTATAATTTCATTTATGTTTATGAAGGTCTGGATTGAATTTATTTCTATTTACAGTACTTTTGTCATTATGGTATCTCCCAACTTTTTTGAAGTCATGACAAAGACAAACTATATAAATGCTTTCAATGGAATTCACACAAATCACTTATGAGTGTATTGAATAATAGTTTTCAGATTTAGAGATATTCAGATATGGTTCAGTATCATCTTGATTTTCATTTGATACCTTTCTTATATCCAATTATGATGCAACTCACATTCAGCCTATCTTCCAGATAATTAGTGTGTATATTTTTCTTCATATTTGGAAAATTCATATAGTTGCTTACAATTATCTTTCAATTACATTTTTTCCAGTCTGCCAACATGCTTTTTTTATTATTTTTATTTCCACTCATACAAACTTAAAAGGTACACCAGTCCCCTCCCTTCCTCCACCTCCCCCTGAAACCCTGATCCCCCCTCCCCTCTCCTCACCCCTATCCTCCTTCATCCCCCCCCCCCAGTGCCCGGAGCATCTTTTAATGTGCATGCCAAACTCTCCTCTGGGTCCTCCTCTCCGATAAGGTGCAAGGACCCAGGGGTATTTCCCAGAACCCTTTCCTGTGTTCCCCTTGAGCTTAGGAACAATACTGTGACTGTCAGTCCCTAGCCTCTAAGGATCCTAGTGCCTTTAGTCTAGTATGGCACTAGACTTTGTGGGGTCAATAATGTGTTGGACATAGCACAGGTCATGCAAAGTCCTATTATGAATGCTTCGGCCCTAACATGTGTGGAGTATCTCCTCCCATCCTTTTGCTCTTACAATCTTACCACCCCCTCTTCTGCAAATTTCCCTGAGTTTTAGGATGGGGAGAGATTAGACTGGCTCAGTTCCAGGTGGTTGATATAGAGTCTATGATGTTCTGAATTATGGTTTATTGATTTATTTTTTCGGTTTTGGTGCTCATGCAATGCCCTTCACACCATCCTGATGGGTATTGGATGTCATGACCTGGCCAGAGTTAAAAACCTGTTAAATTAGAATTAGAGGATATTCAAAGATAAATGGAATAAAAGTAGGAGACCGTGGTGAGAGCGGGGTCAATCACCCAGTTGCAAAATGGTTACTTTCTATCAGGCAGCTTATATGCCCTCCCTTTCTGGTAAGATCATACCCCATGAATTGCAAATGATCAGGAAGGAAAGTCTGTGAACTTAACCAGATGTCTCATTACTTGCAGTCCTTGATGGTGGCCTATTTTCTCTGCTGTAACATGGTTCCCTCTCTCCTTCTTTCTGGTTGGGCCCTCCTACCCATCCCTCCTGTTTAAAATCTTTATAATTACTGTAGGTATTACAGAGATTTGTTTTTTAGTGTCTCTAAGTGGATTTGGTACTAGGATCCACCTATTAGGGAGTACATACGGCACTGAATTTTCCATGTCTGGGATATTTCACTCAATATAATTGTTTCTAATTCCATTCATTTCCTGGCAAATTGCATTAAATCATCATTTTTGATGGCTGAGTAGTATTCCATTGCATAATTAAATCACATTTTCCTTATCCACTTGTCAACTATTGGACATTTGGGCTGATTCATAACTTTGCTATTGTAAACAGTGCTGCTATGAACATGGTCGTGCTTGTGCTATCCAGGCGAACCTCTGCTGCATGTGGGGTTATTCCCAAAAGTGAAATAGCAGGATCATATGGCATTTCAATCTTTAACTTCTTTAAGAATCGCCAGATGCCTCGTCAAAGTGATTATGACCTGCATTCCCACCAGCAATGTAGGAGAGTTCCCCTCTCTCCACATCCTCTCCAGCACTTGGTGTTGTTGTATTGTGGATTTTTGCCAGCCTGACTGGGGTGAGATGATATCTCAGGGAAGATTTGATTTGCATTTCCCTGATGGCTAAGGATGTGGAGCATTTTTTAAGATACTTGTTAGACATTAAGTTTTTGTGCACTCTGGATAATAGAACTCTGTCAGATATGTGGTTAGTGAATATTTTCTCCCATCCTGTGGGTGGCCTTTGAGCTCTTGTTACAATCTCTTTATCTGAACAGAAGCTCTTTAATTTCACAAGATCCCAACTTGTGAGAGTTGGTAGCAGTGACTGTGCCATTGGATGTCTGTTTAGGAAATGTTGGCCTAGCTCAATCATCTCAAGGGAGTTCCCTATCCTTTCAACTATGGTTTTTATAGTCTCTGGCCTTATTTCAAGGTCCTTGATCCATTTGGAATTAAGTCTTGTACATGATGCCAAGTACAGGTCCACTTTTAATCTTCTGCATGTGGAGATCCAGTTTTGCCAGCACCATTTTTTGAAGATATTGTTCTTTTTACATTGGATATTTTGGGCCCCTTTGTCAAAGACTAAATGGCCGTAATTTTGTGGGCTTATATGTGGGTCTTCAACGCTTATTCATTGATCTGTGTGTCTATTTTGGAGCCAGTACCAGGTTGTTTTTATAACTACGGATTTGTAGTATAGACTAAGGTTTGGTATGGTAATACCTTCAGCAGTGTTTTGATTACTCAGGATTGTCTTTGCTATCCTGGGTCTTTTGTGCCTCCATATGAATTTTGAGATTTTGGTCAACTTTTTTAAAGAATTGCTTTGGGATTTTGGTCAACTTTTTTAAAGAATTGCTTTGGGATTTTAATTGGTATAGCATTGAATTTGTATATTACCTCTGGTAGAATGGTCATTTTTACGATGTTGATTCTGCCAATCCAGGAACATGGCAGGTCTTTCCACCTAGTGTCTTCTGCAATTGCTTTATTTAGGGTTTTAAAGTTTTCATCATAAAGGTCTCTTACTTCCTTGGTTAGGTTTATACCAAGGTATTTCATTTTTTTAGGGGCTATACTAAATGGGATTTTTTTCTCTCAGGTCTTTTTCACTTCTTTCATTCTGGGCATATAGATGTGATTTTTGTACATTTTTTTGTATCCTGCTACCCTGCTGAACTTCTCAATTAGTTCCAGGAGCTTCCTGGTGGAGTTTTTGGGATCCCTCAGGTATAAGATCATATCATCTGCAAATAGAGATAGCTTGACTTCTTCCTTGCCAATTTGAATTCCTTTTATGTCCATTTCTTGTCTTATAGCTTCAGCGAAGACTTCAAGTACAATATTAATAGAAGTGGTGAGAGTGGACAGCCTTGTCTAGTTACTGATTAAAGTGGGAATGCTTCAAGTTTTTCCCCATTGATTATACTTCCTTGCTGTGGGCTTGTTGTATACAGCTTTTATTATATTGATAAAGGTTCCTTCCATTCGAACTGTCTCTTGTGTTTTGATCATAAAAGGCTGTTGGATCTTGTCTAAAGCTTTTTCTGCATCTATCGAGAGTATCATGTGGTCTTGGACTTTGGACTGGTTTATATGATGAATTACATTTATTGATTTGCATATGTTGAACCAACCTTGTGAGCCTGGGATTAAGCCTACTTGATCCCCATGGATGATCTTTTTGATATGTTTTTGAATCCAATTTGCTAAGACTTTGTTGAGAATCTTTGCATCTGTGTTATCAGAGAGATTGGCCTATAGTTTTCTTTTCTAAGTGTATCTTTATAAGTTTTGGGATTAAGACGATATTAGCTTCATAGAAGGAATTTGGTAGTCTTCCTTCCTTTGCTGTTCGATACAACAGTTTAAGGATTATTGGTGTTATTAACTCCTTATATGTCTGGTAGAACTCTGTGCTGAATCCATCTGGTCCAGGACATTTTTTGTTGGGAGCATTCAAGATTACTTCCTCGATTTCCTCATATATTATAGGACTATTTAAATAATTCACAACTTCCTGATTCAAGTTGTATTTTCATTATTGTTCGCTTTTAGGAAATCTTGAATTTCCTTTTTAATTTCTTCCTGAATCCAGTTCTCATTCAGCATCATAGTGTTAAGTTTCCAGGAGTTAGTGTATTTTCTGTTGTTTGTTGTGTTGTGGATGTCCAGCTTTAGGCCGTGTGGTCTAATAGGGCACAAGCTAAAATTTCAACTTTCCTGTATATGTGGAGATTCATTTTGTGGCCCAATGTGTTACCTATTTTGGAGAAAGTTCCATGTGCTGCTGAGAAAAATGTGTATTCTTTGGTGCTGGGATGAAAAGTTCAATAGAGATCTGTAAGGTCCATTTCTTTAAGGGTTTGATAAAGTTCCAAAGTGTCTCTCTTAAGCTTTTGACCCATTGATCTATCCCATGTTGAGAGAGCGATGTTGAAATCCCCAATAATTATCGTTTTGGCGTTGATTTCTTGCTTTAGATGCTGTAGGATTTTCTTAATTAATGTGAGGGGCCTGTATTGGGTGCATATATGTTCAGTATTGTGAAGTCTTCCTGGTGAATTGTACCTGTGACTAAAATGTAGTATCCATCTGTGTCTCATGATTTTTTTTGGTTTGAAGTCCACTTTGTCCGATAGCATAATGGCTACCCCTGCCTGTTTCCTAATTCCATTAGCTTGCAAAATTTTGGACCGCTTTTCATTTTTAATATGTGCCTATCTTTTGTGGTGAGATGAGTTTCCTGAAGGCAGCAGATTGATGGCTTGTGGTTTTAAATCCAAGTTTGTAATTTGTGTCTCTTGATCAGTGAGTTAATAGCATTGACATTTAGTGTTATAATGGAGAAATTATTTTTAATTCCGGATATTTTTTATGTTTATTGGATTTTGTAAGTGTATTGTTTGACATTTATGTTTTGGTGGTATTATACTTCCCTTCTGTCCTCCTGGATATGCTTGCTTTTTTCTTCAAGTTTGAGTATCATTTCTAGCATTTTTGAAGGCCTGGTTTGGTAGACATGCAAGCCTTCAAGTTGTCTTTATGCTGGAAAACTTTTCTTTATCCCTCCATCATGACAGATAGTTTTGCAGGGTATATCAGCCTGGTTTGATATTTTTGCTCATTCAATACTTGAAGTAAGTCTGTCCAAGCTCTTCTTACTTTTAGTGTTTCCATTGAGAAGTCGTTTGTTATTTTAATAGGTTTACCTTTAAAAATGACTTGTTTTTTTTTTCCCTTGAAGGTCTCAGCACCATTTCTTTATCTTGAATGTGGAGTGTTTTAACTATTATTTGCCATGACGAGTTTCTATTTTGGTACATATCTGTTTGGGGTGCAGAATGCCTCTTGTATATGGATTGGCCTCTCTTTTTTTAGATGAGGTAAGTTTTCTTTGATGATAGTTTGAAAAAATTCCTCAGGTGTGGTATTTGGGATTCTCGCTCTGATATTCCATTAATACGCATGTTAGGCCTCTTCATGGTGTCCCATAAAATAACTCTTGAATGTTTCTCTCGAGTATCTTTTTGACTTTAACAACCTCTTCCATTGAGCTGGTTAATGCTCCCATTTTATCTTCAAGGTCTGAAATTCTATTTTCTGCTATATTAGTTCTGCTGATAAGACTCTCTGTTGAGTTTTGGGTTGAAGATAACTTGTTTTTTAGTTCAGTTTTAAACTCTGTTTGAGTCTGTTTTAACTGCTCTATGCCTGTTTTTGGTTCTTGAACTGTTTTTCTCAATTCCTCCAAGTGTCTGTTATGTTACTCTTCAAAGTTATTGATGCAGTTATTTAATTCCTCCCGGATTTCCTCTTTCATAGTATTGAACATGGTAATGATCATGTTTTGAAAGTCATTATCCTGGGTCAGGTTTTCTTGGCTATTTTCGTGGATTAATTCATTCAGTGGAAGATTTATTTTCTTGTGTTTTGTTTCTCATGGATTTGCACTTTGACTTGGTCATTGTCGTTTCAATTCTTAAGACCTTCTTTCAATTTCTGTGCAGTTTTTCACTGAATTGAATTATTTGGCGGGGCAGCTCCTGCTCCAGCTGGCTGGTGGGAGGAGCTGGGACCAGTGGGCTGCCTGGGGTTTGGTGGTGGGACAGGGGAGCTTTCCTGGGTCGCCATGAGTCCCGGCCGTGTGTCCCTGCTGGACTGCATGCATCCTGGGTGGGTGGGAAAAGGATCTTTCAATTACATTACATCGCATTTCATAACTGTTAATTGAATAAAGATTTTCTTGATTATGCAACTGATCTATGATAAACAACCTCTAAATATTTTCCAACGAAAATCACAGTATTTTGTGAGAGCAATAAGTCAGCTTCATTTGCATATTAACAACTAAAATTACTTGGACTTTAGCACTTTTACCTTCAATTTCAAAATGTTGCTTGATAAAAGCACAAATGTTAATCAATGAAAGATATCTTTTATAAGGCTAAAATTGTTTCTACTAGTGACTTTGTAAACTCATTGCTGTGACCAAATATATGACAAGAAATTTTGGTTTGGTTAATGAGTACTCTTCTGAAGGTTGAATAGTGCCAGCAAGAGTTTGATCAGTCCTGTGTAAGCTGATCAGGAAAAAGAGAATGGGAAGTGCTAAAATTCTGCTGACATTTACTTTTCTACTTTAAATTTAGTCTGTGGCTCATCCTGATCCTCCAGTACTGAGGGATGATTCTCTTACATTCAGGGTAGAACTTTCCCTCTCAGGAAATTCTATTCAAGAACCAACTAACCAGAGATCAAAACACATCAGTATCCCAAGCCTTTTCAACCTAATCAAATTGAGAATCAGAATCAACCATCTCATTATCACTGCTGATTGAGAGGGAAATATCAGCTACCAATAACATCTCAATTCCAAGCCAAGGAGAATGTCCTTCATATTATTGTATCTCTAACATACAATCAATAAAAATTAATATGGAATGTTGTTTCCAACAATGAGTCTTCATTATTATTGCCTGATTTTGAAAAACAAATAAATATGATATGCATTTAATTTTATTTCAAATATCAGGTACAGGTTTTGACCTATTTTCTCTCTATCTCTTTCTCTCTCTCTCTCTCTCTGTCTCTCAGTTGATGTACAGGTAAGAAAATATAAACAACTACTTTCTGCTCCAGGTCCCAGAGTGCACCCTGCTAATCCTGAGAAGGTCAGGAAAGCCCCTAGGCAGTGCTCCAGGGCCAGGGCATCAGCTGATCCCACTAGCCAGACTACCCTTCCTGCCATGGGTCCCAGCAGTCTCCCTGCTCCTAGTGGTAAGGATGAGGTGCATGCCAGCAGCCTCCACCAAGACTCCCACCCATCCTCCTGTGGTGATTTTCTTCCTTTCCTTCTCCTGTTTTCTTTCTCTCTTTCCCCTTCATAATCATTAAAGAACTTTATGGTTTTCAAGAATTCAACAGAGTTCAGAGAAAAGCCAAGCAATGGGACAGGGGAACTAACACCATACATCTGAGGACTTCTAAAATCATCCCATCAAATGGGAGAGAATCTTCACTTCCATCTCTAAGGTAAGTAAGCCCTTTATATCTTCTTATTACTCTCAATTGTTAGTCACTATAGTTTAAGATTTTCATATACCCCACCTCATACATCGCCAAGAAAGTAGATACAAAAAGTTCACTATGATACTAATCTTCAACCTCTGAATACTAAACCACCTTAATTGATATACTAACAGTCGAATAACATCACCTAGGTAACAACCCCCAGCAACACCCGCCAACCACATACAACTCCAAGGAGAATACTAGCAACAACTGCTCAAGCGTAGTAATACTGTCTAATTCATATCAGCCAAAAACAAACATCAAGAAGGACGTAAGAGATAAAACAAAAATACCCAGGTCACAGTGCAAATCCATGATGAACTAAAACCAGAACAACAAATCTACAAAAAGCATCAACCCCATAATCATGGAATCCAACCAGAACAAACTCACAGAAAATAACCAAAAAAGTCATACTCAAGATAATGATTTTCAAAGTCTGATCTTTACTATGATAAAAACAATGAAAGAGGGAATCCAGGAGATGTTATATAACCACATCAACCAATTTGAAGAGGAACACAACAGATACTTGGATGAGATGAGAAAAACATCAAAGAAACAAAAATAGAGCAGTTAATTCAATCTCAAACAGAGTTTAGACTCAAACTAAAAGACAAGCTATCTTCAACCCAGAACACAACAGATAGTCTTATCAGCAGAACTAACAAAGGAGAAAATAGAATATCAGATCTTGAAGACAAAGTAGAAAAACAAACCAGCTCAATCAAAGCAGTTGTTAAAGCCCCAAAGATACTTGAGAGAAATATTCAAGAATAATAAGCACATTGAATAAGCCTAACATGTGCATTCATGGAATACCAGAACAGGAAACATGAAATACCAAACATGAGGAAATTTTTCAACTTATCATAAAGGAAAACTTTCCATATCTACAGAAAGAAAGGACCATCTAAATACAAGAGGTATATCACATCGCAAACATGTATGACCAAAATCGAGACTCACCACTGAAATTATAGCAAAACACTACACATACAATACAATGAGGATATGCTAAGAGCTTCAAGAGAAAAAAAAGTCATTTAAAGGTAAACCTTAAAATAACAAATGAGTTTTCAATGAAAACAGTAAAAGCCAGAAGAACTTGAAGAAATGTGATTCAAGTAATAATAAATGAGTACAAATGTCAAGCCAGACTGATATACCCATCAAACTATCAGTCATGATCAAGGGTGAAAAAAATTATTTCCACCATAAAGACAAGAAAGCTTACATGAACACCAAAGCAGGCCTTCAAAAACTTGTAGGAAAGATACTCAAGCCTGAAGAAAATAACAACTATATCTAGGAGGACAAAAGGGAAGTATAATACCATCATGATCTACTAGCTAATACAAATATGAAAGCCACTCAACACAAAAAATTGAGGAATCAAAAGTAATTAATCTATTATAACCCTAAATGTCAAAGGAATTAACTCACCAATCAAAAGGCACAGGTTACAAACATGGATTAGAAATGAAAACTCATCCATCTGCTGTCTTCCGGAAAAACATCTCACTACAACAGATAGGCATATTCTAAAAGTAAAAGGCTGGTCAAAAATAGTTCAAGTTAATGGAACAAGGAAACAATTATGGTATCTGACAAAATGGACTTCAAACTAAAGAAAATCTTGAGAGACACAGAAGGATATTACATATTACTTACAGGAACAATTCACCAGGAAGATGTCACAATATGGAACACCTAATATGGGCTTCTCCATATTCATTATACAAACACCACAACATGTAAAACAACAAATCAATCCCCAAACAATAATAGTTGGGGCTTTCAATACCCTACTCTCAACATGGGATAGATAAACAAGCTAAAAACTCACCAGAGACTCACTGGAACTAAATCAAATACTTACCAAAATCGGCTTAACATGTCTCTACCAATCCTTCCATCCAAGCACTAAGGAATACACCTTCTTCTCAGCAGCCCATGAACTTCCTCTAAAATAGGTCACATATTAGGCCACAAAATGAATTTCCTCATATATAGGAAAGTTGAAATTAAAACCTGTACCCAACAGACCATCATAGTTTCTAAATCTTTACATCCACAGCAAAACAAATAGCAGAAAATGCACTAATTCTTGGAAATTGCATACCATAATGATGAGCAAGAAACGGTTTCAGAAAAAAATTAAAAATGAAATGCAAGATTTCCTAGATGTGAATGATAATGAAAATACAACATAGCAAAATGAAAGCTGTCCTAAAAGGCAAGTTTATAGCTCTTGCTGACAATATAAAAAGTGGAAATGTCACAAGTAAATAACTTAGCAATGTAGTTTAAAGCTTTAGAGACACAAGAGTAATCCAATCCCCAAAGCAATAGAACAGAGAAAATCAGCAAATTCAGGAGAAAAATACTAAAAAATTAAGATTAGGTACATGATGCAAAGAACCAAAGAGACAAAAAGTTGGTTCTTTGAAAAATTCGATCAATAAGATTGATACACCCCTAGCTAAATTAACCAAAACCAAGAGAGAGCGAACCAAATTGAAAAATTATAGATGAAAATGGAGTTATCATAACTGATACCCAAGAAATTCAAAGAATTATAAGGTCATATTTAAAAAACTTACACTCCATAAAATATGAAAACACAAAAGAAAGGGATGAATTTCTGAGTAAGCACAAATTTTGTAAGTTAAATCAGTAAGTTCTGAATTATTTGAATAGTCTTATAACAAATGAGGAAATTAATAAAGTAATCTTGAATTTAACACAAAAATGTTCTGGACCAGATGGATTCATCACAGAACTGCATCACATATTTAAAGAACAACTAACACCACTACTCCTTAAACTATTCCATAAAATAGCAAAGGAAGGAACACTTCCAAATTCATTCTAGAAAGCTTATATTATGCTAATCCAAAAACTTTATTAAGACATACATTTCAAAAAGAAAATCTCTTTGATAAACACAGATGCAAAGATTTTCAACAAAATCTTAGAAAATCGGATTCAAAAATATATCTAAAAGATCATTCACTGTGATCAAGTCGGATTTATCCAGATACAAAAGGGTGATTCAACATACACAAATCAATAAATGTAATCTAACATAAACAACCAGTCCAAAGTTCTAGAGACACAGAAAAAGCTTTTGACAAGATCAACAGCCTTTATTATTACACATTTTATTTTTGCATACTCATATAAGCTCAATAGATACCCCCTCCTTTCCCTCTCCACCCCTTTCCCCTTTATCACCCACTATACCCTTTCCCCTCCTGCTTTCTTCAAACCCCTTTCCTGCCTCCCCTTATCCCAATGCCTACTACTACCTCCTTCCTATCCCCCAGAGTATCCACTTATGTGAGCTCTGAATCTCCCTGTGAGTCCTCTTCACTTGTGAGGGTTCAGGACTCAGTAGCATAA
The DNA here is from genome assembly GCA_023101885.1 of Typhlomys cinereus. NCBI lineage: Eukaryota > Metazoa > Chordata > Mammalia > Rodentia > Platacanthomyidae > Typhlomys > Typhlomys cinereus. The sequence goes on along the minus strand of JALPQD010000235.1, from coordinate 2,407,117 downwards.
CTTGGGGTTCCTTCTTGGGCTGCCCACTAACATGGGAACTCTATTAGGACTGTTTTGCCCCTTGCCCCTAAGGATCCAACTGCCTGATATTTCTCCCCTGTGACTTGTGCTAGACTTTTTTTTTGGGGGGGGGGTGTTTTTGACATGTCAGCTGTTATGCAGGTCAGGCAAGATCCAATCACACTATGGCAATATCATGGCTGCTGCAGCCCTGACTTCTGTGCAGCATCTTGCGTACCATTGGTCTTTCCCATTTTTAGGTTCTTACAATTTTGCCACCCTCTCTCCTACAAGGTTCCCTGAGCTTTCAGATGGAAAGACATATGGCTGGTCTAGTTCCAGGCGAATAATGTAGGGTCTTTGGTGTTCTGAATTATATTAGCTGGTTTCAGTTTTGCTGTTCCTGTACTTCCCTTGGCTTCATCCACATTGGTATTGAAGGTCATCTCTTTTGAATACGTCATAAAGACACACTTAGGGAGTAAATATGGCCTTTAAATTTCTATGTCTGGGGCTGGAGAGGTGGCTCAGGGGTTAAGCCTCTGCCTTGCAGGTGGAAGATCTTGAGTTCGGATCCTAGACCCCATGTATAGATGCCCAGCGGAAGCAGGGGCAGCCTGCGTTTCTGGTCCTGGTAGGGCGGAGCCTGTGAATCCCGGGGCAGAGTAAACAAAGAGGAGGAGGTGGAAGCGTCCATGGTGGTTCCCGAATTCGTCTGTGGTTCTCCACACACACACACACACATACATACACATGCACACACATACATACGCACAATTGAATAAATAATAAATAAAAAAACTAAATTTCTATGTCTGAGATACTTCACTCAATATAATTTCTTCTAATTCTATCCATTTCCTGACAAATTTCATTAATTCATCTTTTGTAATGGCTGAGTAGTATTCCATTGTATGAATGTACCACATTTTCATTATCCATTTGTCAACTGTTGGGCATTTGGGATAAATAGTACTCCAATGAACATGGTTGTGCTTGTGTCACTGTAGTGAATTGCAGCATTTTGGGGGATTATTCCTCATAGTGGAATAGCAGAGTCATAAGACATTTCAATCATTAACAGTTTTAGAAATGGACATACTGATCTCTAGAGTGGTTGCATGAGTCTGTATTTCCACCAGCAACACATGAGAGTTCCTTTCTTTCCACATCCTCTCCAGTATTTGGTGTTGTTTGTATTGTTGATTTTCACCATCCTGACCAGGGTGAGCTGATATCTCAGGGTAGTTTGGATTAGCATTTCCCTGATGGCTAAGGATGGAACATTTTTTAAGATATTTCTTAGGCCATATCAAACTTTAATCTATACTACAAATCCAGAGTAAAAAAAACAGCTTGTCACTGGCTCCAAAATAGTCATATAGATCAATGGATAAGGGTTGAATACCCATATATAAACCCACAAAATTATAATCATTTGATATTTGACAAAGAGCCCCAAAAAACTCAATAGAAAAAGAATAGCATCTTCAACAACAAATTTTTCTGGCAAGATGATATACACATGCAGAAGATTAAAACTGAACCTTTACTTGTCACCATTCCAAATGGATCAAGGATCTTAATATAGGCCAGAGACTATAAAAAACCCTAGTTGAAAGAGTAGGGAATCTTTCCAGATGATTGGGCTAAACCAACAGTGCCTAAACAAAAACCTAATAGTACAGGCACTATAACCAACACTGAACAAATGGGATCTTATGAAATTAAAGAATTTTTGTGCATCTAAAGATGTGTAAACCCAGCAAAAAGTCAACCCACAGAATGGGAGAAGATAGAGTTCTATTATCCAGAGTGCTGAAAGAACTAAAAAAAATTAAATACCAAAGAGATAAAGGTCCCAATTAGTAAATGGACCTGGGAACTCAAAAGAAAGTTTTTTAGGGATGATATTGAAATTTTTAACAAATATCTTTAAAAATGCTCCATATCCTTAGCCATCAGGGAAATGCAAATCCAAACTACCCTGAAATATCATCTCACCCTAGTCAGGATGGTGAAAATCCACAATATAAACAACACCAAATGCTGGAGAAGATGTGGAGAGAAGGGAACTCTCATGCATTGCTGGTGGGAATACAGGCTCATACAAGCACTCTGGCGATCAGTATGGCCACTTCTAAAAAAGGTTAGAATTAAAATGCCATATGACCCTGCTATTTCACTACTGGGAATAATCCCCCAAAATGCTGCAATTCACTACAGTGACATGAGCACAACCATGTTCATTGCAGCACTATTTATAATAGCAAAGTCATGGAATCATCCCAAATGCCCAACAGTTGATAAATGGATAATGAAAATGTGGTACATTTATACAATGGAATGTTACTCAGCCATCACAAAAGATGAATTAATGAAATTTGTCAGGAAATGGATGGAATTAGAAGAAATTATAATGAGTGAAGTATCCCACACACAGAAAGATGATCTATATACTACCTAAAAATGGATCCATTTTACAAACCTACTTAGTGACATACTCAAAACTGAATCTCTGTAATAACAACTATAAATGCAAAGGATTATAAATAGGAGAGAAGAGGAAAGAAAACCTCAAAAGAAAAGAGAGAAAAAGAAATACTTCAATAGAGAAATTGGACAAAGGTCATATGCACTGCATGTAAGTAGCACTACATCTAATCCAGTTCACTCTCACTTCCCTTCCTGTTTACTTGGGACAGGACAGATTTGATCTCCCCAGTCAGAGAAGATATAGGACTGGCAATCAGATAGTAAACAGTGGGCAAACAGGAGACTGATCCCTCTCACTGCTCTGTCCTACTCCTATTCTTCCATCTACCTTTGAGTCTCCTCTTACATTAAGATCTTTGTTTAAACAGTCTTTCATCTTTTCTTAGGAGATGACCTCGGCAATCAGTCAGGATGCAGCTAAGGGCAGTACAGGAACAGCCAAACTGAAACCAACAACAAAACATAATTCAGAATACCAAAGAACCTATAATATTTACCTGGAACCAGATCAGTTAAATTTCTCCCCGTCCTAAAGCTCAGGGAAACTTGCGGAAGAAGGGTGCGGCAAGGTTGTAAGAGCCTAAAGATGGGGACGATTAATGATATGCAAGATACTCCACAGAAGTCAGGGTTGCAGCAGCCAGGATATAGTCACAATGTGATTGGATCTTGCCTGACCTGTACAATCACTGACATGTCAACAACTGCCACCCCCCAAATCTAGCAAGGATCACAAGGGAGAAGACTTCAGACAGTAGGATTCTTAGAGACAAGGGGTTAAATAGTTATAATAGAGTTCTCATACTAGCACACAGTCCAAGAAGGGGCTCCAAGCTTGCCACTGAGTCCTGAACCCTCACTAGTGTAGACGACTCAGATGGAATCTCAGCACACACATAAACAGATGCTCTGGAGGATGGGAAGGGGAAAACCGGAAGCATCAATAGCAAAGGAAGGAAGATAAAGGGATGAGAGAGAGTGGAGAAGAGCACAATGTGGGACAAAAAGGAGGAAGGAAGGGGGAGGGAGAAGAAGGGAACTTCTATTGAACTTATTGAGCTTGTATAAGTAAGCAAAAAAATTTAAGAAAAAAAGAAAATATAAAGTATAACATTGAGTACTGATCCTTTTTTAATTTCTTTAGTCATTTCCTTATAATTGAATGGTGTTCTTTGAATCTGAGATCTAATTATCATCATTGGGAGAAAGATTCTGACTACCAATTTAATATAATTCTTTTTTTAGAAGACTGCAGTGATTCATAGTGAGGATATAACTATGTCCTTATTTGGTACTGAATTATCTGCTTCTCATAATAAGCAACTGTTGGAAAGGAGGAGAGAGGATGTTCTGTACAGCATTTAATCAACTGACACAGATTGAATGTCCAGTAATTGGCACAAAGTCTTTAGTTCTCATCAATTACTTAAATTTCAAACCCTGTTTTATAAATTGAGCATAACTTCCTTTTTTAGATTTTGTTCATTTAATAAAGTATTTCTTATTTATATAATGACAATCTCCAAGAAAGATAATAAAAGTTAAAGGATTATCTCATTAACTCTGAAAACATACATAAATTTGATTATTACGCCTTTACAGTGATGGAAACTGAGGCAGAGATAATTTTGGTATCTTTCTGAAAATCTAACTATCTCTGGTTTCTGACAGTCTGCCATCTATGAAGAATTATCACTTCATACACTTCCAGAACTACTAGGTCATCATATTCAAAAGTTTCCATAGAGACTGATCCAAAGTTTTCTATTTTGCAGCTCATTATCTTAGAAAGATGCATCATTTTTTTGACTGCATATATGCTGGAAAAAAAAACTTAACATTCACTAGTACGGAAATGGGGAGAAAGCAGAGTGCTTAGAAGCTTCAGTGGCAAACACAGGGTGACTTTCTTTACCTCAACACTAGTCCATTATGTCCGTTTGTAAAGCAGGGCATTGCAACATAGTGCAAGCATGCCTTGTCTGAGATAGCAGAACTTGTGTCTAGTAGTATAAGTTCTTTGAATTCTACCAGTGGAGATAAAATTTTTATGGTTTAATGCTTTAAACAATATAGTTAGTTGAAAAACTTTGGTAGGAAGCTGTTCATATCTCTGTGTCACCTAGTTTATTCTGTTACACAGAATAGCAACAACAGTTTCAGATCTTGTCTGATTTGAGTACCCATTCCAAAAGTAAACAGTTAAGCTTATATAAATAAATTTTCCCTAGAGTTACACTTTCCTGCTTTTAAAGAAAGATATATTCAGCAATGGTAGATTCATCAAAGAATACATGAGTGTAAAAGAATATGCACAAGCCAAGCACAGTGCTTCATACTTGAAATTCTTGCTGTTGATGACTGATGCAGGAGTATTGTCATGAATTTGAGGCCGGTCTGTGTTATGTAATGAATTATAGGCCAACGGGAGATACAGAGATAGAGACATTACCTAAAAACCAAAGAAAAATCATGTGGGAAAAAATGACAAATATTTAAACAATTTAAATGGGAATAATACAAACGATGCTTAAATGTCACTGGAAAAGTCTGACCTGAGGATGAAACTTCTAATTACTTCTAATTACTTTTCTTTAAGAAAGCATGCTGGTGTACCTATTAAGTTTGTATGAGCGGAAATAATAATAAAAAAAGAAAAAAAAGAAAGCATGTTTTTCCAAAACCTGCTTTGTTATGTCAGACTATGACTTTGAAAAATCACTTCTGAAGATTCCTTAGGTGTGTTGTCCTGCTTTTTCCCTCTCAACAGCCTAAATGTTAGCTTAACCACTGTGGCTGCATTATAACACATTATTAATCACAATATGTTCAAAAAACTCTCAATACTAGCATGAGTAGCTCCAGAATGATTTCTAGCTCTGAATGTATTGTACATATTTAATAATATATGCCATAGTTATTGCTGTTAGGTAAAATACATGGATTAAAAAGTAAAATGAGTTTATTATAATACCACAAGAAATAAAGGAAAATCACCAATAATAATATATTCAAAAAGTAAAGTGAACAACTACTATGGCATGCATACAGCTGGTTATGATCTAGGCCAATTTTGGCTCCCTATGATGAAAAATAAATATTTATTGGGCAGTGTAAAAATGATAAGTGAGCAATCTCTGCTTCAGACAAATATTGGAAAGGAATGCTTTGTCCAAAGCAATCTCTGTGGGATATGCAGTGTTCATATTATTAAAACAAGGGTGAAATCAATAATTAGCAAACACAGTATATGATGGTTATTCATTTAAAGCTTATGCTTTCCTTGACAAATTTTAGTGTCTCCACTAAGATTATCAACTTCTTAAGTCTTTTTTGGTCACATGTATAGTTGTTTTCCAGTGTGTAGAGGGAATATATTGTTAATTTCAAATCTTGGACGTTGATTCCATAGCTGCAGAATAGGAAATTTCAAAGGCAATCATACTACATTAGTATGAGGTACCATTCAATACATTATTTTTTTTTTTACTAAAACTCAGTGACTTTAAATGACACATTTATTTATTCTCTTACACAACTGGAATTCAGTGTATGAAAATGGGTCTCACTGAGTTAAAGACAACATATCAGTGAAGCCTATTCTGTATAGAATCTCTACGGTTTTCCTGCTACAGATTCAAGAATTTGCCTGCATCCTTATGATATTTTCCTTTTTCCATGTCTTTGGAGTCAATAGGTAAAAAAAAAAAAAAAGCTTTCTTTCTGTCTGCATTGATACTGTTTCTTAGAAAAATTCCTAATTTTTTATTTCTTTTTTTCATGGACTATTGTGATTACATAGTCATACTAGTCTACTACAATTCTTTTCTCTCAAAATGAGTATTTAATCTCGTCTGTAATGAATAATAGTTTGATTTAGGACATTGGGATTTACACATCTTTGAGGGCATATTATTTTATTTGGCACACCAAGATCCAAAGAAATGATGACCTCACTAAACAGTTATATTTTCTCATTGTATTTTTATCAATAATTCATTAGTGATGGAGCTATTTATTTATGTATTCATCCATTTATCAATATATAAATTTATTTTTTACATGGCATGAAATTTTATTCTACAGCTGTTTGCTATGTGAACCAGAACTATTCCTGGACATATACAATAAATGAAAAGAAATATACCTACTCTCATGCGTTTTCTATATTCTATATATATATGTGTGTATTTATTGTTTATAAAGCAATTTGTAGATAGAGCATGTGATTTACAATTTTATAGAAATTACAATTATGATTACACAGATAGTAAACAACATAAGGAGAGATCCTTAGAAAAATGATGTAATTACTAGGTTTAAAGAAATAAAGAAGTCTTTAAAACTATACCCTAGGTATAGTCCTTTCTTGTGCATGCCTGATTTTCCTCTGGGCCCTCCTCTCCGATGACGTACTGGGGATGGGAAGGGAGGGGGGTGGGGAGGAAGAGCAGGGGGTACGGGGGGAGGAGGAGGGAGGGAGGGAACTGGTGTACCCATTAAGTTTGTATGACCTGAAATAATAATAAAAAATGTATTAATAAAAAAATAAATAAAACTATACCCTAGGAAATAAAATTGAACAACTGATATACTGTTCAGGTGTCAATAAAATCAAATTTTTCCAGTTAATGTAATGAACTCTTTTCTCTCAGTGTCCAAAGGAGATTAATTTAAGAGCATGTATATTATATGCATGTTCCTTGCCTCTCCTGATAAGATGAAAATGCTAAAAGCGGTCACTTAGGAGTAGTTTTTATTTTTTTTATTCTCTCTATGGAGAAGAAACACATCTTATAATTTATATTATGTTAAAACTATATAGCCCCTTAGGTATTTGGATTCCTGACCAAGTGAATTAAGGAATGTTTAAAGAAAGAATATAGGGGCTGGAGAGGTGGCTCAGGGGTTAAGCCTCCGCCTTGCAGGCGGAAGGTCCTGAGTTCGGATCCCAGATCCCACGTATAGACGCCAGGCGGAAGCGGGGGCGGCCTGCGCTTCTGGTCCTGGTAGGGCGGAGCCTGTGAATCCCGGGGCAGAAGGAGGTGGAGGCGTCCGTGGTGGTTGGCGAATTCGTCCGTGGTTCTACACATACACAGACACACACACACAGATACACGCGCGTGCACATACACACGCATATGCACACAGTTGAATAAAAAAAAAAAGAAATGCTTTAAAGAAAGAATATAATGTGGATTCCATAAATTATATCTCAACTGTCAAAATATGTGTGTTATCAAAAATGGACAAAACAGAATAATCAGTCAAACAACACACACATGCACACACACAGAGATAGAGAGAGAGACAGAGAGAGAGAGGGAAAGACAGAGAGAGAGTGTTACACTGAAGAAAAAGTGGTGCATCCACTAGAAACTGAAAGAAGCAGGGGCTCTTATCTTTAGCCATGTTTTGCTGTGACAGGAAAGTGTTATTCAGTGAAGTCACCATGCACTTGTGCCATAGCTTTTGCCCAGTTCTCCAGGATAGTAGCAGTCTCATGCTTTGGATACAATTTTACTCCTCCATCACATAGACAATTATTTCACTTCTGCTATTTCTTCTATTTCTGCATTTTTGTAGTAACCCCAAGATGCATGGAGACACTTTTGAGTTTATTTTCTGGTTTGTGCTTTTCTTAAGCTTCTCGCTTTCTTCCATTTTAATGCCCTCTTTTGTATTCTTCATATGATTAAATGAACATAGTCTGAACAAGTGATTGGAGCTTTATGTTAACTTGTACTTCTGACTTCATATAGTCTCCCTGAACATGTTCTCATTTCAGCAGGAGCCATCAATCAAAACCCTTGCTTTCTCATACTGCCCAGAAAAATTGCTTGGTATATTCAAAATGCAGAAATCCAAACACCTTACATTTATTTATCCAGAGCACAAATTTTCTTCAAGATTATATATAAATTTAAAACTTTGTATAAGACTGACTAGAGTAGGTGATGCTTATTCAGTCACTTTCAGAGGTTTTCACACTTCAACTAAACCTTATGTCTGAGAAAAATTCTTCTTGTTTACGTGGGATATACAGTTTCACAGAGAACTCCACAGAAAACATTCATATCTCTTTTGCTGTTATAGATAGTTCCATGTGAATTTTTAAAAAAAATGACTAAATTTGTGATTTAGCAGTTTCTGGAAGATTGTCCAGAGTACCTTTTGCCCTTTTGAATATATATCAAGCTTAGGTATGGAACTAAGACAGCAGAGGGTAGAATTGGATAACTTACATTCCTTTTATTTAATTTCTTGTCATAAGATCTTTGATAAGAGTAGAGAGATAGGGGTAGAAGTGTCAGAATAAAAGAAAACTTACATAAAGTTGGGTGGTAAGAAATTACTTCATCCTCTGTGAACAAAAATGAGGTGTTATTAGAAGTTTTGTGATTAGAGAGGGATCAGCTTATTGGAGCTGACTAGGCACTGTAAAGTACCTTGAGAAATATCCTTACTTTATGGTTTATGAGGTAAAATCCTACCTTTGATTTCATAGCCAATCAATCAATATAATAAAAAAAACTTGAGACTGTATCAAAAGGATAGGGCAAGAAATATTTATACTATTTCTTATACTCATTAAATTGAGTCAGAGTAAAATGAGGCATTTATTGGGTCATTGTTACCCATGGAAGTTGTAGACATTGAGAGGCACTGGATTTGATAAGAGCTGCCTCCTCGTTCTCATTTATGTATCAGTTTCTTTTTTTTGAATTTTTTAACATTTTTTATTATTAATTCCGCTCATACAAATTTAATAGGTAGACCAGTTCCCTCCCCCCTCCTCCTCCCCCTGAACCCCCTGCTCCCCTTCCCTCCCTCCCAGTGCCTCTCCACCAATTCCCAGAGAGTCCTTTATTGTGTATGCCTAACTCTCCTCTTGGTCCTCCTCTTGGATGACGTACAAGGAACCAGTGGCATTTCTCTGAACCCTTTCTCGTGTTCCCCTTAAGCATAGGAACACTACTGTGGCTGTCAATCCCTTGCCTCCAAGGATCTTGGTGCCTTTAGCCGAAGCTAGACTTTGTGAGGTCAATAGTGTGTTGGACATTGCGCAGGGCATGCAAAGTCCTATTATGATTTCTTCAGCCCTAACTAGTGTGGAGAATCTTCAGATCATTGCTCCTCCCATTCTTTTGTTCTTACAATCTTACCGCCCCCTCTTCCGCAAATGTCCCTGAGCTTCAGGATGGGAGGAGATTAGGCTGGCTTAGTTCTATGTGGTTGATATAATGTCTCTGAAGTTCTGGATTGTGGTTAGTTGATTTTCTTTTGCAGTTTTGCTGCTCCTGCAATGCCCTTCACTCCATCCTGATGGGCACTGTATGTCACCCCCTGGTCAGAGACAAAAAACTGTTAAACTGGAGTCTTGGTATAATAGGACATTCAAGGGTAGATGTAATAAAAGCAGGAAACCTCGGTGAGGGAGGGGTCAGTCACCCATTTGCAAAATGATCATCTTTCATCTGCCAGACTATATACCGTCCTCTTCTGGTCAGATCATAACACCTCAGTTGTACATGATCAGGAACGAACATCTGTGAACTTAACCAGGTGTCACATTATTTACTTGTATTCCTTGGAGGCCGATTTTCTCTGCTGTAACATGGTCCCCTCTCTCCTTGTGTCTGGTGTGGCACTCCAACCTCATCCCTCCTGTTCACAATTCTTGCAATTACTGTATTACATAGGTTTACCTTTGAGTGTCTCAATGAGGGCTGGGTGAGTTTGGTACTAGGAGCCACCTATTAGGGAGTACATACAGTGCTTAACTTTATGGGTTTGGGATACTTCACTTAATATAATTGTTTCTAATGACATCCATTTCCCGGCAAATTCCAGTAATTCATCATTTTTGATGGCTGAGTAGTACTCCATTGTATAGATGTACCACTGTTTCCTTATCCACTCGTCAACTGTTGGACATTTGTGTTGATTTCATGACTTTGCTATTGTAAACAGTGCTACTATGAACATGGTCGAGCTTGTGCTATCGAGGCGAACCTCTGCTGCATGGGGGGTTATTCCCAAAAGTGGGATAGCAGGGTCATATGGCATTTCAATCTTTAATTTCTTTAAGAATCTCCAGATGGCTCACCAGAGTGGCTGTATGAGTCTGCATTCCCACCGGCAATGTAGGAGAGTTCCCCTCTCTCCACATCCTCTCCAGCACTTGGTGTTGTTTATTGTGGATTTTTGCCATCCTGACCGGGGTGAGATGATATCTCAGGGAGGTTTTGATTTGCATTTCCCTTATGGCTAAAGAAGTGGAGCATTTTTTAAGATATTTGTTAGACATTTTAATTTCATCTCTGGTAAAATTTCTTTAAAGATCCAGGGCCCATTTTTTAATTGGGCCATTGGTTTCCTTGGTGTTTAATTTTCTAAGTTCTTTGTGCACTCTGGACGGTAGAGCTCTATCAGATATGTGATTAGTGAAGATTTTCCCCCATTCTGTGGGTTGCCTTTGAGCTCGTGTTACAATCTCTTTATCTGAACAGAAGCTCTTTAATTTCACAAGATCTCAACTGTTGAGAGTTGGTAGCAGTGACTGTGACATTGGATGTCTGTTTAGGAACTGTTGGCCTAGCCCAATCAGCTCGAGGGAGTTTCCTATCCTTTCAACTATGGTTTTTATAGTCTCTGGCCTGATATCAAGTTCCTTGATCCATTTGGAATTAAGTCTTGTACATGGTGACAAGTACAGGTCCAGCTTTACTCTTCTGCATGTGAAGATCCAGTTTTGCCAGCACCATTTGTTGAAGATGCTGTTCTTTTTCCATTGGATACATTGGGCCCCTTTGTCAAAGATCAAATGGCTGTATTTTAGTGGGCTTATATCTGGGTGTTCAACCCTTATCCATTGATCTGTTTGTCTGTTTTGGAGCCAGTACCAGGCTGTTTTTATAACTATGGATTTGTAATATAGAGTAAGGTTCGGTATAGTAATACCTCCAGCAGTGTTTTGGTTACTCAGGTTTGTCTTTGCTATCCTGGGTCTTTTGTGCCTCCATATGAATTTTGAGATTATTTGGTCAACTTCTTTAAAGATTTGCTTTGGGATTTTGATTGGTATAGCATTGAATTTGTATATTGCCTTTGGTAGGATGGTCATTTTTACAATGTTAATTCTACCAATCCAAGAACATGGGAGGTCTTTCCACCTTCTGGTTAATTCTGCAATTTCTTTCTTCCGGGTTTTAAAGTTTTCATTGTAAACGTCTTATACCTCCCTGGTTAGGTTTATACCTAGGTATTTCATTTTTTTAGGGACTACAGTAAATGGGATTGTTTCTCTCAAGGCTTTTTCACTTCTTTCATTCTGGCCATATAGGAAGGCCTCTGATTTTTGCACATTTATTTTGTATCCTGCTACCCTGCTGAACTTCTCAATTAGTTCCAGGAGCTTCCTGGTGGACTTTGGGATCCCTCAGGTATAAGATCATTTCATCTGCAAATAGGGATAGCTTGACTTCTTCCTTGCTGATTTGAATCCCTTTTATGTCCCTTTCTTGTCTAATGGCTTCAGCTAAGACTTCAAGTACAATATTGAATAGAAGTGTGAGTGTGGACAGCCTTGTCTACTTCCTGATCGAAGTGGGAATGCTTCCAATCTTCCCCATTGAGCATAATCTTTGCTGTGGTCTTATTGTATACAGCTTTTATTATATTGATAAGGGTTCCTTCCATTCCTACTGTCTCTAGCGTTTTGATCATAAAAGGCTGTTAGATCTTGTCAAAGGCTTTTTCTGCATCTATCAAGAGTATCATGTGGTCTTGGTCTTTGGACTGGTTTACATGATGAATTACATTTATTGATTTTCGTATGTTGAACCAACCTTGTGTGCCGGGGATGAAGCCTACGTGGTCCCTGTGAATGATCTTTTTCATATGCTTTTGAATCCGATTTTCTAAAACTTTGTTGAGAATCTTTGTGTCTGTGTTCATCAGAGAGATCGGCCTATAGTTTTCTTTTTTAAATGTATCTTTATTAGGTTTTGGGATTAAAACGATATTAGCTTCATAGAAGGAATTTGGTAGTGTTCCTTACTTTGCTATTTGATGGAACAGTTTAAGGAGTATTGGTGTTATTGACTCCTTAAATGTCTGGTAGAATTCTGTGCTGAAACCATCTGGTCCAGGACATTTTTTGGTGGGAAGATTTGAGATTACTTCTTCAATTTCCTTATATGTTATAGGGCTATTTAAGTAATTCACAACTTCCTGATTCAATTTAGGTAGGTTGTGTTTACTTAGAAATTCATCCATCTCTTTTGTGTTGTCAAACTTCACAGAGTATATGTTTTTGAAATATGATGTTATAATTCTCTGGATTTCTTGGGTATCAGTAGTGATAACTCCATGTTCATTTCTAATTTTGTTAATTTGGGTTTTCTCTCTCTTGCTTTTGGTTAATTTAGCTAGGGGTGTATCAATTTTATTGATTTTTTCAAAGAACCAGCTTTTTGACTGGTTGATTTTTTCTACCGTTTCCTTCGTCTTGATTTCAGATATTTCTCCCCTTATTTTGCTAATCTCCTCTCTTCTACTACTTTTGGGATCAGATTTCTCGTTTCTCTGAAGCCTTAAGCTGCATCATTAAGTTATTTATTTCTGATATTTCCATTATGAACTTACCTCTTAGAACAGCTTTCATTGTGTCCCAGAGATTTTGGTAAGCTGCATTTTCATTATCGTTCACTTTCAGGAAATCTTGAATTTCCTTTTTAATTTCTTCCTGAATCCAGTTCTCATTCAGCATCATATTGTTAAGTTTCCAGGAGTTAGTGTATTTTCTCTTGTTTGTTGTGTTGTGGATGTCCAGCTTTAGGCTGTGTGGTCTGATAGGGCGCAGGTTAGAATTTCAACTTTTTTGTATATGTGTAGATTCGTTTTGTAGCCCAATATGTGATCTATTTTGGAAAAAGTTCCGTGTGCTGCTGAGAAAAATGTGTATTCTTTCATGCGTGGGTGAATAGTTCGATAGAGATCTGTAAGGTCTTTAAGGGTTTGATTAAGTTCCAAAATGTCTCTGTTAAGCTTTTGACCTGTTGATCTATCCCATGTTGAGAGGGCAGTGTTGAAGTCCCCAGAGTTATCGTTTGGAGGTTGATTTCTTGCTTTAGGCGCTGTAGGGTTTTCTTAATGAATGTGGAGGGGCCCGTATTGAGTGCATATATGTTCAGTTTTGTGAAGTCTTCCTGGTGAATTGTACCTGTGACTAAAATGTAGTATCCATCTGTGTCTCTTATGATTTTCTTTGGTTTGAAGTCCATTTTGTCTGAAAGCATAATTGCTACCCCTGCCTGTTTCCTGGTTCCATTAGCTTGCAAGATTTTGGACCAGCCTTTCATTCTTAGGATGTGCCTATCTTTTGTGGTGGGATGTGTTTCTTGATGCAGCAGATTGTTGGATTGTGGTTTTTAATCCAAGTTTGTAATCTGTGTCTCTTAATCGGCAAGTTAATACCATTGACATTTAATGTTATAATGGAGAAATTATTTTTAATTCTGGACATTTTTTATGTTTAGTAGACTTTGTAAGCATGTTGTTTGATATTTATGTTTTGGTGGTATTATACTTCCCTTCTGTCCTCCTGGATACGCTTGTTCTTTTCTTCAAGCTTGAGTATCATTTCTAGGATTTTTTGAAGGCCTGGTTTGGTAGACATGGATCCCTTCAAGTTGTCTCTTCTTTCTCCCTCAATCATAACAGATAGTTTTGCCGGGTATATCAATCTGGGTTGGCATTTTTGCTCATTTAATACTTGAAGTATGTCTCTCCAAGCTCTTCTTGCTTTTACTGTTTCCATTGAGTAGTCATTTGTTATTCTAATAGGTTTACCTTTAAGAGTGGGTTGCTTTTTTTCTCTTGAATCTCTCAGCACCTTTTCTTTGTCTTGAATATGGAGTGTTTTGACTATTATTTGCTGTGGCGATTTTCTATTTTGGTCATATCTGTTTGGAGTGCGAAATGCCTCTTGTATTTGGATAGGCCTCTCATTCTTTAGTTGTGGGAAGTTTTCATTTATGATGAATTGAAATATTTCCTCCGGTGTGGTATTTTGAGATTCTTGTTCTGGTATTCCATGAATGCGCATGTTAGGCTTCTTCAGGGTGTCCCATATCTCTTGAATGTTCCTCTCCAGTATCTTTTTGGCTTTAACAATCTCTTCCATTGAGCTGGTTAATTCTCCCACTTTGTCTTTAAGATCTGAAATTCTATTTTCTGCCTCATTTGTTCTGCTGATAAGACTCTGTTGAGTTTTGGGTTGAAAATAACTTGTCTTTTAGTTCAATTTTAATCTCTGCGTGAGACTGTTTTAATTGCTCTATACCTATTTTTGTTTCTTGAACTGTTTTTCTCAACTCCTCAAAGTGCCTGTTGTGTTCCTGTTCAAAGTGGTTGATACAGTTGTTTAACTCTTCTCCGATTTCCTATTTATAGTATTAATCATGGTAATGATCATACTCTGAAAGTCGTTATGTTGGGTCTGGCTTTCATGGCTATTTTCTGTGGATTTGTTCTGGTCAGAATCCCTCATTATGGGATTGATTCTTTCGGCAGGTGATTGGTCTTCATGGGTTTTGTTTCTCCAGGATCTGCACTTATACTTGTACATTGTTGTTTTGTTTTTTAGGACCTTTCAGTTTCTGTGTGTTTTTCACTGAATCCGCCTAGTTGGTATTGTTACTCTTGCCAGTTATTATTACTGCTTGCCTTGGATTGGGTATGTTTGAGTATTGGTATCGTTATATCCTAGATGAGGCTACTAGGCTGTTAGTACGTCAGTTAATTCCAATTATGTTACCAGGGGGTCAATATTAATTTGGTAGTGCACGTTTGTGATTTAGTATCTTGGTGAAATGTGGGGGTGAGTGGTCCTCCCTGGAGTTGTAAGTTGTAGGGGTGGCTGTATGAGAAAGTTGATCTACAGCATTGATACTTTAAAGGATCAGTAAGGTGAAAAGAAAAAGTTTACTTATCTATCTTTGGGTTGGATGAATAGAATCTCGCCCACGTGATATACTGATTGTAGTGGAGTCCAGATGTATGTCCTGTGTTCCCTTTGTTCCTTAGAATTTTGCTTGCGTTTCCTTTGGGTTCTATTGAATTCTGAGTAGCAGTGTGTCTTCCGTGGACCACATGCGTAGGTCCCCAGTGGGCCAGAGAGGCAGAGGGTCTGATGTTGATGGCAGAATTCTTCACCTGCAACCTGGGAAGTTCAGCGGAGGGGGGCGGGGCCCTGGGGGCAAAGCCTGGGGCCCAGGGGAGAGGTGCTGCTGGCCGGGCGGCTCCCTGGTGGAGGGCTGGGCTGGGCTCTCTCTCTCTCTCACTCATCTTGGGCAGCGGGCGGGGAGCAGGGTGGGGCAGGGTGGGTAGGCGCGGAGGGGGCTGGGGTCGTCCGGGCCGCAGCGCAGGCCAAGCCCGAGTTGGCCTGGGTGCTTGCCGCTGGGACACGTGGGGCTCCGGGGTTATGTATCAGTTTCAAGTAGACTTTGTGTGGACTTTTTCTGACTATTGAAAGTAGGCCAGTAGGTGTCTTTACTTTTTATACTAAAAATTTCTCATCTATCAAGAAAACCTCCTAGTTATTATTTCCCAGACATTGAAATCATGCAAATTGTGTTACTGACTTTGATCATGTCCTGGGTTATGTGATTTGAGGAGAGATGAATTAAACTACTTCCCAACATAAGTAACATAACCAAGAAAGAAATAGTTAAGGGGAATGTTGCTGCTTGTGGTTTACACATTTAAGAGCCACTTATACTGCCACAGAGACCTGTTTCCCTCCAGTGCAGACTAACAGAAAGGAGCTGTGTGGTCCACATAAGCTGAGAGTCTTGAGGAAAGAAGGGACAGAGTGGTGAAGGGAGGGGAAAGTAGAAAAGGAGGTGGTGAAGGGAAAGAATGGGTATGAACAACAGCTAATCTTGTTGGCCTAAAAATTTTCTAATAATCAAAAAATAGTTTAGATGAGAAGACATATGAACAAGTGTTCTTCTACATATGACCTCAAAAATTACTGAAGAGTGCTGAAATCCAGATGTGTACTCACACCATCCCCCAATGCAGGACTCAGGGGCCACTGCAGGTGGTAGTGCGGCTAGGGACGACTGGACAAGCCGGGCGATCTGTGGGGCTGAGCGGGTGATGAGTGTCAAGGCGCAATGAACACAATGGAGCCGGGAGGTCTGTCAAAGCAGGAACTCAACTTTATTAAACAGGGGGGTGAATTATATAGATTGTGCAGCAGAGGGAAGGGTGAAGGGTGGTGTGATTATGGGGTAACCAATCGGAAGTGATTAAATGACCAGAAGGTGGTTGAATAGGTGTGACATCATCCCAGAGAAACGAAACTTTCCTGTGAAGGTGAGATTCGTAAACTTAAAGTCAGATCCTGAAACTCTAGCCAGGCTCAGGAAGTTCCAGCAGGCCTCAGGCCTGGTAAAGAGGCCCAACACCCCAATCTTCACAATTTAGGACAGAAATCTTCAAAAACATATTTTACTTTATTATTATTATGGTGAGAGAGAGAGAGAGAGAGAGAGAGAAAGAGAGAAAGAGAGAATGGAAAGAATGCCATGGTGCACACATAAAATTCAGCAGACAACTTTGAGAAATCAATTCTTCCAGTAAATCAGCTTTTAAAAATTGAACCTAGGTTACCAAGCTTGCAAGCAGGTCTCGTGCCTACTGAACCAAGTCTCCAGACATGTGGAGATCACTTACTAAAGCACTGCTAAATATTCTTGGTTTAGAAGAAGCAGCTTTTCATAGAATTAATGTTTTCTTTTGCATTCCTTATATTCCATAATAATATATAAGTAGACACATATTGCATCCAATTGTGTGTTTTCCTGCTTACATATTGTGCATCCACGTTTTTTCAATTTTTAGGAATTTTGCTTTAAAATGTTTTCTCTTCAATCATGTTTAATATAAACTTCCTTTAACATTTATGCTTACCTTAAAACAAAAGTTGATATTCATACTCATTTAATTTTATGCAGAGAGATATACAGATAAAGAGATGGATGGATAGACAGACAAACGGACAGACAGACAGACAGACAGACGGACGGACAGACAGACAGACAGATAGATAGATAGATAGATTGATAGATGATAGATGATGGATATATAGATGATAGATGAAAGATAGATAGATAGATGATAGATAGATACATAGATAATAGATACATAGATAGATGATAGATAGATGATAGATGATAGATAGATGATAGATAGATAGATAGATAGATAGATAGATAGATAGATAGATAGATAGATAGATATTATATGGTGGATGTGTGGAGGCAGAGGGCAAGTTGCAAGGGTGCCTAGAGTCTATTCTCTCTTCCACCACATGTTCTGGAGAATGAACTCACTTTTGTGTGTGGGTGTCTTTACCTATTCTACCATCCCACTGACCATAATGTGCTATCTTGTCTCAGCTGTGTTTTCCGGTGGTACATCACTTCATAGTCTTTGAATTTTCAAAATATTCAGTATGTGTGCAATTTGTAGGAATGGTCAACAGTCCTAATCACATAAGAGAGTCATGAGGGTAAGTCAAATACTATCATTTATTACTAAACATAGTATGTTTTATTTGGAATGTCCTTTAGAATTTTAGATTAAATAAAAACTACTATTTTGGCCATGATATTTTGAGACTGAGTTTAAATTTTGGTGGCTTAATTATAATACACATAATACCCTTCCTTAGCTGTCATTCCATTCCAGATAAGGATAGAAATATATCAAGTACATATTTTCTTTAACAGTAAAAGCTGAGTCCGTTACCACTGTTATTGATGATCCATAAGCAATTTAACTTATAAATTCAGTTTTGGTGAAAAATAGAGGTAATTTCTCTATGACTGTGACAAAGGCACTGATCCAATCAGACTTTTATTGTCATCACATGAGAGTACCATTCTGTGTTTCTTCCTCAGAAATAATCATTGTTTTATGTGTATTATAAGGTATGATGGCTACTGATTGTCAATTTGACCTTGACACCAAGCATACCTGAGAGGGATTCTCTAGATCAAGATTGACCTCTGGCAGTACAAGTGATGGATTATCTTGAGTGCATTGATTGATGTGGGAAGATCCACCTTATGGGCAGGAACATATTCTCAGAATGTGATCTAGGACTGTACAAGATGGCGAGAATGAGCAAGAACACAATCATTGCTACATTGGTCCTTGTCCTCTGGTCTTGGGGTAGAAATGATGTATCCAGTGGCTTCAAGTTGCTTCCACTGTAGTATTCCAGTAATGACAAACTTTAAGATGAAACTGTGAGTCAATTCAATCACTTGTCCTCTAAGTTAATTGGGCTAGATTTTTGCTACAACAATGTGTGATGAAACAAAAGCACAGTTACAATAAAGAATAGTAGAGGAAAGAATATTTCACTAAATTATCAATGAAGATATTTATATGTGCTTACAAATGTGTGTGTTTGTGTGTGTGTGTGTGTGTGTGTGTGTGTGTGTGTGTATTTACAATGGCATAGCAATATGTCATTCTTCTAGCTGCTACATTTCAGAGAGAAATGTTACAATTTTCAATCTGTAATTTCTACATTTCACTCTCAGGTCAGCATTTATTGTAACTGTAACAACCCATATGGAGCACATGCCCCCAATTCTGTTTTATTCATGGGTCCTGTTCAATGCTTGATATTCATGATTTATATCTGCAGTAGCAAATTAAGCATGCTGCCTTGTTATCTTCAGGCAGTTCATTATTTCTGCCTTTGGAGCCACAACAAAACATCTGTGAACACCAGATTATCAGTTGTACTTTGCTTTAAAAACTCCTATCTTCTGCATTTGTGTACTTGTTGCTAGATAAGAATGCCATCTGAAAAAAAGAAAACATGTATTCTTGCAGAGATGTATGTCATTGTCATTGAATTTTCTTAGCTAGACATAGGGAAAAGGAACAAGAAAAAAAAACATACAGTCTGGATGGGATTAAT
Source organism: Typhlomys cinereus (assembly GCA_023101885.1). Lineage (NCBI taxonomy): Eukaryota > Metazoa > Chordata > Mammalia > Rodentia > Platacanthomyidae > Typhlomys > Typhlomys cinereus. Next base: position 2,387,607 of record JALPQD010000235.1, on the reverse strand, counting down.
CTATTTCAAATTCCAACTCTGAGCATACTACCTGAGAGAACTCAGGTAAGTCAGTTCCAATTAATTCTTACTTTTTAATCCTCAAAAAAAGATATTACCAAAAATTTAGTATTCATTAAGATCATTTGATGTAATCACATGTAATCTCCTAACATAAGAACTTTGAACTGTAGTTCATTGCAATGCATTACATAAATGATTTAAACTACGTTTTGACTTTTGTTGCTATTATTATAACACAGAGTTGAAAAATGAAGACAGAACCACAGTGTCCTTGGTATTTTTGAAGTAAAATTTCCAGAAAAGCCTGACTTGTGAGGTACATTTGGCATTTCTGCTGACATCTCAGCATATGTTCTCTTCAGACGCTGCTCAAACTCACAACAGAGTGAGTTCCTAAAACATCTGGTCCCTCATCTGCATCATTTTGCTATTATGTTGTCCTAATCCTCACTTAGCAGTGTTTTATGGGGGTAGAAGCAGCAAGAAGTTGTGCTCCATCCAAGCTTTCTTAAATGAATTGCCTTAAGATAATAGTATAGGATACTTGGGATCACAACACATGAGTAGTTCCATCAATCTTTCCTGATATCTAATAAAAGAGAAACAGTCAAACTGATGCATACATGGTCTCATATGCCCACTGCTCATAGTATAACATGTCAAAGCACAAAAATCACCTTTGTGTCTTAAGAATTTCTCTCCCAAGATTATGAGAGCCTAAAGATGAGAAGGACCAATGATATGCAAGATACTCCACACAAGTTAGGGTTGCAGGAGCCAGGTTGCACAATGACTGCCATGTCAACAACCCCGGAAAGTCTAGCATGGATCACAGACACTGGGATCCTTAGAGGCAAGTGATTGACATTTATAATAGTGTTCCCATACCAAAGGGGAACCCAAGAAAAGGCTCTGGGCAATGCCACTGATTCCTTACACATCACTAGAATGGAGGACTCAGAGGGAAGTTTGGCATTCACACAAAAGGATGCTTCGGGGAATGAGAGGGAGGGAAGGGGGAGACACTGGGAAAAGGGGAGAGTGGAGGGTGAAAGGAAGGGGAAAAGGGGGGAAGGGTGCAAGGGTACTGAGGAGGGGTGGAGAGAGGAGGGGACAGGGTACCTATTAAGCTTGTATGATTGGTGAAAAATAAATAAATACAATGAAATGTTAAAAAGAAAAAAAAAGAATTTCTGTCCCTAGCACCTAATGGACTTTGACTACTCTCTTATACTTCTTCATTGTTTCTCTTTCCTAAAAAACTCTAAGCTGCTTCCAAAATCTCAGAGACTAGATTCATAAAGAATAGATGTAGAACAGCTTCTTAATGAGTATTTGCATGAACAGAGAATATTTTGAGCAGGTTTTAAGGTGTCCAGGCCACACCAATGTGTTTGTTACTGCTTCCTAGCTGTCATAACAGAGGGGGCAGACAAAGGGCTCCTCATGTTGTGTAAGATGGCCATGGTTTTAATCCCAACTCTGTCACTAGGCAATTATGTGAACTTATGTAAATCATTCAATAGCTCTGGACCTCGGGGCCCTCATATAGGCAAACTAAATTATTTCTGAACTCCCAACCAGGACTAAGATTCCATGATCTATATCTTCAATTTGCTTCTTCTCACAGCTCAAGCAGATAAAATGCACTTGCAAAAATGCTAACCCTCCTTCCTGAGAACCATTACACACAAAGTTATTAGACAAATAAAAATGAGTTTCTATTTGTAGAGAAAAGTCTCTGGACACCATAATTTTCTATTAATATTTAATGCCTTAATATTATAAATTCCACACACAGTAACACTTTCTGTTCTCTTATTCAGCAAGTGTGGTTTTTCTGAACATGATATTCCTGACCTCTAAATATATCGTTTCTTTAGATACAATCAAGCTGGAAAATCCTGGAGAGTGTCTTTCTATCTTTAAGAATTTCTAAATGTCTACATTATTTTGATGCTCAACTTGTGTACAATTTTTGATTGTTTTCATATTTAATAGACATTGTACCAGCCTATATTATGAATGATTTATTCAACAATTAAATCCTCAATGAAAAAATATGATGATTGGTTATTAGAAATACAAAAAATCATCATGTATCATTTTTATAGACCTAGATATAATAATATTCTGGTCACAGTTACTCTGTATGCTGCTGATAAATTAATAACTAAATTATGATTGTCTGGGTGCATTTCTTAGTAAAGCTTGGCAGAATAGCTCATACCAATGCCAGCAGATGCAGAAACTGGTTATACAATATCCAATGGACTACTGAAGCAGGGGCAAACTTCACTTGCAAGACAGTATATCTGGTCAAATATAGCCAAGGTTTGCCAACTCTTTGACTCACCTCACTCCCTCTTATCCCTTTGACCAGGGAGAAGTCACACTTACTGTGAGCTGTTTTTTTCTCAACAATTAGACAATCTGCTCCATAATTGCTAAAAATAGATCATAGCTCATCTTTATTTCTCTGTGTTCCACATGATGATACAACATTATCTATGTCTATCAACCATATGATATGACTTTCACAAGATTTCATTAGAACAACTTGCTTCATATGGTAGGAATCTGTATTAGATTCATATTTCATTGCTGTAACAAATATGTAACCCAAAAAACTGAGAACAGACAACTTTTATTTTTGTTTATAATTCAAGGCTTCAGTTTATCATAAAATGACTGTTCATATGCATAGGACCTGAGAGAAACTGGGCAGCTCATATCCATGGAAAGACCAGAGAAACAGGATTGATTATAAAAATATTTTCTGCTCCCTTACTTGCCAAATTCATATCCAACTTTCTTCATCTTATTCATATGGTGAGGAAATAATCAGATCAATTGAAGACTGCCAAGTCCACCACCCAAAACATGGTAACTCTCCACCTACTCACACACTCATTCACACAGTACACAGCTCTAGGCTGCAATGAAGAATCCACGTCACCGCCTCAACCCTCCAGAGACTCGACCATCCATGGACGGGAGTTTGTCAAAGCAAAATCTCAGTTTATTGGGGGTAACAAAACAGCTTACATAGACAAAAGGACCACAAGGCACCAAAGGGGCACCCAATTGTGTCAAAGGCCAACACAACCTTTAAGTACTAGTGGTCAAGTCCAATGTAACTCAGCACAGAAGGCAGGTCAATACCTGAAAGCCAATTAGGGCTCTTTGTAATGTGATCAGGGTTTACGCCCAGGACACTAGCTCTCAGCTATCTTTAGTCCCATGTGCTAGGCCATGCCCTGGGGCAAATCCTGGGTAGGGCCCAACAGAAGACCTGGTTTTTCCACATCAATTATGCAGTTAAAATAATCTCTGAACTTAATCAGAGTTCACAAGACTAACAGCTTTTTGTCTCTGGCCAGGGGGTAACATACAATGCCCACCAGGATGGAGTGAAGGGCATTGCAGGAGCAGCAAAACTGCAAAAGAAAATCAACAAACCACAATCCAGAACTTCAGAGACTCTATATCAACCACCTAGAACTAGGCCAGCTTAGTCTTTCCCCATCCTGAAGCTCAGGGAAATTTGCGGAAGAGGGGGCGGTAAGAGTGTAAGATCAAAAGGATGAGAGGAACAATGATATATAAGATACTCTATACTAGTTAGGGCTGAAGCAATCATAATTGGACTTTGCATGCCGTGCGCATTGTCCAACACACTGTTGACCTCACAAAGTCTAGCATCTGCTAAAGGCACCAAGAGCCTTGGAGGTAAAGGATTGGCAGCCACAGCAGTGTTCCTATACCTAAGGGAACACGGAAAAGGGTTCAGGGAAAGGCCACTGGGTCCTTGTACGTCATTGGAGAGGAGGGCCCAGAGGAAAATCAGACATGCACAAGAAAGGACTCTCTGGGAATTGGGGCGGGAGGCACTGGGGGATGGGGAGGGAGAGGAGTGGGGAGCAGGAGCAGGGGATACGGGGGGGGGGGGAAGGGAGGGAACTGGTGTACCTAATAAGTTTGTATGAGCTGAAATAAAAAAAAAAAAAAAACATTTGCAAGCACAAGGACACACATGTGAATGAACATACCATGATAAAAAAAAAATAATCTCTGAAAACTTGTCCAGAAACTAGACATATATTCCTTCATAGATTTGTCCAGAGGTTTCTTTCCCAAATCTGTCTATTTCTCTCTGCCTGTCTGTATTTCTCTCTCATAATTGAGTTAATAAAATATAAAAATTTTATTTATACATATATTCACTAACACAAATGAAGCATGATAGGTTCAGATATTTACTTATTCTCTTTATCTTTCTTTCTCTCTTCCTCTCTTTCAGAATTTCATGTTTCTATTGTTAGAATTACTGGGTCTCCTTAAAAAACTTGGTACTTGTAAACACAAGAAGAAATTGCAATACATTCCTTATTAAATAATAGGGACATATTCATTCTTAATTATTAGAGAAGGCTTGTATTTTTAATTGTCCATAAAAGAGGTAATGGAGGTTTAAGAATTTTAGTTTATTATCTTGGAGATATTTTAGTAGAGCCAGATATATTGTCAACATGCTCTGGAGAAGACATAGAGAAAGGAATAGCTTATCTTCTGTGCTCAAGAGACTGTGTAGAATTCAATTAGTTGCCATCTGTAGACTTCCTAAGAGAAAAAAATAGGTCAGCTATTCAACTCTATATGATAGGTACAAAGGAGCCTGGGTCAAATGCCAATCTCCAAGATGAAGTAATAGAGAAATTCAGAGCAGAGATGTCGGTTAGTAGGGCTCTTGTCAAAATTGTGGATATGTTCTCTCTGTCTTTTTTTTTATCAGTTCTGTGAAAGAACAGGATAGTTAACATAAATGAAGACAGGACACCTTTCTTTACACATCTTTTTAAAAAAGATGATAGAGTGGTTAGGAAGACAGCTTATACAGTAATGTTCTTGCTGATTAAACAAGAGAACCTAAGTTAGATCACCAGCATCAATGCACATGCAGAGTGGACTCTGAGTGCATGCATGTAATCAGTGTGCTGGGGATGTAATGTGTGTGCCGGGGATGTAAAGGCAGGAGAATCCCTGGGGTACACTGTTCAGACAATTTAGTCATATCAGTGACCTTGAGGATCAATAAGAGCACCGATCACAAGTGATAAAGTAGAGAGTAATTGGGAAAGACACCTGATATTATTTGGCATTTACATGCACACACAAGCATGTGCACAGACACAAAGACACAGACATAGACACAAACACACCCCTCCTCTGCTACGCAGAAGAATGATGTCATTACAGATTCAATATTGAATTAATATGATTACATTTTGCCTTTCTATAAACAATTTTATGAATTGAATCAGCACAGATCTATCAGAGTTACTTCACAGAAAAACTTTTTTTAACAGTAAATCTCTACTATACAAAATGATACTTGATTTATCTATTTTTTCTTTGCATACCAATAGCTATGTTATATATGAATGAAGAACTAACTCACCTAAAATAGCAATGTATTTTATATTATTCATATGTAGAGTTTGGTATATTTACTTCCTGCTCTGTAAAATTCATCATTAATATTAACAAAAATATCCAAAAATTTGTGATATGTGATTTAATGATTATATCCAGAAAACAGAAGAGGACATATTTTAATGGTCCTAGCACTCCTTCTAATAAGTGATTCTATAACTATGTGAAGTTGTTAATCTTTTATTTTTGGACATCAATAAGGTAAGAGAGAAAGCTGATTTAAAAATGTGCAATACGTCCTACTCAAGGTAATTTTCAAATGCATTTATAAATAAGTTCATTTGATGATCATTTTAATGATGTATAACACACGCACACACACACACACACATGCGCACACGCGTGCACGTGCACACACCCTTCTGAATGTATCTATTGCTAACCTGGACATGCTAAATGTGGATAAGAAAATCTAAAATCGCCACTAACAATTCTTAGGTTAATTCTTTGCTATCACTGAGAGACAAATGAGTCCCACTAAAAGTTATTGGAGAAGTCTTTTAAAAATCCTTTATTTTGAGAGAGTTAAAGATGTGTTTTCATGTATAGAAAAGCCTGTTTAAATAAATGAAATAAAAGCTTAATGTAGTTACACAAAGAATAAAAAGATATAAAGAAAAGCAAAGGACAGAGAGAGCAGGGCATTGAACTTGCATCATAAATAGAAGTGATATTTCAAGACAATCTGTGTCTACACACAGTAATGTAGATAATATGATTTAATGTAAAGAATGTTCAAACTTAACCATCAATTGCTTTTTCTGGGAAGATGGTTAAGGGGTTAAAGAATGCTTCACAAGCAAAAACAAAAATAAAAACAAAAACAGGGCTCAGGGGTTAAGCCTCTGCCTTGCAGGTGGAAGGTCTTGAGTTCGGATCCTAGACCCCATGTATAGACGCCGGGAGGAAGCGGGGGCGGCCTGCGTTTCTGGTCCTAGTAGGGCAGAGCCTGTGAATCCCGGGGCAGAGTAAACAAGGAGGAGGTGGTTCCCGAATTCGTCCGTGGTTCTACACACACATACACGCATACATGCACACACACACATACACGCGCGCAATTAAATTAAAAAAATTTAAAAAAACAGAATTCGTATACCCAGGTCTCATTGAAAAATGCCAAGCATATATGACAGAGACCTATAATTTTAACCCTAGGAGGTAAAGCTTGGGAAGAGCTAGAAAAGCAAAGATGACATTGGATAATTCAGGATAGTTCCAAGTTTTACCCTTGAGACTCCATAGATACAGTCATATGACCTCTTATGTACTTGCCCATATAAACATATACATCCACCCATATGCAAACACATATGTTCATGTATGTTAGCAAAAAACAATTCTTTGTAACTTGAATGTTTCAGTTTTGTCATTTTTTGTTTCCATCCATTGCTTCATTTGTGTATCCATCATCAAAACCGAACAAAACTCCATCTTTCCATATACTTTAAAATTTATTTACACATACCTGCTTCTCTACATACAAAGAATATTGTGGTTCCATTCACAATACATGGATATAAAAAAGAAATATGATTTGAGTTCGCCAAATAGGAAGTAATTCTGCGAGGTCACTGGAGCATAATTTTCATTTTTATCTGTTATGATGTTATTTGTTTTATCTAATTTTAGAGTACTAAAAGGATCATGAAATTTTCGTTGAATTTGCTTGGTTAACAGATACATATGAGCATTGCTAATTAGAAATAGACAACTAATCGCAAAAATTCAATCATGTTTTTGTCTATTCCAATGCAATAGATCTAAAAAACTTAAAATTCTGAAACTTTTATCCCTTTTTAAGATCCAGACAAATGTGAAGGTTACAAAATAAGACAGTGTCAAAATCGTGTTTATCTATCTGCTTTATACACAATTGAGATGGTGTTATTTCAAAGCATGCCCGACTTAAACACTACCTACATGACATCTGATTTTCTTGCTTTTAAATTCACTCTTCATACTGATGTTAAATCTCAAGTGCTTTTTCACAAAGACACATTTCTGAGTCTTTAACCTCAAGAGCCCAGAAGAAAATAAATTCACTATCTCCAAAGCACATCGAGTGGATTTCTGCAAAGTGTACTTGACATGGGGATATGACACTCACATTCTGATGACAATATGAACTGAGAAAACAAACATGTTGGCACATCTTTGCTTGAATGAATTAATCAATAAATATTTATGTACAGTACTGCCTGCCTTTGCGTTTCTACTGAAAATGACACAAATAATTAAAATAAGGTTCCTTGACTTACTGCTTTCTTTTTTGCATGTTATATGGTTCCGGATGACTTTTAATCTGCAACATTTTCTAATTAGGTAGAGAATTCCTTCAGTATTTTGCAATTCATCCTCATGTACAGGTGTTGCAAAATAGAAATGTAAAAACAAAAACAAATATAGTTCTGTCAAGTACTCATTGCTACAGGGAAGAACAAGATGCACAGTCTGCAACTTCTGTGGTACATGTGCTAATTATTTAAATGTGGTGGCAAGTCAAGACATTGGTGTCTACATCAGTTCTTGCATATGTTAAAAAGCAAATGATTAATTTGTTTGCTTAAGACACTTTCCAAATGCTAGAATTAAATACTTAATTCTGCTCTAAGGCTATGCTAGTTATGAGTTATTTTTAAATGGGTACACTTACTATATAATTTTGCCTTTTGCTTGATACCATTAATTGGTCTTTAAAAGATGTCTCATTGGGAATACTTAATAAAACATACCATTGTACACTTCAGTAACTATTGCCATAAGTTGCTTTGAGAAGAACAAGATCAAATAAAAATAGCAATGATAGAAGATTTCTTTGTAGAGCACAATAACATAGGTATCATAGGGGATACACTTTGGGAAGGGCAAGGATGAATAAATCCATGGCTTGTTTTACAGGAGGAGAAAAAATCCAGGATTGAATGTTTTATACCCAACAAAGAACATGTTGCCATAGATTGTCAGTATCTAAAACTCCCTAACAAATATAAACATATCAGCCAATCAGGAGTTGCACAACTGTGTCAATTGCATTCATGCATAAGTGTAGTTTTCCATCATAACTGTGTTTTAGAATCACCTAGGAGAAACAATTTGCAATAATCCCAACCTGAATTCCTGCCATACCAATCAAATCACGATTTTCCAAATATTGTAGCTAATCCAAATATTCTGATATCTCATAGTTAATTCTAATATTCAGTAATTATAGAAAACTATTGCTTACATCTGTATAAAAATGAGATGAATTGCCATTGAGATGAACATTTTATTTATACAAAATTTTCTCATGTTGACAAACATTTTCCATGTTCCAAATATTAAGACAGGCTATATCAAATTGTGAGATTCACTCTAAGCTGAAGACAATTGAGATGAGTACATTAGGGATTCCCTTCGATGTCAAATGTTCTTTCTCCATAATGCATATTTTAAAGTACATGCTCACAATACATTTAAGCTTAAGCCTATCAATCATCTATCTTTCATCTCTCCTTCCATTTCAATCATCAAGGTATAGATATCTATCAACATACTTGCAAAAATTTGTATTAATTGCAGATTTTTGTGCAGTTATGTTAGTTTTCATGTAGAGACAGACATGTAAATAATTGGAATATTACTCTGTGATGTAACCTATACAGCTTGGTTAACTGTCTTTAAATTTCACTTGAAGTCTTCTTCTACCAAAGATTGCAATTAAACTGTGTAACAGAATTCTGTTAACTTATTGATTCATGTGATTTGATAAGTGATCATTATTATCTTAAAATGTAACTAATTTAAAAGGAAAATTTAAAATAAACCTCAGTTCATGTACTGTGTTCTACAATTGATAACAAGCAGTAAGTGGCAGAAAAACGATTTTGATTTAATACTTGGCATAAGTTTATATTAATATAGACAAATAGGGAATCCATCTCCATTTCATTTGAAAACTTTTGATAAGATTATATAAATTTAAATAATATGCAGTACAACTGAGGTAGTTTTCATTACTAATTGGAACAGAAAATAGTGTTTCAGCTTTGGAATAAGTGTGAAACAAAATGCCAATATGCTAGAATATTCCTGAGAAGTTTTTGGTAATACATCTAAATTCAAAAGAATAAAAGAATTATAGAAAATCTAGAATTTGAATAACTTGTTTGTAGTAGACACACTGGAAGTGTAATATGGAATATCAAAGATAGTGTCAGAAGCTAAGCTTGACATCTGTAGACAGAAAGAGTTCAAGGTTCACCAGTATACTTTTAGAAGCATCAAAATGAATCAAAAAGGATTAATGGGCCATCCTTACTAGATCCAGACATACAAACACCTCTTTTGAGGAATAACGAATGACATAGATAAAACATATATTCAAACAAACAGCACCATTACCAAGAATTAATCAGTAAACCAGAACTTACAGATGATTTATAAAGATGAACAGATGACAATAAAAGGCAGGCACATTTTCTAATATAGCTGTCTTTCATTCCTTGTCTATTAAAATCAGATGTACATTAAAAATACGATTTTAATGACATTTTATTTTCCCATCTAGGTAAATTCCTCATTTATACCAAATACCAAATTTATACCAAGAGCAGCAACACAACCAAAGACTCAAATATATCATAGTATACACGTCTCTGAATCTCTAGAGTGGATGATCATCTAAACTTTAATCCTGCCATAGCAGATATTCATGATTCCTTGCCCTTTCTCTACGTGGTCTCTTGGTTCTAAAATATTCTATTTTGTGTTTTCTGTCTTCGACTCAACTTGCACCATACATATACCATAGCGAACCTGACCACCAATTTGAAAACATAGAGTTCATGTGCCAGAAAGAATCACGTTAAACTCTCCACTTATTTAGGAGGAGTCAGTAAACAAATGATTTAAAAGTTTCACTCTGTATAGATAAGTTTACAACACTTCAAACTATTATAAGAGAATTCTAAATTCAATACACTAATTGATTGCCCTGCTGACTTTTCCCACAGGTGTAGTGATAAAAGTGGGTCTGGAGAGAAAAGTAATGAGAAGGTCAATTGGTAGCTAAATTTAACAAAGAACGATCTGGGATCAGAAGAACATAGGTTCTTCCTAAAGATGAGCCAGGAGCAGACAAACATACTGAGGGGATAAGCGTGTCTCAGAGTAAGAATTCCTTAACATTTCAGATAACCTGAGTGCCTGGAACCACCCTTTAATGCCTCTTACTACAGGGAATCATGTAAGTAATGTGTTTTTTAAAGTCTTGGGTCCCAGCAGTAGAGGGGAGAGGGTGAGCAGAGAGTTTGACTTTGATTTCTTGAAATATAAGAATACATTATGAGCTAGTGCTTCATGAAATTACTGGGATTTTCTTCTGCTCTTTTTTTTGGGGGGGGTTGTCCATTTGTTTTGTTTTTAGAGACTTTTATAGCTTTGTCATGACAACAAATATAGGACCCAAACAATTTAGGGAATCAGGGGAATTTTATTCCAGCCTAGGATTTTAGGTTCCAGCCAATCATGGCAGGAGTCACAGAAGCAGTTGCCAAGAGAACTAGAGTATTCACATCCACACCAGTGGCAAAGGAAGTAAGGACCGGTGCTATTAATGATGCATACTTGCTTTCTCGGTTATCAGGTTGTCAAATGTCTAACTGACTCTCTCCCTGTTTATCCACCTGCCCAGGGAAAAGTTCTACCAATTGTAGTCTGGGGCTGACCTCATTAATTATGCAATTAAGACAACTTTCTACAGGTTTATATAGAAGTTTGCCTTAAGTAATCTCTCAGATGTGAAGCTTAAGGTTGTGAAATCCCACATTGATAGTTAAAAACTGTCACCAACCCAGAAAATTAAGCGCCGTATGTACTCCCTAATAGGTGGCTCCTAATACCAAACCCACCCAGCCCATCTTGAGACACTCATAGGTAAATCTGTGTATTACCTACAGTAATTGTAAGGATTATGAACAGGAGGGATGGGGTTGGAGGGCCACACCAGAAACAAGGAGAGAAGTGACCAGGTTACAGTAGAGAAAATAGGCCTCCATCAAGGACTGCTAGAAAGTAATGTGACACTTAGTTAAATTCACAGACATTTGTTCCTGATCATTTACAACTAAGGGGGTATGAACTCACCAGAAGGGGAGAGCATATAGTCCGGCAGATTAAAAAGTAACCATTTTGCAAATGGGTGATTGACCCCTCCAATTGCCAAATGCCATATGACCCTGCGATTCCACTTTTGGGTATAAGTATTACATCTACCCTTGAATGTGCTCTTATAATAAGACTCCAGTTTAACAGCTTTTTGTCTCTGGCCAGGGGGTGACATACAGTGCCCATCACGATGGAGTGAAGGGCATTGCAGGAGCAACAAAACTGCAAAAGAAAATCAACAAACCACTATCCAGAACTTCAGAGACTCTATATCAACCACCTAGAACTAGGCCAGACTAATCTCTCCCCATCCTGAAGCTCAGGGACATTTGCGGAAGAGGGGGCGGTAAGAGTGTAAGAGCAAAAGGATGGGAGGAGGAATGATTTGCAAGATACTCCACACAAGTTAGGGCCGAAGCAATCATAATTGGACATTGCATGCCTAACGCAATGTCCAACACACTATTGACCTCACAAAGTCTAGCATTTGCTAAAGGCACCAAGATCCTTGGAGGCAAGGAATTGACAGCCACAGTAGTGTTCCTATGCTTAAGGGGAACACAGGAAAGGGTTCAGGGAAATGCCACTGGGTCCTTGTATGTCATCGGAGAGGAGGGCCCAGAGGAGAGTCAGCCATGCACAAGAAAGGACTCTGGGAATTGGGGCGGGAGGCACGGGGGGACAGGGCGGGAGGGGGGAGGGGAGGGGAGCAGGGGTTGGGGGGGGAGGAGGGACGGTGGGAACTGGTGTACCTATTAAGTTTGTATGAACTGAAATAATAATAAAAAAATATTATAAAAAAAAACTAACTGTCACAGAGACAGGATCTCATTTTTCTATCTCAAGCTGGTGTAGAACCTACTATGTAACCTAGAAAGGCTTTGGACTCATGGCACTCTCCTTGCTGGAACTTGCCAAGGGCTGAGTTTATGGGCACATACATCTCTGTGAACAGTAGTGGTAACTTGTTTCTAAGCCAAAAAGTGAGATATAAACAAAGAAGAAACTTTTCATTTAATGCAAATATCCAATGCAACTGTCATGTGATAGTACTTAGGTTGTAAGTTTCTGCATTGCAGGAATGGACAGTAATTGTGAGAGAGCAGGAAAGCATAAAGTGTGTTGATATGCAAGAAGAGGCAAGGGAAAATAGAAGTGGTAGGGAGAAACTTTCTGTTCTAAATCCAAAGCAATGAGGATTTGTTTAGAGTGGAGCAGCAATATCACCACTACTGAACAACTTAAAATGACCCAAATAATTCCAGGTCATTTCTGTCATGATTTAAAATGTGAGCTGTCCCTCCTGACTCATGTGTTTTAATATTTGGTTATTTGGGAAAGGCATGGCACCACTAGGAAGTGGAGCCTTGCCGGGGGAAAGCAGTCACAGGGCATAGGCCTTGCAGTTTGGTAGCCCAGCCCTGCTTGAGTGACTCTGCTCTTGAGCTTTCAGCAGAATCTCCTAGTCTCCATGATGTCTGCAGTGACTTAGGTGTACAACTTCTAGATCCACCATGCCTTTTCTGCCATGAAAGACTGCTTCTCCCGTAAGTTGTTTGATGTTGAATGTTGTCTCACAGCAACAGAGAAGCAGAACCCATACAGAATTAGTATCTGGAGTGGGACATTGCTATGAAATTAAGAGCATCTGGTACCAGATCATGAAGTGCTTTAAATTTGAGAGAAATTGGCACCAGAAACCTGGGGTGTTGCTGTATAAGACAAAGATCTGGTGCCAAAAAATGAAGTTGTTTCTGTGAAGCTGAGAAAAGTTCATACTTAGCAGTATGGCCATTGCTGAAATGTTACTAGTGTGGGTGTGGAGCTGTTTGTTGGGAAAAATTGTGTGGGGAAGAACTTCATGACTTTGTGCTGGGAAATACAGTGTCTTTGAGACAGAGCCAAAATGGCCATTCTTGTTAGAGTTCGGAAGAGAATAATGCTATTAGAAATTCAGGCAGGGGAACCCAAGCTTGTGATGGTCCAGAAGGGAACAGAGACTGTATTGGAAACTTGATGAGGGGCAAATTTAATGATGTGTTGGCAGAGAGTTTGATCAAGTTGTGCCTTTGTCCTGAGCGCTTGCCTGAAGTTAAATTTGAGTGCTCGGCAGAGGATATTTCATGGAAATGCAGTGTTGACAATGCGGAATGACTACTTATTTAGTGCTCTTGTTCAGAGTTATGAAGAAAAGGATCAAGAAATCAGGAAGAAAGAAGTAAAAATTGTGAAGTTTGATTAGAAAAAATGTGGTGTTAAGCTTGAAGAGTTGAATCAGGAAGAGGCAGATAGCAAAATGGGGCTATTGTTGAAGGGATTAACTCCCTTAGTGAATCAAAGCAAAAAGTTGTAAAGAACGGTACCTTTCTTAAAAATAAGTCAGAATGTATTTTGCCTAAAACTCTGGTCTATGTATGTCTTTCAAATTGAATTAGACTTCAAAGAACACAATTATGAAAGTAAGAGTTCAGAAGAGCATATTAGAAAAGTAAAGGATTGTGGGTATGCACCCTTAGTGTGGCTTGGGAATGAGCAGCATTAGCAATTTTCATATGATACTGTTTTATTTGGGGGAAAATCAGCATCTTTTCTTTATACACCTATCTAATTAAAATTTATTTCCCTTGGGGCTGGTGTCCATTAACTCATTAGCAACTAAATTACTCTACTTATTCTGAATATTTATACTTGTATTTTCATTCTGCAGTCTTAAATTGTTTTCAGTGATCTGATAGTTGTTCAATATTAGAAATATACTGTAATATCAAAATGGCTGCTGTGCACAACATTATCTGAAGAATAAAATGACTTGTGAGCATGAAATCTCATTATCCATAAGTAAGTAACCAAAGGCTGTGTCTAGGTATTTTAATGTAAATGGTTTCTGATATCTGGACTGTGACAGATTTATGTGGCATGATCACATTGTAATTGCCTCCATTACTAACTTCATTTCTTCCTTTATCCTTGAAGGGCACCCTGTGAGAACTCATGGGGTTCCCCTGGTTCTGACTAGAGAGAACTAGACACTTTTTCATAGGTACATTGCTGAGAATTTTTTTTTGAAATACCTCACATTTCAACCTGTGGTTATTCTAAATGAGTAACTAAAATGATTCATGTGAGCTTACCTTGAATTCAAGTTTCCTTAGCAACCCAAGAGCCTAAAGCCATATGCCTATCACATTTTCCAGTCTGTTCTTGTTCACATCATCTTGTCTCCTGGAGCACATGGTGCAGTGTTGTACCTCAAGGCCCATTTTGCTTTTCTCAGATAACAGACCTCACCATCAGCATTTTACTCTCACCATTGAGATGCAATTTATTTTTAAAGAAAATCTCCATAGTGTCATGTTTTATTATGGAGTGGGACTTAACCTTCCTGAGAAATAAATAAAATCTGAGAGGTTGAACTGAAAATATACGATCATATTTTGTTACTTGCTGAAAGAAATGAGACAATTAGTTCTGTCTTACTCATGTACATTGGTGACATATGCTTTCTGTGGATTGAACAGTTTTCAATATTTCTGAATTATAGAACTTTTCTTCTTCTTATAATAATAAGAAGCTGGTAATCATCAAAACCCGATGATTTTTTCCTCTTCCTTGAATATCTTTAAGTTCCTTCATTTGCATGTGTGTGCAATGTAATCATTGTTCTTATCGGATCTGCGGCTTCTGTTTTCTTTTTCTTAATATAGTCTCTACAAGTTTTTCATGGACAATTCTAGCTAAATTTTACACAGGTCCCTAAAGATATAGCTATGTTCAAAGAAACTAGTTAAAGGGAGAAGTTCAAGTTAGCTCCTTTGAATGTTAAGAAATTATTTAAGATGCATTTATTGAGCTACTTGGCTGTTAGGCAATGTGCTGGACCTTGGAATCCTCTCATATATAACCTGCGATCTCAGTTTCGAAGGTTGACGAGAAGCCTCTAATAATTTGAATGTGAATTGACTTTCATGAGCTCATGCAATGAATGCTTGGTCTCCTAACTGGAAGTACTATGTTGAGAGGTCATGGAAATTTTAGAAAGTGTGTTATTTTTGGTGGAGCTACAGCATGTTTCCAATAATTTTCTGATACTTTGTTTCTTGTTTATCATGAGAGGAACAGCCTTGGCCAGCTGTTCCTGCTACAACGTTGTAATGTTCAAATTCTTCTGGTAAAACAACTGTGAACTAAATCCTCCAAACTTGAAGCAAAATAAATGGTTTTCTACATTAAAATAGTGAAAAATATAGCCAGCAAAATTTTAAAGTACAAATTATATACAATATAATAGTATTTTGAAATAATTGGCATTTGAACCATTCTACTTTTGCCTTCTTCAAAACCTTTGGTCCATAAATTTCAAGTCTTTCCTTGAATATATACCCCATATATTCAATGGGGTATTAATAATAATGCCAAGTCTGAAGAAGAAAGCTGAACACAACATAAAACGCTTAGAACTCAAGCCTTGAGCACAATGACACAATCTTAAGTTCTATCTAATATTTTCCAGAATTACAAAGAAGGTCTGTGTTCTCTCAAAAAATAGAAAATATGTAAGGAAAAAGGTGATCACTGAAGTAATTGGCTATTGAAAGATTTGTAGAAATGGTCATTATTTTGCCCACATTTTAAATTATTTTTTATACAATGGAATTTTATTCAGATGGAACAAAATTCTATGAAATTTTAGGTGAAAAAACAAAACATGTTACTCCAGTCAGAGCATGTGATGATCTATGTTTTTCATCTCAAATTCTAAACTCTCTCACATCTGATGTAATATACATTATTATTGAATTTCTACAACTCTTCCTAAGCTGCAAAGAAAATTGAAGAATTCTAATTTTTCA
Organism: Typhlomys cinereus; assembly: GCA_023101885.1. Taxonomy (NCBI): domain Eukaryota; kingdom Metazoa; phylum Chordata; class Mammalia; order Rodentia; family Platacanthomyidae; genus Typhlomys; species Typhlomys cinereus. The sequence goes on along the minus strand of JALPQD010000235.1, from coordinate 2,371,111 downwards.
TCTCACACTGATATAAAGAAAGCACAACATAGAATGTAAATGAGGTATAAGGCTCTCAGACATAATGTAAAGTAACCAGTTTCAGATACAAAAGTTGGAATTGAAATGAAAATATACATCTCAATGATGTGAGACAAGTTATTTGATGCATTGTGAAGGTACAAATTATTTAATTTTTCAAAAATTTTGTATGAGTTCAGTGAACTGTATCCAAATATTCTTCTTCAAATATCTCTTTAAGAAAAAAACAAAAAGGAATGCCCATTTTGTTGTTTTAGTATCACTCTTTAGTAAAACATAGAGACTGGATCAGATACCAACAAAGTCCATGGATTTAATGATATCCACAATAAGATGTAAATTAGTATTTTATAAGCAATATTTATACCCATCACATATGGGAAATCTGCTTTTCCTTTCTTTTTTCATGCTTTAAGTCCATATCCCTGACCAACTGGATTTAATCTATTCTTCATATTGAGGCAATCTGCATTCTTTCAAAAAATACTACATAGATTTCCCTTTTCTTTTCTCACCTCTAATTTATTAATTTATTTATTTAGAATGTGTGTGTGTGTGTGTGTGTGTGTGTGTGTGTGTGTGTGTGTGTGTGTGCCAGTTTGTCTGTGTGTATCAGCAGGCATTGTGTGTGCCTGTGGAAACCCAAAGGTGACTTCAGGAGTCACACTAGATCGTATTGCCTTTTCTTTGCTTTGTTCTGTAGTTTCCCAGGCTCTGCCTTCCAACACCAGAAGTACAAGACACACCATTTCTGCTGGCATTTTTATGTGGAATTTAGAATTCAAACTCAGGACTTCTGCTTGGGAAGCAGAGGCTTAACCCTTAGGTGATCTTTCCAGCTGGAGAATTTTCATATATAAATAAAAAAGTTTATGTCATTTCTGGACCCTCTCCACCAATTCTTATATTGCTTACCTACTCCCTCTTCTCTCATACTTCCTTTCTTCTCCCAGCCACATACTTCCTATCCTCCTATCACTCTATATGTGTGAATCACTGGGCTCCCTTTGGTGTGTTGTATTGCTAAGAGAGTCAGATCTCTGTTGTAGTATGTGTTTCTTCAGTGGGCAAAGTCATAAGAGGGGAGGTCCCTTTTGCCTCATCCAGTGCCTTCCCAGAGAACTTTCTGAGTTAAGTTGTTTCTCCTGAGATCTCTAGTCCTTGGGGGAATATTGATATATCAGTGGACCTGTTGGTAGAAGTTCTCATTGCAGTGAATTCCTGGGTACAGCAACTCTGTCTTGGTTTGTACAAGTTTTTTAAGGTTTTTTGTGTGTGTGTGTGTGTGTGTGTGTGTGTGTGTGTGCGTGTGCGCGTGCACGTGCACACGCGTGCTTTGATTATAGGTACATGGATTGAGAGACTTCTCAGAGCTATTGCAGGTCAAGTACATTTCCTCCTTTTACCAAATATTCTAAAAGTCTAAATAATCTAATTGAATTATTATTCTTAATTCATTAACTTTAGTATGAACATGCTTTAAATCTCTAAAAATCAACTTGCTGAATGTTAAAGTACATGAATGAATGGAATGTGAAAGAACTATGTTCAGAGAATCAATGGGAGCACAGCAGCTTTGACAATGGACTATTCAATTGTTATTTTGAATTATTCAAATGTCAAACAAATACCATAAAATTGTTCAACTTCCTTGATCATCCCAGAAGCACAAATTAAAATTATCCTGTGATATCGTCTTACTCTAGTCATAATGGCTAAGATCAAGAACACAAGCAACAAAGAATGTTGGCAAGGATATGGAGAAAAAGGAACACAAATTTGTTGTTGGTGTAAATGCACTCACTTTGAAGATCAGTGAGAAGGTTTCTCAGAATGTTAAAAGTAGAACCATGATATGATCAAACTATACCACTTCTGGAAATAGTCTCCAAAGATTTTACATCTTATTTAAGGACTCTTGTTTATCACTGTTCCTTGCAGTTCTATTGACAATAAACAGCCTTAATGCCATCAACAGAGGAAAGGGTAATGGAAATGTGGCACATATACATAATGGAATATCATCCAACCATCAGTAAGAGTGAGATTATGGAATTTGCTGATAAGTGGGTGGCACTAGAAAATGTAATTTTGAGCAGAGTATCTCAGAAACAGAAAACAAATGATGGATGATCTCTCTTATTTGCATAAGCTGGTAATGATCTCCTGACTGAGGTAGTTGGTTTAGAATTCCTGTAAGGGTCAGAATATTTTAAGGGGAGACTAATGGGTAGTAAGGTCTAGAGGGAATGTTGGCATAAAGATTTCACAGAAGGAGATACAGGATTCCATGATCCTGGAGTGAGGAAAAGGAACAATGAGAGAACTTAGGGGTGATAAGGTGTTGGGATGGACAAGGAACTGAGGGTCTAATAGAAAAATTCTAAGAAGGTGGGTTATAATCAAATGAGAGCCTCCCATGGTATTAATATGACAAAATCATTTTAGTTTTAAAAAATGAGCAAGAATGGATAGTCCATGTGCAGAGAAACACCGAGAGACGAAGTTAGGACAAAACAAAAAATGCTCTGGGTTGTTCCGCCTAGAAACCAGAGGCAATTGGACAATGATAGCAGGGACAGGTATGTGAGACTTCTTGATAAACTCTTGGATACAGAGGTCTCAAAGGATCCCTAAACCGTGTAGACTTTTCTCATGGCTCTCATTACCCTCCAGAGACTCACAGTGAGATCCTATTACTGAAGAGGCTGCACACATGGATCACAAGACACGGACAATAAACACCAACTGGATCTGGTCCGAAAGATTTCTCCTTACTGGATAGAGAGCACCACGGAAGCTACCAGAGAAGCAAAACAATCTACAAGTGGAACTATCAATCACCATGGTAACAGTTGATCACATTGTAATAGTAGAATGGATATCAAGCAGAAAGCCAAGAACTTTCTGATCAGATTTAAGGGACACTTGTTAGAATGGAACACATTCCTGCTAATGTAAACTATAACAAGAACTTATGAAAGTTAAAGACATGGGTCTCAGAGAAACAGCAGGCAATGAATGTTTAACTAGGAAGGTAGGACACCAAATTGCTTTGGAAATGCCTGCTATTTTACCCATAGAGGTAAAATTGTACTCAACCTAGAAGTCTTCTACAGCATAACAAGAAGGATACTTTCCTCAATGATAGACCAACTGATTTGTGATCATTGCTGGAGTATGATGTCAGGCATTTGTTGTCAAAGACAAAGTAGATGAAACATAGTGGGACATACAAGTGAAAAGTTTTGAAACTATGAGGGAGTCTGTCAGGAAAGATGATGGGTTATAAGGGGAAAAAGGAGGAAGGATGAGACTTGGGACTAAAGGGTGAAAATTAAAAATACTATGCATATATTGTATTCCTGTATGAGACATTAAAACATAAAAGAGTGAAAAAAGTTTCTTTAAGGTGCCATTAAAATTCAAAAAAGAAGAAAGAAGGAAGGAAGGAAAAATGAGGGAGGGATGGATGAAAAAGAAACTCACAAAAAAGAAAAAAAAAATTCAACTGCCTTTTCCCTCCCTAATCTTAAGACTCAAGTTTTCAATTACTGTCCCACTTCTGTGAACTATCACAGTCCTTTTTTCTTTTTTTTTTTTTGTAATTCATTAATGTTTAAGCACACTGCATTACTTCTATGAGGATTATAAGTTCTGACATGGTTTATTATGCACAGATGTGCAAGCAAATGGAGGTCTAGGTGAGAAGGCCCACTAGGGACATAGGAAAGGAACATATTCCCAGATCACCATGCCTATAATATATAACAATACTGCATTCAAACTCTCTGTGAGTGTCCTTTCCTGCTGCACAAGAGGAAGGTCAGGTGGATGGTTTATGCACTGGGTGGGATCTAGTAAAAATAGAAAAAAAAAACAAATTATTTCCTTAAGGAATTAGTCAAAGGGCAGGAAGAATACTGCTAACAATATCTCTTGGACATGGAAGGGCTTTTGGCCCTAGGAAATCATACATCTATGTTTAAGAGAAGAGGACATGCAAAAGGCTGGGCATGTTAACATTTCGTCATGAAAAGAAGATCTCATGAGACACCACACCTCCCTGAGGACCCATTTTCTTCAGTGCTCTATCCACTGATGCATCACTCATATTCTGGAAAGTGCTCAGGTACATGATAATGCTTATTAAACTCTTGCATACCAGTATAAAACTGCACACAATTAAAAATGACATTATAAAAGCAAATGTATAGGCTTGAATATCTCACATTGGCCATGATGGCAGCCAGTAGTGTCCTTAACTGACTTTTTTTTTCAATTGTTTTGGTTCACTTACTGCTTCTGATCTTGTTTCTTCAAATCCCCATGGGAGAGACATGAAGAAAGATTGGTCACATTCTGATGATGTGACCCCCATGCCAATGGCAGTGAGTATCACTTTGAATGACAGTCCCAACAGGACTCCACACGTGGGGGAGGGGGAGTGATGAGTACTTCCAAGGACAGGAGATGATTTCTTAGAACTCAGATGGTCACAGAGAACAGCTTCTCGCCCTCAGATGTGATGACTGCCAGCCTTTGAAACCTTTTGAAAACTTCTCTTTCTTCTGATGCTTTACAAGAAAAGCAAGAGAGATAAAGAATCAATTTTTATATAGAGTGAGGTTAGTTTAGAAGACAAAGGAAAGCAAGGAGGGAAGAGAAAGAGATTCAGCAAACATCAAAGTAAAACTGACAATAGATTTGAGATTACACTTAACAGCATTTAAAATCAGCACAAGTACGGGCAAAGTCTAATTCACAGTAATTACATTAATGCTTGTTAGAGAATATAAATTATATTCCCTCCACAGAATGTTAAGGATTGTAACCACTATCCTGTACTTAAATAATATTTATACAAATCTAATGCATTTTATATTTGTGTTTGCATAGTTATATTTTGCAAGGTTTATAGCACTGAAACATGTATTACATGAACACTTAGTTTAATCACAATGTATTTTGTAACAATATCTATCTATCTTCTATCTGTGTATCTGAACTATCTAAACTATCTTCTATACTTCAAATTACATAATTAAAACACTATCCCATATGCAGTTCTTTGCAAATTAGTTAGTTCTGATGATTTATTGACCTTATAGGAGCTTCTTGAATGGGAACAGAGTAACAAAAGCCTAGCACACTTAATTGAGTACAAGTCTGTTTATTGTATAAGCATATGTGTGTGTGTGTTTAGATGTGTTTAGAAGTGTGTGTGTATGTGTGTGTGTGTGTGTGTGTGTGTGTGTGTGTGTGTGTGTGTGTGTAAGAGCACTATATGTGCCTGTGGTAACCCAAGGATGACTTTAGGAATCATCCTTGATTGATAGACCTCCTAATTACTTTGTTTCCAACCCTCTGCCCTACAGGATTTGGAAGTTCAGGCCACTGCCATTTCTGCTAGATGTTTTTTTGTTTTTTATTTGTTTGTTTGTTTAGTGGGATCCGTTATCCAAACTTAGTTCCTTTTACTGGCTAGACAAAGCTTAACCCTGGAGCTATCTCTCTAAGTCTTTGATTGCAGATCTTTAAAGAAGTCTTTAATACAAATATAAAGGAGGTAGAAGTAATCCAGAATGATTCCCAAAGTCATCCTTGGTCCTCCACAGGAACACAGTGCCCTCTGACACACAAACACATGCACACACACACACGTAGTAATTATTTTTATACTACTACTATACTATACTACTGTACTATACTACTACTATTAAAAATAATAACAGTATCCAACTTCAAAGACTCTATATCAACCACCTAGAACTAGGCCAGCCTAATCTCTCCTCATCCTGAAGCTCAGGGAAATTTGCAGAAGAGGGGGCGGAAAGAGTGTAAGAGCAAAAGGATGGGAGGAGCAATGATTTGCAAGATACTCCACACTAGTTAGGGCTGAAGCAATCATAATTGGACTTTGCATGCCCTGTGCAATGTCCAACACACTATTGATCTCACAAAGTCTAGCATCTGCTAAAAGCACCAAGATCCTTGGAGGCAAGGGATTGACAGCCACAGTAGTATTCCTATGCTTAAGGGGAACACGGGAAAGGGTTCAGGGAAATGCCACTGGGTCCTTGAACATCATCGGAGAGGAAGGCCCAGAGGAGAGTCAGGCATGCACAAGAAAGGACTCTCTGGGAATTGGGGCGGGTGCACTGGGGGATGGGGTGGGAGGGGTGAGGGGAGGGGGAGCAGGGGATTCGGGGGGAGAGGAGGGAGGGAGGGAACTGGTGTACCTATTAAGTTTGTATGAGCTGAAATAATAATAAAAATGTATAAAAAACATAAAATAAAAAGTGAAGACAGTAAAATAAAACAAACATATGTAGTGGTGAGAGAAAACTCTTATGACTTGGAAGTGGGGTTCATCATGAATCATTTTATCTGAAATATCTTTCTAAGAAATCATATATATGTATATTTGTGCTCATATATAATCATATATGTGACATGTTATTTTTAGATATAAATCACATACATTTGTATATACAAGAAACATATATATATTCATTTTGTGTATGTACTGTATATGTATCTTTTAAATACAAGTATAAAGTTCAAACAAGAAAAAATAATAACAGTAAAATATTTTTTGAATTGACTACTAATTTTTCACTGAACTGAGCCAGTATATCTCCTTCAACAGTGAAATATGGTTATGGTAAGGATCCTGACACAATGTAAATGAGCAACTATCGTGTTACAAAATTAAGGGTTTCTATCATTATTATTTTACCTCATAAAGCTATTTTTAAAAAATATAAATTGTATTTTTGTAAAATAGTGAGTTTCTATGCAATTTTATTGTACATGATTAATGTTAATTGTCACACCTCCCACACTTTCTTGGCACTATTTACTCCTCTCCTTTATTCTTAAACATGTCCTTCTGTTGTTCTTGTAACCACCCTTGCAGCTCCTGTGTTCTTTTATTTCCTCTCTATTAGTATCTCTGTCAACCCTTCTTAATGGTATCTTTATATTTTTCTGGCTTTATCAAGTATTTCCAGTTAATCACAGAAATCTTAAGGTTCAAAGTGAACATGCACCTTTTTTCCTTGTCTTGGTTTCCTCACTGAGCATACTATTTCTCATTCTATCTGTTTGCCTTTAAACAAAAATTTCATTATTCTTAAAAAATGAATAATATCCCATTCTGCATATGTACCACATTTTAGTTATTCATTCATCAGTTGATGGATCTCTATACTGATTTCATTTCTTTACTATTGTGAGTATCGTTGTGATAAACAGGAAAGTGTAAAGTATCTGCAGAGTAAGATGTAGAATATTTTAGGAATGTGCCCAGGAATGGTATACATGAGTCATTTGGTAGTTTCATTGCTAGCTTTTTGAGGAACATTGAGACTGCTTTCCATAATGACAGTACCAGTTTATACTACCACCAACAATGTGTGAAATATCACCCTTTTCCACATTCTTCCTAGTATCTGCTGTTTTTTTAAATCTTAGCTATTCAGATTATAACAAGATTAAATCTCAAATAGTGGTAATTTGATTTTAATCTATGTATCCGAATGTTGAATGCTTTTTATTGATAACTTTTAAACTTTTGCAGTTCTTCTCTTGAGACTTCTCTTTCACTCCAAAGCCCGTTTGTAAAGGGTTAGTTGTTTTATGTTGCTTAATTTTTTGATTTCTATATAGATGTTCACCCTCTGTCTACTGAATAGGTGGCAAAGACCCTGTTCCATTCTGTGTACTCTCTCTTTATTTAACTAATCATATCTTTTGCAAAACAGAAGCTTTTTTATTTCACTAGGTCACACTTGTTATTTGTTGGCCCTATTTCCCATTCAAATAACATACTATTAATGAAGTCCTTTCCTAAGTCAATTTGCTGATATCCTTTTTCTTTCTTATGAGAAATAATGAGGAACTATGATAGTTTCAGGTAGAGAGTTGTGTTATTTTTCATTTAACATGAAGGAGGAATGCTACAGAAAAAGGTATACTACATTACAAGTTTATTTATTTTAAAAGTGTGAATTATAACCTATACATGGGAACACAGAGAAGAAAAGATATAACAAAAATTGCCTTGAGATGTTTCCTCTCCCTCAGAATCCATAACTAATTAAACAAAACTGTTTGCACCAGGTACATGATACCTCTGAATGAGCTATTGAAGGAAATGCTTCAAAGTCCCCCACCAACACCACCAAAACAATGTAGACTTTTGCCATGTGTTATTAAGATTGTACTCATGAAGATACCACAAATGTTAACCACAGGACATGGAGAAATCAAGCTGGAATTCATCTAGAAGCTTCATATCAGCTTACTATCACTCATAAAGCCAGAAAGTACTATGAAAGCCACCAGAGACAAAATGTCATTAACATTCATACTCATTCATGAATTATACTAGCTAGAATAGCAGCCAACCTTTTACTATGTGTCTTTGGGTACAATAATGACATGGATTTTACAGGGGTAACCAAGTATTTTCTGGGTGGATTTAATGCCTGCTGATCAAAAGGGACATTAACTCTAGTACTATAAGAAAAATTAAAACCCTCTTGATTGGGAGGTCATAAACCCTAGGAGGGAACAACCTATAAATACGGGCATGGAATTAAACTGACTTCTAAACACTTATTATTACATATATAGATTAGTTCAGTTATTATCCCTAGGGTGAGGTGCTTCATTTCACAATGGAAGGCAAACTGATCAAACTGCAGAGAATAAGTGACTTTGGAAGCTCTTGGCCACAAGCAGGACATTTAAATCATCTCCCATCAGAAGGTTTATGTAACATTGTGGAAGAACAGGTGGTAAGAATGTAAAAACTCAGTAGGAAGAGATGCTGCCAAATGATATCTTCTGGACTTGACAGCAATGCTGAACCCATGAGCTCAAGTAACTGTGCTATTCCTACAGGACTTGAACAAGTTGTGGCCTGTCAAATCAGGGTAAGGGAAAGACCTCAGGAGGCAATATCACTCCCTGAGGTACTATGAAGAATTAATGCTGGTTGTGAAAAAGGGAGTTGCTTTCTTCAATGATATACTTCCATATTACAGGGAGTGCTCAGCCACATTCATGCAAGTCACCCTGATGAAACTGAGGGCCACACATGCAAGAAGATATGAATGTAAGTGGTGGGAAAGCAGGTTCCTCGTAACATGGAGTGGCAATGGCTTAAATTCATTTATGCGTAAAACTGTTAAATAATAAGAAAGAAAATAAATATTTCTTCCTCAAAAGAAATAAAATGATAGCATTTATGCAGTGCAGAAAATGTACTGAAACAAAATTGAAAAGGAAAAGGAAAAATTTTTTAATGTTTTCGCTAGGACAATTTTACATTTTCTTATGTATTTCCATAAAAGGGTGGTTAACACGCTTATGAAATTCTTATAGTGATTGTTTTTCTCTTCCTTCTTTTCTTGTGAACTTCTAAAATTAATAACAATATTTAATTTGAAGCTCCCATTGAATGATTTTCTTAGTAAGACATAAGATAAATATGTAATTTTAAATACTTTGCTCTCAAGTGATGGGCTCATCATTTCACATCACGGATAATGACTCTGATCACATGTTTCAGATCAATGCATCCTAAAAATCAAATATCCAAGGGGAAGTCTATTGCAGAAACTGGCTGGGCGCTGGCTGCAGCATTCAGAAGGCCTGAGGCGATAATAACCTCCCTAAATTCCAACTGAAATTCAAAGGACAGCTCTGCTGGATTGAGTGCAGTTTTGCTTCCTACAAATTAATTTCACAGTTTCCCTTTTCACCAGCAATCACCAAGGATCCATGTCCTACTGCCAATAAATAAGACTTCATTTGTTTCTTGAAATAATTATTTGTGTGCAGGGAAGTTGCAGAAGCCAGTTTTTGTAGCCTGCAGCTATCTCTTCTCCACTAGAGCACTTCGAATTCGTTAACTGTTGGCAATTACTCCTGTACCAGACGATTATCATTCTAACCCAATCAATTTGACCACATTTTCCTCCTGCAAAGTCTTTAAGCTGGGAGAAAATAGGTCTGCTTGGACACCTTTTAGAAGTCCAATTTCCATTTTACAGTTGCTCTGTAGGGCTCATGAAACTCTAAAAACCTAGTGAACTTTTCCGTGGTATTCTATTCTAATGATAAGCTCTCACCCTTCTGAAGTGTCATTTTTCATGAAAAAGAATTATAAACAGCTTCAGATGAGTATATGTCATGCTTTCTCTGGATCATTACAGGTGGGGACAGGGTTAGAGATATTGCTAGTACTGCTTGGAAACATGTACAGTAAGAGCTTGGCTAGTAGGCAGCCAGTGGTCTCCCGTAGGAGAGACTGCTCAGGCCTAGAGGTGAAATTTTAATTGCTAACACTTCCTAAATGCAGGTGAAAGTGAACAAGTGTGGGAAAGAATAAAAAGCCTTTGAGCACAACACTGTTTTTTTCCCCTAGTATGCCAGCAAAATGAAGGTAGAAAAATAGGAAGGGTCCAGAGGCTGCTCAAAGGACCGACTGCTTCCTTTAGTCTCAGAGCTGAGGACATTAGGAATGTGGGGCAGGCTGCACTTCTGAGGCCTTTCACCTAGACCCCCACTAGATTGGAAAGATTTCATCTCCACCATGGTGAAGCTAGTTGTCCCAGAAATGAAAAGCTGATACAGCCTCAGGACAGGTGCAAGAGACCATTGTAAGAGACATGCTGAAGATAGGATTCATTCAGAATAATAAACATCGAGATTTGACAGCAGAAAATTTCAATTATTTAGTAGGTTTACAATCTTGGTTAAGTTCTGTCATGTCTCTAAAACCTACAGATATGTTCTAGGGCATGCTGGTGAAATGAGCAAGTGACCATGTAGTTAATATTAAAATTAGAAGATTGAACTGGGCATGGTGAATCTTGCCTGCAATCACAGCACTTGGGAGATTGTACATCTTGAGCTGCAGTCCAGCCAGGGCAACAAAGTAAGACCTTATCTTCAAGAAATGCAACAACAACAAACAAGCAAGCAGAAAAAGAAAAGGAAATGAGGTGAGGGAGAGAGAGGATTAGAGACTCTACAATGCTTTCATAATTCTATATGGTAGGTTGGATCATTATCTCCATTTGTTGAGATGATGGGAATGGTGGAAGGCTTCACATATGCTAGATAAGAACTCTCCCACTGATCTATATTCTCAGTCTCATTATCATCATTTTCAAATGAGGTTTTTGAAAAAGTTTTCCCAACATCATATCACTCATTAATAATGCAGAATTAGAATCCAAATTGAGACAGTCTAATTCCAAAGCTCAGAATGTAATCATTTTTGTTTAAGAAGCTGTACATTTTTCACCAAGAATAACAAGACATATAGATGAACTTTACCATTTTTGTATAATAACACAAATTTAGTAGCAAACTCATTTATTAGCTTATTTCTGCAAGTCAACAGTTCTGACAGGAAGCAGCTTAGCTCTGTGCGCAGATTTTCAAGATTAGTTTAAGACCATCAGAGCTTTAAGACTGATGTCAGTGGTTCATCTGGGCTAGTGTCTTACTCAGAGCTTCTTACGGTATAAAAATCTTTCAAATTCACTACAGTGATTCACAGAATCCATATTCCTCTGGTTCATGTGGTCAAGGTCTCCATTTGCCTCAGGGTTCTTCCCTGGGGACCCCTGGGGGGTCCTTGAAGCAATCATTCAGACAACACAAGGCTCACTTTCTCTAGTCATTCAGGATCAGTATTTCTGATTTTCTTTATCTTCAGTGGGTTAATGTGATCAAATTCACTTGGTAATTGCACACTTATAGAATAGACCTACCAGTCATTCCTCATTCATTTCCCCAAGTGAGGTTAAAGAAGATCAACCCTCAGGAAACAGAAAACACAGTAGGACCATCATCTCGGACTCATGTATGCACAGAACTGTGGGAGAGAAGCTTCTGTTGTCTATAAGTCATTGTCTGCGGTGGCATGTACCGTTGACTGACAGCAGCAAGATATGTTGATAGAAATGACATAAAAGGAAACTTATGCTCAGTTCCAAGGAAGAAATGTGAAGGCATTAGCAAGAGACACAGAAACAACAAATTCAGAGTAGGACTAAAGCTAAGTTCTGTAGAGAAGGGGTGGATATCAGCATTGGGCAAGATTTCACAGCTTGGGCATTATATTGAATGCAGCAACATGCAAGACAGAAGCCAGGTTGAGCTGCAAGACATAGGAGCAGAATCAATATTATTCTTATTTAGTTTCATGCATGGCATTTAGTTCTACTATGCTTAAGCTCCATTCCCAGGTAGAACTCTTGCAATAACTAATGTATTTCTGCATTTGGGGATTTTCTTGTTACTTTCATATACTACAAAACTTATTACTTCATTCTTAACTATTCAGTGATGTTACATATTACAACATCTCCCAGTAGGAATCATATAATATCTATGTAATATGTTATTTTAGAGACAACTAAACTATACGTATCAGCTTAAAGCAGTCCTTAGTATGCAAAAGTGATATAAAAAGCATGGCTATTGGCTAGAATGAATTATGATATTGTCAAATGAAGCTTCAAACACAGTACCTATTATATCAGCTTAAGACAACCATATGGGAGTTCATAATTCTTTCAGGACCATCTTTTACCATAGCTTACATAAATTGAAATCATAAACAAGCATAACAAATAAAAATATTATATCATAAATCATAAGATTTTGCAAACAACAATAATTATCAAGATATAGAGATTCTCGATCAAGAATCACTGACATTAATGAGAACAATAATCATTGAATGAAAAAGAGTCTCCTTTCATTAAATGTATAATGACAGGCAGTATTATTTTAGGTACTGGTGATATATAGTAGGCATAAATAACGACTGTTCTTGTAGGGATTATGCATATTTAGTGCTGAAAAAGAAAAGTGAATCACTAACTCTGTGGTGTCATGCAAATTATGCTGCAGTTATGGTCAAAAAGCTATAGGACCAAATTCTACATTAAAATGTCTAATAGACTTGGATTGTGTGATTGTAGAATGCATTTTCTATTAAGGTAGAAAGTGATAACTTGTCTCATGGTTATTTCCCTAGTTCTTACTGTGTCATCACACACATCATGGCTTGTAATGTAATATATTAAGTGAGTGTATGATATACATCCTTTAGGAGATTGCTGATAAACTATCCTAACGGTGTCTATCCTGCTTTACTTTTTGTGCATATATGTGTGTGTGTGTGTGTGTGTGTGTGTGTGTGTGTGTGTGTGTGTGTATGTGTGTGTGTGTGTGTGTGTGTGTATGATTGTGTATATCAGGTGGTACTGGTACTGTGTGTTTGTCCTTTGAAGGCCAAAGGATGACATTGGAAATCACCCTGGATTGTGCTACATCCTCTTTGCTTTGCTGTAGAGTTTCTCGGGGTCAGAAGTGTAGACCACTGACATTTCTGTCTGACATATTTACAAGGAATTTGGGATTCAAACTTAGAACTACTTAAGACAGAGATGCTTAAACCCTGAGACATGTCTCCAGTTCCATATTCTGCTTTATCTTAATTAGTTATATGTAGTAATTGTAATAACACCAGCATATTTTTGCATATTCCAGTTTTAGAGAGATCTATTTTGCTTTTAGTTTAGAATATATTCCATTACCCTAATCTGAAATGTCTCATCTTGGAGAATCGCATTCAAAAATACCCATGAATACATTTTCAGGAGAAAAGACACTGCCTAACGGTTTCAGCATATGTTGTTGATTACCATACAGTGCATAAGATAGAGCCTCTACTCAGTAAAGTATTACCAGTACTATATTTCAACAGTGCAGATACTGGAAACCATGGGCAAATATGATTTTAGAACCAAAGAATTTGGTCTAAATATGAGCATCAGATCTAATGTTCTCTTGTCAGAGGAAAGATTACAGGTATTTTCTTTATAGATAAGGGAATAAGGTTGTATGAAAGCATCCATTGAATAAGGAAACCAAAAACCTATTTAAAGCAATAAAGAGAAAGTTTTATCATGATTAGGGGGCCTCAAGATTTTGAAAAAATAACAAAGATAAATTAGAATGATTTACACCACCAGATGAAACATATTACAAAGGAATTTTTTGACTCTGCATGTTTTAATCATACTACTCAATAAATTTCTGTTAAGCAATCTAAGTCCAGTGGGTGTGATAACATGTATTAATAACAGAAATCTTTAATGTAATGATAATACATGCAAGAACTTAAATAATGCATAAGCAAGAGAAGCATGGTGCATTTATCACTAGAAATTACTGGCCTATAACTCTTAATTTCACCATCTCTTTTAAGAAATTCAGGGGGTAGAGAGATGACTCCAGAGTTAAAGGTATAACCTAGGAAACCGCAGAACAAAGTAATAAGGAGGAAGATCAATCCAAAATGATTTCCCATATCCCTCTTGGACCCACGGGCACATGCAAGCACCCTTTAGTACATACAAACACACACACACACACACACACACACACACACACACACACACACACAAATTCATTGTATGATTTATTTCTGTATTACTATCCTAGAAATTATACAAGGTATTACATACTTCTTTGTCTCCAACAGCAGAGCTCTATTTGCTCATAACTGTGGATGACAAAAGTACGTAAGAAAAGTGTCAAACTAGGACTTGCTGTCTCTGAAGTTTATAGATGAGAATCCTTCCTTATGTAGCTCAATTTATACCAAATCTTTGGAATTTTTTGTATTGTAGCTTTATTATTTCTATAGATGTTTTTCAAATTGAGTTCATAATGGTTTTTAGACCAGATACCTTTGAGAGAATTACAGTTCAGTTCCCCATACTTAAATCTTTAATGATTTCCTAGGACTTAAATTTATCATGTAGTAATAAGTTTACAATGGTTGAGTACTAAAGAAATCAAAGGTAAAGATGGCATGCAAATGTACTTTACCCAGGGCTATTTTTGTGTTGGTAAATTGTTTTGCATCTGTTTCATTTTTCATTATACTCGAGCTTTAAAAAAATTTTATGAGAACACATGTCGTATATATTTTCTTTAAGACGATAAATTTATGTGTCTTGAACAATGTCTGAATTCATTTGACATGTCGGTCAAATGAGTTAGGTAATTGTGGACCATCCTCAGACAGTTAAAGAAAAAATAAGTAAAGGAAAACTGTTTTTTGGACACATTTAGAAACAGAATCCTAATGTAGTCCTATTTAGTTTTTCATGATAAACAAAGTACAATTCTGTATAAAGTTGTTTCTTTGTGTTAGGATTCCAGATAATAATTGAATTTCAATTTTTTGTATGCAATATTATGTGACTCAATGGCTATTGGGGAACATGTTTTATATATTCAAAAAATATTTCAACAATTAAACAAGATTAAATTTTATGTAGATGCTAATTAAGGAAGGAAAAATAACATTTTACAAATAAAAGGACCTAAATAAAATAGCCAATTATCTTATACATATTAATGATAAATTAGAACCTATTGAGTGAATATAGTAATATTTATTATTATTATTAGAAAAAATTTAATCATTTTCAGCTGTCTTACAGCAAGAAAACTATTTGACTCCATTAAACACAAAATATATTTTAATCTAAAATTAATGTACAAAAAGATATTTAGTCTCGTTAAAAATATTCTAATTCTGCAGAGTACTAAATTGATATGTCAAACATCATTAAATGCTAGTATTCTTTTATTTAATTTTTGTTAATTTTATTATTTATTCAATTGTGCGTGTATGCATGTGTGCACGTGTGTGTATGTATGTATGTGTGTGTAGAACCACAGACGAATTCGGGAACCACCATGGACGCCTCCACCTCCTCCTTGTTTACTCTGCCCCAGGATTCACAGGCTCCGCTCTACCAGGACGGGAAACACAGGCCGCACCCGCTTCCTCCTGGCGTCTATACGTGGGGTCTAGGATCTGAACTCAGGACCTTCCGCCTGCAAGGCAGAGGCTTTACCCCTGAGCCACCTCTCCAGCCCCTAAATGCTAGTATTCTTATAATATTCAAGTGCTACTAAGCAATTTATTACAGATTCCATTATACATCTCAAAATTGAACAATCATATTATTAAAAATATATTTTGAAACTGTAAAGGAAAATGACAGCATGAAATCACATTCCATCATTTTGTACTATCATCTAGCAATTTCTAAGAGTATTATAAGCTTCATGATAAATGTTAATAGATGAACTGTACATGAATGATATATTTTCCTAACGAAAATGTATATAACATGTGTTCTAATAAGCTTAATTTTTTAAAAGCTGGAGCATAATGAAAAACAAAATAGATGCAAAACAATTTCCCAACACAAAAATAGCCCTGGGTAAATTACATTTGCATACCTCATTTCATGAGTCCAATTTAATAGAACATCTAAATAGTGGATGAGCGAGGGTTAGTGAGACAGCTCAACAGATAAGGTCTCTGCTCAGTGACCTGACCTGTGTTTGATTCCAGGAAGCCCTCATGGTGCTTGTACAAGCATCTGTGCATCTCTCTCTCTCTCTCAAAGAACTGATATCATTTTACATACAGTTCATTGCTTATTTTGATAATTTGTATTGGCATTCAAAAAATAAATCAAATAAAAATATAAAAAAACAATTTGTGGGATTTAAACTTAAGTTTTGATATCACATATACAAGCTGGCAATTTCACTCTGTATACACTTTTCATGCAAATAACTGTTATAATACTTAAAGTCCACTCTTAAATGATCTTTATGCATGATAACCATATCTGATCTTTTTTTGCTTATTTCATTACTCAAAAAATGTTCTTCAATAGCATACCATGTTAATTTTTTTGTTGTATAGGTATAAAAGAAAAATAAACTGATAAGTTTTTAGCCTATAGGACCAATGATATTTCAACAGAAATTATAAATACTTACACAGATATTAATACATCTAAATAATAAAAATACTCTAATGAAGAAACTATCATTTATAACAATATCTAATAATATTGGTAAATAACACTTCTCAGACTACAGAGACATATTGCAAAGATTTAGAAAACAAAGCACCACTGTTCTCAAACTGAGTCTTAATACAGAAGAGATAATTCTTATTGTGGATTGAAAGAAAAAGTAAGAATATTATGAAATCATTGCAATTCATTTGAGAATCCGAACCTGATAAATTAAACTTCAGTAACCAGCAAACCATAGTGAATAAAGTAAAATGCTGCACTGCTTCTGTTGCTATCTTATTATTTAGCATATACTTAAGTTAAATAAGGCCTCCTTATTACCCTAAAGTTTACATGGGTCAAGTCAATGTAAAGTGTGGCAAAATAAGAATTCACAAAACTGAAATCAAAAGGCCCAAATTTCTTTCTTCAGGAATACACACACACACACACACACACACACACACACACACACACACACACACAATAGAGATAGAAAGAGAGAAAGAGACAGACAGACAGACAGACAGACAGACAGATAGACAGACAGACAGAAAAGAGACAGACACAAAAATCTATCTCCAGATTCAGCAGGTCTGTGGAGTTCCCTGTTTCTTTGTATACCAATAAGAGACTTTTATTGTCGTTTAGAATGCAAAACATGTTCCATGGCCCTCTCTCCCTTTAAAATTGAGCGGAATCTGACAGGATCCTTCTTATACTCAATTTTCTGCCTCATTTCTTCAACATATCTCTCCAACCATCCTATTGTGCTTTTAATGGTCCATGTGATAACAGTGTTCTCATTTGTATAATCCAGAATATTGTTTCTATTTTCAGGTCATTTTATTAGTAACTTTAAATCCATCTGCACACACTCTTCAACGAAAAAAGCTAGGCTAGTGTTTTATCAAATATTCAAGAAACATGAATCTTAGAGAGCATCTTAAGATTCTATGCAGCAGAATGAAGTAAGAGAAATGCTCTGAAGTTAAACTGATAAAAATTAAATGCCATATTTTCTACAGATAGGGCAAGTACAGTAGCGACAATGATAAATTTAGATGTGTAAGTAATTCACAAGAAACAGAAAGGAGTGTGAGGAAATTAGTAGAAAATAAGACGTAGAGAGAACTTAGTTCCATTTCGAAACTGGGTAGATGGTAGTTACAATTTTTGAAAGCACAAAGAGAAGAGCCTTGATTCCAGATAAAACGTAATGAGGTGATGAATTTAATTGAACACCCAAGTGAGATTATTCAAGTAATAAGATGTGTGCATTGAGTGAATGGTCAGGAAGATGGCTCAGGGATGAGGAGCCTGTACATAAAACCAGTTACCTGTGTTTGATCCCTGGATACTCAAGAGATAGTTGCTACTGGGGGGACACAAATTAGGAGCCAGGAGTATACCAATACAATTTGAAACTTTAATGACTAAAATTTGCTGAGAAATTGTATATTTATAATGAATATTTTACATGCACATAATTTTATATGAAGTATAGCTAAATCTATATACATGTTTGCATATATCATGCATAACTATACTTACATAACTTAAACTTGTGTATATAATGCATAACTATACTTATATAACTTAAATCTTAAGTATATATTTCATGTAGACATTTTTAAATGTCTCTCTAATTTACATATGAACTATGTATTGAATATATGTTATTCAATAGATTTCACATCTATATGTGATTATTTGGCAGATGTCATAGTTAGGCACAGGTGTCAACTTGACTGTTGAGGGTTTTTTGAGCTCTGGGCTCATTTGCAGAGAATTAGTGGTTGGGTTAAGTACAGAGCAAACCTGCAGGAGATTGTCTAGCTGACGGAGAAGGCCCAGCCTATGTTGCCCGGGACTAAGCCCTGAACAGATGAATAAAATACTGAGAGTCAGATGAGGAAGTTGGGATCCTTGTGTGTACTTAGCCAGACATGCTGGTCTGGCAAGAAAGATTGTCTCTCTCTCGGCCATAACATAGAGATGGAATGACCAGTTCCCTCTGCCTGGTGTTGATGCATGCTCTCCTGTCAAGTTAGAACAGACTGTAACTGGACTATTGTAAGAAAGTAAACTCCTTGTTCCCTTAAGCCATTTGATGGTCATTTGTCAGCAACCATGCAAGTGGACTGCAACAGCAGAGGTGTTTACTTTAAAGATTATGAAGAAGACATTCATAAATATTACTAAATATTTCCCAGAAAAGAAAATGGAAATAAAATAGGTCACTTATTAGGTGAAGAAAGGAAGGAAGTCCTTTTGATAAATTTTTGACACGCTCTAAGTGAAAGTGTTAGCTAAGAAGAAAATACAAGTAAAATGTGATAAAATTTATCTAATAATTAACCTAACAGGGTATCTCCAAAAACTGAAAAAACATAAATATCGGGTCAGTGTTCTTTAAATGCAAATTTGTAAATACATTGAAGGAAACTTTGGTCACTTAGATTATCAGTCTTATCAAATACATTCACTCAGACTTACAGCCAATATTCTGAGTATCCTTATTTCACAGAAAATATCTCTGGACCAGTTAGTTGTATGTAAACATGCTCTTCTTTTCTTATGTATTGATATTTTAAGGGATTTGTACACAAATAAAGTGAATTTGAGTCATTTGCACCCCTTATTACTCAATCCTAGTTCCTTTTTCCCACTATGAGTATTTTCTTCCCTACCTGTCTCCCTTGCAGTCTCATGCCCTTCTGTATGTATAGCCTACTAATAAGTCACATCTGCACTTCTCTTAATGGCATATGTCCAGGCAATTCAGAGAGCATGGACAATAATACTTCAGGGGGCATGCCATGACGAAGACTTGCCCCTTTTATCTCCATTGCAAGATTAGCCCTTCTCAGTCTCTGAGAGAGGCTTGCTGCCTCTTGAAATCTCTCCCCTTTCATGACATAATGTAGACAGAGCAAATCTCGTTCAGGTCCCATACAGCTGCAGTGAGTTCATGGACACAGTAGACTTGTCATGTCTTGAAGATGCTATATGGTCTCACAACTTCCTGTGCTCAGCATCTTATATTTTCAACTACAACTTCTAAGATGTCTCCTGAGTCCTCTGTGGGCAGGTAATTTGTCTTGTTGTCTTGTTGGGGACAGTTGAAGCTTCTGCATGACCAAAAGAGCTAATAGAAAAAAAAAAAAAAGAGTTTTTTTCTTTCTTATTGTTCTGGTTATACTTGTTAGATCAACTGGGCAGAAGAGTTCATATAAACACCAGGAGCTAAGAAGACTGGCTATACCACATCTATAGAAGTAACTGAAAGGATAGCAAACCTCACTTTCGAGACAGTAGGGCAGGCAAAGTATGCTAGAGACTTACAAGTCTTATTGAACCAGCGTGTCCCAATATTTCCACCTACCCCAGGAATGTTTTCATCCCAATATGGGCTGGATCTTCCCACATCAATCAAAAAATCTCTTGGAGGCTTGCCAACTACATTGTGTCATGAAGCAGGAGAGATCTCATCATGTGCTCAACAATCGTCAAGTTCACACCTATATATTTGAAAAACATACTCCACTCACCACTTGTTAACGTGACACAAAACACAGTACTTCTAATTATAACCTTTAAAACCTTTTCCCCCTAGGTTCTTCATTACCTTATGATACAAAATTCTTTCAAAAAATAATGAAATTTCTCAAAATCAGAATGCACATATTCCAGTTTAAATATTCATAATCATTCATTATTCACTTCCAATATTTTAAAGTTCAGTAAGTCTTTTGTAAAATTTCTAAAAATTCATATCTACAAGATTCTGTCTAAACAAATAAGCTAGGTATTGCAGCAAAGACTAAACCTTAAGTAGAAGCATTAGGACAGAAAAACAGATCAAATAAAGTCTGGAAAGGTAAATACAATATCCTGTAGTTCAATGTCCATCTTCTGGCCTTTGGTATAAACCCAGGTTGAGTCAAAATTGTTGGGCAAATGCATTACTTATTCTTGTCTACTCATAGACAGTTACTCTATGTGCTAGGCTTAATTGTTCACTTGCAGTCATACTTAGCACATGTTCAATGTTTCGGTCATCTCCAACATCCAGGGTTTTCTACTAGAATAAATCCCTCATCTTCCTTTGTAAGAACTCCAAATGTGGAATTTGGTGAGAAGCCTTCACAACTCTCCATGAATTTCACAGTTTTGCATCAAAACTTGCACTACATAGACAATGATGAGAAGTTCTACAGCCGGGTTGAGACTAGTCCATTCTGATCACACCTGTATCAACCTCTACCTGCTAACTCTGGGGGAAAAAACCTTTTCTAGACAGATAAAACTTTTGAAGAACAAGAAACAGCTTCATATTTGGCTTTCCTCCCCTGAAGAAGTCTGGATTCTGTCTATTCTCCCCAGGTTAATTTTCTTTCCCATCTATAAACACAGAGAATTAGGATTTTATCCAATGACTTAAATTTTCCAGTAGTCACAAGTGCCACTCTGCTGTCTGTTCTTTCCTCATTTGAAGTAGCAAGGATGCCAAACCCACTATCCTCTAGCAAGCAAACCAGCCCTTCATCTTATTTAAACTTTTCCAAGACTTTATTTTTTCATTATCTGGCTATGGTCAGATAACTCATGACACTCCCATCCTTACTGTTTGGTACATTGGCCACCTGGGCCATTCTCTGTGTGGTGGATTTTATGGCTAACAATCTTAAAATCTTCAGATATCTCCCTATTTTTCACAAAATCATGCAAAGCTTAAAGCAAACTAACTGGATTTATCAATAGTGTCCCACTTTTCAGAAATCAAATTCTGTTTCAGTTTGTCTGGATGTTGCTGATAAATTCATGACCAAAATCTTAGAGGAATAAGGGGAGTTTTTTTTCTTTCTTATAATTCTGGTTACAGTACTTATTACAGTTTGGCAGGACAATTCCTACCAACAACAGGAGCCAAGGGAACTACCTACACCATGTTCAAAGGGATTGCTGAGAGCAAGATAATCCTCACATGCCATACTGAAAGATCTTAGAACCAATCAAACAGCAGTTGCTTACCCCTTTAATTGATATTGCACTGAAGGTCACCCATTGTCACAGGGTTTGTCACTTTAACTTGCTGCTTGTGCAGCTGAATGAGACAATCGTTTGCCCTTCTCTCCCAGAAGCATTGAAACTTGTTCTTAATAAGAACCACCATAACAATGATTTAATTTTGCTATTTACAAACGGTCAACTACAGATTTTGCATTTCAATTCTTGTAGTAATTATTTCAGTCACATGTTATTATAACCCAAATATTTTCTTAAAAACTCACACAAAGCTTAGTATTCTACTGCTCCAGAACTAAACCTTAAAAAGAAAAAAGCGTTAGAAAAACATTTTTAAAAAGTGTACTAAAATCATATTAGATACATTTTAAACAGCCATACCATAAAGTTTAACATTAGAAAATCTCATTTAAGTAATTTATTACAACTAATTTTAGTAAATTTTAATAATAGCTGTGTATAATCTGTTACCAATTAAGAATCTTCACTTGCTTTTCTTCTGATAATCACAAATTAACACTATTATCTATTTATCAGATTTTGCTAAAATGTATTGTAATTTCTATGAAGTTGCTTTTCTCTCTGATCATAAAATAATTTTGTAATATTACTACATCTCTATCTTTAAATAACTAACATATCTGTTTATCTGTTTACAAAAAAAATTCCTTGGCCATGAGGAAAATAAATACAATACAAAGTTATTTTGAGGTCCATCTCATGCTAGTCAATGTGCTTATCATAAAGAAAACAAACAGCAGCAGTTTCTAGTGAGGATGTGAAGAAAGGTGATGCTTATTTGTTCTTGGTAGGTGTGTAAGCTGCTGCAGTCAATATGGAAATAAGAATGGAGATTTCTCAAAAAGCAACAGATAGAAACTTAATGTAACACTATTGTAGTACTCTTGGGCATCTAACTAATGGAGTTTATAGCCTGCTACTGAGACACTTGTTCCTCCTTGTTTATGGATACTCTATTCCCAATAGGTTAGGAAAAGGATTAGTCTAGATGTCTGATGAAAATGTGGTACACATACACGAGCAATTTTATTTGGTTACAAAAATGAATTAATAATTTTACAGGCAAAAGAATAGATCTGGAAAATGTTACCCAGAATAAGACAATAAAAAGACCTAGAATGGCAAGTATTGTATTTTCTTGAATACGTGCATATCTTAGCTTTAATTTTTAATATTTAAATGTCTGGAGTTTACGTAGTGGCCAGAAAACAGAAAGGGGCTATTAGGAAGGAAGAGGGGAATAGTAAAAACATGAGATATAAAAAATAGAGTTAGGGTGACAGAGGGCACATGTAAGGGAATGACAAGATTGAGGGAGACCAATGTGCTTGGGGTTGGGTGAGCCTAGAGTAAGGATGTATGTAAATGCCAAGAGATTCCCAAAACAATATTGTTATTGCTCTTTATTATCAACAGTACTAGAGAGAACCAGTTGCTGAAGATATCACAAGCTTTGATAGAAGTACTTGGAGAATAAAGTGATAAAAATCTAGAAGCTTCCTTATGCTTGCTTCTCTCATAGTGCCATTAGATCTTAAATAGTCTTACAGGGGAAATATGTCATCAATAGTGTTACCCTGCTATGAACACTTTGAGCTGTAATAACTATATATCATGCAAGATTTGCCCACTGGTGCAGTAGTGGCATCAGTATTATGGAAGTAGCAAACCACATTCTTTGCTTGGATTTAAGACCCACTCCTCAGGAGGAATTCATGCTTTACACTATACATCTGATCAAAAACCAATGGATGGAATGGTCATAGGACCTGAGACATCCTGCTACTGCTGTCTTGTTAAATGGACATTATGTCAATTTGCCTTCTAAATATTAATGTTCACAAAATTTTTCTCAACTTTGCTAAGAAGAATCTGTTTGCAGTGGATGAAAAATAATACAGGCAAATAAATTTTAAAAACTGCTTAGTGATCAGCCCCAAAATTAGGAATGTCATGGAAGAAGTACCAGAGAAGGCAACAGTGTAACTCAGCAGGCAAGAAATCACTTTACACACAAATCTGGCAACACCAGAAACCCTACATACATAGTGGAAGGAAAAAACTGACTTCCAAAAGTTGTCTTTGATATTTACCCATGAGTCATGGCATGTATTCTCTCTTCTCTCTCTCTCTCTCTCTCTCTCTCTCTCTCTCTCTCTCTCTCTCTCTCTCAAATAAAATGTTTAAAAAAAGAAGAGGTGCCAGACAGAATCTAAATGTCAGCAGATGGGAAGGAGCGATGTCAGACACTAGCTTACCTATAACATGACTGTTGTGCCCATGAGCTCACAGCCCTTGTGACCCTATGTAGACCACTTACTCCTCAAGACTGGGTCCATCAACATCCTGGAATGGATGAAAGAGGTGCTTATAAAGACCTACATTCCAGAAGACCTATGGACAGTAGGTGATTGCTGGGAGTTGTATTTCTCATTGGTGAGTTGTTGCTGCTTGAGTTAATAATTACACCACTATATTCATAATCAAACAAGTAGCTCTGATTAAATTAAATGTATTGGGAATCAAATTAAAATAAGAAAATCAAAATGAATGATGGAGTCATGGACTTGTGGTAAAGGAGTTTAGGACAGTGAGGGAAAATGTACATGCCTATGACCTTGTATGAGAAAATGTTCAATATGAATGAAATATAGAAAATGGACTATGAGTCAAAAAAATTCTGTGAGTTTTAAGAATAAATGAGGGAGATATAAAACATTGCTTCTGAGAGGAATATACATACACATAATTCATATATGATATGGGCCATCGATATTCAAATTTTATTAAAATATCAAACTATTTTGCTTTTTTCATGAATTTGTTTTTATTGGGGATTAGGACATGGACTGGAGATGTTACCTTGAGGTATGCCTCTCTGTGGATAAAGATCTATTGTTGAGGTTCCAAATTTGGTGTATGATTGTAAATAATGGTGTCAATTCCCTTTAGTAATAATGCACATCTTTGGTAAAATATTATAATTAGTTAGGGATGCTTGAAAAATCCCATTGTGCAATGCCATTCCCCATAGCAATTAAATTGAAATCTCTGGTGTTGAAATCCAGACGTCAGTATTTTTTAAGAGTCCCTTGGTAATTATTATGAAGGCCAGACTGAGAGTTTCTGCACTGGAGTGATATTAAATTTTCTTTATTAAATCAAATGTACAGTGTGTGCGTGCGTGCGTGTGTGCATGTGTGTGTGTCTACAGTTTTGTTTCCTGTGTCTCTGTCCCCTTGATTTGTTTTCTGGTACCATGATATTTGAAAAGAGCTCATACATTCATGAGCTAATGTCACATGGAAGTAAACAATTTCAACTTTTTCTATAGTATGCTTTAATTTCCCACCTTTAAAAACAAGCTATTTTTATTTGAATGAACATCATTGTGTCTTTCACATATTGAATGTTTATAATTTATTTTCCTTTAAGTAGATTTTTGTTTATCCCCTATATTATTCTTTTGTTAGCCTTAACACTGAGAATGTGTGTGGCGCAATCAGAAACTGATGACATTCTGCTCCATCCCAAATCTTTAGCTTGTTATCACTGCAGAGCTTCTAATAATTGTCATTCTTTAGCACTAAATGTTAAGCACATTAGTTCTTAGAATTCTTGCCCTGGAATTCTTGAGTAAGAAAAGGCTTCCTGAATCTAATGTTGTTTGTGCTTTTGTTTAATGCACAGCTAGGTTCATAGACTGATTAGCATTATCTAGCCAATAAACAGACACAGTGGGGCAATACAGATTATGCCATGACCCATACGGGAACCACTTTCAATTTTTATTAACCTTATGGAATATATTCCAATTATCCAGACTTCACATGGAATCTTTTTATCTCAAAATATCTATGATTTCCCATAGAAAGTTAGTTCTTAAAGAATAAAAACGTATCTGACATAAGTATTCTATATATGATCATTAAATACATTCATTGAATTGTTTACTGAAACCTCGTAAAATTAATGACTTGTATTTAGTATATCTTCTCTAAGTTTATTATATACATCTTGCCTTGTAATTTCAAGACTACAATTAGTTAACACACTAAAAAACTTGTCCAAATATGTGTACTCTATTGTATAAACTCTCTGGGTTATAACCTGATCATAAGACAGCATTGATCCAAAAGGGAGCTTGAAGAAAATGGAACTTAACAAAAGAATTTTTCATCCTGCTATCTGATAAAGTAATATGGACTTTGTTATTTTTTTGAAATCATTGACCAAGAGAACATTTCTTTTTCTGAATGATAATATTTAGAAGTTCACGTATTGCTGCCTCAACACAGAAACATGGATAGAATGACTGTTTAGCTGGCCACTGCTTTAGACATCAATAAATATTTTCATCAAGCACATTTCTACCAGATTTTAAGACATTGATCTAAATAACATCAATAGAGAATGCTGAAGTCTCTACTGAGGCAGAATTAAGAGGCTTGGGATTGATTTGAAGATCAATATATCATAAAGTAACGAAGGATTAAAATGGTGTTGTGGTATGTACTTTGGGAAATGCTGATGCACACTATACATCACATATCCACATTAATTGAGAGGTTTTTTTTTTTACATCATGTATACCCATTTTCACAAACTTCTGAAAACTATTTCTATACTAGTATTCAGCAATCTTTTTTACTTCCTATTACTAATACTTGTTTTTCAAAAGTAAAATAATACAATAGACTGTTTTCAGCTCAACTGAGAAAATGTAACTGTATGTTGCAGAATGTTAAAAAGAGAAATTAAGCTTATGATTCTTATTTTAAAGATTTGCTTTTTTATTTGGAAAGACATGTTTTGTTTGAGCAAATAGATTTTAGCGCTAGGAAGAAAAAAATGATTATGTGGAAAACAGCTCATGAAATAATATATTTATAGCTTTATATTATATTTGAAGATAAGTAAGCGAATTTGCATTCATTACATAACTCATTTTCATGTTTTAAAGATTATGTCAATTCATGGATCATATTAAAATTAAAAACAGTTTAAATAAACGTTAGTTCTTGAATTTCTTCTTCATTTTAATTTTATATAAATCAACACACATTTTTCTCACACACATGCTAACATACATTCACACACACTCATCCACATATACACATACATGCTCACACAGACACCTATACATATGCACATGCACATGCTCACGTACATGCTCTCACATACATGCAATTATCCTTACACACTAAAATATATATTGACACATTTAAGAGATCTCAACAGACCAATGGTAGATTTTTATCAATAACTCAGATCGATGATAGATTTTTATCAATAACTCAAGCCCTTCATTTTTCTTGCTGTTCTGTGTATTTTAATCAAAGCAGATAAACATTGAAATAAGATTTATTTTCACATAGAAGATTTAACATTAAGCATTTCTCAAGACCTGCTTTTTAGCCTGTAAAAAGATGGATACTACAACACCTGAGGTCCTCTTGCAGCCACAAGATGACTCATGTCTAAGACACTATTCAGCCCCCTTCTCCATTCCTGCACTATTTGTTCAAACAGTGACTGAGTGATTTCTTCTCCAACTGCTTCACTCCATAGTCCGGCTGAAGGATCTCAACTTCAGTGTTCCATCCCACACTTCTGTGAATGTCCGCAAGGCCTGTGCTGTTCTAGTGCTTTCTCTGCCCAAGCTGCACCAGGCCTCTTGTCACATGACCTAGTCAATCTCTAGCTTATTCTTCCTGAAGCAGTAGTGCCTAGCATGTGAGGAACCATCATCCTTATGATGTGAAGCCACCTGTTGGTGGCTTCTCCTGCTGATTCTCTGTGGACAAGACTCCTTTTAGGCAGACTTCCATTTCCTTCAGCTCTTTCTTTTATGCCTTTTATCATGTTCCTTCTCATTTGCTGAGACACACAGTTACAGATTCTAACATACTTTTCTACCTAAAGCAAAAATGAGAAATATTTCATCAGATCTCTTTTTGCTGAGTCTCCTCAGCTACATATTTCTGCATACCATCAATCTTCTGAATCCATGGATCGAGCCAACAGCAAATTGAAAACATTCTAAAATAAATTTCATCAACCTTAAAAAGTAAATTTATGAACATCAAAATGAACACCTTCATCTTTTTTTTGGGACATTACAAAACAAACATAGAGAACCATCCAGAAAATTTAAAGGACAGACTTCATGATTATCATTATTCAGGTAGTTTTTGCATTTTTCTATACTTCACTGTATGTTTCCAAGCTAATTCTTTTTTTTTCCTTTATTGGATTGAGTAGCTGAAGACATCTTTTCATGATAAATTTTAGATTTCAGTTATATAAATCACATTTGGCTAAATAATTGTGGGTAAAATTAATGGTGAAATCAACAGTTAGCTATCCATATCCATCAAATAATCAAGAAAATGTGTGGGGAAGCTGGGAGCAAGATGGCTGACACTTTCTTTCTTAATAATATATATTTTAAATTTTTAGTGTTGCAAATATGAATATAGTGAATTTGCGATTTCTTTATATCTTAATCCCCAATCCTATTCCTCCTCCTTTTCTTGTTATAACTGGCATCTCCCTTGCCAGATTCCAACCTATTTTTAAGTCTTTTCACATGTGTGGCTCACTGCATTTCATCTACTTTTCCTTTAATCACATATGCCTCATATGATTCTCACAAAGTAGGGAGCAGAAGTACACACTGCATGCCTCAGGGAAGGAGTTGGGGTTACCTCCGGAAAAAGAATTGCATGTCTCAGTGAGCTGAAATCTGACAAGTGGGAAACAGGTTTTCTTAGCTGCTTACCATGAGACCACAATCCATTTAGAAAATTGCAATAATCGTTTGCTTTAATATTATTCATAAGCATAAATTAGGATTTTGTGTCCAGCAAAGAAATATTGCTTACCTGGCTGTGGACATCCAAATAGCATCTGTGGTAGACAGAGTAAAAATGGATCTTAAAGCTGCAGTGTAAGCAAACACAGAGGATAAAAGCCTTCCTTCCAAAGCTCTCTGCCCTGTAAGTGTCTTTAGAAAGTATGAGTCAATCATCCTGGGAGATGATTGCTCTGAGCATTTGAGCGTCTATGATTTTTGTTTCAGGAGAGCACATTTCCTACATGCAAACAAAACCCATGTCAGTGTGTAGAACTGTATTTTCTGTGACTTCAGTTGAGTTTAGCCACATCAGTGAGTAAACAAAAGCAGAGACTCATGCTCACTTCTTCAAATAAGAGACAGATATTACCTTTAGAGAGACAGTGACCTCTGGTGACTGGATAGCTGTCCCCTGAGTATAGTGCACCAACACTATCCAGGATATTTCACATGCACATGCATGAGAAGATATCATTAAGTATGCCATGGAAGATGAATATGTGATGACTGCTGTTATTAAATACCTAAACTTCAACCTGAAACATGGATTTTTTTTCTTTTTCTTTGACCATGTCATATGATGAACTTTATTGATATCAGAGGCGAATTGATATCTGCCCTGAAATGTCCTTATGACTTATAGGTTGGATTATTTGAATTTAAAAAAAATAAAGGCATTAGTTTTTTGCTGCTCTGAATGTGGCTATCTATTCTCTGTGCCAAACTCTCTGCAGTATTTAATGACAAGGTATGTTACATTAATTCATTCAATTGATACTAAATATATCATTCATCATCTTCATTTCCGTCCTTCTAATGCTTCCTTTTGCTTTCTGTATTTCATCCTTCCCTCTTTCCTTTGTTCATCAAATATTTGTTGATATTTCATATATCATTCTAGGTGTTATAGATTAAGCCATTATTTTATCTCTGATGGATTTATAGACTTTGCAGTCTGTTCAGTGAAATTTCATTGATATCCAGTGCTTAAGCTTTTCCTCCATTTGAAACCTAATTTATTTTCTAAAATCAAAATCCAACAAGTTAATTTACAGCTGTTCACTTGTTTATATTTCTTACTGAAAACTTGTTATAATATGTGAATGTAAGTTGTAAAATTATTTATATCTAATAAATTTATGTTTAGCAATAATAACTGTGTTTGTTTTTCATGATCAGACTTGACAGTTTATGGATACCTTTGACATTGGTGTTACATGGCATTGCTTCATTTGTAAGAAACTGGGGAACCTAAAAAGGTAAAGCCATGCTTTATGAATTTGTTCACACTGATGTACAAATTCCACAGAGTTGTTAGCATAAAGCAACAGAAGTAATCTCTCACTAGTGTGCACTGGGCTGCATATTGTAACCCAAAAATTTTGAAGTTAAATGCAGGAATAACAACACAAATCTTGCCTGGAATAATAGTAATATTATGCTTCAGAAAATAAAAAAATGTAAACATTCCAGTGAGATTCCATTTACTCCTCTGGTAGCTTCTGAGTCAGAGCCATTTCTTGGTTTGTTCAGCACAACTCCAGTCTCTGCCATGTTGTCACACAGCCTTTTTTCTTGTGTCTCTGTGAATTGTTTTATATGTATCTTAAACACTTTTATTCTTCATCAGATTTAGAATACAAATTAATTTATAATATTAGCCTATCTCAATATTCACATTAAATATATAAAAATACTTTGTTTTAATTTTTAAATAAGCATATGTTCATTACCTAAATTACTAACTTTTCATCGACATCCCCATGCAGGCACACATTGTGTACTGACCACGTGTCCTCTTCCTGTCTGTATTCTCTAAACTAATAATCTATTTTTAAATAAGAATAAATTAGGAATTTGGTGATAGTCCCCAATTCGGGAGAAAAACTGTTAAATCCACTATATATATATATATATATATATATATATATATATATATACACACATATACACATATATACATATATATACACATATATACATATATATATGTCTAAAAGGTGAATTACCTTAGAATTGTCAAAAGATTTTGCATATTCTGGAATGTATCAGTAAGACATAGGATTTACTGGATATAGTGTGTACAGTTATGCCTCAAATACATGTATTATATTTCATGAACTATCAGATGAATACAACCACTTAGCCAATAACTCCTACATATGTATGCAATTGCTAGAGTATACAAAAGCATATTTTAAAATGCAGTTAGTTGTTCATTATAATTTTATTTAATAAAATTATACAAAATTCAAACTAAAGTGCTCCTAATTTAATTTTTCCACAATGGTACCTTTCTGAGTAGATTTCATTTTAAATTCAAGAGTTTCGCATATGCTTAGAAATTCAATCAACTGAAGCAGGGAGCTAAAGCCAAATATTACATGTTCCAAATGGTTATTAAGGGATAAAGGCACATAAACTAAGTGCGTTGTTATTTATATTTCAGCTTTTTCATATGAAATGTACCACCATCTTATGCTGCATATTGACATAAATTACATTTCTACCTTCCAAGATTCACATTGTTTATCTCTGGTTCTTATTCTTCTGCCATAGATACGTAGTGAAATGAATTTTTTTTTGCTGAGATTATTGAGCTTATTTAGAAGTTAGTGCAACAATATAATGGACTAATGTGGAGAAAAAGAACAACAACAAAAAAGAAAATCAGAGGCCGTTATACAGTAAATATTGATCACGTTTTTGCTTCAGTACTCTTCAAATTTAGCAGCCTCTAAATTCACAATTGCAAGACTCCACTAATAGTGACAAGTATATTTTCAAAGGAGTATTTGGAGGGCCACCAAGATCAGTGGGAAAAGCATATACTGTTCTGAAACCTTTGAAACACAATAAGACCATATCGTGAGGAAGTAACACAGGCTGATCACTGGACATTGGGAAAAAAAAAAAAAAAACAAACACCAAAAAAAGAAAATAGATTCTGGAACTAGTCTTAAAACTTCCTCGTCGTCTGCATGCTGCTTCTCGCCTGACTCCGGGGTCTGGGTGGTGACCCTGTCGTTGGCTCGCCCATTGGCCTCGCGCCCACGAGGCCCCGCC
Organism: Typhlomys cinereus; assembly: GCA_023101885.1. Classification (NCBI taxonomy): domain Eukaryota; kingdom Metazoa; phylum Chordata; class Mammalia; order Rodentia; family Platacanthomyidae; genus Typhlomys; species Typhlomys cinereus. The sequence goes on along the minus strand of JALPQD010000235.1, from coordinate 2,339,176 downwards.
GTTTCCCCTCTTCCCCTGGCTGGCCCGGGGATTCGGCAACACTTGCTGAGTTGCTTTCTTAGTACCAGAGAGTACTATGCACGCTACTCAGGGAGAAAAGTTATCAAAGGGCTTCTCAATCTTCAAAGGTGTAAACTACAGTAATAACCACCCTGGAAAGTGGCAACCATCGCTAGAACACATAGTGTCATGGATGTCATGAGGACAACCAATGGTTTCTGATTGTATTTGATGCTCACATTTCATCAGAGATAACACTCCTGGTATGTAAACCATGACAAATGTCTATGAAAGTGAAGAACCTATGCTCTATGGGTTGAAAGTTATTAAGTTTTAGCTATATAATATGTGTTAAATGTCCTTTTATCTCATTCTAAACAGATTGAAGGAGCATAGAAACTTAATCTACAAGATCCATTTTGCAATGGAAAATGTTTCTTCTAGAAAAACACAGTTGGTCAAAGTATATAAAACAAATAACTGCATACTGCTCAGCCCTAACTAAACAACCTACAAACCCAGATCTAGGGAACATCACAGAGAAGGTGTTAGTAGTATTGTAAGAGCCTAAAGGGAGCAGAGGTGTGGCCGAAAATAATTTCTTGGACATGATGGTGTTTTTGTATCCATTTATTCCCTTCAATTGTGTCTACTTTCATAAGTCCTGTACAGGATTTTGATTTTGTCCTATTTTCATGTAAGATTGGAAGGGGGAATACTCTCAAGGCACTCCTTGTAATTAATCCTGACTCTTGGAGAGTTCATTCCCATTGATGTATGAATCATGCTTCAGCAGATACTAAAACACATGTCATTGAAAGCAAAACAGATGAAACACTGGCTACAGATGAGAAAAGATGTGAAAATATGAGGGAGACTGGTGTGGAAGAATTGTTATGAGAAAAGGAAATGTAAGATAGGGTATTAAGATGTGAAAATCGAAAAAAAATGTGAAAATCATTTAAATCCAAAATATTCATATATGAAATCTTGAAAGAATATAAAAATTAAAGAGCGCATGGAATCAATGATTAATATGTAAATGAATGTTTTCTAATTAAATGGCATAAAACAAGAACAGTTTAGTTCAGTATCATTAAAATAAGAATGAGAAAAAAGTCAATAAATATTACATTTAGTTACATACAAAGCAGGAATAAGTAAAACTAGCAGGAACATCAATAAGGTAAAGTGAAAGAATTATGTTCATGTGAACACTAAACCTAGACTTCATTCCTTTTGTTTTTAAATTGTAGAGCTTGTTATTAATTCCTAAGGTAGGCATATTTGCTATTTCTGGACAGTGCTAGAAAATGACAGTCACTCTCTCTTGCAGACACAGAGCCCACAAAGGTCAGAGTGATGTGATAAACTCCTCTGAGCAAACAGTATGTGTGCGCAAGATTTCAATTCTCTTGAAATCAATAAAGTTCTGAATATCTCTGGGAAGCCATGCTCTGGCGAGTACAGCAGATTGTTTCTTCCAGATGTACAGCCGCCTTACCCTGGGTGCTTCAGACCTGAACGGTCGATTAGCTGTTACAAGAACTGATTCCCACCAGGACATGGGTTCTTATCTTTGATGCCCAGAGCTCTGAGGCACGGATGTGGAGGGACAGCCAGTGAAGAAATTTCCTAGCTCAACACGTGGGTGATGAAGGGAATGGTGTGTGTGCCTTGCCAGTAGATTGTGTGCGCTACCTGCCTTACCTTTCCTTTGCTATGCTCATGTGAAATCATTTAGGATTCTTGACACAAATTCTGCTTTTTTCTCATCATAGGAAAATATTGCATGCCTGCCTAAAATCCTTCATGATAGCAAAAGTATTATGATTCTTTACAAATCTAATGCTCCTTTCAGTCACATTAAACACCAAACAAAATTTAGTCAAATTTTTGGCTGAGTGCTGGTTTGTTACTCCCCAAGGACAGCTAAGCACTTACTATAAGTGCATGGGAAGTCCATGAATCCATAGTTAGCTCTGTTATCTCCAAATCAATTGATGTGTTGTATGAATTGTGCTTTATTTCAAATATAAAATGAGCTAACTACTCATGCTTAAATAGAGTATAAACGTATATTGCTTTCATAGCAAGTACTTTCACAGCAAGTACTACATTGGAAATATAAAAGAAAGCTATGTTTCCCACCAAACTGATTCAGTTCAGACTTCCATGAGGGATAAATAATACTGGATGCAAGAAGTTTTATTTGTCTCTTGGTCTTGGATATAACTTAATATTTCTTCAATGCCATTTGTTTAAAGAATAGAATTAGATATCAATGTCCTTTCTTTAACTTAAACAACTTATTTCATGTATATAATATGGAAGAAATGGTTATAGTGAATCAATATTTCAAAGGAAAACCAAGCTCTCTATTTTCTTTTAAATACCATTTTTATGTAGATGGTAAAGTGAGAGAGACCGCAATCAGACTTTTTATTAGGAATTTGGTGATAACCTCCAATTCTGGAGAAATAATATTAAATTCATAATATATATTGGATAACCTCCAATTCTGGAGAAATAATATTAAATTCATAATATATATTAGCTTAGGAGGTGAATTAACTTAGAGTTGTCAAAATATTTTGCATATTCTGGAGCATATCAGATCCAACCAGAGGACACCTGTTTGACCCTGTTAAAGGTAACTATTATAGTAATGGGCTTATCGTGCTTGAAAGGTTGTAATTGTATTGCATAAGGTCCAAAGCCAAATAAGAATACCAATGTATTTCTCCTTCATCACCATGATATTTATGAGCAGCTACTAGAATAAGAACTTATAAAAGGGGAGGACATAGGTCCCAGAGGCACAGCAGGCTATAAAAGTTTATTTATGAATATATGATACTAAACTGCTTTTTAAAAAAACTTCTTATTATACCAATAGATTGGAGAAACACTCAGAATTCAACCTTGAATCCTGCTTCCACATGCACATTTACTTGTGTGAATGTGCACCCACATGCACACATTTGCCATCCACCCACAAGGACATATAAACATATTCTATAAATACATGTACATGAAAAGAAGAACTAATACAATATTTTGCTAGGATTTTAGCAACACACCATAGAACAAAGAGCACTATGTAGTAATGGTTTCCATGTTACATCAAATCTTTAATGTACTAATTAGAATTGAAAGAATGACACTCCTAGCTTAAGATTTTAAAAATAATGCACATTACCTTTTGCTCAATTTGAAAGACAAAATGGTCATTATATGTTATCTCCAGAAGCGACATGTTGACAGATTGGGCTCTTGAAAATTATGAAGAAAATGCATTGCAAGCTATACCATTTCCCAATTTTCACGACACCAAATTACACACACACACACACACACACACACACACACACACACACACACACACACAAAACTAAAGCTACTAATATGATATTAATGAGTCTTGTGCTGGAAAAAGATACAATGAATCAGAAGCAAGTAAAGGCTAGCTAGAATAGAAACTGCCTGAGCAACTAATCAGTTAAAACAGGAGGAAGTAGTTAATAAGGTTGTGAAGGAGAGACAGGCTGTAGGCTTAATTTAAATGTACTGAGTACAGTTACCTTACTAAAGACACATCCCCATTCTAGCAAACATGCTGTACAAGATGTTCCTTGTGTTGAGATATTTGCCTGTAATTATGGCCACCTTAGTGATGATTGACTAACTCCAGAACCAATTAGCAAAATCCATAAAAATGAATATATTCTATTAAACTGAAAAAATGATAATTCAGAAGTGATTTATAAAAGGTAAAAAAGTGGCTTTTATTTTTATTTTTATTTTATTTTATTTATGTATCTCCAGATAAGCTTCTCATGAGGTCATTTATTGAACATAAGTCATACAAAACAGAGACATGCAAATCTAGCCCCCCCCCCAGGGTTTTATAAAAATTTTCTAGTGCTGGTAGTGAAGTCAGGTATCATTATACGCTGGACTAGCACTTTACTGTAAGTTAATTTTTTTTTGCTTTTTCGTTGTTGATGTTAAGTTGGTAAAGTGCTGGAAAAATAAACGTAAGAGTTCAGATCTGAGAACTCACGTAAAAAACTGGTATGTCAGTCTCAACTGAGGTAAGACAGAGAAGGGAAGACCCTTGAGGCTTAATAATGAACCCTCTCATCAAATCAGTGCACTTCAGGCTCACTTCTCAAAAAACAAATAGTGTGATGAGTGATGTAGGAAGACATCTGACATTAATCTTGGATCTCCACATACATGCAAGATTATGCATAATATCACACACAGCCATGCATATGTGTACACACACGAGAAAGCACATATGCACACAATACAATAATGGGTAATTGAATAATACATCCAATGGTAGAGTGTATAATGAAAAGACAGGATAAAGCTTATTTGTCGAATAATTACTTATGCAAAGAAGGGTAATGATAAGGCCAGAAGCATTTTGCTGCTCATAGATAGACCCAAATACTGAGATGAGGATGTACTAGAGTAAAGTTGTGTGGTTATTACAGAAGGAAAACACACAAGACAAGGAAATTTGGTGAAAATAAATACATTTTATACACACATAGAATGTCAAAAAATGGAAAATAAAATGTGAAAAAATAGTGATACAAAACACTAACAAATTGAGTCTCTGAAGAAACTGTAATTTATGACAATTTAGAGCAGAAGTAGGAAAAAACACCAAGAGATTTAGTCATAGTGGCTTATGTTTGAATAGATTAAATAAAATATGCAAAGAAACCCACGGTACTCAAAAAGAATTGAATTCCTCATAAAGGAATTTTTCTTTCTATAGTGTAAAGCTGCTGACATAGAAAGACCATTTTCTCTTTGCTCTTCTAGATGCTCAGAAAATGATGAGATTGTCATCATCAGCACTAATATTTGCCATTTACCTCTGGTGCTTTCAGTTTTAGAAAAAATATAAGGACAGGGAATAGCGTGCTTGTAATAAAATAATCACACAGCACATATAGACTTCAAACTAGGCTACATAAGAATTGAGCTAGAATGGCAGTGAAGCATAGAAACAAACAATATAGTATAGAGATGATGTTAATCTATGACTGTAGATATATATTTAGAGAGTTTTTTTCTTCTATTGTAAATTTCTAAATAATTTAAAATCATACTATTTGTCATAGTTGGGCACAGGTGTCAACTTGATGGTTGCAGGTTTGAGCTCTGTCCACATTTGTAGAGAATTAGTAGTTGAACTGAGCCCACAGTGAACCTGAAGGAGATTGTCTAGCTGATGGGGAAGGCCCAGCCTATGGTGGATGGGATTAGGCCCTGGAATAAATTACGGAGAGCTGGTTGAGAGAGTTGGCATCATTTTTTACACATGGCCAGACATGCTGGTCTGGCAAGTAAGGATCATCCCTCTCCCAGCCATTATGTGGTTATGGTGTAGCCAGTTCCCTTGGCCCTGGTGTTGGTGCATGCTCTCCTGTCAAGCCAGACTATGTACTGTAACCAGTAATCATAAGAGAATAAATTCCTTGTTCCCTTAAGCCACATGATGTTCATTTATCAACAACCATGCAGGCAAACTGCAACACTGTTGTACTTTGTTATAGGAAATAGAAAAAAAAATACATGAATATATTCTTTTTTTTCTCATAGACTAAATGTCTTTTATAAAGATTAGCTGAAGATTATTTCAGAAGTGTATTATATTATAACATATTATATTATAATAAGCAAAATATATATTGGGTCATACAAAATCTTTCAAGTATACTTGCTAAACATTAAAAATCTAAGTAAATATTTTATCTATGATACTTCACCTTATAAACATTTTCATAATTAGCTATAATTTTTACTTTAGAATAAGATTTTTATTTATTTTTATTTACTTTTGGTAATTTTTTTTAAATTTTTTTTATTATTATTATTTATTCAACTGTGTGCATATGCGTGTGTATGTGCGCGCGTGCGCGCACGTGTGTGTGTGTGTGTGTGTGTGTGTGTGTGTGTGTGTGTGTGTATGTGTAGAACCACGGACGAATTCGCGAACCACCACGGACGCCTCCACCTCCTTCTGCCCCTGGATTCACAGGCTCCGCCCTACCAGGACCAGAAGCGCAGGCCGCCCCTGCTTCCGCCTGGCGTCTATACGTGGGATCTGGGATCCGAACTCAGGAGCTTCCGCCTGCAAGGCGGAGGCTTAACCCCTGAGCCACCTCTCCAGCCCCATACTTTTGATAATTTACTTATTTACTTTTGGTAATTATTTTAGTCATGATATGAAATTGTTATATAAAAAAGCTCCTTTCAATATCTATGAGAATTTCATTATTCTTTTCTTCCTGTGAAATCACTTAGAAATCTTTACTGATATTTTTCATAATTCCTATGCATTATCTTAGCAATTTAATATGTTAACATTTGTTATCCTCAATTATTATTGAATGTTGCAGGATAAGGTTTTGAATTTTCCATTAGTTATTATTATATATCTCAGTACAATTTAAATAATACAATCTTGTTTCATATGAAAAACCAAGCTGAATAAAAAATATAAACAATTTATATGCTGAAGTACAATGCAAGTAATTTCACATTCTTTTTTTTAATTTTATATCTGCCATAAAATCATTATTTCTTATACAGATTTTATCTTTGTAAACATTTCTGGAATATCAATTCAATTGCAGCATACATATGTCTTTTTTTTACATTTTCTCCACTTGCCATAATGTTTGGCCCATGACTGATTCCTGAATCAATTTTAGCACTCACTCTCCTGAAGTTCTCATTAACACTTTGCTTCATGTTTTCAGGAAAAGAAAGAAAATATTATTTAGCTCCAGCATTTCCTCTTTGTGAAAATCTATCCCATGAAAGAACCAAGCAAAGAAAGTTGGAAAAATGTGAATATGTATAAATTTTAATGTGCATATATCCATATAAATGTAATTTAATTCTTGTGATAACTTCGATAACATATATATGTGAAAATAGAGAAACAGAGGCAGCAGTAATATTCATTTCACTAAGTAATTTGCTATAATGTAAAGTGCTTCCATTCTATAGATTTAATAATACTACCATGCAATGGGGCTGAAGAGATGGCTCAGGAGTTAAGCCTCTACCTTGCAGGCGGAAGGACCTGAGTTCGGAGTGGGCAGCTTCCTTTTCTGGTCTCCATTTCTGGTCCTGGTAGGGCGGAGCCTGTGAACCCCGGGTCAGAGTAAACAAGGAGGAGGTGGAGGTGTCCATGGTGTTTCCCGAATTCGCCCGTGGTTTCTATACACACACGCACATACATACACACACACACAATTGAATAAAAAATAAAAAAATAAAAAAAACTACCATGCAAAAGTGAGATGCTTTCAGCTGCAAATGAAAAATGAGTGGAGTAGAATCATACATTAATTATATGGGAAAAACATGAAAAACACACTATGGAATCTAACAATTTTTAAAGCACTAGCATGGGAATCTCTTCTCATTTAGACTCATGACATATTTTCATCTCATGTTCATAATTTTCTAACTAAATTTTCATAAATTACATGGCATTTGGTTTAGTTGAATTTTTTATTTTGAATGAATTTCCTAACAATTAAATGAATTATTTGCATATATATTCCAGTCCTTGACTGGGTGAGCACTTATGAATAACTAACGAATTAATAATGGTATTTTAATAGAAATATTTCAGTGGTATGTGAAATATCACCTGACTTGCCATTTATACTATGTGTAATTCTCAAGGGGTCAAAGCATACCCTGTCACAGAGGATAAATAATTCGAAGAGTTATCAGTGATAATTCACTAGAGCTGAGGGTAGCTTTGAATGCAAAGTGGAGTAATCTTGGATAAAATCTTATAAAAGTTATTGGTCCCAAATATGTCATTTTCTCATGGTGGTATAAGTCAACAATGTATACTGAATTATTATTTTTGAGAACATTTTAATGCCTTTCCCTTTGTTCACTTTTCTTTCCATTGTGATGCAAAGAACACTTTTCTTTCTTCTTTTTTTTTTGTTATTGTTTTAGTAAAGGCAGCACTCATGTGGAAAGAAGGACCTAAACTTAAAATGGTTTTAGCAGTTAGCAACATTAAAAGAGATAAATGAATATCATTTCTATGTGTATATATATGCATGAATAAATTTATGGATATACATGTATAAATATGTATATATACATATATATGCATGAAGAAACCAGCAAAATGAAATTCCTCAAACTGTTCAGATTTCTCTCATATAAAACATAGAAAGAGTAGAGATAAGGAGTGAAAAATAATAACAAATAAGAAGCTTGTGCTACTCATGAGGAATTTCCAGACTGGAAATTCACATTCTAGCCACAGTTACATAAAGAGCAAATCACTAATTTTTATCAAATTATCACTTACAAAAGAAATGGGATGATTAATTTAATAATAAAAGAATGTTTGGCTTTATTCCATTCTTTGTTTATCTAGAATCATTGCACATTAAACAGACAGATGAAATTCCTCGGTTACTCGATAATTTTCTATAAGACTTTTTAAAACAGAAATCTGCCAGAGTTTGGCAGATAAGGATCTTTGTGCTTACATGAAGACTAGAACTCAGATTCTGAAAACCTATTCAAGGCTGGTCAAGCACAGAACTATTTGTAATTGTCACACTTGGGGGATGGACACAGAGCAAGTCGTTGAGCAAGTAGGCTAGCTAGCTTAACCAATCAATGATCTCTGGGTTCAGTTAAGAGAACTTGACTGAATAAATGAAGTCAAGTCGAGAGGATCCACATATACTTGCAAGCTAGGTTATTCTCATGTACACATATGCCAAACAACCGCAACCAAAACAAACCAAACAAGTCAAACAGTAATTTCTCCAACCTACAATGTCATTGGATATAGTTTTTGTTGATATCAGTTCCATTTTATAAGATACATGTAGATATATGCAATTGACATCACATTAATATACAGGATATTTGAAAAAAGCTACTTAAGGAATTAATGGCCCATTTTAGCTCACAGTTTGGCAGTACAATCCATCTTTTGAGAAAAGACACGGCCACAGAAACTATAGCCAGGTAATGAGGAGAGCTTAGTACTGGTGCTCAGCATATTTTCTCATTTATTAGGTCCATGTCCTCAATTCACAGAATAGTGTTGCACAAGCTCAGGGATATTCACCATGTTTTATTAGACTTTTGCAAAAATTCCCTTGAAGACACAAACCAAGATATTTTCATAGTAATTCTGAAATGAATAACGTTGTTGAGGAAGATAGCAAAAGAAAATGAGCCATATTATTTGCAGTTGCTACAATATATCCTTATTGTTAAATTTTAGCCATTTTGTTTGCTTCTAATTTTCCTAGGCCTTCATTGGTTCCATCTTGTAATGTTCAAAATTCAATGTCAAAAGTTCACAAACTAGTGTAACAGATAGATATTTCTCTTGATGTCTGTGGAGATTTCTTTAACTCCATTATTTCAGGCATCATATGTTATCTTCATTATTCATGCTTTAGAATTTTTGATGAGTCCACCTCATACTCAATTGTTCCAACATAGATGCTTTATCTTATTCTTGTCACCTCTCCTGTGTGTGATTCTATGGTTGGGCCTCAGAAGATCTCTATATAATGACTACTGAGTGTCTCTATTCCTCTAAACAAATAACATGTAGAGAGAAATGATTGCCCTAGAATTTGCAATAAATGTCACATCTTCCTGCTATATTCAAAACAAGTAGAAAGTAACAAACAGAGTTCCAAAAATTTCCTTTCCTTTTCAACAGAGACCTGTCACATTATATTTTCTTCATGATTTTAGCAATCAACGACTAAAGAATATGTTAGTCTAAAAGGGTATTTTCACTGGGGTGAAATTAATGCCTAGCAGTTAAATGTCAGACTTTCAAGGCATTTACTAGATCCAGCCCTAAACGGAATTTGGAAGTGGTTACCTTAAAGCTCTTATTATTCCTTCTGAATGTGCTGTCACTTTCCAAAATCCGTCTACTGCTGTTAGAACTCTCTGAACCATTTTCTACATCAGGCTTGAAAGTATCACTGTGTGCAACAAGTAGCACTCCCCAAATAATGACAGAATTGTGCAGAACCCTGTAATTCTCATCTTTCCCCAAAGTCTGGCCAAAAAATTTCCTGACATTTACATAAACTCTCAGAACTGCATTCATTTTAGGAGCTAACAAACAGATCAAGAAAGAGTGCAAAAGTAGCCTGAAGGGAGGGCTTGGTGTTTAGATACTAGGCCCACTTAAAAGAGTGGGGTGGCGTGTTTTTGTAATGTAGCTGTAAGGGGAGTAGGAGACAGAAGAGTCACTGGGGCTTGTTAAACCCCTGCCTAGATCCATGTTCTGTGAGACCAAGTGAAATGGAATGAGGAGGAGAACAGAAGAGTGATGGAGCAGACTATGTGAAATTCTCCTCTGGTCTCTGCACATGTGCCCACACATACATGTGCATTAGAACTCACATGCACACACACACAAACCCAAGCACTTGCACACATCTATGCTTATACATATGTATACACACTCACACAGGCTCACACACAAGCACATACATGTATGTGTGCACACACACAGAATATATGCAAAGTGTAGGAGTCACTTTGTCAGTATTAAACATAACGGATGGGTACTTCTGCCCCGGATTTCAAAATTTATGTCTTTTAGATTTAGATTTAAAGCTTGAAGAATTTTCCTTCCTGATTTGGTCTGTGAAAAATATTTAAGCAACAAGCTCAAAATGATTTTTTTCTTTACTTTGTCAACCCAATATCTACAGAGAGATGTTTCTTTAAGCAACTGTAAAAGAATGCAGTGGGATTTAAGAATTGTCTGCTTTTGCCTTCCAAGTGCTGGGACTACATTTGTTCATACTTCTTCCTTCTCGTAATGTAAGGAATGCCATGTCAGGGGTCAGTATTTAAGCAGATGATGCTGATCCACTATCACACATGAGTTATAGGATTTCTAGAGACCAGGTTCTTAATTTGCATGTCCTGTATAAACACTGCATAAAAAGTCTGTGAAGGAACATATCCACAGTCTTATTAACACCAAGCACTATCTGATGCATTTATACATTTTAAATTGATGCAAATATACGAATTGAGAAAAAAAAATTGTCAATCTTGTATGTCAATAAATTGAGCTTTCCTCTTGTTTTTTCCATATCCAAAAGTCAGGGAAATTAAAGTAATTTTATTCAAATTCAGGAATCTTTGACACTGTGGACACTCTCAGAAGGAATTTTCTTGCCTTAAATCATTGGTTTTAAACATGTTTTCCATGTTGTTCCAGGAGGGATAATAAGATGAAAATTTAGAAAATAAAGCACCCTTCAGATTTAAGTTCAGAAGGAGATGAAGTCACTGTTTTCTGACTTTAAAGATTATTCATTTTGACAGTCTAACTCACAAGGACTCAAAGAATGAGAATGATTATAAAAACTATCATTTAATGTGCCTTGTTAGAGTCCTGTTTTGGGTAGTCATATTAATACCTATTTCTGTAGCCTTTAGTCAAGTATATTTAAAATTCAAAATATAAAAGAAAACAGTACACCAAACTGCTCTGTAAATAGTTGGTATTTTACTGATAAAAGTACAATATTGAATAGAAGTGGTGAGAGTGGACAGCCTTGTCTAGTTCCTGATCGAAGTGGGAATGCTTTCAATTGTTCCCCATTGAGCATAATCCTTGCTGTGTGCTTGTTGTATACAGCTTTTATTATATTGATAAAGGTTCCTTCCATTCCTACTGTCTCTAGCGTTTTGATTATAAAAGGCTGTTGGATCTTGTCAAAGGCTTTTTCTGCATCTATCGAGAGTATCATGTGGTCTTGGACTTTGGACGGGTTTACATGATGAATTACATTTATTGATTTGCGTATGTTGAACCAACCTTGTGTGCCAGGGATGAAGCCTACTTGGTCCCTGTGAATGATCTTTTTAATGTGTTTTTGAATCCAATTTGCTAAGACTTTGTTGAGAACCTTTGCGTCTGTGTTCATCAGAACGATCAGCCTATACTTTTTTTTAAGTGAATCTTTATTAGGTTGTAGGATTAAAACGATATTAGCTTCATAGAAGGAATTTGGTAGTGTTCCTTCCTTTGCTATTTGATGGAACAGTTTAAGGAGCATTGGTGTTATTAACTCCTTAAATGTCTGGTAGAACTCTGTGCTGAATCCATCTGGTCCAGGACATTTTTTGGTGGGAAGATTTGAGATTACTTCTTCAATTTCCTTATATGTTATAGGACTATTTAAATAATTCACAACTTCCTGATTCAATTTAGGTAAGTTGTGTTTACTTAGAAATTCATCCATCTCTTTTGTGTTGTCAAACCTTCACAGAGTATAAGTTTGTGAAATATGATGTTATAATTTCTCTGGATTTCTGGGTATCAGTAGTGATAACTCCATGTTCATTTCTGATTTTGTTAATTTGGGTTTTCTCTCTCCTGCTTTTGGTTAATTTAGCTAGGGATGTATCAATCTTATTGATTTTTCAAAGAACCAGCTTTTTGACTGGTTGATTTTTTCTATCGTTTTCTTAATCTCGATTTCAGATATTGTTCTCCTTATTTTGCTAATATCCTCTCTTCTACTACTCTTGGGATCAGATTGTTCTAGTTTCTGTAAAGCTTTAAGCTGCATTGTTAAGTTGTTTATTTCTGATGTTTCCATTTTTTTTATGTAGGCATTAAGAGCTATGAACTTACCTCTTAAAATAGCTTTCATTGTGTCCCAGAGAGTTTGGTAAGTTGTATTTTTATTATAATTTGCTTTCAGGAAATCTTGAATTTTTCTTTTTAATTTCTTCCTGAATCCAGTTCTCATTCAGCATCATATTGTTAAGTTTCCAGGAGTTAGTGTATTTTCTCTTGTTTGATGTGTTGTGGATGTCCAGCTTAAGCCATGATGGTCTGACAGGGCACAGGTTAGAATTTCAACATTTTTGTATATGTGGAGATTCGTTTTGTGGCACAATATGTGATCTATTTTGGAGAAAGTTCCGTGTACTGCTGACAAAAATGTGTATTCTTTGGTGCGTGGGTTCGATAAAGATCTGTAAGGTCCATTTCTTTAAGGGTTTGATTAAGGTCCAAAGTGTCTCGGTTAAGCTTTTGACCTGTTGATCTATCCCATGTTGAGAGGACAGTGTTGAAGTCCCCAAGCATTATCGTTTGGGGCTTGATTTCTTGCTTTAGACGCTGTAGGGTTTTCTTAATGAATGTGCAGGGGCCCATATTGGGTGCATATATGTTCAGTATTGTGAAGTCTTCCTGGTGAATTGTACCTGTGACTAAAATGTAGTATCCATCCGTGTCTCTTATAATTTTCTTTGGTTTGAAGTCCACTTTGTCTGATAGCATAATGGCTACCCCTGCCTGTTTTCTGCTTCCATTAGCTTGTAGAATTCTTGACCAGCCTTTTATTTTTAGGGCATGCCTATCTTTTGTGGTGAGATGGGTTTCCTGCAGGCAGCAGATTGATAGATTATGATTTTTAATCCAAATTTGTAATCTGTGTGTCTTGATCGGTGAGTTAATTCCATTAACATTTAGTGTTATAATGGAAAAGCTATTTTTAATTCCAGATATTTATTATGTTTAGTAGTTTTTATAAGTATATTGCTTCACTTTTAATGGTGTTATACTTGCCTTCTGTTCTCCTGGATATGTCTGTTTTTGATTCAAGCTTGAGTATCATTTCTAGCATTTTTTGAAGGCCTGGTTTGGTGGACATGTATCCCTTCAAGTTGTCTTTGTGCTGGAAGATTTTTCTTTCTCCCTTGATCAGCCTGGGTTGACATTTTTGCTCATTCAATACTTGAAGTATGTCTCTCCAAGCTCTTCTTGCTTTTATTGTTTGGACTGAGAAGTCATTTGTTATTTTAATAGGTTTATCTTTAAAAGTTACTTGTTTTTTCTCCCTTGAAGCTCTCAGCACCAGTTCTTTATCTTGAATGTGGAGTGTTTTGACTATTATTTGCCATGGGAACTTCTGTTTTGGTCATATCTGTTTGGGGTGCGGAATGCCTCTTGTATATGTATGGGCCTCTCTGTTTTTAGATGAGGAAAGTTTTCCTTGATGATCGTTTGAAAAATTTCCTCAGGGGTGGTATTTTGAGATTCTTGCTCTGGTATTCCATGAATATGCATGTTAGGCTTCTTCAGGGTGTCCCATATCTCCTGAATATCTCTCTCAAGTATCTTTTTGGCTTTAACAACCTCTTCCATTGAGCTGGTTAATACTCCCACTTTATCTTCAAGATCTGAAATTCTGTTTTCTGCTTCCTTAGTTCTGCTGGTAAGACTCTCTGTGGAGTTCTGGGTTGAAGATAACTTATCTTTTAGCTCAGTTTTAAACTCTGCTTGAGTCTGCTTTAACTACTGTATGCCAGTTTTTGTTTCTTGCACTGTTTTTCTCAACTCTTCCAAGTGTCTGTTGTGTTCCTCTTCAAAGGTATTGATTCGATTATGTAATTCCTCCCAGATTTCCTCTTTCATAGTATTGAACATGGTAATGATCATAGTTTGAAGATCGTTATCCTGGATCAGGCTTTCTTGGCCATTTTCCACGGGTTTGTTCTGGTTGGTGTCTAACATTATGGTATTAATTTTTTTCATTGGGAGATTTGTTTACTTGAGTGTTGTTTCTCATGGATTTGCACTTTGACTTTGGCATTGTCGTTTTAACTCTTAAGATCTTTCAATTTCTGTGTGTTTTTCACTAAACTAAATTATTTGGCCTGGAGTTTTGGGGGTGGACGGAGACCAAGCTTACCTAGGTCGAGGTGAGTCCAGGCTGAACCCCACGTGTCCCGGGTGGCGGAGTGGGGGAAGGAAGGATGGGGCATCGGCGGGGCGCTATTTAAACCTGGACGACCTGTGGGCGAGCCCGGATGCAGAGGAGGTGCGCTCTTCTCCTCCCAGGCCCTGCGCGGGGCTCAGGCTGGATGGTGGGAGGAGCTGGGTTCCTTGGGCGGCCTGGGGTTCTGGGGGTGGGAAGGACAGAGCTTACCTAGGTCACCGTGAGGCCCGGCTGGACGGCCCCCATGCGGGCGTCCAGGGCGGCAGAGTGGAGGGAAGGTTTGCTCATATTTCATTTTGTCTAGTTTTGCTTTGTCATAGCCACTTTCACACTACTTACTTTTCCTTCTTGAATAGTTGGATTATTAATGTTTGCATCACTGTTTCTTTGGAAATATTACAGAAATTATCACTGACATAAGATGTTGTATTGTAGCATTGAGAGTACAAAAATTTCGTTTCATATGAAAATTTTTCAGTGTTTTATAGTGCAGATCTGACTACTGCTCTTCTTTTGAACAAACATTTTATATTGTGTAATCTTTTAGTGCCAATCAGTAAAGTTAAATTAAGACAGAACTCAAGACAAGTAAAGTAAGCCACTGAATAGATCCCATGTGCTTTCTACATGATGAAACTGTCTTTCTGACAACAGAGCAAGTTGGCTTCATGTCTCACATTTCTCTGAAGCAATTACAGACATCCTTGAATTATTGTCACCTTTATTTGTGAATGCTGTCAAAGATGACCTTGGCCACTTTGCTGTTGCCTTCTGACACAGAGAACCTCTGGAAGTAAAACTTGGCAAAAACATGGACCGTTGAAACTTTTAAGAAGACATACAAACATCAATTATTCCTTTAGAAAAGTACTCTTAGAAGCCCTACCATTCATTAAAAAGTGCTTTTGAGTAGAGGTATGTTAATTTGTAAAGACGTATGTGTGAATGACATTGTAAAGGGAAAAAAAATCACACAATCAAAAGGAGAAGAGATCAGTTATTCTGAGCCCAAACTGAGTAATTATTGCCCAGGAACACAGTATTATGTTGTTAAAAAACATCATGTGCTCCTCTGTGGTAATAGTTTTATGAACACGGAACAAGGGAAAACATAACACAAAACACTTTTCAGATACATTGATGGAAACATCAGGTAAATGGATTATGGCAAATTGTGGAGAAATCTGTTATAGGCTTTGGGTGTTTACTGAAAACATTCCTAGCTTTTAGTTGGTAGAAACTAGGGATCTGGTTGTACATTCTAAAGAATGCAATAGCAACCAGAATGTTAGGTTATGGTGTCTTATAGATGGCAATTAACAGGATTAAAGATGTCCCAAGGTAATCTGTCTCTAGACTTGCAGCATTCCAGATCTCTCCACATCGCTGAGACTCTAGTCAGTAATTCCCCTTACAGGTGTAACAATTTCTCTCTAGGAGCTTCCTTTGAAAGTGTTATGTAACTTTACTAACATCTTTTATGAATATTCTTGGATTCCCATTTGCTGACAACTCTTTTTTTCTAGAACCAAAAAAAGAAGTTGGCATATTGACCTTTCCTCCATAACTCACACATGATTAGGTTCACAAACACTTAAGTTCTCTCATTGATACATTTGTAGGATAATCACAAAAAATATGGAGACAACTTTAATATAGAAACTATTAGAAAGTGAAATTTCTAACCTATATGTGGTCACAATGGTAATCAGCTCAGCAAACTTTGGAAAAATGGCATCTAGAAATAATATTGCATTTTCCATGAGAAAATGAAATATTCCAAAACAGAAAAATTTTTAAATATAATCTGTTATGACTTTATCTTCAAAAATACTTTTAAAAAACCTAAGCAAGTGTCATAGTTAGGCACAGGTATCACCTTGGCAGTTGAAGGTTAGAGTTCTGGGCACATTTGTGGAGTATTCTTGGTTGAGTTAAGCCCAGAGCAAACCTGCAGGAGATTGTTTTCCTGATGGGGAAGGCCCAGCCATGGTGGGTGGTACTAGCTTCTAGGAAAAAATACCGAAAGCTGGTTGAAAAAAATTGGCATCGTTTTTACACTTGGCTGGACATGCTGGTCTGGCAAGTAAGGATCGTCCTTCTCTAAGCCATATGTAGAGATGGTGTGGCCAGTTCCCTAGGTGTTGGTGCAAGCTCTCCCGTCAAGCTGGACTGAGAACTGTAACCGGACTGTCATAAGAAAATAAAACCCCTTGTTCCTTTAAGCCATTTGATGGTCATTTATTAGCAACCAAGCAGGCTAACTACAACGGAAAGGTTTTAAAATATCATTCATTTCCTTTGTAGATCACATACATATAGAAGGTTTGGTTATGCAATTGATTTTTAATGATGTAAATACCTTGGGTTTAGAGGAGAATCACTAAAGGCCTTTTATCTATTCATTTTTATTAAGCCAATAACTTTTTAAATGAATCATTGTGAGAAAACAAAGAGGCTTGCAACTGTAGATTTTCACACTAGCTGGAAAAAAATCTTCAGGCCAATATATTTTATGAAAGGATATTTTATTTCCCTTCTGAGAAAAGTGTTTTCCAATTATTTTAAAAATTAAATAACAGTTGCTAGGGGCAAAAGGTAACTACTATGGGTCTTAGAATTCTTCAACTTGTTTTTGACTAGAACCATAAAAAATTTCTAGGACAGCAAATCAACATATTAACATATATCCCTAATTATCTTCCTTAATAACCAGTTGGAGCACGAGGAACATATCATAAGCCACACACTGAAGGCAAGATGTCTATTGCTTTACCAATCTCTGTCTATTGAAAATATTTTCTCAGCTGGGGATAAGGAATGCTACATCCACCACAGTGAAATGCTAACTGACTTGATCTCCTGAAGGTCTTCTAAAGGTATCCACAGCTCCTAAGAGCTCTTGAATTTGAACAGCCATGGCACATTCAGAAAGCAATATCAATGTATACTTCTATCTATCTACCTGCTCTTATATTGTTTCTAACTCTCTTACTTGATGATCCCCGAGCCTTAGAGGGGGTGTTATAACATCAGTAAACAATTGTCACTTCTCAGCAACTTTGATAGCCACATATCTCTGCTTTCACTACTGTTCATTGTAAAGAGAATGTCTGGCTGTGGCTCAAAGTATCATTTGTGCATTTGCCTGGGGATGTCAGCAAAAATATTTGTAAATCACCTTGCATCCAAGTCACTTTAGCTAGGAAACAGTAGAAAGTTCACCTTTAAACACCTAAGTTCTGTTTAATCATAGGTCTTTAATTAGATCAATTTGACAGGTATGAAGCCCCTCTTTAGGAGCATGTCTCAGCCAATCAGAAAGCAGTTTGTTAACCTCAGAACAGTGCTATTTATGTTGTGCCTGTGGGCTCATCTTGCATGGGTAAGACCATGGATTAGACCCACTTGGTCAGACCACTGATTTCTTTTCTACCGCGGGAGCCTGCACAGTACCATCTGGAACAATAAATGCTAATCGTCTGGAGCAGAAAATTCCAGCTTAGTCTCAAATTGACTTGTCCAAATCATGCTATGAAGGTTTGTAATGGCTTCAGCAACATGGTCTTAAATACTTCCTTTGGGCAGTCAAGATTAATGAAAACAGGGCTGGAGAGATGGCTCAGGGATTAAGACTCTGTCTTGCACGCAGAAGGTCCTGAGTTTGGATTGCAGATCCCACATAAAAATTACAGACAGAAACCATGGTGGCCTGCACTTCTGTCTCTGATGGGTAGAGCCTGGGAATCCCAGAGCTAAGTAAGAGAGAGGTAGCAGCAATCCAAGATAATTTCCAAAGGCACCCTTGGTTCTTCACAGGGACACAGTGTCCTCTGAGAAACACACACACACACACACACACACACACACACACACACACACACACACAAAAGAGTAATGAAAACAGTCTCCAGTGTGGATTTCTGGGGCCTCCAAGACAACTTCTAAGGAAGTGTCTCATATAAGATACTGGATTTTTTTATTATTATTTATTCAATTGTGCATGTGTGTGTGTGTGGTGTGTGTGTATGTGTGTATGTGTGTGTGTGTGTAGGACCACGGGTGTATTCAGGAACCACCATGGACACCTCCACCTCCTCCTTATTTACTCTGCCCCTGGATTCACAGGCTCCACACTACCAGGAGCAGAAACGCAGGCCACCCCCGCTTCTGCCCAGCATCTATACATGGGGTCTAGGATCCGAACTCAGGACCTTCTGCCTGCAAGGCAGAGGCTTAAGCCCTGAGCCACCTCTCCAGCCCCAAGATATTGGATATTTTGCTAAATGAAACATGACTTTTAGGTACAGCATTATTCAGACCTATAGCACATCTACCTTCCTATTCTCTCTCTCTCTCTCTCTCTCTCTCTCTCTCTCTGGATCTGATTGGAACCTCTCAGTAGTGGGTCAGATAAAAAGCAACCACAAAATAAAAGGCCGAGGAGAAAAGAGACTCTCTAAGGATGTTTGCACTGACAGCCTGCCACCAGCTTCAGCCACCAGCCATGTCACCTCAGCCACGAAAGACTGTTTCTCTCCTCTGGAATCTTAAGCTAAATAAATCTCCCTTTCTCCCTTAGATAGAGCCTTAGGAATCCAGGACTCCATCATAGTTCAGGACCTAATGTTGGAGCCCTGAGTAAGGGCAGCAGCAAGGGAGGGGGTGGAGGGGGGTAATTCCTATAGAAGTTTCTAAATTGGTACTTGCTTTCCAGCTAGTGACTCAAGCTGGCAGTTTCAGATAGTGGTTGTAGCTGGAATTTGGATATGGGTGAAGTGGAAACCTTGAGTGGTGGTTCTGCTGATCCACTATGAAACCAAACGGTCAGCAGATAGAGGAAGCAAGTTTGTTCTATCTTCATGTATAAGCAATGACTATCTTTATATGTAAGCAGTTTATAGAACGCAAGGAGCAGTTAGTCTAAGGTCCAAATTTTTCTACAGCATGTTTTTCCACAATGCACACAGTTTCATCACAGCACACAAGAGTGGGGTACATACTTCACTGAAAGCATCCAGTAAGCTAGTGGATGATGACTCGCAATCTCCTATTCTATGGTGTGGCACTACTGATTGAGGGAGGCTCTAGCCGGGGCTCCAGAATCCAGGAGGTCTGGCTACAGACAAGCCTGAACAAGGAACCATACAGGCAGAGGGATGGACAACCAAGGGGCGGAGGGATGAACAACCAATGGGAAGCAGCCATCTAACCTGGACACCTAGTAAACAGCTAAATGATTGATGGCTGCTCCCCCCCTCCCTCAAGCAGAGGGGTGGCCACACATGGTTGGACCCCAACCCTATATAAGCCTAAACACTTCCTGAGTAAAGTCTGAGTCTGCCACCAACTCGTCATCTGCATGCTGCTTCTCACTTGACTCCCGGGGTCCGGGTGGTGACCCCCCCCCCTGTTGCTGGCTCACCCATTCGCCTCAAGCTCACAAGGCCCGGCTGTTTCCCCTCTTCCTCCCAGCTGGCCTGGCAGGGGATTTGGCAACATCTGGCACCCAACGTGGGGTGGTGTTGCCTTTGGTGTAGACGAGATACCCAGTCTGGTAAAGTTCGGTGAGCGGCCTCTTTAGTTTTGTGTTCCTGTGCTTACGGTGCCTGAAGGTGAGCAGGTGGGCCCCTCCTCTTCCCCTTTCCCTGTTTGTCTTTAGGAACACAATCGCTCGCTTGATTTGCTGATGATCAAGGAGCCCCTTTTAAGGTTGGGACTGCAATCACTCGCCTGATTTGTTGATAATCAAGGAGCCCCGATCACTCATTTGATTTCCCCATGATCAAAGAGACCTCTAAATTAACGCTTTTCCTGGCGAGTTCACATGAGAAATTGGTCCTCTCAGAACTCAGAACCCAGGTTCAATTATATTGAATCATCCTGACCGGGAGCATTCGGTCCGAGGGTGTAATGAACCCCTGAAGTCCCTCACTAAACACAGGACACTTAGATCCAAAACACCTCTGCGGATGTCCTGCACTAGGTCTCTCCTTGGACCTTGGTTACCCTTTTAGGAGTAGCTTTCACTTTGACCTTTGTTCTAGTCATTGCTTTTCATTTTTTTTCTGTGCTTTTTCGCCTTGTCCACGTGCCTCGTAGTCATCTCTGCTCCATTAGGGAACCTTTCCTCTCCATAATAGGTAACTTACCATCCCATCAGAAGACACCCCAGCTGACTGCCATTAAGGCTCTACTAGACTTACATAGGATCAAAGTGACACTGAAGGACTTAGAAGAGTTTTGGGAGGAAGCTTTAATCTTAGCTCCTTGGATTTCCCAAGAAAATGTCTGGGACCCACAGATTTGGATGGGAGTGCTTTTACTGGCCCGTAAGAGGGAAGTCCAGGTTGGGAATATGCTTCCAGCCCCCTTTGTTCCCATCTTCCTGGGCCACTGAGGAAGTGATTAATTACAACCACGTAACTTGTGGAGAGAACCTAAAATCAGTTCTTTGTTCTTCCTCTGTATCTGGATCCCTCCCCGTCCTGGTTGAGGACTCTGAAGAGGGCTCACAGGTCCATGGGGGGGGGCACTCCATCTCCTGCCCACATCCCCTTCCCTCCTCTTCTTCCTTTACCTCTTGACTTCCCCTCTTTCCTGGCTGTATTTTCTGCTTCAGACGTCCCTGTCTTAAAATCTCTCCTAGAGACTAGAGGCCTCAAATTTAAGACTGCTGGCCTAGAGGAATTTTAGAATGAGGCTGCTGTTTTACCACCTTGGATACCCCCAGGAAAATGTGAGAATGGACCTATAAATAAGGATGCTTTTCCTTGCTAGATGTTTTTCATAATTAAGGTAAGCTGCCAGACTTAACTAACATGAGGTCTTGTTTTAAATAAGGTTTTCTTAAATGTTAATCTGCCTTTGATAAAGCTTTTAAGGGTAATTTCAAGACAGTTGCTGGTAAATTATACAGTTGCCAGTAAAATGTTGTTCATGTGCTTGTATATTCATATGTTCTGTGTTTATATGTTGTGTGCCTTGTGTCTGTGGCCACTATTGTGCTAATATTAAAATTTTGGCATGCCATTTTTAAATACATGTATGCATACTTAAAAATAAGAACAAATAATTTTGGTAACATCTAAGGCCTTAACTACTTATGTTTTATATCTATCACTATTGTTTTTCTAATAGATTGTTTCTTTCATATATGTTTTCTTACAGTTTTTTTTCATATAGTCCCAAAATAACAAAGCTTGCTTTCCAGGTCCTCAGATCATCCATTCAGGCCTCAGATAGTCCTAAGTCACCAAAGGCCCGTTGTAAGCCTGGCTGCCCTCTACTGAAGCTATGACTTACTAATTTACAATTGTTAGGTTCTCATTTATGTCTCCCCAGCTCTTCTAGATCATTTCTGTTCCTGTGCCGCCTACAGCCCCTCCGCCTGCTCCTGCCCTGACAAAACCTTTCCTCTGCCACTGCTTGAGTTCCCCTTTGGGACCATGATTCCTTCTCTGCGATGGTCTCATGACTGGTAGTCAAAGATGGGTAAGGCTCCACACGAGGGCAGTGACCAACCTAAGACAGGCACAGTCACCTATATTCCATGCAGCTGAAGAGGCTCAGGGTCGCTCCAGCTATCATGGTCCCCACTGAAAAAGTTTTATAAATAAAAGGGTGAAAATGTGGCACTACTGATTCAGGGAGGCCTTAGACTGAGCTCTGGAATCCAGGAGGTCTGGCCTCAGACGATCCTGAACAGGAACCATACAGGCAGAGGGATGGACAACCAATGGGCGGAGGGATGAACAACCAATGGGAAGGAGGGATGAACATCAATGGGAAGTGGCCATCTAACTTGGACACCTAGTAAATGGCTAAATGATTGTGGCTGCTACCTCCTTCCCCAAGCAGAGTGGTGGCCACACGTGATTGGACCCTGACCCTATATAAGCCCAAACACTTTGTGAGTAAAGTCTGATTCTGCAACCAACTCGTCATCTGCATGCTTCTTTGCCCATTCGCCTCTTGCCAAAGAGGCCCCACCATTTCCCCTCTTCACCTGGCTGGCCCCATGGGGGATTCGACAACACTATGTTTTATCTGGTCCACTACTGGGAGGTTCCAAAGAGATCTAGGGAGGTTCCAGTGATATCTAGGGCTGGTCTTTGTGTTATACAAATAATCTCTTCAAGTGGTCTCAGCTGATCTTAGTGAATGCCCTTTTTCAAGTTAACACTCAGGATTAACTATCATAGGTGTGAAGAGAAGAGGGAAAGTAGAAACCAGTTAGCTGGTAGTGACTTTATCTTCCATTCTTCATGTGAGTAAACCCACCCTCCTTCCCCCTTCATTTCCACATTTCCCATAGTTATCATTTTTTTAAATTTCTTCCACAAAAGAACTATGCAGACTTTTAACTCTTAGTAATGTCATAGTGAAGCAGGAGCTATGCCTGAAATAACAAGGAATCTTGTTCTGACATAACCGGTTCCAACAGAAGAAACTTTAGCATATTATTGCATACTATACTACATGTTATTATAATACATGAAATAGCAACAAAATGGATGAATCAGTGTTGCATGTCAACTTTAAGATAAAGCTTATTAACATAACTTTGAGAAAGAAAAGGTACTGAGGAAGGATACATTCAGTAAAATATCATCTTGTGATGCTCAAAACTGAATGTTTAAAATTTCTTCCCATTCTTTCTGTATTATGTACTGAAAGTCAAATGACATCAAATTTAATGAACTACATCACTATTTTCTCACCCCAATATTTCACAAAAACACAGAATGGATAATAGTATTTTAGGCCTCAGTAGATCCAGAAGTACTTACCAAAAAAGGAAATAAAGGGAAAAAAAAACAGGAAATCAATAAAGATCAAAAAGGCTAATATCATTTTAAATTTGGGGTTTATTGCAAGGAAAAATGAAGGACATAACTGAGAACAAAATGAATATCTTTGGAGAATTTGGTATTTAAATTTGAATTGTAAAGTTTAGTAGCATTTAATAGTAGGAAGAAGAAATGGTTTACCATCTTATATTTATTTCCATGACTGAATAGTCATAAATAGCTTAATTCACATAGTGAAATTTCAGCTGTGAGTAAAATAAGCAAAGTTACCATACTACACAGAGAACAATAAAATATATAAATGTATTATATATATATATACATATACAAATACACATACATATATATCACACATGCAATTTATCATGTAACTATGAGTTCTACAGAAATAATAAAGTTCAGTGAAACACAAATACGTGCATACGTCATAATTATGTACATTAGTAATGTATTATTCTAATACATGGATCTACTGAAATGATATAGAATATATTGCAGTTCTGGGTGTTTTCTGCAAGCATCAAATATGGTATTTCGATGTAAACATGTGTTCATGTGTTTGTAAATGTGTATGCAGATTCATAAGGAAATGAAAGAGGAGAGTATACAGAGAAAAAAATTCAGGACTCTTGAACATTAGAAATTATCTTTTTTTTTTTTTGAAAAGAATGTTGCATTTAAGGAAACCTCTCTATGTGGCTTCAAGCCACCGGGACACAGGCACCCCCAACACCCTTAATCTCCTCAGCTCTTCTACCGAAGAACTTGGCCTTTACAGTGATGGGCTGCTTGGGGAGCTTTCCCTTCCCCAGGACTTTGTAGTAGCCTGATCACACCACATCAATGATGGGGGCAGTGCCCATCTTGTTTTTAGCAGCATTCACCCTTGTCTGCTCACTGACCAATGTCCACAATTTATCAAGGTTGACAGTTGGGCAGAAGCTCTGGTTTCTCTTCAAGTGGTAATGCCTCATACCAACTTTCCCAAAGTAACCTGGATGGTATTTGTCAAAGTTGATCCTGTGGTGATGCATGCCACCAGTGTTACCCCAGCCTTCTGGGTGCTTTTGGTGCTTGCAGATGTGGCTGTGGCCATGGATCATGTGGCCCCAATGTTTCCGGGTCCTCCTTAGTCTGGATGGCATGGCGGCAGCAGAAAAGAAATAGAAATTAGCTCATAAACGTATTTTTAAAATGAGGACATTTAGGCTCTGAGGGAGTAAGCTATTTGATCAAGGTTCAATGAGCAGTCTATGCTTAATTGGCACAATTTTAAGTATACCTAATTAATGAAAATGAGGTATAAAGACAGAAAATAAGTCAGAAATAAATGTAGGTAGGGATTGCTAGGTCTGAGTTGATGCATTTATTCCTAGTAAAGTAATTCCTTATAAATTATACTATATATTTCATCCTACACATTACTGTTTTAATACACAGTGTTTTACAGATACAGCTATGAATAATTTAAGAAATTTTCAAAAATACTTTTTACCGACTTCTATTTTTTGCATTGTATGCCCATTAAGGATATAGTTACATTCTCATCTGGAAATTGGTGAGCTGATTGTGTGGATCAAGGCATTGGTGCAATTCCGATGACCTAATTATCATCTGTAAGATCCACATAGGTGGAAAGAATGCATGAACTTCTCTACGTGTTCTTCTGACTTTCATATAATAGCATATGGATCATGCACATGAATCGTAGTTTGTTTTTCATTTACTAATCTTTATTGTGTGTGTGTGTGTGTGTGTACTGTCTGTGTGTATCAGAGGATACTGAGTGTGTTTGAGAGGGTCCAAAGGTGATTTGGGGTCATCCTGGATTGTTTTATCTCCTCTAGGTTTTGCTTTGAGTTGTCTCAGAGCTCAGAAATGTAGGCCACCACCATTTCCACTTAACATCTTTTTACATGAGATAAAAAAGATCCAATCTCTGGGGCTGGAGAGGTGGCTCAGGGGTTAAGCCTCTGCCTTGCAGCCAGAAGGTCCTGCGTTTGGATCCTAGACCTCACGTATAGATGCTGGGCAGAAGCGGGGGTGGCCTGTGATTCTGGTTCTGGTAGGGCGGAACCTGTGAATCCCCTGGCAGAGTAAACAAGGAGGAGTGGAGGTGGTCCATGGTGGTTCCTGAATTCGTCCATGATTCTACACACACACATATATACACACACATACATACACACACATACATACACACACACATACATACACATGTGCACACACACGCATACATGCACAATTGAGTAAATAATAATAAATAATAAAAAAATTATATATTAAAAAAATCCAATCTCTGGTCTTTCTCTTTGCAAGGCAGAAGCTTAACCCTTGAGCCAACTTTCCAGTTCCAATGTGTCATAGTTTGACTGTAAGTTGTACCTAGCAGGCACATATGTTTGTATATCCTTAACTAATGTCAATGTTTGGGTAACTTGTAGCAAGTTTAGGAGGTGCAGATTGTTGGAGGAAAATGTATCAGAGGTGTCAGGCCTTGAGGTTGGGTAGTTCTATCCTTGCTTCTTCTATCATTCTGCTCTTGCAGTTTTCTGCTTGCTATTTTTACATCCATGATTGATGAGGTGACCTGATATTTTTCCAGTTTCTGCTGGCTGCCAGGCCATTTCTGCCATAATAGACAGATGGGACATAATGGTCCCCTCTGGAACCCTAAAGCAAATAAATAAATCTCTTTTCCTCACTCAAAGTTGAACTTAAGTAGTGTCTCACAGCGACAGAAAGGGCAACTGCAACAACAAACATGTATGCACATAACATAGAGCCCACTATGCAAATGAACAGAACAACACAATAATAACGAATTTTAATAGTCTTATTTATTTCTCAATATTTGTTTAAATTGCAGTTGATACAGTAAAAAGTTGATTATATAGACTAACCTTTTTATATGAGGATCTATGTCAGAATTGAAACCAATTCAATATTACAAAATAAATTTTGATAATTTAAAATCACATTTATAGAAAGTTAAACCCATGAAGTTATGATGAACTATGCTTGATCTTTATTTCATATAACACTCTTTCTCTTTCAGATACCTTAATCTGGTTCTTGCAAAGATCAGGCCATGCACATAGCTACGTGAGATGCTTGAGATGTGTAATTCATTTTTTTGTAATATCTCATATCTACAGCAATGGGATTTGGATTTCTATATAAATTCCTCAGGAGTTACTTATATACTTTGGCATTTGATCTTAATAAATTATTCTATATTATCTGATGGTTAAACAGAAAGAAAATAGGTAAAGCATAAGGGACCAGGGGATGGCCAAAGGCAGAAATGCCACAGTGAAGTAAGGAGGAACTGAATGCTGGTATCAATTTATAGTAAAACAACTGGAGAGGAAAATATTAAATGTGGGTATATAGATTTTTCATTTCCTGGATTTTAATAGCTTAGATATACAAACTCAGTCCATAAGGAATAAGGATCCTAATGGACTGAGATGTTCTTGATATTAAATATATTGATGGTTAAAAGACAGATATAATTGCTTTTGACAAAACTTCATGACATGTTTTTTATAATTCTATAAACTTTGTAAATTGCCAATTAATGTTCAAATCTCATTAGTAAATTAATTAGGCTGTATTTAAAACATAAAAAAATGCAAAACAAAGCAATCAAATAATATGCTACTACCCACCCATGACAGTAAATAAATTGTGATTTGGCTCAAGGGAGTTGGCACTTCACTAATTAGTGTTAATTTGCATGTTCCTTCATTGCTTATTAGTACATTTCATATAGGACACTTTGCACTGGATAAAAATGCTCATATACCTTTTTAAATTCTACAGAACTTCGTTTTGGCCAGTACAGTAACTGTTAAAACTATGGAACTATATTGAGCTATTCAACTATTTCATGTAGCAGTTTAGGAGGAGAATGGAACAGAGTTCCAGTCTGCAAAAACCCTGAGGAGGCAATGCCAGCAAGACTGTGAAAGTAACACAAAGCTTGCTAAAGTTTTGAAGGTGAGCAAAACCCTAGTTTTTTCTTGTACATACTCACTTTAGAGAAAATCAGTTTGTCAGGTCAGCCAGTCAGAAGTAACTAACATAATCAGTGACTTTACAAAGGTATAGACCAAATGTGGCAGTGTTACAGATAGATTGAAACAGCTATATTCCTAGGTTGCTTACCAATGGACTCTTCAAAGCCTGTTCTTTAGATTGTTCAGTGAAACTCTTGCTTGCGTGAAGCTGAACAATATAATTTACTTGTTACTCAAATAAAATCTTAGCTTTTATCGTCCTTTTATGGTAATTATCCATCATCTAATAGCTGACTTTTTATTTGGTGGAAATGATGGTGAATTTGTTAGTATATTGTAAGTGGATTCTCATATTTTTAATGGATTTTACAGAACAAACGATATACCAATGTTTCCACTAATCTTATCTTCTTTCACCTCTGAAATACATCAGATCACATTTGTCATATAGCTTTGTTCCCATTTTGAGTAAAAGTTGCTGGCAAAAGTCATCATAGCTTCAAACTCTTACTCACTGGGCATCATAAAAAACAACCACAAATAATTTGAAGTGTCTTGTATCTCAAGATGTAATTTCCTCTTAAACACTTTGAGTTCCTGTGAATAGAATATGGCCCCTTCTAGGTACAGATTTTGAAAACTGATGCTGTTCCCATCCTGTCTCTTTAAACACATGCTTTATTAACCCATTAACAATATTATGGAAAAGTCTAATCAGCACCAAGTCAGGTCAACAAGTAAATCTGCTGATGTTGGAAGTGAGCTCACACAGTACATAGCCATGTATCCAATCATATTCTCTATCATGGAGATTCCAGTAGGTCCAACATATGCCTCAAATGATAACTTTGTACCATCCTCACTGGACTAGCCACATTGCATTTACATAAACTAAGTGAATGTTTGAATCACTAGGTTATGAATGCTACTTCTGATACAGTTAAGAATAATTAAATCAAAACTTCTTCCTATATAGAAATATTGGTCATTGTGTTCATTGTGAAGGAACCAATACTGTCCACGTAGTCACAAATTAATTTACTTGGTCAATTCCAAAGACAACTTTTTCTCAATGTAATCTTCAGATGAGATCAGTCTCCAAGGATGTACATGGCATATCTACAGGGCTAGGCTAATGGACTTTGATGAAACAACAAATTCCTAGGATTTTTCACCCAGGAATAGAATTCATGTACCAAATATAAAATGACATGGAATATTCTGGAAAACTATCTGTTTATAAATTTGTAACTTTTTCTTTCACTATTTGCATGAGAAAAAGGATATTACTGATTCTGCTACCTTGACAGTTCCTGAGTCCTAGGAACTGTGAGAGAAATTATTCTTGAATTATATTTTTAAAATCAACTTGGAATTAAAAGCACAATAGAATTTATAATTGAGGCATAAAAGAAATACTGATGGGAAAAAAAACTCTTTAAAACATTTCTCCTGTTTTATTTTAAAAAAATCTGTTTCTTTCCAAATGACTCATGAGGACAAATATACAAATGGGATAGAGGGTCCATGTTTTAAATAAATTTCTTAACAATAATGCTCTGTTAATTGAATAGGATAATTTAGTTAATATCTTTAGAACCATTTTTACAGAACTTCACACTGAATAAGAAATTTTGGTAACAAGGAGATAATGTTATTACCTAGCTTGTATTGATTGTGAGATGCAATTTTTAATAAGCTTTCCATGAGAAGCTTAGTGAAGTAGAGAGGTTAAATGAAAAGTTAAAGCAAATAGAGAAATAAATAAAGTGCGTGCATGCTATCACAAATATGTAGATGTCAGAAGAGACTTTTCAGATGTTAACTCTCTCCATCACCATGTGGACTTTTGGGATTAAGCTCAGGTTAGCACATTCAAGCTTTGAGCCATCTCTAATAAGAATCTATAATCTCTAATAAGAAAAAATACACATACTTGAAGATTCTCATTCCTGAACTATTTAGACTACAATAAAGCAAATGCTTTATAGAACAGTGGTGTAAGTTAAAAGTTTAATTTCCTAAAAATAGAAACCTCCAGCTGTTCCTTGCAATTTGAGTAGGAATCAGGAATAAGTGATTTTATGGTCATTAAAAGAAAAATACCCAAATGTGAAGTGAGAATTCTTACAGGCGTATTTGTGGCAATATATGCTTGCATAACTTGTATGAGTTAATGGAAGGAAAATTCTTTGATTGATTAACCCCTATATTCTTCTTTATAGTAGCATTATTTAGATAATGTATTATGAACACGACCAGTGGTATGCATTAAGAAATAAATAGGAAATTACTTTCTCAATTATTCAGTGAATTTTATACATATATGGAGTACAAGTAGTTTTAAGAATAAGTTTAATACATACATAAATGCTGGTAGTTTTAAGAATAAGTTTACTTCTGTAACGAATAAACATTTTAGATACAGAGGATCCAATTCAAGTCCCTTGATCTTTTAAGCTAAGATACTTGAACATGCTAATTTTTGGATCACTCTTGTCTTCTGTAATAAATTGTTGGCTAAGCTGCAAATCAATCGAAAGAGATTTCTACTTCAAAAAATGTAGCTAATAGCAAGTGTAAGATTGCCCTGTCACAAAAAAAATTGAAATGTCATCAAATCAAGTTTTATAGCTGATATTCATACTAACTGGAGTGTATCATAACACTATTGCTTAACAACTTCACCACTTAAGTGCTAATTTAATGGTATGAAATCTGATTTCCAGAATGGTGCTGTCTGAACCTTCAAAAGTGATTTTTCAGAAGATTATGAGACATTAATATGTATCACCTACAGTAATTTTAGCATATGAAAACATTTAATATGACAGTAAACTTAGGGAAATATTTTACTGTATTTCAGTTAAGAAAGGTAAATTTGCGGAAGAGGGGGCGGTAAGATTGTAAGAGCAAAAGGATGGGAGGAGCAATGATTTGCAAGATACTCCACACAAGTTAGGGCCGAAGCAATCATAATTGGACTTTGCATGCCCGGCGCAATGTCCAACACACTATTGACCCCACAAAGTCTAGCATTTGCTAAAGGCACCAAGATCCTTGGAGGAAAGGGATTGACAGCCACAGTAGTGTTCCTATGCTTAAGGGGAACACAGGAAAGGGTTCAGGGAAATGCCACTGGGTCCTTGTATGTCATCGGAGAGGAGGGCCCAGAGGATAGTCTGGCATGCTCATTAAAGGATTCCCCGGGGTTTGGGGGGAGGCACAGTGGGATGCGGAGGGAGGGGCGAGGGGAGGGGGACAAAGGGGGTTGGGGAGAGGAGGAGGGAAGGAGGGAACTGGTGTACTTATTAAGTTTGTATGAGTGGAAATAATAATTGTACTGAACAAATTATAGGATTAAAATGGAATGTTGCATAGTTATTTAGATTATAAAATTTTATATTAATAATCAAATGAAAATATATCGATTAATCTTTATTAATTTGAATATCAGAAGCAAGTCCTTTCTGACTTATAGCTTATCTGAAACTTGTATGTTTTTAGTAAGTGTTCCTTATGAAAACATTTATTTTAATAAGAAACAACTTATTAGCATTATAAATATTAAAACATGTTCTTGGCTTCAACCATATTATTTCTATGTCAATCAAAATAAATTGTTTTGCTAAATATTTTAAATAACATGCTGGTTATTATTAATAAAATACTTTGATATAATTAAAAAGGTTAAATATCTAATAACAAGTTACTTAAATTTTAATAAATGTACAATTTCATAATAAATGAATTAAGTTTAACTGTAAAGGCAATTGAAAAGTATACTTTTCACAGACAAAGCAGAAAATTCTTGAGAATTCTACTGTAGAATTATTGTAAGATCGTTATTTTAAAAATGTGCTCATAAGTATTAATCATTAGTAATATGAATTGAGAGCCTGCACAATAAATGTTCTCCACACTGAGATACATATAATATATGGTTTTTCA
This sequence comes from Typhlomys cinereus, assembly GCA_023101885.1. Classification (NCBI taxonomy): domain Eukaryota; kingdom Metazoa; phylum Chordata; class Mammalia; order Rodentia; family Platacanthomyidae; genus Typhlomys; species Typhlomys cinereus. Next base: position 2,307,565 of record JALPQD010000235.1, on the reverse strand, counting down.
GTTATGGTAAATAGATTTAATATTTTTCAAATATTAAATTTTCTGTGTAGATACTGTAAAATGTTAACACATAAAGAAAATTGGTAGTATTGAAAATGCTGTAACACAAAAATTACTTTCAAGCTCTCTCAATACTATCATAACGAATAAAAAATAAATTACAACTTACGGTGCTGGAGAGGTGGCTCAGCGATTAAGCCTCTGCCTTCCAGGCGGAAGGTCCTGAGTTCGGATCCTAGACCGCATGTATAAATGCCGGCGGAAGCCGGGGTGCCTGCGTTTCTGGTCCTGGTAGAGCGGAACCTGTGAATTCTGGGACAGAAGGGAGGAGGTGGAGGCATCCATGGTGGTTCCCGAATTCGCTGGTGGTTCTACATACACACATACACACACATACACTCAACTGAATAAATAATAATAAAAAAACATAATTTAGTAAAGAAATACTTTTTTACTAATATAGTTTTGTTATATATGTTCCAAACAAGAACATTGTATTAGGGTTTTGTTGTTTGTAGGACTTAATATATTGAGTCAAAATGTTTGTCTTCTTACATAAAAAAATGAGAATAGTTGCTAATTACTGTCCTAAGAAACTTATAAATTCTTTGACATTTGTAAATACATTGATTAACTTATTGACCTTTAGGCTAAGATCAAGTGCAGTATAAATTTATTGAATATATTTAATAGTTTAAGTCTCAATGTCTAATATTTATTAACACTTTTTCAAAAATATTTCATTAAATTTAAAAAACAAAATGTATTGTTCGCGATAATGATTTTGAAAATCATTATTCTCTCTATAAATTGCAGACTACTGGGCTGGAGAGGTGGCTCAGGGGTTAAACCTCTGCCTTGCAGGCAGAAGGTCCTGAGTTCGGATCCCAGATCCCACGTGTAGACACCAGGCAGAAGTGGGGCGGCCTGCGTTTCTGGTCCTGGTAGGGCGGAGCCTGTGAATCCCGGGGCAGAGGAGGTAGAGGCGTCCATGGTGGTTCCCAAATTCGTCCGTGGTTCTACACACACACACACACACACACACACACACACACACACACGTGCACACATACATGCACACACACGCACAATTGAATAAATAAAAAAAATTTAAAAAAATTGCGGAGTACTGAATTCAAATCTACATCCAACTAACTTAAAGACATCCAACCATGACTTATAAATTTCCCTAAAATTCTATCTCATAGTGAAATTATGCGGTATGATTTTATAAACTTTATGTTATTTCTTGTGCTATACAAAGACTTCCTCACATTTATACTAAAATCCATTTAATTTATTGCAAAATAATATTTTCATGCAGTCACTGTGTGAATTAAAAACAAGCCATGTGGCTGGAGAGATGGCTCAAAAGTTAACACTCTGTTTCTCAAGCAGAAGGTCCTGAGTTCAAATCCCAGATCCCACTTAAAAGCATCAGTGAAACTGCTGAGGCCTACACTTTAGGCCCTGTTGGATGGAGCCTGGGAGATCCCAGAGCGAAGCAAGTAGGAGTTGAAAACAATCCAGGATGACTCCTGAAATCACCCTTGGTCTTCCACAGGACACACAGTGCCCTTTAACACACAGACACACACATGTACACACAATAAATAAATAAAATATTTTTGATAGCTTTAAATAAAATATTTTTGGGGACTGTGAAGGGAACAGTGACTATTGAAGAAATAAAAAACATTTATTATGCACTTGATGTAAGTTTTGTATGTTTTATATATCATTAATTATTGCAAAGCTAAATTCAAGTAAGCATTATTATAATTCTTATATATAAAATCTCAATTTTTAAGCAGTTACATTTCAAAAATCTCAACATTTTAAGCAGTTACATTTCAAAAAGCTCATTACAAATTGGAAATATCACAAGTTCAATATGTATTTGATATCAAATATATATTCAACCTTTCAAAAATATAACATAGCATATTCTACCTTAAACATGGTAAGGATATTTACATTAACCCACATTTGGCCAAATTTATATAATGTAATAGATATTATTTCAATAATTTTATAAATTATCATATAAAATGTTAGATAATGCATATAATTTATGCATATGAGTAAAGTTACATGATTCATAGAAAAGGAAACCCAAAGGGACATGTAATGCAAGGCAGTGAATCAAAATTGAGAACCACTAAGAATGCAACATTAGTAATGAGGACCTGTCTCTCTCAAACCATTGTGTGCCTAGACCCATGTGACCCATATGTATTGTGACAATGTATTCCTTCCTTATCTACACATCACTTTGCTTTGAAAAAAGTTTCTCACTACATGTAGTATCTAATAATCTTATATATAAGTGTACAAAATGTAGTAATGATCAGCCTCCATGGAAAATGTAACAATATGGAGGGAATATTTATTACCTAAAAAACAATTTCAAAGTAAAACCTATTGTTTCAAGTACAAAGTAGTTCATTATCTTTTAGTGTTTTATCTTTAGGCCTTGTTAAATAAGTAGCCTCCTTCCTAGTTTATTGAGAATCTTTATTGTAAGTTCATGTTATATTTTTTAACATTTTCTTCTTTAACCAATACAATAATGTGATTTATTTTTCTTTCACATGCACATAGTAAACTACTAACTACAGGTCAATTAAGTACTAATTACATAAATAATTGCAAATAATTTCTACTAAATCATGTAATTATTCCTCTTTTGTTGGAATTAAACCATCATTGAAAAATGAAACACTGGTATTATGCAGTTCTTTTAACCTGTTGTTGGATTTCAATTAATATTATTATAGCATATGTTTAAGAAAATAATTGTGATTGTGATTGTGATTTTTAATTTTATGTAGTATATTTATCTAATTTGATGTTATAACAATGAATGTGTTCCCTCTCCTAACTGTTGGAAAGTATTCTGTGATTAGAATATTTTGTATGTTCTATTTCACAATAGCTACTCCTAACCTCTTCTTACTAGAGTTTAAGGCAATCTTTCTTCACTCTTCTCCATGGAAACATGGTTAAAAAAATAAGGTAAAAGACTTAAAAACACTAGTATCATTCTGGTCTCCAATCAGTTTTCCTTGATTCTGTAGGAATTTAAATTGTCTTGTTTCCCAGATTTCACAATCATCCACACTTGAAGTTAATAGTCTGAGACCTTAGTTCTTTCTTGACTTTTGTAAAAGTCAGTTATTATTTTTTACTAGCTTTTTGTGCTTCAAGAATAGAAATAGAAACTTCTAAACTTTACTTACTGGAGCTAAAATGAGTAAAGCAAAGTGGAATCATCTAGTTCTTTTTTACTATTTTTTATCACCTTACTCAGCCATAGAACTACATGCCACCAACAAACCTGTCTAGTTTAGACTAAATACACATATCATACATTGTATTCTGAGATATGAATGAATATTTATAACCAGGTCAAGTAATAAGATAAAGATTCTATTTAATGCAAATGTGTTTGTGTTGTTCTTATTTCCCTAGCATTAATGATCACCTTTCAGTAGTTTTATTTTTTTATGATAAATGAGCAAAATAAAAAAAAGTATGGAAAAATTGAAGCAAGGCAGAATAAATCAAGAAAAAATGGAAAAATCCTGCAATTTTTTCCAATGCTGTGATAAACGACAAATCTTTCCTCAGCTCTCATAACTTCCTTCCAAACTACAGTCAGCACCATTATTACTTCTCCTGCACTTTCAATGAAAACATGAAGCCAACTTCATTTCCAGTGTTGGTGTTGAACATTGGCATGACCTTTTGGATTTTCATTTATTTGTACGTGATCTGTTTTCTCTCTGAAAGCCTTTTGAGTTTTTTCCTTCGTTGTTTGATCCTAAAATGTTGAAATTATAGGTATTAATAGGATAAACTATTATATCCTATTAATAACAGTATAAATAACACTGTAAATGACAATTTTTTAGTGTAGTAACTGGTTAACATTTATTCAGGTGATACTTGCCATATGTTTTTGAAACTATATCACTGGATTGATTTACTTCAAATCAGGAGATCAGGAGATAATTCTATTTTAAATATCTGAAAATCATTCCAATCCTATTTTTAACAGCAAATGTTTATGCGTCTGACCTTGCTGTAACCTTTATTATTTCATCTAAAGACAAATTCATCTATAAGTACAGTATGTATAAATTAAACACTAACTTTGGTGACAGGATATTTGTAAATTTTCCAGGAGTAAGAGAAACAAATCTCTAAATATCCAGACTGAGGGGAAAAAAAGACATACCGAAGTTTGCTTACTTTCTGAATCTGAAAAACATCACTTCTCCCTGTAGTTAAGAATGCTTATCTCGGAAATAATGGTTACACCACTGAACTCAGGTAATGAATACTAAATGACTGAATTTTAGAGTGTGATATGAAGAAAACCACTAAAAGTCATCCAATAATAAACTGACTGATTCATACATTGTATAGAAATACAAAAATATAGCAAATATTAAGAATTTGAGTTATTCACAGAGTTTTCAGGGATGCTTATTAACATTTAGTCTCCTTCTCTCTTACCTTCCCTTCTTTTTTTTCATTTTTCCTCCCTATTTTCTTTCCTTTCCTTTCCTTCTTTCCTTCCCCTTCCTTCTTTCCTTCCCTGCTTTCCTTCCTTTCTTCTCTTCCTTCATTCCCTTCCTTCCCTCCTTCTTTTTCCTTCCTTCCTTCCTCCCTTCTTTCTCCTCCCTTACCTACTTCCTTCCCCCTTTTCTTTCCTTCCTCCCTCCCTTTCTTCCTTCCTTCCTCACTCCCTTCCTTTTTTCCTTTCTTCTTTCATCTCCATACCTCATAACTCAGTGACACTATTTCACCATTCAATAGATTACATTTAATTCTGTAAATTTTAAGTTTAGATGAAAATAAGTTTCTTATGTGAATAATAGCAAGTTTTCTGTATGGCACTGGAGATTGGAATAATGAGAATGTAGAAGTTTTAATCCTACTGATGCAAGAATAAGTGCAAACATGCATTACAAATATTACTAAAATAATTTTGACATAATACAAATTTTCACTGTGTTTCAAATGCTAAAATTATTTGCTGGAAATAAAATTCGACAAAGCATAAGTTATTTTTCTGTTCCCAATGGAAGTGCTTGGATTATGAGTAGTTTGTTTGTTTTTTCACAGCTATATTTAACCATTAAAGACATTGCCAATGACGGAATTAAAACTCAGCCAGATGAATTATTTTAAATAATAATTTCATAATTCAAAACAAAACTTAAGATGTCAAATTCAAATTTCTGGGTCTTATGTTTCAAAAATGAGATTGTATGTTTTGTAGACATGATCATTATGGTGGAGGAATGTGAAATTATTTGATGGTTTCTGGTCTGTTTAGACAATCAAAAGTTCTGAAGACTATTCCAAATTTTGAGTCCCAGGTGTTTAGTAAGCAAAAGATACAACTGCAGAGATGGCTCAGGTATTAAAGGTTCAGCCTCCCAAGCAAAAGGACTTGAGTTGGACTCCCCAGATCCCATTTAAAAATGTCAGATGGAAAATCTGAAGCCTGTTCTTCCAACCTTGGAAGAAAGAGTTTAGGAAACTCAGAGCAAAAGCAGGAGATGGAAAAATCCAAAATCACTTTGGAAGTCTTCCTTGGCTCTCCGAAGCACAATCAGTGTTCCCTTCTACAAACACACACACACACACACACACACACACACACACACACACAAGGGAGGCCTCTAGCTGAGGTATTATTCATTTTTGAGTTTCAAAATTTCATTGCCTTCATTAACACCAGCTGAATCAATAGACAGGATGATGTTTTTGTACCCCAACTACTTATTGATCAGTGATCAAAATCAACATTCCAGTTTTCATCTCTTCTACTCAATAATGTAGAAATTGAGTAACATTCGTTATTTCTGGAGCAATGTAGATATATGTTTTTAATTCATTGTATATTAATAAATGCCAGTCTCATTTTTTACATTACAGAGGCAACTACAAAACTTATTTCAGGGCTGGAGCGGTGGCTCAGGGGTTAAAGCCTCCGCCTTGCAGGCGGAAGGTCCTGAGTTCGGATCCCAGATCCCACGTATAGACGCCGGGCGGAAGCGGGGGCGGCCTGCGCTTTTGGTCCTGGTAGGGCGGAGCCTGTGAATCCCGGGGCAGAAGGAGGTGGAGGCGGCCATGGTGGTTCGCGAATTCGTCCGTGGTTCTACACATACACAGAAACACACACACACAGACACACACACGCATATGCACACAGTTGAATAAATGATAATAATAATAAAAAAAATTTAAAAACTTATTTCAATACATAATTACTTTCAGTGGTAAGAAAAAACAAATGTTTTAACAAAAATAAAAGTTGGTTCAGAAACCAGGGCAAACTCAGCACTTTCTTTAAAACTGACAATACTTAAAACCCAAACAGTTGAAATGAACAACAATATCATTTCATTCTCATAAACTCTGTTACGTGTTAAGTCTGAATAGTAAGTAGAAACATAAGAGCCTTGTAATTCCATGGTTTTCATCACAGTAATATCATTTTTATTTGAATAATTTCCCTTGAATGAATTTAAAATAAGGAGAACAAGAAGTTTATGTGCAATTATAGTATTTTAGATCATGCAGTGGTAATTCTTATCTATTAAATATTTAAGAAACGTTACTATTCAAATATTTTTGGAGGTGTTACAAACCTAATCTTCTTTTCATTTCTCATTCCATTATCTTAAAATAATCATACCTCAGAAGTAAAGTGAGCTGCAAAGTCAACTAGTAGTGTGTGGCTTACTTCTAATACTTAAGCATCCTTCATGTTGATATTTTTTGTCACAATGACTTTAATATTTGAGATTTTAAAACATGTGTCTTTTAAAACTAAAAATACAAAAGAATACATTATCATAATACCAGATTGCTGCACACATTTTGATTTTGAATTCCATGCAAATGTTCATGTAAAAAGTGTGACCTCCACTGTGTAGATGTTGAAACTGACTTCAGAGAAGTGATAATGTGAGAGAGCCTTACATCACTGAGACATGCTGCCAAACATGAGACGAGACAACATCCTGTTTCTCTTCCACTCCTGGCTCATGTGACAAGTGGTATTCTTCCTTTCATTGTCATCCCACATGAAAATCGAGGTGCAAAGCAAATAAGTCCTTCTGACCAATAGGGAAACATTCCAAACTGTGATAGTAATAGAAATTTTATCTGCAATAAGTTTATTATCTCAGGTATTCCACCATAACAACAAAAACCTGACTAACACATTTATGCTGCTCTTAAATCTTGGGAAATGTTAACTTTTCATCTCAAATTATATGTGATTAATTTTAAATGCCTCATTGTTAAAGGCAGACCTGCTGTACTCCTCTCACACATGAGAAATCATTGTCAAAGACTGAGAAACTAGTTCAGTTCACCAATGTGGAGCTTTGAACTATTGATTTGAAGCTATGGGAAGAGAAACACATACCAGCCACTATCTACATTGATTACAGAAGGAGAATGTATTGGGAAGAATCTTTACATTTTGCTCTATTTGTCCTTTGTAAGTGGGTATCCTTGTGTAACCCAAGGTGATCTCATATTGGTGATATTCCCTGTTAGGTTCTAGTATTACTCAGAGATAGTACAGTGCTCTGCTAGGCAGTAGGTTTTAGCAAACAGACAAACAAACCATAACTTACATCAATTCATTTCCATAAAGGAATAGTACACAGTGGTGTCATTGTTCATTAACAATATTAGATAGAAATTTTATTCTATGTAAATAATCAACAAGTTAATGAGAATTGTGCAGATGCTCAGTATTTTTTATGCTAATGATATAACTCATAAATGAATAGATATTAGAGATTGGTTTTATTTATATTAAAATTTGCTGTAACTCTCACTGAAACACTTATGCCTTCTTTCTCATTCCATTTGAACAATTATGATCATTTATAGACTAAAACATCATATTCATAGATGGAAGTTGGTAAAAGTTATAAATCAAACTCCCCCTGCCCAATTTTGCTTGTATTAAGCATTTATGAGTATATGTAGGTAGAGGATTTTAAATTACAGTGCTTCAAACCTTTCTCAGCTCATTGTTTTCATTTGTAAGCTTATATACTAAAACTATTTCACATGTTTTTAGGATTTTTTTTTGTTTGCTTGTTGCTTGGAGAGTTACTTTTCATGGTTTTTATACCATTCCAGAACCAGGTTCACAATAAGAGTAAAAAGTGCTTATTGATTATTAACTATCTCCTAAGAAAAATGTATGAAAATTGTTAATATTTAAAGGCCATCACAGTATTATAGTGAAAGAATACACAGAAAAGGTTAGACTATCATTATCCTCTCTAAAAATAGTGGTCAAATGGTTGATAAACACAGTTTATGCAAATTAGGAAGGCGTCTCAATAACACTGCCCAGAACAGAGCAGATAGGATGGATGTATGCTATGAGACAGGATGTGTTGCATCTCCTTACATGACATGTCTGGGTGGCCCAAATAGGCTGTGCACGTGGTTAAGGCTGAGAACATGAAGGCTCTTCAGTCTCCGAAGCCTTCACAGTCCCAATCTGGTGTTGAATGACTAGAAAATTCACGGTGCACAAGTCTTCAGCTAACATTGGAAGGCTGATGAACCTGTGTTTTGATATCAGTGAAAGACCCCACACAGCAGCCGCAGTAGAAGCAGCAGCAGAACAGATGTTCACCACATTAGACCACAGACAAGCAAATCCCACTACTTTTCCTCATATATCCTATTAGCTGCGCTCCATCAGAAGCTGAGAAGCTGGGGAGCAATTCTCCTTTCAACTAAATACTTCCTTCCTCTGGCCACACGTTGTCTTGGGGAGAGAACCTGAAAAGTGCGAGACTGACTGAAATCAGGCTCTGCGAAGCCACTTCCACAGGTTTCTCATCCATATTGGGATGACTGAGGTGAAACAACTGCTTTGTAGTCATTGATGCTTCTTTAAGAAACCTCTCGTCTGCATTCTGTAAGAAAGCAGGATACACTCTTTGGTTCACTAAACTGAACTGATACAATAGTTACGTTCATGTATCATCAATGTACTCTCTGAGGTGAAGAGTTTCTTGAGCGTGTCTCCTCAAGAAAAGTTAATGGAAAATTGTGGCTTATTTTCTGAATAGTGTCTACAGGGGATGAGAATGCAGATACTCACACCATGGTTCTTTACCAGCTGAGAAAGTTACAGAACCAAGACACCTCTCTGCCACCACCCATCCCCACCCTTTGTGAACTACAGTGAAAACACAATGCTTTGAAAACACCTGCATGTTAGAGAGATACACAACCCACAAGGGCAAGGATGTCCTTCAGAATTTGACAAGTATCTCTAATTCCTCTGGGTTTTATCACAATGTCATTCTCATTTGGTCCAATCATATTTCTTCAAAGGTTATCCACTTAATTTAGAAACCTTAGCATGAAGGTAAGAGCTTTCTTGAATTTCTTTTCTGAAGAATCCCATGCCTCATAATCTGTTAAGTAAATGTTTTACTATTCTTATGCAATTGCAGATCATGTCAGCCATTATCGTTGCTCAGAGTCAAACAGATTTTTCCCTTATATCTCTTACATGTATACTGTACATCTCCATAACATTGAAACTTCCAATGTTTATATCAATTTAATTCCTTACTAGTAGTAATCAGTGGAAGCGTCAATTGTGCAATATCCTGGATGTTTCGACGTTAAGTTTTCTGGTTTACTGTTATTTTCAAACATGTTTGAGACATAGTCTCCTTTGGCTTGGTTTCCCATTGTGGAAGTCAAGGTTGCTGTCACTTGTGCTTCTAGAATTTGTGTGTCTCCAGGCTTCCGCTCACTGAAGGAACAGTGATGTTCACAGTAGTTTATCATGATTTGAACACAGATCCTCAAATTGGTGTAGTAAGTGCGCTATCTATTAGACCATCTCCTCAGCGCTATTTCTAAATTATTATTCTGGTATCTTCAATAAAGAGTTGCTCTACAAATTTGCTTTTTCTAATTACAGAGGACACTATTAATTCAGTCACTGTGTGTAAGATGATTTCTAATGTTCTCACTGGCTGTTTTGACATTTCAGTCAGTTCTTGTCATAAGTGACTTACTGTGTTTCCCTGCTTCTTTATTTATAATATTATATCCTTCAATATACTGAGGGTCTTAAATTTGTGAAGAGTATTCAACTTTTAGGTAATTGTAAAAATTGCCTACAACATTCTTTGCTTTATATTAGAGATTTCTCTCATAAAAAGTGATAGGTATAAGTATAAATATGCATACAGATATGTTTTCATATCTGCTTATAAAATGTAACAACTTCATAGAAAAATAACTTCATAGCTGGTGAGATAGCTCAGAGACATAGGTACCTTCTTGTAAACCTGAATTTGATTTCCAGAAGCCCACATGGTAGAAGAAGAGAACTGATTTCCAAAAGTTATTCTTTGACCTCCATCTTTGTGCCTCTCTCTCTCTTTCTCGATCTCTTGCTTTCTCTGTCTCTTTCTCTCTCATAATGAATAAATAAATAAATAAATAAATAAATAAATATTTTGAAAAATAAAAATATCTTTAAGTTTAATTTCACTACTACGATAATTATATATATTTAAAGGATATGTAATGCATTATCCATTTAAAATGGGTATGTGAAATGGGTTTCAATGGTCTCACAAGGAAAGAAAGATAGATGTTTAACTGAGAGGAAAATATTTCTAACTGGTGATACTCACTACATATAATCAGAGCTAGGAGTCATCACTTAAAAGTTTTGATAGAATTAAAAACCTTCATGAGCACACTGGTCACCTAAAATTGAAGAAAGGAAAAAATAAAAAGGAAAGGGCAAAGAACTAAAATGCTGAGAACAGTGATGAATGTTGACAATAGAGGTGTTCTGTCTAAATCCTTTAAGACTTTTGCAATTTTGGATATTTCTGAACTTTTGCCTCAGTAAAGTTGAAATTGTTGTACTATGTTGTATAAAGATTGTATAATGATCATATTTATCCGTGTAATTTTAAATTATTATAGAAAAAGGAATATAATATAATGCTAATTTTTAATAAAGTTTAACAGTGGACTAAAATTGTGTCATATATTTCAAATATGGCAAATTAAAAAGCGTTTTAATTCTCTTAGCAGAGAATAATGACAATACAATGTGATTTGTATATTAATGAATTTCCTCTGATAATTTCACAATGTATATATATTAATTCATTACATTACATCTTATAGATATGTATGGGATTTATTAATTAAAAAATTAAATTGAAAAGTTATTTGGACATTTTATTGAGAACTTGTTTTCCTGAAAACAATTCTGATTAGGTAGTAGTTAAAATAATAAAGCATTGCTAGAAAAAAAAATTAGACTTTAATATCCTTTCTAAAATTATATGACAAATAAGAATAAAATCTTGTTATTTAACCTTCTGATTACTGTTATAAAACTATAAAAGAGAAGATATTTGAGTATATTCAATTTAGGATTTAAGATGCAGCTTACTACATTTAAAATTTGTTACTTTCTAAAATATTTTATCACTGTAAATTTCAGAATATTATTGTGAATATTACATATAATCAAGTAGGTATAATTCCAATAACATGTCTAACATACAATAAGTATCTATATCAAATGCTGTTGTGGAAACAACCTCTCACCTTCAATTAAACCCTAAATGGCTCTAGTCTGGGGCATTACAATCACTGAGCCATCTCAGCAACAAGGGCTTCACTTGCCCTCCATGAACCAGACACCAGCACAGTGGAGTTTTCATAACACGAGTGTCTTATAAGTGGTTGAGAATGTGAGTTATTCTTCGATGATTCCCCATGCAGGTTGTGGAAACTTGAGTCTATGAACTCTCATTGTATTCCAGACCAAGGACAGTCAGTTGTAATGAAATCCCTTTCCTGATGAAAATACACAAAACTTGTGAGACCAGCCTCCCGTTGTTTGGGATGTTGCTGTTCTTTCCAATGCCTAATGAATCACTGTGTACCACCTCATTGCATGTGAATTTATGCAAATTAGCAATGAAACAAAGGGATTATTTTCATCAAATCAATCAGATATTGTATCTATTTGAAACGATAATGTAAGCATAATTGATGGTGCATAATTAATTACCAGATGAAGCTGCTAATAATTAAATGATAAAGAGTGTAAGATGATAGATTCCAGATTTTCCAGAAACTCAGACTCCAAGTCATTTGCCTGATTTCTTTAAATGGAGAAGTCCTTAATATCGCTTCACTTCACGATTTCCAGCATCTATGGTCAGAATGGTTCTAAGTTTAGATGCAAGGGTTTCTTGTCCCCAGAAAGTTACTCATAAGGAGAGTTCCCAGCTCATGAATGTCTTCACATGTTAAAGCACTGGGTGAGTTTTCTCTGATCCATGTTACAAACAACTAAGTCCCACTCAAAAGTTCTCAGTCCAATACAACCCACAATATCTGTATTCCAACACCATCACCACAAGAGTTAAGATTTCAGTATGTTATTATTGAGTGGAATAAACATTGAGTCCACAGCAAACCCCCATGCCCCCCAAAATGAGTTTCTTTTCTGTTTACCTATAAAAGAAAAGTGTGAACAATTACTCTTAAATGTTTCTCTGAGAGAGTATTCAAAGTCAAAGGACTTAAGGAGAAAGGGAGATTTATTCAGTTTACAGTTCCAAAGGCAAGAAATGGTCTTTCATGGCAGAGGTGACATGGCTGGTGGTTGAAGCTGAAGGCCGCTAAGTGACTGCAAACATCCTGGAGGCTCAGAGCTGCTCAGTCCAGTAGACCAGTGGGTGACAGTTGAAGAAGATTTCTGGAGAATTGAAGAAGCCTAGAGTATTTCTTCAAAGTCTTCTGTTCCGTGATTCCTTTTTTTCTAGTCTGCTACTGAAAGGTTCCAATTAGATCTAGGGCTGGTGTTTGTATTGTAAATGTAGTCATCTGGTTAATCTCTTCAGGCAGTCTAACAGCTGATTTTAGTTAATGCCAGGTGTGGTCAAATTGACATCCAGGATTAACTTTTGAGTTTTAAATTTCTTTGCACAAAATAGTGAATTATTATTTACCATATATCCTCAGTAAGGAAATCATGTTGTACAAACTTCTAGGATGCTCAAAAAGACATACTTAACCTGTCAAGATTTGAAAAGCTTTTCACATTTCTTAAAGTTATGGGTGACTCTGATCATCCCACTCTTATTTCTGTAAGTTTTACTAGCTCCATTTATGATAGAGTCAAAAAATATATGGTAAGAAAGTTCAGTGAAAGAGAAAGTGATGCAGCACTGTTTCTCAGGGATCATTTTAAGTGCAACATGAATGGGAAATTTTCAGTATGAAGTATTTTTAAGAATACTACTCCTAATCCCAAATGAAAAATGATTCCTGAAAACTTGTACATGTATTTGCCACTTTAAACTGTGGCATTATTTTCTATTAGATCACAAGTTTTCATGTAATTGAATAAGACATTTATTGCTACTTTACTTCCTATTGGAAAACAAGTTCATACTGATGTGAACAGTTCATTTAGTGGTGTAACTTAGAATGAGACTAACAGGAAAAATATAGCAGTTCCAGAGAAAGATGACATGTATTCCTTTTCTGATAATTAACTTAGTCTTCATAAAAACTTGCTGTTTTTTAAACACCTTCAGTGTTTCCCTCTTTTTCTAATTGAATATAATCTTAGTAAATAGCAATAAAGAAATCAGAGTAGAGAAATGGCTTAGTGGTTAAGCCTTTGCCTCACAAACAGAAATACAGCTCTCAGATTCCATGAAAAAAAAAAAAAACAAACAAACAAACACCAGGTGGAAATGGCAGTGGACTGTACTTCTGGCCCTGGAAGACAGAGCCTGGGAAATTCAAAAACAAAGCGAACAGGAGGTAGAGCAATCATGGCTGATTCCTGAAGTCACCCTTGGGCTTCCACAGGAACACACAGTGTCCTCTGACACACACACACACACACACACACACACACACACACACACACACACACACACACACAAATACATTTGAAAAAAGAAGTAATAAAGAAGGAAGCTGGAATATTTGAACCCTCAATTACGAAGGGCTGAGAAACTCTCCGTGTCCATTCTGTTCAGTCTGCGTGAGGATTTCAAAATTCCCTGGATCTTTAGGAATTCAGGGATTTAAGAAGCCGCTTCGTAAAGAATTATTTAATGAGTGCATACACTGTGTCAGGAACTGTGGCAAGCATGATGTGTCTCAGAGCAGAATGTACCAGAGCAAATGATCACATTTCAATAAGCATCTCAACAGTCTCCTCTGCCACAAGAAGGAAGTGTTGAGTATCAAATTAGTTTCCATGCGCTTGATGATATGGGAATGATGCTATAGCTTAAATGTGCTTTTTCCCAAGCCTGTTAAATTTTGCATAGTATTAATTTAGTATAGCAAGATATAGGGAAAAAACACGCTTGCATTGTGTTACCTTGGAATAACTGTAATGATTTTGGAAGATCTGGCTTAACAACTAGAACATTTGGATTCTAAAGAAGGCAGCAAAGCTTTTAATCACCCTTGTAAATGCACACAGACATTGGTCCTCATACTTCTCCATATAAAGCTGTATTAAAAAAAATCTTACCTTAAGAATTACTGATGTGGGGCTGGAGAGGTGGCTCAGGGGTTAAGCCTCCGCCTTGCAGGCGGAAGGTCCTGAGTTCGGATCCCAGATCCCACGTATAGACGCCAGGCAGAAGCGGGGGCGGCCTGCGCTTCTGGTCCTGGTAGGGCAGAGCCTGTGAATCCCGGGGCAGAAGGAGGTGGAGGCGTCCATGGTGGTTCGCGAATCCGTCCGTGGTTCTACGCATACACAGACACACACATACAGACATACACACACGCGCGCACATACACACGCACATGCGCACAGTTGAATAAATAATAATAAAAAAAATTAAAAAAAGAAACATCATTAAAAAAAAAAAAAAGAATTACTGATGTAAAATAGAAAAAGACCCTGGAAACAGTGCGATGGTAGTTGGTACCCTACAAAAGCTACACATATTAGGTCCCAAGTCTCAATTGCTCCAATATGCTTTAAACCTATGTTTTCAACTGCTACTTCTGTTCTTTATAAATTAAAACTTTCTATTTTAAAAAGGTTATTTGGTTTGTTTGATGACTTCTACCATATTTAACTTGTCTTATTTAACTCCACTAGCATTCTTATTTAGTTTATGATTGCCTCTGTAGAATGATATATCATTTGGCATGACTCATCCCAATATTTTATGTTTCCCATGAGTTCCATTATTCATACACACTATTCCAGAAAATAAGATATATGAGAACATGCTTCTATAAAAAAATATAGAAGTATAAAAAAGATACACACTTTGGAATAAATTTATTTATTGCCTTCTATAAAAGCTGAAGAAATGGAGATAGCTAGTACCTTTGCTTGTCACACTTATCTCTAAGAATTGTTCCTTAATTTCTAACAACACAAGCAGCCATCATTCCAACAACCGATCTGTTCTACTGAAAGATTTTTCTCCTTGATATGGAGGCGGAGAACTTTGCCACCATGCTTCTCAATCCTGCTTTGTTCTATGTCACAACACTGATCACACATAACAGCCTCCCTTTGATTTCTCAATGTCCAACATGGACTCAGTGGCTAATAGTAGAAGTTTTTCAGATGACCATTATCTTGTGTCATATTTAACCCCATATCTGATGCAGAAGAGAACTTTATAAAGCAGTCCTCAAATGGAAATATGCATTGATGTCTCACAGGTATATACATCAGCAATGTTAGAAACACTTTTATCAAACAGCCCTATTTTACTAGTAAATATAGCATGGTCACTCCCAAATTTAATTAATCATTGGGACCTAATATGTGTAGCTTTTGTAGGGAACCAACTACTATCGCACTGTTTCCAGAGTCTTTTTCTATTTCACATCAGTACATTTTTTATTATTATTTCCGTTCATACAAACTTAATAGGTAGACCAGTTCCCTCCTCCCCCTCCTCCCCCTGAACCCCCTACTCCCCCTCCCTTCCTCCCCATCTCCCAGTGCCTCCCCCCCAATTCCCAGAGAGTCCTTCATTCTGTATGCCTAACTCTCCTCTTGGTCCTCCTTTCCAATGACGTACAAGAACCCAGTGGCATTTCCCTGAACCCTTTCTCGTGTTCCCCTTAAGCATAGGAACACTACTGTGGCTGTCAATCCCCTGCCTCCAGGTAAGATTCTTTAATACAGCTTTATATGGAGAAGTATGAGGACCAATGTCTGTGTGCATTTACAAGGGTGATTAAAAGTTTTGCTGCCTTCTTTAGAATCCAAGTGTTCTAGTTGTTAAGCCAGATCTTCCAGAATCATTACAGTTATTCCAAGGGACTTCTGCTCAGTAAGAATTATGAAGGGATTATTTAGACACAAAGTTTTGCTTCCAGACACATTATCCTTTTTGTTCCTGTGGACTGAATAAAGTGGGAATTAACATATTTTGTATAGATTAATGATTTCCTTTAATATCTCTGTGGAGAAGGTTTTAGACTATTGTGTGATGTTTTGTGCATGCTGATTTGAGGTTGCAGGAAAGGGAATGGTTATTTGTTGACATTTTCCTTTTGGTAAATAACGTGACCTTTAGTTTCCATTCGTACACTTGAATTTAAGTGAAATAAAATGAAAGTCCTAGAAATCAAATGTATTTGGAATGAAGTATGCTTTGTGCTCAGACAAAAACACTTATTTCTCCTGTGCATAGTTCTGCTTTAAGTATGTGTAGAGATTAGTCACATAAATTCTCATCAAACATTTTCAGTTTTCCTTTGAAAAAGAGATTGATTATATTATGCCCTTAAAATATCTTGAATAGATGCAAAATGCCTCAGTCTTATCATATCACACGTATATTTTTCAAGAAAAATATATTCAGTGTATCTTTTGATCTGGACACTGTTCTAAGTGCTAAAACCCACATTGGAATAGAAAATACTCCATGAATAAGTTTATTTTAAGTGAGGAAGGGCTTAGTACCTTCTCTGTGTCCAAATTGTGAGAACACATACATCTTATTTATGGAAGTAAACCTACACACAAAGTTACAACCATTGCTAGATTTTTTTTTGTTTTTATGTCACAGGAATTTTGGTTACAAGCAAAAGGATAAATTCCTCAGAGCAAGTAATAAACTTTCCAAACAAATTCAAATCCTTGTTCCTTTTACTCTCAAAACTGTATTGTGCACATAAAACCTTTGAATTCTTATTTCAGTTGGACCAAAGAATTGCATTGCACCTGCTGCAGAGATAATTGCTTGTGATGCTAATTTTCTAACATAGTTCATTACTTCTACTTGATCCCTGTCATTAGTACCCAATCCCCACCAAAATTTCCTAGCCAACAGTCTTTCTTTGTCAAGATGCATTTCGTGAATGCTACATGCTCCACTACCTTCCTGCCATGATATTCTTTCATGCTGCTGCAGCCAATGAGTAGGAGTAGTTGGTAGCAGAAAGATTGGGACAGGAAAACAGAAAAGAGGGAAAAAAGAGAGAGGCAAGTTTTTTTTGTGTGTGTGTGTAATCTATTGTAAATGGATAACATTTATGTGCCAATTCATAAGAGATTGTGCGCCATATTATATACAATAGTTAACAGGAAATAAAAAAATAGGAAGATAGACAGGTAATAATATGGCAAATAACATGCCTCACTTGATTCTCTATATTGAAAATGTCCCATTCTGTAGGATAATGTAGCCTTCATAGTCAGAATTTAAGATTACAATCTCTATTTTCATTCACCAAAGTCACATGATAATCCACTAAATACAATTGCTCATTTCCATGACTACTTGAATACCCCCAGAAAACTTTGCAGGAAAAGTCCAATGGTATTTTCTGTAATGGTTATGTTGTATGTCAAAATGAGTGGGTTGCTAGGTGTTTTGACCTTAGTCAGACTCATTCTAAGTTTGAGTAAGACTATTTCTAGTAGGAGCTAAAAATTTAATTTGGTAGGCTACAAAAAGTGGATTGGCCTTCCCAAATCCTCCTTGAATCAGATGAAAATCTGAATAGCAATAACATTGGCCTTTCAGTCCTAAAAATTCAAACTGGATCATTTACTCTTCATGCGTTAGGAAACTCCTGGTTTCTAGACTAGAACTTATGCAGCAGACTATCCTTATTCTTGGGCTCACATAACATGGTAACTACTCATGCACTCTCCTGTTACTCCAGCCTGTATTCTTGTCTGCACTGCTTCTTTTTGTGTGCCTCTGTCTCTGCCTGTCTCTCTGTCTCTGAGTTAAAGATTTGCATTTTTTGTCAACAGCAATTTCAAGTTCTACAATTATCAATAAAGAGAAGCAGTAAGTTAATATATATATATATATGCATTTATAAATAGAAGGCTTTTAAAAGAATGTTTGGGGTGGCATTAGACTACAGGAGAAGATGGTCTCCTCAGAAGCTGAAGTTCCTCATAGTATTTGCTTGTTGGAAGAACTTGAAGAAGGACAAAAAAGAGCAGATGATGATACAGTTAGTTGGGGCCTTGAAGATAGTGAAAATGTGATACAAGGTGGACAGGCATGATTATTGGGCCACCAAGAACAAACTATGAAAACAGAATATAGCAGAAAGTAGAATGTGGACCGAAGTAACCAAAAGCTCCCTCATCAATAAGATTTACAGCAAAACTTAATATGAATGGAATAAATAATTCCAATGGGGATAGAGCATTCCAGTGTTAGCAATATGGCAAATCTCATATAACATTAAAGTTAGATTTCAAGAGATAAGATCCCTAATGATATCTAAAGAAAATACGAAGCTTCCATAGCTACCAGAAGGACAAACAGCAATTAACTTTAGTGGATCTCAAACTTGTCATAAATAAATAACCTTCTACTCATGTTTATGTCTTGATTAAAGGTCACAATGCAAAATACCCACATATTAAGTGAAAGAATCCCAGCTGGAAAACATGACCTAGGCATTTTGTGAGAATATATTTAATATATGTATGCCCCTTATGTTTTCAGGAAACAGGATTAGCAATGCAGCACGATTTTCCATTCTCTAATTAAGAGAACGCACGGCAAGGACTGTCAGATGCTAGTAGGGATGGCATGTCTCAGAGAACTAAAATTTCAAAATGAAAAAAATGTAAAAGGCATGTTTTGTTCATACTAGAGAACTTTTATTGAATTTGTTTAAAGTAACAGGTACAATGAATGGTCACAACTTGTCTTAATTCTGAAAGAGTATGGGTGCTGACTACTAGGGGTATCAAAACTAGGTTCAGAATTATTTCCATACCTGTATTTATAATAAAAAGATGCTGTGAGTGGTATTGAATTTCTGTTTAAAATTGTTTCTGCTATATGTAACAGACATGAAAAATATTGGCTTATATTCTCTGATTAATAAAGGATGCATTTAGTTTTAAATGATGTTAACAAAAAGGATATAGGTTATCTATATGTGATTTTGAGGTTAAAGTTAGTCTTAAAATGTAAGTAAATGTGGAATGTATCCAAAACAAAGTATATTTTTGATGATATATTTAAGAAAATGGAACCATATCACTGTCTTATTTTTATTGAGCTGTTTGCTGTTCATTGAAACATATCAGTATAATGATAAGAAGTAACAATTTAGCAGTTGAGCAAGCTTATAAAAATGACTTACTCTTGATTTTTGAGGAATGAACCATTGAAACCTTTTAAAGTTAAAAATGAAGGATTTTGTATACATTAAATTCGATAGCATGATGAATATTTGCCACTGTTGCTTGATTATTTTGTGGGGACCTATTAGAATATTTAGTCATTGGAGTTTACAGTTTATTCTTAGTAATGTTAATGAGTACAGAAAAGTGTTGAAAGGGAAATTTAGAGAGAATCAAGTATTAATCAGTGTGTAGAATTAAATTTTATATTTAAAATACTTGTTTTAAGTCATTTTTTATGTTCCATATTTAACAGTACAGGAATAATAAAGAAGGTATTTACACAGCCTTCACACTACTGAGATGTATGCTAATTAAAGATTCAGTAAAAGCTTATGAGTAGTTCTGCCTCATATGCCTGTTTAATGAATGACTATCATGGGAAGGTACCAATGATTATGTAACTGTGCAAAGTCATTATGTTTCAGAACACGGCTACATGCTGCTGGCAATTGCCAACCTTCTTACTCTGTTGAGTTTTTCTCAGGAACAAAGGGAGATTGAAGGAAAGAGTATAGACAAATGTAGATAAATGCATGGTCTGTGTATTTATGGCATCTTCCTTCAGGTTCTGTTTATAATCCCAGACTTTCACAGGTGGGTCATACCTGAGTTTGAATTTCTTCTCACGCTTACAAGGGCTCTCT
This sequence comes from Typhlomys cinereus, assembly GCA_023101885.1. NCBI lineage: Eukaryota > Metazoa > Chordata > Mammalia > Rodentia > Platacanthomyidae > Typhlomys > Typhlomys cinereus. The sequence goes on along the minus strand of JALPQD010000235.1, from coordinate 2,287,171 downwards.
GCTTACAGATTGTGTGTTTAGTTCTCAGCACTGACTTTTCACAAATATCATATTCATTGTTTCTTCTTACCACGGGGCAGTTGTTAAGTACTGTTTGCCTTGACTTTTAAAACCTTGACTCAATCAGAATTACAGGCATTTATCTATATCTTGAATGAAACATAAAGACTTTTTTTTCCTGTGACTGGACAGTCCACCGCCAATATTTGAAAAAAACAATAGCTCAACAAATTAATGTGGCCTTAATTCTTGCCTTTTTTAAAAATCATTTTATATATTGAGTAACCACAGGAAAACAAAACAAAATTTAAAACTTTAAAAAGAAAACAATCAATTATCTCTGTGTCAGAGGAGTGTAAAGTACCCTTTTCTTTTTTACATTTTCATTTAGCTGTTAGTGTTGTCAATATAGAGTGGCTAGCTTTTTTTAATCAATCAAGATTATTTTTTGTCTCATTTTGCAAAAATAAATGGGTTTGGCATGGCCATTTCATTTATTAAGAGTGTTTCATCATCCATCAGTGTGTCCAGATTTTTCAGGGTTTGTAAAATGCAGACTGGTTAACCCTATGGAGTTTCATAAATGTTGCTATTTTGCATGCTGCTTCAAATGATTCAAATAGTTTATGCAAACATTTCATGTTGCATAATTGTATTTCTAACTTTAATTGTTCAAAGAAAATATCAATTAATTTAAAAGGGAAAAGACGGAAACAAGCACAGAAAATGAAGTGTTTGTGAAAGTGGGAGAGACTCCTCCATTTTTTTTCCACTCACCTCATGGTTAATTATGAACAACTTACTATACATGGTTAGTATGATAGTATCAAGTTCATAGGATGTATTCAGAAAAGGGGCATTCTGACTTTACGGACATAGACAATAGAAATAATTTGTTGTTTTGGATCTCAGATGATATAGATCTAGATATTCTTATGCCAGAAAAAAATTGATGATCCTAGCATATAATATCAAAGAGGAATGCATAATCCTGTATAGACTATCATGGAGAACATGCAAGTTACTATAAGGAGTATCATAAGAATTGGTGGAACCCATCATGGGTAATAAGTACCATCCAGCAGGGTCTCTTGATGGGCAGGCACTATGTAACATGGCCTGCTGGAACTCTCTGACTTTTCTGAGCCTGGACTTATTCATCATTGTAAACTCCTTCACCCAAAAACTTTGTAAATTGCAAAGTAAATATTATATGTGGTTTTGACATAAACGGGAATGTGATTTGGGCTGGAGAGGTGACTCAGGAGTTAAGCTTCTCCCTTGCAGGTGGAAGATCCTGAGTTCGGATCCTAGACCCCACGTACAGATGCCTGGTAGAAGCAGGGGCGGCCTGCGTTTCTGGTCCTGGTAGGGCGGAGCCTGTGAACCCCGAGCGGAGTAAACAAGGCAGAGGTGGAGGCGGTGCACAGTGGTTCCCGAATTCTCCTGTGGTTCTACACACACACACACACACACACACACACACACACACACACACACACACATACATACACACACGCGTCCACACGCACAATTGAATAAATAAAAAAGGTAAAAAAAACAGGAATGTGATTCAGTGCAGTTATAATTAATTCATATTTTGATTGTTCATTAAAGTAAAACAATGTGCACAATTGTGAGCACTAGAGGGAGGTTGTGGTTCTGATCCTTGAGAAAGCTAAAGACAAGGTGGACAGATACATTATGTTCCGGAATCTGCCTGAGGTCATGCTTTTCCAAACAATAAAACTTGTTCCAACCCCTTTCTCACTACATACTTGACCTCAGAGGTCTGTTATCACAAAGCAGGGCTACATTATCAGGGTAAGGTTGTCTGAAATGCTAATACTGGATGAATTTTTTTCCCATTTCTGTGGAACTCTACAACTTAAAGATTTTTTGACTCAGTCCTTCAAAGGAACAAGTCATCAGGTGCTATAAGTTGGCATGGAACACCAAGAATGGAGTATCTAGAACACAATCCTTTTCATTCCCAACTACGCTCCAGCCTCGGGCTTTCCAAATTTTATTTATAAATACAGCAAATTTCTTTCATCTGTTTGTGACTTTATTCTTATATCCTGTACATATGCCTTACTTACAGGACCTCATCTGTCAGTAAAGATTCCTTTGCTTTATACCCCATTATGTTCTCTCACCTAAACAGCAATGATTACTTTGTATTGTCCCAATTTCAATTAAACTCTTATATTAGTGCTTGTTTCTTGCTTAAGATCTCTTAACATAGATCCCAAATTTATTCTCTCTCTCTCTCTCTGTCTCTCTCTGTCTCTCTCCCCCCCCACTCCACTCATTCTTCCTTCCCTCCATATGTGGAATTATAGAAGAGGGAAATTGTATGTGTGTGTGCCTGTAGAAATTCATTAGAAATCATTCTGGATTGTTTTACCTCCTTACTTCTTGGTTCTACAATTTCCTAGTCTAATCTTTCAGGGCCAGAATTAGGCACGAATGCCATTTTTGCCTGACATTTTTATGTCTAATCCAGGGAGATGAACTCAGAATATTCTACTTGAGAGGCAAAAGTTTTAAACCCTGAGCTATCTCCCCAGCCGCCAAAGTTATTGTTTGATAGAACAGGCCATGCAATGTCATCTATGTCTACTAGAGTCTCTGGCAAATTCGTTTACTCATAATTTAAAGCTAACTCTTTAAAAGGTCTTGCACAGCTTTTCACAATCTGACTCTGCATGCTCCTGGATGTCATCTCTGATTCTCTCCATGGTCACTGCAAACTATACCTATAATCCTGAATTTTCAAGGTACACACAGTCCAAAGGCTTCTGGATGGACTTCCATCATTTTCCTCTGTTGGTCAATCTTTTTTCCACCTCAATTTGTGGAAAGATTAGTCTGTGTCTTTGTGATATCAATGATGCCTACCAATCTTAATGTCTACCACACAGTCCTTACCTCTTTTGCTAAATTGTTCTTGGAGATTTTAGCATATTTTAATATCTGGATATAATATTTTACAGGCTGTTCCTATCTTTTTATTATTTATTCAATTGTGTGTGTGTATGTGTGTGTGTGTGTGTGTGTGTGTGTGTATGTGTAGAACTAAGGGTGAATTCGAGAACCATCATGGACTGCTTCTACCTCCTCTTTTGCTCTCCCCCAGGATTCACAAGCTCTGCCCACCAGGACCAGAAACGCAGGCCACCCCTGCTTCTGCCCTGCATTTTTATGTGGGGTCTGGGATCTAAACTCAGGACTCTCTGTTTGCAAGGCAGAGACATAACCCCTGAGCCATCTCTCCAGCCCCCTGTTCCTATCTTAATAGGAATTGGAATCATTACCCACTTTTCATCACTGAAATGTTTTGTATATTATGTATTTATTAAAATAATGTGAAAACTATATATGCTAGGAATGTAGAATGTAGATGACAAAACAGGAACATTAGATCATATACATGATCTGTAGTTACCCCTAGCAATATACTCTGTTTCTCTGGGCTGATATCAGGAAGCAGAACCTTAAGGATGATCTTCCTCTTCATTTTACTGAATCTCCTTTGCTCTGGAACAACAAGAATAAATGCCAAGTTGAATCTAGTCTTCATTCTCCAAGCATATACCTGTGCTACTAACAAAGCATATATTGATAAGAGTCTAAAGGGCTCTAAATTCTTGAGACACATGGATTGTGCCAATGATTTAACATTCCGTAATGAGGGCTGGAGAGGTGGCTCAGGGGTTAAGCCTCCGCCTTGCAGGCGGAAGGTCCCGAGTTCGGATCCCAGATCCCACGTATAGACGCCAGACGGAAGCGGGGGCGGCCTGCGCTTCTGGTCCTGGTAGGGCGGAGCCTGTGAATCCCGGGGCAGAAGGAGGTGGAGGCGTCCATGGTGGTTCGCGAATTCGTCCGTGGTTCTACACACACATACACACACACACAGACACGCGCGCGCACATACACACAGTTGAATAAATAATAATAATAATAAAAAAAAAATTTAAAAAAAAAAAAACATTCCGTAATGAAACATGGCTGGCATTTTGTCATCACCCATCTGAGAAGATGCCAGGAACTGAAATGAAGAGGAATCTTCTGGCCAAAGGATCTTTGGTGCTAGATGAGAAGGGCATTCTGGTTACTTCTTACTCTTTGCTCTGAAGACAGCTGAAATTATTCTGCTGCTAACCTACCTCAGTTTAACCTGAAATCCCTGGATTCGTGCCAATGTCTTATATCTGAATATTTGCATGGGTAGAAGCCTAAACTTTAAGACAACTTTTATTATTTTAAGTTGTTTAAAATACTTGGACAGTTTATCTTAGCATTAAAGTGCTTTCAAAAGTAGTTGAGAATCTTTCTAAATGTTGTTTCAAGGCAAAGCGTAAGTATTTCTCAGAATCCTAATAGGATAAATGGATAAATAGCTCAAGGAGTATCTTGAAAAATATTCAAATTCTGTAGCTAACTTCAGAAAACCAACTTTTAACAGAGAATAAATGTATAATGTGTCAATTGATTTACACTTTTCTCTTCTTTATAAGGTATCAAGAAGAGTTGACTGCTGATCATACATAGGGCATAGGGATCCTCTCTTCTCTCTCTCTCTCTCTCTCTCTCTCTCTCTCTCTCTCTCTTCTCTTTCTCTCTCTCTTCTTTTTAATTCCCTGGAATATTTTTTCATAGATATCATCAAACAAACTTTGCTAAATCATAGGACCTGCATAATCTTCCAATTATTTCTATTATAAAATAAGCAAATATTTCTACAAGAACATGAAAAGCTTTCAGTTACACAGATCGCTACTAGCAGTGTTTTGATTACATACTGCTCTGTAACAACTTCAAAATAATTGAGGTCATAAGAGAGCACAGACTTATTTATTTCTCTCAAACTGGTTTGCATGCTGGTTGGTGAAGTTTTATTTCATAGGAAGGACAGTGGTGAGTCCTGTTTCACAGTTCTCTCTCTCTCTCTCTCTCTCCTCTCTCTCTCTCTCTCTCTCTTATTCTTTTCTATTGCTTGAAAAATGAGGATACTTTTTGCTATGTTCCTAGTCTCCTTAAAATGGGGCTACACCACTGGGGAGTGGCTCAGCAATTAAAATGCTTGCACAGAAGCAAAAGGACCAGACTTTGGATCCTCAGAGCCCATATAAAATGTTTGGCAGGAATGGAGGTCTACTGTAATTCCAGCACTTGCAGGGTGAATCTGGGAAATTTTAGAGCAAACAGGTAGCCAGACTAACTTTATAGGCATGATCTAGGTTTAATTAAACACCTAACCTCAAAGTAATAGGGTGGAAGAATAGCCAAGAATGACTCTTGATTTCTCCCTTGGCACTTCACACATGTGCACACTCATGTACATATGGACTTTTATTACAAGTGTCAACCCACATGAAAACACACATGCACAAATGAGTTCAAACAATACACACACACACACACATACACATATATATAGAGAGATATACACATCTAGATAGATAGATAGATAGATAGATAGATAGATAGATAGATAGATAGATAGATAGATAGGTAGATAGATAGGTAGATGATAGATAGATAGATAGATGTGAACAAAAACTGAGCTAGGTAATGGGGCTTAGTCATATTTACCCTCATCATATTAGTCCTAGTGATGTACATGCATGAATACAAAATAAATAGCACCAAATTATACTGTTTTCTCTAATCGACATTAAGAATTGCATTTGTTATTGAAAAAGCAGACATTAGCTACAAGGAAGATCTATTGCTACTGCTTTTATTATCATTTAATATTTAAATCTCTTTCTGCTCATGTAGAACACACTCAGGAGGACTTTAGTTCCTCGCCTGCTGTTCTCTTTGCAATCACACCAAAGCACTCCCTAAATTCTGCAAATTTGTCACCTGTAATTTTACTCTATGATCATCATGCATAGTTTTTCATTTGCATTGTTTTGCTATGCTATACTGGCAGTATTGACACCTACTCTCGAAAGATGTGGAAAACAGGAGAGTGGTCAAACATTCCCTTAAAGTGCTGGGATGCTTAGTTTTAGTGGTTAAGACTAGCATTTGCAGTGTGTTATAGAGCTATAGATAGATAGATAGATAGATAGATAGATAGATAGATAGATAGATAGATATTTAGATAGATATATAGATAGATAATTTGTGGCTTATCCTTAATCCAGGAGAAACCATGCTACTAAATGATACTCTGCCTAAGCTAGAGCCATCCGTTTACATGGTATTACCATCCCATGCATCAACTCCAATAATTACACTTTTTTCAAGTTCCTCCTAAATACTTGTGGTAAATACACTACAACAATCACATAATTTCAGACACTTATCAGAAAAGTGACCACCTTATTTTTATTCTATATCAGCCTTTGCCCCATCATGCCTAACCATCTAGATCTTTAGGTATATTCACTTAAAATAGCAGTCTCTGTGTAAATATTCCCTCATATACAGGTAAGAACATATAGGCCTTTTCTGCTATGTCTGAGGTTTTTCTTTTTATAGATATGCACACATTTTCCATTTAGAATTATAGTTAGTATTGCACAGGCTTATCTTATCTGTTGATTTTTGCATCCTTTTGAATAAGGCAAAAATAATCTTATTATAATTTATAATTTTATCACTCAGGTGATAACAAGAATAACAAATATAACAACCTTTCTATTCATATTTGTTTCCTTGAAATGAGAATCACCATCTGATAGTTTAATGTCTATCTTCCCAAATTCATTATATATTTAATGATTTAATCATCTAGGTTTCCTGAAATAGTGTTTATGTGCTGCAGACTGGCCTGGAACTTGCTTGGTACAGCTCGCTGGCCTAGATCTTTCAGCAATTCTCTTTCAGTATCCCCAGGGGAGTTCAAGTATTTCAAACATATATTCATATAATTTAGTACAGCTGGCCATACATGTTTTACCTTTGTCCAGCTTTATATTTTGCATAATTGACAAAGAATATTGTGCTATTGAACAATACATACATTTGTGCAACTATTATGAAATGTCTATGTCACCCAAGTTAATTAACATCATACAGCGTATAAGAGTTTAGGTTACTTAAGTTCTAATCTCAGTTGATTTCACGTAAATATTATAGTATCATTAATTACAGCTATAATTAGATCTCAAGAATATTTCCATCCCATGACTGATCTGGATACTCATCGATATTTTGACCACCTTCTCCAAATTTTCCTTACTGGCATTTCCAGCTGGCATTGTGAGAAAATTAGATGTTTAATATCAAACCAAAGTTCCTTTCATAGGGAAATTTTTCAGAATGTTTTTCACCCTGTAGCTTCTCAAAATTGAAAAAGATTCCTAAAGAGCTCCCTGTAATACACCATTTTATAGTTTCTTGGGCTACATATCATATCTTAGCATCTTAAAACATTGTAAATAGAATGTAAGCATAAGATGTAAATCAATAAATTTAAGAGGAAGACTTCCACTTTGTTAAGGATAAAAGGTCCGACAGATTTACCATTTGGTGTAGGTGCTAATTCCACTTTTAGAGGATACCCATGCCCTTCTGCAGAAGTAAAATTTGCCTTGTCAAAAAATTCTGTTCTCTTGAGTATCTGTTTTTCATACCAAGGTCTTCATTTCCAACAGCACCAACCACTCCCAAACTCTGTTCAATTTTTTAGTGATCTTAGATTCCACATGAAATGAAACCTGGCAGTGTCTTGGGTTTTTTTCCCTAATAATTTTACTTCACACATCTATTGTCATAATGCCATTGTTGAATGTGATGTTCACATTCAGTTTGTAATAAAATTTTTAACACTGTCAAAAATACATGAAAGGCAGTGAATTTTTTGATGTGGTGGTGGACGTAATCTATACTACTTGGAGGATTATCATAAACACTGAAGTATTTCTGATGGTGTCATCTATTTGGTTCTTTGAGGATCTGTCACAATCTGATACTCTGTGATTCTAAGATCCTTAATAATTTAAAGTCTACTTTTATTCATTTGGACATTTTCATACTTAGATCAAGTTTGTCCCTTGAAAACCTTGATTCAAAATCATGAGATATTTATCTTGGATCAGACATATATATCATAACTATGTTTAAAAATTCTGGGAAACAGGGGCTGGAGAGGTGGCTCAGGGGTTAAGCCTCTGTCTTGAAGGCAGAAGGTCCTGAGTTCAGATCCTAGACCCCATGTATAGACAGACGCTAGGCAGAAGCGGGAGCAGCCTGCGTTTCTGGTCCTGGTAGGGCTGAGCCTGTGAATCCCGGGGCAGAGTAAACAAGGAGGAGGTGGAGGCGGTCCATGGTGGTTCCCGAATTCATCTGTGGTTCTACACACACACACATACATGCACACATGCACACACCATACATGCACAATTGAATAAATAATAATATTAAAATTCTGGGAAACAAAGAATTTAAATGAAAGAATTTTGTAATTACACATTCATAAAATAATAAATATGCATACATGCATGAGTTTATATATGTGCACACATATGTATGAATACTCAATTGCTAATAATTAAAAAAGAAAACTTGGAACTGAATATAGTGCGATTGAGACTAAGCTTCACATTCTTATGATGAATAATTTAATACCATCCTTTTTTTGGATGGTTCATACATACTCTAAATCATTCACAGAAGGACAGAATCTTTCATACCCAAACTTTCCCTTTCCACATTCCTTAATTTTAAAGAATATAACAATGATCTGTGTTGTCATCTACCAATTCTGTAATGTTGATTTTCTTTTATCTAGCATTTGTAATTATCTGGGATTCCAAAAAATCTATATCCCTTCTTATGCTCTGAAGGAATGGGGGAACAACAGATTTGCAGAAGCTAAATCTTAACTTCATTATTTTCAGAACAGTCATGATTTAAAAGTAAGTATAATTTACCATTCAGTTGACACAAAGGTCCCACTTATATTCAAATCTTAGGAAAAAACATGTGAAGGGAGGTTTGTCCCGTGGGTCTAAGATTTGCTAAATATAACTTAGGATTGAGTTGTCCAATGTGATAGCTTCTAGCAATACACAGTGAATGAACAATCAAGGTATGCTTAATTGAACTGATGTGTGTGAAACCTTTCAAATGCACATCACATTTCAAATATTTACTACCGAAAAGAATATATATTATAATGTACACTTTGAATATGAGATATTTACCTGGACTACTCTTGTTCATTTTCTCTAGTATTTTTTATTTCCTACTGTTTTTATTATAGTTTCCTTTGCTGTTAATGAATAAATAAAATCTCATAATAAGCAGTAAAATGGTCTTCATGACATAGTCATTCCATTTAGCTACTTCTTTCTACTGTCTAGACACAGGATTACTCTTCTGCTTATTTTTCAAAAAACATTGTTATTTTTGTGTGCATGTCTGAGTGTGTCTCTGTGTGTCTGTGTGCATCAGAGGGCATTGTATGTGCCTGTTGAGACCTAAGGGTTACCTCAGGAATCATCCTGGATTGTTTATACCTCCTATTTGCTTTACTCTAGAGATCCCAGGCTCAACACCTTCTGCATGGCAGTTTTACCTGGGATCTGAAATCTGAACTCAGGACCTTCTGCTTGTGAAGCAGAGGCTTAACCTCTGAGTCATCTCTCTGGCCTAGCATTATTTTGAATTTTGTACTCTCAACAAGTTATTTTCTTGAATCTAGATCCCTGTACATCTTTTACATTACCTAGAATATAATCGCATTTACCTTTGTTCAAATATCGTGTCATCTATGAAATGTTCAAACATCCCAGGACTAGGGATGAGTCCTTCTTATGTCCTCTTCTAGTACCTCGTAAACATTGTCACCCAACTTTATCTCACAGTATTTAATCGTTTGACCTATTTGCTTCATTTTAAGTTCATGCGAGTCACCTTGAAGGTCTTATAAACTTTGGCCCCAAGTGCCTCACATCTTGGCTCTAATAACAAATGCTTAAAATATACTTGGAAGGCAGAAAGGAATTTCTTAGTCCATGAAGAATCTGTTTAAATTATTTTTATAACGTGCTAGAATATATGAACATGTAAAATCTCCCGTGCCTTTTGACTGTGGTTTTAAATGCTTTTCTTCATGACCCCTTATCTAGAATTTCTACCTATACATTGTTTACATGGAATAAACATATCTAAATAAACAAATGGGGGACCAAAATAGCTCTGTATCTTAAAACAGTAATATTTAGTAAATTATCAGAGTATGCATGTTCTGCATTGCATATTGCAATATGGTTCTTTCAGAGATGAATTAGTTTCTAAGTGTATTTTGCAAAGGCATGTCTTTACTCCACTTCAGATAAGCAGTCTGAAAGTTTCAAATGGCTGTCCTTTCTATTTGTCCCTCACTTCTCATGAACTAGGCCAGCACACACAATTTCTACACTACCCACAGCCAAACTCTTGAGCCGTTTCGATTATACATTCATTCCAATGGAAATAATGGCTTTCATTTACCACAGTGTCAGGGGCCAGTGAAGCCAAATCGGTCGCAGCTGTATTGTTTTCTAACAGAAGATAATGTTATCCCCACTGTAGTTACAAATGTGATTTCCTCAGAGTTCAAATACTCTTGGAGCTAAACTGTGATTTGATGTCTAATGGTCAACTCATGTTCTGGGGATTAAGTTAATTAAAACAGTTGCCCTACTCTATTAAAGCTCCCCGTAGACTAATTATTAAAGTGCCAAGCACCATTACAAACCTACAGCAATTGAAAGTCACAAAGGGACTTGCTTATATTATGGGAACTCCAGAACTCAGTAGATTATCGCCCGTAGTAAAAGAACACGCACACTGAGAAGCAGATTACCTTCTCCACAGCCACTGAGCTATTATAAAATGTACAAAGGAAAAAGCCAAATGTACAAGCATTTCGATTCAGGGCCCTTAGAATCTGCAATTTCCGAAGCAATTCAAATATCAGAAAAGTAGCTTTGTAAAGTGTAAGGAACGCCTCTGCTGAGGGAATCAGGAGGTGTGCCTTCAAGTCTCAGTGCTTCCTCTACGTGGAAAGGGTCCCTTCACCCTAGGTATTAAAGGTCTCATCCAAAGGAAGTTAATGTGGGTCGTCCAGCATCCAACTTGACACATGCTTAAGTTAATGTGGTATTTGGGGATTGAAAGTTACAAAGGGTAACTGGGGAAGTCAAATGCATTAAATAAACTGCTAAATCTCTTTATCTTAGGAAATCTTCCTAAGGAATGTTGCAGAATACATAGCTTCTTACTTGAGTTGAGAAAGAGATGCCTAGGTTTTCTCAGTGAATTCCACAAAAGTCTAGAGAAATGAGGTTAGCGAGAGGGTTAAACAGATGAAGGTGGGTTTGCTGTTGAACTTCATGAATCATGTTTAGTCCCTGCAGTGCATCCTGGAAAAAGAGAACTGACTTCTTTAATTTGTCCTTTGACCTCCACACATGTGGACTGTCTATGCCACCCCAACACACATGATAAATAAATCTAAATTTTAAATAAATTTTCTTATTTTTTAAATAAGTTTAAAGGTTATATTTATTCATTTGACACAGAGACACAAAGAGGTAGAGTAGAAAGAAAGAGAGAAAAACCCAGAGATATAGAAAGAGGGAAAGAGGGATAACAGGCAGGCATATACCACAGACATTTATTTGTGTGTGGAGGTCAGAGGACAACTTCTATAATTTGGTTCATTTCTTCTATTATGAGGGTACCAGGGAATGAACTGCTGTCATTAGGTTTGTAAGCAGGTCCCATTCACTACTGAACCATTTTGTGTAAGCCTAACTTATTTCTTATCATTCATTTCCTTGCCATAAACAATCAACATACCCACAATAATAAATAAAATATTGATATCTATTTTATGGAAATCCATATTTTATGGATTTCTCCTCTTGGTATTTGAATCTGCATGCATAATAATTATTATGCCCATCTCATAGCTCTCTTTCCAGAACCACCTAGGAAACACACTTATCAAACAATGGAAAATAAAATCTATGTGTTCATCCAACTCTGTGGAAGAGAAAAAAGCACATTCTTAATATTCATTTAATATTTAGTACATGTTTTGCAAACTGAGCTGTGGTAGTATTAAAGCTATGAGCACATGACTTTTATGTGACTCAAGAATTTGTCCTTATTTATTTCAGTTTTTATTGTGATAAGATGTCATTGTTATAGCTAAAGGAACACTAAGTTTTAAAATATGTTATGCTGAGTCAAACCAAGGCAAGGACTTTGACAAGCCTGAAGATAATTGTTCTTTCAAAGTTATCTCTGAGTCGTCATAATATTCTGGTATCTGGCTACTCATTTTACATGCAATTCATCTCCAGGAGTGAATCTATTAAGATAAGACGTAGGTCATATTATTTTAGAGGCGTTAGCAAAGAAATATTTCAAAACATATTTCTGCATTAACTTTCCTTTGATGTAAGTTTAATGTCAACTGGTAATATTATTGTTGCTTGTCAGCCAGCAAATCAGTTTGGGAACCATGTTGTGTAGTCAATAAATCATCTTGTAAATCCCTTTTTTCTCCCTGAGTTAACAGCAAGGCCTATTAGGAAGCTGTAGCTCTCATGATTGCACCAAGAAGTTCTCAGGCATCAAAGTGTATCCGCAGTGGCAGAGCTCATTCATCAAGGTGGGAAACCTGTTTCCAGCATTAAAACAGGCTGAGAAGCCCCAAAGACCACTGCTTCAGTGAAACAAGCTGGAAACTGTTTTTATAAAATAGTTAAAGAGACAAAAAACACACTCTATTTAATATATGTATATATGTTAGGGAGGTATGTACAACTTTTACAAACATTCAAAAATGAATGATTTAACGGGTGTTGTTCTATATTAGGGAAAAAAGGTAGATGATTTAAAATGTATTTGAAAGATATTTTATTTACTGTTTTGATATATCTGGATATTTATAACTTATAGCCTATAATATTGACTTTTCTTTGATAGTAGACTGTGCTATTGTAGTTCATTAACAAAACTAGATAACCTGTTTCTGAAAACAGAATAGCTTCAAGATGCATTCCCGTTAGATATCTTTTTTTATTATTATTTACTATTTATTCAATTGTTCGTGTATGCGTGTGTGCACATGTGTATGTATGTGTGTGCATGTATGTGTGTGTGTATAGAACCATGGACGAATTCAAGAACCACCATGGACGCCTCCACCTCCTCCTTGTTTACTCTGCCCCGGGATTCACAGGCTCTGTCCTACCAGGACCGGAAATGCAGGCTGCCCCCGCTTCTGCCTGGCGTCTATACATGGGGTCTAGGATCCGAACTCGGGAACTTCCGCCTGCAAGGCAGAGGCTTAATCCCTGAGCTACCTCTCTAGCCCCGTAGTTAGATATCTTGATGAAGTCAACCTGCAAGGCACATAATTCTTTGTGTGTTTATGTGTGTATGTACGTGTGTGTGTTTACATATGTGTGGCTATGCATGTATTTGAGTTAGTGTACAAGAGGGCTTTTGATTATGTGTACCTATGGAGAACCAAGGATGACATTTCTGTATTCTTGTTATTCCTTATTGCTTTACTTTAGTGTTTTCCAAGCTTTGCCTTCCAGGCACTGAATTAGAAGTCACTACCATTACCATCGGGAAGTTTTTATAAGGAATCTGGGGATATGAAATGAGGTACTTTTGATTTCAAGACAAAGGCTTTAACCATAGAGACATCTATCTCCCCAACCTCAAAACATGTAGTTCTTGAAAAGTCTCAGTAATATATGCACAAATGATGAATATTCAGCTCTCAGATACCTTTGGTTCTAACTGCTGGTTCCTGAGTACAAAAGGAAGGAAGGAAGGAAGGAAGGAAGGAAGGAAGGAAGGAAGGAAGGAAGGAAGGAAGGAAGGAAGGAAGGAAGGAAGGAAGGAAGGAAGGAAGGAAGGAAGGAAGGAAGGACAGAGGGAGGGAGGGAGGGAGGAAGGAACGAAGGAAGGAAGGAAGGATAGAGGTAGGGAGGCAGGGAGGGAGGGAGGAAGGGAGGGAGGGAGGGAGAAAGAGAGAGAGAAGGACAACATTAGGAATCTATTTGTTGCAAAAACTTTTAACAAGCAAAGCCATTGGATAAATTCAGTTACCCTTGCTCACATATGGTTTTCAAAGTCTAATACACAAGTTGAATTATCTTTAGCATACAAAAAGAGGTAAGTTTAAGGAGGCATACTGATAGATAAATCATATCATATAACATGTTTAAAAATTGTTAATACCTTCAATCCCCAAGGTTTCCACAGTTAATTCTTATCTCTCTTAAGTTCCTCAATATTCTATGGAGGCATGTTTGTATGTTAGTCATTATGAAGATCTAGTAAAAACAAGTCTCACTTTAGTGAGTTGCTAGATGCCCTTATCAGTGGAATGTCCTGAACAGCTTTTAACTTGATAAGTCACAAAGCCCTGAACCCAACAAGAGTAGATAAGCCAGAGGCAACCCTGAGATCCGTGGAAGCAGACAGGCAGGAGGGAGGGATTGATGGATGGTTGGGAGGGAGAAACAATGAATGAAACCCGGGATAAGTACTCAATATGCTTGTAAAAGTAGAAAAAGTAAAAAAAAAATTAAACAAATTGGAGTGAAACTTGGAATCCATAGAAGCAGACAGGCAGGAGGGTGGGAAGGGGTGGGATAGATTAAGAAAGGGAAATGAACAGGATGGGTGGGAGAAAGAATGGAGGAAAGCACAGATAAGTACTCAATATACTTGTAGAGCTACAAAATAAATAAAATAATTATTAATAAGAGCAGAGAGATAGCTCAAGGATGTAGCCTCTATCTCCCAAGCAGAGAGTGCTGAATGGAATCCTGAATCCCACATTAAAAAATGCCAGGAAGAAATGGTGGCAGCCTGCACTTCTGGCCCTGGAACACAGAGCCTGGGAAACTCCAGAGCAAATCAAAGAGAGCAGCACAATCCAGAGTGATTCTCAAAAACACTCTTGGTCTCCACAGGCACACCCAGTGCCCTCTGATAAACACACACACACACACACACACACACACACACACACACACACACACACACACACATACGTACACATCCAATATAAATAAAGGAATAATTTTTAAAAAAGAAAAAAATTATGAATGATGCTTCCTTCAACCCATATGCTCTAAAATACTTGTATTGGTCACATTCACCAAAGAATAATTCTATTCCACTTAATGGTGGAATGCTAACATAATTAAGATGCTAATATGAGTAGATGTCCATCTACATTCCTTTAAATATTAAATAAAATGCATTGGTATGTATTTTTCAATGCTTTCTAGGCAATCATAATGCATAAGATATGAAAAATAAATGAAGGTTCATTTATAGCATAAACCGAGACATCAATGAGGTTAATGCATTGATGGTTCGAAAAGATTGCATTGAATAGTGACATTACAGCTGCATTCTTTAAAATATCCAAGCAATAATTTTTCTTTTCTTTTGCAGTTTTTATTCCTTGTCACATTCATACCTGCAATGAATTTATATCATTTTCACCTCTTACTACCAAATCCCATGTCCCCACCAACTTCCCACCTCAAACTCCCTACTTTCCAGAGAGTCTCTTTCAAACTCTCACATCTTCCTTCATTTGTGGCTCACTGGGTTACATCTGGGATGATTTTATTGGCAAGTGCCTGAGCATGGAGGACTTCTCATTGGGTAAATCATTGAGGAAAGTAGCTCCTCTTTTCCTATCTGGCACTGATGATTAACAGTTTCTCAAGGAAGTATAGTTTATTTTGAGATCCCCCCCATAATGAAATGATGATATGCCAACTATTGTTGTGCAGGTCTTGTGAAGTGGACCTCCCTGCAGTGAATTGTTGACCAGAGGAAATTGTCTGATAGCACTCTTCCCCACCCTCAGTCTTACATTCTCTTTGCCCTGTGTTCTCAAATTACCCTAATCCTTAGGAAATTGTGTATATTCTCTGGAGTTTGGCCAATTGTGGTTTTCTGGATTAAATGTCTGCCATTGAAAAAGAATGCTTTTTCAGTGAGTTCTGAGAGTTTCTTTAATCTATGGATATAGTGATAAGTGTTCAGATGGCAGATTTTTAACAAGTACTCACAATGAAATCTTAGCAGCTTCTTCCCCGTGTTGCTTACAGTTTCCCCTTCCACTGGTTCTTGGCTTGGTTTAAGGATCATGCATATGTTTTCTACAAAAGGTGAGACCTAAATACAATCAGAAAGCTGTTGGTTACCCTCTTATCATTCGTGCCAGTATTGCCCTGATGGTCATTTATTGCTAAATTGTTAACAATACATTTTGCACAACACATCCCCATTATGAAGTAATGACTAATTTACAGAAAGGATTGTTGCAGACTTTGGCCTCACGTGTTGTGCATGTTAACTGATCCCACCATCTGAAAGCCTGAGTCTAAGACCTAGAAAGGCCAATGTTTGAAACATGCAAAGATAGTTGGAGTATCAGGAGTAAAATCTACTTCACCATTTCTCTATCTTTCAGTGCTTCTTGACTTCTCAGTTATGTAGTGATGTCTATCAGACTGCTTAGGAAAATGTCATTCAGTCTAAAGGTACAACCATTGTAATAGAAGTATTTTATTGTTATATAACTATTTATTGACTTAATTCAATTGACACTTAAATTAACCATAAGTACAGCAATGAGCTTGTTCTTTCAAATGCAAGACATTTTATTTGCATGTTTATTGGATAAAGAACACAAAACCAGAGAATATCAGGTTGATTTATTTGTTACCTGTCATAGTCCTAATTCAATCTTCCAAACTTTGTTGGAGCCCTTAAGTCGAATTGAATTTTATTGAGTTAAGAGTCATTTTGGCTGAGGGAAGAGTGAAGACTTGGATGGGACTTTTGATAGCAATAGAGAGCAGTTATTACACATAGAATCTCTGGCCATGACTGTTGCCATTCTTGCTCCTGAATGAGAACACTTCAGTGACCAGCACTGCTGTTATTGAGGGATACCTATTCATACCAGCTCTTTTTTATCTTTATTCATATACGAGAGCATCTCATCTTTAGGATGACATCATAAATCACTGTTAGCATTGGGAGCCACATAGAAGAGAAAAATTATGAAGAGAGCTAGGCTAAATCACTATGCCGATTTTTACATAAAGCACTTGCTAAATCATGAAGAGGAAACAGAGTTATTTCATGAGCATACAGTAAATATCCAACCACACAACTGTAAATCAACCCATAGTATAGATATATTTTTAGGTACAACATTTTCAACATGAAAGACTACCAATTTACCGAAAACAGTTCCCTGTTTCTTCCTCATTGTTGACTGGCTAGTGACACCATTATAAATTGTAAAGATAATAAATTTAGAAGAAGCATGTACGGAAAGACCATTAAAATGTCTGCCAGCCGTTACATTGTAACTGAACAGTTTTCTCAATGTCTAATGAATCAGAGTTTGAACATGCTCAATTCTGTTGTTTCATTACCATATAAATGTGTTTCCCCACCTAAGACATGGGCAGCTTCAGGAATGGGGTAGTGAGCTTAACACTCTAACCCATTGCTTTCATAAATACTGACTAAAGAGGGGAAGGGATAGAATACATGGGCAAAGAAAGGACAATATGGAAGGATCATTTGAAGGGGGTAAAAAAGAGAAGCAAGGTGTAAAAGTTAGCACCAAGCACATAAACCAGGGTGAGACAAAAAATCTTACACTCTACACATCCAGGAACATACAGCTGGTATTGTAAACTAAGCCAAATACCTGCAAATAGAGGGCTCGGGCCCAAGCAGGAAATAAACCTCTCAGTATTAACTATAAATATTTAATAGCAAGCTACCATATAAACAATTTTCCTTTTACCCATAGATCACAGAAATACTCAGCTCTCAACAAAGAAGTATCCCTGTGCAAAGGAAGATACATAATGCAGAACAACCACAATTGGCCAATTCTCAAAGACAGTAAAAATGTAAAAACAGGAAGGTAATGTGGGGAAGGTAATGACTGACAGTAGCTTTGGTTTGTACCAAAGTGGCTGTACCCAAGAACTCAATGTAAAGGTATCTACTTCCTCTGGACCTCCACTAGAGCTGACCTTTTGACATCTCATCATGACCACATGATACATGATGCTACCCTGAAAGATTGTATGGGCCTGGTGCTGAACAAGAGCAAGGGGGAGGTCCTATGTCCTATGGCTTAACCACTGGTGAGCATTTGCTTCCTGGTGGGTGCTCAGGCATTCTCAATTCAGGCATCCGAAAGGGACCCAGTGATAGCACGGCCACAGAGACATGGGAGAATGCAGATGACTGCTTGGAAGGGACATAAGCGGGCTCGGATTTGGGGGTAGATAGTGGGTTATGAAAACATATGAATTCATTGTTAAGATAGTTAAAGACAATGATTTGAAAACTGTACTTAAAAAGTACTGAACAAGTAGTGAAATAATAAGCATCAGAACATATACTTTGCTATTGACTCCATAACTATGCTTTTTGCTCTTTCACTATTTTCCATTGCCATTTCTCTTTTTCTTACTCTTTTCCCATTTTACTACACAGTATTTTCAATGCTTTTTATTCTATTATTTAAGATACTGCTTATGTATCTTAAATACTGTCACAGTTAGCCTACAAGTTTGGTGGCAAAACAGCTTAAAGGAACGAGGCATTGATTTTTCTCTTATGATAATCCAATTGCAGTTCCTTGTCCAGTGTAGCAGGAGAGCAGACATCATGACCTAGTTGCTGAGGGAACTGTCCACACTATATCTACATAAAGCTGATAGAGGAACTATTCTTACTTGCTATAATAGCATGTCTGTCCAGGTATACTAGGTCTAATTCCACTAGTTCCATGGGCTGGGTTTTCTCCAACTAGATAATCTGATGCAGGTTTGCTCTGGGCTTAAATCAACTACTGATTTTCTGCAAATGTGCCTAAAATTTGAACCCTCAACGGTGAAGCTGACGCCTATGACACTGACTCTAGAAAAAAGTTTTGTTAAATATAAGCTTCTTTGCTACATTCATTCAACTATTTGTGTGTGTGTGTGTGTGTGTGTGTGTGTGTGTGTGTGTGTATGTGTGTTGGGGAAATGTAATACTATAATCAGTTACCGATTCAGTGAAAAAATAGCAAAAATAAAAGGACATTAGCATTTCAATCAACACAAAATATCTAATGAACTTTATTTGCTCAAATTCATCAAATAAAGAATGACTTTCCACTTAATATTGTCAATATAACTGGAACACCTGACTTGATATGCAAGCCATATTTCCTATCTTAACGTATTGAATAAATTACCTTGAGATGTAAATGTTTTCCAAAGGAACAGAAATATATATATATATATATATAAAGGCTCAGACTTGTAGGATGATGGTTCCAAATGATTTCATATTCAAGTGATATCCAGTAATTGTATATTGGCTGACTATAATATAATTGCAAATAATTTTGATAGTACATGAATATACCAAAATGGTTCTATGCATCGGCACTGTATTTTAAATATATAATAATTAATTTTTCCTATCAAAGAAGCTGAGATTTCTTATTGAAAGTGTTCCAAACATTGGCATAAATGTATGCTTTGGAAAATAAATGATACTCTGGTAATATCTGAGGGGCATATCATTTATTGGGCCCTGAAAGACAGAGATGACCTCATATCTTATGGTAGTGGAAATTATAAGAATTCCTTTGTGAGGAACTAGAGGTGAAAAATTCACACTGAAGTTTCCTGAGAGTGATGTCCTGAAAAGCCCTTTAGTGCCCTTGAGATAACCATAATGCTCTTCAGGATGTGCAGCATATTGCTAGGCATAGGTGGCCCCATAGTGAATGTTTTCATGCTGCAAGAACACACACAAGCTAATCTTTCACTCTCCAGGACCTTCCAGATACTGCACTCGAATGAAGAAGAGATTTTCCATGCTTTACAGCATCTCTGCTTACAACTGACAATGGAGAATGGATAAGTAAGCACCAGCATTATAAAACATTGTGAGATTTTAAAAAATGCTTAATATACCATATGAGCAAATATACAGGGAGAGTAAAGGTACTGGGGAAACATTTCCAGACCAAGACAGTAAAGGAGGGGTGAGCAAAGAAATATATTAATGACCCGAGTTATTGAACAGAGATCAATAAGGATAGAAAAGGTGAAGATTGTTGGGCAGGAGTCCAGAATAAAAAAGCAAGAAAAGGCATCTGTGTCATGTATGGCATCTTTGTGTTTGTAAAATGCAAACACTGTAAAGTCGAGGGCCAAAGACATATTTTGAAGATAGTATCCAAACATCTTTTTCAAAAGATCTGGCTGCTACCCTGAGAAAAACCTGCAGAGAATAGTGTCAAATATAATACATAAAGAACTACTAGAATGTTGTAATGTTACCTAATCCAAAATATTAACAACATATATGAACACATGAATATTTTTTAAAATTTTTCTTTTTATTTTTCCAATTTTATAAGTGTATCTATTATCTCTGCTTCCCTCCATCCTCCCTCCCTCCCATTTTTCTCCCTTCCCTTCATCCATGTGAATACTTTGTGTTCAGGAAAATGGCTCCTAATCTACTGAAGTTTTAGAAGAATAAGGATACTGATTGATTGAAGTCAAGAGAGAAGCTGCTATAAAGTTGATGGACTGTAAGGATGTGATTATGGATTTCCACTCAATTTAGTTATAATTATTTCTTTTGAGAAGTATGCAGTATATTTAGATCTATTGTTAGGATATACAAAATTTTATTTGCTTGCTAAGGATCTACAGATGACAAGAAAATGCCAAGTAGGGAGTTGAGATCAAATGTTGGTCATAGTATTAAACTGCTGAAATGTATCTGAAAAAGCCAATCAAGGGAATGATGACAGACAGTGATGTGTTTTGCTTGAAAATTTGAGTCCAGACTGTTTAATTACTCAAGGGCTTAAAAGTCATGAAAGGATGGCATGTCAAACCTAAGCAGAGACCTGGGCAGATGTCTCAGTGGGTAAGTCACATTCTTGCAAGCCTGAAAAACCCAAGTTTTTGTGCTGGAAGTCTACAGGTTTGAAGGAGAAAATTGATTTTTGAAAGTTAACCCAGACCTCCATCCATGTTCCATTTCCAACGTTGTTTGCTCTTCCCCCTCTCTCCTTCCCTCCCTCTCTCTCTCTTTCTGTATTCTTCTTTAATTACCTCCAATCAATATTTAAATAAAGTAAAGCATCTAAGTATTAACAGGTAGTTAGAATAAAATCCACATAGTGAATTGTCTCTAGCAGCCTAAAAAAGCGATCAATTAATGAATGGCATGTGTTTAGAATTCACGATTTATCAGGATCATTTAGCAAAGGGACACTGGTGACTTCTAAGGAAAAAAATCCAATGACATTAGCTGGATCTGATTTGACATCCAGAATCAAATAATTAGGACTATTACTGTAAAGAAGTTTTGTTCTTGGTCTCGTGATCATCATGAGGCAAGCAGCTTTGCTTTCTGTCACATGCTTTCCACTATGACATTTATCCTCCTCCAACCAAAGCAGTGCGTCAACTGACCAACGCTAAAACTTCTGAGTCTAAATATATCATTCTTAATTTTGGATTGATTATCTTTTTACAGGAATTTTGTTCTATATCAACGGAAAGCTGACTCAATGCAGAGTATATTTAAATAAAGTTCTACTTATTCTAATGTAAAACTGGAAAAAAATCTTTTAGCTGTGTCTACTGTATGCATTATATCTGTACAATAATGCACCCAAGACTTTCCACACTTACTATGAATCAGGTCTTATACTATGTTCCACATTTACATTATTTCATGGATCCTATAATAACGCAAAGCTCTGTGTTA
The DNA here is from genome assembly GCA_023101885.1 of Typhlomys cinereus. NCBI lineage: Eukaryota > Metazoa > Chordata > Mammalia > Rodentia > Platacanthomyidae > Typhlomys > Typhlomys cinereus. The sequence goes on along the minus strand of JALPQD010000235.1, from coordinate 2,265,328 downwards.
TACCCATTTTATATATATTTTGAGAAGTATCATAAGACGAATTTTAATCTTAATTAACTTGAGATTGATGCTAATGTTAAAGAAATTAAAATAAGTTTTTGCTTCTGGAGTATAATATGCTTCCTCTCATGGTAAAGTTTTGGGAAGCAGTCCACACTACCACTTTCAAAACACTGCCTGAGGAAAGGGTAAATTCCAGCTGCCATTTTACTTTTTAAAAATTATACAATATTTCTTGAAATTTTTAAATTCTTTTCAGTGAAACAAAGTTATAATCAATGAGAGATGTTTGCTTACATTTTTTCTTATAATAATGTGAAACCAAGTATTCATCTAGCTTTGATATCACAATATTAGAAATTTATTCATAAATTCAAAACATTCTTAAATGTTATATTAAAAACATTATAACTGAATTTAACTTATGGATTCCACTGAAAATAAAAAATCAGCTGTTTTTTTTTCTTTTTTTTTTATTTCAGTTCATACAAACTTATTAGGTACACCAGTTCCCTCCCTCCCTCCTCCTCCCCCCCGTACCCCCTGCTCCCCCTCCCCACTCCTCTCCCTTCCCATCCCCCAGTTCCTCCCACCCCAATTCCCAGAGAGTCCTTTCTTGTGCATGTCTGATTTTCCTCTGGGCCCTCCTCTCCGATGACGTACAAGGACCCAGTGGCCTTTCCCGAACCCTTTCCCGTGTTCCCCTTAGGTATAGGAACACTGCTGTGGCTGCCAATCCTTTGCCTCCAAGGATCTTGGTGCCTTTAGCAGATGCTAGACTTTGTGAGGTCAACAGTGTGTTGGACAATGCACAGGGCATGCAAAGTCCAATTATGATTGCTTCAGCCCTAACTAGTATAGAGTATCTTACATATCATTGCTCCTCCCATCCTTATGCTCTTACACTCTTACCGCCCCCTCTTCCGCAAATTTCCCTGAGCTTCAAGATGGGGAGAGACTAAGCTGGCCTAGTTCTAGGTGGTTGATATAGAGTCTCTGAAGTTCTGGATTGTGGTTTGTTGATTTTCTTTTGCAGTTTTGCTGCTCCTGCAATGCCCTTCACTCCATCCTGGTGGGCATTGTATGTTACCCCCTGGCCAGAGACAAAAAGCTGTTAGAGTCTTGTGATAAAAGCACATTCAAAGGTAGATGTAATAAAAGTGGGAAACCAAGTGAGGGAGGGGTCTATCACCCATTTGCAAAATTGTTACTTTTTATCTGCCAGACTATATGCCCTCCTCTTCTGGTGAGATCACTCCCCCTCAGTAGTAAATGATCAGGAACAAAAGTCTGTGAACTTAATCAGATGTCTCATTACTTATTTGGGTCCTTGGTGGAGGCCTATTTTCCCTGCTGTAACATGGTCCCTTCTCTCCTTCTTTCTGGTGTGGCCCTCCTACCCCATCCCTCCTGTTCATAATCCTTGGAATTACTGTCTCTAGGTGGGCTGGGTGGGTTTGGTACTAGGAGCCACCTATTAGGGAGTACATACGGCGCTTAATTTTCTGGGTCTGGGATACTTCACTTAATATAATTGTTTCTAATGACATCCATTTCCCGGCAAATTCCAGTAATTCATCATTTTTGATGGCTGAGTAGTACTCCATTGTATAGATGTACCACTGTTTCCTTATCCACTCGTCAACTGTTGGACATTTGGGCTGATTCCATGACTTTACTATTGTAAACAGTGCTGCTATGAACATGGTCACACTTGTGCTATCGAGGTGAACCTCTGCTGTATGGGGGGTTATTCCCAAAAGTGGAATAGCAGGGTCATATGGCATTTCAATCTTTATTTTCTTTAAGAATCTCCAGACGGCTTGCCAGAGTGGCTGTATGAGCCTGCATTCCTACCAGCAATGTAGGAGAGTTCCCCTCTCTCCACATCCTCTCCAGCATTTGTCGTTGTTAGTATTGTGGATTTTTGCCATCCTGACTGGGGTGAGATGATATCTCAGGGAAGTTTTGATTTGCATTTCCCTGATGGCTAAAGAAGTGGAGCATTTTTTAAGATATTTGTTAGACATTTTAATTTCATCCCTGGTAAAGTTTCTTTTAATTTCTAGGGCCCATTTTTTAATTGGGCCATTGGTTTCCTTGGTGTTTAGTTTTCTAAGTTCTTTGTGCACTCTGGACAATAGAGCTCTATCAGATATGTGGTTAGTGAAGATTTTCTCCCATTCTGTGGGTTGCCTTTGAGCTCGTGTTACAATCTCTTTATCTGAACAGAAGCTCTTTAATTTCACAAGATCCCAACTGTTGAGAGTTGGTAGCAGTGACTGTGCCATTGGATGTCTGTTTAGGAACTGTTGGCCTAGCCCAATCAGCTCGAGGGAGTCCCATATCTTTCAACTATGGTTTTTATAGTCTCTGGCCTGATATCAAGGTCCTTGATCCATTTGGAATTAAGTCTTGTACATGGTGACAAGTACGGGTCCAGCTTTAATCTTCTGCATGTGGAGATCCAGTTTTGCCAGCACCATTTGTTGAAGATACTGTTCTTTTTCCATTGGATTCTTTGGGCCCCTTTGTCAAAGACCAAATGGCTGTAACTTGTGGGCTTATATCTGGGTCTTCAATCCTTATCCATTGATCTGTGTGTCTATTTTGGAGCCAGTACCAGGCTGTCTTTACAACTATGGATTTGTAGTATAGACTAAGGTTTGGTATGGTTATACCTCCAGCTGTGTTTTTGTTACTCAGGATTGTTTTTGCTATCCTGGGTCTTTTGTACCTCCATATGAACTTTGAGATTGTTTGGTCAACTTCTTTGAAGAATTGCTTTGGGATTTTGATTGGTATAGCATTGAATCTGTATATTGCCTTTGGTAGGATGGTCATTTTCACGATGTTGATTCTGCCAATCCAGGAACAAGGGAGGTCTTTCCACCTTCTAGTGTCTTCTGCTATTTCTTTCTTTAGGGTTTTAAAGTTTTCATTGTAAAGGTCTTTTACCTCCTTAGTTAGGTTTATACCAAGGTATTTTATTTTTTTAGGGGCTATAATAAATGGTATTGTTCCTCTCAAGGCTTTTTCGCTTCTTTCATTCTGGGCATATAGGAAGGCCTCTGATTTTTGCACATTTATTTTGTATCCTGCCACCCTGCTGAACTTCTCAATTAGTTCCAGGAGCTTCCTGGTGGAGTTTTTGGGATCACTCAGGTATAAGATCATGTCATCTGCAAATAGGGATAGCTTGACTTCTTCCTTGCCGATTTGAATCCCTCTTATGTCCCTTTCTTGTCTTATGGCTTCAGCTAAGACTTCAAGTACAATATTGAATAGAAGTGGTGAGTGTGGACAGCCTTGTCTAGTTCCTGATCGAAGTGGGAATGCTTCCAGTTGTTTCCCATTGAGCATAATCCTTGCTGTGGGCTTGTTGTATATAGCTTTTATTATATTGATATAAGAGACACAGATGGATACTACATTTTAGTCACAGGTACAATTCACCAGGAAGACTTCACAATACTGAACATATATGCACCCAATACGGGCCCCTCCACACTCATTAAGAAAACCCTACAGCGTCTAAAGCAAGAAATCAATCCCCAAATGATAATTCGTGGGGACTTCAACACTGCCCTCTCAACATGGGATAGATCAACAGGTCAAAAGCTTAACAGAGACACTTTGGAACTTAATCAAACCCTGAAAGAAATGGACCTTACAGATCTCTATCGAACTTTTCACCCACGCACCAAAGAATACACATTTTTCTCAGCAGCACACAGAACTTTCTCCAAAATAGATCACATATTGGGCCACAAAATGAATCTACACATATACAAGAAAGTTGAAATTCTAACCTGTGCCTTATCAGACCATCACGGCCTAAAGCTGGACATCCACAACACATCAAACAAGAGAAAATACACTAACTCCTGGAACCTTAACACTATGATGCTGAATGAGAACTGGATTCAGGAAGAAATTAAAAAGGAAATTCAAGATTTCCTGAAAGTGAATGATAACGAAAATACAACTTACCAAAATCTCTGGGACACAATGAAAGCTGTTCTGAGAGGTAAGTTCATAGCTCTTAATGCCTACGTCAAAAAAATGGAAACATCAGAAATAAACAACTTAACAATGCAGCTTAAAGCTTTAGAGAAACTAGAGCAATCTGATCCCAAAAGTAGTAGAAGAGAGGAGATTAGCAAAATAAGGGGAGAAATATCTGAAATTGAGATTAAGAAAACGATAGAAAAAATCAACCAGTCAAAAAGCTGGTTCTTTGAAAAAATCAATAAGATTGATACACCCCTAGCTAAACTAACCAAAAGCAAGAGAGAGAAAACCCAAATTAACAAAATTAGAAATGAACATGGAGTTATCACTACTGATACCCAAGAAATCCAGAGAATTATAAAATTATATTTCAAAAACTTATACTCTGTGAAGTTTGACAACACAAAAGAGATGGATGAATTCCTAAGTAAACACAACTTACCTAAATTGAATCAGGAAGTTGTGAATTATTTAAATAGTCCTATAACATATAAGGAAATTGAGGAAGTAATCTCGAATCTTCCCACCAAAAAATGTCCTGGACCAGATGGATTCAGCACAGAGTTCTACCAGACATTTAAGGAGTTAATAACACCAATACTCCTTAAACTGTTCCATCAAATAGCAAAGGAAGGAACACTACCAAATTCCTTCTATGAAGCTAATATCGTTTTAATCCCAAAACCTAATAAAGATTCACTTAAAAAAGAAAACTATAGGCCGATCTCCCTGATGAACACAGACGCAAAGATTCTCAACAAAGTCTTAGCAAATCGGATTCAAAAACATATTAAAAAGATCATTCATGGGGACCAAGTAGGCTTCATCCCTGGCACACAAGGTTGGTTCAACATACGCAAATCAATAAATGTAATTCATCATGTAAATCAGTCCAAAATCCAAGACCACATGATACTCTCGATAGATGCAGAAAAAGCTTTTGACAAGATCCAACAGCCTTTTATGATCAAAACGCTAGAGACAGTAGGAATGGAAAAAATCAGCTGTTAGATATGTTTTATAGGCAATATTTAAACAGATATATTTCATACATAATAGATATCTCATGAACATATTCAAAGAGAAATATAAGTGTAAAGAAATGAATAGTCTACAAATCATGAGAAAAAGAGAACAGATAATGACCAAAACTGCTTTTCAGTTTGGATTAACCTACTTTAAATTGTATTTTTCTCTCTTCTTCAGCTGAAAACTGAATGCAAATATGTCCACTGAGGCAAATGTGTGTGTATGTATATATATACATACACACATATATATATATGCTGTGTAGTTGTTCCATCTCATCTATGATACAGCTAAAGGTCAGACTTCCTCTAAGAAAATTTAAGTGTTGGAGAGGTAACTCAGTGCATTAATTACTTGCCATATAAACACTTGGGCCAGAATTCGGAGGCCCCAAATCCAGGCAATAGCTCAGTAGATGTGGAGGCTACCTATTCAGCATTTAAGAGGCAGAAAAGGAGGAATGCCAGGGTGAGCTAAACAGATAGGAAAGTCAAATCTTTGAGTTCTGGGTTCAATTGAAATAGTCTGTACCTCAACGTATTTGTGGAGAGCGATTGAGGAAGACATTCAGTATCAGCTTAGGGATTTCACATACAATTGCATAGACATACATGTATACCTTCACACACACATTCACAGAATGTGAACATACATGCACATATTCATGGTACCAAACACTTACATATAAAAAGAAGGGAGGATCAGGAAAAGAAGAAGTTACTTCTCTAAAATTTAGTTATGAGAACTGAAGTCTCTCTGAACTCAAATTTCTCTTATCAATTCAGGAATTTCACACTCCTTACCTCTACATATTTATACATATCAACTGCAGTAAAAATAATAAAATAATGGAGTAATCAAAAAAGTGTCCATGGATACACCAAACACGTACACATGTACGCACAAATACACGTGCACAAATACACACACACACACACACACACACACACACACACACACACACTACACTCTCTAAACTGAAAGTGAGAGATGAACTTACTGGGAAGGTTTTCAACAGTAAGATGTGAGAGGTACGGCATTCTGGTGTAAAAATGACTAAAATTTATTAGATATGCAAGCATGAATATGTAAAGGAATTTTTTAAGTGATAGCTTAAAAATGGGTGAACCCAATGTGATTAGACTTTGCCTGACTTACGCAATGGCTGAAATGTCAACAAACAGTTAAGGTCTGGCAGGGGTCACAGAGGAGAAGGCTTCAGGCAGTAGGATCTTTAAAGACAAGGGGTTAAAGAGTCATCATAGAATTCCCATATTAGCGGGCAGCCCAAGAAGGGCCCCAAGCTATGCCACTGAGTCCTGAACCCTCACTAGTGTAGATGCATCAGAGGTAAATTCAGTGCCCACATAAACAGATGCTCTGGAGGATGAGAGGGAGAAAGCAGGAAGCACCAAGAGAGGAGGAGGGGAAAAAAAGGGGTGAAAGGGAGGGGTGGTGAGTGGGAAGGGGAGGGAAAGTGCAATGAGGAAAACAGAGGGAGGGAAGGGAGAGTGAGAGAAGGAGAAATACCTATTGAGCTTGTATAACCAAGCCAAAAAAAATGTAATTAAAAAATGTATGAATTTCTCTGCCTTTGGACTTCCGGTGCTTTAAATTTTCCTGACTGAAATGCAGCATTTAGATACTTGAGGAGTGTGTGTGTGTGTGTGTGTGTGTGTGTGTGTGTGTGTGTGTGTGTGTGTTGGGGGTGGCGGGGAGTGGAATAATTAATGCCCTGAACAAAGAGAAAGCAAGGTATAGGTATAGGTATAACATCATGTCGTGGTGGGATATTCTAACAGGACCGATTTAACAGTAAAGAAAATAAAAACATAAACTTTCTTATCAGGGAGCAATAGTTTTCTTTGGCTAAGATTTGAAATGCAAAATAAACATAACCATGCAAATTTACATTGTGGTTACATATGCAAAGTAAACAAATCGCTGGGACTGGTGCTGAGTCCGCTCATTTCCGGTCCTCTCCCCCTCAAGTAATTTAAGGACCATAAAGTTCTATAAAACTTCTGTAATCTCTGCTGACACAGCAGCTTGGAGGAGGGTGTGCCTGTCATCTGTTCTCAGGAAGCTGAAAACAGATTGATAGCAAAACTTCACAGAGACGCTAGGGGAGGAATATTTTTTCTATCCTAGGATGCTGGGAAAGAACCCAGAACTACCCTCCTACTCCACTGTACATGCTTCTGAGTATCAACTGAAAAAGTTTCTTACAGTATTCTTAACTTTGAGGAAGTCTAGTTGTTTTCCCATTCCTAGGATAAAGATTTTCTCATAAGCTCTTCCTTTGAATTTGCAATGAACTCTATCTTGAACATTAATTAAAAAGGCTCTTGAAGCATATAAAAGCCACCACTATGGAGCAGGGTTGAGCACTAAGTACCTGGATTGCTGATTCATGCTTGAATTCAGCCTCAATATCTCTGAAAAGGCCACAGTGGAATGGCAGGTAGTGTGGCATGTATCCCTTCTCTTGCCCTTTTCTTAAATTTCCTTTCAGTACGATTAAAAACCTGAGATGTTAGACTCAAAAGAGTAATTCCCACGAAAATTTCCAGCAAATCTTTACCTTTCAGAAACTTCTCCTAAGCAAGCAGAAATTTTTTTTTTTCCTAGAATTTTCCTACCTATTGTTGTATAAGAAATCCCTTCTACTTCAACCCTCACAAATAAGTTATCATGAAGTGTGAGGCCAAACTATAATCCACCAACGTGACACACAGGACCCAATCCCTTGGTAAAGAAGCCTACCAATTTTCCATTCCATGTGCCTGCTTGCCTGACCTTTCCAAGGCAGTACATACTTTTTTAGAAGTAAAAAAAAGTACTTTGCCAGTATGTTTTGGATCATGTTATCATTGTTGTGACTCATTCCTAAAAATAAGAAAACTGTAAAGCAGAACAATGTTATATTGGACAGGGCCATGCATTGGCATCTGTATGGTCCCTTCTGTTCCTCTTCCATGTTTATCAGAACTAGTCAAATGAGAATTACATTCACAGTCACAACCATGTATTGGTTCCTAAAAACAGAGAGAACCAGCGTTAAATTTAGGAAAGCCACTGATTACTTGGCTACAAAGAAATCCTCTTGACAATTCAGAAGGTCATAAGAAGTGAAGATTTCTGAAGTATTATTCCCCAAATTGATAGATATATTTACACAGAAAAATTCAAACCACGTAGTAATAGATATTCTTCCAATCTTAAGACGCAATATTTAGCAACGCATTTTACTTTCAGAATCTTGGGAGGTTATGTTAGAATTGTTAGAATAGTTTTGCTGTTGTTGTTTTTGTTGTTTAGAGTAATAGCTTCCTTTTTCTAGATGATACTCAGAAGTGGAGATGTGAACCCCCAGGAATGTGTTCTTTGTAATTTTAGGAAGGCCTGAGTTCTCTCTCTGCATTATGTTCTTCCCCTTTCTACCATGAAGGCAGGTGCAATGTGTTCTGGGGGACGATTTCTGTAGGTTGGAGTGAAGTTTTCTGTTGCAGCTTTTAGCATATTCCAGGCTGCCAGTTTCCTTCTTCATGTCTAGTTTAGAAGAACTTAGTTATTTCCCCATCTGGTGTTTTTTTTTTCATATTCAGCGTTGGATTTGGGAAGAAAAATAATAAGAATGGTGTTCACAACCTTTAAAGTAAACATAGGATTAACTGGCATACGCAAGACCTTAAAACAAAGATCACCATTCACCTTGCAACCTATATTAACATTTTCATCCTTAAGAATATTTACCATCCATGTTAAGAAGCCAAGGTTACAAAGTTCTGAGAAATTATACAAAATAGATTTTCTTATTTATAGACCTTGAATTCAACATATATTGAGGCAACAATGAAATACCAAACTTCTTACATTCTTTCTCTATCTAATTGCCCACTCAAGGCCCTAGCAATACAGACACAAGAAAAATCCATTGATGATTATGAATGTTGAAGAGTTGACATAGTTTTCTGCAGAAATTGGATACAATTTTGACATGTTTTGAACCCCAATGCAGTTTCAGAGTCTCTGTGTTCCTTATTTACTTAAAAAGCTTCCTACCTACTCACAAGTTTTTTTTTTAATGTTCTGTTTTGTACAAGAACTGGCATCATACATCATTTGATGTGCCAGCTACTAATTAACTGAGTATTAAAACCTGAGTTTTCAGTGATTAAAAGACCTAACACTTTCTTCAAGTTATATTTGCTACTTAAAATTTTTCCTTTAATTTAAAATACAGCTGGAGGCCAGTGATCCTGGAACACAGATTTTCTTCCTGACCTTGAAAGACTTGTAATTTGTTATAGCGTTGTATTCCATTACGAGGCTTATGGCCTCCAAGGACCTTCAAAACCTGTAATTCCTCTGTTTAAAAAAAAAATGGTGGGTTATGAAAAAAATTTACAAAGTAATTCTCTGGCCTATAGAACAAGCACAATATGCAGGAGTATTCAATCTGTGATGCATCTCAAGGCAGCTTTCATTTTTTTAGTTATTCTTACAACTTCGATGTGATTATTGACCGAATTACACTATTTTGTTAAAGGCTAATTTTCATTGCAGTCCTGTGGGAAGGAAGACTTAATATTCAGTTAATTACATTTGTCCTATTAAGCCTGAATGTCTCATTGCCTCTCCACATTCTCATTTTCTGTTGCACAAAGGTGAGCCTATTGATGTGTCTTACCACACTCTGTAATTCCCACCACAATGTATGCTGCCACTCAATTGTCCCTAATTTGAAAGGAACCTGTGGTTCAGCTTTGTGGAGTCACAGGGGTCAAAAGTTAGGAACACAATCCTGCTGCTTCTGCCAGTTTACATTTTAGTTTCTAACCTGTATCTGGAGGAAATGTCAATCACAGAGATCTGCTTCCTTTAAAGATAAGCACTATTTATGTGCTTGAAGTGTTTGAGATTTCCTCAGGCATATATTGCCATTCAGTCTTCTAAACATCTCTAAACAGGTTTAGAGATGAAGAAACCAAGGGGTCAAAGAACTGAGGTCCTAAAGTTCAGATGATAACGTTTTAGTTCACAAGTTTGCACTTTTCCTGAGAGAGAGTTTGGGAGCAGTGGCCATAACCAGAGTATTAAGATGTGACTTGTGGCTTGGGCCATTTACTAGTTGTGCTGCTTTAGTGACCTGTCTGTTTCTCTTTGTTTTTTGTTTTCTTTTTTAATGTACCGAATATGAGAACAATAAAAATATACTCACTAGAAATAGCTAGGAAGCTAAATCTGTTGAGTTATGTGGAGTACTTGAAACTGTCCACATTACACTTTGTTAATGTGAGATTTGATTTCTTGTTCTCAGGGAAAAAAAATACTCTTTTAGTATCAAAGGACGAATCTAGTAGTAAAGGACACAAGACCTGGAGAGTTACATGTCCATCACTTGGAGTTCAGGGTGATGACAACTCTACCTCTCATGTAACACAAAAGGATATGACATGTGTGACTTGAAGTTCAACATAAAAGGATATGATATGTCTTTCTTACCAACACCCAGTACATAAAAGTGGCATTTTCCCATTAGTTGTGAGAAATGAAATATTATTATTAAGGTTATATGTGTGATAAGACATTTCTCAAAAAAATCTCTAAAAATTTAACTGAGAAACAGTTACTATTATTGTTACCCTTCTGCAAGATTTTTTTTGATCTCTTGTTTTGCTTTATGAGGATTAGTTTACCAGTTAGTAATATTCTAGATGTGGAGGCCCAAAGTAAGAACTTCCATGGTTAAGGAGGAAGTAAAACATAGAGAGTTGCTAAAGCTTCTGCCCCATTCACTCAGCACCACGGAGCTCTAGCAATCAATCATTCCAGTGTGTGACCTACATTGTGTCTTAAGCAAGTCTGACACTTGGCATGTGAACAGTGATGAAACTTAAGAGTGTGGACAAAGTTCTCTTTCTTTGTTTACAAAATAGAAATGATAACCTCTGTTCTATTATACTGGTAGTGTGGGAAGGTTAAAATGTGATGACTCGATGGCTCAGGGGTTAAGACTCTGCCTCTCAAGCAGAAGATCCTGAGTTCAGATCCCAGGTTCTATATTAAAAGGCCACGCAGAAATGGCAGCCTGCACTTCTGACCCTGGTGGACAGAGACTGAGAAGTTCCAGAGTGAAGCGAAAAGGAGGTAGAAGTCATCTAGTGTGATTCCCAAAGTTATCTTTGGTCCTCCTCAAGGACATGCAGCACCCTCTGACACACACACTCACACAAACACACTCACACACACACACACACACAATAAAGTAAAAACAAAAAGTATGATGATTCATATACATATTTGACTTATAGTGGGGAGGGTTAAAAAGAAGAAATTTGACCTACTACCTGGTGCATTCTAAGGTACTAATTAAGTAAATTAAGCTATTTTCATTCTTATTTTGGTAACATGTACACTGATGTTACTAAATATTGTAAGTTAATTATATTTAGAATTTTAAGCTATACTATTCTTATTGAAACACAAAATATCAAACTTTTGGAAAATTTTCTTCATTTCTCTGTGTAAAAAAGTCCTTTCTGATTATGACATGACTACTTTTATGTTCATTTAGCCCTTATGATTTGACAGCGATGTGTACATGTGGTTGAATACTTGGTCCCCAGCTACTGATGCTGTTTGGGAAAGTTATGGAACCTTAGATGTACAGCCTTCTGAAGGAAGTATGCTTTAGATTGCATACCTTCAAGTTTTATTGCCTAGTCGCATGTCCTACTTCCACACTGCTTTTTGCTAATGCAATGTGAGAAGAACTTCTACTTCTGTCACTGTGCCTTCCCTGCCGTAATGAAAGCTATTTCCTTGGAATGTTAGACAAAATAATCTCTTTCTCCTTACCTTGCTGTAGACAGAACATTTTTATTACATCAAACAGAAGAGAAAGCAAGATAGCCATTCTCACTGAGAAGCAAGTGATCTATCAATGTCTTCCTGCAAACTAAATTTCTTTGAAAAGTAAAATTACTGAGGATTTATGCAGAAGACAATATTACTGTGATTAGCTCATTTTGCCATAGTGTTGAGGTCTAATTGCTAGTTCATCTTAGGTGCAGTTCCATTGTCTTGGAGATTATACTATTGAGAAGTACAGGGCTGTGCAGACAACCAAACCTCTGAGCCCGGCCTTTCAATGGTCTAGTCTGATGCATAAAAAGATACTTACTGGACACTCAAATGGGGCTCCTGTCATCCATTGGGTTGTTTACACTTGAGTCATGAGACACTTAATCACACAAAACTGTTTTGTTCATTTTTAAAAATTTTTCCTTGCTCTGTGTATTTCAATGTATATGTTATTTAAATACAAAGTTTTTGAACTAATTTTCTAGATTCATAGTTTTTATTTCCCTATTTCCATTTCATTCTACTTCTTTTTTCACATGTAAAGATTTTGTAAATATTGAGATTTTTCATAACAGAGTTTTTATGCAATTAATTTAGAATACTTTACGATCCTTGGATGGATCTATATAAAAGTTTTTCTATTGAAAGGTAGTAAATGCTGTCTTAACTCCAAGAATATATGGTATTTCAGCACAGTTAGACCTGGATCACACTTCTCCCCAAACACACACAAATTTTCAATCTGTCTTGGATGTGATGGCAATCTGGCTGTGACATCTGTCACCCATTGATTAGCAGAGTTGATTCGGCTGATCTGGCTGGCAAGGCAGGTGTCCCCTTTCCACCTCACTGCTCCATATGTGACAATCACAAAGCTACATGTTAGAAGAGGATGACCTTCTCTGAATTGAGGAGGACTGAAGACCAGCCTTCGGTCAAGGGTATAGGAGTAACTGTGGTCCTCTGCTAGAACCTCCAAACAAAGATCTCATCCTGCTTCTTGATTTTACCTTTCTGAAGATATTAGAAGTCATTTCTTCATCTTTTACATTGTTCCACCAGATTTTTTGAAAGATATCTACATTTTCCCCAATTTAATTTTTCAGGTCTTGGTTTTTCTTTTGTTTGGTTTAGTCTTTATTTCATTCCTGATTTTAATTATTTTCTTTCTTATATTTATAATAGATAATCTTTCTAAACCCTAAATTAAGAACTTAATTTTGCTTAGCATTGATTTTATTTCTCCTTATTCATTTTATAAGTGACTTTACTTATTGTTGTAACAAAATGCCTGTCAAAACATTTAGAGAGCTTAATGTACTATGATTATCTAGTCATGGCTATAGGAACTTAAAGAGTATCATCACATTGCATTAAATCCACAGGTAGTTCATGTGAAGATGAATGTTTATTCTCATCCAATTTCCCCTTCTTAATCTTGAACCGGGCCCAGAGAATGGAGTTGCCTGTATTACCACAGATCTTATTACCTTAATTAACCTATCTAAAAAAACCTCCTACACATATGGCCAGAGACTTTTCGACTAGATTATTCTAGATCATATTGAGCTGGCAATCAATATTAACAACCACAGGTTTATAATTCATTTATTTTACTAGTGTGAATGTTGCTTGAAGCTAGATCACGACTCTTTCATTCTTATGGTAATAACTACTTAAACAAGTAGGTTACTGTGGATTTCAAGTCACTATCTCTGGAAATTTCTAGAAAATATATCATAAGGGACAGTGAATTTATGAAGCAAATATCCATACTTAATATTTACTTTATGTGATTTAAGAAAATTGAATGGTGCAGTTTGTGTGTATGTTACAGATAAATTCATGACCAAAAAGCTTTGGGAAATAGGGAGTTTATTTCTGAATACAGTTCTCTGTTTCATTTCATTGTTCAGTTTGGCCAGAAGTTTATAGCAATATCAGGAGCTAAGAGAACTGTCAATATCATATCCATAGGGATAGCTAAAAGAGGGCAAACTTAGCGGTCAGTCAAAAAATGCTGAAGTATCTCAAATACTGTACCAGCTTCCTCCGTCTTATTCTCCTGCTCAGGGAACGATTTCACCCTCATTGGGCTGGGTCTTTGTACACAAAATAGACAAGTCTCTGAAAGCCTCCTGTTAACAGCTAATTCTTAACCCCTGTGCCTGAAGTTCATCCTTCAGTTTTAAAATTGACACCTGTATTTATCTAGTATACTTTCTAGCTATATTGCTTAAAGAAAATATGCTAGAATATTGCTACAAAGATTTTTCTCAATTTAAAAAAAACACTTACCCGATATTAAAAGGGCTGCCACCATGATTCATGTCTCAGTGACTTAGTCTGTACCCATCAAGGACTTTTAAGAGTTTCTGGATATATGATGGGTTCCTTGAAGCCAGAAATGGATTATAAGCGATCTACAAAAGGCTTTCAGTCCACCTGTTTGAAGATGTGTCTGTGAATATCTCTCCGGAAGAGTAGGTTTTGCTCATCCTTCCACAAAAGAAGCTGTGCTGAGATGCAATACATGGAGACTTCAGGAAGCTGACCACTGTACACAAAACAGGAAGGCTAGAGCTTTGAAGATAACTGCCAGAGCTCCAGGAGAAATATATATCAAATAATTGAATCAATCTGTGAACTTAAAGAAGGTAGTCAGTGAAGGGAAACCTTCAGTCAGCTCCCTCCAGATCCTAGTAAAGATCCAAACCCTCCCTTGAATGGAGGCACATGAAAGCCATGGAGGTGAGAAGTCCTCACTGGTTATTCATCTCTGGGTCCCTGTGTGTCCCTCACTTCTCCAACAGGACACAAATCATATGAGATTTGTGATTAAAGAGCTAGACCACATTAACACAACGTAGTGTCAACGTGTTCACTTATACCTAATGCTTTCAGAAGTACCAAAGACCCTCATTGAAAAGAAGCAGCATAAATGCAAGTAGTGTTGGCAAACCTTCAGGAGGTGCAGTTATGTTCAAATTCATGCAATAACTCACAGTGGAGAAAACCCCTGTGGAGAAAAGAAATGTTTGAAAGCCTTCTATTCTTTGAATAACATTCAAAGACATGAACAAACTCACAGGGGAGAGAAACCCTGTGTATATAAACAGTGTAGGAAAGCCTTCTGTGCTCTTCACTCCTTCTGAAGGGATTAAAAATGTGCTGTGCAAAGAAAGCCTGTGAATTTCTATAGTTGGAGAAAATCTTCATTTTTATTATCTGCCACTGGTGATGGAACCCAATGGGTACAGCCTCTATAAGTTCAGTTTCCTTCTATGACATAGTAATATTTTCACCAAAAATGAAATCCTCATCCATAGGTGATAAGAGTGGCCTGTAATTGTTTCCACTTCCATTCTAATTTGTTAACGAATATGATATGGAGTTAAGCCATTTGCACCTTTCATCCATAAGCTGTGTGGGAAAGCTTATGATGGTCCCAGTTCCCTTCAAAATATAGAAGGAAGCACATGGGAAAGAAAATCTAAATATATAAGCAATTGTAAAAAAACCTTCATACAGTTTTATTCACTAAAATGAATTGGCTTATGCTAGAGAATCCTGTTAAATATAGAATATATTATTCTGAGAATGCACAAGTATGAACTATACCAGTGAAAAATTTGTAGAAATGGCCATATACATCTTTGTTAATTTCAGAGCTAAAATAACACACATTTGTGAGAAATCTCTTGAGCAAAAGAGATGGATTCGTCTGACCCACTGGTAAGCATATGCACTGGTGCAAAATGATAAAAAAGTAAAGAGTTCAAGAAAACTCTCAATTGTAACAAATATTTTCATAATCTGTAAAATCCACATTATGTGGAATTCTGTGAACACAAATTAAACAGGTAGCTCCACAAATGTCATCTTTGTAGAATGTTCTTGAAAATGTGCTGTTTTAAGGAAATGTTTAAAATCTACCTGTAAATTTGTGCTTGTCAGTGGCTCACACTTAAGATAAATCTCTGAAATATGTACATTTGCTTGTGTCACTGCTACAAGGTTAGTGCCATAAGCAGTTTTTAAAAAGGAAATGTTTCTTTTGCCACACAGTTCAGGAAATACAGCCTGGCAAATAGGAATGTCTAGATGGCAAGAGCAAAACAGAAGCTGCTCAGTCACATTGCATCATGTGGCCAAGCAGATTGCTTGGCCGAGATAGTTTTCTCCTTTAGCAGCTGTCCAGAACCCCAACCTTTGCAACAGTACTGCCCACATTCATAGTAGGTCTTCCCACCTCAACCACCTAACTACACCACACCTCGTAGATTGTAGCAGTCTCAGGGAGCCACCAAGACCCTTGTGGGTAGGGTAAGCAGCCGCGAAGTCAAAGACACAGACTCTGGAACAGGCTTGCAGGCGTGCAGACTCGTTTATTGTAAATATGGGGCTGCTTATATACCCCACCCAACATCCCAGAAGTTCCAGCGTGAGCTTTTGCTGCGTTGTCCTATACAGGTTGGTCCTCTCAGTCAGGAGGTTTGACGTCAGGCACCGCAACAGGTTCTAACTTGGGGAAGTTGCATTCGTGCATGTGGCCCATATAGCAATACAGGCCTGCCTTGTCTGTTCCTCCTACAATAGATATCCCAAGACTTAACTTCTAAATGACTACAGATCCAGTCAGGTGAACAATCAGTATTAGCCCTCACAGTATGTATCTCCAAGTACTTCTGAAAAAGAAATGTTGTTAGTTCATTTGGGAAGTTTTGCTCAGCAGTAGTATATGAGCTTAGTAAGTATATCTTTGACAATCAAGTCTGACATTGGAATTTTTATCTTTTAATTTAAAGCATTGTGGATATATAGACAAATTGAAATTTTATTTCCTATAACCTGATAGGACTTATTTTCACAAATCTTTTAAAGAACTCTTTTTGTTAAATCAATAAAAAAGCCATGTTTCTATGTTTTGGGATTTTTAATACTGATCGTAGTCCAATTTCTCACCTTGTGTGTTGTGATATGATTGTATACTTGATTATGGTGTGTGCGTGCATGTTTCTCTTTTTCTTTTAGGGCAGGATATATAATAATTTCATATGGAATATGTGAATATGTAAGTACAGACATACACACACTTTTTAAATTTAACCTCATTTTCCTTTGTAATCAAGATCCATTACCATTGAACATTCATGACTATATTCATTGCTGCCATCTAAGATTTATGTTTATATCTATATAATATTATAGTTTATTTAGGTCCTAATTTATTTTTCACTTATGACAAGAAAAGATTGATCATGCTATTATGACAGTGAATTTTGCAGAGGACATAAGAACCATTCTTTTTGTCAAAAAAGATGTGAAGAAATAAGTAATGAAACCATTTTCAATTTATAAAATACAGCAATCTGTGTTCATAGGATATAATAATATTCTCATATTAGATACAGGGATTAACTTGACAGTTGAGGGTTTAAGCTGCGGACATATTTGTAGAGAACTGGTAGTTGAGTTAAGCCCAGAGCATATACTGTCTAGTGGATGAGGAGGGCCCAGCCCATGATGGGTAGGATTAGTCTCCAGGCAGGTGAATAAAATAGATACAACTCTTTTAAAAAGTGGCATTCTTCTGTATACTCGGCCAGATAGCTGGTATGGCAAGTAGTAGTGTCTCTCTCTCAGCTGTTACATGGACATGATGTAGTCATTTCCCTCAGTACTTTGGTGGTGGTGCATGTTCTTCGGTCAACTGCACTAAGAACTGTAGCCAGGCTCTGGTAAGAGAATAAACCACTTGTTCCCTTAAGCCATTTGATAGTGAATTTATGAGCAACCATGCAGGGTAACTGCTGCACTGTGCATTGCGTGGTATTTAAACATGAGCAATCAGGTCTTGCTTTTCAAATATTTGCCATTTCTGAGGGCTGAAGACTTTTTTCTTTTCTAGCTTTTTGTAAGTTAAAAATAAATGCATACAGTACTTTTTTGTTATCTGTAATCTATAAAATTACACTGAGGAATTATTTTAAAAATATTTTTAGTCTTATCTATTGTCCACTTTTTCTCTGAGATTTTTGTAATATTGTATCCATTTTTCTAATCTATCATGCTAGTGGCTCTATTATTTGCTTCATTTTCCATCCCTTCATCCAGTCTCTTTTGATTCTTCACTGTGATCTCACATTACACAGTCAGGAAAATAAGAAATCACTCATTGGAAACTCTGGTGCTTGTGTGGGTGTTATTAGCTGTTAACTGGTGCATTGCACTCTAAAGGCTTCATGACCCCATACCTGGGCATTGACTCACTTTTAGTCTAGATCTGTAGTTTACTTAAGATGGATGTTTTACTAGAGGTGAGCTATGTGCTTCCTAGGTAGAAGTCTTCTGGCAGCAAGGAATGTTATTGAAGGGATGCAGACGCTTCCAAATAGAATGCTGATAAATTAATTAGTTTGTGAACATGTCTAAAGTTTCATAATGTCTGATATCGCTTGACCAAAACAATGATGCTCAATATCTTTCCAGAATGCTCTGATTTGGCCTTCTCTCTCTCTCTCTCCTCACTCACTTTCCTTTCTCTCTCTCTCTCTCTCTCTCTCTCTCTCTCTCTCTCTCTCTCTCTTCTCTCTCTCTCTCTCTCCCCCCTTTCTCTCTCTTTCTCCCTCTCCCCAGAGTGCATTGGAGATTGTTCTTTCTGCGCATTGTACATTCTGCTGCTGTTTGGCCCAATGGATGTTCCAGTCAATGTTGCATGCATCTTTATATATCAGTTACCCTTAACCTATCTGGTTGTGACAGTCAGCATTAGCCATTACCTTCACACGTTGGAGTTGAGCCTTTGGATACAACTATGATAAATTATCTAGTTAATGCAAGCTATAGGAGAGTTCCTTAATTGTGTGATTGATGTGGAAAGATCCAGCCCATAGGAGGTAGATCTATTCCGTAGGCAGGCTCACAATGTGAGGAGAGAACTAACTGTCTATTGAAGGTTGGCAACTTGGAAGCAAGAACATATGCTGGATGGTGTTACCTCCCTGTTCTTGCTGAGAACATGATGTTCCAGCTCCCTTAGTTCCGTATGTTAAAGTTACCCTAGCACAAAGGACTATAACCAGAAGTCATGAGTTAGAGTAAGAAGCCATTTTCTGACAAATGTTTATTACAGAAACAGAATTATGAAGCTAAGATACTGGTTTTTAACAGTCACAGTCCTGTGTCATTATCTTTTGCATTTGCTTTTTCCTTGTGATGTTTACCCTAAACATGCTAGAAGTCAACAAACAGCTTAATGGTTAATTACAAAATATAGATTTCTGACATAAGAAAAGAGAAAGAAGTATAAAAACAGAGTTCAATGTATATTTTCAATGGTACCATGAGTCATTTAGTTGTTCTTTGTGCTGAACTCCAGCCTCCCCAAAAATGTTATCTTCTTCTGATAGTTAATCTTGGGTGTCAACTTGATACACCTGGCATTAATAGGATCTACTGAGACCACCTGAAGAGATTATCCAGATCAATACATTTGCATAACAGATCCCATTGGAACCACTATAGAACTCATTGGAACTTCCCAGTAGTGGACCAAATAAAAGCAACCACCGAAGAAAAGAAAGAAGGAGAGACTCTCAAGGAATCCTCCAGCCACATGGATTTCTGCAGTGACTTAGCCTTCCTACAGCTTCAGCCATGTCACTTCCGTCATGAAAGACTGTATCTCCCCTCTGGAACTGTAAGGTGAATAAATTTCCTTTTCTCCCTTAAGTTATTTGACTTTGGCTGTTCTCTCACAGTAATAGTTAAGAGTATCCAATAACCAATACACTTCCCATAAAACCTTAGTCACAGATATAAAACCATTAATAACAGAAATATTGATTTAGTCCTTAAAAAATGACAAAGAAAAAACCAAATACCCATCCAATACCCATCAGGATGGAGCCAAGGGCATTGCAGGAGCAGCAAAACCAAAAAAAAAAAAAAAATCATGGAACCATAATTCAGAATATCAGAGACTCTATATCAACCACCTGGATCTGGGCCAGCCTAATCTCTCCCCATCCTGAAGCTCAGGGAAATTTGTGGAAAAGGGGGCAGTAAGATTGTAAGAGCACAAGGATGGGAGGAGCAATGATATGCGAGATACTCCACACAAGTTAGGGCCGAAGCAATCATAATAGGACATTGCATGGCCTGCGCTATGTCCAACACATTATTGACCCCTCATAGTCTAGCATGGACAAAAGGCACTAGGATCTTTGGAGGCTGGGGACTGACAGTCACAGTAGTGTTCCTAAGCTTAAAGGGAACACAGGAAAGGGTTCTGGGAAATGCCCCTGGGTCCTTGCACCTCATCGGAGAGGAGGACCCAGAGGAGAGTTTGGCATGTAGAGTAAAGGATGCTCCGGGGATTGGGGGGGGGAGAGACGCTGGAGGATGGGGAGGGAGAGGAGAGGGGAGGGGGAAACAGGGGATTGGGGGGAGATGGAGGGAAGGAGGGGACCGGTGTACCTGTTAAGTTTGTATGAGCAGAAATAATAATAATAAAAAAGAAACTTATAAAAGCTCATACACCCAAATCAACTAGAATGACTTTTCACATAGTCATGAAGACAGAGAAACACAGTACTTCCTCGTGCTCACTTAAAACCTGTTGCCTCAGTTAGAGAAGTTTTTTACTTAGATATGAATATGAGTCTCAGCTATTACTAAGGTGTAATTTCCCTGATAATGAACATAAGGCACACAGTTACCCTCTTGGTGGTTGGGGGAGAATGAGATTGTATGCATGCATTTGCAGATCACGGACATGAAGAATATGCCTGGGCTGGAGAGGTGGCTCAGGGTTTAAGCCTCCGCCTTGCAGGCGGAAGCTCCTGAGTTCGGATCCCAGATCCCACGTATAGATGCTGGGCGGAAGTGGGGGCGGCCTGCGCTTCTGGTCCTGGTAGGGCGGAGCCTGTGAATCCCGGGGCAGAAGGAGGTGGAGGCGTCCATGGTGGTTCGCGAATTCGTCCATGGTTCTACACATACACAGACACACACACACGCACACACGCGCACACATACACACACACATGCACACAGTTGAATAAATAATAATAATAAAAAAAAAAAGAATATGCCTGAAGTTTGGAAGCATCTGGTCACCTCTGCTCTTCCTTTCTTTCCTCCAGATCTAGATCTGCCTCTTCAGCAGTATGTGCTGAGCATTAAACTTCCTGGAATTAGTCTCCCAGCCCGACATCAATGGGGAACTTCACTCTGCATCTCTGCCAGCTAGTGAACTAACTAGCAAGTCAGCAAGAACAAGTGACAATTTCATGTGAAACTATGTGTTGAGATAAAGCTCCCGTCAGCATCTTATTCCCTCAGGGTAGAGCAGAGCCTACAGATCAGAAGATGAGCAGCAGGGCCTGGTGCCCTTTCACCTAAACAGGAAGAAAAATGCCAACGCTTTCACTGGGTACTGATCTGGGAAGCATGGGCCAAATCCAGGAGGAAAATGACCATCCATCAGGGCCCAGCCAGCATCCTGTGGAGCTTGGTTAGTGTAATTCAATCACTCTGTCTTAATATTGTATGGATATAATTGGAAGATAATTATTTATCAAAACGTTGTACTACAGCAGATTACTTAGTCTAGAAATAGTTCTTAGCATTTCACAAGGTAGAAATTAGATTGAAAAGTGATTTGATGGAGTGAAACCTTTTAATCATGGCAGCTAATTATCTGGCATTTTCTTTTCTTCCCTCCTGGATTTCTCTCACTTCGCCCCCGCTCCCTATTTCCTAGTCTCTGCCTTGCTCTCTGCCTCCCACCCTCACCCCCTCCAATCTGGATTTCCAGGCATCTTTATGGAGTGAGAAGAGATATAAACATGACAGTTTTCAAATACATGAACTCAGATTTCTCTTTCCTGCATTAAAATTATTTCAGGCATGAGGACAGAAAGCAAGTAAACTCCATTTTGTCCTCTCCTGAACTTCTTAGGCCCATAATTAAATTACACAAAGACTTGAACTGAAACAAGATTTAGATTTTTCTTCAGTTGCATTCATTTACCTTTATAGACAGAGGCAAGCACCAGAATTAATGTCTAATAACATCCACAACCTTTCTCATTCATTGAGTGCTTTATTTGTTCATCCCCTACCAGATGCTAGATTCTGCACCTGGTCCCTAGAAATGAATAACAATAAGATATTGTTTCTGATTTCAGAGAAATGTTAGCTGAGGTCAGGACTTAGAGTATTTTAAGTGTTCTGAAATGTCAGTATAGTTTTCTTCTATAAGTGCAAATAGGACAATAAGTTTTGACTATCAGGTGGGAAAAGGATCAGCAGTCAGTTCTGGTCTGACATGAATTTTTGAATCTTTATATAGGAGCAAAAGTTCATGAGATGAGGCAGAGAAGTATAATGAAACTATAATGGTCATTAGAAAAGCTTTTCTGGATATTCAGGTTAATTTTTTTCTGAGCAGCATAAAAAGAGGACGCTGAATTTCAAATCCTGTTACACTGAAGGAAGGAATTAAGACTTGATGATCTAGGTCATTAACAGAAGAACGCTGCGTTGCATTGCATAGTAGGATGATCCTGCAAAGTGGGAGATGGCCTAAGAGACATACTAGGGACACAGGAACACAAGTGACAGACTCCCACAATTAGCCGTGTAGGAGGACAGCAGAGATTACACGAGGTCATTTCAAAATACACCAAGTAGAGATCATATGTAACATGGAAGTTATAGAGCAAGTACACATGGGAACGAGGAAGGTTGGGGAGATAGAATTTGCTCCCTGGTTCTGACAGAGATCAATATCACCAAGAAGAGAAGGAAGATTGCTGGTTCCATTTTCAGATACCAACATTTTTTTTTAATCAGACAGTACTTATTTTTGGTTTCCACTCTTTTAGTATTAAAGTGAATCAAGTATATTTAGTAGTAAAGTGATGAAGTATAATTTCAATCCTTGGTTTTCTAACTTGGAACTTTGTCATTTTCAAAAAGCTGTGTGTAATCTCTGTGCTTCACCGATGAAAGGGATTAACTGCAGAATTTAACTAAAAGGTTTTTACAGTACATTATCAGGGCCTGGTTTGTTAATGCTATATTGATGTTTTCAACATTCTCAATATTATGGTTAAGGGAGGATAGAATGAAAATAGAACAACATATCACTTAACATTCTAATGTCTCCATTAATATGAGTTTTCACTTCCCTACTTAACCTCCATAAGATACTTACACTTCTGTTGAACTGTGTCTTACAGGCTTCCTGGATATGATGTCCAGTTTCTTTGTGTTTTAAGCAGAGAACAGAGTAAGATATAGGGTAGTAGTAATGAAAGTATGATTTAATATAAGTGAAAGGGGAAATACAATTCTACTACAGAAGACAAAAGTAGATTCAAGTAAATATAGGACTCAGTTTTTCAGAACCAAAGTCTTTTTAATAATATTACAGAAAAAGAAAGAGGACTTTTCTGATAAGGTCAACACTTTTTTGAGTGTCATAGCTGCTTTCTTTCTTAGAGGATATGTGTGAAATCCTTCCACATTCTGGAGCAATCCTAAGAACCGTATTTCTTAGTTTGAGTGTCTTGCAAAGATTTTTTTATGATTGAAGTACAGTTACGTGGGGCTGATCCTATCTTCCAGATTCAGATCTATAAAATAAATTCTCTCTTATTTGATCAGCTGTCATAAACTTCATTAATTTACATAAACTTCTCTATGTGTAGAATTGCAAAATAAACAATTTCCTTCTCTTTACCCTCTAGTTTTTAATATTTTTAAATATTATTGTCAAACTCAAGATACATACTTATATCTTTTGATAATCTAATACATCTTTGATTTTGCAATTTGACTTAGTTAACTAATTTCTATTACTGTTTTATATTTCTAGGCTTCAGGGAGATATGTACCTAATAAATTTGTATCTGTCATTATCCTCTTTCTAGTAACTTGGGGAAGAGCAGAACTTTAGAATCATTTTTTAAATCTATGAAATAAATGGATTACTTTTATCATAACTTGAATTACACACATATGTATTTAAAAATAACTATACTAATGTTTGAGGTGACTATCCTCAACTCTAACCATATGTAGTACACATTATAAAATTTAAGTCAGTTTTCTTTTTTTTTTGAGAAAAGAAAGTCAGAATCTACATCAAACAAATATTTTCTACTTTATTTAGAATGATTTGGAGATGAAAAAGATGGTCTTCAGAATTCTATTATTTTCTTTCTGATTAAATATTGAGCCTGAATTTTCTAGTACAGATCTTTATAATCCTTTATTTTCACATACAAAAAGAAAGGAAGATAAAATAATAGGAAATAAAACACAAGAAATCAGAACAAAATGTAAAGAGAAAAATCAACAATTAAGAAGATCAAAGAACAAAGAATCAAAAGGAAAACAATGGTGTAGATAGAGCATTCCAAAATGATTCACGGGCCATGTCTAAATGTCACAACACTGCCATCACTATCCTACTTTTCCAGATGACTCACTGCTCAAATACTATAAACAGGAGATCTGGTGAGTCGACAGGACCCTGCTCTTCATTAACCTGATTAACCCTGGGATGTAGAAATAGCTCCGTGTTTTTCTCTTCTGCCACTAGTAAGCAGAAATAATTCCAATCCATAAAACTAGGCCAGGAAGCAATTGACCCAACCAGACTTTTGAATTCCCTAATGCCGTGTTTTAATTAGAAGTTTTCTAAGATTCTCTCCAGTTCTGAATTCCAAATATCGCTATGTGAAATGTGTCTACTATTTTACAGAAGCAAAATTTTGTGAAACTCCTTTCACATAAAACCATGAAAATGTAATTTCTACTGAATCTGTGTTGGACTGCATGAAAAGAACAACACATTTATTTTTTTTTCCACAATGATTGGAATGGATGTCAGTTAGCAGAAATGGCTACAGTGCCATGTTTGACATATCTTTCAATGTTAATGACTATTTTTTAAAATCATCATTATACCCTTGAAAACATTGGACATTGTGACAAAGGAACTGGAAAATGACAGTGGACTGAAATAGAAAATATACTATCAGAGAAAAGATTTTAATGCAATTTCAGTTTAGTTTCATAAAACTTAGTAAAATGTTTTTGCTATTATTATTATCTTCATTACACTAAATAAATTTTATAGGAACTATCTCTACTATTTTTCCAGTGGGGAAAAAAGCAAAGAAATTCTCTGAATTGAACAGAATTTGTGGAAAAAACAAGAATGGTTGCTTATTCCATGAGACATATTTAAGGGAAATATTGCATGAGGAGATGGTTTTAAAAGTATTTTTACAAAAATTTCCAGATTTTATGAAAGATATTTAGAGAAATTTGATTAGTATAGAATCAATCACTGCTTAGTCCTGAGCAGAAGTCCCAGCCAATAAGGAGGGAAAGGGATCCTTTTTGTCCCTAATACCAATCAGTTTCTATTCTGGAATTTGCCAGTAGTCAGCAGCTATCACAAAATGCTTGAGGATTTTTTAATTCATAGTTTCAGAAGTCTGAGAACATAGCATTCCTATCCACTTGGTTTTGAGTAGAGACTCATGGTTATATCACAGTGTGGGAAATAGAATATGGTAAGATCATGAGAGTGAGGGAGAATCTCCTAATAAGATTTCTGGGTCTATTACTCCTGTACACAAAATAACTCATGGAAACCAAACTGCCCTCAAAACAATTGCACTAATGTTCATCAACATGACCCTCCACTACAATGATAGGTTCACCTGATTCACCTGCCTTCAGAAGACGTCAGCACTTCAGGAGTGGAATCACAGTTCCAGTATATGTACCTTTTGGAGACACTTTTAAACCCAATCAATAGTTATGCACAGTACCATAACTCACTGAAACTTAAAACACAACATTTGTCAATGTGCCCTTCTACACAAAATTCTGAAAATACCAAGTTTTGATGCACTTAGAACACATCATGGTCACAGAAATTGCTGGTGAAGCAGAGTTTACATATTTTAAGATCTCAAAATTCCTGGGCCAAATCTAGCTTTCATTTCTTTTAGTTTGACCAGTGATTTCAAATAGTTTGTGCATTCTAATAATTGAAAAGAATTTAAAACTATAGTAAGAGACAAAGGATTTCACAACAGCAAAAATGTCTTTATGAATGGCTTAATCTTTAATGACAACTGTATGTGAATAAAAGTTAACTATTGTAAAAAATATATTTTATGTGACAGTTGAAATGAACATATTGTGGCATAATAAATTCCAGTCTTAGATTTCATAAAATAACTTTCATAGGAACTCACTTTATTCATTTCCATTTTATTAGTTTGAGTTACAAAAATAGAGTTACTTGAATAGTTAAACCATATTGCATAATAAATTGCTGAATATGTACTATCTGGCCATAAGCTGACCCCTAGATACAGGACCTTATAGTGTAATTATACACTATAGAACTGAATACTTTCACTACTTAGTTCTCTGTATCTGCTTTCTATTCTAACTTATCTTCTGAAGAGTTACCACGGAGAGCTACTTCAAATGAAAATCTAACCTTTCCACTCTCATTTTTAAACTTTCCACTAATTTTCCAAAATTACAGGAGGTCCCAAGATTTACAAATTTGTCAGCATATTCCTCTCTCCATTCTGGTAGAGTGACATTTTCCTATTTAGGAAGAGTGAATAACCACAGTTGCTCTCCGACATGAATTGCCCTAGTAATAAAAATGAGTAAGGAGTAAAGTATAAGGGACACACAAGGTAAGACAGGGTCCATGTTTTCTTCTGAAAGATCTCCAAAGGAATAGCCTACAGTTGTGTTAGGACAAGCTCCCTAGCAGGAGAGTTGAGATGAAAAGAACAGTCTCAGTCACAAATATCTAACATCAGTCAGCAACAAATAGGAAGACTACATCTGCTGGAACTTCACAAATCCAGGCTTGATAACACTTGCTGGGAATCAGAGACCTGAGAGAGTGCAGTTAAATACATTTAAACAAACATAACTTCTTCTTGGCCCAAGAAAATTTGACTAATGACAGGAATTTGAAGTTCTGAGAACACCTTCCTGAAAAAAATATAGACACCTAAAATAAGAATGGGAATAAGAAAAAGAAAATAAGAATAAGGGGAAGAATAGAAGAAGGAAGAGGAGCTTTTGGGCCCAGACCCTGAACCAGGCGGACTCCCCGCTCCTCAGGAGGTGACCCTCAATACCAATCAGGATGGAGCCAAGGGTGGGTCAGGAAAAGCAAAACTGAAAACAACAACAAACCAAAATTCAGAAGACCAAAGATGCTACATTAATCACCTGGAACCAGACCAGCATGACCTGAACAATGGCTGAGATGTAAACAACCCCCCCCAAAGTCTAGCATGGACCACTGACAATAGGATCTTTAGAAGCACAGGATTAGCAGTCATAATAGAGTTCCCATAGTAACAGGGAGCCCAAGAGAGTGCTCTGGGCTATGCCCTCAGTCCTTACCCCTCACAAGGGTGGAGGACTCAGAGGGAGGTTTGGCATTCACACAAAAGGATGCTTCAGGGGATGAGAGGGGGAAGGAGGAGGTACTGGGAGAAGGGGAGGGAGGGAGTGAAAGAAAGGGGAAAAGGGCACAGTGAGTGAAAGGGGGGACTGGGGAAGGGTAGAAGGAGGGTGAGAATGGGATATCTATTGAGCTCCTATGATTGTGAAAAAAATAAAATGTGGGAGAAAAAAAAACAAAGAAGGAAGAACAGGAGGAAGTTATTAACCACATAAGAAATAGCATTCTGTGTCATTTCTAAAGGCTTGTATCAGAAAGGAGTCCAGGAAATGCATCTCTGTGTATAGATGGAATTACACACAGTCTGTCTGATGTCAGAATCTGTGTTTTCATAACTGCTGAAATTATTGTGCCTGAGACTTGGTGCTGTTGTGAGCAATTCCATAAACATCTGTGTCCTACACTGGTGTAAACACAGAAACTTACTGCTTGCATCTCTGTACTTGAAATGCAATGATAACAAAAGGTGACTGAGCATTAATGCTGACAAGGTAGGTTAAGACACATAAAGTGAAAGCACAATGAAGATAACACAAGGCAGGGAAAGTCTAGAAGAAATTGAATCACATTTAACAAAAACCTTTTGAGCACCCTCTGGAAATCTATGAAAAGCTCAATTCTTTTCTTGCTCATAATAAAAAATGCATAATTTAATTTAGTGATTTTTGAATGAATTCACAGTGACATAAATGTATTAAAAGATGAATAGACATGCTTAGTGAGTGAGCAAATTATTCTAGAATTTCCATGGTATTTTTCCTGAGTTTATGACTGTAATTTGAGGTTAACAATATAGTAATGTTCCTTGTGTTCTGATAGTGGTAGTCCCATGTTAGTGTCTCATTTAGCCTCATTGACATCTGTATATCTTTGATCATTTGTAATATTAGGCTCTAACGTTTTGCTTTTTGTTTTATTAACCTGTCTGATACTTGGGAGAAAAGAACATGTACCACTGGGACTACTAATGGTAGAAATCTACTGTAATAACTATTCAGAAAATCACCCATTTTGCCATATCAATTTCTTATTTCTAAATATTTAATGGGAAAAGTATGTACACAGCCAGAGAACATAGTAATTAATCAAAAAATGGTAGCCATGAAGTATTGCATTCTCTAATATTAGTATTATTTTATTTCTTCGACAGTCTTGAATACATTTGTTTTATATTTTAATATTACTTTGTAATAGTGTAAGGATATTTATGAACATATGTAGCTGTGTTGTATGCATGCACGTGCATGTGTGTGCACCTTTGTAGAGGCCAGGGGAATAAGGAGGCACCCTACTCTTTCAGGAGTCCCTCTAGGACCGAGTTTTTATTTTCTAAGTGATGCAATGATAAATCAATGTATGTAAGTGCTGATATGAGTATCGAAAAGGCATAAACAAAACAGGCAAAACTATGTAGTATTCATAGTAGAAAAAGGAATGCTTTTTCATGCTCCATTGGTCTAGCACATGGAGTTCTTTTCATATGAAATGCTTTCAATCCACTTGTCTGACCCTGCCTACTCTGATCACTTAAATGTATTGAAATGTTTCAAATCTTCTACTGTTCCATCTATAATAATTCTGCTTCAAATCTAACATTAAAGTAAAAGTATTTTTGAGTGAGGTAAATGTGAGTTTAAATCCCACCTCCACCATTTACCAAACTACTGGAACCCAGAGAGTGGTTCTATGAGTCCTATTGCTCCTGTTAAACACTTGTGTAGCTCCCAACAGGGCAGCTCTTAGCATGACATCTGTGACATGTAAAGAGTAGTGCATACAGCACAGTTCGCTCCAAACCGCGCTGTGAGCTGGTGCTGCTGTGGGATTTTATTCCTCTGCCTACTTCTCTCCCTCTTGATCAGGAACTCCTGCTGAAGATGAGACCGAGGAAAAGTTGCAGACAGAGTAAGAATAGCAGGCAGTTTGAAGCTGAGAAATTGCAGAGCATAGAGAATAACCTTGAGACATTAATACTGAGGTTTCAAAACCTGCAATTATACAAATAGCCAGCTCTGGAGGGAGGTCAAAGCCTTCTTTGGAGGGAATGGAATGGCCTATGGTAGAAGAGCTTACTTGGCTTTCTGCTCCAGTATCATCAAAAGAAAAATAAAAATTTTTAACTTTGTTCTGAGTTCTGAAGAGTAATTTTAAAAGGTTTTAGCCTGTAGTTCAGCTACCTTATGTGTCAAGTAGTCATTTGTGGTATGGTCTGGGAGTATATTGCCTTTATGAATATCATTCCTAAAGAGCCAAATTGTTAAGTTTCAAGCAATTGATGTAGTACAATTTTAGCACTTAAGTACTTGTTCAGTGAAGGTGATATGATTATAATATGCTAGAATAATGCCATGTTTTATAAAGCATTGGATCTCAGAAGTTGATATTTGTTCAATAATCATATTAATGCTAATTCAGTGGCATTCTTCGTATGTTTTACCAATACCAAGTAACTTTGCAGTAAAGAAGAAGATATGCAGTATTTGAAAGTGTGAGAAATGATATCTAGGCAAGTGCTTCATATTCACAGTTCTCAAATAATATGTATAAGAACCT
Source organism: Typhlomys cinereus (assembly GCA_023101885.1). Lineage (NCBI taxonomy): Eukaryota > Metazoa > Chordata > Mammalia > Rodentia > Platacanthomyidae > Typhlomys > Typhlomys cinereus. Next base: position 2,235,324 of record JALPQD010000235.1, on the reverse strand, counting down.
ATTTCATTTGTACTTAAAATTATAATCAACTTATAAAAATGAATAAGGTTCATGAAAAGTATTGAAACAAAAACATATATTGCAGAATATATATCTGTTTTTCTCTGTATGTATTTGTATATGTTTCTATCATTTATGTAATAGCTATGACTTGGATATATTAAAATATACAAACATATGTATACATAAGCAAATCTTTCATGACCTTTTATATTATATGTGTCTATGTGGTACAAACAATATCTAAATGTGCACACAGTCAAAAAAAATAACCTTTTATAGCACTGAGTTATTTTTGACATCAAACATATGTGGTTTTCAACAAATGCATTCCTGTTTTCCACACCAAACAGCTTTCTAAATCTGTGACACAAGAAGGTATCAAGCAATTATACTAAGTCTTTTTTGTACACTTTTATTCTTTTTACCTAGTTATGCAAGTGCAATGAGTAGGTACCTTCACCCATACACACAAACTTCTCCCTTCCCTCTCCTTTTCCTCCTGTTGTTCTCCCATCCACTCTCCTCCCATTCTCTTTCTCTCCCTCCTTTCCTCATTCCTCCTCTCCTGATATTTCCTGCCTGCTTTCTTCCACCCTGCAGCACATCTGTTTACATGGTGTTGAATTTCCCTGAGTCATCTATACTACTGAGGGTTCAGGACTCATTGGAATACCTTGGAGCCCCTTCTTGGGCCCCCGCTAATATGGGAACTCCCTTATGAATCAAGGACCTTAATATCAGGCCAGAAGCCATAAAAACCTTGGTTGAAAGAGTAGGAAACTCCTTGGAGCTGATTGGAGCTAATTGTTCCAGGCCAACATTTTTCTAACAGAACCCTAATGTCAGCGGCACCAGAACCAACACTCAACAAATGGGACCTTATGAAAGTAAAGAGCTTATGCTCAACTAAAGAGATCGCTAACCAAGGAAACAAAATGCAGAACGGGAGAAAATCTTCATTAACCACACATCTGATAGAGGTCTAATAGCCAGAGTGCACAAAGAACTTTAAAAACTTTAATGCCAAGGGGGTAAATAGCCCAATTAGAAAATGGGCTATGGAAGGTAAAAGAAACTTATCCAGGAATAAAATACTTTAAAATATGTTCCACATCACTACTCATCAGGGAAATGCAAATCAAAACTACCCTGAGATATCATCTTGTCCTGGTCAGGTTGGCAAAAATCCAAAATACAAACAAAAACTAATGCTGGAGAGGATGTGGGGAGGAGGGAACTCTTATACATTACTGGTTGGAATGCAGGCTTGTACATCCACTCTGGAAATAGGTATGGTGGTTTCTAAAAAAGTTAAAGATTGAAATACCATATGAACCTGCTATACCAGTACTGGAAATAATCCCCCCCCCAAAATATATCAATTCACTACAATGACATGAGTACAACCATGTTCATTGTGGCACTATTTAAAACAGCAAAGTCATGGAATCAACTCAAAATGCCAACAGTGGATGAGTAGATAATGGCCCATTGTTTTAATGCATACTGAACCCTCTCCCTAGAACACAAGTCAAACACAAGAGTAGTGTTGCAAATATGCCCATCTGAGAATAAATCTGATTGAAGTTTCTGATCCCCGGGACCCAAGTTCAAGTTCATTATGTCATTGAAATGGTTCATAATTCAAAAAGTCATTTTATTCATTAGTCACTCTCTTTGAGTATTAAAACTCAGTAATAATCAAATGGAAAAGAAACTATCTAGGTAGAGAGGGATGTCAGGTTACATTGACTAATATTTTCTCTGCTCACAAATGAGTTCTTAGTGTGAAGTTCTGTAAACATGTTGTTGAAGTATTTTCATGACTTGGTGTCTAAGTCCTTCTTCTCCCTTTGAAAACTGCAGAATTTTACTGAAATTTATGTATTCTTAGCATAAGTGATGAGCCTTTATACAAAAACAATCTAACCACACTAAGAATACCCAGCTACCTTACTGGAATAAATTCAGGTGCAGGGAGGCTTTGTGACTCGTAGAAATCACTTATATCACTTGGAAAATTCCAAGGATAATAAAACACTTTAGCGACTACTTTGGGACAGCACCACGCAAGCACAGATGTGAACACACACAGAAGAAAAAAAAAGAAATAAAGAAAGAGAGAAATAAAGAAGGAAAGAAAGGTTTAAATAAAGGAAAACACCACAAGTAAATATCAAATGTGGATGTATATATGCATATGTGTACTATCATAAGTAAATTTCATTACATTATAATCTAAATCAAATTTTGTAAGGAATATAAATACATTAAATTCCTAGAGATTTGCTCCAACCCCGAGAAGGTATGGCTCTCATTTCCCCGTGTGCTAGATCTAGGGATGAGGTTTGAATTGACTATTAAGGTGTCTGGAGAAAAAACAATGGAATATTTTAGGTGGTAAGGATTGTAGTTTGAATTTAAAATACTGTGGAGCTCACATACGGATAGGTACCTTAGGAATGTGGGACAAGAGTTAATCAAAACTCCTTATAGTTCCCAGTTAATTCGATGAATAAGGGCAGTGTCTGGGTAAAATTTTACTTTAACTGTGGCTGTAATGCGGCCAGTTCGCTCACATTCCTGCCACTGTGAATTCCTTGCCAGCATGGACCATCACATGCAACTCTTTGCTAAATAATCCCTTTGTCTCTTAAGTACATTTTGTCATACCATTTTCTCACAGCAACAGAAAAGAAATGAAGATAGACATTGTTACTTAAACCACTGCTGTTATAACCCTAACTGTGGGGCTGTTAGTCTTTCAGAACTGTGTGAGGAAGCTGGAAGGGTTTGGAGTTTGGTCTAAAAATGAAAGACCTTGGATTCTATTAGCAGAGCTTAATCTACTACTATACAAAGAGATTGGGAAAAATGTTGAGAAAAATGTGAACAGTAGTAGCTCGGCTTGTGAGATCAGAAAGTGCCAAGGACATTATTAAGTAGTGAGCTAGAAACAATATGCATGGCATTCTAGCCAAGAATCTAGGTTCATTCTACTCATGGTCTAAGAAGTGGAATGAAATTTAATTTAAAGATAATGGGCTAATTAATGATGGAAAATTGTGTGGGCAAGCTTAAATTTTCAGGCAAGAAGTACGCAGATTACAAATAAATATTACATGTTAAAGATATGAACACTGAACAGAAACCTGGATCTCTTCCCCAGGACAATGAGAGTCAATACGCAGAAGCTGATATAGCTGTGATCCAAGGAGACCACTCTACATACCCATCTGGTAGCAAAATTGGGATTAGCATTCATGTGGTAGTGGTTTTAAAGGCATGAAAGCTTTAAAATTGATAGAGTCATAAAGAACAGATAAAGTCAGACAGTGAATGTCATTGTTGGGGTACCTGAAAAGAGGCCCTGGGTGGCCATTGTGTGAATATGTTCAAAGATGCAATGGATGGCAATGCATGGGACATCCTAAAGAAAAAAGTATGCATAAAGAGTAAAGACAAATGGAGAGAGAGATTAGATGAGCTAATAGAAGCAGATCTAGAGCAATGCAATTCTATATAGATATTTGGAGACCAGATGATTGTATTATGAGACCCAAATGCTAGATATGGAGATTATCTGGAGTTTAAATTTTGTTTGGTTATTCTTTGAGATATCTCAATGACTCTGCCATTTTTGTCCTATATCATAGAAGTATATATATTTTTTTAATTTCAGTGTCTGAGGACTATTGAAATGTTGAAACTGCTCATGACTGGAAATTTTTGATGCTGGACTGATACAATTTACATTATAAGATCGACATAAATTTTCGAGGAGAAGTTTTAGAAGGGGATGTGTTTTGGTGTCAAGTTTAAGTTAGAATTGTGATAGTTGTAATCATTCCCTATTTTAGGAAGTAAGACTGATGTCATAAATACTTAAAAATAATTTTAAAAGAGAAAAGTTTATGTATTACTAAAACATACACTGGAATCTTTGAGGTGTTTTAGTTGGGTAACATTTGCTAACCCTTCTGGTGATTTTGATGCCTCACGCATGTGGTGGAAAGAGAGAACAGAATTCTTCAAGATGTCATCTAACTCTATAATGAGCACTGGGGAATCACTGCATTTATAAACACAAAATATCAATGTATGTGAAATAGTAAAATTATAAATTCATTCCCATGCTAAATGTTCTTTCTCTATTTTGACGGTGGCTTCCTTACTGTTCAATGTCTGCATGTCTATGTTTACCCATTTATAGCAGTAGAAAATAAAGTTAATTAGCAGATTTGATAACTTTCTAGTGTTTTCTAAATTATATTATGACAGGATCAAATAATCTATATACATTAGGAAAATAAGTCACAAAGTAAGATCATTTTCTATCTTACCATCCGTTCATCCAGTTATCACTTATCGTCTATCTATCTCTTCTGTCTTTCTATTAGTTCTACATAAAGTGCTGGAAAATTTTACCCAAAATGTTATTACTGTTATATGTATATTCATTAAAGTCCATCTTTCTACACAGCAGACTTAGAATATTTGTTTACATCTTAATTACAGATACATTGGTCTTCCCCAACCCATATGCCCATGTAATATGCACATATTTTGTTTTTTAGCAAAAGACTACAGAAACAATGCACTAATCTAAAAAAAAATGATATGACACACAGGAGAATTTCCAATGCTTTGGGCATAAATGCCCAAATGATGCTTCCGCTTGTGAGAAAAAAACTGCCCCTTAACTCAACCAAGTGCTTGTATTTTTGCAGTGAACTTGAGCCTACTTACTGACTTACAGGAGAACTCTTCATATGGGGAAAAAGAATAAAGGATCAAGAATCTTTATCTAATTAATAAATATTAGGTAATATAAAAGGCAAAGTAGTGGTGAAATTTTATTATAGAAAACACTTATTACCTAACAATAGCAGACACACAGAGAGTAACATTAGCATTAAGGAAAACACAGTCATTATGAAAAGAAATTCAAAGCATTTTTAAGTGAAGAAAAAGTTTTCTGTCGCCTCTTTGAAAATGCCACAGCACAATGTGATCACTGCCTCTCTTAACAGTATCGTGAATATTGAATACCACAAAGATTTTCTTTTAAAGAAGTGATTTATTATTTAAGGTTTATTTTCTTTCTATTGTTGTTGCCAGGCAAGCAGCTTTCTAGTTGTCAAATAGGGCTGCTTTTGCATTTTAATGCTACTGCATTTGTTTATCTATTATTAATGTAATTCATGGATACTCTAACCATCAGAAATAGCCTCTAACAAACTTACCTGAACAAACTCAGACTCTATTTCTTCTGCTTTTCATCCCCAGAGATTCCCAGCTCTGGACTATAATTAGTTGTCATCAATTCTGACTGAGAAGATTCTATCAGCCTTCTGTCATGTCTCTATAATGTTCTTGACACATTTTATATCCTGAGGCAGGCTAAACAGTTTACTAAGTGGTACCCACTAAAAAAGAGAAGAAAGGGAAAATAAGAAAAAAAAATCATTATTTTTGGCCAGTAGTTATTTATCTTTTTGTAGGATTATATTTCCAAAAGATTTCATATTTTGCCAAAAAATATGGCTAGGGTTATGGTAACTTTTAGGACACATTCAGTTGTTTTTTAAGTCAAATTATATATCTGTATTTTTAAAGTCTATTTTCTTTCTAATCAAGTTTCCCCATTAAAATTTTTATACTGTTTAAATAATTCTTTCAGATTCAATGTTCATATCTTCTAGAAAATATCTTCATTCTCCCATAATTCCTAGAGTGTAAGTGGTCATATAATAATTTCAGTAAATTTTATTTATGATTGAACACACAATTACTTAGCTAAAAAAAGTGTGAAGAAGAAACTGTTCTTACTGTGGACATCTCAAGGGATCTGAGAGTCCATCCTCCATAATCCAGTCCTTGATCCCATACTTTTTATAGCTGGAAATAGCATATCACACTGTGCTATGCTGTACTGTTCCATACAATAATACACCATCCATGACCACATCATATCATACTCTCCCTGTACTCTATCATCCACATTATATTATGCTATACCCTAGCATAGCACAGCATATCACGTCTCACCATATCATACTACATACACCACACCATACAAGTACCACAACTGTACTGCCATTGCTACAGTTTCCAGGAACTTCTAGATAATAAATGCTCCTTAATATTTTTCTCTCCTGTGAAAAGATATGGCTTAAAGTAGCCTCCAAACTAAAACAAATGTTAAGTTCAAGAGATCTTTAAAACCATTGTGCATTTCATTCCATCCAAACTAATAAAATGTTTCAATATTTCAAAATTTATTAATATGTTTTATTTCATGCTGTATCAAATTGTCAAACTGATTTTGTCAGTGCTTAACAAGTATATCATAATTTCCTCACACATTCATATTTAAACGTCTTAACAGCAAAAAGGAGAAACAATACAATATTTTGAAGGTGTTACAAATTTTAAGATCATTCCTAATAAAAAGCTCATTTTTCAATAAATTTGGATTTTCAGCAAAGACAGTGCCAAAGTACCTCCCAGTTCCTCCAATTTTTAACATCTATTCATGTTACATTAGCACAGTTGAGTGAATAACAATAGGTTATCAACAAAAGTCCATTTTAATTTAAATTTCCAGAGCTTCTATAGCTCTTGCATATGTAGCAATCCATTCAGAATTCAGCTTTCAGCTTGGACCTCATGAGTCCTGAATATTTTTTACTCTGACAGCCTAGATTTTTTTTTTCTCTTTGACACCACTGGCAGTTTTGAGAAGAATCGGTTAGACATTTGGTTTAACATCTGTTGGAACCTGGAACACATTTTCTCATGACACACAGATTGCACTTTTGAGAGGAATACTGACATAATATGTCATTCATACCGCACCATACCAAGAACACAAGCCAGACCTAAGAACTCAAGCTAGCATGGTCATTCCCTTGCCTTCCAGGTATCACATTTCTGAGGACTTTTCCCTTGAAGCTTATTATAACTTATCTCTTTTGTTGATCTTAAATTTTAAAAATTTCTTAAATTTAGATTTCCCTAGGGATTACTTCATTAACTTTATATCTTTCATTGGCATTTCTTCTAGTTTGCCCTTCCTTCCTTCCTTCCTTCCTTCCTTCCTTCCTTCCTTCCTTCCTTCCTTCCTTCCTTCCTTCCTTCCTTCCTTCCTTCCTTCCTCCTTCCTTCTTTTCTTCTTTCCTTCCTTCTTTTCTTTTTCTGTCTTCCTTCTTTTTTCTCATCCACTATTGTGTGTGTATAATGTGTGTGCTGTATGTTCACAGTTCACGTGGGTGTACATTCTTATGTGTAGTGCAGATGTGTATAAGTCACAGCTTTGACAGTGATCAAAAGATTACCTTGGGTATTAGTCCTCATCTTTAATGTTATTTGAGTCATGGTGTCTTAGTGGTTCACTGCTGAGTGTGCCAGGGTAAGCTGACCCCTGATCTTGCAAGGATTCTCCTCTCTCCACATCCAGTTTCATCCTAAAAGTACTGGATTGCAGATATACCTCACCATGCCTGGCTTCTAGAGATTTGTTTACTTTTTCTCTGTTCTTTTACATGCCTCTTTCTATGTGTTGGTGTAAGTTAAATACGTGCATTTTCAATATATATATGCTTGCATGTTGGTTGACACACATGTGTGTAAGTTCATGAACTCATGGAAATATAAAGTTGACATTCAGAGTCATCTTTTATCATTCTTCCACCATTACAGGTTTTGAGACTGGGTTTCTAATTAAACCCAGGGCACATCTGTACTGCTAGACTAGATATCCAGTTTGTTCTGAAGATTTCTAGGCTCTGACTTCTGTGCTTAGAATTGCAGATGGACCAGCATATGCACTGAACATTTTACATGGGTTTAACGGATCCATACTTTAGCCCTTTGCATGTGTGGCTTGTGTTTTAACACCATTATAATCATAAGAGTTCTGATTTTGCAATTTCAACTGCATGCATGTTCTGATAACCATAATTCACAGCTCAGTCTCATCTGCCCGCTAAGCTTCTTTTAACGGTCCCGGCTTCCTACACATCTTTACTGGAAGCATCTCAAACTGAAATTTCTCAAGGCAGAATTGCTCATTATTTCTTTCAAACTAATTCCTTCCCTCATAAGACTTCATCGTTATAGTATATTACAGCAACAAGGACAAGAAATGAAAAAAGTTTCACTTTCTTTTTCACTTTGCTTGAGGACTACATCTGATACATCCAAAAAACTGATGTCAATTAGGATTTTTTTTAACTAGGTATATGTAGAATTTGGAAAATTTTCACCACCTTCTATCCTTGTGTTGTGCTTCAAGACACCAACCTCCTATCTCTATTTCCTCTTTCCATGTAATTCTTTAAGAAAGAGATAAGCCTCTTTTCTCTGCTACACCCTTCAATAGATCTCCATTCCACACAGAATAAGCTTCTTCAAAATGCATTCTGAACAATTTAAGTTCTAATAGAAGCTTCATGTTCATTACTCACTTCTAAGATTGCTTCTTCCTGGGGCTGGAGAGGTGGCTCAGGGGTTAAGCCTCCGCCTTCCAGGCGGAAGGTCCTGAGTTCGGATCCCAGATCCCACGTATAGACGCCAGGCGGAAGCGGGGCGGCCTGCGCTTCTGGCCCTGGTAGGGCGGAGCTTGTGAATCCCGGGGCAGAAGGAGGTGGAGACGTCCATGGTGGTTTCTGAATCGTCCGTGGTTCTACACAGACACACCCACACCCACACACACACACACACACACACACGCGCGCGCGCGCGCGCGCGCCACATACACACGCACATGCACACAGTTGAATAAATAATAATAATAATAAAAAAAAAAGATTGCTTCTTCCTGAAGTTCAAATATGCCAGGTATGCTCATGACTCTCCACAGTGCTACTAATCACTCCTGCAACTAGCATGCTCCACTAATGCCTTTTTCTTCATTCTTTCCTAACTTTTCATTCCTCAATTTCTCCTACTTTGTCCCACATTACACCCTACACGATGAATATGTTTTACATTTCACATCTCTCTAATAGCTGATGAATCTTTAAACTTATGATTCTTTTCAAATCTGCTATGGTCAGTCTATCAGTTAATGTTTAACAAATAGTAAGGATTTTATCTACTGAAAGAAAAGTATTAAGTTGGAATACTGTAAACCTTGATAATGGAAGTAAATTTTTCATTTTCAATTTTTTAGTATTTTAGCTTTAACTAGTTATTCAAAATTAACAAGTAACATAATAAAACAAACTGTGATGTTGCTATTAATGTAGTAAGTTTCCTGAGTTATAAATTGCATTAGTTGTATGCACATTATAAGATGTGTACATATTAGTCCTTAAAATAAAGCACAGGAATTAAATAATCAGTATTTCCAAATAATATCCATTATTCTACAACATATGCACAACACTAGTAAATACTGATATGACCTTCAAATTTTTAAAAAAGAAAATAACTCAGCCTTGAACATCATTGGATGAGGAACCAGCTGGCCTCTGAAAAGTCATCTTTATTATGAGAAGAGCAACTGGAAATATCTCAGCAAAGAAGTCTCAGGGGAACCTTCCACCACAGAGATGTTCAAACAGGCTCATCGGGCTGCGAATTGGACATGACTAGTTCAAAGTCAGTGAACTGTGGGTGGCATGCCAAGAATAGAGACTTTTTTGTGTGAAGGTTATAAAAGTTATTCCAAAGAGAGATGTACCTGTCATTGATTTCTTATACTCTCATACAACAGAGATGAAAGAGTACAGATTCTTTCTGGAAGATTAAAAATCAGAGTTTTCAAGCTGGTGTTCTTTTTTAAAACCATTCCTAAAATCCTCTGTGAGAAATTGTAATTGTTATTGTCTTTTTCTTGTTAAAGGGTATTCAGTGGGAAAATCTTAATAACACAAATCAATAATACTGTTTTCTTGCTTTTTACCACTGGGGAAGGTTAAGAACTTGAACAATATTTGGAATAACTTTACCAAGGCTTGAAATTCTTTCTTTTGTAAAACTCTCTTTTGCTCAATTATTATGGTGAGATGTATCACAGGATACATCAGTAATAATGTATTAAATTTTAATGGCATATAATTGTGACCAAACATAACTTTGCAGCTTATCTGAAGGCATCTTTTATTTACAAATGAGATTACTTAGCTAGCCACCAAGTATTTAATTCATTTAAATCACAATCACACCCGAAATATTTTGATTTTATGCATAAACTGAACCATGCAAAATAAATTTTTCCACATTCTGTGGTTGTTTATAGCAAAAAACTTACTATTTGCAAAATAAAGGTTTATGGCAGGTTTTTAGAGACCTTGAAAGGCAACACTAACCTGCTTGGCCTCAGTGTGTTTGATTCTAACTAGTGCTTATTGGTGAACAGACTGGGAAAGTCAATTCCCGTGGCACGTGAATCCATGTTTTCAAAAATCCATGGATTTCAAAAATGTGTGCTACAAAAAATCATATGCTCCAAATCAACAAATAATCCAATCAGAATGAATTTTTGTAATGTGTATCAAAGAATAAAATACAAAATAAATCTACATGACATTCATTCTGTTACTGATATATTTCCAAAAAAATTAACAAATATTTTCATCAAATTGAGAAAAGAGCATTTGAAGGCTTTAAATCACTGTACATTTTTATAGTGTACCTTAAGTACCAATTCAGGGGTCACTGAAGACTGAGGACGAACAGTAAAATTATGACATTTCTACAAATCTATTAATTATAAAGGTGGCAAGTCATTTTGTAATCAAGTGACTTCCAAATGGACAACTTTATATGAGAAGCCTTCATATAATCATGACTCATATGATTACACTTCATGATTAAGTGGGAAAATTGAGTTTCATTAATTACAAAATTAAATTATGAAACTGAGTGACTTGTTTTAAATTAAAAATTGATGTTTGAAACTCTAAAAAAGAAAAAATTTAAGTGTGCTATTATACCTGTATGTTTTTAAAGTTAAACATTTTATGTGACAACTAATTTGAAATATTCAAGTATATTTGTAGAATTTTCCCATAATTTTTTCTCCCACATTTTATTTTTGTCCTAATAATACAAGCTCAATAGGTACTTTTGTCCTTTCTTTCCTCCTTCCTCTACCCTGTCATCCTCCATTGCACTCTACTCTCTTCTCCTCTTTCTGTCACCTCCTCCTTCCCTCACCTCTCCAGGTGCCCCCCCCTCTCTCGTCCCCTGGAATATCCGTTTATGTGGGCGCCAATCCTCCCTCTAAATCCTCCACCCTAGCAAGGGCATAAGACTTGGTAGCATAGTACGGGGACTCTCTTGGGCTCCCTATTAGCATGGGAAGTCTATTGTGACTGTTTAACCTATTCTTCCATCTACCTTTGAATCTCCCCTTATATTAAGATCTTCATTTAAACAGTCTTTTATCTTTAATTAAGAGGTAACCTTCAGTACCAATCAAGATGCAGACTAGGGGCAGTGCAAGAATAGCAAAACTGAAAGAAACAACAAACTATGATTCAGAATACCGAAGGCCCTACATTATTCACCAGAAACCAGGCAAATCTCTTCCCATCCTAAAGCTCAGGGAACCTTGTGGAAGAGGGGGCAGCAAGATTGTAAGAGCCTACAGGTGGGGAGGACCAAGGATCAGAAGGTACTCCACACAAATTAAGGCTGCAGCAGGGAGGATTGGACTTTGCCTGACTTGCACAATGTCTGACATGTCCATGATCCAACAAAGGGATCACAGAGGAGAAGGCTTCAGTCAGAACTATCCTTAGAGGCAAGAATTTTCCTGTAAGTTTTAAAATACAAAGACTGAAAGAAACATTTATAAAATAAAGTTAAATAAATATTCAATAACTTTAAATTTTCTGAGTTTGAAAGTGAAAATTTTTAGATGTCATGCAACCCTTTTTGGACATATACAATATTGATGAGTAATTTTTGACTAATGGTAATTAACAGCAATTCTATTGTCATCTTTTCTATGTTGTTTTGCTAAACATTTATTGTTTTATTCTTTTACTATTAATATTTCAAAATTGGTTTATTTAAGTGAGAAAATCTCATTTAAAGAAAAAGAAAGGAAAGGTCAAGTCCCAGGTATAAAAACCAAGAACTATACCTACTTCTCCAAGCTTCTCCATTCATTTCCATAAAAGTTAAATTAATAGCATGATGTTGAAACCTGTAATCCAACACCTTGAGAAAATGGTGAAGGAGACTCATGAGTTTGAGACCAACTGCACAGTAAGAAAAGAAAACTGTTATATTTGAGTAAAATGCAGCAGTTGCTGATGAACTATGAACATTTTAATGTGATATGTATTTTGAGATTTGCAAAACTTAAGTTTTCTTAAAAATAGACATTTTTCTACTCACAGTACAAAAGTACAAGAGATACAGTTGAAGATTCTGGTATCTGGTTTCCCGTCTCCACTTCTCAAGAACCTCCTGTACATGGCTACCTTCCCTCAGTGACTTCGGGGGAATACAACAGTCAAACTGATTACCACTTAACTCAATGATCTTATTTAACTTTAATTATCCATTTACACAGCATGATCTATAAATACAATTCAATTCTGAGACAATGAGAGTTAAAACTTCAATATATGATTTCTAAGAAGATGCAACTTAGATTAAAATATGTGCATTCTCCTGAATTAGTCATTCTCTCTAACTATGTGAATTATATCTGAACATATAATGAACATTATAATCTCCAGTTAGACAAGCAGTGATATTTCTTTAAAGGGATCTTAAGATGTTAAGGAAAATAAGTAAGTAGTTATGGAAAAATAAATTCCCTAAGTGTATTTTCTAGCTTAGAATATCAACTATCATGGAAGTTATATCTTAAAGAACAACTGATCAATGGGAACACATCATAAAATTGGATAATAATGAGTCTGTTAATAGAGGCGCATTATATTAAACTATTAGAAATAAAACTCTAGAAAGAATCTCAAAAGAAATGTTACAAATTAATTACTTGCAGGGCTAGTGAAAGAGTGAAAGACTAAAAGTAAATTTCCTGTGGCACAAGATAGAAAACATGATTTGAAAGTTTTGAAAAATGGTCAAGTTAGAAATAGTGAGTTTTGCATATGCCAAAATACCTGTGAAATTATTACACTTCATGGGTAAGGACAAGCCTCCTTATTTATCAAGGACATAACATGTATATTGTAGAGGATAACATAGATATGAGAGGTTATGTTAGCTCTCTAGCCAAAACTGAAGCTACATTAAAGCTGTTAAAGAACTTGGCATTTTGATGGCTGTAGGGATAGTGACTAGAGAAATAAGAACTGGAATTATTTAGGCACAACCAATAATTACACTTGACCACTATTTGTCAGAAAATTGCAAAGGAAATTCTTGCTCTATATGAGTTTAAAACCTCTTGACTGTGAACTCATCAGATGAATAGTAGAGATACCTCTGGTAAAGTATTTGAGATGTATCCTGATTTTTTTTGATACTTACAGTTAATTTTTTTTTTACTTACAGTTAAATTTAAGAGCAAAGATAAATATTAAAATAGGAAGCATTTAAAAACAAAAACAACAACCAGGTCTCAATGATTGCAGAAACTTCAGTCTCCTGTAGAAAAAAGTTAGATACACAGAGGTCTTCCTCAAAAGATTAGGATTTCAATTTACAAACACCCTCTCAAATTACTTAACCTCACAAAGCCTAAAGGTGCTCTTTGTCCTAAAAGCTGTGATCGAGAGGTAATAAAACAGAGGGAATTTTCTTGGTTTAGAAATGTGAGCTATACTCAAGCATTATAGTTCATATCTGCAATCCTAGTAGGTAGTGGCAGACCTATCAGAAGCTCAAGTTCCTCTACATACACAGGAGAACCTGTCTCAAAATACAAAACAAATGTATGCTTATTTTCATGACAATAATTAGAGTTAATATGCTTGCAAAGCCATACCACTGGGTAAGACTTACTGTAATCCAAATCGCCAAGTCCAAAATAGTTTCCTGAGATGGAAAAAGTACGTTATCAAGAGATTAACGCAGATGCAGGACGGTCATTCATGAGCAAGCTTCACAATTAGGTATCACTCTGGAAGACACCCATGTTGGCAGCTCACAACCAGAACTATGTAGGAAATCTCATACAAGTAACTTAAAGAGAGGGTTAATTCCCATACAGATGCTTCAAAAGGAGACTAAGCTGGACAACAGACTGTAGCTGCATTCCCCTGTGCCACAGAGGAAGCCTTTAAACACAGTCATAAAAGAAAATGTTCTCATGACTTCAGCTTCATACAGTGCATCCAACCTTTCACATTGTGTGAAAACAGTCCAGTGGGGAATTATATATAGTACATGCACAGTAGTGCACCTTCTGACCAGCTGGAGAAATCCGACAGATAAATGTTCTGAGACCAAGGCCAGTGTCAGCATGTCACAGTGACAGAGGCATGGCATGGATACACAGAGATGACACAAAGTAAGTCCACCTAGACTCCCATAGTGAAACTTACAACCAAGCAGCATCTTTGGAAAGTAAGCCCAAAGCAAATATTGAGGAAAGAGAAATTATCTTTTGCTAGTTTTGGTATTATCCATCAAAGAACAGTCACATGTGTACTTTAACCATTGCAGACAAAGGCTATCTGTGGACCTCATCATCACAGACTCAAATTTATCGAGGATCTTTTTCTGTAATAATGTATTCAACTACCCTACTTGACAGTCAGAACACGTAGATTGGCATCATCGTAGGTGCTGCTCCTTAAGGAGATCAACTAGCCACTTGGTCCCAGAGTTGTTTCTACATTATTCAGCACCAGTTATTGTACCCATACTTCTGCTCAAATTATTCTATGCTTACCAAAATAAGTTCAACAAATAAAATCTAGATCATTATTTCATGAAGGTGAATGAAACTTACTGACACAGAAAATAACAAGTAATGCAAAACGAGTTAATTAATGTAAAATAAATTCATATTTCACCATGAGGAAGAACAGGACTAAAAAAATGTGAAGGCAAAATGCATCAATAAATTAAAGAAGTTGAGAAGTGCTGTGACATTAACCATTTGCACATATGGAGCAAGTTGGTGCATGCATGATGATATACCCATTGACAATTAGTATATATGCTAATTGTTCACTTATTTACCACTGGATTAATTGCAACATAAAATGAGACAAAGCTAATGGTTATGAGATAAAATACAAAATATGTTCTAAAATAAAAATATGCAAAATCTATTTTTATGACTAAGCATATTAATTTATATCAGTCAACTGCACTAAATAATTGTGACCATGTGCTCCATTTACTTTGCAACCTAATAAAAATAAAATAATTTACTTCAAATTTTAATTTTATTTCAAATTTCAAAATTTTAGAGGATTAAATCAATTACTATACATAAATTGCTGAGAATATTTTATAGATTTTGAAAATACTATCTCCCAGCTGTCAGCATTACTGACATACATAAAATCATTCACAAGAAAATCTAAAATTGATCGCTAAATTATAAATCTTTTACTTACTCATATTTTAAAGCAAAAATTTCAATTGCCTCATGTTTTCAAAATCAGAAAATCACTATAGTAGTATTTTATTTAATGGTTTGAACATTTTTTTCCACTTTGGGGAAAAAGAATTTCTTGGTTTTGTAATATTGTGTAACCTCTTTCCTCCTAAGAAATTTTCAGTTTACCTTTAAAGTAACATCAAAACACAATGCAGCTTTCTTTATGTTGGGCCCATTGCTGACACTCCACGTGTATAATCAGTTTGAGCTCTTCCTCTGGGATTCTGTGTGAGTTTGGGAATCATGCAATTTGTCACTTAACTCGAGACATTTTCAAAGAAAATGAAAATGAAATAATCTAGGATAGCCACACTCAATATGCATCTTTTAGTCATTCTCTATTTAGGCATCAACATAATACAATCCTTCCTGAGATTCACCCTGTATCTCTCTATCAGTGTCACCTTCAGGTAAACTCTTTCTTCTGATAAACTTGAGCTTCATCCGAAAACTATTGCTACCACTTGTGAGCACTTCTACATTATCCTACCTAATGGTTGATCCACATGTCAGCAACAGCCAATCAATTATGTCATAGCACCATATCACTGCCTTCTTAAATGCTCTCAATTACTTCTCCTAGCCTTGAAAAAAATTCACCTGACATAACTATGATCTACAAAAGATGTATGTCCTGGCCCTTTTCATTGTTCCAAGGTAGCTCATTCAGAAGGAATCTTCTTAGACTTTCTCCTTTAAACTATTCCAAATCACAAAAGTTTATAAAATACTGTGGAGTTTGAGCAGGCAAATAATTTGGAAAACATATGGATAAATATTTTATAAGAATGAAAACAGAATTATCAAATTCTCACAGTTATACTAAGGAGGAGAGTAAACACTTCCATGGCATTAAACATAATTAATACAAGAATGACACTATATGGAAAAGCTCGGTAATTTAGTGTAATTTGTATGGTATATGACCTGGTAAAGGAAGATGCTAGGTAAAGGTCAGGATGTTTTTACATTAGATTGTATTAGTTCATGTTGTCACTAGGACCAAGGCACCTGACATAGACTCTGTCTTATGTGAAGAAGGATTATTTCAACTTGTGATTTACAAGAGTTCAGGCAGAGTGGAACAGCTCATAGTGGGGGGGGGTAGAAATAAAAGATTCCAATATTCCACAGTCTTTTTTCCTTCCTCTCTTTAATCTATCCTGGTCCCCAATTTGTAAGATGGTTCCACCACTACCTTAGTTAATCTTCCGTGAAAATGCTCACACAGACAATCACACAAGTATGCATTAGCATACCTAGGTGAATCCAAATCGAGTCTAGTTGACATGAACTCTAGCCAACAGATGGGATCAGTTTCTCATGGTGACATGGTCTTGTGTTAGATCATGGGGATTGTGGCTGAGACAGAGTTAAAAAAGAAAGTGAGATAAGCATTGTTGTAGATCAAGAATGGTGGGATAAGGAAGCAAAACTGGTTTTCATTAATTCAGATTCCAAAAGTGCTATTAATTGTAGAATACTAACGGGAAAGAAAAGGCAGTGAGGAAAGAATGGAGCAGTGCAAAGAAATAACCTGGACATCAGTAACAACTTGGAATTTACTGACTTAACCGTTCATCTCAGATTTCAACTTTTGATGTTTATTCTTCCTTATAATTATAGATCTTGATCTCTGCCTATTGTAACTTAATCCTCATCAGAAATTTTCTATCTTCTTATACATAAATTTTGAACTCCATTACATTGTCTATCTCACTCTTTGAAAAATAATGATGCATACTTACTGTATATGCTGAAGAAATTCATTCTAACAAAAGTTTAACTTTGAAGTCATGATCTTATACAGCTATGAAATTTAAGACCCACATAGAAGAGAAAATGTGTGATATTTATCCTTCTGAGTCTGGCTTACTTGGCTGAATATGATGATCTGTAGTTGTGTCCATATTCTTTCAGAAGATACAATTTATTCTTTATGGTTGAACAACCTCCAATGCGTATGTATGATATATTTTCCTATCTATTTATCTTTTGATGAATATTAGGAAGCTTCCATCACTTGGCACTATAAATATTATAGCAATAAACATGGGTGTCCATATATCCCTGTAGTATGTTGAATTAGATTCCTTTGGATGTATTCCCAGGAGTAGTATAACACCATAAAAAGGCATTTCTAGTTTTAGTTTTTTTAAGGTGTCACCATGCTGACTTTTTCCTGGCACAACTACTATACATCCTATTAATAGTATTAGGTGTTTCTATCCCCTGGAGTCCTTCACAGCATTTGAAATTTGTCTCCATTCCATTGTTTTGTTAATTATTGATGTTTTGCATGGTATCAGATAAAACTAAATGCAGTTTAATTTATACTTTTCTGATAGGTGAAAGAAACATGTTTAAAGATATGCAAATGTGCCATGTGCCATGGTGTATCAAGTGAAACCATTATATTTACATGTTTGAATGGATTTAATATAAATCAGATCCCTGTCATCTCTGTGGTCTCTTCTTTTTTAAAAAAATATTTTATTTACTTAACCATGTGAATGGATGTGTGTGTGTGTGTGTGTGTGTGTGTGTGTGTGTGTGTGTGTATGTGTCAGAAGGCATTATGTGTTCCAGTAGAGGACCAAGGATGACTAGATTGTTTCTACTTCGTTCGTGCTTCTCTCTGGGATTTCTTAGGCTCTGCCGACCAGAGCCTGAAGTGCAGAAGTACTATTTCTTCCTGGCATTTTTTTTAACATGAGATCTGGGATCTGAATTCAGGTCCTTCTGCTTGTAAGGCAAAGGTTACCCTTGAACCATCTCTCCAGCCCTTTGTGGTCTCTTCTAAGAATTCCTTTTTCTTTATATTTTCTATCCATGATTGATGGGTCAACAGCTTTCATGGTCATTCTAAGGTGGACCTGTCATGAATACATCACACTGCCTCTTTTCCTTCCTCAGGAACTCAGGAATTACTTCATCATGTCCCTCAGATCTCTGATGAAATGTAGCCTTTCCTTTTTGCAATCTATTTTTACATTTTTAATTCTTTTTTTTTTTTTGGAACCAATTATCCCTTTTATTCCCTACCAGGAGAAACTAATATGTAGGCAGTTTTCTTTGCTTAGTTAGACATGGAAGCAGTTTTTAACATGGCCCTTTGTTGAAGCCACAATGTACCAAAAGTATTATGCCAAACATTTATAACATATAAAAATTCCACATCCCCATACTGGCCACCTCAAGATGAAAAAAGAATAACTCGCTAAATGTTAACTGGCTCTACTCCCCTAATATTAAAACATAAAAACCACATGAGAAATAGAGAAATTCAAATAGAATTAACATAAACCTGTCATAAATTGTAAATAAAGAAACTATTTGTGGGACAGCATGGATGACAAATGGTCTACTGTGTAAATTTTAGAATGAGGCAGACAAATGTTTGAAGGCCGGTTAATTTTCCCCTCCTTCTGCTTCTGCTTCATCTCTTTGGGTATCCTATGTCCACAATGTCAAGTTGCCCCTCAGTAACTGCATTAGTAGCGTGCTGTCTTTGTACGACTCTTCACTTAATGTATCAAGTGCAGCAATGGCTCGAACAAAAGCTGTTTTTGCAAGAGAGCAGGTTTTCTCTGGAGAGTTCAGAATCTCGTAATAATAGAAAACGGAAAAGTCAAGAGCCAGACCCAGTCTGATAGGATGTGTTGGTTGCATTTCCTTTTGGCTGATTTCAAACGCTTCTTGGTAAGCTTGTTGTGACTGATCCACAATTCCTTTTTCGTCATGACCAGCGGCAGCCTCAGCCAAGTAACGGTAGTAGTCTCCCTTCAATTTCAAATAGAAGACTTTGCTCTCTGCTTGTGAAGCACTGGGGATCAAGAATTTTTACAAAAGAGACTGTGTCTGGGGTGCATGGCGGTGGATGGACGCAGCGGCGAGCCTGAGACTCTGTCCCTGGGCCTTGCTGCTCACAGGCTGCAGCCGCACATTTTTAATTCTTTCAGAGTTTCATGCATAAAGCAATAATGTTATGTCACTTTCAACCTTCATTACCTAGCCCCAATACAACTCCCTTTTTCTTCCTAAGCAGTCCCCCTCCTACTTTCTTCTGCCCACTTGAGTTTCGTCTGGCTTGTCTGTCTCTAAGCACTTACTGGACTAGGGATGATACATCAGTAGATATGCCATTAAGGAAAGTACACTCTTACTTCACCCATCCAGCATAGTCTTCATAGACTCTCAGGGGACTCTGGTGTTTTTTGAGATCTTGTCCATTTTATAGTGAAATACTGATGAGTTAAATCCCGTACAGAACTTGTGGAGGTAGAAGTGTCTGATTTTCTTTGTCTTCCATTTTTTCTACATGCTGTCTGGTTATACTTCCTCACATTGAATAAATTACACAGCACCACCTGAAATATACCTTTCTTCTCTTTATATAGAGCAAATTCTTTGAGAACTTCTTCAAAAACAAGTTCTATGTTTTCAATGTTCATAGTCATACTTATCAATTGCATGGTCTGAATAAAGGAAAATATAAACACAAAACTTTACAAAGTAATTTTTATGCTAATGGACTCTGAATAACCAAAGAATAAAGAAATTATTCTATTTTTCAAACTAATATATAGCTACTGTGTCCAGTAAATAATATTTCCAGTGGCAGATAGAGGAAATTTTACAGCTTTTGGATGAATGATCAGGATTCTTGCCCCAAACAAGGGGTCTATCATAAGCAGCATCCTGAATAGAACACTGAAGTAACCGCCTTTGTGTGAATATGGAAACCACCACACTGCTGGGATAAATGTAATTAGCTTTGGAGAATTTGGTGTCATGGGTTCACAAATGCAAAAAAAATGCGTAGGTCTTTTGGAACATAGCACTTAAATTGAATCATATCATGAAGGCTGTTCTACTTTTATAAAAACAAATATGTCCGTATATATTTGTTTAGCACAGTCATATTTTATGCTTTGAACAACTAAGGATTTCAAAATCAGAATTTACAAGACACAATCATCAGTGCAACATTATGTTTTGTGCTGTTTTACAGCAGGAAAATCACATTAAAGAACTACATTTTAATTTCACTGAGTTATTGCTATCTAAATTAAGTTATCCTAGGGACGACACAACTCCATTATAGTAGACATTGTATGATTAGGGCCTTCCATTAATGCACTCTCATAAATTTATTGAAAGCCATGATGAGAGCTAGTGTTTTCCCACTGTGTTTATCAAACAATGAACTTGGAATTTCAGCTCTAAAAAGCTTGTTTTAAAGAAATTAAAAGCTGTACTTATGCCATATGAGGGCAATTGCTGCTTATTTATTGATGGCTTATAATTTGCCTTTATTAGTACTGAGTGATGAGGCTAACTACAGAACAAGAGTCAGGTTATGGTGATGTTGTAAATGTTGACTGCATGATCTCAACTATTCAGTGAACTGCAAATTTCAGCATTTTAATAGTGTTCCTATTTGAATGCTATTAAGGGAAGTGCAGGAGACTTCAGACAGGAAAATAAAGCATACAGATAAATTTTTCTAACTTACATTTTCATACATTTTAATGAAAAACTAATACACATACAAATAGGTGGAAAGTAGGTCTAGAACTGGTGAGGGCCATTTTAAGTCATCAGTTGGAATCCTTGACATAGAAAAGATTCATTGGTCAAGAACTTAAACCTACTACTTGGAATTATTAGACACTTAGATCTGTTTAAAAAAGACTAAATAAAAGGCGTGTGTGTGAGTGTGTGTGTGTGCACGTGCATGTGTGTGTTTCTATATGTTTCAGTATAATTCTGGGGCAAATCAATGTCTTGGCATCCAGTTGGTGTTTCTTCAAATACTAAATAAATATTCTTGATATTGGTAAATTAATTTAGTCTTCTTAACTATCCTTAGGAACTTAAGAGTTACATTTGAATATATACTTTTGTTCTAAATTCAAAAACTATTTTTCCATAGAGTTTATTCA
Source organism: Typhlomys cinereus (assembly GCA_023101885.1). NCBI lineage: Eukaryota > Metazoa > Chordata > Mammalia > Rodentia > Platacanthomyidae > Typhlomys > Typhlomys cinereus. The sequence goes on along the minus strand of JALPQD010000235.1, from coordinate 2,213,817 downwards.
TATTGGTCTATATAAAAATAAAATTATATAAGATGAACTTAAGGGTGTTATTTCACCTTACCAAAATTTCCACTAAATAGAACTGTCATTTCGTTCTGAAGGAAACATGAACTGAAGATGTACTAAATTTTATAAACCATTGTATTTATTCAATATAAGCACCAAAATGCTGCCTCAAGATAGATTTTATGTGCTATCAATGCTGTAATAGTTTTTATCGCTATTGTTAATTATTAATGTATTGACTCACTCTCCTGTGCTAAGTCCTGAAGCTAGATAGACTACATATTTTGGTAACCTCAATTTATGAATTAGCTCATATAGATTAAGATATTAACCATATTTTATAGATAATGAGACTGAGAAGCAAAGCAAACTCTTCTAAGACATACTTATTATTGTCAGAGCTTGGAAATTCAACTGCACATTTTGATTCTAGATCCAAAATTCTTCAATACTTTATCTTTATAAATATCTATATAAATGAGCAAGTGGAAGAAAACTGGAAAAGTAAGACAGAAAGTTAAATCTGCTTTCTTAACTCAGATGAAGTCAGCCCAGAAAGACTTTATGCAAGATATAGTAAAGGCTTGTGTCGAGAAAGGGGATAATAGCATGTGTGAATCAGAATACTCAGCTACTCAGTTGGCCAAAAGGAAAACCTAAGCAGAGATGGAGGTCCAAAGCATTGAAACTTCATTAACCACTTCCATAAGGAGGCAGACAAAGTCTGAAAAAGGACAAAGATAAAATATTAAGCAATAATCTATTCCCAATATTCTATATATTTATCCCATAGATAATGAAATATTTTAAAAGACACCAAAAATTTCAATTGAAACATATATTATAAATGTATATATACAAAAGATATATATCTTTTGCATGATTTTCATGCTTACTAGGAGCCTTAAAGGAGTTTAATATTTAAAATGAGTCAACAAAAGCAAACAAAAGTGCAAGATTTAGCAGGTATAGCAAAATACAAAGTTCAAAAGTGACTTAGAACTGCACATAGTTGCAAAATTGGTAATTTGGTTCTAAGAAACAGTTGAAAGATTGAAAACATTTTTAGGATTTTCAGGCATATATATATTTCTGTTGGAAGAGTCTGTACGACTATGACTTCAATAAGAATTTGGTAAAGGATTAGGTGCTAGACAATACTGATGGATATCTCCGAAGTTTTCTTTGTTTGCAAATAAAGATACAGTTATGTGCCTGAGAACTTCAGAGAAGCAATTACTTTATGTGTGATGTTGTGTTTTGGATTTAGATAGGATATGTGAGCAGGTTCATATTTAGATGCCTTTAGAGTGAATATCCAGCTCTTCATGTAAATGAGTTGAACACCAAGCCATTCAGAACTTTGACAAGGAAAATTATTTTCACCTCTGGGAGTTGTACTCATAAGCAAACCTCTTATCAAATACACTCTATATCTAGAGACTTTAAACATTCTGTAATCAGACAATGGTTCAAGATGCTGGGGTGCATATAACTAGGTCACACTAAATAAATGTAGATGCTTGTTTTCTCTACTGAACCTATTTGATCAGAATCAGCAGGTGGAAGCTTGAGAACCATTTTGTTTTACAATTTTCATAAGCAATTTGTAAGCATGACATAATTTGGAAACAATTTCTCCTAGATGAACTTAAAGTTTTCTGTAGGAACTTGGGTTTCACATACTTTTCTACCATTTTACACATAAAATGTGTGGAGCACAAATATGGAACAGGTCCTTTGACAGCTGCTTTGGAGACTCATGATTCATGTTCTTAGGACATTGAAGAGTAACAATCATGAATCAACTAGTCAGGAACAGGACAGGTGGGTCTGGGCTACCCCCAAAACTGAAGAAACAGCTGCTTACCTTCAGATGATCCTTTCCCTGCAAGAGTAAAGTCAGTGCTGTGCTAGTTTATTGTAACTTTGCTGAATGAACACAGGACACAGCTAAGGGAAGCAAGAGTTGGAGTCAGCCCAAGAGAGTGGTATTCTTCCGGCAACCATTGGAGGGGTGGAACCGAAGCCCTTAGGAACTGGGATGATTTCAAGAGGCTCACCTGTTGTACATGGAGCTAAAGGATTTGGAGTTTGTCCTTCTTATTTTAAGTCCTGCATGGATCCATCCTCCCTGGGTATGCCCCCATTCCTCCCTTTTGGAATGGGAATCTTTATTCTGTGCCATTGCATGTTGGAAGTAAGTTACATTTTTCGATTTTATAGGACACTTTGCACTGTGGACTTTGAGACTATGTTTGGACTACTAATGTAGTTTATGAGAATGTTTAAAGTTGAACTGAGTGTAGTTTGCATAATGAGATGGCAATGAGCCTGTAGGGGCCAGAGGTGGAGCGCCATGATTTGAAATGTGTCCCTCACAGTCTCATTTGTTTGGGAAGGTCGTGTCACCATTAGGAGGGAGAACTTTGTGGGAGGAAGGAGGTCATAGGGGATGGGCCTTGACGTGAATTAGTCCTGCCTTACTACCCTGAGAGATTTGCTCTGGCAATTGGCAGTCTAGCAGCTTTCAGCCTCCTGGATAGGTGTGACTTGGCCTGTCTCCAGCTTCTGCCATCAGTCACGTCGCTTCTACCATGAAAGACTGTATCTCCCCTCGGGAATCATAAGCTGAATAAATCTCCCTTTCTTCCTTAAGTTGCTTGACTTGGGTGTCCTCTCATAGCAACAGAATAGAGTAGCTAGTACAATCAGCGTTGTACTAGCTTCATTGTAACATTGCTCAGAGAAGCAAAACTACATTCACACTCGCAGGCTAGAGTTCATAGTTCATCGTCATAACAGGAGAGAACATACACACACCAAGAGCACAGGGAAATGTCCAAAACATATCCACAAGAATTGCTGCAAGAAGGGCAAACCTCACTTGCCAGTCCACCTGGATACTGAACAAACTCTCTGTGTTGCCCACCTTCCCAAGAAACAGCCCCGTGCATGTGGGCTATGTCTTTCCCATCAGTTCAATAATTTTCCCCAGGTTTGCTTAGAGGTTGTCCCAAGCATGTAAGTCTTCCTAGGAAAGCTTAAAAGATCAGTTCTCAGTTGTCACGATGCTGGTATTTAACTGAATTAAAGTGCCATATACTTATATATGTCAAATGTTTAATTCAAACTCAATTAGAATAAATTTATTATATCAGAGGGTTGGCTTTAGCCTCTAATAACTTTCTCTGAAATTCTCACCTTTATTTTGTACAGAGTGAATAGGAATTCCAAACATGGTTAATTCTAATTTTCATCTCCACTACTTATGTAATTGCAATTACCATGTAAGGAAACAAACATAAATTATACAATTGTACTTCTAACAAGGCTACAGGTCACTGATTGCTTGGTTACTCATTAATCATAGAGTAAATTATTTTCCCATGAATTTTTCTATGTAGGAATGCTAAAGCTATGTAGAATGTGTCAGTATATAGTAATGTTTCAAAGTGTGAGTTCCCAAGGCTGTCAAAGGTTCAAATGGTAATTCAATTCCTCATTCTGTAAATATCCAATCATTTTATCTCTCTTCAACAGTTGGTTTACTTTTCTCTATTCTCTGACTACAGATACATGAAAGTTAATTTCTTTAAATAATGACTAATGAACTGCTAGTCATAATAGTACCTACCAAAACTTGTACTCCAGTTGGCTGACTCTTAGATTGAGACATTCTCCAACCTTTCTTTTGTCAAATCTGATCCTCCATCCTCGGTTCCACTATCCTCTCTGGGAAGATGATCTCTAACGTTACAGAAGATAGTAGCTCCCTTCATTTCAGGCCAACAGAGACATGCCAGGCATGACGAAGAGATATGTGGCTGATTATTTTCCTCACATACTGTCTGATATCTTCTCATCCCTCACTGTATGGAAGCCCCTTCTAGGTTGCTGTTTGATTATTACTGCTACTGAAAGCACAGTTCATGGAGCTATGCCAGAGACAGGAAAGAGGTGAAATATTCTATAATTATATATTTCTGTTCCAGTTTGTCCAAGAAAGTCTTGCTTTATATTTTATTATACTTTTCTGGCAATTTACGTTAGAATTTCTTAACGTCTGTTTGCAAAAAAATTGCAAAGTAAATAAAGCAAAACGGATGAGCTGACATCAAAATTGATTTTCTCCATAATTTAAAATTTTAGTCTCAGCAACTGAAAATACAGAAGATATGTAAATTTGCATTTCAGAAAAATAATGAACAATCTGGGTAGAGAATATATCCAAGAACTGTATATATTTCATTCTATAGTCCTGCTGCAGATGGCCTGAAACATGGACTATACAAGATCCTTCCCTTCTACAGTGTTCTTCCTACTTCGTCCCATGAAATCTGTAGAGGTGAGAAGAGCTCTAGTGTTCAGATGACGGCTGAACACCTCCTGTGTCTTCCCTACATTATGTTCATACCATTTCTAAAGTTCCCCTAGAAAACTCTCCTTTGATTATGCAATGTTTCCTCTGCCATCTGCTCCTCACTAGAACAAACACTGATGCTGCCTTTGCTAAACATCTCTTCTTATTCTATTTCCTAACATTCGGTGTCCCCTCAGTTTTCTTTCTGTAATAACTCTCCTTAGAATTGCCGCTTTGCATACACCAACATGTGAGAAAAGCATAGAGAAGGTTATTGGATGCCTAATTTGGTGAAGATAAGAGCCATTAAACTGCCAATCAACATTATCCAGATGTCTGCATCTGGTTTCCTCATTCCTCAAATCCCTTCCTCTGTCTGGCTAATTGCTTTCAATATGTAGTTTTCTCTCTGACTCTCGTCATAGCCTCACCTTCATTGCCCTAATTCACATCCTGCAATTCTGCAGTGGAAAGAATGAGCGAACTTGCTGTGCAGTAACAGCTACGGAGTCTGACCTTGAGCGACTCTGTTTCCCAGGTGTAACATTGTGCTCCATAGGAGGACAGATCTGTAATATCCAAACAGCAGTGCTGCTTTTTCTTGCCTTCATGAAACAATGTCAAGGCACTTACCTTGAAAATTTTCTACTAGCTGCTTTGGTTGTGAGGCAACTCCCATTGCCTCAGGTTAGGCTTGCAACTGTTTTCCTGGAACACCTACATTTGCTGTGGACAGTAAGGATGTGAGGTCTATTTATTACTTATGTAGTTAGTCTTCCTCATTAGCCACATTTAGCATGTAGCTTAGACAATCATACCATTGTGATGAACTTTAAATTATACTAAGCTGCAGTTCAATGATTCTCATGACAAAACAGATTTCATATGTATATATAAAACAAGCATGCATTTATAAAATTTCTTATACATTATAAAACATATGTACATATATATTTATACATAATTATGAAGCTGATTTCAACAAAGTATTTTTTATTTGTGCATGGGCAATACTGGAAATGCTATAAAGTTTATAACTACTGTTATTCCATGGGCTTTTCTGCAGAGATTTTTTCCACCATCCTCAATCTCCATATGCTTCTTATGGCCTTGGCAGCACTTCCTCCCACTTTAAGGATTTATTCATGTTTTAATTATCTCCCAATCATGGGCCAAACCACAGCCCACAAAGCTCTGCTCTAACGAAGGGTCTTCTTTTTTATGAGCCCATAAATAAGAAACTGTTCTTGATTTCAAGTTTACATTTTTAATCTATGTAACCTTAAAATCATACCAAAATCTTGAAAAAAGAAATTGACCCCCATCAGCCATATTTCCTTGCTTTTTATGTAACACTGTCCTTGGTTTGTTAATTGATTATGCAGGAATTTCAAATATATTTTAATAAATAATTTGCTCCATAACTTACATTCATTCACTCACTAGCCCTGCTATATTGAAAAGGAAACACACACGCATACACACACACACACATGCACGGCCCTAAATATCTCTCAAGTTCATTTATCAAAAAGAAATTCTTCATGTAAGGCCTTAACTATTCTTTTTGAGAGCATTTCCTTAGGAAACACAGTGCTGTAAATTCTTTCCAGTTCTTTGGGGCTATATCTCTCCTCTGAGCTTCTAAAGGCTTTACAACCCACAAATGCTTTTCTCAAGGAATTGACAGCCGTGCATATGTGTGTGTGTGTGTGTGTGTGTGTGTGTGTGTGTGTGTATGTGTGTGTATGCGTGTGTGTTTCCTTTTCAATATAGCAGGGCTAGTGAGTGAATGAATGTTAGGAGAAGACCAGATCCTTACCTGAATTTTTCTGAGGGATAATAGGAAACAAACATTCTTAAGTATTTCTGGCCAAAGAAATGACCTGGTCATGAGGACCAACTCTCTCCATTTTTATTTTCCTTCAGCTCACTCAGGGCTCTCAGTATCTCCAGATACTGTTTTCATTGCAGTTTAGTTTGCATCCACTTCACAAAGCAAGAATCTTGAATGAAACCTGAAGAACTTTCATAGCAGCCCCTTTCTACACATTTTAGCCAGCAATAAGCACTTTATTATTATATTATTATATTCATGTAGACAAGCAGAGACAATCTCAGACAACGTGGAAGACATTAAGATTATCTCAATATGGGTTTTCATATTTTTAACACATTAGAAATATTTTAGCTACATGTTTCCATTCTATACTCTCCACTCAATTCAAGACTTCATAAATGAGGTATTTTTGCTACAAAGTTTGCAGACAAACATGGTGGATAGCCTATGGAAAGTTGTAAGATAGCAAGCCTGTGAATATATTTGAGAAAATGATCTTTGAGTACAAGTAAGTTTCTACATGAGATCAACTTTTTTTTTCTCTAGAAATTCATTTTCATGGTTCTGTCTCTAGAAACCATTTTCATTTCATGGTTAAGAGAGCTTGCCATGAAGCCTAAAGGCATGATTACAGCCCTTAGAACCCACATGGTTAAAGAAGAAAACCAGCTCTCAGACAAATAGTGACTGCTTCATAGGAACATTTATAGTCTACATACATCTTTCTTATGATATTAATATATTTCATGTGGAAAACTTCTCCAGCATTAGCGGACTAAACTCATTCCTTTTTTTAATTTATTCAATTGTGTGTGTGTGTGTATGTGTAGAACCAAGGGTGAATTTGGGAATCATCATGGATTTCTTCTACTTCCCTCCCCTTTTTGTTTACACTGCCCCGGGATTCACAGGCTCCGCCCACCAGTCAGAAGCGCAGGCCGCCCCTGCCTCTACCCAGCTTTTGAATTTGGGATATGAGATCCGAACTCAGGACCCTCTACCTGCAAGGCAGAAGCTTAACCTCTGAGCCATCTCTCCAGCCCCCAAAACTCATTCTTCGAAGAGAGGTTTTCCAGTTTGGTATTTTCTGAATACTCTTCTGTGGGCGAGAACAATGTAAGTGGGATATTGCTTCTTTTATATTTAAAGAACGAAAGATAAATCTTCCTTTCATCAGACTCTGAAAGTTAAATTCTCTCCTAAATATTTAAAGACTATCTATGACACTTTAGAAGAGGTTGGAATGCATTTTTAGTGAAAATAGCATCTATGGGAAAGGAAAAAATACATTAAACATTAGCATTTATTGTAGTTTATTGTAAGAATTTATATGAGACTATGAATACCAGTTAATATGCCATATAGTATCATCCATTTCAATACATTTAAGCAACATATTATAGATTTTATGCCAATGAAGAATGACACTGTTCTGAGACTATAACTGGCCTATTTTTATCTAGATCTGACTATGTTTTTCTTTAGTAAAACTGAAGTCGCTTTAAGGGACATGCACAACAATCTGCCTAAGATGAAAAACAAGAATTGATGCCCAACATGGGCTTTATTTCAATACTATAGTCTGCAAATAGACTCCATCACACTGTATTTATCAGCATTCTCCTTCATTTAGACTTAGGTGGGAAGGATAGTGCCAAAATCCTTCAGATTTAATCTCCCTTCTTAGGATTCATTTACCAAAAGAGCTAATGACAGATACCAACAAGACAGAAATAAAGGATCTATGGGAGCAGGCAAACACCTGCTGTCTACATTTGGGGTATGTCTGAGAAAGAGGAGACCAGGTCATTGCAATTCTTGAAAGACTGGTTTTCGTTACTGTGACTTTAATAATCCTAGCCAAGTTTGTGCTAAGATATAACACTGCTATAAAAAAGTATAGATCTCCAAAATGGCAGACTTGGTTTTTTTCTTATTTTCATTCCTTCTCATATTTATTTCATCTTATGATGCTATTTTAGGGAAGAAGCTGTTCTTTGAAAAATAATTATAAAACAGAGATCATGTTTTTTCCACTAAAGTAAACTCTTCATGATAAGATAACCAGGTGTTTTTCAGCAATCATCTTTTATGCCAAAATAACATAGTCTAGATGATTTTAATTAACAGCCTGATCCTAAAACCCACAGCTTTAGAAAACTCAGTCTATGTTCAAGAAAACCATAGTCATGTGCATTTATGGCTTGATTTCATAATTGGAAACTCCTATTTTCCTTATAGGATAGTCTTCTCCCTCTTTACATGGTTATCAGTCTTATTCATAAAGCGCAGGTAGAGTGAAAATGAATGACCCTGTGGAAAACTCACTGTAGCATCATATAAGGAAAGAGTATTCATTTTCATAATAATGCCTGCACATAAAAGCACTTGTGAATGACTACCTAGCATTAGAATCATGACTTTATTTATTTGCTATTAATATATCATTCAATAAACTTTAGACTTCACATAGAGAAGGATTTCCACATAGGATTTCCTTTAATTTTTACTATGCTCATTGAAATTTGGTAACATTGTTTGATCACATGACCAAATTTCACAAAGCATAATGTGCATGTTTGATAGTTAATCTTCGGTGTCAACTGGACCACACCTGGAATTAAATAAAATCTGCTGTCAGACTACCTGAAGAGATTATTCAGATCAGTATATTACAACACAAAGATCAGCCTTAGATGTGATTGGAACCTTCCAGTCGCAGACCAGATAGAAGGAACCATAGAACAGAAGAGTTTGAAGAGGAACTCCAGGATGTTTTCAGCTTACCTTCAGCTTTAGTCATCGGCCATGTTGTCTCTGCCCTGAAAGACTATTTCTCCCCTGGAACCATAAACAGAATAAGTCATCCTTTCCCTCTTAAGTTGCTTGACTTTAAATGTTCTCTCAGAGCAACAGTTAAAAGTAATTATTACAGCATGATTCATCAATTTATATTATATCTCTAAGTTGAAGAGGAGAACTCAGCAATTTTAATGTTCCCCATGGACTTCCAATAAATATTGACCTACTGAATGTGAATAGAAAGTTAAATGTTATTAGAATGAATATTGCTATATGAATAAGTGTCACTAGTTTAGTGTCTTCAATGATTTCTAATATTTTCTAAATATACTTGAATGGATTTTTTTCTTTCTCACCTATAAATGAATGTGCTTTATCTACATAGGATTTAGGAAAATTAGAGATAGTGAATAGCGCTTACACATATACTAAAAAATTTACAGCAAATTGACATAGTCCTTTAAAGTTTTGTCTCATGGCATCATTGTCTGACCATGTGCTTGGGTCAGTCATGGCACTTTTAGGACATAGAGCCTTCCCAGAGGGAGGCAGTCACAAAGGGTGGGCCTTAAGATGCATTAGCTCCATTCTACTTCCAGGAGTATTCTTCTTGGCAGTTAACAGTCTTGCAGCTCTCAGCTTCCTGGATATATAACTTAAACTGTCTCCACTTTCTATTGTCATCCATGTCTTTCCTTCCATCTCCCCTCTGGAATAATAAACTGAATAAATCTCCCTTTCTTACATTAAATTGCTTGGCTTTGGGTATTGTCTCACAGCAACTAGTAAGATGGTATGAATAATCTTGGTCCAATCAGAATTCATTTACATTTTGCCTTAAGAAACTGGTTGTTTAGGGAAGTTTGAAGGGATGAATTTATCCTCTAGTGTCATTGAATGTTTTAGAAGTTGGAACTACCCATCCATTAAGGTCAAATAATACACTGCCCTCCATAAATATTATAACCGATCCAAGGGCAAGCATATGTCCTAGGTGAGCCCAGGAATTTGGACAAGTTCTATAAGACAGTAGCTCTAACGTTAAAGCTAAAAGTTTTAACCCTGCAAAAATACAGAGCAATATTATTTTTAATCACCTTCTTTCCAAATAGGCTCTATTAGCTTGGTGGTCCTGCATAAAGTATTCCTACAAGATTAGTAAAGGCAGATGTCTTGACATTGTAGACTATATTTCATGACACATTCTAGCAGAATGTCCAGACTCTATGTACATTTTAAAATAGGTTCTTTGAGTTATTTTATTACCTTACTAACTTTATGATTTATGACTTGAATATTGATAACTGTTTAGCACCAAGGGAAAAAAAAACATATTGTGGTTCTTTCACATTGTGTGCATCAGTTTCAGAACCTAGGATCCTTTATTCCAGTTTCCAGTGAGAAATTATTTTCTTCTTCCTTCTTCCTATTAGCTTTTATTTGCATTAATTTGTTAAGTCTATTTGCAACTGAGAGCAAGAACCCTTTCCTACATACTTCATAATTTCTGTACCATGTAAGGTAGCTGTTACAAGAAGAAATTCATTGATATTATTAAATTAGCTAATTGCCTTTAGCCTAATTTAATAAAACCTGAAGTTGGCTTCATAAATAAAATGTATTACATCCATAACAAGGCCAGCATTGACTCAGATGGTTAATCATGCCTCAGAATTTACTTTCAGTCCTAGTTCCAACCTAGAGTGGTGAAAGAATAAGGGATAACAATTAATATGAATGCAACATGGAGATGGAGAAGTGGGTCAGTGGTTGAAGTACCTGATGATTAAGAAATGGGGACAGAATTACGATTCCCAGATCCCAGGTAAAGTGTTGGCTGAGTGTAGTATGGTGGCCTGCCTATAATTCCACACTCTGGTTTAAAAGAATAAGGTGTAGGAATGATCAAGGGTGGTTTCTGATATCAACCTCTAATTTTCAAATGCACACATTGAATGCATCCACACTGAGACACACACACCCAGACACTCACTTATGTACCCTACACACACACACACACACACACACACACATACACACACTCACACGTAGAAGAATGTTATTTCTTTATAAAATTTTCATGTTTCATAAGCGAAACTGGTGAGATTCAATCACCTGAAGAAATTGCATATGTTTCAAGCTGCCTGCTCTCAACATATGTACAAAATTTGGAATGTAAACAAAACTAATATGATTAGTAGAAATTATGCGGACAGTAGGAGTATGTGCAAAATATGTGAGACAAGTAGAGATATACACTTATATGCCTTCAAATATTGAAAACACTATAAGAATGGTCAAAGACAAAATAAAGCATTTCTAAGGTCTATGGATCTTCATGGATTTGATATCTAATAATGGGTTGCAAACATTTGAGTTACATTCAGGAAATCAAGTGGTACATAAATTATAACAATCTGGAAGCTCTGAAATATTTCACAGACAGTTTCTCACACTGTTATTTCACTGGTCAATGAGTGAATAAGATCTGGCTGAGTTTCTTTCTTTCTTTTTTCATCACTCTCTGAGATATATTGTTAAAGTTCTTTAAAAATACTATATTTGCTATTATTCATGTATATTGTATACATATAGGTGGACACGTGTAACACATATGTGTATAGAAATCAGTAGACAAACTTCGGACCTGTTGACCTCCCTCTACTGTGAATTTTGGGATTTGAACTCAGTCCACTGGACTTGTACCCCAACCACTTTACCTGTTATGTCCTACCATCATCTTTCTAATGCTCACATTAAATATGTTTGCCATGAAAATAATTTTCAATGGTAAAAACAATAAGACTGTTATATTGTGAATTTTTATATCAATTCGAGGGGCAAAAAATAATAAAAGTATATAAAAATCATCAAGTATTTTCTCAACTGAGAAATAATGTAGGATGTGCTGACAGGTGTTTGTAACCATGCCATTCAGAAGGCTGAGGCATGTACTAGACCAGCCTATTAAACAAAGCAAAGAGGGAGAAGAGTAGAGGAAGGAAAGATAAAAGAGAGAGAGAGAGAGCACAAAAACAAAATCAACCAACCTGATCAAATTACCTTTAAGTAATAAATACATTTTAAATAGATAGAGCAGACACATGTTTCACCAGGCATTTGTTCAATGAGATTCAGCTTTCTGTCTGTGTATACTGAGGCCCCGTGCCTCCATGCCATGTCGCAGTGATGCCCATACTCACAGTGATTCTTCCTTCCACAGTTAATTGAAACTAGACAAACCTTAACAGACATGCCAAGGGCCTTTTTTTCCTGTGGTGATTCTAGATCCTGACAATCAACATTATATATCACAAGTGCAAAATAGCTTAATGAATGTATTGTCTTGGAAAATCAATTTTGCTTTCTCAAAAGAAGATGATTTTTAACAGTATTTTTTACTTGTTTGGAATGTTACATATGAATAGGATAATTTCATGTCATTTTCACCCCTTACTACCAATTTCTGGCTTTTAAAGAGCAGACAGATATGAATAGAAAACAGGAATTGTTCCTATCTTACCTCTCCTGAGCTCTCTTCTTCCCCTTTTCCACATTCTTCCCACTCCTCTTCCCCTTTCTTGTTCTTTCTCTTTCACTTTCCATTTGTTCTTTTTCCATCTTTTCTCTGATGTCTTCAAGTATCATTTCTGAAATGTTTGACGTTTGAAGTAATCTACTATATATTAAAGCTAAAGGGCATAATAACTATTTCAAAAGTTCTCAAGTAATTATGAAGACCACAATCATTACATTAACGTAATGTTGATAATGTGATAGAGAAAAATATTATGTGATTATGTATGAGTTTGACAACAGAGCAAGGAACATTACCACTGCAACATGAAGGAATTCAGTGTTTTTCTGAGAATGATCAGTTTTGCATGAGTGAAAGTGAAAATGTAGAAGAGGAATCTGAACTACAGGCAATCTCCATCATATTAATGAGCACCTGGAATATGGTAGGTATTTATCTTACTATTTAACAGCTCTGCCCTTTTTCATCTGCAAGAAAAGAATAAATTTCCTCCAAGTATTTGCTTTTAAATTCATTCACAAGGAATCCTTTATTTTTTATGACTTTGTCAATATGGTATAAATACACCATATTCTCCTGTGTTGTAACTTTGGTCACAGTTTTAGTTTTGCCTTTCTTTATATGGCTAGTCTATGAATATCTTTCATCACCAAAGTTTAAGAAACATCAGTTTTCTACTTTCTCATCAAAGAGAAAGAACTGTTGTTTAAACTGCTTTACAGTGAGATATGACACAAATATTGTCTTTGAAATAATGTGTGGTCTAACAATCTGGTTATATTTGTATTAAGAGAGAATAATGATATTGCTTAAGAAAGGCTCTTATTAATATAAAATTTTCAAATCTAACTGTTTGATTAATGGAAAACCTCTATAATAATGCAGCAATTGGGGATTCTCAATTACATATTATCCTTACATGGTTGTATTTAGCAATGGCATTGATATTAAAGGGTATTCAAAGATATAAATGAAACTGCAAGATATAAGAATAGCTATGGAAATACTGCAGTAGTGTAAGGGAGAGTTACTTAAGAGATATGTGTTTTAATGGACAACAGGAAGATATTAATTTCAGAAATTGAACATATATGACAAAGTAAATTAACTCTAGAGTAAGAAACAGTTCCCACAAAATATGATTCAAATTGGCAGGAGAAGCTCCTTTCCTAAGCATCTGCTATGCTCTCAAAATGGTCTGGTGCCTTTGTATATAATGTGGATAATAATGTACATTATTTTTTGAAGATTCTCTTCTGAAATAATTAATGACATAACCCAGCAGTGTATGTTGTGTCTTAAATAAAGACATTTTTCAGACAAAGGTGCATATGATTTCATAAAAGATGCTGCAAGGAAAAAGCAAACTACATGATACATCTCTCAAGTCTGAAAGCAATTTATTATCCCAGATACGATTTTTAAATTGAAACCATGAATTAAGTGCAGCTCTAAAAATTATAAGGTTCAATGATGAGCATTACTGAAACTTTCATCTGAGACAAATGTTGCCAAAAAAGTCTAAATCATAACTTAATGAAATGACAGAAGCTAAGGAATATGAGTCAGTGATAAGTAGAAAGTCAGCTGAAAAGACGTCGTGGGAAAGAACCTAGGTCAGGAGGTAAAAATCTGCACTACTTCCTGTCAGTGGCAGAGCACACAGGTTGTCTGCTGTCGGCTGTCCAGGGTGCACAAACAGCTCTGAGGTAGAGGAGTTGGCCTTGATCTTCACCACCACGGGATTCTCATTTTTAATGCTCCATGTGAGACAAAGAATTAGGAGCTGAGCATCTGTCCCTGCACACTAATAACAATGGATAAATCCTGCACTTAGTGTGCTGGCAAAAAAAAAGGACTGGTGATCCGGAAATGTAAATCATTGGAAAGATTTTCCCTGCAGCGATAATAACGGGTCAGCAATTATTTTGAAAAGGAAGGAGAAAGACAGAAGTAGATTGAGAATTTACAATGCCCTGTTCTACACTCAAAATGTTTTCTTTGGGGGAAAGAATTTAATTTCAGTGGGAAAATATATTTTATGACTGCAATCTCTATTAAGTGCTTAATTAAAGTTAATTGTGAGACTCCATTTAAAAAAACAATTAAACACTAGAAAACGTTTCTTTCCCCCTTTTGGTTGTTACTCTTTCTTAAACAACAGCATCATTAATGCCTCCCCTGTTTGGAATATCCAAGGGAAAGTACATTGCCCATGTCATTTTTCAAAGTTTAGTTAAGCAAAGGAAGAAAAACAACTCACTCTTAAAATATTGTGCAATATAATCCTTTAAACAATTTGGGTGAGAAAATTATACTAGTGATTGTTTTCATTGTTATTCCCTTCAGTATTGCTCATATACAGCAAATTCCGAGTCCAAGAAATTTTTCTCTGGTACAGATGGGAAAAGATAAGGAAAAGTGTTTCACTGTGAAAAGTGCTCTAAGAGCCAGACTTCAAAGATAATTAGTCTCTGCAACATTCTTAAAATGAAATTAAGACTTGCCTTTTCTCTCTGACAATTCTGGGAGAAAATCTTCACATTCAGTCTTCTGGACGTGTGTGTATATTTAGAATCTCACAAAGAGAGATCCAGTGGCCTGAATGTGTCCTAGTAAGTCCTCAGTTGTAAGAGGCATCAAGGAGATGGTGACCTGTTTTCTTTGAAGCCTTCTACTCCCCTCTAGGAGTCCATACAAATACAGCATCATTTCTAATTTCATTCTTCTTTGAACCACCAGCATCTAATAGAGTATCTCTCAAATAGTGGGAACTTATAGAAATGAGATATATTACATAAACAACTTGTGTTTTAAAATATGGAATGTCTATGGTGCTTGTGTGTGTGTGTGTGTGTGTGTGTGTGTGTGTGTGTGTGTGTGTTATTCATTTTGTCTTCCCTGAAATTATGATGTCACCTGTAAAGTACAAGGGATAATTTCATGTTTGGACTATAGAGGAAACATTCCTTGAAAAAAAGGAGAGGAAAGGAATGGCAACTTTTATAGACACTGGCTTCTATTTGACATTGGCATCTTCACTACCATTTAATGTAGGGGCGGTGTGCAAACAGAGATAAGAAAACCACAGGACGAATGATGGGTTAGAATGCTGTCCTGTTTTATGTCTCACCCACCCCACTCCATCTTCTCTTATTATGTTACCAATAGCCTGAGCCACTTAGAAAAATTGGGAACCCAACTCTCATCCCTTAGAAAACCTATGAACTTCAATTTTCTTTAGCAAAGATATAATTAGGTAATTTCTTTGTCCAATGTCCCTTAAATAGACTGAAACAACAGCCTATTATGTTAGTAGAGGGTTTGGTTGCGAGAAGCCATTTCCCATCTAGTCAAAATGTAAAAACAAGATGTGAAGGGCAAAAGGACAAACTTCCTGTCAGTAATAAAAAAGGAAACACATTGTGTCATGAAAAGGATGCATTGCAAAGTTTGATGCTTAGTGGACTACAGTTCAAGTGAGGTGGAAAAGAAAGCTTGAGAAATAAGAGCACAGTAAGAAGAAATGCATACTGGAAATAAATGTAAGTGAATTTTAAAGGGAGTAAACATTTCTATTTGTTCATATTTTTGAAAAGAGGTGCAACAAAAGGAAAAGAGATGCTAACCAAGGAAATACCAATGGTGAAGTCTATTTCTTGGGCCACAGCTTCCTACTCACAAGCTAGAGACCATCTGTCCTTTTCATTCCACTTATTTTGATGCCCATATTTAAATTTTGGGTAAAATTCTTCTTCTTTTTTTTAAACTGATTAAAACTTTAGTGATTGTGGAGAGATGGGAATGCGGCAAGGCCAGAGTCTAGTTACAAATTATCTTGGGTTATCTTTAAGCCCCTTAATAGTATTTTTTGCTCTCTCTGTGTATGAATGACCTAACCACCTTGTCATTATCAGGTAAAACCTTCTGTAATTTTTTTCTCCTATATTTTATTTTTTATCCCAATTATACAACCTCAATAGGTACCCCCATCCTCTCCTTCCCTCTTCCCCTCCACAGTCCCCCCTTGCACTCACCCTACCCTTTTCCCCTCCTTTTCATCCCTCTCCTTCCCCTTTGCCCACTGACTCCCCCTTCCTCCCTCCCATCCCCTGGAGTATCCTTTATGTGTGAATGCCATACCTCCCTGTGAGTCCTCCACCTAGTGAGGGGTAAGGAGTCAGCAGCATAGCATGGAGCCATTTCTTGGGCTCCCCATTAATATGAGAACTCTATTATGTCCTGCCGCATCCTTATCCGACCATTCTGGTAGACAAGGTCCCGGTTTGGAAAAGATGGATTCCAAGAAACATCTTCTGGAAAAAGGACATGGCATTATTTGAAATAAATAAGAGAAATAAGTAAAATATGAGAATTGTCAGGCCTTGATGTGTCTGCCCAGTTCAGGCCTAAATCCTGATCCCTGGGGAAAGTCACAGTAACACTCATGGGCAGGTGCTAGGAGTTCCTCCCTGGGTAATTTAAGTTTTGCCTCTGGCAGGAAGAATCCTTCCGGGAATTGGCTGTGCCTCCTATCTGTTCTTAGGTTTTTTTGGGTCTAGCTTTCTGCTCCTTGACCTAAAGAAAAATCCTGCTTTTAACTTTAAATCAAAATTCAAACTAGAAATTTCACATAGAGTCTAGTCACACAGAGTAAGTAGACTTATTTGCCAGAATGCATACAATGATTTTAAAAAAATTAGAGAGCCACTTCAAAAGTCTTAAAACATAGGTGGGTAAAATTCCCTCAAAAATATGACTTTTGCTGAACTAATTCAGAAATTCTATAAATATGCGACTATGCCATCTGTTCACTAGAATCAGTACACAACTATTTCTTATAAAGTACATAAGTTAATAGAAAATAATAATAGAATAATATAGTTTCTATTATTATAACCTAATATAGGCCACTTATATGATAGTATCTAGAATTTGCTGTCCTCCAAAAGGAAAAATTAATGTATGGCATGTGCCCCCTCCAACAGATTGATCTTTACCATTAATAGAAATATATAATAGATATGGTACACATATAGTTAATTGTAATGAAAACCATAATCCTTATTGAAATCAAAATAAGCTCAAACTCCTTGGTGAATCTTAACTAAATCCCCCAAAAAAACAGTGACAACAGGGTGGACCTAGACTCTGTGGCTATTTGGTGGAACATCATAGATTAGGTAGAATTGGAGATACTAGGAGCATGGTTCCTTTAAGTGCCTTAAACCTCAAGCAATGGGTTAGGTTCTTGAAAAATGTTTATCCTGAAGGTGGTTCCTGTGTGGCATTCTTTGCCCTGAAATCTTCCAGTATAAAAGCAGTTACAAAGTTTCAGTAAAATGGGTTCAGATTCACTCAGCCAAGAGAGCTGCTGTGTCTGTTTGTTCTCCTTCTGCCTACTTCTTCACATCACCTAGTCGGGGGAGGAGCCCTGGATTTGAAGGTCTTGGCCTTGGACTATAGCAATGTCCTTTAATCCTTGCCTCTAAGGATCCTCCTGCCTGGAGTCTTTCCTCTGTGACTTACGCTAGACCTTGAGGGGGAGGGAGGGTCTTTGACATGTCAGCCATTGTGCAGGTCATGTAAAGTCTTATTCTGGCTGCTGCAACTCTAATTTGTGTGGAGTATCTTGCATATTGTTGGTCTTCCCAATCTTTAGATCTTTAGCCTCTTAGAATCTTGCCAATTCCTTTTCTGCAAGGTTTCATGAGCTTTAGGATAGGGCGAGATTTGGCTGGTCTGGTTCCAGGTGAGTAATGTAGGGTCTATGGTGTTCTGAATTATGGTTTGTTGTTGTTTTCAGTTTGCTTATCCTGCACTGCCTTTGGCTCCATTCTGATAGGTATGGAAGTTCACCAACTAACCAAAGATAAAAGACTGTTTAAATGAAGATCTTACTATAAGAGGAGACTCAAAGGTAAATGGAATAGGAGTAGGACACGGCGGTAGTGGGGGGTCAGTATCCCATTTACCTGATGATTACCATCTATCTGCCAATCCCCTCCCCGATTGTTGAGGTCAAACTTCATCAGTCACAGGTGACCAGGAAGAGAACTGAGAGGTGCACCAGATATCTTGCTACTTACATGCAATATTGATGGTGACCTCTTTTCTTTACTGAAGCATGATCCCCTCTCTCCTTTTTCCCTGGGGGGGCAATCCTCCTTCCTCTTCCCTCCTGTTTATACAGTATGTATTACAGAGATTTAGCTTTGAATATGTCATTAAGTGGGTTTGGTAATAGAATCCACCTATTAGGGAGTACATAAGGTGTCTAAGTTTCTGTGTCTGGAATATAATTTTTTTCTAATTCCATCCATTTCCCGGCAGATTTCATTAATTCATCTTTTTTGATGATTGATAGTGTTCCATTGTATAAATATACCACATTGTCCTTATCCATTTGTCAACTGTTGGGCATTTAGGTTGATTTTATGACTATGCTATTGTAAATAGTGTTGCAATGAACATGATTGTGCTTGTGTCACTGCAGTGAATTTTTGCATTATGGGGGGTTATTCCCTAAAGTGGAATAGTGGGGTCATATGGCATTTCAATCTTTAACTTTTTTTATTTATTTATTTTTCCACTCATACAAATGTAATAGGTACCCCTGTCCCCTCCC
This sequence comes from Typhlomys cinereus, assembly GCA_023101885.1. Classification (NCBI taxonomy): domain Eukaryota; kingdom Metazoa; phylum Chordata; class Mammalia; order Rodentia; family Platacanthomyidae; genus Typhlomys; species Typhlomys cinereus. The sequence continues at coordinate 2,194,640 of JALPQD010000235.1, read as the reverse complement.
TCCTTCCATCCCTCCCTGGACCTTCCTGTTCTTTCCCCCCTCCCTCCCTTTCTCCGAGTGCCCCCTCCCCACATCTCTGAAGCATCCTTTAATGTGTATATAAAACTTTCCTCTGGATCCTCCACTCTGATGAGGTGTAAGGACTCAGTGGCATTTCCTAGAACTCTTGTGTTCCCCTTAAGTATAGGAACACTATCGTGACTGTTAATCTCTTTCTTCTAAGGATCCCAGTGTCTTTAGTCCATGCTAGATTTTGAGGGGTGCCTTTAGTCCATGCTAGATTTTGAGGGGTGCCTTTAGTCCATGCTAGATTTTGAGGGGTGCCTTTAGTCCATGCTAGATTTTGAGGGGTGCCTTTAGTCCATGCTAGATTTTGAGGGGTGCCTTTAGTCCATGCTAGATTTTGAGGGGTGCCTTTAGTCCATGCTAGATTTTGAGGGGTGCCTTTAGTCCATGCTAGATTTTGAGGGGTGCCTTTAGTCCATGCTAGATTTTGAGGGGTGCCTTTAGTCCATGCTAGATTTTGAGAGGTCAATGATATGTTGGTCATTGCGCAGATCATGCAGAGTCCTGTTACAATTGCTTTGGCCCTAACTTGTGTGGAATATCTTGCATGTCATGACTCCTCCCATCCTTGTGCTTTTACAATCTTACCGCCCCCTCTTCTGCAAATTTCCCTGAGCTTCAGGATGGTGAGAGATTAGGCAGGCCTGATTCCAGGTGGTTGATATAGAGTCTCTGATGATCTGAATTATGGTTTGTTGATTTTTTGCTGCTCCTGCAATGCCCTTGGCTCCATCCTGATGGGTATTGGATGTCACCCCCTGGCCAGAGATAAAAAGCTGTTAAAATAGAGTCTTATTATAAGGATAGATTCAAAGGTAGATGGAATAAGAGTAGGAGACTGCGGTGAGGCGTGGGTCGGTCTCCCATTGCAAAATGGTTACTTTCTATCTGCCAGACTGTATGCCCTTTCTTTCTGGTAAGATCATACCCCATCAGTTGCAAGTGACCAGGAAGGACTGCAAGTAAGTAATGAGACATCTGGTTAAGCTCAATCTTTAACTTTTTAAAAACTTGCCAGACTGATCACCAGAGTGATTGTGAAAGCCGGCAATCCCACCAGCAATATAGGAGAGTTCCCTTCTCTCCACATCCTCTTCAGCATTTGATGTTTTCGTTTTGTGGAATTTTTTTCATACTGACCAGAATGAGATGATATCTCAGGGAAGTTTTTATTTGAATTTCCTTGATGACTAGGAGTGTGGAGCATTTTTAAAGAATATTTTAGACATTTCAATTTTGTTATTGGAAAAGTTTCTTTTGAGTTCCCAGGCCCATTTTTTAATTGGGCCATTTGTCTCCTTGGTCTTTAGTTTTCTAATTTCTTTGTGTACTCTGGATAATAGAGTTCTATCAGATATGTGGTTAGTGAAGATATTCTCCTATGCTTTTGTGCTAGGTTTACAATCTGTTTTTCTGAACAGAAGCTCTTTAATTTCATAAGATCCCATTTGTTGAGTGTTAGTTGTGAGTAAGCACAACGTACCTAAACTGAATCAAAGTTTTGAATTATTTAAATGGTCCTATAACATATGAGGAAATCGATAAAGTAATCTTGAATCTTCCCACCAAAAAAATATCCTGTATCAAATGGATTCAGCACAGAATTCTATTAGAAATTTAAAGAACAACTAAATCCAATATTCCTTAAAGTGCTCCATAAACTTATGAAGAAAAGAACATTTCTAAATTCTTTCTATGAAGCTAATATCATGTTAATCCCAAAGCCTAATAAAGATACACTTAAAAAAGAATACTGTAGGGGCTGGAGAGGTGGCTCAGGGGTTAAGCCTCTGCTTTCAGGGGGAAGGTCCTGAGTTTGGATCCTAGATCCCACATATATGGGGCAGAAGCAGGGGTGGCCTGAGTTTCTGGTCCTGGTAGGGCGGAGCCTATGAATCCCGGGGCAGAGTAAACAAGGAGGTGGTGGAGGCGGTCTATGGTGGTTCCCGAATTCACCCGTGGTTCTGTACACACACATACACACACACACACATGCACAATTGAATAAGTAATAAAAAAAGAAAACTATAGCTGATCTCTATGATGAACACAGACGCAAAGATTCTCAACAAAAATCTTAGCAAATCAGAATCAAAAAAATATCAAAAACATCATTCATTGTAATCAATTAAGCTTTACCCCAGGCACACAACGTTGGTTCATCATATATAGATCAATAAATGTAATCCATCGTATAAACCAATCCAAAGTCTAAGACCACATATACTCTTGATAGATGCATAAAAAGCTTTTGACAAGTTCCAGCATCCTTTTATGATCAAAACCCTAGAGACAGTTGGAATGGAAGGAACTTCTTTATCAGTCCTTTCTATATAACAAGGATGAAAAGAGTAAAAAAGCCCTAAGTGAAACAGTCCCATTTTCTATAGCCCTAAAACAAATGAATGGTATAAATTTAACCAAAGAAGTGAGAAACCTTTTGGGAGACTGCTGTTTTTATGACAGACCTTTATAATGAAAACTTTAAAACCCTTAAGAAAGAAATTACAGAAGAAAACAAAAGTTGAAAAGATCTCCCATGTTCCTAGATCTGCAGTATTAACATCACAAAAATGATCATCCTACCAAAATCAATATATAGATTAAATGCTATACCAATCAAAATCCCAAAGCAATTCTTTAAAGAAATTGACCAAAAAAATCTCAAAATTCATATGGAAGAACAAAAGGCACAGGATAACAAAAACAATCCTGAGTAACAAAAACTGCTGGAGGTATCATCATGACAAACCTTAATCTATACTACAAATCCATAGTAATAAAAAACCTTGGTACTGACTCCAAAATAGACACATAGATCAATGGATAAGGATTGAAGATCCAGATATAATCCCAAACAATTATAGCCATTTGATCTTTGCAAAAGGAGTATAAAAACTCAAAGGAAAAAGACCAGCATCTTCAACAAATGGTACTGGCAAAACTGGATCTCCACATGCAGAAGACTAAAACTGGACCCATACTTGTCACTATGCACAAAAAATACCTCAAAAGGATGAAGGATCTCAATATTAGACCAGAGACTATAAAATCCTACTTGAAAGGGTAGGAAACTCCCTTGATCCAATTGGGCAAAGCCAACGTTTCCTAAACAGAAACCCATTACTAAGGGCACTTGAATCAACACTCAACAAGTGGTGTCTTATAAAATTAAAGAGCTTCTGTTCAGCTAAAGAGATTGTAAAAGGAGTAAAATGGCAACCCACATAATGGGAGAAAATCTTCACTAACCACATATCTAACAGAGCTCTATTATCCAGAATGCATATAGAACTAAAAAATTAAACACCAAGGAAATAAAAGGCCCAATTAGAAAATGGGACTTGGCACTGCTACCAACACTCAAGAGTTGGGATCTTGTGAAATTAAAGAGCTTCTGTTCAGATAAAGAGATTCTAACACGAGCTCAAAGGCAACCCACAGAATGGGAGAAAATCTTCACTAACCACAAATCTGATAGAGCTCTACTGTCCAGGGTGCACAGAGAACTTAGAAAACTAAACACCAAGGAAACCAAATGCCCAATTAAAAAATGGGCCCTGGAACTTAAAAGAAATTTTACCAGGGATGAAATTAAAATGTCTAACAAATATATTAAATAGTGCTCCACTTCTTTAGCCATCAGGGAAATGCAAATCAAAACTTCCCTGAGATATCATTTCACCCCAGTCAGGATGGCAAAAATCCACAATACAAACAGCAAGAAGTGCTGCAGAGGATGTGGAGAGAGGGGAACTCTCCTACATTGCTGGTGGAAATGCAGGCTCATACAACCACTCTGGCGAGCCGTCTGGAAATTCTTAAAGAAATTAAAGATTGAAATGCCATATGACCCTGCTATTCCACTTTTGGGAATAATCCCCCATGCAGCAGAGGTTCACCTCGATAGCACAAGCACGACCATGATCATAGCAGCACTGTTTACAATAGCAAAGTCATGGAATCAACCCAAATGTCCAACAGTTGATGAGTGGATAAGGAAACTGTGGTACATATATACAATGGAGTACTACTCAGCCATCAAAAATGATGAATTACTGGAATTTGCCAGGAAATGGATGTCATTAGACACAATTATATTGAGTGAAGTATCCCAAACCCAGAAAGTTAAGCGCCGTATGTACTCCCTAATAGGTGGCTCCTAGTACCAAACCCACCCAGCTCACTTTGAGACACTCAAAGATAAATCTCTGTAATACCTACAGTAATTGCAAGGATTATGAACAGGAGGGATGGGGTTGGAGGGCCACACCAGACACAAGGAGAGAGGAGACCATGTTACAGCAGAGAAAATAGGCCTCCAAGGAATGCAAGTAAGTAATGTGACATCTGGTTAAGTTCACAGATGTTTGTTCCTGATCATGTACAACTGAGGGGGTATGATCTCACCAGAAGGAGAGGGCATATAGTCTGACAGATGAAAGGTGAGCATTTTGCAAATGGGTGACTGACCCCTCCCTCACCGAGGTTTCCTACTTTGATTACATCTACCCTTGAATGTGCTATTATAACAAGACTCCAGTTTAACAGCTTTTTGTCTCTGACCAGGGGGTGACATAGAGTGCCTATCAGGATGGAGTGAAGGGAGCAGCAAAACTGCAAAAGAAAATCAACAAACCATAATCCAGAACTTCAGAGACTCTATATCAACCACCTAGAACTAGGCCAGCCTAATCTCCCCCCATCCTGAAGCTCAGGGACATTTGCGGAAGAGGGGGCAGTAAGATTGTAAGAGCAAAAGGATGGGAGCAATGATTTGTAAGATTCTCCACACTAGTTTGGGCCGAAGCAATCATAATAGGACTTTGCATGCCCTGTGCCATAATGTCCAGCACACTATTGACCTCACAAAAGTCTAGCATCAGCTAAAGGCACCAAGATCCTTGGAGGCAAGGGATTGACAGCCACAGTAGTGTTCCTATGCTTAAGGGGAACAAGAGAAAGGGTTCAGGGAAATGCCAATGGGTCCTTGTACATCATCGGAGAGGAGGACCAAGAGGAGAGTTAGGCATACACAATAAAGGACTCTCTGGGAATTGGGGGGGGAGGCACTGGAGGATGGGGAGGGAGGGAAGGAGAGCAAGGGGTTCGGGGGGAGGAGGAGGGAGGGAGGGAACTGGTCTACCTATTAAGTTTGTATGAGCGGAAATAATAAAAAATATATTAAAAAAATGGGACTTGGAACTCAAAAGAACTTTTTCAGGGACAAAATTGAAATGTCGAATAAATATCTTTAAAAATGCTCCACATCCATAGCCATCAGGGAAATGCAAATCAAAACTACCCTGACAGGTCTGGTGTGAAAATCCACAATACAAACAACACCTGATGCTGGAGAGGATGTGGAGAACAAGGAGCTCTCATATATTGTTGGTGGTATTGTAGGCTTGTAAAATCACTCTGGAGATCAGTATGGCGATTTCTAAAAAAAATTAAGGATTGACATGCCATATGACCGTGCTCTACCACTCCTTTGAATTATCCTCCAAATTGCAGCAATCAACTACAGAAACATGAGCACAACCATATTCATTGAGACACTATTTACAGTAGCAAGTCATGGAACCACCCTAAATGCCCAACAGTTGAGAATGGCTAATGGCCACATGGTACATTTATACAATGGAATATTATTGAACCATCAAAAAGATGAATTAATTAAATTTGCCAAGGAATGGTAATTAGAAGTTTTATTGAATGAAATGTCCAAGATAAAGAAAGTTAGACACTACATGTACTCCCTAATAAATGAATCCAAGTTCCAATAGAGAAATTAGGCCAAGGTCATGTATAAAATGTAAGTAGCGAGACTTCTGATGCAAGTCACTCTCACTTCTCTTCCTGATCACTTGTGTCTCCACAGGTTTGATCTCCCTAGTCAGGGAGGGTATCAGACTGGCAATTTGATGGTAATAAAGTGACAAATGGGAGACTGACCCCTCTCACTGCTGTGTCCTACTCTATTCTTCTCTATAACTTTGAGTCTTCTCTTATATTAAAATCTTCATTTAAACAGTCTTATATCTTTCTTGAGAAGGTGACCTTTGATACCAATAGGGATGGAGCCAAGGGCAGTGCAGGAAAAGCAAAACTGAAAACAATAACAAACCATAATTCAGAACAAGAGACTTTACATTATTCACCTGGAACCAGCCAAATCTCTCCCTGACCTAAAGTTTAGGGAATCTTTCTGAAGAGGGGGCAGCAAGATTCTAAGCCTAAAACTGGGAAAGGCTCATGATATGCAAGATACTCCACATAAGTCAGGGCTGCAGCAGCCAGGACATAGCCACAATGTGATTGGACTTTGCCTAACCTGCACAATGGCTGACATGATCATAATCTCCCAAAGTCTAGCAGGGATCACAGGGGAGAAGGATTCAGGCAGTACGATCCTTAGAGGCAAGGGGTTAAATGGTCATAATAGAGTTCCCATGCTAACAGGGAGCCCAAGAAGGTCCCTAAGTGTAACACTGAGTCCTGAACCCTCACTAGCATAGATGACTCAGAAGGAGGTTAAGTGCCCATATAAAAATGGATGCTCAGGGGGTTGGGAGGGAGGAAGCATGAGGCACTGGGAGAAAAAGGAGAGAAGAGGAGTGAGAGGGGAGAGAAGGAAATGCAGTGAGGGATAAAAGGGGAGAGGAAGGAGAAGAGTAGGGGGGTAGGTAGTTAGCTTGTATGATTAGGCAAAAAACTAATAAAAAATAGAAGTAAATCAGCTTTGCTAAACTGAAACATATTTTTGGCATTTTTTTTAATTTATGATTATTTCTGCTCATACAAACTTAACAGGTACACCAGTTCCCTTCCTCCCTCCTCCTTCCCCCAACGCCCTGCTCCCCCACCCCTCAAGTCTCCCTCCCCATCCCCCAGTGCCTCCCCCCCAATCCCCAGCGAATCCTTTAATGTGCATGCCAGACTCTCCTCTGGGCCCTCCTCTCCGATGATGTACAAGGACCCATTGGCATTTCCCTGAACCTTTTCCCATGTTCCCCTTAAGCATAGGAACACTACTGTGGCTGTCAATCCCGTGCCTCCAAGGATCTTGGTGTCTTTAGCAGATGCTAGACTTTGTGAGGTCAATAGTGTGTTGGACATTGCACAGGGCATGCAAATTCCAATTATGATTGCTTCGGCCCTAACTTGTGTGGAGTATCTTGCGTATCATTGCTCCTCCCATCCTTTTGCTCTTACAATCTTACCACCTCCTCTTCCGCAAAAGTCCCTGAGATTCAGGATGGGAAAGACTAGTCTGGCCTAGTTCTATGTGGTTGATATAGAGTCTCTGAAGTTCTGGATTGTGGTTTGTTGATTTTCTTTTGCAGTTTTGCTGCTCCTGCAATTCCCTTCACTCCATCCTGATGGGCATTGTATGTCACCCCTTGCAGTCCTTGATGGAGGACTATTTTCTTTGCTGTAACATGTCCCTCTCTCCTTGTTTCTGGTGTAGCCCTCCAACCCCATCCCTCCTGTTCATAATCCTTGCAATTACTGTAGGTATTACAAAGATTTATCTTTGAGTGTCTCAAAGTGGGCTGGGTGGGTTTGGTACTAGGAGCCACCTATTAGGGAGTACATACGGCGCTTAACTTTCTGGGTTTGGGATACTTCACATAATATAATTGTTGCTAATGACATCCATTTCCCGGCAAATTCCAGTAATTCATCATTTTTGATGGCTGAGTAGTACTCCATTGTATAGATGTACCACAGTTTCCTTATCCACTCATCGACTGTTGGACATTTGGGTTGATTCCATGACTTTGCTATTGTAAACAGTGCTGCTATGATCATGGTCGTGCTTGTGCTATCGAGGTGAACCTCTGCTGTATGGGGGGTTATTCCCAAAAGTGGAATAGCAGGGTCATATGGCATTTCAATCTTTAATTTCTTTAAGAATCTCCAGACGACTCGCCAGAGTGGCTGTATGAGCCTGCATTCCCACCAGCAATGTAGGAGAGTTCCCCTCTCTCCACATCCTCTGCAGCACTTCTTGTTGTTTGTATTGTGGATTTTTGCCATCCTGACTGGGGTGAGATGATATATCAGGGAAGTTTTGATTTGCATTTCCCTGATGGCTAAAGAAGTGGAGCATTTTTTAAGATATTTGTTAGACATTTTAATTTCATCCCTGCAAAAGTTTCTTTTAAGTTCCAGGGCCCATTTTTTAATTGAGCCATTTGTTTCCTTGGTGTTTAGTTTTCTAAGTTCTTTATACACTCTGGACAATAGAGCTCTATCAGATATGTGGTTAGTGAAGATTTTCTCCCATTCTGTGGGTGGCCTTTGTGCTCGAGTTACAATCTCTTTATCTGAACAGAAGCTCTTTAATTTCACAAGATCCCAACTGTTGAGAGTTGGTAGCAGTGACTGTGCCATTAGATGTCTCTTTAGGAACTGTTGGCCTAACCCAATCAGCTCAAGGGAGGTCCCTACCCTTTCAACTATGGTTTTTATAGTCTCTGGCCTTATATCAAGGTCCTTGATCCATTTGGAATTAAGTCTTGTACATGGTGACAAGTATGGATCCAGTTTTAATCTTCTGCATATGTAGATCCAGTTTTGCCAACACCATTTGTTGAAGATGCTGTTATTTTTCCATTGGATTTTGTTGGCCCCTTTATCAAAGACCAAATGGCTGTAATTTTGTGGGCTTCTATCCGGGTCTTCAACCCTTATCCATTGATCTGTATGTCTATTAGGGAGCCAGTACCAGTCTGTTTTTAAACTATGGATTTGTAGTATAGACTAAGGTTTGGTATGGTGATACCTCCAGCAGTGTTTTTGTTACTCAAGATAGTCTTTGCTATCTGGGTGTTTTGTGCCTCCATATGAATTTTGAGATTGTTTGGTCAACTTCTTTAAAGAACTGCTTTGGGATTTTAATTGGTATAGCATTGAATTTGTATATTGCATTTGGTAGGATGGTCATTTTTACGATGTTGATTCTGCCAATCCAGGAACATGGGTAGTCTTTCCACCTTCTGGTGTCTTCTGCAATTTCTTTCTTTAGGGTTTTAAAGTTTTCATTTTAAAGGTCTTTTGCCTCCTTGGTTAGGTTTATACCAAGGTATTTCATTTTTTTAGGGGCTATAGTACATGGGATTGTTTCTCTCAGGACTTTTTCACTTCTTTCATTCCGGGCATATAGGAAGGCCACTGATTTTTTTACATTTATTTTGTAACCTGCCACCCTGCTGAACTTCTCAATTAGTTCCAGGAGCATCCTAGTGGAGTTTTTGGGATCACTCAGATATAAGATCATGTCATCTGCAAATAGGGATAGCTTGACTTCTTCCTTGCCGATTTGAATCCCTCTTATGTCCCTTTCTTGTCTTATGTCTTCAGCTAAGACTTGGACAGCCTTGTCTACTTCCTGATGGAAGTGGGAATGCTTCCAGTTTTTCCCCATTGAGCCTAATCCTTGCTGAAGTCTTGTTTTTAACAGCTTTTATTATATTGATAAAGGTTCCTTCCATTCCTACTATCTCTAGCGTTTTGATCATAAAAGGCTGTTGGATCTTGTCAAAAGCTTTTTCTGCATCTATCGAGAGTATCATGTGGTCTTGGACTTTGGACTGGTTTACATGATGAATTACATTTATTGATTTGCATATGTTGAACCAACCTTGTGTTCCGGGGATGAAAGCCTACTTGGTCCCTGTGAATGATCTTTTTAATATGTTTTTGAATCCGATTTGCTAAGACTTTGTTGAGAATCTTTGCGTCTGTGTTCATCAGAGAGATCGGCCTATAGTTTTCTTTTTTAAGTGAGTCTTTATTAGGTTTTGGGATTAAAACGATATTAGCTTCATAGAAGGAATTTGGTAGTGTTCCTTCTTTGCTATTTGATGGAACAGTTTAAGGAGTATTGGTGTTATTAACTCCTTAAATGTCTGGTAGAACTCTGTGCTGAATCCATCTGGTCCAGGACATTTTTTGGTGGGAAGATTCCAGATTACTTCCTCAATTTCCTTATATGTTATAGGACTATTTAAATAATTCACAACTTCCTGATTCAATTTAGGTAAGTTGTGTTTACTTAGGAATTCATCCATCTCTTTTGTGTTGTCAAACTTCACAGAGTATAAATTTTTGAAATATGATGTTAAAATTCTCTGGATTTCTTGGGTATCAGTAATGATAACTCCAGGTTCATTTCTAATTTTGTTAATTTGGGTTTTATCTCTCCTGCTTTTGGTTAATTTAGCTAGGGTTGTATCAATCTTATTGATTTTTTCAAAGAACCAGCTTTTTGACTGGTTGATTTTTTCTATCGTTTTCTTAATCTCGATTTCAGATATTTCTCCCCTTATTTTGCTACTCTCCTCTCTTCTACTACTTTTGGGTCAAATTGCTCTAGTTTCTCTAAAGCTTTAAGCTGCATTGTTAAGTTGTTTATTTCTGATGTTTCCATTTTTTTTGATGTAGGCATTAAGAGCTATGAACTTACCTCTTAGAACAGCTTTCATTGTGTCCCAGAGATTTTGATAAGTTGTATTTTCATTATCATTTGCTTTCAGGAAATCTTGAATTTCCTTTTTAATTTCTTCCTGAATCCAGTTCTCATTCAGCATCATATTGTTAAGTTTCCAGGAGTTAGTGTATTTTCTCTTGTTTGATGTGTTGTGGATGTCCAGCTTTAGGCCACGGTGGTCTGACAGGGCACAGGTTCGAATTTCAACTTTTTTGTATATGTGTAGATTCGTTTTGTGGCCCAATATGTGATCTATTATGGAGAAAGTTCCGTGTGGTGCTGAGAAAAATGTGTATTCTTTGGTATGTGGGTGAAATGTTCGATAGAGATCTGTAAGGTCCATTTCTTTAAGGGTTTGATTAAGTTCCAAAGTGTCTCTATTAAGCTTTTGACCTGTTGATCTATCCCATGTTGAGAGGGCGGTGTTGAAGTCCCCAAGAATTATCATTTGGGGGTTGATTTCTTGCTTTAGACGCTGTAGGGTTTTCTTAATGAATGTGGAGGGGCCCGTATTGGATGCATATATGTTCAGTATTGTGAAGTCTTCCTGGTGAATTGTACCTGTGACTAAAATGTAGTATCCATCTGTGTCTCTTATAATTTTCTTTGGTTTGAAGTCCACTTTGTCTGATAGCATAATGGCTACCCCTGCCTGTTTTCTGCTTCCATTTGCTTGTAGAATTGATGACCTGCCTTTTATTTTTAGAGCATCCCTATCTTTTGTGGTGAGATGGGTTTCCTTCAGGCAGCAGATTGATGGATTGTGATTTTTAATCCAAGTTTGTAATCTGTGTCTCTTGATCGGTGAGTTAATTCCATTAATATTTAGTGTTATAATGGAGAAACTATTTTTAATTCCAGACATTTATTATGTTTAGTAGTTTTTATAAGTATATTGCTTCACTTTTAATGGTGTTATACTTGCCTTCTGTTCTCCTGGATATGCCTTTTTTTGTTCTTCATGCTTGAGTATCATTTCTAGCATATTTTGAAGGCCTGGTTTGGTGGACATGTATCCCTTCAAGTTGTCTTTGTGCTGGAAGATTTTTCTTTCTCCATCGATCATGACGGATAGTTTTGCAGGGTAAATCAGCCTGGGTTGACATTTTTGCTCATTGTTTCCTGGTTCCATTAGCTTGCAAGATTTTGGACCAGCCTTTCATATTTAGGATGTGCCTATCTTTTGTGGTAAGATGAGTTTCCTGAAGGCAGCAGATTGTTGGATCGTGGTTTTTAATCCAAGTTTGTAATCTGTGTCTCTTAATCGGTGAATTAATACCATTGACATTTAATTGTATAATGGATAAATTATTTTTTAATTCTGACATTTTTCATGTTGTGTCGATTTTGTAACGTATTGTTTGATTCTTATGTTTTGGTGATATTATACTTTCCTTCCATCGTCCTGGATACACTTGTTCTTTTCTTTAAGCTTTTTTTTGGAGGCCTAGTTTGGTAGACATGTATCCCTTTAAGTTGTCTTTGTGCTCGAAAGCTTTTCTTTCTCCCTTGATCATGACAGATAGTTTCGCCGGGTATATCAGTCTGGGTTGGCATTTTTGCTTGTTTAATACTTGAAGTATGTCTCTCCAAGCTCTTCTTGCTTTTACTGTTTCCTTTGAGTAGTGATTTGTTATTCTAATTAGTTTTACCTTTAAAAGTAACTTGCTTTTTTTCTCTTTGAAGTTCTCAGCACCTTTTCTTTGTCTTGAATGTGAAGTATTTTGACTATTATTTGCTGTGGCGATTTTCTATTTTGGTCATATCTGTTTGGAGTGCGAAATGCCTCTTGTATTTGGATGGGCCTCTCATTCTTCAGTTGTGGGAAGTTTTCATTTATGATGATTTGAAAAATTTTCTCAGGTGTAGTATTTTGGGATTCTAGCTCTGGTATTCCACGAATGTGCATGTTAGGCTTCTTCATGGTGTCCCATATCTCTTGAATGTTCCTCTCAAGTATCTTTTTGGCTTTAAAAATCTCTTCCATCGAGCTGGTCAATTCTTCCACTTTGTCTTCAAGATCTGAAATTCTATTTTCTGCTTCATTTGTTTTGCTGATAAAATTCCCTGTTGAGTTTTGGGTTGAAGGTAATTTGTCTTTTAGTTCAATTTTAAACTCTACCTGAGACTGTTCTAACTGTTCTATGCCTATTTTTGTTTCTTGAAATGTTTTTCTCAACTCCTCCAAGTGCCTGTTGTGTTCCTGTTCAAAGTGGTTGATTCGGTTGTTTAACTCTTCCCAGATTTCCTCTTTCATTGTATTAATCATGGTAATGATCATACTATGAAAGTCATTATGTTGGGTCTGGCTTTCTTGGCTATTTTCTGTGAATTTGTTTTGTTAGGAATCCATCATTATGGGGTTAATTTTTTCGGTGGGAGATTGGTCTTCTTGGGTTTTGTTTCTCATGGATCTGCACTTTGACTTGGGCATTGTTGTTTTGTTTCTTAGGACTTTTCAGTTTCTGTGTGTTTTTCACTGAATTGATTTAGTTGGTATTATTACCCTTGCCAGTTATTACTAGTGCTTACCTTGGATTGGGTATGTTTGTCTATTGTTATTGTAATTTCATAGATGAAGCTATTAGGCTGTTAATACATCAGTTAAGTCAGGTTAAGTAGACAAGGGGTGAATATTAGTATGGTAGTGCACTTTTGCAATTTAGTGTCCTGGTGATATGTGAGGGTGAGTGGTGTACTCCCTGGAGTTGTATATGTTTTTGGGGTGGCTGTATGGACAAGTTGATCTACAGCAATTGATACAAGAAAGGATCAGTAAGGTGAAAAAAAAGGAGGTTTACTTATCTTTGGGCTGCATGTGAAGAATCTCTCCCATGTGATAGGATAATTGTAGAGGACTCCAGATGAATGGCCTTTGTCCCTTAGTGTTTTGCTTGAGTTTCCTTTGGACTCTATTGAATTCTGAGTAGTAGTGTGCCTTCCCTGGACCACGTGTGTAGGTCCCAGGTGGGCTGGAGAGGCAGAGGGTCTGCTGTTGGTAGCAGAATTCTTCACCTGGGACCTGGAACTTGGCTTAGGGCCCACCTAAGCTCCAGGTATGGAGAAATGTGAACAGGTCCTGTCTGGCGGAGGTGCGGGCCTTAGGAAGAAGGGGCTGGAGTCCCCGAAGGGGCCCAGCCAAAGCCAGAGGCCGCCTGGATGCAGCTGGGAGGCGGGACCACAGGTTGGGGGCTGGGCAGACTCACCTGGGAACCTGGAACCTGGCTGGCTTGGGTCAGTGGTGCATGGGCGGGACTGGAGGCGAGGGGCTGTGTCTGGGATGGGGCCCAAGCAAAGCCGGAGGCCACCTGGGTGAGGCTGGGGACCTGGGACCTGCCAGGCTGGGGTTGGCAGAGCACAAGAAACTTAGATTTTTAAATGTGTAACAGGGATAGCTTTTATTACTTTACATGCAAATGATTTTCTAACAATGTTAGAAGAGAGTCTTTTCCATTTTTAATTTCTTAGTTGTCTAAGAATTAAATATGTCTGGATTTAAGATATTCTTTGATCACCAGAGATCCTTTAAAACAATTATCCAAAACAAATCTGCTTTCTTTTTTTGGAGGGAGAAGGAAGAAGGAAATGGAACAAGTTGTGTTTACGTAAGCATGTGAGTGAAGCAAAGTACAAATCAGGATATGTTATGACCTTCATTCTTTTTTTTTAAAGTTTTTTAAATTTTTAAATTTTTTATTATTTATTCAATTGTGCATCTGTGCGCGTGTGTGTACGTATGTATGTGTGTATGTATGTATGTGTGTGTGTAGAACCACGGACGAATTCCGGAAACACCTCCTCCTTGTTTACTCTGCCCCGGGATTCACAGGCTCCACCCTTCCAGGACCAGAAACGCAGGCCGCCCCCGCTTCCACCAGGCGTCTATATGTGGGATCTAGGATCCGAACTCAGGACCTTCCGCCTGCAAGGCAGATGCTTAACCACTGAGCCACCTCTCCAGCCCATGACCTTCATTCTTCTATAAGCATCCCATCAGTGTAACTTGAGAAATGAATGACCAGCTAACAATTCAATAGTATTGATAGAAAAATAATTTTAAATATGTACTGTAAAATGGATGTACTTGGGAGCTGAATGAGTGTGTTTGTTGCCACTTCCAGTCCTCATCTGTTAGTCCCACAGGTTTGTTTTAACATGGTCGTTTTCACCTTTTTTTCCTGTTTATTTACAGAAGTCTTATGCTATAGACTCACAAGTTTAATTGCTGTGTTATAACAATACTATATGCCAAAAGAGTGGTTATGACCTTTATTTATGTAAAAACTGTATATGTAGTCAAAAATTTAACAAATCAAAATGACTCTTGGAGATAAGACTTCTAAGGAGTAATTGTTTTACCTTTTTCTCACCACATTAAAATGTTTTTTAAAAACATTGGTTTGTTTTACATACAGGTCATATTTGCTCTCATTCATGTCTGCCTGCACATTTATCTAAGAAAAATTCTGTTGTAGATGCCTTGGCTTTCAAGAAAACATCTAATTCTACATGTGCATTACAAAAGGCTATAAAAGTCCATACCTTCTATCACTAATTTGGATCTCCTTAAAAAAACAATTTTCCATTTCTAGATTGTTAAATTGTTAAAAACTTGCATTTTCTTTGTTAATTTCAGGCCCTCCCATCCAAGGAACATTAATCATCGTGACCTAAGACCTAATCATCTGTAATGATTTTATATAACACATATTCTAACTTTGGGCCATGTTTAATTCATACTTGTTTCTACAGATATATCTTTAGACATATCTTCTGTGCATACTAAGTAACTAATAAAACATTATTGGTCATTACATTCCAGTCATCATTTACGTTGGACAGTCCTACTAAAATAATAGTAACTTTCATTTCTTTTTTTCTCCCACATTTTATTTTTTTCCTAATCATTCAAGCTCAATAGGTACCCATCCTCTCCCTCCCTCATCCCCTCCCCAGTCATCCCACCTTGCACTCTCCCACTTTCCCCCTTTTATCACCCCCTCCTTCCCTCTCCCTTTCCCAGTGCCTCCCTCTTCCTCCCTCCTATCCCTAGAGTGTCCTTTTGTGTGAATGCCAAACCTCCCTCTGAGTCCTCCACTCTAGCGAGCCATAAGGACTCAGTGGCATAGCTTGGAGGCTCTTCTTGGGATCCCCATTAATATGGGAACTCTATTATGTCCATTAATCCTCCTCTAAGGATCCTACTGGCTGAGCCTTCTCCCCTGTGATCCATTCTACACAGTTAAATGGAAGTATAGGAGTAGGACACAGCAGTGAGGGGGTAATTAGTGTCCCGTTGGCCTGATAGTTACCATCTATCTGCCAGACCCTACACCTTCCCTGACTGGTGAAATCAAGCCTCTTCAGTCACAAGTGACCAGGAAGGGAAGTGAAAATGAGCTGCATTAGATGTCTTGCTACTTACATACAATATTTTATGGTGACCTATTTTATCTACTGAAGCAGGATGCCTTATCTCCTTTATGGAAGAAGGCCCTCCTTTCTCTTCCCTCCTGTTTATAATCCTTTGCTATTAAAATAAGTATTATAGAGATTTATTTTTGAAAGACATGCTTCCTAATTTCATATTTATTATAATATCTGATAAAATGTGTTTTCCAAATATTACATGTAATTAAAAGATTATGAAACGAAATAACCATCAAATGAGGACAAGGAAACGAAGGTTATAGATACATGTTTCTGTTTTTAAAAGTGGAATTTAGATGAAAAACGTATGAACAATGATAAAACAAATTTGTTCCAAAGTATAAATAGATGGCAATTATTTAAAAGGTTAGAAAAATTGTGATTTTTTAATGCATGTTTGGAAAGTAATCTTCAAGTTACAAAAATGATTGAGCTTTAAAACATCGTATCTAAGTTGAGTTTATTAACGAAATGTAAGGTCTTATTTTAATACTCTTAGATAAAACTAATGTCTGTTTTTTGTGCATAATTGCAATATTTTGGATACTGATATATTCTCACTTTAGTGAAACTGGGTTATAGACAAAAAATTTTACAGAAATAATTCTTACTTCAAATGTTATAGAAAAATGTGCCAAATAAAACTTTAAGATTATTCACAGAATCTTTCCTTAGAGATAAATTAAGGTGGATAACGTCATCAATTGCAAAGTAGAAAAGAAAAGGACCATCTAAACCAATGTTAAAAACTTCAGAAGATTCTGACAATATATCACATAAACTTGACAACCTCTAGATAAAGCTCACCTTCAAATATATCCACAATTCCCCCTACAGTTAATGGTCTTTAAATTCTCTTTGAAATCAAAGATTTTGTGTTGTTTGAGATGTTTGGTGTATCTCTTGTTTCATTTTCTGAGTTATAAATGTTAAGTTTTGTTTTAACAAAATTAGGAATAGAGGTAAGTCCTTTTGTCAGTGATTTTGGTTATGAATGCCTTCTTAGGTAAGAAGGCATATATATATATATGATATATTATTTATTGGGCAGAATATATATCTGATATATTATTTATTGGGTTTCATAGAAAAAGGGTATATTCTAATGTTTTCACTGTCTCTGTAAAAAATTTTCTCATTGTCAGTATAATTTGGATAAAAAAGGGGTGTGCTTCCTTTGAAAAAAATTAATTGTAACCTGGCCTAGTTAGGTGTAAATTCTTTAAAATGGCCTATCATTTACAGTAATTATAATGCCATTCATTTTAGATAAAGATGCTCAAAACTTTGGGTTAACTCCTTTTATCCTAATTATATAAAAGACAATCTGTAGTAGTTATGTTATTTTATACATTGAAAGCTGATATGTTTCTATTAGAGATACATTCAAGGTCTCTGTAATACAATTAGCTGAGATCAATCAAATTAATTAAATATTATTTGTATTTTGTTAAAGGTAAAGCAAATGGACAATATCATAGTTTTTACTGGAGTACCACTTCCCTTTCTGTTATATAAGAATCAAGATATGGTTATGCCCAAACTTCTGTAAACCAGACTGAGTACTAATAGATTTATTCTCTTATTTTATACAAAAAATAATGACGCTAAAAAGTTTTAGTACTAAAGTATATTGTTACTTGTTCATGTGACACAACAAACTAACTTCTAGTATGATAACAAACCAGGTATTAATGATCAACCTTTTCTAAAATTAAAAACTAATCACACCATATGAGGCTACAACTATGTCACACTGACCTAAAGGTAAACTACAAATATAGTTTAGAATCAAATAAAACAAGAATAACTGTAGATATGGGGGCATATGTATTCAGCACAGCTCTTAAATATACATATACATATATATGAAAATTTTTGTTTATAATTTTAGTTTCTACCACTGTTCACTTCACTAAGCTAGATAGCACTCATTACTATTTTAACTTTAGGTATAATAATTTTATCATGTCAAATGTAAATATTAACTAAGGTAGAGAAGATGGAAAAAATATATCAAATCCATATCATTTTGGCTGAGAGATTTGATGTAATCCATTAATTTCTTTCTTAATGGCTCTGTCCTTAAAATTGGTCTTCTACCTGCTATTCAGCCTCATCTACATTAGAGAACAGGAAAGATTCTTTCCATGATATGAGACATTATAGAATAATGTGCACCTCTTTCCTACACAAAATGTGACGTTTGGCCAATGGGAAACTATGAATGTAATTACATGGCAAGACGCTTCACTTACTGACTAGCCTGATTCAACTGACTGGAAATCAATGACTTTGGAGAGTCCTGGAATGTTATAAATTCAGTGTCTAATTATAATACCTCTTGGATAATTTTACACCAGCTTGATAGGCTTCCTCCATGTCTACCCAAACATTCCATTGCTATTGGGTAATATCTTAGCAAATGTATTATTAGACCACTAGCTCCCACCAACCTTAAGGCATTCCCACTGATCCACCATACTAATGACCCATGGACCACCTTGGTGACACAAAAGGATCCCAACTAAACTTTACAATTGATTTTTTGATAGACAAACTTTGGTTCCTATCAAGTCATCTTAAAGACATTTTTTTTTCCCGGTCTGCAAAAGAATCATTAGTAGACTAGCAGTCCATTGCCCTTATCTACATTTGAGACAAAAGAAACTGATTGACCTGGTTAATAGTTAGGAAAAGGCCAATGTAACGTGCCACATTATAAAAAAGTGCTTAAGATGCTACATTTACAAAAGTATATAACATTATCAGACATGTTATACAAATGGATAAAGACAACTTGTCTTAAACCAGGAATGCTTGTTTCAGAAATTCTGATTTCTGCTAATGTCTGAGCAAGCACTGAAAGCTAGGAAGACTCTCATTTCCTGTTTCCTTTCCACAAATCAACAAATCACATGTCCTGACCTAGCTTGGAACCTGGTTCCCACTTCTTGTTTACATTTCCAAATATATATATATATATCATATATATATATATATATGTATATATGTATATATAAAGTTTTGGGTGTGGGGAGAAGCCACTGTTTTCACAGCAGAAGACTGTGATGCACCTGCCGGTCCATGCAGTCCCTTGAACTTATCTCTCTCCTCACTTGTGAATTATTTCTTCTTTGTTTGAGTTTCTGATCGCCTTGAGCTCTTAATCTGTATTATTATCTTTAAGACAAATTTAATTGATAATTGAGAAAGATAGAAAAGGATGAGCATTCTATAAAGTTACAAGGTTCTATTTATTTTTATAAGTTTTCTTGGTGAAGAAAGAAGCAAGGAATAGAAGATGTGTGATCCAGGTAGAAACTGCAATTCCCAGCTCTCATGAAGCTTTGAAACAATAACAATTAAAAAATTAAAACAATAAAATAAAGACCAGATAAGTAAAAATACCCAACTTCAGTTTTGTGAGAAATGAAAGGTAAAAAAAATAGCTTTTATGCAAACTCTTGTTAAGATACATCTTGACAATGTAATTGCCTGTGTTCAATTTACATAAATTTCTCATCTGCATAATAATAAAGTAAACCTTCTCATTGATAGGCATTTCAAAAGTAAATGAACAATCTTGCTGTTAGAAATTTTTTCAGATATTGATAAGTACAGGAATTTTTAATTCTTTTTAAAGTGTACAAAAATATAGTATTCCAACTGTCAGATTATGTTATTCTCTCAAACTGGTGATCTGCAGGATACTATGACAGAATCTGCCTTGTCAGACCTTCTTGAACAATTTGTTCCTGGCATCATAAGTATTTATAACCTTACTGTATGCCCAAACTCTCAATGATCATGTTATTATAATGAATTATATGCCAGAGCTGAATCCTGAGACACACAAAGACACGATAAGAAATTTCATGGCTGAGAATAAGTCTATTTTGAAAGAATGCAAAAGAAACAGATATGAACAACTTTAAAATAAAGGGACAAATATGAAGGAGGTAGGGGTTAGATTCTTACTGTGAGCAGCCTAACTACTTCACACTCCTTTGTAAAAAGACTTTCAGGTCTTATGTTCTCTTTCAGTGATAGCTTCTGAAACCTGAATTCCAGATAGTATCTCTCATACTCTTCCCAATGTGCCCCTTCATTACCCATCCTTAGGGAAACCAGTGCCCAGTATTTCAGGACCAACACCTCCCAATCATTGTCATTCATATTTTATGTACTTGTGAATTTGCTTACCTCTGTCTTCAGAGTATGAAGAATCGCTGTATCTACTTCATTGTTATTCCTACTACCTTCTCATTTGAGACGTCATGGTCAGCCATTGGGAACCGGAGGGCTACTTCCTTACTCTTCTTCCTCTCTGAACCTCCAAACTCTCTCCTCTCTGCCTTCCAGCATAAGCTGTTCTCATACTGCCTGTTATAGTACCTCTCACACCTGCCAGTCTGGACAGAAGACTGCCACCTATAACTCACCTTAGAATGTGTTACAGTTTGTGTGCATGGTTGCTGATAAATGACCACCAAAGGGCTTAAGGGAACAAAATGCCAGAAATCGTAATCTCTTACGATTACTGGTTACAGTTCTTCGTCCAGCTTGATGGGAGAGCATGCACCAACACCAGGGCCAAGAGAACTGGCCACACCATCTCTACATAACAGCTGAGAGAAGGAAGATCCTTACTTGCCAGACCAGCATGTCTAGCCAAGTGTACAGAAGGATGTTGACTCTCTCAACCAGTTCTCCATGATTTATTCCAGGGCCTAATCCCACCCACCATGGACTGGACCTTCCCATCAGCCACACAATCTTTTGCAGGTTTGCTCTGGTCTTAACTCAACCATTAATTCTCTTTTTATTTTACTTTAAATATTTTTTATTATTTATTCAATTGTGCGTGTGTATGTGTGTGTGTGCATGTATGCGTGTATGCGTGTGTAGAACCACAGACGAATTCGGGAACCACCATGGACCACCTCCTCCTTGTTTACTCTGCCCGGGGATTCACAGGCTCCACCCTACCAGGACCGGAAATGCAGCCGCCCCCCCCCCCCCCCCGCGTCTACATGTGGGGTCTAGGATCCGAACTCAGGACCTTCCGCCTACAAGGCAGAGGCTTAACCCCTGAGTGAACCTCTCCAGCCCCACAACCATTAATTCTCTACAAATGTGCCCAGAGCTCAAACCCTCAAGTTAACACCTGTGCTTAACTATGACAGAATGAAAACCACTCAACAAAATAACTATGGGAATATATCTCTACCCTCAGTTATTTGGTCTCATCTGCTCTGGAAATCCATTTCTGATTCTGTATCTGGTGTCTTTCCCCTCCTGGCTATAAAGCTCACATTTATTTTATGTATACTTGACACTTATTTCTATTTAGTAAACAAGTAGTTGAATAATTACCCTTTGGGTCCGAAATTAATAGAATAACATTGCATGGCCTTTTGCATGTGCCTTCACTTATTCTTATTTGACTTTTAGATTAGAAGTCTTATGAGCGAGGGAGATTTAAAATGAACATAGGAACATCACAGGCTTATAGATACCACATATTACTAATGGCACTGATAAAACTATTTGTAAAAATCTAGCATTTTGTTTCTTCTTCTTTTCCACACAATCCTACTAATAGCAAGAATTTCACTACTCTGGTTCATTTTTTTTCCTACCAAACACAGTCAACGAGGGCCCTTGGCTAAAAGTGGGTAATTCAGTATTTATTTGGTTATGAATGAATGCACCTAAGATGTGTTCTTTTTAATAAATATATTTTTTTAACAAGCTGTATCTTAGTACCATTGGCATTTGGCGATATGTTTAGGATGCCAGTAGCACCATCCTTACACTATATAAGTGACAATCAGATGCTTCTAGATATTGCCAAGGTGTCCTGGGAAGAAAGTGATGATCAGTTGAGTACCATTTTTCTACAAAATTCTTAAGCTTTTATAAATTACAGAAAAGGAATTCTCATCTGGTTTTTGATCTGGTTTTCTTATTCTCTCACTGGTTGTCTTGTTTTATAATAGCAAATACCACTACTGTTTGTACAATTATGAAAAGATTGAAATATTCTTTAGTCGAGTCATGTTACGCTAGTTTAAGGTCAGTAAATGTAACTTTAATGCTTCCGTGCTTGATCCTTTCTAATCATTGTTGACATCAATTCACTACTTTGAATAATATTTCTTTATTACAAATAAGAGAAAAGATGATATTCATTGATACATATGTTTTAATTTTCATATATATTTATTTAATGTTTTATTAATTTATCATTTATTTGAGAGAAAGGGGGGCCTGCAATTCTAGTCCTGGTGGCTGGAGCCTGTGAATCCCTGGGCAGAGTAAACAAGAAGGAGGTGGAAGCGGTCCATGGTGGTTCCCGAATTCGTCCGTGGTTCTACACACACACACACACACACACACACACACACACACACACATGTGCACGCAGGCACATACATACGCACACACGCACAATTGAATAAATAATAAAAAAATTTTTAAAAAAGCCTGGAAGGTTGTCCTAACTTGAATTCTTCATTATTATCTCTTTCTGTCTTCTCTTTTCTTCCAATGCAATAGTTTAGAGAAGAAAGACCTTGAGGGTTTCCAAGAGAGTGATGGAATGAAGCCTTCATATGCTTGCATTAAGGTTTTAAGCTATATGGTTAAAGAAAATGTGTTCATTATTAAATATTCCAAATAAATACTAAATATTAATTTTTTAATATATGGATACACATAGAGATTAAAAGTCTGCATTCCTTTCATTTGAAAGTTAAAGAGTCTCCGGGCTGGAGAGGTGGCTCAGGGGTTAAGACTCTGCCTTGCAGGCGGAAGGTCCAAAGTTCGGATCCTAGACCCCATGTATAGACGCCAGGCAGAAGCGGGGGCGGCCTGCATTTCTGGTCCTGGTAGGGTGGAGCTTGTGAATCCCGGGGCAGAGTACACAAGGCCGAGATGGACGTCCATGGTGGTTCGCGAATTCGTCCGTGTTTCTACACACACACATACATGCACATACACACATACATGCACAGACGCATACACGCACAATTGAATGAATAATAAAAAAAAATTAAAAAAAAGAAAGTTAAAGAGTCTCTGTTACCAACTTTCTATTCCTTTCCCAAATAATAGCCTTCTAAAGAAGAAAGGAAAGGCACAACACAACACAATTTGTTTCTGAACTAATTCTGATCAATAAATATCAGTGGATTACATATTTTTCAGTTTTTCATTTGGTCTGAAGCATATGACTGGTTCAGGATATTTTTGATCCGTCAACTAATAAATAGAAAATTTAACAAATGCTTCATTATAGAAACCTGAATGATAAAATTTAATACCCACAGACTGATTGGTAATAATGTTCACTTTGTTATTAGTATTATCATATCATTGATTATTTATAATCCTTTAAATTATATGCATACCATAGCATTTCAGCTATTGTTTAGCTGTTCTGCTGTTTGCTAATTCAGAATGTTCCAAAAAAAAGGGAAAAAAGAATGCAAATTCAATTGCAACTACTAATATTATAAATTTACCCCCTCAAACCAGTACTTTATATTTCTATGAATAATATTTTGCATTTTATTTTGAGCTTACAAAATTTAAAAATAAGCATGTCTTTTTCTGTAATGCATCTTCATCTAAATTAATGATTCATATTCCATTGCTATAATAAAGGTGTGACTAAAACTACTTTGAGGAACCAAATGTTTATTAATGCTTAAAGTTCTAGGTTATCATTCATCATGGCAAAAAATGTATACTAGCACCAGGATCCAAAACAACTATCCACAACATAGCCACAGCAAGGCCAAAAGGGCAAAGAACAACACTACTTTTTAATTTGCCAGTATGCTGAAATAAACTCCACATCTTGCCAACCTTTCAGAAAATAGTCCTACCTACTACATACTATGTATTTTTACATCAATCATTTAAGAAAATGTTCTACAGAATTATTAGAGGCCTACCTTAAATAAGAAATCCTGTGGATGTACCTAAAAACTCAGATCTATATCTAACTATCACAGAAGAGTTTAGAATATTAAAATCACTATGGCACTTCTGAGTTTTGTTATATTTTATTCAGAGTACGTTAACGATGCCATGCAAAATAATCCTTGTTACAATTTATTTGCAGTTTTAATTTTTGATCTCAACTTAGTGATATGTGACATCTTAAACTTCATTTTACCTATCTATTGATTCTTTTTGAAATTAGGTTCATGAGTGAAAACACTTTTTTCTATCTTACTAAAAGATTGTATCAAACTCAGTCCTTGTTAAAACAATTTCCCAATATATTGTTTTTGATATTTAATAATTAACTGATATGTGTGAATTTCTGTATATTTTGAAAAGATCTGATCTCTTCTTTTTGTATATGCAGTTTGCTTTTTTGTTGCATATAACTTTTCCATTTGACTTCCACTTAGATAGAAATTTCTGGAATTTCTTACCTTTGATTATAAAAGGAATTCACTGAGCACCTGTTGGCATGGATTCTGTGGTATGTAGGAGACAATGCATTCTGAAGTAATGGAAGAAGGTTGAAATAGGAAGGATCACTAAATCAAGGGATTTGAGCTTATTCTATTATATAACAATTCTTATCAATAAAAATGGACTCTGAGCCCACCTCCAATCAAGGTAACAAGACTTTATTTTCAATAATTCCAAGTCATAAGTTAGCGATGTATCTCAACAGTAGATTTGTTTCTTGATATGTGTGAAGTTGTACATTCATTACTTAGCATAACAGAAGGCATCAATACTATTATTAATAAAAATTCATTATATCTAAAGAGAAAGGATTCTAAATTCTGTGTCTGCATCTAGGTGCAAAGGTATGTATAAAGCTGCCTTTGAGAAAAACAGGTCAAGATATTACCGGTTTTTATATTTTCTTAGGCATACCTAAGATCACTGGAAGGTCACTTCATTTTATCCAAGACCTGGAGAATTCAAATTGTCTCTATTTATTGTATATTATTTGCATGTTTCTATGTTTCATATTTTTAATTTATTTCTTTGACCAAATATCAACATATTCTTAATTTTCAGTTTAAAGATATCCATTCAGTTAGTTTTTAATCAAACAGGTCTCCTAAAGAAGGACATTTCTAAATTTTGTCAACTGTAGCGTTCCACTCATAGATTCAATGTCTTTTCTATGTTCTTCTGAGCAGGCCCTTACTTTGTTCTGTCTCTTTCCCTGGCCCCAGCATCTCCTTGGGCCACCGAGTGACTGATATTTATTACAGGACAGAGACCATCCATTAGAAATAGATGAAGAATAATCTGGGTCAGCTCCAAGGTCTGCTTCTATATATCATGTTATTCGATGGTTGATGATCCTCTTTCTCACAAATCTGTATGGATACTGTACATCAAGCATGACTACACAGACAGAGTCAGAAAAATCTACCCCTTGAGGCTGTACATTTGCTCCTTCACCTGAGAGGATAGGGCTTTTAGCATCTTGGCATCCATTCACTCAAACTAAGATGACATTTCCTTTGTCGTTTGAGTTAATGGATACACAATAACCTGAAGGAAGTATGAAAGGACGTCGCACAAGGCAATTCAGCTTCTATTTCTAGAACTCTCAGAAGAAGACGTGACAGATGAATCAACTCTAAATGGAGTCACAGGCTCTGTCAGTTACAAATATGCAATTCATATATGCTACTAGTTCATATGTCAAGAGTGCAGTGCATTATTTTTCTCCTCGGACAATACTGGAAGTTAACTTTAAAAATTTCTTCAGTGCAAAAGAGAGATAATTATCACAATATTATCATCTAAATTACTGCATAGGTCACTCTTTCATACTAGGTAAGTTATTTATTGATGATACTGTTTGAGGAAGAAGTAAACTGGATATTTCTGAATATCTTTGAGATATTTAAAGGCAATGTTGATTTACATATACAAATAAAAAGGAGCTAAAAAAAGATACCACAGGGATGAATAGCACATAAAATTATGTTTAAATGTGGCATATGGCATTATATCTTACTTGAGTACAAAAAATGTTATTTCATCCATGTAGTTTTAATACACTAATGAGACAGTTTCTATGAAATAATTCTTCTGAAAATGACATATATTAAGTTGTCAGGAAATCTTCCAGTGCCTGAGAGACAAAGTAAATAAAAAGTTTAAAAAAGTCATAAAGAGGGGGCTGGAGAGGTGGCTCAGGGGTTAAGCCTCTGCCTTGCAGGCAGAAGATCCTGAGTTGGGATCCCATATCCCACGTATAGACGCCAGGTGGAAGCGGGGGCGGCCTGCGTTTCTGGTCCTGGTAGGGCGGAGCCTGTGAATCCCGGGGCAGAAGGAGGTGGAGGCGGCCATGGTGGTTCGCGAATTCGTCCGTGGTTCTACACACACATACAGACACACGCGCACGCACATACACAGACACACGCGCGCGCACATACACACGCACATGCGCACAGTTGAATGAATAATAATAATAAAAACAAAAAAATTTAAAAAAAAGTCATAAAGAATTGTATAAGTAACTGAGATGGAGAAATTATTTTATTACTAGAAACTGAACAGTCATGCACATATATAAATGTATATATACATGTATTTTTCTCATTAATTTTTTTAATTTTTTGCCATCATTGTAGAAATATCAGAATATGGGTTTGATCTCCTTCATAAGTCTTCATGTTAATATGCACAAGAAATATGTAAATTAATATAGCAAATGGAATTATACATCTTATTTTAAAATATAGATGGACTATTATGGCATATTGATATTAAAGAGAACTTATATATAAATGAAAGTTTGCCATTTTATTAAACATTCATATATAACTCAAAAATAGAATCTAGAAATGATGCAATTAGCTTAAAATATGTAAAAATACACATAAAAGCATTTAAATGTAAGACAAGCAATGAAACAAGTGTTTTGCTCATAAACTGGTTTTTTCTATCATTTGTCAGCATAATATGAAGAAACAGAAATCACTGCTTTACCACTGCTCTTTGCAAGTTTTCAGTATGTTGCTTAACCTCTTCCAATTTTACTTCACTCATGTAAAACAGAATCACATGAGTGAATTTCCTCCACTGCAGCCTGCCATGTCACGGATAATTAAGGAATGTGAATTTGCATGAATTGCTACTCTTCCTGTTCTGGTGCCTTTACACATGATTGACCAAATCATCTCCAAACTGACTGATAAGTATTAACATTTTGATCACAACATATTTTAGGGTACAACAGTGTTTAAAATACGAAGCATTCATATTTAAACATATGAGGAGGCTAAATTGTAAACCATTCATCCATTTTGATGGTACACATGTGTAATCCAAGTGAGAATAAGTCATCAGGGTGTGAAATGGGAGGGAGCTAAGGAATTTGCAGCTGGACTTTGGCAGCTGTATGTCTTCCCTTCAGAATGCTCCTTTGTGTTTAAACATTCTTTGTTTCGTCCTACTATAACATAAATTCCAGGTTTAGGGGACTTTGAAGTTGCTGTATACATATAATACTGAACTGACTGAATGATCAGAAGCTGCTAGTTTCATGATAACGTTATTTTATATTCAGTGTTTTTAACAACCCATCCCTCTTCCATAAGCTTTTTCAGGTAGATCATGAAAAGTACCTAAAGAGTAGATCTATTCTGTCATAATTTGTAGGGAAGAGGTTCAACTTTTATGAAAATGTCACTCATTTCAAAAAAACTCATCAAAGCTTCTTTCAAACCCCATAGGTCAAAATTCAACACTGTTAAGTATAACTTTTCACCTGCTAACTCCAGTTTCTCTTTCTGGTACGTACTGTTCCTTTGTAGATAAATTTTTGCTTAAATTGACATTGAAAGCTAATGCCATTTGTGTCTCTCAATGAAAATTATATTCAACCATTCGTTGAACCTTTCAAAGCCATAACATTTCCTAGAGTTTTTTTACATGTAGCATGTACACGTATGTATGCAATACATACCTACAAACAAGATGCTGCAAAAATGCTTGCTTCCTCTGATTTTTAATTGCAACTGAATTGTGAATTTTCTGAGTGAAACATTCCCATGGTGTTTTCACGGTCCATCTGCACATAAAGATAATACTGAAACCATCACCTAATTAGAGGTTCTTTTAACATTATGGACAGTGTTCTGAGAACATTTGGGTCCATGTTTCTTATCTAGTTTCCAGTGAAAGCTGTCAATCCTTGGTTTATATATGATGCAACCGGTTTTAGTCTGACTTCACATGTATACCTCACTATGAGTTCACATCATTTCTTACAATAGTTTTATTATGTGTGAGTCCATCTTGAGTAGAAATGATCTTGTGCGGCTAAAGAGACAGCTCAGAAATAAGGGACTTTGTGTGCACATGAGTGCCTGAAATCAAATCTTTCACACCCACATAAAAGCTATCCATGTTTCAATAACCCAGGCTAGATGGAGCAGTAAGTTTCAGTAAAACAACCATCTCAAGGGAATAAGATGAAGGGAGATAGAACATTACCTCCAAGGTACTCCTTCAGCCTCTTCATGAATGCAATGTCATTTCCTCCAACTTATGCACATACCTAAAACATATACACACATACACACATGCACGCAGTCACACATACAGCCTTAGTATTAGTAAATCTTATGTGTATACACATGCATGCTCAAGTGTGCATATATATGCATTTGTCTGTGTATATGAGTATTTGTGTGCATATGCCACTTTATTCATATGTAGGGATAATATCAGGTGTGAGTCCTTACTTCTGCATGGAAGCAGGGTCTCTTCACCACTGTGTAAACCACCGTAGGATTCTCATTTCCGTCTTCCATTTCTCTTACTTAGGAGTAGGGTCAGAGATCAAAGATGCTTATGTTGCTGCTTTTATGTTTCTTTGGGTTCTGATGATTCAAACTCCATCTTGCATGACGAGTGTTTTTTACAGTTGAGATATTGCACCAGCCTGGGATGGATAATCTTGAATATCAATTAGGAGATAGAATCCCCATGGAAATAAATCCCTAGACAGGTTTCTGGTGGATATTTCTAGATCACATTAATTGAAATAAGAAGACCCACCTTAAATGTGGGAAAGACCATTCCATGGGCCAGAGATGAGAACGCACAAAGAGGAATAAAGAGCTCAATACTTACATTTACTGCTCTCTACTTCTTGATTGTGGATGCAGTGTGAGACCTGCCTGTGGCATCTCCTGCCATGCCTCATCAGCAATAACAAAAGTCTTCCCCTTGGATTCTCAGACATAATAACCCTTAACTTCTCTCTAAGTTGCTTTTGGAAGGTGCTTTCTCACAGCAATAAGACAAAAAAAACTATTGGAGAGACTGATTCATATAAAGTCACATTCTGATATTCTGGGCATTAAGATACTGAGAGATACTTTGGGGGAATTATACTGCTCAAGTAAGATACAAAAGAAAAATGAACTAGTTCAATGCTCTGCTTCTCCCTAAAACCATGCAGATCCTCCGGCTATCCAACTGTCACAACAAAGATTGTAAAGTGTGACTATTGGTTTTGTTTTGTGGTCTTTGTTACACATGCACCATTTTAAAATAATACTCATTCTGTGAGTTAGTGTAATAGACTTGTGTTATCCAACATAATCCAAATATAGTGATCATATCCCATGTGGTCAAAAACATTGCATACTCTAATAGAGAGGCTTGTAAAATTATATTATACTATCCATTACATGTTACACTAGCTTTTTCTCACAGGTAAGGGAAACAAGAACATTTTAGACCCCCCCCTACATGTTCCTATTTTAAAAATCACCTGTGATAATCCATTAGCCAACATTGTGGGAGAAACAATCCAGGGGAGACAGGTCTGTCAATACCACAGGGTCTGCTTTTAAAGGTGACCTTGCTTGTTGAATAGTCAGCATTGCAAAAGAGCAACATTTTAAGCTGCATACTCATAGCCTCTGGAAAATGCTGTGCAGAAAAGAAAGCTCTGGAGGGTGATATCATGTCTATTGCAGAAATGAAACTTGTTAAAATGTGACCTAGACCTATCTTGTCATCAAATCTGTGGAGCAAAATTCTCTCTGAGCCCACAGAAAACATCACACTAACACAGAACAAGACATCACTTCTTTGCATACCTCTGTGCAATGCTTGGACGTCTAGGCATTCATGCATTCTCTGGTGGGAAACTTGCAAAGTGATTGAGAACTTGATAACTAGACTAAGCTATCATGCCATTGTCTTAAAATAGAAAAAGCTATCTTAAAAAGGAAATATGTTGATAATAAGTTACAATAAAACCAAATTTACCCAGCTTCAGAATCAGATCCTTTTTATCAACTTCATTCACAGAATTTGATAAGTTTTTGCTAAGTAAATGTATGTTGTAGTAGGGTTTGATTATGTAAATCATTCATCAATGTGTGCCTAAATCAGATTGTTTCATTTCTCCTACAAATTGTTTGACCTATTTGTAATCAGAAGAAAATGGACTAAAAACCTTCCATATTCACAGAGTTTATGTAGACTTAACCCAGCAATAAAATGCATGCAATATACATATAAGCTTATATTAGCCTTCAGAAATGCCAATACTTGTTTGCTACCAAATCAATTCAACCAATTTTCAATAAAATTCAGTAGGATATATATATGTGCAATGTGTGTGTTTGTATATGTATATATATATATGTGCAATCCTATCTTTTTTCATTTACTGAACTTGTCCTTGAGTGTGTGTGTGGTGTGTGTGTGTGTGTGTGTATATGTGTGTCATTTTACTGATATCTTTGCTGTCTTACATCCACAAGGATTCACAGCATATTTCCTATTTGTTGGAATTTCAAGAACTACTTTACATTCACATTCAAACTACAAACTTTTTTAAAACCATCTTTGCAGACAAGTGGTTTTCATATGTATAAGTACTCAAGACTCCTTTACATCCAGTAAGTTATTGAACATCATAAAGAGATTCCATCTCTGTGTTAGAACTAGTGATATTTACTTGATAAAAACTTAAAACAGAATTTAAGAATAAAATTTCAAAACTTTTATGATTTAATAATGAATATGTTTATATAAATTATTTATTCATTGAAACTCATTACATGATAAAAATAGTAAAATTAGTATAAAATAACTATATTCTAAAACAAAGAATTGCGTACTTTTACAGTTTTCAATACTACTTAGTTCTATTTAGTGAGAGAGAGTGTTACATCTGTATCTGCCTTCAAGGTTAGTGAAATTTTGTTTTGTTAGAGAATATAGAAATGAAACCCTATATAGATAATTGTTCTTGAAAAAATAGTTTAATATTATTATTAAATATTTGTGATATTTACCAAAATTATATTGTTATCAGATCTTAAATTCACTTGTCATATATGAAATATGAAGGCATAAAAATACAGCTGTTATGCTATGGGACATTAAAACTGATTACACAATGACTAAGCTTGGAATATAATTTACCACTAACACACATAAATTTTCCAAAAAAAAATGTAGTTTTGTCACACAGTACAAAATTTAATATCAGCAACAACTTGAACAGAAAAAAAAAAAAACCTTTACGTCTTGGAAAACTGTCAAATTCTGACTGACAAGTACAACTTTTGCAAAATCCTAAGACTTGATTCAAGTTTTGAATTTTTCAGTTAGCATTTACTAGCATCTAGCCATTTACTTTTCTTTGTATTAGGTTTATCATGTTCATATATGTTGAAATATTTGCTAATGAACAAGCCTTATTAGACATTTTTTCCTATAGTAGTTGTGTTAGTAACTTTCCATAACTATGGTGAAATACCAGAGGGGAAACCAAGAGAACAAAACAAGCAAATAGGAAATCTTCCAATGAAGAAAACACATTCTTGTCTCCATGTCTTAGAGACTTCAGCCCATGCTCAGCTGACTCCATGCTCAGGACTGAGGGGAGGCATAACACAGAGGAGAGGAGCTGGGGAAACAGATGCTTCCCTCATGACACGCACAAGCAGAAATAGACAAAGCAGAAGGGCCATGGTACACCTTTCTAAGCTATGCCTTCATTCTTCTCCTTTCTCTTGTTTTCTGTTGCTTCCCAGTAACACCTCCGATTGTGAATCCTGCATTAAATCGATCCATTCATTCAAACAAAGTTCTCATAGTTGTATCATCTATCAGTGGCAGGTGGGAATCAGGTCTCCAACATTTTTCTTTTTCTTCCTTCTTTTTGAAACATTTACTTTTCAAAGCACCATAATTTCTTCTAAAGAAATATCGGAAGAAATGAATGGTAAAGACAGCCATCAGCATAGTCAAGCAGATAGATAAGCAATTTTCTTAGGTTAGGCATTAGAAGCTTTTCTACATAATTTCATTTTATCATACAGAATAATGTCATGGTTTAAATTGTGAGTTGTCCTCCACAGGCTCATATGTTTGAATTTTTAATTTTCAGGAAAAGTTATGGCACTTTAAGTGGGTGGAGCCTTGCTAGAGGAAGTCAGTCACAGGGGGTGGGCCTTGAGGATTGTTAGCCCTACCATGCTGAAGTGAGTCTGCTCTTGAACTTACAGCAGTATCTCTCAGCCTCTATAATGGCTGCAGTAACTTAGCTGCCTTCCAGCTTTGACCTCTAGCCATGAATTTCCCACCATAATGGACTGTATTGCCCCTCTGGTACTAGAAGCTTTAAATTGTTTGAGCCTCAGTGTGCCTCACAGCAACAGAGAAGAGTAATTACTGCAGAAGTCTTAGGTGTTGAAGTCTTAGAAAATTAACTTTTCCACTTCATGATGGCATTTATAGGTGTAACTTGTGGGAGTGTGCGTCTATAATAATCTGTAAAGCAGTGTTTCAGAGAATGTCCATAGAATTGATAGACATTATTTTAATACTTATCAATACTACAAAACACTTTCCTACTAATTGTTTTGTCAATGGGAGGGCAAATACCAATCAATGGTAATGCAAATAGTTTCTCAAAGGCCATCTTGCCTCTCCTTTGAAAGGACCTCAGGAGGATAAAAAGTCAGTAGCATTTCATGCATTACTGTGCTATACTCATAATTTCTACAAATACAAATTAAAAATTATGTGTTGAAGACAATTTGTATATGTAATATATTACATGAGTAACTATTAAATCAGAATTATTTCTCCTACAGTACAATTCTTGCTTTAAAATTCACTTTTCCCTGGTGATTTCAAATATAATTAATTGCATTACTTCCTTCTGGTTCACTATGAAAAAAATTATAACAGTAACAGAACTAAATATTTTTTCTGAAAACTATTCCAGAAGAGGACTTAGAACAGCCATTGCTTAGAATGTTTCTGTGATGCAAATTTCCTCTGCCTCTGATATTAGCCACTCATTATTGGTCAAAATTGCATTTGCTAACTGTGAAACGCTCACAGGATTTTAACAGGAGATGAGGCAGAAATTTTTCTTGACAGTTTACTATCTATTAAGATAAACTGGCCACTTTATCACCTTACCTATCATAAGGCATAATTCTTTTCAAATATTTCATTTCATTTTGGTTGGAGCTACAACTACTAATGATCCTAGATCATACAGGAAGCAGCAAGTCCAGACACAAATGCAAAAATCAGTCTATTTTCATGAAACCAATATGAAATATTGATATTAAGCTGATAATCCCTAATTTTAAAATATCAAGTAAATGTTCTTATGTATGGGCACTGCATGATTACACTTTCACATATGATTACATTCACATACACACAGACTTATGTGTACATACACTCTCTGTAGTAACTTCTCACCTGCCTTCATTTGTTGCTGGATTCTCCTTTAAATTCTGGAACTTTAAAGTCTGTTATATACTCTAAGTTGTGTACTTCTTTCATTATTTCTTGTGTTAAAATTCAGTTTTACTTCAGTTCAGATTCATATCAATTGGTTACTAAAATTCCCATTTTGGCAGGCCAGAAATTGTTTTATTTCTTCAGTGACCCAGTCCATCACTTTTCATAATTTCATAAGCATTTTATTACTCAGCCTCATCCTCAGCCTCCAGAATTATAAGTGTGATAAAAGTACAAGACAAAATTTGATAGTAATCTCCAAATTAAGGCAGAAAGATAGTCATTCAAGTTTTTACATCAGGAGAGGTCTTAACACTTGGGTTGAAGTCATAATAATCATGTGGCTCCTTTCTTTTATAGATTTTCTAGTCTTTGGGGAATAAAAAGCAGGAGATGATAATTGATCAAACAAGTGAGTGAAAAGGGCAAATTCAGGGACTACTATGCATAATGAAGTAATTAAAACTGAATCGATGAAGCTATGGCTAAGTGGTCAAAGAATGCGGCTCTTCTATGTTATATGCAATTTAAGATCTAAAATACAAGAAGAAGCAGGTGCTAGACATACTTAAGGCAAAGGTTTAAGATGTGTGGCAAGAGCAGTGGTAATCACATGTGACTACATGAAGGGCACTTCTGATTTTTCAATTAGGTGGCTGATGAAGAACAGGGATAGTGATTCTCCTTGTTAAGTATTAAAAAATGAAATGAATCATAGAGCCTAGGTAACATATAACTTTCTCAAATCAATGTGTGAATCGAGGAACTTAACATAAACTAGCTAAAGATCATTATAATGCAGTTCGTTTTCTCCTATAAGCATTGAGCTTGCCTGAATAATGGCCTCCAAAGCATTTCCCTCTCCCATGCCCTGTGAATACATTAAGAGATGGGCTGTAGATATGGCATTAAGTGTGGAGAAAGTGCAACCGTAGGGCTTTGTCCATATAGAAAACAATAGGGTAAGTTAGTAAAGAAACCAGTCATTGGTACGATGTGGAAAATTTCAAGAAGCAGCATGTAGTAGGAAAGTTCAACAAAATATGGAGATTTAGGGCTGACAAGTAGCTCAGCTCTTAAAGCCACTTGCTGTACAAAACTGATGACTTGATTGGATCCCGGGAGTCCACTGTGGAAGGAGAAAATAGACTCAAATATACCTCAACATACTCTGTCATGGCACACAAGACATCTACATAAACACTTAGATACACACAGAGAGACACTTATAATACAAAGCAATTAAATAAAAAATGAAGCATGATTTTTAATGAAATCTCCAGATTTTATATTGCTTTTAATTTGATCGTAGGACTGTGAATTTGTTTTTCATCTTTTCTAATCTTAAGTATCCTGACTTTTCCAATGTTCAAGAAAAGAGCGGATAAGTTTATAAGCAGAGAACAGGAAAAAAGACATGTCCAAAATTCCACCCACAGCCTAATCCAAAGTGAAACAGATAACAACCAACCAGAATGCAGAGTACACTGGAACCCGCATTGTTCACCCTTTAAGCAGGACAAACAAATTTCTCCCCATCCTAAAACTCTGGTAATTGTGTGGAAGAGGAGGGGGTAAGATTGTTAGAGTCTAAAGCTTGGACATTTCCACTTAAGGCAGGACTACATTCAGGAACTCACTGCAATGAGACTTGTCCTTACAAGACCTGCATAATGGCTGACATGTCAACATGCTCCCATTAATTAATGAGAATCTCAGTGGAAACTTTAAAGGTTAGCGCCAGGCAGATGAAGGTAGTGCCCCTATCAGTGGGTCTGAACAAGGAAGGACCACTTGCTCTGACACAGAACCTGAATTCCACTACAGCAGATGATCCAGAGGGATTTGGGGGACCTGTAGAAGAAGACAGACAGCAAGAGGGGAGGAGGGGATGGACTGATAGAAAGAGTAAAGGAAGAAAGGGAATGGGGAGAGAGGAAGGGGAGAAAGTGTAGGCAGGAATAGTTACTTAATATGCTTGTAAAACTAGGAAAAAATAAATAAAAAATAACATAAAAAACTCCACCATTATCAGAATATTGATGAAGAAGGAAAATTGAATTCGAAGATCAGGGATTCCACTGATGTGTTGGTTTATTAAAATTGTTCTAATGTGTGTATCTTGAATTTAGAATATTGCAAATCCTATATATTTTGTCTTAGTTGGTAAAAAATGTTACAGGGAAATGTTTTCTGAAGCAATGTTTTCTTTCACATTACAGCATTAAAGAGATAATTTGTTTCTTTATTTCCCTAATTTACCAATCCAAGCAACAATTCTCCCAAACTTCTAAGAAAAAATCGCAGCTTTTATTTCATTTGTTCATTTGTCATTAACTTGCTGAATGTTCACTTTGTTCCCACAGGACAAAGAGAAAACCATGAGGAAATTCTAGCATGCAAGATTTAATTCATTTTGTTTATAATTTATCCTTTTGATTTGCAGCATTTTCTAATCTATGAAAAGGAAACCTACTTATAATGAAATTGCCTAGGGTCAAAAATTCAAAACGAAAATATTCACAATAAAGCGTACAGGAGATTCAGCAATTAAAATGGCATAATAATAAAGTATCACATTGTGATACCTTCTTTTAAAGTAGAAATGCCACATATTATGCTACATCATTAATTTTACATGAAAAGATTTATAAATCTTTTTTCTTTGCGATCTGCCTGAAGTCATACTTCTACACAGTAGAAAATAATGATTTGTGCCAGATTGGATATAATTTCTTCAATAGCAATTTTTCTGTTGCTATTATTATAGGATACCTTTAACTTTATTATCATTAATTTGAAAGTAAGTACATATTTGTAAAAATCCAAAGAGTACAGAAAATTATAAATTAAATGCTTTAAAAAATTAACTTACTTTCATTAACAGCATTGTTGGGAGAGTAAATAGTGTTTCAGTTTTCATACTTTAAACTTTGTGCAAATACATGTACCCATAGATTTTCTTATAATCTATTAATTTTTATTGTTTTAAGAAGCAGAGTTATCCACTGCCAAGCAAGCATTTTAAGAATGTTTCTTGGTTAATACATAACTATTATACTTATTTGGCACATTTCTAACTACAGTTATACATAGCTTATTTAATAATTTCATAAGATTTTCTAGCTCTTTCACCTTTCATTCTTTTTACTACTGATAATACAAAAAGATTTTGATGACTTTGTCAGACACAAATGTTTTTCTTTTTTCATGGACTACTAATATATATTTAAGCTCTTTTTTTTAACAAGCTAAGTTTCATGACATAGCAATGGGAAATGCGATCACATTTAAAGAAAATAGGACTTAGCTACCTTTCAGGGACAGTCTCTTAGTTCTTTTCACAGTCCTCATGGGGTTCCAAGAAGGGATGTTTTGCCATTTCTTTAACTTTGTTTTCTACAGCCCTTTGATCTTTGGTTTAAGACTCCATTCTACTTTACTGTTCTTGTTTTTATTATTTTCATTGCTCTTTTTTGCTGTTTTTCTCTCTCTCTCCTTTTCTCTCTCTCTATTATATACACAAGAATTCATGGAGCTACTGGTCATGGATTCTCAGTACACTTTCTTTCAAATTTTATGAGCTAGAACTGAAGTCACTAATTGGTATTGAAATTATTTTCAACATTCCCTTACTCACCTAGCACCTTTCTTTTCTTTCCTATACCAGTACAACCAGCTTCTCAGATCGAATGTAGGTAAAGGCATAAAAAGAGACTGCAGAAAAGCCAGTCAAACATAAACAAAACCTAGTCAGACATCACAACTTCTGCTTGTTTTGTAGAAAATCATTTAAGCCACAGACATCCTGATTTAATGAGAAATATCAGTATATGAAATAAAATAAAATAATAGGTGCTTCTTTTCCAAAAGTTGAAATTTAACATGCAAAATAATGATATTGTAAGGTGGATAGTGTTGCAAGGGATTAGGTCATGAAGATCTTGTACTCATTATTAAAGTCTCTACTGAAGGGCTTAAGGGAATTAAAAACATTTTATTTTCCTCTTTCTGTCCATCTTGTCATGTAAGGAAACAGTCTTTGCCCCTCATGCATCTATGGCAACAAGCACAGTCTAAGATACAGAGACAAAGTCTCAGCAGATGTAGATCTGCTGACATCTCGATATTAACTTTTCCCGACTCATGACTGTGAAATAAACTTTCTATTATTTATACATTCTCTCCTTGTGGTATTGTCATAAGAAAAAGAATGGAGTCGGCCATAGACCAAAGAAATTTTGTAAAAAGAGAAAATGTCAAGTAACTGAAATGCTAATGAGCAGAGGCAATAGAAAGAAAAGTACAAATCCCAGAAATGAAAAATAGAGAAACCCATTTCATAGCTTTGCTCTGACCTGCCCTGTGAGACACATAAGTCTTCTCCACCATGCTCAGAATACAACAATGACTATCAGGTCGGAAAATGTACAAGAAGCAGGTAGAACTAGAGAAGACTGAATCCATTTTCTAGGATCACTATCGATGTCTGCATCCATCCATTCTTGTTCCTTCATAAATAGATATAAATTCAGCCCAAGTCTGCTTTTTCCTCAGATGCAAAGACACTGTGATCCACAATCTCACATTGTAGGATTTAGTGGCTGATCTACAGCAACTTTCTTCATGTAATCTCTGTCTGTTCCCTTTGTCATTTCTTTCACTTTGATTATATTTACTTGTAGTTCAGAAAAAAGGTCTAAACTATTTTCAAAGCACTTCTGTCCACTTTCATGCCTTTCTTTATTTTATATGTTTCACGTTCACTCCCAGTTGGCCTCTTTTTTCGTGTTCTAGAATGTGATGTTTTAAAGTATCAGATGAATTTGAAAGTGCAGAAAGCATGAGTGAAGGTGAGAAAAGAATTCTGAATCTAGAGAAAATCATAGAAGAAGGCAGTTTAAAATTAAATGCAATGACTGAATGAGTACAAATACAAGCAAGTGGACAGAGGGCATTCTTCAGCAACCAGAATCAGATGGGCACAGAAATGCTGGGTGGATTGGTCCTGTAACTAGGTATGTACCTATCCCTCTCTCCTAGCTTGAAAATTCTCCAATAAATTCACAGGAGACTTGGTCAGCAAAGAAACAGTAAGTAAAATGTCTACTCAGAACCCGTAGTAATAATAAACATATTTTCTTCCAAAAATGAATTTTAATTTTAACCATCACAAAAGGAACATAACCCTATATTCTATAAAGCTTATAATTATGTTCTAATAAATTTGAGGTATTTATGAAATAGAAAGTGCTCCAATACAAAATAAATATGACTGAAATATTTCTTTTGTGTTGAAGCACTTGCGTCTGATGGGGTATGATCTCACCAGAAAGGGAGGACATAGAGTCTGGCAGATAGAAGGTAAACATCCTGCATATAGGAGACTTACCCCCCTCCCCAGCGGTTCTCCTACTCTTATTCCATCTACCTTTGAATCTAATCTTATAATAAGATTCTATTTTAACAGTATTTTATCTCTGGCCAGGGGGTGACATCTAATATCCATCAGGATGGAGCCAAGGGCAGTGGAGGAGCAGCAAAAAAAAAAAATAAAATAAAATCAACAAACCATAATTCGAAAAATCAGAGACTCTACATCCACCACCTGGAACCAGGCCAGCCTAATCTCTCCCCCATCCTAAAGCTCAGGGAAATTTGCAGAAGAGGGGGGCAATAAAATTGTAAAAGCGTAAAGATGGAGAGGAGGAACAATATGCAAGATCCTCCATACAAGTTAGAGCAGAAGTAATCATAATAGGACTTTGCATGACTTTCGTAATTACCAACATATCATTGAACCCCCAAAATCAAGCATGGATCATAGTGCCTATGATCCTTAGAGGCAAAGTATTAACAGCCACAATAGTGTTCCTATACTAAAGGGGAATACAAAAAAGTGCTCTAGGCAATGCCATTGAGTCCTTATACCTCATCTAGAGGAGGACCCAGAGGGAAGTTTGATGTGGACACAACAGGATGCTCCAGTAATGGGTGGAGAGGAAGCACTGGGAGAAAGGGAGGGAGGGGAGGAAAGGAAAAGAAAAAGGGGGGAGGGAGGAAGGGGATCCAGAGAGGGCTGGAGGGAGGGAAGGGAATGGGGTACTTGCCAACTTTGTATGAGTAGAAGAAAGAAATAAAAATAAAAATAAATAAGAAAAATATGACTAAAATTTCATTTTTTAGAGTTTTGCTTCTCAGTTGCTAAGACACATTGAGTTTGGCAACTTCTCTAATACATCAATCAGCAACTGGACTTTTCTCTGGGGTCTTTGCAAAGTTCAAATATGCAGCATTTGCTAAGAATAGTGAAATATATATATAAAACATTAATAACTTAAAATTTGTGTTCTCAAATATTGGATTATTAAATGAAGAATCCATTTTCAAGATCAACATATTGGAAGATACCAGGATCTAAACATGAATTTAAATTATGAGAAGATATAGAAAACTTTGAGTGACCTAATATACAAAGGAAATAGAGTGACCTACTATTAAAAAATCAAACTTTCTTTGATTCTTGTACTTCTCAAAACCCAAAATGAATTAGAAAAATTAAAAGTGAGAATAATTCAAAAACAACAAAACCAAGCAATGTCTGCTTAACACTGAAATGCATATCCTTTCTTGTTCTTCTTGAGGGTCAGCTTGCCTTGAGTCTTACTTTTCCCATCATAGTGTTATGACTTTGCTTCTCAAGTCATATTCATTATTACAGGCATGGAGGGCCCAGCAAGATGCCAGTAGAACACTGTATATTCTGTAAGTGTTAAGCACTAGAAGATAAATTTCAGATTATTATCTTCAATGGTGGTAATTAGCTCTGCCATTATCATGCATGCTTCCATTTCCCATAAGTTGAATAATTTCTCTCAGCCCCTTTCTTGCTGCAATGATAGGCCACATTGCTAACCCAGAACAATGAGGG
Organism: Typhlomys cinereus; assembly: GCA_023101885.1. Taxonomy (NCBI): domain Eukaryota; kingdom Metazoa; phylum Chordata; class Mammalia; order Rodentia; family Platacanthomyidae; genus Typhlomys; species Typhlomys cinereus. Next base: position 2,153,904 of record JALPQD010000235.1, on the reverse strand, counting down.
AAATAGTTCATGAACTGGGACCTTTAAAACTCTCTGAACCAAGCAAAAGCTTTTATCTTTACAAATAATGAATTACCTGTTATTTTGTGACAGTGGAGAATTGACAAGGATAGATTCCCTTGAATTACTTTCACATCAATACATAATAGAATAATTTTTAAAAGTCATGCATTAGTGATTTAATTGGGAACTTTATGTGTTCTAAGACACTTATGGCTCATTTTCCATCGAATCTTGTACATGATCTGATAGTGGATATTTATAGAGTATTCCTATATATGAATTGTATTTTCTGCTCCTCATTCTGTACAAATACCATAAAATACAAAGAGAAAAAAAAAGCAAACAAGAGTTCCTGGTGTGGACAATCTTAATGTCACACTCTGTTTGCAGACATGTGAGTTCTCTCTGGCTTGAGGAAATGGTAAATCTTTACATTGACATTCAGCATCGTTGAGGCAGCAGAAGAATTCCCAGAGCAGGCATCTGCAGAATGCCTGTTTACAGAATTACTATCTGCAAATTGGTTTAGCTGGAGGATGTATCAAGCAATAGGCTGTTATATTCTGGGTATTTCTTTTTATTTTCCTTCACAATTCTTTTTCTTTTTTAGCTTTGGCCATGTGTGCTGAGGTACCCTCAATCTGAAGTCCTTCCCTTAACCATGCCCAGTCTTCCGAGCCATCAAAGCGCTGCATATGCTTAAAAACTACATTGTTTCTCATTCTGTCTGAGAATTTCCTCATATCTGCTTACATGGCCCTTCTGCACCATTGTGCTATTCTAATGGCACTTCTTTTTTGTGGAAATAAGCACGTATTTCAAACAAGTTTCACAATAACATGCCTGTGAAAATACATAGTTACAGCCTGTCAGTGAAAAAAAAACCATGACAAGAAGGCAAGAATATCAGCTAACAAGTACTAATATTCCTGGTATGATGGCTCCTGTCTGTAATCCCAACATTTGAGAGACAGAGGCAAAGAGATCATTTCAAGTTTGAGGTCAACACGAGTTACCATAATGAGCTGCAGAGCCTGCGGTGGCTACATGGTGAGACCCTGTCTCAAAAAATAAGCCAAGGCAATACTATTATACCTACTTCAATTATCATTGTTATCTTGAGAATGTAGTAGGACCCTAGGACTTTAGACATGGTTCTGGGCTTATGGCAAGTTTTGCCTGTCGTGTTTTATGGATTTCCTACTTAAGGACACAAAGTGCAGTATTATGTAAAATTGAAGCAAATGTATATCTAAGGAAGTTCCTTTTAATGTTCTTTATGGAATCTTTTTTTCTTGGTTTTTGTGCTTGTATTCTATTTCTTTGTTGTTTGATTATTGTTTGAATAATCAAAACCAAATCTTTAACTTTTTCTGAAAGATATCCATTTAATGTTTGTCAGATTACATCTTTGGCCCCTTTCTAAGAAATGGCAGAGATTAAATTTAATTAATACTGAATTTTCAAATGTGCAAAAAACTACTTCTGCTTTATAAAGTAAACAATGAAAAACAATATGGCACCATTCCAATAATCAAATGCCCATAAAAATAACATCATGCAATGATAAGATTTTTAGCAAGAATGAGAAGCTGAACAGGGCACAAAGAAGGAATGTATTTGAATTTTAAAGTATGTAACCATCTATTTTGTAATGAGTTCCTTTCAAATGACTACATTTTAGGCTTCTTTTTTCAAATAAATGCCTATTCAATAAATGAATTAGACAAACACATATACTCAAATTGACATTCTAGAATACCAGTGTTAACTGAAGACATTATTCGAAGATGAGTAAGAAATGCTTATTCATTTGTCTCAACTGTGTGATCACATGGAAAAGACATGCTATTCTCTTGGTTTTTCCTAAGCCACTGCTTCTTGCTTCTTCAGGAATCTGACTCTTTTTAAGACTCTTTAGAGAGTCATCTAAAAAATTCTCCAAAGGGCTGAGTGTATTCCTTGGTAGAGAGCTTGTTTCATATGTGTGGGTTCTGTGTTTGATTCCAAGTTACACCAAAAGAAGATGAAAAAGGAAACTATATGCATATATGCACATATGTTGTAAGCTATAGAGCAAGCACCTGTTTATTCTTATTTTAGCATTCCCCTGTCTCTGAAGTGGGAACTTTACCTAAGTTTTATTCTGGTGTGGATGGATGAGTATGTAGGTTTGAAGCAGGTTATTTCTTTTTCTAAATTTCATTAGACTGTAATAAATCTCCAATACACTCGGCTCAGGTCACATTATTTCTCCTGTGGGCAAACCTTATTAAGAACAGAATGTTCTGGAGTATTTCAAGTGTTTACTCCCCCTCCACTTGATGGAAGCAAGGAATGGTTTTCTCATGATACAGGAGAACCTGGCTGAGCCCCTTGAGTTCAAGGACTCCTGTGTGCCTGGGCACTTGTGTGTTTTTAAATCTCAGATGGGTCCACACACTGATTCTCCAGCCATTTGCCTCTCTCATAAGTAGGAGTAATTCCTTAGAACAGCAGCTGATGATGTATCAAAGACTAAGAATAAAAACAACACCAAGAATGACAGGGCTGAGGTCTGGAATTATTGATGTTCTTGCTCTGTGCAAAGGGAGTTAAACCAAAACACTGACATATTCTCTCAACCTATGCCCCTATGAACAATGCTACCTACAGCTGCATTAGACAAGTTCTACATATCGCTACTGATATGGTAAAATGGAAGATATTCATTAGGCTTTCCCAGGGCTTTCTGATGGAGAAGAATTAAGGAATAAGTGAGAGACATAGAAGCTCAAGAAGTATTCATTTACATTTTGATCCTAAACTGCAAGGTACACATGCAATTAGTAAAGACTTAAGTTTAAGTCCTGACTACTATTAATAAGTCAAACTAAAATTAAATTCAAATTTGATAAAGTCTATAGAGGTTGCTTCTTATGTAGGTGGAAACAATAGTAACTGATTACATTTTTTTCACAGCATCAGTGAAATTACGATTAAAAAAGCTTCTTGAAAACCGGAGAATTTTGAACAAGTTAGTAATTTATAGCAACTATTTTATTATGTCAAAACTATATTAAGCCCGCCCGCATCTCCGCCACACCTCTGCTCCCAGTCCTCCATCCCAGGTGAGTTCGTCAAGCGCCCTAGGTGGCCCCATGTCCCAGTGGCTCCCAGGCTGACCTCCAATCTTGCCTGGGCCACGCCCCGGGCCCCAGGCCTCTTTCTCCCTCCCGCCTGCCTGTTCACCGGACCAGACAGGACTTGCTCACATTCCTCCATCCCTGGAGCTTGGCTGGGTCACTAACCCAAGTCCCAGGTCCCAGGTGAAGAATTCTGCCAACAACATCAGCTGCTCTGCCTCTCCGGCCCACCTGGGACCCACGCACGTAGTCCAGGGAAGACACACTGCTACTCAGAATTCAATAGAGTCCAAAGGAAACTCAAGAAAAACTCTAAGGGACAAAGGCCATACAACTGAAGCCCTCTACAATCATCCAAACACATGGGAGAGATTCTTAACATCCAGACCAAAGATAAGTAAACCTCTTTTTTTTCACCTTACTGTTCCTGTCTAGTATTAATCACTGTAGATCAACTTTTCCATGCAGCCACCCCAAAAACATATACAACTCCAAGGAGTACACCACTCACCCTCACATATCACCAAAATACTAAATTGTAAAAGTGCACTACCATACTAACATTCACCCTCTGTCTACATAACTGGACTTAACTGATGTACTAACAGCCTAATAGCCTCATCTAGGAAATAACAATAACAAAAGACAAACATACCCAATCCAAGGCAAGCACTAGTAATAACTGCCAAAGTGTAATAACACCAACTAAATCAGTTCAGTCAAAAACACACAGAAACTGAAATGTCCTAAGAAACAAAACAACAATGCCCAAGTCAAAGTACAGATCCATGAGAAACAAAACCCAAGAAGACCAATCTCCCACCGAAAGAATTAACCCCATGATATGGATTCCAACCAGAACAAATTCACAGAAAATAGCCAAGAAAGCCAGACCCATATACCAACTTTCATAGTATGATCATTACTATGATTAATACTATGAAAGAGGAAATCCGAGAGGAGTTAAACAACTGCATCAACCACTTTGAACAGGAACACAACAGGCACTTGGAGGAGTTGAGAAAAACAGTTCAAGAAACAAAAATAGGCATAGAGCAGTTAAAACAGTCTCATGCAGAGTTTAAAATTGAACTAAAAGACAAATTACCTTCAACCCAAAACTCAACAGAGAGTCTTATCAGCAGAACAAATGAAGCAGAAAATAGAATTTCAGATCTTGAAGACAAAGTGGGAGAATTAACCAGCTCAATGGAAGAGATTTTTAAAGCAAAAAGATACTTGAGAGGAACATTCAAGAGATATGGGACACCCTGAAGAAGCCATGCTTATTCATGGAATACCAGAGCAAGAAAATTTGTCAAATCATCATAAATGAAAACTTCCCACAACTAAAGAATGAGAGGCCCATCCAAATACAAGAGGCATTTCGTACTCCAAACACATATGACCAAAATAGAAAATCACCACGGCAAATAATAGTCAAACACTCCACATTCAAGACAAAGAAAAGGTGCTGAGAGCTTCAAGAGAAAAAAACAAGTCCTTTTAAAGGTAAACCTATTAAAATAACAAATGACAGGGCTGGAGAGGTGACTCAGGGGTTAAGCCTCTGCCTTGCAGGTGGAAGCTCCTGAGTTCGGATCCTAGACCACACATATAGAGGTCAGGCAGAAGCAGCGCGATCTGTGCTTCTGATCCTGGTAGGGCAGAGCCTTTGAATCCCAAGGCAGAATAAACAAGGAAGAGGTGGAGGTGGTCCATGGTGGTTCTGGAATTCAGCCATGATTCTATACACAGACACATATATATACACACACACACACACACACACACACACACAATTGAATAAAAAAAAATAAAAAAATAAAAAACAAAAATATAATAACATGACTACCCAATGGAAACAGTAAAAGCAAGAAGAGCTTGGAGAGACATACTTCAAGTATTAAATGAGCAAAAATGACAACCCAGACTGATATGCCCAACAAAACTATCTGTCATGATCAAAGTAGAAAGAAAAGTTTTCTAGGGATACATGTCTACCAAACCAGGCCTTCAAAAAATGCTAGAAATAATACTCAAACTTGAAGAAAAAAAACAAGCGTATCTGGCAGGACAGAAGGGAAGTATAATACCACAAAAACATAAATGTCAAACAATACTCTTACAAAATGAACTAAACATAAAAAATGTCCAGAATTAAAAATAATTTCTCCACTAAAATGGGCCCTGGAACTTAAAAGAAATTTTACCAGTGATGAAATTAAAATGTCTAACAAATATATTAAATAGTGCTCCACTTCCTTAGCCGTCAGGGAAATGCAAATCAAAACTTCCCCGAGATATCATCTCACCCTAGTCAGGATTGCAAAAATCCACAATACAAACAACACCAGATTCTGGAGAGCATGCGGAGAGAAGGGAACTCTCCTACATTGCTGGTGGGAATGCAGGGTGATACAGCCACTCTGGCGAGCTGTCTGGAGATTCTTAAAGAAATTAAAGATTGAAATGCTATATGACCTTCGATTCCACTTTTGGGAATAACCCCCCATGTAGCAGAGGTCCACCAAGATAGCACAAGCACGACCATGATCATAGCAGCACTGTTTACAATAGCAAAGTCATGGAATCAACCCAAATGTCCAATAGTTGATGAGTGGATAAGGAAAAAGTGGCACATCTATACAATGGAGTACTACTCAGCCATAAAATTTGCTGGGAAATGGATGCTATTAGAGACAATTATATTAAGTGAAGTATCCCAGACCCAGAAAATTAACCGCCATATGTACTCCCTAATAGGTGGCTCCTAGTACCAAACCCATGCAGCCCACCTAGAGACACTCGACGATAAATCTCTGTAATACAGTAATTGCAACGAGTATGAAGAGGCGGGATGGGGTAGGAGGGCCACACCAGAAACAAGGAGAGAGGGGACCATGTTACAGCAGAGAAAATAGGCCTTCATCAAGGACTGCAAGTAAGTAATGAGACATCTTGGTAAATTCACAGACTTTCGTTCCTGATCATTTACAACTAATGGGGTATGATCTCACCAGAAGGGGAGAGCATATAGTCTGGCAGATAAAAAGTAACCATTTTACAAATGGGTGATTGACCCCTCCCTCACTGCAATTTCCTACTTTTATTACATCTACCTTTGAATATACTTTTATAACAAGACTCTAGTTAACAGCTTTTTATCTCTGGCCAGGGGTGATATCCAATACCTATCAAGATGGAGTGCCCTTTTCCCCTCCCTCCAGGAGGGGAGAACAGGAAAGATGGGAAGGGATGAAAGGTGAGAGTAAATAATGAGTAATGGAAACACATAAATTCATGGTTAATAGTATTTAAAAATAAAGTTAGAGCGGGAGAGATGGCTCAGGAATTAAGACTCTGCCTTGCAAGTCTTGGTTAGGATCCCAGGTCCCACATAAAAATGCCTGCACCTCCAGCACTGGAAGGCAGAGCCTGGGAAATTCTGGAGCAATCCAGGATGGTTCCTGAAGTTACCCTTGGGCCGCCACAGGCTGCCACAGGGACACACAGTGCCCTCTGATACACACACACACACACACACACACACACACACACACACACATATACACACAATAAATTCATAAATAGATAAATAACCTAAAATATATTAAAAATAAAAATAAAGTTAATACATATTAAAATAAATTAAACTTCCAGGTTCTTGACTTCAAAAAAAATTAAATAAATAAAAATACTTGGTTCTTCTCTCAACATCTCATCATGGATGAACGAAGATCTCAGGAAACACTACACCTCCCTGAGAGACTATTTAAAGCTAATATCAGACAGTCGAAGGGAAGCTTTCTATTCAGTGACTTACCCACTGATAAATCAGTCATGTCCCAGCAAGTACTCAGGCATACCAGATAAAACCTAGTGGGTCACATATACAGAAAGATGTGAGAGTAGAAGGGAGTTTGGCTGGAAAGGAGAAAATACGAAATGAGATAGAAAGGAGGGATAGAATTTTGTACTAAGGGGTACAATACATAAAACTCATTAAATTTGTATCTGAAAGTGTCAAAAAATAAAAAATAATTAAAAAAAAGATGGAGTGAATTGTATTGCAGGAGCAGCAAAACTGAAAAAAAAATCAACAAACCATAATCCAGAACTTCAGAGACTCTATATCAACCACCTGGATGTAGGCCAGCCTAATCTCTCCCCATCCTGAAGCTCAGGGAAATTTGTGGAAAAGGGGGTGGTAAGATTCTAAGAGCACAAGGATGGAAGGAGTAGGACCGAAACAATCATATTTGTACTTTGCATGCCCTGCACAATGTCCAATACACTATTGACCCTACAAAGTCTAGCATTTGCTAAAGGCACTAGGATCCTTTGTTGCAAGGGATTGATAGCCAAAATAGTGTTCCTATGCTTAAGGGGAACACAGGAAACAGTTCTGGGAAATGCCACTGGGTCCTTGCACTCATCAGAGAGGAGGACCCAGAGGAGAGTTTGGCATGCACAATAAAGGATGGCTGGGGATGGGAGGGGGAGGCCTTGGGGGATAGAGAGGGAGGGGGAGGGGAGGGGGGGACACAGAGTGGTGGAAGGTTGGAGGGAGGGAGGGGACCGGTGTATCTGTTAGGTTTGTATGAGTGGAAATAAAAAAAATTATATTAAATAAATTGTATAGAAAACTTTGTTATTTTGGTATTGTTTTGCAACCAGAGTTCATAACTGTGCTAGACCTATTGTAGTGTTTCTAATGAAGACATGTTGAATCAGTTGGGGATGCAACATTACTGTGGTCTTATGGTGTCAAATAATTGGGAATAATTAGATACATTGTAATAGCTTAAATTGAGGATGAAATCCAAATAGTGTTGTCCATACAATTGTGATAATCTAGCATTTTTAACCTAACCACAATTGCTACTTTCTTCAAAGACATTTTCATCTGGTACTTAAGTTTCTGTTTATTAAAAACAATTAATCACTGGTGATCCTTTCATTGGAAACCATGCATAGGTGTATTTTTAACAACAGGAAATCGTGTTTTGCAATCTATCAATAAAGGAGGTTTAATCATTCAGGGCAATCATAGTAATGGGGAGCCCAAGAACGGGCCCCAGGCAATGCCACCAAGTCCTGAACCTTTAATAGGGTGGAGGACTCAGAGGGAAGTTCAGCCCCCACATAAATAGATGCTCCAGGGGATGGGAGGGAGGAAGGGGCATCAGAATGGGGAACGGAGGGAGGGGGTGAAAAAAAGGGGGAAAGGGGAAAGAGTGCAGTGAGGGTTGATGGAGGAGGGAAGAGGGAAAGGAGAGGGACTAGGGTACCTATAGAGCTTGTATAATTAGGAAAAAATAAAGTGTGGGAGAAAAAATATGGGCTAATACTTATACATGGCATATCTATTTTATAAATCTTTAGAACTTGAACCTTTAATTTCAAATGTTTAAATGAAATACATATATACTTTGAAATTTTTGTTCTTCAACCTTGACACACAAGTTTCTACTAATAACAGTGTAGGTGTAATGTAGGAAAATTAATTGTGTGAGGAACACATGAGAAACTGAAATTCTGTGGTATAGGAAGACCCTGCCTTATCTTTTTTGAGCATGTAAAAAGTCCAGGTGTGTGTTGACTGTCAGCCACTGTTTACTTTTCCTAGCACTATTCTTTAATTGTGCTCCATGTGTTTCCGTGGCAGAAAGCAGCTGAGAACTGTCTTCAGAGTACAGTCCCTTAGGATCAAAATTTGAAATATAACACTAGGCAGCCAGCTGCAAATCAAAACATACTTTTGAAAAAAAGGAGGTTAAATTATTTGAATATATTATGTTTTACTCATTTTATGTATAGTTTTAAGAATCTCTTCTTTTAGGTTATGAGCTTATAAAATTTCTGTTCAGGTGAAATTATTGCCATCTGTTTTGCAGTTCATTTAATACATGTGAACTTAATTGATCAAAAGAGTATGAATATTTAAATAAATGATCAATATAAAAATATCAACAACATACAGATAAGAGGAAGTGGGTGTAGTATTGCAATACCTTTTATTGTACAAAGATTTAAATGGTTGAGAGAAAAGGAGTGTAGTCATTAAGATTTCTGAAAACCTGCAGGTCTGGCTAGACACTCCATTCATTCTGGAAATATAGTGTGTCATTCATCTCCTACAATTTGCCTTGCCATCTCTTCCTGAGAGCTGAGAGCTCCAGCTGTAGAGGTTGAGCCCTCCCAGCATGCGACACTTGGCCATCATTGAAATGTTGAATGAATTAGACCTGTCCATATTTAGAAGCGTTATTCCTGGTACTCAGACAAGATCATTTTTCTGCCCCAATGAGATAGTGTCTGATGGCTTGACTCATCCCAGTATGATGCCATGTCAGGCACATGCAGAAGGTTTCAATTCCAGATGGTCAGCCTCTTAGATTTAAGGCACATAGTCTACTGTGAGATTTATGGAAGTGGAGATCTTTCAGGCTGAGGTAACAAGAGAAAACACTCCTCACAAAGTCAAAAAGGGAAGCCTGAAGTCACCTTTGTTGCTTTTGCTTCAATCACAGTGAAATTCCTTTGTTCTCACAAAAAAAGTAGGAAAATGAATGTGTTGGAAAGTTCATCTTCCAATTTTACAAGACACTTTAATGCAAAGGTTTTTATTCAAAATTAATTTAAAAGGTTCTGTCTGTATAAAAGAGTCCATTTCAATCCTTTAAAGTCTGCAAATCTAATCACTTAGCTCAGCGTGGATACACATATAGGTACATTTCTATATATATGCACGTGTAAACTCAGCAAACAAAAATAAAGGGGATTTATAGGGGGAGCAGGAAATGGGAAGGCAAGAGTGATGAAAAGTATTCAGGAATTTGATATTCCTCATATTTCCTGATGATAAGAATATTAAAAAATCTCCAACTAAAATGCTGTTCTACATTTTGGGTATGTCTATGCATTGGAATTCAGAAATATAGCAAAGCAGGAAATATATTGATAGATGTTCATGAAGGTGTGTGTGAAAAACCTTTCTCCCATTTCACCTTGTCTCTCTTTTCACCTCTAATGACAAGATTGCTGAGAGCCAAGAGGTCATCTTGAAACTGTGTAGCTGAAAACTAGTAGGTTTTCAGACTCAACATTCAAGCACAGAACCACATAACTAATCAGAATCTTTTTTTTCCCACATAGAAAATCTGGAATATCAGCCCGCAAGTGAGTAAGATTGAAGGTTGGAGCTCTTCACTCATCATGGTACAAGACGCCAGGTGATTCCCTGACTGAGGGCTTTGCCTTTTTTTGTGACTTTGAACTTCGGTATGCCTTTTTTCCTTGTAGAAATGACCCAGAACATTTCTCAATCATGTGTGCAAGAGCAAAACCAGGAAAAAATTTTGAATTAGGAAAGCATTCAAACCCCCTTTTCCCTGCAATTTTTATATTTTCTAGTTATTCTTCCCTTAAGTGTTCCCCATGGTCACTCCTTTATACATCACGATTGACAATCTTTCTTTCCTTGAAGCTGGTTAGTTTAATGTAGCCTTAGGATAAGGCAGTTTTTCTTTGTGACCTCATCTCCTCAGTATTCACATCCTGCTTGTGTGTCCTGTGCTAGAATAGACCATTATGACCATTATGAAAGGCAGAAAACTCTGTTATCTCTATTCACTACCCAGAGACCATCTTATTTTATTGCAATTTCAAAGAAAACCTTGTAACTGTAGCTGGGGAAATAAATGAACCAAACATGTAACCAAGCTATTCTTTACTTATTGACTAAGCATGTAATCTGCTTATTGTTTTGCAGAGAGATTTACTAGTTTCGATTCTCAAATATCTTTACCGAATTAAAAAAGATTAAATAATTTCTCTGGTTTCAAAGTTGCATAATTTAGAAAACCTGATATGACACACTCAATTATCAATTTTATCTCACATCTTTTTACCTCTTTTTTCAACTTGAATATGAATGTGTATTTAATAGTTTGTTTAAAAATTGTTCAATACTACAGCAGAGAAGAACATTTCAGACAATCTTTACATAACCATAATAGAACTGATGAATATTGTGTGGATCAGATTACATGGAAAAGATTAAAGAATGAAAGCAAATGAGAAACTGTCAGGGATTTGGGAATAAGATGGAATATGGCTATCCCTACTGAAGGATACTGTGTTTCTTATCAAGATATGAAATGAATTCAAATCCTTTAAAAATAATAGTAATTGTGGGATAAGATAGAAAATTTTATGGCGGTGAATTATATATTTAACAAAGGTCAGATTATAAATTATGCTTTCTTAATATATTCACTTAAAATCATTAAAAATTCAAAATGCTAAGTTCCTTCAAATATAATTATATAAGTAAATGATTTAACTCCATAACCATAACAAAAAAACTTAAATTAGCCTATAAAATAAAAAATATTGACATTTCAGGAAACCTTTGTTCTTTTTAATTTTATGTATAGTCCTGGGTAATATGAGTATCAGTGACAGAACTTTTGCTGTTCTGTGAGCTTCCAAGAACTTTTTGTCTCTAGCTTCCATTTCCCCATAATAACTCTGGAATTAGTGCTGGAGAGGTGGCTCAGGGGTTAAGCCTCTGCTTGCAGGTAGAAGGTCCTGAGTTCGGATCCTAGACCCCACGCCAGACAGAAGCGGGGGCGGTCTGCGTTTCTGGTCCTGGTAGGGTGGAGCCTGTGAATCCCGGGGCAGAGTAAACAAGGAGGAGGTGGAGGCGGTCCATGGTGGTTCCCGAATTCACCCGTGGTTCTACACACACACACACACACACACACACACACACACACACACACACGCACACACACAACTGAATAAATAATAAAATAAAAAAATTTAAAAAGAATTTAAAAAATAACTCTGGAATTAATGATGCATGTGCTATCACGTGGGGCCTCCCATGTAAGTTCTAGAAGCCTGGAAGTCTGTCATGGTTACATGACCGTAAGCACGTCACACACAGCCATCTCTTCAACTCTAGAACTAGCTTAGGACTGGGCATACTTTTGTGCTTTGTAATGTAGAGAACAAATTTCCCCAACTTTTCCCTTTAACTCCTGTTTTAGTAGCTATAGGCTACAAACGAAACTGAAAAATTATCAGCCAAAGGTTTTAAACTGTGTATATAAATAGTATAGAGACACCTATGTAAGCAACTTAGTAAGAGAAAGGAATGGAAATTATATTTAATGGATTAGTATATTTTTTATTTTTTTCATGTTTTATTTGGCAAGTCAACTGGATATATACTAAAGAAGAAACAAAAGACAAGACATATGTTCATTCATCTATCTGCAACTATATATTTATGTATACATGACTGGTGGATATGTCTACTTACATAATGTATTGCAAATTTTTTCTTTCTTGAAATATTTGCAATTGGACTGGCCATGAAGAATGAATTTAAGGAATTTCATTTTGTGAGCCAGATTTTATTTCCTTCTAAAATCATATGTTGAAAACATAATTATCAATGTAATGATAATACTGTGATGACATTTGGATTTGAAGTCTTTGTAAGGCACCCAGATGCTGAGTGGCACTCATGCTCTTCAGAGGCCTGGAAGTTCTAACCTCTATCTTCTACTACATAATATAGAAGCTTAAATAGGTGAGCTACAGTGTGATCGCACTTGAAACTTAACTTTTGGCACTATGGCCTTATATTTCCTACTTTCCCTAAGTTTTTGATTAAATATATGATAATATATTCAAAATATATTAGAATAATAGTTTCCATGTATGATAGACATATTTCATTGATGCAAATAATATTTTGCTCTTAATTTATTGAAACTATTTCATATTTCTTATCTTTGTTGAGTCTTTTTAAAATATATTTTGGTTCCTTTAGATTTTCATTTTCAGTACAACTAATTTCATGTATCATCATAATTAATAGAAGAAATTTTCAACTCTTATCATGAATTCCATTTCTTCTCATTTTCCCACTGCAAACCTTCTTCCCAAAGTCCTCCTCTTTTATACCCCTTTTTGAGTGACCCAATGAGACTAACCTTTGTTTTAGTGGAAGACATATCAGTAGTTAATTGACTGAGGAAATTAGCTCCCCCACTCCCACTTTCCTGAATTAACCTCAATAGTTTCCAGGGAATGGTACCTCTTGAGATCTTGCTCTTTCCATGGATAAATGTTGATAGGACAAAACATGTGCAGGTCTTGTAAAGGTGGACACAGCTCTGTGTTCTTTATTCCAGTAGCTCTGCTATGTCCAGAAGACACACTTTAGCAACCCCCCTCCCCAACTTTAAGCTTATACATTCTTAATGGCAACAATTCTGTGATGTTTTCTTAGCCTTGGAGTGATGGAATGATTTTTGTATCCTATTTAAGTCCAAGTAGTCCACACACACTTATTCTTCACACTTTGGTCACTTTTTCTTCTCTGTATTCAGTGAATTCTATTCGAAAAGGCAGCTTCTAATCAAAGTGCATAGACTTCCTCTAATATGTGCAATTCCTGGTGGCTCTTACCAGAAGCCATAGGTAATTACCCAAACTTATCAATACTAGTTGTAAAAAAAATGAGCTGCTGATCGCAGAGATCTCACAGTCCTCCAAGATAATATAGGCTTTTGCCTTCTATAAAGTGATAGTAAATATCCACTCTTGAAAACAGATTACCTCACACTGGAAAAAGCAAGCTGAAGCAGACCGGAACTTCCTCATTTCTGGTTAGTTTTTATAATACCAGAAGGTACTGGGCAAGCTGCTGGGGGAGAAGACCGCTCAACAGTTTCACCTGCTGTGAAAGTTGGATGCTGCAATAATAATCACCTTGGAAATTGACCATTGGCACAATAGCGGGATGGATATTATGGGGGTAACCATCTGCTTTCTGATTGTATTTAAGCCCTGCTTTTTAGCAGTGAACACATTTCTAGTATTGTAACATACCAAGAAACTGTGGAAGGGGAGGCTACAATCCTTCAAAGAAAAAAATATAAAGTTTTGTTTCTAAAGACATGACATCTCTATTGAGTATTTTAATATTTCTCAGATAAATAGAATATTGTGTTTTTCATTACTATGCCCAATCTGAACTGTCATTCCCTCATTCAATGTTTTCCCCTTTGGAAATATTGTTATCATTCACTTAGTCATTCCAGCTAGAAACCTGATACAAAATATTGTCTCCTCTTCTTTCTGACTTCTTAAATTTGTCAAACATTTAATTTCAGCCTTAAAATCACTACCCATTCATGTTACCCTCAGACATGGAAGGATGCATGCATAGAGGAAGGAGCTTGGAGTAACTCTCAAAACTATTAAGAACTAGTGTAAATAATCAAAATCCCACCAACATATTTAAAGTAGTAAGTTAATAATTAATAGAAGTCTTTTGACTCTTTAAATGTAAACCCTATTAGAATATTATATCTAAGGTCCACAAACATAATACTAAACCAATTTCAAGTATGAGGTATTTTCTTGTTTCTTAATATCAATCTCATGAAGCTGAATATGTTGCAAAACATTATTATTTCAGTGTTTCAGAAATTATTATTGGTATGTTTTATCCTGTAAAAGTATCTCATATTGTAAAAAAGACATGATTACAAAGCTAATTAAACAAGAATGCTAATGTTTAACCTTCTGATTTATTTATTTAACTTGCAGTTCTTACAACAGCTAGAAACCCCCGAAAGGACCATAAATATGGAGTAGGGGGTAGTATATGGTGATGACCTTAAAAAAGGCAATATAAAGGACAACAGATTTCAAGTGTGACAGAACAATGCAGGAAACTCTTCAAGGGAAAGAGATCAGGTTACAAGATGCAAGAAGGACAGAAGGAATAGCAAACAGCATTATAGTTGTAAAATACAGCCAAGTAGAAACTGCCTCTATTATTAATACATTAAAATCATTTTAGTTTTTAAAAAAGAAAGAACTGATACACACTGAGGGAGAACATAAAGAGACAAAGATAGGACAAGACAGAAAATGCTGTATGATGCTCCACCCAGAACCAATGGGTTGAAATGCTACCCTATTTCTAAAGATCCAAGACACAGGACATGGATTTAAAAAAAATACCAGCTGGACTTAGTCTGAAAACTACCTCCTTGCCGGCCAGCTTTCATATTAGCACAAGGTATGTGAGCTGTCAGGGAAAAAAGTAATCAACAGTATTTTCAATCCATGGAAGCTGTGAGCTGCAGTGACAACAACCAACCTTGAAAACAAGCAACTACTAGGGCAATAGTGGCATGAATGTCAAGGGGACAAACGAAAACCTTCTCATTAGATTTAAGGCCCACTTTTCAGCAGTAATTACATTCTTACTACTGTAAAAACATTTCAAGAAACTATGAAATGAAAAGACAGGGCGCTCATGAAGTTCAATATATTAAGATTTAACGATAAAGGGACTAAACTGCCTTTTAAACATTTGTCATGATGGCCATAGATTTGAGGAGCACTCAATACTCAACCTAGAAGCTTCCTTTTGCAATAGAAAGTGTCTATTACAGAAAAATCACAAACAGGCCAAAGTACAGGAAAAATGTAATTATGGGCTGTTCAGCCCTGGACAGGTTATTTAAACCCCACCTACACCCTTTACTCTCCAACACACATATACATACTCTAAGGTTCAGGAAACATTGTAGAAGAAGAGATGGTAAAATTGAAACAACATGAAGGGGAACAGAGGTGCAGACAGACATTACCTTCTGGATATGACAGAGCTATTGCATCTATGCATTCACAAGGTATTTCCACAAAATCTGAACAGTATTTGTTTTATCCACATTTCCCCATAGAATAGGAAAGATTTAAAGAGCCCAATATCTCCTCAAGAGGTTGATGAGAGAGGTGCTTTCCTCCATGATGTATATTGATATAAGCAAAAAAAAAAAATCTACCTGTTGCATCCAATATTTGTTATTTAGTAAGTAAAATCTTATTTTGCCAATATGAGATTTCAAACTCTGATGTCATTTATAAATATTCAACAGAAATAAACTATTTCAAAGAACCCTATTGAATATTCTATTTTACACACAAAAATGTTCTCTAGTCATAGCATGCTTAATTTTGGAAGTGAAAAATGTCTTAACATTTGAATTATATTTTCCCACAAAGAGACAATGTACATTATGAAATTTAGTGACTTTCTAATAATCTCAGAGAAAGGATTGGATTGAAAACAAATTATATTAGCAGAATTTTAAAAATTAATTAATGCCATTGATTTACTTGATCTTGAAGTTTAACTACTTCATCAGTTGATAATTCAATCAATATATAAACAACAAAAAATAAATTTTAGGAGGTCAGAATATAAATACAAATTTGCATCCAGTCTCATACAAGAAAGAATGCTAAAATTCAATGACTATATGAATAATTAATCTAAAAATTCATTAAAAGTGTAGAAACAAATTTTTTTTAATTTATCAAAAATATAAAAAATATAATAATCAAAAATATTTCAGAAAGCTAAAAGATGATTGCACATTTATTTCTAGCAATATTTAGATATTCAGTTGTTCACGCTTTGTATTAAATTAAGGTTCTTGGAATTATGTTAATATATCATTTCATGAACCATGTCCACTGTAGAAAATATCTGATTAGTTAATCACAGAATGACTTTGTAATTTGTTTCTAGGGGCACTGAGTGATTAACTACAAACATTAAGCCTTATGCCCAATTAAATGCATTTAGAACAATTATTGTAATTAATTTCAGAAAATTTGATATTACAAAAAAGAGCAAATTAAAGGCCTTAATGGCCATGTGGTAAACTCTACTAGGCCTTTCATGAGTATGATGTATTACAGAAATATTTACTCTAGTCTGGGAACATTCAGTCCTTCTGATATGACTTTTCTGCAATTTTGATCCCTCCTCAAAGTTATGGTGACATTTAACTCTATTGCAAAGTTTTTAAAGTTGATTAGAAAACTGTAGTGCTTTCTTAGTTAGTTAAATAATGTCATATTGAATGTTTCCATATAACGGAACATGGTTAGACTTATCTTTCTCTCATCTTCTCCTTCATGGAATGATGCAATGAAAAGCCCTTTCCAGGTACCAATTGCTTAATCTTGAATTTTCTAGCTTCAAGAATTTTTTAAAAATTTTTTTATATTTATTCAATTGTGCGTGTATGCGTGTGTCCGTGTGTGTGTGTGTGGTGTGTGTGTGTGTGTGTGTGTGTGTGTGTGTGTGTAGAACCACAGGGGAATTCGGGAACCACCATGGACCGCCTCCACCTCCTCCTTGTTTACTCTGCCCCGGGATTCACAGGCTCCGCCCTACCAGGACCAGAAGCGCAGTCCGCCCATGCTTCCGCCAGGCATCTATACGCGGGGTCTAGGATCCAAACTCAGGACCTTCTGCTTGCAAGGCAGAGGCTTAACCCCTGAGCTGCCTCTCCAGCCCCCTAGCTTCAAGAATTATGAACTTGTATGCTCTACTTCTGTTACAGCATCACAAAATGAATTAATTTTTAAAAAATGGCATAGATAATAAGGGCTACTGTTATGACGACCAAACTAAAAGTAAGAAATCAAATTTTGCTGCTGAACGGTTTGCATGTACATGTTGAAGCAAGATTATATGCTGTTATGGTGTGCCATAAAGGCTGACCTGGTTAAGGCCCATAAAATGGGAACAATAATTTGAAAAAAATTTAAAATTCTGTTATATCACTTAGGTGATCATGATCATAAAGTTCAGGGGACCTCAGTATGATAGTTAGATATAGGTGTCGACTTGACAATTGAAGGTCTAGACTTTGGTCACATTTGTAGAGGATTAGTAGTTAAACCCTAAGCAAGTTTATAGGAGATTGTCTAATTTATGTGGAAGGCCCAGTCCATGTTGGGAGAGACCATTCCCTTGACAGGTGTATAAAATTAAGAGAGCTGAAATGTTCAGAAAGTGAGCATTCTTTGGCATTTTTGGTAGACATGGTGTCTGGTAAGAAAGTTTGTCCCTCTTTCAGTTCTGCAGACACAGTTGTCGGTTCCCTCAGTGTTCTCTGACGTTTATGAGGACGCTCCTATCAAATTAAATTAAGAAATGTAATGGGCAATAATAAGTTAAAATAAAATCCCTTGTTCCCTTAAAATATCTAAAGTGAATATATTGGCAGCATGTAATGTAAATACAACACATGGGCAATATAGGTCATTCTGAAGTCTCATGAACATAATACTCATTAAACCTAGCAAATATCATTTTTGTTATGGAGTAAAACTCTTAAAGTGCACCAATGCCCCAGTAGCAACACTGAGAAATACCTGTCTTTTCTCTCAGAATGCTATCTAAGAGGGTAAAAACATAGATTTTCTTTCTTTCTCTTCTTCGTCTTCTCTCTCTCTCTCTTTGTATTTTTTTTAACTGTGTGTGCCTGTGTGTGTGTGTGTGTGTGTGTGTGTGTGTGTGTGTGTATCAGAGGGCATTGTGTGTGGACACCCAAATGTGATTTCTGTAATCATCCTGAATTGAGTAGTTATGCTTGGCTTGCCCTTGTGAAAGCCACAGGCACCTTTTTAATTAAAAAAATAGCCTTGCTGAAGTTCTTTGACTGAGTGATGCTAATTCTTTGTTATTTACCACACATGTCTACCTCTGAGGCTGCACAAGTTAAGAGTTTATCATGTGAAGAAAACTATTAATAAAAATATTTAAGAAGCTGAGAAGTTTTTTAGCAAAGTAAAATTAGAAAAATTACTTATGCAATAAACATAACTAGAAGAGAACAGGATATAAAAATTTGATACATTCACAGCTGAGTTATACTAGGAATAAAAGGGATGTTCAAGGTGAAATGACAATTGCATACATCAATGGTGTTTTAAAACTGGAATTAGCATGTATAAAAAGAAAGTAGACTCTATTCATCAAGGTAATGAGTACGTGGCTTGCAGGGCATTAGCTGATCTTTAACTGAGTAACCCTGCACTGCAGCCCCAAATCTCTAGGGCATAATGACTGGTAGATTCAGGCATAAAACACAGCCTGCAGGGTCTTTTCCGAGAGTCACTAAGGTACACTAATCCCCACATTCTCACGATGTTCCACAGATCCTTCATCTATAGCTCAAAGAGGCTCGGCTACAACTCTGAACACTACTGTGAAGGAACAGTGGTTAAGCCTTAATGTTGCAGGGTTCTTGTATTGGAGTCAAAGATTGAAACCAGAACAAGTATAGAGGATTGAGGTAGAGTTTATTAGAAGAGAGAAAGAAGGGAACTCATGGACTCCACATGTGGAGTCCCTTGAGAGGCAGGCTGCCAAAGATGGCTGCAAGGTCAGGTATGTTTATGCCTTTTGATAAACCAGGGAAAATGGCCTTTCCTCATTGGTTAGCTCATATTGGGCCCAACCCAGTTGTGCCCATCTGTAGGTGGGGCTGTTTCTGTGCAAGAGAATTAATCTCCATATCCTTTCATAAACGAAGGGTTGGGGGAAATTTGCAAAGAATGTGTTCCTTCAGGTAATTGCAGTGGTGGGGGGAAGACCTTACAAGACCTTCAGAGACCTTATCAACAAGGCTGCTCAAAACCTGCCTTATTAATAGCCTTACATTATACTAATTCTACAAACTGTGTATACAGAATCTGGTGCCTTGCTGGATCTACCTAGATTTCATAAGATATAGTAAACAACCTAGAAGTTAAGGCTGAGAAGTTTATAGGGACAAAGTCATGAGAAAAAGTTATCACAAAGACAGAGTGTGCAGCCAAACTGTATGTCTGAAACCAATACAAAATATGTCCAGTAGTCTAGGGCAACTCTGGCATGCATTCACCCCAAAAACCTGGCACGAGATTCCTATCAGTGTGCAACCCAACTGGGAGAGCTGCTGCAATGGAATGAGTACAACAGAGGTGGGACAGACACCCTAAAGCTTTTAGGACATAACATTTGCCTTAATTTGCCCAAAGATAATACGAAATGTCAATGGCTATGTTGGAGAATTAAGATTTGGCTTTTAGACTTACTTGGGAACTGTGAACCTTCCTTCCTGTTGTTTCAAATTGGAATGGGAATTTTTCTATTTTGCCCTCTAGGTTCCAAAAAGTCAGGGTTATTCATATGCATCTGACTAATTCAGTACCACCCAAAAGACTTGAATAAGAGAAAGAGACTTATTGGGAGGGAATTAAACAAGTGATAGGGAGAAAAGAGAGAATGGGCAGTAAGAGTGGTCATATGTAAATCTACACACATATGCAAGCTTGAACACAAATAAATCAAAATCAAAATTAAATTATGAAAACATCACAGAGAAGAATTTACCTCAGCATGACTTATGCTTCAGGTCTTACCCCCTACTGCAGTAGATGAGCTTATTGGCTTCTGAGTTGCTGCTGGCAAAAATTAAAACTTGTATCTGTTGGGATGTACTATACTTTACATGGAAGAAGGACTTGACTCTTGAGGTATCAGGTAACATAATACTACAGTAGGAATTTTGGTCCCTTCCCAAAATCTTATCAAAATAAAATAACTTTTGCCACAGTCCAGACTTGAATTCTCGTGAAGTCCTTAAATGTTTTTTTCTCCTCTCATAAATGGATTGACATCATTATCATAGAAGTGAGTGTATGACTCTGGATTTGGATCCACGTAAAATGATGATTTGGGATAAGTACATTTTTTTCATATTTCTTTCTCTCTTGCAGTGGTAAAATACAATAATTTTTTAGTAGTTAATAGCAGTTAAATTTTGAGATTCAAGACCTCCAGAACAGGAATCAATACTTTCTATGATTTATCCACTATACATGGATCATTACAGTAACTCCAAATGGCACAAAAATAAAACTTTGGTGTTGGGGTATAGCAAGCACTTAAAATTTAAAAACTATGTTTCAATTTTATATGAGATTTCCATTCCGATAACTATTATCCAGACAGAAACTTTAGTAGAATTTTACATTTTTTTTCACCTACAGTGTATAACTTAGTCCTTTCAGAAAAGGCCACGCAGGGAACGTCTTTGAAGGTTTCTGATGAACATTCCCAAGGCCTGGATTATCCTGAGGGAATACACTCTATTAATTTGGAAAAAATGGTTTTAATATAAAAGGATATTCAGCTCTCCATTCCAGATAAATTCCTCAAAAGAAACAGCTCCATCATGGGGGTGACCTCAAAGTCAAATGGGCCAGGCCTGATATGAACAGGTTAATGAGGTGTAGAGGACCGAAATCACCAGGTTTAGAAACTGGAGCTAACCAAAAGGTTTTTCCTCATCAGTTAACTCCAGTTTCTGCAAATCCTATCCCAGGCCTATCTAATCCTATAAATACTTAGTTTAAAGATGACTCAGCCAGTCATCTTTAGACTTTCTTGCCCCTCATGAACTCCATGTCTGGGAGACTGGAATTGTGTCTCCCACAATTCCATGTCTGTGAGTTCTGTTCTTTCCCTCTAACAAAACCTACCTTAAACCTCTACACATGTTCTGGCTTCAATCTCTGATTGCCGAGCACAAGAACATAGACACAAAAAAACTCCTCTGTGATCTAACTTCCTTTTGTGTATGTTTCTTTTCTCTAAAACTGATGTATGTTTAAACATAAATTCCCCAGTTCTTATCTGATGTCTTGGATGCATCAACCAACTGTGACCTCTTTATCCTCTCAGAGAATTCCTTTACTCGAGATTCACAAATAAAAATATTCCTTTGTTTCTGAATATTTTTATCTCTTCATTAAAATTATGCACTATTCTCATTAATTAATATCATCATTAATCATTTGAACAGGACACCATTTTTAACCCATTTCATCCCTTTTCCCATTAAGATTTAGAAGGGATGTTAAAAACATAACCACAATGGTATAAAAATATCAACTCTTCGGTCCTTCATTAAGAAACAAATTAAAACAGCGTTCTTGGGTTCAGAATCTAAGATTGAAAACAGAACATGTGGAGAACTTCAAGCAGAGATTTTTATTGAAAATGAGATAAAAGGGAAGAAACTCTCCAAAGTGTGGTCTGACAGAGGCAACAAGGCAGTCACAGATTTAAGGTGGGAAAGCATTAGAATAGAGAAGACAATTGAAAGACAGAGAGATCTGGGAGAGTGACTCCATAAACACTGGGTTAGAGAAGAAATACACCATGATATATCTGAAAGCAAGGAAAGAAGGGAGATCAAGAAAGGAAACAGGTTGTTCTACCATCCTTCTTGGTCATGAGCATTGATAAGGAGTGGCCCAGAGTTACAAGGGAAGTGAGATAGTGAATATTTGAGGAATGTTTGGGGTGGTTCCTACAGGACTGGACATTTCTAAATTATTCTATTAAAATGACAAACAACTTTGAAAAATAGCTTATCCATTCACTCTCATAGTAAGAAGTGCAATGCATCCCTGTTTATATTTCCTACATGAACTTTCATGTATGAAAAACAAAATCATACAGCTACAATGAAGCACATGCAGAACTTCTTTTTGTTTGAACTTTCTAAGTACTAATACAATTTTTAGAATGTATATGGAATTTTAAAATAGGATCTATCATTTATTTTATTTTAGGCCCATAAAAGAATTATAAATATAATTAAATGATTAGTGAAGACTTCATGACCATTTTAAAGGGTTCTGTGATAATGAATTTTCCATTATTCAATATTTCATTGAAAGCTCTAATTATAATGATTTACAAACTATAGTTAGGTTTCCAGAAAATAAGCATCATTCAGTTCCTAACCAAAACAAAGTAAACTTGTTTAGGGAAAAAGAAAGATAGAGTAAGCATAATGAAGACTGTATAAAGATCCTTTTAGCTTGTTCATAAAATCTTACTCTCAGTAGCCTGGTACAGAGATGTTACATTTATCCTTTTCACATTTCCAAAGATTGGAAGCTCAAGATCAAAATTCCTTTTGGTTTTGTGTGTCTTCTAGATTTAGATGTCCATCTTTCTTCTCTATTCCAATGAATCTGCCTTTCTGTATTATAATGAGATTCAAAATGTGTCTTCTTTTCAGAAAGGTACTAATTCTGCAGATTATAGTATAATCCTTAAGATCTCATAATATTAATTAAATTTTAAAAGTCCCAATCCATACACAATGGTAGGACATTAATGCATGGTTTGTGGCAAGGAAAAAACACATTTGTTTTATTAGAATAATGTGCAAATATTAAATTTGAAAAAACTTGCATTATAATTATAAAGAGAAACAGACTATGCAGGCATTTCAATACATAAAATCTGTTGATATACCACTGTGTTATTTATCTTACCACTTCTTATGTTCATGTTCTTCTATCTTTTCTTTAAGTTATTTACAATTTTAATGGATTTTTATCTCCTCTTATTGCCTATTTCAATCCTATCGTCTCACTAAGGATCTATATCCTAATAAATTCCCTTCTGATCCTTGTGTTTTTGCACTACTAATTCCAACAAAGCCTAATTGTTCTTGCCCTTGCCTAGGCACCTGCTGAAACACAGGTGTATTTCAGTTGCATGAAAGTCCTCCTATCTCTGACCAGCTTTCCAGTTTAACCATCTGAGATCCATGGAGAGATGTAGGGCCACTGATGACTCTCCTGTTTCCTCATGCAATAATGGTGGATGCACCAGTCATGTGATGATTCCGTGCTCCTGTAGGTCTATGCAGATGATCTATAGTCACAGTGGCTGTAGTGCTTATAATTTGGTAATTCTCCTCCTCCTAATCTGATTCTCACTTTCTTTCTGTTCTGTCCACTTTGACTTTGACGTGGGGGACTGTAGACATATGATGTTCTGTTTGTGATGAAAACTATACTTTCAGTTAGTTTGCCCTTTGGGGTGGTTGGGATTCTGTGTGTTACTATCTATTGAGAAAAGGTTTCTTTTTTTATTTTTATTTTTTTATTATTTATTCAATTGTGCGTGTGTGTATGTGTGTGTGAGTGTGTGTGTGTGTGTGTGTGTGTGTGTAGAACCACGAGCCAATTTAGGAACCACCACGGACCGCCTCTACCTCCCCCTGTTTACTCTGCCCTGGGATTCACAGGCTCCACCCTATCAGAACCAGAAACGCAGGCCGCCTCTGCTTCCACCTCGCGTCATGTGGGGTCTAGGATCCGAACTCAGGATCTTTCTGCTTGCAAGGCAGAGGCTTAACCCCTGAGCTACCTCTCCAGCCCTGAGAAAATGTTTCTAAGTGTAGGCTGCTTTTTCTTTAAGAATCTTTATAAACTCGGTTGCCTTCAAAAATTGTTGTCTGCTATGGGGGAAGATTTTCTCCCATGATCTAGTCATATCTGGAAATGTTGACAGAACTGCTTAGAGTCTTATATTTTGTTTGGACTCAAATCTAGTCAAGTTGAAATTGAAAGCTACTATGGGAAAGATATACCTTAGGTTTAGATAAACAATTGCAGTATTAAAATTAAAAAAAACTTATTGAAAATAATTATTCTTGTAGCTCTGATTTATTATAGCAAAGGTTACCAATTTAGATCAAGCCAGGGGTTACCTTCATAGTGTTGAAGAAAGCTAAAATTCAGAAACTTGCTCTTATTTTTGCCATAGATTGTAAACAACTCTACTGTTGCCTTCAAAAATGTGTGATTATAACAGAATATTGCTCAGGTATTAGTATGCAGGTGATCATAGGGTTTTATCAAATAAAAATGTGTGACTACCTGCAATACTGATAGTTTTGGTCTTCAACCATCGCAGATTTGATCAGATACCACATGACCTAAATTTACCCCAAATCACATTTTCAGGCCATGTGGTATTGTCACACTGTACTGTAAGTTACATTGTAAGACAGAGCAGTTAGGTTTATGAGACAATAGAGATTTCTATCAGGCAAAACTTTCCAAGTGTTTAAAGATACATTAGAGAGATTCAAGCAAAGTCTAAACATCTAACATTCTTTGGGAAGTTGATTATTTTATATTTTCTTAGGAATGTTTGATAGTAACAATTGTATGAAAACATAATTATCATTTAAAAAGTCCAGAGTTTCCTAGGCAGCACATATACAAGTATTCACGTGTTCTGTTGAAGCATGCTTTCAAATTCTTATAAATTTGAAGGGGATAAATAACCTTAGAATAAAACACATGATACACACTGGGACTTCAACTTCACTCTGGAAAAGTCTGGTGTTCAAAATGTATAAAATTTTATAACACCAAGAAACATGAAATCTATGAAAACATAATTGAGCAGGAAAGTATTTGTGATCAGAAACCATGAAAATTTCATTAACTGCAAATCTTGCATGAAATGTAAAATATATAAATACAAAACAATGAGGACGTGGGTATGGTCAAGTTCATTGCTTTCCATAGTGCAAATGCACATCACTGATTCAAGGCATCAATAGAACAAAAGTTAGAGGAAGATAGAATTTGGCATGTATTTAGTTAGTTTGTTTCTTCCTCAGTGATTTTTATCTTCTCCTGCCCTTCACTTGGAATTTACACCATGGCATCACTTGGTTATAGAACCTTTGATTTGGACCAAACCATGCTTCCAGCTTTCCTGGGTCTTCAGTTCTTTATTTGTAAAGTTAATTATGAAATGGATTCTCAATATCCACAACTATGTGAAAAGCAAGTGGAAACACATGCATTACAATATACACATATCTGTAATATATACTTAATTCTTATTTATATACCCAATGACTCTGTGTTTGTTCCTATAATTGATATATTTAAAAAACTATTGATACAGTGCCAAGCACGTATTATATTTCCCAATGAATACAGAAGCTGAATTACATTGATTAGGATTTATAACTAGTATTAGAATGTAGAGAATCTCTCAGAAACCTATGTGTTAAAAACTTGCTCCCCAGAATAGTGATATTAGAAAGTTAATGAAAAATTTAAAAATGAGGCCTATTTGGAGGTCTTTTTTTCAGAGGACAAATAATTCTGAAGAGGATAATGGGCTCCATTCCTTCCTGTTCCTCTGGTTCATAGCCAGGCATGAAAGGAGCATACTTCATCTGCTGTCAGCCACCACAATGGTAAGCTTCTATACCATGGACTCAGGGCATCAGAGTGAACAGGACATGGACGAAAACCTCCAAAACTCTGCATATGAGCTGACTGTAATATAGTAATGGTGGCTACAGATATATATATATATACACACATAGACATTTTCCTGTAGGCATATGGAATTTTTAATGCCATGCTTATTCTGTGCAAAAGGAAGTTTTGGCCGAAATCATTTATTTCTTGGTCATATCAGCAATGGGAGGCCAATGCATTTTACAATACACATATCCTATATCTATTTTTCTATTCAATGTCTCCTTGCTTTGCTATCTTAAATACTTTCCCCACTGTGAACCTTGCTTGGATAAAGGAATAAATGTTCCCAATCAACACTGATAGTGCTAAGTGCATATGTGCATGAGTCAGAAGCTAAATGCTTCTTCCTCTTGGATGCGCATTTTGAAGAGCTATTTGAAGAGTTTAGTTCTACTAACTGAATATACTAAACAGTTGAATAAACATTATCATACCCTTGTCTCTCTATCTTGTGTATCATCCTTTGTTTCTTTCAGTCATCATCTGCCAAGTTATCATCCTGCAAACAAAACTGTCAAATTCTACTTTCAAGGGGCACAAAATAAGCTAGAATGTAATGAAAGTGGATTTTAGCCACAAATTTCTTATAAAGTGATTTATTAATCAGAGGATAATATGCAGAGATTGCACATGAACAGTGACTCAGGGTGGCATACAATACAGGAACATTTTGAGCAAGCTCTGGATGACAAAGGCAGACTGTCAGAAGAAAATAGAATGATAAACAAAAAACATTAATAACTAGACTATGCATACATTAAATAATTAAGCAGAATTTTGTTTCCCTACGGTAGGGGGTCCAATATTTTTTATTTTGCTTTGTTTTCACAATCATCAACTTAACTTTTCAACTCAGCTCTGCATAGAAGAGAAAAAGGAAAATATGGAACCTAAAGAACTGCAGTGAGAGTCCAGAGCTCATAGGATACTGAGAGTATATGGTGGAGAGACACTCTAGTGAGCCATCGAAGGAAGAGTCACAAACATTAGAGTTGTCCATAATCAGCAATAGTTATGCTCTTGATAATCATTTTATCCCTGGACCCAAAGTCCTCCATGATTTTCACAATGCTCATGCCATCCTACTTACTTTTTTTTCTTTTTGAGGTATTATTTTTTTTATTTTCACTCATACAACTTTAACAGGTACACCAGTTCCCTCCCTTCCTCTAACCTCCCACCGCCCTATGCCCCCTCCCCTCCTCCCTCCCTACCCATCCCCCCGTGGCTCCCCCTCCCATCCCTGGAGCATCCTTTAATGTTCATGCCAGACTCTCCTCTGGGTCCTCCTCTCTGATGAGGTGCAAGGACCCAGTGGCATTTCCCAGAACCCTTTCCTGTGTTCCCCTTAAGCATAGGAACACTACTGTGGCTGTCAATCCCTTGCCTCCAAGGATCTTAGTGCCTTTAGCAAATACTAGAATTTGAGGGGTCAATAGTGTGTTAGACATCGCACAGGGCATGCAAAGTCCAATTATGATTGCTTCAGCCCTAACTTGTGTGGTGTATCTTGCATATCATTGCTCCTTCCATCCTTGTGCTCTTACAATCCTACCACCCCCTCTTCCGCAAATTTCCCTGAGCTTCTGGATGGGAAGAGAATAGGCTGGCCTAGTTCCAGGTAATTGATATAGAGTCTCTGATGTTCTGTTTTATGGTTTGTTGATTTTTTTTCCAGTTTTGCTGCTCCTGCAATGCCCTTCACTCCATCCTGATGGGTATTTGATGTCACCCCCTGGCCAGAGATAAAAAGCTGTTAAACTACAGTCTTGTTATAAGAGTATATTCAAAGGTAGATTTAAAAAAAGTAGGAAAACACAGTGAGGGAGGGCTAATCACCTGTTTGCAAAATGGTTATTTTTATCTGCCAGACTATATACTCTCCCTTTCTGGTGAGATCATACCAAATCAGTAGTAAATGATCAGTAACGAAAGTCTGTGAACTTAACCATTTGTCTCATTACTCATTTGAAGTTCTTGATGGTGGCCTATTTTCTCTGCTGTAACATGGTCCTCTTTCTTCTTGTTTCTGGTGTGGCCCTCCTACCACATCCCTCCTGTTCATATTCCTTGCAATTACTGTAGGTATTACAGAGATTTATCCTTGAGTGTCTCTAGGTGCGTTTGGTACTAAGAGCCACCTATTAGGGAGTACATACAGTGCTTAATTTTCTGGGTCTGGGATACTTCACTTAATATAATTATTTCTAAAAACATCCATTTCTCAAAAAATTACATTAATTCATCATTTTTGATAGCTAACTAGTACTCCATTGTATAGATATACCATGTTTTCCTTATCCACTTATCAACTGTTGGACATTTGGGTAGACTCCAAGACTTAGCTATTGTAAACAGTGCTGCTATGAACATGGTTGTGCTTGTGCTATCAAGGTGGATTTTTGCTATATGGGGGGTTATTCCCAAAAGTGGAAAAGGAGGGTCATATGGCATTTCGATTTTTAATTTCTTTAAGAATCGCCAGAGTGGCTGTATGAGCCTTCATTCCCACCAGCAATGTAGGAGAGTTCCCCTCTTTCCACATCCTCTCCAGCATTTGGTGCTGTTTATATTGTGGATTTTTTCCATCCTGACCAGGGTGAGATGATATCTCAGGGAAGTTTTGATTTACATTTCCCTCATGGCTAAGGAAGTGGAGCATTTTTTAAGATATTTATTAAACGTTTTAATTTCATCTATAGTAGTTTCTTTTAAGTTCCAAGGCCCATTTTTTAATTGGGCCATTTGTTTCCTTGGTGTTTAGTTTTCTAAGTTCTTTGTGCACTCTGGATAACAGAGCTCTATCAGATATGTGGTTATTGAAGATTTTCTCCCATTCTGTGGGTGGCCTTTGTACTCGAGTTACAATCTCTTTATCTGAACAGAAGCTCTTTAATTTCACAAGATCCCATCTGTTGAGAGTTGGTTGTAGTGACTGTGCTATTGGATGTCTGTTTAGGAACTGTTGGCCTAGCCCAATCAGCTCGAGGGAGTTCCCTACCCTTTCAACTATGGATTTTATAGTCTCTGGCCTTATATCAAGGTCCTTGATCCATTTACGGATCCAGCTTTAATCTTCTGCATGTGGAGATCCAGTTTTTCCAGCACCATTTGTTGAAGATACTGTTCTTTTTCCATTGGATTTTTTGGGACCCATTTTCAAAGATCAAATGGCTGTAGTTTTGTGGGCTTATATCTGGGTCTTCAATCCTTATCCATTGATCTCTGTGTCTATTTAGGAGCCAGTACCAGGCTGTTTTTATAACTATGGATTTACAGTATACACTAAGGTTTGGTATGATGATACCTCCAGCAGTGTTTTTGTTACTCAGTATTGTCTTTACTATCCTGGGTCTTTTATGTCTCCGTATGAATTTTGAGATTGTTTGGTCAACCTCTTTAAAGAATTGCTTTGTGATTTTAATTGGTATAGCATTGATTTTGTATATTGCCTTTGGTAGGATGGTCATTTTTACGATGCTGATTCTGCCAATCCAGGAACATGGGAGGTCTTTCCACCTTCTGGTGTCTTCTGGTATTTCTTTCTTTAGGGTTTTAAAGTTTTCATCATAAAGGTCTCTTACTTCCTTAGTTAGATTTATCCCAAGGTATTTCATTTTTTTAGGGGCTATAGTAAATGGGATTGTTTCTCTCAGGGCTTTTTCGCTTCTTTCATTCTGGGCATATAGGAAGGCCTCTGATTTTTGCACATTTATTTTGTATCATGCTACCCTGCTGAACTTCTTTTTTAGTTCCAGGAGCTTCTTGGTGGATTTTTTGGGATCACTCAGGTATAAGATGATGTCATCTGCAAATAGGGATAGCTTGAATTCTTCCTTGCTGATTTGAATCTCTTTTATGTCACTTTCTTGTCTTATGGCTTCAGCTAAGACTTCAAGTACAATATTGAATAGACATGATGAGAGTGGACAGCCTTGTCTAGTTCCTGATCAAAGTGGGAATGCTTCCAGTTTTTCCCCATTGAGTATAATCCTTGCTGTGGGCTTGTTGTATACAGCTTATATTGATAAAGGTTCCTTCCATTCCAACCTTCTCTGGGGTTTTTATCATAAAAGGCTGTTGGATCTTATCAAACACTTTTTCTGCATCTATCGAGAGTATCATGTGGAATTGGACTTTGGACTGGTTTATATGATGAATTATATTTATTGATTTGCGTATGTTGAACCAACCTTGTGTGCCTGGAATAAAGCCTACTTGTTCACCGTGGATGATCTTTTTGATATGTTTTTGAATCCGATTTGCTAAGATTTTGTTGAGAATCTTTGCATCTGTGTTCATCAGAGAGATTGGCCTGTAGTTCTCTTTTTTAAGTGTATCTTTCTTAGGATTTGGGATTAAGACGATATTACCTTCATAGAAGGAATTAGGTAGTGTTCCTTCCTTTGCTATTTGATGGAACAGTTTAAGGAGTATTGGTATTATTAACTCCTTAAATGTCTGGTAGAACTCTGTGCTGAATCCATCTGGTCCAAGACATTTTTTGGTGGGAAGATTCAAGATTACTTCCTCAATTTCCTTATATGTTATAGGACTATTTAAATAATTCACAACTTCCTGATTCAATTTAGGTAAGTTGTGTTTACTTAGGAATTCATCCATCTCTTTTGTGTTGTCAAACTTCACAGAGTATAAGTTTTTGAAATATGATGTTATAATTCTCTGGATTTCTTGGGTATCAGTAGTGATAACTCCAGGTTCATTTCTAATTTTGTTAATTTGGGTTTTCTCTCTCCTGCTTTTGTTTAATTTAGCTAGGGGTGTATCAATCTTATTGATTTTTTCAAAGAACCAGCTTTTTGACTGGTTGATTTTTTCTATCGTTTTCTTAATCTCGATTTCAGATATTTCTCCCCTTATTTTGCTACTCTCCTCTCTTCTACTACTTTTGGGATCAGATTATTCTAGTTTCTCTAAAGCTTTAAGCTGCATTGTTAAGTTGTTTTTTTCTGATGTTTCCATTTTTTTGATGTAGGCATTAAGATCTATGAACTTACCTCTTAGGACAGCTTTCATTGTGTCCCAGAGATTTTGGTAAGTTGTATTTTCATTATCGTTCGCTTTCAGGAAATCTTGAATTTCCTTTTTAATTTCTTCCTGAATCCAGTTCTCCTTCAGCATCATAGTGTTAAGTTTCCAGGAGTTAGTGTATTTTCTGTTGTTTGTTGTGTTGTGGATGTCCAGCTTTAGGCCGTGGTGGTCCAATAGGGCACACGCTATAAATTCAACTTTCCTGTATATGTGTAGATTCGTTTTGTGGCCCAATATGTGATCTATTTTGGAAAAAGTTCCGTGTGCTGCTGAGAAAAATATGTATTCTTTGGTGCGTGGATGAAAAGTTCGATAGAGATCTGTAAGGTCCATTTCTTTCAGGGTTTGATTAAGTTCCAAAGTGTCTCTGTTAAGCTTTTGACCTGTTGATCTATCCCATGTTGAGAAGGCAGTGTTGAAGTCCCCAAGAATTATCGTTTCGGGGTTGATTTCTTGCTTTAGATGCTGTAGGGTTTTCTTAATTAATGTGGAGGGGCCCATATTGGGTGCATATATGTTCAATATTGTGAAGTCTTCCTGTTGAATTTTACCTGTGACTAAAATGTAGTATCCATCTGTGTCTCTTATGATTTTTTTGGGTTTGAAGTCCACTTTGTCCAAAAGCATAATGGCTACCCCTGCCTGTTTCCTGTTTCCATTAGCTTGCAAAATTTTGGACCAACCTTTCATTTTTAAAATGTGCCTATCTTTTGTGGTAAGATGAGTTTCCTGAAGGCAGCAGATTGATGGGTTGTGGTTTTTAATCCAAGTTTGTAATCTGTGTCTCTTGATCAGTGAGTTAAATCCATTGACATTTAATGTTATAATAGAGATATTATTTTTAATTCTGGGCATTTTTTATGTTTTGTCGATTTTGTAAGCATATTGTTTGACATTTATGTTTTGGTGGTATTATACTTCCCTTCTGTCCTGCCAGATACGCTTGTTTTTTTCTTCAAGTTTGAGTATCATTCTAGCATTTTTTGAAGGCCTGGTTTGGTAGACATGTATCCTTCAAGTTGTCTTTGTGTTGGAAAACTTTTCTTTCTTCCTCGATCATGACAGATAGTTTTGCTGGGTATATCAGTCTGGGTTGTCATTTTTGCTTGTTTAATACTTGAAGTATGTATCTCCAAGCTCTTCTTGCTTTTACTGTTTCCATTGAGAAGTCATTCGTTATTTTAATAGGTTTACCTTTAAAAGTGACTTGCATTTTTCTCTTGAAGCTCTCAGCACCTTTTCTTTGTCTTGAATGTGGAGTGTTTTGACTATTATTTGCTGTGGCGATTTTCTATTTTGGTCATATCTGTTTGGAGTGCAAAATACCTCTTGTATTTCGATGTGCCTCTCATTCTTTAGTTGAGGGAAGTTTTCATTTATGATGATTTGAAGTATTTCCTCATGTGTGGTATTTTGGGAATCTTGTTCTGATATTCCATGAATGTGCATGTTAGGCTTCTTCAGGGTATCCCATATCTCTTGAATGTTCCTCCCAAGTATGTTTTTGGCTTTAACAACCTCTTTCATTGAAGTGGTTAATTCTCCCACTTTGTCTTCAAGATCTGAAATTCTATTTTCTGCTTCATTTGTTCTGCTGATAAGACTCTCTGTTGAGTTTTGGGTTGAAGATAACTTGTCCTCAGTTCAACTTTAAACTCTGCCTGAGACTGTTTTAACTGCTCTATGACTATTTTTGTTTCTTGAACTGTTTTTCTCAACTCCTCCAAGTGCCTGGTGTGTTCCTGTTCAAAGTGGTGATGCAGTTGTTTAACTCCTCTCGATTTCCTCTTTCATAGTATTAATCATGGTAATGATCATACTCTCAAAGTCTGTATCTTAGGTCTGGGTTTCTTGGCTATTTTCTGTGAACTTGTTCTGGTTGGAATCCATCATTATGGGGTTAATTCTTTTGGTAGGAGATTGGTCTTCTTGGGTTTTGTTTCTCGTGGATCTGCACTTTGACTTGGCCATTGCTGTTTTGTTTCTTAGGACTTTTCAGTTTCTGTGTGTTTTTGACTGAACTGATTTAGTTGGTATTATTACACTTGCCAGTTATTACTAGTGCTTACCTTGGATTGGGTATGTTTGTCTTTTGTTATTGGTATTCCCTAGATGAGGCTATTAGGCTGTTTGTACATCAGTTAATTCAGGTTAAGTAGACAGGGGGTTAATATTAATATGGTAGGCACTTTTACGATTTAGTATCTTGGTGATAGGTGAGAGTGAGTGGTGTACTCCCTGAAGTTGTATGTTTTTTGGGTGGCTGTATGGAAAAGTTGATCTACAACGATTAATACTAGAAAGGAACAGTAAGGTGAAAAAAAAGAGGTTTACTTATTTTTGGGTTGGATGTGAAGAATCTCGCCCATGTGATAGGATGATTGTAGAGGGCTTCAGTTGTATGGCCTTTGTCCCTTAGAATTTTGTTTGAGTTTCCTTCGGAATTTTTTGAATTCTGAGTATCAGCGTGTCTTCTGTGGACCACGTGCTTGGGTCCCCAGTGTGCCGGAGAGGCAGAGGGGCTGATGTTGATGGCAGAATTCTTCACCTGGGACCTGGGACTTTGCTTAGTGGCCCTCCCAATCTTCAGGGATGGAGGAATGTGAGCAAGTCCTGTCTGGTTGGGCGGACAGGTGGGCAGGAAGAAGAAAGGGGCTGGGGCCCGGGGCATAGCCCAGGCAAACAGAGGCAGCCTGGGTGCCGCTGGGCCCCGGGGCCACCTGGGGGGGGCACTAGCGAACTTGCCTGGAACGGAGGAGTGGGAGCAGCGGTGGGCCATCCTACTTTCTGATGACTATATGGTTGCCCTTTAAACATTCCCTATTGTCAGCAAAGATAAAAAGTAGGAACTGTTTGTTGTTTGGTCCAGTGTTTTCCATCTACAACATTCCAGAATCTGTATGTTTCAGAATGACGTTCTCATCATCATATTTCTCTCTGTAGATGGACTTGTCACTAGGGCCACTAAGACATATGAAGTCACCATCCTGACGATGAGTCCTAGTAGAAATCCTTATAATCAAATCCATTCTCTCACATGATCAGAGCTTTCAAGTTTTCTGTTGTCTTTCAGACTGTCTGCAAACTGCTCCAAGGTAACAGGGTCTAAGGGCTGGGCAAAGATGGCCATGTAAATGAATATGGCAGACTTGACCATTACTGACAGCAAGCAGCCCCTGGAACCAACAGAGTCTGCGAAATCTAGGGCTTTCTTTTGAAGCTTACTGTAGAAAAGGCACCTTCACTGCAACTCAAGCTCTCTTTCCAAGCCATTCATTTCACATCTGTGACTTACGTTTTCCTTATTGAAAATACACACATGGAAATGCAACATTAGCAAAATATGGAAAATCATAAACACTGTAAATAAAATGTTTAATTTCTTCAAAGTGTGGCAATGTTACATATTGTGTTAACTTATGAAGAGTGTGAAGTAGTTTTGGTTCACTACAAGTTAGAACTGTTCCCACAAAAGTATTTTTGACAACCTTTTAAACATTTAAATCAAAGGTCATTGAGGAAAGCAGAATATGGCTGATCCTGGAGATGAGCTGCAATTACCAAATGCTTAATAGATAAAAGTTAACATGCATCCATGAAATGGAATTGCCACTCCATATTGCCTTTGGATGCCAACACCTCAATTTCTTCTTTTTCATTCATTCGTCTGGTTTGCCCTGCAGACTATAGAATTGGTAGACTCCAAATCTTCTAAGGAGTTATTACTTCTTTTCTGAAATCCATTATTTTTCTCCTCTCTGAATTTATAGTTTGACAGTTCCATACATGCCTATAATGTATTTTGACAATCTTCACTCTATTACACTTGTGTCTCTCCCGGTCTTACTGAACATCTCCAAATCAGTACCTTTTTACTTTATTATCTTTGCTTTGTGTGTCATTCATAAACTAGGGTTGTTGGTACGAGCCTTATTCACCAAATCAAGGGCAACTGAGGAGTAGATACACGACTAAAGAGAATGGCTATCCATGTCTTGTAACCATGAACTGTAGATAGTTCCACAGGGTAATGAAGGGCCTCATAAACCACTGTCAAAGTTATGTTGGAATTGCAGATATGTAGTTTTGTGCAGACTTTGTGTAAGTAACCACAACTTCTCATAAGTATCATGGCCATAATACAGCAAACAAACCATGACACTCCCTGATCCTCTGACCCTACATTCATGACACCCACCACCCCTTCCTGATATGTTATGTTGCATTATCCTTAGGAAATTGATAAAGACGTTCCATTTAGGAATGGAATTCACAGTCACTTATTCTCACAATGTTGTCTAATTATGAATTTCTTTATTTACTCCCTCCCATTGCAAAATGATACTTCTTGGATCAAGGATGATAGGAGTACTGTATAGATGGATGGTCACAAACACAAATATTTAAAAGGTAGTTTATGGAAACA
This sequence comes from Typhlomys cinereus, assembly GCA_023101885.1. NCBI lineage: Eukaryota > Metazoa > Chordata > Mammalia > Rodentia > Platacanthomyidae > Typhlomys > Typhlomys cinereus. The sequence continues at coordinate 2,118,240 of JALPQD010000235.1, read as the reverse complement.
ATGTGCCTATTTAGCAATACAACAGTCATAACTTCCCTTCTAGCATCAGTGACCTCCCTAACCACAGAATTTCTTTTAGAAAGATCTATATACATGCTAAATACACATTCATGTATTCATTTATCCTTTTTTCTGCAGGACAGCTTTTGCAAGTTTTTGACAACATTGTGAAAATAATGTAGAGATATGTACTATGTAGGTATAATAATGCTCTTTCTATGATATGGAATATGCATCTTCCAAACCTGGGAACAGTGCAAAGAGAAATTGGAGGTTTGATTAAGGATAAAGAAATTGAGATGGTGAGTGGAGTGTTCAGCTTGCATTATAAGAGTGAGGCCAGAGTAGTCCTATGAAAGCACATGAACCTTCTTAACAGCAGAGAGAGACCCTATCATATATGAAGGCTGGCAGAGTGACTCAACAGGAGAGAAAATGAGTGTCACTGCAAGTGGAGTGCTGTGAACCAAAGCAGAGACCACACTGTCACTGGAGACAGGGAAGAACCTTCAGAAAAAAAAAATGAGAATCACAATTCAACAACAAGGAAATAGACTGAAAACAGATTCTTCCCACAGTTACAAGAAAGGAATACAGGCTTTCAGATGGATTTTCTTTGTCTGTTTATACAAATGTCCTACTTTTGACCTATATAACTTAATTTAAAAAAATACTGTTTTAAGTTATCTCATTTGGGAAATGCATTGTTTCAGCAACTAAAAACCTAATAAAAATGTCAATCTTGGAATTTACACCATCTTCACCCAGAAGTCAATTTTCTAAAATTAGATGTAACGATTGAATTGCATAGATATTTATAAGTGATAGAACTGGAGAGCTTCCAAAGATTTCTCTCTCACATACACCAAAGCAGTCTGTAACTTTCCACATGCAAATGTTGAGAACAATCTTGTTTAGAGGTGTTGACTATATGACTAGTAGAGAATAATAAAAATAACTCATGGTAGATGCACAGACGTTATCTAAGGTCATCCAGCTGTTGAGTCATAATGCTCTCCCTCAGGGATTTTTATAAGAGCCAGATTGTATCACACTTACCTCCTCCTGTAGAGCTAACCTCCCATGAATCTTCAGAATGAGTGGCTATAAACCCATTTATTTACCCTTGAGATTGTATCATGGATGGCAAAAGCCTAGACATGATCTAATACGTCCATTCCTTCCTTCATCAAAGAAGATTGGTTGACAGGTATAGCAGTTACTCTTTTCTGTTGCTCTGAGACATCATTGAGCCTCAAACAACTTAAGAGGAGAAAAGATTTATTCAGCTTATGGCTCCAGAGGAAAGATACAGTCCTTTATAGTGGGAAAGGCATGACTGACTGACAGAAGCAGGAGGTGGTTTAAGTTGAGTCCAACAATAAGGCTGAGAAGTGCAAGCCTGCCAGAGAAGACCAACTCAAGCAAGGTGGATTTACCTAACCTTGAGGCCCAGCCACTCTGACTTCCTTCCTGAAGGTGCCGTGACTTTCCTAACCAACTAAAGATGAAAACATATGCTCTGTGAGAGACAACTCATAGTTCAAACCATGATAACAGGTATATGCACCTTGAAACATGAATTATGAGGTGCACATTTCAATATAAAGTAAGAGAACAAAATTTTTTCTTCTTTTGAATGGTTTGATATGCAAACATGGATTATATTAGTGGAAATTATCTTACTCTGATTGCTATAGGAAAATTCACCTGAGACTGATTTACTCATGTAGGAACATGCAGAAATAGAGGACACAACAAAATGGAATTAAAGAGAGGTAAAGTGGATTATAAAAGATAAGTTCTAAACCACAATAACACTAGCGTTTAGTCTCTTTGCTACTTCATCCAGTTCTACTTGTTTTTTTCTTTTTCTCAAAGTGTTATATCTAACAGGAAATTATTTAACTTTTTAAGGAGATTTGAATATCACATGATAGGAATTTTAGGGTCAGTCTGCCATAGTGAGACTTAAATATAATCAATTTTAAAATGTCAAGGGCTTAGAATGGTAGTCATAGAAATGATTAAAGAAATGACAAAAGAGATGGTAGTTATGGAAATTAAGAGATGACAAAAAAGCTATTTCAGCAAAGGAAAATGTACCTGGTCACACACTGTTTTGTGCTTCTGCTAAGTGCTGTTTCTCCAGAAAGTGGGTCCTGATTCCTTAAGTGATTATATACTCCATTATACCTTTGTGTACTTCTTTTGTTTCTGCTGTCATCACACACTTTGTATATTCACCTTGGATAACTTAATATCAGGTGAGAGTTTCAACAGATATGTCTCTTACATGACAATAGATGCATCCATTACATGACAATGGGCTGGACTACATAAGGATAGTGCTCATCTATCAGTGTCCTACATTCAGTATTCCAAGTCAAAGTAATGATGAACTGCTTTCTACTTGCTTTGTTAGTCTAATCTCATCATGCATAGATCTGTTAGATACAAATCTGTAAGTCATATTGCAAGCCCAGAAGTTTGCCTTGCCTCTCTATAGGTAATGGGACATGAAGTGATTTAATGGCTGTTGACACACTGCACATTTAATCAGCTAGCTCAGAAATGATTAATTGAGCTAGATAAATTATAGTATCAACACTGGACCCGAAAGGCATTCTCATATGTAAGATGTATATTGCTCAGTTAGTGTACACCCAAGATTGATACGTCACTTTCTGTTTTTCTTACTGAAAATAGTCTATAGTCTCCAAAGAATTGCATTCAAAGAAAATTACAGAAGAGAATTTGTAAAATGATCATTAAGTAACTTAAATTAAAAAAATATATTTGACAATAAAGAAAAGCAGCCTAAAGAGTTATCTTTTCATTTAGTTTCTGAGGTTGAATTTATCATGTTTTTCTCTGTTATTGAATTTTTTATTAATTTGTATTACTTTTATATTCATCCTTTTGTATTCAATTTTATTTCTTCTTTAGAGAAATTGAGAGCTATGCTTCATAACTTTTTTCATTATGAAACATTAAGAATTTCATGACAGACACTAAAATTTGATATTTTTGTATAATATGATTATAGTTTGTATGAATTAAGAGCCAATATATTTATCAAACTGAATCAAAAATAATGGAATAGAATATTATGCATTGACAAAAAATTTGCCTAATAATCATGAGTCCTTAGGTTACAAAACAAGCAAATAAATAAACAAAGACAAGAAATCATAAAAGTTTATTTTGAATCAATAATACAGATTTAGACTTTCCATTAAGAACAATCAAAATTATGGATAGATCATAGCCACTCACTTCCTCTCTCCATCTGGTCCTGTATTGGCAGATTTTCTTCTTTCCCTTTCTGACTAAGAATTTGCACTCAAATATCCTTCCTTTTATCATATCTGCCTTTATAATAAGCTCTCTGGATAAATTTGTTCCTTCTGTATGTCTCAATTCTGTTTTTATTTACTCCCCAAGTTATTCTAGTTCTCTGAAAATAAGTTAATAGTTCAAAAAATGTAAGCAAAAAAAGTAGTTGACAAGTTCCAGATTCTCAGCATCTTGTATTTTTTGTAGAATTGAATACACATTTAAATTATGGCATTTTCATTAGTTTTTATTTAGTAGGGCATCCCAGAGCGTCTAACACCCACACATTCTTAGAGGGCTCTCCCCCTTCTCTGAGCTTCACTGAGATCATGTTTTTAGTCCTGTCTTTCTCCAGGTGCATCATCCACAAGATAAACAAAGTACTGCAATAGGAGGATTCTTCCAGAATTGTGTTGACCTTTGGCCTAGGGTCTTGAACTTTCAATTTATGCCAAAGTTTTAGTGTTTTACATTTCTTTACATGTCTGATGTTAAACTTGTAAGAATAGTACATAAATTAAATACATATATATATTTACATAAGTAATTGTAAATAGGTTTACTCTCAGTTCTCACAAACATCTGGAGACTCAGAAATGATGGTTTCAGGAAGTTGCTTAAGATTGTGCTTTAACCACACTTTCCATTTGAATTGAGAAACATTTGCCCTGTAATCCCAATTTGTCTTTATTGATGCATGTTTATTTTCTTTCCAAAGAGTTTTCTTAGGCAATAAAGTGACAGATAACTTAAACAATTTATTGTATTTAGTTTATTGAGACAAGATTTCATTTTGTAGCTCAAGTTGCACTTGAACTCACAGAAACTTATCTTGCCTCCTAAATTCTGGAATTACAGGTAAAAGTATCTTTGTATAGCTATAATTAAAATAATCTTAATATCAGGGGTTTTTTGCAACAGAGTGACCAAAGTTAATTGTAAATAGGTCAGGCTTTTGAAAACAACAGCAAAAATAGGCTAAAAAATTTAGGCTTTGTGTGTGTGTGTGTGTGTGTGTGTACATGTATATATATGTATGTAGCATATGCATCTATATGCATACAGTAGGCATACATAGACATCTGACATCTTCCTCACACACTTTCCATCTTATTTATTGAGACAGGGTCTCTTTCGGCTCCTGTATACACAGGTTGGTCAGTAGGATCCAGGATTCTCTTTCTGGTTTTTCACACACCTTTCCCCATGCCTAGATATTTTTGTTTGTTTGTTTAACCTAGGTGCTGAGATGCCAACTCAGGCTAGTATGTCAGTTTACCAGCTGAACTATCTCTTCAACCCAAAAATTATGTTTTTCTTTTTTTTAATCAGTCTACTATTTCTCTACTTTCTTCTTGTTTTTTTTTTTTTTTTGGTCTTTCTCAGTTGTATAAATGTCTATAACTACATTAAGAATTCATATAATTTAACTATGTGCTTTAAAATTATGGGTACTTACTATATATTGCTTTCTTCATGCATCATGTGCAGCTGTCCATATTGCTACATACAAATCAAACTTGATTGTTTTCAATTTCATGTGATTAAATCTATGATGTTCCCTTTTAATAGCCTTTACTGAACATCAAAGTAGCAATAAATGTCTTTAAATTCTGTCATGTTTACACCCTACTTTTTCTAGCACATTCTTGCTGTGATCTGAATATTTTATCAGTCAGATGTTCTGGGGATTCTTTGTTCTATCTTTATAGGAAGTTTGGATTTTGAGGAGAATCCTTTTCAGTGCTGGAAGCCCGCGGTCCTTGATAACTCAGCATCTAGAGGATGAATTGGAAGACCTAGGGGCTTAAATCTCATATTCCAGAATGCTCAAGCTTCCAGAAGGCAGAAACATAGCTGTAGAGAGACTCATCGCCCAGGCCTTTAACCACCTGCCTGATACTTGGCAGCTCTTGTTTTCTTAATCTTACAGTAGCAGTTGTAAGAGCCGGCCGCAACAGGTGGTTCCTTCTAGCAAAGTTTTGCAACACACGGTGCAAAACCTTCAGTTATTCAGCAGTTTTGCAGTCAAGCTTAGCTTATATCAGAATTTCAACTTTTAAACCTTGGCACTTTCTTGAAACTCTTCCAGCAACAAGGTCCATAGAGCCAGTCTTCAGCTCAGATGCTCACAGAGTTGCTTGTCACTGTGGCCTCTGCTCCCATTATGCCTGCCACAGCTGCTCTCTCATCTCTCCTGCTCTCCTCTGAAGGCCACTGCTGCTGTCACTGCTGCTGCCTCCATTGTTATGTGACAACTACCCTCCTGTCATGATTTCAACTCCTGTTCTCTGTCTTCTCTTCATGTTATCAGAGATCAGCCCACACACTACTTGTGTTAAAATTTAAAAAAAAATGAAAAAGACATTGAAGCCTTTTATGAAACATGATGTTTCATCACCACAGGGAAATGCAAGCGTATATCTCCCAGGTAACTTACACAATGAGCCAGGTAACACATTGATATTGATAGAAAGGGGGTGTGGCAAGGATACATGCACGGATCAAGTCAGTCCTTCATGAAAATTAAAGGCCATGTTTGACCTATCATTACACAGCTCCTCATGCAAATGAAGGATTATGTTTTCATCAATCAATGTCTTTCTGGTTGGCTGAAATGATCTTTCTCCTTCTCAGTGATGGTAGGAATTAGGTATAGAGTCACGAAAAGTCACCAAGGAATAAAGTGTGAGGACAAAACTTTCAATTAAAGATGTTTGTCACCATTGTGGCAGGATAGTGCCTTCATATTCTGTGTTATGTTTTAGAGAATACAGCCATAGTTCAATATGGTTTTTGTCAAGTGTCCATGAACTAGTCAATGTAGTCAGCACAGGGCACTCTGAATGGTTGATTAACTAACAGAATTAGGCAAGGCAGCCAGAGTACCAGGCAAAGGTCTATGAGGTATCAACTAGGAAATCAAACAGTGCTGGTTATCAACATCTTATCTGTAGGAAAAATAAATGCTCTAAGGTATCTAAAATAAAAGCTCATACTTATAATTGATAGTGCATATGTAGTTTGTTGTTAGATTAAAGATGCTTAGCTCTTGCTCTGGTGTTACACAGAGATTTGGGTCTCTTTGATCTATCTCAAACATATCTTGCTAGGTTCATATATTTAAAAGTTAATACAAATATAGCATCATTGAATGGTGGGGTGTTTAAAAGGTGATTAGTTTATTATGGAAAAGGCTAATAGATCAATGTTGCTTTATGGGAGTGAGTAGGTGCTAAAGTAGATTTCTGAAAAAAGAATTAAAATTTTCTCTCTTTCTTTCTCTCTCTCCCATTTCTGTACATCTTTTTCTCTCTCTACTTTCCATCATAGGCTGAAATAGCAAGTTGGCCCTTTCACAATACAAGCATTTTATAAAACAGAGATCTATCTTCTTTAAAAATTAACATAAACTTAGGTAGCTGTAATAGCAGGATAAAAATCTATAGCAGTTTCTGAAAAGGAATTCTACTGTATCATATTGTAGGTTAATAATTTTCTATTGAAATTCGTATCTTACGTTTTTAAATTTCACTACTTTGATAAGTAGCCTTTGGAAATAGTATGTTGATGGAGATATTCAAGTTAGGATGAAATCACTGTAAGTCAATATGGTCAATATATCATCAAAAGGTGAAATTTGGACACAGACACAATCACACAAAAATCAGAATATGCAAACAAAGGCAGCCACATAAGGGATGCTTCTACTTTCTAAGATAGTTGACATTAATATTACAGAACTCAGAAAAGAGGCACAGAAGTCATTTTTCTGAACAATCCTCTGAAGAAGACAACCTTGCTAATACCTTAATTATGGATCTCCAGGTGCCCATACTGAGAGCCAATAGCTTTCTTTTACACAAATTACCAATTTGTGGTACTTTATTAAAACAGTCCTGAAAGAAAATCTATAGGGTACAAATTTCAACAGTGTTTACATTTTGAAAAAAAAAATCTCTTTAATGAAGCTTAACCAGCTGAAGCAATTATCTAGCCTGTAAATTTTCAGCTGACAGAAATTTATTTCTCTCTTTCCCCTTCTTTTCATTAACACACATATCAGAAGTTAGGGGAATACTTGTTTATAACTTTCATCACATTCACTGTCTTCTAGTTTCCAAGAGAGGATACTGGCATATTTTCTGCTCTTGTCAACTCTGATAACATTAAATATTCATCATACTACTATTATATCAGCACTTCTTAAGCATTTAATATTAATTTATTTCTAAAACTATTTTATGAGGTAGTTTCTGTTTCTTGCATGATATCGCTTAGAAAACTGAGGCTCAGAATATATCAATGCATGTCTAAGGATATAAGTCTGGAATGAGTTTAGGTTTTCAAAATACCAATATTCTTAATACTCTTTAGTGATTCCTCAGCCATGTAGTGACATAAATAATCCCCATTCAAGATATTCATGCCTGAATCCCAGAATATGTATAGAGGCTGAAAGGCAAATGGAAAATTAGAGACATATATTGTGTCCTGGATTATTTGGGTCGATACACTGTAACAACAATAAATCTACACAAGTGGAAATGTGAACTGGAGGAAACAGACACATGTAAGCATGGAAAGAAGTCACAGATTCTGGCAACCTTTCTAGTCCGAGGGGTGTAAAGATGGTGTCATGTTCTTTATAAAGTAGTGCTTTAAGACTGAGTTCTTTTGTGACATAATGATATGACTAAGAGAGAAAGCACCTTCTCTGATTTAAAAAGACAAATGTAGCTTGAAAACCATCAATGAAATTATGCCAGCATAGGAAGAGTTTCCATAAGACTCTTGAGACTTAGTGCTGAAGAATTCTCTGAAAACAACACTTGCCATCTAATGGAAAATAGAATCATCCAGGATATTTGCAAGAGTTCAATTCCTAGTCAGAAATTGGCAGAATCCACAGAGAAAGAGGCACAATGGTGAAAACAGTATGACTTGTAGAAATAAATAATCATCTGATTTTATCATTTTCATCAAAGGCATGGAATTGATCGTGTTTGGACATTATATAGCTGCAGTGTTTCAGACACAGCATATGGAACATTCTATATTAAGAGTCATAAACATAGAAAAGTAGGTCTCCCTTGGCTATTTGCTTTTAGTGCTGTATGTACCTTTTCCTTGGAGTTATGCTATTCCTGTTAGATTTCAAGATAGCTGATTTCCTTTGTCAATATCTCTAAAGTCTTTATGCGATTGGGGATAACATTTTCCATGAGTTTTGTGAACATTTGGTGAATAACTGTATCAACATGAATTAACAGGATGTGAAAGTGAAAAGCTGTGGGTAGGTGTATATGGAAGTCCTGTGAGTCTGAGTCACAGGGGGTAGTTACACAAATCAGTTACTTATTACTCATGCTGAAGATGGAATAAGGAAGTGAACCCTGTATTAACTCAGTCTGAGTCACTCTCTCTAGTACCCTGAAATGTTGCTGAATCCACTTAGAGGACGGTCTATTCTCTGTAGTCTAGAGGAAGGACAATTATATCAGAGCTACCTTTGTATCACCCAATAGGAGTCCTTCATTCTTTGTCTCAGTGGAAATTATCACCTAAGATGACACTGGCCCAAAATGTTCACTATGAGTGACAAATGGCCTTTCTGAAGTACTGAACATGTTGTACCATGCGCTTATGGAAGTAATGAAATAAATGCTTTCATAAATGAAAGCATTGAAACATGGATTTGAAAGAAAAAAAATTACTCTTTAAAAAGACTGATAATTTTGAATTCTGGTGTGATGTTACTTTATTCTTCAATAAGCTCTTGAAGTACAACTCTCTTTAAATATGAAATGAATTCATTTTGAAACTAACAAATTCTATCATAGATTTTCTTGCAGCCATATAGACTTAAGTTTTCTAAATCTTGATATGGTAATATGGAAAAATCCATAAGGTGTTCTATTTATTGAAATAGGCAAAGTGTGCAGAGAATAATGCTAATTGGGCCAAAGTTAAAATATGTGCATATACACACATATATTATTTATTATACATTATATCATATATTATACATATTACATATGTGTATGTATAACATATATATGTTATAAGCGTTTATGTACAAGTAAATTTTCAGAAATTTGCAGCATAATTTGTATCAATCAGGGTACAAATAAGCAACATATGGCACACTCAAATTAGGATACTTTGAAGAGTGTTTATTTACAAAGAAATTAATTGCAAAGGTGTGGGTGAGTAAAGGAAACTGAAAGAAAGGGGCAGTGAAAGATCTTGACTGTAAACAACAGGACTGTCATCACCCCTGAAACTGGAATTACAAAAAAAGGGGGGCCTCCAAATACAAGGGAGCAGGGTCTGATGACACAGCTGCTGTTGACAAAGTGAACAAGCCCAAGTTGCTCTCACATAGTCATCATGGAGAATAAAGAATTCGTGTTCATTTGTTTTTCTCCATTCTCTACCTGACTCCAAAATGAACCTTTATAAAGTAAATTTTGGAAGCCTAAGTATCCTGGTTATGTAATTCACAAGGATCACATTCTCAGCACAAAAGATAAGGACGTGGTAGGAAATTCCCTATGAGACAGAAGCAGAACAGCAAAGGGAGAAAGTATGTAATACTTGTGTCGCAATGTGTGTTCTATGATATATTCATAATGGTGAACAATAAAATATTACAAACTGTTGTATCCAGGGACTTTCACATTTAGAGTTATTAATGAACTATTAAAAGTGGCTCCCAACTTACTCTGCCACTACAAAGTAAGTAACTACCATCTAATAGAGAGCTCTTTGATACCAGAATTACATGAGACATCTTAATTTTTCTTAATTTTTAAGTTAAACTATAATAAAGTGATTTGGAAATATGTTCTCTGTTAACATCATAGGAAATTCTCATTTCTCTAAATGATAAAAAAACCAAGCTCAAATGCAGGTTGAAGAAAAAATAATGTTTAAGAAGAATCAGTTTTTGTGAGCAACCCTTAATGTTGACTGCCATAAGCTCACAACCCTCCATGGACCCACCTGGCCAGCAGTCAGCTATGAACAGAGGAGAACCCATGGGGCTCTACAAAGTATCCAAGAACAGATATGGAGGAAGAGAAGCATATCCAGTTTTAAACCATAAGGGAAGTTTACTAGGCTCCAAGAGATAGTCCCAAGCCCAAGATCACACAAAAAGCCTGATTTAAACACATTGGAACACAAAACACAAGATCATAACTGTAGAAGGAAAACTTGTAGGGAAGGGAGATAGCAGGAGGAGGGGCACTATAGAAGGTACAGTAATCATGTATGAAATTCTCAAAGAACAAAACATCTACCAATAAAGAAAAATGGGAAAAACATTTAATGTTAATTTTCATAATTCTTGCTCAATTTGTCTATATTACCCATAGACTTCATGTTTATAAACAATAGGTACAACTTTATTTCCTATCAAACTGTATAAAATTAATATGGCAAAATGTCATTTTAATGAAATTATTCTATTTATAAATAATGTAAGCCTTTTGTTGAAATGCTATTAAATCTCAGTTATACAACTTAAGCTTCCATTAAAAATTAAAAAATGTTTTAATATTTACATAAGAAGAGTTTTCTGATAAATTGATTGGTTCTAAATGATTTTAAAAGTTCTTTCCTTCAAGATTTATACAAGTTCCTCTTACATTAATTCTGGGTCTGGCTCTGAAACCTAATATTGCATGTGTGACGTTAAATTATGTTGATCTGAAAAAAAAGAAGAATCAGTTTTTAATATTTAGGAATTGCTCCTTTATGACTAGCAAGGCATGGTAACTACCTATTCTTACTTTATGGATTAGCTATTTTGTGTGATAAATTATCAAGTGATAATTAGAATCTAGTTCTGTTGAAAAATCACTGTCTTCAGTAGCTTTAGGTTTTTACAACAAATATCACACAGTGGGAATTTATAACAAACAGAAATTTGTTGACTTGTGCATCTGAAGCCAGGTGTCTATATCAAGCTGTCAGCACCTGGTAAGAGCCATCACATGAATGGCCTTGGATACTGTAGGGAAAGTCTTCCAGAAAACCCTTTAGTACAAATCTAGTCTGCCTCACTTCCCAATATTGTTTAACCATGATTAAGCTTCTGCATGCATGAATCCTAGAAATACCAAAACCTTTTAAATGACAGCAGTCATATTCCATGAAATATGAAAAATGATTAATGACTTGTTTCAAACCCTAATTGTGCTCCATTAATTTTATTTTATTTTTCATTATTATTTATTCAATTAGTGCATGTATGCATGTGTGTATGCATGTATGTGTGTGTATGTAGAACCATGGACTGAATTTTAGTGAATATATTTTTACAATCACTTTACTCACCTAATTTCTCTAAACACAGACCTTGGGCTTGTTTACTTAAATACCTATCATAATACTTTCTTAAAGAGAACTAAGGAGGGATATAGTGAATAGTGTCTGAGAAAACATTCAGGATTACAGTGTATCTTTACATGAAGACACCATACAGATAGATGTCTATGCCAACTCTTCCTTGGCTCCTGTCCATTTTTCTCTCATCATTTTTCTCCTCTCCTCACCATTCACACACACTCCCACATGCAGACATATACAGCCTGGGTGGGCTAATAACTTTCTCTAACTTCTACTAGGGTAGAAAGAGTCTCCAAAGACAATGTTTAGTTGAAGCCTTCATTCTTTGTTCCCTGAGTTTAAACTTCTGAAAATGTTCTAGCAATTCTCATCACAACATTTTGAAATGAATCACTTTTTGTACTTTTGAAATACTAGCAAAATCAGTTCAGCCTCTTCCATCTTCTTCCTTCTTTGTTCTTCTTCCATCTTCTTTGTTCTTCCTTCCTGAAGATTACAGATCCCAAGCTTCCTCTTCTGAGCAGGCTTTTGATTAGGAAGAAATGGCAGAATTTTTGCCTGATGCTCTCCATATTTTGGTATTTGTTTGCTGAAGTTAAAAAAATTCATAAAGTTACAATTCTAGACTGCCTAAAAAAAAGACATTGAGGAAAATCTGAGCTCAAGGTACTTGTTACAATCTAGGAAGCGAAAAAAAAGAACATGGAGAAAAATGTTTTGAAGGCTGTTCTAAGTCAGGATGTATTAATAGTTCCATAGAGGTCTTCCAGAGAATACTAGGCATTTTCTATCACAGGACTGACTATGCAACAGAAATATCCAAGCACCAGTATCTTTGGTATTGTGTAAAGAACAGAGAGAAAGAGTAGTCTCATGTAGCCATGCTTTGGGTTTTGAATAAGCAGAATTATTATTATTATATGACAAGTAAAATAACATGAAAAACATCAAGTAAAGAGAAGTAGTTGGTAGACTGATAAAACATGATGAAATTGTGGGTGCAAACATCCAATAGAAGGGCCTGGTGATAGGTCTCACGATGATTCTGCCTTGACAAGCAGAAACATCTGAGTTCAGATTTAGATAGTTTCAGCACAGAGGACCACACTGGGAAGGTCTTTGAAGGTCATCGCCCACTGCTGAGATTATCTGAAGGAACACATCCTGCCAGTCTGATTCTAATCCCATGCAGAGATTCATTTGCCAAATTTCCCCAACCCTGTTGATGAAAAGATATGATGATGAGCTCTCTGCTACAGCTGAGTTAAGTTCCTTAAAAGAAACAGCTTGATTGACCATTAGATCCTTTACAAGGTGAACTGGGCTGGACCGTGATATGAACAAACCAGTGAGATGTAAGGGACCAAAAGCCCTAATCAGATTTGCAGAAAGTAAAATAGCTGATAAGGAAAAGCCACTTTTCCTGGGTCTGCCTAACCCTATTAATATGCTTCCTTGCCCCTCATGGAGTTCATGACTCTGAGTTCCATTCTTTCTCTCCTCCAATAAACTCTCCCTTAATCTTCTACACATGTTTTGGTCTCAATCTTGACTCCTGCAGAGAGGAAACTAGATATAACACACCCCACTACCACCACCACCACAGCAGCCTCCTGGATCCCATATTAAAAAAAGCAAGCAGAAATCGTCGCAGCCTACACTTCTGGTTGTGGAAGGCAGAACTAGGGAAACTCTTCAGGGAATCAAAAAGTACATAGAAATAATTTAGAATGAATTCCAGTCACCTTTGAATTTTCACAGGCATTCACACACACACACACACACACACACACACACACACACACACACACACACGAGCAGAAATGGATTGAGGAAGCAGAAGCATTAAAGAAGCAGAAAGCAATAATTACCATTGAGAGGTTCAGCAAGCAAAAATAATTCTCCCCAAAAATGAAATTCTACTAGATCATTCCCACCACAGGCATTTTTAAACTACATATTAATTTATATTATATTATATTATATTGATTATATTTATTATATTATATTGATTATATTATATTTATTATATTTATTATAGTATATTATAGTATAATGTAAATTATTTATTATAGCATTTTATTAACTGCATCTTTAATTTAGAAAAGGTGCCTTTGAACACTTTACTTCTCATCTGTGTTCAAGAACACAAGGATCCAAGAATTTTAATCTTCTTCTGCTCAGAACTTATTATGCTCCTATTTTATCCTTTCCACATGGTTAAAGGCCCAAGTGTCCCAAGAAGTCTTGGAAGACACTTTGAGACAAGATAACTGAGTCTACAGTTGGGGATGGGGCAAGTGCCATCTCACAGCCGACCTCCTGGTGAGCCTAAATACTTTTGCCAATGAAAGAGACTGCACAGTGAATTACCTTGGGACAGTTCCTTGTGTGTGGGTGATCCTGAGTGAAGCAGCATCCCTAGGATTAGGGGATTTCTTATTTATATATTTTTGACTAATTTTGAATTTCCTACATACTAAATTGATTATAAAATGATTTTACAATTCATCTCACTGAAATTAAATATTGTGCTGCTTCTTTACAGAAAGTGATCTTTTTTTTTTTCTGGCACCTTATGTAAAATACAGTCTGGGTCTCAGAGATAGTTGAGCAAGTAAAATATCACTTTTGTCCAAATCTCTTTGCCCTGATGTTCTCTGCTGCAAAGAAAGCTAATGGAGGACTCCAGCCTTTGAAGGCATTGGCCTACAGTGGAACCTTAACAAACTCAAATTCATGTGAACCATAACCAGTCAACTCACATTTAGTGGTGCAGTTTGTTTTTAATCATACTTTGCTCCTATTAAATAAAAAGCCTCTCGTAATAATGTGTTTTTCTAAGAGCATGCTTTTATGTTTTTAGTACACATTTCAATTTTTGAATGAATCCAGCTTTATTAAAGTATAATTAACACACATTATTTGTGGTTACTTGGTAACTTGCTATGGTTCAAAGTGAGTATGTTTATATATGTTTATACATACACACGTTTCTCTCTCTCTCTCTTTCTCTCTCTCTCTCTCTCTCTCTCTCTCTCTCTCTCTCTCTCTCTCTCTCTCTCCCTGGCTTTCTTTCTCTGGCTCTCTCTTTCTCCATCTCTCTCAAGAGAGTTAATATAAATACTGCTTTCCAAAATCTTGTCATGTCTCTATAATCTTTTTTTCCTGCTCACTCAGCTCTGCTTTATCCTACCTGTGCCTTCCACTCCAGAAAGCCTTTGTTGGGTTTAGCGAACAGAATAATCAGTGCTTTACACATATGTTGATTTTCAAGACACATTATATCTCCCTTCAAACATCTTATCTTCAACTTGATTTTGATTTTAAAATTAATCCACTTTGTTGTGTGTATCAATAATGAATTCTTTTTCACTGCTGGGTAATATTTCATTTTGTGACTCTAACAACATGTCTTCATTTGAATGCTAATGAATATTTGGGCTGACTCTAATTTTTGCCTATGAAGAATAAACATGAAAGCTTGTGTAGAAATCTATGCAGAGGCTCGTATTCGATGGAAGGCAATAGCTGCTGTGTATCATAGGACTACATTTAGAAACTCAATAAGCCAACAGAAAATGTCCAAAATGATTCAATATTTTATTTTCCTCATAAATATATGTGAAAATTTCACAAAACACCTTCACAAATATTTGAAGAAATCCAACTCTTTGAATTGATATATAAGCAAATCCCAATGTGCATTTTGTGCTAATAATGGAATATTTATGTACTTATTTATAGTCTATATAATTTCTGTAATTGGCAAAATATTAATTTCTTTTATCACTCAAAATATATATTGCTATTAAATTTTGGATACTTGTATATAGAAGATGTGTGATTGTCGTCAGATATGCAACTTCTCAATGTGTCTTTTTTCACTCAGAGTTTTCAAAGGAATGTTTCAAAGAAAAGTATCTCATGGTTTAAAAAATAGAAGATCACACTAAAAATGCAAAGCAAAAGGCATGTTATTTAAGATTGATGAAATTAACAATCATAAGGCAATGTATACAGAAAAATCAGGTTATGTCATTTAAATGTATCAAATATGACAGAAAACATATACATATTAAAGATAATGAAAATAATTTAAAACAAAATTATGACTAACATGTCTGAAAACTCAATGTATCTACTAAATGGAAAATAAAATCTATTAAGATTACAACTGTAATTTCATTAAAGAAGAGACAGCATATGTAGCCTAAAATATATTACATCACTGATTTAGTTTAAATCTGTTCTTTTAGAAAAAGCCTAGTTGGCTACTGTTCATAATTTCTATAAGAGTTTAAAGAATATGTAAATCACATTTTATTTTGATGCTTTAAAAATGATCAGTTTCATACATGAATACAATGAATTTTTTTAAATAATGTATTTTTTTCTACTCATACAAACGTAATAGGTACCCTGGTCCCCTCCCTCCCTTCACCCCTCCTTGGACCTCCCTGCTCCCTCCCCCTTTTTCTCCTTTGTTTCCCCCCTTCCTCTTTTTCTCCCAGTGCCCCCTCCTCCCATCCCTGGAGCATCCTTTAATGTGTATATCAATCCTTCCTCTGGGTCTTCCTCTCTGATGAGGTGTAAGGACTCAGTGGCATTTCCTAGAACTCTTTCTTGTGTTCCTCTTAAGTATAGGAACACTATCATGATTGTTAATCCCTTACTTCTAAGGATCGTAGTGCCTTTAGTCCACGCTAGACTTCGAGGGATCATTGCGCAGATCATGCAGAATCCTATAATGATTGCTTTGGCCCTAACTTGTTGCGAGTATCTATCTTGCATATCATGACTCCTCCCATCCTTGTGCTCTTACAATCTTACCGCCCCCTCCTCTGCAAATTTCCCTGAGCTTCAGGGTGGGGAGATTAGAAAGGCCTGATTGCAGGTGGTGGATATAGAGTCTCTGATGTTCTGAATTATGTGTTTTTTTTTTCAGTTTTGCTCCTCCTGCAATGCCCTTGGCTCCATCCTGATGGGTATTGGATGTCACCACTTGGCCAGAGATCAAAAGCTGTTAAAAGAGAGTCTTATTATAAGAGAAGATTCAAAGGTAGATGGAATAAGAGTAGGAGAACGCAGTGTGGGGGAGGGGGGTCAGTCTCCCATTTGCAAAATGGTTACCTTTTATCTGCCAGACTATATGCCCTACCTTTCTGGTAAGATCATACTCCATCAGTTCCAAGTGATCAGGAAGGAAAGTCTGTGAGCTTAACCAGATGTCTCATTACTTACTTGCAGTCCTTGATGGTGGCCTATTATTGCTGCTGTAGGATGATCCCCTCTCTCCTTGTTTCTGGCTGAGCCCTCCTTCGCCTTCTCTCCTGTTTATAATCTTTGCAATTACTGTAGGTACATGAATACAATGAATTTAAGTCATTTTCTTCTCAAGTTACCAGAGCCCATCTCTCTGCCTGACTTACTTTCACTTTTGCCTGTGGGTAAGGCCCATTATCTTTCACCAGATTTACTGTCATTGGTGTAGTGCTGGAGAACCTGCTAGAGCTTGTGTAATTTTTAAAGGTATATCTTTCAATATCTTGTTATTAAACTTAGAAGAATATAAGAAAAAAACTATAGGATATTCTTTGAGAATTTCGAAGTAAATTTTTGCCACAAAGCATATGAATTCAATGTTGACTCTTTTTAAAGATTATCCCCTGTGACTAAGTTGTAAGAAAAACTTGTCCTAAGAATAGCTTTCTTGCACTCTCCCTCTTCTCCCCTTTACCTTTTTTCCTCTCTTTCCTTCATTTTTTTCTGGTATTGTTCTTTCTGTCCTTTCTTTGGGTTTTCCTTTATACAATTTTCTAGATGACACATTTTATTACACCAGAAATATTTATTATACATTTAATTCTCACTTAAAATAAATTTATATTTTTAATATATTAGCACATTTTTATGTATTATCATATTTATATTTATTAACATATTTCTATTATATTATTATATCTAATTATATATAAATACATATCCATACATGTAATTTACAGGTAAATAATTTGCATAAATGACACTTTTTAATATGATGCTTCTTTGGGCTTTGATGTTCCTAAATATCACATCATTCATTGTCTTTCCTGCTGTTTAGTCTGAGTCCACTACATTTCTCTATTTGCTTTCTAAGGAAGAGTTAACCAGAGTCCCTGCAATTTTTATACTTCATGGAACTGTGTACAAAACACCCTAATAAATTACCTCTTTTGGTTTTGTGCAAGAAAATATATTCAACATAATCCTAGGAGCAGAATTAACATAATGAACTACATGTTTGGGTGATTTGAAAGAAGTCAGTATTAATATCTGCATGGATTCTGCACCCTACAGTAATGAGTAGACATGGCACAGAACTGTTATTTTCTGACACAGAAGCATATCAATACCCATGGATCTTTAGCTTTTAATATTCTGGAAAGATATAGGTGAGAGGTTGCATGTGTGGAGGTCAAAGGGCAGCTTTCAGAAGTCAGTTCTCCCTTCTTCCATGTGGGCTGCTGCAATGAAACACAGGTCTCTATCTTTAAACATAGGAGCATTTACCAGCTGAGTCATCTTGTCAGTCAAAATTTTCATTTTTCTTAATTCAAATGCTTTCTTTCATATTTCTGCATCTTATTAACATATTAGTATTTATCTTCTTATTAATATATTTTTGCTATTAGCACAACATCAATAATATGGAAACATATGAGAGTTTGTAACTGTGAATCATTCGTTGAAATATTGGTATGACTGTTACTGGTTTGCGGATACTCATAAGATATTTATGAAAGGAGCAAGAGCTGTTGCTCTAAATTGTTTAACTATGATTGTAACCCAACACAGTTCAGATAATTTCATGTGCTCTCTTCCATTAAAAACTTTCCTCTTTACTGTATGTGACTTTATTCTATCTCACACTAGCTGGGATCAATAACTACCTCACAAATACTGATGGAAAAGTAGACCTTACACTAAGATGCAAGACAAATTAATTGTATCACTAATGTCCTGGCATCCTGATGTATGTTTATAGAGCTTCACATGCTGATAGGAACTGCTGTTCTGTGGTTAGATGCCATCTACATTATTCATGACATACCATTAACACTGAACATTTAATGTCTCAATATCACTGATAATGCTCCTTCCCTTTCTGCATGCTAACATACATTTTGGAAATTCTTTTTTATGAAAGCGCAGAGCACATATCACACTTGTCAGAGTTCTGATTTATGAAAAATATGTGCCCATACTATATATGTCTGAACCACAGAGGCCTATAACTTAGAATTGTATTTTCCAAGTCCCCATAAATAAAAGTTTGAGATTTTACCTCTATGATCATTTTAGAAAATTAAAAATTTGGCATACACTTTCAAACTATTTTCTTTTAGACATTTGAAGTCAATGAGTGACTCAAGATATATGCAGAAATTCACCCTTCTCATGATACAGTTTGAACATTGGGTTGTTGTAAAACCTGACTGGAAAGAAACTGCAGGAAGGATGTTTTTCAGGAAGGATAGTGTTCCTAGAATGTTCATGATTCTGTGAGAATCAATATTTTTTAAAAAGAGGAGGGGACCTTTTATTTTCTTAATTAGATGATGAAAACATATCATACTCAAAAATGTAGTCTCAGTTAGACCACATTATGCTTTATCATCGTTAAGTACTACTGATCAATATTCACTTAACAGATGAAGCATCTATGACACTATGACAAGAGATCTGTGCTCTCCAGAATACAAATTTTTGATCTAGAGACTTATAAGCTACTGTTGTAATTGTGAGGTCAAAATTAATTGCAGGAATGACATGAATTATATATTTATAAGAAGCTAGTAGCATTTCATGAATATCAATAGGTATAAAGCCCAATCTAGCATGCTTAGTATTCTTGTATCTAGTGGGGATGACTATTATTATTAAAATGACAGAGAACACAGTTACAGTAAGATAATAGATATGAAATCCCAAATAGAAATTTTATAGAAGTAGCTTCAAATTAGGGTGACATGTGGAAATAAACACAATGATCAGAAATGGGCTTGTTAACTAGTACTATTTGGGGGTTAATGCCAAATTCACTTTCGTTTGTGGCACATTAGGAAATATGTCATGTGGGCACCTCTGGTCATGTAGACGTCCTTTCTCTGAATGTCACCTGGTTTCCCAGAGAAAGATTTTCATTCTTCCCAAGAGTCTGATTGCCTGCAACATGCAGACCCACATCTATGTGTGATAGAAATTCACCTGTATGTGGCCGAGCCAAGATGATTTCAGATGCATGTACAGGAGGGCTCCCTGCTATTCACAGTTTTGTGAATCTCATTCTCTTTGAAGTTATGGAGCTGATTTTTTTTCTTTTCCCATTAATAACCGAACATTTCAATTCAGTTGGTGTCCCTTTACCCACTGAGGCAGCATTGCTAGTACAGTCAAGTTTCACATCACAATCCCCATACTATTACTATCAGTAATGGTTTTCAAACAGTACACATGGAAGAAAATGTTTGGGGATGGATCACCTAGAATGGGGAAGGTGGGAAAGTTGCTCCACTGAAAGGCAAGGATCTCCTAGCACTGGAAAAATCTCTTTTTTGCATTGGCTAAATCCCAAACAGACCTTTGTTATGGACAAGCTAAAGGCATTTCTGAGAATGGTATAGTCAAGCAACAAAAGCTCATTTCTTCCAAATTGAAGGAAATTGCTAAAGTTACTGTTTGAAACAATGGTTTCTTCATCACTAGCAGTGCAGAAGATTTTAGCTCTATTCCTCTCCACCTGGCCTCAGTTAGCAGAAAAATGTATTTCATTCTAGATGCAATAGGAAGGGCCTCTTTTAGTAGGAAAGAGAATAGGTCCCATTAGGAAGTGTGATCCTTTAGCGAACACAGTTCCTAACATTCTCTTACATCATTACTGACCTGTACTGTACTTTCTGTTGTTCTGCTTCTTCACTTCTCATATAACTTAGATGTTTGTAGAAATATAAAACAACACTTCCAGTAAGTTCATTTAACTTTAACCTCTAGTATATTGCAGAAATAGAATGAGATAATGCCTGTAATATCCTACAAGGCTCTATAAAGGCTTCCCATTGGTTTATCCTCTTGTCATAATTTGATGGACTGTCTCTCCATTCCTACTTTTTCAGATGTCAGCTTTAAAAGGTTAATCATTTGGAACAGGTCTTAGAATTATATTCAACATTTCTCTTTACATCAATTATGAAATTTTTTGATTAGCTCAGATTTGAATAGTTTGCTGTTTCTGAATTGTTTAAAATAGTCACATAAGACCATACCCTAAAAATAACCACCTTTTTATGTATAAATGCTCCAAAACAACTATAATATATCTTGCATCTGCATGCACTTGTTTGAACAGTTTTGAAGTTAACTGGTGGGTCTTGATGGATTGTGCAGTGTTGTCTAAATTTTTCATAAATTTCCAGACATGAGACAAAAATATGTGCTTCCTTTCAGATGACTGGGCTCTGAGATTCTATCCCTTGGAAATGTTTAAGAAAGATACAATGTCATTCAGTTGGAAAATTATAGCAAATAATTAATGAATGATGTCAACATGTGAGTCATATAATTTTTTCATTGCCATATTCACACATAACTCTGATAATCAAACTGTGTTCAGTCTACAGAATCCCCTTCTATTACCTAGCAAGTAGCTTAATATTTTAAAATATGTATGATTTTTACTCTGGATGTTAAAAGCATGTTTGTTCACTTCTTTTTTGTGTTATATACATAAGGAAATTTAAGTACTATTGACAAATTCTAGCTTAAGTAATGTTCCCATTTAAAGGTAATAGGATTCTGCATCTGTGACCTTGTCATTACATGTCAATTAAAAATCTGTATTGGACAAGAATAGCCATCAGCTAAAATAAAGTGAAGACAACATCCAGAAGATTTACTTTGGCCTAAAAATTATGCATTCATAGAGAAGGTCACCTCAATAACATGAAAGTGCAAATGAAAATTTAAGTTTTAGGTGAGAGAACACTGGTGTCAACAGAGACACAGGGCTCCAGAGGAAGTCTTCATCAGAGTGCAGAGTAAATAAGAGAAGCTAGTCCTCACCATGCCAGCTTCTTCTGGAGGTCAAGTGAAGCATGGGATGGTGCATAGCTCCTTTGTGACCTTGATCTCTCCTGACACGGGTTTTGAGACAAATTACCAGTAAAGTGGTCTGGTCAAGAAAAAGGCATCTAGGAGAACAGGGAAGGCTAATTTAATTGCTTTGTTCCTCAGTGACATAGCTTAAATTGAGCTTGTAAATTTCTAAGAGCACAGGGATATCCGAATGCCTGGATTTTCATAAGAGGAAAATGAACTCAAAGCACTTGGCCTAAAGATAATGTGTCACTTTATATGTGAAGGACACAGAATGTAACAGGGATTCAAGGGAATCTGGAAATTATTCCTTTGATGCTGTTCTCAGGACTTTGAAGGGGAAGGGGTGAGTTTCCATTTGGCTGTAAAATATAAAACAATAAACATAATGGCAAACAAAACAGAAATCACAATAGAGTCATACTCATAGTTACAAGTAAGGAAATCATAGGTAAACATATGGGTTATCACTGATGTTTTATGTATTTATATGTTTAATAAATTGATTAACATTTATTTCAAACTTCATATTTTGAAACTTTTGGCACTAATGTGCTATGTAGACTATTTTATCTGTGTGGTTAATCTTACAAATAATAAGGGAAATACCAGCTATTCTAGGAAAACAAATCAAAGTTGGATGGTCTCCATTGATGTTCAAGGCTTAAAAAACTTGGAGCACTTTAAGATGTGATGCTGTGATTTCCTGTAGATACATATAATTAAGACTCAAAATGCAATTTACATCCTTTAAGCTGACTTTTTTATTTCTTGGAGTTTTGTTTGTAACAAAGACTGCAATATATGACCATTATTTCAGATTTTATTAATGTTCAATAGAATTGAACTAAATGAAATATTGGTAAAGTTTTACAAATATAATGAAGCTTATAACCTTGTGATAAATTTAAATATGTATATAGAGATAATTAAATGATCATATTGCAAGGACATTTATGAATGATGCAAATTTATGATTCATATAAATGAAATATATGTAAATATGGATATTACTGGGAACAGAGAAGGAAAGAGAAAGGAACATCATTTTCATGTTTTTTTATTCACTGAGAATCAATGAATAGACACAGGTAGCCAACAGATGGAGATCATCATAGGACCAGAACAGTGATAACATGGGAGAATACGTCTTTTGGTCTGCTAGCCATGTGGTCTTGCAAAACAACCTGAACTTGCTTTTTAGAATCATTCAGAAATTACTAGGCTTGTCCATGTTTGGATATAGGTAGATACGGAATGTGTTCGCTTTCATTTCCAGCTGTACAATACCATTCTGTACTCCAGTGTAACTGAGTCCTCAGAGCAGAAGAATAGCTGCTTCACATTCCCTTTCTCACATGAGTATTCTCTCAGTCACTACAAAAGAAATACAGCCTGTGACACTTAGTTAATAGTTGTGATAATATACTACTTGCTCCTTAGTTAAGATTTTGGATTGAAAACAGTAGAATCTGCATTGGATAAAAGATTCAGGTCCCAATGCCGCAGACCAGAGTCGCGGTCTGGAGACCAGGGCTCCCCCAGACCAGGTGAGGCAAGGCTTCAGTGGGAAATGGGGAACAGAACACGCAACTCTCTAGGCTGAGTGAATCTGAACCCACTTTATTGAAACTTAGTGACAGCTTTATACTAGAAAATTTTAGGGCAAAGAATGCGTCCCTGCACCTGCAAACAGAGGAAAACAAACACAGACCCTCCCAGTCTCCTATGCTCAGTAAGAATAAACATTTTTTTTAAGTAGCTAACCCATTGTTTGAGGGAAAAGACACAGATGCTCATTTTACTTATCTCACAATGATATTAATTCCTGATGCATTTTGTAATGCTGTTTATGGTATTCAGAAAGATAACAGACAGAATCTAAGTTCTCCCAGTTTTTCCAATTCTATCTAATCTATAATGCTACACCCCATAGCCATGGGGCTGAGCCCACATATTTGTCATTGTTTTAACAGAAACTGCGTTTTTAAAATACACAGAAGAGGGCTGGAGAGGTGGCTCAGGGGTTAAGCCTCTGCCTTGCAGGCAGAAGGTCCCGAGTTCGGATCCCAGATCCCACTTATAGACGCCAGGCGGAAGCGGGGGCGGCCTGGGCTTCTGGTCCTGGTAAGGCAGAGCCTGTGAATCGCCGGGCGGAGTAAACAAGGAGGAAGTAGAAGCGTCCATGGTGGTTCCCGAATTCGTCCGTGGTTCTACACACACACACACACACACACACACACACACACACACATGCACGCGCACATACATACGCACACATGCACAATTGAATAAATAATAATAAAAAAATTTAAAAAAATACACAGAAGAGGATTGAGCTCCATTAATAGTAAGGTTGCTTATGCCTTCCTTTCAGGAATTCCAGAAGTATATTGCCATCAGTTGTTGATGAGCCATCGGTTAACCATGTATTCTCCAAACCTGGGGTCCATACTGTCCGGCCCCATATCGCCAAGGGTGTCTCTTTCCTGGCAGAGGCGATCATTGGTGGGGGTGCACTCAGATGGTCCATCTCTGTGATTTCCCATAAGAGTGCTGTTTGGGACAGGGAAGACATTGCCACCAACATGGACTCTCCTAGTTTGGATTGCAAATACCATCTCCAGGGGATAGTCTTGGTGTCTAGACTTTCTGGTATGATGGTCTCTTTGTTGGCCTTCAGCCAGGGTAAACGCGGTATCACGGTTCCTTTTAAAGTTCTACTGAACAGATAACAGTTTCATACTTCTGGAATTTCTGAGTTAGTTCATAGGTGGGAATTTTACCCATTTATGTTTTAAGACTCTTGAAGTTGCTTTCTAATTTCTTTAAAAATCAGTGCACACATTCTGGCTGGCAAGTCTAATTATTGTTAGTCAAATCTCTATTTACAATTTGATTTAGTGTTAAAAGCAAGCTTTTTCTCTAAACCTAAGGACAGGTAAAAGGCACACCCAATTCCCAGAAGAATTCCTCCTGCCAGAGACAAAACTTAAATTATCTAGGGAGGAAATCCTAGCACCTGCCCATGGGCGTTACTGTGATATTCCCCAGGGAGTAGGCTTTAGGTTCCCAACTGAGCAGAGATACACCAAGGCCTGACAATTCCCGTATTTTAATGCCATGTCCTTTTCCCAGAAATTGTTTCCATAGAACGATACTCTGCCATGCTGGGACCTTATCCACCAGAATGGTTGGATTAGGGCACAGCATCCCAATATTTTCATTTTTATAAAGTGGAAAGGGATGCGTTTAGATATGCATCAAGTGGCTGGAGAGCTGGATCCAAGAAGCCTTTGCCTCAAAAACAAAAGGACCTGAGTTCGCATTCCAGATTCCACATTAATTCTCTGGTCCAAAATGGAGAGGGTCTGTGATTCCAGTTCTGGGTAGCAGAGTCTGGGAAACACCAAAGTAAGGCAATAAAGAAATAAACCAATCTAGACGATTCTGGTAATGCCCTTAGACTTCCACAGGCATATACACTCAAAGGATCTCTTGTAATCCAGCACAAACACATACACACACACACACATGCATATGTGCATGAAAACAATAAACACTGCATGAAACATACAGTATCAAATCTAAAGGTGTTTGTGACATAGTACTAAATTGCACAAGAATGACATATATAGAATTACTTTTTATAATATATGAAACACTGCACCAAGCTAAAGAGATGTTATATTCATATGTCTTGAGAAAACTACCAATGAAAATCAATTCTGCGAGGTGATAAGTATATAAGATAATTATTGAGATAAATATGAAGAATGTATAAAATAGCTTATTAAAGAAAGAGAAAATCATTAGACAATACTTTGAGAGCATAAATATTTGAAGTAAAAGCCAGGCTTATTCAATGAATTAGCAACATACACTGTTAAAAAACTTAAGGAGTACATTCATTGTTTTGGTCATACATTAGATATTATAGGATTTCTTTTAACATGGGGAAAGATCTAAAAATTAGTTAGAAGATAAAATGTCATAAATATTTGATATTTTCTTCTTTATCTCCATTTTACAAAATGGTAGTCTCTCCATTAAGCATTGAGTAATGTGTAAATGTAATCATCTATGTGTACATTGTATGTCATATAGATCTTGGTGGTATTCTGTGACAATTGGTTATTTTGGTGATATGTTTTCAGCAAGAAACAATAAATGATTTTATATGCATGAAGACCCTCACATCCTTTCAAGGAAAACAATTAAAAATATCATGCACAAGCTGTAAATTCTGTCTTCCTTCACCCTTTCTTGTGACTGAAGCATCTTGTATTTCTGAAATGAACATGATACAGAACTTATGATAATTCAAGAAGTCAAGGAAAATCATCCCTGATTAAATTTGTAAATGACTATCTAGAGAACCATTATAATTTATGAGGATGTGTTGCTCAGAGAGTAAATAATACCAGTGATAGCATTTCCTCAGAGAACAGAAGATCAAATACGTTACAGCATAAATGTCAATACTATCTCTCAAAAACATAGCAGAAAAGATTAGAGTGATGAATGATTCTCCATTTGTTTCAATGGCTGCGACCCTCCTAGAAGATTAACATCAGATGTACAACATATAACTCTTTAAGTGTAAAACCATTACAAATACCTGCTGCATGAAAATATTTTATTCAGGCATGTGGACTCTAAACAAACACCGCCTTTTCTTATATGCACAGAACCATTAGTTAATTTCTTGCAATAATAATTTTACTTATCTCAAAATGATATTAATTCCTGACGTAATGCTGTTTATGATGTTCAGAAAGATAACAGGCAGAACTTAAGACTTAGCATTAATTATCTGGCAATGCATACCAGGTATTGGAAAATATTATTTATCATCCTTTATAAGGTAGCTAACCCTGAAATCTAAGGTAGAGATTCTAGCAAAATTAATTTTAAATTCAGCTTACCCATAGAATATAAATTGAAAACTAGGCAACTTGTCTTTCAAATGAGCTATTAAATATTGAGGTGTAGATCTTACCATTTCAGAATCCTGTATAGTCAGCACATAAGAAGAGCAATTTATGAAACCCAAAATGCTATTGGTCAAATGTTAGCCATATATACTAGGATAATCATTTAATTAGTCCATGCCATCTTTTAAAAGTAGGCATTCACTGTGCAGAAAAAATATTATTGTATTTAGGTAGTAGTAGCTGATCTTCACTGGTGACTTCTCACACAGCTGTAATAACCAGTTGACATTTAACATATCCTAGCTAGTGATATGATGAATTGATTTATATCCCTGAGATGTATAATAAAATCCTGGCGTGATGTCCTCATGTTCTACATGCATTTTACTAACTAATTAATTATTCTTACACAAAGTTGGAATCTGGTAGGATTAGTTAACACCATCATTTTAGTGAATTAAAGTCCATGTTTTGAATTTGCAATACATCTGCAGTTACAATTTTTGTTAACTGTACATGTAAATTGACATATAAAACATATAGTTCCATGTCTTTAATAAATTGCATGATGTAATATAGTGTTTTAAATTCATGCCTTGAATTTTATAGATTGTAAAATAATTTGTATAGGAAACATTCACACACATTTCTCTCTAGGCAAGGTATTTGTTTTCATGTAGGTACTACATACTTGCCAAAATGGTATCATTATAGGTAGTACTTATAATAAGACTGTGTATGCTCAATTCTATCTAAAATGGCATCTACTGAAGCTCATATATGCTGGCTAAGAAAATAAGGAAGAAGAATGGTCTCCATGCATTTCGTTGAGAAAAGAACATCAGGATAAAATTGCTTTCAAGGGAAATAATGTAACACAAGTCCAGCTTCAGATAGCAAGGATGCTGGCTTCTTATTTTGTATTTTACAATGATTTGTCCAAATTTTGTTTGGTTGATTGCACTGAATTGTCTTGTTTTTGAAAACAGCAACAGATTAAAAGAAATCTCTCTGCAGGAGAAAACATGCTTCAGGGATAGTGGAGACAAAGAGAGAAAGCATTATTAATGTACTTAGTTATAGGATTATATTTTAGAATTTTTTTTCAAGCCTAGCAGAAGCCCTTGGAACTTTCTTTGCTGAGCAAAATTCTCAATTTATTATCAAGAAGTCAAAGCAGTCTTTATTGGACAAAATTAGAGTTTACCTACTACAAGAAAAGAACAGATATGTAACCATGTTAGTGGAGGTCAGCAGTACTTGAAAATTAATTCCATTTCCTACTATGCTATGAGTGCAGTAATTCAAAGCAAATGATGATGCTTTATTCTCTAAGTCTGTAACCTTAGAAAATAAAAGCCTAGTTGGTGCTTGACTTACAAGGGCAAAACAAGCTTACAGTGTATGGGTCTGTGTTGTTTGGCAAGTAGTCAATAAAACGGTACCTTATGACTTTCTCTCCTAAAGGTTCTAATCAAAACAATTTATTTCAGGCATGTAAACCCTGCTTTTCAGACTGCAGCTATTGTCAGCATGTGCAGCAGCATCAGCAATAGCTGAGGCGATTTTGGGATTGAGAGTCTCAGAGCTCCCCCATCTGTCTCAGTAATGGTTGGATTTTGTACTAGATCAATACACCATGTCAAGTATACTGTAAGGATTTCCACCCCTAACCTTTATAGCTGCAATTTCCCTGCATCCAATCTTGCCCATTGTAAGAGTGATGTCTGGGGATGTTATGCAAAGTTTGGGGCATAGAGCTAGTTATACATTAACTAACAGTGCACTAATTGCTTGATTCAAGCATGTACCTGTTGTACAACCCATTTGATTTTTCATACTTCCAACATGAAAAGAGAACTGCTATTTTTTTCACAGTTGAAGATAACTTGCCCCTGTAAACACAGAGCCGGAGAGAAAGACAAGAAAGAGAGCTGTAAACAAAGCCACCATTTATTCTTAGGTGAAATAGACCTGGGTATTCCAGTTGGTCCTCTGAATGTATTTATCTCTCATAAACAATGGGATAGCAGAATTGGATGTGATGTGTTTGCTTAGTAAAAGGTATTTACTGGATCCTGGGAGGAGACAAAATGTTTTTCTTTGTTTTTGCTCCAGTTATCTACTGAGAAATAAAACCAAGAGTATTCAGTTCTTTACCTGGCAATGGACTTGCAGCCGACAGTGGCTCACTGTTCAGAGCCTGGCTGTGCTGACTGCTGTGTATCACTGCCCCTTAGTGGTTGCCCAATAGCAAACTCTTTAAAATACTTAATTACACCACAGGATTGCAGGTAAATAGAGCATGTACAGCCTTCTCTGAGGTAAGAAACAAAGAATGTACACACTTGTCCTTAGTAAGGTGACGCTGTACTTTCGAAGTGTCAAAAGAATACAAAAGGACCAGGACATGGGACAGAGAGTGTTGTGGAATCACAGTGATGATCACTGGCTTGGAAATTTGGGAAGTATGCAACCTTCCATGATTGTTTAAAATACGGAAATATAAGAGTGTCATATATGGGCTGGAGAGGTAGCTCAGGGGTTAAGCCTCCGCCTTGCAGGCGGAAGGTCCTGAGTTCGGATCCCAGATCCCACGTATAGACGCCAGGCGGAAGCGGGGCGGCCTGCGCTTCTGGTCCTGGTAGGGCGGAGCCTGTGAATCCAGGGGCAGAAGGAGGTGGAGGCGTCCATGGTGATTCGCGAATTCGTCCGTGGTTCTACACACACACACACACACACACACACACACACACAGACACACACACACACACACACAGACACACACGCGCGTGTGCACATACACACAGTTGATAAATAATAATAATAATAAAAAAATTAAAAAAAAGAGTGTCATATATACAATACTACAAACTTCATGAAATAACACCACTTCTGCTTATGATATCCTACAAGAAACATAATAGAATGGCCCCTGCTTTCATTCTGAGTTACATATCTATGAGACTGATATGGTTTGAATGATGGCAATGCAATATGCAATTTAAAAAATTTTAGTGCTTTATGCATTAACAGTAAACTAAATTCATGACATTCTCACCCTTTAATATCCAATCTCCATCTTTTTCCAACTACGAACCTACTTTTTCCCCATAAGTCTCTCTCTTTCCTATGAGTCTATCTCCTTTCTACATGCTCTTTTGTGTATGTGACCTGCTAAGTTTCATAGGGGTTGTTGGCAATGCTATATGTCTTGGCACTTAATGGTACAATGATGATGTATCAATGGTATGCCATTGAGGAAAGAAAGCAGCTCATATACTCACTGTTGCAGTCAGCCTGCAACATTGCTGATAAATGACCATCAAACAGCTTAGGGAACAAGGGTTTATTCTCTTACGATTCCTGGTTACAGTTCTTAGTCCAGCTTGATGGGAGATCACGCACCAACACCAGGGCCGAGGAACTGGCCACACCATCACCACATAACAGCTGAGAGAGGGACGATCCTTACTTGCCAGACCAGCATATCTGGCCAAGTACACAGAAGGATGCCAACTTTGTCAACCAGCTCTCTGTCATTTATCTACCTGTGCACAGTTAAGCACGGTTGACACCTGTGCTTCACTATGACGCTCCACCCCTTGTCAACTTGACTCTTGAGGGTTTGACCTCTTGGCACAGTTGTAGAGAGTTGATGGTTGAGTTAAGGCCAGATCAAACCTGAAGGAGATTATCTAGCTGATAGGGAAGACCCAGCCCATGGTGGGTGGGTT
Organism: Typhlomys cinereus; assembly: GCA_023101885.1. NCBI lineage: Eukaryota > Metazoa > Chordata > Mammalia > Rodentia > Platacanthomyidae > Typhlomys > Typhlomys cinereus. Next base: position 2,087,735 of record JALPQD010000235.1, on the reverse strand, counting down.
TAGGCCCTGGATAAATCACAGAGAGCTGGTTGAGAGAGTTGGCATCCTTCTGTATACTTGGCCAGACATGCTTGTCTGGCTAGTAAGGATCATCTATCTCTCAGCCGTTATGCGGTGATGGTGTGACCAGTTCCCTCAGCCATAGTGTTGGTGCATGCTTTCCCGTCAAGCTGTATTAAGAACTGTAACCAGAAATCGTAAGAAAATAACCCCTTGTTCCCTTAAGCCGTTTGATGGTCATTTATCAGCAACATGCAGGCTGACGGCAATACTCACCCTGCAACAAGTATGAATCTTCTCTAGTTTCTCAAGGAGGCATAGTACGTCTTGAGATCTTTTCTCAAGATTGACAGACGTAGTAGCAGTGAGTTCATGGATGAAAAGGTCCTGTCCTGTGTATCAGGAAAATACAGTTGCTCACAACCCTTGTCACCTTCATGCTCTTATGTTCTCACTGCCCCTTCCTCCACAATACTCCCTGAACCCTTGGTGTTGGTTGATGTCTTATTTAGGGGTGAAAAGTCCACAGTCACTTATTCTTTGTATTTTGGTCATCTGTGTTTTTTTAAATTAACTATCTTCGATTGAAAAAGGAAACTTTTAGATTGAGTATTTTATTAATCTATTAGAATAATGCTAAATGTTTAGACTAAAAATCCCATTTCACAAATTCTTGGTCTGGTCCACAATGGCAGGATTGTGTTTCCGCTGAAGACAGGATCTTAAATTCATGCCGAGACTTTGTGATTAGTCTCATAGCATACATTTCATTATTGCACTGATGGTCGGTCACCTTTGGACATGGTGATTGCCATTGTAGTTAGTAGTTTTCATAGCGGTTGGGTGAGACTGTTGACCACTCTTCTATTCAGCAACTTGTATATTACTTTCTGGGACTGTTAAAGCTGACCAGCAGAGAGGGTGTATCCAGATCAATTCCAACTTATATTTTTCAATGCCCTGTCATCAATGTGCATAGTGGCTTCAAGAATAGGTTCTTACTTTCAGTTGCTGGAGTGCAACCAAGAATATGTAGCATCATATGTCTATATAATTTTGGTGTTTTCAAGACCTCTCTGAAAAATATGTCATTAGGAGGTATTATATACCTAGTACTGGAAATTTGATTTATTTACCTATTGGTTGTCATTAGAACAAGTGAGGTGTTTGTGTTGTGACTGCTGTAACAGAAAAATGAGAGTGAGGAGGCAATGAGATGAGATTATTTCAAAGAAAGATTTGGCAGATACCTGGGTGGTATACATACTAGGATCATAATTTCAAGGACAGCTAAAACAACTCAGGGAAAGGATGTTTAAAAATTAAAATAAAAGATATATGGATAGGGTTAGGATATAATGGTTAGGGTTATAGTCTAGGTTCAATCCCTCCTAAAAAGTAAATAGTACATACAAAAGAGAAAGGGAAAAGATAAGAAATGAAAGGAATAGAAGAGAAAGGTAAGGAAAACAGAAAGGTAAAAGGAAAGGGAAGAAAAAAGAAAAAGAAAATGGAAACTAAATGAAAGGAAGAAGGAAAGAGGAAGGAAAAAGTGTGTAGAAAGGGAAATGGGATTTAAAACTTTATAAATAAAAGATTTGAGGATTATTAGGCTGAGTAATTTTCCAGTCTATGGTATGATATTAAGTATTTCAATGTAGTTTGGTGTACTGTCTTCCTGACTAAAGAATCATACTCTGCTTTTGCTCTAGCACTTATGTTTCCCCTTCATAGGTTCTTTATTCTGGTTTACAATAACAGGAATGTGTTCTATTCTGTCAGGAGCGTCTTAAATCCAAACAGAAAACTGTTGGTTGTATCCTTGATATCCATGCCAATGTTACACTGATGGGCACGATGCCATGGTGATTGCCATTGCATCTTGCAGATTTGACAAATTGGAGACATTTGATTGTTTTTCTCCCCAGTAGCTTCCATTGTACTCTCTGGTACAGGGAAGCTATCCAGCAAGGAGGAAGCTTTGCGAAAACTTTCAGCTGGTGTTTTTGGCTTATGTCTTGTGTTGCATCTTCAGTAATAACATCTTACAGTCAGTTTCTGGAGGGCAACCAGGAGTAATGGCAAAAGCTTAGGTTGTTTGTGGGGACTGTGAGACCTCTGTGACTAACAACTTACCAAAAAGTATCACATACCTGTTACTTATATCATTGTTTAATTGCCTCTGGGTTCTAGATGGGGCAGCCCAGAGTATTTTGTTCTGTCTTATCTTCCTCACTGTGTGTTCCTTTGTAGAGGAACGGTCCATTCTTGTACCATTGTTTTTAAACTAGAATTTTTGATATATTGATATCATAGGAGGTTCCTTTTTAACGTTTTTTATTATTATTTCCGCTCATACAAACTTAGTAGGTACATCGGTTCCCTTCCTCCCTCCTACTCCCACCATCCCCCTGCTCCTCCTTCCCTCACCCCTCCCCCCCATCCCCTAGTGCCTCCCCCCCCCAATCCCCAGAGAATCCTTTAATGTGTATGCCAGACTCTCCTCTGGGCTCTCCTCTCCAATGACGTACAAGGACCCAGTGGCATTTCCCAGAACCCTTTCCTGTGTTCCCCTTAAGCATAGGAACACTACTGTGACTTTGTGGGGTTAACAGTGTGTTGGACATTGCACAGGGCATGCAAAGTCCAATTATGATTGCTTCGGCCCTAACTTATGTGGAGTATCTTGCATATCATTGCTCCTCCCATCCTTGTGCTCTTACAATCTTACCGCCCCCTCTTCTGCAAATTTCCCTGAGCTTCAGGATGGGGAAAGATTAGGCTGGCCTAGTTCTAGGTGGTTGATATAGAGTCTCTGAAGTTCTGGATTATGGTCTGTTGTATTTCTTTTGCAGTTTTGCTGCTCCTGCAATGCCCTTCACTCCATCCTGATGGGCATTGTATGTCACCCCCTGGCCAGAGACAAAAAGCTGTTAAACTAGATCAAGGACTGCAAGTAAGTAATGAGACATCTGGTTAAGTTCACAGACTTTCTTCCCTGATCATTTACAACTGAGGGAGTATGATCTCAACAGAAGAGGAGGGCATATAGTCTGGCAGATAAAAAGTAACCATTTTGCAAATGAGCGATTGACCCCTCCCTCACTGTGGTTTCCTACTTTTATTACATAGGAGGTTCCTATGTGATTGTATCTCACTTTCTAAGAGTTTTTTTAGTCCTCCTGCAACCCCAGCCACTCATTTCCCACTATTTTTTCCCATTGTTCCTTCCCTCATTTTGCCGCCCATGGAATTCTATATCTCCTCCTCGAAAACTTATACCCTAATCTTTCCTCTCTACGGTCATGCTCATTAGTCCCTTGCAAATATTCTGACTCTTAGAAGATTCCAAGCCAACTATTTCGATTACGAGATTAACAATAGTGGGGCTGGAGAGGTGGCTCAGGGGTTAAGCCTCTGCCTTGCAGGCAGAAGGTCCTGAGTTCAGATCCTAGATCCCAGGTATAGACGCTGGTAGAAGCGGGGGCGGCCTGCGTTTCTGACCCTGGTAGGGCGGAGCCTGTGAATCCCTGGGCAGAGTAAACAAAGAGGAGGTGGAGGCGTCCATGGTGGTTCCAAAATTCGCTGTGTTTCTACACACACACACACACACACACACACACACACACACACACACATCCACACGAACACATCCACACATGCACAACTGAATAAAAAAAAAGAGAGAGATAAACATTAGCATCCCCATGCTGGGAATAGCACGTGACATTTGCTTTTCTGTGTCTGAGATACGTCACTCAGCATTTTTTTTTCCAGTCCTTGCATACTAGCATATTGAATAATCTCATCCTTCCTGATGACTGAATAGCATTCTGTTGTATATGTGTACCACATTTTCATTACCCATTCCTCTGTTGATGGACAGGTTGGCTGATTCAATTTTCTTGCTATTATGAATAGAGCTACAATGAATATGGATGAACAAATGTCTTTTATAAGATGTAGAGTCTTGGGGGAATATTCCCAGAAGTGGTATAGTTATGTCACATGATAGTTCCACTTCTAGTTTTCTGAGCAACCTCCACATTGATCCCAAAGTTGCTATACTAGTTTACATTCTCACCAGCAATGAATAAGTGGTTCCTTTTCTCCACATCATCACCAGAATTCACCGTTGTTTGTGTTCTTAATATTAGCCATTCTGATTGGTGTAAGATAGTTTCACAGTGAAGCTTAAATTAGCATCTCTCTGAATGAGAGAAGTTGAATATTTTTTAATATATTTGCTTTGCCTCTGAATTTCTTTTTGTGAAAATAAAGGAATAAAGAAATAAGGTCAAATGAAGCCAGTGATTGAGTACAGATTATTGTTTCAAATATGTGTTAATCCATTTGCTTAATTTGTTCAAGCTACACCTGTTTCTATGACTGTGAGAAGGGATTTAAACTGAAAAGAAAACTACAGAACTTAAAATCAGTTGGTACATGACTACAGGAAACAAGTAACAAACATGTATATCAGTCTAGTTTGTATTTTATGTTTAATTAATTAATCTATTCATTGTACAAAACTTTATTATTTTTTACCTAGGTATACAAGCTCAATAGATACTCCCCATTTCCCGTCTCCTCTCCCTTCTCCCTTTTTGTCCCACTTTCCCCCCTTTCCCTCTTTCTCATCCCTTTTGGCTCCCACCTCCTCTCTTGGTGTTTCCTGCCTGTTCCCTCCCATCCTCCAGAACATCTCTTTATATTAGTGCATAATTTCCTTCTGAATCATCTGTACTAGTGAGGGTTCAGGGCTTAGTGACATAACTTAGGGCTCCTTCTTGGGCTGTTCATTAATATCCAAGCTAGACTTCCAGGGTTTGTTGATATTTCAGCCATTGTGCAGGTCAGGCAAGGTGGAATCACATTGTAACAATATCCTGGCTGCTGCAGTCCAGAATTGAGTAGTATCTTGGCTATCAATGATCTTCCCCATCTTTAGACTCTTATAATCTCTCCACCCCCTCTTTTGCAAGGTTTCCGCAGCTTTAGGATGGGGAAGTAGAGATGTGGCTTGTCTGGTTCCAGATAAAGAATGTAGGTTCTTTGGTGTTCTGAATTATGGTTGGTTATTATTTTCAGTACTGCTTGTGACTGCACTGCCCTTGGCTATATCCTGATGGAGGGCCAAGGTCCTCTCTTAACCAAAAGTAAAAGACTGTTTCAATAAGGTATATAAGAAGAGGCCTAAAAGTATATAAAACAAAAGGATTCAGTATGAAGTGGTATCAGACACCCGGTTGCCAGTTGGTTACCCTCTGCCAGCCCCTATCCTTTCCATGACTAGGCAGATCAGACCTGTCCTGTCCCAAGTGAACAGAAAGGAAAGTGAGAATGAGCTGCAGATGTCTTGCTACTTACTTGCAGATCACGGCCATTGCCTAACTTCTCTATGGAAATGTGTTCTTTTGTTTCCTTTATTTTTTGGTGTTGTTTCCCTTTCTCTCCTAGTTTTAATCCTTTTCAGTTATAGCGGGTGTTATAGAGGTTTATCTTTGAGTATGTTATTAAGTGGGTTTGGAACTAGGATCCACTTAGAAGGGAGAACACTCAACATCTAATTCTCTATGCCTGGGATATTTTAATTAGTATATTTCTTCTAATTCCATCCATTTAGTGGCAAATTTCATTAATTCGTTTTTTTCGATGATTGGGTAGTATTCCATCGTATAATTGTACCACATTTTCATTATCCATTCATCAACTGTTGGACATCTGGGTGGATTCAATGACTGCTATTGTTAATAGTACTGCAATGAACCCCTATCCCTGGATTGTTTATCTCCTTGAATAATTTTTAAGTTCTTTGTGTACTCTGGATATTAATCATCTATCAGATATGTGGTTAGTGAAGGTTTTCTCCCATTCTGTAGGTTACCTTTTTGCTCAGTTTATGATCTCTTTAGCTGAACAGAAGCTTTATAATTTCATAAGGTCCCATGTGTTGAGTATGGTTTCTAGTGCGTATGCTATTGGATTTCTGTTTAGGAAATCTTGGTCTAGCCCCATCTGCACAAGGGAATTCCCTACTCTTTCTACTAAGGTTTTATAGTCTCTGAACAAACATTAAGGTCCTTGATCCATTTGGAGTTGATTTTTATGCATGATGACAAGTATGGGTCCAGTTTCAATCTTCTGCATGTAGGTATACCCAATTTTGTCAGTACCATTTATTGAAAATAATGTATTTTTTTTCATTGAGTTTTATGGGCCCCTTTGTCAAAAGTAAGATGGCTGTAAATGTGTGGGTTTATGTTTGGGTCTTCAACCCTTATCCATTGCTCTATGTGTCTATTTTGGAGCCAGTACCATGCTGTTTTTATTGTTATGGATTTGTAGTATAAATTAGGGTTTGGTATGGTGATACCTCCAGCAGTGTTTTTGTTACTGAGGATTGTTTTTACTATTCTGAGCCTTTTGTGCTTCCATATGGATTTTGAGATTGTTTGGTGAATTTCTGTAAAGAATTGCTTAGGAATTCTGATTGCTATAGCATTTAATCTGTATATTGCTTTTCTTAGAATGGTCATTTATGATGTTAATTCTACCTATCCAGGAGCATGGGAAGACACCTTCTTTTGTCTTCTATAATGTCTTTCTTTAGGGTTTTAAAGTTTTCATTATAAAAGTCTCTTATTTCTTCAGTTAGATTTATACAGGTATTTCATATTTTTAGGGGCCAAGGTAAAAAAGATTGATTCTCTGAGAACTTTCTTGCTTTTTTTTAAATCCTTGGTATATAGAAAGACCACTGATTTTTGCATGTTTATTTTGTAATCTGCCACTCTGCTGAATTTATGCACTAGTTTCTGGTGGAATTTTTAGGATCTCTCAGATCATGTCATCTGCAAGTAGAGATATCGTGACTTCTTCTTTTCCAATTTGAATCCCTTTTATATCCCTTTCCTTTGACTGATGGTTAGCATGGAAAGTTTGGTTCAGTACATTGGCATTCTTTGGTAGTCTTAATATTTGATACACTAAACATGCCCCCTCTCATCAATGTTGATATGGTCAGTTCCCTGGGCTCTTAATTTTGGTATGACCTCTCCTGCTAAGTTATACTCAGAAATTGTAACCAGAATTGTAAGAAAAAATAAAACTCATTTTCCCCTAAGCTTTTTGTTTGGAAATTTAAGGGGAATGTTTAGACAAACTGACATTGTATCTAAGAAATACAGGTGGACAAATGCTGCATGGGAGACTCAGTACATTGCTCTTACCTTGGGCATCATTGTGCTAAGCCTTCATACTCAGCATAGGATAAGGCACAATGAATTTCGGGAAACTGAGAATGCATTTCAGATGAGAGTTTAAAAAGAAGGAAAGCAGATAAAAGTAATCACCATACTGGAAGACATACATGTTTCTTCATGTGAATACTTTGCCTGTGAGTAACCATGTTCAAATGTGGGAGACCAGGTAGCAATGTGAAGATATTTTATATTTTTATGTGGTAGTTGAATACTTTTCCAAAAGCATTTTATACAGTTTGTGTGTGTGTGTGTGTGTGTGTGTGTGTGTGTGTGTGTGTGTGTGTCTTTTAAAATTGCTTGGGACTTTAAAACAAGCTGTTACTGTAGTTTTGCCCAATTGAAAATGGTGGGAACTGCATCTCTGTTAGGATTACAGGACAGAAAATTTAAGTTTTTGATAAAAATGGCAACTAACTTGGTAAATAGAATCTGAATTTCTTGTAAATCTCTTTGCTACCAAAAAGTTTTATCAGTTTCTTCATACGGAATTAAGCACCATTTCTCTTTTAAAAAAAAAACATTTGTGACATATTGGAGATTGTTCTTACTGCATTATGAACATAGAACATAATTGCAACTCAACCATGTAAGACCTAGAACTAAGTATTTTCATTCTTTGGCTGTATATTTTGTGCAGTAGGATTTAGGCACTGAGTAATGCTGAAAGGAAGTTGTGTGAGCATGGAACTTAATTCATATTCTATTATTTTCTTAGGCTTAGACTTAGAATCCATAAATATGGTCAATTAACCTACAGCACTTTGAAAACTTGAACACAGCATTTATACTGAAATTATGTAACCTACAGAACAATAGGAGAATGACTTTATAATGCTCAGATAAGACCTTAAGGTTTGGAGAAAAGGTTAATAATTTATTCTCAATATTATTTAAAAAACAAACAAATGGAAATGTTCTTGATGACAAAATTGAAATATCTTTTCTCCTAAAGATTCATATGTTTTATTATTAAAGGAGTTTCTATTTTAAGTATCAAAGTAAGAGAAATGAATTTCATGCCATTTACATGCCTATTGTGTCTGTAAATACATGCAAGTATGTTATCTTTCATTTTTCCTCATAGGCTTCAAGTTGTATGAAAGAACACTTATTTCTAAATTATGCAAATGGTGACATTATCTTCTTGAAGTCTTTGTTATGCTTTGTGAAAATGAAGCTAATGAAGGATAAAAAACTTTTTCAAAAAGAAAACTTTGAATTGAGATATTATATTTTGGTAAGAACTGTGTTCTCACAACTCATTGCCTTTTGCAAATTTTCCTTTGTCTTTATTTGATTTTTAAATTCTGTAGCTTTAATTATGACTCCCCATAGCTACCATTAAAGATAAATTTTAGTTTTTGGTGATCCAACCTCAGGCCATGCACCTGGTAGAAAGCATGGTACTATAAGGTAGATCCAAAATCCTAGTTTCCAACTGCTTTTTAACAGTATCATCAGCAATAAATGATGCTATTATCTATTGCCATTTTTAATGAATACAAATTATCACCTGGCTTTGAATTATTATTATTCATGATAAATAAACATTTATAAGTATAAAAAGGGAAGATTTGTCTTAAATTACAGTCTGAATCACTAGAAGTTCTAAGCTTTTTCCTACTGGAGAATAATTTCACAGTACTGGAATAACTTGTACAGTTGCATAATTAAACATATATTTATTACTCAATTTTCTCTCTGAACTAGTAATATTGTTTGTTGTTTTAAATAGTTATTATTTTCTGTATGAATTCCTGAAGATATTTTAGAATGACCAACTGTCCTCAAAATTACTCAGTTGATTTAGCTTCTGAATCATATAATACTATTTGCAGAATACAGTGGAAAGATTGAAATACTAAGGGTTATGTATCTATAAAACCAATGTATAAATTTATGTATACTGGATGTACTCTAACATGTAGGAAAGTCCATCAATTTGCAAATGATCCAGTATTCTAAGAAAAACACATTTGTACGGAAAATATGAAAATGAACAAAATTATCCCCATTAGATAATTTTCTTCATTTTAGGAAAAGACTCATTCAATTTTGTATACAGAGCCCCACAACCCAGTTGTGGAACATTTTCTGTATAACTATTTTAAAATTATCAACCTATATTAACGGACTCTGAGAACAGACCAGAAAGTAAGGAACGTTTCATTACTCAAAGGAACAAGAAAAACTACTGAGCACTTAAACGTAGAAAATCCATGGCACATGGGATTCATATCTATGAGAAGATGTTTGAGGAAATAGAATAATTTCTGTCAATATTTCCTTGGATTATGCATTTGACTGTATCTTGAAAATAGTTTAGATAAAAATCTAGATGATTAGCAGTGGTCAAATAATGCTTGTAATTTCATAAGCAAAGATAAGTTGAAACAAAAAATATGATAAATGATGTAAATTTATCAAGTAACTTTAGTATCTTAATTTTAAAGAAACTCTGTTATCACATCAAAAAGAATTCCAAAGGAATCAAAGTCTTTTTAATTCTATTTGGGAGTTAATTCAAGGTGCAAGACAGCCTCAGGCTATCAGTGTTTATCCAAGGCTGTTCTGACACAAAGTCCACTTTCTATCTTTTTCTACAAAAGATTGGTAAACTTTGGAAACTCTATTTAAAATTGAGTTTGTGTTTTATCAGTAGTCTGGCTTGAGTTCTGAAGATGGGGATCAAATAATTTAGAAGTGGATTTCTGCACATGATAGTTTAGGTTTCCAAGACACATAAACACAGATGCAAAAAAGGAGGATTAGTTTTATGTAATCTTTACAAAATTGTATCATAGTGTTTTATCAACTGTTGAAATAAAATGCTTCAGCTGCAATACCAGAAAAGTTATAATTAATGTCCCTATTTGAAAATCATAGCTCTAATTTTTACAAATGGAAAAGCCTTAGTTTAGAGGGACTACGTGATGGCATTGAGAGCAGTGCCGTGTTACCAGAGCTCTGGGTGACATTACCAATGTTCCTCTCCATTTACTACCTCCTCAGCTCTACAGACTACATTAGAATTCTATATTTAATAATGCCTTCACTTCTGCTTATGCCTTTTATACCCAGACATTGAAAATATTTCCAATGCTTTTATCTACAAAACCAGGGCTGGAATCTTAAATACTGCCTTATTCACTTCTGTCCTCTAAGATCCCATGATGTGTCCTGAGAACTAACCAAGTCATTCTTTCCATTGTCAGAGATTGCTGTAGTTTATTAACAAAAAGAGTGCAAGCACCTAACATTTTAATAACATCTGCCATGTGAAATACGTGGGGATTCACACATGGGACAAGTTGCTGATGTATTGATCTTTGTTCTTTTTAGTCCAAGCACTTATCTTTAGTTTTACAGGATACTCAGAACCTTTGTTCAGAATAGGTGAATTCAGCAAATTATTTTCTTTCTTGCAAAAGAAATTACTGATGATTTCAAGATGTTGTCACAATTATGTTTGAATTTTGTTTAATAAGCAAACACCTTACAAACAGCTTGTCATAAATATTTCATTTAGAAAAAGCTGACATTCAAAAAAGTTTGCATTTTCAAAAAAGGAATGAATGGGAAAGAAAGTAATAACAAATAGGAAATGAGCTCAAATGGAAAGTATGTCTGTCCAATAGTTTCCAAACTTTAGAATTATTTGGTTAAATAGTAATTGTAGCTTAATTACTATATATTACTTAATTACTATATATTATTTAATTACTATATATTGATTGTAAACAAAATTTTAAATTCAGAATAATTACATTAATGCACATGTGTATTAAACATGGGGTTTTGATTTTCTTTATTTCTGTATTTCTGAACTTGTGAATAAAAACATTTCATTAAAGAAAATAGCTACAACAAATGTTATAATAAACATTCAGAATGCTAAAATTAAAAAAAAAGAAAAGAAAATAGCTAGAGTACATTTAGGAATTTCATCTGATTCTCCAGGTGCATAAAACTCCAGCTCACGTTTTTTGAAGATATTCATAAAACATTTCCGCATCAAGGGATTTTGTCCTAATACTAATTGCAAAGTTTCCTTGTGAGACTCACTGAAGTTCTGAGGTATAAAAAGCAGAACTGAATCTAGCCGGTACAAGTAGAAAACGAGTTTATAATCAGTACTGAGCAATACTGTTTCAGCTAGTAGTTTCAGCTAGTAGTGAAAGACCCTTCCAACTAACTGCTTGATAAAACAAGTACAATTGACAAAAGTTATGTAAAGTAGCACAAACATTTAAAGTTTCCCCAAGAGCTAGACAACAAATGGAACAAGTCAATCTCAGGGACACCCTAAGGTCCCGGAGTTGATATAGTCAACTCTGCACACATTGCCATTCCCACACTCCTATTCCACTGCATTCAGCCCTCTGGAACAGCTAAAGAGGAGAACACTCTATACATATTCACATATTAAGGATTTATCTAAATTAATCTCTGAATCAAGTGCTTCTGTATTTCAATGATCATGACTATCATCCCCATTTCTATATATATTGGAATGGGTGGAAGTTTTGATGTCTTGTTTACTACTGAACATTGTTCAGTCACTGTTCTGTGCCTCTTGGTTATTTAGTTCTCTGCATCAAACACCTTCCATTGCAAACTCATGCTTCTTGGTTGAGTGCTAAGAATTTTTCTGATAAATGGATAAAAAAACAGTTTGCTATCATTTTGTATTTTTTAAAAAAATACAAAAGCATTTCCACAATCAAATATGGGCTATATTATGAGAGGCGCTGGCCAATGATACATCAAAATCACCCATAACAATGAAAACTACTATCATGGCTCTTGCTCACTACCAGAACTGAATGCTAAGACCCGACTGTTGAACACAGTACACACTTAAAATGCAGGACACAGAAAAATGAAGATGCAAGTTCATGGGTAGCTTCTATCCGCTGGGCAGCACTCATAATCTGGGAGGTAACTTGCAGTGCGCTTGGAGAGAAAAGATACTAGTGGTTTTATACTGTTGTGGATCCCACACACATGCATACCACAGTACCTTCTTGCCAAGCAATATGTTCCCACTGATGCAATACTGGTGCCTTGGAAATAAGCAATTACTTTTTGATTGGCTCTGAGACCTACTCTACTGGAAAAAAAAAATCCTTACATCCCACTGTAGACCTGAGCAAAAATCTAGGAAAATATAAGGCCTACTTCTAAATATTTTACTTTTAAATATTTCTGTTTGTACTCTAAAACTACATTGCTATCTGCTTTGAACAGAGAAACTTTTTTGTAGTCGATTATGACTAAGATAGAGACTTATTATTGGTTAAAATTCTGGGAATAAATGACTACTCTGTGCTCAGGACATCTCTATTAGCCCCTCCAAGACAGGAAATACCATGAAAAAGGACACAGGGATTTTAAAACCTGGAGGATTGGAAGCTGCAGCTCCTGGGCTTTTACATATTGCAACCAGCTTACTGTTCACACCATAAATGTAAAGCATCTACTTGTTTAGTTATCCATTGCCTTGTAGAATGGGAAAATTAAGACTGAGAAGTAATGCATAAATTTCCTGAATGTTTGTCAGTAAGTGACAACAAACAAAAAATAAAATGATAGCTAGCCTCTGGAGATCATATTGTAAACTACCATGTTGAACTCAGTCTTCACAAACAATGTATTTTTTTTTTTACTCAACTCAGGTTTACTAGATTAATAATGATTCATTCACAGAAAGTTGCTTTTGTGCTAAGGACATTCACAGTAAAACTTAGCATTCCATATTTCACTGCATTAGAACTCTCTAAGATGCTCACAGAGGGACTGGTAAGTAAAGTTAAGGCAGCATAACAATCTCTGCTATTAATGCAATGAATCTGTGTTAAATGAACACAGAATTACACCTTAAAGGAAATCACGATCCTTTCCATTTTTAAATGATAAAATGCTGTTTTCAAAAATATGCAGAACCATAAGTAACTTACTACAAACTGAAGTTTTAGAATTTGCTTCTCCATCATTTATTCCTCCCACAGGTTCTACAAGGCAATTTCTGATTTCTTATGAGGAAACTTTCAGCTCTTTGCTTTTGAGTTTGAAAACTTGCATTATGATGAATTCACAGAGAAACACACACATAAAGATTCATGGGGTATTCTGAAAAGACAGATAACACTGAAGAGGGAAGCCCAGCAGTTACACTTTGAGAGGATGGCACTGAAATAAGCCTTGAAGATGGGCAGCAATGGCAAAGAGCTAAGAAGGTGAACAAATGAATGACCAGAGACCCACAAGGGACTTCAGGCACAAGTGCATGAATAGAGAGAGAGAGAGAGAGAGAGAGAGAGAGAGAGAGAGAGAGAGAGAAGGGAGGGAGGGAGACACAGAGATAAACAAATGAAGAAACAAATTGAACAATCTGTATTGCCTCAATATTATGGACCATGAATTTCTTTTTTTTTAATTTTTTATTATTATTAATTCAACTGTGTGCATATGCGTGTGTCTGTGTGCGTGTGTGTGTGTGTCTGTGTGTGTGTGTATGTGTGTCTGTGTATGTGTCTGTGTAAGTGTATAACCACGGACGAATCGGGAACCACCATGGACGCCTCCACCTCCTTCTGCCCCGGGATTCACAGGCTCCGCCCTACCAGGACCAGAAGCGCAGGCCGCCCCCGCTTCCGCCTGGCGTCTATACGTGGGATCTGGGATCCGAACTCAGGACCTTCCGCTTGCAAGGTGGAGGCTTAACCCCTGAGCCACCTCTCCAGCCCAGAATTTCTTTTAAGTATAAATTTTTGTATAAACTTTACTTTAAAAAGTATGTTTGAATAGCTTTATACATTTGTTGAACAATTTTTTTTAATTTTTCCACTCATACAAATTTGATAGGTACCCCATATCCCTCCCTCCCTCTACCTCTCCCTGGATCCCCTTGTTCCCTTCCCCTTTGTCCCCTTTCTTTCCCCCCTCCCTCCCTTTCTCCCAGTGCCCTACCTCACCCCCCCCATTCCTGGAGCATCCTTTAGTGTGTATGTCAAACTTCCCTCTGTGGGCCATGAATTTCTAGTACACGGCTTCCTTTATTAAATTGAAAAGCAACAGAAATGCACAGAGTTTGTTGTCAAAGTTTTATATGATCAGAACTGTGTTTTAGAAAACTAAATTGAATTTTAGGTTAAGATACTTTCAAATGTTGAAAGAAAGTTGAAGTAGAGCTCAGCTAACAGACTGTTAGAGTAGCACAAATGAGAGTAGTTAGGTGGGAGAGGAAAAAGAAAGTCCTTGCTGGATGTATAAATTATACATGGATGAAAGTCATAGTCAATGAAAACCTAACTATGTAATGTTGTGTGAAGGCAGAAACTATGTAATTTGATCGAGTTCATAACATGAGGGAAATAAGATGGTGTAAGAAACTGGTTTTAAATGTCAAAGATATCTTTGGTATGCTTGTTTGTGTGAATAACACAATGTAAGAGAACAGGAGGAAAAGTGGGTATTTTGAGGCAGAAAGCCTTTTTGCTAGAATGATCATGATTACACTGGGACATCTTACATAATGTTAAATACTGATTTAAATTTGGAAGTCTAAATCTGATGAGACTCCAGAGTATAAACCTACATTAACATCACACTTTAGCTTCAATTAAAAAAAATAAAAAATAAGTGATTATGCAAATTTGGGGGGAAAAGAAAGAATAGGTAAAGTCAAAAAAAAAAGATTAAGAAGGAAAGCAAATACTTGAAAGTTACATTGTAGTTAAGTATTGCTGCTGTGTTAAGTCAGTCTTGAAAGGGTATGTGAGAATTAAGATAATTCAAATGATATGATTTAATACTGAAAAATGTCTGAAAACCTAGCCTGAATCTCAGATTTCATAAAAGTTAAGAGGAAAATGTATTAATTGAACCAACATAGTAGATTATGAAAGAAAGTACTTCTGAGGTTTTAGTATCAAATAATTCCACTAATTTTGTCCCGACTAATACTTCCATTATCTTATAAAGAAAGAAAGTTAGGTACTTTTATTTCATTATTTTATGTGGAAAAATTTGTATTCCCTGGTCACCACTTGCATACATAATGTTACATGATGTAATAAGAGACAAAACAAATGCCTTGGACCACAGAAAGCAAAATACCCAACATACAGTACTCCTAAGTAATTTGTCAAGTGAATAGGTCAAATAAGAGGGACTGCATTGCTACTTTTGTCTGTCTCACATATGCTGTTTCTTGAAATCATGTTTATGACAGTATTTATGTCAGAATGATTATTTTTTCCAGTAATGTTAAATTAGACTTAGATACATTTCTGAGTTTGTCAACTGATTAAGATATTCATGTCAAGTATTTAAGCATACTACAATTTTAAAAGTTATTAAAAGTTAAAAGATGTCTCAGTCTATAATCTCAGTAGTTGTAAAGGAGAAATGATTACCATCAAGTCAAGGCAAGTCTGAGCTACATAATAACTTCTCTGGGAGGTTGGGCTACAGAATGATGATATATACAAAAATAAGCAAATAAAAATGTAAATAAACAAGTCAATCCATACCTAAGCAAAATGTTAAATTATTTAAAATTAGTGACCCACTTTTCCCTGTTTCTATCCTCTTCTTTTCCAAATTCAACAAGAATTTAAAAGCCTATAGAAGTGGTGGAAAACCATTAATACTAATAAATTAACAAAAGCTATGTCATATATTCCAGGACTTGATATCCTATTATATACACAATACTTATTTTCATTTTATATCATGAAGACTTCTGTCAATGATGTACTGATCACAAGAAATTTTCTGTGCACAAATATTCCAGTAATCTGAAATTGCTATATGACAATGTATGCTATGCAAATAAAAGTTGATCCTAAAAAAGTGCACATTAAACTGATGGTATGTCTCAGTGGGTCCAGGATTGCCTAGCCCTGGATTTCTGAATTTCATTCAGAAAATAAATAAATAAACAAATAAACAAATAAATAATAAATCCATTAGGACAAAAACGATATAGGGAATCATGTTGGATAAGGTAGTACTTAACAATGATATTGAAAGAAAAGAAATATAGATTGGACTTACGTGATACATAGAAAAATGTAGCCTAGGATACAAGATAGTGATGGGTGGGCATTGTGGACCATGGTGGAAATTATAGGCTAATATGCATGATAGAAAATGGATAGAACAGTGGGACATGTGAGTTAGTATGGAATAGAATACATGATAGGAAATGGACGCTACAGAATAGACTTTACCAAGTGAAAATTTTAGAGGTTTGACAGGCAATTCATCACAACATCTACCATAAGAATTGCCTGGGATGGTTTGATCAATGAATATCTAGCAACCATAGAGACAAATGTGTTTAACAATAGTTGTAGACACCTGTATGTAATACCATCCAATCAAATAAATAGAAGTCAACTTAAGAAAATAAAAAGTCAAACTTTACACAAAGAGCATTAATTCAAAATACTGAATTTTATAAATCATAGTATATAATTATAAAAGTTTAGCAGCATGACCTAGTTCATACTCAATCTATTTTATGCTAAAATGAAAGGATACTTGCATTTACTATCATCAAAATCCAATTCTCAATCTTATTTCTAAGTTCTAAAAAAGTACATTGCAAAATATATGATTGCCTATAAAATATGAGGCAACCATAAATACTTTGGAAATATTTAGCATGATTGAAAAATATTGGTATTTGATTATTTGATTATTCAGAGATTCTGAAAGTGTTTGATTATCTTAAATAATAACATTACAGATATTATCTTCTTCTGATCTACCTTTGACAATTTGCTAATGCATGTATGTATATTATATTTTATGAATATTTCAGGTTTTGTAAAATTACAATTCAAAGACCTGATTCTTCCTTCCTAAAATGGTGCATAAATTAGATTACAATAACAAAAGATTATGAAGATTTTTGTGCTACCATCTAAGCATTTATCAGTATATCCATAGAATAAAGAAGCTCTCTGCACTTGAACAAGAAGCATCCTTTTGTAATGAGTTAATTAATTCGCCGAGCCACAATCTGAAAAGTACAGAGAATAAGTGACTGTGCAGAGCTCAGTTCTAAATATGATATTGAAATCACTCCCATTCCATAGCTCAGGGAACACTAAGAAAGAGAGAGAAATGCCAGTGTAAGAGCCTGATGGTGGAGCGGTCTACCAGGCGGTGCCCTCTGTCCATGACATGGCCGCCACAGCCAAGAACAAAGCGACCATGTCTACTTCCGCAGGACCTGAACAGTAACTTGTCTGCCACCATTCCACTGTGGATGCAAGATACCAAGAAGCATTATACATCCATGAGAGACTGAGGCTAATATCACACAGGAGAAAGGAAACATTTTTAACCAATTCACTGATAAGTCCTTCATTCCCTAGCAAGTACTCAGGGATCTTCCAATACAGGCATTACATACGAAACCCAGTGAATAAATCAGGAAATATGCTATAAAATTAGGAGGAAGCTTGGCTCCAAGAGAGAAAGTAGATAGTGGATTAAGGCCCATAAATTTGTTATGTCTATGTATAAAAGTGTCAACGAATAAAATTAACAACAACAACAATAATAATAAGGGACTTTTGTGCTCTTGAAACGTCATGAAAAGCTGTATTCCAGAAGTTAGTTTGCACCATACTGAGCTCTTGAACACTGTTATGTCTTGTGCATGATGTTTCTTAAAAGCTAATGGCTTTTAAGTCACGCATGAGTTTAAAACCTTCTGTAAGTTGTGTCCATAGACTTAAACATCTGTGGTTTTTCCCTGACTGGTTTTCTCCTTGGAAAAAACAGAAATCTTCCCCTTTCCCAGCTCAGAAATAAGAGTAGTGTCCAGGATAATATTCGTGTGTCACAGACTCAAGTGTGGCAGCACACGCAGTGCTGATGTGGCCTGATTTGCACTGTGAGCAAACAGAAACACCAGAGCTTCACAGGCAGCTGACTTCAGGACTTTGAGGACAAGGTGATCAATCATAGCTAGCAGTTTACTCCTCTGGGGGTATATGATGCCTAGAACTTATAAGCATGAAGAGTAAAGTGTAAAGTTATGGAGGCTATGTCGTGCACATTAATAATTTTGTGCCACAATAACCCTTGCTCTCAAATTTTCACACTCAAAATACATAATTCTTTAAAGAATAACGATTATTTGATCCAAAGTTTTCCCTTTAAGAAAGATAGTTTACAAAAAACAAATAGCCAAACACAAGCTGCAACCAACCACGAGAGAGACTTTTTAACTTCTTTATACTGTATTCAGTGTGCAAAAGAAATTTCTGGCTAATTAACTTCCTGATCTAATTGTTTGCTTACAAGCAGACCATAAAATAGCCTCTCATGTAGTATCAGTTTTGAAAAGCTATTGGTTGGCACTTGTGTCTAAAGGGATCAGGTCTTTCTGAAAATATTTAATTGGCAGAGAGGCAGGCACATGAAGTATATTCCCTGCACCCTTTGTGGAGTTCATGTGGCCTATGAGATTATATTCCAGTGCTATGTATTTATTTTCATTTCAGTCATGAAATACTTCTGTCATAGTCAAAGTATTAAAATAAGATGTTTGAAATAACAAGAATTTCTGCAGATGTCTGTTTAATTTCATAGGAAACAGCTCAAGAAAGGGCTGGACAAGGGCTGGAGAGATGGATCAGGGGTTAAGATTCCACCTTACAAGCAGAAGGTCCTGAGTTTAGATCCCAGATCCCACATAAAAATTCACCAGAGGGAAATGGAGGCAGACAACACTTCCAGCCCTGGAAGGTGGAGCTTGGGAAATCCCAGAGCAAAGCACAAAGGAGGTAGAAGCAATCCAAGATGATATTCAGGGAAACCCTTGGTCCTCCAGAGGGACATACTGTGCCCTCTAATAAACACATGCATGCATGCACACATGCACACACATGCACACATGCACACACATGCACACATGCACACACACAAAGTAAGAAAAAAAAAGAAAGAAGACAGTGGTTGAGCGAAGCCATGAGAAGGATCCGCTGCTATGGAAGAATCCATGCCAACCTCCAGGGTAGAGACTTTGTCTATTTTACTCTCTCATCCACACCCTGAAAGCTTACTGGCACACAATCTAATCATGCATACATTGTTTTCTGTTTAGTAACTGACTAGTTACTAAAAGACCATAAATTATGGAAGTGATAGAGTCATGCATAATTGATTAAGCATACTTCTTAATTAAAGGTAGTGGGTTTCTGCAATATACAGTTTTATCTTGATTACAAGGTTATAGTTATTAAAGATATATAGACTTCACCAGACCAATATGCATTATGGATAAGTAAACTCTCTGAAATTACTGGCATCAGTTGTGAGACACATTGCAAAAGTCTGATATCTACCAGCCTATCTCATTCTTATGTTGCAATACAAAATTATAGGTTTAAAGGGCTGGAGAGGTAGTTCAGGGGTTAAGCCTCTGCCTTGCAGGAGGAAGGTCCTGAGTTTGGATCCTAGACCCCACGCATAGATGCCAAGCTTGGGCGGCCTGCATTTTCGGTCCTGGTAGGGCGGAGCCTGTGAATCCCGGGGCAGAGTAAACAAGGAGAAGATGGAGGCGTCCATGGTGGTTCCCGAATTCGCCTGTAGTTCTACGCGCACACACACACACACACAACACACACAGACACACACACACAATTAAATATAAATAGTAAAAAAAAATTTTTTTTAAATTATAGGTTTAAGAGTAGCTAATATATAAAATATGCATATAAAAAGGTACACACAGGATGAGAGCAAGAAAGAGTGAGAGACAGAGACAGAAAGAAATAAGAGAGAATAATTATAACATTGCTTAAGTAGAAGTTCACTTCATACTGAACAGCTTATGTCTCAGGATCAAGCTTTTGACTCTGAAATGTCTTGACAGAGTTATGAGCACACTTTCAAATGTTTTGCCAAAACTGACAGTAGTCTAGTAGTACCTATCATTTTTCCATTATAATATAGTAATGAACAGTGCTCTAAATATAAGCAATATTAATTTCTCAAACATTATGTTAATGAGGTTGATGAGTCCAGTTTAAAATTTTAAAAACATTTCTTGGACTGGAACTAATTGGAAAATGGGTAGTGTTCAAAACTTCTAAGACCTCTCCTCCATATTTTATTGCAAATATGAAATTATCTATAGAAATATGAAATATACATAAAAAGAATTATAGCTTTTTAGTTATTCAAAATTTGACATAAAAATTTA
This sequence comes from Typhlomys cinereus, assembly GCA_023101885.1. Taxonomy (NCBI): domain Eukaryota; kingdom Metazoa; phylum Chordata; class Mammalia; order Rodentia; family Platacanthomyidae; genus Typhlomys; species Typhlomys cinereus. The sequence continues at coordinate 2,067,236 of JALPQD010000235.1, read as the reverse complement.
AAGACAAAACAATTAAAATTATTGGCTGAGGAGATGGCTCATTTGGTAAAAACTTCTCATGAAAGATTGAAGGCATAAATTTGGGTCTCCAACATCCACAAAATGTCCAGGGCCCACAAATCTGGCACCCCAGGATTTCAGACACCAGCAGATTCCTTGAGCTCACAGGCCATCTAATTAGTGATCTCCAGGCTGAAAGATCTTTTCTCAAAACAAGGTGAAAAGTGACTTAAGGTGATACATACATAGAAATCTGACCTCAATGTATACACACGCACACACATCCACAGATATATATGCATATATTACACAAACATATTCTAATTAAATGTATAAAAGTAATCTAAATAATCCAGCCACTGTTATACTTTTTGCATATAAACAAATAGTACATATTTTAAATGGGGAAGAAGTTGATATCTTAATACTGAAATTCTAAAGTGCTGTTTTGTTTGCATCCCACCACAGAAAGATTTGGCTAATCTATACAAAGATAGAATAATATGAAACTGGCCTGCTGTTGCTATCTTCTGAGAAGTTCTTACAACCTGTGACTCTCTAATAATCCCATCTTTAAAATGGGAACTATGATGGTTCACCACAGGAAATCTGATGTTTTAAAGCTATTTAGGAATGTGCTTAACCTTAGAAAACAACATAGAGTTTCTGTCTAAAAGATTTTTTAAGTAAACATCTTTAAATTTAATACAATGCTTTGTTGGAATACTTAAACATCTTTGCTAGTTATTTTCTATAGAATGGTGGTACAACATACACCAGAAATAAACAACAGCTTGGCAAGATGGCTCAGTGGGTAAAGATTCCTGCACACAAACTTGAATTGCTCCCCAGAGCAAACATGGTGAAAGGAGAGAACTGACTTCTAAGAGTTATCCTCTGGCATCAGCAAGTAGGACATGATAGTGATGCATAAGAAAATCTTTGAAATACATATTTAGAAGTGAAAGAAATATTCTGTCTCTGTTTTGAGCTTTTGGTAGTTATAAAAAGACAGAAATTTTATGCCCAAGACAAAAACAAGTCTGAGCAGCATGGTAGATTCTGAAAATCAGAGATTTATTGGAAATCATAAATCATTTTCAAAGGGGGTGGAGACATAAGAATGACTGGAGTCACAAATACATGCAAATGTTCATACAAACATGGACAATTTTATAAGAAGGCTTTATTCTGATTTTATTAATCTAGCAGTAAAACACAATTGCTTTTGAAAGTCCATTTTGGCAGATAAGTAGAAATGCTAATACAAAAATAAGAAAATAAAAATTGTATCAGCAAATGAACATTGCAACTTATCCAATGAGTGCATAAATATGTCAATGTATGGTAAATCAGACTTTTAGAAATTTAGTGAACTTGAAACATAAAAAATGTAGTAATAAAATCATTTTGTTTCCGTAGACATAAAAGGACCCTTGATAGTCTCTATATCAGATTTGACATTCTGTTGTTGAGAGTTTGACATATAGAATTTGTAGAAGGTAGTTTTGTGGTTTTTTTCCCCCAGTTTTTGAAAAAGAAAGGCAGAATGTAAAAGCTCTGCCAAACTTTCCCTTGAACCAAATTTTGCCTTTAAAACATCTCAGCTGAGAATTCTTGTTTTGCTGTATTTTTGCCCATAATTTTCTAAACAAAAGGTCAAATATCTGACTTTTAAGTTGTAAAAACAGCAGCAAGGAATTTTAAGTAACTGGCAACTTATGCATATAAAGTTTAGACTTAAATACATCTGGTTATGAAAGGGCTAATAAATATGTAAATTTCTCTAAATGGAAATTTTGCTTAGACTCTTATTTATACTATTAGTTTAATCCATGGTATAGAATTCTCCAGACAATGTTTTTCTGTTCCTTTGCTATATGTAGACTGTTCTTGAAACAAATAATATATAGCATAAAGGTAATGATTTCAAGGAGCAATTTCAGGAAAAAAATGTATCTTTGCTTGGAGGAGAAAATAGCTGTTCAGTTTTCTCTTGGGGCATGGAATAAGTACACTGAAGCTCAAACAAGTTCGAAAGTACTAGAGTTAATTCTTAAAAGTCATCAACTGTTTAATCTCTTCCATTTCAATGATTTTAAATTGGGGATCAGTGCCTTGCATTCTGTTTATATACACAGACTAGTCACTTTTCTTAAGTAGTAACTTTGAGGGTCGGAGAGATAGCTAATTTTGCAATATTCTTGAGCTGAAATGGGGGGGGGACTTAATTCTACTCCCAGAAACTTTGCGAAATGTCAGGCACGGTGCTATGCTTGCAATTCAGTTCTTGGGGAGCTGAGGTGGAAACATGGGACTAACTGGACCTCAAGTCCATCCTCATGAGTTCTAAGCCAGTGAAAGACCTTGTGTAAGGAAAGAAGATGTAGGCACCAAAGGAAGGACACCCTAAGTTGTCATGTGGCCTTTCTATCTGCATGCACACATATATGCATACATACATACACACACACATATGCACACAAAAGCATACATTAATGTATGAATAGTTTCAAAAAGATACATTAATCTACTCTAACCAAACAAGTATATGAAAATGGAAAAAAGTTTATGTATTATATTAGGATATTTATCCAAAGGGACCAGGATATCCCTCTCCGAACTAACAATAATTTAATTAAATTGAGTCACACATTGTATTAGCTCTTCTATGTAAATTTTGGGATGAAAAAGCCATTTCTGTACATAACAAGCACTCATATGACAGCTTTATTCCTTGGGGTTTTAGAAAAGAATTTTATAGAAAGTCTATAAAATTCCCTCCATTTTTTCCATTGTCTAACCTGATATCCTTTGACTCTTTTACATGTCCTGAATATATATTTTCCTAGAATGGTTTACCGGCATATTTTCTTCAGGATTGATTTATATTTTTTCCATTTAAGATGCCACAAAAAGTTCTGTTCTTGAGGTCTGGTCTCACCCACACCAAAGAATAAGAAAATGTAGTGACAAATAGGTAAGTGAATTATCCCCAGATAATGTTTTACAATTTTTTTCCCATGGGAAATAATCAAGTCAACTGACAGACATCTTTGCTGCAGTGTAATGAAAGATTAAGCTGCCAAGCCTTCGGAATATTGATGAGTGAAAGATAAAAACATTCACTCTAAGAAGCTGTTTTCCTCTGTCCCAAAGTTGTTGGCTGGCAGTCTGGCATCTTAGTTTACATCCTGGGCATTAAACCTGGACTATAAATATTCCTAATGGGATTTTCAATAGTTTTGTTTATCTCCCAGAGGACAGAAGAAGCCTGCTGCTTAGAAATGTCAGATCTTAAACCTTGTTTCTGTGAGTTGTTTTTATTTATGTTCATCTTCCTTTCCTCTGAAGCACACACAAAAGTCAACTTGAAAGAGCTATTTGTCATATTTGAAATTCTTAAGTAGTTAAGCTTTGGTTTAAAGAACCACCTGGAAAATTATAGACAGACACTACATCAAGCACATTAAACCCAGATGTGAACATCGAATTTTTTTTGTATCTCACTTTTTTATTCTAGAAAAGGAATCAAAATTCAATTGTATTGCATGGTGTGTATGTGGTTACTTCCATAAATTAACATCATATACAATTACAAATTAGTGCTTTATCCATATTCAATAATGAGGCATTTTTCTGTGTTTGTTATTTTACTATTCTTATTTTTATTGTATCATTTTCATAACTGAAGGACCATTATGACCTAACTAATGACTTAACTGCTCAAATGCAGTGATTCGGTATACAATGAATTAAATCAGTACCAAATCTCAAATAATAACAAACACCTTCTATTAATACATCATCAAAGCTAGGATTAATTTTTGTCCAAATGTGATACATCAATTTGTCATTTGAGATTGAAACTGATATTAATATCATTGAATCATTGTCTTCTCAAAAGTTATTAGTATAGATAACATTAGAATGTTATGTTTATAAGCACTTTAGAGTATGTCTTTTTCAAATATCTAATTGTCTAGAAATGCATTAGATAATATAGTCAAGAGGCAGTGAGTAATAAAGGCAAAGCACATGCAATTTCTGTATACTAGTGTTCTTTGGATTTTAATCCAAAATTTGTTTCAGTTTTAAAACGACTGTGGATAGGACCCAAGGACTTGTACATAATAGAAAATTGTCCTAGTATTGAGCAACTGTACCCTCATTTCTAATTCCCCTCATAGGAGTCTACTTCTTTTTCTGCTATCAGAGTTTTCTAATTTATTAGAAAATTATTTATTGATTCTCATACATATCCAGGTTTCAGTTCTATTCTGTTCCAAATGCTAGGAAATACTAAATATTTATTCAGTAAATCAGAAACTGAAAATTATCAGAAATATTCTGAGCTTCAGACAAATTAACTGGTTTAATCACACAAATAATTGGTGCCTTGTGTTGCCCAAATATTTTCTTCACAGAAAGAATTAGCATAATAAATCCAGTCTGGTCCCTCAGTGATGGGAATTGTAATGTTTTGATGGAATATTGCTCAAGTAAACATCACAACATGTAACTCAAGTTAAGAATTACTAAAGGGAACATACATTACAGCCAAACAGTAAGACCAACCTCAGTGTAGAAAATAAGAACAGTGTCAGAACCACCAGATGAAGAGGAGATGGAAAAGCAAAGGAAAATTCATCTCAGCCAATATATGTGACTCCTGTTATCATGGCTACATCTGGATTTTTATCTGAAGCATCCCACATGTGCAAACAAATGCTCGTGTTCAAAAATGGGACGCGAATATGAGTTATGCTGTTTCATAAGCGAAAGATTGGATAAAATATGTAAGAACCAGTATAAGTCACATCCTTGAGCAAAGGGACTCTCTCTTCTTACTGTCACCCCTGAGCAAAATTCTCTCTGAAGCTTTTACACATGACCCAGAAATGATTGAAAGTTTACATTATCTCATAAATGCTTTAAACTCATTATGATATATATACATATATACGTATATATATTAAATTCCCTGTTGTATCATTCAGTAAGCATTTATCTTTAGGTTCACAATACCAGCTTACTGCATAGATAATGCTCAAGGTAAAATCAGATAAATGTTTCATTTGATGTTGTTTTCAAAACACACCTGGGAGAAGTTTGGATATAATCTGTATTTAATTGAAATAAGTAATTATTATATCATGATAAAAATCTACTAATATGAAAAAAATGGAAGAATGTAATTTACATTAACAAATTGACACTATAAAATCATTTTTGAGCTAAATAACAATGTGATAGGCATTACTAGTGGTTTTAATATCTATCTGGAAAAATGAACATACAGGCTCATTTTGACAAACTTTTTGTCTGATGGCAAATTAACAGAGAAGAAAATGCAATAATTAACAATATCACTATTTGGTAGAATAACAAGATGATTGATATTGTCCATGAAACAAGACTTAAGACAAAAGGGCCAGTGAGATGATGGTACCAGTAAAAATATTTGCTTGCAAACTTGGTGACCTGAGTTTAATCCCCATAGTTTACATGTTGGAAGGAGAGAACTGAGTCGTGATAGTTGTTCTGTGTCCTATGTCACCTTTCCCTGGCCACACACACACACACACACACACACACACACACACACACACGGAAACTGGGGCATGCGTGCATCTGCTCCCCTTTTACACTGATCTCCCTGACAGGGTTAGTGTGGATAGCCTGCTTGCCCTGGAGTTTCCCAATCACTGCCTTTCTGATTTTGCATATAATTTCAAACTGACATTTTACATTTCTGTTTTCTTGTGTTCGAAGTACTTTCACCAATGAACTGTCACTTCAGCCCTGGATTAAACCAAGTGGAGAGGGATGTGAAAACCAAGAGCAATGTGTTTAAATAGGGAACGAATAAGAAGTTATTCAGAAAAGATTCGGGCTTAGGACATTTATAGTTGAAAAGTAGCTGTAGAAAAAGAAATTGCATATCGTCCCTACAATTTTAACCATTTTAAATGTTAAAGAATATTTAGAAATAATTCAAAATTATTGCTCTTGTCTTTCGTACATTCAGATTATAGCAACCAGAAAGTCTAACATTCATATCCTATATATTTTGTCCTCTCTGCCAACTTGCATTGTCTTGCAAGGTAGAGAGAGCAAGATAGGTCTCTGGATTTCTCAAGTTTCACATTCAGCTCTTGAGAACTTTCTCCTCATGTTCTCCCACAGTTACCACCCTACATGCCATCATTCTATGACGCAGCACTAAATGTTGAGATTTAATGCTCCTGATTCATGTGTCTTTTAGTTAAACTATATGAATTAATTAGATTTTCCTGCTATATTTTACACTTAGATTTTCATTTCTAGTCTTTTGTATGTCTTTCTCATTTTCTTTACTTACTACATATAAATACCTTCTTGTAATAATTATGATAATCATGTTTTACAGATACTAGGTTTTCAGTGATAACTTTTTGCAGGATAAAGTGCCTACATTATGTACTTTTTTGGGATAACACAAATTTGTGTGGGGAAAAATGTAAGATAAGGCCTTTCATGAAATAATGCCTCAGGACAAAATTTAAAAAGGCATTTGTTAAATGTTTTTAAACCATTAAAAATTATGTAGTCTTATGTAAATATTTTAAATAGAAATCTAATTGACAGTTCTGTCAGTTTACACTCAAAGAAATTTTGATATTGCTTGCTTTGATTACTAAATGGTCCTTTACTATAGAAACTGATTAAGAATTAGGTCCCCATGTCAGACTTCATCATTACTACATTTTTGCATCATCCTTATATTGATACACACACCATAACTGTACTATCTCCTAAATTCCAGTCAAAGATGCAGGAGCAATTCATTCACGTCTACCAAAGGCATATTTAGTTTAGACAACTTCAGCTTATTTTATACATCTAGGCTCTAAGATTATCAATATTTTCTAAACTCTCTTATTTATGTCCTCAAGTATTAAAATGAGAAAAAAATTAGAGGAAATTCTAAATGTCATTAAATATCTCCCTGAAGCAAAAACAAACTCTGAGTTTTGTAAGGGGCTTGAATTAGAAATATACTTTAGCATTAATATTTTTTCACCTCATAACACAGAAAATTTCCCTTTGTCATTCTCTCTCTCCCTCTTTAGTTTTCTCTCTCTCATTGAAAATACAACTTGCAGACACAGTCACTGAAGAGAGGAAGTTATTAGTGCATTTGCTTTCATATAAGGTACTAGCTCAAAAACACATTCCTGGAAATTTTTATATTGATTATAGGAGAGAAAAAACATTTCAAAAGTAAGTTGTACATCATATCTCCATGGTTAACAAAGATTTCACTTTTTCTAGAGCAGAAGGCATGGAAATATCTCAAAATTATATAAGAAATAAGGACTTTGCCCTTCCCCACCCTGCTCCGATGGCCAGGACGCACGCTCTGTCCAGCCTGGCCTCATCCCAGACCTAGGTAAGCTCCGCCCGCGCCCGCCCACCAGAACCCCAGGTCAGCCCAAAGGGACCCGGCTCCGACTTCCGCCATCCAGCTGAAGCCACATGCAGAGCACAGGGACAAGGAGGAGGAGGACCTCCCCCTGAGCCCGGGCCCCGCCCCAGCTGCCCTCAGGTTAAATAGCTCCATGACCACACAACCATCCTCCCTTCCCCACCCTGCTCCACCAGCCTAGACGCACGCGTGGTCCAGCCGGGCCTCACCCTCGACCTAGGTAAGCTCCGTCCCTGCCCACCCCCAGAACCCCAGGCCAAATAATTCAGTTTAGTGAAATTGAAAGATCTTAAGAGTTAAAACGACAATACCAAAGTCAAACTGCAAATCCATGAGAAGCAACACTCAAGTAAACAAATTTCCCACTGAAGGAATTAATCCCATAATGTTAGACTCCAAACAGAACAAACCCACAGAAAATGGCCAAGAAAGCCTGACCCAGGATAATGACTTTCAAAATATGATCATTACCATGTTCAATACTATGAAAGAGGAAATCCAGGAGGAATTACATAATCGAATCAATTGCTTTGAAGAGGAACACAACAGACACTTGGAGGAGTTGAGAAAAACAGTGCAAGAAACAAATACTGGCATAGAGCAGTTAAAGCAGACTCAAGCAGAGTTTAAAACTGAGCTACAAAGCAAGTTATCTTCAACCCAGAACTCCACAGAGAGTCTTATCAACAGAACTAACAAAGCAGAAAACAGAATTTCAGACCTTGAAGATAAAGTGGGAGTACTAACCAGCTCAATGGAAGAGGTTGTTAAAGCCAAAAAGATACTTGAGAGAAATATCCAAGAGATATGGGACACCCTGAAGAAGCCTAACATGCGTATTCATGGAATACCGGAGCAAGAATCTCAAAATAACACCCCTGAGGAAATTTTTCAAATGATCATCAAGGAAAACTTTCCTCATCTAAAAAAAGAGAGGCCCATCCATATATAAGAGGCATTCCGCACCCCAAACAGATATGACCAAAACAGAAGCACGCCACGGCAAATAATAGTTAAAACACTCCACATTCAAGATAAAGAACTGGTGCTGAGAGCTTCAAGGGAGAAAAAAACAAGTCACTTTTAAAGGTAAACCTATTAAAATAACAAATGACTTCTCAGTCGAAACAGTAAAAGCAAGAAGAGCTTGGAGAGACATACTTCAAGTATTGAATGAGCAAAAATGTCAACCCAGGCTGATTTACCCTGCAAAACTATCTGTCATGATGGAGGTAGAAAGAAAAATCTTCCAGCACAAAGACAACTTGAAGGGATACATGTCCACCAAACCAGGCCTTCAAAAAATGCTAGAAATGATACTCAAGCGTGAAGAAAAAAACAGGCATATCCAGGAGAACAGAAGGCAAGTATAACACCATTAAAAGCGAAGCAATATACTTATGAAAACTACTAAACATAATAAATGTCTGGAATTAAAAATAGTTTCTCCATTATAACACTAAATGTTAATGGAATTAATTCACCGATCAAGAGACACAGATTACAAACTTGGATTAAAAATCACAATCGGGGGCTGGAGAGGTGGCTCAGGGGTTAAGCCTCTGCCTTGCAGACAGAAGGTCCTGAGTTTGGATCCTAGACCCCACATATAGATGCCGGGCGGAAGCCGGGGCGGCCTGCGCTTCTGGTCCTGGTAGGGCAGAGCCTGTGAATCCCGGGGCAGAGTAAACAAGGAGGAAGTGGAGGCAGTCCACGGTGGTTCCCGAATTCATCCGTGGTTGTACACACACGTACACACACACACACACAGACATACACACACGCACACATGCATACGCACACAATTGAATAAATAATAAAAAAATTTAAAAAAAAAGAAAAAAAATCACAATCCATCAATCTGCTGCCTGCAGGAAACCCATCTCACCACAAAAGATAGGCACGCTCTAAAAATAAAAGGCTGGTCAACAATTCTACAAGCAAATGGAAGCAGAGAACAGGCAGGGGTAGCCATTATGCTATCAGACAAAGTGGACTTCAAACAAAAGAAAATTATAAGAGACACAGATGGATACTACATTTTAGTCACAGGTACAATTCACCAGGAAGACTTCACAATACTGAACATATATGCACCCAATACGGGCCCCTCCACATTCATTAAGAAAACCCTACAGCATCTAAAGCAAGAAATCAACCCCGAAACGATAATTCTTAGGGACTTCAACACCACCCTCTCAACATGGGATAGATCAACAGGTCAAAAGCTTAACAGAGACACTTTGGAACTTAATCAAACCCTGAAAGAAATGGACCTTACAGATCTCTATCGAACTTTTCACCCACATACCAAAAAATACACATTTTTCTCAGCAGCACAAGGAACTTTCTCCAAAATAGATCACATATTGGGCCACAAAACGAATCTACACATATACTAAAAAGTTGAAATTCTAACCTGTGCTCTATCAGACCACCATGGCCTAAAGCTGGACTCCAATCCACAACACATCAAACAAGAGAAAAAAAACTAACTCTTGTAAACTTAACAATATGATGCTGAATGAGAACTGGATTCAAGAAGAAATTAAAAAGGAAATTCAAGGTTTCCTGAAAGTGAATGATAATGAAAATACAACTTACCAAAATCTCCGGGACACAATGAAAGCTGTTCTAAGAGGTAAGTTCATAGCTCTTAATGCCTACATCCAAAAAATGGAAACATCAGAAAAAAACAACTTAACAATGCAGCTTAAAGCTTTAGAGAAACTAGAATAATCTGATCCCAAAAGTAGTAGAAAAGAGGAGAGTAGCAAAATAAGGGGAGATATATCTGAAATTGAGATTAAGAAAACGATAGAAAAAATCAACAAGTCAAAAAGCTGGTTCTTTGAAAAAAAACAATAAGATTGATACACCCCTAGCTAAATTAACCAAAAGCAGGAGAGAGAAAACCCAAATTAACAAAATTAGAAATGAACCTGGAGTTATCACTACTGATATCCAGAGAATTATAACATCATATTTCAAAAACTTATGCTCTGTGAAGTTTGACAACACAAAAGAGAAGGATGAATTCCTAAGTAAACACAACTTACCTAAATTGAATCAGGAAGTTGTGAATTATTTAAATAGTCCTATAACATATAAGGAAATTGAGGAAGTAATCTTGAATATTCCCACCAAAAAATGTCCTGAACCAGATGGATTCAGCACAGAGTTCTACCAGACATTTAAGGGGTTAATAATACCAATACTCCTTAAACTGTTCCATCAAATAGCAAAGGAAGGAACACTACCAAATTCCTTCTGTGAAGCTAATATCGTTTTAATTCCAAAACCTAATAAAGATTCACTTAAAAAAGAAAACTATAGGCCGATCTCTCTGATGAACACAGACGCAAAGATTCTCAACAAAGTTTTAGCAAATCGGATTCAAAAACACACTAAAAAGATCATTCACGGGGACCAAGTAGGCTTCATCCCTGGCACACAAGGTTGGTTCAACATACGCAAATCAATAAATGTAATTCATCATGTAAACCAGTCCAAAGTCCAAGACCACATGATACTCTCAATAGATGCAGAAAAAGCTTTTGACAAGATCCAACAGCCTTTTATGATCAAAACGCTAGAGACAGTAGGAATGGAAGGAACCTTAATCAATATAATAAAAGCTATATACAACAAGCCCACAGCAAGGATTATGCTCAATGGGGAACAATAGGAAGCATTCCCACTTTGATCAGGAACTAGATGAGGCTGTCCACTCTCACCACTTCTATTCAATATTGTACTTGAAGTCTTCGCTGAAGCAATAAGACAAGAAAGGGACATAAGAGGGATTCAAATCGGCAAGGAAGAAGTCAAACTATCCCTATTTGCAGATGACATGATCTTATACCTGAGGGATCCCAAAAACTCCACCAGGAAGCTCCTGGAACTAATTGAGAAGTTCAGCAGGGTGGCAGGATACAGAATAAATGTGCAAAAATCAGAGGCCTTCCTATATGCCCAGGATGAAAGAAGTGAAAAAGCCTTGAGAGAAACAATCCCATTTATTATAGTTCCTAAATGAAATACTTTGGTATAACCCTAACCAAGGAGGTAAAAGACCTTTACAATGAAAACTTTAAAACCCTAAAGAAAGAAATTGCAGAAGACACCAGAAGGTGGAAAGACCTCCGATGTTCCTGGATTGGCAGAATTAACATCGTAAAAATGACCATTCTACCAAAGGCAATATACAAATTCAATGCTATACCAATTAAAATCCCAAAGCAATTCTTCAAAGAAGTTGACCAAACAATCTCAAAGTTCATATGGAGGCACAAAAGACCTAGGATAGCAAAGACAATCCTGAGTAACAAAAACACTGCTGGAGGAATTACCATACCGAACCTTTGTCTATATTATAAATCCATAGTTATAAAAACAGCCTGGTACTGGCTCCAAAATAGACACACAGATCAATGGATAAGGATTGAAGACCCACCATATAAGCCCACAAAATTATAGCCATTTGGTCTTTGACAAAGGGGCCCAAAGATTCCAATGGAAAAAGAACAGCATCTTCAACAAATGGTGCTGGCAAAACTGGATCTCCACATGCAGAAGATTAAGGTAGACCCCTACTTGTCACCTTGTACAAGAATTAATTCCAAATGGATCAAGGACCTTGATATAAGGCCAGAGACTATAAAAAACATAGTTGAAATGATAGGGAACTCCTTCGAGCTGATTGGGCTAGGCCAACATCCAATGGCACAATCACTGCTACCAACTCTCAACAGTTGGGATCTTGTGAAATTAAAGAGCTTCTGTTCAGATAAAGAGATTTTAACACGAGCTCAAAGGCAACCCACAGAATGGGAAAAAATCTTCAGTAACCACACATCTGATAGAGCTCTACTGTCCAGAGTGCACAAAGAACTTAGAAAACTAAACACCAAAGAAACCAATGGCCCAATTAAAAAATAGGCCCTGGAACTTAAAAGAAATTTTACCAGGGATGAAATTAAAATATCTAACAAATATCTTAAAAAATGCTCCACTTCTTTAGCCATCAGGGAAATGCAAATCAAAACTTCCCTGAGATATCATCTCACCCCGGTTAGGATGGCAAAAATCCACAATACAAACAACAACAAATGCTGGAGAGGATGTGGACAGAGGGGAACTCTCCTACATTGCTGGTGGGAGTGCAGGCTCACAGCCACTCTGGTGAGCTGTTTGGAGATTCTTAAAGAAATAAAAGATTGAAATGCCATATGACCCTGTGATTCCACTTTTGGGTATAACCCCCCATACAGCAGAGGTTCACCTTGATAGCACAAGCACAACCATGTTCATAGCAGCACTGTTTACAACATGGAATCAACCCAAATGTCCAACAGTTAACGAGTAGATAAGGAAACTGTGGTACATCCATACAATGGAGTACTACTCAGGCATCAAAAATGATGAATTACTGGAATTTGCCAGGAAATGGATGTCATTAGAAACAATTATATTAAGTGAAGTATCCCAGACCCAGAAAATTAAGCGCCGTATGTACTCCCTCATAGGTGGCTCCTAATACCAAACCCACCCAGCCCATCTTGAAATGCTCATAGGTAAATCTATGTATTACCTACAGTAATTGCAAGGATTATGAACAGGAGGGATGGGGTTGGAGGGCCACACCAGAAACAAGGAGAGAAGTGACCATGTTACAGTAGAGAAAATAGGCCTCCATCAAGGACTGCAAGAAAGTAATGTGACACCTAGTTAAGATCACAGACATTCGTTCCTGATCATTTACAACTAAGGGGGTATGAACTCACCAGAGGGGAGGGCATATAGTCCGGCAGATTAAAAAGTAACCATTTTGCAAATGGTGATTGACCCCTCCCATTGCCAAATGTTATATGACCCTGTGATTCCACTTTTGGGTATAAGTATTACATCTACCCTTGAATGTGCTCTTATAATAAGACTCCAGTTTAACAGGTTTCTGTCTCTGGCCAGGGGGTGACATACAGTGCCCATCAGATGGAGTGAAGGTCATTGCAGGAGCAACAAAACTGCAAAAGAAAATCAACAAACCACTATCCAGAACTTCAGAGACTCTATATCAACCACCTAGAACTAGGCCAGACTAATTTCTCCCCATCCTGAAGCTCAGAGACATTTGCGGAAGACGGGGCGGTAAGAGTGTAAGAGCAAAAGGATGGGAGGAGCAATGGTTTGCAAGATACTCCACACAAGTTAGGGCCGAAGCAATCATAATTGGACATTGCATGCCCGGCGCAATGTCCAACACACTATTGACCTCACAAAGTCTAGCATCTGCTAAAGGCACCAAGATCCTTGGAGGCAAGGGATTGACAGCCACAGTAGTGTTCCTTTGCTTAAGGAAAACACAGGAAAGGGTTCAGGGAAATGCCACTGGGTCCTTGTACGTCATCGGAGAGAGGGCCCAGAGGAGAGTCAGGCATGCACAAGAAAGGACTCTGGGAATCGGGGCGAGAGGCACAGGGGGATGGGGCAGGAGGGGTGAGGGGTGGAGGAACAGGGGGTTCGGGGGGAGGAGGAGGATGGAAGGGAACTGGTGTACCTATTAAGTTTGTATGAACTGAAATAATAATAAAAATGTATTAATAAAAAAAGAAATAAGGACTTTAATTAGGTAATTTATAGATAAGAATATTGTCCAATCTCTGAGAAGAATAAAGATTAAATAAATATCTCATAATCTAAAAGCAACTGATAGAGGCAGAGTATCTAACTATTGTAATTGGTACCCGTGTATTCTTCTTTCTTACTTATTAGAGTTCTAGTAACTCTAGGAAAACATTGTGTAGTGTGTGTCATGAGGTTGGGAACCAAGGATGCAGCACAGTGCCACTAAATTTGAAGGAATTATGCTCTTCAGTTTTTACAATCACAAAGCATATAGCAGTGGATTTCTGAATTTAAATTCAATTCTATAAGGCTTAACATAATGATCACAAACTATTTCCCTTATGTAATCTCATGTTTTCCCTAAAACTAGTTAATTTAATTACTTATTGTGTGTGGACCTAAGAGGACTTTCAGGCACTGGGCTTTCTCCTGACTTACTATGAGAGCTATAGCTTGAACTCAGGTACTTAGGCTTATGTATAAGAAATTATGCATACTGACTCATTTTACCAGGCCATTAATCATAAAAGTAAATTATAAATAAGTATGCTACAACTTCTCACATCAAATGAATTAGAGCTGTAGAAGATGAGAAGAAGCACAGTTAAATTCCAAGGAAACATGCTCATTTGTCAATTCTACATGGATTCTTTGCTACAATGATAATTTACCAGTCATAATATATTGAATAGGATAAAAGGCTACTAATTACCACTATCATAACTTTGTGTGAAAAACACATTTTCATCCAAAAATACAGTTTCATCTACAAGTATTTTCAAAATGTGAAACAAAGTGAGCATGCAGTGCACACAAGTAACGCCAGCTATTAAATTGACTTCAGGAGGAACATAAACTGAAAGCCAGCCTGGGAAAGAATGAAGTTTTCCTGAAACTACCATATAAGAAAGGCTGGGGATGCTAATATGCCTTTGTGAAATGCCAAGTCCAAGCCCTAGTACTGCAAAAACAAATTTGTGAAGGATTGTAGTTCAAGGAAACCACAGAAATCCTTGAAAGAGTGACTTGGAAAGATGGCATAAGTCAACAGAAACACACCTACTCCCAACTCCTGGTTGAGGAGCTGAAACAATCAGAAATAACTCTGCAGTAGAGGAGGACCCAGAGGAAAGTTTGATATACTCATTAAAGAATGCTTCAGACAGGGAAGGAAGGGGGGAAAGGAAGGGACAAAGCGGGGAGGGAACAGGGAGGGCCAGGGAGGAGTGGAGGGAGGGAGGGGACAGGGGTTCCTATTATGTTTGTATGAGCAGAAAAAAAAAAAGAAATAACTCTGCAGATGTCATACTTGGTTTTATGACTTAATGTGCGGGTATGGAAAGCAAGAAGACAAAACATTTATAGACTGTTGGTTATTGGAGTACTCCATCCTTAACCAGGACACTAAATCTCACCAGCACGGCCTCTCAGGACACACCAGACAAGAAGGGAGCTAAAGAGGGGGAGGTATACCAACAAACACTGCCTTCTGGATGCGATGAGGGCACATCTCCATGAACTCATTGCAGCTGTACTTTCCTGCAAAGTATCTGTGCAATATCGGGCTCTTCACGTTGTATCCCAAGGAGAATGTGCATGGTGCCACCTCTCTGTGAATAAAAGACAATGGTAAGTACTGACTGGGAAAGGAAAGCTACTTGCTTCAGTGATGTTGTCACTGATATGTTACCTATGCTGAAACAAGTGCCTGAACACATGTTATTGCAAGGAACACTCACTACATTCAGTGAAACGCATGCACACACACACATACACACACACACATACACTTGCATGTGCACACGGCATAACATTAGGAAGGAAAACTGGGAAAGATGTTCAGTGAGAGAAGGAAGGATGGAGAATGAAGTAGAACAATATGGGGAGAAAAAAAACAAATGTCATTATATATTAAACCTTGATAAAATAAAACAAAATAAATATTCTTTGTGGGACAAACAAAGAAGGAAAGAAATATAAAACCAGACCCCAGAACTTGGCTGCTTACATTGCTACATTGCTGATACACAGGCCAGAATGAAGTCTAAATATTTATTGTATATATCATTGCAATCATCTCACAGTTAAATCATTCAAAATTTCCTTGAAAATGAAGGCAAATCTGTTTATTCATTGTTTGTGGAAGAATTTTTATCAAATGGTTCTGGTACTGTGGTTTCTGATGCTGAAACGAAGCAGATGGGCAGGAAGGATGGGCAAAACAGAAAGATATGGTTGGGAGTCACTGGCAGAAGCATGGAAAAGAGAACAAGAAAGAATGATATGGAAGCATGATAGATAAGGTATATACTTTTCTTATAATCAGTACTAATTCATTCCCTGAATGTCTCCTGTTCAGTGTTCCTACATTTACGTATAGGAAATAAAAGGTCTGATGTGAGTTTGAGTTGTCTCATTTAGTGTCCACAAGAACTCAGAGAAGGAGACAATTTTAGTAGGGACATTTCTCACAATAAAAATTGAAGTTGAACTCCCATAATTAATTTGGATGAAATCAGTAGAATGGTGATAAAGTTACAGGATGCTCCAGGTCATCCCATAAACATTTTCACCTGGTACCCACAGGTGAAAAGGAACCAAACCATCTTGGGCTTTTGTTACCTATCTGATCAGGAAATAAGAATAATATTTAATGATATTTACTTTAAATCTATAGAAATATTCCCGACTTTCTGCTTCAAAACTGAATGCCACAGTTGTTCATGTTTAGCTTTTATATTCCAAAACTTTCTTAGCCAGTTGGGTTCTTTGCTTTACATAAAGCCTTCGTGATTCAACATGCAATACAATTTTACTTCTATCCATCTTAAAGTCATTGAGCCAAATACTAAAGAGTATTACCTTCATTGTGGATGTTTTGAAGGCTTTAACACCTCTAGGAGATTAGAGAAAATGAAATTGTATTTCTTTAATTCATGGAAATAGGAAAGGAACCTGTGACTGAATCTCTTGTTATTTTTTTAATGTAGCTGTCTTAGACTTACTTTATTTTACTTAGCTTCAGGAAAAGAAGATTGCTTTTCTATATGTTCTCTGTACTTTAAGTGGACTCAGAAAGTATAATTCTAGCCTCTTTTTATGGAATTTCCTTAAAAACTGCCTATTCTTAATAGCTTATAATTCTGATCTTAAACCTCATGCAATACAAATCAAGCAATTTCAAATTATTTGGAGTATTTCTAAACTAAAGCTCCTCAAATTCTTCTCCTGAAACTCATTAGAAGTCTTTATCTCTAGGAATGAGAGAGTCCTAGTTAGAGGGCACAAAAGCCCATGAAGCCTCCTCAGATCTCATTCTTTTCCTTGGTAATTCTTAGTACTTACTCATCTAGACATTCTTAAGTTTCCCAAAGTCCTTCATAATAAAGAGTGCTTTTGACCAGAGTACTTGAAGTAGTGATTTCTTCATTTCCCTTCAAATCTGTATATCTACAATAAATCTATTTATCTATCACTTATCTCTTTGACATTAAAATACTACTCAAATATTTCATCATAAAATAGGAGTTTTATATTTGGACATTAACAAAAAGGGCAAGTCAAGTTTCTGTGGAGCTTAGCCCTGCAGCACTGTCTCCCATCAGTCATGTGCTTGACTAACCTTGATACAACTGGATGACAGTCAATTCTGCTACCTAAGGCAATAGATCAAATGCTTTTCTGTGGCACTTAGGAAGGGGGCAATGATTGCAGAGATTACAAGAGAAACTCAGCTGTCTTGGCTGGAGCTGAGCACATATTCAGTAATGCAACACACCTAGAGGAAACTCAAGACTTCTCTGATTCTTCAATGTTTGGTGACAACACCCCACTAAATCTCACCCCCATCACACCCAGTTTAGTTCCTACGCACAAACACATTCATTAGCCTTTCCAATCATGAGGCAGGATTCCAGGAAGCTAATGGGATTATTTCTAATGTTAATTGTCATCAGTGACCTGCACAGAGATTTTTTCCATTATTACAGATCAGGTTGCTTAGATTTGCCTGTTTAGTCTCAATATTCTTCTATTAGGATTTCTCAAAGCTTGAGCTGATCTTTTGTCTCATTATTGCCAATATCTTGATACTAGATTAGTAACTCTAAATCTAGTTTAAAGCCTGAATTAGCCTTGAATAATGGGATGAGAGAGATCGACAGAATAAGGATTTACATTTGTTTTGTGCTTTTATTATATTTTAAATATTTAGTGATTTCCTAATGCTTCTCTTCAGATACTGTTTTCTCACATATATACTGATTTTCATCTTTCTTCAGGGATTCTGTTTTTCCTAAGGTTTAATCATTGTTATGGTTTTTGTTATTGACTACAGAGCATAACACATAAACACAATATTTCTTGTACTTAACATTTGACAAAAATGCAGTGTTTGATGATCTCCCATAATGCCACTGACTCAAATGTTATTTCTCCAGGAAAACCAATATTTTTCAATATAAGGGATCAGAAAGAATATGAAGCATTAGCTAATATGGCAGTATTCATAGTCATAGAGTCTCCTGACTATAGAAGGCATTGCTGATAGTAGCTGAAATGTATGTGGACCATAAGCCCAATTGCTTTTGATATTCTTCTTATCAGACTTAGTACTCCTGCAGGTCATTTAAAAGTCTGAGACTTGAGGCAGCCCATGATTCTTGCAGAAGTTTATTTTTCTCTGTATAGCTTTCTACGCAAGAAAGTTCTTTCTGTGTGATTTCATTTTATTTCTTTGCCACTTCCCTTTATTGCTCATTTCATACACTGGGGTGTCACACAAAAGGAAAACCCAATTCTTCTTTCACATGAATGCACATTATTTCACTACGGAGTTATCTGCCTTTGTTCTAAGAGACATATAATCTTTTTCATATTCCGTAATAAAATAAAATAATAATTAACATTACTATTATATCATGAATGAAACAACATGTTAAATTGATGAGGACAGAGCTTGGACCTAATTGTATAGAAATGCTTACAATCTGTTAAAGCAATAGGTTAAAGATTCTTTTGTAATTTACTCATTTACTAAATGAAAATTATTGGAAAAATATAACAAAACCTTCCTTGTATGACACTCTGAGAACTAGATAAGGTAAAAAGGCAAAATCTTATAAAATTCCAGGATCAAAAGTGAGGCAACAGATGTATTTTTGCCTTACTTATTTTTTTTCTCTCTTTAATTTTTTAAACAAGTATCTACTCCCATTGTTGATTCAAAATGATTGTCCTATGACAGTTATCATCCATGGACATGCTGAGTACTTCCTATTTATCTTCAATTAGTATGTCCATGATTTACAGTATTGTTTATTGTAAAGTTCCTGACGCTCAGGAACTTTAACAAAGAACATGTTCATATTTTGATTACAATAATCTACACCTTAATGAAATGACAGCAGTGATTCTCATGAAATCATCATAGACAATTCCTGCCTCTCCTACATTTTCCTCTCCTTTTTCTTGTCCTGCTTTATTCTGCTCTTTTTGTGTCTTCAACATTATTTTCTTTTTTTTGCTGAGCACAGAAGATGCAACAGAGTTTCTGGGGATTAAAAGTATACAATGTATGTCCCTTCCTTCAACGACGGAAGTGAGAACAGTAAGGATAAAGGTGTGAACCTTATATCTAATCCCAGGAGACTGCTGCCACTAAAGTAATCTTACATGGTAAGCTAAATAATGGCCTTGGAAGATTAAACAACTTAACTACAAACACACTGGAAAAATGAGTACTGAAACCTTAAGTTGCACTTATTTTCTGAACACATTAACATACTGCATGATCTTTCCTACATGTTCCCAACCAGCAGATGGATTCAGAGCCTAGAGTTACCAATACAGTAATGTCATCTTTTATTTCTACTAAATTCCATTTCAATCCTAATATCTGTACCTAATATCTCACAGTGTAGGGACACCTGACAATAATATTTGGCCATAGATACACATTAGAATCAATATTTGCAATATTTCAGGCTCAGAAGAACATCTGAAATTACAGGGACTTCAGTTTCTCATTCAAAGAAAGAGAATTTTATTTTCACAGAGAACTGTGAATTGATTTTTTGCTACCTTTTAAATTTTGATATGTAGCAGTGTAAAATATTTATATGTTTATGAAAATTTGAGGCAACATGCTGTAACTTTGGAAAAATACATTGTATAATGCTTGGCTTTCAGATCTTTCTTCTTGTCTAGGATATGGAGGTCATAGCACAATTGGAGAACAAAGTTCTAGGAATTAAATACAAGACACATACTACAAAATTAAGAATATGTATCAGTGATGTTGAAATAAGCAATAATTATAGAAATGCAAAAGAGGCACATGAGAGGCACCAAGTTCTGATTTAAAAAATAACTCTGCAAATAAAATACAAAAACAAGTAATTTTTGGTAACATGATTCTATTTTTAAAGTTTAGGAATACCTATTGGATATTGGGCTGTATGGCATTGGCATATGGCATATGGCATAGGGCATCTGGATTTACCAGTATTTATAGTTACTGAGGAGTGGAAATGGCAATAGAAAGTCATTATTTTACCTCTTAAGTTGTCCTTCCCCCTTCTGCTACCATTGCATCCAACTCTCCTCCTTCTGGATCCTAATTCGAAAAACCATAAGGAATTTTTATTTGTGGTTCACAATAAAGCAAGATGATCCTTCTGCAACCTACAGTAATTGCAAGGATAATGAACAGGAGGGATGGGGTAGGAGGGCCACACCAGAAACAAGGAGAGAGGGGACCATGTTACAGCAGAGAAAATAGGCCACCATCAAGGACTCAAATAAGTAATGAGACATCTGGTTAAGTTCACAGACTTTCGTTCCTGATCATTTACAACTGATGGCTTATGATCTCACCAGAAGGGGAGGGCATATAGTCTAACAGATAAAAAGTAATCATTTTGCAAATGGGTGATTGGCCCCTCCCTCACTGCTGTTTCCTACTTTTATTACATCCACCTTTGAATATACTCTTATAACAAGACTCTAGTTTAGCAGCTTTTTATCTCTGGCCAGGGGGTGACATCCAATACCCATCAGGATGGAGTGAAGGGCATTGCAGGAGCAGCAAAACTGGAAAAAAATCAACAAACTATAATCCAGAACTTCAGAGACTCTATATCAACCACCTGGAACTAGGCCAGCCTAATCTCTCCCCATCCTGAAGCTCAGGGAAATTTGCAGAAGAAGGGGTGGTAAGATTGTAAGAACACAAGGATGGGAGGAGCAATGACATGCAAGATATTCCACACAAGTTAGGGCCGAAGCAATCATAATTGTACTTTGCATGCCCTGCGCAATGTCCAACACACTATTGACCCCACAAAGTTTAGCATCTGCAAAAGGCATCAAGATCCTTGAAGGCAAGGGATTGACAGCCACAGTAGTCTTCCTATGCTTAAGAGGAACACAGGAAAGCGTTCAGGGAAATGCCCCTGGTCCTTGTACGTCATCGGAGAGGAGGACCCAGAGGTGAGTCTGGGCATGCACATTAAAGGATGCTCTGGGGATGGGAGGGGGAAGCACTGGGGAATGGGGAGGGAGGGGGGAGAGGAGGGAGGTACAGGGCAGTGGGAGGTTGGAGGGAGGGAGGGGACCAGTGTACCTGTTAAGTTTGTATGAGTGGAAATAAAAAAATAATTAAATAAAAATAAATTTAGCATAAAAAATAAAATAAAGCAAGATGATCAATTATATCTGTGCAGATGGACTTGATTCTCCATCAACTCTGCACCTTCATGCAAATAACAAAGCAGACACTTCCTCTGGGTTGGCTTTTTTTACTAATGCAGTGAAAGATAGAAGTATTTAAAGTGAACATGTGAAAGAACATGAAGTAATATTCACACGATTGAGTTTATGAGTAAATAAGAGTATGTAACTAAGAAATGTAAAACTAAAGTACTGAGTTCAGAATAATAAAATCATGTAATGTCCAGAAGCAAGTAGATTACTCTAATTATGAAAACATCAGAAAATATTTATATGAAGAGGAAAAATCTTAGTTTCAGAATGATAGTTGAAGGAGAGAGAAGATTCCTCATGTATATTATCACAGAGGTAAATTTTGTTTAGAAATTTTAACTCTCAAAAGAAAGAAACTGATATTATTAAATCAAATACATTGTCCTCTTATATTTTAATCTTCCTTACTGAGTTTTTCTTATCCTATCAAAGCCAAATTTAGGAAACATTTTATTTCAACTTTCCTTTTTTACAAATGAGTGATTTGTAATTTTACTATTGGCAGACATTAAAGTCTAAATCTTAGAAACATCCCTGTTGACTTCTGTTGGGTATAGGACTAAGCATGTGTGTATACATGGAAGTGTTCACATACATGCACATGTGTGTATATCACATATAAATATATGTGTGGAAATATGTGTGCAGGTGTATTTGTTTTGCTTTGAGAATATATTCATGTTTTTACTTTCATACTTGGGTCTGTGTGAATGTGCTCATGTGTGAGCCACCTTGTGCCTGTGCATGTGTGTTAGTGTTTGCATGTAAGCAAATGTATGTTAGTTTGTGTTTGTGTACACATATATGTGCATGTGTAGGCACATGTGTGTTTAGAGGCAGGTGGAGGAATAGGAGCTTGGAAGAAATGTCGTTCTGATGTCCTGTCTCAATTCCATTATGAATCTCATGTTATGTGTTCAGCACCAAATATTTTGCATTTTCATACATTTTCCAACAATCCTTACAATTTTATCAGAATACATATGCAATGTGTGCTCACAAGATGCTATGTCAACATTTACTTCAACAAAAGTAAACATTTACATTTTGAGTCTTAGCCATTGTGTAAATGTGAGTATACTCCACTACAGTTTCTTAATTAGAAAAGGAGTCTTAAGAGTAAGGAATAAGCCTTTTTATTAGTTTTACACAAAAAATAGATTAAAGATTAAAAATAGCCTTTTGTAAATTGTCTAGCAAAATTAAATATATTATAGTGCATCCTTAATATTATGGTCAACTTGAGTTTTATTAACATACTTAATACCGTTTTGTTAGTATTGTGCATGAGACACTGGATAAAAGAATGGAGGGCAAAGCACTGTGATCTCCTTATAAATAAGCTTGCTAACAGTGGATTCTGGAAACATTAAACTGTTTAAAATATATATTTTAGTACTTAGAAATTCAAGAAATGTTCATTAAATAAAGAAAAAGTCAAGCCTCATTGATTCCTAGACTGAAATTATAAGAGCTACAGAATCTTTTCATTTTCCAATTTTAATTTTCTCCTTTAATAAATCATTTGTGAAGTTATCTGAAAACATGACATACAATTATTTCTTCAAAACATTCTCCTTTTATTCTGTATCCTTTATTTCTCCAAAAAGAATTTTATTATAGTTGTATATCTGTTTCCTTCTCTCTAGATCATAATTCCAATGAAGGCAGTGGCCCATGGAATTAATTTCATAGAATTATCAATTATAGCATGAACTTCAAAAAAGCAAATGGCTCACAAAATTGAAATTACATAGATATCATGATTCATCCATGACATTGGGTCCAAAATATAATAATTTTTCTGATGAAAGAGTAAGTACTAAGTGAAAAATAAATGACTTTTGAAAAAATGAAGTCACTTTCTCTGCTGATATGAAAGTGTCACTGGTGATCTAGTCAACTGCAGCACAGTTAGCACATCATCGGACCTAATGAAATGCATGCTCTGCTTCTCTTTTATGAATAGATTCCCTTTTGTTTTGATACTGTTTATATTATCGTCTAACTTAGGGAAGAGACATTTACAATAGGGAACGCTCTCCTGAACTCCAAAGAACGAACCACTTCATGTTATTTCAGATGTTTTTAGAACAGAAGAAAGGAAAAGAAGGGGGAGATAGTCTCACTTCAGGGAACCTTTTCTCAAGGTCTAGTGGGAAAGTAATTTAAGCAATAAAAGGATTTAGTGATGTTTCTGGAGAAGTAACCTTAGAATGGTCCATTCTCAAAATTAAAAGAACCTATGTTCTTTTTTCACTTGTAAAAAATCAACAATTCTCCTGAAAGATGATGACAGAATTCGTAAAACTACTTCCTGTCATTGATTGGATGGTTGGAGTTTCAGGGGCTAGTAAGCAGGCAGTTGGTTACCTAGAAGCAAATCCCATTGTGTCCTATTCCTGTTCACAATTTATTTTTATTTTGCCTGTGTGTCTCTGTTGATGTGTCACTGTTATCAGAGGACACTTTATGCGCCTATAAGGCCCAAACAGTGACTTTGGGAATCATCCTGGATTGTGCTACCTCCTTTTTGCCTTACTCTGGAGTTTCCCAGGCTCTGACCACCGGTGCCAGAAGTGCAGGCCACGCTATTTCTGCCTGAAGTTTTTAAGTGGGATCAGAACTGGGGGCAAATACATAACACCCTAAACCATCTCTCAAGTCCCAATCTCAACACCCAAACAAAATACACCCTATTGCAATGGAAGAGCAATGAAATTGACAACAGCAAGCAACCAAAAATTAAGAGTAATGATCATCCTGAAGTGCTCAGCCAGAAACAGCCCAACTAAATCTCTTCCCATCCTATGGCTCAGGGAATCTTGTGGAAGAGGGGGTGGTAAGCTTGCAAGAGCCTAACGATGGAGCAGTCCATTACTGGCCAAAACATTCTACTTAAGACAGGGTTGCTGCAGCCAGGAATTCACAGCAATGCGATTTATCTTCACCAGACCTGCACCATGGCTGACTTTATCAGCTTTGACAAAAAGACTAGCAAGGAACTCAGAAGAAACAATTACATACAGTTGGTGTAAAATCAGTAGTTTTGCATTATCCAAGTTTGGCATTAATGTCCTCTAAAACTTAAACTTCATTGTTTTCTTTGCAAAAACATGGTCAAATATGACTTCAACATATTTAATTCTATCCTCGATTTTATTTTGAGTCATATTTTACGTATTTTCATGTAAATGTTTTTACTCTAGTTCCTGAACCTTAGTGCTATAGAGTGTTTATAATACTCTCTAATTGGGTTTAAAATGTTGGAAAAAATAGTAATTGTAAATTTTTATTTATAACGCTCTGCTGAACACTGAAATTTTATTGAAGAATGTGTGTAAATGTCTTATTATGAATGTTCTTATGTGCTTATGAATAGCATGTGTGGATATAAATGAATCCTGTATACACACACAAGTATAGACTAGAGTTCAACTTTATGTGGATGGAGCTGTCCACATTAATTTTTCCAGTGGGACTCATGGATCAATTTTTTTCTTCCTCTTCAGGACTGAATACAAATATTTGCCATCATGTCAGCTTTTCAATGTGAGCACTTGGAAATTTGAACACATGTCCTCAGGCTTCCATTACAAGCACTTTACTGATGAAAATACAGTCCAAACAAATTATTTCTCTAGTTAGTATTCTCTCAGCATTGCCTATTACTTCAGTAATATTTTATTTATTTACAAGAAAGAAAGACAAAAAAAGAGAAGGAGAGAGAGAGAGAGAGAGAGAGAAGAGAGAGAGAGAGAGAGAGAGAGAGAGAGAGAGAGAGAGAGAAGATATCCATGCCATAATACCATGGTACATGGGTGGAGGTCAAAGGACAAATTTCTGAAGTCAGTTCTCCTTCCAGCAGGCAAGATTCCAGAGACCAAATTCAGGTCACCAGGTCTGTGAATAGGAGTCTTTCTGGCTGAGCTATCTTGTCAGCTTGTTCGCCTGTTACATTTAGTCTTCCAAAACACTCAAATTTTGGTTTTGATAAATCTTTGGTCTTTTTGAATTCCCATATATTTCTGACATTGCAAGGAGCTATAGAATTTATATTTTCTTGAATAGTGACTTTGGTCTATCTTACTTACTAATATATTTCAACACCAAAAATAGTTCCTAAGACTTAAAAGATATTAATAAATTAAATTTTAATAGAATTAATAAGAACTGAGCTTTTAATTTGAGAAATAGTACCTACATAGCTTAAATATTAATAAGCAGCCACCTAAATAAATAACTATTACAGCCAGCTCTTCAGAAGTGTGAATACTAAATGCTAAAATAGTCTTTGTTTTCCATTCAATTTTTTACGGAGAATTTATATAGCACAAGAGCAAGAACAAACACAATAAATATACAGAAAATGAAACTGCCATTACTGTCCATTAATGATTTTCTATATAGAACACAGATATATCGACAATTTGCTATAAATAATTGAGGATATTAGAAAGCTCATTGAATAAAAGATTCAAAAAGGCAATTTTATTACTGAACATCAGTAGCAAACATTTCAAACACGGATTATATGATATAATTTACAGTAGCTATAAAGCTGTTTTATTTGAAAATAAATTTAGTAAGTTATGTGCAGATATTTGTGCAATAAAAATGAAGCTGTAATAAAGAGCATTACAAACGGTCTGAAAAATGAGTAGCTACCCAATGCTTAAAAGTCAGTGTCATGCAATGTTTGTATTCTTCCAACTGATACTAGCCTTCAAGTGATTGATAAAATAATTCTAATAAATATGCAAACACTGCACTCATTTCATACAACTGTCCTAATTTTATTAAAACCACAAAATTTAAATAGCTTTGGTAAAGACTCCCAACCCTGCAAAGTAGAGATGTACAGTTAAAAGTAGTGTGACTTTGGAAGTAGTCTGAAATAAAATTGGTTTAAAGATACACTAATAGTTAATTGAAGGAGAAAAATGATAGATAGACCAGAATCTCTCAAAGAGCTCAAAGAACTTATGAAAATTTGTTTCCTTTGTGTGTCAGCTTTCCAAATGAGTTTTATCACCCAACAACCATCATTTAAAACTGCTTTATCAGATAGATGCTCTTTCCTAACACCGTGGTATACATTCATGGTATGTGTAGTGTGTGTGTGTGTGTGTGTGTCTGTGTGTGTGTGTGTGTGTGTGTGTTGCATGCATAAAGCCATAGGAGAATGTCAGGTACCCTGTTTTTCCTAACACTGGCTGCCTTATTCCCTTGACACAGGACTTCTCACTCACTAGGAACTAAGAAGGTGGCCAGCAAGGTGCAGTGATTACCCACTCTTCTACCTACAATAGCACTGTGGCTGCAGGTATATGTGAGGGCATTAGTGACTCATGTGAATGCTCGATATAAACATCCAGGTTCTCATACTTGTGAAACAAGTACACTTACTTGGCAAGCCATCTCCCCATTCCTTACTATATTATTTTGGTTTACAGAATTTTCATGTTTTGAAATGCTTCATTATCTCTCAATCAGCATGTTTAGAAACTTTAAATCACATTTTATATGTCTATGTGCATATATCTCTTAATGCAATATATCATAAAATATCACACTACTTTGTACATCATGGAATAAGCAATGCAAGAGGATTAATGACTCCAAGAAATTCATAAATGAGCTTCTATGAAGTCCATAAAGTTAGGTAAGAATTCTGTTTGATGTGAATATGCATATTTCTGTGGAGGCACAAAGTATTTTGGATGTATATTTGATCTGTCCTTGAATATCATTCTCAGAGAGAACTGAATCCTAAGCACTAGGCTACTGGGAAGACACCATTTGACATTCGAATATTTTAGGCATCAAAAGCCTTAGAATCCAAGCTGCTATTGAGGTTCTTTGGAAAGAGAACAAAGTATCTTCATTTTGTATCACTATCTACATATAGGACCTCAGAAAGTGCCTTTGTTTTCCTTCTGTTGCCATGATAAAATACTAGAAAGGAACCCACTAAAGAATGAGAACTGGCTCTTACAGTCTTTCCCCCCTCTCTTTCAGAAGGGGAAGACCACCCATGGACAAGATAGTCCACTCAAGTCTGGGCTGCAGCAGCCAGAATCTTGCTTCAATGTGATTTGACCTTACCTGACCTGCACAATGGCTGAGACCTCACCAAGCCTCCACGGAACAGCAAAGATCCCAGAGGAAATGACTTCAGGTAGTAGGATCCTTAGAGGCAAGGGGTTAGACAGACAGAATGGAGCTCCCATATTACTGGGTGGCTCCAAAAAGGGGCCCCACGGTATGCCAAAGAGTCCTGAACCCTCACTAGGTCACTCAGAGGGAAATGTAAGGTCCATATAAGCTGATGTTCCGGAAGGTGGAATGGAGCAGGCAGCAAACACCAGGGAACGGAGGGAAGAAAGGTTGGAGAGAGACATGGGGGGGGGAGGGGATTGAGGGGCAATAAGGGGGAGGAAGGAAAATGGGTACTATTGAGCTTATATAACTGGGTAAAAAAAAAGAATTGGAATGGGGACCCAGTGGTTAAGATTATGCCTCCAAGCAGAAGGACCTGAGTTCACAATCTAGATCCCATGCAAAAACATCAGGCAGATATGGTGGTGGGCTGCACTTCTGGATCGGGAGGGCAGAACCTGGAAAACACTCGGACAAACTAAAATGACTCCTATAGTCACACACAGCTCCAGAGAGACAGAAATAAAAATAAATCGTGTTGCAGAAGGCAGAGTCTGATTCACAGCATCTAGAACACACAGCATCAACACTCAGAAAGCAGAGGAAGAACTGGAACTGGGTCCCGCTATAAGATCTCAAGGCTCACGCCTAACGGATGTACTTTTAAATGTTCCACAACTTTCCCAAAATGTGCAACTCTCTAGGATCAACTGTTTAAACACATGATTGTATGGGAGACATTTTAAATTCAACGACAGCAGAAGGTTCACTGACCTTACTAATGATAAAATGTGGTTGCCTCAATTTTTTGGTTTTTAAAATATATGGGCAGCAAATTCTTTTTTTGCCACCTCTAACACTTAGATTTTGGACATTAAGTTTAGTTTTCCTTCATCATAGGATTATTTGTAACACCCTTACTAAGTAATTCATAGTAAAACTAACAAGAAAAGTCACTATAGGTGATTAAATACATGCCTCGTATTTCTTCTTTTACCTAATGATATTTTTAGAACCAGTAGACCTCATAATGAATATTCTCCTGTGGTGATGTTATGCAATGCGTGAAACTATAGCCCAATACCATGCATCATATAGAAAAATGAATTTGAATATCATTACCACTAGAAATTTCTACTTTCAGGTATGTTCATGCAGGAAAGGAATTTATATACCATTTCATAAACCCATCATATACCATGAATTGATAGTAAATTCCTGATATTAAATTCCTGCTTCAAACAATCTTATACTTGTTAATGAAAGTTGCTGAACTTTGGAATTTGTAGAAATTTCTCATATCCAGACATAAAAATAATTTTGTAAACTCAGATTAAACCATTTTTTTCCAAGCACAGTGTGCCTTTCTATATACAATCAATTTCACACTGTGCCCAGGAGGTAAGTAGAATAATTCTCATCTTTGGCAGTTATTAAAAAATAAGCAATAATTAACTTTTGAGTGTTGTTTGAACAAAATACTAGATTTCTGTATACAAACAGCTTCGAGACATGCCAACTGCATGGTGTATGCAGCTGTCTAAGAGTTGGTAGTTAAAGCCATTTCTTGTGACGTTTCCATTATACTTCAGAATGAAGCAGTCACCTCCCAGCTCTAAAGACAGCAATCTCCTTGAATCTTAGTCAGTGAACCATATGAATCATACATATGAGGAAGAATGGAGACTTTGGTGGCATTTTGTAGATACCATATTTCTAAAGAGGCTCTCAGCTATGCTAGTTTCCTGATTTGTTCAAAATCTTCCCAAATGTTTGTGATACATCAGATGCTTAAACCAAAGCAGACATTTATAAATGGTTTGGTTCACTCATGTAAGGGTAAAGTCAATCTTATCTTTGAAATTGTATACTACTGTATAAGCCATTTAACCTGAATTTTAAATTTTTATTAAATGTATCTCAGATTTGAACATGTTTTAGAGATACACAGACATGAGAAAATAAATGTCTATATTGCAGTGCAGCTTTCACGTGGATTAAAATCCTCAAAGGATAGTGGTCGCATTCATAAGATGCTTGCAATTCTATTTGTAAAGCAAGAAAATCTATTTCAGGCATCTGTATATTCAACATTTAGTAGGCTACTATAACATTAATTAGCCTACAGATATTTCTTTTCTTCATTCTGAAGACTTAGAACATTAAGCACATGGAATTTCATATCCTTTCCTCTCTTTTAATGTAACCCTAAAGAAGATCAGAGGATGAGATGAACAGTCTGCCACTTGGGCCCCACTATGCAATACGCCATCTACACCTCTGATGCATAATCAAATTTATTCTCAGCAACGTGATGAGACTGTTGAACATTAGACTAAAGTAAATAATTCAGGAAGCAAGTAGTACAGCACTATCTCACTTCTAGTTGAATATTTCAGAAATTGACTCCACAGAAGTGAAGAGAGTAGAGTAGGGAAAAGATGGTCAGTAGAAACTAAATTAATGTCAGCAACAGAACTCTCAGAGGTGCTCTGGTACCATAGCATGATTACAGGTAATATTCATGTCCTATATACCTTGGCAATGTAAAAGAAAAGAAGAGATTTTTGAATATTTTACTGTAAAAAACATTAATATTTGAAAATGGAGAAATCTCAAACATAATTTGAATATTTCACAAGTAATACTGATATTAAAATCACATATGGCACCAGAATCATATGTAAATATTTACATCAGTGGAAATTTATTTAAAAGATTTTCTACAATTAGGGGCTGGAGAGGTGGCTCAGGGGTTAAGCCTCCGCCTTGCAGGCGGAAAGTCCCGAGTTCGGATCCTAGACCCCACGTATAGACGCCGAGCGGAAGCGGGGCGGCCTGCGTTTCCAGTCCTGGTAGGGCGGAGCCTGTGAATCCCTGGGCAGAGTAAACAAGGAGGTGGAGGCGTCCATGGTGGTTCGCGAATTCGTCCGTGGTTCTACACACACACACACACGTACACACGCATACACGCACAATTGAGTAAATAAAAAAAATTAAAAAAAAGATTTTCTACAATTAATTACCTTGTTTCTACTTGCAGGTAAAAGTAATAAAACCATCCAATGAATTAAGTCTCAAGCAGGAGTTAGATCTTCATGAATTATAGGTTTATTGATATTTCTTAGCACAGAGAGACTACTAATAATGAATTTTTTGACTCTTGGCATTAGAGGATTCAAGTCGAAATCCAAGGTCAAGGATTTTGAAATTAAAAATGATTTGCTGGATAATTAGAAAACAAAATGATGAACAGCAAACAAACTTCATAATAGATAGACATATGAATCACTGAAACCTTTTAAACTCAAAATTCAGAGACTTAGAATTGTAACTGTAATATCACACCATGATTTTCAGTGCCATGGAAAAGGTAAAGTTTACATGAGTTCTGCTTAATTTTGCTTCATAATCATGTCCAGATTAATGTGGATTTTCTACCTTTGGAAAAGGTAACATTGTCATGGAGAATAATTATAATAATAATATAACAATAATTATAACAATAAATATAACAATGGAAAAATAGCTTAGATGGTAGATTAAATGATTGAAAAGAATCTGGAGAGAACCAGGGATGAAATGGTTGCCACTCAAATGTGTGACACACTAGTTTAGATACTAAGAACAAGGTGGCAGCCTGTAACTGAAATTCGTGTTCTCTTATGGGGGATGGGTAGCAGAAGAAGTTCTAGAGCATCACTCTCCAGCTTGCATGGTGTATGAACAAAGCAGAAAATGAGCGTGAACATGTGAGGTTTTCTTCTGTCCTCTACTGCTGCCCCTCCCACTAGTAGATAAACCCACATACACACAAGCATGGATCTCTCACGAAAATAATAAAAATTAAATAAAAGTTTGAAGAGTAATTTTTATATTACGGTTTTGAAATGCCAAGTTTTCAAAATAGTTTTCAAAGTCAGTATGTGAGATTATATTTACCATATTAATTTATTAGTTGCTTAATCACCAGTATTTTGTGTGATGGTTGACGCTAATATGAGCTGCTGAGCATATTTACAGACTCTTCTACATATTTTCATGTCCAGACAAGGTTTAGAAGAAACCATTCACTGATGCATGGTTCACAAAGAAGAAGGCATAAAGGATAATACTAGGAAAATATTAGCCATGAACAATAGTTCTGTTATTTTAAACTTAATCTTTGAAAGATTTCTTACATATTATAAATACTTACCATGATCACTTTTTGCCAGAACCAATTTTGCTGAAACTATCAGCAAGACCCTATTACTGAAGATGCAACACAAATAGATCACGGACATGGGCAAAATATATCAACTGGAACTGGTCTGAGGACATTCTCTTTTCTGAATAGCTTACACAATAGCAAGCAGTACTATAGAAGCTACTGGGGAAGATAAATAATCACAAAGCTTGAGATCTGTAAGTTGCAATATAAATCACTATGGCAATAGGTGACCACCAGTGTAATAGTGGTCTGAGTAGCAAGGAGAAAGCCAATAGCTTTCTAATTAGATGCAAGATCCACCAAGCTATCCATGTTATTGTAAGCTAGAACAAGGAAGGGATGGGAGAAAAGGGAGGGAATCGGAGGGGGGAGGGAGGGAAGCTAGGATGAATACACAAGATCCTTATAAGAGAAGAAAAAGAAAAAAGAAAAAAACATTAAAATACAATACACAGTCCTAATTCCAACAAATAATTTCCCTGAAAAACTAAAAATGTAATACATAAGCACAATGGACTACATTCAAGAAAAGTGAAATTCTCTGGTAAATTGATGGGATTGGGGAACATAATATTGAGTGAAGTATCCTAGACACAGGAATATAAATACTGCATGCTATTCCTTACAAGCAGAGGCTTACTTTGAGAATGTTTTACTTAAAACTTCCATGAAAGATGTAATCTTGAAAGGAGCATAGAATAGGAAGTGAGGAGAGGAGACTGAATCCCAAAAAGGGGGCAATAGAAGATAGGAGGTTAAAGGTGCTTAAGCACATGCCCAGGCAAGCAAATGGGGTTTAATGGGGATTACAGACAGATTCAGGATGAGAAATTTAAGCCAGGAATTGCAAACCAAATATCTTAATGATAAGTGTATCTTAAATTTAAAAAAATAAAACATAAATGATATTTGTCTTTTTAACTTTACAAAGTGATACATTAGAAATACATAGGGCCTACTTAGGAAATAGGTGTAATCATAAATGTGATATGTTCTCTGGCAAGAATTCCATATTAAAATCATTAATAAATTTCATAAATTAAAACAATATATCTTTGAATCAGTGAAAATCACTGGCAGTAAAGTAAAGAGAGTAAAATTTAATTAGTAAAGTATGAATAAAAATAAGAAGAAGACGCAGGGAGGTACAGGGTTTTAAGAAATGGAACTAAAGATAACTCACAGAAAGGAATAGTGAGCCAGAGAACAGAGAAATTATGGAAAAGTTTAAGAAGAAATATGAAATATATGCATAATATATATACGTAATAAGCAATACATACTAAATATGGAAATACAAATTATAATAGGAAAGCTATTTTCCATACATATAACCTAGAAAATTGAATTCTTCATAAGCTGGTAAACATGAAAAATAGGCAATAAGACAATTTCAAAATAATTCAATTCAAATCAAACTCAAAATTATAAACAGTTAATGCTTGCATTAAAATACTTAACATGACTTGTAATTAAAGAAATGCAAAAAGATATCTAATATGCTGCTCTGGGGAATATAAATGTATGGAAACTTCCTGGAGGGCAACTTGGCAATATTTATTCAGATCATTAAAACACCCAGATTCATTGACCCAATTATTCCATATTTAGGCATTTATCCTAAGGAAATATTCATAGAAGTTCATAGTGAATTATGCATGAGAATATGTAGGCAGCATTATTGATGGTAGAAAAACCATGGGACCAGGCATAAAGTCCAATATTAAAGGATCAGTTTAGAAAGTTACTGCAAATAAGAAAACTTCTGCTAATACAGTGAAACAGTATATATTACTCAGAATAAATTTATACAGTTAAAATACAATAAAGTTCATTAAAATGAGGATAATAACAGAACTCACAGATACATATGCCATAATTTTAATTATGAGAAAATACACATAGTCACTCATGACACATAGTCATTCATATTGTTAAATTTTACTAATGTACATTAATAAATCACATAGTTATGGTAGATTCTTTAATTTTGGCTTTCCCTTTTTTATTATTATTTATTCAATTGTGTGTGTGTGTGTGTGTGTGTGCATGTGCGTGTCTATGTATGTGTGTGTGTGTAGAACCACGGACGAATTCGTGAACCACCATGGACGCTTCCACCTCCTCCTTGTTTACTCTGTCCTGGGATTCACAGGCTCCGCCCTACCAGGACCGGAAACGCAGGCCGCCCCTGCTTCTGCCCGGTGTCTATACGTGGGGTCTAGGATCCAAACTCAGGACCTTCCACCTGAAAGGCAGAGGCTTAACCCCTGAGCCACCTCTCCAGTCCCGCTTTCCCTTTTAATAATGATTTGCCTTCAACCTTTATTAATTATACCTTATGATCAATTAAGATTCATTATGGGAATAAGTGTTTTAAATGTCTACATGCTTTAAATTTGCTGATTTAAATATATTTTTTCTCATCCTGAAACAAGTGAAAGTAAACATTATATTAAAGATATAAAGTACAGTGAAGCTAAAAACTTTCTTTCACAATGAAAGGTGTTTATTACAGAAAATTACAACTGGTCAAATTGCAGAAAATATTGACTAAAGACTGGTCCTAAACAGAAAAAATAAGCCATCCTCCTACACCAAGGTTCTAGGAACATCATGGAGGATTTGGTAATAAGATTGTAAAAGCCTGAAGTACGCAGAGATGCAGCCAGACACTATCTTGGGATGTTAAACTCACTAATTTATTACAGCTATGTATATGTCTACAAGAACTACATGGGATTTGTTCTATAAATATTTCACTATGGATTAGAAATGATTTCCAGAGGCCCCATATTTCCCTGAGAGATTGATGAAGGTTAATGCTGATGGGAGATGGGGAGGGGAAGGTGTTTTCTTCAGTGGTATGCCCACTGATACATAACTCGAGCTCCATGAACTAATTGTCACATGCCATCAAAGGCAAGCTAGCTAGAACTCAATCGGTCACTGATGCAAGAAAGATGTAGGAACAGCAGAGAGATTGGTGAGGAAAAAGAAAGGTTGTAATGGGAAAAGGAAGGGATTATAATTCAGTATTAAGGTATGAAAGTATTATAAATTTACTACATTTATAAATGAAACACTGAAAAATAAAAAAGTATAAAGAGGAGGAAAAGACAAAAGAAAATAGAAAAAAGTAAACTATTATTTCTTTGTAAAAAGTATGAGAATAATAAACTACAAGCTGGCTATTTGTTGTGAATAACTATACTCAGCAATGTATTCAATGATTTATATTTAATACCCATTATAATTATAATAAGGTCAGTTAATAATTTTTAACAAATTGTGTAAACATGAAGAGACTTGCTTTGCTAATATCGTCAGAAAAATTCTTAATTCTCTTTTTGAATTACGAATTTAAAAATTCAACTACTTAGCTTTCCATCAGTATTCACCAGCATTTATTACACATGAATATAACAACTGCATGTTAAATGAGTAGAACATATATTTTCAAAGCTAAAAATATCTACTGGCAACACATTTAAAGTTTATATATTCTTTTTAATGATTTTAAATCTTGAGAAATCAAAAGTGTGTTATAAAATAACTACTTGTTCTAAAATAAAATTGGAATTAAAAATAAAATAAAATAATAAAATTTATTCTTGATAAAGAAAATAATCTTATGCATGCCAGTGTCACTTAAATATTTAAGAAATAAATATTTTAACAAAAAACTGGTATCAGTATAAAATACTTTAAACTTCAAAATACTTAATTATGAAGGTTTTCTTCAAGCTGAGGAATCTACATTGTATACTGAACTATGTTTGGAGATCTAAATAGAAAAAGCCAAAAAGGAAAATTGAAAAGTTGAGTAGTGGGCAGGGGCTGTTTGAAGGATTCTGATTGGTGTGTTTTAGGAAATGTAAGGGGGCAATCAATCAAAGTGCCCCTCAAAAAGGAACAAAAAATGTGCTATATACACATACCTTCATATTATTGAACACTAGAAGTGCAAATACTCTATTTGCAATAATGTAGATGAACCTAGAGGACATTTATGTGAGGTGAAATAATCAAATGCAAAAATATGTGGAATCTCAAGCATGTATGGTATCTGAGTTAATTTCTTAGAATGTATGAATAGAATAGTGGTTACTAGCGGCTGAGGCAAGTAGGGGTCACAGGAGGACTACACAAGGGTAGTCAACAGGTACCAAACTACAGTTTGAAGACATAATTTTCAGTACTCTATTATATATTAGGATGATTTGCTATGGAACAATGTAACATTTTCAGATAGCAAGGAGAGATGATTTTTGATGAACTCATCACCAGTAATCGATAAATATCCCATGGTGAATGTACTAACTACCTTGATTTGATAATTACATAATATGTACATGTATAGTAAATAACACTCTACCTTCCAAATTTGCATAACTATTATGTATCAAATGAAAACAAAGAAATCTTGGGCAAGGGGGTCTTGGGCTATGCCACTGAGTCCTGAACCTTCACTAGGGTTGAGGACTGAGAGGTTTGACCTTCACAAAAAAGGAGGGAGGAAGGGGTAAGGAACTGGAAACGGGCAAAGTAGGGAGGGGGTGAAAGAAAGGGGGAAGCGAGGAGACAACTGGGGAAGGGAGGAGGGAGGGAGAGGATGGGGGTACCTATTGAGCTTACATGATTAGGAAAACAAAATAAAATGTGTGAGAAAAAAAAGAAAACAGAGAAATCTAAAAAAAGCACCTAAATTTTAATGAAAATTTTAACAAAAACTTTTTACATTACCCATAGTTTGAATGTGTCCCCAGACATTTTGTATATACATATATACCAAACACCAAAATTCACAAGTTAATTATGTAGGAAAATGAGGAAACTGTAGATAATATTAAGTGAGAACTGCATCATAGAGAACACATGATGTTATTACTTGGTTGTAAAGAGGAAGGAAGACTTAAGTAAAATCTTTGCTCTGTTTTGGTGGTTTTTGATATGCTAAGACCACTCTATGATACCAGTACTATGCCCTTCTCAGAGTCCCTAGTCTCCAGTACTATGAGTCAAATACCTCTGTGTTCTTAAAATTGACTAGGTCCCAGAAATTTTATACTATCAGAAATTGATTTAAATATGTGTTAGATGCCAGATTATCATTATACATACAAGTAAAATTTTAAACCAACAATCCTGTGAATTGTTTATTCAGATAGCATCACTCCTCAGCAAAAGATTTGTGCTTAAGATAATTTTCCAAATGATATTTGTCATAGCAGATAAACTGTTCATTGAACTATGCAATATCAGTACTTCTCATTTTTACTATTAGGTATGTTTTAAATTTTTGATAAATGGACTTTAGTTTCAAATTTCTATCATTGCCAACTAAGGTGTTTTTCTTTCACCATATGAATTATTATTAATGGTTATTGATACTTTTTCAGTAGCAAACTTTATGTGACCATACAATTGTATTCACATGCCATATTGTTCTCAGTGAGTATAACAATGTTTTTCTGCTATGATTTCTCCAGTCTTAGAAAAGAGCATCAAGAAACCATTATTTTCTGTCACACTGCCATGCTAGCTTGCTCTGACCTGGAAGGCAAAAGAGGAGAGAGCATCTTTCTGGAAAAAGAACTGAAAAAAGACACTTGGACAAATATTGTCATTGAGCTGCCACACTTGTTTCAAAGAAACTAGTTTTCTGAACTCAGTTTCTAACAATAACTTATAATAAAGAGGCAAGGGTAAATATCAAATATTCCCTAAACTTTTTTGAGCAATCTCTTCCCTCAAGCTATTTCATTATGGTGACAATTGTATTGAAAGTTTCACCAGAATGGAACTTATATCAACAACTTTTAGTGTTGTGATAATCATTTTTCTCCTAACTCTTTATTGTTCCATTAACACCATATACTTACTTATTTATAATATAGCAATAAATCATCAATGGTGATAGTGATGAAATTTCAAATGGTAGTATTTTCATTAAGTTATGTATTCCTAGAAAGTCTGCTAGGGGTTATGCTCTGTAGTTATCAACATTTCAAATTTAATGAGCAGTCACTCTCCAGAAAATTATTATGGTAGAGGTATAAGGAAAAATAATCTTTTCCAGGACTGTGTGTCAGTAACTAAATATCTTGTCACCATACTAGCCAGAATGAATTCTGCAATCTTTTGCAATCAGAATATTAGAGGTACAATTAATTCAATTTTCCAGAAAATGGAGAATCAGAAGAAAGTAATTGATGAGCAATTTACAATGATAAAGATAAGCCAATTTAAGGAATAACATGACAGGTTAGCCATATAAAAAGCTATATTTTAGGTGTCAAAATTCCGAACAGTATCTGTGAGGTGGCTCTATATGTCCAGGGACTTGCTTCCAAGATGGATGCCCTGAGTTTGTTCCCCAGAATCCACAAGATGTAAGGAGAGAACTAATGGTCCTCTGGTACCCTGTGTGTGCTATTTCATGTGCATGTCCAATGATATACACACATAGTTGTACACATATTTAAGTGAAAGGACTCGGTACAGAACAGACAACTTTATTTCTCAAATAAAAGTTTCTGTAACACTAGAAAATAGAAGCTTGTGTAATTATTAAAAAGGCTAGTTGAAGAAAGAACAAAAGAGAGAGGTAGGTTAAGAAGCTATTATTTAGGACAGTCAGCTCTACTTTTAATGCCTTCTACAGTAGCTTATCAGTACGTATGGTTAAGTTATTTGATCAATGTTGAGTAAAGAAATCCTCATACAACTGTAAGATGCAAAATTAATATAAAATCAAACTGCTGAGCAACTTCAATTAAAAAAAAAGCAGAAGCTAGCTGCAGTTTCTGACATCGAGTTACTTAAAGGACTCGTGGGGAGCACATGTAAGAAAGATGTTGTAAAACAACAGATATGATGCTACGTGAAGTCATCAGTGAGGATCTAGTATTAGTTATTAAGAGAAAACTTTCTGAAAGTGGAGTTATGATGTAATATTGAAGAGAAAGGTAATGTAAATTTCAAAATATTGTCATTAAAAATATGATAAACAACAGAAGTTAAAAGAGTTAGTATGAAAAAAGAGCAAGGAAGTTTTCCCTTTGCTGCAGAAAGGGTACATTATTTCCCTCTTGGATACTCATGCTTGGATGCCTAATATTAAAGGTATCCTATGTATCTCGCTACTCTCCAACACACAACTAAGTTTTCATGTACTCTAAAATTTGTTTTTAATTAAAAAAGAAGTACTTTTAATTGTTTTAATGGAACTGAACTGCAGTTATCCAAATAAAACACTGCTTGAAAAAAATTCACTAATTATAAATGCATATCATGGTGTGTGTGTGTGTGTGTGTGTGTTCTCTACCTTACCTAAATAGAGCACCTGAAACTTGAAAATCATATGTTTCACTATAGCCTTTTAGTTCTCAAGAGAGTCCTCACCAAGGAGATTAAAATCTACAGACATATATATTGCAATACACATCAGGCTGTCATGTAGTTTCTTACTGCTGTCATCATAGATGCTGCTGTAAAATCAGAACTATCAACAGCAAAAGATGACACATTTTATATATTGTAGAGCACTTTTCACTTCACTCATACAGCACGTTAACTATCAGAACATGTGCGAAATCATCTTCTGAAGTAGGGCACAGTGAAATAAGAAAACGCCTCATATGGAGCGTTTTATTATAATTGGTACTGGAATATAGATTAGTGCATGCCACATTAAAATTTTAAAATTCCAGAAATAAACTATATCAAGAGGAATATTGTTTTAATGAACTATTGATTGAAAATGTTCTCTAAAGTGACACATATTAAAAATATA
Organism: Typhlomys cinereus; assembly: GCA_023101885.1. Classification (NCBI taxonomy): domain Eukaryota; kingdom Metazoa; phylum Chordata; class Mammalia; order Rodentia; family Platacanthomyidae; genus Typhlomys; species Typhlomys cinereus. Next base: position 2,027,201 of record JALPQD010000235.1, on the reverse strand, counting down.
ACTACTGCAGTAAACTTAAATAGTAGATCTGCACCATTTGCAGAATATGTCCCACTTTACCTCCTTAACCTAAATCTTTAATTTTCTATATCTTGTTTTTCACTATAGATTTTAAGAGAACTACCATGCAATCCTTTTGCTCCATCTTTTATTTATTTATTTTTCTAGTTTTAAAGGCATATTGAGTGCTAATCCCTGCACCCCTCCATCCCCCTTCCCTCTCACTACTCTCTCTATCCTTCATCAATCCATCCCAGTTTCCCCTACTCTCCTAGTGTCCACTTCTACAGATACTAGGGTTCTCTCTGGCTTGTTACACCTTTTTTAAACTATGAAAGAAAATAAATCTTCTGTTTGGCAAGAAAATCCAAGAACAAGTAGCGCAAAATCAATTAAGAACATTTAGATGAATATGCTTTTGAAGGCACTGTAGAAACATCAGGACCAAATGTTTCCTCTCCTTTGTTCAGTTTTTGGGTTAGATCCCTCTGTCTTTGCCCAGTATCTGTGTCCTCATGAAGACAGCACTAGTGTTTCTATGCTTCTCAAACATATCTTTTTGTAATTCCTACATCAAAGCCTTAAGAGCCGTGTGTTTAAAATTTGAGGGAGGGAGAGAACTAGGGACTGAGAGAGGAGAGTAAATGGAAAATTAGATAGACATATATGATGGCATTAAAGAAAAAAATCATAAATAAATAGAAGATGAGAATTCAAATTCCAGGAACCAGTCGTATAGCTACATAAGGAAAACCCACAATGGACGGATCCAGCAAACACATGTGGTTCTTAGTGGGCTTCCCAGGTGGGTCTCATGCATAGGGAAGTGTGAAGATTACATTTTCCAGAAGTAAAAGATCACATTCTATGCTGCTTCATCTTTGTCTTACACGTAACCTGCCTTCAGAATCACACCTAGAGATGTAAAGTTGTATGTGTGAGAAGTGTGAAAGCACTACATCATACTTGAACAATTCTTCATTTAGAAAAAAATTGTATGTCAGAAATTTATAATGGTGTAAGTTTGGCAGAATGCACCATGTTATTTTACTTTTCATTTAAGTTAAAATTTTGCAAAGTTTTCATAGAATTATACTTTTTCAAGCATTATAAGAACCCTTGAGATAACAATGCATGGATATCAGAGGAATCCTTTCAAAATTTCTTATTTTACTTTCAGAAAGTTATTTACAATTTCCCATTTAATGCATTCACAATAACACACTTTCTCTTCTGCCTACTTTTTATTAATTTTTCCCTTTATTGACTTTCGATTCTCCTCTCTATCTTTTCTAACTTGAAGCATAGTGGTAGTAGTAATCTAAGTAATAAATTGTCCACAAAATTCTTGAGAGATTCCCAAATGTCCCAGATGTTAGCCAAGGCAAGGAAGAAATGAGAAGCATTTGTGGCATTAAGAAATGAGATATTTCTTCACAATCCATCAATCTGTTGCCTGCAGGAAACCCATCCCACCACAAAAGATAGGCACGCTCTAAAAATAAAAGGCTGGTCAACAATTCTACAAGCAAATGGAAGCAGAAAACAGGCAGGGGTAGCCATTATGCTATCAGACAAAGTGGATTTCAAACCAAAAAAAATTATAAGAGACACGGATGGATACTACATTTTAGTCACAGGTACAATTCACCAGGAAGATTTCACAATACTGAACATATATGCACCCAATACGGGCCCCTCCACATTCATTAAGAAAACTCTACAGCGTCTAAAGCATGAAATCAACCCCCAAACGATAATTCTTGGGGACTTCAACACCGCCCTCTCTACATGGGATAGATCAACAGGTCAAAAGCTTAACAGAGACACTTTGGAACTTAATCAAACCCTGAAAGAAATGGACCTCACAGATCTCTATCGAACTTTTCACCCACGCACCAAAGAATACACATTTTTCTCAGCAGCACACGGAACTTTCTCCAAAATAGATCACATACTGGGCCACAAAATAAATCTACACATATACAAGAAAGTTGAAATTCTAACCTGTGCCCTATCAGACCACCACGGCCTAAAGCTGGACATCCACAACACATCAAACAAGAGAAAATACACTAACTCCTGGAAACTTAACACTATGATGCTGAATGAGAACTGGATTCAGGAAGAAATTAAAAAGGAAATTCAAGATTTCCTGAAAGTGAATGATAACGAAAATACAACTTACCAAAATCTCTGGGACACAATGAAAGCTGTTCTAAGAGGTAAGTTCATAGCTCTTAATGCCCACGTCAAAAAAATGGAAACATCAGAAATAAACAACTTAACAATGCAGCTTAAAGCTTTAGAGAAACTAGAGCAATCTGATCCCAAAAGCAGTAGAAGAGAAGAGATTAGCAAAATAAGGGGAGAAATATCTGAAATCGAGACTAAGAAAACGATAGAAAAAATCAACCAATCAAAAAGCTGGTTCTTTGAAAAAATCAACAAGATTGATACACCCCTAGCTAAATTAACCAAAAGCAGGAGAGAGAAAACCCAAATTAACAAAATTAGAAATGAACATGGAGTTATCACTACTGATACCCAAGAAATCCAGAGAATTATAACATCATATTTCAAAAACTTATACTCTGTGAAGTTTGACAACACAAAAGAGATGGATGAATTTCTAAGTAAACACAACTTACCTAAATTGAATCAGGAAGTTGTGAAGTATTTAAATAGTCCTATAACATATAAGGAAATTGAGGAAGTAATCTCGAATCTTCCCACCAAAAAATGTCCTGGACCAGATGGATTCAGCACAGAGTTCTACCAGACATTTAAGGAGTTAATAACACCAATACTCCTTAAACTGTTCCATCAAATAGCAAAGGAAGGAACACTACCAAATTCCTTCTATGAAGCTAATATCGTTTTAATCCCAAAACCTAATAAAGATTCACTTAAAAAAGAGAACTATAGGCCGATCTCCCTGATGAACACAGACGCAAAGATTCTCACAAAGTCTTAGCAAATCGGATTCAAAAACATATTAAAAAGATCATTCATGGGGACCAAGTAGGCTTCATCCCCGGCACACAAGGTTGGTTCAACATACGCAAATCAATAAATGTAATTCATCATGTAAACCAGTCCAAAGTCCAAGACCACATGATACTCTCGATAGATGCAGAAAAAGCTTTTGACAAGATCCAACAGCCTTTTATGATCAAAACGCTAGAGACAGTAGGAATGGAAGGAACCTTTATCAATATAATAAAAGCTGTATACAACAAGCCCACAGCAAGGATTATGCTCAATGGGGAACAATTGGAAGCATTCCCACTTCGATCAGGAACTAGACAAGGCTGTCCACTCTCACCACTTCTATTCAATATTGTACTTGAAGTCTTAGCTGAAGCCATAAGACAAGAAAGGGACATAAGAGGGATTCAAATTGGCAAGGAAGAAGTCAAGCTATCCCTATTTGCAGATGACATGATCTTATACCTGAGTGATCCCAAAAACTCCACCAGGAAGCTCCTGGAACTAATTGAGAAGTTCAGCAGGGTGGCAGGATACAAAATAAATGTGCAAAAATCAGAGGCCTTCCTATATGCCCAGAATGAAAGAAGTGAAAAAGCCTTAAGAGAAACAATACCATTTACTATAGCCCCTAAAAAAATGAAATACCTTGGTATAAACCTAACTAAGGAGGTAAAAGACCTTTACAATGAAAACTTTAAAACCCTAAAGAAAGAAATTGCAGAAGACACCAGAAGGTGGAAAGACCTCCCTTGTTCCTGGATTGGCAGAATCAACATTGTAAAAATGACCATCCTACCAAAGGCAATATACAGATTCAATGCTATACCAATCAAAATCCCAAAGCCATTCTTCAAAGAGGTCGACCAAATAATCTCAAAGTTCATATGGAGACACAAAGGACCCAGGATAACAAAAACAATCCTGAGTAACAAAAACACAGCTGGAGGTATTACCATACCAAACCTAAGTCTATACTACAAATCCATAGTTATAAAGACAGCCTGGTACTGGCTCCAAAATAGACACACAGATCAATGGATAAGGATTGAAGACCCAGATATAAGCCCACAAAGTTACAGCCATTTGGTCTTTGACAAAGGGGCCCAAAGAATCCAATGGAAAAAGAACAGCATCTTCAATAAATGGTGCTGGCAAAACTGGATCTCCACATGCAGAAGACTGAAGCTGGACCCGTACTTGTCACCATGTACAAGACTTAATTCCAAATGGATCAAGGACCTTGATATCAGGCCAGAGACTTTAAAAACCATAATTGAAAGGATAGGGAACTCCCTCGAGCTGATTAGGCTAGGCCAACACTTCCTAAACAGACATCCAATGGCACAATCACTGCTACCAACTCTCAACAGTTGGGATCTTGTGAAATTAAATAGCTTCTGTTCAGATAAAGAGATTGTCACACGAGCTCAAAGGCAACCCACAGAATGGGAGAAAATCTTCACTAACCACATATCTGACAGAGCTCTACTGTCCAGAGTGCACGAAGAACTTAGAAAATTAAACTCCAAGGAAAACACTGGCCCAATTAAAAAATGGGCCCTGGAACTTCAAAGAAACTTTACCAGGGATGAAATTAAAATGTCTAACAATTATCTTAAAAAATGCTCCACTTCCTTCGCCATCAGGGAAATGCAAATCAAAACTTCCCTGAGATATCATCTCACCCCGGTCAGGATGGCAAAAATCCACAATACAAACAACGACAAATGCTGGAGAGGATGTGGGGAGAGGGGAACTCTCCTACATTGTTGGTGGGAATGCAGGCTCATACAGCCACTCTGGCGAGCCGTCTGGAGATTCTTAAAGAAATTAAAGATTGAAATGCCATATGACCCTGCTATCCCACTTTTGGGAATAACCCCCCATGCAGCAGAGGTTCGCCTCGATAGCACAAGCTCGACCATGTTCATAGCAGCACTGTTTACAATAGCAAAGTCATGGAATCAACCTAAATGTACAACAGTTGACGAGTGGATAAGGAAACTGTGGTACATCTATACAATGGAGTACTACTCAGCCATCAAAAATGATGAATTACTGGAATTTGCTGGGAAATGGATGTCATTAGAAAGAATTATATTAAGTGAAGTATCCCAAACCCAGAAAATTAAGCGCCGTATGTACTCCCTAATAGGTGGCTCCTAGTACCAAACTCACGCAGCCCACATTGAGACACTCAAAAGTAAACCTATGAAACACAGTAATTGCAAGGATTATGAACAAGAGAGATGGGTTAGGAGGGCCACACCAGAAACAAGGAGAGAGGAGACCATGTTACAGCAGAGAAAATAGGCCTCCATCAAGGTCTGCAAGTAAGTAATGAGAAACCTGGTTAAGTTCACAGACGTTCTTTCCTGATCTCACCAGAAGGGGAGGGCATATAGTCTAGCAGATAAAAAGTAATCATTTTGCAAATGGGTGATGGACCCCTCCCTCAGGGAGGTTTCCTACTCTTATTACATCTACCCTTGAATGTGCTATTACAACAAGACTCCAGTTTAACAGCTTTTTGTCTCTGGCCAGGGGGTGACATACAGTGCCCAGCAGAATGGAGTGAAGGGAATTGCAGGAGTAGCAAAACTGCAAGAGAAAATCAACAAACCACAATCCAGAACTTCAGAGACTATGTCAATCACATAGAACTAGGCCAGCCTAATCTCTCCCCATCCTGGAGCTCAGGGACATTTGCGGAAGAGGGGGCGGTAAGATTGTAAGAGCAAAAGGATGGGAGGAGCAACGATCTGCAAGATTCTCAACAATAGTTGGGGCCAAAGCAATCGTAATGGGACTTTGCATGCCCTGCGCAATGTCCAGCGCGCACTGTTGACCTCATAAAGTCTAGCATCTGTTAAGGGCACCGAGACCCCTGGAGGCAAGGGATTGACAGCCATAGTAGTGATCTTATGCTTAAGGGGAACAAGAGAAAGGGCTTATGGAAATGCCACTGGGTCCTTATATGTCATCGGAGAGGAGGACCCAATGAAGAGTTAGGCGTATACAATAAAGGACTCTCTGGGAATTGGGGGGGAGGCACTGGGGGAAGGGGAGGGGGAGGAGGGGGGAGGGAGGGAACTGGTAAAAAATTTTAAAATGTATAATTAAATTTTTTAATAAAAAAAAAGAAGGGAAATAATCCCCTCCCCAACTACGATCCAGAAAAAAAAAAAAAAAGAAATGAGATATTTCTTACTAATACATTAAGACATATGAAAGCAAAGAAAATGCCCCTTCCAAGAAAATAAAGACAAATAAATCACCTATCACATTTCATTATTTAAAAACATGGAATGCACGTGAATAAAATATCTGTGGAAAACTGCAAGGGAGTCAAATATTTCAAAGGCATATGTGCAATATAAAAATTATATTGAGTGAATTATCCCACAGAAAGTTAGATGCCATATGTAGTCCCTAATACATGGATCCCAGTTCTAAACCACTTAATGACATATTCAAAGGTAAATCTCTGTAATATTCACTGTACTTACAAAGGATTATAAACAGGAGGGAAGGGAAAGGAGGACCTCAAAAGAAAGGAGATGGAGAAATACACTTCAGTAGAGAAAATAGACCACGATCATGTATTGCGTGTAAGTAGGAAACATCTGGTGCAGCTCACTCTCATATCCCTTCCCTGTCACTTGGGCCTGAAAAGGTTTGATCTCACCAATCAGAGAGGATATAAGACTGAGAGATGTAACCATCCCGCAAATGGGACACTGACCCCCCTCACTGCTGTGTCCTACTCTTATTCCTCCATCTACCTGTGAGTCTCCTCTTACATTAAGATCTTCATTTAAATGGTCTTTTATCTTTGGTTAGGAGGTGACCTTCAGAACCAATTGGGATGGAGTTAAGGGCAGTGCAGCAATAGCAAAACTGAAAATAACAACAAACCATAATTCAAAACCTATACTGTTCAGCTAGAACCAGCCAGATCTCTCCTTCCCCATCCTAAAGCACAGGGAACCTTGCAGAAGAGAGGGTGGTAAAATTGTAAGAGCCTAAAGATGGGGAAAACCAGTAATATGCAAGATGCTCCACACAAGTTACAGCTGCAACAGCCAGGACTGGACTTTACCTGACTTGCACATTGGCTGATATGTCAATGACCCCAACCCCAAAGTCTATCATGGAATACAGGGGAGAAGGCTTTAGGCAGCAGGATCCTTAGAGGCAAGAGGTTGAGCAGTTATCATAGAGCTGAAGGGGAGGCCAAGAAGGGGCCCCAGGCTATCTCTGAACCCTCACTAGAGTGGAGGACTCAGAGGGAAGTTTGGTGCCCACATAATGGGATGCTCCAGAGGATGGTAAGGAGGAAGGAGGAGGCACCTAGAGAGGGAGAGAGAGGGAGTGTTTGAAAGAAAGGGGAGAAGGTGGAAGAGTGCAATGGGGAGGTGATGGGGGAGGGAGGGTTGAGAGAGCGGATAGAGGTATCTATTGAGCTTGTATGATTAGGAAAAAATAAAATGTGGACAATAAAATATGAATAAGAACCTGCTAGAAATAGTTCAAAATAAATTGTTCAATTTCATAAATAGATATGTTAGAAGAAAGGTATGTGTTTCATTGAAATAGAAGTGGAGGCTAGATTTGAGTCCTATTAAAAGAAGTAGAGAAATGAACGCTATACTAATAAGCAAGCAGGGACAGTACATCTCTATGAGAGAGGGTAGATTTGTTCTCAGAACCTCAAGGAAGATGGGAGGTTTAACTTTGCATGAAACTCAGGCATGTATTTGATTCACAGCATGAACTGTGACCTGGAAATTGTTTGTGGAGAATATGCATTCGCTGTCCTAGGCAGCAGGAAGACCCATCTTGTGTGAATCTCCCGAATAATAGTCCTAATGATCATGATTGCGATTCTCTTCTCATGATCCCACCTGCTTTTCCAATAAATACAACAATTTTTAATACTTGAACTTTATGCCTAAGGTACTAGAGATTTTGACGTGCTTCACAGGATCCCAGTGGAAGCTACTTAGGAAAGTGAATAATCACACCTCATATTTTCTTGTCTTGAACATTATATTTTTCTAATATTCAATTTTCTTGAACATGTCTGAAAATAGCCAGAATATGTTGACAGACACATTCAGGGAGGGGTAACAAAAAGGCAGAGGTAGAAATAAGGGAGAGAAAGGCAGGAAGTAGACTAAAATATTTATTCTTAAGCATCAAGCTGATGAATATGCAAAAGTATTCCAAAGTCTGGCAATTTCAAGTAGTTTTAAAATTTTATAACAGGAAAAACATGAATGTTGAGATTTGAATATATTTCCATATACCAAATTATCTCAGAAAGAAAAAAACTCACTTCAGGCCTTCTGGCGATGCTATATGTCCAATAATCAATAATTTATCTTTATAAATGCAAATGGATAGTAATAATTGATGGATACAATGTGTTTTGTATGCACATATAAGGATGTGGTAATTCAAGGAAAATGAAGGGAATTTGATTTTCATCTACAAAATGTCTACTTTATGAAAATGATTCTGAATGACTGAGCAAAGCAGTTTCTCACTATTAGAGTCAGGACCAGAGACTGGAAAGGTCAAAAGAGTTGGATTGAGAGATGTTTCAGAGCATGCTAAGACTCAAACTCATTTGAGATGGATCATTCATGAAGAACGGTACATGCTATTCAAAGTTTTAAGAAATCAAGGAGAGAAGGATCTCTAACTTTAAAATTAAATATTTGGCTCACCACTTTTTTTTCAGTTGACTTTGGAACTCGGTATTTTAAATTAAGGATATATAGCTTGGCTACAGGGGCTAAAAGGAAAGTTCAATTGACAGAGTCTTTAACTAGAAATCAAGAGGCCCTGGCTTCAACCCCCAGCATTGCATAATCAGGTATGGTGGTATACTCCCGTAATCCTCCTACTGCTAAGATAGAGTCAGGAAAATTGGCATTCATGTCATTCTCAGCTACATAGTGGGTTTGTATATAGCATGGAGTAACTGAGACACTGAACTAAAGCAAAAACTATATATTTATAGCTGCAAAAGTCACTGTTACTGATCTACTAGTAGTACAACTGTCAATGTCATTTTGAATGTGAATTATTTATTATCATGTGTATGATGTTTGTGTTGAGTTGGAATATATGCCATGGCTTGTCTGTAGAGGTAAATGTAAAATATTGTCTATTATCACCATTGTGTGGGCTATAGAGAAAAATCTTCAAGCTTGTGATATGCTGGGCCATCTTGCTGGCCTCAATCTCCTTTTGGAGCAAAGTACTTGGAACAAACTTTATCTCATTAATATCTTACAGGAACCCTTAAAAGAATTTTTTCCATGTCATTCATGAACTTTGAAGTAGAATGTAGTTAATGTATTTTGCTCCCAGAAGTTGATAAACAGGCATCAAATTCAGCCTTGTGTAACTGTGAAACCACTACTTATCTTTCGATACCAATTTGTTATTAGTCTACCTGAATATAGTTAAATATTATTAATCTTAGAGTAGAGACCAAATCATTATAATATGAGTAGTGTAAAATGTTTAGGAGATATACTTACCTGACAGGGGAGATACCATGATCACGAAGGTGGTTTTCCCAGGGCGAGGCTTATCCATTGCACTCCGGATGTGCTGACCCCTGCGATTTCCCCAAATGTGGGAAACTCGACTGCATAATTTGTGGTAGTGGGGGACTGCGTTCGCGCTGTCCCCTGAAAAAAAAATGTTTAGGAGATCCTAGTTTATGAGCATAGGATAAGAATTTACATGGAAATAGTCTGCAGAATTAAAAATAATTTAAAAGTCCCTTGGAATTATTCTGTTAAGGTCTTCTCATCATACAGAGTAAGAACACCAGGAAATTTAGCACTTGAGAAATTCTTCTTTTTCATACCTTATATTGAACTGAGCATCGCTCCAGAAAAATGCTAAGAAAACTGATGTCTCTTCCTCTAAGCTTCCGATTATGGGTTATAGGAAATGAAAATAGTCTGAAGAGATAAGTCTAAATAATACCAACAAATGTTGTAATAATGTAATAATGAAACATAGAATTTAAAATAACCATGATAATTATGTTCAGGCATTCAGTGGTTAATGTAGACAGCATGCACACAGATGAGGAAATGAACTGAAAAATGAAAATACTAGAATACACTCGTTTTTTTCAAATTAAATAATGCTAAAATGGAAAATAGTCCTTGAGAAATGTATTAGTTACTTATCTTCTAAGAGCAAACCAAGGAGTGGATAAGCTTTTTTTTTTAACTTTTATTTATTTTTCAATATTATATTTATTTATTTTGTGTGTGTGTGCATGTATATTTATCAGAAAACACTGTATGTCTCTTTTTTGGGGTGAGGGCAAGAGTTACTTCAGGAATCTACTTCCTTCTTTCGTGGCTCTGGGATTTCCCAGGCTCTGCCCACCACAGTAGGAAGTATAGGCCGCTACGTTTTCTGCCTGGCATTTTTATATGGGACCTTGGATCTGAACTCAGGACCTTCTGCTTGTGACAGGAGAATATTATAATTTCAGATCAGTCAAACAGTTTGACACAGCATAAATGAGGGCACACTTCACTGTAGAGTTAGCAGCAGTTTAATAAAAATTAAACTGTTTAGTCTAACATTTATAGTCCTATGTGTTTATCTAGCTATTTTGAAATATGTGTCTACACTAAAACTACATGAAACATTTAGAGCACTTTCATCATAATGTTCAAAATTTTCAGTTAGCCAAGATGGTATATCAATGAGAAATAAGTAAAGTGAATATCTACCCAATAACATATAATCAGTGATTAAAAATAAATGCTGAATTAATTAAAACATACATTGCACCTACTGCATGACTTCATATACACAAATTCCAAAAACTAAGAAAGGTGATAAAAGCTTGTTTCTACAAAAGAACAAAGGACAGAACTTAAAAAGTCACAAAGGAGCACAGGAATTTTTGCAAGATTCTTTTTTATTTAGATTTTCTTGTTTTGTTTTGTTGTCATGAGTGAATTTATTGTTCCGCAATTATTTATCTCTACAACTGTGCTTTTATTTCTTCGTGTTTAGTAATGTAATTTCTAAAGATGTAAAATCAATAAATAAATGAGTTAATAAAGATTGTCCTTTGTTAGCTATGTATCCTTGGGTAATAAACCAACCTCTGTGAGACTAGATTTGTTTCATTAGTCAAAATGTTCTTGCAACATGAAGCTATTTTGAGGATTAATTAAGTATGAAATATTTGGCACAAAGATTAACAAATATAAAAATACTAAATAAATAACAACCATGGTTTAAAACTAAAAAGGCTATTCAATATACAAACAGCTATAAGAACTTATGCTTCTGTGAATGTGATAGTTTAAATTCAAAAGGGGTAAATGTCACTTCAAGGAGAATTGTTTAGTCGAGAGTCACTCCATAAGGACTAAGAATGAACTAAATCTTCAGAATCATTCAATGAACTCAGCACAGATTAGAAGCAGTCAAAATAAGTGAATTGGACTTAAATATTACTAGGAAGGGCAAACTAAGCAAAATGAAGACATTATATTTTATAATGAAATATCAGTATTGTTAGGAGAAAGTCACAATAGCTTATCTAATTTTAAAAGTGAAGACAAGTTGAAAATTTAATGAAAAGGAAAGATAAACATTAAACACAAAGTATGTTTTTGTATATGCTGTGCTTGTGTAAGTATACATAATGTAACATTTTGTGAAATTTGAAGTTATGCAAGACAAAAATTAGAGAAAAAGCAACATTCTTCAATAGTGCAAATTTGGGAAAGCCTTAAAGCTGTTCCCATTAATTTTTCAATTTCTGAGCTATCCCACATCTAGCAGAAAATAAACTAATAACAGGGTCAGAATACCTTTTTTATCTATTCTTTCCTCTCCCATGTATCCCTACTAGTAAACAGACCAGCCAATGAAATGAAATATCACCCCACAGGAATATTAATAATAAATCAAACAATGCTAACTTCAAAAACATCCAAATATAAGTGCATTCTCTTCTTTAACAGGAAAATGATTTGTTGTTTCTGTCCTTGCACACTTAATTAGGGGTAAGAAAATTATTCCATGTTTTCTAGTAATCCAAATTCAGACTCTTAAAAGGTAAGAACAGAGAAGGGCAGTATAGATGAGGATCAGATAGAAGCAAGTAGGAGACCCGCAGGAGTGTCCACGAGCAGAAGCTTCCTTGTTTCATTTTCCCAGCTGTGTTCATGCAGCCCTTGGCTTTGGACATCACCGATTTAATTTCTTTCAACATGCATACACTGACTTGGGTTCTGTAATTTTGAATCCTTTGAATTTCTTGATTATTAATACCTCTTCCTTCTAGGGCTTCTTGACTGGTTGCATTAACTGCTTGCAGGTAGCACTGCAGACACCCAGCTTTGGTGCTGCTGGACTCACTTTATGGTCTTCTTAAGCAACACTTAAGAAGAATTGCTGGGCTCATTACTCTTGAGCAGCCAGAAGAAACACTGAAGCGTTCAATCCCTTGATTTCTTGAGGACATTAGAGGTCACCACTCATTTCACTCATAGATTAATTAATGAGTTAACATCCCCCAACCCCGCACCTGCTGAAGGTTCTTGACATACTCCAGAATGAGTAGTAAATGAGTTATGTAAATTGATCATGGTTCTTTGGAAAAACAGAATCTATAGAAAGATATATATACATATATATAAATATATATAGAGAAAGATATATATATATCTTTATTAAATCAACTCAATAAAAGTAGTGAAATAGTGTCCTTCAAAGTAATGACTCATAGCTACTTTCTTCTTGATCCTTTTGCAAAACTGAAGGATCCTGAGAAGGTCTAGAGCCTCTATCTTGCTGGAGGGTTGAAGATGTTGGGCTCCAAAGCTGGTGAAGAACAGCTGGGCTACGATGCTATATATTACTTTTTATTACCTTGTCTGCTACTGGAAAGCACATCCACTGTGGGCTGGGTTTTCCACATCAATTAAGCAAACACCTGAAGGCTTGTTAAGGGATTTCTCCAACATTTGCTTCTTCACAACTGTACCCCAAACAGCCTGCAATTGTCAAGGTGACACCCAAATCTAACCATACCAGCAAGTATGGAGGCAAATGCTTACGTGAGGATCAGGGGTAGTCACTTACCAATAGAACTGTGCCATAAAACTATACATGCACACACAGACACACACACACACGCGTGCACACACACACACGCGCGTGCACACACACACACACACACACACACACACACACACACGTATATATTGTGGTTTCAATCCAGGTTCAGATCCAGAGGTGGATTGCTTGACATCCAAAGGGCATGATCTGAGGCTGAACACATATGTGTAATCATTTATTCTTGAAGCTCTGAATATCAGCTCAGTCCCCAGTCTCCTATCAAGCATGTAAGTGAAGATTAGAAGCTGAAAGCTTGAATTACACTAACTTGGCCTTTTCTTTATTTGCCCATTTGATACAAATAAGAAAATAGCACACCACTGATGACTCAATCTGTCTCAATTTTCATCCCTGCACTAGGCACCCATAACCAGCAAGCATGGGAAGGGAACATTTACTTGACTCATGGTTTCAGAGCTTTCAGTTCCCTGTGCTAGGACGTTATAGGAGAGCAGGGCAGATGATATTATTTTGGAAAGGGTTTAGAGAGAAGGAGCACACATAGAATCTGGCTTTCTCTTTTGATTTGACATAGATCAGAGATCTATATGTTATGCCACCATTTTAACTACATGTCATACTTCCCCCTCTGAGGACTGCATCAGACAGGCATGTGAGCATTCTGTAGTCAAATGCTGTACTCATGAACTATTTACCCCCAAGCATATGTGCATTCTGGGAACATCTAGTACACAGCCTCTGGAAGCAAGGATATAATAAAAAAAGACTCTTAACAATAGTTTAAGAAAACAGTCTTTCATATGTGTCCAGATGTGTATTTTATTGATAGCCTAAATCCTGCATAATCCAGTCATGCTGACAATCCACCCTATAAACAATACTTATTAGAAAGAGAATTTCTTTCCCAGATCAGACTTGATATCCATCGACCTCTTTCATGGAAGGCATCTTTTTACTGCATCTTTGCATGAAGAATGTCTTTGGTGGTTCTTTTAGAAAAGCATTAACTGGAGCTGGAGAGGTGGCTCAGGGGTTAAGCCTCTGCTTGCAGGCAGAAGGTCCTGAGTTCGGATCCTAGACCCCACCTATAGACCGAGGCAGAAGCAGGGGCTGCTGCATTTCTGGTCCTGATAGGGCGGAGCCTGTGAATCCCGGGGCAGAGTAAACAAGGAGGAGGTGGAGGCGGTCCATGGTGGTTCCCGAATTCGCTAGTGGTTCTACACACACACACACACACACACACACACACACACACACACACACATACACACGCATACACACACAATTTAATAAATAATAATAATAATAAAGCGTTAATTTCATTTGTTTGGCTCTATTCTCACCATCTAATCACTTTCCAAGTGTTTTCTACATCCTGTAATCACAATTTGTAGATGTAAAGATTCAAACACAAAGTTCAGTCCACCAAATCAGCCATTTTACTGCACATAAAAACTGTAAGTTTAGTTGTGATTTGTTGTTGATCTTTGAGGTAGTCTCTGTATACAGCAATGATTGGTCAGCAGAAGGTGTGAGACAGATGTTTGCAGACCTTATCTAATCCTATGATGCTCTGAGGTCATGCATGGGAGCTTGGCTAACTTTGGTGCATGTAGTAGCTTTCAAACAGCATAGCATTCAGTGTAGCATGCCCAAAACAAGAAAGATATGCTGTAATAGTTAATCCTGAGTTTCAACTTGACACACCTGGTATTAACTAAGATCAGCTGAGACCACACGAAGAGATTATCCAAATCAATACATTTACAATCCAAAGACCAGCCCTAGATCTGATTTGAACCTCCCTAGGTCTGATTGGAACCTCCCAGTAGTGGACCAGATCAAAAGAACCATGAACAGAAGACTTAGAAAAAGAGAGAATCCAGGATGCTTGCAGTGACTTAGTTTTCCTCCAGCTTCAGTCACCAGCCATGTTGCCTCTGTCATGAAAGGCTGTTTCTCCCCTCTGGAACCATAAGCTGAATAAATCTCCCTTTCTCCCTTAAGTTGTTTGACTTTGGGTATTCTCTCACAGCAATAGTTAAGAGTAACTGTTAAGACACACAGCAAAGAATAAGTACTAGTCCTTCCAGTCTCTTGGAATTCACCTCAGGGGTGGAAGGACAAAGCAAACGCTAACAGAGGCTCTCACAATGAGGGGGTTCAGGAGTAATAGCTTCTGCTTCTTTAGCTGCTCCCCCATGATCAAAACCAGGAATCTATGATCAGAGTTTACACCCACAAAATTGGGAGGACATGGTAGCTTTGGCACCTTCTTGTTCTCAGAGATTGCATCAGCTGTTCAGGTCCGAGGTGGTGGAGATGGGGGGGGGGCAGTCATGGCTATTGTTATAAAAGTTGACTGTCTGATATGATGCATTTTATATACTCATTTTATTCTAATATCATGTCTAATTACTGCATTTTTTAAATTTTCTTATTTTTTTTTATTCAGTTGTGCGTGTGTGCGTATGTATGTGTGCGCGTGTCTGTGTGTATGTAGAACCAGGGACGAATTCGGGAACCACCATGGACGCCTCCACTTCCTCCGCCCCGGGATTCACAGGCTCCGCCCTACCAGGGCCAGAAACGCCTGAGCCACCTCTCCAGCCCTACTTACTGCATTTTTATGTACGATAAATTTGTACAGAGATTATTATATACATGCTTGTCATATTATTATGGGATTCTTAGTATGCACGTGAAAGCCATGGTTATTGCCCTTCAAGAATTATTTTTTAATTTTTGGCAACAAAATTAGCACACAGGCACACTTATTCTACAGTACGTATATGAAGATCAGAGCTTTAAAGAGTCAGATATGCCTGGAAGCCGTCTAGTGGGTTCTAAGGCCTCACACTCAGTTGGTCAAGACACCTGCATTGCATGGCACAGATGTTTACCATCTGAGTTATCTCACTGACACCTCAATATTATTCCTTTTTATATTTTTATTTTAAATTTCTATCCATGCAATAAAGATTTGACAACTTTATACAAGTTCTTGAATGTGTCCTTCAAAAGAATGTAGTGAAGTAGCATTATATAATTGGAGAGACACCCTGAATGTACTGTCTGATTTTAAATTTTTCATATAATCATACTTTTATATAAAATATATATACACTTATAAGTACACATGTATATGTATATATCTGATTTCTTTAAAAGTTATTTTGTATTTTTTAGCTTAACATTGTGGTACATGGCTATAATACTAACGCTCAAGAAGCTAAGGCAAGAGGATGGACATTCATTCATGGCTAGTTTGGACTACATGCTAAGCACATGCCCAGCCGGAACTGCGCATCAGAGTACTGTCTCAAAAATGATTAAATCTTAAAATATTATTTTAAAATCTGTGATTTTGACTTTATATCAATGTTTAAAATTCTGAATAAGAAATAAATTGAGATATATCATATTTCACTTGACCAAGTCATTAAATAGGGAATGCAAATGGGTTAATGAATATTACCATAGAATTTAGTCATATTTTCATGTGAGATAAACAATGATGAAATATTTTCTATGAATTCAATGTCATCTACTTAATTCAATATCAATCTTGAAAAAATGTAAATTACAATGAAACACATGATCACCACCTTATGGTATCTAATTTTTAAGTAGTCAATTAAAAATATTTACTTATTGAAATATGTGTTTGTTTATAAATGGCATGTGGTGTGTGTGTGTGTGTGTGTGAGAGAGAGAGAGAGAGAGACAGCTGTGGAAGAGGACAGAACTTTTTTATGAGGTGGTTCTCTCCTTCATTATGGGTTCCTGGGATGGAAATTAGAAAATCAGAAGTGTAAATTAAGTGTTTTCACCTACAAATCCATCTCTCTGATTATTTAACTGTCCTTAAAAGTACTTTGCACATGTACAAAATACAAAACTTTTACTTCATTAAGTTTAATATTTTAATCTTGAAATTACAATTCCTTGGGTGACTTCAAAGTATGAAATTCCAGCTTCTGATATGGAAATATAAATATGTGATCTTGTAGATACATATGCATAATAATAAGGAACCCATGACATCTACAGAATTCAACAGGAATAAAACGAGAGCATTTAATTCTGAAGGCTTTTTAAAACAGTTAATCTGAAATTATCTTAGATTAATAAACATAAACATTAGGAAAGAAAATAAGTCACTTTCTCTGAGTTCTCATTATATATAATTATTATATCTCAATGTTGCATTTTACATTCAGACTGCAATTCCATACATGATTGATTAGAAAGACAGAGCTCTTTTGTTACTTTTATACTCAAGATCAAATGGAAGTCATACTATACTACCAAATGTATTGTAAAACATTTTAGTCAATAATAAGTATTAAATATGGTCAAACTTCATCCTAACCATACTTGTCAATGCACAAATTTCCTTTTGATGAAGAACATATGGAAATATTTTATTTAATAAATGATGTAGCAAACAGTTACTTTTGCTTTTAAAGTGAAAGTTGACAATTGTAAAAGAATATTATAAAACAATTTTATAAAGAAAAAAATTAGAAAAAAATTTTCATGACCCTTTCCTTCCAAAAATTGGTTGAATCAGGATAATTCCAGTTCCCATTTTTGTTGAAGGAAGAAAAACATGTCTCATTGTCATTTAATCTTATAAGAATCAGACAGCTAGAGAATAGGAAAGGTTAAGACACTAATGGCTGCTATATGCTTCAGTGTGGGAAATTATGATGGCACACATATTCTGCATATTAACACACAAATTATATCTGAAATTAATGATGCAGAATAGCACAGAATATAGCTGAAAAATATACCTTTGTAGGAAATAAAACACACAAGGTCAAACAGGTGTTCACAATTTTGTAATCTGTACAGTATTTTATCTTGCCCATTTTAAGTGTGACACTGCAGTATAATTATTTTAATATATGGCTTAATAACCCTTCTGTTGACCTATTTTCTCTTTGATAAACGCCGCAGTAATTTCCCCTTCCTGTTGCTTTGTTAATGAGTATCGTTAGACTGGATTGATCTCTTTTTCCTCCTTTCATTAATTAATTAATTTATCTATTTCTAAATTCCAATAAAGTGGCAGTCTAAAACCTCATTCAAATTAGGCTTTTCCAAAATATGTTTTCTTTTCTTCCTAGTTCGTCTTTCCTTTCTTATATATTAAACACATATAAATTAACTTTGAGTTTCTTTCACTATATACTTACATTTGTGTGTGTATACATGTGTATGTATTCATTATTTAATCTCAAAAATCACAACCTGTGACAATGAGGCATATGCTTATAAACTGTATTAAAATTTACTTGAGACTAAAAATAAGTGTGATCAAACTTTAAATTCCAGCAATATCACAAACAAATACCAATATATCAGATTTCTAGTCTCAAAAGTCTCAAGTCAAAGTTTTGGTAATCATGAAACATGTTAACTATAACCCTGTATAGTTGAGTTCAGGTTTCTGTTTTTTAATTTTTTTTTTATTTCTGCTCATACAAACTTAATAGATACCCCAGTCCCCTCTCTCCCTTCACACCTCCCTGGACCCCCTGGCTCCCTCCCCTCTTTTCCTCTTCCTTTCCCCTCCTCTCTCCCTCTCTCCCAGTGCCTCCTCCCCCCAACCCTGGAGCATCCTTTAATGTGTATGTCAAACTTTCCTCTGGGCCCTCCTCTCTGATGAGGTTAAGTCTCAGCATTTGGACATGACTACTTTCTATTTACAGTGACCTCTTAATAATCATTATTCATATACTGGTGCTGGCAATCTTCACTCATGATTAATAGCAAACTCTACAATTTTTAATCCTTCTCATGCAGTATATAAAGCAAATTTTTCCTTTTGACATTAGAAGAAAGAACATTAAAGAATCATTTTAAAATGTGATAAATCCTTTAAAATCAAATGTGGTTAATAACACCTTGTTAATGGGTATTCCTAGACCCAAATTTTACAATTTTAATAGGGTTTTAATTTTATTTGAACATATTAGGATGTAGTACATATCTCTTATCTCTTTAAAGAGTCATATTTAGAAATTAAATTCTAGAAGAACTGAGATATTTTTCACTTCTGAACATAACATTTAAATTAACATCTCACTGTATAGATCTAGTCAGACTTCAGCCAAAGAGGAATAGGGTGTTTTGGAAGTTCTTTGCTTGTTAGACTGGAGATATGGCTCAGGGTTAAGCCTCTGCCTTAAAAGTAGAAGGTCCTGAGTGTGAATCCCTGATCCTATGTAAAAACATCAGGCAGAAATGGGGATGGCTTATACTTCTGACCTTGGAAAACAGAGTCTTGGAAACTCTAGAGCAGAGCAAAGAAGCAATCCATGGTGATTCACAAAGTCACCCTTGGGTATCCAAAGGCACACACAGTGCCCTCTGAAACACACACAGTCACACACACACACACACAGAAAAACACACAAAAAACAACACGGGCAAAAATAATTGAAAATTGAATAGAATTCTGCCCTTGTTTCTCCCACTTCTTAAGTTGGATAGTGATTCCTGATAGATACCAGAAAGAAATGATCACAAATCAAACAGAAATGTCAGATCCCAAAACAAAGACAGAAAATTGAGGAACAATGTAAAGAAGAAAGAGAAAAATGGAGTCAGAAAAGTAGTCAAATCATCAGGGAAGGCAATAAGAATATTGGAAAGAGATGAAAATTGTGATTTTAAAGTTGTTTTCAGTCAACATTTTTTTCTCCAGATTTGCATGTAAAGTTTCTATATGCAGTGCATTCACTATACAAATTTATGTGTCGCCCTAAGCACAGAAATATCAATGATATATACTGATCCTTTGTTTGATACTTCATGGAGAGCTTAAAGACACATGTATAAACAAATGGAAAGCAAAACATTTGTTTAATTACAATTTAACATTTTTTGCCAAAGGCGTATTGATCACAGCTTGTTCTCTTGTACACATGATCACACAGTTCGCATTATTATGCTAATGGTGGTATTACTTATATGCAGGGAATTCACATAAGGTGAAGAATAAGTAAAAAAAGTTTTAATTATTTATTAATTTGCCAAAGATATAGAAAAAGAGAGGAAACATAGGCACATACATGAAGAAGCATAAGGGGGTCAGAGGACCACCATGGGGTTCCAGGGGGTTGAACTATAGTCATTGGATTTAGAAACAGAAGTATGTGCTTGCTAAAGTCCCTTCTCGACCTGAAAGAATTTTATGTTTGAAGAAATATGTATTAGTGTTATATTTAACCTACTAAGTAAAATGCAGCAGGAAATAAACCATGCACAATTATATGCAGGTACAGAAGTTTTTCATGTTATTTGTCTAAACAGGGACTTTTGCTAATGTGGTGCTCAGTTTTACTACGTTTAAAATAGTATGCTATTGATTGACACAGTCGGAGGTAATTAATATTAAAAATAATTAGTATTTACATTCTGTTTATGTGCTGCTGTATGAGACACTGAGGCCTAAAGTCAAGCCATGTAAGAGGAGAACAGGGAGATTTATTCAGCTTACAGTTCCAGAGAAGAGATAAAGTTTTTCATGGTCTACCTCCTGTGATTGCCTTTCTCCAGCAAGGCTCCACCTCCTAAAGGTGCCAGGACCTTCCCAAGCAACTAAAGCTTCCAGCACATGAACCTGTTGTTCTCACAATTCACCTTTCAAACCATGACAATCACAGTCCTCAATAGCTTCTTAAAGGTCACTAAAAATCACTATAAAACACATCAACCTCTTTCTAATGAGATGCTTTCTATCTAACCCACAGGAATTCTTTGCAAACATCAAATAGTTTGGGTATCACCACCATTCTGAGCTTTCTACTACAATTCTTCTTTGCAGAATATTCAAATCTGAAACAGAAAAAAAAGAAAAGAGGAGAGGAGAGCAGAGGAGGGGAGGAGATGGGAGGGGAAACTCAGCCACTTTCTCTCAGCCACATAATCTTGAATCAAAATCAATACCACCTGGAAAATGATAGCAAGTTGCAGTGAGGTTGACATTCAGGTTAGCCAACTTGAAATAAGAGTTGTATAATTTTATGTGTCCTGGCTCTGCAACAGACCTTTTCTATGAATGCAAAACTTTTAAAAGGGCAAGAAACTGCTTCAGCTTAGGCTTCCTTCCACTATATAAGTAAGGACGTTCACAAAATGAAATCTTAATAGGTTGGTATCCACTTCTTTCACTTTCCCAGAACAACCACTAGGTTTGTCTTCAATGATGTTCATTTCTTAAACATCTACAACTACTCTGCCCTCTAATCATACAAAACTCCAAGGCTACTAATGCATTTCTCTGTTAAGCAAACCAATCAATCTATCATCTTTAAATTCAACTTTCCAAAATCCTTACTCTTTTCATCACAAACTAGGACTATTCAATTCATGACTCTTTCAGCATTACTATTTTCCAAATGGTCCACAAGATTCCTTTTTAATTTTTTTAATCTCACATTTTTAAAGTCTTCAAACGCTTCATATTTGTAATATAATTTTTCAAAATCCTTACAGGCCATGTAGCCAAATTTATACTCAGTAACTCACATCTCTGGTTCAAACTTCTGTTGAAGTTTGTCTGCATGTGGATGATAAATTCATGATCAAACAGTGTAGGGGAGCAAGGAAGTTTAATTCTTTCTCATTGCTCTGGCCACACCAATGCACAAGGATTCCTGAGAGAAAGGCAAGCACTACTTGCCAGATTGCATATCTGCAAAACTATGCTGCAGTATGCCAAACTCCTGAACCAGCTCTCTCCCTCTTAACCACCTATCTAAGGAATGATACCACCCACTATGGTTCAGACCTTCCCACCTTGATTGAAGACTTTCTTACAGGCTTGCTTAGAGCTTGCCAGAACTACCAATTCTTCAAGATGTGCTTAAAACACAGCCTTCAGTTGTGAAGTTGACATCTATGTCCAACTGGCACACTGAGCAAAACAAAATTATAAGTCAGGATACACAAATAACATTCAGAAACCTCAACAAGTTTAATAGCTAAACCATACGTAGAAAATTACCCGAGTTGTTCTCAAAAATTTATATTGGTGTAGTCAGGAAATACCACAAGCTGTCTGAAGTTTTAGACTCTGGTGTGTTTCTCAGGAAGGCAAGGCAAGAATAAAGGAATTTGGGGGGGAAAGGAAAGACATAATGATGAGGTGAATTTTCGCTTCCAGTGAATGTATAGTTCTCTGCACATCAGCTACAGAAGACATCCAGAAACAAAATGTATTTTTGTGGGGGAGGAGGAGTGGAGTTAGATGGAACTGGAGACTGCCCTGCAATGTCCTCATAGCTAGTATCATTGGAAACCTCAATCTCTCTTTATGAGTTTAATTGTAACATATTATGTTACATAAACAAATAGTTCTACTCCTCAGAGCAGCTACATTTTGTTTAAATAGAAAAGCCTGAAATCAAAAATATTAGTCCTTTCTTATCAGGTTTGTAACTGCAAATCTTTTCCCATAATTTTGCTTCCTGTGTAGCTCAACATTCACTTTTGTGATCCAAAATTTATACATCTCCTATCATAAAGTAATTAAGTGCCCTTGCCTGGGGGTTTGTCTTTTCATTTATATGTGCAATAGCATGTAACATTGAACAGTGATATATAACTACATCTGTCTTACTTTAAAGGAGTTTCTGGAGGCTCAATGATTTCATCAAAGAACTTATTTTAATGAAGAGAATCTGAGGTAATACAGGAACATATCAGGGAAAATGAATTGTTACAAGCAGGTATTTCCACATTTCTTCAATAAGAATTGTCTATGGCATGAAAAATACATCACATGATCTTATAAAAAAATCTACTTACATCTCTCTGAGAAGCTAAAGTAGCCTATAACATCTGTTAAGTCCCAAATCTACTCAAAGATATTTACATGAGTGGTATGTTGGAGATGAATAAAAGAGACAAATAAATTATTAATATGGTGTCTGCTGTTTTGAAAGAAAAGAATTTAGTTCTAAATTCAGCTTTTTAGAGCAGTCACAACATATTTCCTTTTTTAACCTTTATCAAGGGGCTTAAGGGGAAAGCTTTGCTCAAAGGGAAAAAATCTATTAAATACTGGCATAAGATAATTATCTCCTAAATTCATTGCTATTGCTCAAAATGCTTTGCTCAACAAATGCTAATTTCTATTACATGCTATTTTAAAGTGCTTACTATACTTTTGAATTTATATTGAAGATGCAAGTCACATGAAAATTAGTAGTGGTAGTGCATCTAGTTCAAGTAGAGAAGATTCACTAAACATTTTGCTATGAGGAGCTTCATCTGCTTCTCATTACAATATCTTGTAAGTTCCACATGCTACAACAAAAGGAAAATAGCATGCTATTCAACCTCATATCAACATTAGTGCAATATACATTGTAAAAGTCCTATAAAGAATACTAGGCCCAAGCAAAAGGATTAAAAGAAACGAAAGAAAAGATGTCTCTTCTTGCGTGTGCCAAATTGCCTGGTGCATCACAATGTTTCAAATGGGATATCAGTTCTGCAAATCAGATTCAAAGGTTATGATCCTCCAAGAGAGGTAAAACTACCTGAATTCCTCCATCATTCAATCTTGCATAGGTCTTAGGTATATTTAGATTCAGGTCTTATTTGGGCACATAAACAAGAAAGGACACCAGGGTAGAAGGCAAGCATTTATGGAATAAATCTCACAGTGTAAAGAAGTGGAGATGAGAAAGAACAATGAGGACAAGCACATAGAAATACATTTTAATTTAATCGCTGAAATTAATAAAAATTAAGTAGGAAAGAATGAAGAATTATATAATGGGAAACGAGGCTCCTAGTCTCAAATACAGTCAGAGTAAATTCATCCTAAGAATCCTTTTTTAAGATTTTAGAGTCTCCAAGAAGACTTTCATCTTGGGTTTGTTAGTCATAACTGTAAACTTGGTATTCAAAATATTGCAGGGACACAATGAAACTAGTAAATATTAAATGAATGAATGGATTGATGAATGGATGGATGGTGAATGGATGGAAGGATGGATAGATGAATTTAGTTATAGATAAATTATTAAATTTGACGTCTGAAAACTCAATGTTATTGTCAATTTCTTTAATGTTTGGAACCATTCTTCAATGATTACAGAGGTCAAGATTAAGAAAAAAAAGACAACAAAAGAAATATTTCTTAATATTTTTTAAAAACATGTATCTGTCTCCAAATACAGTATTTAAACTACTATCTAACATTCTAGCTTGTTACTGATGGCTCTAATATAGTCAGGAAGCATAATGGTTTGAACGTGACTGGCTCCCACCACTCATGGGTCTCCATTCATAGACAGTGTTTATGTTTAGGAAGACTGTGGCACTGTTAAGAGGTAGAGTCTTGTGGAAGGAAAGCAGGATTCAGTGTTTGATCTTGAAACTCAGTACCCTGACCCTGCTTCTTCTTGGTCTCAAGCATTCTATGACTCCTGATGGATAGGGTAGTCTGCACTAGGCTGAAACCTACAGTTATGGAATTGTAAAAGCTAATAGATTAGTTCTAGAACCATATAAGACACATTAAATCTCTCTCCTCAAGATGGAAGCTTGAGAGTATTTGTCTCAATAAGAAGTGTAAATACAATATGAAATGATATCAACATCACATGTGGTTCTTTCAATGGCTTAAATAGAAGCCATGTGACAAACATATAAACCAGGAAAGCTCCATGTTTCATGTCAATTAGTGAAATTTTATTTCAAAGTCTATAAAAATAAAAAAACAGTGTTTACATTTTTATTCCATAAATATCCCTTGTTAACATTTTCTTTTTTAAAATTCAAATTATTCCCAGTACATTCTCTTTCATCTATTATTTATGCCAGGTCATTAGAGTTGAATTAAATGAAACTAATCAAATTTCTTTCAGATTTCTTTTGCTTAGAATAAAACTAAAATTGAACCACTTTCTTGTCATTAAAACTGAAGATCTACAGTCTTCTCTTACCTCTAAGCCTGTAAAGCTCACAACTTCTCAATGGTCTTATACTCTTAGGTTCCAATTGACTTGGCTTTCACACTGTACCAAAAGGCAAACAAAAGCTTTCTGGTTATACTTAAGGGACACTTTTCAGAAAAGCTCATATTTCTGGTACTGTTTGGCAGGATAAGAACTTATGAAAGAAGAGAACATAGACCCTAGGAGGATGCAAACTATTGACGTTTATCTATTAAGACACTAAATTCAACTGCCTTTCAAACATGTGTCTTTAGAACACAGATTGGAGAAGTACTTAGCACTCTTTAGGAGGTTCTTTTGTGTGTATGCATGTGTAGTCTTGGATGTGTATGTGTGTGTGGAGTAGGATGTGTCTGGGAGTGTGTGTACATATGTGTGGATGTAGGAGAGGGTGCCTATGGGG
This sequence comes from Typhlomys cinereus, assembly GCA_023101885.1. Taxonomy (NCBI): domain Eukaryota; kingdom Metazoa; phylum Chordata; class Mammalia; order Rodentia; family Platacanthomyidae; genus Typhlomys; species Typhlomys cinereus. The sequence continues at coordinate 2,001,662 of JALPQD010000235.1, read as the reverse complement.
GCTGCAGCATTTCATCTGCATGTTGCTGATAAAATAACACACCAATGCCAGGGCCAAGGAAATTAGCCACAATATGTTTATATAATGGCCAAAAAAGGATGACACTTACTTTACAGACCAGCATATCTGGCCAACTTCTTCAGCTCTTTGCACTTATCCAGTGCTTACTCTCACCCACCTTGGGCTGGGTCTGCCTCATCAGCTAGACAATCTCTTGCAGGTTTGCTCTGAGCATAACTTGATTACTACTTCTCTCACATGTGCCCATAGCTCAAACTGTCAACTATCAAGTTGACACCTATGCCTAACTATGTCATTCCAAAGATGACTTTGAATATCTTCCTTGATTCCTCTACCTGCTTAATGATTTGCTCTAGAGTTTCCCAGGCTCTTTCACCAGGACCGAAAGTACAGACTGACACCAATTCTACTCAGCATTTTTACAAGGAATCTCATATTTGAACTCAAGTCCTTTTGCTTGTAAAGCAAAAGCTTAACTTCTGAACTATCTCTCCAGCTCTAGAAGATTACATTTGCAATGAAAGACATCTATTAAAATAACTCACACTAGTTTAAGAGCAGAAATAAAGGCTACGTAGCCCCCAAACAGAACAGCTAGACCACACTTCCCAGCCCAAAGCTCAGAAGACATCATGGAAGAAGGGATAGTAGGATTATAAGTGACTGAAGGAGGACAAGAAGATGGCCTGACATTAACTCAGAAGGTTCTAAGTTCGGGTGCCAGATCCCACTTAAAAATGGCCTGCATTTCAGGCTCTGGAAGGCAGAGTCTGGGAAATCCAAGAGTAAAGCAAAAAGGAGGAAGAAACAATCCAGGGTGCAGGGTGTTTCCTGAAGTCATCTTTAGTCCTCTATAGGGACACACACACTTTAAATAATAAATAAATAAATAAACAAAGTTAAAACCCCTCTAAAATAATAAAACATAAAAATAAAAAATAGGAAGGCTTCCAGGGAACCCTAAAACAATTTTTAAGAATTAAAGGAACTTCTTCCCCAGACGAATAGTTTCCAGACCCACACATCTGCCAGTTTCAGATGTCATGCTGTTATATTTGCTATTCTTTCAAGAAAGTATTTTTAATCTGCTAAGGAATTGGAAAATGGTGATTAATGTAGCTAAAGTAACTTCTCTGCCAAGTAAAAAAATTAAATAAATAAATAAATGAATGAATAAATCAATAAATAATGAAAATATGTATGCAATCTGAAGAGAAACCAGAGTATTAACTTCAGAGTTAGAAGAGGACCATAATTGGGAAAATAAGACAATAAGAATCTTCTGTACTCTACCATCTATCTCTACCCTTGATAGAACTCACCTAGTGAGCAACCTCAAGGTTCTTTCATTTTTAAATATTTGTTTGGTTTTATTTTCAATTCCCTTGACTTATAGAACCTGAAGAAAAAAAATGAAAGTGGTAGCTGGGGTGGAATTGACAGACACAAAATGTAACTGCTGTCTGGAGTATTGGCCTCTTCTAAGATTTCTAAAGAAGTGCCACTAATACAAAATCCATGAAAAGGACCCCATTAGTACCCTAGTGGCAACTGAGGGATCTCAAATCATGGAAAGCAGTAAGAACAATAAATGTCCATTATGCTCAGCATGGACACCAGCCTTTACCAGCCTAGGGAAAATGCGACCCTAGTAGAAGAAATGAATTCTTTTTCCTGACATCTCCAGCTTTCAGAATGTAGCTAACTGAATCTCCTAAGGAAACAATACATACAGACTTCTAGTTACAAATAAAACTGGCTATGAACTGGGAAGGAAGTTTTCACAGACTTTAAAAACCTTCCTGTAAAAAGTCTAGTAAAATTCAACGAATGAATTCACAACCTTCTGGCTTCTACAGAACCCCAGATGAACAGGAAAGCTTATTCTAAGTTCTGCTTCTCATACTTCCCCCACTGAAAAAAAAAATGTTCATCTAGAGCCAGAGAGCACTGTGAACTTCACCTTAAAGCTTAAGCAAGATGGGCTGATAATTGACACAATAAGTACAGTTTTGGATACCTTTTTTGGTGTACATTTTTAATTACTTTTCCTTTTATCTTGTTTCATTTGCTTATTTAATTTTATACTTTTGGATATCTTATGAGAATGGGTTTACAGACTGTATATATCAGTATTTTAGCTTTAAATTTTCCATTCAGGGTACTATAAGCTATTTCTTACCATTATTCTTTACTAATATCTCCCATCACAACTGCCCCTTAAACCTTCCATACTTCTTGTATCTCAAATATCATACCTTTATCCTCTCATAATGTACCAAATTCTAGAATCTGCCAACTACAAAATCACACTACGTCTCTACCATTACTGTATTTTTAAGAGTTAATTATAGATCATATGGACATCATCTAAATACTGACGGTCAGCATCCAGGATTGTCCAAAGCTATCCCATCCATGAATTATGATCTTAGTGGCTCCAGACTGAACTTCAGTGAATATCTAGCCATACAAAAGTCAGTGAAAACCCAGTGGATATAAATGAACTAGAAACATAAATCAAAGTATATGACAACTAAATCCACGTACCCATGTCTTGTCATAAACCAACACAAGAAGTCAGGAAACTATGCCTCCTCCCAAAAATCACTAATCTCTTGGCATCACTTCCCATGCAGGGTAATTCACTCTGTAGGAATCAAGAAAGTAGCAAAAATCAGTGTGCAGGAATCAAGAAACCAACAATAAAAATGAATTCCAAATATCAGTTATAAAAATATCAAAAAGTTCCAAGATAACATAGATAAATGCTTAAGCAAATAAGAGGCACACAATAAATGCACAGAAGACTAAGAATACACAATAGTTACATAAGCTAGATTATAAAACAATCAAATATCTAAAAACGATCTTAAAGACATTATTGATAAACCAATCTGTCTAAAATGAAAAAGAGAAACCCTAAAAACCACAAACAAATAAAACTGGAAACAGAAATATGATAAATCAACATAAGAATTTAGAAAAAAGCTTCAAAAATAGAACATACCAGAAAGAAAAAAGAATATAAGACCTTGAAGAAAAGACAGTGGATCTGGAAAGGTCAATCAAAGAAGCTGACAAATTGTACATCATTATGAAAAGAACAAAGAGGCTCTGAGGACCTAACTTACAGACAACATGGGTATCCAGAACCAGACACACGAAGGAAAGGTACAGAATGCTTATACAGTAGTATTTTTGAGAGAAAAAACCTTTCCTAATCTAAGGAAAAAGATGATGATATAGATAGAAGGGGAAAATGGAATACAAAATAGACAGTGTAATAATTATGTATGGTTGTATCTTGATGGTTAACTTGATGGTTGAGGTCCTAACTCTGGTCCTATTTGTACAGAATTAGTGGATGAGTTTAAGCATGGGCAAGCCTGAAGATGATTGTCTCATTGATAGGGAAAATATAGCCCATGGTGGGTGGAGGCAGTCCTGACCTGATGGATGAGACAGAAGGAATTAGGTAAGGAAATTGACATCCTTTGGTATACTTGCCCAGACATGCTAAATTGAAACATAGGGGTTGTCCTTCTCTTGAAAGTATTGTGGATACTGTGTGACCAGTTCCCTCCACTCTTGGTGGTTTTGTGGGCTCTCCTGCCAAGCTGGACAAGGAACTTTAACCCTTATCACTATAAAAGAAAATTAAATTGCTTGTTCCCTTAAGTTGTTTACTCATGCTTAAAGAAATTCTTTACAACATATGACAATATGAACATTAAATTTGAATACCAAAGAGAAAATCTCTAGAGCTATGAAAAAAACAAGTCATAGATGAAGGCAAGCCTATCAAAATAACAGACTTTTCAGTATCAACTATATAATCCAAGTTGTGAATGTTCAAAAATGCCAACCCAAGCTATTACACTGTTAAATTATCAGTCATAATAGAAAGTGAATGAAAAAAATTTCCATGATGAAATCAGGATGAAAAGTTACATGTATATTAATGAAAGTTTTATATGGAATACTTGAACCAATACTCAAGACCAAAGATAAGATGACCACATTCAAAATACTACAGAGAAGAACTATTATAAGGAAAAAGGTTTATCACAGGACCACAAATTTAAATACAACAAATCAACATTCTGATAAGAATCAATAAATGTCTTTTAATAACTTTGTCAATGGGCTTAATTCTGTCATCAAGAGACACATGCTTAGAACTTGCACTAAAAATCATGATCTATCAATTTTCTGCCTCCAAGAAACTACCTCCTCATAAAAGATAGACATCCCAAATATGGTGATAGTAGAAAACCATCAATATAGCTCTATAAACTGATCAATAACTGAACAGAGACACCTTGGGGATAAATGAAACATTTATCAAGTAGACTTGACAATTATCTATAGAGCATTTCACTTAAACATTGAAGAATATATACTTCTTGCAACCCATGGAACTTTCTGCAAAATACAGCACATGTTAGGACACACACACACAAAAGCATTGAGAAATACAGGAAACTGAAATTGCATCCTGTATCCTTTCTACCCCCATAGAATATAGTAATGTATCTGCACCCTGGAAACAACGGAAAGCTAATTTTCTCATTGAAACTAAATGACACATTGTTGAAAGAGGAATGGTCCAAAATCCAAATAAAAAATAACTGGTCTTCAATAAAAATGGAGACACCACATATCAAAGTCTATGGGACACAATGAAAGATGTCCAATGAGGAAATTGTGTTGTGCTAAATGCCTACAATGAAATAAAAGAGAGACCCAAAAGAAAAAAAAATTAATGATACACACTTAAGGACTTGTGAATTCAACAACAAACCAATCTTAAAAATAGTACATGGGGAGAAATTTTCAAGGTTCATTCAGAAAACAATGAATTGCAATTGAAAAGACAATACAAAGAATCAGTAAAATGAAGACCTTTTTTCACTTAAAAGACAAGAATTTTTGTTAAAACTTTATCAAAATTAGCCAAAAAGAAAAAGAGAGAACACTCAAATTAATAAAATTAGAGATGAAAAGGGAAATATTATAAGAAAATACAAGCAAATTTGGAAAATATAAATGACATTAAAATTTATACTCCATTAAACTGTACAATCTAAAAAATGGATGAATTCCTAAACACATATGAGCTATCAAAATTGAACTGATGGGGACTGGAAAGATGGCTCAGGGGTTAAGCCTCTGCCTTGCAGGCAGAAGGTCCTGAGTTCGGATCCTAGACCCCACGTATAGACACCAGGCGGAAGCGGGGCAGCCTGCGTTTGTAGTCCTGGTAGGGCAGAGCCTGTGACCCCCGGGACAGAGTAAACAAGGAGGAGGTGGAGGCGGTCCATGGTGGTTCCCGAATTTGTCCGTGGTTCTACACACACACACACACACACACACACACACACACACGTACATGCACACACATGTGCGCATAAACGCACAATTGAAAAAATAATAATAAAATAAATTTTAAAAATTGAACTGAGATTAAATAATTTAAACAGAACTATAAAGGACAATGTAATTAAAATTTAAATATAAATTCCATACCCTAAAAATACCAAAACCATACAGATCAATCAAGGATTGTACCAGACCTTCAGAGAACTAACTTTGTTACTCTGCAAATAATTTTGCACGATAAAAAAGGAAGAAACACCTGCAAACAATTTTTTGAAACTAATATTACTCTGATCTATAAACCAAATAACATCATCTTAGAAATGAGAATGTAGACTGATTTTGTTTAAAAAAATCCTCAGTAAAATACTTGCAAAGTAATCCAAAAGCAGATCAAAAAAATTCATTCACCATGATAGTCATGTTCATTCTTAAAAATGCAAGGATTGTTGAACATGTGGAAATCAATAAATGTAATTAGCTACACACACAGACTTTTAAAAAGTGATCGGATCCTCTCAATGGATGCAGAAAAAGCTTTTGAGGTAATTCAATTCTTCTTCATCATAAAAACCCTGGAAAAAAACAGGAATGGAGGCAAGACATCTCAACTTTAATAGAACCCATACATAACAAACGTAAGGCAAATATAATTCTAAATAGGGAAAAACTGAAAACATTTCCAATTAGATCAGAAATGAGACAAGGCTACCCATTCTTGCCACTTCCATTAAATATTATGCTTAATGTCTCAGATACAGCAACAAGGCAAGAGAAGGAGAAAGTTTACACAAAAGAGAGAAGAAGAAAAACACCCTTCTTTGTAATTGCTAGAATAATATACTTGAGATATCATGGTGGCTCCATGAATGAACTGCTTAAGGAGATAAATATGTTTAGTAAAGTAGCAGGCTACAATATTAACATGAAAAAATCAATAGCTTTCCTATATACTAGTGATGAATGAACTGAGAAAGAAATGGAGGAATCATCGCCACTCACCATACACTCCAAAACACAAAATAACTTGGAATAAACTTAAGCAAATAAGAGAAAGACCTGTTAGTTGAAAACTACAACTCACTGAAGTAAGAAATTAAAGAGGATACAAAAAAGATTGAGAGACCTCTCATGCTTATAGACTAAGAGAATTAATACTTTGAAGATGACCATCTTGTCAAAGGCAATATAAGCATTCAATCCAACTCAAATCAAAATTCTATTGCAATTCTTCACTGATATTGAAAAATCCATCTCAAAATTTATATATAAACATAAAAGTCCTATTGACACAAACAATATTGATCAGTGTATTAGTTAGGGTTCTCTAGAGTCATGGAATTCACAGAATGAATATATATATATACATATATATATGTATATATATATATACATACATATATATGAAATTTATTGAGGTGGCTTACAGATATGGCAAAGGTAGTCCAACGAAGGCTGCCAGTAGCCGAGGTAGTCCAACGATGGTTGCCAACAGCTAGCTGCTCAGTTCGGTAGTCAAGTGGGTGATGGCTGAAGGCTGGAGAACTCCTAAAGTCTTAATCTAGTTGAAGGCTAGAAGGCTGAAGAAACCAGATGGCCGGAGGAAGAGCGATTCCTAGCACAGCTGCAAGAAGGCATCCATTCTCCTTGGTGGCTCCTTTTTATATCATGCAGTACTGGGAGAATCCTTTGTGAGCTTTGGAGTTCTGATAGGATCTGGGGCATGTTTAATCTTTTCAAGTAGTCTCAGTTGATCTTTTCCAGAGGTGGTCTCAGCCCAGCTAGTTAATACCAGATATGTTAAGTTGACACCCAGGCTAAACTATCACAAGTCCACTCCTTGTCAACTTGACACCAAATTACATTTCCTTAGGCCATTAAAAAATCTCCAAATAAAAACAGTAAGATTCATAGTTCTGCCTAACATAATATAGCTATCCACGTACAACATCACACACATTATTTTTTCCAAGATCAATGACAATGCCCCATGAGAAATGCTTAGTCTTAGTGTCCCATAACACAATATCATAATGTAGATTATAGCATTTCATCTCATAACTACAGATTAACATTATATCACATTACATAAATATCTTCTTAGAGTATGTGCACATGCATGAGTCTATTCTTGACAGTCTAGACCAGAAGCACTCATGGCAATTATAATCCTCATTTCTGTAACTGGTTATGTGGTGTTAGGTGGTATGTATAACTACCTTCTTCTACTACCCATTCTGTATTTCCTCCACCGCCAGCAAGCACTTCTGCAGGTCTTGGCTCTTTACCTGGAGGAGTTACCCATACCTTCATTCCTGAAGGATCTGGGCCATTTACTAGACCATTTACTGTCTTTCCTGTGTTGGGTTGCTGTAAATTCCCATTGACCTTAATCACAGGACATGGTAATACCAAGAGACGCCCTAGTGGATCTCCTACACTCCAGACATATTCTTCCTTACCACCATTGTGGAGAACCAGTCCAATTTCTCCTTGGCGGTCTGGGTCAATCACCCTTCCCAATACTGTTATTCCTTTCTTAGCCTGTTGGCTCAAGGGCATCAGAAGTCCAAAATAACCAGGAGGAAGACTTAGCTTCCAGTTCAAAGGAACAGGTGCTGTGTCTCCTGACAGAAGCATTCCTTGCTCTGGACCCAAAACTTCTAAGCCAGTAGAATGCAGGCTTATGGGAACAGGAAGCAAAAATTTTCCTAATGGGTCACTAAGGGTGATAGTAAGGGGAGCTATTTCTGTTTCCATCCCTTGATTCCTGGACCCATGAATCCTGGCTATAGGAGACACAGTATCATATATTGGACGCTGGTTTAAGGCATATACTGCCTTCTGGAGAATTCTGCCCCATCCCTCCAGACTATTACCACCTAATTAACACTGTAATTGTGCCTTTAAAAGGCCATTCTACCATTCTATCAAGCCAGCTGCTTCAGAATGATGGGGAACATGGTAAGGCCAATGAATCCCATGGTCATGAGTCCACTGCTGTACTTCTTTAGCTGTGAAATGAGTTCCCTGGTTAGAAGCAATGCTGTGTGGAATTCCATGACGGTGGATAAGGCATTCTGTAAGTCCCTGGATGGTAGTCTTGGCAGAAGCATGACGTGCAGGAAAGGCAAATCCATAACCAGAATAAGTATCTATCCTGGTAAGAACAAAGCACTGCCCTTTCCATCTTGGAAGTGGTCCAATATAGTCAACCTGCCACTATGTTGCTGGTTGGTCACCCCAAGGAATGGCTCCATATCAGGGACTCAATGTTGGTCTCTGCTGCTGGCAGATTTGGCACTAGTTGTAGCCAGGTCAGCCTTGGTGAGTGGAAGTCCATGTTGTTGAGCCCATGCATAACCTCCATCTCTATCACCATGCCCACTTTGTTCATGGGTCCATTGGGCAATGACAGGAATGGTTGGGGAAAAAGGCTGACTGTCCACACAACGGGTCATCTTATCCACCTGATTATTGAATGTTTCTTCTGCCGATGTCATCTTTTGATGAGCATTTACATGAGACACAAATATCTTTGTGTCCTTTGCCCATTGGGAGAGATCTATCCACATGCTTCTTCCCCAGATGTCTTTCTCACCAATTTTTCAATTATGTTCCTTCCAAGTCCCTGACCATCCTGCCAAACCATTGGCGACAGCCTATGAATCAGTACACAGTTGCACATCTGGCCATTTTTCCTTCCAGGCAAAGTGTACAACCATGTGCACTGCCCAAAGTTCTGCCCATTGCGAAGACTTGCCTTCTCCAGTGTCCTTTAGGGTTGTTGCAGAAAGGGGTTCAAGTGCTGCAGCTGTCCACTTCAGCAATTCGAGCCCTATTGCTACTGGAGAGAAGATTCTCTTCTAGGGCGCACTTAGAAACTTTTAAGTTGTTTATGCGCTTTCCAAGTTGGATATTTTCCTCTCTGAGATGTTCCTTTTCCATTTGTAGTTTAATGAGAGATGGGAGAAACAACCAGCCAGAGTCATCGTTTTCCTTATTCTTACTCACTTTATGTAAAGTTTCATATATGTAATTGCTGAGCTTCTCATCCTCACAAGAGGGGCATCAAGACTGTCCAACACACCTACTTTTACTAGTTCTAGAAACAATTCACTCCAAACAGTTGCAGTGTTCTCCATGACACCAGGGGAGTCTTTACTCACTGGAGGTTCCACTGGGTCAAAAATCCAGCTCCAGATATTACAAAGCTTGCCAGCAAAATTCATTCTTACAATTCTGTTTCTCTAGAACCACTTCCAGTACTAATTTCTGTATTAGTTAGGGTTCTCTAGAGTCATGGAATTCACAGAATGAATATATATATATATATATATATATATATATATATATATCTGTATATTTATAAAATTTATTGAGGTGGCTTACAGATATGGCAAAGGTAGTCCAATAAAGGCTGCCAGTAGCCGAGGTAGTCCAACGATGGTTGCCAACAGCTAGCTGCTCAGTTCGGTAGTCAAGTGGGTGATGGCTGAAGACTGGAGAACTCCTAAAGTCTTAGTCTAGTCAAAGGCTAGAAGGCTGAAGAAACCAGATGGCCAGAGGAAGAGCGATTCCTAGCACAGCTGCAAGAAGGCATCCGTTCTCCTTGGTGGCTCCTTTTTATATCATGCAGTACTGGGAGAATCCTTTGTGAGCTTTGGAGTTCTGATAGGATCTGGGACATGTTTAATCCTTTCAAGTAGTCTCAGTTGATCCTTTCCAGAGGTGGTCTCAGCCCAGCTTAGTTAATACCAGATGTGTTAAGTTGACACCCAGGCTTAACTATCACAATCAGTAAACGCATTGCAGAAGGTATCAACATACTAGATTAAAAGTTATACTACAGAGCCGTAGTAATAAATACAGCATTGTACTGGCACAAAAACAGATGCCTCATACAGTGGGGTAGAACAGATGCCCAAGATAAATTCTCAAATAAGTATGATTTACTGACTTTTCACAAAGATGTCAAATGTACATATTGGAGAAAAGACACCATTTTGTCAACAAATGGTGCTGTGAAAATTAAACAATCTGTCTAGCTTAGAACAAAGCACTCAGTGTGTCATGGAATACTGTCATTAAAATAACTGAAATGAGGGGCTGGAGAGGTGGCTCAAGGGTTAAGCCTCTGCCTTGCAGGCGGAAGGTCCTGAGTTCAGACCCTAGACCCCACGTATAGACTCCGGGCAGAAGCAGGGGGCGGCCTGCGTTTCTGGTCCTGGTAGGGAGGAGCCTGTGAATCCTGGGACAGAGTAAACAAAGAGGAGTTGGGGGCATCCGTGGTGGTTTCTGAATTTGTCCGTGGTTCTACACACACATACATGCATACAAACACACACACACGCATACACACACAATTGAATAAATAATAAATAATAAAAAACAAAAAAAATAACTGAAATGCATCTCCTCAAAACTTATGTCTGTTAGTCAAAAAAGAAGAATTATATATTCTGCAATTAATTTTCCACACTGATATTTGGTGTGACTCTATTTGTATTTTTAAAAGAAACAGAATGAACTAGGCCCCCAGCCAAGCCAACAACATTTACCAGGTAACATACAGTCCAAATGCCTTTGAGAGATTATTTATACACTAGTAAAAAGTTGTTTCAAAATGTACCTGTGATAGATGATAAGTGATAAAACTTGATCAAATTATGCCTAATCTTACACCTGCTGTGATTCCACTTTATAGAGAGGAAACTGAAAACCTGTCCCTGTACTATTTTAGTCATGAGAACAATAGAAAATTGTTCCTGAAGTCCCTTTACTGACAAGGGATTCATACAGTTTATCTACAAAAATGTGTCCAAAATGAGTCAACGAGGTACCCCAAATTTTTAATTTCTTTACATTTTATAAAACTCACTTTTTCTGTAACTCAGAACTTCTACTTAGATGGTTTGTTGAGTGCAGCAGACAATGTCTGTTTTTATTTAATTCGTTTTTAGTTTATGAAAAATTGGCAGATACCAGGTAAGCAATATGTTTGCTATATGAAAAATTACATGAACATAGTAATTTAGTAAATAAGTAATTTATGAATTGAGAAATATTCAAATAGAGGTTTCCATAAAATGGAGTACTATTTTAGTTTAACCTAAGTACAACCTCATGTATAGTTAAATAATCTCTCATCTTTTTATTTCATACAACATATAATACATAGTGTTATTGTACAGTATAAGTCAAATTATACCAATATTATAAATATATTAAATAGATGGAAAGTTCATATCTAAATGATGTATAAAGCATATGTATTGAATATGTTAATACTAATTTGCAGCTGGTAGAATATGCACATTCAAACATCCTCAGATGAAGAATCTGTATTGACAGCTGAGTATATATTTTATATGAACATATCTATTTTCTTTCCCAAACACTTCTTTCCTAAAAATTGATATTTTCAACTCTATTAACTTGATGTTTTTGTTTTATTTCTGTTATTTGTGAAAATATCTTGAGTAAAATTTACAAAAATATATACGTTTTATTAAGCATCATATTATTTGTAAACATGTAAATATATCTTAGACATACATAGGGCATATAATGCCTATTCCTGAGGAAATACCTCATGTATGCGTGAATTCAAAACTCTAGAAATTGATTGTGCTTCTGCATGTCCAAGTACAGAGCATGGGACCATTTGTTCAAATAGTAGTTTTAAGTACTTTTGATTGGAAAAATATTTTGTCAAAGAAAAAATTGAAGGTCAGACTGCTAAAACAAATGGCATTATGTTTCTGGCTGGATTCCTGGAACTCTATGTGGTTCTCTGGTTCATCACCCCTATGAATAAACCTTTCCTCTTCTTCCTGAGTTCATTCTAATACAGTAAAGGTAGAGCTGTAAGTCAAAATCAGAATTCTCTAAGAGAATTCAGCCCTGTGTGCATAAGAACCAAGGACTCTTTCTAAAACATAATTATTAATAAGGTGCACTGTTACAGTTTTGTATAGGAAAATCAGAGAACTTGAGTTTCTCTATTTAAACACATATGGTATCATTATACCAGTTTATTTTTGTCAATAATAACTATAAGATTACATTTTCAAAAAATAACTTTGCATTTTTTGGTTATGGTTCATGATACCAGTGCACATTTTGTAATAAATTACAGGACCAAGATTGATAAATTTGATGTTAAGGATCAATTACTATCATCCCATGATTTCTCAATTTTAGTTAGACTAAGATGTAAAGATATGAGCTTATTATATTACATAGTTTATAAACTTGGATCCAAGCAATTTATAATTTTCATTCTATTGGGAGCATAACTTTGGAAACTTCTTGACAGCATTTGTTAATTGAACAAATTGCTATGAAGATTTTGAACAAATTGCTCTGAAGATTTTGATTCCTTTTTTTTATTTTTGAGGAATTTGTGCCTCCCATTTTCTTCAGTTCTTCTATAAAGTTATAAGTCTATTAAATATTTTGGCTGATGAAACTGTGATTCAGGGAGCAAAATGATTGCTCTAAAAGTTTATTGTGTTTCAACTGAAAACTAAGGCCAAATTCAGATATAATGCTAAAACTCAAGTCTGACAATAGACAGATTTTTCATTCATCTTCCTTGGAGAACTTGAGCTCGCAAAATATTTGCTGAATATTTTCCCTAATTAATGAATGCTCAGTATGAAAATACGAAATAGTAGAAATAGAAACAAAATCATTCAGTCTAATGATGTCTTCAGAATGATGCTATATTATTTTACTTTTTCAAGTAAATGTTTTTAATACTTGTATAGCATGATTTACATAAACTTCATGTTGATTTCTTTATTTTGTATAAGCATTAATAATCTTGCTTTGTTATTTCATAAAAAATTTCAGTAAAAATATTAACAGCATAGATTTAAAGTAGGACTGAAACTTAGTTAAGCATTTGGGCTATTTTAATCATTGTCTCTGTTACAAGCCTACATTGGGAATTTTTAACATGTTTATAATTTATGCATTTATAATTGTTTCATTTGAGAAATGTTTATAGAATTGAATAAACACTGAAAAGTAACCAACACAATTAGATTTCTTTAGGCTTAATACCAACATCTTTACGAAAGACTTCTACCAATAGTTTCCCCAGAAATGTACATTGTTCATATCATGTCACAAATCTGACTAACATTTTATCAAGAAAATACCTCTCTCATAAGTCTCAAAGAATTGATGTACCACTAAAGGCTCCTCAATTTAAAGAATAAGGTAATGGAAGCAGGAGCATCAAGAATTCTAGGTCATCCTTGATTGTACAGTGAGTTTGATGACAGTCCATGAAAAGAAGAAACTATGTTGAAGGAATGTTCTTGCCATTGGGAAGCACAACATATGGATGATAAGGGCGAATCACTTGTAAATGATCATCATGCATAGTAGAATTTTACTGTTAAGCATTATTCTTTGTCTTTGTAGTGAAGTAGTTTAAAGTGATCCCCATCTCTTGTAAAGTTCGGAAAATGAATTTAACTACTTTACATAAGAATGACGATAAAAGCTGTCAGTGTTTTCCACATTAAAATTAGCTTTCAGAGTATATATACTAGAATATTTAAAGCAAATTTGCATTGTTTTAACTTTAGAAAAGTATGAGAATAATGCTATCAATTTCCTGACATCATGGATGTCGCAAATATACTGTTCTAGGGTAAAAAGGAAAGATTCTATAGTTCCTTGATTTTTGGGAGAACAAGATTTGTTTTGTTAGACAGCCTTTGTCACTGTGACAAAATACCTGTGAAAATCCTACCAAGAGAAAAAAGATTCATTTTTATCTAAAAATCCTTTCCTGGTGTATAGTTCCTTTGCTTCATGTTTGTGACAATGAAAAATGTCATGGCAGAATGAGGGACATACTCACGTCTTGGCCTTAAGGAGGCAGAGGATGAGAAAAGACCCAGATACCCCCTCCTCAGTGAATTACTTCCTGCATCACTGCAAACCTCCTTGTAGCACCCAGCTATGAATCTCATTAATGGACCCACTGATGAGGTTAAGGCTCTCCTGACTCAATTTCAACTCAATAGCAGAACCAGCTGGAGTGAGACCGCTGAAAATATGAGCTCTGAAGACATACCAGATCCAAACTCTAATTTTAATTGTTAACCTTCTTTACCCAAAGGAATTTCAATAACCAATCATAACTTATTGCTATTGTCGCAGTACTCAGAAAAATTACATGTGAAAACTAAATTGAAAAAATAGTTCAAGCATCTTACTCTATGAAAGTTTTATATTATTTATTTGTTTATCATAATCCATTAAAGGCTTCCTAACTACTTCCTGTTTATGGATAACATATGGTAACATACACCTAGAAAGGACACCTCAACTAAAACAAAGACTCTAAATGTGAAATTCCTTATTTTTAACTCTTCAATTTTAGATAGTACTTACTCTGCCAGCTACTTTCAAAACTCATATACAGCAAGTTCCCTTACCTAAGTCTTGCACCTGTCCTCTTTCATAACATTGATTCAATTCTTGGATTAAAAACTGTTTCTTAAAACAGCAATGTCACCATTCAGGCCAATTAGGTTGTATTTGTTCACAATTCTGCCCCATCTTACATACAAAGGTACACCCTCAATGTCTAGGCGCATGTCATCCACTCTCACTTTTTTGGGAATAAAAATCAGGGCCTTGAACATGTCAGACAAGTGCTTTACCATGAGTTATATAACTGACCCATGCTTCAAAGTTGTCTGAAGTGGATTTATTATTGGCTGAATAAAATTAAATTTGGATAAAATAAAGAACTGTATTAGGAATTTCTGTGAATGAATCATGCTAACCGCCAGTATTTGATGAGGTCAACAAACTTCCAAATTGTGTGTTTAACATTATAGATGTTTAGTTTTTCTTCTCTTCTATAAAGTACTCACTTTCCTATGAAATTCAACCTAAATCTTAATGAAATGATATAAAATTTAGTGTGGTATGAAAAAATGAAATAAATATGTTTCCTTGAGAATAATAAAGCAAGCACGATTTACAAAGTTGTTGACAAAGAGTTAAACGATTTATTTAACATCTAGTGGTTTGGAGATATATTTTGTTTCTATGGGGCTGAATAGGCACAAGGAATTCTAACTAAATAGAGCTTGTAGAGAAAATGTAATTACCAGTGTGTACAGAGCTGGAGCAGTGCTATGGACATAATAACTTCCGTAACCACGAGAGGAGACCAGCATTAATGAAGACTAATCATGGAAATCTTATCGGTCGGAACATTTAAAACAAAACAATTAAGAGGCTTTTATTTCATTAAACAGCCACAATCACTCTTAATATCATCTGAGCTTTAATGAAAAGAGTTCTCTGTTTAAGTACAAAAATACAAATGTGCTAAAAGTACTCACTAGTCATGGTTTTAAAACATCATTCATTTCTGAGAATATGTGCTAAGAAGCTGGCCTCAATGGAAAAAAATGATTTGTTCTCTATAACATTAACCTCAGCACTCTTTATTAAGTTTTTTTTCCTATAGCGAGAGACAGAATTTGTATAAAAGCAATATTTAAACACATTATGATAAATACATACAGAATTTATGAAATGAAATATTTAAGTAGGTTGTGGCAAATGTATGTGAGGGAACAATGGGAAAGCCTTAAATTTAAGTAAAATAGTAAATATATTAATTAAAAGACAATTGGTAATTTGCAAGCTATCTGTATTGTTTCTACTGTTTTTAAAGCTCATAAAATAAAAAATTAAACATTTCTTCAATCCTGGAACTAGTCAACAAGCTCTAGCTGCTGAAGTCTGTAGATACACAGTAGCTTCGTCCCCACCTTCTTCCATTATGGAGGCAACCATTTCCTCCAAGGTAGTCTCCCCCATCATGATTTAAACAAAACATAAAATTGAAAGAAATGAAACATATAACTTAGTCTACTTTGGTCAGAAAATATAAACCTGTGCCAATACAATAGAGGCAAGAAACAATATAGGACTCAGAAAAATTCACAAGAAACTACAAATTATTCTTTTTGAGGAAGGAAGGGTTTAAAATGGCGCAGAATACTTTAATGTGCATTATTCACGTTAGAGCTTTAGACTCTTGTAATACATTTAGGTGAACACATCAGCAATGACTGTTTTTAGGTGAGAAGTTTTAGAATTTCATGTTTATTTTCAAAAGGTGATAGGCGTTAATTTAATTTTTCTTTGTGTTTATGTGTGTAGGTGTTCAAGAAAGAGTGCTTTTCTCTTCCCATGGAAAAGACGTTATGTTTAGAGTCAAAAGGACAAAGAAAGCTGAAAGTGAATTAGAGTTGTCGAAATGTGCTGAGTGTTCAGCAGGATTTCAAGGTTAATTTGTGTCCTAATATCATTTGCTAGAATTCTGCCGAACATAGAAAGGTCACTGACATCCTTTTCAGTGACTCGCTGCATCCACTTGCTTCCTAATGTTTTGGTTGGCTTGCAAGTCTCAGCATTTTTATATGTGTTTTTTTTTTTTTTCAGGAGAGATGTGTAGGAGGAGAATTGTCAAAATCTAAGTTGTTTGCTCTGGCCCTGGGAGATAATCCCTATTGGAAGTTTATCAGAATAATTGTATGGCAATTATGATAATCTGTCAGTACCTAGATTTGCTCTCTGCCTTATGCAACTAATGAATACTCAGGAGAAATATGGGTAATTTTACAGAACAAATTAACCTTAGAGCACAGCAACTGATAATGCTCATTTTACTGGACACCTACAAAGCAGCATAAATTTAAGTACAGTTTAATCGACCCTTCCAGGCCTGATAGAGATCAAACAGCTAAAATGGACATATCATGGTAATTAACCTAAAACGAGGCTGTTTTTTCAGATAAGTGCTGATAAATATCACATTTGGGATTCTAATCCTGAGCAACATGAGAGAATTTAGAAAGCAGGCCATAATCCCGTCCTATGAAGCGCTCATGCCACAGAAGCGATCTGTGGCATGAAGCTCAGAAGGAGCTGTTGTTGGCAAAGCAATCTGATGTTTAATTAATCTGTTGTTTCCAGCACAGAATGGCTGGGGCTTGTTCAACACGAGCTCCATGATGTGAGCTGCATTTTGTTCCCCTCCTGCCTTTGCTTCACTACCGAGCATACAAAATGTAACACTCCGTCCTACTAATAGGGCAGCATGAAAACTAATTGGTATTCTCTGTTTTCAAATGTTTGTATCCTCAAGCCTCTCTGCCTAAAAAAGCCTGACAGAGTCTCTTCATTATCTCATTATGCTATAATTATTGCATACTCAATTGCCCAGGCCTGAGAGTAATTCATTTATGTTGTGCATCAATGTAAGCTTGTGCCTCTAAAACTACATTTAACCAAATTTTAAAATTCTAATTTAGAGCACAGCGTTCTTTGTCTCCTGTTGATCAAAAACATGAATGTGTTTTCTTCTTTATTTAAAAAAGAAAAAAATTAAATGAATACCAATGAGCTTAGCTCTTAGAGTTTTGTGTATATATTTCTTTGTTGTGAATGATACCATATTAAAGAGGTACAAAGAGCATCTTCTAATGCTTTTTGAACACCTGCTAATCTCTTTCATCCAAAGCTTTCATTGGGTTCTTTCCAATCAAAAAAAAAAATGTTTCTGACATCAAAATTCTCTTCCTGGTTTTGAGAGTGTTACCATCCCCTTATCACTTATCCTATAATTTAATTTTATTTAATTCACTGCATGCAACTTGAATAAATATCTATCTACATCACGAGTCCTTAAAAAAGTGATACACATGTATCACAGGTTTTACTTTAACTTTCTCTTTGCATAGACACATTTTTAAGTACCATACAAAGTAAAGATTTTCAACATGGACAATATATGCATTACTGTCATTGTACTTTGTTCTAATTTATTTCCCTTCACAACACGTCTCTTTACCCCAGCTGTTTCTCCTTCCCTCAATCAACATACCTTTGCTTTCTTACTACATGTATCTCATAAACTTACAATTTTTCACCTACATTAAGACCTACCCTCTCATGAGCCTCTCTTTAATTTCACAGACTACAGAGACACATGTATAAATACATGTCTTTCTGACTGTTGTTTATTTCTAAATAGTCCTTTTTAGTTACATCCACTTTCCTGAAAATTTCACGATTTCATTTTTCTTTATGGCTACTTAAAACTCAATGTTGTATGCATATCAGATTTACTTATCTACTCATCTCATGAGCATATAGGCTGGCTACAGAGGATAATCCCGCAGTAAATAGAGATGTGCAAGTAACTCCATTACATTTTGACTAAAAGTCCTTCAGGTATATGCCAAAGTACTACATGTGTCACATGGTACTGTGACTCTCAGATTTTTTGCCTGAACTCCATATTTAATTTCACAGTGATTGCAAGAGCTAGCAAACCATCACCAGTGGATGAGGTTCTCTTTCTATGAGTAAGGATTTTGAACTATGTATTAGACACCCATAAGCCCTCTTTTGAAACCAGTCTATTTGGTACATTAGCCCACTTACAGATTGATTTATTTTTTAAAACTTAATTTATGTAGGCTACAGCAAGCCTAAGGCAAATAGTATTCTAAATAAGGAAAAATTTGAAGCACTTCCACTTAGATCACAAATGAAACAAATGAAATGTCTGTTCAGTATTGTGCTGGAAAAATCTTACTAGGCCTATAAGGAATAATAGGAAAGGAATAAATTAAGGTATTCTTATATATAGACTTTATGATAGTGTACTTGAGAGATTCTAAATACTGAAGTCAAGAAACTGCTTGGACTAATAAACACGTTCAGTAAAATGACAGGCTACAAAATCAACAAGAACAATAAAAATAAGAGTAACTTGACTATGTAACAGTGACAAAGTCAAGGAAGAAATGAGGGAAATGATCCTTTTACCATAACATCAAATTAAAAATATAACTTGGAATAAACTTAACCAAGGAAGTGAAAGACCTGCACGATGAAAACAGCAAACACTGAAGTAAAAAATTAAAGAGGATACTAGAACAAAAGACCTCCCATACTTATAAATTGATAGGATTAATATTGTGAAAATGACCATCATACCAAAAGAAATATACACTCGATAAAATCCCAGTCAAAATTCCAGTGTAGTTTGTATGGTTTACTCTTATTTGTTGTTGTGATAGAACACTCAAATCAAGCAGTTTAAGGGGGAAAGGGAGATTTATTCAGCTTATGGTTCCAGAGGAGAGATACAGTCTTTCATGGCAGATGCAGCATGGCGAGAGGCAGGGTAAATCACCATAGACATCGTGAATCTGAGGGCTGCAAGATTCTTGCTGTAAAAGCAGACTTTTCCAGGATGTAAGATGGGTAAGTTGGGATTAATCCACCTCAAGGCTCACCCTCTGTGGCTGCCTTCTTCCAGCAAGGCTCCACCTCTCAAAGGTTCCATGACCATCCTAAACACATGAGACAGTAGGAACACATTTCAAACCATAACAAAGTTCTTTACAGAAATTAAAAACAGACTCAAAATTCATCTGGAAACATGAAAAGCCTGAAGAGCCAAAACAATCGAGCAATAAATACACTAGTGGGATATCACCATACTGGATTTCAAACTATACTACAGAGTCATAGTAGTTAAAACAGCATTGTACTAGCACAAAAACACAAAAACAGAAAAATCAATGAATGGACTAGCACAGAGAATGCAGGTATAAGCTCACATACCAGCAGCCACTTGATTTTTGACAAAGGTTTCTAAGCATAAAAAAGGCAGAAAAAATAACCGTCTTCAACAAACGGTGCTGGACAATTTGGTATATGTACATATAGAATAATGAAAATTATGTTACCTTTCAGCGTGCACAAAATTAACTTCAAAAGGACCAAAGACCTCAGTGTTAAACCTGAAACTTTAAAATTATAACATGTCTTAGAATATCCCCAAAGAACTTGACATCTTAATGATGGTGTATTCATTATATCAAGGCAATAGAATCAATCTACATGGCTATCAGTTCAGGAATTGTAATGAAAAAGTGGTACATAGACACAATGAAATATTGTCTATCCTTGAAGAAAAATGTAAAATATGCAATATTCTGGTGAAAATAAGTAAAAATTTGAAGGAAAAATAGCATAAAATAGAAATAAAAACAAAATATTAAGTGAGGTGTCTCATACACAGAATTATAAATGCAGACATTAGCATCAAACTTCTGATTAAACAACTTAATTTGGAATTCTTCCAAGAGTCAGAAGCTTTTTTTTTTTTTTTTAACATACAAGTCAAAACTTTGTTTGTCAACACCAGGATTAAATTCAATAGCAGAAAGACAAAGGTGCTGGGAGGTACCTTAATCACATGATGACCTTCAGGAGGTGTTAGATGCTACCACATCATCACTTCTGCCAGCAATGCCATTTTCTCCCTCTCCTCCTCTCTCCCTCTCCCTTAGTCATCAGGCCTCAGGGCCTCAACACCAGCACTCAAATGCAATGGAGTTTCCTCCTCCATGGATGTTACATTTCAGCCTACATGTCTTTTGTTTTGGGGGGGGTTCTTTTTTTTATTTTTCTGCTCATACAAACATAATAGGAATCACTGTCCCCTCCCTCCCTCCACCCCTCCCTGAACTTCCCTGTTCCCTCCCTGCTTTGTCCCTTCCTTTCCCCCCTCCCTTTCTTCCAGTGCCCCCTCCCCCATCTCTGAAGTATCCTTTAATGTGTATATCAAACTTTCCTCTGGGTCCTCGTCTCTGATGAGGTGTAAGGACTCAGTGGCAATTCCTAGAACTCTTTCTTCTGTTCCCCTTAAGTATAGTAACACTGTTGTGACTGTTAATCCCTTGCTTGTAAGGATCCTAGTGCCTTTAGTCCATGCTAAAATTTGAGGGGTCAATGATATGTTGGTCATTGCGCAGATCATGCAGAGTCCTGTTATAATTACTTCGGCCCTTACTTGGGTGGAGTATCTTGCATATCATGACTCCCCCCATCATTGTGTTCTTACAATCTTACCACCCCCTCTTCTGCAAATTTCCCTGAGCTTCAGGATGGGGAGAGATTATCAGCCTACATGTCTTAACAGAGCTTTATATTCACTTGTTCATACTTGAAAGAGCCCATTAATGGAGGTGGAACAGAAGAATAGAGTAAAGATCTTAAAGGGGGAGATTAAAAGGTGAACAAGAGAATAATAGGGGTAATTGAGGGGTGGAAGGTGGTGGAATAAGCTTTAAGCAGGGTTTGGGGGGAGTAACAACAATAACAACAACAACAAAAATCCCTAAAATTATAAGATTCAGCCAGATAAAAACACCCATATGATCAATAAATCAAAAAATTCTGTTTAAAAATTACTGAAAATAGACATACCCTACAGAGGAACACAGATACAGGAACACAGGGCAAATAAAAATGTCTTATGATGCTTCAACTAGAACCCACAGGCAATTAAGCAATATTCCAAGTAACAGGCATATGATACTTTTGAATAATTTGCAGGTAAAAGAAGTCTCAAAGTCCTGCCCCCCAACACAAGCTTTTGTCATTGGTCTTGGTATCCTCCCTGGAAATGACAGTAGCACCGTATGACTGAATTTGTAACACATGTGGATCACAAAACTTGGCCAAAACCACTACTGTAACTGGTATGAAAGCTTCGTCCTTGATGAAAGCAGTACTTTCTGGTACTATAAAATCTACTGGGGTGAATGGGGTGACTTAGCAATACACACATCAATCTGTGAAAGCTGAAAACTACAACATTCACCCTGTCAAGATGGTTCCATCAGTGTAATAGTGGTATAAATGTCAAGGGGGCAACCCACAATTTTCTGATTGGATTTAGACCAATTTTTCATCAGGGATCATATTCCTGGTACTGTAAACCAGAATAAGAATCTATGAAAAGGGAGGAAATGGGTCCTAGAGGTAGTACAAGCCATTAAGGTTTTCTTATAATACATCAAACTGATTTTTTAGGCATTTGTCCTTATAACCATAAACTGGAAGAAGACTCAGCACTCAGAATCTTCCTTCAACAATGGAATTTGTTTATTAAAGAAAATTGCAACTGACTAAAGTAGTGGATAAAAGAAGCAAATGTCTACTCTTAACCTTAAATAGGCCATCAAAGCAATCTCCTACCACATCTACCATTTACTTGTGACTAATGACACACTAAATAACTTTTGTTTAAAAAGCATAAAACTCTTCTCTATTAAATATGATAAATAAGCTGTGTATAGCTTAATTTTTAAATTTATTGTGTTAAGTCACCATGTCCATTAAAAAATTTACAAAAGCTTACCAAGAGACAAATAAAATTTCGTTAGTTGCAATGAGTAAGCTAAAAATTTCTATGCCTTGGTAATAATTATGTGTAATATCTAAACTCAATTTTAACTTTTTACTATTCTGAAAGAGTTCAGATATCATAATGCAAATCAGCAACTGCCACAAGGATACCAAAATAATATCCCATCTTTCTGACAGATTTTGAATACCATCTCACTGCATTCAAAGCTTCCATATTAATTTTGATTCATTTAAGAATGTAATCATCTGCTTTACCTTTATGATATGCAATGTATACAAGAGTATTTCAAGTCCCAGTAATTTTATAAAGGAGTTATTAAGATTCACAGGATATGCTGAATTTCAGAAGACATAGAATATGTTCAAGATGACTGAATTTCAATGAACATCTCCTACAAGACATGCATTGTTACCTTTAACCATTTATCCTACCAAGTTTAGATTTTGATTACTAGGGACATAGGAAGCTAAAATCTCAACCTCAGAGGTACATTCAAGGGGTTATTTTCCACTATTCACTCTGACTTTAAGTTTCCTCTTGTGTCCCAACTTGAAGCTACCCTGTAGACACCCCTAACCACCAGTCTTCTTTTTAATAAATCTCATGTTTCTTAAATCTCAAAAATATCATTTTAATTTTAAATTTGAGTATATACAATTTATTTTAGCTTTGCATTCTATGCAATGTATATGATATTGAGTTTTCTCTTCTCTGGACTACGAGCAAAATTATTTTATGTTACTTTATTCTTAACTTTATATATATTATTTTTATTTATGAGAAATGAAAGAAAAAGAAAGAGAAAGAAAGAGAGAGAGAGAGAAGGATAGAAGGAAGGAAGGAAGGAAGGAAGAAAAAGAAAGGAAGGGAAGAAGGAAGAAAAGAAAGAGAAGAAAGAAGAAAGGAGGAGAGAGAAGAGAAGAGAGAGAAAGAGAGAGACAGTGCATATGAATGTCATGGCACATAGTTTAAGGGAACACTGCTTTCACAAGAAAGTTTTTCCTCTTTCACCATGTGTGCTTCCAAGAACCAAATTCTTGTCAGGTTTGGTGAGCAGGTTCCTCATGCACTAGTCCCACCAATCTCTTTGATTAACTATTTAGTCTCATGGTAAAATTTCTTTAGAAAAGCTTAGAAAATGTCTCCCTGTTCATTTCTGCATATCTTTTATTATTGTAAAGAAATTCTTATATCTTGTACATTTTATTTTCTTCTTTTTAATCTTTATACTGTATGTGGAATGATCAAGACAAGTAGTCACACTCATGTGTCTTCCTGTCCACATACATAATTGTATACCTGTACACGTATATATACTCACATGCAAACACACATGCACACACAGACACACATATACACGCATACACAAAACTGCACACACATACGTACTAGCAAAAATAAAAATTTCCATATAGAGTTATTCATGATTTTCTCAGGAAGAGATTCAAAAAAAATGTAAAAATTGGGAGTTTTTATGTACCTTTCATGATTTTAAGAATATGTTAGGACATAGCAGGACTATATTTAAAATACAATCAATGAATAGTACAGTTCTGCATTGCAAACCTTTACAAGGGTTTGTGTCATGGTTTGAAGTGTGCATTGTCTTACAAGTTAATTTGTTTGAATTTTTAACTGCTTGGGAATGCAGGGTATCTTTAACATGTGGAATTTCGCTAGAGGAAGGTAGTCACAGGGGGTGGGCCTTGAGGTGGATTAGTCCCACTCTACTTCCAGGAGAGGTCCCTTCTAGCAGAGGCAGTCTTGTAGCTCTCAGCCTCCATGAAAGATGTGACTTAGCCCACCTCCAGCTTCTGCCAGCCAGCCATGTCTTCTTCCGTGAAATACTGTATCACACCCCTGGAACCATAAGCTGAATAAATCTCCCTCTCTCCCTTTTAGTTATATGAGTTGGAGTCTTGTGTCACAGCAACAGAAAAGAGTAACGAGGACAGTTGGAGTCTAGTGCAGCACCCTCTTCGGTTGCTGTCAGTTGTAAAACTTTCTCTGAGAAAGATCTGAAGGTTACATTTCCTTTGGGAAATGCCAATTCGTGAAAAAGGAAGGCCCACTTAGGCTCTTACTAAATTTCTAGACTTGTGTTCTCAGTAAAACCGAGGTTTGGGTGAGTTCTGATTCCTTTATTTCATCCTTGTAGTTCTGTTAAGAAATGTTAATATTATCTCTTTAAGATCAGTGTTAACAAATCTGTTGTGTTTCATACTTAGGACATATAAGTGAATAACAATGATGGCTTGCATTACTCAATACACAAAGGATGTTGCAGTCAGCCTGCAACATTGCTGATAAATGACCACCAAATGGCTTAAGAGTACAAGGGGTTTATTTCCTTATAATTGTCCGGTTACAGTTCTCAGTCCAGCTTGATGGGAAAGCACGCATCAAACCGGGGTTGAGGGAACTGGCCACACCATCACTGCATAACAGCTGAGAGATGGACAACCCTTACTTGTCAGACCAGCATGTCTGGCCAAGCAAAAGAAGGATGCCAACTCTCTCAACCAGCTCTCTGTGATTTATCCAGGGCCTAATCCCACCCACCATGGGCTGGGTCTTCCCCATCAGCTAGACAATGTCCTTCAGGTTTGCTCTGGGCTTAACTCAACCATCAACTCTCTACAACTGTGCCCAGAGCTCAAACCCTCAACAGTCAAGTTGACACCTGTGCTTAACTATGATAAAGGACTCCCATTTTTAGTTATAAATTTTATTCTTTACATATTGCTGATAATTTAGAAAATAAAATTCACCAGATTATGCATATTTTACTGCAGTCTTCTGATTTGTGATTTACTCTGCTAGAATTCTGTCAGATTTAATAGCTTGAATTCATTGTTGCTTTGCTAATTTAAATTAGAAGCTTTGCTTCTAAAATTTCATTTCAGATATTCTTAGTTTTATGTAAATTTTCCCCAATACAACCTGTACTGTTATAAATTCTTTTATTTTAAAACTTTTTAATATAAACAGTCGCCACCATCCTTTAAGTAGAACCTTGTTAGCTTCCACCTCTAATACCCATCTCCCATGCAAATACTAAAGCATGGAAATGACAGATGTGTTTATTAACCTAATTATGATAATCTTGTCAAAATGTATATGTATATTAAAACATCATCTTGGTAACTAAAATATTTATTCATTGTAACTCATTCATGCTGTGGAAATTTAGAAAAAGTTAAATCTACTAATGGAAAATAAAGAGAGAAGCATTGTGTACATATTTAAAACACCTGTGTGCCTCTCAAAATCCTTTTACACTAAGAACTCCATCATTTGGCTCTTAAGGCCTTGCCCTATCAGTGGCAAATTGCTCAATGATGAAATAATTAGAATAGGTTTAGTGGACTGTAGTTTACCCCACTAACAGATTCAGCATTTTATTGTGAAGGAAGCACTCATAGTGGACAATGTCACTCTGTGGTAAATGATTGTCAAATCATCTTTTCTTAAGTTAATTTTATTTTTACCTAGTTATACAAGTTCAATGTGTAGGATTCCTTGCCCCCCTCCTTCTCTAGTCTCTCCTCTCACACATCCCCACTTCTATCCACCTATTCCACTTTCTCTCCCATACTTCCCCCTCTCCCTCACCCCTTTTCCCCACTTACTCCCCTCTTGGTTTTTCCCTCTTTCTCCCCTCCCACCCTGCAAAACTTCAGCTTATATGTGCCCTGAAGTTCCCTCTGACTTTTCTACATTAGTGTGGGGAGTTTCTGGATTCCGTGGCATACCTTGGGGCTTCTTCTTGGGCTGCCCATTAGTGTAGGAACTCCGTTATATATTTCTAACCCCTTGCCTCTAAGATCTTACTGCCTGAAGCCATCTCCCCTGAGATCCTCATTAGTCTATGCAGGCTTGATTACAACGTTCATCTAGTACCAGACCAGCCAATCACCCCCCATACTAAAGTTCAGGGAACCTTGGAGATGAGAAGGCATTAAGATTGTAAGAACCTAAAGATAGGGAGGTCCACTGGTGGACTATATACTCTACTTAAGTCTGGGTTAGGGCAGCCAGAATCTCACTGCAATGTAACCAGACCTTACCTGACCTGCATCATGGCTGTCATGTCAACAAGCTTCAATAGACTAAAAACAAGTCATCTTTAAAGATGCCTCAGCTTTCTGACCATGTTTCTTTCCAGGCATTTCTCATCCTCTTCTGACCTTCACTGAACATGTAATTAGGACCACCTGACAAATAGTATTGTCAACCTCTTATAATGAATTCAACTCACCTGGAAATACAAACTTCTCACCTTTCAGATCTTCAGGTATCAATCTGAAATGCTTACACATCTGCTAAGATCTGCTATCATCATAATCTCCAAAAGCAACTGATGCCATTTCTATACTTTCTTGCCTGTGACTGAAATTTTTCTTACACGTCATTTTAGATATTTCAGTCAATTATGCTATCTCATATGATTGAAATGAATTAGTTAAACGAATATATTTTGATGTTTAATATACTGAGTTCTCATTGCTTAGAAATCTTTGATAACTATATTAAAATTATAGACTGGAATAACTTGCTTTCTTGGTTTTAAGAATAGCACAGCATATGGACATATATTCTTGGACTTTCAGTTAGAGAGAATGAATGATTTCTAAGTTCTTATTGTACATAGTCTTGATAATCTGTCCTGTGAGAATATTATTGAATTGTTAACTATAAACTCAATGTAAAAAGACATATATTTGCTATTTTAAGCTATTATATAGACTTTATTTGCATTTAATATTATAAATCCCAGAAACAGTATTAAAATTTTTACTATAAATAATCTGACAAGTACATAAATGATACATATTTCTCTTTATTTTATGTAAAATTATTAATAGAAAGAACCACAATCAGATTTTTTGTTTGTTTACAAACTATGTATGTAGTACCTTTTAAGGTCCTATACTGCATTAGGATACTCATAATTCAGTAAAATTCTTGCCATCCAGGTATGATTCTCGTTCTCAGAATCCTTGCACTGAGGAAGTGGCTATAGATAGAATTTTGGAGCTTGCTGGCCAGTCAGACTACCCAGTTCAGGCTCAAAAATAAGAGGCACAGTATCAGAAAAAGGACACCAAAGTCTGACCTGTGCCTTCCCCATGTGCACACAAACACAGACACACACACACATGCACACTTACACACTCAGACATTGTCACCCACTACTATATCCACACGCAGTAATATGTGTGCATGGAAATTAACTATTAAGAAATGGCATAACAATTATCTCAATAAAACCAACATCATGAGACAATAAGATAACAGAGGTGAGAAGGATGAGGATAACAGTAGAGCTGCAGTTAAGAATGAGGATGTGGCAATGTGACTTTCACCAGTAAGAAGCTCAGGCAAGCATTGGTTCTGGCTACATGAGACCTGCAGAACTTCAACAGTAAAAGTTTGAGAGATGACGAGGGGACTCAGAAAACTTAAGGACTCATCAAGAAAATTGCAAACTTTCCATTTTTCACTATGGTAATTGTTTTGCCTCATTATGGCAACTAACTGAATAGTGTAAGGGTTTTCATGCTTGCATTTGAAGAATGAAAGGCAAATTCCATATCACAGAGCACTAAGACTGGATTTTTATGCACCTGCTATCATTAGACTAATGGTCTCCATTCTAAGAAGAAGTATTGTTTTGCCTTGTCATTTATTTCATTATTCAAGCTCATTTTTTTCAGTTGAGATCAAATGCTGACAGAAACATGCACAAATGAAAATCCAAGAGTTCTGAAGAATACAATACATGAATTAGTTTGAAGCCAAATACCTTAGAGACATGATGGGAAATTAGCTCTTGTTTAGAAATATTTTAATGAGCTTGGCACTGAAATACACATAGACAGCCAATTTATGCAAAATATGATGAGGGTAGATGAGAGAATAACTAATTAGGTGATTTGAAGACCAAAATGAAAGAATAAAAATTATAATGAAATTTCAAATTTCTAGGCTTTAAAGTAAAATATAATATAGAAAAACCTGAAAAAATCCCTGTGGGTTTTCAATTTTATGATTTTTATATTTCATTCAACCACATAAAACTTTACTATCTTTCACTTACTCTTTCCTGTTGTTTATATATCATATGTGAAGCACAATCTCATTCTATCACATCTTTTCTATCCTAGAAAGGACATTGGCTTGAAGTCAGTGACTTCAAAGTTTTTACTCGGTAGTTCCAGAGATACGTTTTAAGTCATGTAATTAGGAAAATATGCAACAATTACATATAGACAAATACGTAAATTAAGTCATTAATTTGATGTATAGATACATTATGATACATTCATATTAATTTATTAAATGTAGATGAGAAAAAGAAAGCATTATATATTAACAAGGAAAATATAAGGGTCAAAATCATCTTTGATTTGCTATTTCAGTTTTAACTGCATTTATTATTTTTCTTGTGTATTTTGTGTGTGTGTGTGTGTGTTTGTGTATGTGTGTGAATGAAGCAAGTGTGATCATCCCACAATTTGCACAGGGAGGTCTAGGCAAACTGTGTTGTTGGCAACCTTCTCATGCACATCACTCTACCTGTTCTTCTATTTCTAAAAGTTAAAACAATTAAGTTTGAATTTTACAAATTTTCTGATGGATATAAATCATGTATTGTGAAAGGGAAGCTACTGCAATATCAAAGATAAATGACTCTAATCATTTATGTAAGAACATATTTAACCCAGAATTTGAGAACTTAAAATGATCTAAATAACATAGTAGAATGGTATTTTCCATAAGAAATGTTTATTCTCAATGATTCGTAAAGGATTTATAGTCTTTAGTCTGGGAAGATGACTCAACTATTAGAGTGTCTGCCATGTTAAAAGAAAAAAAAAATAGGCCAGAGTTCATATGCCTAGATCTCAGGTAAAATTTTGGGTAGGCATGGTAGCTTACTTATAATTCTAGAAATAGAAGGCAGACATTGGAAATCTTCAGAGAAAATTAGCTAGATGGAAGAGCCCTATTACCAAGTTGTAGCTGGGATTTAGAAAACAATAAAATGAAATAACACTCAGTGATCAATCAGTCCTGATAGTAACCTTGGTCCTTGTTGCATCAGCCTGCATGGTTGCTGATAAGTGACCATCAAATGGCTTAAGGGAAAAAAGGGATTATTTTCTTACTCATAGTCTGGTTACAATCTGTAGTCCAGTTTGAGGGGAGACCAAGCTAACACCTGGCCAAGGAACTGGCCATACCATCTCTACGTAATGACTAAGAGAGAAACAATCCTTATTTGCCAGACCAGCACGTCTGGCCAAGCATACACAATGATGCTGACTCTCTCAATCTACTCCCTGTGTTTTATTACAAGGCATAATCCCATCCATTTGGGCCTTCCCCATCAGCCAGACAATCTCCTGCAGGTTTGCTCTGAGCTTAATCCAACCAATAATTCTCCACAAATGTGCGCAGAGCTCAAAACCCCCAAATGTCAAGTGACAGTCCTCTACATGAGAGCATCACCCCTACATATATGCAAATACACATGCGTGCACTCCATGCACACATACAGATGAAGAGTTGAATACTTCCTCAACTGATTGTATCCTCTTATTGGAAACTACAATTCCCAACACATAGAATTAATTAGGAAATTACTTATATGTCTTATTGAGAAATATGGTAGCTCAAGCTAAGACATTAGCACTGAAAAGATGGGTTGGAAGTCATTGCACTTGGATATAATTAAAACCAAGAAATCAAACTTTTTCCATGTTTGTCAGTGCAAATCTACAATCCCAGAATTTAGGAGACCAAGACAGAGCAATTGCAGTTTTGGGAACAACAAAGACTAATAGTGAAATGTTGTCTGTCATTGTTTGCATGTAGTTCCAAGGAAGATAATGACTGTATATCATGACAAGGTTAGTTTTGTGAAATGCCAGAAAAGACTTAAGATTCTTAGGTACTGAAACCACATACTACATACGATGGGAAGTGAAGAATTGGGATTCCTTGAAATATGATAGAATTATCAAAGCCTAAGCAAAACATATCACAGGTAATCTCTCACTAATGCAATATTTCACTGTAGATAAATTTGGCAGCCATCTTTCCCAGGCCTCCAAGAGTTTATAGTTCAGTAGCTGATGCTAGATCAATATCCACGCTTTAACAAACTAAACCAGTTTCTTTACTCTTAACTCTATTTTCTTGCTTCCAGATGCTTGCTGCATGTGCACAGCTTGATCAGTGATAAACAGGTTGCTGAGTGCTTATCTTTCTGTTCTATTTGTCCAGCACAGAACCAATGCTAAATTACTGAGACTTCATTTCATGGTCAAGAGTCAAAGATCATTGTGTAAATGCTCTGTAAATTTTTAATGTTTGGGAAGATTGTGGTCGCTCATAGAACCTTACTGCAAGAAGAGGTGTCCCAAGGGGTGGGCTCTGAGGTTTGGTTGCAAAGACCTGCTTTTTCTGACTGTAGTGTTCTTTCTGCTTCCTCATATGTGGGATGACCTGAACAGGCCTCCATTTTCTGTCTACGGGCATGTCTTCTGCTCTGTAATCTGCATCATTATGGACTAGATCACTAACAGAACCATAAGCCAAATAAATCACTTTGTCCACTAAGTTGATTTTGTCAGAATGTTGTCTAACAGTGAAGGAAGTGCAAGTGCAGCACTGCCTCAAAAAACAGAAGTATTTGCTGATGTATACACATGGGAGAAAGGACACGTTTATTTAAGTTGTGCTAAATTTATAAAATTCCACTGAGCATACAAGGGCAAATATTCAACAATCACCTGTCAAATCACATCATTTACCTACAGAAATTGCTCTTGAAGACATCGCACCTTAGACAGATTGGTGCTGGATCACAAAACAGGTTGTTAAAGATGATTCTGAAACCTCATCCACGTGGAGGTCAATGATATACATTTCATTGTCCATTTCCAGATGCTTGCTGCATGTGTATGGCTTGATCAGTGATAAACAGGTTGCTGAGTGCTATCAACTCAAGAAGAGCCCACACATGGAACATATACTGTGTTATTAAGGTGTATGTGAATATCCACATACTTCCATATTCTCCTTTATTAAATGTAATTTGATGAAATCCATTAGGTCCAGGCTATGGTGAAGTGCTATGGTTTGTATAAAACAATAATAAAAAAAATCAAAGTAGTCATCCTGCCAATCATAAAAACCCTGTGAGAATTTTTCTGCTGGGAACGAAATCCAAATAGATCAAAAATCAGCTTCAGACAGTCATGAAAAAGAGCCTTTGTGCTTCGTGGCCTTAGTGTGGCAAAACTGCAGAACTGAAATGCTCATGGAAAGGTACTCCAGAAAGGAAAGGCTACTTACCCCAAAGACATAGTTTCCAGGAGACTTTATACCCCTTGATTCCACTAAGAATGACAAAAGGCTTTTGTGTTATGAGATAAAAATAGTTACAATTTATGTTTCCCCTTGATTCACCTCCCAGTTAATACCTCCTACTGAGGCTAAACTACTCTCCATCTTGAACATCCCTCTCCTTTTAGGAGAGTCCCATCTCTGCTGCTGAGTCTACAGGTTCACTTCCACTGGTGGCACATTGACCTTCCTGTATTTGTCTTCCCTCTTACACACTTTTTTCAAAATGCTGACTGTTTAGTTCCCTCTCATCCTTATATGTTCAATTCACATAGCTTTGATTAGAAAATACATTCACCCAAAAAGCTTGTACTTGACAAGTTGACTGAACCCTGGCACAGACCTTCACGAATGGTATGGCAATATATACCAAAAGTTGGTTGTGATGGCAGAAACATGATGTTCCTTCATCTAAATAACATTTAATAAAGAAAATGCATAATAACTTTTGTGGGCAATTGTCAAATGAAATATGAAAACAGTTTCTCTGAGAGATCCTTGGTTTTGAATTAAAATGACCTAGAGTCCCTTCTGCTATTTCTCTGCTATAAGGTCCAAGAGGCTTCTAGATTTCTAGATTTCATTTTAACAATATTACCTTCTGACTCCCTTACCATTCTTTACAGCTCTCATCTTTTAACACTGCACCAGAGCTTGTCTTCAGCCATCTGAGCCAGTGACCCCATTCTTTTGTCCAGAATCAATCAGCCAAACTTCAAAATGTTAAGGTTGTCTGAAATCAGCACCACCTCAGCCTTTATCCTTTGTAACATCCTTGGTTCCCGAAATTGCACTTCATACTCCACACTATTTTCTTATTAACTGTTTTAATCTTTGTGACACTTCTACATTGTAGTTATTGACCCCTTTGCCTATTTAATGACTCTTCCTGTTTTATGATTGTGTAACTGAAATAATTTGACTTAGACATTGTGTAGCTTAAACACTCAGCCTGAACTAGGTTAGAGTTTAGCAGGAATTCTTATAAGAAGCACTAATTTACCACTTTTGAAGATTTCCTGCTGCAGTAAATAGGGCACACGATGGCTTGAAATTTATTTGCAACAAAAGGGAACGGAGTAGTAAAGTCAATCTTTACCAGAAAATACTCATTCACCGATATCAGGGGTCTCATTCCCTCCAAGTAAAGAACCTTAAGTGCTAATCAATTATGTATTCTAAATTTTAGCCTATAAACACCTATTCTGCCAGAACCGCTGGGAAATATTCTGCAATTTCAGTCTTTTAAACACTGAATTGGCTTGCCTAATCACCCATTTTATCACTGATTGCTTATTGGCCTATAAATCCAGGGATTTGGCGACCTGGCATCATCACCTCAAATATATCTCCATTTCATTTCTCTTTCACCTGCTGCCATGCTTGGCAAAACACAGGTGTGAGGTCCATCCAACTTGTCAGAATGGTTAGCAGTCAGCAATAACAACCAGATACCAAACAGCTCCTAAGATACCATTGCAGAAGATGAGAGCCGTGAAAGAGGAAGTGATGGTCAGTCTCATGTGGCTCTTGCAGGCTTGGAACTTTTCATAAGAAAAATTGGAAATAGTACATCAGGTTAAATTTCTGTTGAAACAAAAATGAGTTACTTACTTAATCTGAGAAATAGCCTAGTGGAAGCCACTTCTCAAAGACATGTTCAGGCAGTTCTCATCGTTTTTCTATGTATGCTCTTCCAAAAAGCTAATTTCCATAAAGAAAAAAAAGGTAAGAAAATGAAAAATGGTTATGTTAAATATCTAAGCCACAACTTCCAAGAGATTCCTAACATTACTATAAAAGAATATTTTAAAAAGGTTGATTAGGGGATGGTTTTCATTATGTGTGTGTGTGTGTGTGTGTGTTTGTGTACGTTTATTACATGATTTTTTCATACAATATCTTATATGTAATTAAGACTATAGAATGACACTTGTAGTGATCAATAATTAATTTTAAAAAAGGAAAGATTTATTGTATCTTCTTATGAAATGTCATGGTATTCATGGGTAATATTAAATCATGACCTAATTTCAGAGATAAGGACAAGAAACTTCATGTTTGATATTATGCTTGTATACTTCTTATCAAACTTCCTTTAGAGACTCAATCAGGCAAGATGGAAATTTGGTTTTGATATTTTTAAAGGATATGCTATTTTAATGAAATTTAAAACACTAATAAATAAGGAAATCTGATTCATAAGATTAGAGGAAAAATTTAAATCTCAGATTATCTGACACTTTAAATCAGTTTCTTCAGCATATTTTATCATTCAAGAGCATTGTAAGAATCCATGTCAGATATTTATTCACACATTTGTAATCTTGAAATCAGTAGCTACTTTTAATTTTCATGTGATGGAATATTAACTGTGGTACCCTCAAGCTTTCTTTCAAAGAACAATGTGCTATTGGGCATGTGGTCATCGCAATACCAGTATAATCAGTTCAGCTGATATTCATAGTTGTCCTTTTCTCTTTTAGCTAAAATTTCAATTGTCTTCAGTTCACACTCTCCTTCTTTCATGAGGATAACTATTACAACTCATGAAATTCTCATGCCATTTATCGCTACACAGATCATTCCAGAATTACAGTGCTTTTCAAATTTCCATTACTGTTGGCAATCTACAGACACAGATCATTCCAGAATTATAGTGCTTTTCAAATTTCCATTAACGTTGGTGATCTATGGACAAGGAGGGATGTCCAATCTCCTCACAAGTTTGGAGGTTTTGGTGGATGGTCAGATGGCCCTGCTATTTTTAAGCCTGGTAAGGCAGCGCCAGAGCATGTGGTAGATGAAGCAGCTCATTTTATGGAAGCAGGAGTCAAACAGAGGAAAGACCTTTACAGGAACACCCCCTGATTATGAGTATTCCAACTAGATTATACCTTTTCAATGCACTACCGCCTACAACTGTATCAAGAAGCTAACTAAGCCTGTAACACATAGACCTTTGGGAATTCCTCTTCTTAGAGCTCTCACCATGACTGTGACTCTAACATCTGCAGTCCCTTGCGTTGTTTTGTATTTATTTGGTTGTACTAACATCAATCATTTCTTTAAAAGTATTTGTTGAATCATCTTAGTGAAAAAACAACTCTCCTAAATACAAGCATATGTATTTCTCCTCTGTCATGGTTTGAAATGTGTCACCCCACAGTCTCTTAGTGTTTGGAAAGATCATGGCACCTTTGAGAGGTGGAGCCTTGGGGGAGGAAGGCGGTCACAAGGGATGAGCCTTGAGGTGATTAGTCCCACCCTCCTCCAAGAAGAGTCTGCCTTTGAAGCAAGCAGTCTGGTAGCTCTCAGCCTCTTGGATGATGTGACATAGTCTGTCTCTAGCTTTGGCCAGCCAGCCGTGCCGCCTCCACTATAAAGACTGCATCTCCCCTCTGGAATGTAAACTGCATAAATCTCCCTTTCTCTCTTAAGTTAAATGACTTCACGTGCTCTCTCACAGCAGTAGTTAACAGTAACTGTTACATCTTCATATAGTGTAATGTTAAGATGAGGAAAAAAATTAAGGGCATTATTGAAGAGTTATACTAATGTATGAATAGACAAAATATGTGTAACTATAAGGGCTTTATGAAATGAGCTCCTAAGAAATAGACGTTAGGGTGACAGAAACATGATAACATTCTTGTCTTAAAATTGTTTATGGTCTGCTTATTTATGTAGATACATTTTTCTTTATTGATTAAATTTTTTGTTTTTCTCTTTCACCAGATTTTTTATCTTGGTTTGAGCCCAATGAAAGTTGATATCATACTTTATTATATAAACAAAATATTTATACATATGTATATGCATATATCACATATAAACCATCCTGAACAAATTGCCTTACAAAGTCCATTATGAATTGTGTTCATTTGTTTAAAAATCTGAATTATTACACAAGAATAAATCGGGTCTAAATTCTTGTACCTCACACCATTTTCAAAGGTTCTTCTCCTCTTTTCAAGAGTCCTTCTTTCACTGAAGAATGATTTTCAGGAAACGTTCCCAAAGAAGAATGTGCTATTGGGCATGTGGTCATCGCAATACCAGTATAATCAGTTCAGCTGATATTCATAGTTGTCCTTTTCTCTTTTAGCTAAAGTTTCAATTGTCTTCAGTTCACACTATCCTTCTTTCATGAGGATAACTATTACAACTCATGAAATTCTCATGCCATTTATCGCTACACAGATCATTCCAGAATTACAGTGCTTTTCAAATTTCCATTACTGTTGGCAATCTACAGACACAGATCATTCCAGAATTATAGTGCTTTTCAAATTTCCATTAACGTTGGTGATCTATGGACAAGGAGGGATGTCCAATCTCCTCACAAGTTTGGAGGTAGAATGTAGCTTTTAGAAGCGAATGCTCTGCCTCTAAAGAATAGAGGTTTGGATGATCTCCTAGGCCCTCTATCATCTAGACTCTCTGATCTAAATTCCAAGTCTTTATGACTTCATTAATCACAAATTTATGTGTCACTATATTAGCATCACATGTATTAAAGTAATGTGAATTCAAATTCACAATGCTTTATTCTTTTGACAAAAGTATCTTGGGGAAAGACATTGTGGGTAACAGTACAGTCATGCTTACTCCCCAGCGCTACCTCACAACTTAGGCCTGCTGTCCAAGTGTTTTTAGAAATTTGTCTTCCTTGCTTAATCGAAGAACAAACCGAGTGACTTCCAGGATTGCCACCATGGTAAAAAATAGCTCCTTTTATAGAGTGTTTTTTTTTTTTTTGTATCTACATGTTTCTGATAGGCATAAGAGCTTATGTATATCCATGTTTTGCATGGGTAGAAAACACAAATGTTTGTAGACAGACATGTTTGTGAATGTATGCAAATGTCAGTGGTTGACATCATTGCTTTAAACCCAGCATTTACACATCTGTCTCTCTTGGTTAATGACCTTTCACTGAAATAACTTTTTACTGCCTAAAAGTGTGAGGGAAGTTTGGGGTTGGCCGCCACAACCATGCAGCATTGCCTGGCTTCTGGGGATCCAAACTCAGTTCTTCATACTGTCTCAGTATCCCTTTTATTCACTGAGACATCTGCCTAGCAACAAACTGGCTTTTTAAAATGTAAGAAGCGCTCTCCATTTGTCTCTCACGCGTGAAAAATGTCCACATAGCTTCTTCAAGTGACACATATTGAAACGAGTTGATTTATAGACACTGCTCATTATCACTCAGTATCTTAAACATTATTTTTTTTTGCTAAAATTCATCTCAGCATATATATTTACAACTACTTGTATATGTGGGTTCTTCTGAGTATCGCTTGGCTTAATAAATGTCTGTTACTTGACTTTTCAATGCTTCATTTGAAACCTGTCACAGCATCATTTGATATTCATTTCATATTCATGAACACATTTTGGGGAAGTTTCAAGTATTTGTATGAGTTTCAAACATTTTTCAAATTTCATTTCTGTGAAGTGGTATATGAACTGAGCACATTATAGCATAAGCCTTCTCAAATAACCATAGCATTTTCAAATATAATGAGAAAACTCTGACCCAGCTGCCACTTTTCTCACTATATTTAAATTAATTAGTTTCTTAATGTAGTAAATATCTATGGAAATCTTAATTCCTCCTATTATCTTAAATACCTTAAAAGAGGAATCTTCTGATTATTTTAATCAAAACTGTAACTTTAAAAAAATCACTATTTTAGACCTCATCATAAACTTTATTCTCAAGCTGGAAAGATGGCTTAGGAGTTAAGACTCTGCCTCCCAAGCAGAAGATCCTGAGCTCAGATCCCAAATCCCACATAAAAATGCCATATGGAAACAGGAATGTCCTGCACTTCAGAACCTGGTTGGGCAGAGCCAGAGAAATCCAAGAGGGAAGCAAAAAGGAGATAGAAACAAACTAACTTGATTCTCGTAGTCACCCTTGGTCCTCCATTCAGACACACATAGTAACACCTCCACACACACACACACACACACACACACACACACATAAATAATAAAAAACAAATACATAACCTATGATTTCTATTAAAATTATTTTTCAATTCCAAAGCATTTGTGTCTTGCTGGGTAAGATTCCTTGTCATAATGATAGTAGTTTTTGCCTTTGTTTTGCTTTACTCTGTGAAAAGTTGTCACAGACATTCTTACATTACATGACACACCTACATATACTTGTTAAGAAATTATTCAAACACTAACAATTACATTAGAGATAAGTTTGTGTCTTGTGTTATAGAATACTGAAATCATGCAATC
This sequence comes from Typhlomys cinereus, assembly GCA_023101885.1. NCBI lineage: Eukaryota > Metazoa > Chordata > Mammalia > Rodentia > Platacanthomyidae > Typhlomys > Typhlomys cinereus. The sequence goes on along the minus strand of JALPQD010000235.1, from coordinate 1,963,282 downwards.
AGTCTGAATACAATACATATGTGATTCTAATACAGATGTATGTATATACACTTATGAATGAATTAAATATTCATGTTTATGTGTAAACACAGACATACTACATTTATGACTGACATATATGCTTATTTTTCACGTGTGACTCATATGTGCTTATTTTGAATTGTATTTTATGTAATTTTCATGTGAACCATCTTTAGACCTAATTTAACAATTTTCTTTATTACTTTAGATATTTTTCTCTCTAAACCCTTGTCATTCTACTCATATCATCTACAAATCTGCCCTTTATCTTACTTCCCTAACATTTTAATATTTAATGTAAAGACCCTACTAATTTTATCATGTTTTCTTAAGACCGAACATATACTTCAAACAGCTAACGAAAATGTTTTCAGTAATCTTTAATAAAGCACATAAGAATTAGGTTAATAATGTGAACAATAGAAAAATAAAATAATATAAATACTGACAAGTTTTCAGTCTTCTTGAGAAGGTATGGTGTATTTTACTTCTTAAAGGTTCAACATGTTTTCCGTAATTGTTCAATATTTTATTTGTATTTAATATTTGATGTGTCATGTACTTCAATGTTATTTTTTTCTCTGGATCTGACTATTGCTCAGAAAACACTTAGGTTACACAAGAAGTAAGACCTTTATTAAATATACTAAAATGAGTGCATTACTGCTGACCATAGTCAGCAAAGCTACAAGATAGTGTGGTAATCAGAGGATGAATCACCTCTAAGTACTGATGGACATAAATTAACCCCAAAAGAAAATGTAAGGAAGTTACACCAGTTTTGCAGCCTGCCCACGTTTCTGATAAATTCACTATCAAACAGCTTAGAGGAAGAAGGGAATTTTTTTTTTTTTATGATTCTTGGTTACAGTTCTATATCAAGTTTGGCTAGAAAACTTAAACCAATGCTAGGTATCTAGGGAACTGGCCACACTGTATCCACAGGGATTGCTGAGAGAGGGGAGGTTTTAAGACTCTTCCAGTAATATAAGTATGACCTCTTACTGAACCAACTTCCTCCATTTTATGGCGTGGTTCATTATGGGCTGAGTCCTTTCACAGTAGTCAATCTCTTGCAGGCTTGTTCAAGAGCTTGAATTAACTACTGATTCTTCACAAATGTGCCAAGAGTTCAGTTTTTATATGTAACAGCATAACCTGTTAGTGGTAAAATTATCAGTAATTGCTGTTAGCACTTACAATGTTCTTACTCTCCCATCTTATAAAAGAATGGTTGGCTGGAGAGATGGCTGAGTGATTAAGACTCTATCTCATTAGCTGAAGGTCCTGAGTTCAGATTGCCTTATAGTATAAAAGTACAATGAAAATATATGTCCTTAGAAGATATTATAATAGTAACACTTAAACTGCAATTTGATTATAATTTCAAATATAATCGCTCTGGTACTTATTAGTTTCTTTTGTTTCCCAAAACCTTTTTTTTTAACATTTTTTATTATTTCCACTCATATAAACTTAATAGGTATACCAGTTCCCTCCCTCCCTTCTCCTCCCCTCGAACCCCCTGCTCCCCCTCCCCTCACTCCTCCCTCCCCATCCCCCAGTGCCTCCCCCAATCTTTAGAGTATACATAAATATATGTATGTCTACATAAGTTCTAAACATGCATACCAAGATTCAAATATATATTATATATACATAATTTATATACAATTACATAGCATACTTGTAGTATTGTACTTTATATCTAATTTTATGCATATTAAGCAATGCAATCATGTACATACATAAAAGAAGATGAAGAGATATGGAGATATATCTAAAAAATGCATTAGTCAGTGGATTAATGAATCTTTTATTTTCTCAACCATTTTGAATATTTCCACAAAAGACCAAGCTTCCTAACGCATAAACCTTGTGAGAAACTCTAGAAGCATATACAAAGCATACTATCATACATGCTAATAATGTATGAATCAAGATATACTCCAAAAATAAATTTATGTTTCAGAAAAACCTAAAGGGTTTGTATGTTTCACCATTTAGCATATATCTAACTATCATTTCTAAATTTGTAAATCAGTTCAGCAATGGTTAATATTTTAAAGGAATTGTTATTCAAAAGACAGCATCATTTTCATTAATGAGTTCATTAGATATTTCAAAATAGCTAAAAGTAACAAGTAGCATGCTCAATCGTGTTTAAATATCCTAATTACTTGAATATTCTTTGTTAGTGTTACTTTCCAATACTAATGTTCAAAACTTCCATTTACTTTTCCACATCATTCTATTTCTGTGTGTTCATGTGAAAGTTCTTATTAAAACTAATTTGTTTTATGCACTGACAATCATGTTGGAAAGTCAGCAGGAAATATAAATCATCCAATTATTCCTATTGACAAAACAGCATGAAAGTGTTAATAGAATGATGGTTTGTGCAGTTCTGCACATTCTGAGGGGGCTTTGATAAGTTGATTCAGACTGAAATTTGCTGTTCTTGCCTTTGTTCTATGGGAGAATATTTATTTCTATGCACTCCAAACCATGCAGGCTGATGGGTTGAAAATGCAGGAGGAAAAATTAAGATTAATGATGGTGTGGGTCTTTCAGTGGAAAAGCATCTGTTGTGGAAACAGAGGTTTATCAATGCAGAATAATTATCAATGCTTTTTCAAAATCAATGTCAACTGAGCCACTTTCTATGTCAGACTTCCCCTTAGTGAAATTTATTAGAGATGTTAGAGTACACAAAATAATGATCATCTCTTTAATTGAAACACCCGGAAAGCAAAAGCCATACCTCTCCACTCTCTGACACAGTCCGCAGAGGAAAGCTGCTCATTAAATATCTGGGAAAGTGGATAAAAATTGGTGTCATTCTCTGAAAAGCTAAAAACTCAATGTGGTATACAACCTAGAGACTTTTAATAAGGCAGGGTTGAAGATAGAGCAGTTGTTGCTTTGAAATGCAGCATTATTTTTTATGTTGTCTTAATGTTACTCTTTGGTAATGAATACAGAAAACATCCAATTTAAAACCTAGGGGATAGCCTCTGAGAAGAGAGAAAGTTGAGCGGCACACTGAGTGCAAATCAGAGGAAAGGGAATGTCGCCAGAACAATGTCAATTGCTCTGCACCCTTCCTGCCGGGAACCGCGGCTTCACCAAAGGGGGCAGGTACACATTCACTTCCTCAGTGTTTCTGTCTTCCTCAAAGCTCTTCAGTGTAAAGGAAAATAGATTCACTAACTCACTGAATTCTGTCCGGGGAAAAGAGAGTCCATTCACTGACTGACAACTGTCCTGAGGAAAACATTCATTCTGTGATAAAGCCACCCGCCTTATCACATGGAGTCATTCAGCTGCCCACCCAGTAGGAAAAAGGTTGCACTGATGCCATTTTCTAACTGGTTTTCCAATAGTTACACAGCACCCAGAGGACATAGATGTCCTCTGTTAGGGCCTAAAGACCCAGGACTTTATGACTCCTGTCTAAGTATTCTAAGCTAAATCATTCTTCTGATGAGTAGGTAAGTATCACTCTCAACTCAAATCTTGGTTCTGGAGGGCACATCATACAGCTGGTGGTCTCTTGATGACAACACTGAACGAGGAATGAAGCCTTTCTGGACTTCTAGGGGAAGCTCACATGTATAAACTGGAGTTTCCAAGTATTGTTTGTGATCACTGAAGAGGAATGAGATCGTGGAGAACAGAAGATTGAGTACTGTTGTTTTAATTTTTTCAGAGAAGATGGGTAGAAATGAACTAAAGTTAACCTGTATTTCAAGGTAGTTATTTAAAAACATTTGTCAGAATGAATAGATATAATCAGAACATCTGTTTGCCTTGATTTATGTCTTAAATTTAGACTTCTCAAAACTTTATTTTCTAGTACACACCAATGGTAACATTAGATCTGTTTAGGTTACTAGATGTCATACCACCATCATTTCACAGACAGTTATCTTTGCCATTGAAAGTATCATTTATTTGATGAATGTTAATTTTCAAAAGAAAATTCTTCCTTATCTCTCTTAACCTAATCTGTAGGATTAGAAGAGTTTGAGCTAGAGTGTGACAGGATTTTGCATTATTTTGTTTCTTCCTGCCCTTATTTTCCCATCCTTATAGATACTACTATTTTTTAAATGTTCTTCATTTTTCATCAAGTAAAATGTGGCAGATACTTTTAATTTGCAAAGTTCCCATCTTCCTTATAGAAATTGCTTCTCAAAAACAAAGTAAAAGAAGAACAAGAAGGATAACTATAGAAGAAGGAGGAAGAGGAAGGGGGGAGAAAAGCTAGTGATGTCTAGTGCCAAGGTAAACAATTTTCTCTATCAACTTTTGGCCTGAACTGCTAAATAAGATGTTATGTTAATAGCATCTGTGCATTAAATCTCCAATAAGTATCTTACCTTGGATGTATCAGTCTCCTTGAAATACATGCATATTTATTTGTTGAGTACTTAATGCATTTAAGACTCTGTACTATATCCTTTAAAGATGAGTCATAAATAATGTGTACCCTTTAAAAATTTATTGGGAGTGATTTCATCCAGTTCACTCTATCATGGCTTTGCACATCATTCATTTTCTTACTTTTGTTTTATCACCAAATTTGTGATTCATCGTTTTACTTTACATCTATGTTCAGAAGAATCAAATCCTGTTTTATCTTCCTTCCTGCATTTATTTTAAATTTAAGTGTCTTTTATTCTCTTTCCTCTGCAATACAGCTATTAAAATTACTTCTTATCTTTCCTACTTTTTATATGATTACACATTACATGTATTAATATGTTCATAAATTACATTTAAATTTGATTGTAAGTGTGTGTGTGTGTGTGTGTGTGTGTGTGTGTGTGTGTGTGTGTGTATGAAAGGGCACTGTGTGTCCCTGTGGAGGGACTTTGGAAATCATCCTGGACTTCTTCTACCTCCTTTTGCTTCCCTTTGAGATTTCTCAGGCTCTGCACACCAGGGTCCAAAGTGCAGGCCCCACAGTTTCTGCCTGGTGTTTTTATTTGGGACCTGGAATCTGAACTTTCTGTTTGTGAGGCAGAGCCCCTGAACCATCTCTCCAGTCTTCCTTACATTGTTTTTTAAATAAACTTGATAACTTAAAAAAGTTTCTTATTTTGCCCAACCTCAACTACTTTCAGCTACAGATAGATAGACATGATCATCATAGACAGACTCATACCAGAGGACACTAAGCATGGTAGAAGAAATCTAGTGGCTAGGAGCAGAGTACAAGATGCCTATTAGGGACTGATAGAAAGATAGAAAAAGAAAAGTAGCCTATTAAACTTATGATGTGCAAATAAATATTCAGTCACTCCAATGGGAAGGTTTAGAATTGAGCATTTTCTTGTAGCTGAACTTTGATCCCACTGCTTCTATCGGCCTAATGCAGACTTGTGCAAAAATAGTGGTATGTGGGATTACTTGGAATGAGGTAAAAGACAATGGACATTAGGAAAAGATATGTAAGAAATGAATGTCATAAATATGACACAGACTTCAAAAAAGTGGAAAGTACATGATTGAGCATGTGAGATACATAAGTTGGCCAGTCTGCCCGCTGTGCTGCACATCTTCAGGGTTCTCTTCGGCACTGTCAACCTTCTCAAACCACTGTTCATTCCCTAGCGGGTTTCTGGGACAAAAGTGTTGGGTTCTGAGTGGCCTCTACTATTTATGACACATTTAAGCCTAAAGAAGAAAATCACTTCAATTTGATTTTACCTAACATAATAACCATGTCCTGAAATAAATATGAAATACTTAACAAGTGATGAGCTATTAGAAAACTTTTAGTGATTTATATGATTCATATGAATCAAAAGATTCATATACTATCATGATCTCAATGACAATATTCTCTGAATGCAATAATCTTCATGGTAACTTCTGGTTATGGTCCTTCCGATTATTATGTTTCTTTTTCTTTATTTCCACTCATACAAACTTAACAGGTACACCGGTCCCCTACCTCCCTCCAACCTCCCACCGTCCTGTGCCCCCCTCCCTCCCCATCCCCCAGTGTCTCCCCCTCTCATCCCCAGAGCATCCTTTAATGTGCATGCCAAACTCTCCTCTGGGTCCTCCTCTCCGATGACATACAAGGACCCAGTGGCATTTCCCAGAACCCTTTCCTGTGTTCCCCTTAAGCATAGGAACACTACTGTGGCTGTCAATCCCTTGCCTCCAAGGATATTGGTGCCTTTAGCAAACGCTAGACTTTGTGGGGTCAATAGTGTGTTGGACATTGCGCAGGGCATGCAAAGTCCAATTATGATTGCTTTGGCCTTAACTTGTGTGGAGTATCTTGCAAATCATTGCTCCCCCCATCCTTGTGCTCTTACAAATCTTACCGCCCCCTCTTCCGCAAATTTCCCTGAGCTTCAGGATGGGGAGAGATTAGGCTGGCCTAGTTCCATGTGGTTATGTTTCTAAATGTGAAGCGATGAGATGTTCTAAGGAGGTATATGAAGCAGGAAAAAGTAGTTGTGTGCTGTTTATCAACTTCTGAACTTCACAGACAGTAGTTCACAAATGTGAGCTGGAAAATATTCATGAGTTGAGATGACCAGTGAATAATTAAAATCAATATCTGTGAATTTTTCTAGAAGTTACTACTTTAAATCAGTAATTTGTATAATATTTTCATAATGGAATTTCAAAAATACAAGTTATTAATAGGCGACACAAGAAAACTTTTACAGCAGATGGTGAATTAATAATACCTGAATGTTTCTTAACCAAGAAATTCTCAGAGACTAATATTAGGTTTTAATTTTAAGTAAGTAAGTAGTAGGATTTAATATAAATCCTTATACTGTGAATAGAGTGTGTATGTGTGTGTGTGTGCGTTTGTGTATGTGTGTGTGTATGTGTGTGTGTTATAATTCTGGCATACATTACAGTTAACATTCATTCATATATGCTTTTTTCCAAGGACTACTTAAATTCACAGCTGACTCACACAGTTTCCAAAGTCATATCTTATACTGGATTTCAGTTACTCAGGTGATTCTTCACTTATGTTAGATATTTGAATAAAAAATATTTTTTATTTCTCTTTATCAACAGATAGTGTATATTTTCCTTTACAAACAGATATTGTAATCAGATCTTTAAATTCAATTTCTGTAAGTCAACAGTTAAATTCAAATACAATCCCATTTGGTACAATCGAAAAGTGGAACACACAGTTTTTCAAGCACAAGGTATTATTTCTCTACTACTGCATGCTCTAATATTTTTATGTAGATTTGGTAACTTGTGATATTAAAATGCCTTTGTGATTTGGAGCTCTTCTCTAAGCCTATGATTCCTAAAGTCATCCTGTTCCAAGCACAAGGTTATTTATTCATATTTCACTGCAGTGATTAGACTTGGCATAATACTGATCTCCCTCTCTTTTTGACTACAAATTTTATTGAAGGAATATGTCAGCTTATTTCTGAAGTGGTTATACATAAGCCCCTCTCAAACATTCACTGTCCTATTTTGTGATTTCTTTTCAGACAACACTACCATCGAGAGCAATGGCCCTGACTTAGCTCTATGGGCATCTAACCAGTCAGAATGCTGGGTACAGTTCAGACAGAATGAGCTATTCAGGCAAACATATTCCCATGAAGACAGCAGAAAGTTTATTAATATTCAGGCCTGCTACAGATAAGAAGCTTTTCCAAAATAAGCACATTAATCTAATCTTTTCTTATGAGCATGCTTTACCAGTGACCCCAGCCAAGTGTCCTTTTTAGTGCCTATATTTCAGGCCAAAAATCTTAGCAATATAGAAAGCAAGTATTGCCAGTTCTTTTCTCCCCACCCCCTCTAACAACAAAGTACTTCTTGCTTCTTCTTTTTCCCTAAACATTCAACTATCAATCCTATACAGGTTAACATTATTGGTATATTACAGAATTTAGAGACCAATGCAATATTGGGTTTTATATCCTTTCCCATGTAATGAATAATACTTTTCAAATTAGGCTTGCTGGAACATAGGAATTTTATTCTGAAGTTACCATATACATTATAAAGAAATTTACTCAAGTTATGTTTATTCGTTTTTTTCATACTTATTAGTATATTTTCATTATTGTTTGAGACAGATTTTATTCTGTATCTTAGGATGACCTCAAAATTACTATTATATCAGCATGGACCTGAATTGGTGACAAACCACTTGCCTCTGTTCAGTGATTAATGAAATTGCACAATGTACCACCAGACCTGGTTTATTTATTTATTTCTACCCATTTCTTATTTTTTACATCATTATCATCTCATTCAAAAACTAATTTAAATGGTAATAAATCAAGTGTTATGTGAATGCTTGCTGCTAAGGAAAAGTACTAGTGTAAAAGAATGCATGCATGAACATACCTTTTTCTCACATGCATGAAATCAACTCAAGATTTTCTTTGACAACACCTCCAAGAGCAGGTAATAATTTTCTGGACTGAAATCAACATACAAAATAAAGTCATGTGGACTACCACTGAAAAAAATTTGTCACACATCAAGCCTACTCTAAAGAAAGTGCATTCTTCAACAGAAACTTCAAAGTGAAAGTCACAAGGACAGATACAGTAAACTCCCAACATTAATATAATGAAGACTGGAGATTTTTTTATTATGATTTTCCATGTAACCTTTTCAATGTTAGTGGTCTCAGGACACTAGTAAAGAATGTGTTAAAGTACATGTTATGTGTTTGAGTGAGTGTAATTCTATAGTTCTCTTGAATTCACACTCATATACTTGTTTGTATGCTGACACCTTACCTACATATCTCATTTACCCCCATTTGTAAATAAGACATTATAAGATCCAGCTTAAACACAGAAATTTCATCCAAATCATAGAATAAACGAGTTACACCTCTTACTTTGTACTATTCTGTAATAGTATTTCTCCTGTTTTAATTTGAATGTGAAAAAATTTAACAATGGTTTCTCTAAAGAATGCCTATTCCTGCTTTCTCATCATTTAAAAACAGAGGGCACATGTGTAATGAACTCTAGCAGTGCTTGTGAATTACAGACAGGCCATTGTTCCAGTGTTAGAATACTTGGAAAGCCATTATGTCCAGAAAGAACTGATGGAGAAATGGCCCATTGGATACTGATAGTCACTGATTTGATGACAAGTTTAAGAATTTCAATGTTAAGTGGGAAGTTACAAGAATGTGACAATGTTCTCACAGCCCAGAAAGCACAGGAGGGACACAGAATCACTTACTGAAAAAGAAATGAGCAGAGCAGCTCAGAACACTAAATTAAAACTGTCATGTACTTCGCACTTCTCCTCCAGCATCTCACTAGTCCAAATTCACCCTTTAATTTCATTTGTCATCACCACCTAGTGCAGTGGACAGCATTATAAAAATGATGGCTTTCTGGTGACATAATTTCCTTATCGCATTCAGGCAGTAGAAGGAATAGAAGACTGAAGACAAGATAGATTAAGGACCTCCTTCTGTCTTAGACTTTGCTTCTGGCAGGATCTCTAGAACATCACCTCATTTGAAAGCAGCAATTAGTAAGAACATCATCAACTGATTCCTGCTTCCAGTATCTTCAGTATTCCAAGAGCAAATGTAATGGCATCTCCCTGGAAGTATCAGTGTAATGGCCTTCCAGTCGATTACTCTCTCTTTTCTTCCCCCAGAAAAGCACTTTCACACTAATGAACTCAATGAGATGGACTTTATTTAGGGAATGATACCTCGCCTACACATCTCATCAGTGTGGCCAGATTGTAACTTAGTTTGTGCCTGTGTGCATATGTGTCTATGTTTGTATGTTTGTGAATGTATGTGTACCAAATCTGAATGTGTGTGTGTGTGTGTGTGTGTGTGTGTGTGTGTGTGTGTGTGTGTGAGTATTTTTAGAGACTAAACACTGAACATAGGGCTTCATTCATGCTTGGAAAGTTCTGCATGACTGGGACCATCCCTGTTCTTCTTTCAGCTTTCTTATCTGGCGAGGTCTTATGAAGTTGTTCATGCTAGCCTAATTCTCACTTCTATTAGCCCAGGTCAATTTGGACTTGTAATTATCCTAATCAAACTTCCTGTGTGGCTAGCTTATAATGTACTATCATGACAAGGCCTAGCTTAATGATTTTGTTTTATAATTTACAGATACAGTCAAGGTTTCATATATGTGTGTGTGAGTGTGTGTGTGTGTGTACATCAAAATTCCAAATGTGTAAATTTTGAGATATAAATTTTAAAAATCAATGTATTATTACAAATTTTTCAAAGTTCCTTAATATGTTTAGTTGCCAGTGTTAAAATCATTGCTATAGCAATGCTAAAATCATAGTACATAGTTCCAAAATATTGAGTAAAATGCTTTTATGTAATTAATTTTAGTCATATTCTGAAAATCAACATTTCAACAATTTAAAAACCATTTGTTGGCATGGAAACATCAACTTAATTAAAAATAGACTAAACTAATTAACCTAAAACATATTTTACTACTGAGTGTTTGATTTAGAATACATTGGAAGGAAGAGAACATTTTTCATAATCACTCTAGTCTTTTATCTAATGGAAGTATTTAGGCTTCATAATGGACCTCCACAGGCACTAATGTCCCAGATGACTACATTCACGGGAAGAGGGGGGTTATGAAGGATTCCATTAAAGTAAGAGGCCAACTTTATCATGGGAATTCAGAGAGCAGAGCATTTAATGGCTATTGGTTATTGTCTTTACTTGGTCACATTGTACAGAAGATTTAATGTAAAAATGTTTACCCTTTATATTTCACTTCTATTAGCTGGATTCCAAACATGATAAAGGGGACCCAAACATTATAAAATATAAAATTTAAACAAGAATTGAAGTAGGAAAGAAAAATCTTATATTAATGACCTGGTCGTGCTTTTTCTAAAAAACCAGTTACATTACAATATAGAAGCCCATAACATAAGTGCATAAAATGGTCCCTGATCATATTATAGATTGTTTAATCATTTTGGAATCTAAAACATGGACAGCAAATATATTCATTTGCAGTCTGCCTATTAATTCCACATCACTCATCCTTTCAGTACAAATATCATCTGCTATGAGTTCATTCAATATGTTTATATAACTGGTGTTAATATATATACTATCCAACTTTATATGGTTTAGACATACTATCTGGGACAATTTATTGAGGAAAAGATTCATTTTGTTTCATGGTTTTAGATCTTGACTATTTGATATTGCCACATTTCACTAAAGATCATGGTGAAGAAAAGTCCTTTATATTATTTAGACAAAGAAAGAAAGAAAGAAAGGGCTGGCCCAGGGTTTAAGACTCTCTTGCAAGCAGAAGTCCCGAGTTTGGAAACCAAGTCTCACATTAAATATTGCCACATTTCACTAAAGATCATGGTGAAGAAAAGTCCTTTATATTATTTAGACAAAGAAAGAAAGAAAGAAAGGGCTGGCCCAGAGTTTAAGACTCTCTTGCAAGCAGAAGTCCCGAGTTTGGAAACCAAGTCTCACATTAAATAGACCAGGCAGAAAGGACAGACAGTAGCCTACACTTCTGGCAGAGCCTGGGAAATCCCAGAGCAAAGCAAAAAGGACATAGAAGGAATCCAGAATGGCTCCCAAAGTCACCCTTGGTCTTGGTCCTTTACAGGGACTCATAGTGCTATCTGATACACACACACATACACACACACACACACACACACACACACACACACACACACACAAATGAATAAATAAATAAATAAAGTTACAAAGAATAAAGGATAGAGAAGAAGGAAGGTAGAGGGAGGGAGGGTACAAGAAAGAGAAAGAGAACATTAAATGCATTAGTTAAGGTTTAGAAAACAATTTATCTAAATCATATAACCATTGCTTGATTTTTCTGAGATTCAAATTCAATGTACGTCCCTTTACTTTCAAAGCAAATTGTACTTTGCATGATTAATTAAAAGGATAGGCAGACAGCTATCATAATGATCCCTTGCTTTCAAGAAGGAATTCGTAAAACTAACATTATGGCTGCTGTTTAAACATGGTTTATTATTTGTTTTTTTCTTGTGTGTGTGTGTGTGTGTTTCTATGTGTCCCAGAGGGCACTGTGTGTGTCTTTGTGGAAGACAATGAGTATCTTCAAGAATCATCCTAGATTTCTTCTACTTCCTTTTTGCTTCATTCTTAGATTTCATGGGCTCTACCGTTCAGAACTGGGAGTATAGGTTGCCATCATTTCTCTGTGGCATTTTTTATGTGGCTAAACTAAGTAGCTAAACTCAGATCATTCTACTTGTGAGGCAAAGTCTTAAGCTCTGAGTCATCTTTCCAGCTCCAGAACATAATTTAAAGTGCAGAGTAACAGATCAATTTGAATGTTGCTTAGAAAGCTAAAAATTGAACCATATGATCTACCTATACTGCTCCCAGGAATATTCCCAAAGAACACTACTTCCTGGCCCAGAGTCACATGTGCAACTGTGTTCGTAGCAGTTCTTTTCACAATAGCAAAGAAAAGTAATCAAACCTAGATGTCCAACAGTTGAATGGTTAATGAAAATGTGGAACATATATTCAATAAAATAGTCAGCTGTCATAAAAAATAAACTAATGTAATTTTCTGGCAAATGGATGGTGCTGGAAAAAATGATATGGGGTGAATCACCCCATAAACAGAAAGACAGATGCCACATGGTCTCCCTTATAAATGGATCATAGCATTAATTCATCAGATTGGTGTCATCAAACAGAACCTTTTACATCAGCCATAAATGAAAATGAACAAAAGACAAAAGGATGGAAAAAAGATTCCAAAAGACAAATGAACATGGACAAATAGATACATGAGACATTTATGAAAAAAAAAGTTTTAAAGGGAAGTACAAGGATAAGAGACAGTAAGGAGTGGGGTTATCCTTCAAGTAACCAATTACTTGCTTACTAGTTCATAATCTCCCCACCTCTCACTGCCAGGGAATACATGTCCAATAATATAAACCTGTCTGAACAACAATGTAAGGTGAGAAAATAGACATTACACAAGATCAGTTATATTAGTCCTAATCATAGACACCTGATAATAAACCACAGACTAAACAGCTCTCATTACACCTTTGGATAAGAAGAGATCTCACTATACACAAGAAACAATCTATTGAAGTAAAATAGTCAGGTAGACAACCCAACCAATGAGAGTTCAGAGTTCGGGCAACGTTAAAATGCCTAGTGTGAATCAAGACTACTAAATCTCTTCCCATGCAAAGTTCAGGGAATCTAACAGAAGAGGGGGCGGTAAGATCGAAAGAGCCTGAAGGAGAAGTTCGCTGCCAGTGAGATCACTATGGTCACCACAGGCCCGTGGCATCCAGGGGCTCATTGCCACGGGATCTGCCCCTGCCAGACCTAGACAATGGCTGACATATCAACATTTCCTGGAAGACCAGTGAGAAACTCAAAAGAAATAATTACATGCAGTGGCAACCATAGAGACAGGGACAATGCAGGTAAAGAGGAGCATCCTTACCTGTAGTTTACCCACAGAAGAGCCACTTCATCTGTCAAAGAAGCCTGGTTCCCTCCTAGAGCCCACAATCTGAAGGGAGTCCTGTGTCCCACACAAGGAGACAGGCACAAGGATGGAAGGGCGAGGGATGAGTGAAAGGAGGGAAAGTGAGAGAAGAAAGGGGAAGGAAGGAAACAGGGATAGCCACTCATTTTTGCTTGTATAAAAGGAAAATTCTTGATTAAAAGTGAAAATAAAAGAAGCAAAGTTATTGTACAGCAAATCGTCACCCTCTTTTAAGTTCCCTTATTTGTTTGAAGTAACGCTGCTTGAACACTGCATGTGTCCAGATTGAGACTAACCTTTTCACAATTGGCTTGGCAGATATTATATCATGAATGTAATGAAAATGAAAACTCCACAACTATTTTTGAAGAGCTTTCATTAGAGAGCTTATGTTGTGGAGGGAAAAATGCCATTTATGCCCTGAAGTCAGAGCTAACTATTCAAAATAATAGTGAGGAGAGAAAACAAAGCCAAGTACAAGGAACAGTAGATAGAAAATTTTAAAAATCATAACATGATAGATATAAAGGTATGGAAACAGAGAGCAAAGTTTATAAACTTATAATGGAAAATGGAGAACCAAGTGATGCAGCTGTGTGTATTTTGCTAAGACATGGGCTCACACAAGAGAAAGTTATTGAAGGACATTAAAAATGGAATTGACTCAATAGGGAGATTACCTAGAAGAAAAATATAGGTTGCTATAGGAAGAATAAAATCATAGGAGGGTTTGGAGAGGCAAAGTGAGATATGGAGACAGAGTCCAGAATGTGCTCAAAGGTGGTGGTAAGAAGCATTTTACCTAAAAAATAACTATATTTATATAGGAAGCTCATATACATAAAAATGAAGAACTAAAATATCACTTTAATAATGATAAATATCCATATAGTGGATATTATAGGAACAAAAAGTTACTTCCTCATTTAACACAATTAAATTTCCTGTATATTTCTTACTATCCATGTTGCTGCAACAAAGCACTTGACAATAGGAAGGTGTTTTGAAGTCCAGAGATCTTTGAATTTGAGAGGAAAAGCATGGCTTTTTGAGACAGCCACATGTTATCAAAGATGATTTAAGGAGGAATGTAGGGAAATAGTTTTTTATTCATTTATTGATATGATAGTGGGAGCAAGAACAGAACATAAAAGAATCACATTCAGCAAACAATGATTACAATTTTGATGTATTTGGAAAATATAGGTGATTATAGATGTGACAAAATCTGCAAATGAACAACTTAGGAAACACTGAGCTCCACATTTAAGCACCTTATATGTTGGTCAGCCATGACGTTGGACCTCTATACTTGTTATCAAAGTGCTTATATTTATTTTCAACTCATTATAATGGTTAAATTTTGTATTTACTATATGAAGCCTAATACATTCCTTTCATTCAAAGCAAAGCTTTATTTAATACTGTCATCAAACTTATATTTCAGTGGAAATGAAGTCAGAAAATTTCCATAGTGTGCATACCTAATTTCAGGGAAACGTACATCTATTAAGGTGACATATGCCTGCCACAGTATTCTCAAAGAAACATAACCAATAATATGCATGTGCATATGAATTTGAGTACATGAAGAGACTTGTGTGCATATATGTGACTTGAATTTGTGTATGAATGCATACATTTGTACATTTAAAGGCATATGGAAGAAGTTATATTTATATATACACATTGTACCTTATATAAATAGTCATGTTTCATATTTAAATGTACATACATAAAATATGGGTCTTCTGTAAGGAAGTTTCATAATTGCAGATGCTGACAAGTTCTAAGCTATGCAGGGTAAAACACAAACTGAAGACCCAAGAGGATTGATTGGTTTAGTCTGTAAGGTAGAAGGCTTGAGCCCCAGCAATGGTTAGTATTTCAGCAAATGTTTGAAGGTACAAACGAGCTAATTTTCCAGTTCCATAACACTCAACAAGGGGAGAGAATAACATTTTTGTCCTATCTAAGTGTTCAACTCATATGGAAAGATAACCTGTTTTATATTGTTTGCATATTCAAAAGTAAATATTGTTCACAAACACCATGCCAGGAAACTAGTTGTCTTTGAACAACATCATAAAGCTTATTTGACATATAAAATTAGCAATCACGTTTCTATTTAGAATATCAGATATGTTTATGCTAGAAAACATTTAATGCTTATGAAAATAAAACAGTAGAAATGCAGATTCTAAATGTCCTGCTTATCATTGCACATTTACGTGTGACTGACAGGCAAGGCCTCAACTATGCAGTGATGTGTGAGTCGAGATCCACAGGAATGTGGACGTAAGCAGAGCAGATGATAGTCATCAGGGAGACTCAGCAAACTGTGGGACCAGGAAGAACACAGGCAGGGAAGCAGAAGCCCCTCTTCAGGGTCCCAGCAGCACCACTGAAACGAGCACAGTCTCAGGAGAGCGGCTGGCAGCCAGTGTGATTATTACACGTTCTCAGAAAGATAAGGAAATCCACTGTACAGTCGTGACATTGCTTTGAGTAAGATGTGTCACAACTGAGAGTTCTGAGCATTCAGTGACTTTGTCTGATGATGTCTTAGTTTCCTTGCTGCTCCACCCAGGGGAAGGAAGAAGGTGAGAGACGCAAACACAGAGTCTCTAGTAGATGGCTGTAGTGATTCCGGTAATGGTTTTAACCAGTCATATCAAGGCATGTGGTGAATTTCAATGAAATTAAAAATATTGCTTGAAAAACATAAGATTTAGTGATACCAAAAAGATGACTTTTTTAAATTTGTTTTAAATTAATCTTATTATCTCCCTTCATATTTTATCTTCAAACTTTGAAAATAAGGTAAATTTTTGGTCAATTATTTTGTTACATATTTCCATTTATTTATATATATATATTATTTATTTTTCTGCTCATACAAATGTAATAGGTACCCCGGTCCCCTCCCTCCCTCCAGCCCTCCCTGATCCTCCCTGCTCCCTCCCCACTTTTCCTCTTCCTTTCCCCCTCCTTCTCTTTTTCCCAGTGCCCCCTCCCTCCATCTCTGAAGCATCCTTTCATGAGTATATCAAACTTTCCTCTGGGTCCTCGTCTCTGATGGGGTATAAGGACTCAGTGGCATTTCCTAGAACTCTTTCTTGTGTTCCCTTTAAGTATAGGAACACTATTGTGACTGCTAATCCCTTGCTTCTAAGGATCCTTGTGCCTTTAGTCCATGTTAGACTTTGAGGGGTCAATGATATGTTGTTCATTGTGCAGATCATGCAGAGACTTATTATAATTGCTTTGGCCCTAACTTGTGTGGAGTATCTTCCATATCATGACTCCTCCCATCCTTGTGCTATTACAATCTTACCGCCCCCTCTTCCTCAAATTTCCCTGAGCTTCAGGATGGGGAGAGATTAGGCAGGCCTGATTCCAGGTGGTTGATATAGAGTCTCTGATGTTCTGAATTATGGTTTGTTGATTTTTTTTTCAGTTTTGTTGCTCCTGCAATGCTCTTGGCTCCATCCTGAAGGGTATTGGATATTACCCCCTGGCCAGAGATAAAAAGCTATTAAAATAGAGTCTTATTATAAGGATAGATTTAAAGGTAGATGGAATAAGAGTAGGAGACTTCAGTGAAGGGTGGGTAAGTCTTCCATTGCAAAATGGTTATCATCTATCTGCCAGACTGTATGCCCTCCCTTTCTGGTAAGATCATACCCCATCAGTTGCAAGTGACCAGGAAGGAAAGTCTGTGAGCTTAAGTAGATGTCTCATTTCTTACTTGAAGTTTTTGATGGTGGCCTATCTCTGCTGTAGCATGTACCCCTCTCCTTGTTTCTGGAGGGGCCCTCCTTCCACTTCTCTCCTGTTTAGAATCTTTGCAATTACTGTAGTTATTACAGAAATTTATCTTTGAGTGAGTTTGATAATAGGATCCACCTATTACAGAGTACATATAGGGCTTAATTTTCTGGGTCTGGGATACTTCATTCAATATAATTGTTCCTAATTCCATCCATTTCCCAGCAAATTGCATTAATTCATCATTTTTGATGGCTGAGTAGTATTCCATTGTATAAATGTACCACATTTTTTTTATCCACTCGTCAACTGTTGGACGTTTGGTTGATTCCATGACTTTGCTATTATAAACAGTGCTGCTATGAACATGGTCATGCTTGTGCTATTGAGGTGAATTTTTGCTGTATGGGAGGTTATTCCCAAAAGTAGAATAGCTGGGTCATATGGCATTTCAATCTTTAACTTCTTTAAGAATCGCCAGACAGCTCGCCAGAGTGGCTGTATGAGCCTGCATTCCCACCAGCAATGTAGGAGAGTTCCCTTCTCTCCACATCCTCTCCAGAATTTGGTGTTGTTTGTTTTGTAGATTTTTGCCATCATGATCGGGGTGAGATGATATCTCAGGGAGGTTTTGATTTGCATTTCCCTGATGGCTAAGGATGTGGAGCATTTTTTAAAGATATTTGTTAGACATTTTAATTTTGTCCTTAGTAAAGTTTCTTTTAAGTTCCAAGGCCCATTTTAGAATTGGCCCATTTGTTTTCTTGATGTTTAGTTTTCTAACATACTTTGTGCATTCTCGATAATAGAGCTCTATCAGATATGTGGTTAGTGAAGATTTTCTCCATTCTGTGGGTTGCCTTTGTGCTCCAGTTACAATCTCTTTATCTTAATAGAAGCTCTTTAATTTCATAAGATCCCAACTGTTGAGTGTTGGTTGTATTGACTGCGCTATTGGATTTCTGATCAGAAACTTTTGGCTTAGTACAATCAGTTCCAGGGAGTTTCCTACCCTTTCAACTAAGGTTTTTATAGTCTCTGGCCTTATAAGAAGATCCGTGATCCATTTGGAAGTAAGTCTTGTAAATGGTGACAAGTATGGGTCCAATTTTAATCTTCTGCATATGGAGATCCAATTTTGCCAGCACCATTTGTTGAAGATGCTGTTCTTTTTCCATTGGATTTTCTGGGCCCCTTTGTCAAAGATCAAATGGCTGTAGTTGTGTGGGTTTATGTCTCGGTCTTAAACCCTTATCCACTGATCTGTGTGTCTATTTTGGAGCCAGTACCAAGCTGTTTTTATAACTATGGATTTGTTGTATAGACTAAGGTTTGGTATGGTGATACCTCCAGCAGTGTTTTTGTTACTCAGGATTGTTTTTGCTATCCTGGGTCTTTTGTGCCTCCATATGAATTTTGAAATTGTTTGATCAACTTCTTTAAAGAATTGTTTTGGGATTTTAATTGGTATATCATTGAATCTGTATATTGCCTTTGGTAGGATGGTCATTTTTATGATATTTATTCTGCCAATCCAGGAATATGGCAGGTCTTTCTGCCTTCTAGTGTCTTCTGCAATTTCTTTCTTTAGTGTTTTAAAGTTTTCATTGTAAAGGTCACTTACTTCCTTGGTTAGGTTTATACCAAGGTATTTCATTTTTTTAGGGGCTATAGTAAATGGGATTGCTTCTCTCAGAGCTTTTTCACTTCTTTCATTCTGTGCATATCGGAAGGCCACTGAGTTTTGTATGTTTACTTTGTATTCTGCTACCCTGCTAAACTTCTGTATTAGTTCCAGGAGTTTACTGGTAGAGTTTTTGGCATCACTCAGGTATAAAATCATGTCTTCAGCAAATATAGATGACTTGACTTCTTCCTTGCTGATTTGAATCTCTTTTATCTCCCTTTCTTGTCTTACAGCTTCAGCTAAAACTTCAAGTAAAATATTGAAGAGAAGAAGAGAAGTGGTGAGAGTGGACAGCCTTGTCTAGTTCCTGATCGAAGCAGGAATGCTTCAAGTTTTTCCCCATTGAGTATAATCCTTGCAGTGGGCTTGTTGTAGACAGCTTTTATTATATTAACAAAGGTTCCCTCCATTCCAACTGTCTCTAGGGTTTTGATCATAAAAGGCTGTTGGATCTTGTCAAAAGCTTTTTCTGCATCTATCGAGAGTATCATGTGGTCTTGAACTTTGGACTGGTTTATATGATGAATTCATTTATTGATTTGTGTACATTGAACCAACCTTGTGTGCCTGGGATGAAGCCTACTTCATGGATGATCTTTTTGATATGTTTTTGACTTCTATTTGCTAAGACTTTGTTGAGAACCTTTGCATCTGTGTTCATCAAAAAGATTGGCCTATAGTTTTCTTTTTTAAGTGTATCTTTACTGGTTTTGGGATTAAGACGATATTGGCTTCGTAGAAATAATCTGGTAGTGTTCTTTCCTTTGCTATTTGATGTAACATTTTAAGGAGTATTGGTGTTATTAGCTCATTAAATGTCTGGTAGAACTCTGTGCTGAATCCATCTACTCCAGGACATTTCTTGGTGGGAAGACTCGAGATTACTTCCTTCGATTTCCTCATACGTTATAGGACTATTAAATTATTCACAACTTTCTGATTCAATTTCAGTAGGTTGTCCTTACTTAGGAATTCATCAATTTCTTTTGTATTGTTAAATTTCACAGAGTATACGTTTTTGAAATATGATGTTATAAGGCTCTGAATTTCTTGGGTATCCATAAGGGATAACTCCATTTTCATTTCTAATTTTGTTAATTTGTGTTTTCTCTCTTGTTCTTGGTTAATTTAGTTAGGAATGTATCAATTTTATTGATTTTTTCAAAGAACCAGCTTTTTGACTGGTTGATTCTCTGTATCGTTTTCCTAATCTGAATTTCAGAAATTTCTCCCCTTATTTTGCTAATCTCCTCTCTTCTACTGCTTTTGGGATGAGATTGCCCTAGTGTCTCTAAAGCTTTAAGCTGCATTATTAAGTTATTTAATTCTGATGTTTCCATTTTTTTGATGAAGGCATTAAGAGCTATGAACTTACCTCTTAGGACAGCTTTCATTGTGTCCCAAAGATTTTGATAAGTTGTATTTTCATTATTGTTCACTTTCAGGAAATCTTGAATTCCATTTTTAATTTCTTCCTGAATCCAGTTCTCTTTCAGCATCATAGTGTTAAGTTTCCAGGAGTTAGTATATTTTCTGTTGCTTGTTGTGTTGTGGATATCAAGCTTTAGGCCGTGGTGGTCTGATAAGGTACAGGCTAGAATTTCAACTTTCCTGTACATGTGGAGATTTGTTTTGTGGTGCAGTATGTGATCAGTTTTGGAGAAAGTTCCGTGTGCTGCTGAGAAAAATGTGTATTCTTTGGTGCATGGATGAAAAGTTCGATAGAGATCTGTAAGGTCCATTTCTTAAAGGGTTTGGTTGAATTCCAAAAGTGTCTCTGTTAAGCTTTTGATCTATCCCATGTTGAGAGGACAGTGTTTAAATCCCCAAGAATTATGGTTTGGGGGTTGATTTTTCGCTTTAGATGCTGTAGGGTTTGCTTAATGAATGTGGAGGGGCCTGTATTAGGTATATGTTCAGTATTGTGAAGTCTTACTGGTGAATTGTACCTGTGACTAAAATGTAGTATCCATCTGTGTCTCTTATGATTTTTGGGCGGTTTCAAGTCCACTTTCTCCAAAAGCATAATGGCTACTCCTGCCTGTGCCACAGACCAGAGTCCCGGCCTCGAGACCAGGGCTCCCCAGGACCGGGTGGAGAACAGAACACACACAGCTCCCTCTCGTCTGAGTGAATCCTGAACCCGTTTATTGAAATTTTTATGACAACTTTTATACAGAAAATTTTGGGGTAAAGAATGTTGCACCTACAACAGACACACAATTTTCTAGTCAGCAAAAATCACCTTCAGGGTGGACATTTTTTCAAGAACCTAACCCATTGCTTCAGGGCAAAGGCACTTAACAGAAACATTCTCACAGTATTTCCAAACTTATCTACTCTATAATGCTTCACCGGATAGCTATGGGGCTGATCCTACATAGTTGGCATTTTTAACAGAGACTGCTTTGTTTTAAAATACAGAGGCAGAATGTTCTCCTATTGATTGTAGCAAGGAACATATTTTACAATTAACTGTAGAAATCCTCAATACCCCATAAGTCCGAGCATGAGCTTTTGCTGTTGTCCTCTCCAGGTTGATACTCTCAGTCAGGCAGATCGACATAGGCACCAGGCATGCCAGTAGGTTCTAACTTAGGAAGATGTATGCAACTCATGTAGTCTCTACTATCCAAGCTTAAACTATATCTCTAAGGGGGCCTTGACTTGGATACTCAAGGCCCATAAGCTATAGCTGGTTCTGTCGATGGAGCACTACTGAGGTATGCACTGAAGAAAATACTTAAGCAATATAAAAAGAATAACTTCTCCTATAATAGCATCCTTCTATTCCTTCAATAGTAAGGTTGCTTATGTCTTCCTTTGAGGAATTCCAGAAGTGTATTGCCATCAGTTAGATGACCCATCTGTGATCCATGCATACTCCAAACCTGGGGTCCAGTCAGGCCCCATATGCCAAGGGTGTCTCTTTCGGGGCAGAGGCGATCATTGGTGGGAGTGCACTCGAATGGTCCATCTCTATAATTTCTCATAAGAGTGCTGTTTGGGGTAGGAAAGACATGGCCCCCTTTGCTTCTGACATGGATTCTCCCAGTTTGGATTGCAAATACCATCTCCAGGGGTAGTCTTGGCATCTAGACTTTCTGGCATGATGGTCTCTTTCTTGGCCTTCAGCCAGGGTAAGAGGGTATCACAGTTTCTTTTAAGGTTCTATTGGACTGATAGCATAGTCTTATACTTCTAGAATTTCTGTGTTAGTACATAGGTGGGAATTTACCTATGTTTTAAGACTCTAGAAGTTATTCTCTAATTTCCTTAAAATCAGTGCACACATTCTGGCTAACAAGTCTACTTATTGTAAATGACTAGACATGAAATCTCTATTTAGTATTTGACTAAAACTTAAAAGGCAGGCTTCTTCTCTAGAAAAGAGAGCAGGAAGCTAGTTCCAAAAAATCCTAAGAGGAGGTAAAGGGAACTCCTAATTCCCAGAAGAATTATTCCTGCCAGAGGCAAAACTTGAATTATCCCAAAA
Organism: Typhlomys cinereus; assembly: GCA_023101885.1. NCBI lineage: Eukaryota > Metazoa > Chordata > Mammalia > Rodentia > Platacanthomyidae > Typhlomys > Typhlomys cinereus. Next base: position 1,940,757 of record JALPQD010000235.1, on the reverse strand, counting down.
AAACAAAACCTAGGTAAGGGGCACTCCTAATTCCCAGAATTCTTCCTGCCCAAGGGAAAACGCGAATTATCTAGGAGAGAGTGTCCAGCCCCTATTCATGGGCATTACTGTGACCTTCCTCAGGGGACAGGCTTTAGGCCTGACAATTCCCATATTTTTCCTTATTTCTCTTAAATAAAGCCATGTCCTTATCCCAAAACATGTTACTTTGAATCCATCTTTTCCAAACTGAGACATATTCTACCAGATTAGTTGGATAAGAACGCGGCATGCCTGTTTCCTGGTTCCATCAGCTTGCAAAATTTTTTACCAGCCTTTTATTTTCAGGATGTGCCTAACTTTTGTGGTGAGATGAGTTTCCTGAAGACAGCAGATTAATGGTTTGTGGTTTTTAACCCAAGTTTGTAATCTCTATCTCTTGATCAGTGACTTAATACCATTGACATTTAATGTCATAATGGAGAAATTATTTTTAATTCCAGACATTTTTTATGTTTAGTGGCTTTTGTAAGTGTATTGTTTGACATTTAGGTTTTGATGATATTATACTTCCCTTCTGTCCTCCTGGATATGCTTGTTTTTTTCTTCAAGCTTGAGTATCATTTCTAGCATTTTTTGAAGGCCTGTTTAGTGGACATGTATCCCTTCAAGTTGTCTTTGTGCTGGAAAACTTTTCTTTCTCCCTCGAACATGATGGATAGTTTTGCTGGGTATATCAGTCTGGGTTGACATTTTTGCTCATTTAATACTTGAAGTATGTCTGTCCAAGCTCTTCTTGCTTTTACTGTTTCCATTGAGAAGTCATTTGTTATCTTAATAGGTTTACCTTCAAAAGTGACTTGTTTTTTTTTTCCTTTGAAGCTCTCAGCACCTTTCCTTTGTCTTGAATGTGGCGTGTTTTGACTATTATTTGCCGTGGTGATTTTCTATTTTTGGTCATATCTGTTTGGAGTGAGAAATGCCTTTTGTATTTGGATGGGCCTCTCATTCTTTAGTTGAAGGAAGTTTTCATTTATGATAATTGGATAATTTCCTCAGGTGTGGTATTTTGGGATTCTTGTTCTGGTATTCCATGAATGCGCATGTTAGGCTTCTTCAGGGTGTCCCATATCTCTTGAATATTCCTCTCAAATATCTTTTTGGCTTTAAGAACCTCTTCCATTGAGTTGGTTAATTCTCCAACTTTGTCTTCAAGATTTGAAATTCTATTTTGTGTTTCATTAGTTCTGCTGATAAGACTCTCTGTTGAGTTTTGGGTTGAAGATAACTTGCCTTTTAGTTCAAGTTTAAACTCTGCCTGAGACTGTTTTAACTGCTCTATGTCTATTTTTGTTTCTTGAACTGTTTTTCTCAACTCCTCCAAGTGTCTGTTGTGTTCCTGTTCAAAGTGGTTAATGTGGTTGTTTAACTCCTCCTTGGATTTCCTCTTTCATAGTATTAATCATGGTAATTATCAGTACTTTGAAAATTGTTATCTTGGGTCTTTCTTTCTTGGCTATTATCTGTGAATTTATTCTGGTTGGAATCCATCATTATGGGGTTAATTCTTTCAGTGGGATACTTGTCTTCCTGGGTTTTGTTTCTCATGGATGTGCACTTTGACTTGGGCATTGTCATTTTGTCTCTTAAGACCTTTCAGTTTCTTTGTGTTTTTGACTTAACTGATTTGGCTGGTATTACTACTCTCGGGCAGTTATTACTAGTACTTGCCTTGTAGTTGGGTTCAGTTTGTCTGTTGTTAGTATTATTTCCTAGATGAGGCTATTAGGCTGTTAGTACATCAGTTAACTCAGGTTAGGTAGACAGTGGGTGAATATTAGTATGGTAGTGTACTTTTACAATTTAATATCTTGGTGATATGTGAGGGTGAGTGGTATAATTCCTGGAGTTGTATATATTTTTGGGGTGGCTGTATGGAAAAGTTAAACTACAGTGATTAATACTAAAAAAGAACAGTATGGTATAAAAAAAGAGATTTACTTATCATTGGACTGGATGTGAAGAATTTCTACCATGCGATAGGATGATTTTAGAGGACTTCAGATGTATGGCCCTTTGTCCCTTGGAGCTATGCTTGGATTTTCTTTGGATGCTGTTGAATTCTGAGTAGCAGTATGTCCTCCGTGGACTATGAGCAGGGACCGGGTGGGTCTGAGGGGGAGAGGGGCTGATAGCGATGGCAGAACTCTTCACCTGGGACCTGGGACTTGGCTTAGTGATGACCCAGGCTCCAGGGATGGAGGACCCAGAGCAAGTCCTGTCCCATCTAGGGTGGGCAGGTGGGCAGGAAGAACAAAGGGCTGGGGCAAACCAGAGGCAGCCTGGGTGTTGCCCGGGCTGGCTGGTGGTAAGAGCTGTGACCTGGGTGTTGGGTAACTCACCTAGGACGGAGGACCGACTGAGACTGTGTCCTGTCTAGGGTGGTAGGCGAGCGAGAGGAACCTTCAATTTATTTTCAAAAGCTGATAATATACTTGTAAAGGAAGGAGACTCCATATTTATAGAGACACATGAGCTAAAATATGCAGCAAAATAAAATGGCTGAGTTGATCTGCCTCCACATTTTAGTATTTCATGTCAAGCTTGTTATAATACCACTAATATAGCATGTAAAAAATGTGGCTCTCTTTAACAGGAAGTGAGGGTTCTCTGTCAGCTGCATTGTGATGCTCTGCAGGAATATTTAAAACCACTCATACAACTGAAATTTCTAGGTCTTTTCATATTACTTTGTGATTTCATTTGGGATATAAATGTCACCGACTTTCAGAATTAGATGAACAAAACTTTTCTCTGAAATTTGCTTCATGCTTTTAACTCCAGTTAAACCAGTGCTCTTGGGTGTTATAAAGCTATACTTGTTATTTTAAGGAATATTGCATCCAGCACATTTTTTAAAATTTATTTTTCTATCTGTGTGTATATGTGTGTGTGTACATGCCTGTGCATGTCTGTGTCAGCAGGTACTGTGTGTCCCTGTGGAGGGCAAAGGGTAGATTCTAGACTGTTTCTAATTCCATTTTGTTTCACTTTGTGATTTTCCCAGCTTCACCCATGAGGACTAGAAGTAGCGACCCACTTTTTTTTTTATTATTTATTCAATTGTGTGTGTATGTGTGTGTGCGTATGTGTATGTATGTGTGTATGGATATTTGTGTGTGTGCGTGTGTGTGTGCGTATGTGTATGGATGTGTGTATGGATGTGTGTATGGATGTGTGTGTGTGTGTGTGTGTGTGTGTGTGTGTGTGTGTGTGTTATGTGTGTGTAGAACCATGGACGAATTCGGGAACCACCATGAACCATCTCCACCTCCTCCTTGTTTACTCTGCCCCGGGATTCACAGGCTCCGCCCGACCAGGACCAGAAACACAGGCCGCCCCTGATTCCACCAGGCATCTATACATGGGGTCTAGGATCCAAACTCAGGACCTTCAGCCTGCAAGGCAGAGGCTTAAGTCCTGAGCCACCTCTCCAGCCCCTGGACCCATCATTTTTGTCTGGCATTTTTATTGGGATCTGGGATCTGAACTCAGGACCTTGGCTTGCAGAGTCCTAATTCCTGAGCCATTAACTCCAGATGCCAGCATATGATTTTAACTCTACGAAGTAAGTTCAAAAGGTAGAGGTTCCAGAAGCATAGAAAATGTTTGTTTAGTTCAAGATGACTTTTCCTTCAAAGGACCCTAAATTGTCAATTTCAGGAACATGTTAGAAAGATTCTTCATTACCACAGAAAGTCCTGTAGACATAAAAGTAAGCTGCTTCTGACTGTCCAACTGTACTGTTATTGACCCAGTAAATAGTTCATGTGCAGAAGCTCTCCCAAAATAAACGTATTTAAGCTACTTCTTATTCCTGTCCCAATGGTTTTCTAACTAGTTCTCAGTCTGAGGCTCTGAGAATGTAACTGTAGGTCAATGTCTTCTAAGAAGTCTTCCTCAACTGAACAGTAATATAATCATAAAAGAGAAACAGTGAGAAACAAGAAGACAGAGAAAGTAAGAGACTAATTTTACTCTCTCCTGTTAACTTAGAAGACATTACAATAATAACCTTTAATTAATTTACTCTCAGTTTTTCTATGTCTCTGTTTCTCTATGTTTCTCTCTCTCTCTCTCTATTTGATGCATTTGGCTTTATAAACTAAGGTGGTATAGGAAATAAGAGGGGAGAGTTCTAAACTCAGTGGTTAAATCAGAAATAATCATTAATTTGTTTTACCCATTGTTCTGCTTTTGGTGTATAATGTATAGTGTATATAAGTATGATGTGTGCTTTCATGCGTGAGGTTTGGGTGCTTGTGTATGCCAAAGTGCATGTTTGGAGGTCAAAGACAATCATGGATATCAATTCTTGTCTTCTCTCCTGTTTAATCTATGATCTCTTCTATATTTCTGTTGTATACACCACAATAGCGACCATTCAAGCTCATTTCTCATGTTTTGTGACAAAATTTTTGACCTCCTGTACCCTATTCTGTCAAAACTACTTTTTTTATTATTATTATTTATTCAACTGTGTGCATGTGCGTGTGTATGTGCTCACATGTGTGTGTGTGTGTCTGTGTGTGTGTGCGTGTGTTTGTATATGTGTAGAACCACTGACGAATTAGTGAACCACCACGGATGCCTCCACCTCCTTCTGTCCCAGGATTCACAGGCTCCGCCCTACCAGGACCAGAAGTGCAGGCCGTCCCCGCTTCCGTCTGGCGTCTATACATGGGATCTGGGATCCGAACTCAGGACCTTCCGCTTACAAGGCGGAGGCTTAACCCCTGAGCCAACTCTGCAGCCCCTGTCAAAGCTACTTTTAAGTTCAACTTCAGTCATGAAAAAGTTACTACATCACTAACATGCAAAAAATTAATAATAACCAAACTTTATGAATCATTATAGATGGCACAGATAGATATTTATAGTGTGGTAAAACCTTAACTGAGGCAAAACATCAAGGAGAAAAAGTTTTGCTAAAATGGTTAAACTACATCATTCAGAGCCCACTTGTCATGCACAAAAAAACAAATGTATAAATTCATCAAGGTATCATACAGTCATTGACAGATCAGTGGATGGGTATGTCAATATGAGATACAATCAATAAGAAAAAGCAAGTTATAAGTCAGCATCCTATAAGTAAAGTATGGGCAACTAGACACACAAACTCTATTTTCTTTCCTTATGATGCCAAAGTCACTTTCAGGCAATGAAGATGTCAAGGTGGAATCTTCTAAAATAAGATCACTAAGAGAAGAAATATATAAAGAAGTAAAAGAAAGTATAAGTGAAAATACTATTTACTCTTAGGTTTTAAATTTTCCTGTGAAGGTAGAGGATATCTTTGATGGACATGGAATACTTTGAATTCGATTAGAAATGCAATTTTATAAGCCAAAAGGAGCCAGTAATTTGCAGATCCTTTCTCAAGGATGAAAAAGTATCTCTACATCTTCACCTACATGGAAATTCAATATAGTACAGTTCAAGCAACCAGCTAAAACCTTTTCGCTTTTCATCGAAATGAATGAAATTGCAGTTATGTCATTTTCCCTTTTTCCTTAAAATTATAATTCATTAGCAGGCAAAGTCCCAAGTTTCAAGTTTCTTTACCTTAGCCACAAATCTGAATATAAAAAATTTGCATTCATACCTTTTAGTTTTGCTCACAATTCTCTTGTAAGCAACTACCTTAGGTATTCAGATGATAATTTAATAGGAAATAAACAAAAGATAACAAATAAACACAAAATGTAATTAAAATATCCAACTATGTTTTAAAAGACACAGACATAATTATTTGCTTTTTGTACTTTAGTTGAAATTACTTATTTAGTTCACTGTTAGGTTTGTCTGACAGTGTGATGTTATGCAACACTGAATGAGCTGCTTTTCATTATACACTCAAAGATATGTTTCAATAAGCAGATCAGTTCTCATGCTTGATAGTAATACATGAAGCCTCTACTACATAGGCCTGCTGATAAGATAGAGATAACTTTTCCCAAGGAAGCATAGCTATCTATAAAATATGATAATACTTAGGTCTAGAATACTAAGGTTTAATCTTGTGAATCATCTATATTTCACTCTGAAAGACAATGTTAAGATTCCTTACTTCAAAAGTTAAAAAAAGAAAATAAAAATAGTCCTTCTTGCCATGATGTTTTTAAACTATTTGCTTCACAAGAAAAAGAACTAGGGTTGGGGTCTCCAGATCCCATGGTAATCCTAGACATGTGTGACAGCCTGTCCAGATAGGTCAGACCACCTATTACAGGTTCTGTATTTAATTAGAGACAGATTCAAGTTGATTAGGTGTATGCGTGTCTGAGAATGATTGAGATAATCAACCTCTTTCCTTCACAGCCATTTTCACGGATGGGCTTAGAGCACTTATATGTAACACACATTTGCCTACATATATGGAAAAGTGCATATACCCCCCCACTAAAGTCAACATGACATGGAAAAAGAAAGAAAAAGATAATCCTTAAAAAGTGGAAAAGGAAATTCAGTTTTAGAACAAAAAATAAAGAATGCATAATATTCAATAAAATTTAGCCATCAACACTATGCTATAGTTATCTTCTATGTTTGAAATTATATATACACTTCTTTTCAACTCATATTTTCCCCAAAACAGTTACAATCTTTTCAGTGTATTTTAACTTGCATGTCTTTTCATTCCATATAGTATTTACCTAATCCCATACATATAATTCTGTATTATGTGGTCAACAAAACTTTATTTTCATTTCTAAGGTATCACAATATCAAGATCTCAAAATGTATCAGATAACAATTTCTCATATATAAGCCAATTTAATAAGAATTATGCTTGCAGACCACCAATGTTAAGCTTACCTGCAGTGGACAATTTTCAAAAAAGTTATAATGTGAAGAAGACTCTGTAGTGGTTCCAGTGCTGATGGGAGATTTTTTTACTAGAACTATCCAGGAGGAATGAAAAAGGCTGCTTATAAGTCAGATATGAGGAGATTCAATATTTTCTACTGCAATTCTGTAGTTGGGGGTATTGTCAGATTATATACAAAATGAAGATTGAAAATTTATCTATGAACCTTGCCAAGTTTTTCAATAAATATATAAAGTAATTTAAAGTTGCAGAAGCAGTTATTTGTGAGCTAGTTTTATTGTGTGGTAGAACTCAAAAAACTCAAAAGTGTTTTATTGAGTTAAAGTTTTGATTGGTTTTGGAAGTGTACCTCTGAATTAGACATTTCTAAATCCACACAAAAATCTACTTATCTTAGGACAGATTCACATTCTCCTGATCACTACTTGGGCTTGAAAAGAGCAAAACATATGTTGTAGAGCTTAGATCCTAGACACAGGTTGGAATGTTTTTAGCACTCATATACGATGTGCCTAAGCCATGCATTTGTTTCTTAGAGAAAACAATAACAAAAGGGATTTTTTCATGAATATCTAAGACATGAATTATCTTTTAAAATTATCTTTATATGATGAACTTCTTGTGAGGCATTGACAATAACATGATCTAATATAGCTGCACATTCTCAAAAATATATAACATAATCCTTGGATAAGCAATATGCATGAGCAATATGCAAGATACATGGAATCAAATAAGCACAACTTGCCTGTCATAAATGAAGAGAGATGATGTGATATAACATAACAAATGAGATCACATGGAAGAAGGCTCCAGACAGGAGGACTTTAGTGGCAAGAGATTAACAGTCATAATAGAGTTCCTATACTAAAGGGGAGCCCAAGAAAGGGCTCTACTATGCCACTAAGTCCCTACCTTTCACTAGAGTAGAGAACTCAGAGGGAGGTTTGGAATTCACACAAAAGGATTGCCCCAGGGGATGGGAATGAGGAAGTGGGAGACACTGGGAGAGGGGGAGAGATGGAGGAGGGTGAAAGGAAGGGAGGAAGGGGAGAGAGTGCAAGGAGGATTATGGGGTGGGGTAGGGGGAAGTGGAGGAAGGAGGGAGAGGACAGGGTACCTATTGAGTTTGCATGATTAGGAAAAAAAAAATGTAGGAGAAAAAAATAACAAATGCAATGATTCATCAAAAAAATAAAACAATTAAGATGAAGTTTAATTTTTTTTAGAACAGAAGAATGCCAGAGAAGGACACTGAAATTATCAGAAAAAATCCTACATAAAGCTTTGTGTTTCTGAGAGTGCTCATTTGGTGGAATGAAGAATGAATTGAGCAACTGGTGTGCAAAAGAGAAGATAAAAATATATCTAGATAGGCTCCCAGTTTTTATACCCCATGTTACTTTTTTATTGTAACATTTTATTTTTAACTTTGCATTTGCTGATTCTTAACATGATAGCACACACTGGTTATCCTAAGTAGAATTCAAGTCACAGAGGCAGAAAATCATGAATTAGATGCCATTCTGGACTATATCACAAAATCATCCTTGTCTCTCAAAACATTCACTTACTAAAAATCACTGTTGGGTATGTATTATTCTGTAAAATTCAAAAATTTTCAGTTTATGCACATCACTATGAGAACATTCAAATCAGTGTTTAGCCCCCAAATCATTCTCATGATATCTTTGATTAGTCACTTCTACCCTTCATCCTTCTTTCCTTGTATATAAGTAAAAAATAGTTTTCCTTTGACCAGAATACAAATTCTTTGGTATCATAGGCCTGTAACATGTGCAGCATGGCTTTTGTTATTTAACTTCACACGATTGAGTACATTTGTGTGGTATTTTACTTAGTAGTATTCATTTGCATGTGCATGCCAGTTTTCTATTGATCCATTTATCAATCATAAAGCTTTTGACTGTTATTCATTCGTATTGGATAATACCACATAAATGATAATACCACTACTATAAATATTTGTGTGCAGGCATTGGTGAAACTACTCATTATATTTTGATTTGGGAAATACACAGATGCACAATTGCTATAGCAAGCCACAGTCTTACAAGGTAGCAGTAATTTGTTAAATTCATTGACTTGGCAAATCCTATTACTTAACTTTCTGTGAAGTGATTGCTTGATTTCTGTGAAGTGATTTCTGTGACGTGATTGTTCCTCCCCTGCCCTATTATTCATTTCAACATATAAACAATAGTCTCAGCTTTTCAGCTTTTATACATTAATTTTTTAAATCATAGTTTATAAAACTGCAACAGTATTAGATTTTGTGGTATACTTCATAAAGTTTTTGAATAAAAACCCTGGATTGGTTTCCATATTTTTCCAGAGAGAAGAAAGACTATAATCTTTTTGCACTGTGAGATCTTCAAACATTTTGCCATTTATGAATCATTTTTCTGAAGAGTTTCTCCTCTTGAAATAGGAAATAGCTGGGAAGAAAATAAATATAGGATTTAAGTAAAAACTATTTGAAAGTACAAAATTTGAAAAGAAACTTGCTGTGAAGTTTGGGAAGAAATCCCAAGATAACACTGGACTGTGAGCCAAAACACTACCAGTCCAAATTATATCAGGGAAAAGGTTCATTTTTGTAGAATGATCTTTAATAGAATTAAGACTAAAGAAATGGGCTACCTGCTATGATTAAACACGGAAAGTAGTGTCTTTGATTTCTTTGCCTAGCAGGGGGCTGATAAGTAGTAGCATGTAGACAAGTAAGGTAATTATACACTTAGTAAGAAGAGAAATTATAGAGTAATCTAAGACATAGTTATAAACGAATGATAAATGAAGCACAACCTATATAATAATAAAAATTCATCACTCATCATGTCTTCATTAAAGAAGGTGTATGTATGCACATGCATGCATGTGGTGTTATTTGACTGAATAAATGCCCATGTGGTGACATGTTTGTTAAAACTACTACACTGCAGGGTAGTAGTAAATCACAAAGGAACCTGAAGCCATGGATAGTAGCCAAAATAGCAAAATATTACACAATTTTTCAATTCTTAATCTTTCTGTATACCTGTGCACATGTGTATGTATGCATGTTCCTTTGTGTGCAAGTGCCTGTGTTTGTGAAATCAAAAGGATTTCCCAAAGCGCTCCATTGATACAAGGTGCCTTATTATTCTGAGACTTAGCTATTACACTTTACTTGTTGCAGTGTCTTCTCAAAGTATTTTAGAATATTAAAATATAAAAGCAACATTATATAAAACACCATCCTTAAAGAGCAGAACATTTCCAGTTTAGGTTTATTCTGCCCCCAGTGAAAATGGATGTTGAGCAGTTATTTCTAAGTCATGCATTAAGGTGTCAGGAGAGTTAAAATGTCTTGACATGTAGATAATAAACACTTTTTCTTTGCATAAGCATTATTCATAGCCTTCTAACCATGTCACTTATTACCCATAGCAACAAGTACGTTGACATTCCATGGTCTTTAGAAACTCTCGAGAATTGTCTCAATGTAAGTGTCTCAACTAACTCTCTGTCAACCATTATATTTCATCAGTGGCAACTAATATTTCTTGAATTAGAATAAAGGCTTGAGTTTGTCGTTTTTATAATTTAGTAATGCAAAGAGAATATTCTTGACAGGCGTAGAATATTATCTTAACAAACTTTATTTAATGTTATGTGTGCATGTGTGTATTTGAATATCAGAGGGCACTGTACTGTGTGTCCCTGTGTACAACCAAGGGTGAATTGCTTCTACTTCCTTTTTCCTTAGCTCTGGGATTTCCCGGACTCCACCCATCAGGAGTGGAAGTGCAGGCTGCCACCATTTCTGACCGGCCTTTTTATGTGGGACCTGGGATTCAAACCCAGGATCTTCTGCTTGTGAAACAGAGTCTTAACACCTAAGCCATCTCTCCAGCCCATAGAGCATTATCATAATATCAAAGATTAGATAAAATTCATTGATAGTTTTGGACCAGGACTCAGTAATATGAGGATTTGATGTTCACATCCAAGTCTCTACATAAAATATTGTGTGTGGCTGCCCATGACCCTGTGCCCCAGTGCTGTGCAAGGCGGAGAAGTGCCTTTGGCACTTTGGTTGCCAGCCTAGCTCCAGGTTCACTAAGAGAGACTGTCTCAAGAGAATAAGAGCAGGGCACCTGAATTTGTCCTTTGGTCTCTATGCTCGTATGAACAGGTACACATGTGTGTTCATACACCATACACACACGTACGCACACAGGCACACACACACAAACATGCACATACAAGTATTTTGAAACAAACAAGCAAGCAGAATTTTGTATAATGTGTTCATCTGCTCAAGAGTAGGACTGCTAATGGGAAGTAGTGGTAACTGGAAAACAACATGTTGTTCAAAATCATACCCCAGAAAGAGTTTGTTAAATATGTGTTCTTAGAGATGAGTTGATTAGATTAGTTCTTGTGAATGAGTGCCTTTAAAGAAACTCTTTAATACTGAATTATTAACTTTCATTTTAACACTTGGGCAAGTTCATTCAAATGATAAACTTCCACAAATCAGCATCTATTCTTCAAGACCTCTGGCAGCTTGCCTAGACATTATCAAAAGAACCATTCTATTCTTATTTTTTTTTATTTTCATCTTACCTTGGCACAAAGGAAAGCGTTGCTTTAGAATAGCACCTCAATCAGGACCTTTATCAGACTCTAAGGAGTGTTTCTGCAGTCAGCCTGAACTGGCCTCTTTCTGAGATTTTAGCATTATGAATTTGTGCCATCATATTTTAAGAATATGAAGAGTTGTGGTCAAGTTCATTATCTCAGCTGAGAATGTTTGTGATGATGAAACTGCCAAGCTTCATCAGCTTGCTCCTGCTCTTTCCATTTTATTAACATGACCCAATTCAGCCTCTTTCTGAAGATAACTCGTTTTGATTTGAACTTGCTTTAAAAGGAGTCAATTTGATTTTTAAACTCTTGTTGATTTAAACTCATTGTAACATCTCTTGATATAGTGTCTTGCATTTTAGTGAGGAGAGAATTGAGATTCTCTGTCAGCTCAGCTATCTTACGAGGAAAATGTGAGCAAGGATAAAATTGATTATGAAAAAGGGGCGCTATATCACTTTTAAAATCTCTCTCTCAACCAACTAGTCTCAGGTGGCATACCACCATTTAACCATGACATATCCGGCCAGTCTTTGATTCATCTCTGAAATGACTTCTGAATTACATCCTGTCATATCTGGGTCAAGGAAAAGCGGCCATTATGGTGAAATTGTCCACTCTTCTGAAACATGTTTTAAACTATTCTGATTTTGTGATGCTGCTCTTTGCTAGCATGCCTAGGAACACCTTTGTTCTATTTTTACTTTGTTTCACATATGATTTACTCCAATGTCCTTAGACATAAACCGGGTGCCACTAGCAATGTCTCAGCCATAATTTGGAATAGAATTCAAAGATGTAGTATTGTTTCCAATGCATTTATAAAAAGAAAAGGAAAGAAAGAAGAAACTGAGAGAGGGAGGCAGGAAAGGAGGAAAGGCAGAAGGATGAATTCTTATAATTACAAAAATAAGTATGTTGCCTCTCCCAGAGATCCAAATATTGAGCTCTGCTAAAATAAATAAATAAGACAATAAAATTATTGCACTAAACATGTGTTTTTACTGACAGTGCTTGAGTATTCATAGTGAAGTCATTAAAATGTAAGATGAACAATATGTCATTTGAATTCTTTGCATTGATCAAAGGGAAATGACAATAATAAACAATGTTTTGATATAGCCGAAAGTGGTCATCAGTTTGAATTAGACACCTGAATGTGGATCACAACTCCTCCCACTTTCCTGGCAGATTAGCTGCGGAGGATTGTCAGTGTATCAGAATTTTCAGACAAAAAGATAGTATTTTTAATTTGGTATTTTTAATTTGGTTATAATTTATATGAATTAAAAAATTTAGCATTTTAGAGAGAATAACATAACAATTTTATTCTTTCAATAAAAAGATGCCATCACATTTCTTATTAAAATCATCATATAGTAATAAAAATAATAATGTTAAAATTCGATAGCATATATATTTCACATAATCATGTGAGAAAGATAATTGTTGGCTTCTGAATTTCTACAATCAAAACTTTATTGATTTTACAATATGACAGGGTTTACATGTTTATGTATTTACTTAATTCTTTTTTATGACTTTTTAATATTGAAAATAAATCGTTTTTACATTTAGTCTAGTATTCATAGATTTTTGTGAGAATATTATAGCTTTGAAAATAAATGTTTTATTTACACTTTCCATTCTATGCCAATAGTAATAGAAATGTAGGCATTTTTTCACTCATACATATACAAGTCTACAAATTAAGAAACATGCTTAAGTAACATGTTACTGGAATCAGGAGACAGGATGATTTAGGACAAGAAATGCTGACTGTAGTTTTCTACTTTTAAAGTTAATTTTCTTTTTAAAAAATTTATTTCTGCCATTTTCATCCCCTTATTACCCATTCCCAGCTATCTTCCTTTTCCAACGACAAACTTTTTTCTCAATTAGTCTCCCTTTATATCCCTGGGTGGTCCACTGAGATTCATCAGGTATGCCTCTACTGTCATGTTCCTGGCCATTTGCAGGAGCATAGATGATATAACAGTGGGGAGACCATTCAGGAATGTGTCTCTTCTTGCACTCAGGAGCCCTGCCATCTGACACTAACAGTCAATAGTCTCTCAAGGAAGTGTGGAGCTTCTTGAGATAGTGCTCTTTCCATGATGAAATGTTGATAGGCCCATCTTATGCAGGTTGTGTGGCAGCACACAAGCTGTAGTGAGTCCCTTAGGTGCAGCCATCCTGGCGTGTCCAGAAGATGTCTGGAACCACCCTCTCTTCCCTCCCATTCTTATGGTTTGAACACTTTCTCTTTTGAGATGTTCCCTGAGACATGAAGTTGGGGTTATTTCAATGAGCTGTTTGGGACTGAGCAGCCATGGCCACTTAGTTTTCTCCAAGTTAGCAAATTGTGGTTATGTGTATTGGACACCTTCCATTGCAATGGGGGAAAAAAAGGAGTAGCTCTCTAATCTATGGGGTCAGTGATAAGTATTTAGAAGTCAGTTTAACATCATGTTTTCACAGCTAAACCTTAGTAATTTGCTCCCCCTAGGGTATATGATTTCCCTTTTCACTTGTTCTTGGCCTCATTTTAATATGAAGCTTGTGTTCTCATCTGAAAAGCAGGCTTTAAATCTTATCAGAAAACAGTTGATAACCCCATTTATATTCATGCTACTCTTGCACCAATGGTCAACATTGTAGCTTGCATCTTTCACAACAGGTGAGACAGTTGATTGGTTTTTCTCCCCCAGAATCTTGTATGATACCTTCTGGTATTGCAAAAGCTAGTCGTTAACAAGGAAGAAGATTCTAGATCAGTAATAGTTTATCTTCTTCATGTCCAGAGATCAATATGTATGGTGTTTTCAGCAATAAGGTCTTACTATCAGATTCTGTTAAGCAATGAAGAGCAAAGAAAAATATAAACTATTATTTTGGGAGTCTTTGAAACTTCTGAAACCAAAAGCTCATAAGAAGGTATCACATACCTAGTACTAGAATATTTTTAATTGCCTATGTCTTCAGGCAAAAACATTTTTGACTGTTCATAATCTTTTAATCTGTTTTTTTTAGTTAATCTGTAATAGAGAAGCTTTCTGTCAAACTATATTTTACACCTTTGATGCAACTTATTATTCCCCATACCCTTTTTCTGCTATAGTTTCTGGACATATACATTTATTGACCTTTTTAAACTGAAAAATTAGAATTTTCATCTAAGAGAGTATAAACTGTAAGTTTACATGAAGTGAGAAAGGTGCTAGATTTATATTACTGAGAAAACCTGTACGTTTCCTAAACATGCATGCCTCTTGGAGCACTTTTTCTGCTTAGTAGTCTGTGTGAAAACATGTCTGTGGCAGTAGTTTTCAGGAAAATACTGGAAGATTGGTAAAGCAACCATGGGACCCAGAAGTCAGAATATCACATCACATTCCCACTACTAGCATCAAGAGTGAGAGGGCTTCCTATGCCTCATCAGATTTACCATTCTTCTTTGTTTATGATCATATATTATTGCAGATATTTAAAGTGATTTAATCTTCATTTCAGTTAATTATTTCCTTTATCAAGAGCTTCAATGCTATTTTTGTTTTCAATTGATGAAATTTTAGCTATGCAGTTTTTCCAGCAACCTTTAACATCTTGTCAATTTATATGATATTGTGTCATACTTTTAACAATGTGATATAACAGCATAAAGTTCATGCCAATAGTTGTTATAGTAATGCACCACCTAGTAGCAATGAAAAAAAGATTGAATGCTATGAGCACATATACAAATATCTATTGGAAAAGATTTAGTTACTTCATTGAGAGCATAAAATACATAAAAATAAATAGCTTTAAAGCATGTTTTGCTCTGGCAAAATGTCCATAGGTGACTAATGAAATCAATTTAATTTTAACATGATGTGAGTTTCATAGACACTATTATATACTTGACATCACTTTACATAATAATGCAAATTAAATATTGAAACTATTCAATTATCAAAGGAAACCTTGGAGGATACATAACAAAAGAAAATATGCAAATCAGTTTATACAGACTCCTTAATCAAATTATGAACCTCTAAAACTTTCAAATGCTAAAAGTTTACCAGAGAAGTAGTATTTTTTCTGTGCAATTTGCATATTTATAACTGTCATAAAATTATCCTGCTAGTAACTATCCTTTTCACTGATATCATTTCAAAAGGCAAAACAAATTTATTGGTAGCATTTTCAATTTAAATGTGGGTGTTACATTTTACAATATACTTCAAAGGTTTCTTCTCTATGGGTGTATGCAGCTGGCATATATACATTTACTAATATGAATAACTATTACATGTGCATGAAATAAGCAAACACACTGTCCTTGAATATTTAATAATGACATGCATTACTATTCAGTGAGCTGATTTGTTGCTCAATGAACACTTGTTTATGGATTGTGCTGGCTAAGGGCATTAATATGAGTTTAATATCTTTTTGGCATCATTCTTTGGCTCATTAAGAAATAAACAACTAGGATGAGGAAAATTTAATAATGAAAGTAGAATTATACTGAACAAAAAGTTATCCTACATATTGAAGTTATGCATGGTATATACTAAATGGATACTATGCTTATGAGTAAATATTTAATGTTATACAAAGTTCAGTGGTCAATACTTTCTAATTGTTTTCATGAAGATATTAACTTGATAAAATAGCAAGTGCTTACCACTGGAAAAAAAGCAAAAATGCAGAGTATAACCTAACAGCAAATTACTTCAGTAGCATATTAAGAGTATTTGAATTATAATTGCATTACTCAAATTTCTGTGCCAACATAGGGAGTTAAAACCACTTTTTAATTTTTTTTAATTTATTTTATGTGGGGTGTGTGTGTGTGTGTGTGTGTGTGTGTGTGTGTGTGCACGCGCGCGCATCACAGGGCTGTGTGTCCCTGTGGAGGACAAAAGGTGACTCTGGAAATCATTTTACTTTATTCTGGTATTTCCCAGGCTCTACCCACCAGTGCCAGAGTGCAGGTCACCATTTCCACCTGATTTTATTGCATGGGACCTGTAATCCGAACTCAGGACCTTCTGCTTGCTAGACATTCTCCACATTTAAGTAACTCAGAAATATGGTTAAATGATAACAATATCAGGATAAAAGGTTTCAACATAGTGAACTAACTTATCCATTCAAAACTGATTCGTAATTATCCTTTCAATGCAGAGAAGATAGATCACAAACGATGACATTGGGCCGGAGGAACTGGATCCTGGAGATGAACCCTTAACTCTGATTGGACGGGATTGGAAGGGAAGGTTTAAATAATTGATTAGAGTTTCTGCTTGTATTGATGTCTGTGTGAAAATTAGGCCACGGTAAGCTTCCCTTACATTGACAAAGTAAAGTATCGTGTTTTCCCTCGGGCTAGCCTCATTGCCAAGTGCCACGATGCCAGCACCACCCACGTGCTGTGAAGGTCGAAGCTCAGCAGTACCTGGAAAATTGTTTAATGGTCTTTTTCCCCTAATTTTATTTTTACATTTCATGTTGTATGTGTATGTGTGTGTGTACCAGAAGACATTTGAGCATGTCTATAGAGTCCCAAAGGTGACACGGGGAATCATTGTGGGATTGCTGTGCTTTGCTCTAGAGGCCCTCCCTTGTAGGGACAGGATTGGAGACCACACTTATTTCCATTCAGAGAGTTTATGTGGGATGTGGGGGCCAAACTCTGGTCCTTTTCCTCAGGAAGCAAAGGCTTTAACCCCTGAGCTAGCTCCCACACCCTATGATTTTGATGGGTCATCACTCTGTTCTGGAAGCTTCCAGGTAAGGCTTACTTGTTGCTCTCCGTGTTTCTCTAGCTTTCCTGAACAGCTATCCTATGTTGCCTATATATTGCCTAAGTACTGCCTTAACATGGATAATAAAAATAATATTTAAACATGAAATTTGGATTTACAATATTTCAGATCACAACAGTGGAATATTGCTATCTTAATAAGTTTTCTTTCGTGAAGTATAGCAATCCTATCATATTTTCATTGTAGCATTATATATGTACATATATATAAATTATATGCATACCATAAGGTAACTTATAGTTTCTGAGTAAAATGTCAATAAGGAAGTATCAACTTATATAAAAGTAAATTAATAAAATTTTCTAAATATCATAATTGTGTTTGAGAGCCATAGTCTCAAATATGATTAAATGATCTCTGTTGGACAGTCAAAATGTGCTGAAAATGAGTCAGTATTACAGAAAATTTAAGATCCTGAGTATGCAGGAAGGTAACACTGACATTTTCTTCTGAAAGATATGGAATATGTCTATGGTAATTAATTCCATCTAAATTTGTTAGATGCTTGTAATCCTCTTCTTTTGCTTTTAGGCAAAGAATAAATTTATGTGCTATTCAAAAAATTGAGAGACTCCCTAGAGGAAACATTTTTTTCCATTTTTTATTTGGTTATTTGCCTTAATGGCAACTGAGTTCCCAAGAGACCATCCTGAATTACAAGTGGAGGCCTACCTTGCTTTTCAACAGGTGACAGATGTCTGCTACTGTAAACCATGCCAAATGCCTAGGTAAGGGGGAATCATAAGCTATAGGTGGGGATGAACTGCTAAGGTTTAATTATAATTTCTTCACAACAAAGTGCTATCTAAATCCTTATCATTATCCCATGGCAAAGAAGAGATTAGTGACTGTGGACTGCTCAGTCCCACCCTTGGATAGGGTG
Organism: Typhlomys cinereus; assembly: GCA_023101885.1. Classification (NCBI taxonomy): domain Eukaryota; kingdom Metazoa; phylum Chordata; class Mammalia; order Rodentia; family Platacanthomyidae; genus Typhlomys; species Typhlomys cinereus. Next base: position 1,922,528 of record JALPQD010000235.1, on the reverse strand, counting down.
AGATAAGAATGTAAGACCCTGATCGTGTGGAGTGGTGCTACCAGATGTTATCCTTTGGTAATGACAGGGCTGTTATACCCAGGATCTTCTACAGTGATTCATACAAGACAAGCACAATATTTGGCCTGTCAATATTTCAGCATGGAAGCGGGAAGAGCTCAATGCATGAGACCTTCTTGAGAGACTCTAAATGATGGTTAATGCCAAACCGAAGAAGGGAGCTCATTTCCTCAATGATTCACTCACTGATGAGTCATCTATGCCCCAGCAAGTACTCATGCACACTCACCAGTGCAGACATCACAGATGAGACCTATCAGGTCACACATGCAGGAAGTCACAAAAGTAGAAGGGAACTGGCTGAAAAGAAGAAAACATAAAGTAGTATAGGAGGGGAGATGATATTGCATAGTAAGGAGTGAAATCATATACATTCATTCTAATGTCAAAGAATAAAAGCACAAAAATGGAAGTCTAAATGTTGCAGTGATAGCAGTGGCTATTTTTATTTCTATAATTTATCTATCAATTTATATGTCTAGTTATATTTGCACATATAAAGGAAGCATCAAAATTTGGTAAAAAAAAAAAAAAGGCTGGAGAGATGGCTTAGGCATCAAGACTTTGTCTTGCGAGCTGAAGGTCCTGATTTCAGAACTGGTGGCCTGCATTTCCAGCAGATATGAGGAGTCTGGAAAAATCCCAGCGTGAAGCAAGAAGGAGGTAGAAACAATCCAGGATGATTCCTGAAATCACCCTTGGCCATTTACAAGAATACACAGTGCCCTCTGACTCACACACACACACACACACACACACAATAAATAAATAAATAAATAAATAAATAAATAAATAAATAAATAAATAAATAAATACATAAATAAGTTAAAAAATTGCTAAAAATAAAGTGGATCAAATGGTCCTAGGAGAAGCTGAGGTGATTCATATTTCATAAAAATATATTTTTTAAATTAAGGATGTAAAAAACCTATTCAGAGATAGAAATATGCAATTTTATTTGATGATAACATTTCTCCTTTTAAAAATTAAAAAAATGAATCCCCAGAATCATAGAAAAGTATAAGTATAAAATTAACCTCTCATTGTTTTAAATTTCACATAAATATTTACACACGAGATGGAGAAAACAAAGAAATAACCAATAAAAATGCATTAACATTAGATCTGGATACACACACACACACACACACACACACACACACACACACACAAAATGCATTTACATTAGATCTGAACTACTGAAATATCTGAAAAGCTGTTACATATGAATCCTACAGCTTTTCGAGACTTCAACTAAGAAATATTAGATTCAAACCAATAGAAAAATAAAATAAAACACAAAAACTTTTAGCAGTCTATCTATCCAAAGAAATATTGAAAATTTAAAAGTAAAGATTACATCCCCAAACTAATGGAAATAGCAAGTAAAAAGATACTTTGAACTCGACTCTTTATTTTATATGTACATTATAAAAGTTATGAAACTCAAATCAAAGCATACTGATTGTGCATCAAAATTTGAGGTATCATTAGCAGAGAATATAAGGTCCAAAAGTAAAAAGAAATTATGGACATGTGGTTTACCAAAAAGAACCATTCTTTAAAAATACTTGATATGATATTAGGTATATATCTAAATGGAAAAAAAATGTCACATTTTCCTTACAAAAATACATAACAATTTATGTGAGGTCAATCATACAACTAATGTAAAATACAAGTAATACTGCTACATATGAAATGGAGGAAATGCATAATAGATTTATTAGAGTAGTCAAATGTATTCTAATACACTCAAAATAACAATGCCCCCTTACCCGAAGAGAAAGAAAAATCATTGTCTTGTCAACTAATCTGTATCTGAATGGTTTCTGAACTGGATCAGTAGGAAATAAACCAGGTCAGAGTGATCCCAGAAATACTGAGATAAGTTTATTCTACTCAGCTTATACATGAAAGTTGGACAATCATTCAAAGTTTGTGTCTATAGCAAAGACAGCAAGGAATAACACAATCCTATAAAAACAAGAAGTAAAGAATGAATAACAGGAGGACGTATGATAAGAAACTAAATTTTTATGAATAACTAGTACTCAAACAGTCAGCAAGAGAAAAATGTTTTGCCTATAAAAATGGGAAAAATTCAGGACTGTCCCAGATCACAAAGGAAAGAACCTGTGAGCTGAGCAGTATCTCTGCCCTTCTGAGCCTGACCATAAAGAAAAGAAAACCTTATTTTCAGACCAGAGAGCAGGAGATAAGAGGTCTCTACTGTTGTTACTGTTCAGTCTGGTCAGCTCAAAGGGCCCGGGAAAACCATCACCAGCTCCTGGATCAAATAAATTTAAATGACTTGTTTCCAAATAATAGACGAAATCTACAGTGCTTTGAATAAGCCAAGCACTAAGAAAGAATGTTTGTAACATAGAGACTACAAACAATATGGAGTGTGGCAATGAAAAACAAATGAATGAAATACTTAAAAGAATGACTCACCAAAGGAGAATTTAAATGTTTAATTATCATATAAAAGGAAAAGCACTAACAATATTGAAATGCAGAGCTGCATGTTTCTAAGACACCAACTTACACACACACACACACACACACACACACACTATAAAAACAAAACTTTAAGCCTAGATCATGTCAATCAACATGGAATATGAGAAACAATTGGATTTCATATGGAGACTTTAATGAGATGGATCCTTTGCCTTTTGGAAATAATTTTCCTGTATCTACTAAGTATAGCCTATAAAGAAGGTATTTTACTCTCAAATATTACATCTAAGAAACGTGAAAATATTTGCCCACCAAATTCTATATGCAAGGATCATACACATGTAGTTAACAGAAGAATGTGAATAATCATGTCTTATGGCTCTAAGATTGAATGATACACCTTTACAAAAAAATACCATAACAGAAAAAATAAACATCGCTTTCACAGATAATATTCTACTTAAGAAAGAAGTCCTCAGGGAAAATAAGTTCAGGTTACAGCATTAGATTTCTTTAAAATATTACCATTACAACACAGTGCCCTCTGATATAAACACACAACACATACACACAAGAAAAATAAATAAAATTAAAAAATATTGTTCATAAAAATGTGACATATAAAGAAGTGCTAAATTCAATTACATTTATTTATATTATGTGAAATGATATTTTGTGAAACTAAAATTGAGATTCAATATATATCTGTTATATATATAGATATATATATATATATATATGCCATAAGCAAACAAAATATATTTACACAATGATATATTTACTCACTTTCAAAAATGACAAATATTGTACTTATTTTCTGTCTTGGAATCATTTTGCTGCTGGATTCCCACAGTTGCTCTCACTTTCAGTCTTGCCATGCTTTACCATTTCATTTTGTCTCAGAAAGATTTCTATTACACCAGTTGAGTAATAAAAATAAAGCAAGCAAGCATTGTATCTTATGATGAAAATGCTTAGAGAACATCTCAGAAACTTCCAGGTCTTTCCAGACCTTAGTTTCTGATCAACTCAATAAAATTATTTTCTCTCAACATGAAAAGACTTGACTTAGCACTTTAGTTATGTATAATAACTATAAGTCGGGGTGTACACACTTGTCTCTATATACACCTTGATTTGAATCCAAGATTTCCCTCAGGTACCACTTTCCAAACACAGAAAACTCCTGGAATGAAGCAACTTGGGTAAGTGACTTAATTCCACCAGCAATCATTCTATTCAGAGTTCTGAATCATCAGTATAATTCAGATTAATGTTTTAAAAGCCTATTGAGCAAAATAATTCCAGCTGTAGTTATCTGACAACAACACATTAGTAGGAGATTAAGCAGTGAACAATGTGGCAACTCTAAACACTCTATAATAAGTATAAGAGGTGGTCGAATGTTACTAGTACACTGACAGATTTCTCATAATTTTGGAAAACAGTTTAGACTACTGCAAATATGTTTAAGTGAATATGTTTAAGAAGGTAAATTAAAACACTGACAACTTTGCTCACATATCTAAACACTCAAAGCATTTGGAGAGCCTCTTTGTCATTACCTACTACGAAAGTGAGTTTTTTCCATTGTACCAGCCATGAGCCCAGCATTGTTCACTTTATGGAATAAAGAGGAATCGAACAATGCGACTTTAAAGGATTTGATATACACATTCGGTGCCCCTAAATAACTATGTAACTCATGTTAAAAGCACCATGTGACTATCCTCAAAGGGAGGACTAACGTAATCCCTGTGAAGGACACTCCATTATGACAAAAATGCAGCAGAGCATGTCCTTGCAATGCACTGAGGGAGAGAGTATCAATAATGATAGCAGATGAATGTTTACCAAATCGGTGAAGTTCATCATAAAAGTACAATTACAAAACAATGATTTCTGATTCTAAAGCTTTTAAGTTTACTAAAATATTAGTCATGAGGAGATGTTACTGAGATGCTAATGTTGTTAACTTTAACAATTGGCCATAAAATGCCCACTAAATCTAACATCATCATATTATCTATTTTTAAAATATATTTTTTCACAGTTTACAATATTTTCACGATAAAAATAATGTTTTGAAAATGTCTCTTTTTGAAATTCAATAGAGCTAGGATCTTGTTATTTTCTCAAAGCACTCTGGAAATACCAAATCTCTAAACATAACATCCTGACTATCTGAAAATATAGAACAAATATGTATTAAAATATTAGCAAAATATTTACCTACTATCTGAAACTATAGAATAAATATGTACCAACGTATTAGCAAAATATTTATTAGAAAAAGCAAACACCCAAATACATTCAGGAAAAGGAAATAATTTTATCAATAATTGAAATAACTTGAGTATTGCAACAGTCTTAGAATTCTTAGAGTCATAAAATTTAATATTTACAATTTACTTCCTACTTCATTTTCACTGTGGAAGTTTAGCTGTAAATATAAACTTTTCAATAATATGTGTTTTGAAACTGCAAATTACTATTTTCTGACCTCACATTTTGCTAACAGGTTTTCTTAACATTTCTTAACAGGTTTTAAAGGTTAATATCTGTATAAGGTTGATAAGTATATTTCACTCATTTCCAATAATTTGTAATATTCAATTGCATAAATACATGGTGATTTAACATCCAATGGTATTTTCAATTTACATGTCAATGTTTCCAGTTTTCTTTTTATTTTATAAAAATTGCTATATGAATCTCTTTTAGACATATGCATAGAATGTGTTTTTAGAGTTTCAATCAATGTCCTTTCTTTTCACCTTTAGGAGACAATATTTATCTTTTTTATTAAATGTAAAATAGGTTTTTCCATCATTGAAGGATGAGAAGGTAGAGTTGCCTCTCTCTCCACCTGTCAATATACCTGATTTTAAAAAAATAAAACTTTATCTATTTAACATTTGTGTGTGTGTGTGTGTGTGTGTGTGTGTGTGTGTGTGTGTGCCAGAAGGCACTATGTGCCCCTGTGGAGGATCAGAGGATGACTTCAGGAATCACCCTTGATTGCTTCTACTTCCTTTATGTTTGGTTTTGGGATAGAAGCTTCTCACCAGTGTTCTTTTACGTGGGACTTTGGATCTGAACTCAGAACCTTCTACTTGTAAGGCAGAGTCTTAACCCCTGAACCATCTCTCCAGACTCTATATGATTTTCTTAGTGCAGTATTAATTTTGTCAGTCTCCTAATTGTATACAGGTATCACAATGTTGTTTTAACAATGAATTTCCCAACCTTTTAATAATATCTTCCATGTGTGAATTGACAAGGAACATGGCAATATTTATGAATCAGTTGCAACACAGAAAAAATAAGTCATTTCTCCAAGAACACAATGTTGGTACAGTACAGGAGGGAAGGGGAAGGAGGGCCCTGCCAGAAACAAGAAGAGAGGGGATCATGCTATAGCAGAGAAAATAGGCCACCATCAAGTACTACAAATAAGTAGTGAGACATCTGATTAAGCTCACAGATTTTCCTTCCTGGTCACTTGCAACTGATGGGGATTGATCTCAACAGAAAGGGAGGGCATAGAGTCTAGTAGACAGAAGATAACCATCCTGCAATTGGGAGACCGACCCTCCCCTCACCGCGGTATCCTACTCTTATTCCATCTATCTTTGAATCTATTCTTATAATAAGACTCTATTTTAACTGTCTTTTATCTCAGGTTAGGAGGTGACATCCAATACCCATCAGAATGGAGCCAAAAGCGGTGCAGGAACAGCAAAACTGGAAAAAAAAATTCAGAACATCAGAGACCCTACATTAATCACCTGGAACCAGGCCAGCCTAATCTCTTCCCATCCTTAAGCTCAGGAAAATTTGTGGAAGAGGGGGTGGTAAGATTGTAAGAGCCTAAAGATGGGGAGGAGCAACAATATGCAAGATACTTCACACAAGTTAAGGCCAAAGTAATCATAAGACTTTCCATGACCTGCTCAATGACTGACATAGCATTGACCCCCCCAAAGTCTAGCATGGATCACAGGCATTAGGATCCTTAGAAGCAAGGGATTAACAGTCACAATAGTGTTCCTATACTAAAGGGGAACACAAGAAAGAGCTCTTGACAATGCTACCGAGTCCTTACTCCTCATCAGAGAAGAGGACCCAGAGGAAAGTTTGACATGCACACTAAAAGATGCTCTAGGGATCGGGGAGGGGGGCCCATTAGGAGAAAGAGATGGAAGGGGGGAAAGGAAGGGGAAAAGGGGGGAAGGAGCAGGGGATCCAGAGAGGGGTGGAGGGAGGGAGGGGACCAGGCTACCTATTAAGTTTGTATGAGTGAAAAAAATAAAAAATAAAAAAAAACCACTCCAGTTGACATGCATGGTCACAGCTCTCTTTTGGATAGACAGACTGTGAAGTAATATGCCAGCAGTGTAAGATCTATATTGGCTCTTCTAGTCTACAGTCATGGTTAACATGCATACTAATGGACATTAGAAATTTGACAAAACTTGTATAAACTGAAGCTAACTAATTGGAATGAAAGTTTTTCACTCACATTTTAGGGATGTTTATCAGAAATAAATGAATATTCATAGTGATGATAGAATGACATAATGTTGTGTCTGAGTACAAAACAAGCAATCAATCAGGCCCTTGAACATAAGTAGTAGATGAAGTGAAAACAGGCCCTAATGTGAAAATGAAGTGCCTTTAAAATATGTATCACATCATTTTATGCTATCAACAATTTTCCATGTGTTATATATTTTAACTCGAGTTTGCATGCACTGTCTATTTTCTCTGGATGATAGAAAATACTTCCTCATTATAATGAGTATTGTTTTCTGCTCACTGAATTCTATCCATTAACGCTCATGTTGTACACTGATGGGGTTTTGTTTTCATGTCCAGTAAGTTATGTTACTGAAGGTTGGGACTGGATAAAAGTTTATCAACATAATAAATGGCATGCATGGTTTTAAATATATATTGGAGTTTAATTTGTTTGAAAGTGTTGCTCTTCATATTTTGAGTATACATTTTGATATTGATTTGGGTGTCTTTGGAAGTCATCCCTCCTAGATATTGTATAGTTATCTTGTATTTAAAGGTAAGAATGCAAAGGGGAGTAACATGGCTAGGGATTAATAACTTGAGAAACTCATGTGATACTATTAGCCAATGAGCTATCTATGAACCTACCTTCCTCCAAATTTTTACTGCATGCAACTAAAAGTGTTTATTTTTAGCTATTTTTCCTCTTATTTACTTTACCTTAATTAATTAATTTTAGTGAGCAGAGTTATTTCATAAAGATATTTCATATTCGTAAAGAATATGAAATGCTGAAATATTATTGTCTCCCAACTACAGTCTAGAGTAAAGTGACATTGTAAGTATGGAAAGAACTAAAACTCTGCTGTAAATCCATCAAACTAAAGGAAAATGACATTTGAAGATTGAGAATCTTAGCTGTCCTATCTTCTTCCTCTCTCTGTATATAGTACTTAAATTTTAATTATGTAATATTTAATGGGATGGAAAGAGTTTGGAAATTCAGTAACTGGTTAACATTCATCATGAACAGGTTCTCCTCTTAGATGAGCTCCTTTACCACCACAACACATGCACAACTAAATTCCACACCTTGGCACGAGTTACAGAAACTGGCACCATTCCTGACTTCACAAATAATGAATCACCTGAAGCATGATGTATAACTTCATTAACAAAATCGTAGCATAGTATTGAATAAAGTAGCCCAAGCAGGAGTTCCTTGTCTGTCAATTTCAATTTAGTCAAAAATATTTTTACTTAGGAACAAATTGTTTTAAGTTGGCAGTGAGCTTGGTAGTGGCTATGCCAAAAGTGTTAAGTGTTAAGCATTACATAGCCACATTATTTATACAATTTCTTAAAAAATGCACTTTAGACTTTGGCAAAGTAGCTCCATGAATTTTCTCAAAGAGCTCATAATTCATGAAAAAATGCAAGCACATCCTTGACTTATAAAAATTTCGTTGTTTTTTCATTGTATATCATGCTACTTGAGATAAATGATTGAACCAAAGAATTAAAGACAAGTTTTTTTCTTTATTTTGAGGAAATATCCAACAGAAAAAAAAACTTAAAAGAAATATCCAATAGAGAAAACCTAATCACAGAAAACAATTTATGCCAACACTAAAAACAATATTTTGTTGAGTTTTCTGAATAGTCTTAAGATTTTGTTAATATTATTTTCTTCTTCACGCAAATCAAGAGCTTCTAAAAATGGCATATATGAATGTACATAATACTCTAATATGGGATGCAGAAATCATATATTTACTTGGTTACTAAACATATGTTTTCTAAACACAATAAAATGTAATTTAAATTTGCTCATGGGATACTTTAGATTTATCTATGGTGTGAATGAATATATGAGTACCTCATGATTACTTATCAAATGATAGAACCATGACCCAGAAAACAGCATTATAGGTTTTCAAGTGGAAATATCAGCAGCATCAACAATTTGCACAAACTCAACTCGGCATCTTTACTTTGCTACACATTTTCTAGACATTTCCTAGTTACCAGGCAAGAAAATAATAATAAATGCCTTCTACATTTAGCTAATGTGCACATGAATTAGTTCATGTCCAATAATTTCCACTTGTATGAAGGATCTCTCCCACTGTCTTCCTTGTCACTCTGTTTCTTTAATCTAAATCCTTGTGTGCCACCAACAGGCCCTGCATAATTACTTCCAAAACTTCCTCTTGACTACTATTTTGTGTTAAATCCCATCTCAGTACACTTTTTTGGATGACATTACAAAATGATAAGGCAATTGTGTCATTATTTGTTAATTATGTGTTCATAGTTTCTTTTGTTTTCAGGTGATCTGAAATAACTTGACATGCATACACAGGATGCCTTGTTAGATTCCAGACTCAATACCGCTTCATTCTCTGTTCTCTCCAATACCTAACCACTCTCTCAATTTCAAGACCAATCTTTACCCAATTGACTTTCATTTATATATCTACAATTGTCTTATGGGTACAAGATCCTCTTGCCACTTCAGAAAGAAAGATTTTTTTTTCCTGAGCAAATTGACTTTTTTTTTTTTTCCTGAGCAAATTTGCCTTTTGACTGAGTAGTCTGGATCAATCATCAAAAATTATTTTTTGGTTGTCTCCCCTTGATAACAGCAGAAATGTATGCCATTAGGGGCCTCACCCCATGTTTTCACATGAACTTCTAGAAACCTTTACTGTAATAGTCAGAACATGTGTTCTTTCCTGCAATAAATGAAGTTTCTTATGGATGGAATGATATTCACAACTTTATTGTTTTATGTATACTATCATGTTATCATATGTGTCATGTATGTAAGAGAAAGAGAGAGAGACAGAAAGAGAGAGAGAGAGAAAGAGAAAGAGAAACAGAGAGTTTAGGCACTTTCATGCCTAATGACAGATGTGGAGGTGTGGAGGTCAGAGGACAATTTTTACAGTTGAATCTCTCCATTCGTATCTACACAGTTTCAAGGTACTGAAACTGGGTTGTCAGACTCATTTGCAAGTGTCATCATCCAAGTGAATAATCCTGGGATGGTTTTCATTTCAGTGTACCATGACTACTTTTGATTTAAATTTAATTAATTAAATTAAATTTGAAGGAAAAGAAGCATGCAACATACATCCTTACTGGAACATTTGCTGTAACACACAGCAACTTGAATTGTGTACCTAACAAAAAGTGACACATGATATTCTCTCTTAAACACATCATGGATTTCTTCTAAGATCAGACATCATCAAAGTAGGAAGTCATATGAAGTTTCCAATAACTGACTCTATTTTCTTTGCATTATAAAAGAAATGATGTGTTTTTCTTGTACTTTATCAAAGTAAAGTTCAGACAAAATCAGATGAACATACATTTTTTAATTTATCATTACTCCACTTACTTTATAGAGTAATCTCTCTCTCTCTCTCTCTCTCTCTCTCTCTCTCTCTCCCTGGAAATCTTGTCTTTCAGATTTGAGTAGAACATGTTGTTTTAAATTAGAATGAGCAACAGTACTTAGAAAACCACCTCATGATGACAAATATATCAAAATGAGAAACTTGACATTTCTGATGATCATATTTAACATATCCAGTTGCAAGGATTTTCTTTTTGTAAGAAAACTATCTACCCAGGACTATCCTAATACATTCTGGAAACACTAAAATAAGGTTATGTATTACAGCACCATGAAACCAAGTAATTTATTCATCTAGGTGCCTTTGAGACTTGCATAATGTATCACTGGTTAGAAATTACTCAGAAGAAGCTGTAAGAACCCACTATGAAAGAATTCCTTCTTCAAAGTGAAGAGTAAACTTTATAACTTTAATAATAATGTGACATTAAGACTTTACTGACATATTTGAGAAATGTCCTAAAATTTCCTTGCTTGTACAATTCCCATCATAGAGGTTAATTTCACATCTCTAATTTCTATTAGTACTTTTTCAAAGCATCATGAGGTTTCAGAATATCAAATGTTAATACACACACACACACACACACACACACACATTGCTTTCTCTTTGTCAAATACTTTAGGAAATATTTTGAGGAATGAAAGGCATACCATGACGAAGAATCCTGGAGGCCTGAGTGTGAAGCAGATGATTTCATTGCATCTGCAGCCAGGAAGCAGAAAGAGATGAATATTGGAATTCGACGGGTCACTCTGCGTTTATCTTTTCATTCAGTTTTGTACACTAGCTCAAGAATTGTAACAGTGTATGTTTAGCATGTGTTTGTTCTCATCATTTAAACATTCTGGAAATGCCTCCAGACACACCTAGAATCCCATTCTAGGTGATTCTAAACCTTCTCAGGTTGATAATGATAAACCTCTGTGTGTGTGTGTGTGTGTGTGTGTGTGTGTGTGTGTGCACACGTGCATGCTTGTGTACATGTGTGTGTGTGTGTGTGCATGTGTGCATGGAGGGTGTTTTCCAGGAGTGTGCTGATAGTGCAATTAAAATATACAGTAATTCTTTTTACAGTTTCCAATAAACAAAAAGGGAAAATAATATTCCATGTATGTTGGAAGTAAAACATCAGAGGATTAAATATATGCCCCTGAGTAACAGTACTTGAAGGGAATATGGCCACAGTGCTTCCTTCATGCATGATTAGAAAGCACTTTCAGTGAATACTGAGTGATCATAGCCACTGAAATCCCTCAGAAAGGAAATCATAAAGAGCCACTCCTAGTGTAGCTGGTGACTGAATATGAGATGAACAGTTTTTGCCATGGCAGAAAATTTTTGAAAAATTCTAATTGTATATGTTGAAGGGGGGTCATTTTACTCTATATGAACATTTAAGTGAACTTCTCTAGTAAGAAAACTATTGAATATTTTATACTTGAGAATGACATATTTATCTTTGAGGCGATATGTGGCCCCTGTATCAAATATTGATGAAAGGAAGAAATATGAGCAAAAATAAAAACTAGAAGCCCAATAAAAAATGAAGTCTTTGAAGTAGAATGCTAATGAAAACAAAGGCAAAGGCAACAGACTTGTTAGCTAGTCAAACAAGAATACCACAAGCCTACTGGTTACTCAGCTAAAATGGGTGTCAATACTCCATATATCAACATTAGTATCTTCTGAACTCAGAGTCCAGACTTCTAGGACAGGAATAGAATAGAAGAATAGAATAGAATAGAATAGAATAGAATAGAATAGAATAGAATAGAATAGAATAGAATAGAATAGAATAGAATAGAATAGAATAGAATGTTTCTCTGTATTTGTATAACAAGTAGACAAAGTAAAAAGATAGGGAAACTATGAGTGATACTTTGAGATTAAATGAAACAATTCTAGGCTCCATGAAGATCAAGAAACTAAGATAATTCAAACATTTAGCTTCAAAGTTAATAAATGAATAGTCTTGAATGAAGCCAAACAAATCAAAGAAAAGAATACAAACTAATGAGGAATTTGAAGGGTGTAAAATTCTATTCAATTATCAAGATATTTCCATTTAACCCATTAGAGTCTGAGAAATTTTACAAATTAGTAAATAAATGGTCCAGTTTGCTTAGGGATAAAACTCGGTGAAGAAAGCAACCTTGCACACATCAGGACTGGTTTCTAACTCAGGCACCAAGTAAAAGAAAAGATTCAAAGATTAGAAACTCAATAACTTGAATGACTCAGTTTTCAGACATGTCACCCAAATACATGCTGATGACCTTAAGCTCAGGCAGGCATTGGCTACCAAAAGAAAAATCTACTATATTCAAGGCAAAATGCTCAAAGACATTGCAGTCAAGAAGACATTAGAAAAGGCTTAAAGACAACTTGATCCTCCAAGGTGAAGGTGCTTGACTCAGAGAAGCAGAAATTCATTTCAAAGAGAAAAATGTAAAACTAAGCAGAAAACATGATATGTGTTAATGTAAACAATGACCTAACCAAAGTAGGTTGAATTTTGGGACTGGAATTAATTCTTAAGTAAATGGAACCACAGGAGCTCAGAAAGTAATGCTACAATATATGAAAAGGATGAATGAAGGCAGCAGGAAATGAGTGAGTGAGTGAGAGAGAAAGAGAGAGAGAGGGAGAAGCAGACAGAGAGAGAGACTTGTGATGCTTACTTGCTGGTGAAAGGTCATTTTATTTGCATGAACTCTCAAACACGTTGAGGAATCTTGTAATTTTTGTGTCAATCATGAGACAAAAACTGTTCTCAATTTCAATCACAAAACATCAGAACAAGTGTCATGCTTTTCTGCCTCTGAGGTAGTAGAAATCTGTTGAAGTAATTTTTGTAATACCAAAATGCACTGAATGCTACATTACTTCAATTTTTCAAAAGTTCTTTAGAAATATTCCCCAACATGTTTTCTTATGAAATCTAAAATCTTACATGGCAACAGAAGGATAACTTATCCATATGAAGTTTCCCTTACTTTCAGTTTCCATAGTACAAACTGTGATTGTTTAAAATAAATTTGAGACACAAAGGGCACTAGAGCAAATCATCTTTATGAAAGGAATATTTCAGGCTAATGTAATTCACACTGCTGTCATGTATGTCTTAGGAGTTCAGAATCAATGGAAGGTGTTATTATATCTATTTCTACATCCATTGTTATGAGAGCAATGTTTCACTAATATACTGATTCAGTTAAAGTGCATATTGTGCTGAAAGACTATAACAAAAGGACAAGTAAAACCACAACAGAATACACACAATACATAAAGTAGTTATAAATCCTTTCAGCTACAACAATGCTCCCAATCACCTTATTTTTAATCTCTTCTTGTTTTGAAGTGCTGTGTAGAAGCACAAGTCACTGAAATAGGAAAGATTTTTCCTACTATTCCTTCTTTCAGTAAATGGTTTGATTATGAGGGTAAGTCTTTCTCACTCTAGACATGACTTGGAATAGCACAGTTGAGCAATGACTTCTCGAAATCCTTCAATCACTTTTCTATGATAACTTTGAGCAAAATGTAAAAACACACAGATTTCAGAGTTGATTAACGTGTCAGGAAGAAAAGTAATATGTTTTTGAGATTTGTAATATAATCACTGATTATATGTTACCTAAAATATTAAAGGAGATAAGATAAATAGAACTATGTTTTAAAGTATGAGAGTTAAAAAGAGTTAAGATCTGATCAATTTAAAGCACTCAAGATCTCTCTCTTAAATTCTCCTACTGAGAAACCTTTGTACCTCTGGCTGGCTTTTCAAATCATGGTGCTCTGAGAATTTTTTCTCACAGCTGACTGCTGACACCAATTTTGCCATTTACTGTTCAGAAAAGTGGATAGGATCAATGGGATGATATTTATCAAGTGTCTTGGGTTCCTTCAACAGTAGGATTATATAAATACCATAAACCGTGCTCAAGTATACAGAAAAGAATCCACCCAGATTTCAAATTCTACTGAGAATTTTACATTTGATAGATTCTACTACTCCAGTAATTTTGTAATTAATGAAAACTAAATAATATAGTAAAGTTTGTAGATTCCATGCTAAACTTTCAGTAGAAGCAAAAGTAAGTGAAAGCATCCATCACCTGCTTGTCTTGTGTAGCCCAAGGAAGCAAATACACTTTTAACAATAAAATATTAAAATATTACTTTACTCACAATCTAAAGTAAAATATGTGATTACCACTAAACTCATGTGAGATTCACCCTTTTTGGGGAAAAACCAAAAGTTATTATCATGAAATATCTCACGACTCTAAGTATACATGGCATAAAATAATTATGCAAATATATAGAGAGCACTATTACTTGCTATGTATACAAAGCTGAGGAAAAAGTAATCTTTGCTCACTCTGAATTCAAACTGCATTATATAAGTAATCAAGTAGTAATGGATACCTATTTATTGTCTTTCCTATATGCTGAACACTACAAGACATGCATATAGCCTCATTGAGTTTACCAGGATATTGAATAGAGGAAGTAAATTTGTCTAACTTTGAAGGTCCAAAAAGAAGAAAAGTGACAATAGATATGAAAAGATTCCCACTTTAAAGAGACCACATCCAGGAAGGGTTTGATCAAGCTCGCAAGTGTTCCCCACTGGAGACATGGAATCGTTTACATTGGATTTATCTGGAGCAGCATCTCATTGATTGTATTTCCAGACTCAGAGCTAATTAACACAAGGAAGATTTTGCATGGGATGTCAGTAACCGGAAGCATGGGTTACTCTGTAATTCAGGAAGGGCACAAATGTTCTCATGTCTCATGGCAGATTCTCTTTTGTAACTTAACGTAATTCTCTGCTCCATTGCCTTGGGTGCAGCTTCTTTGTTTCCAAGACCATTGTGGGAAATGGATTTAGGATTAAAGAAAAAAAATATTACTTTCTTGTGAGCTAAATATACCCTCTGAGGAAGGCATGATATCCAAGGAGGATGGGGGGGGGCAAAGAATTGATGTCTTCCTTTAGAAATGAAGCGTAGCTTTCTGGGAAAAGAGAACAGACAGGAAAATAGATATTCTTTTCCAGACAAAAATATATTCAAGCTCTTGGTAAATTTGGGGAATCATTTGAAATCTACTCATAAAATAATTCAATC
Source organism: Typhlomys cinereus (assembly GCA_023101885.1). Lineage (NCBI taxonomy): Eukaryota > Metazoa > Chordata > Mammalia > Rodentia > Platacanthomyidae > Typhlomys > Typhlomys cinereus. Next base: position 1,906,909 of record JALPQD010000235.1, on the reverse strand, counting down.
ATTTATTCATTCAATCTATATTGAGAATTTACATGCAAATCATCATTGACAACTCTGGGGGAAAAGCTGTTAAGACAATTGAACAAGATTCATATTCATATGTGTGTCTTCACAGTAGAGTAGCCATGAAACAAGAGGCAAATGCATAGTGAAATATTTTTTAAAAGTGCCTTCTTTTGAATGTTCTAAATTGACTATAACCACAAATAGTTAAGAGAATGACAGGAAAAGATTTTTTTTTCCACAAATGAACATCAAGTTCTGACCTTCTGAGGTAGAGGCTCAGAGACACTTGATTCTAAAAAATTCTACTGCAGTTTGACCAAATTCCTATAACAAGGAACAGATCCATCTACAATCAACATTTGTAGTTTGGCAGGGAACAAACTATATGGAGATTTAAGATTTGGAATTGTTAGGTTTGCTTGTTGGTGTCTTTATTTTTACGGTTGCTGTCAAGTCCCTAGTGGATAGATTGGCTGGGACCTAATCCCCTGAATTTCTCAAAGTTACTATTTTATCAAAGAAATTTGAGTTTGCTTAAAATAGTGTGAGTTCATCCTAGTTTCAAGGTCATTTAAAGGTTGTAGCAGAGGATTCATTAGTAGAGGGATGTAGCCAGCAAAGATTTGATTATCCTCTGAGGCTTTGATGATCAAAGAGCCCAAGTCCTCAGTAAAGTAGACAACTTTCAGAAGCTGAGAGGCAAGAATGTTTTCTGCTTGATGGCCCCAGAGGTAATGCAGCTTGGCTCATTTGGGGGCTTAGCCAAATGAGACTCACTTTGGAATTCTTATCCATCCCCCCAGAACTACAATAATACAACTGTGAGCTACTTGAACTTGCTGATGTTGGGATACTTCATTAAGCCAGTATTGCAAAGTCTGAGTCTGAGACCAGGGTAAAGCTGTTGCCACAGTTTGAAGGCAGTTGAGGAAAACACACCTCTAACTCCAAGGAGAATAAGAGAGATTTTATTCTAAGCCATCTAAGTAATCAGAGCTCAGAACTAAGATTTAAGTTGACCCAAAAAATGCATTCTGCCATAGAAGTAGTCACTTGATCCTTCACAGTAACAGAACAAAAGATAGCCATAAATCAGTGCTGTCTTTATCTCACATTGCATTGCTATAACAAACATGGCCCAAACAATTTGGTGGAACAAAGGGATTTTTTGCTCAGCTTCATGATTCTAGGCTACAGTTAATCAGGATGACAGGAAAGTTACTGTAGAAGCTGAGAGAATTTGTCACAGAATATGACAGCAAAAGTAGAAGAGTCAGGAATCAATGAAATGTATACCTGGTAGTCTATGACTTTCTAGTGTACTAAAGCCACTTTTCCCTCTATCTTTTCCATTTTCCCATGGGATGGTTAGAATCTATTATCGGCTGGACCTTCCCACATCAATCAGATCTACTACTTGTAGTAACCAATCAGATCTACTACCTGTAGTAACCAAAAATTTCTTTATAGGTGTACCTAAATGCTCATTTATCGATTGTCAGGTTGACACATGAAACTAATAGCCAAAATGCATTCATCAAATACCTTCGATGTAAAATAGCCAATAGGCAAGTTACAGAAAGTAGGGAAAATACATTCAGATTTCAGATGATAACTTCTGACATTCTTAGCTCTTAGGTTGGTAGACACCAGTGGTCCACCTAAAATACATTCCAAAGGTTTCACCTGATAGTCAATAGGGATGATAAGTCAAATACAGAGAAGGTGATGAATTACTATCAAGAGGATTAAAAACAGCCCAAGATAATTTTGACTTTGGATATGTCACACTCTAATTCTCTGTCGTTGAAGGATTTTTAAAATCAATTGCCTGTGAACATTGTTACAAATTTGGGTATTTACCTCATTTTTACTGAGGTAAGACAACAAACCAGGTGTGTGACAACCTGGGTCCACTAGAGTGTCAGCATGTGGGTCTCCCAGCAGCAGGAGATCTGGGGCGTAAGGACTCCTCATCGAGTGTCAGTTGTAGTGAAGTTGGCTTGGCGAAACAATAGTGAAATGACTAGGTATAAAATGATGAAATGAGCACACCTAACAAAGTAGAGTGAGGAGCCAGGAATCTGAGCCAGTCAGCTTAGGAGTCTAATCATGGAACTCATATGAAATAGTTATATACCAATTACCTTCCCAGTTAACCTCTTAGGCAGTGAAATTTTCCATATGTATACTTAACCTATTTGACATAGCTTGCGATAATGAGACAATAAATTTTGATAGCTATCTTTCACTTATAGCATCCCTTTATAAGCTGATTTCTATGAAACAGCCGAAGTTCACATCTTTGGTGTTTAACAGATGGGCTTGCTCAAAGATACTATCATCCCATTCAATTATGTTTGGAGGACTCCAGATGGCCTGGTCACATGCAGAATGACACAATGCAGTGGATGAAGCGGCTACTTTTTCCTAAAATCTTTTAAGTTTTTCATAGTCCAAGTCAACACAAAATTTATGTCAGAGATGGATTTATGATTAAGAGGACAGGGAAATATAAAAATAGTTACCAAAAAATCCTGGTAATTCAAAAGAAAAAAAGGTGGAAGTGAACACAAGGTATTTTCCTATATTTATAAGGAGATAAGGAGGGTTTCTAACTTAGCTTTTAGTTTAGGATTCAGATAAGTGGGATACCGACCATTTGTAAGTTATTTCTTGAGCACAGTAGGAAGAGTTCCAATGACTGATATTTTAAAGCATGGAAAAAAAATAAGAAAACTAAGGCAACTTTTGACATAATAAGAAGAGAAACTTATTGCTTTATTAGTTGCAAAGGATTAAGTTAGCCAAATGAAAATAGGAAAGATTTTCATGAAAATTCAGACAAGCTTTCCAGGATGTGGTGTTCCTGTTATGTCCATGGGACTGCCTCTGTCATATTCCCCAGCTGCTTGGTTATTCCTAGTGAAACTTAATATGTATCTTAAAGCTCACATTATTAACAGAGGAAGTTTTCTCTTAAGAAGAAATATTTGGGGCTTCATCTCCATTGGACTATTCATTTCAAGTGTGTCTCACACACCTGATGCCCAGCTGATGATTCCTGAATAGTTCTGGAATTCAAAATATTTGAGATATTATGGTTTCAAGTAAGCATATTACGAAGAGAAGGCAGTAACCTACTTGCAGAAGAGAAATCTTTCTTCAAAAAAGATGTACGTCAAATCTAGACTCCATCATTCTAACCCAGCATTGCACCCCTTGCTTACAGAAGATTAAGACATAATTTGCACCAGACTACACAAGAAATACATTACATTGGGAGTTAATGAAGAGTTCATATCCATCACGATGCTACCTTTTGTCTTCAAGTTCAAAAATACATTAAGAAGTATGATACTGAAAAGAAAGAATAGTTTGTATATCAGAAATACAACACAGATACAACTGACCTAGCTAGAGATAAGAAAGATATTAGTTCTCCCTGATTTCCCCAACCCAAAAACATTGAGGATGCTGTGGTAAAAAAAGATGCTAGAGGTGGTGATGGAAAGGAAAATGACCCATCTCATTTCCTATATGTAACCCTTCTAGAAAGTTAGTGTTCAATAATCCTATTACAACTGTAGCTATTAAACCTAAAGAAAAAAAGTGACATAAAAACAACCATGGTCCCTTGAGCACTATTGATTTACAAGCATATCAAGGTAAAAATAATATGTGACATAATTTGGCACAATGTTGATCTGAAAAGTTTTTTTTTATTTGATCTCACCACTTTGACTTGAGAGGAGCAGGTAAACTTGTAAGACAGACATCCAACCAGTAGTGATGTTAAATAATAAGGGAGATGGAAATTTAACTAAAATTAAAAATAAATATATGTCACATATTTGAATAATAAAAATCCAGATTGAGATTTTTATTTTTGAGTTAACAAGGTCTATTTTCTACATGAAGCATAAGCAGAAAGTCTTGAAATAATATGCTGTATAGACAGTATGTATGTCGATGTACAAGTGAGCAAATAAATCTGTGACATGATTCTCCGTAATGGTTCAGTCTCCCTTTAATCTATGTCTAAGTGTTTAGTGGACATAAAATATTCTGCATAGAAAGAGATTATCCTCCCTACAACTCCAGATATGTAAAGTCTCATGAGGATCACTCTGTGAGATAAGGTCTGCTTCCTGTATCCTCAAAGGAAGATGCTGCTTTAGATCCCTGTAAGTTCTACCTGAGAGTCTGGCTGCACCCAACATGATATTTATAGAAGCCAAAGAAGTCTTTACTTTCAGTAGTTTACATTGAAATATTTCCTCAGGTTGGACATATTGTTTTGGCATTAAAGTTTTCTGTTATAAAGTTGAAAGTGATTTTTATCTCAAATATGAGTAAAAGTTGTACTGCATTCTGAAAGGTTAACAGAGGTTTATAGAACATATTTATCACAAGAATTCCACAAAGGAGACTATCAAAATATGAAATTCTAATACTGAGCAAAGAGAACCTTTTGAAACATCTTCACGGATGTTAGTAAATGGTTCAACTGGAAACTTAGTTGAGCTGATGCAAGAAATGTTTCCCTAATAAATAAAATGGAAATCATAACACTCATATGATTCCACTGCTTGTTTCTGAGGTTCCTGAGAAATTCTACATATTTGCAGTAGATTATTCAAGAGACTAAAGCAGAATCATTCATTGTTCTCAACTTGGTATATCATAGTTGTAAATATCACACTAACCTAAATTCTACAACTATATTAGATTTCCCAACACAACAAAGGGGTGAGATAGAATAAAAAAACTTTCAGATTAATAGTGTGCCAAATTATATCACATATTTTTATCATTATAATACTTGTAAATCAATAATGTTGCAATGTTACCTTTTTAACAATAGATTCTATATAAATTGCTACTTTGCCCCTCCAAAAAAATAATGAAAATGACATAAGTTATTGTAGCAGCTAGGAAAAATGTACTGATGCATTTCCCTCAAGCAATGCTATCCAACTTGCTGTAAAAGATCTCCAAGGAGAAATGCACATATAACCATAAGTAGTTGGGTGATTGATTTTTAAGAAAAATTGGAAAAATAATTAAATGAAAATAAAGTAAAGCACAGGTATCTTTTGTGTTGAAAACTATCCTAGTTATTTTGAGTTATCACTAGTTAACAAAAATAGCAACTAGCTGCCTATATTCTGTGAATTACAGGTTCACTTGAATTTTGTTTTATTCTAAAACATCTCTCTCCAGTAGTACCACTGTGCTTGAATTTCAAGTATCTTTTACTCTTGGGTTAAAACATTAGCTTATCTGCAAAATGCACAATAATGATATCCAAGACCTTTCACTGAGCACTTGCCATGCATCAGAATTTATGTCAAATGTCAGCCAAAATATTTCATGTAATTTTAGAGCAAACCTAGGAGTTTGTTAGCACTATACAAGAAAATAAAATCTTAAGATGGCCAAATACTTTCTAGAGGCTACACCAATAGAATGACCAATATTTATGTTCTAATTCTTTGAGAATAACCTACGCTTGCCATGGCGCATACCTAGAAGAATGCTATAAATTTAAACAAGAGACTCATACATGCTATAAAAGCATTCTGCCACTGAACTATAAGCACAACTCATTGCTAATTTTTGCCATAAGACGAAGCTTTGCTAAACTGCTCAGATTTATATTCACAAACCCACAATTCTCCTGCATTAGCCTCTGGAGACACTGTGATCACCAGAATGTACCATTAGGATTTTATGTTTGCTTCTTTGGAAGTTTTCTCTTCTTCAATGTGAAGTTCTTTGCATTCATCAATAAGAGTGTTTTCAAATCGCTGTGATTGAAGATAGCTTTTACAATAGCTCATAGTATACAGATTTGAATTTTTATTTTCATATTTCTTGCCAAGATGCATTTTAAAACTAATGAATATACATTTTAATAGCTATTACTATCATCATTATTATTGCTGCTATGAACATGGTAATTGTCAAACATAATGACACCTGCACATTAGACACCCTATAAACATTTTAGGTATGAAAACCTAAAATTTAAAATTATCAGCATATTTTTTAATATTTCCTGTTGCTTAGTTATAGCAATATAGCAATACTTATAGTTACATACATAAAAAGATAGAAGGCACATTGATTTTTTTATTTATTTTTTCCCACTCATATAAACTTGATAGGTTCCCCTTTACCCTCCCTCCCTTCACCCCTTCCTGGATCCCCTTGCTCCTGCCTCCCTTTTCCCCTTCTTATCCCCCCCTCCCTCTTTCTCCCAGTGCCACCCCCCCCATTCCTGGAGCATCCTTTAGTGTGCATGTCAAACATCCCTCTGGATCCTCCTCTCTGATGAGGTGTAGCACTGCCTAGAGCTCTTATTTGTGTTCTCCTTTAGTATAGGAACACTATTGTGTCTGTTAATCCCTTGCCTCTAAGGATCTTAGAGCCTGTGATCCATGTTAGACTTTGGGGGGTCAATGACATATTAGTCATTGTGCAGGTCATGCAAAGTCCTATTATGATTACTTCGGCCCTAACTTGTGTGAAGTATCTTGCATATTGTTGCTCCTCCCCATCTTCAGGCTCTTACAATCTTACCAACCCCTCTTCCAAATTTCCCTGAGCTTTGGGATGGGGAGAGATTAGGCTGGCCTGGTTCCTGGTGATTACACATTGATATTCTTATCTGGTTTTATTTTAAAAAGATTTGTTTCCTGAACAATCAAGGAAGAAGACCTAATGAAATCTTTCTGTAGTGATGTCAAAGAGGATGAGCTATGATAAGGATGAATCGTTACACATTCTATACTAACATGAAATCCAAAGAAATGCTATTGGAAGATTGAGAACTCATTGAAGTGGGAAGGATGGGAAAAGGGAGAGAGAGAGAGAAGAAAACAGAGAGAGAGAGAGAAAGAAAGAGAGAGAGAGAGATTAAGAATAAAATTATGGCAGCTGAAAGATAGATATTCAATCAAGAACATCAGAAACCAGAACTTTAAGTTTGTATGAGTGGAAATAAAAAAAATGCTTTCTGTAGGGGTGAGATAGCATAATTGGCTTCTGCTAAATATTATGTGGCAATAATATTTAGGGCAGGAAAATATTTTGCATGTATAGGAGAATGTATTACTTATATTTCTTATTACATGGCAAAATACCTGACAGAAGCAACTTAAAGGAGCACGGCTACATTCGGCTATCAGTCCATCACAGTGGGCTGGCATGCTGGCCAGGCCAACTCCATCTACCACAGTGTGAGCTGTGGCACTGCTTGTCCACATCCTAACAAATCAAGATCAAAAGGAGAGCCAAGTCTTACCTGTCTAGGCACACATCTAAGAGTTCTATGTCAGCCAGTTAAATTCCACATTTCAAAGATTCGACAATCACCCGCCAAAACAATATCATCAGTTGCAGACCAAATGTTCAACTATAAAATCTCATTCAGGATATTTCAGACATGAACGTTAACTCTTAGGCTCTCAGCCCTATGTCAAAGGTTTCCAGCTGGGCTTCTGCATGTAGTTGTCATGAAATTGTTTCATCGTCTTTCAGCGTTGTTTCAGTGTCGCACATTCAGTGTTGCTGTGACAGATGATCCCTGCCAGACCATAACAACCGCACCTGAGGATGAGCCTTCATCCAGGAAGAAAAGAACAATGTGGGATGTTCATGTCTGAACAGTTGTTTCCCAGCAGGTGGTGTTGTTCAGAAGGGTTGTAGAACCTCTAGGAGCTTGATTCCTGCAGGAGAATGCATGTCATTGGGGAGGGGGCAGAATTTAAGGCTTTATAACTCATCCCCACGCTGTGCTCACTTTCTGTATTCCACATACTTCTGTCATGTCAGCCAGACTCCTGCATCCAGGTCTTCTGAACCACGACAGACACTATCCCTTTTGCAGCTGTAAGCTAAAGTAAAACTTTTGTCACTAAAATTCCCATTGTCTGTGTATTGTATCACAAAAATGAAAAACAAACTGAGTTATATGGGCTGCCCTCCTTGCTGTTCCTTTTCCTCAATTACTTCCATGGTGAGACCATGTCTCAGCTTCTTTTAAGAAAGGCGCTCCACCTAACAATCAGGAAGAACGATGATATACAGGATACTCCACACAAGTTAGGGCTGCAGCAGCCAGGATTGGACTTTGCTTGACCTGCACTATGGCTGACATGTTAATAACCCCCCAAGGTCCAGCATGGATCACAGGGGCTTCAGACAGTAGGATCCTTAGAGGCAAGGGGTTAAACAGTCATAATAAGGGTCCCATGCTAATGAGGAGCTCAAGAAGGGGCCCTGGTCTATGCCACTGAACCCTCACTAGGGTGGAGGACTCAGAGGGTGGTTCTGCAGCCAAATAAAGGGATTCTCTAGGAGATGGGAGGGAGGAAGGGGGAGACATTAGGAAAGGGGAGGGAAAGAGGGAGGTGAAAGGAAGAGGTGAAGGGGGGGGGAGTGCAATGGGGGACAACGGGGGAGCGGGAGGAAGAGAATGGGGGTGGATACCTATTGAGCTTGTATGCTTAGGAAAATACAAAATGTGGGAGAATAAATAAATGAATGTAAATTCCCCTACCCAAAATAATAAAAGTGCTCCACAGAAATGTTTGGATAATGTGGTTATGATTGTAGGAAATAATTTTTATGTTCTCTTTCTCCTAAAGAAAAGTACTGCACTGTATGCTACTGGACATCCTCATTATTTCTTTACCCTTTTTCCCTCAGAAAATTTAGAAAGTGGAGGGCATGCCTGTTACCCATTACATTTTCATGGCTGGAAACAGAAAAAAATACTTTTAGATTCAAATATAAACTCTTCCTTTAATCTTTCAAATTTAGAATTATGTTAGAAGACAAAGTCTTACGCATTCAAGGGAATTACTTTTCTTTCCAGACCTTGTTCTTTTTCTCTGCTCAACGTGCAAATTGAGCATGCCAATTAGCCTTAAGATATGAACTTGCAAGAACTGACATCTGGTATAATGTTATGAAAATAAGATATGTGGGTCATATTCTTATAACCGAGCCTCTCTATGGTCAGATTTTATGCTCTGTGTTCCCTGTTTCTTCCAAGACTAATGATAATGCCTTGTGGGTTTGTTATTAACCCATGTTCAATTGTTTCTGACCTAAGCAGTAATTCTTCACTTTCTATAACTGCACATGTGTATCATAGACTCTAACCTCTGAGTCCTCTTTTGAACACCTGCTTTTATGAATGCCATTTCACTCATCATCACACTAATAACAGCAATCTCCACAAGCTGTTATCTAAAGCCACATCTGTCTCCTTAAAATTCCCGTGTCACATCGTTATCTCCTTATTGCCATCAGCAAGTACACTTGCTCGCTCCTAATTATTTGATCTGCAGTGACAGGAGGAAAGAGTTGCTGTTTGTTAGATTCACTTGGTCCTGTAGTTGCTAGGTGATATCTGTCAGTACCAGCCCCGAATACTTTACAATCTTCAGATTATGTTTTCTTGCTACTTTTCTTTAGGCAGCACAAAGTGCTTGTACCAGAGAGATTTAGACTCTTTTCAGGAAATTTCTCAGATTAAGGAAACAGTTTGATTGTCCTACAGATTAATATGAAGGAGAGATTATTTTTTTGTGAAGCTACCAGTTTAGCTGAAGCAACTGCTCATATGAGAAACTGATAACATCAACACAATTCTAGTAAACAGAAGTATTCTGTTTTCAGAGAATGAAGACATCCAAAAAAGAAAATTATAAGGCATACCAAGGTGTTTGGTAATCATGAGATAACTCTGCAGAGAGATTAGAAGTATGAGACTACATTTTCAGTCATGGTAACCCCTTCATCCTGTCACACCTGACTGCCTAATTCCTATCCAATTAAAAGTGATATTTTCTGCTAATATTAGTAATTAATGCACATACTTTTCAATTTTGCTTCAGAACCTGAATGCAACATGATTCATGGAAACTAGAGAGGTCTTTCTTCCTTAGATGACGTCATACTTTGTCGGCAACAATAAGGGTCTGGAACATACCAATGGGACTGGCTGTAGAGCAAGGCAATCTGATGTTAGTGAAGCACAGGGGCCTCAATTGCTCTACTCACGGCTGTTCCATGACTCAAGCTGTTTCATTTGTTCTCCCTTGGCAATGGCTGTTGAGATCAACACATGTATCTTTAAGGAAACCTTTTCCATTGCAAAAACTCAGGCTAGGATTTTCCTAGTTCCTCTAATCCATTGTTGCAGATAATACCTGGTCCAAACAACAGAGAAGAACAAGGTAATCCCTATTCTATTTTATGATTTCAGGTCACAGTTTATCACCGCAAGAAGAAGTCAAACCTGCACTGGGAGACCAGGGGATTAGCTATACTGTATCCACAAGTTGAGACAGGGCCAACATGGCTTTCTCAATGGCACATCTTCCAGTTTGCCTAATTCTAAATAGCTCAATCTATATCTTGTCTATCTATCCAGGGAATGACCTCATACGCTCTAGACTTGGTTTTCTCAGCAACACTTATGCAATTAGATAATATCTTATAGGCTTGGCCTTAAGTAATTCTTCATAGATGTGTCCTGAATTATATTATCTGTCACAGTAATTTATTGGAGGAATGAAAATATTAAGAAAATGAATTCTAGGAATAAGTCATAGAAAAAATATTTAATGAATCTATCAATGCAATTAACATGTAATGAACTATAATAAAGCTTTTATTTTTATATGCTATTTTTCATATTAACTATGTGTACCAAATACACATATAATGTATCCAGCTATGTGTAGATTCATATGCTTACACAAATTTACATATTGTGTTATGAAAGACATTTGTATTGAGACACTCCTTTATGTTCAGCTGATTTAGGAAATGGTTTATCTGCTTCTGAAATAGCACATCATCCATCAATTCCAGCAGTGCATATTACAAAGGTAAAATAGTTCCATCTAGTTTTTAAATTTTTAGCTTAAAGTAATAACATTCAGTTTTTAACAACATGAGAATGTGTTAATTAATAAAAAAACTCAAAATGTCACTTACTAGGTCAAACATTCCTTATGCATGTATATTTGACAAAATGCTTTCCATTTCCTCAATAATATCCTTATACTGTTAAGGCTCTAAAATTCAATGAAATATTTTTATTCCCATTTATGCTCTCTAATAAATGATGATGATAGGAACATAGTTAAACATGTAAAGATTTCTTTATAGTGTGGGAACCATACTGAAATACTGATGTATCTTAACATAAATGAGAAAGTAAGATAAAATATATTAAATTATTTAGAAAATTGTCCTCAACTCACTGAATTGTATCCATATGTGTTCTCTGGATGTTGCCCTATGTAAATGTTAAAATTTATAAATGAGGAAATTACCAAGTATCTAAAATTTATATCTCAGTGAAAGAGCTATGAAATAAATATGTAAAAATGCTTGAGTTAATAAATAAAGTTAATTTAAGTGATGCTACATCACAGGTGTCATTTGGATTTTAGAACTGATACATAATGATTAAGAGATAATTGCTGTATTATATCTTATTGCTTTTATCATTTTATAACTATGACTTCAAAAAATTAATATAGGATTCAATTTTAATTTTAATTGAAAATGTAATGATTAGTCACATCATGTGTATGCTACATTGTATATATGTCTATACTCTGACAATTGGTGGTTTACCTGACTTCACTACTGTAAATAATAATCCTCTACCTCGGGGCTGGAGAGGTGGCTCAGGGGTTAAGCCTTTGCCTTACAAGCGGAAGGTCCTGAGTTCGGATCCTAGACCCCTAGTATAGACACTGGGCAGAAGCGGGGCGACCTGCGTTTCTGGTCCTGGTAGGGCGGAGCCTGTGAATCATGGGGCAGAGTAAACAAGGAGGAGGTGGAGGCGTCCAATGGTGATTCCCGAGTTCGCCTGCGGTTCTACACACACACACACACACACACACACACACACACACACACACACGTGCATGTGCACACACACACACAAATAAATAATAAAAAATATATAAAGGTAATAACAATTCTATACCTCTTTGAAGTCTGGCAAGAACACTCTACAGATAAAGCTCCCTCTGCACAAGGATTAGGAGTTGATTTTGATCCCTGGAGCCACATGAATGTAGAAGGAGAGAATCATCTCCAGAGTGTTTTCCTCAGAATTACACATGGACCGTGGCAGGTGTGTGCCTTCCCACATGGCATACATGCCAAAGAAAAACATTTTTACATACTTCTGAGTCCCTTTTTAAAGAAATTTTGATACACAGAGATATTTTCTAGACTTGGAGGATGATGCAATATTTCTCAATTTCACCATTTTCTTCTTGGAAGAACTAAACATTTTTATAGGCTGCACCATTTCACCTTCTCAGCACTGCAGAATGAGGGTGGATGTGTTTCACATTGTTTTCATATACATATAAAAAACTTTCTGCTTCTGTTACAGGCATAAGAAAGTGTAAAAAGAGACGTGCACTTTTAAAAGCATTGTTGTTACCATTGTCTTAAAACACTTATGATGTTCTTATGTGAATGACTCATTTATTGTTATTTTTTACACTTCCTGTGGTTAATCCTCCCAAAAGTGATAGTCTAAAGAAGGTTAGGTTATCTAGCTTGTCTCTAGATATTTGATAATTAAATCATTTAAATGCTGATAAACCAAAGTCAACTATATGATTATTTAAATTTGTGGATGTTATTTAAATGTTTGTGGAGTGGGTTTAAAGTGTGGCATTATTTACATAGTATTGTTTATGATTTATTATGCTTCTAACTTTGGTTCTATCAGTGTAAAAGTGATGTATAAGAAAGATATTTGTGTGCCTGTATCTATTAGTGTCAATATTTCTCTAAAGAATTTACATAAAACCTCTTACTTTCTCTGCCTGTACAAATAGCTCAAACAATACATTCAACTTTCTCATTAATTCAATAACCTAAATATTACTCTAATTGCCTTCCTCCAAAGAGAAAATGGAAAATGTCACTTATAAAGAAATATAAACATCCATAGGTAAATTAAATTCAAGGAAGTCCTGAAAAGAATCTAAATTGTTATTAAAATTTTCTTATATTTATTTCAACTTCAGCAAATGATTAAAGTAATAAACTGTCTTTTCATTTGCTTGTCTTTTGAAAAAGAGTCATATGTTGACCAGGTTGGCCTTGAATTTCAGCTTAGGGTGATTTGAACTCCTGAAATTCCTGATTTCCTTTACCCAAGTCCAAGTTTATAGTAGTATGTTATAACACTTATGCTAACTAAGTCCTTTTTGCGTCCTTTTGGGTTTTCTCAAGCTATACCCATCAGGGAGGGGAGTGCAGGCCATTGCATTTCTGCCTAGAGTTTTTATGTGAGACCTGGGATCCAAATTCAGGACCTTCTGCTTGTGAGTCAGAGTCTTAATCCCTAAGCCATCTCTCCAGCCCTTACATTCGGTAATTTATAAAGGGGAAAGATTTCAGTGCAGAAGGCTGAGGGAATATAGTAAAGATGGAGTGGGGAGAAATGATTAATACCAAGGATAAATGATATAGCCATATATACATCTACTGTATTGTAAGTTTATTTAAAACTATATAAAATAGTTCAAATGAAGATCCCTTGTATAGCAATACAAAGAGAAGAGATTGAAAGCAATAACTGCCTTGAGATAGTTCTTCAGGAGACCAGAGCCAATTAAATGAAGCTTTCTGAATAAGCATTGTGATACCTCAGTGGCAGGTAGTAGGGAGAGAGATTCCAGTGTCTCATAGACAGTATAGGATTTGGCCATAACTCTTAGTTGCCCATTGGAATTTTACTTTAAGACCTTGTTGATTAAGACACCACACACTTTGATAGAGAAGTTAAGCTGCAAATAATCTGGAAACTTCCTCCCTACTTGGCTAATTGTCAAGGTACCAAAAGGTGCTATGATAGTTGCCGTGGAAACAAAGTTTTCAGTCCTCTTATGCAACTGTGAATTCTGTGGCTTATAATAGCAACCACCATGAAAGGATGTGACCTTAGGTGCAATAATTACATGAATATTACAGGGGTAACCAAGATGCTCCTTTCAAGACAGGGCTATGTATCCAGGAGCTCAATGAAAGTAGATCTTCTACTACCAGATCTACACAACAGCTGACATATCACCAACCCCCCAAGGACCAGCATGGATATCAGGAAAACTACACTCAAAAGAATCTTGGATGCAGGACCAAAAATGGGAGCCTGCTCACTTGTGAGTTTGCCCACTGTAAGGCCACTTATACTACCACAGAGACTTGGTTCCTTACTAGCAGGGCTGCCCCTAAAGGAGCCCTGTTATCCACACATGCACAGGAGTAGGAAGACTAGAGGAACATGACTGGATTGATGAAGGGAAGGGATCATGGCAGAGGAAGGGGATGAAGATAGAGTGGGCAAAGACATAAGCTACCTGTGTCTGTATATGAAAAACTCAATAAAAAGATTAAAATAAAGGCTAACTTGACAGGAGGAGCTCATGCCTGGTACTGTCACCTGGCTTGAGAGACTTAGGACAGAGAAGTAACAGACCATACAGGTGAAACAGAAATATTGTTCTATTCTATGAACATGGCTTCAAGCTATTTAGGCCAGGTGGGCTGTGTGTTCAGGAATGCACTGCTGCAGCATCTCATTCTAGCTTGCTTTAGCTTCCACAATGCACCAAATAAACTTCTGTTCATATCCAATCTTCAGTATATTCTTAGAACAGCAAAAACAAACTTTAGTCACAGAACCACTCAGAAATTAATATGAATCCTATGATAAAACCTCAGATAAATCAAGGTAATGGGTTGTCAACTACACAAATTAAAAGCAAAACGTTTGAAGATATTTAGAAGTCAAGTTAATAGAATTCATACTCACAGAAAAGATGTTTTAAATGCATCACGGCAAATAACGGTAATTAGTAAAATAAATTAGAGAAAAAACTCGATATGCTTCATCCTCTAAGAACAAGAAACATTTCCATCTAATATAGTAAATAAAATACTATGAGCTCAATAATCAGAGAACTTAAGGGGCTGAAGTTAAATTTCAAACTTAATTTGAGCTTTATATACCTCAGGCCCATTAAAAAATTTAATGTCAAGTTAATAACTGTAACATGAAAATGATTTCCACAGACTTTAGCATAATGGCTTTTAGCAAATAATATATTTCTATACAGATTACTTATTATTTTATTAAATGCAAATGAAATATATGCATATTTTATGTTGTGACTCATGTGTAAGTTTCTTTTAATGAGCAAATAAAGGGGAAAAGAGGAATCTAAAACAAAACCTAGAAAATTCAAAAACATAAGCAAAATTTTGTGGATCACTATTGTTATCTTCAATAATTAAATAACTAATGTTCATTTTTATGTTTAATGTGTACCTTTATCATAGTGTAGGTAACAGTGGAGGATGCTTCCCTAAAGCCTTAAAATAATGAAAACTAATATATTTTAAATAAAAGAGAAACCAATAAGAGAATAGTAAATTTGAATATTCAGTTGTATGGATCTTGAGCATGCCAGCAGCCAGACTATTTACTTTTATTGCTCATTGGTTTGTTCAACTGTTCTCACATCATTGGTAGATTAGTTAGCACAGGAAACCTCACATGGCTGACTGTCACACATATGAGCTTCTAGATCACCATGAATCGCTTTGCATTTCACTTCTTCACACTGATGATGCCAGTCATGCTCCTTTGGTTGACTTTTTCAGTGGCCTATCCCTCCCTATTCCACTTTTTATATTGTTATTCTTACTTAATGTATTACAAACAGTGAGATTACTGAAGTGCTCGACATGATTTCTATTTCTAATTCTATCGTTGGGCTGAAGGGTAAGTTTCACAGATTTGCTAACTCAGAAAATTTAAATGAGGTAAAGACAAAGTGCTATTCATATGATAACATAAAAATAACAATTTACCTTCATATGATCGCTCTTAAAACCCATAGCAACATGGGAACTAACAAATAAACTGAATGGCTTTCCTTACAAATTCCTGAGCAGTCCTTACAATCGTCAGAGATGTAGAATAGGAGAAACATGAGAAATCATGATTGAAATTAATATAAGAAGACATGAAAAAAATCAGAAGGAGATGAGAAATAGGTAAAAACAGACATTGTATAATAGAAAGGTTCAGCTGGCAGAATGGATTCATGTTGGGATCAGCATATGCAATTGGAAGACTTCCTCATTTCTCTGGTTATAAAGTAAAAGAAAACTATTCACTCATGTGGACCACACATGCCCTTTGGATGGGAGAGTGATTCTAAAACATTCAGTGACTCTGCTACCAGTGGTATGGGGTCTGGGCCAGGTGTTTCCAGGTTTTGGGCCTCTTGTTCAAGGAATTGAAATAAAGGCTCACACCAATTGAAAAAAAAAAAAAAAGAAGACATGAAAAACAAATATCCTGGAAGTGAAAATAAAACTAAAAAATGTAAATTATAGGCATAGCATCAAGTCTAAGAAAATCTGAATGGAGCAAAACTCTTATCACATATGGCACATTATCAATTTTTTTGTTATTTTGTTAATAAAACTGTCAATGATAGATGCAATGGCTAATGTGAACTCGAAAGGAATCACCTAAGAGAAATTTATCCAGGAACACTTGTGAGAGATTCTCTGGATTGTTCCAGTCTGAAACTTGAATGGGTTCACCAATGTGTGAAGACTCACATCTGAATATGGGGACTCCATTCTCTCAGCTGACACTGTGACGGTGTAGATGGGGAAAGTGTGATCAGCACTGGCTTCAGTTGTTCCCTTCTTATTGACTGAGGTTCCAATGTGACCAGGTGCTTTGAGCTCCTGCTGTCTTCACTTCTCTGTCATAATGGAATCTATACCTTGAATACATACCTTGAATTGCTTCAAATAAATTTCAAATTGAAAATGTAAAGGGCAAATGTCAAATCGTTTAGAAAACATGAAAGGATATTGAACAATAATTTGCTATTGCTCAAAAGAGTTCAACACAAATTCAAGCGGGTAAAAACAAAGAGGAATGAATGCCTCTCTGGTTTTGACAAGCAGTAAACTTTAGTGATTTGCCCCTGGTCAGTGTCCTAAGGTGATCCTACCCATACTGTATCTGTTTAATGGCTCCAATGAAGGCTGACAATCAGTTGTAACATCCATTCCAACAGAATCTTGTTCCTGATACCACCCAGCAGGTGAGTTTAGTTATATTCTTATTTAAATGGTAGTTTTCAGAGAGAGAATGGACACTACAGGGACCATGATTCAGTACATAGAACTATGACACTCCTAGCATAATATTATGGCTAGTACAAACCACAAACCTGCCAAGATTTAAGAAGTTGTAAAGCAGCTTCTACGTCTGGGATGAAGAAGCTGTATAGTCATGATGTTACCACATAAAAAAGTGCAACAATAACCTATGAGACAAGACAGCAGCTAACAACTACCAAATAAACTTTTGTATAGTTCTTGTGCATGCTTATGTAGGTTCCTACGGGAATGATAAAAAGGACAAGTGTAGGATCCTTAGAGGCAAGGGATTAAACAGTCATAATAGCGTTCCTATGCTGAAGGGGATACCAGGAAGTGGCCCCCAGCTAAACCACTGAGTCCTGAACCCTCATTAGGGTGGAGGACTCAAAGGGAAGTCCAGAGCCCACATAAACAGATGCTCCAGGGGATAGGAGGGAGAAAGGAGGAGGCACAGGGGGAGGGGTTTAAAAGGAAGAGGAGAAGGCAGGAGAGTAAAATGGGGGACCACAGGGCAGAGGAGGGGGGAGGGAGAGGATGGGGGTAAATAAAATAAATAAATAAATAAATAAATAAATAAATAAATAAATAAATAATAAAATATGGGAGAAAAAAAGGCAAAGTGTTAGCATAAGAGACTTGGAGACTGATTCATACACACATAGCAATTGATGGATGGGGAAAGAAATGGAAAATATGCTTAATGTAATAGAGCTTAACAGTATATTTATAAATATGGAGAAATAAAAGATGCACGCATCTCCCTAAAAACAAAAATCAATACAAAAATAATTTTATCACATTCATGGTAGCAGTACTGATTGTTTAAGTAGCAAGGGTAAAAATTATGTATCCAACAGATAACAGGTGATTACAAGGAAAAGAGAAAGAATGGCACAAGGTAATGCAAGAATGGCACAAGGTAATGCAGCAACAGTGTCAGTCAAAGATAATTCAAATAGTTTCAAATACATAAAAGTACAAAAGTGGTAGTATAACCAAAAAGATGAGTTTATTCAATACACAAATAAATGAACTTATGTTCCCAAATTCCCAATATTGTACATATGTTAATTTTGTACACTGGTAATGAACTTTTGATTCAAGAGCACATGAAACAGTAACTAAAATTGCATGTATAAAGAGAAGGACTGATGTCCAGAAAACACTTCAAGAGAGTACAAATGGACTGCACACAGACTGCAAGACTAAGGCACTTAGTAAATAAGCAGGGGATAGGTAAAAAGGCAAATAAAATGCAAAACTATAGTAAGAAAAATAAAAAGCTGAGGGAAGTGTTTAAAATGAAGAAATGCATTTGTGGAAAATGTATTTCTCCAGATAAAATGGGTAAGTCTGCCAATTATGAGGCAATTTAAGTTCCAGAAAAAGAGAGAAAAGATGATCTAGGAACATCTTCATGAAAATACATTATAATAAGAAAAGTCTATAGAAAATAACTGAATAACTTGCATATACTGAGAAACAGAAGGTGAGAATGACTGAGAGAGAAAAGATTAAGAAGCAATTTTAAATAAGGAAGGGAGGAAAAGATGGAAAGAGGGAAGAAGTAGGGAGGGAAAGAAGAAAAGGAAGGAAAGGGAAGACAGCTCAAGAAGTAAAGAATCAGAATTTTCAATAATGTAAAGTATTTTGAGAGTTTCAGTGAAATAAATGGATCTTGAAGAAAGTTTTAATCTTCACTGTTAACAGACTTGTGCTGTTCTGGGATCCAGCTAGCCTCCCAATGAGACACAGACTCCATATTCTGGCTAGGTAAACTCTTTGTGGAGCAAAAGAAAACTGGAGCTCCAGGACTACACTCAAGTTCGGGACCTAGAAAGTGTAGTGTAGGTTTCCGGGAGCAGGCAGTTTTTATAGCAGAAAGATGAAGAGAAAGACTTGGAGCTGCCATTTAGAAACAGGATATGGGGCTAGGAAAGGACCATGAGAAAGAACCAGGTGACAGGATATTTATCATAGAGTTAACAGAGCAAGTCATGGCGATGAACACAAGATGGTTAGTCAGACCTTAGGAAAGAATGTCCTGTGCCCAGTTCCATTATCAGGCCTTGGGAAAGAATGCCCAGTGGTCAGTCCCAAGACAGTTGAATATTATCTAGATTTATAACCCTAAAGTATAAAGCAAAAATTACAGAAGCAAAACAGCAACTAGTCAGTTTTACAGGAAATTTTTACCTACTTTCAGAGCACCTGGTCAGAGTTTGTGCCAAACAGGATGTATCTAGGTTTCTAGGCCTCTTGTAAAAGTCTGGGGAGGCATGTTCCTGGATTGGCAGAATCAACATCATAAAAATGACCATCCTACCAAAGGCAATACACAGATTCAATGCTATACCCAAAGCAATTCTTTAAAGAAGTTGACCGAAAAATCTCAAAATTCATATGGAGGAACAAAAGACCCAGGATAGCAAAAACAATCCTGAGTAACAACAACACTGCTGGAGGTATCACCATACTAAACTTTAGTCTATACTACAAATCCATAGTTGTAAAAATAGCCTGGATTGGCTCCAAAATAGACACACAGATCAATGGATAAGGGTTGAAGACCCAGATACAAGCCCACATGACTACAGCCACTTGATTTTTGACAAAGGGGCCCAATAAAATCCGATGGAAAAAGAACAGCATCTTCAACAAATGGTGCTGGCAAAACTGGATATCCACATGCAGAAGATTAAAACTGGAACCGTACTTGTCACCTTGTACAAGAATTAACTCCAAATGGATCAAGAACCTGCATATAAGGCCAGAGACTATTAAAACCATACGTTGAAAGGGTAGGGAACTCCCTCCAGCTGATTGGGCTAGGCCAACAGTTCCTAAACAGACATCCAATAGCACAGTCACTACAACCAACACTCAACAGATGGGATCTTGTGAAATTAAAGAGCTTCTGTTCAGATAAAGAGATTATAACTTGAGCACACAGGCAACCCACAGAATGGGAGAAAATCTTCACTAGCCACATATCTGATAGAGCTCTATTATCCAAAGTGCACAAAGAACTTAGAAAACTAAACACCAAGAAAACAAATAGGGCCAATTAAAAAATGGGCCTTGGAACTTAAAAGAAACTTTACCAAGGACGAAATTAAAATGTCTAACAAATATCTTAAAAAATGCTGCACATCCTTAGCCATCAGAGAAATGCAAATCAAAACTTCCCTGAGATATCATCCCACCCCTGTCAGGATGGCAAAAATTCATAGTACAAACAACACCAAATGCTGGAGAGGATGTGGAAAGAGGGGAACTCTCCTATATTGCTGGTGGGAATGCAGACTCATGCAATCACTCTGGCAAGCTGTCTGGCAATTCTTAAAGAAGTTCAAGATTGAAATGCCATATGACCCTGCTATACCACTTTTGAGAATAACCCCCCATACAGCAAAAATTCACTTCAGAAGCACAAGCATGACCATGTTCATAGCACTGTTTCCAATAGCAAAGTCATGGAATCAACTCAAATATCCAACAGTTGACAAATGGATAAGGAAAATGTGGTACATTTATACAATGGAGTACTACTCAGCCATCAAAAATGATGAATTAATGCAATTTGCTGGGAAATGGATGGAATTAGAAACAATTATATTGAGTGAAGTATCCCAGACATGGAAAATTAAGCGCTTTATGTACTCCCTAATAGGTGGATTCTAGTACCAAACTCACTTAGAGACACTCAAATACAAATCTCTGTAATACCTACAGTAATTGTAAAGATTATAAACAGGAAGGATGGGGAAGGAGGGCCCCACCAGAAACAGAGGGGACCATGTTACAGCAGAGAAAATAGACCACCATCAAGGACTGCAGGTAAGTAATGAGACATCTGATTAAGTTCACAGACTTTCCTTCCTGATCATTTCCAATTGATGGGGTAATGATCTTACTAGAAGGAGAGGACATATAGGCTTCCAGATAGAAGGTAACCATTTTGCAAATTGGTGATTGACCCCTCTCTCACCGCGGTCTCCTACTTGTATTCCATCTACTTTTGAATATACTCTTATAACAAGACTCTAATTTAACAGGTTTTTATCTCTGGCCAGGGGGTGACATCCAATACCCATCAGGATGGAACCAAGGGCATTGCAGGAATAGCAAAACTGAAAAAAAAATCATCAGCAAACCATAATTCAGAACATCAGAAACTCTATATCAACCCCCTGGAATGAGGCCTGCGTAATTTCTCTCCATCCTGAAACTCAGGAAATTTGCAAAAGAGGGGCGGTAGGATTGTAAGAGCACAAGGATGGGAGGAGTCATGATATGCATGATACTCCACACAAGTTAGGGCCAAAGCAGTTATAATAGGACTCTGCATGATCTGCGCAATGACCAACATATCATTGACCCCTCAAATTCTAGCATGGACTAAAGGCATTAGGATCCTTAGAAGCGAGGGATTAACAGTCACAATAGTGTTTCTATACTTAAGGGGAACACAAGAAAGAGTTCTAGGAATTGCCACTGAGTCCTTATACCTCATTAGAAAGGAGGACCCAGAGGAAAGTTTGATATACTCATTAAAGGATGCTTCAGAGATGGGGGAGGGGGCACTGGGAGAAAAGGAGGGAGGGGACAAAGGAAGGGACAAAGCGGGGAGGGAATAGGGAGGTCCAGTGAGGAGTGGAGGGAGGGAGAGGACAGGGGTTCCTATTATGTTTGTATGAGCAGAAAAAAAAACTTAAAAAAAAAGTCTGGGGAGAGAGGGAGCTTTTTCTCTCAATTTTTGAAATCTTTTTAACCATAAACTGACTTCCGGACCCCACCTCAGTGCTTTACCAAAGAGGGAGAAACATTTACAGGTACTGTATTTCTACCTGAATGTTTTCAAAGATAACTATGTTAAAGACCAAATGGGTAATGTTTTGTAAGATATATAGAATTCAAAAAATATTTCCACTCTCTAAATGGAAAGAAAACTCACAAAAATTACAAAAATGCAAAGAAAATATATTAAACATAGCTTGTAATTCTATATATGTATACTTCCATTTGTCAAGGACATATTATTTCCTAAATTATATTCTCTGTGTTATATTAATAATTGTCATGTAAGAGTTAAAATTAAGTTCTTTCCATATTCATCAAATAAATATAAATAAAACAAAATATTTGCAGTGAATATTTTTTACTTTATTGCAGCAAAACTTTTTGATTTCTTACTTGTACTTCTGAAAATCATCATTACATTACAATAATGTCTTTGACATAAGTTTGAATTTCAAGCATCTACTGTAGGACAAGTGAACATTGATTGCAAAATGAGTCCTAAATTTTGTCAAAACTACTCCACCATTCAATAATGAATGAATGAATGGTCAATATAATTGTATTGGATTTATGTGTAATGTTCGTTTTCAGCAGTTCTTTAATAAAGAATTTTGACAAAAAAAATACATACCTGAGTCAGATTAAGTTCATTTGTGAAAAGAAACTGTTGTCTGAAATTCTCAAACCAAACACATAATGATAACAGCTGATATTGGGAATTAGAGATTAGTTTTGAAGGAGCCTTAGGCTCTTATAAACCTGGAAAGTATTACCAAGAGAAAAGGCATTCTTATGCTTTTTTTTTTAACTAACTTTTGATCCTGGTGATATACAAAATTTGCAAACTCATCAATCAGATCTAGCCAATGATTCAGGAAGTGACCAGATGCATGTAGATGTAGAAGAAACAGCATCAGTTTATTTGAGTAAAAACTGCATTTCCAATAACCGTGTAACGGTTACTCTTAACTATTGTTTTGAAAGAGCACCCAAAGTTAAACAAAGGAGAAAGGGAGATTTAATCAACTTACGTTTCCAGAGGGGAAATACAGTTTTCACAATGGAAGCAGCATGGCTGGCTGGCTGAAGCTGGAGACCGGCTACTTCACACCAATCCCATAGGCTGGCAGGCTTCCTGGAGAGTCTCTTTAATGTTCTGTGATTTCTTTTATCGGGTCCACTATTGGGAGGTTCCAATGAGATCTGGGGAGGTTCCAATGAGATCTGGGGAGGTTCCAATGAGATCTAAGGCTGAATCTTTGTATTATCCAGATAATCTCTTCAAGGTGGTCTCAGCTGATCTTGCCAGGTGTGGTCTCAGCTTATTTTAGTTAATGCTAGGTGTGTCAAGTTGACACCCAGGATTAAATATCACAAGCAGAAACAAGGAGCAAGGAGAAAGTTTAGTATCTGAAATCACTCCCCTGGGCAGAGATTTGGGGCTTTTATCTCATATGGCATGGACTTTGGGGATCGTTGTCTTTGAACAGCAAGGACCTTTTGGTTCACTATAATGCAGGGTTTCTCTTGAATCCAACCCATACACCACGTGCCTCATTAGTATCTTGAATCTACACCAGGTGTGTGAGAGTTTCATATTATAAGGATCACTTGGGTTCCTTCAGACCCTCTGGGGGGAGGTCTCTGGGTCTGAGCCAGGGGTTTAATTTAGTAGGTCTGAGAGGGTTCTGGCCTGCCTTTCTGCCCACTGGTTTCTTAGCATGCTGATTTTGCAGCATTCTCATGGGGTCTTCAGATTTTCTTTCTGCTCTATTCTGCCCAGGAAGACAGTTGTATTTTCCTAGTGTCATAATCCCCAAGATGATGTCAAGGTTCATATGCCTATGTGGGAAGGAAGAGGCAGCGCTTCATAGCAGGACGTTCTCTTACTTGTCTTGCTGGTAATTTAGATGGCTAAAAGTTGGGGTAATGATTTAGAATATTTGGAAGTCCTGGGAAAGGATCCCAAGGACACTGAATATTGTAGAAAAGGCTCCCTAAAGATTTTGATCACAAACTGAGACAATAAATCACTTCTGTGATTGTCCAAAGACTTTTCCCTTAGGTTTGAATTTAGTATTAGGATGACAAAATAAGGACTCAGCAGACTTGAGTGCTCAGTTTAAGAGAATCGCAAGTTATAGAGGAAAAGTCATGCTAACTCTTTAGTTAAAATGGAAGGAACATATTTTAAAAGTAACTACCTGAAGCAATATCTTTATAAGCAATTTTGGAATTTTCAAAAATAAGAAAAATATATTCTCATTTTTTCTTATTTTCGAAGAGCTGTCGTCTTCTCAATATGCTCAGAAAAAGAATGTAAAGTAATATGGCACTGTTGTTCAAAAAACAAAATATCAAAATGATTTCAATAGAGAAAAACAATTACTCTTTATTAATAAAATTTATAACATGATGTTAAAACTCATCAAATTTTATAGCCTGCTAAGATAAGGATAAACAAAATTCTATCTCTATTCTACCTTCAGTCTTCTGCATTCCTTCAGTGTTTATCTTGTAGTTTCTTTTACAACACCGAGTCATTCTGAAACTTTTAGTCATTTTCATTCAGGAAACTCTACTTTTTTCCTTAACATGACATTTTTACCTTACACGCAAAAAATTGTAGCTATCTATACTTCTATTTCTATGACATTGCACATCTGTTAATTATAGTTTTATAAACAGCAGCTCCTACTTCATAGATAAAAGTAAAAGAAGATAGATATTTGTGAATTTTCTGAGGCATACTAGCATTTCATTTTAGACTAGCAGATAGATAGATACATTAGAATATTCTAAATCCATCTGCATCCTTATGCTATTTTTAAGGTGACTGTCGCTCTCCTTAAAATTAAAAAAGCAGTCAATTTAAATGCACTATTCTTAACCTCTTAGGGTGCTAATGTATTTGCTTTATCCCTAAGGATCAAGACTCATTAATTGTTCCAGAACAGTGCAATCTACTTCTCAACTAACGAGTCCCAATACAACTTAGTCCTAATTTTTGTTTATTCTTTGTTCATAATTTACTTTAAGTTTCTGTGAATGGTTAAACGTTTGAGGGTATTCTTACTTTTAATGATCCTAACCTTAACAGTTGTTCACTTCAGATAGAGCTACTGGATATGAGTAATAATGGGCAGAAAGTGTGATTGCCAAAAATTATGAGTTGCCAATGAATGAATTGACAGGAAACTAGGGGAAATTTAGGCTTTTGGAAATGACAGTCCTAATAATATGTCGCTGAATTTAAACTTCACTGAAAGTAATATGAAGGTATGGAATTTCTATGTGATAATGAGAAACTGACAAGAACCATTGATCAGGGTGGTACCAAACAATTTTGGGAGATGAGCCACAAAAACATAAAAATGGTTAAGTAGAAAACAGAAAGTTAGATGTGTTGAACTTGGATTATATTTAAGTTGAAATTGTTGGTAGGAAATTTATATTTTACTGCAGTTTCTTTTTATGTTGCTGATAAACATACAATCAAATGACTTAAGGGAACAAAGAGTTTCTTCTGACTTAAGATTCTGATCACACTTCATAGTCCACCTTGGGAGAAAGGTTCATGGAATCATCAGGACACAACTGGCTACACCGTCTCCACAGGAATTGCAGAGAGAATGATGCACTGTCTTCCTTGCATTCTGAAAGTCTGCCATAGTATGTGGACAAGTTTTCTCTATTTCATTCACCTTCCTAGAGAATGCTCTTATCAACTATGGGTTGGGTCTTCCCTCATTAATCAGCCTTCCACAGGCTTGCCTAAGGCTTGTCTTGACTACTAATTCTTCACAGGTGTGCCAAAAGCTCACTCTTCAATTGTCAAGCTGTCGACTATTTATGACTGCTACATCTTTCATCTAGCCAATATATGCATGTATATTTTAAATATAATTTTACATTATTCTATGGGAAATAATAAAAGTATGGGTTATAATTTTGTCTTTGTCCTATGCACAATGCACATTGTGATATATAAATAAATGGTTATAGCTTTTGCTGGATAAAAGAGTGTCTGAAATTAACAAGAAAGCCTGGATAGGCATTCTGAAATTAAAATACGTGGAACTAGGATATCTGACAAAGCCTAGAAAGAATCATGTGTGGTTAATGCAATCATCTAGGAACTCACATGGGGAAAGGTTGACTTGTTCCTTTTTGTTTTTTTTAAACATTTTTTATTATTATTTCCGCTCATACATACTTAATAGGTACACCGGTTCCCTCCCTCCCTCCTCCTCCCCCGACCCCCCTGCTCCCCCTCCCCTCACCCCGCCCTCCCCGGCCCTCAGTGCCTCCCCACCCAATCCCCAGAGAATTCTTTAATGTGCATGCCAGACTCTCCTCTGGGCTCTCCTCTCCGATGACGTACAAGGACCCAGTGGCATTTCCCTGAACCCTTTCCTGTGTTCCCTTTAAGCATAGGAGCACTACTGTGGCTGTCAATCCCTTACCTCCAAGGATCTTGGTGCCTTTAGTAAATGCTAGACTTTGTGGGGTCAATAGTATGTTGGACAGCGCACAGGGCATGCAAAGTCCAATTATGATTGCTATAGCCCTAACTTATGTGGAGGTTTTGCATATCATTGCTCCTCCCATCCTGTGCTCTTAAAATCTTATTGCCCCCTCTTCTGCGAATTTCCCTGATTTTCAGGATGGGGAGAAATTAAGCTGGCCTAGTTCTAAGGTGGTTGATATAGAGTCTCTGAAGTTCTGAATTATGGTTTGTTGATTTTCTTTTGCGGTTTTGCTGCTCCTGCAATGCCCTTCACTCCATCCTGATGGGTATTGGATGTCATCCCCTGGCCAGAGATAAAAAGCTGTTAAACTAGAGTCTTATTGTAAGAGTATATTCAAAGGTAGATGTAATAAAAGTAGAAAACTGCAGTGAGGGAGGGGTCAATCACCCATTTGCAAAATGGTTACTTTTCATCTGCCAGACTATATGCCCTCCCCTTCTGGTGCGATCATACCCCCTCAGTTGTAAATGATCAGGAACGAACGTCTGTGAACTTAACCAGATGTCTCATTACTTACTTGCAGTCCTTGATGGAGGCCTATTTTCTCTGCTGTAACATGGTCTCCTCTCTCCTTTTTTTGTGGTGTGGCCCTACTACTCCATCCCTCCTGTTCATAATCCTTGCAATTACTGTGGGTATTACAGAGATTTATCTTTGAGTGTCTCTAGGTGGGCTGGGTGTGTTTGGTACTAGGAGCCACCTATTAGGGAGTCCATATGGTGCTTAACTTTCTGGGTCTGGGATACTTCACTTAATATAATTGTTTCTATTAACATCCATTTCCCGGCAAATTCCAGTAATTCATCATTTTTGATGGCTGGGTAGTACTCCATTGTATAAATGTACCACATTTTCCTTATCCACTCGAGGTTGACTTATTCCTATTACTTGTTTCCATGATATTACAAATACAACCATAATAGCCTACTTTAAGCTACCAACATGACGTTTCCAGTTTCAGGAAGAGATGTGTTACTAGTCTTTTATCTCATGGGCTGACTCAGTTCCAGTTGGAAGAATTCTGTCTTTGAAAAATATAAAACAGCGACGTGAATTTGATCATTTTTTCATAATCTTTTTCTCAGATGTTCAGGCAAGTGAGTAACTGCATATGACTAAACATGATTTATGTATTCAAATTTGAGAAGATTGATTATTATGTAAAATACTAAAGTTAAAAATAATCATAACTTTTAGATAGGATATTTATCCTTTAACCATTTCAGCTTCTAAATTCATGTATAATGACTTATAAAAGATAAATATCTCAAGAGAGCTAATCAAGGGCTTACATTGAGAGAAATATTAAGACCAAAGTAAGTGAATATGAAAATAATTAACTAGTATTTAAAGTTATTAATAAAGCCATTACAGTATGCCGTACATATTTAGTGATATTTTAGTATTACAATAGTTACTCATATTTGAATTGCATACAAAAATCAATATATATTTTTTCTTTCTAAGCAGCCATATCATTTTAGTGTTTCATGAATATCAGAAAAGATGTGATAGCATCAAATTTATTCTACAATTTAGAACTCAACAATTAAAATATTAATTTTTTGAGTTTAGAACTCAAAAATTAATTAACAAGCAAGCTTCAATTATTAATATAAATGAAAGTGTGAGAATATCATCATAGATTTTAGCAACATTAAATAAATATCTTATAGTTTTAACTCATTGTTCAGCATGAAAAAATTCATTGATACTAATAAAACATGTTATATCTCTTCTCTGTCACTATTCGATGTGTGTGTGTTTCTCTATCTCTTGGAGCATTTCCAAAATGAAGTCGTGAGAAGTGGAGAAGCAGACTACAGGCACCACATAGGTTTGGAGGCTCAGTAGAGGTGTCAGAATGACCTGGAATGCTGCAGCACATCGTCAGACTGTAGACAGAAAACAATGTCTGAAACTTGTCTTTTGCATGCATGTCAGAACTAGTTTACATTTGAGTAATCTCTGAACCAATCTAAACTCTGAAGTCCAGCTGGACCAACTTATTCCTACCTAAATCACATGGGCCTCACTGAACATAATAGGCCCAAAAAATGAGACAAAATAATTGATATAAACCCTTGCTGTGTTATGTAAAATGTTGACATAATACATCAGATCTGCAATGGTGGGTATGTTATTTCACATTGCAGCTCAGCATCGACTTCTGCAAAAAGATGATATGATAGTACCTATATTAGTATTATAGTGAGAAATAAATGATTTATGTATAGGAAATACTTACAATAATATAGTATGTGCCTATTGCTAATGTAGTATTTGATTAATGCTTATCACATTACTAAAAATGTAGTATTTCTTTAAGACAATACATAGCTTTTATTTCTTTTTTGTTTCATGTTCATGTGTGTATCAGGTGTGTGCTTATTGTTTTTTGCATATGGGTAAACACACACGTGTGTGTTACTTCACATGTTTGCTGAATACACATGTGTTGTGTCAATCTAACGGGGATATGAGGAATCATCATTTTCAGCCTACTGTTTTGAACTTGCACCACTGATCAATTATCAAGGATACTCTGGCCAATGAGCTTGCTCCTGAGTGTCAGAGGCTCTACTTTTCAGGGCTGCGATTATTAGTGGGTCTCCACTTTTAGTTACACATTTTACACACGGTGGTCCCATTCTTGTACCGCAAGGGCTTCAACCTCTCAGTAATATCTTCAGACCCCAGTTATGACTTTTCTAGCTCCAGTTTAATGAAAAGTTAGATCTTTAACATGTAGAATAATTACAAGTGAAAAGACATTTAAATTTTAAATGAAATTACATATTACACAAGCTTTAATATAGTATGTAGAATATCGATAGTCTACATTTTATTTAACACATTTAGCATATAATTCATAGAAAATGATTGCCTCTCTTTTTGGCATTACATTTCCCTTTAAATGGAAATAACAAATATATTACCTGCATGTTTGTTCTTCTTACCTCAGGCTTAGGAATCTTCAAACAAATATATATTTTTCACTTAATAATAAAACTGTCCCAATGTGTATTACATGTACCTTCCTACTGTACTTTTATAATAATTTTAGAGCTATATTTTATTAAGTAGATATGACTGTCTTATAATTCTTAGAGTTTCATTTTTTGAATTCTATATAAGTGGAGAAAAATGTTCTGTTACAGGAGGAAACATTCTATTCAATCCTTGGCTTTATAAATATATTATTATGTTGCATCTTGATATAAGTAATTCAACCTTGATATAAGTTATTCCAGGGTTTCTCTCTCCACCTGTAAAAGGATGATAATCATAATCCTTTTCTGACAGGAAACAGTTGATGTGACCAAGTGGGAGCAGACATTTGAAAACACAAGATAAATGTATCAGATGTAAGACTAACATTTCACAGAAACTGATACCAAAAGCCCTATCACTTAATGATAAAATGTATATATCTCCACAAATGTACTTCAATTTGGCCCAATTTTAGAATTCTGTTTCCCAAAGGGACAACAGTTTGTTTCATAAGATATTCAGCAAGTCACATCTTTTTCCATGGTAACATAAAACTAAGCTAATGCCCCTAAACAACATAAAGTGAACTGTAGAAATTTGTTTTAAGCAAGACTGGAAAAGGTAAACATTATAAATGCTAGAATACTTCATTAAGGTTCAGCATGCGTTCATGTACGTTTCAACTGAAGATAGATGCAAAGACTGCAAATTGAACATTAATGTAGCTGTTCCTTATTATTCGTGTCATTGATCACTAAATATAGAGTGATGTTTTAAAATGTAGAGTCATTCTCATATCTATCAGAGTGAAAAACATTTGATTGATGTAAATTTTAAACTCATGAGCTATCCCTACTTCTATGCTTCTTTAAAATATCTGTACAAGCGAATTTATAAACTCAAATATCATTAGTGGCCAGGAGTATTAAATGAGTCATTGGACAGGAATAGGAGCTTGGAAAAGTAAGGAATGTAAAACTGGAAAGGTGAGTGGATGATACGTAGTATCCCTAATTTTTTCCTTTACAAATACAAGTTCAAAATTTTGGACCAGTTTCAAGCAAAGATGAAGTACTGATTCTTATGTTATCCCTCTTGTTAATAAATGCTGAAAACAAACCCACTTATTTTCAGATCACTGAGCACGCCAAACAATGTTCTATCATCTAACAATTTCCAACTTTTGTCCTCTCTAATTACCTATCACCAGTCTTTTACTTTCTCTTCTGTAAGACATTCTCCCAGTCTTTCAAGAACATCCTCTCCCTGACTTCCAACATCCAACTCCAGGGCAACACCTCTCCCTTTTCACTAACAAAGTTTCAAATCTCCCTGGCATTCAGAGGCCAGTTCGAAACAGAATCAGTGCTCATTCTCTGCTAATTTAACATAGCAATCACTTGAAAATTGGGAAGCAATGAGCTTCGTCTTTTGCCAGCAGAAATTCATTTTACAAATGTTTAATGGATAAAAGGAGAGGTGTTTATATTTTTGAGATGGAGGAATACAGATGGCTGAAAGAAGTATTTTCCCAAACCTTAACAAAGAATGTGAAAGAATTAATAGCCATTTTATCATGAACTTATTGTTATGGTTAGCCACATGTGTCAGCTTGACAACTGAGGGTTTGAACTCTGGGCACATTTGCGGAGAATTGGGAATTGAGTTAAGTCCAGAGCTAACCTGCAGGAGATGGTTCAGTGGGTGGGGAAGGCCCAGCCCATAGTGGGTGGTAGTATTCCCCTAGGCAGGTGAATAAAACAGAGGTGAAATAAACAATTTGATAAAAGAGGCATCCTTGTGTATACTCGGCCAGACTTGGTCTGCTAAGTAAGGACTGTCCCTCTCTCAGCTGTTATATGGATTTGGTGTATCGGGTTCCCTCAGCCTTCAGTGATCGTGCATGTGTTCCTGCTAACTGGGCTAAGAACTGTAACCAGACTATAGTTAGAAAACTGGCAGATAGATGGTGACCATCTGCAAATGGGAGACTGACCCCCCCACACACACACCACAGTCTCCTATCCTTATTCTATCTACCTTTGAATCTACTCTTATAGTTAAGACTCTATGTTAACAGCTTTTTATCTCTGGCTAGGGGGAGACATCCAATACCCATTAGGATGGAGCCAAGGGCGGTGCAGGAACAGCAAAACTGGAAAAAAAAAAAACCAACAACAAATCATAACTCAGAACATCATTAACCACCTGGAACCAGGTGGAACCAGGTCTCTCCATCCTAAAGCTCAGGGAAATTTGTGGAAGAGGGGGCTGTAAAATTATAAGAGCCTAAAGATGGGGAGGAGCAACGATATGCAAGATACTTCACACAAGTGAGGGCCGAAGTAACCATAATAGGACTTTGCATGATCTGTGCAATGACCAACATAGCATTGACCCCCCAAAGTCTAGCATGGATCATAGGCACTAGGATCTTAGAAGCAAGGGATTAGCAGCCACAATAGTGTTCCTGTACTAAAGGGGAACACAAGAAAGCGCTCCTTAGGCAATGCCACTGAGTCCTTACACCTCATCAGAGAGGAGGACTCAGAGGGAATTTTGACATGCACACTAAAGGATGCTCCAAGAATGGGGGGGAGGGGCACTGGGAGAAAGGGGGCAAAGAAAGGGGAAAAGGGGGGAGGGAGTGAGGGAACCCAGGTACCTATTAAGTTTGTATGAGTGAAGAAAATAAATTAATTAATTAAAAAATAAATAAAAGCCTAATACTTCCATTAAATAAAGAAAATAAAACCTTTGTTCCCTTAAGCCCTTTAATAGTTATTTCATAAGCACCAATGCAGAATAACTGCCATGCTTTTCAATTTGTTAGAGGCTCTCTGTGTATACACAGTGTTATATTCTGGAGACAAAGGAATGAAGAAAATCACTTCAGTTTATTTACCCGGCAAAGTAAGCTAATGAGCAAACAATTCTATATATGTATCAGTTTACATGTCTGAACCGCATAGGCAAGGAATAACAGTTTGTAAGACCGGCCAAATCTCTCCCCATCTAAAGCTCAGGGAAACTTGCTGAAGAGGGGGAGGTAAGATTGTAAGAGCCTAAAGATGGGGAGGAGCAATGATATGCAAGATACTCCACACAAGTTAGGGCCACAGTAACCATAATAGAACTTTGCATGACTTGCACAATGACTGACATATCAATGACCCTCCAAAGTCTAGCATGGACCACAGGCCCTACGTTCCTTAGAGGCAAGGAATTAATAGTCACAGTGTTCCCATACTAAAGGGGAACACAAGAAAGGGCTCTGGGCTATGCCACTGAGTCCTTACACCTCACTAGAGCAGAGGGAAGTTTGACATTCACACTAAAAGATGCTCCAGGGATTGGGGGGGAGGAGGGA
Source organism: Typhlomys cinereus (assembly GCA_023101885.1). Classification (NCBI taxonomy): domain Eukaryota; kingdom Metazoa; phylum Chordata; class Mammalia; order Rodentia; family Platacanthomyidae; genus Typhlomys; species Typhlomys cinereus. Next base: position 1,873,942 of record JALPQD010000235.1, on the reverse strand, counting down.
GAAGGGGGCATTGGAAGAAAGGGAGGAAGGGGATGAAAGGAAGGGGAAAAGGGGAGAAGGACCAAGGGGAACTGGAAAGGGGTAGAGGGAGGGAGGGAACCAGGGTACCTATTAAGTTTGTATGAGTGGGGAAAAAAAAGTGTATTTGAAAATAAGACAAATGAATCATATAAAACAGAGAAGCTGTGAAAAGATAAAAAAAATATGTAATGGGAGTAATTATAGAGATCATGGGACTCTTAGGTATGGAATGTAAATTACAGACTTGTACAAATCATAGAAGCCAAAGCAAAAAATAAGGCATCTAATCAAAGTATGCAACAAATACTATTTCCACTTTATCTTAGTTTCTCTTTCTCAGTATTGTGGGCATATACGTATTTCTTTTTAAAAATTTCAGGAATCAATTTGTGGCATTCTGATTTAACTCTGAAATAATTGTTTCATTAATTTTGAAAAAATAGCAATAATGCTTACTCCATTTGTAGTTAGCTGGTAATTAATCTATTACCAAATCCTTATTAACTTTATAAGAGTGATTTATTTTCTACTCTTTGTGAAGCAAATCAGCAAACTAATTTCAGTCTTTGGAAGTCTTTGTACTTTTGACATCATCTCATTAGTTACTTAAAATGACATATTTACTTAGACAACCTGACTTTACCAAATATTTTCAGTATATATCTTTCTCTCATACATTACCAATATTCAGTGCTTCATCGCATTCTGTGTCTTAGAACCACAGTGATAAATTATGAGCTCACAATACAGATTTTGCTTAACTGATTTAAGTTAAAGCATTAAAAGTATTCACAGTTATCTTTGCCATACTGTAAGTAAATATCTGAAGGGGTAATTGTCATTCTGTCTCACAGAATACTGTTTCATAGGTACTAGTCCATGTTCCTTGGTCCCATCACTGTAGGCCTGCCATGGACAGAGAATTATGATAGATCAAATTCATTTACTTTATGGCTGCCAGGAAACAAAGTGAGAAAACGAGCTGAACAATATATCCTACACTAGTATATGACTCCAATTACATACTTCTTCCAACGAGGTTTTGGCATCTGCAATATCCACTACCTCCCAGTATTCCATTTAATTATGAACTCAGCAGTGAAATAATTTATCAGTGAGAGCAGAGCTTTCATGATACAATCACTTCCTTAAAAGTCATTGAATCAACACCAAAGTTTATATAGCACATAACTTCCAGGGGAATGTAATGGTTAGTATTAACTCCTAGCCTACCTGAGAGAAATTCTGTAAATTAAAGCTGGTTTCTGGGGATGCCTGTGAGGAATATTCTTTATTAAATTGAATGTGGAAACATCAAATCCCCGGGGAATTGGACCTTTCTCTACACAGAGTATACAAAGCTGTTCACAAAAGAAGAGAGCTGAGTGCTACCAAGCGAGCATGCACTACTTTTCTGCTTTTGACCATGAATGTGAGATGACTGGTTCCATTAGTCTCCTGCCACCCTGACTTCCCTGCAGTGTGAGACTATAGTCAAAATCATGAGCTAATAAATCCCTTGTCTCCCAAAATGCTTAGGCATTTTGATGCAGCAATATGTCGTAAGTGTGGTATAGGTGACATTTTAGTTCTAAATCATGATGGTACACATCTACATTTTTAATGAAAACTAACTAATTTTGTTTTGACATGTATTGAGTAAACATATTTGAGTAAACATATTTGAGTAAACATATTTGAGTGCATATGTTTTACGATACATGGTTTTATTACCAGTTGAACATCAAAAAATCTATTGTTTCAGATAAAGAAGAATATAAGTAACTTTAATAGATACCACCAGGAAAAACAATGTTTTCTTTTTTATTATTCCCACTAAAATAAAAATGGAGAAAATATAGTTATATATCAACTAATCTTGATATTTGTCATTTCTCAGTCTTTTGCTTGAAAGTTGTTTCTTCATCTAACTTCAATAATCTACTGTTAGTTTTCAATTCAAAGTTATGCTTTAACTAAAATTTCTCTGTTTTTCAAATTAAAATAAATATGAAGTCATTCTAATATATCCTTCACATTTCTACAAGAAACACATTGAGGTATATGCTAAATAGCTCAATGGCTACTGTATGTGTTCCGGCTCTGCAGTCAGGCCTGCTGGGTTTCAGTGATAATTTCTGAAACTGTGTTCTTTGACAGAGAACTCTGATAAGAACTGTGCTATGGAATGAATACAATTTGATTGAATGTGAGTCTGCACTGGAAGACCAATATTCTTAATTTGTTCAAAATTAAACTTTCTCAAAATAAGGTACATTATTATACTAAGCCATGGATTTCAATCACTGTAAAATATGAAAGGAACTTCATAAAGCATGTGTGGTTTGGAAAAGAGAGAATAAAAGCTAAGAAAATTAGTACAGGGTCATATTAACACAGGTACATTCAAAAGCAGAAATAATGAGTTTCTGTTATATACTTTAATGATATTTATATTGCCTAATAATGGATTTGATCTTTATAATTAAAAATAAAATATAAAGTTCATTGGGATTTAGCTTTGCCTTAGAATTAATATAGCTTAATTTTCTTTTATGATTTTTTCTTCAGCTAATATTTGATGTTCTTGAAGACAGGCTTTATTGTCTGATTCTTTGGTCTCTTTTCAATGTGCAGGGACTGTGTTTTGTTTCTGACACAGACTATCAGTAAAAGAATTTTCACTGAAGAAATGTTTATGTTTCATAAAAATTCTTTTGTAATCAAAACCTGATTGGCACTGAATATGCACTTGAACTTGTCCTTTCCGTCATGCTGAGGACTGAAGAAAAGTGTTACACAATAGCCTCCCAGGATTTTGTTTCTCTGCAATAACTAGTTAATTAAAAAATATCGAGATGCATTATAAAATACTCCAGAATCATATTTGTACACTAGTGTGCTGCTTTGCACAGAAAAAATGGTCAATTACATTCAGTGCTTTCATCAGCCAAGTAGTGCGTACTATTTCCTCACATTATGCAACTACTGATGCCAGGATACTGAAGCATCATACAATTACTTACAGCTATGGATAAATATTTCTTCTTTGAATAAGTCCTTATCTACCACAATAACAAAAAGACTAGCCCAGATGAATTCTTAAACTCTAATACAATTATACTTATGTAATAGCATTGATGACATTCAAATCACAATCAAGTGAAATGAATTATGAAAGATCTTTAATATTAATGTTTCTTAGAACATGTGGGTGAATTTCCTTCATGAGTTTTTTTACATGTTCACAAAATTTTAAAAATTATGACAAATATAACGATGGGAAGATAATTCAAATTTCCAAAATTTATTTGATTCCTATTTGTTATATTTACTGGGCAGGCCCTCATTATCTATTTATTACTTCATTGTATAGTTAAATAGATGTGTTCTAAATTTACTAATAATTCTTTAGAATAGCAGTTTGCTATACAAGTACAAAGTTTGTACTCATTTCAATCCTTATTTCTTTTATGTCCATTTTCATATATATGTATATGCATGTGATCTGTCTTTGCATGCAAATGAGTGCATGTGTGTATATAGAGGCATATCCATGTAAGTGCAAGTATATATGGAGATCCAAGCATGCCAGGAACATCCTTCATAACTCTTCCAGCTTTTTCTTTTGAGCCTGTGTCTCTAAATAAACCATGAATGCACCATTAGGAGAGAGAGGTTATGCAGTTTTCTCTAGAGTTTTCCAGTCTCCTCTTTTCAGAGTTGGTATTACAGGCAAGTTTCCATGTCCAAGGATATTTTTATGTGGGACTTGGAGATCCAAACTCCATTTCTTTTGCTTGTACAACAAGCACTTAACACTGTACCATTTTCCTAACCGCCTTACATATTTCTTTAATTCTTAGTTTTCATATGGTTATGTCACTTAAGGAAAAGGAAACTTTTCAATAATGAATATCCTAATCTTTTTTAAAACTTTAGAACCCATGTGCTGCTTTGATTAAACAAGGCCTAACATTGCCTTTTGCTAACTATTGTCTAAAGACTTGAAATGCATCTGATTCAAGGAGACATAAATCAATTCAAATGACTACTTAAATATGAAACAACTAAACTACACAAAACAACTCATCAGGAACAAAATTCTCTTTGGTTAAATACAGAATTATGACATAAATCTAAAAGGAAAATAATTATAAAAATGTATTGATCATTTAATTTATTACTTCCAGAAAAGTTTCTAATAGTGAAGGCAATCACTACTTGAAGGCACACAAGTGCCTTGAAAGCCACTTATGTTAATGATTTGTATGTTGTCAAAAGATATTTGCTAGAAATATTTACTATCAGTTTTTATGGTAGAAGTTTATTTTGCCAGAGGCTCTAACATGTGCTTTGCCATTTAGAATCACTAGATATTTCCAGAGCTCACCTAAGTTCAATTTGGAGAGAATCCCTCAAGATGGGCCCAAGCAACGACACATGTAAAAATCTCCCCAGGCGTCTGTAAAGTTTGGAAGCCACTGGTTTACAAAAATCAATTACTATCTGGGGAAAAAATAAACTAAGAGGATGTAACTATACTGGTCTGTTTGTAAAGTAATTCCTCCAAATGGAAGTTTGAACATTTTCCCCTAAAGGATCCAATCACTATTCTCTAAAGTACAATTGAGAATCAAGTATTTTCCCAAACTTTACATTAGAAGCCTTCTTAATAAGCACTTATGGAAAGAGTTGTAAGTTAGAGAAAATGACATGAAGAGAAAGAAGGTAAGTTTTAAAACTCCACTGTAATCCATAAAAACTAAAAAATTTGCATAATACTTAGCCTTATATGTGAAATACACCCAATTACTTAATGCAGACGAAGCAATTGTAAGATAAATGATAAGTTAATTTTGGACCTGAGCTTTTTCCTACAGAAGTCGGGGAATTAATTTTTGAAAGAAGAAATAGGTTTAATTTCAGAAAAGATAGTCTATAAGTCTTTAACATATATGCATTTTAGGTGAATTTAGCACATAAATTTAGCACTCTAAACCAAATGGCAGAAAAAGACATAATGGAAACATCTACAATTCTTTTGCTTAACTGAATATAAATTTTGATTAATCTTAGGTTCTTTTAGCATGAGCTACAGTAAGCATAAACTATATATAAAGTGAGATACTTCACCATGATAGTTAAGATAGACATAACTGCAGTTTAGAGACATGGTTTTCAATTTAGATATGTAGAACTGTACTATTTTTTCAATGTTTATTCACTTTCTATATCAAAAAATATTTCAGGTACATTTTGCACATTCTATGTCTTTATCATTGGGCATTTTTCTGAGACTTTCTTTTTCCTGGACCATATTGCACTCTAGTATTTGCATACTAGATACAATTTAAATTTTCACCCTTTGCATTTACCAACCCCATTTACATGTAAAAACACAAGGAGGAAATACAATAATCTCAAAACTGACTTTGGGTAAATCCAAGGATTAAGTTACACTTGCATTGATATGAGTTTTAGGGATTGTTCCACCTCAGAACATTTTTTTCTATTTCTGAAAGTCGATCATTAATAACTTTAAAAACTTATTGAAATGAATCTTTTCAAAGAAAAATACTGCTTTCTTTGGCAGGTTACCTGGAGGATCTGCCACCTTGGCATGACTTTCAATTGAACTGTTCTTCAGGAGTTTCTCTCATAAATTTGAATTATTATGGTAGAGGCAAGAGATGCACACAGTTATGAATTCTACATGGGAACAGGGAATTTTACTCATCTTCCTGTGTCAATTTTAGGACAGAAGTGTCTATACTGTGCTCTCACCAAAGAATTTCTCTCTGTATCACTGCATACTACGCCAGAGGAGCCTTGAAACTTTGTGAATTTTGACACATGTGTTGCATATACGATTTTGTCTTTTAGCTACAAACTCTAAATCAGGGCATACATTCTTCGACTCATACTTGGCATGAATTTTTTGCCATAGAAAACACAGATCGTTTATTATATGGACTTAAGAATCAATACAAATCAATTTCAGGTACTTCTTGAGTACACACTATGCAAATTTTCTATCAAAAAAGTGTAACCTAGCAGACAATACCATAAAGATTTACACTTTCACTTTTAGAACAATATGACGGGCTAGATAAAAAAGAAATACTGGATTAGTAACCCAACTGTATCCTGTTATGCTTCTTCACAATTTTAAACTGTTTTTAGGGTTGAATAAAGCAAATTTTTAAGCATCTGTTTTATTTTTAAAGCATTCTTCTTTACTTCTCTTACTCCACTAGCACAGTCTTAAAATAATGTATAAGACTTGCTTTGAGGGAGCATGACATAGAAATTTTATTATAACTGGCATCTTGAAAATATCCTATTATCTGCTCGTACACAGACAAAATACATCCTTGGTAATAACTATCTCAAAGTTGTAATGTTATAATTTATTTCATTTTTAAATTTGTGAGTTTGGGAATACATTTTTATCAAATTTTTAAATTCCCAATATATTAATCACTTGACCTACAGGAATATTATGCTTAACTAACATGTCAGTTTATAATATTTTTTAAAATGACTAGAATTTTAGTCTTTCTTTTCTTGGGAGGAAGAATAGATAAACATTTTGATTCATCACAAATGAGCACAAACTAGCTTAGGGATTTATTTTTAAGATTCTTTATCATTGCTACTGAAAACCTAAATATACATTTTAGAAATTTCAGCATTATATTTTTAATTTGCCAGTAAGGTTATCAAAAACCTAAAGAATATAAATATTGAGTAAATATCACAATAATCTCAAAACTGGTTTTTGAGATTAGTTTAAACAATAGGAAATCTATTGCTCAAAATTCTAAAATGTATAATGAGCACAGTGTGTGGTATTTTTCTTAAAGGTAGACTATAACTAAGAGACAATCTAAAACTAGATTCTTAGATGCATAGTAAAGCAAAAAGGGATTGATTTGTTTAGTAGGAATTGAGAAATTCTACCTTTGTGTTTTGGTTTTGGTTGCCTAGCGCTTCTAGTGAGCCTGCACATGTGCAGTCATTTTAAATGATCAATCTAAATGCACTCATATTCCCCACACACCAACTCTTCTCTAAAAGAGAATGCAGTATTTACAATCACTTCCACCCCTCCTTAGTAGAATGGAAAGGCAAATTTTATCTACTGCATTGAAGAATTCATGAAAACTCCTGAGTCTTCAGGTATCTTTTTAGCCTGCCCCTGAGTAACTATGGAATATAATTTTAAGAAAAGCATATAAAGTATATAGATTTTAAGTGCATGTATACAAACTTATTATGTGTATTCACTATGTATGATATGTACATATATATATATATAAATGGTTCCATTATATAAAAGTAGTAATTCTTTGAGACTTTTTAAATTTTGACAAGTTCTGAGTAGATCGCCAATGAATGCATATGATGCTGCTTTACTGTTTCTCTATTTTAAGGAGAAATGCTAGAATATGTATCAAATTATTTAACCTTTATTGCATAGATGGAAATGCAATATAAATAATATCAAAATGTCTGTTAAAGTTGCTTCCAATATGTGTAATTATTACAAGTAGTAAGGCATTAAATATATTTTTCTCATGCTTTTGAACAATGCAAACCATACTTCAAGTTGATTCTTGAAAATAATGTGTAATGCTTCGTGTGTGTGTGCGTGTGTGTGTGTTTGTGTGTTCACCTGTAGGATATGTGTGTGTGCATGTGTATATGAGTGTGAGTCTAGATGTGTGCTAACTGTATATGTGCACATGCATGATTCCTCATAAACTGGTGTGCAAGAATCCCAGAAAATCCTCCTGTCTTCAGTCACCCCTCCCCCTCAAAACAACACCGAAGTTACAGGCACATAGTCATGCCCACCTTTATTTTCATTGTGCTTCCTGGGATCCCAAAGCAGTTTCTTTTACATCAAGCATTCTTTTTTTTTTTATTCAATTGTGCATGTGTGTGCATGCGTGTGCGCATGTGTGTGTGTGTGTGTGTGCGCGCGCGTGTGTGTACAACCACAGGCAAATTCGGGAACCACCTCCTCCTTGTTTACTCTGCCCCGGATTCACAGGCTCCGCCCTACCAGGACCGGAAACGCAGGCCGCCCCAGCTTTCGCCTGGAGTCTGTCTATATGTGGGGTCTAGGATCCGAACTCAGGACCTTCGGCCTGCAAGGCAGAGGCTTAACCCCTGAGCCACCTCTCCAGCTCCACATCAATCATTCTTACCCCTAAGGCCATCTCTCCATCCCTGCAATGCTTTCTTAAAGAAAAAAGTGCAGCAAAGAAAGCAGCAAATTATTGAGAGTGTAAAGCTATTTAAAGTGGACCAAAATAATTTTAGCAACATATGCCTATTCTAACAAATTTCAATGCCAAGAAATACATATTTAAAATATATTTTAATACAAAGTCAATATATGGCTTCTAATGCTTTATTTAGTGGATATTTTGTTTTTCTCCTATAAATTTCATTAAATTTTATGCCTGCACTTAATTTGAAGCACAGAATCAATAACCTTTGTGATGCAAAGAGGCCACCAAGAGAAAAATCCTGTCCTTACACAGGTCTACACATCAGAGTGAATTTATTTTATCCTCCTATATGTTTTGTGGCCATTGATGTGTAATTTTCCTGTCCATTCCTTTGCTTAACTCCTGGCATTGCACAAGGAACAAATATGATGAAGTCTTGATTATCAGATTTTCAAAACAATACTGTGCAAGCTAATGTTATAGAGCTCATGTCCTGGCTCTTTGTTCTCATTAAAATGCTATTGCTTTTCTCACCAAAGATGAGGAAAATAACTGATTATCAGACTATCATGAAGGACCCGTGAAGCCACATCTACAAAGTGTCTAGGAGAATTATTATTGCTATTCAATAAGTATTTCTCTCTTTCTCCTATAACTTTCTTTTTCTTTCTATTAGACAAAAATTCTATCTTTAGTAACAATATAAGTAACACTCATAAAATCCTTTGGATTGTCCATAACCAGGCAATATTTGACAATGATGGAAATATGTATCTTGAAACTTTGTTCGTCAGAATTTGGATTACTATGACAAAGCACCTGATGAAATAATTCAAGAAAGAAATGAGTCTGATTCCTAGCGTGAGAGGTTTCAGTCCGTCCTTGCAGAGAGAGCCTACCAGGAAAGAGCAGCTCAGCCCCTAGTGTCTCTCATGGAAGGAGGAATATGCTTGTACCACACTCATTGATTTTCTGGACTTCTTCCTTTTAGTCCATGTGTGTCCTAGCATGTAGAAGGATGACATCTGACTTCAGGACAGTTGTCCCCCCACTTAGTTGATCTTCTCTGTAAATTCGCTCCCAGAAATAATCAAAATTGATCATCACAACCCTTTTCTCGCACCAAAACTACAAGTTGCTACACAGCATATGATTATAGCACCCCATCTCTGTGGTGTTACTGTTACTGACTCACTTGCCCATTTTTGAATGGTCTCTTTCACAATACACATTTATTTCAGTTTCACAAATGTTTTAGAAATAGATTTGCATTACTTTACTTGATTATGGTTCAAAAAGAAAGTGGAAAAAAATGGAGGATAATTTTTCTTCATGTTTGTAAAGCACAGAGTTTAGTCATCAGCATTGTGATTACCAGAAGATATAATTGAGTGCAATTCTGAGAGGTTTCATTTAAAATAACACTAAAATTAAATTATAAAATTATTAAATGATAGGTTAGCATTCACGTTAGGCTTATATGTCTTTCTATTACATTTTACAGCTCATTTGTTTGGAACTCCCTAAGAGAGCACTTGTTCAGGCATATCTCAGTTCATAATAAGGAAAGTCAAAAAGAAAATAAATTTTACTGCACAATAATTTGATTTGTAGGTACCTATTTCAAAATACATTCATTCAACAAAATGAGATATTCTTCTATGTAAAATTTTCCACAAATATAAAGATAGACACATACTTTACAAATTGTTATTAAATTATTTTTTAATATTTGAAGAAGGAAACTGAAGCACTTTCTCAAAAATTATAGATAAACAATTGGAAAAATACTAATCATGGCAAGCAAATGCAAAAAATTGAGTTATGTTTATTGTAATAATCTTATATGGAAAAGTATTATTCACTGTTAAGTTATGTGCTAATGTATAAAAAGCCTGGGGATGGAAGGACACTGAAGAGCAAATCCTGGACTTTGCATGTTCTATGAAAGTCTTTCTTCTTCATCCTTGACTAGACTCAAACTTCTTCTGCCCCTTAAGAGCTATAATTACAACGTACACTCCCCCATGTATCTAGCTTTTATTTTCATCATAAACTGAAATATGCAACAATGATATCCATAGAATATTAACAATTTAAACTCATTTTTTCAAGTTTCTTCCCAAATTTAGTTCTTCTTTAATGACTCTGCAGAGCTAATCAAACTTTATGAGGCAGGAAAAAGTAAGTATGTTATTCAAAAAGCAGATAGGACATTATGAGCATTAGAACAGTCATCTTTTTTTAACTTGTGGGAGATACTTCAACAGTAACATTTACATTATTGTAAAAATGATGATATGTTGAAGTTTAGCTGTGATCATTGTGTTCTTAATTAAAAAGGATTGAAAAACATTACAAATTATAAAACATTCAATTTGCTTAAGTCTGATTTTTCTGTGTTTTTTGAACTATTATAAATTAATATATATCTTACGGATATTTGTCAACATTCACTATTGATGCATTTGAGACCTCTTAAAGTTAGTTTTTATTAGTTCTGTGCAACAAATCCCAAAATAATTCACTCATAAGGCAAAAACAATTATTAGGCCACAATTCAACTCAGTTTTAGAATTTCAATCTAGGATTGAATGAGCTTTTGTCTTGGAGTGGTATATCACGGTGGGACCATACAGTATGAGAAAGACAATTGTGTAAACAGAACAAACCATTTATCCATTATTTACTTGCAAAAGGTAAATTAATAGACTCTTAATTCAAGCCAAAATATATTAAATGAATTAAAAACATTTATGAGTCCCAGAATCAAAGAAAGATAGAACTGCTTATTACTTTTTAAGGCATTGGTTCTCACAATTACTTTTTAACAGGAATCTATTTGGTGAAATACATATTCCTACACAAGTAATATTTTCTAGTATAAACTTTGCTCATTACTAGTACAAATAATCTCATGGTGATCTTTTCTTAAAATTTGTTAGAGGTCAATGACTACACAGGCAAGACAGGATAGCTGTTTAATCCATCTCTGATATTATGTGTCAAAGGTTTTAGTTGAGTGTGATACTTCTCATATTTTTCACTGAAACAATATATTCTGGACTGCATTTGGTTTCAAGGGTAGGATTTAGTAGGATTAAAAGCATAACAAAATCTGGTTAATCTGAAATTCTTTGACAGCATAGCCTAATTAATTATACACACTCTAGAAAACCACAGAGGACAAGACTTATCAATCCTCAGATTTGTGGACATAAGTAACTGTTAATCCAATATCTGACAGAGAATAATGAATGCACAGAAAACCAGCTGAATGATCACATACTTCAGATCTATGCGTTTTCATGCCAGTTCCACTAATATATTAAAAATAAAATAGTGTTCAGAGGAGGAAGTGGTCAGAGAGGTGATACTTATCTTGAGGTAAAGAACTTGACGAGAATAAACTTAGGGAAGAAAGGATCCAAACTTATGCCTCCATCTTTATACTAGAATGGATAACAAGTCCAGAGAAGAAAGCTGCCTACATTCAGTCCAGATTTCCTCACATCAATTAAAATAATGAAAGCAACTCCTCACAGGCATACACCACACCTAAGCTTAACCTGGAGAATTCTTCTCACATGTACCTGTGGCCCACCTCCCATGTTGTTAGATTGACAATCAACAGTAGCCATTATATGGACAACCACTAACATAAGAACCAATAGAAGAGAGTGAATAATTAGTTTATTTAGGAGGAAATATTACATACATGCTGGTTCAGTTTGCCTGCATGTTGCTGACAGACACAAAACCAAATGGTTTTGAGAAATAAGAGGCTTATTGTTTGGTTACTGTTCCTTTTACAACTTGGCAGGAGATTGTACTCCAACACTACAGGCTAAGGGAACTGGCCACATCATATCCATACAAGCACAGAATTGTCGAGAGAGGTGAAATCATTTCCCTAACCAGTCATAGCCAGTTCATTCACCTACACAGGGAATATCCCCCCCCCCCCACCAAAGGCTAGGCTTTCCCATCAATCCCTTGCTGCAGGCTTCCCTGAGGCTTAACTAAACTACCAAATTCTCACAGCTGTGCCCAGAGCTCAGAGCTTTCAAATGCCAAGCTGACGTCAGCATCTACCTCGAACACATGCCAAGCCCATAATCAATGTGTATTATTACAGTTATCACACTAATAATTCCATAACAAAAACATTGAACCAAGTTGGTGAGCCATGGTTCTAAGGCTTAATAATGTTGAATAATTACTTACCCTCACATTAACTATTGGAGATAAGAACAAACATGGGCCTGTGCTCTCAGCCATCTCTCCTCACCACTTATGTTCCAGGCTAGATATCATTTTGATGTTGTTCTCCCAGCTTCAAACTAGACAGGATGTCTAAAAACAACTAAAACAGAATCTGTGTTCACATACTTGGATTTCATATAAAAAAGAGAGAAACTGGACCCACAAATAATTAGACAAGCAATGAAATAAAAGTGCAGAGTTGATAAATAAATATTTGCCTTGAAAAAATAAGAGTGTGGGGGGGGAAGGGAAAAGAAAGACAATGTAAATATGACTTTCTAGAAAGGGAATGGAGAGACAAGGAGGCATATGAAAATTTCTCATTTTTAACATTATTATGAATTGTTGTAAACTGAGAAAAATATTTCAGAGAAAAGAAAAATGCTCGTATTTAAATTATTTATATAGGGGCTGGAGAGGTGGCTCAGGGGTTAAGCCTCTGCCTTGCAGGCAGAAGGTCCTGAGTTCAGATCCTAGACCCCACGTATAGATGCCGGGCGGAAGCGGGGGCAGCCTACATTTCTGGTCCTGGTAGGGCAGAGCCTGTGAATCCCGGGGCAGAGTAAACAAGGAGGTGGAGGCATCCATGGTGGTTCCCGAATTCGTCCGTGGTTCTACACACACACAGACACACACAGACACACACACACACACACACACACACACGTGCACGCACATACATACACACACACACACAATTGAATAAATAATAAAAAATTTTTAATTATTTATATAAACTTAAAGCCAAAAATTGGAATAAAAACAGAGTATCTCTGCTTCTCAATAAATTCAAAATTTGATATTTAAACCAAACTTAATCAGACAGGCGCATCATGCTTGAATAGTAATCTTAAAAAATGATTACATAGAGCTGAGAGTGAAATACAGCATTTAAAGTAGTAACTTATGTTTAAAGTGTCAATTAAATATAGAAGTGAATGAACAAATAGTTATGGACTATCACAGAGATTAAAGGAACAATATGCTTGTCGTCTTTGTTCAACTATCTCTCTTCAATCTTTCACTCAAATAATTCAAGAAATACTCTTTAAAAAGCCCTGTGACATTTTAAACTGAGTATAATTCATATACCCCCTTGTCTCTTTTATAAATTATCTTATGTGACTTTAAAGAGAAAAGTTAATGCTAAGTGTTTTCTAATAAATCTTTGCTTTCATAAGAAAAAATACACATAGTAAAATAAAAACAATCAACTTTGAATTATTTAAAGAAATGTCTTTAATTATTGAATGTCGATATTCATTAACATAAGGAAAAACACAAAAATCCTTCCTATATAATTTTTGTTTCATCTTTTGCCTCTAATTGTTGAGAGAAAGAACATATTCTTCTTTAGATTGGGGAATCAAGTAATGAGAATAAAAAAATTGACTTTAACCATCTTCTCTAAAATGAATAAATATGAACATTTGCTCTGCATATTAAGTGATTAATGAACCCTGTATTACTGTTGACTGATTTGCTGTTGAGCTTTTGGCCGAGACTGTATATCAACACTAAAATTCCCTACGATGTTTTATAAGGGAATTAATTCATCCTAGGAGTCTCAGAAGATTGACATAACATCTTACATAGCACGGGAAAATAAAAACATCCAAAGTATATGTAGATAGATTCATGAATATTTGGCAAAACTACATAGTGAGGATATTATATTAATGGTGATCTGTTTTGTCTCAGTGAAGCTACAGCAATAAAACTCACCAGAAGCACATGTCACGAGCCATTTTAAAAGGGAACAGGAGAGAAGAAAATTTATAAATTCTTTATACAAAAATGCCAACTGCTGTGAATATGGCTGCTGTTGATGGCACAAGAGGCTGAATCATGTGTACCTGGGAACAGACCTTTGATTCAGTTATTCCCTGGAGTAAAGTTTTCATCAATTATTTGTGATTTCTGTCTTTGTATATTTGGAATTAAATATGCCACATAGTTTAGGAAAATTCAGACATATTCAGAAAACAGACTATACTTTTCAACATTCCAACTACTCATTATCAGAAAAAAATCAGTCATACTTATTATGTTTACTAGACATTTTCCATGTAATGGTTATTAAAAATTAGACTTAGAACATATATATGTGTACTATATATGTTACATATATATTTATGAAGAGAATTGTTATACATGTAACCATGTTTATCCCTCCTATGAACTTTACTATTTAAAACATAAGTTTTACTTCACAGGGATCTTGACTCTGTTTTCCTCTTTGGACAGCATTCCTTGACAGGTCCTTTTACATTATTGCTTTCTAGTCTCCTTTGTGTGACTCTGCAGTCTTCAAGTGCATTGTTTCTACTCTCAATGGGTAAAGGCAGTACACAAAAGATTGAAAAGGATGGTCTATGGCTACATCAATAAGTGACAAACATCAGGCCCTTATTAGGTTTCTTCAGTCAAAATCCAGTCACAATGTTTCCAGAACAATTGCCAGGAAGGCTTGAAAATGTAAGTTTCCTGTGTGCCCAAAGGAAAAGTGTTTTTCATAGACATCACAGGTCGTGGAGAAGAATTGATAAGCTAATATATGATTCACTGGCCACAATCATATTGCCAAAGTGAGGGCAACTGTTCAACTTTCACTGTTTAGAATGTACATGGTCTAAAGTCAAGAATCACAGATGTCCAGAATCTTTCATGGTTGCTGAAGCTACGCATCAACAAGCAAAGCTAACTTATATGAATTCATAAGACCAAATATTTGCATGGGAAGTTGGTGCCAAACCCAGGAGGCTTTAAGACTTAATTTATTAGTTTACTGAATCTTTACAACTACTATCTCCTCAATGGATAAACTGTTTATCTTCCATGTATTTCTCTGTTTTAAAAGTGAGTTTTAATAAAAGGTACATTTAAAATTATCCTTCAGAAGGGTGCAATTGCAAATTTTAATTAAATAATGCTAATATATTTTTCTTTTTCTTAAAATATGTTCTCTCAGTTTATAAGAGTTCACATGAATAAATTAACAAATGACAAATTCCTGTATGTATGTGACAAATTCTATCCAAATTTTAGAAAATCATAGGCCTTCTTAATTATTCAAGTGATCAAGAAACAAGGCAGTGACTATAGTAAGCTTTATCATTTTCTTCCATTGGAATGAATAGTGTTTATTAAAATTTTGATCATAAATTATTCACTTGGCATAACTACTATAAATCACAATGCTTTTCAGTGATTATTTGAGAACGTGCACATTTCTTTAGAATATCTAAGAAGAAACTACAAAATTATGAGTTTGTCATTTATTTACAAGTTATACTAAGTAAGAGTTATGAAAAACCCTGAGTACCCAAAGTCCAGAGACCAGTAGACCCTTCCAAATCCAGAGTTTTCTCAATATCACCAAACTGAAACAACTTCATCTGACTCAGAAGAGTCAAACACAATTACCAAAGAGAGTAGACACAGAGTTCACAGAAAATGCCCGAGTCACATCATAAAAACCACCAAATGCCTTAAGTACCAAGAAGACATGTTTCAAAAAAATCCCTTCAATACTGTAGATTCAATAAGAACAGCCTCATAGATACCAGATAGGAAAGCAATACTGAGGACAATGTCTTCCAAAAAATGTTTTCATCATTATCACTCAACCTTGAGATAAAATACAAAAGAAGTGTGAGGAATGACTAAAGGAACTTGAAGATCTCAGAGAAGAAATGTGTAAACGTATCATCTTGTGTGAACAGGAAAAGAGTTTATCTGAGATGAAAAAGAAAACAGAGAAAACAAGAACAAGTTGAGAGCAGGCGAAAAAAAATATGCCAAACCGAAATTCACCTGGAATTCAAAGCTAAACTAACTGAATTTGGAAACCCATAAGGGAGTATCACACAAAGAATAGATCAAGAAGAAAGAGAAATATCAAATCTGGAAGATAAAATGACAGAATAAGAATTGCTCAATTAAAGAAGCTGAAAAGTAAAAAAAAAAAACACAAAAAGTATATTCATAACTATGGGACACCATGAAGAAGCCAAACGTAGGCATTCATGGAATTCCAAAACAAGAAACTCAAGAAAAATCTCCAGTGAAGATCTTTCATGAATGAGAACTTCCCACACTTAAGGAAAGAATGCCCCATCCAAGCATAAGATGCATATCACACACTATCTAGCTATGATTAAAATAATACAACAAGGCAAACTCAGAAGAAATAATTGCATGCAGGTTGAACCTTAGGGGCTGTGCTACACAGGTAAAGGAAAGTACCCCTATCAGTGGTTTACCCAAAGAAGGGCCACTTAATTTGCCATAGAGACCTGAGCTCATACAAATACAGTTAACTTGAAGGGAACCCTGGGGTCCACACAAATAGACAGGCAGGAAGATGTGTGGGAGAGAGATGGATTGGTGAAGGGAAGGGATGGTGGAAGATGAAAGAGGTAAGGAGTTAGGACAGGAACAATGATCCATTATATTTATATAATGAAAATTAAATATTTATAAAATATCACCATTGCATAGACAAAGAAGATGATAAGCCTATCAGAAATTGACAGTCATTTAATGTCAGCTACTAAAATTATAGCAATGCTTTTTCCACAATAAACTCTCAGATGAGTATGCTCACATACTCAATGGACATAGTCGGTCTGTAGAAAATGTTTTTGAGATGTGCCCATTAATGACCAAACTCTCTCTTCTGGTGGCTTAAAAAAACCAGACAAGAGCACAAACTGAATGTCATAGTTAGGCACAGGCATCAACTTGACAGTTGAGGGTTTCAGCACTGGGCATATTTGTAGAGAATTAGTAGCTGAGTTAAGACCAGAGCAGATATGCAGGAGATTGTCTAGCTGATGGGGAAGGCCCCAACCATGAAGGATGGGTCTAAGCCCTGGAATAAAATACAGAGAGCTGGTTGAGAAAGTTGGCATCCTTGTGTATACTTGGCCAGACGTGCCAAGAATCATCCTTTTCTCAGCCATTACATAGAGATAGTGTGACCAGTTCCCTCAGCTCTGGTGTTGTTATGAGCTATCTTGTTAGGATGGACTGAGAACTGGAACCAGAAAATCATAAGAGAATAAACCCCTTGTTCCTTTAAGCTGTTTGATGGTGATTTATCAGCAATCATGCAGATGGACTGAACTGTTACACAGAAGCTGCATATCCAGAAAGGAAAAGGGCAGAAGACAAATGGCCATTTAACTTATCAATCACTTTCAGTATTATCTATCGTTTCCTAATAGAATTGCTCTCCCACTCAGTGCAGGCACTGTGAGTAACACTTCCTCAAGAATTCTCTGTGTCCTCGTCACTTTTCAGATTTCTTTTTCATCGAGGATGGGGTTATCAGACTGCATTTGACAGTCTGAAGTCAGGTGAAGAATTTCAAATGAATTTCAGACAGGCAGACAGTTCATGAGGTATCTTCTGGGCAAGCTGACGAAACAAATCCACAGGGTATGAATAAAACCCATAGGGTGTGAAGAAAAACATTCTCATACCACAGAGCCAGCCTATGTCACCTAATCAGTTAGAGTGCCTTTTGGTATAACCATCATGAACAGAAATTTGGATTTATGTCACAGTCATCTTTGGTCTGTGGCCTGCTAGAAGCACATGTAGTGTTCAAAAAAAGACCCTGGAAAAATATAATAAGAAAGCAGGATAATGCCAATAATTAAATTCAACATGTCTATGCTTTGGTGGTCAAATTCAACCTGTTCACATAGAAATTTTATAAGCCATTGATTTCATATTTACAGTAATATAATATAATAATAGATCTAATGAAAGGTAAAGATTCATTGACTGTAGAATTTTAATGAAAAGAATTTTAGAAGAATGCCAGTTATTAAATTAGGACATCTAATTAATCCAAAAACTACAAAATAACATTTAAGATTAGTATCAATGTCTGTTATGTATTGCCACAGTAATATTAGGTAACAAAGTCTGGATAACACATGACAGTCCAGATTTATTTTTGCCTAGGAGTCAATGCCATCTGGACAATTCTGAATATGCAGACCGAACTTCTGCAGCTGGGAGGGAGACAGTTGGGAGGCTGGACTCCTTCATGTAGCTACATCTGTTGGAAGAGTTGTCATAGATGAGAAACCTGGGATTGCCCCAATTTGCTTGACTTTACTCTGCCTATAGTTTCTTAATGAAGCTCTTTCCACAACATAATGAAAAGATGAGAGAGAGCAAGAATGAGAGACAGAAGAGAATAATAGCTCCAGTTATCCTAGATTTTGGAATATTGCTACCAATACCTTTTACTTTTCCCATAATTTACAAATCCAGTTCTGTCAAGTCATGACAAAATGTGATCTATCTCTTCATTGGAGGAGTAGGAACATTGCAAAGGGGATAGATGCACAAAGGATGAAGAAGTGTAGCAATCGTTACTAAAATTTTAAAAATTCAAAGTCAAAATCTATGCCTTGTTTATTGAAGGATCTGTATTAATAGGAAGAATACCAATGGAGTAGAGATACAAATTTGGTAGTAAAGTGCTGGCTGTGCAATATGAAAACTAGAGTTCTGAACTCTGACATGCAAATAAAAATCCAGGAAATGCAGCATGTTTATAGAATCCCAGCAGTAGAACTCACTGGACAGTGAACCTAGCCAAATTTTTGGTCAAATCTAGATAAAACAGGAGACATTGCATCCAAAAATTAGGACCAACCAAAACATCCAATACCAATCTTTGCCTCCTACATGTGCGCGTCCATGCACAGAGATACAAAAACACACACAGACATTTATATATTTATAGGCATGGCCACATATATTCACACATGTCACATATATGCTACACATACAAAGGAAGTAAATACATATATATATAATTTTAAATGGTGTGTATTTTTAATAAACATCTTACCAGTTCTTATAGTATTCAAAATATTGTGTTATGTTGAATAAAAGATTGAGGAATACATCTAAGGAATTCATAATCTTTAAGTAAATAGAATTTATATGAAAATAGTAACCCAAAAAGAAAAAAGATACTGCATGCCATTAGAGATACAGCTGCCCACCCAGTGATACAATAATTCTGTAGAGAAAGTTAGTCTTGTGTGAAATGTTGGTTACATGGGTAATGGTTTCAAAGCATCTCGAACACATCCAAAGTACAAAATGTGCTAATGTGAAAAGGCAGCTAAGCAGCAATATTATGCATCTAAACAGTAATAGGAACTAATGTATGCCCACCTTTTCACTTTGCAATTGCAGATAAATAACACCTGCAGGAAAGTAGTTTTGCATATAAATATTGCTAAAGGTATTGGATACAGACCCAACATAGCCATTCTATGTTAGTGCTAGTGTATCAGAAAAGGAAAGATGTTACTATGACTAGAAAGTCCTTAGAACATGCCCCATAATTCCTTGAAATGACTCTGGTGGTCAAGCAAATCAGACATTTAAGAATTTCTGTGGCATATGATGACTTAATATACTTCAGGACTCTTTGCAAATACGACTTTTGAAGATGGTGAAGGAGATATTTCCACATGCAAAATACAGAGGGTTCCCTAGCTGAGGATCTCTCCTAAAATTGCAAGTTTGTAGATAGGAAGTTTTCATCACTCATTGGCATTTGGGACTTCTGGGTTCTTACAAAATGACTCTTAAATTTCTTTGTTAAAATGAAAGATATAGTCAGAATCATAAGCTCATAAGAAATTGTATCTTAGGTTTCATCTTGGATTGATCCCTAAAGGATATCTGGGAATTTCAAAAAAAAATTCTCATAAACAGGAAAATCAAAGTTTGTAAAAGAAAAAATGGCAAAAAATATAAAGAGATAAGGTAGATATCTGGGGATAATTATAGCTAACCTTTATTACAATCTCCAAAACCAATTGTGGGCCAAATATTTCACTTTCTAAATAAAAATGGGAGTAATGGGAAACTAACTCCAAAATTAAGTATAGGCGACTTTAGATAAAGTGAGTCAGAATAAATCAAAATGTAGTCACATCAGAGATTGGACTACACAGAAAAATTCAAATGGAAATAGTTTTTACCATTATTGGCAAATATCTTTGCTTTTTCTGTCTCCTAAATTTCATGTGATAGCTAGTATAGAACTTTCCTCTGCCACATTTTGATCGACTGATTTAGTAAATTATGTATGTTAGCTGTATTTTATCTCATCTTCAAAAATGTCTTATTTCTGTTCCAGGATCTAGTCCAAGATTCCAGGCTACATTAGCTTGTCATGTCATGTTAATCTCTCTGATCTACAGCAACCCTCAATCTTTCCTTTTTTCAGAACTTTGATGCTTTCAAAGAACACCAGTTAGTCATTTTGTAAAACTATCCCTGAATTTGAATTTGGTTGCTGCCTTTTTGTAACTATATTGAACCATAGATTTAATGGGGAGAATCCCACAGTGGTGACACTCTTTTTTCTTGGATATGTATATGATGTCAGATTTCTTATTTTAAAACAGGGATATTACCATAGTAGCCACTGACATTTTTATACTTATCTATGTATCTACGTGGATGTGTGTGAGTTTGGTGAATGTATGTACATATCTTTGTGAGTGTGTATGTATGTGTGAGTGCAGTGCACATGTGTATGTCAGTACAGTGTTATGTGTGTGCACAGTGTGTGGATGTGCCTGTGCATTTACAGAGCGTATTTGTGTGTATGCATGACACAGCACACATGTGGATATCAGAAAACAAATTGTAAGAGAAGATTCTCTTCTTCCTTCACGTGAAATTCTACATCTGTAACCATTATCCAAGAACTTCAGGAGTAGAACTGAGATCACCAGGTTTGGCAGCAAAACTCTCCAACCACTGGGCAATTTAACCATCTCTAAAATTTCTTTTACAGGTGTAGTCAATTTGATCAATAGTCAAGATAATCCTTCGAAGGTTTTACTGTTATAAGACTAAATTATTTCCTCTTGAATTACTAAATCTTTGTAATACTAATATGCATATGCTAACATTTAGTTCCCTTAACTTTTCTCCCAAAGATTTTTCCTGGGACTTTCCTGAAACAATAATTTTCAAGGAGCCATACCAGTGATTTTTCATTTGCTTTAACACTTAATTTTTAATTTAAATTATTCTGTACCCATGCAGGAGTAGACAAGCCAGAGTGAACTCTAAAGTCCATAGACGCATACAAGCAGAAGAGTGGAACAGAATGGTGAAGGTAAGGTAAGGAATGGGAGGGAGAGAAGCTGGAATGAATACTCAATATGTTTGTAAAAGAAGAAAAAAATTAATAAAATAAGTTTTCATTCTATTCACATATTGAAGTTTTCTATTTACATTAACGGATTCAAATGAATGTAT
This sequence comes from Typhlomys cinereus, assembly GCA_023101885.1. Lineage (NCBI taxonomy): Eukaryota > Metazoa > Chordata > Mammalia > Rodentia > Platacanthomyidae > Typhlomys > Typhlomys cinereus. The sequence continues at coordinate 1,852,085 of JALPQD010000235.1, read as the reverse complement.
GGCATCAAGTAGATCACAACCTAATACATGATAATTTTTCCTACATTAGTTCAATTCTGTGAGTCAGAGCAATTTCTAATTGGTCTGTGTCTTTTCAATGTGTCTTTATTGCTTACACAAATGATATATTTATTTGTATTATTACACAAATAATGTATTTATCTATTTAAGCTTTTCTTCTTTTCCTGACAGACATTGAAATTCCACTTCTTTTTCTTTTTCTAAACCTTACTGACACCAGTCATTGCTGCATGAGTTCATTCATAAAGATGGTGCTTTAAAGCCACATTCTGTTTTTCCCATCTACTTATTTTAGAGCAATACAAATATTTCAGGTCCTTTCAGTGCACAGGGTTTAGAAACAGGTGTGTTACCAACCATTTTTATATAGAGCGACACATGAATTTTGACTTATCTGTCAAAGGCCTAATTCTTGCTGTTCTATTGATGATAACAGCACACACTTTGGTTGCAAGATATGGAAAATTCACCCTGGAATGATTTAGAAGCATTCTTCTTGCTGGCTAGATTTCATAGTACCTGAAGGTGCTATGCTGGCTGCTGGGGAGGAGAAGGCAGCAATGATCTTAGCAAACCATGAACGCTTTAAACTATGATACCCTCCTAAAGGCAAGATGTGCTTTGTGCAATGGAGACGATACCACAATAAGAGGTATTCCATCCCTGGCACTGTGAAAACTCTATGGAGGTGGAACACAAAGGCCCTATATACTCGGTTATACTCATGGACCAAAGCCAGTTTCAGCCTTAATCAGAGAAGTCTTTCTATCCAATGAATGGCAATGGACATATAGATTAATTGCTCATCAAGGTGCTGAGAATCAGTGACAACAAGAGGGTCACCACTACAAACAAGAAAGTCATGCAATCCCATTTAACTCATAGGGATGGAATGCAAGAGCTGTAAGACAGGAAGAAGGGCCACCTTCTAGGCAAGACATTGTCCCTGTAATCGAGGCTTGCAACAACTGCCATTACCTGCACTGATCTCCCCAGCCTATCGCTGCTATTCTACTAAATAGCCAGCTTGCATTTTAAATACTCATGCGTCTATCCATAGATCAATGTTGCATGAGTCTTCATCAAAGAAGCTTTCATAGCAGCAGCCAAGGGTTTATGCACAGTGTTCAGCCCTAAATGAGACATTGTCCCTCCTCCTCCAAGATGCAAAACATTGTGGGAAAGAAGGATCCCCATTGTGGGATCAGAAGGAACATAAGATCCAACAAGGAAAGGAAGATGTGCTACAAAAACATTTCTTGTTGTCATAGCATGGCCATTGTAAGGCTGTGAATATGAAGAGTCCTCCGGCCATGGCTATTATATGTGATATACCAGAAGAGGTTTTTACAGATATAATAAAGGTTTTTAAACAACAGACTTTGTGGTTTGCAAAAGGGAGGTTATTATAGATAGAATTTACCTGTCTCCCTAGATCATTAAAAGACAGTAAGGTTTCTGAGTAATCCTACTGCTGGGTATGGAGAAATAGACATGAGTATGGACTACCTGAGGAGGAAGATAAGAGATTGGTCTCTTTTAGCTGTGGTGCTTCAGCATTGATGAGCTGAATTCTGGCAGTACCAACTCAGCATGGAAAGAAACTCTGAGCTCCAGCTAAAATTTCCGGTCCTGATTCTAAGTGCTGGAGCTAAGAAGTACCATGCCCAGATATCCTAGCTGCAGAACTGCAAAGTAGTAAATATGAAGATTCTCCAAGCCACTAATTCTATGGTAATAGGCTATGTACTCATAAACTAATCCAAAACATTTAGTTTATTCAATTAGCATTGCTCTTAAATTTCATTATATAGATATACTATAGTAATTGTTTCCATATGATACTATATTACTTTTTCTTAATAAGTTATTATTTCTCTTTTGTTTAAAGGTAATGCTAGGCCAGGATGATGACTCCATGGTAAAAACACTTGCTAAGCAGACAAAAGGGCTAGAATTCAGATCCCCAATTTGCATGAAGCCTTGGAATCTCCAAAATGAGATGTATAGATAGATAATTTCTACAGGTGAGTGCTGAGTTTAATGGAAGTTACAGTCTCAAATGAATAATTCGGAGGAGCATTCTGGATCTCCACATACATGCACACTTGTGTGCACAAGCACTTAAGCATATACACATGCTTCTTAACTCAGGCAGAAATGGATATATCAACATATATGAAAGTTACAAATAAGTAAACAAAAATGAGAATAGTTCTTGCTTTGGTAATATATATGCTAAAATGGTAACACATGGAGATTAGCATAGCCACATGCAAGGATAACATGCATATTTGTAAAGTGTTCCATATTTTTAAAAATAACAAAAAAATAAATAAAATGAGGTCAAAATATATTTCAGTTTTTATTTTAGACGAATTGCATATGTTCCAATTTTGATCCATCCTTAGCTTTTGATCTTGTCTTTGAGCTGGGCTTCAAAGGGGTTCTCAGTTCTCAGTTTAAATAGGATAGTTTGAATGGTGTGCTGTGCTAGGCAGATTAAGTCTGTCTCAGTGTGGCCTGTCTCAGGGCCACACTAAGCCATTAGGTATAAGAGGTAGATCAACAGGATCCCAGCCTCAATGATTCATTTATTTCTGCTAGTGCCCAGGAATGGAGGAAGTTTTTGTTTCTGTGTTGCATATTCCTTTTCCTAAACTGCCAATGGGTTTTCCAAATGTTGCCCTCTAAAGGTCCCTCTCCTTAGACTTTGGCCCGTATTTTTTCTCTGAAACTGCTGCTCTCTGAATGGACAAGAAAAACTTTTTAACTCGCTGTGCATTTACCTTTTATATTACAAACTTGGGAGCAATGATTTTTTCCTGTTACCTGAGCCATTTCCTTCTAAAATAATTAAAATGGCTTATGGCATCAAACTATAAGGCTATTTCAAAAGAAGAGTAAAGAGTCAGGTAGCAAACATTCTCATTCTTATCCTCAATGATTTTCAAACATTTAAAATTCTAACAGGAGATTACTTTTAGACAAATCTTTAGTGGCAGAGTGATACTATTCTTCTTCAATACTGTCCTGAGTTCAGCAGGGCATGTAATCACAAGTTTTCTAGCAGGTACCATTGAGAAAACTGAGACTGACACATGTCCACAAAATGGGAGTTATAGCACTCAGATTTATCTTGATGAACATGGAGCTGTGTTTCAAAGAAGTGCAATTTCCTCCACCTGTCTATCTCCTAATACAGACTTTGTGTGATCCAGTTGCCTGTAACATCCTTTATCTTCTGTTCAATATTCACCTCATGTGGCACACCTCTTCAAAAAAAAAAAAAAAACAGTCAAACAGCACAGCTGGAGCTAATAAACTGCAGGAGGATGCCCATTACCAGTTACAGACATTTCTGTTGTTTGGGGTTTTCAGTGTTTCATTATCTCTGTATCAGCCCCAGCGGTCTCACAGTCAAGAAGCCATCAAAATAACGCAGCTTGAAATGATAAATGAAAGGAATGTAACAACTGCGATGCTGAACATTTGATTCTCTAGGCCCTTTTCCTTTTTGGCATGAGAATGTTTGTTTATTTATATACTTTTTTCTTAGCAGCTGCATTCCAGCACTCAAACAGTTCATCTGAATATGATGGCAGGTGTGTCTCATTGCTCTTTCTTATTAAAAAAAAAAAGATGCATGATGCTTTTTGTGAATAGGGCTGCTTACAAATTGAATTTTATGAATAACTGGCCACCAAGTTTAAGAGAAAAAGGTGCTAAAATAAGTTTAAGTGTGTGTGTGTGTGTGTGTGCGCATATGGTATATATGTGTGTGTTGCTTTTTGGAAGTATTAATAATTTACAGGAATATGAAATTTCCATGGGAATCTGTTCCTTATACTTACTGCAGCACCATACCAAACGCTATCATCTGTCACATCTCTTTTCCTTCCTTAATCTGACATTAATTCCATTACTGTTGCTATGATCACTCCATTGCATTAAGGGACCTTACTGTCATCCCACTACTCCATGACTATATTCATTTATCAAAAGTCCTTTGATAGCAAAATCTCTGTATCTACCTGTTAATCATCTCCACACAGCTGATGTGGGTGAACTTTAAGGTGCCTCTGTCAGCTTAGGCACACCCTCCATGATGCTTACTAAACAAAATGTACTTAATTACTCCTACACCTTGCCATGCTAAACAAATGGGTTATATGTTCATTCCTCAGAATTTCAATCATCTGTCCCTATGCTCAGCTTTATTTCTAACTCCCTGATAAAATTAACCCAACTTACTTCGACATCCACCACATGCCCCAAGTCACTATGTGTAGTCAGTCCTCACTATCTAATAAAGAAGAACAATTTCTGAGTTTAGACTGAGGAAATCCCTCATGAATACAGTGCAAAATGTTAAAGAATCCCTGCATGATTCTACATACTTTTATAAATCATCAATAGTGTCTCTTCTGCATTATCCTTCAGTACTCAAACCTCTTAAATGAGCAAAAAAAGTTATGACTCATTTTTCTGTATATTACAATGGAAACTCTTTTAAAGAAGTCTTTTATCTTATCAGTTCTATAAGTCTTAAATCTACTCCAAAACATGTTTTAACTTATCTGTGGAACACAAATACTCTACGTTGCAAATGCATGATTTTGAATGAATTTATATCCCTATGCATGAAATGTTTGATGTGTCTGTTCTTGGCCAATACAAAGATCACAACACAGAACACACACACACAAAGGAGGTCCTTCTTTATTTTGTAGTTCCTTTGCTGCATTGAATACATACAAGCTCAGGTTACAATTAGATGATCATCATAAAGGAGCATCATGAACCAAGGGAGGTGAAAGGTGAGAGGAGAGTAAGAGCCAGTGCTTGTCACTGTGCCACAACTGCTCACAGGAGCAGCTATTTCATAAGTGGCTTCCCAAATAAATTATGCTATTAGGTAAGCTCCTACTTTAATTAATGTGATTTAGACTATTCTATTAACAAACAATCCCACATTTGTCCAATTACCTGATTACAAAAATGGGTAAATGATCCTGATTCATGGCCACAAAAAGTTGTAATATTTTTTAAACTTTATTTGTATTGTGTGTGTGTGTGTGTGTGTGTGTGTGTGTGTGTGTGCGTGTGTGTGTCAGAGGGCAATATCTGTCCCTGTGGAGGAGCAAGGATGACTTTGGGAATCACTCTGGATTACTTCTACCTCCTTTTGGCTTTGCTCTGGGATTTCCCAGGTTCTGTCTACCAAGGCTGGAAGTGCAGGCTACCTTCATTTCCAACTGGTATTTTTACATGGGGCCTGGGATCAGAACTCAGGACCTTCTGCTTGAAATGCAGAGTCTTAACCCCTGAGACATCTCTCCACCCCTAGAAAGTAGTAAGAGCAGAACCTCATTTGATATACGTTTGTTTTAAAAATCTACACAGTTTAGAGTATAAGGACTGATTAAAATGTATTACCTTTATTTTTCTTCCTGAAAGATTAAAGGGAAGTCAGAGTCGAAGAGATGATGAGGTCTGCTTCAATACTGATACATCTGCAGATATGAATTGTGTTTGTTACTTACAACCTCCCCTTCCTGATTACTAATTTATAACATGCACAAGACCCAGAATTCCTGATGTCAGAGGCTGTGCGATAATTGAGACTTCAGTTCTCTAACCTAGGCTCGTCCTGGGCTCATAGTAGTTACTTAGCAAATTAGTGCTTATTGAGGGTAAAAACAAACTTCCCTTGATTAACATAGATTTGGGACTAAGGGCAAGCACCTGACCCTGTATCTTAATTCAAACCTCACTGATCACCAAGGTTCGAAATAACATCTTAAAGATAAAATCTTATTTATAGACATTTTCGCTGTTAAATGAAAGTACTCCAAGAGCGCTGCATCTTAAAGGCTGTGAGATAAGAACAAGAAACTTTGTTTGGAAATATTTAATGTGATTCAATGTCTCATAAAGGTAACTCAAAGCAGACTAATTGCAGGTAAACTGACAAGAGGTTTTAGATCCTGAGATATATTGAGGCTAGAATTAGCAATATGTCCTGATGAATTGACAGAGATTATGAAGAATACCAATGAGCCACATATGTGTTCACTAGACTTCGGTGTGAGTGATTAGAAAAGACTGAGGGCAATCTTCACTTATCTGGAGAACTATTAAAAGGAAAATATTTTTGGGTAAAATTGAGATTTCAGAATTGAATTTGCCAGGTTTTCAGTATGTCAGACTATCATGCCATGTGGAGATTGTGGAAGGCTACTTACAAAGCATACAGTCTGCCAGATAGAAGGTAACCATTTTGCAATGGGAGACTGACCCACCCCTCACCGCAGTCTCCTACTCTTATTCCATCTACCCTTGAATCTATCCTTATAATAAGACTCTATTTTATCAGCTTTTTATCTCTGGCCAGGGAGTGACATCCAATACCCATCAGGATGGAGCCAAGGGCATTGCAGGAGCAGCAAAGCTGAAAAAAATCAACAAACCATAATTCAGAACATCAGAGACTTTATATCAACCACCTGGAATCAGGCCTGCCTAATCTCTCACTATCCTGAACTCAGGGAAATTTGCGGAAGAGGGGACGGTAAGATTGTAAGAGCACAAGGATGGGAGGAGTCATGATATGCAAGATACTCCACACAAGTTAGGGCCAGAGCAATTATAATAGGACTCTGCATGATCTGCTGCGCAATGACCAACATATCATTGACCCTTCAAAGTCTAGCATGGACTAAAGGCACTGGGATCCTTAGAAGCAAACAGTCCTAACAGTCACAAATAGTGTTCCTATACTTAAGGGGAACACAAGAAAGAGTTCTAGGAATTGCCACTGAGTCCTTACACCTCATCAGAGAGGAGGACCCAGAGGAAAGTTTGATATATACGTTAAAGGATGCTTCAGAGATGGGGGGAGGGGGCACTGGGAGAAAGGGAGGGAGGGTGGAAAGGAAGGGAAAAAGGGGGAAAAATAAATTTAAAAAAAGTTCAGAAGAGTGTAATGTGAATTAACAGTGTCTAAACACATGCTTCATTATGGAAATGCCTTGTATAAAAGAAATTGAACATAATATTGGAGGGATCAGGGTCAGAGACCAATGCCCACATTAGACAAGCATCATGGAAGAGAACGAAAGCATGAGGTCTGATCAGTCAGTTAGCATGAAATTGAACAAGCATATCATGCAGGCAGAAGCCAGGAAAGAGCTGTTAGGAGGAGGAAGTGATCAATTACGTCTAGTGCTTCACATAAATAATACAGCACTTGGATGACATATTGATAAGTTGACACTTCAATGTGGAGTTCTCTGAAGAAGTTCAAAATATTTCACAAACTTCAAAAACTACTACTTGCATCCCAGTGATAAGTAAAAATACTTTTTGGTGTAAATTTACAGAGAGTACTAGGAGATGACAGAGAATCAATGTAAGAAAGGGGATGTTGTGGAAAGTTTGCAATGGAAGGTGGAGGTGAAATGGGTTAAGAAAATGAAATAATACAAGCTTGTTTACTAACCAGTGATAGATAGGGAAGAGAGGTTATTATTGATGATAAGAGTGTATGCAGAATTAGGAGACAAACAGAGAGTCCCAGGTTGTACACATACTGTATGTGTAACAACATTCTACTGGGGTTTACTTCATCTATGTTTAACATTAAATACAGGGTAAGAATGCCAGGATGGTGATGGAGCAATGCTGTCATGCAGACCAGGAAATGCCTTGTATAAAAGAAATTGAACATAATATTGAAGGGGTTAGGGTCAGAGACCAATGCCCACATTAGACAAGCATCATGGAAGAGAAGAAAAGCATGAGGTCTGATCAGTCAGTTAGCATGAAATTGAACAAGCATGTCATGCATTGTCATTTTTTTTCTATTATTTCTCAGCCTCTGTTGTAGCTAGACCTCCTCACACACATGAATGTAGATTTAATCAGATGAAAATGAGAGGATGTAGAACCTATAGACTCCATCCATTCTGGACAACTAGCTCCAAAACAGAGAATCAAATTACCCTAGAAATCTGTGCCCACCAGAGGCTGTGGGTCCTTAGTGGAACCCCCCAAATACATGGGTTTGTATTTCTAAAGAATAGGTCTCAGATCTTGACTCTCCGCCACCCTGGAAATTACCTGAGCTTTCCAGCATGCATGACCCCTTGCTACTTTCCTCAAATGAATGAGAGAGCACTGTTCTTCCACCTTGTGTTTTCTTTTTTTTCTTTTGTATAATACAATTTTTTACTGCTATACAAATGTACTTTGGAGGTTCTACATGACATATTTGGGAACACATGGAGTAATCATCAAATCATGATCATTGTCAGATATAATACCTTAAACTTCATCATCTTTTACTGTAAATACATTCTAAAAATCTCTCCTGGCCATTTTGAGATTTACTTTTTAACTACTGTTAATTGTATCTATTATGTCAGAGAACATAAGTTCTCCTATCTATTTAAAACACTGTAGTCAAAGACCAACTTTTCTCTATCCTCTACAATCTATTTTCACATTTTTTGACATCTATTATTCTAGTTTCAATTTTCATGAGATTCAGAACATTTCTGTGATGGCAGATGATATAGATACCCACAATAAAATACTGTATGTATGAATTCTGGAATTGTGACTTGTATATAAATCATTTCCATTTTCAGATTTCACACAATGGCTCACTTATCCCTAAGCTCCATTCTTAGATTTTGTTTTGGAATGATTATAGCATCAACTTCATAGGGTAGATATGACAATTACACAAGATACCACACAGGAGCAATGAAGCATATTTTATATCATATTGTAAATGGTTGAGAATGGGTTATTTTTGTTATAAAAGTTATAAAAAAAGATAATGTGTTCTTCACTATAAGATATATACTCTGTGACTTATTACTTTATGCTTTAGCTTTCTCAATCTGTCTTCTGGAATTTGGAATATCATGCCAATGAGTCATTTTATCTTAAGTTCCTACAATGAAAATAATCACCGTATTAATAAATAAAAACATGTGATTAATATCATTTCTAACAATTTGCTTATACTTTTATTTTTAATTCCAGCATTTTATCATTAAAAATGGAAAGTGTCCACTAATTTCAGTTAAGTTAAACTCAAATTAATCACAAAAAGGAAATTATGAGAAAATTATATTTTTTCCAACTTAATAAAATGATATCCCACAGAGAAGGTGTAATGTAGGTAGCCTCAGGCAGAGGAATCAATATTAGTTTCTTGTTATAGACACTGATTATCACTAAAAAATAGTGTAACAGAGACAAAAGATTCATGAAGCTTCAAAGTGATACTTCTCATTTTGACATCCATTAAGGCTTGATTCATGAATTTTCAAAGCAAAGTTACTGCAGACACTTTACAATGACTCTTTAAATTAAAAAGAAGCAAAATAAAAAAGGCAATTTTAAATTAGGTGAATTATATATTTATAAGATATGTAAAATAGAATATTCTCAAAGATAGAGCATCAGATTTACTGACAGTGATTTAACATCTCTGACATCTCTATTAATTTTGAAATATTTGTATTTTAAATACATTTGATTACAACATGACTCAATAAAGGTTCGGTTTTTCTGCCTTTTTTCTTTTCTATTCTGTTCCCTTCTCCATATCCTCATTCAACTGGAGTTTAATCCATGTACACAGAAACAGGATAAGTCAGATGGTAGATGAAGAATAAATATAGCTGGAGAAGACAGATTCAGCTAAATGAAGAAATTGAATAAAAGAGTTGGGTATTCTGAGAGGAGACAGAGATACTGAGAATCATCATAGATGACTATTGGGACCATCTGAAGACTTCAGAAGACAAAATACCCTGCACCAAAGATGTGACGTGGAATGCGACCAAAGGAAAAGATAACTTGATCTACAATGTGAAATGGATTAGAATTTACATTTTTGCAAGCAAATGTAAATGGCGACTTAATCTTCTCAACAGGTTTATTTTTCAACTTTATTTATACGTAATTTGAAATTTGTAACCTGCTGACCTTTCAATTATACTCTATAGCTATATATTAAGGACAAATATGAGACTCTGCATTAGAATAGTTATTTGATACTTGATATGCTGATTATGGGTCAGTAAAATAATGAAATGTAATTAAATCTATTTGGTAATTGCATGGAGTATTTACTTAGAGAATTCATTCTTGGAGTGTCCTTTACAAGATTCTAAGTATTGACACTGGGAAACCTTTAAGAAATAATTTTATTTTAAAAAAATCCAAAGAGATGGATGAATTTCTAAGTAAACACAACTTAACTAAATTGAATCAGGAAGTTGTGAATTATTTAAATAGTCCTATAACATATAAGGAAATTGAAGAAGTAATCTCAAATCTTCCCACCAAAAAATTTCCTGGACCAGATGGATTCAGCACAGAGTTCTACCAGATATTTAAGGAGTTAATAACACCAATACTCCTTAAACTGTTCCATCAAATAGCAAAGGAAGGAACACTACCAAATTCCTTCTATGAAGCTAATATCGTTTTAACCCCAAAACCTAATAAAGATTCACTTAAAAAAGAAAACTATAGGCCGATCTCTCTGATGAACACAGATGCAAAGATTCTCAACAAAGTCTTAGCAAATCAGATTCAAAAACATAAAAAAAGATCATTCACGGGGACCAAGTAGGCTTCATCCCCAGCACACAAAGGTTGGTTCAACATACGCAAATCAATAAATGTAATTCACCATGTAAGCCAGTCCAAAGTCCAAGACCACATGATACTCTCGATAGATGCAGAAAAAGCCTTTGACAAGATCCAACAGCCTTTTATGATCAAAATGCTAGAGACAGTAGGAATGAAAGGAACCTTTATCAATATAATAAAAGCTGTATACAACAAGCCCACAGCAAGGATTATGCTCAATGGGGAAAAATTGGAAACATTCCCACTTTGATCAGGAAGTAGACAAGGTTGTCCACTCTCACCACTTCTATTCAATATTGTACTTGAAGTCTTAGCTGAAGCCATAAGACAAGAAAGGGACATAAGAGGGATTCAAATCGGCAAGGAAGAAGTCAAGCTATCCCTATTTGCAGATGACATGATCTTATACCTGGATGATCCCAAAAACTCCACCAGGAGGCTTCTGGAACTAATTGAGAAGTTCAGCAGGGTGGCAGGATACAAAATAAATGTGCAAAAATCAGAGGCCTTTCTATATGACCAGAATGAAAGAAGTGAAAAAGCCATGAGAGAAACAATCCCACTTAACTATAGCCCCTAAAAAAATCAAATACCTTAATATAAACCTAACCAAAGAGGTAAAAGACCTTTATAATGAAAACTTTAAAACCCTAAAGAAAGAAATTGCAGAAGACACCAGAAGGTAGAAAGACCTCCCTTGTTCCTGGATTGGCAGAATCAATATTGTAAAAATGACCATCCTGCCAAAGGCAATATACAGATTCAATGCTATACCAATTAAAATCCCAAAGCAATTCTTCAAAGAAGTCGACCAAACAATCTCAAAGTTCATATGGAGGCACAAAAGACCCAGGATAGCAAAGACAATCCTGAGTAACAAAAATACTGCTGGAGGTATTACCATACCAAACCTAAGTATATACTACAAATCCATAGTTACAAAGACAGACTGGTACTGGCTCGAAAATAGACACACAGATCAATGGATAAGGATTGGAGACCCAGATATAAGCCCACAAAATTACAGCCATTTGGTCTTTGACAAAGGGGCCCAAAAAATCCAATGGAAAAAGAACAGCATCTTCAACAAATGGTGCTGGCAAAACTGGATCTCCACATGCAGAAGATTAAAGCTGGACCCGTACTTGTCACCATGTACAAGACTTAATTCCAAATGGACCAAGGACCTTGATATAAGGCCAGAGACTATAAAAACCATAGTTGAAAGGATAGGGAACTCCCTCGAGCTGATTGGGCTAGGCCAACATTTCCTAGACAGACATCCAATGGCACAGTCACTGCTACCAACTCTCAACAGTTGGGATCTTGTGAAATTAAAGAGTTTCTGTTCAGATAAAGAGATTGTAACATGAGCTCAAAGGCAACCCACAGAATGGGAGAAAATCTTCATTAACCACACATCTGATAGAACTCTGCTGTCCAGATTGCACAAAGAACTTAGAAAACTAAACACCAAGGAAACCAATGGCCCAATTAAAAAATGGGCCCTGGATCTTAAAAGAAACTTTACCAGGGATGAAATTAAAATGTCCAACAAATATCTGAAAAAATGCTCCACTTCCTTAGCCATCAGGGAAATGCAAATCAAAACTTTCCTGAGATATCATCTCACCTGGGTCAGGATGGCAAAAATCCACAATACAAACAACAACAAATGCTGGAGAGGATGTGGAGAGAGGAGAACTCTCCTACATTGCTGGTGGGAATGCAGGCTCATACAGCCACTCTGGCAAGCTGTCTGGAGATTCTTAAAGAAATTAAAGATTGAAATGCCATATGACCCTGCTATTCCACATTTGGGAATAACCCCCATGCAGCAGAGGTTCACCTCGATAGCACAAGCATGACCATGTTCATAGCAGCACTGTTTACAATAGCAAAGTCAGTGAATCAACCCAAATGTCCAACAGTTGACGAGTGGATAAGGAAACAGTGGTACATCTATACAATGGAGTACTACTCAGCCATCAAAAATGATGAATTACTGGAATTTGCCGGGAAATGGATGTCATTAGAAACAATTATATTAAGTGAAGTATACCAGACCCAGAAAATTAAGCGCCGTATGTATTCCCTAATAGGTGGCTCCTAGTACCAAACCCACCCAGCCCACCTAGAGACAATAATTGCAAGGATTATGAACAGGAGGGATGGGGTAGGAGGGCCACACCAGAAACAAGGAGAGAAGGGACCATGTTACAGCAGAGAAAATAGGCTTCCACCAAGGACTCAAATAAGTAATGAGACATCTGATTAAGTTCACAGATTTTTTTCCTTATCATTTACTACTGAGGGGGTATGATCTCACCAGAAGAGGAGGGCATATAGTCTGGCAGATAAAAAGTAACCATTGTGCAAATTGCTGATAGACCCCTCCCTCACTGTGGTTTCCCACTTTTATTACATACACCTTTGAATGTGCTTTTATCACAAGACTCTAGTTTAACAGCTTTTTGTCTCTGGCCAGGGGGTAACATACAATGCCCACCAGGATGGAGTGAAGGGCATTGCAGAAGCAGCAAAACTGCAAAAGAAAACAACAAACCACAATCCAGAACTTCAGAGACTCTATATCAACCACCTAGAACTAGGCCAGCTTAATCTCTCCCCATCCTGAAGCTCAGGGAAATTTGGGGAAGAGGGGGTGGTAAGAGTGTAAAAGCAAAAGGATGGGAGGAGCAATGATATGCAAGATACTCCATACACGTTAGGGCTGAAGCAATCATAATTGGACTTTACATGCCCTGCGCATTGTCCAACACACTATTGACCTCACAAAGTCTAGCATCTACTAAAGGCACCAAGATCTTTGGAGGCAAGGGATTGGCAGTCACAGCAGTGTTCCTATACCTAAGGGGAACACGGGAAAGGGTTCAGGGAAAGGCCACTGGGTCCTTGTACATCATCGTAGAGGAGGGCCCAGAGGAAAATCAGGCATGTACAAGAAAGGACTCTCTGGGAATTGGGGCGGGAGGCACTGGGAGATGGGAAGGGAGGGGGGTGGGGAGGGGGAGCAGGGGGTAAGGGGGGGAGAGGAGGGAGGGAGGGAACTGGTGTACCTATTAAGTTTGTATGAGCTGAAATAATAATAAAAAAAGAAATTAAAAAAAATCCATTACACTTGTGAATTCTCAAATCTCTAATGATCATCTCTTTGAATCATCAATTGAGCAAATTAAAATCCAAGCACTGTTAATTCTAACAACAAAAAATTCAATTAAGGGAACTGGAAAGGTGGCTCAGGGGTTAAGCGTCTACCTTGCAGGCGGAAGGTCCTGAGTTTGGATCCCAGACCCCACGTATAAACGCAGGACAGAAGCTGGGGCAGCCTGTGTTTCTGGTCCTGGTAGGGCGGAGCCTGTGAATCCTAGTGCAGACTAAACAGGGAGGAGGTGGAGGCGTCCATGGTGGTTCTACACACAAACACACACACACACACACACACACACACATACATACACACACGCACAATTGAATAAATAATAAAAAAAATTCATCGAAGGTTTCCAAGACTTCATTGGAATTTTTCAAAGTTTTGTAACTGAGAGGATTCACCTGTTTTCTTAGACAGTGAAATTGAAATGCCATTTTCTTCTTTATCCCCAGATCCTGATGGATTCACTAATGATGATGGCTTCCTGCTCAATAACTAAAGAATTACATCATGAATTGTTGCTCTCTGAACTCAAAAGTTATTTAATAAGCGAAGGATGAGAAAAAAGTAGGAACAAGTAGATAATCCTTGTTTTAGAAAAATCCCCTCCAATTGTTCTGTACTTTTAAGATGATGCTGATCAGGGAATATGATTGTTCTGTCGTCTCTCCTACTTTTGCACTGTCCCATGTTCAGAAAGATATTTTAAAGATATTGACATATATCCTGATGTGTATTCAGAAGGAAAAACAGAAACAATAAACCCAGAATTTATTTTTTTGCCCAGGATCTCAACCTCAAAAAATCATTCATTCAGAGGAAAGTACTACCTGAATTTCAATATTTTGTATTTTTATCAAATTTCCTAATTTTTTGTCACATATGTAAATATCTGTTATATATATGTATATATGCACAAATTTATACAAGTGTATAGTCATTGACCTAAATAATTTGTATTTTTTATTAAATAGATTTTTTCATTGATTTCTGACACTAATATGTAGCACTATTTCATTAGCAGAATTAAACATAACCTAAAATAAAAGATATAGCAATATGAATGCTCATATTCAAGGCAGTGACAATGACAATTTGCATGCCTTTCGAAGAAGGAAAATGCACATAACATATAAACCTAGTCTTAGGGATATTAATGGCATTATGACCGAAGCAGGATTAAGTAGCAATCTGACCTGACTCAAGATATATAGTGTAAATTATGTAAGCAAAATCTGTCCTGCCATTCTTCCCTATTTATCTGTATGTGTTTCTCCTCTGCCCTCTCAGAAGATAGAGTAAATATGAATTTATATTATTTGGCTTTCCATAAAAATTAGTTATTTAAAAAATTCTCTATAGGGGCTGGAGAGGTGGCTCTGGGGTTAAGCCTCTGCCTTGCAGGCGGAAGGTCCCGAGTTCGGATCCCAGATCCCACGTATAGACGCCAGGCGGAAGCGGGGGCAGCCTGCGCTTCTGGTCCTGGTAGGGCGGAGCCTGTGAATCCCGGGGCAGAAGGAGGTGGAGGCGTCCATGGTGGTTCGCGAATTCGTCCGTGGTTCTACATATACACAGACACACACACACACAGACACACGTGCGCACATACACACGCACATGCGCACAGTTGAATAAATAATAATAAAAAAAATTAAAAAAAATTCTCTATAGAGCACAATGATTATCTATATTCCTGACTGAAGCTATTCCTCAAGGATTCAACATATACATCCTCCTAATTAAAAAGTATACATGTGTTTGACCTGATTTTTTATTTTACTAAATATTCCTATTGTTTATTTACTTCTTATGGTTATTTGTATAACACTGTGCAATTTTTTTCAAATTCTCTCCTGCTTTAGGATTTGTATTCTTAATTCAAGTTTATTCTTTTTAAGAAATAGGAGCTTAAACATAGGGATAAGCCTGTAACCAAATATACATTAGGAGTTTCATATTTTATTCATTATACACCACAGTAAAAAAAGGAAAGCGTGGGGCTGGAGAGGTAGCTCAGGGGTTAAGCCTCTGCCTTGCAGGCAGAAGGTCCTGAGTTCGGATCCTAGACCCTATGCATAGATGCAGGGCGGAAGTGGGCGGCCTGCGTTTCTGGTCCTGGTAGGGCGGAGCCTGTGAATCCCGGGGCAGAGTAAACAGGAGATGGAGGCGTCCATGGTGGTTCCCGAATTCGTCCGTGGTTCTACACATACGCACGCGCGTACACACACACACACACACACACACACACACACATATACACACGCACGATTGAATAAAAAAAAGGAAAGCGTATGCATTTAGAGTAGAAGGATCTAAAACCATAAAGAATCACAAATCCACTTTTACATATGCTAATAAGTAAATGATTACAAAAATTTTAGTTAAAAGTCCTAGAGAAGTGCTTTCAATGTAAGTTAAGGTGTTTTCCTAACCATGCTATTAGAATTGTATAATTTGGTAATGCCTTCAAATATGACTAATACACTTATTTAAATAACCTATTCAGGGGGCTGGAGAGGTGGCTCAGGGGTTAAGCCTCCGCCTTGCAGGCGGAAGTTCCTGAGTTCGGATCCCAGATCCCATGTATAGACGCCAGGCAGAAGCCGGGGAGCGGCCTGCGCTTCTGGTCCTGGCAGGGCGGAGCCTGTGAATCCTGGGGCAGAAGGAGGTGGAGGCGTCCATGGTGGTTCACGAATTCGTCTGTGGTTCTACACATACACATACACACACACACACACACACACACACAGACGCGTGCGCACATACACACGCATATGCACACAGATGAATAAATAATAATAATAAAAAAACTATTCAGGACTCTGCTTTCCCTCAATATTTCATCTATAAGATTATATGCTGTTCTCAAGATCTGCTCCTCAAGGAAAATTCTTTGTAAAAGTGACCATATGGAAATCTCTCTGTATACATTACATCCTTGTTGATATTTTAAGATGATTCTTAAGCTCAAATATCCCTTTAGTCTTATCTATTCCAGTTATAATAGCTACATTTATATCAGGTGGCTTGGATTGGCCCAGGAGGACATGCATGGTTTCCAAGTTCAAAACATGAGTCAATGGTATGCAAAACTTGCACCATCCAGTTCCCTGACAGGCATCATTTTCGAAACCTGGTGATAGCATTATTCATGTGAAATCTATATGGACCGAAAGTGGGCAAGTGATTAAGTTCCTGGTTCCAGATTTATAACAAATGATTGAAATACCTCAGACTATGCCAGTGAGGAGCAATGATGGGCAGATAAGATAAAGCAGTGTTCTACAAAAGTTAATAAGGCATTACTGATGAGCAGATTTTTGGACTCATTCCTACAGATTTACCAATATGAGCCCAAGTATCCATTCCTCCAGGCAATAAACACACAATTTGTTTCTGCTTAATGAGAGTGTGGAGGTACCACAGATATTCTGCTGTTTATTCACAGCAGATGTGAAATAAAGCCAGAAGATCCTAGCCAGCTTTGATTTCCATCTCAGCATCCTGAAAAACAAAGTATTCTTCTCTAAGAGCAAGAAAAGGAAACAACTTTGGAAAAACAGGATAAAAAATATTAATATAGAAACTTAGTCATGTGTCAAGAGTGAATCTACAGAAACATAGCATTACAAGATGACTGTAAAAAGGATTGTGTGTTACAGCAAGCAAGTGCTGAAACCTTTCTGTGGAAGTGACAGTTACCCCTTTCTGAAAGACTGTACAATTCCTACTTAAAGAAATCAGAGAAAAATTTGAAGTCTGAGAAGGTTACTTCTGAACAGACTGAGAAGCAAAATTAAGAACTTCATTTAAGGTCTTAAGTATCCCTCATCAAAGACCTATTACAACTGACAAAATCTGAAAGCATCTACCTAAAGAGAACTATTTCTAGACTTTGAACCTGCTGAAGTCAAATGTGATTGAAAATGTAAACTAGCAAGCTGAAACTTACTAATATGTTCATAATACTATGGCATCTCATCATGTTTAGAGCTAGAGAATTAAGTTATCGAGGAAAGATTGTGATATTTCACTCAAAAACATGGGTCACAATAAGGTATCTGTCGTTGATATAAAGATTAATTTCTTTTTATCTTGATATCAATTTATTTGAGATATTGTTCATAACTTATATCAGCGTCCACAGACCAGAATGATGTAGAAATTCATTTTCAGACTGTGGCAGTCAAACTTCTGAAGATCTCAAAGTCACTGAGTAACTGGGAGACTGGGGTCAATACTGCCAAATCCAGGCAATTTTCCAACAATTTTCCCAAAAAGCAATTTCATCAATCATCTGGGTGTTTGTTTCTACAACTTTTGAAGTCATCAGAAATATGGGTTATATTGTTCCTCTTATACTGAAAGAAAGGAAACTACAGCTTTGTGGAAATTAATAATAAAGTTACTTGATGTTTCCATGAAGCTTAAATCTTTCTTTAAAATACATCCTAGCTCTTCTTGCTTTCTTCAGTGGAAGGACAACTACCTGAAGCAAGACAGAGAGGCATCAGAGCTCAAAGCATGGCAAGTTCTTCATCTTGGCATCTTGCCTTCAAAATTGTGACATGACAAACTTTTTTTGGAAAACCTAGGAAACTAACATAACATGCTCGCGCATGCGTACACACACACACACACATATATACAATACTTAGATCTATGTACTAATGGTAGAACAAAGCTCATATTCCTATTGACTTATGGCTCTGATTATATATTATGAAGCAATCACAAGATGCTGAAGTTGAAATCCTTAGTCTAATAAAACAAACTTTCAAAGTTTTCTGGATATATAGACTCCTTTTTACAATCAAAGAAGCCAAGAATCTTTTTTTTTCAATGTGAACATAATCATACACACAACTTTTTTATGGATTTTATTTTTTACTTCATTGTGAATCATTGATTTTCACTTTGGATTTTTTTAAAAAAATTGTCAGTAAAAAGTTGTATCTTTCTTTTCAGGCAAAATTCAAACACCATTTTGTAGACTAAAATAGAAATAAATTGCATTATGAAAATATTCAGTAGTAAATTTCAAAAACTGTGCAAATAAAGGACTTTTCTTCTCATTCACTTACATCATGGAAGATAATAAAGGATCTTCATTCCCTTTTGCTATTGAAATATAAACCTATATTCTTTTATTTGCAGTGACTGTGAAAAGTGACATAATTTTCTATTATTAAACTTTTGACAAGGGAAAAATCATTTTGTCATAGAATAATTTAATATTGAACTATGAAAATAGAAAACAGTAACATATACACTGAAATAAGAATGCCACGTAGTTTGAATGTATTGTTTGTATTCTAGTGGTTTAATTATTCTGAATGCTGCTATAGTGTTAGGTTATAACACAGTATGCATTAATTGTAATCTACATAATTTATTAAACCAAGAGAAAGCTATGAATGCAATACATGAAAATGTGAAAAATAACTTAAAATCTTGGTTCCCAGAAAACAATATAAGTTATAATAGGAGGATCTAACTGCTTCATAGCATTATGGGGTCAGAGGTGAAAATGATGACTGTGATGGAAATCTGTAAGAATCTATAAGAATAAAAACAAAGTTTTGAATGTAGTAATTTGTGTTTTAGTTGAGATAACTGTTACCATGAGGCAAAGGATTAACAATTCTGAGTTTGCTCACTCTCTCTCTCTCTCCACACACACACACACACACACACACACACACACACGTACACACACACATCAAATGAAAGATAAAACAAAACTTTTAATTCACTCACTGCCTCATGAACTCTCAAGTCAATCAGATAATGATCAAATAGATTTGAACAAAATCTAAGATGACTATTACCAAAAAACCAAAGACGAGCAGTCACAAAAGGGAAAGGATGTAGTGAGAAAAAAGGGTGGAATGAAATTTGATAAGGTTACAGGATTATGCAAATCATTGTATTCATGTATTGAAACGTCAACCAAAAAAGCATTCCAAAGTCCTTCGGTGTAATATTTGGTGTTCAAGAGCTGATGTTTATGCTTGTGTGCGCTTGTATATATGTGCACATCTGTGCGCTTGTGCTTTTGCATGTATGGGCACCATGGTATGGAGGTAGTCATGCATGCATGTGCATATATACATGAGGAAGACAGAAGACCCATATCAATTTGTCTTTCCCTGTTACTTGGAAACTGAGCAAAATTATCCATCATCGGAGCTTAACAATTTGTCAAAATTACCTGCCAGGGAACCCTAGAGATATTTCTGTTTCTACTTCCCCAATTTTGGAATTACAGATGCATGTCATCATGCCTAGATTTTTTGAATCTATGTTAAGGATCCAAAATCAAGGCTTGCTTGCACTGTAAGCACTTTACAGATTGACCAATCTTCAGACTGTAAATCTTTCTGAGTAGTACTTACAGACAGAACATTGAAAATTTTATAATATTCTCCCAGAGTTCACATACAGAATTCGTGGAGACAATTTTGTCCTTTGGATTACTTAAATGTTATCAGCATGATTTTTCTGAACTTGGAATCTTATAAAATGCATTTATTATCTTTCAAAATTATGACATTTAAATCTAATAGATAAGCTACTCTCTCCCTCTTGTTAGAAATTAACAGGTCAAGAATTATTCTAATTTTAATTTTAAATTTTTGAAACATTTTAAAATTCAAAATAGATGACAATGATGTTATATCAAATATAAGTATAGAAATATAAATTATTGATAAAATCAGGCAATTGAAAGGAAATTTAAAAATTCAAAGTGCTGTACTGGAATAAGTAGAAGTGATGGTGAAGATGATGATACTACAATTGAAACATTAACTGGAAATCTTTACAGCTATTGTTTTATATAAAAAGAGCAGAAGTTATTTCTTAAATTTCAAAATCACATTTCATTAACTCAAAACAATAAAAGAACTACATAAATCCCCCCAAAAAATCTTTTTACTGATTGTTCCTTCAAATCGTATTTTCAGAGTTTTCGTATTTTTGCAGCCTTATGGTAAATTTATTGAAGGTCATTAATTCTAGATTTAGAAAAGATTATTAAATCTTCTAGGTCTGGAAATCCTGTCATCTAAGTTTATGACTAAAGGAATTGAATAAGCTTGGCTTAGAGCAGCTCTGGGTAGACATGACGGCTGAGACATTTGATAGACTATCAGGTGAGGAAAGGTTACACCTCACAGAGAAGCAATATTTGAGCAATTGGGCAGAATTAGGCCTAGAAGACTATGCCTCAAAGTAAGGAACTGTTTCCTAATTACCAGAACTTGTCAACAAAATTGTACTACTCAAAAGACATTCCATAATAACAGAGTCTTCAAGATAAAATTCCTTGACCCTCGTGCAGAAATGTCATAAAGACATAACAAATAGAGTGTTTCTTGGCTCTGCTGTTACAATCATAGAGTTTCAGCAGTGCCAGAGTTCTGGGATCATGCTCTTTACTCCTTTGATTTAAAGATAAGACTCTGAAACACAGAAGTCATTTATCTGCTTATTATCATGATAGTCTTATTATCACCATCATAGCTAAATTATCAAACTGAAAGAATGAATATAGAACTTTCAAGTGAATAGAACCAAAACTTAACAGTAGTATTCAGGAAATTAATTTTTTATTTTGATGTTTATCAATGCTCTGTGGTTTTTACTGATAAATGTGACTAACAAGTTATTGTATCAATTTTATTATTATTTGATAAATTTCTATTTGTACTTGATCTGTTTCATTTAGTCTAATCTGTAATGTTCACTAAACCTAAGAATAAGGAAACAGTCTGCCAAGTATGAGTTAGTGCCTAATAGGCACAAGAAACATCACTGCAGACAGGCAGAAGCAAACTCATCTGTTCTTAGAGATTCCTTCATAAAAAAATTATGTGGGGCAAAAATATTAAGAAGACATAAATACATTCAGTAAGCTGTCCTATAATTAATTCACTCATCAAATATTCACTGATACCTACTATGTGGAGCATTGGTCATTGCTTATTTATGATGGTATGATACTTAGTACAACAGTACAATCCATTTGTTGATTTCCAATAAGCATTAGTAAAAAATAGAAGGTAGGAAATAATTTACATATTCTATTCTATTGTTGCATATTTCAAATGAGACAGGGATAAAGAAGGAATCCACACTACTATCTGAACAGCAATCAAGGAAGTTATACTACACTTGAAAGTCAACTATATCTACATAAAATGCATATGACTGTAAATGAAGGTAACTTAATAAATTAACCTGTATTATTTCCACACAGTACACTGTCCTGTATTGAAAAACTCTACATACAACATTCCATTCAATATTCACTATAACTAAAAATTGTGTGAATAGACTTCTTTTTTAAAGGTTCAAGAGTTTATACATGGGGAGATTGCATGATTAGTACATTTTTTCAGTTCAACCATATCTTATAATGACAAATAAATTCCTTTACTATTAAGTAAAGCAACTGTTAGAAATTTAGGAAAAAGGTAAAGAAAGACACTAAGAAGAAAATTTGAATCAGTTTAACTGGTTAAGCCTAAACTAATTTCATTAAACCATAATATATAAAAACACAGTATGTGGTATTCTTGTTTCTGTCCCGTCTGTTTTTCTTTGTAGTATAATAAATGCACATGCCTTCTCTCTACGAATGTGAAACAAAAACATTAAAGGAAAAAAGTCTGAAACTGACATTTAAGTATAGCAGCCATTATTGAAGACGACTTAGCTAAGAATAGGGAGGCCTGACCTCAAAATGAGATTTCCTATGTCAGTAACAGTAACTGCTCTTCTGAATTTCACCCTTGTCTTGGGATCCTGTCTTTTCTGGTTTTGATTTGGCCAAAGTCTGAGGGTTTTCCACATCTGTATCTACTCAAAATATTTCTGCTTTGGTTACACAATTTCAGATTTTTACCAAGTCTTGGCCACCTAGAATGAAGCTGTTTTCCAAACACTTTTGGAGTCAGCTGCTTGGTATTTTATCATGTTGCAAAGGTATGCAGGTAGAACTTCTGGGCACCTTTTTCCCAAACAAACTCAAAAGCAGGTTTTCTAAGCCATTCATCTTCTCTCCTCTCTATCTTCTTCTATGTTGGCATCTGGACTACTAATATGATGGTTGGTGTTCTATCACTCTTCTTAAAAACCACAATCAGAAAGAACCAAATGGTCTGAGACATGAATACATCCATGCTAGAACTTACTGGTTCTGAGTTTCTGAGTAGAATTCCATTTCCACAGGAAGTAAGACCAACAACCAATAATTGGGATCTCTTAAAATTTAAAAGCTTCTGTTTTGCAAAGAATTTAAAATGCAAAAAATCAACCCATAGAACGGAAGAAAATATTCACTAGTCATATAGACAGAGGACTATTATCCAGAGTATACACAAATAAAAGACACCAAGAGGGGGAAAATAGATTTGTGATTGTTTTCAATAATTTTATGGACCTGTTCAAATAATTCAGTTGCTCTTCCATTTTTATTTTTAGACATTCCTCCATATTTATTTTAATTTTGGGTTTTCTCTTGGTTTTAGTTAATTTGGTTAAAGTTTTGTCAATTTTGCTTGTCTTCTTGAGCCTGACTGCAACAATCTTTAGATAAAAATATCACACACGAAGATCATGGGGCATGGGAAAATCAACAAGCAAGCGTAGATACAGAACTTTCATCTATGCTGAATTGCATTATAGTGGCAAAAGTTATAAATCAGTCTACCATGGAGAAGGCGCCATCAGTTCTGAATATTGAAAATTGCAAAAACACAACTCTGTCAACAGGAGTCCAGATGTGTAATTAAAGGACCAGTAAGGTATGTGGAAACATTATTTTCTGATCAGTATGGGGATCCTTGTCATGGCAAGGAACACATGCCTAGTACTATAAACCAAGCCAAATACCCATGGATAAGGAGGTCATAGTCTTAAGTAGAAACTAACATCCTACTGTTAGCTATGAATACTTGATAGTCTATCTGTCTATCTATCTATTTATCTACCCATCCACCTATCTATATTCTATCTATATATCTCTATATTTATATCATTATGCCCACAGATCAGAGAAGCATTCAGCCTTCAACCAAGAACTATCCTATACAATGCAGAGAGCCACAACTGGCAAAACTAGAAAACAAAAGGACATCAAATCAACCCCGTCTCAAAGCTTAGGGAACTTTGTGCAAAAAGGGGGCAATAAGACTGTCAGAGCCAAAGGACAGGGAATGGTTCTATCAGACAGGAACCATTGTTTATACCAGAGCTACATTACCCAAGAACTCAATATAACCATGTCTACTTCCCCTAGACTTCCACAACAGCATGCCTATTAACATTCCATCCCACCGAGGGAGAATACCTTGAGACGGCATTGCTTACCTAAAAGATTATGGGACTAGTGCTGGGAAGAGAAGAGAGGGGAAGTCTCTTTAGTGATGCTTTTCCCACTTGTGGGTGAGGGGCATATTGCACCCTTGCAGCTGCTTGGGCAATTGTTAATGCAGGCATCCTAAGTAGACCCCAGTAGATCATCCATACATAGGGATTTGGGAGAGGGAGGGAAACTGGCTGAGGGAAGACATGTGGGGTGGGATGGCATGGGGTATGGGTAGGTAATGGATGATGAAAATACATAAATTCATGGTTAATGTAATTAAAGCAAGCTAAATAAATGTAAATAAAGCAAAGATCGTCTTTATGTTGAAAGTCTGTGATGATTTGGGAATCATGATTGAAATATGGTGAATGAACTGCGGGCAGCAGCTGTGTCCCCAGCTCACCACCACACTTATACCCTTGGGGGTTCTTTCTTCTTTCTTAGTAAATCATCTGCTTTTCATTAAAAAATCAAAAAGTAAACAATATCTAAAATTACCGTGATGCTTTTTAGAGAGTCAACACTGATGGTTATTATGTCTTCTGATTAGGGAAAGTTTAAGGTACATTATACCTTGGGTAACACAGGAAAAAAATACCCAGAGTTATCATCTTTAATTTGGGACCAATCGCATTAATATTCCCTTAGTGAATAAAGCCACACTATCTACTCCATAATTTCCCTTACCTTTAGGAATTTTAAAATTAATAGGTATGTTGTGATAAAACAATAAAACCAAGGTGACATCTCCACATGTTTATAATATTCTATATACACTCCTATACATTGCCATATTCATAAAAGTATATTGTGTGCTCTGTGTGTATGTGCATGTCAAATCTTTACTTTAAATGAAAAATGAGGCAGTACTTTGAGAAATTGCTTCTTTTTACTTTCTCACAGCTGTATGGAGGTATAACAAAGAAGGCAAATTTATGCTTTCATGATCATCCAAATTATACTTATGGAATTTTGACAAACTACTTTGCGATATCAATGGATATTTTTACCAAATACCTTTGCATTCCTTAATCTTGCATCATGCACATAGGTTTATGTGATGGGTCCTGGATTTGGTAAAATGAGGGATGGATGAGAATGACAGATTCCTCATCCACAAACACCCTGAGACCTGGACCTCCCACTGTCCTCTTGCTGTGAAGGTCAGAGAATCAGCATGACTGGGGATGAAGAATGAAATGTTATCCACAAAGGCTGTGACACGAATAAAAACTAAACCTTTGTCATGCAAAGCTATTGAGTTTGAGGTTTTATTTATACAATACCAAATGTTAGCTTGCTGCTGAGAAAGGAAATTGGTCCTCCAAAGAGAAAATACTGCTTTAAAAACTAAAACATGTAGTATTACCTTATGGGTCAGGAACTGGGTGGGGAGGTAAGTAGTGAAAAATGGAAAATGGTCACCTGCGGACAAATAAGGAAGGACATATAATTGCAAAGTTTATTACTGCCTGGAAAGAAGAAAATAAGCCATTTGCTTTCTGACGTATCAGATTGCAGAAAGGAGTTAAAACTTCAAATGTAATGTCTTTTGGGTACATTTGACAAGGTATTAAAGAGAAATATGGTCAAGATTTCTTATCCTTTCCTTTTTCTGTAAAAGATCAGGATAGATCACTGTGCATGTCACCAAAAAATAAAAATTGAAGAATTTCTGAAAAGTTGAGATTCAGGATGTTGAAGGAAAGCAGGTACCAGTGAAAAAACAAAGATTACTTAGGGACTCCTTGGCAAAATGACAGTATCTTTAAGTATGTGTGCATGTAGGAAACTTTCTTCAAATTCTAAAGCTTCAGAATATATGCATGTGCACAGGTGTGTGTGTATGAGTGTGTGTGTGCGTGAGTGTATATGTTGTATATTTATGTGTGTGTGAAAGTACATATATGTATGTGTGTGCACATGTGCATGAGTGTGCATGTTAGTATATATATGCGTGTGTGTGTGTTTGAGTGTATATATATACATTAGATAGATAGATAGATAGATAGATAGATAGATAGATAGATGTGTGTGTCTGTTTACAATTCAGTATCGCCACTGCAGTTTCTGCCAAATAGAGTTATACATGAAAGTAGAGAATGTAAGTAAGAAATTTCTTAAGAACAGCCAAAATAAGAAAATTTAAAAATGTCTATCAACTTAGTATGAATGACATATTGCAGAATATTCATAAAATTTATATTGATAATATACACCCACAATGATCCAGCTTCTATATGCAAAATTATAGCTGAGTTTAACAAACATCAAGGGGGCTGAAGTGGTGTTAGCAAGATGGCATGTGAAGGAAGTAGAGGGGCTAGTCAGATTGTTTGGTATCATGGGTATAGTTAATATGTGAAACTATATCCAGTTCCACAATCATTATCTATAAAATTTTCCATATTTTATCATTATTCACCTAGAGAAAAATCAAAATAGATCAGTAAGAAGGGATGAATAGGTATAGATAAGTGTTCAGATTTAGAAAATCTAATTGTTCCTAGAAATGATGTTTCACCAAAAAGTAACCATAAAAAGTTTCAGTTGGAAACCGTAATCCAGAACTTCAGAGACTCTATATCAACCACCTAGAACTAGGCCAACCTAATCTCTCCCCATCCTGAAGCTCAGGGAAATTTGCGGAAGAGGGGGCGGTAAGAGTGTAAGAGCACAAGGATGGGAGGAGCAATGATATGCAAGATACTCCACACTAGTTAGGGCTGAAGCAATCATAATTGGACTTTACATGCCCTGCGCAATGTCCAACACACTACTGACCTCACAAAGTCTAGCATCTGCTAAAGGCACCAAGATCCTAGGAGGCAAGGGATTGACAGCCACAGTAGTGTTCTTATGCTTAAGGGGAACACAGGAAAGGGTTCAGGGAAATGCCACTGGGTCCTTGTATGTCATAGGAGAGCAAAGCCCAGAGGAGAGTCTGGAATGCACATTAAAGGACTCTCCGGGGATCGGGGGAGGCGAGGCACTGGGGGGTGGGGAGGGAGGGTGAGCAGAGGGGTGGGGGCAGGAGGAGGGAGGGAGGGAACCGGTGTACCTATTAAGTTTGTATGAGCGGAGATAATAAAAAAAAAAGTTTCAGTTGGATAGCAAGATGGCAAAAGTAAGACTACAAATTGGGACTCATTTCCTAAGAAAGAAATTTTTGATGGTCAAGTTGATAAAGGTATCTTCACACAAACCTGGCAACCTGAGGTGATCTCTAGAGTCTACATGGTAGAAGGAGAAAGTCAACTTCTGCAAGTTGTCCTGTAACTTCTAAATTCCATGTTCATACACTGGCTTGTACATGCCTGTTCTCTCTCACTCTCTCTCTCTCTCTCTCTCTCCATATATATATATATATATATTCTTCTCTCCCTTCCTTTTTTCTCTTGGCATCTATTGCTCTTGGATAAAATATTTAAGAAAGCAATTGTATTATTAATAAAATAAAGAAAATGGCAAAGCCTCAAGAAGTAAATCTCAGAAACAATTGGGTTAAACTACTAATACATAAACCTCACTGGAAACAAGCATCTCAGAATCATTCCACTTATTGAAGAAGACTGATTGCAAAGGAAGCCATATGCCTCATGAGAATGAACATGCCTCAGGCCCAGATTTTGGTTTCTGAATAAACTTCTCTACCAAGAGAATGATAGTTCTTTGGAAAATGATTGAAATCAATGCTGGAGCATCAGAGTGAACATACTTCATGTCATCTGCCACACATTCCCTCTTCTGCTCCAGATTTGGTGAGAGTAAAGGGTACTGAACAAAGTCGGAGACTACAGCCAGGTACTGCTGACATAAACAAAAACAAAGCCCTTTCAAGACAAGAGAAATAAGTGTCCTCTTGTGTGTTCCAAATATTTCCTTTTTCAATGTAAAGAACTATTGTAGTTTTTTGCTCCTCCCATACATAATTATTCACTGGGTCTTTACAAAGCCCCTGAGGAGAAAGTCATCATGGGCTGGTAGCTCACATCAGATATTCACTGGACGACTGAAAAAATCAAAAGTATTGTGAATCACCCAGAAGATCTTTATATTAAATAAGATACCATGACTATAAGGAAGGGCTACATTGCCACAGAGACCTTGAGCCCCTACTAAAGCAGACAACCCAATGGGAACACTGTGGTAAAGGGAAAGGAGGGAGGAGGAAAAATGGGAGAGAGAAGGAGGATGGGGAAATAAGAAAGGGACAGCCAAACATTATGTTTCTATAAAAGGAGAATTCTTAATAAAAAGAAATAATGAAAAAGTAATATATACATAATGCTTTATGATATATATATACATCATAAAGAGCAGCTATAACATCAACCACTAATTAATAGATCTGTGCTTTTGCAAAATTTTCCAGCTTTCCTTATAGATCATGTGAAATTTAGCTGATATAATGAGATCATTTTTATGTAAGTGACATATCTATATGGAACTTAAAATACTATATATTACTGTCTAGCTCTTTTCACTGTTGTGATCCCCTTGAAAGTCAGATATGAAGACTGAAAATAAGTTTAACTCCTTGGAAGAAAGTCATGAAGAGATGTTTACAAAACAGCATTATATTGTAACATGAGTCAAATCTCCACATAATTGATATAGATCAATGAAACCTGGACTTCGATGTGGAAACTGATACATAAGAATGCATACCAATATTCATATCAAGATGATGCAAAGATGATTAAGACACAATGTATCTAAAGACATTTTGTCTT
The DNA here is from genome assembly GCA_023101885.1 of Typhlomys cinereus. Lineage (NCBI taxonomy): Eukaryota > Metazoa > Chordata > Mammalia > Rodentia > Platacanthomyidae > Typhlomys > Typhlomys cinereus. Next base: position 1,823,098 of record JALPQD010000235.1, on the reverse strand, counting down.
CTGGTGTTGTGTGGCTTTCCCTAGGGAGATAAGATCATGTCTCTTTAGCATAGACAAGTCATTAATAATTGATTGAAAATGCAATTCTACCTAAGTCTACCTTGAGTTTACTGACTGAGCCAGTGAGTTTTTGGGGATTATTTAATAGAACATTCAAAGATAGTTATATCACCAAAAATATCACACCATATCATGGATCATGATTCACCAAAGGTGCATACATCAGTGCTTCCGCAAAACCTTCAGGCAGGAGCTAGAGAGGTGGCTCAAGAGTTAAGTCTCTGACTTGCAAGCAGAAGGTCCTGAGTTCAGATTCCAGGTCCCGTGTAAAAACACCAAGTGGAAAACTGTGGCAGCCTGCACTTGCCCTGGTGGGCAGAGCCTGGGAAGTCCCAGAGTGAAACAAAGAAGAGGAGAAGCAAACTTCTAAACAGACAAAAAACAGCAAAGCCCCACAGGCGGATCGGCTCACAGTTTCCTCTATAACCTTGGGGAGGGTAGTTACCAACCTTGTGAATCTCAGGAGATTCCTGTGCAGTATAAATGTCATCAACTTCCTGAGCTTTGCAAGTTTCAGTTCTTTACTGAAGCTTATGTACCTCTTTCTGCCTTCCAGGAGGGAACTATTGTCATTGAAAGATGGGTCAAATTCTCCCTTGTCTGAATCTGGGTGAACCTGTTTGATTTGACTCCACAACAGAGTGGAGGAAGAAATGACTTGTGACTGGAAGTCACTAGAAAGCTTCTGGTGACACTTAGCCTTCTGAAAACCTCCTGTGATTCCAGAGTCCAGTTACACAGGAACTCTCTCATCTCCACAGCCATCACTCCATGAGAAGCTCAAATGGCCCACAGAGAGGTCACGTGCGGAAAGAGTGGGATGGAGGCCAGTTTATTCCCTGGAATTCACAGCTCTGAGCTCTTTCAGCCAGGAAGACCAGGCACCCATGCTGACCAAAAAGTTTATAAAACCATAAAATGAAAAATCATATCCGTTTAAAAGAATTTAGGTCTTGGAACTAGTGTCGTGTACGGCAATAGCTAACTGGAAAATGCATTAAAATGTGAAGCACAAATATAAAATTAGAATAAATATTCAAATGTGTACATCTATGTATGCCTTACACAAGCATAATGTAAAAAGCAAATAGATGATAAACAGGCACTAAGAATTGTCATAAAAGTAGAAATTCAGTGATAAAGGAAAATAAGGGAAAAAATGAAACACTTTCAATGGTAGAAATTTAGGGATCTAAATATTATTATTCTGTAAATATCTCGGAAACAGAAACTACGTTCATCCGTGTCACATAGTTGCATTGCCTACCTGTCCCAAGGCCTGGTGCCATAAAGTTAATGGAAAAAAAATAAATGTTACATTTTAGGACCTTAAAGGAAAGTCTGGAATTGGTCACATAGCCAGTGACAGGAGTGGACAGCAGTTGAAAGTTTTAAGAAAGTGAAAGAGAATGGTTATCACACAACAGGGAAGGAACTACATATGGAGAATATAGGGTACTCTGATATGTGCCACAATGCAAGAAGATGGGAGAGATGAAGAAGACAGGAGAGGGAGGTGGAGGAAGTAGAAGAAGAGAGATAAGGAAGAAGGAGAGAGAGAGAGAGAGACAGAGAGAGAGAAAGATCAAAAGGAGAGGGAGAGAAGACAGGCAGAAATAGTTAGCTGTAGTTAGAATACAGACCCAAATGTTTTCCTGGCTCATTTAACAACCATTGGTATAAAAAAAGTTTCCTTTTGACACATATAGCATCATGATAAATACTCCTTTAGGAAGATTAAGTATAGTGGATGATCCTGTGAAATACTGGCCAATCATTTTCACACATGAAAGCTCTAAAAACAAACTGGAAACAGCTACTAGGAAGCATGGATTTAATAGCAAGGGCCATTAGCAATAGGAGTCAATTTCTGAGTGGATGTTCACAATTCATTCCATAATGAAGAAATAGGAGAGATCTGCATGTCCTTCGCAAGCATACAATTCCAAAGTGCATGCTAATTCACAGTGACATAGTTAATGCGGCTATATTTTGACTCTTATTATGAAATCCTTAAAATATCACTGAAAAGCGTGGGCATCCCCTCAGCGTGCAGCATGTTAATAAAACCGACAGAGAGCTTCTCAGTCTGACTTCCTTCCAGGGAAATGCGGGCATTTCTGTAGCAACAACTATAAATCGAGAGCTTTATTTATGAGTGTATGCTGTAGATTTCAGCAGGAGGAAGTGATACACACTGCCAACTCTGCTGCTCTGTTTGCTATATTAAGCCACATATGTAATGAAGAGTGGAGCAATAATTAAATCACTGCAGTGTCACTCTTCTCTCTCTGCAGCAGACTGGCAAGAAAATTCTGTTCTGGATCTGTAAGCAGTTCAGTTTTTTGTTGGTGTTTTCTTCCTTTCTTTCTTTTTTTTTTTTACTTCTTTCCATTATCATTATCTGAAGCACATTGGTCTATTGTTCAAACCATTTTGTATTTCTCTTAGTAAACGCAGTATAGTACTTTTTTATCACATTGAAAGCTAAAGGATATATGAGTGGAGCTGGTCTAGTCTCTTCATTTTTAACTAAAATAAGAATCCTAATTTTCACAAGTAGAGAGTGTCATTATATGGATTATTCACAAGGAAAAAAGATGTGCAGTTCTAAATTAAGTATCTGTATTTGAGTGGGCTCCTTTTGAACCAGATTCAGAGAGGCATGTGCAAGATCTCTACCGACAATGACAAAAGATGCATAAAAATAAGAAAATATTGAGGAAAAAACACACACACACACACACACAAACACACACAACAGAGTTATTGTTTCTACTAAATTGACCATCCTGATCTAAGAGATTGAACAAGTCACTTTCACATAATAAATATCACTAGAAAAAATATGTGTTTAATCACCCATGCTTTTAAAATTAGCACAGACAATGAACAACTGCATATTTTGAGGGAAAATAGTTTGTATCCAGAAGACATGACTTATTGATCATTAGCAGGCAGGAGTGAGAAGCCCCGCCCCCTTTGGGGATGTTCTTTCTTCTAGGTCAATTACTTGGCTCTCTTCTCTTTTTACAGTCCGGGGTTGGAATCTACAGGAAAGCCTGCAATTGACAGTTTGTAGCACACAAATGACTCGCAGTGCATAATCTCCAAGTGTATCATCTATTTTTACGGTCAGGGCAGTCTTCACACATAATTTCCACACGGCCCTAGTCCCAAATTCCTGATTTTTCATGACAGTTGAAAAACAAGAAAATCTAAATTGTGCTTTTTTTTCATTTTTTTTATTTTTTAACAACTTCAGGATTTTGACCTATTATTTCATTCATTTTTTTTTCCAGTTCTCTTTGGCTGTATTTTTTTTTTCATTTTTCCCCTTTTTATTAGGAAGGAAGGGAGCAAGGCACAGTTATCTACAGGCTCTTTTTATTGGTGTTCTTTTGAAAAATCTCTTTCTCTTGCAGTGACTGCCAAGCTCATTAATCTCCCCCACCCCTTGGTCTCCATGGTTCTCTTTGTCTTTTTGCTCTTCCCATTGCAAACCTGTAGGTGGTAAAAATTCTTTTCTTCTTTCAGGTGCCTGGACTCCACCGGGAATTAGCAGAAGTGCTAGTTTTTATGCTGATCTCCCCTGTACACAGGGGGGAAAAACATCAGTGAAAACAGAGCTTGCTCTGAGGAGCCAGTATATGTTGACACATCTTTCAAATTCTAGGTCAGCTGTGAAGAGCAGAGCAAATCTTTAGAAAGAAGCCTCATGCTTTACCTAATTATTCTGAGTTGCAAGAAAAAGCTGCTGTCAAACTACTTGTTTAAAGTAGTTAAGTTTAATGAGTTTCATTCCTATTCTTGTGTCTGGATTTCTAAAGTTTTGAGCCCGTTCCCATTGTTCAGGGAATTTATTTATTTATTCGTATTTGTTTTTACTGTTGTCTATTAGCTAAGACTCAGGGATGGAGAATGTTCTACCTCACCTCTGAAAGTCACCTGCTCCAAATCAGATTACAACATGACTACCCCCAAGGTCTTCTTAATAACGTCAGGGCCAATTTCCTTTTCCTCATATAAAATGTTTAGGATGTTTTATTGTTGTCTGTAACAAGAGAAAATATTGTGGATAGTGCGGTAGAAGAGATTGTAGAAGAGACAGGAAACTGAATTTGTAGGTGCATATGTTGGTTTAAGTCCTAGCTGTGGCTCTTCTTAACTAGATAGTAACTATTCAGTATTGAAAGGATGTATTGACTGAATTAAACCAAAAAAGTATGTAACTTACAGTTCTTGTTACAATATTGAAACGCACAAATTACCAGAAAGTTAAGGATAGCTCAAGGTCACAGATCCAAATGGTCAATTAGCCAGTTTCCTGGAAGTTTCACTAGGAATTTAGCACTCCAATTTTATTTCAGCACACAAGTCAGCTGGTCAAATAGGCATGGGCTTTTAAATGTTTATTTTGATGATTAGATGTTTACCATCAACAATTTGAACAATTCTTATGTTATCAGTTACTAGCCTATTGATTCCTAAACATCTCACTTGCAATTACCTCACCAACTTTCTTTCCTTAAATATGTTTTTATGAATGGTCATGTGTAAAATATGCAATATGTGTGTAGAAAAAAATGAGACCTCTAGTTCCCTGTTATGTTTATCATATTTATTATGTCATCTATATTTCCTAATGGCATCTAAGAATAACACATATGTTTACCTAACACATTAAGATGATGTCATTGTCATTTGTGACAAAATACAATGTAACCATTACACTTGTTTTCTGGGGTAATGTCCTCACAATAGCCATTAATAACTTTTAAACAAATATTTTAAGTAATCTGAATAGCTTACCTACTCTCAGTTGCTTCTGTCCAATAGCTGAATAAATAAATCAATAAATGACCAAACAGACAATTTCTGGTTTTCTAGTTTGCAACTAGATAGGTATTAACATCAAGAAAATCTTTCATGTATTTTGAAGTTTGTTTCTGATGATTAGTATAAAAATAATAGATGCTTATTTGCTTCTGAATAACTTCTCATCTTCAGTGTTTTGTGCTAAATTGCAGGGTCTCTTGCTCTCATGGAGAACTTAGATAAGAAGGAAGATAAGTCCCAATATATTGTCATACTGGGTAGATGATTTTATAATTCAATAGCACTAATCCCTTCATCTCTCTGTTGTTTTCTCTGGTAGATAATAAACTAAATGAGAAAGAAGAAGGGCAAGAGAGAGGAGAGGAGAGGACAGAATAGAAGAAAGGAGGGGAGGCAATGGGAAAAGAGTGAGGAGAGAAGGGAGGGAGGAAGGGAGGGAGCGAGGGAAGGAGGGAGGGAGGGAGGGGAAGGAGGGAAGGAGGAGAAGGAGGTAGGGAGGGGAGGATGGGAGGGAGGAAGCAGAGGAAGGGAGGGAGGGAGAAGAAAATGATGCAAGGATTATTAGAGTCTGGAATTACACCCGAGTGCATCCCAGGGTTAAGGTGATAACATCATGCCTGCCTGAATCCCAGCATCTTGCATTCTCAGAGATGGATGCTTATTTTATGTTCATGCCTTTGTCAAAAAAATGTGCTATATGTTCCTTATAAGTCCCTTCAGAAGATTTTTCTATGCTAGATAACTCCGGTTCCTATTGATTGTGTCCTAAAAGCACAGTAGTAGATGTTAGATTTTGAAGGGCAGCAACCTCATTTGCAGATATTTTCTGCCATGTGTGAGTAAACAGACAACTCACTTACCTTAGTCCCATCATCTGTTCAGAACTGACAGCAGTGTTCCCTTGGGTAGCTGTTTGTGTCACTGGCTGCATTCAAAGATTTGTTACTTCACAAGCCACCTGGAAAAACATGAACAGCCAGACAAACAAAAAGTTTCTGTCCACAAAGACCTAATGTCATTACATCATCACGAAGGTCAAAGGTCAAATTAATGTATGTGATTTACTGTCAACAGACACAACTCTGCTTAGAAGTCAGTGTAGATACTTATTACCCTGAGCTCCAACTCTGTATCAGAAAGAATTTTGTTTCCATTTGTTATCACTTCAACCCTTAAGTTGAATGTCCATGTAATACATACCTTTATTCCTAGTTTACAGAATGGCAAACTAGAATTTAGGGAAATTATTCCCTTAATGTCATACACATAGAAATTTTGAGAGAAGGTGTGCAGAGATGGCTCAGGGGTTAAAACTGCACCTCGCAAGCAGAAGTTCCTGAGTTCGATCCCAGGACCTGTGTAAAAACACCAGGAGGAAATAGCTATGGCTTGCACTTGTGATCCTGGTGGGAAGAGCCTGGGAAATCCCAGAGGGAAGCAAAAAGGAAGTAGAATCAATCCAGGATGATTCCCAAAGTCACCCTTGGGCCTCCACAGGGACTCACAGTGCTCTCTGATACACACACACACACACACACACACACACACACACACACACACACGTACTTAAACATTTTTAAAAATAAAGATCTGTTTATTATCACATGCAAGTATACAAAATTCATTTGGCTTAAAAAGGTTAAAGAAATATGAAAATCAGATCAATTCTATACTTACTTCAAGAGCACAGATTGAGTTCCCTTCAGAAAACACAAATGCTATTGAATTTTCCTTAGATTCTGCATGCTTACTTGTGATGGCTATTAAGTTATTTTATGTTCCAGTCTGTATCTCTGTGTCTCTTTATCTGTCTATCAATAACACTGTAAATAAAAACTAGTGATTCATCCACACTCATAATTATCTCTTTAAAATGCAGGTAATGCATGTACTATTGAAGAAGACAATAATATATTATGTTGATTTGCATGACTTGTATGCACTAAAATACAAGGATAATGTTAAAGTTAAAAATGTCAGATTGAACAGAATTAAATAGCATGAAATACATCAAAAGCAAGATGAATCCATTAAACCTGGACAAACTTAAACATGGCCAAGATATTTTAAGAGCCCAATTTATAAGACGAACAATTTCTCTGTATCATTGATTTGACAGATTGCACCTCACTAATTGGCATGAATTTTTTTTAAAAAGTAGTGTTACAAAAGTATCACATATCTACCACTTACTTATATTTGAACATTTTCCATTGTAAAAACTAACCTAACTCCAGCGACTTTGGGGATATTATTGTGACCTCAAGGTTCATTATCACATTGGTCGTGTTTCAATTTTAAGAAAGTTTTAGATTAATACTTTCTCCTCTTCCCTTTACCCAAACTTCAAGTCTGCCTGCATCTGATCCTTTCTTTGGTATTACTTTGGATTACATTGTGAGAAATGCCCCAGTTTTGCTCAACACTTCACCTCTTGTGCTCTGGATCCCTTTCAATATAGTTGTTTAAAGCGTACAATTTCTATTACTCTCTCTTTCTTTCTTTCTCTCTCTCTCTCTCTCTCTCTCTCTCTCTCTCTCTCTCTCTCTCTCTCTCCCTCCCTCCCTCCCTTTCCTTTCCACCAAGTATCTTTTAAATGAAAAAAAATATATATATATAGATATATATAGATACACACACACGTATGTGTGTGTGTGTGTGTGTGTGTGTGTGTATTAAAGTGTCCAGATATACAAATAAAAATACATGGGATTTTTTCCATTCTCTATTTGCAGTTCTCAAACTGAACCACACATTCTGGTGAAACAACATTGCTTCAGGCCATGTAGAATTATACAGTGATCAGTTTATTAGTCACTTTTCCATTCAAATTTGACTGGATATTTTCTAAAACTTTGCAACAACACACTTAGAATTACCATTCAGGGGCTGGAGAGATGGATCAAGAGTTAAAACTGTCTTTCAGGTAAAAGGTCCTGACTTCAGATTCCAGATCCCACATAAAAACACCGGGCAGAAATGGTGACAGCATGGGCTTCTGGCCTTGGTGGGCAAAGCCTGGGAAATCCTGGATTGAAGCAAGGAGGTAGAAGTAATCCAGGATGATTCCCTAAATTACTCTTGGGCCTCCACAGTGCCCTATGATGCACACACACATACACACACACACACACACACACACACACACACACACACACACACACAAATTAATTAATTAATTAAATATTTTTTAAAAGAACCATTCAGAAAATATTTGATTCATCCTTGCTATACCAATTGGTGCTTCTCAAGTCTTTTATCTTAACATGAAACACAAACTGTCAACTCACACGAATAATATCAAGGGATATCATGTATTATCCCTTTTTCACTTCCATCACTGTGTCTTCACTTTTAAAACTAGATTCACTTCATTCTATGGTCACTTTTAAAACCTTCATTCACATATCCATAGCATTCCTATCCTAAAGCTGGTTAAGAACAGAAATAAAAACTAAATCTAAGAACTGCCCACTATGCCCCACCTCCCAATAGCAGCATGTTGGAGCCAAGTGTTTAATACAGAGGAGTTTTGAGGAATATTTTACAACCTAATTATAACCAAAACTAAAAAATAAAAGTAGCTTCAATATAGATAGCATTTATGTGTGAGCTGTTCTGAGAGGTCAGTGATACCTAAGGCTTTGCTTGCTGCTGCTGTGTGACTGGATCACAATCCTCATTAGAAAGTGAGTAGCCAGTGCAGACTATCCAGCTGTGGGGTCCACAGTCACAGAATCTGAATCCACATTTTGAAATCGCAGGTGATGTGAATGCTTACTAAGGCCTGAGAAACAATGGCTGAAGTAAAACTTTGTTAGGTTGGGAGTAAAGGAAACAGGAGAGAAACCTGAGAAGAAATGATCTTGAAGCAAACCTTCTGAAGATTTATTTATTCATACCTGGGGCAAGAGCAAAGCGTTATCATTTCCAAGTACTGGCACAGATGATGCCAGAGCAGGTGACAATGAAAGGAATATTCAGGATTTAAAGCTTCATTAGTGGCCAAGTGGGAAGGGAAGCTGAATCCCTAGCTCTTCAGTTCATCGCCGTTGAAAAGAGCTTCTCAGTTCCATGGTCCCTGGTCGCCCGTGAGCGCTTTCATGTTTTAATGACTATCTATATGCCAATGACTCCCAACTCTCTGTTTAGATCAGTCTTCCAAGCTTTAGATTTCTCCATCTAAACACCTGTGAAACAACTCCCATTGGTGGTTTATTCCCCAGCTCTGTTCTTTACTGTGCTTCCTGTGTCTGTGGAGGTCCTTCCTTCAGTAATGTACACGTGCCATGGAGACTCTTTACCTCACCTCCTCCAGTCTCACTTCTGAACTTTATCTCAAAATCTATTTCCTCTTTCTGCTGTTGCTGCCCTAAGCTTGCATTCCAAACCTTTCTCCACTGGCTAACGTGAAACTCTTTCTAATTGTTCTCCTGAATTCCCAACTTCCTTATCCCGGAATTAATCCTCCTGAAAATAGCCAAACATCTAGCTAAACATTCAAATCTCTCCCTTTTCTCAAATAAAACCCTTTAAAGCTCATCGCCATCCTTAATATACAGCTAAAATACCCAACAGTGAGTCTGGAGGAACTGAGGTTACCATCTTCTTAACAGTGAAGGGCCCCCCCTTCTTCCATCAGCACTGAGCAGCCTGTGCTTTTCACTCGTGTTCATACCTCTTCCCATACCTTTCAAGTTTAACCATCCTGAAGGTTCAGCAAACTTCAGAATCAACACATGAAATCTCTCCGGACTCCATGTGAATACCCTACTCATGAACCTTTAATTATACATTGTAAAAACAACAAATCCCATAGTCACAATGAACTAATAATGTACTGTTTACTTGCTGCACAACGCTTTCTGATTCAATGAAGAATTTTAGCTGTATGTACAAATATTTAAAACCTTAGTTCTCCTGCAATGTGGAAATCATTATGCTTCTGTCATCAGCTTATCATGGTGTGTCACTGATGTGATGAATGTCAGTGCAATGAGATCTTTCCGCAGCCTTAAGCATTTGATAAATACAAATTGGTACCAACATTATATTATCATTGTCATTTAATAGTCTCCTGTCCCCTTGCCTTGCTCACTATCCTTTTTCTCCCTTCTGCTTTTCTCTTTTCCATTCTTTCTTTCTCTCTCCAATAATCCTCTAGTGTCAGTCCCCTTCTTCCTTTTCCATATTAAGTGCAGGCCTTTTCAGTGAAAGTGCTCAACAAATGTACATTGACCCAATTGAATTATGATGTACCCAACATTCAAACATACCGGATCTTCAGGAATGGCATTTTGAAGAAAAGAAATGTAGATATTAAGGAAAATTCCATGTTTTTGGTGATTGAATAAAAAATGTTTAGTTAGTGTGGTCACTCACATGATTATGAGACAGTCAGACATTTCTAGCCTAAAAAAAGAGTGACATTATTTTTTGGTCAAAATATATAATTCATATTACTCAATAAGGTAGAAAGTTACATTCTCCAGATGTTGCCAAAACTGAAACTCATTTCACTAAGGGAACCTCCTCAAATAAACCAATAGACAACAGACACTATGTGGACACTGAATTTTAGATTCGTGGTCATCTGCCATTCTGCGATCATAGGTTTAACTCTATTATTTCTAGTCTAATATATTAAACTTTCTTTTCAAGACATATGATACAATTAATACATAACTATATAACTGAATTTCCCATTTTTTATGGCTAAATCAGTTGAATGACAGCAGTGCATGTCCACGATTATACATTTTCCCTCAAACAAAAACACAACATGGAGAAATTCTCATTTTGTATTTCATACACTCCCAAGAAAATCCACAATGTACATGTTTACAGCAATACTACAAATCAGAAGGGACCTAATGAGAATGTATAGCATCCCCAAATCCCAGTTTAGTGGTTATATACCTCACATGAGAGATGATAATTTCAGAATTATGATCATTTTTGCCATTCTCCACCAAGAACCACCATTTCCTTATGTGTAAAAATAAGATTACATAAAACAATAAAAAATCCATTTTACTTTTTATGAAGGGTTTGAAATGTATCCAGTGTTTCCAACATCACTGGCTACAGAATTATAATCAATGAAGGACTAGGAATCACTTTAAATATACAGCAGGTTCTCCACAAGAGATATCATGATTAGTTGTTAAATCCTGAACATCTACTATCTGTCAGTAGACAAGTAATTTTAATAATCGCCTTTTGATTGGAGATCACTAAAACTGAGCAAGTGATCCTATGAAGAGAATCACAGTATCACACTGTCTAGTTAATCTCTTAGTTTATCCTCATTGCACTGTTTAGGAATGGAAACTTTCATTAGAAATTATGAAAACATATTTAAGGTCTTTTTATCTTCTAGGTGATTAGGAAAAAGTTTAGAACATAATCCCAAATGCTGTAAAATACACCAAATGTGATTATTAGAAGAAGGGGCTAAAACACTCATTGTTGCCAAAGAGATTATAACTTTGAGTATGTCAGATGTCATTGAAACTAGTTTTCAGTGTTTTATTTGAGCTTTACTCAAAGAAACAAAAGAGTACAAAGGTCCCTGAAAAATCTCTAGCTATAGTATTCATTGCATTTATCAGTTCCACTGTTAAGACAAATCATGACATTCTGGCAAGCTGTTAAATGAAATTTATTTAATAAGTTCACAGATTCTAGAGGTGGAAGTGAATTCCAGAGACAAATGGCAACATGGAAAGTCAGAACCAGTAGAATTCATTATTATTCTTGCCTAACATCCTGCTCCCACAGGATGTAAACAGTGTTCACAAGAATGATACCCATTTCTTAGAAGGAAAACACAGCCATGAAACAATATGGGCACCATTATCAATCTCTTATTTACCACCTCCCAATACACTCCCCTGAGAGCCAATCATTCCTCACATTGACCTTAGAGAAGCACCCAATTCTACACCATACCACTCAAAATCATTTAGTATATGAAGGGACAGGAAACATCTGCTTTATAATTTTAGAGCTCTGTTTCTTAAAGTACTATTAAATGCATAAAACAAAAAAAATCTTAGCTTTAGTCACTGACAAGGGCAGGACATTTTAAACTCAATGCTGCTAAGCTAAGAAACAAACTCTTAATTTGTGTGTGTTAAATTATAGGAATTGAAGGAAATAATACCTAAAGATTTTCTTTGTTTTTTCCTTAGATATAAGTCTAAACTGTATATTCTAAATTGCTTATTATGTATCAGATATGGTATATTAAAATTTACAAAATAAAATAGCTATCACCTTTCCTCAAATGCCCTTCCTTATACAACCATATTTTCTAACATTTACCTTTTTACTCCCTTTAAACAAAATCAGAGCACCGCTAATTGAAAAAATCAATCAGAAATGTTTTACATCACACTGTATTTCTCGTATTTTAAAGATTCATTAGAGAAAAAGAACTAATTCTATTTCAAATTTTGGGAAAAATTTGAAGTGTTAGTGCCATGGTTTGAAATGTGCCCCCACAGTCCCATATGTTTGGGAAGGTCATGGCACCTTTGAGAGGTGGAGTCTTGCTAGAGGAAGGCAGTCACAAGGGGTGGGCCTTGAGGTGGATTAGTCCTAACCTACCTCCAGGAGGAGTCTGCCTCTGCAGCAAGCAGTCTTGTAGCTCTCAGCCTCACAGAGCAGCCTGACTCTAGCTTCAGCCAGCCAGCCATGCTGCCTTTGCCATAAAAGATTATTTCTCCCCTCTGGAACCTTAAGCTGAATAAATCTCCTTTTCTCCCTTAAGTTGCTTGACTAAATGTTCTCTCACAACAATAGTTAAAAGTAACTGTTACAATCAGATTTTGTTTTTTTAAGATATTTTATACAAATTCATTTTAAATTTTGCTGCTTATCATTCCATTGTTTTTACTTTCCATTCTAAATAATCAGATACCCTTAAAAAGAGAAAAAAATCTATTTCATGTATGCTTTCTCTAATCTATGAATTTCTACTGTTGGTATAGATATGTATACATATGGAAATGTAAAATTTGAATCATGTAATAACTTTTCTTACAAAAGTTATCAATGAAGCAAATTTTGGAATTACTTATTTTTAAGCCTTATAGTAACAACTTTCACATTTTTATTATTATGTGATGAGGATAATGGCTTATTTATACTATCATTGTAATGATCATAATTGATTGGTTAATTTTCTAGGAAACTTAAATCCAGAATAAAACAAAATTGGGTTTGTGTGTGTGAATCTAACATAGGTTTTCATTTCAAGAATCTATAAAGTGATTATAAGATGTCTTATATAATAAAAGGACCACAGCTCTGCCATAATGATATTTATCTCATAATAATAATTATGACTTACCAGGCCAACCACAGAGTAAATATGGTAAGAAAAATCACCAAGTCCAGTGCTAATCTTTACCAAGATTCTGCAGGTTGAAAAGAGCCTCTTATATAACATATATGCCAGAAAAGTCTTCCCTGCCTTATAATTATATCATAGATATATTTTAAATGAGCATCGTACAGACCATCAAAGAATGATGGCCTAGAAATTGAATATTTTTCAAGTGACCAATATAGTAAAATGAAATCCAAAAATTGATATGCTACCTCTTCAATAATGAAAAAGATTTCGGACCTCATTTAGCTATAAATTTTGTTCAGTTTAACTGTGGATTGTGCTTTGAAGGATGTATTGAACATATTTTAAATGACTACCATTACTTCAATTTTCATGAAAGCTTTGCTGATTTTGTAAAAGTTTATTTTAATTTATAGGAAGGATAAAATGTAATGTAAAAAAAATATTACAGATTCATTTCAGTATGCCTCTTCTTATCCTGTGAAAGATGTACTCTTATTTTGTTAGTATAATACATTTATTTTATATGAATCTCAAAATTGTCTCAACATTGCTAAAAGTTACACAAAGGAAAGGACCACTATTCATGTTTTATAAATGAGAAAGGCACACAAAGATTTTAACTGTGTAAAAAACAATTTTTATGTCTGAGGAAAAATACTCACTCTAGCAAAGACTTACACGAAGTTATACAGATTGACCTCAAACTCATGATGATTTTCTTACTTCAGCCTCCCAAGTGCTGGGATAAAGGATGTAAGGCCCTGTCCAGCTTTAACTTTTAAATAAGATTATTTCTAGATGGAATGCCAGATGTCTTCAATGGAAGATCTCTGAAGGGGTAGAAAATCAAGGACTCTTTTACAATATTTCCATCATTGTGAGCACCCTCGCTCTAGAGCTGGAAGCCACGTGACACAAGACTGTTGGTGAGGTACTTCTGTTCAGCTGAATTGTGAATGGATGAAACAAAGACAACATGAACTTTGAGTCTGTTCACTTGACAACATCAGGAAGAACCCGCAGGCATTTGTTCATGACATCAGCTTAGTCTCATGATTGACAGGACTTCCTCTTGTCCTTCCTTAGGCACCAAGGATTTTCTGGCCCTTGTTTGCTAGGTTTCAGCAATGTGAGCCAGCATAAAAGTCTAAATCTTGACAAAATTGTACAGTAAACTGGAGACTTTTGTGGCATTATGAGCTTAAGCAAAGTAAATTCTTACATTTATCTATAAAGAGAAGTAATTGCTACTTTGTATTAGAAAATATGAAAAGAATGCATATTGCAATCTCCAGGGTAACTTGTGAAAACTGTAAAATAATGGAACCCAAGATAGTTGAAAGAAATATTAAAATAACAAGAATAACAAATATAACCTCAATTAAACTGAAACAAGATAAGAAAAAGACATCACTTATTTGAGACAAATAAAAAACAAAAAGAAACCCAGTAGGTCAAACTTCTGTAGATCAGATTCACATTAAAAATAAATTATGCAGTGCTTTAGTTATGAAAAAAATTATTTGCTAGACAAGACAGAAAAAAAACTTAAGTCCCTTACAAGAGTCATATTAAAATGTGGTACATTAAAATTTAGAAACAGAAAAAGAATCTCTATATCAGATGTCATCAAAGCTATGGTTAACTATTTGATTGTGCTGACTTTACTTCATTGTCTGGAGATTCTGATAGGTCTGAGGGATGAAAAGGCCTTTGTCTATTCTATTTCCCAAGAGATTTGATCAAGAGAAGGTCTAGCATCTTTGCCCCATATACATTCCTTCTTCATTTATCTGAATGGGAAGAAAGAATATCCATATGCTCAAATTATCTCTTCCTTTTGTCGATAATTAGTAGTTTGTTTTTCTGCCTCAGACAATGTGTATGAAGAGCAGAGAAACCAGGGATCAGAGAGCACCCTGGTGCAAACATGAAAGTCCTAGTTTTATCCCTCATGAAAACCATGCGCCTGTATCTTTTATCTGATTCTCATGACTTCTATTTCAATTGCTTAAAAACTTCAGAATCACTTGAATAAGATAACTAATCTGAAATCCCCAACAATCTTCTCTCTCTCTCTCTCTCTCTCTCTTTCTCTCTCTCTCTCTCTCTCTCTCCTCTCTCTCTCTCTCTCTCTCTCTCTCTCTTTCTCCCCTCTCTCTCCCTTCAATGGGCAAGTGATAGACATAAAGATAGAGATAATTTTTAGTGGTGCTATGAATATAGCTTTGGAGCTCATGTTTAACAGGCAGATACCCTAATCCACATCTCTGTATTTCAGTTAGTTTTTCCAACAGAAATGCATACACACTAACTTGAATAGATAAAATGGGAGCAAATAACTCTAAAGTTAATGTGAGGACCAAGAAAAATAAATTATAGAAGAGCAGCATGAACAAAGCCTCATCAACCCTAGTGAGGTATGTTGTGCTTCATTGCTTTGACATACTCTGGAGGATTGTCCTAAGAAAAATTTCAGATGCTGATGGCATGAAAGATATTCAAAATTGATAGAGATGGAGCCTCTGATTGATTAACTGCCAGAGATTTGTCTTTGACAGTCAAACTAGTGAAGGACGAACAAATAAATGTATGACTTTGGATTCAGCATATTAGACAGCTGAGACTCACCTGACCACAACTCAGTTGGTTAGAGAACATTAAAAACTAAATTCTAAAGCCCTTCCAGGGTTTTGGTAAATACTCAAAAGTTCAGTTTTTTTTTTGTTGTTGTTGTTGTTTTTCTTTTAAAAGGAAAAACAATGGAAATGGCTTCTGGCTTTATTAGTTGGAGCTCTTGTGACATTCTTTCTCCACATCCCTGTCAGACATTTCTTTCTGCTAATATTACTAATTATCAGTGACCCTTTGTGTTCTCTTTGCCCTATGTAATTCAATGGTTCTATCTCAGTAATATTACAGCTTTAATATCTTATTACTCATTATTAGCAATCTTTCAGTTTTAACAGTGTGCATGGGATCAAGTCATACTTTTATTTCTGATATTTTAGCACTAATGGTGACAATTATTTGATATTCCTTTCAGACAGATGTGTCACTGTTTTCATTCAGAGCTATTTTGAAACAGCTTTCATCATGTAGTGTCTAAAAGTACTAAATTTTCCCCTATTTCACTGTAGTATTTTTCTTTCTTGTTTACTCTCCTCCCACATAAATGCCATCTGCTGATGTCTCAACTGCTTTGTGATAAACTCCTCTTTGTTTTAAAATTTCAAGTCAACTTCAGACTTCTTTATAATTCCCCACACCTTAGCTATTGTTTTCCATCTTAATAAACTAAATTATTTTATTTATTTTTCTGCTCATACAAACGTAATAGGTAACCCTGTCCCCTCCCTCCCTCCACCCCTCCTTAAACCTCCCTGCTCCCTCCCCCCTTTTCCCCTTCCTTTCCCCCTCCTTCTCTTTCCCCCAGTACCCCCTCCCCCCATCTCTGAAGCATCCTTAATGTGTATATCAAACTTTCCTCTGGGGCCTCCTCTTTGATGGGGTATAAGGACTCAGTGGCATTTCCTAGAACTGTTTCTTGTGTTCCCCTTAAGTATAGGAACACTATTGTGACTGACTGTTAACCCCTTGCTTCTAAGGATCCTAGTGCCTTCAGTCCATGCTAGACTTTGAAGGGTCAATGATATGTTGGTCATTGCACAGATCATTCAGAGTCCTATTATAATTGCTTCGGCCCTAACTTGTGCGGAGTATCTTGCATATCATGACTTCTCCCATCCCTGTGCTCTTACAATCCTACCGCCCCCTCTTCTGCAAATTTCCCTGAGCTTCAGGATGGGGAGAGATTAGGCAAGCCTGATTCCAGGTGGTTGACATAGAGTCTCTGATGTTCTAAATTATGGTTTATTAATTTTTTTTCAGTTTTGTTGCTCCTGCAATGCCCTTGGCTCCATCCTGATGGATATTGGATGTTACCTCCTAGTCAGAGATAAAAAGCTGTTGAAATAGAGTCTTATTATAAGGGTACATTTAAAGGTAGATGAATAAGAGTAGGAGATGGCAGTGAGGGGTGGGTCAGCCTCCCATTGCAAAACGGGTACCTTCTATCTTCCAGACTGTATGCCCTCCTTTTCTGGTAAGATCATACCCCATCAGTTGCATGTGACCAGGAAGGACAGTCTGTGAGCTTAACCAGATGTCTCATTTCTTACTTGCAGTCAATCCATGATGGTGCCTATTATCTCTGCTGTAGCATGATCCCCTCTCTCCTTGTTTCTGGCGGGGTCCTCCTTCCCCTTCTCTCCTGTTTATAATCTTTTCAATTACTGTAGGCATTCCAGAGATTTATCTTTGAGTGTGTCTCTAAGTGGGTGTGGTATTAAGATCCACCTATTAGAGAGTACATACGGCACTTAATTTTCTGTGTCTGGGATACTTCACTCAATATACTTGTTTCTAATTCCATCCACTACCCAGCAAATTGCATTAATTCATCATTTTTGATGGCTGAGTAGTATTCCATTGTATAAATATACATTTTCATTTTCCACTCGTCAACTGTTGGACATTTGGGTTGATTCCATGACTTTGCTATTGGAAACAGTGCTGCTATGAACATGGTCGTGCTTGTGCTATCGAGGAGAATTTTTGCTGTATGGGGTTTATTTCTAAAAGTGCAATAGCTGGGTCATATGGCATTTCAATCTTTAACTTTTTAAGAATCTCCAGACAGCTCACCAGAGTGATTGTATGAGCCTAATTTCTCACCAGCAATGTAGGAGAGTTCCCTTCTCTCTACATCCTCTCCAGCATTTGGTGTTGTTTGTATTGTGGATTTTTTCCATCCTGACCGGGGTGAGATGA
Organism: Typhlomys cinereus; assembly: GCA_023101885.1. Classification (NCBI taxonomy): domain Eukaryota; kingdom Metazoa; phylum Chordata; class Mammalia; order Rodentia; family Platacanthomyidae; genus Typhlomys; species Typhlomys cinereus. The sequence continues at coordinate 1,805,001 of JALPQD010000235.1, read as the reverse complement.
TATTTTAGGGAGGTTTTGATTTGCATTTCCCTGATAGCTAAGGATGTGGAGTTAAGGATTTAAAGATATTTGTTAGACATTTTAATTTCATCCTTGGTAAAGTTTCTTTTAAGTTCCAAGGCCCATTTTTTAATTGGCCCATTTGTTTCCTTGGTATTTAGTTTTCTAAGTTCTTTGTGCACTCTGGATAATTGAGCTCTATCAGATATATGGTTAGTGAAGATTTTCTCCCATTCTGTGGGTTGCCTTTGTGCTAGTGTTACAATCTCTTTATTGAACAGAAGCTCTTTAATTTCATAAGATCCCATCTGTTGAGTGTTGGTTGTATTAACTGCGCTATTGGATTTCTGATTAGGAACTGTTGGCGTAGTCCAATCAGCTTCAGGGAGTTCCCTACCCTTTCAACTAAGGTTTTTATAGTCTCTGGCCTTATATCAAGGTCCTTGATCCATTTGGAATTAAGTCTTGTACATGGTGACAAGTACACCAGTTGTAATCTGGTCCAGTTGTAATCTACTGTATGTGGATATCCAGTTTTGCCAGCACCATTTGTTGAAGATGCAGTTCTTTTTCCATTGGATTTTCTGGGCCCCTTTGTCAAAGATCAAATGGCTGTAATTTTGTGGGCTTATATCTGGGTCTTCAACCCTTATCCATTGATCTGTGTGTCTATTATGGAGTCAGTACCAGGCTGTTTTTATAACTATGGATTTGTAGTATAGACTAAGGTTTGGTATGGTGATACCTCCAGCAGAGGTTTTGTTAATCAGGATTGTTTTTGCTACCCTGGGTTTTTGAATGTTGAGATTGTTTTGTCAACTTCTTTAAAGAATTGTTTTGGGATTTTGATTGGTATAGCACTGAATCTGTATATTGCCTTTGATAGGATGGTCATTTTTATGATATTGATTCTGCCAATCCAGGAATATGGGAGGTCTTTCCACCTTCTAGAGTCTTCTGTAATTTCTTTCTTTAAGGTTTTAAAGTTTTCATTGTAAAGGTCACTTACTTCCTTGGTTAGGTTTATACCAAGGTATTTCATTTTTGGGGGGGCTATAGTAAATGGAATTGCTTCTCTCAGGACTTTTTCACTTCTTTAATTCTGTGCATATAATAACGCCACTGATTTTTGTATGTTTACTTTGTATCCTGCCACCCTGCTGAACTTCTGTATTAGTTCCAGGAGTTTCCTGATGGAGTTTTTGGGATCATTCAGGTATAAAATCATGTCATCAGCAAATAGAGATAACTTGACTTCTTCCTTGCCGATATGAATCCCTTTTATCTCCCTTTCTTGTCTTCTAGCTTCAGCTAAGACTTCAAGTACAATATTGAAGAGAAGTGGAGAAAGTGGACAGCCTTGTCTAGTTCCTGATCGAAATGGGAATGCTTCGAGTTTTTCCCCATTGAGTATAATCATTGCTGTGGGCTGAATGTAGACAGATTTTATTATATTGATAAACTTTTATTATATTGATAAACTTTTATTATATTGATAAACTTTTATTATATTGATAAACTTTTATTATATTGATAAACATTCCAACTGTCTCTAGTGTTTTGATTATAAAAAAGGCTGTTGGATCTTTTCAAAAACTTTTCTACATCTTTCGAGAGTATCATGTGATCTTGGATTTTAGACTGGTTTATATGGTGGATTATGTTTACTGATTTGTGTATTTTGAACCAATCTTGTGTGCCTGGGATAAAGCCCAACAGAGAGTCTTATCAGCAGAACTAAGGAAGCAGAAAATAGAATTTCAGATCTTGAAGACAAAGTTGGAGAATTAACCAACTCAATGGAAGAGGTTCTTAAAGCCAAAAAAATACTTGAGAGGAATATTCAGGAGATATGGGACACCCTGAAGAAGCCTAACATGCGTATTCATGGAATACCAGAGCAAGAATCCCAAAATACCACACCTGAGGAAATTTTTCAAATTATCATAAATGAAAACTTCCCTCAATTAAAGAATGAGAGGCCCATCCTAATACAAGAGGCATTCCGTACCCCAAACAGATATGACCAAAATAGAAAATTGCCATGGCAAATAATAGTCAAAACACTCCACATTCAAGACAAAGAAAAGGTACTAAGACCTTCAAGGGGAAAAAAAAAAAAAAGTCACTTTTGAAGGTAAACCTATTAAAATAACAAATGACTTCTCAATGGAACCAGTAAAAGCAAGAAGATCTTGGAGAGACGTACTTCAAGTATTAAATGAGCAAAAATGTCAACCCAGATTAATAAACTAAATTTAAGCATAGCTTCAAGTCTGTTTTGAAATTCTTACAGTTGCACCAGTAGATTTTAAATGAGGAGTGAATATAGAATTAAAAAGTTAATCAGTTTTGATCAATCATTATCAAAATCTTGAGCTTATGAAGAAGAAAAGCTGAATCTGAGCGAAGATTTCACCCAAGTCAAGTCTCAGGGTCCAAATCACCTTGTTTTACCTGTTCATTAACTAAAATCTCAGAGAATGCTGACAGTTCTAACCAAAGGATCATAATAAAAAGGGAAGCTGTAATTATGTTCATCAGAGCATTCTGAAGCATATTGCATGTGTATGTGAATGAACATGCAGATATATATGTATCTATTACATGCAGCACACATGAATATTCTATTTACAAATTAGCTCAAATGTTTAATTCCACTATTACCAATTCTTATCAAATACAATTGAACAAAACACTTGACTTTTTTAACACGCGTCTTACAGATACTGGAGCTACAGCAATGAGAATGAATAGACATTGGTCTTCTAATGGACTTCAGGCTGGTCAAAGGAGCATAAAACTCAATTTTACAGCTTCCAGCAAGCCAAATATTCACTGTTATTCTAGCTGTAAGCCACAAAGAATAGTTTAATTAGCATAACTGTTCATTTTTACAGCTTCAGTGTGATTTTTATGTTTCAGTAAGCTGTTAGGAGATCATCACATGTATCCAGAAGATCACCATGTTGCATGAACTATTAATGTAAAACAGTAAAATATAATTCACTGCACTAAAAATGATTTTAAAGATTTTTCTCTCCTACTATTTTTAGTTAAATTTATTGTGTGTTTGTGTGTGTGTGTGTGTGCATGCATGCATGTGTGTGCATGTATGCGTGTGTGCACATGCAAGCGCATGTGTGTGCCTGAGATGGGTTCATGAGCATATGTGTATTTGTTTGTGCCTGTGTGTATGAGAGAAAGAGAGAGAAAGAGAGAGCGTCTGTGCATGCCTGCATACATATGAGTATGCATGTATGAGAGTGTGTGTGCACATGTCTGTGAGCTGTGTGTGCCCATATTATGACATGCTTATGGAGATTAGAAGACAATTTGTAGAAGAAGTGAACTCTTACTTCTACCTGTGATTTCTGACAATCAAATTAAGGTTACAATGCTTATTGCTGCAAGTATTTTAACATTCTGACGATTGCAGCTGGTCATACAAGTCTGTTGCTTAAATAAGGAAATGAGAGACTCAGAAAAAGTTCACAACTTACTCAAAATCAGTGTATAAGATACAGCTCATTCCACAGCACCACAATCAGTTATGAGGTTGATAAACAAAGTCCAGCTCTACTTATCCCAATTGTTCACTGCATTCCAAGAGCAAGTGCTTCAAACCCATTGCCCACATTTGAATCAAATTTGATAAAGTTTGAGAAACACTTTCATTTGGGAAAATGTGAACCTCATTATAAGTGAGAAAGAAGGGAAAAGAATTAATCCCAGAATTAATCTAATATCTCGCTTCACCTCATAATTATCAGAATGATTAATTTTCTATTTTTTGATAAAGGAGGGGAAATAGGATTGGGGAGTAATAGTGAAAGTACCATAAATTCACTATATTCATATATGCAACATTAAAAGGAGAATTATACAAAAAGACTATATTGACCAAAAAATAATGAATTTTCATTTTACTGTGAGTCCCTATATAAAAATGATTTAGGAAATTGTTCAGTAAAAAATTCATAATAAGAAAGTGTCAAATATTGGTACATTCTTAACAGAATAATCCTTAAATCAGATTATGGAGTAAATATACATCTAAAACAAAATGGGAAAATCTCCTTTCTTATAGACTTGGCTCCTCGTTGGCAGCTGTCTAGAAACAGCATCATTTTTTATTTATATATCATTTCATTATTTTAATGTATATTTTTATATTTTAATGCATATTGTTACAGGTGCTATATGTTAAGGATTGACAATAATTAAGAAGAAATTAAAAATAGAAAGGGGATTTCAAAGGATTGTGGAGTTGGCTAATGAATGGGTTTCCCTGGAAGTCCTCACTCAAAAGTTAATATTTGAATCCAGTCTGTAAGATGTATAAAAAAGTCTAAGGCAAAACTACTTCAAGCACAGACATCTGATCAGGTGAGATTCCCTGGTTGGTAGCATTTTATTTCTACTGCAATATGTTAATGCTAAAAAGCAAACATTCATGGTTGTCACCAGAAAGACAATTAAATTTTCAAGTTTGGCAATTTTAAGTTCTGCATTAAGTATTTTTCCCTTGGATGATGATAATCTCAGTTTTTTCAGAGTAAGTTATAGCCATGAGTATAAGAATCTATAAATCCTCAAATTTTCTAGTGAAATATCAACACTAAAGGCAGCTTGATGAGCCTCATGGCCATTCCATTCTATCCTACAAGATAGTATCAATTATCTTGTGGAAATTGTGCTATTGATGCTATAATTTTCTAGAATATTTGCAATTTGAAATTATTTACTAGCCTACTCTTTACATATCCCCTGTCCCACATAAATTATTTTGTTTTGTTCTTTTTGTTTGCTTTCATTTCTGTTTGTATTTTCTAGCATCACTTGGAGTGTTTGCTGTAGGTAACTGTCTTATTTAGAGAAAAATGTGTTACATAGTTGTAAAGACTCATTGGGAAATACATAATTCTTCTTCAAGGACCAGTTGTGAAGTTTATTATATATGGTTCTTCTACCACTAGGAGTTAACAGTGATCAGACATTGTAAGTACACATTCCTAAAACTGGTTAATTTTTAGTGTGACATTTGACACCTTCATGTTCTATACAACTCAGACATTATTTCTGAAACCCAAATCAGAGCATACTGTTGCCAACTCTTCCTTTTATGCATAAGGTACATGATTATGAAGTTCAAAAACATTATAATATTTCCATGGCCCAATGCTATAAAATATCACTTCTGCTTCCTCATTTTCAGTTCACAAATTATAACCAAAAGGAGGCCATTTTAGCTTCCCAATATTCTTTAGTTCAGTCCCATGACTTGGTAGCATTCACCAAAGCCTTTATTACTTCTTGCCCACATATTAATATGAAGAATGTCTAGCCTCCCAAAAAATAATTTTGTACATGTCAGCCCCAGAAATACCAATATCCCCGTCAAAATCTGAAAAACTGAACTTCAGCACCTGACAATACACTAACACTAACTTGAGACCATAGGAGGAGCTGCCCCCTGTGCTGTGCAGAGACTAGGATTTCAGAGTTGGAGCTGAGATCTGCACACATGGTAGAGCCTACTATGGCTGTGGCGACTGTGACAGCTGAGCACGAACTGCAGTCACAATGACACAATGCAGAAGCGTTGCCAAGTCACTATCTCTGCCTCCTATGTGTCTCTCGGGCAATCACTGAACTGAACTTTACCTCCAGCACCTACCCAGATTTTTTTTAGATTATGCACCTGGCTTCTCCCCAGAGAAATGGATGTGAAGGAAAGGTAGAAGAACTTTAATGAGCAAAAACCCACAAGCAGGAGGAAAACACACATCCAACAGTCTCAGTTAGGCTATGGATTCTATATATCCTCAAAAGTATCGAAGACACCAAATATGGAGTCTACAAAAATGAACACAGAAGACAGACTAGCTAAAAATAGCATTTTATTGTAATTACAAAAAGGAAAAGACACAAGGGAAAAATTAAGGAAATATTAATAAAAGAAATAGTTTTCCTCTACTTCTTTTCTATTGCTAATCTTGCAAAATTATGCTGCTATTTGTTTTCTGAATACTTTTAATTATTTTGATACATATAAAATTTTCAAAATGCTTTAATAACTTGTAATATACTCATCATATACTTATATACTGAAACTTTATTTAAACAAAAACTTAAGAATATAAATGGCTTTGCTTAATTTCTTTTTGCTACTTGTCATTGATAATTTATAGTATTAGGTACTTAACTCTTAAAATTATTTTGGCACGCAGTAGTCATTAAATATTTGTTGAATAAAAGGGAGAAATTTAGATTACTGAAGACACATCCCACCCCTGATCTTTCCAAAAAGGTCTTTTGAGATGTTTATATATTTAGAACCTGAAAAGCATAAAGGAGAATTTTTCAAAATAGGAAAGTATTTATATGAAATTATAAGGTTTCTTTAAAGTTTCAATATTCTAAGAATTTAATATCTACATATAAACAGGGAAAATATGAAGTTTTAATAATATTAATAGTATTCAGGGAATAACTTACCATATATTTTATAAACCATACACAGGAAGTAACCAGATCTTTCAATCATGTGAAATTCAAAAATTTTTAATTCTTCCAATATTTCTAAAATTTCCCTGAACATTTTCATTCACATGCTTTCTGTAACTTCTTAGTATGAGTATTCACAACATGTTAAAGACAATATATCCAGATATGAAATATTCCTGCTTCATATTCTATGACACACCACCACCCACACATCGGAAGAACATGGGTAGAATTTAGATAAGACCTCAAGTAGCACCAGGAGGCAAGTTCACACGGTATCTTACAAATATCTTAGAATGTGAATCAGAATTATGATTCAAAATGGTTTTTGGAATTCACAGTCCTTTGCATCACTTTATTTCATATTCTCAATCTACCTCCACACAATTAGTTTGTTCTTTTAGCCAAACGCGTCTCTTTTTTAAATTTTTTTATTATTTATTCAATTGTGTGTGTCTCTTTTGTAAGCACAGAGCTGCAAATGTTTTTGCCTTCAAATAACTTTCATCAAGTACATCTCTTCAGATTCTATCACTACAATGATACAACTATCAAGATATTACTAGTTAAAAGAAGCTGTGTCAGGGCTGGAAAGATGGTTTAGAGGTGAAGACTCTGCCTTGAAAGCAGAAAGTACTGAGTTTGGATCCCAGGTTCAAAGTAAAAACATCAGGTGGAAACAGTGATGGCTTGCACTTCTAGCTCTCATGGGTGGAGCTTGGGAGAACAGAACAAAAAGAAGTAGAAGCAATCGAAGATACTCCTAGAGTCACACTTGGTCTAGCAAAGAGAGATACAATGCCTTCTTATATATACACACACACGCACACACACACACAAAATGCACATACATACATGGGAAACAACAAACAAACTAATTAAATAAATAAAATAAAAGCTGTGTCAGTCAATGAAATAATTATAAAATACCAGCATTATCACTATGTTCCAACTAAAGATTTTAATAATTATATAATGCTAATTCTTGAGAAAAATTGATGTGTAAAACCAACATTCCAAGCACAATTGATACAGAAAATGAAATTTTTATGATTGCATTTGCTGCATCTCTCTATGAGGACTTTCAAAGTAAAATCATGAAAGGATAATCACTCCCAGAAGAATGTTGAGCCAGAAATGGGATGAGCTATGTCATTATACACTAAACTCTCCCAGATATTTTCCCTGTCAAGAAGTTACTAATCGGGGCTGGAGAGGTGGCTCAGGGGGTAAGCCTCTGCCTTGCAGGCGGAAGGTCCTGAGTTCGGATCCTAGACCTCCATGTATAGACGCCAGGCAGAAGCGGGGCGGCCTGCGTTTCTGGTCCTGGTAGGGCGGAGCCTGTGAATCCCTGGGCAGAGTAAACAAGGAAGAGGTGGAGGCAGTTCATGGTGGTTCCTGAATTCATCTGTGGTTCTACACACACACATACATACACACACATGAACACACACATACATGCACAATTGAATAAATAATAATAAAAATATGTTACTGATCATTCAGAAAGTTACGAAGTATTTCTCTTTGACAGAAATCAGATTAGATGATGTATAATACCTTTTCCAACAATGATAGTCATCTATTATGAATTCATCATCACAGCTTTTTCCTTAAAATCTGTAAGTCCTCCTCATCAATAAAAGTTTTTGTCTAATTCTTCTTATTTCTGTTGCTTGAATGAATACATGACAATATCATCTTGGGAATATGTGGGGTTTATTCCATTTCACAATTTGAGGTCAGAGTCCTTTATTAGAGAAATGTTACCAGAATTAAAAGCTGATGGAATTGGTCGCATCATATCCATAGGAAGATATGAAGGAGGGGCAAGACAGAAGCATGTCCTTTAGCTTGCAAGTCTGTCAAATTCCAACAAATTTTCTCTCCGTCTTATCCAGGGAATAGTCCCACCCAACACAACTGTGTCTTCCCACATCAACTAGATAATCTCGTATAGCCTTTGCTTCAACTAAATAATTCATCCTAGGGGTGCCTAAATCCCCACTTCTCAATTGTCCATTTTTCACCTGGACACCAGTGCAGAAATAATCAAAATATACACCATAGTATTTGTATGAAAAAAAACAGTCAAAATAATAAAGATAGCATAGTTATTTTTAGATGAATCTCCATGGTGTCTTTGAAAGTTTAGAACATATCTAAGATGTAATCTTTTAACCTACACTGATTCACTCCAATTAATATCTAGCAAAATGGCATTCAGTGCAGGTATATAGATAGTGACAATATCAGAAGGAGCATGTTTGAGAAGGGAAATAAGAGTAGAAGGGACAGAATTAAGACAGTGTTCTTCAGGGAGACATGGGAAGTGGCATCAAGATGGTGTGTCACTATGTACTGTGGCTCTCGCAGAGTAAAACATTTTCTCAGTCTCCATTTAATACAATTAAATTTGTTGTTTGGTTGTTTGGTTGGTTGGCTGCTTTTTGGCTGGGGCTGGAACCCTGGACTTTTCACATGCTAAGTAATCATTCTTCCACTGAACTCCAACTCCAACAAGGGAAAGCAATTAAAATACCACTCTTCTGCAAGCTGCCTTGACACATTTTAGTTTAATAAGTGCACATGACTAATTTAAGAGTCCCTCTGGAATGACAGTCCTGATATTTCCCAAGTGACACAGAACTAGCAATTTCTAAGGCAGAGTCTAACTCTGAAGTCCGAGTTGCAAGATCCTCAGGCAGCTGTCCTACCAGGCTCTCCTCAGTGATAAAAATCTAGTCTCCACATCTTTAATTGGCTTTCTAACGACATCTCTGCCTTTTCTCCATGCTACTTGCTAAGCGTAGTGTTGCATTTGATTTAAAAAAAGGCAATATGTTTCTGCATGTAAGGTGGAATCAGAAGTTCATTTCAAACATGATTTTAAACATTCAGGGATGACATGTGCACGTGCAAGCATTTGCTGACATTTGGTCATCACAAGTGCCAATGTTGTGTTCTAAATGTTGTATTTCATGTTTCTTACATTTCAGTGTCATCTTCTGATCAGTATATTTCATTTTCTCCTGAGATATATCTAAATGCCAAAATTGTGAGAAAATGTCTCATCCAATCAAACCACATCACTTCTTGTTTTATATCCCACATGCAGCAAGTAGGATTAAAGCATGTGTGGTTTTAATGTTTTGGACTGACTGAGGTTTTGCTTATTTAAATGACTTAAATTTGCTAATATCCCCTTTCTCATAGTTTCCCTTGTTCATAATCATGAACTTTGTAAGTTCATGAACTATGCAAGTTCTTAATAAATATTGCTATTTATGCAAATACTACATTAGGTGGGACAATTTTCAAAGAACAAGAAAAAAGCATCATGCTTAAAGTATATACACTTAATCAATTATTTTTTCCTGTTCACTATGTATAAATGTGAAAAACAATACTTATAAGTGAATACCTTACCACAAAGAAAAAATGTTTTTATAATAAAGCTCAAGAGGAGCTTTTTTTAACTGTCTCATGATTATTATTCATGCCAGTCAAAGGTTGATTTTCAAAGCAAAAAGCCTGTCTTTAACTTCAGTGCTTTTCACAAAATTGCAAATAATGAAAATAAAAATAAGAACACTACTTTAGAGTCTAGTGCCATTTGTTAGATTCCCAGCATGGTAGTGATCCATTGATTGCACTATGTTGATAGCTGTACTCTTTGAAGGATACCCCATAATCATGATGAAGAAGACTAGAATTAGAATTAGGAGATCTGCGTTCTAATCTGTCATGAAATTAATTACATGTGTGACCCCAAGTAACTGTCTGAACTCCAGGAGGTCAGCATTGCTATGTGTAAAATTCATCCCTAAACACTGAGTTTTCAGAATTTTATATAAGGAGCATTGCATGATACTTTAATAAGGAAAGTCAAATTATCTGTTCAATAGGGAGGGGGTTTGAAGAGGGGAAGAGAGGAAGAGAGAGAGAGAGAGAGAGAGAGAGAGAATATCTTCCAATTTTCTAAAAATGACCAATTAGTCTCCAGTATCTTAATTCTACAAGAAAGGTTTGCCACAAAGGATTTTACAAACTGCTTTTGTAATGTAAATATTTCATATTATTTATCTGTCTTAAAAATCTTTCCTGTTATATGATCTCTAGGTTGAAAAAAAGGTATTTGAAAACTTGGTCTTTCACTGCTTTCAAAGAGATGAACAGACAAGCCAGACATGAATGTTAGCTCATCTAGACACTGCATACAAAGATGTCCAGCTACATAAGAAATGGTTAGAGACAAATGCTCCCCACTACTCCTCTTGAACTTGAACTCCCAAGGATCCTCCCATGTCATAGTTTTTTTTTAGACATATGTTATTACAAATAAGAATTGCATAAGTATCCCAAACCTAAAGCAGCTTCCTAAAGCCACAAGCAAATAGCTCTGCTTCTCACCGGATGTTAGACCATGAGATGCTGTGTACAGCTGCTCTGCTGCTCAGTGTCTTTGTACGTAATGTGGAATCAGAACTTAATTTCAAACATGATTTAAACATTCAGGGTTCACATATGCACGTGCAAGCATTTTATGACATTAAATGGTCACCACAGGTGTGACCATCCTATGAGGAAAACCACAGACATGATTAAGCTATGTTAAGTACAGGTGTCCATAAGGAAAGGAAATCTTTTTTGGTGTAATTTACTTCAGCAGCCCAATCATTATAAGAGACCTGTTAGTAGAACTTGAGCTATGTCAGCAACAAAGTAACATGCATTAAGTAACATTTTATTATAATAAACATAATATAAAATACTATTGAAGAAAAAATGATGAGCAAGAGTCCTCATTTTAATTATAGAGTTCCCATCACATGCGTAGCCAAGTGAGCGTGACAGATACCTGGCACTTCCAATAACTGAGCCTATCAGGCCCACACAACATAAGGGGCTTTGGGCACCGTTACAGGAGCTAGAACAGAGATAAGTTACCATAGGATTCAGTCTGTAACTGCGTCTTCTAATACCTGAAAATTCTACTACTGATAGGAACCATATACATTTTTGTGTTTAGAATCCATAAGAGAGTAAGCATTTTTATAGATGTCCTGAGTTCAGATCCTAGGCCCCACGTATAGACGCCGGGCGGAAGCGGGGCGGCCTGCGCTTCTGGTCCTGGTAGGGCAGAGCCTGTGAATCCCGGGGCAGAGTAAACAAGGAGGAGGTGGAGGTGTCCATGGTGGTTCCCGAATTCTTCCGTGGTTCTACACACACACACATACGTACACACACACACACACGCACACTTGAATAAATAATAATAAAAAAATTTTTTAAAAAATTATCTTGAAATTACAACAAAGCACACTGTCCCACAACAGGAAGTGTGCTGAAGACCTTGAGCCTTTAATTTCTTTTTTTTTTTATTTCAGCTCATACAAACTTATTAGGTACACCAGTTCCCTCCCTCGCTCCTCCTCCACCCGTACCCCCTGCTTCCCCTCCCCACCCCTCTCCCTCCCCATCCCCCAGTGCCTCCCACCCCAATTCCCAGAGAGTCCTTTCTTGTGCATGTCTGATTTTCCTCTGGGTCATGTCTGATTTTCCTCTGGGTCCTCCTCTCTGATGACGTACAAGGACCCAGTGGCCTTTCCCGAACCCTTTCCCGTGTTCCCCTTAGGTATAGGAACACTGCTGTGAGCCTTTAATTTCACTTACACATATATTGGCCCCATAGAAAGGCATGGATTGCCTAGATGGCCACAAAACACATTTTCAATACTGGCAAAAATAATGTCCAAACAGAAGCATTGCAGTAAGTCTGTTTATGCTTGGAAGGTTGAACAAATGTATGCTAAGGATTGTGTGTTTGTGGAGATGCTCAATTTCTAAACATCAGTATTTAATGTGTGTATTTCCTTGAGCCTTGAGTATGGCCTGAATCTATGACTATGAGGAGATTCACAGACATAATTAAGTTATGTTAAGTAGTACAGATTACACATAAGGAAACGGCATCTTTTTTGATGTAATTTTACTTCAGCAGTCCAGTCATTATAAGGGACCTATGTATTCCTAGAAACAGAAATTTGACCTCTATTCCTGGATTTAGAGGCAGAAGCAAAGAATACAGGGAAGAAAAAGAGAGGTTCAAGATTGTAGAATGACGCGGAACAACAGCTTCCAAGAAAAAAGACACGTGTATCCCACAACAACTGAATTTTGTGAATAGCCATGGAAACTTGGAAGTCAGGTTCAGAGGAGAAAGCAGACTGGCAGGTACATGAATTTTAGTGATTTGAGATCCTGGTTTGATATCCTGATCTCAAATGAGCTATGTGACCTCTGAACTAGAAATCATGAGATAATAAATCAGTATGATTTTACATCTCTAAACTTGTAGTTATTTCCTTCAAAGGAACATATAACTTAATTTGTATACAAAAGCCGTTAAAGTTTCTGTAGCTGACTCATGTTATCTAAAGATCTAATTTTTACAGAAAGTTAAACTTGTATTGCCAATTACTGCACAATTAGGAGCTTCCTTCATTCAAAGACAATGTGTATTAAATCCCCCAAGATTAAGTAACCACAGCATTTCAACCATTCTTATCAACTATTAACAAGTAAGTATACTGTGTTTTATCATACTATTGCAGCATCAACATAAAAGTCAATATAGTCAAAAAAGACAAAATGATGTTTTTATCATTATGAAAAGAAATATTCATCTTCAGGTCATCTTAAATGACCTCTAGGAGCATGAGGGGGTGGGGAACTATTCTTGAGACCTCCTGGTTTGTAGCTGGGTGTAGAAGCACGTGTCTAGGATTCCAGAATTGAGGAGTCTGAGGCAATCTGATGGATTGCTATAAATCTGAGGGCTAGAATGGCTATGCATCAAAACTGTAGAAATAATAATATACAAACAAACAAAATTATTTACTTCTGATTAAAAAGCAAAGGCAGCAAAAGATTTTGAACCTAATTCAGTAACTTTCCTTTGTGAATTTAAAGGGCAAATGACCTCTAGCTCCCCAGGCTGCTATGGTGATACAAATAATCCAGGCCAAATCCTTTGACAGGTGGGCCTGTGAGGTCCAGAGATAATAAAACTTCAGAGGGAAAACTGTCAAGCAGAAGCAAAAAAAAGCAAGCTTTTTGCCTCATAGTGCTTCTTGGGCTAACGGATTTGGCTGTGATATGGGTTGGCCAGAATTCAGAAAGAAACGCCTTCACAAGGAATTGAAAAACTTCAAAATCATGCTTCTTAATTGAGTAGGCAACTGTGCCAGCATCAAATTTTGGCCCAGTGACTTTTCTTTTGCCTGAAATATTTTTGTTGCTTTACGTCCCTGGAAATTTTAAGTAAGACCCATCATTCAGAAGATCTAGTCGTAAACATTAGGCCAAGCCTTTACAGGCATGATGGCATGGCATACAAATCTAGAAACTGAGGTCATGATGCATACAAACATTACCAATAGCTATTCCAGTGTGGGGACTAAGATTGGCTGTATTTCATAACTTCATACACTTAATGCTGTTTACATAGTTACCTGTATCTATTTTGTTACTTATTTCTGCAACAAAATATCTAACCCAAACAACTAAGGACAAAAGAATTTACTTCTCACTTAAAATCCCAATTTATAGTCTGTCATGGCACCAGGAAACAAGGAACTGGTCATATCCAATCCACAGACAAGAGCAGAAATCATCAGATGAATAATGCACGCTTGCTTGTTTAATCTGTCCATTTTTACACAGTCTCGGACCTCTTGTCCAGGGAACAATTCCATCCACAGTGAACTAGCTCATCCCACATCAGTTACAACTAAAATCAAAACAATCCCACATAGGCATGACACGAGGCCAATCTACAACAAAGAATATCTCTCATGTGTGCCTAGCGACCTGCATTCTAGGTGTCAGGTTGGTAACTCATGCTATCATAATTTTTGTGGGTCTAACTTTTTTATCATAGATTTACTTAGAAAAGAAGAAATATTCTATTTTTAAAAATATATCATTGGTAAAAGAGGAAGAAATACCAACAGAAAGAGGTGATTATTTTCTTAGCAGTATTCAAAGAAATCCTGACAAGATAATTTCCTTAGTGATGACTATGAAAGGATCTAACTAAGAGTCCTTTTTTCTTTCTTTCCCACCTTGGTAAGCTGTATTTCTATTGTAATGTTAAGATTCCATATTAGCATCACAAAAATTTTACATGATTAAAATAAATCAGCTCAAAAAATAGAGATGTAGCATTTGAGAATTCATAAAAACAAAGGCAAGAGACTGACCACCACTTTCATTGATATTACTCAATTTTTAATTCTTGCAGTAACCAACCATGAGAGAAAAATCCCCTTCAAGAAGGGAAGATTTCATCTGGCTCACAGTCTGAGAAGATGCACTGCATCTCAGTGGAGAGGAACAAAGCAGGAATGGGCTGGTCACATTGCGTCTGTGGTCAGGGAGCAGAGATGAGAGTTGGGGCTCTGCTGGTTTCCTCCTCGTTCTCTATACTCAGCTTGGTACCTCAACTCAAGGCATGGTGCCATCTGGATTCAGAGTGAGCCTCCCGCCTCAACCGAATCTTCCTTGAAATGTTCATAGACATGACTGAGGTATGTCTTCTAGGTGACTCTCAATCTCCTTCAACTTGAGAGCCAAGAACAATCATCCCAGTATTTGTGAAGCACCAAGAGCATCTAGTGCCTGGTTATATTTAGAAGAGTTATGAGCTGCTAACAATTTTTACATGTTCCATAACATGTTATTACCTGTAGGCACTTTGTTACAGAGCAGAACTATAGAATTTTGTGTAACTTCTTATGTTCACATCCTTATGATTTTCATCTTTCCTGTCTATTTTAATTCCTTCTTATTTCAAATTACACATCCTAATATATGTAAAACAATTTTCAAATGTGTCAACATATACATATACTGTTTCTTGATCAATGGGCCGGGGAATAAGGATGAATGAATAAGAAAAAAAATCATGAAAAATCTCTCTCTCTCTCTCTCTCTCTCTCTCTCTCTCTCTCTCTTTCTCTCTCTCTATGCTTCATGTCTGATGTCTACTAAATTATTCTCACTGCCATCAGCTAAGCACTTTTTGCAGTGCTTCTGTTTAGAGTTTATGTTTGCATCTAGGGATTTCTAATAATAATGAAACAGAGCCTTTGACTTTCATGGCTTGGGAAGAGTATACTTGCTTGAAACAAGAACAAATGCACTCATATATGACCTTTTCTAATCAAAATATTTGTAACTGAGCAAAGTTATGAAGCACATTTGCTTTTATTTGTGTCAGGAATATAGTCCCATTTACCATTTTTGAGGTTTAAACAAAAGCGTGTGTGAAAGTGTTTGGTAATATAATGTCAATGTAAAAGTGACAATGAATGGCATCCGCTTCTTTCTTTTTCTCTTAAATAAAATGTATCCTTCTTATGGATTTCACTTTCTCACTTGAAAATTGTACCCAACATAATGACTGTGAGTCACTGCAAATGTATAAGAGTAACTCAGAAGTATGTACTTTCCAGAACTGAAAATTTTCATCTGCTTACCTGAGTCCCTTATGATACGGCTATATGTTTGTAATGGCTATAGAAGCCAAAATAGGGCTGGAGAGGTGGCTCAGGGGTTAAGCCTCCGCCTTGCAGGCGGAAGGTCCTGAGTTCGGATCCCAGATCCCACGTATAGACGCCAGGCGGAAGCGGAGGCGGCCTGCGCTTCTGGTCCTGGTAGGGCGGAGCCTGTGAATCCCGGGGCAGAAGGAGGTGGAGGCGTCCATGGTGGTTCGCGAATTCGTCCGTGGTTCTACACACACACACACACACACACACACACACACACGCGCACATACACACGCACATGCGCACAGTTGAATAAATAATAATAATAAAAAAATTAAAAAAAAAAAGAAGCCAAAATAACACCTGAAAGTCGAGCTGTAGGCACATTTATGAGGAAGTGATAGGTGTGCAAATACTCAGTAAGCCTGGAGGAGATGGTCTGAATGACATGGGAAGATCCAACCCACATTGCAGATTTTTCCTGTGCAGATAGACAAGACAGAGGAAGATATCTATAGTGTTTTGTGTTCTTCCTCATATTTTGGCACACTTGGGATCTGGGTAATCCCTATGGATATGGTGTAATTATGAACTTTCTGCCAAGGAAAATCTCCAAGTTTCCCCTAAGCTGTTTAGTCATGAATTTGTCTGTGGCATCCAGGCAAAGTGTATCACTATGCATCCCACATACCTTATCGGTCACATGCTTAGCACCACAAAATAAACATACCTTATATGGACATATTGAACATTTCATCTAAATCCTGCATTTTAATAGCAACTCCTACCTCGGAAAATGTTAATCCTACCTTTCAAGTTCCCAAAGGAAAAAAAAATCATCCTTTAGAATATTTGATCTTCTCTTTTTCTCATATTGTACCTATCAAGATAATCTGCTACCTCTATCTTTCCAATATATTCAGAATTCAAAAAGCTTCCGCTGCCTTCACTACAGCCATGCTGAAACAGGCTATTAGCATGACTCATTAGTCAGCTAAATGGCCCCTGTATTGTCTCAAAGTTATCAACAATCTAAGAAGTTGCCAGTGTGAGCCCCTGTCACAACCATAATGCGGTTTCCCTCTGTGTGGATATTTTAACACATTCCTATCCAATAGGAAAATAGACAGGCATATTTCTGGGGCCAAGTCTCTTTGGTTTACCCCTCTACTTTTCCACTCTTTCTTGCAGTATGTGAATACTTTGTTCCCTTGATTCTGTCAGAGAATAATTAAAGTTCAGCATTTGCAGTTAATTCTTAACAATGACAGTTAATGCCAATCCCTCACAGGACACATAATTCATCCCATAATCTTTTTTTATCTATCGCAATTGTATTTTTACATCAATAAATACATGTTTTATTTACATGTTATCCCTCCGTTAAGAATGAAACTTCAATTTTGAAACTAGCAATTGAGTCACTTTTATTCCTTGTGAGATTCCCAATACCTTGAGTATACTCTTATACTTCGTGGTACAAAATGAATGTTTTCAAAGAAAGAAATGCCTAGATGAAACTAATTTCATGAGAAAAACAATCTACCACATGATAAAACAAATAAGCATCAAATTATTTCCTTTTCACTTACTTTTCTAACAAGTTAGAAAACAAGTTATGCCAATTGTTATCAAAAATTGTTAATAGGTCAAAATGATTAGAAGGAAGAATTTCAAGGGTAAAAACAGTAATGAGTTTGTCATATCCTCTTATTTGGGGGAATATTTTCTTAGAGTTTGGTTTTATGAAGAGATAAAGATTTTCTTTTATCAAGGCAAATCATCAATGATATAATAAAAGGCAAAAGAATCCCCTAATGGCAACACAGTTCCTTCATTCAACGGTATAACCAGTACCCTGTAAATATAAACTGAAGGAGTGATTTTGATGAGGAAAATGACACAATCATCTATTTAAGGTTTACTGTACATTACAAATAACATTGAAGCTTTCAAAACCAGAATAATTGATGATGGCACATTTAACTTGTTAATAAATTGTTTATTGGCAATTTACTTCATTAAATATACAAATACATTCATACTTTGATTTTTGTTTAATTTTCTGTGTATGTATATGATGTGTAGTTTTTTCTATATGCAAACATTTCCTGGTCCTCGAATACATGTTTTATAAAGACTCAGACTGATACATGTAATTACCATGCAAAATTCAAGCAAACACTTTTGACTGATACATATTTTTGTTGAGGAAATACCAGAAAGAATTGAAGAGAGAATTGAAGAATTGCCAAGGAAATTCTGTAAAAAAAAAAAAAAAACTCCTTGGGAACCTCCCTTGCATTCTAGCAAAGAGGAAAGGATTAACTACTAACATAAGTTGTTCTTTTGCATATCCAATTCCATAATGATTACCCACAAGTACCATAGAGCAATTTGAAAATGTTTAATCATTTTTGTATTATTTTTCTCAATATAGCTTCATTTTTCCCATGTGCTACAATAATCACAATCCTTCTTTCCATTGCCATTCATGTGATGATTTATTCTCTATCTAGATTCTATTCACATCCTTTTATAGTCCTAAATCTTTCTACATATATCTCCTAATACAGTGTCTTTTCAGTAGAAATGTTACCACATTGGGTACTTTTGTTTATCTTGTTTGCTGCTTTACTCGAGCAATTGAAATATAATATTCTTCTATTTAATATATAATGAATATATGATATTGTGCAAATAAATAGAAACATAAATATAACTAAAACTAAATGGTAAGTTAACTAGAATTATAAATATAAATGGGTCTATATATATTAATTCCAATCAAAATTTATTGAAATTATTCCAGAAAATTAGGTAAGAACTCATCAATGTAGAATTATACTAGTTATACCTAATATAGAGCAAATGTAAAAATTCTATTATATAAAATTTAATGTTTTTGACAAGAATTTTGACAAAAATTTAAAATTTTTCACTTTAGGTATGTGAACTTTATAAAAATTATAATTACAAAGAATTGGATAATGCAACATCATAAAAAGTAAATGAATGAAATAATTTACATGGAAAATGTATGCAAATTTTATCAATAAAATACTGATGCCCTGAAAAGCAGAGGCAATCATTGATAATTAAGAATGAATACAGCAGTAATTTTATTTAAGTCACTGTGCTGTAAAGATAGAGTCATATTACAATAAATCCTCAAAACAGCTTTCTTTCATAATGCTCACTATATTTTTGGCTCAGAATGAAGACGCAATGTTCATATACAGGAAATATAAAATACTATTACCTAAGTATATACGATTACTATTTGAATATTAACTTTTCCTTGGTCTAGGAATAAGCAGAACTCACGAACACCAGGTAGAACTAATATATGAGAGTTTCTACCAAGAGAGATGGAGCGTGAACACTAGCTGATCTGTAGCAACCAGAGAAACATAGTAGAGAGGTTAAATTTCAAGTGAATCATAAAATGTTGCATGTGGGCTGCAAAGACAGAGAATTTCCTGGTGCTGAGAATTCAAGAGGAAACTCTCTGCTCATTTGTTCATCACTGTGACCTTCAAATGGGAGCTCAGAGGAAAGGATGCTATAAGGAAGGGGAGTGGAGAAAAAGTCTCTGTGACATACCCTAAAGGTTAAAAACAACTACCTAGCAAAAAAGAAAGAAAAATAAACATGAAGAACCTAACAGAAAAGCAAAACTTTAAACCACTGCGTGGGGGTGGGGAGTAGAGTCTGGCAAGTCCAGAATACAATGAATATTTACAGCCATTTTAACAATGTAAAAGATAAAAGACAACCAGCCTTGGAGAAGTGCAGCAAAATACTTGAGCCCTTGAAAATGGCCCACCACAGAGGAAGTGCTAAGTGCTAAGGAATCATCTTCCAGGCAAACCAGGATCACATGACCTGCTCAAGCTTGAGACTGGAACAGAGAGAAAAGAATCTTTTCTGAAGACCTGTCTGTCCCTTGGTAGCCAAGAACCAGATAAACAGGAGGGAAGAGGGGAAAATGCTGGGATTGGAGGGAGGGCACACATCCCTGAGGGTGCAGAGTGAACCTATTCAAGCTGGAGATAGATAGCAGAGGCCAAGGCAAAGTCAGGAGCAGGAAAGTTAGAGAAGAGGTAGGGACTAGCAAGCTAATATCACAGAATGATACGGGACAGAAAATCTGAAGTCTTCATAAAATGAAGGTAAAGGTCAATTCAAATAACATAGGGCCAACATAACTTCCATAATTGCCTCAATTGTCACTATAGCAAGAGAAAAGAGTTGTGTTCACACATAGACATGAATGTTGAAAACAACTTTTCTAAACACTGCATCTGGCAATGGATGGAGCGTTCAAGATAAAGTATCAAGGGAAAAACATCTCATCAGCTCAATGATGCTCTAAAATGACACAGATGCTTAAGCTCCTGGACATGGGTCTAAGTTAACATTGGTTAATATGACAAAATAATTTGTGACAAAGTTAGAGACATGAGCAAATGGGAAAGATCCTCAGGAAGGAAACTTCCATGGCAAAATGAAAATATAAAAATTGCACTTTGCTTTTAGCATGATTTATTATAGATTTAAATAGCATACTATTTTTCCTTGTGTTATTTTGTGTTTATTAGTTGCTTTACATTAATTTTTGCATTTACTTTGGATTTTATCTAGACACAAATTTTTGTAACTGAAATTCTTGCACTCAGTCTTATACTGTACTTGTATTCATTCTACGTCATAAAATTATTGGTCACACTTAAATCAAAAATTCCAATCTGATCATTGCCTTTGGCATATACCATCTGTTAGGAATTAGATCTTAGAGTTTATAAGTGGGCTGAGTGCTTCATATGGTTTTAATACAACTCATCTGTGTTTCCAAATATTTTTATACTCAAACTAGTATTTGCCACAATCATTCAATGTATCAACAGGGATTGCTATACTAACATCCAGCAAACTATATATGTGAACAGAAATTGTTCAATGAACTTTATTTTCATGTATCTTTATATACTATACACAATATCTTATTTGAAAAAAAACCTTAAAACTTAACTCCTTGGTGGGAAGATTTTTCATTAGATAAGACCTTTCCCTCATGAGCAAAGAAACCTGAATTTTTATTCTCAGATGTCACATAAAAGTGTGATGGAGATGTTAATGCCCCTACCTCATATATTTGTAGAAAAACCTCTAGCCCTTAATCAAGCCCTACATTGTTAATAAAGAGGAGGAAATACAAGATATTATTCTCAAATTCATATTTACCATTGTTCAGAGACAAAAACTACATCTCAGCACTCTAGTAACTTTTATGTGGAACAGTATGGGAAAATGCTTTTCCCAAATTTAACAGTTTATATGAGTTCCAGTTGCTATTATAGTCACTAGACATAATACTATCTCTTATTGGAAATAACTTTTGATACCAAATAATAGCTAAGGAGACACACCCAGACAGTCTCAGGGCGATACATGGCCCAGACGACCTAAGGAATGCATGTCACAGGAACAATAATTTTACTGCAGCAGAAAGACAGATACGTTTCATGTTTCCTGTAGCAATTGTTGAACCCATTCCAGTTGAACAAGCTGTTAAGGATTATTTAAATCTATATGTGACACCAACTCTGCTTGAAGGACTCAAAGAGCTTTGTAAGCAAAACCCTGCAGATCCTTTTGTTTGGCTATCTGATGCCAAAAAATAATCTCAACAAACCTAAATTTCAGCACTATGCAGTAACAAAAGAACCTTAATAGCCTCCAAATAACAGAGCATAGATTATCTTATTGTAATTGACTTCCTAAAGAAACTTCTTCCCTAAAGGTTTCAGATGCTGTCTGCAAAATAAGCTGTTTCTCGAAAATACCTATCTAAGGACCAGCAAAATGGAGCCCACATGGTAAAAGGGGAGAATTGATTCTGGAAGTTGTCTTTTGACCGCCCATGCATATCACAGTATATGTATGTGCCTGTTCTCTCTCTCTTTTCACCTGAAACAAGTAAATAAAATATAAAAAGTGAGGGAAAATGTTGGGTGGGTGTGACTATCACCCTGTATTCTTGTGAGGTGGTGCCTGGGAATACCCTGAGCAAGATGATTATCAGACTAGCCTAACAGTGTGCTTTGGCTTAAGTGAGGTCCATGCTCACAAGAATAAGGTAGAAGATTTCTGTTATCACCCTTGGTCCTCCATTGGCACACTCAAGTGCCCTTGTGTACATATACCCAACATGTATGCCACCCACATGCAAACACATACACATACATACACACAC
This sequence comes from Typhlomys cinereus, assembly GCA_023101885.1. Taxonomy (NCBI): domain Eukaryota; kingdom Metazoa; phylum Chordata; class Mammalia; order Rodentia; family Platacanthomyidae; genus Typhlomys; species Typhlomys cinereus. Next base: position 1,782,678 of record JALPQD010000235.1, on the reverse strand, counting down.
ACACATACATACACACACATGCTCACTCATACACACTTGCAGGAAAAAAAGAAAGAGCAAAGGAAGGAAGGAAGGAAGGAAGGAAGGAAGGAAGGAGAAAAGATCTTCAATGTAACATTGAATTGTCTTACACGTAAAGAAATGGCTGTACAAATAAGTTTACATGGTCACAAATAGTTATATTCATACTTTTTCTCTGTGCTTACTAAAAACTCATCTTCATATACTCAAAAAAAAAAATGAAAACTACATTAAACCTTTAAGGAAAATAGGCACTATTTGCAAATATCATGCCCAAAGAAAGACACCCTTATAGTCAGTTTCTCTGAAATTCACTTCTCTGTTTGATATGTATTAGCTATTTATTTTCTTTTTCAGTAGTTATATAATAAAATGCCCTTTAATGAGCAGGGAAATTTCATTAAATGATGAGTTTAATTTTACAGTCAAAACAAGTGAGTATGAGAACATTAAACACATTTGCATATTAACTGAAATAATATTACTCTTTCATCTTTCCTGCTTTTCTAAATAAAAATTTGATAAGAAAAAGGGGAATGCAGTTCACATTGTATATCTGAGTCACATATAAAATATAACCATAATAGATTGGAACATACATAACCGTGGAAAATGAATTTAAAACTATTGCTGATTGTGCTATGGCTTTTTAAAATTCTGTAGTCTGTTCTGGTATGTTACTTAAAATGAATATCAGCACATTATGGTTCACAGTATTGGGAACCCAGCTCAGCTGGATGCAACTGGATTTTACAGTTAATTTGCACCCAGTATCCAGGCACCTGTGTGAAACACATGAGAATGTACAGAGTAATACATAGTCCAGCAGGAAACAGCCTTAGGAATCCACTGAAAAGCTGCAAGAAAATAAAAACAATTTCAAAGAACAGTCTACAGAGAACCCAATTTCTTTGCCTTACTCCCCAGAAAAATACAAGCAATAAATACATGGGACTTCACAATGAGATTCATCACTGAATAATTCATCATTAAACAGACTTTTGACAAAATTATTTCATTTAAAAGACACTTTTAGAACTCAAAGTTAGGTCATGATGTCTCTATTTAATGTAAAGCAATACCAAGGTCCAGTGTCCTTCAACCTGTCATCCTTCAAGGCCACATGGCCAAAGGACTAAAGTGAATGAGTCAAAGATTCCAACTCCAGGTTTCTCTCTTCCACAGTCATCTACCATGAATCCTTTTGTGTTTTTTTTTTCAATTAATATAAGGGTATCATCATGGATAAAATGTTGAAGGATATTTTAATGTCCTTCAAGCAGTCACTGTCCAAATTTCATATCAAATTCAATTTAGTATCGTGACATTTGAACAATGACCACTGACCTTGATTAAACTGTGCCAAAAGTCTTTGTTGCCAAAGTCCTGGGACCATATATGTATTCAAGAAATACATAAGTAGCAAATATATTTGTTTTGATTCTACATAGATTTCAGTATTGTCTCTATTATGAGAAATAAAACGTTAAAGGAATGTATAGTAAACCTTTTCTTCTATAGCTTACCTCAACCCCATAAGCATTGATCAAAGATGAATAGACTCACCAACAGCATCCTATTCCATAAAACATGAAGTCCAGCCTAAATCTTGTAAGTTTGTTATTTAAAGGAAAAGCAAAACCAGAGATGGCATCAATTTCTTCTGGAGGCACCTGACCTGAAGGAGATTTTCTTTGGAGAATCAATCCAGGTCAGAACTGAGAAGGTGAACTGTAGAATTCAAGCTGACAGAGATAAAACATCAATGTCAAGAAAAGATAAAAAGTAAGGTGCTTATATATACCTGATTGTACTCATGGACACAGCGTTATAAGAAGGAAAGAGTCATGATGCAGTACCAAGCTAAGGCGCAATGGAGGTTATGATAGCTAGCCGTAGTGAGGAGGCTTTTCATGCAAATTCAGAAGAGGCATGTAAGAGAATTAAAGTGAATAAAAACCCTTCAACTAACTTCTGCATGTCAGGGAGGTGTGGACATTCTAGTGGAGAAAAGCAGCATATCCAGAAAATATTCTGTACCACTGAGGACCTAGGGTATGCGTGAACAAAGGTCATCATTGCTGATTCATGTGTTATTTCATCTTGTTTGTTCCTTACTTTTTGGTGAAGCAACAAAATTAAAAGTGATTAAACCTGCCAGTTTCAGGCTACAAGAAAATTCTAAGTTAAGAATGGCTTAACAACATTTGATATTCTTATAACTTATATCATTATGGCTAAATCTAAACATAATTTTTTAAAGTTTTTAGTTTGGTTAGAAAGTGGATTTATTGAGGAAAATATAGAGCAACAGATTCTTACTATTGGATGTTCAATAGGTTTCATGGGAATGGTTCTAAAAGTACAAACAAAAGTAAAAATAGACAAATGGGACTGCAGAACACTAAAAAGTTTTCACACAGCAAAGGAAATAATGAAGGGAATGAATGAAGGGAATATTTGTAAACTCTGTCTGATAAGGCCATATATGCAGAATATATGGGGAGTTAAAGCAATGAAACATCAAGAACAGGACAAATAGCATGGCTGAAAGTAAACAGAAAAGAGGGATACAAAATGATCCAAGCATAGTAAATATGGCCAACCTTAGTAATGGATTGTAACATCACAATGGATGCTATCAGCTACTAGAATCAGTGTTCTTAAAAAGACAACAAAGGACATTGAGATTCAGCTGTGTGTTGCCTGGGTTATTCCATGGTGTATGAACATTATTCTTTAAGTCTGTGCTCTGTGCTGAAAGACTCCATTTTGTAGCTTTGCATTTCATCTTGACAGCATAAGATGATGGTGCACCTGGGTACACATGTGAACAGTATCCTTTGTTAGGCACCACCCACAGGCTAAGAGCAAGTGACTTAATCTTGGAAAGAAAGAGGGTGTCATCCTATGCATTTGTTGGGCTGATGTAAGAATGTAGGAGCAAATAAGAGTATCAAAATCCCAGGAAATAAAAGCCCAAAAGCTTATCAGACCAAAGAAAGGGCTTAGCTCCCTCACATGGAATTTTATGCATATGGGTTAATTTGATGTGCAACTGGAAGATGCTGCCTCAATCAACGTCAGATATCTGCTGTACAGAACCTGCCAGAAGTGATTTTTTTTCTTTTTTTTAACATTTTTATTATTATTTCCGCTCATACAAACGTTATAGGTACACCAGTTCCCTCCCTCCCTCCTCCTCCCCCCTCACCCCTCCCTCCTCATCCCCCAGTGCCTCCCGCTCCATTTCCCAGAGAGTCCTTTAATATGCATCCCTGACTCTCCTCTGGGCCCTCCTCTCCAATGACGTACAAGGACCCAGTGGCATTTCCCTGAATCCTTTCTCCTGTTCCCCTTAAGCAAAGGAACACTATTGTGGCTGTCAATCCCTTGCCTCAAAGGATCTTGGTGCTTTTAGCTGATGCTAGACTTTGTGAGGTCAATAGTGTGTTGGACATTGCGCAGTACATGCAAAGTCCTATTATGATTACTTCGGCCCTAACTAGTGTGGAGAATCTTGCAAATCATTGCTCCTCCCATCCTTGTGCTCTTACAATCTTACCGCCCCCTCTTCCGCAAATGTCCCTGAGCTTCAGGATGGGGAGAGATTAGGCTGGCCTAGTTCTATGTGGTTGATATAGAGTCTCTGAAGTTCTGGATTGTGGTTTGTTGATTTTCTTTTGCAGTTTTGCTGCTCCTGCAAAGCCCTTCACTCCATCCTGATGGGAACTGTATGTCACCCCCTTCGAGTGTCTCAATGTGGGCTGGTGAGTTTGGTACTAGGAGCCACCTATTAGGGAGTACATATGGCGCTTAATTTTCTGGGTTTGGGATACTTCACTTAATATAATTCTAATGACATCCATTTATAAGAGCACATTCAAGGGTAGATGTAATAAAGGTAGGAAATCTCAGTGAGGGAGGGGTCAATCACCCATTTGCAAAATGGTTACTTTTTTTCTGCCAGACTATATGCCTTTCCCTTCTGGTGAGATCATACCCCCTTAGCTGTAAATGATCAGGAACGAACATCTGTGAACTTAACCAGGTGTCACATTACTTACTTGCAGTCCTTGATGGAGGCCTATTTTCTCTACTGTAACATGGTCACTTCTCTCCTTGTTTCTGGTGTGGCCCTCCAACCCCATCCCTCCTGTTCATAATCCTTGAAATTACTGTAGGTAATACATAGATATACCTATGAGTGTCTCAAGGTGGGCTGGGTGGGTTTGGTACTAGGAGCCACCTATTAGGGAGTACAAACGGCGCTTAATTTTCTGGGTCTGGGATACTTCACTTAATATAATTGTTTCTAATGACATCCATTTCCCGGCAAATTCCAGTAATTCATCATTTTTGATGGCTGAGTAGTACTCCATTGTGTAGATGTACCACAGTTTCCTTATTCCCTCGTCAACTGTTGGACATTTGGGTTGATTCCATGAGTTTGCTATTATAAACAGTGCTGCTGTGAACATGGTCATGCTTGTGCTATCGAGGTGAACCTCTGCTGCATGGGGGGTTATCCCCAAAAGTGGAATCACAGGGTCATATGGCATTTCAATCTTTAATTTCTTTAAGAATCTCCAGACGGCTCGCCAGAGTGGCTGTATGAGCCTGCATTCCCACCAGCAATGCAGGAGAGTTCCCCTCTCTCCACATCCTCTCCAGCATTTGTTGTTGTTTGTATTGTGGATTTTTGCCATCCTTACCAGGGTGAGATGATATCTCAGGGAAGTTTTGATTTGCATTTCCCTGATGGCTAAAGAAGTGGAGCATTTTTTAAGATATTTGTTAGAAATTTTAATTTCATCCCTGGTAAAATTTCTTTTAAGTTAGAGGGCCATTGGTTTCCTTGGTGTTTAGTTTTCTAAGTTCTCTGTGCACTCTGGACAGGAGAGCTCTATCAGATATGTGGTTAGTGAAGATCTCTTTATCTGAACAGAAGCTCTTTAATTTCACAAGATCCAAACTGTTGAGAGTTGGTAGCAGTGACTGTGCCATTGGATGTCTGTTTAGGAAATGTTGGCCTAGCCCAATCAGCTCAAGGGAGTTCCCTATCCTTTCAACTATGGTTTTTATAGTCTCTGGCCTTATATCAAGATCCTTGATCCATTTGGAATTAAGTCTTGTACATGGTGACAAGTACGGGTCCAGCTTTAATTTTCTGCAAGTGGAGATCCGGTTTTGCCAGCACCATTTGTTGAAGATACTGTTCTTTTTCCATTGGATTCTTGGGGCCCCTTTGTCAAATATCAAATGGCTGTAATTTTGTGTGCTTATATCTGGGTCTTCAATCCTTATCCATTGATCTGTGTGTCTATTTTGGAGCCAGTACCAGGCTGTTTTTATAACTATGGATTTGTAGTATAGACTAAGGTTTGGTATGGTAATACTTCCAGCAGTGTTTTTGTTACTCAGGATTGTCTTTGCTATCCTGGGTCTTTTGTGCCTCCATATGAATTTTGAGATTGTTTTGTCCACTTCTTTGAAGAATTGCTTTGGGATTTTGATTGGTATAGCATTGAATCTGTATATTGCCTTTGGTAGGATGGTCATTTTTATGATGTTGATTCTGCCAATCCAGGAATATGGGAGGTCTTTCCACCTTCTGGTGTCTTCTGCAATTTCTTTATTTAGGGTTTTAAAGTTTTCACTGTAAAGGTCTTTTACCTCCTTGGTTAGGTTTATACCAAGGTATTTCATTTTTTAGGGGCTATAGTAAATGGGATTGTTTCTCTCAAGGCTTTTTCACTTCTTTCATTCTGGGCATATAGGAAGTCCTCTGATGTTTGCACGTTTATTTTGTATCCTGCCACACTGCTGAACTTCTCAATTAGTTCCAGGAGCTTCCTGGTGGAGTTTTTGGGATCACTCAGGTATAAGATCATGTCATCTGCAAATAGGGATAGCTTGAGTCCTTCCTTGCCATTTGAATCCCTCTTACGTCCCTTTCTTGTCTTATGCATTCAGCTAAGACTTCAAGTACAATATTGAGTAGCAGTGGTGAGAGTGGACAGCCTTGTCTAGTTCCTAATCGAAGTGGGAATGCTTCCAATTGTTCCCCATTGAGCATAAACCTTGCTGTGAGCTTTTTGTATACAGCTTTTATTATATCGATAAAGGTTCCTTCCATTCCTACTGTCTCTAGCGTTTTGATCATAAAAGGCTGTTGGATCTTGTCAAAGGCTTTTTCTGCATCTATCGAGAGTATCATGTGGTCTTGGACTTTGGACTGGTTTACATGATCAATTACATTTATTGATTTGCATATGTTGAACCAACCTTGTGTGCTGGGGATGAAGCCTACTTGGTTCCCGTGAATGACATTTTAATATGTTTTTGAATCTGATTTGCTAAGACTTTGTTGAGAATCTTTGCATCTGTTTTCATCAGAGAGATCGGCCTATAGTTTTCTTTTTTAAGTGAATCTTTATTGGGTTTTGGGATTAAAACGATATTAGCTTCATAGAAGGAATTTGGTAGTGTTTCTTCTTTTCCTATTTGATGGAACAGTTTAAGAACTGTTGGTGTTATTAACTCCTAAAATGTCTGGTAAAACTCTGTGCTGAATCCATCTGGTCCAGGACATTTTTTGGTGGGAAGATTCGAGATTACTTCCTCAATTTCCTTATATGTTATAGGACTATTTAAATAATTCACAGCTTCCTGATTCAATTTAGGTAAGTTGTGTTTACTTAGGAATTCATCCATCTCTTTTGTGTTGTCAAACTTCACAGAGTATAAGTTTTTGAAATATGATGTTATAATTCTCTGGATTTCTTGGGTATCAGTAGTGATAACTCCATGTTCATTTCTAATTTTGTTAATTTGGGTTTTCTCTCTCTTGCTTTTGGTTAATTTAGCTAGGGGCGTATCAATCTTATTGATTTTTTCAAAGAACCAGCTTTTTGACTGGTTGATTTTTTCTTTCGTTTTCTTAATCTCGATTGCAGATATTTCTCCCCTTATTTTGCTAATCTCCTCTCTTCTACTACTTCTGGGATCAGATTGCTCTAGTTTCTCTAAAGCTTTAAGCTGCATTGTTAAGTTGTTTATTTCTGATGTTTCCATTTTTTTGATGTAGGCATTAAGCTATGAACTTACCTCTTAGGACAGCTTTCATTGTGTCCCAGAGATTTTGGTAAGTTGTATTTTCATTATCATTCACTTTCAGGAAATCCTGAATTCCTTTTTAATTTCTTCCTGAATCCAGTTCTCATTCAGCATCATATTGTTAAGTTTCCAGGAGTTAGTGTATTTTCTCTTGTTTGATGTGTTGTGGATGTCCAGCTTTAGGCCATGGTGGTCTGATAGGGCACAGGTTAGAATTTCAACTTTTTTGTATATGTGTAGATTCATTTTGTGGCCCAATATGTGATCTATTTTGGAGAAAGTTCTGTGTGCTGCTGAGAAAATTGTGTATTCTTTGGTGCGTGGGTGAAAAGTTCGATAGAGATCTGTAAGGTCCATTTCTTTCAGGGTTTGATTAAGTTCAAAAGTGTCTCTGTTAAGCTTTTGACCTGTTGATCTATCCCATGTTGAGAGGGCAATGTTGAAGTCCCCAAGAATTACTGTTTGGGGGTTGATTTCTTGCTTTAGCGCTGTAGGGTTTTCTTAATGAATGTGGAGGGGCCTGTATTGAGTGCATATATGTTCAGTATTGTGAAGTCTTCCTGGTGAATTGTACCTGTGATTAAAATGTAGTATACATCCGTGTCTCTTATAATTTTCTTTGGTTTGAAGTCCACTTTGTCTGATATCATAATGGCTACCCCTGCCTGTTTTCTGCTTCCATTAGCTTGTAGAATTGTTGACCAGCCTTTTATTTTTAGGGCATGCCTATCTTTTGTGGTGAGATGGGTTTCCTGCAGGCAGCAGATTAATAGGATTGTTATTTTTAATCCAAATTTGTAATCTGTGTCTCTTGATCAGTGAGTTAATTCCATTAACATTTAGTGTTATAATGGAGAACTATTTTTAATTCCAGACATTTATTATGTTTAGTAGTTTTTTTTTTTTTGTTTTAGACAGTAATTGCAAGGATTATGAACAGGAGGGATGGGGTAGGAGGGCCATACCTGAAACAAGGAGAGAAGGGACCATGTTACAGCAGAGAAAATAGGCCTCCATCAAGGACTCAAATAAGTAATGAGACATCTGATTAAGTTCACAGACTTTTGTTCCTGATCATTTACTACTGAGGAGGTATGATCTCACCAGAAGAGGAGGGCATATAGTCTGGCATATAAAAAGTAACCTTGTGCAAATTGGTGATAGACTCCTCTCTCACTGTGATTTCCCACTTTTATTACATCTACCTTTGAATGTGCTTTTATCACAAAACTCTAGTTTAACAGCTTTTTGTCTCTGGCCGGGGGTAACATACAATGCCCACCAGGATGGAGTGAAGGGCTTTGCAGGAGCAGCAAAACTGCAAAAGAAAACCAACAAACCACAATCCAGAACTTCAGATACTCTATATCAACCACCTAAAACTAGGCCAGCTTAATCTCTCTCCCCATCCTGAAGCTCAGGGAAATTTGTGGAAGAGGGGGCTGTAAGAGTGTAAGAACAAAAGGATGGGAGGAGCAAGGATATGTAAGTTACTCCATGCAAGTTAGGGCTGAAGCAATCATAATTGGACTTTACATGCCCTGTGCATTGTCCAACACACTATTGACCCCACAAAGTCTAGCATCTGCTAAAGGCACCAAGATCTTTGGAGGCAAGGGATTGGCAGCCACAGCAGTGTTCCTATACCTAAGGGGAACACGGGAAAGGGTTCAGGCAAAGGCCACTGGGTCCTTGTATGTCATCGGAGAGGAGGGCCCAGAGGAGAGTCAGGGATGCATATTAAAGGACTCTCTGGGAATTGGGGCGGGAGGCACTGGGGGATGGGAAGGGAGGGGGTGGAGAGGAGGAGCAGGAGGTATGGGGGGAGAAAGAAGGGAGGGAGGGAACTGGTGTACCTATTAAGTTTGTATGAGCTGAAATAATAATAAAAAATATATTAATAAAAAAATGTTTAGTAGTTTTTATAAGTATATTGCTTCACTTTTAATGGTGTTATACTTGCCTTCTGTTCTCCTGTATATGGCTGTTATTTTCTTCAAGCTTGAGTATCATTTCTAGCATTTTTTGAAGGCCTGGTTTGGTGGACATGTATCCCTTCAAGTTGTCTTTGTGCTGGAAGATTTTTCTTTCTCCCTTGATCATGACGGATAGTTTTGCAGGGTAAATCAGCCTGGGTTGATATTTTTGCTCATTCAATACTTGAAGTATGTCTCTCCAAGCTCTTCTTGCTTTTACTGTTTCGACTGAGAAGTCATTTGTTATTTTAATAGGTTTACTTTTAAAAGTGACTTGTTTTTTCTACCTTGAAGCTCTCAGCACCAGTTCTTTATCTTGAATGTGGAGTGTATTAACTATTATTTTCTGTGTCGAGCTTCTGTTTTAGTCATATCTGTTTGGGGTGCGGAATGCCTCTTGTATATGGATGAGCCTCTCTTTTTTTAGATGAGGAAAGTTTTCTTTGATGATCATTTGAAAAATTTCCTCAGCGGTGGTATTTTGAGATTCTTGCTCTGGTATTCCATGAATACGCATGTTAGGCTTCTTCATGGTGTCCCATATCTCCTGGATATTTCTCTCAAGTATCTTTTTGGCTTTAACAACCTCTTCCATTGAGCTGGTTAGTACTCCCACTTTATCTTCAAGGTCTGAAATTCTGTTTTCTGCTTCCTTAGTTCTGCTGATAAGACTCTCTGTGGAGTTCTAGGTTGAAGATAACTTGTCTTTTAGCTCAGTTTTAAACTCTGCTTGAGTCTGTTTTAACTGCTCTATGCCAGTTTTTGTTTCTTGCACTGTTTTTCTCAACTCCTCCAAGTGTCTGTTGTGTTCCTCTTCAAAGCAATTGATTCGATTATTTAATTCCTCCCGGATTTCCTCTTTCATAGTATTGAACATGGTAATGATCGTATTTTGAAAGTCTTTATCCTGGGTCAGGCTTTCATGGCCATTTTCCATGGGTTTATTCTGGTTGGAGTCTAACATTATGTGATTAATTCCTTCAGTGGGAGATTTGTTTACTTGAGTGTTGTTTCTCATGGATTTGCACTTTGACTTTGGCATTGTCATTTTAACTCTTAAGATCTTTCAATTTCTGTGCGTTTTTCAGTAAACTGAATTATTTGGCCTGGGGTTCTGGGGGTGGGCAGGGACAGAGCTTACCTAGATCGAGTGTGAGTCCAGGCTGGACCCCACGTGTTCATCCCGGGTGGTGGAGTGGGGAAGGGAGGATGGGGCGTAGGCGGGGCGCTATTTGACCTGGGGGAGCTGGGGTGGGGCCCGTGATATTTTTTCTTAAGAAGCAGTGTTCTTTCATGCATTCGCTAGAAGAACATTAAAGTTGTTGTTGATTATTAAGCCTTTAAGCATTCATAGGTTTGCTTCTATTTCTCATATTCAGAAGCGAATGTGTCTTTCAGACCCTCCAGATTATTAAGTATGACATCTTTACTCTGTCTAATGTCATCAATCAATATGATGCTGGGTTGGGTGACTATTCAGACCAGACTAGTCAGGGAGTGAGTCAATATATCCTTGAAGCAAAATAGAAGTGTGCATTGTTTTCTGTTTTGCTTAATACTCTTTTGGATCATCTTTTCTCTTTAGAAAAGAATAGATTGTCAACACTATGGTTTTCCCTTTGTTTAGAGATGGGGTCTGTAGTTAAGATTCTATGGTCAAGGCTGTCTAGGAGCTCACTGTGCAGTCAAGGCTGGCCTTAAACTACACATAATGCAAGGGCTGAGATTATAGACAAGCACCACCATGTCTAGGAAAAAACAATTTTATAAACTCTGTGGAAACCTCTGATCCTCACACTCAGTTCCCAATTGCTCATTAATCCCCAGGGTTATGTGGCCTTTTAGCTAAGAGATAATGGTAACCACCTTCCAAACCCATGGTTTTTATGATTGCTGTTTTCTGAGTGTACTTAAACATCAGAATGAAACAATGGAATGAATCCTCTGGCAATATATACCTACATTTCTTTCTACACTGCAATATCACAATTCACCATACTAGCACGAGAGTTGTAAAACCTGAGTGACTATCTTGAATAAATGTGCAGGAATGTCAGACCTATTGTGCTTCATCCATCACCAGGGACTAGGCAGAAAGTGACTCAAGTTCATGTCACTGTGTTTCCATGCACCTTCTGGACCTTTCCTGTAGCAACTATTATCGGTCATGTTCCCTGGAAACCCAAGCTGAGATGAAATGTTATATGCAGGACAGTTTGAGGGATCGACATTTGTGAGAGGGAAGAATAGTCAGCAAAATAAGGGAGAAGACAAAGCCTTGAGGAACAGATTGGAGGACAAGTCTCAGCTTACAGAACCCCAATGGTTCAGTTTTGTGCAACATTCCAATATGCCAATTAAAGGCAAGTGATGGGAAAAAGCTAAGAAAGAGATTTCATCAATGTGGCCTATTAAGAAACTGATAAAAAAGTCTAGTGCTCCAAATCCATCTTTGGGGTACTAACATTTAAGCTTTATGCTTAAATATGAGGGTTTGAACAAGGTCAAGAGATGTGCATAATTAAGCATTCCTGGTCAAAGTGTGGTCTGCTGCATCATTATCTCAGTTCTAGTTCTGCAAGAAGCACTTTTGCCTAAGGGGACAAACTGTTTCCCAAGAGATAATTGTTTCTGCTTGAGGGAATCTGAGGGGGCAGGCAACTTCTGTCCAGAGTCTGCACTGCTTCTGGAATTCAAGGTAACTGTAGGTTTATCACAATAACTATTCACTTTTGCTATTGCTGACAACATAAAGCTTATTTAGGGGCCTTCAGCCATAAAGATGGATGAGATAGGTTAAATGTCAATAGTTTTCAGGTTGATAGTCTATGAGTGATTAACCTGTCTACATGCAGAGGTAAAAAGTTGACTGACCAATAACAGTAAAGGAGAGCTGCTGGAATAAAGATAGGTTTTTATCCTGCCTTTTGTTCCTTTGCTGACCCAAGGGAACAGCCAAGGCTTGAAGCCAGAGTAGTTTCCAAGTGTCAATCACAGCATTATAGTTTTGAACTGTGATGAAATATAGAGAGCACAAATGTCCCATAGGATAAACCCTGTGCTCCTGCCAGCAATATTTATCACATATGGGCCAACCTGGGTAAGACATGCACTTGAAAAAAATGCTTCTCTGCAGCTGAGAGGAAAAAGAGAGGGAAGGAGAGAAGAAGAGAGGGAGGGAGGGAGAGAAAGAGGAAGAAAGAGGGAGAGAGAGACTGTTGATACTAGGTACAATACATACATTCTTCCCTATAGGGATGATCCCACCTGGGCAGTGGGCATTTATATTCACTATACTTCTTTGCTACTTTCTAGAAAAGTATCTGGCAACCGTGAGTGGATCTTGCAAGAAGTTTTAGGGTCCTGAAATTTGATCACCGGATCACACCGCTACTCAAATTTACTCAAACCCAAAGCTCTGAGTGCTTTGTAGGACTTAGGTGGCAAAGTTGTTCATCTGAGAAAAGTTAGACTAATACCTTATGACTTGACACAGGACTGGCAGTTTGCATCTATCAGATAATTTAGCTTGGCTCAGAAGTATGAGTCCCAGAAATTACAGAGCTTGACTCCTATCATGAATTGATTTTAGTCTACTTCTATTTCCCCTGTGTCTTCCAGTTTACCATAGATTTTGCTAATTGTTGCCATTTCTTATCTAATAGTTCTTTCTAGTAAAGTCAACTTTCATTAAAAATTTTCCATTTAGAACTTGAGCAAAGGCAATGATGTCTGTTCACCAGAGCTACATTATTTTCTACTACAATATTTCATTTTTCTATAATCTATAATATTTCATTTTTCTAAGATATATAATATATATTCTGGCTATTAAATATATAAAAATGGTTGTACATCTCATCCAAAATGAGATATCATAAGGCTGTACAGATTTCCCACAATGTCACTTTTCCTATTAAAGTAACGAGGAAGCCCCATGCTTGCAGGGATGAAGCCTCTATCAATCATTTCTGGGTGAGTGGATTACTCAGAAACCCAATGTAGTAAAGAAAACATCAGTAAGAAATAAAGATTTCCTCCACTGAACCGATGAGATATTGTAACGTCTTTGTAGATTATTCATAATACACAGTATTGTAAGGACACTGAGATGGACTAGACATAGCTGGCAAAGCCTTCTTGTCTCTGAAACCCTACCTGTATGGAAATGCCTCCTGTTGACAGAGCTGGAGGCTGTTTTGGAGATTAGGCAGTTCACATCATTTCTCTCTAGATGGATGCTTACCTCCATTCTTCTCTCAGAGCATCTCATCTGCCACTAAGTCCTGATTCTATTTTGGAATGCAGGAAATCCAAGCGACAATGTTTTGAACACTGCCTGATGTGTACATAGAACATGAAGTGTTAGCTCTTACTATCCTCTAGAGTTAAAACTCTATGAGAAGAGAAATGTTTGCTCATTTTATTTGGAATTTATACATTAGCACCTTGAGCCCTGCCTAAAACAAAGAAGCCATTCAATCAATATGCATTAATAGATTGAAGGGATGTAAATATTTGATTATTTTTCCCTCCTGCGCTCTGGGTCTCTGTTCCTGCTCTTTTTAACATTTTAATTGTCCACGATCAGAATAAAGTAGATGCTTTCCTCTATGACTTCTATGACATATACCACCTCTTACTAGCCTCAGTTTCTTTATTGCATGTTATTATACGCTGAAAACTTCCATACCTGTAGGGAAATGTTCATTCTAATCAGTTGTCCCTCCTTTTCTACTGGAAAAAAAAAACTTAAATTGAAGGCTTAAGCTTTGTGCATTTGTACTAAGCAACAAGAATACAATAGGTTAAGTTAAATCTGTGGGATAGTAATGGTGGACTAAGCTTCCCAGTTACATATTCTGAACATTACTTTCTATTGTTTATGGCATATTGGAAAATCTGAAAATAAGGTTTCTTTCAGCAGACTTTTATTAGGATATTTGCTGTAGAACCAAGTATGTGTTGTATTTATTTACCTGCACATATCTAAGATTTATATTCATAGTGAAATTTCCTTAGAACCTCCTTTATTGCATATTTGATATATTATTCATTGAAGAAAAAACTATGAATTCTTTTCATTTCTGACACACTTGCCTGAAAAATTGTCTCTCTGCTCTCATCACTGCATATCTCTGTAGATCTTCACCACTACTTGTCTAGGATCTCCACCAGTAATTTCTCAAGCATGTTCATGTATTCTGCTATCTCGTGCTATTTTTTGTGCTTTGGTTTTGGTTTTGGTTTTAGTTTTGCACTTTTCTTTCCAGGATCTCACTAGGCAACACAGGCTGTCCTTGAATGTGAAATTCTACTGACTCAGCCTCTTAAGAGATTCCAGACTTGTTCCACCATGACATGATCTCAAAAAAAAAAAAAAAAAAAAAAAACTATACCAAAAAAAATATAATAAAGGAAAACCTGTCAGAACAATAATTCAATTGAAAGAGTACAGATAGAAAGGTTCAAATCATTTTAATTGATGGGCTAGTGACACGGATAAAGGAAAAGGAGTTTGCTGTGACCCCTGATGGCCTGAGTTCGTCTCAATGGGAGAAATGATTTCCTCAAGTTGTCTTCTGACCTCTTCATCCTTGCTGCACACACACAAACACATGCAAATAAAGTATAAAGAAAAAAGATTTCAGTTAAGAACTTTTAATTTGGTTAAAGAAATGTGATTCTAGGATAATTTTATTTTCTTTCACAGTGAGTTTATATTTTTCTTTTTTTCTGACTTTTTCTTACTTTGTGTTGTTACAAAACTAAAAGTATATAATTAAATGTGTTTTCTTTTCATCTTTTCTTGAATTCACCTCTCTGAATTCTGCAGTCTGAAGAGATTCCTTTCTGAAGATTTTTTTTTGTTTTCAACATTTTATTTTCATAATTATTTTCATAATTTCCTATGGTCTATAGTCCCGTTTATTGTGTTTTAGCACCCTGATCTAGATACCAAAACTGTGATCTGTTTTTTTTAAATTTTTAAATTTTTAATTTAGGTCCTAGAGAGATGGCTCAGGGGTTAAGACTCTGCGTCAAAAGCAGAAGGTCCTGAGTTCAGATCTTGAAACCCTTGGAAAAAAGCTAGATGATCTGTACTTCTGGCTCTGGAAGTCTATGCCTGGGAAATCTCAGAGTAAAGTGAAAAGGAAGAAGAAGCAGTCCAGGATGATGCCCAATGTCACCCTTGGTTGTCCACAAGTGACAAGACTTGCCCCCACACACACACATTGAATAAATATCAATTTTTTTCTAATTTTCTGCTCCAATTTCTATGAGATTAACTCAATGTTACACTCATTAAATTACATGTTTATTAAATTTCCAGTCTGAATTAACTTTTCCTTGTTTGGTACATTCAAATTTTAGAGAAGATTTCTATTATTAATGTTTTCAAATGTGCTAATAGAGCTTGCTATGAATTTTTATTCATGATTAAGTTTAATTCCTACTTTCATCTTCTCCCTGGGGACAGTTTTTGTGTGGTATTTATTTTTCTTGGCTCTTTATTCTCATTCAGACTGCATCAGGCTCTCAAACAGCTAGAGAGTGTCTGTGATCAGAACTCGATGTGAAACAAGCAAGATACATGCAGAGCAGAAAGTGCTGCAGATGTGGGGTAGTCTGCCCACTGACAGGCCTGATTTCAGAGACTGTGACTCTAGCACAGGCAACATTTCACTGCAAGGTTCTCAACACTTGGATAATTAATTCTTAATTACTTGTCATGCTTCCTATTTACATATAGAACCTGTAGCAAAATTAGTTTATATATCATAAAAGAAAAGAACTATTTCTATACTGATTTAAAAATAGAACTTTAAGTATCTTTGAAGTTCCCAGTGTGGCTTAGATCACAGTATCATGACCCTTTCTGTTCTCTAAGTTTACCAAGTGCTTCACAATATTCATCTGTATCTTTGAAAAATGCATTGCTTTGTTTCACTTTCTTGGGAATGGAAGGAGGAGACATGCCATTTGCATTCTTCTATCATTTGATTGCTTTCTATGGTAATTTTGTGACATTGATATTGACAGATGTAATAGTAATCTATTTATTTTCGCTGTTTTTGGCAAGTATATACACACCATTAACTATTTCAACTCTATCCTTACGAGTTTCAAGCAAAGTGAACAAACAAAGATTTGGTATTTATAAGTTCAGTTATTTCTTTCTCTCTATCCAACAAAAGTTTGAACAAGCCCAACTTCTCAGTTTGATTCAGTAGGTCAATTTCTTTTTTCTTAATCGACTCATTGGTGTTATTATAGTTTGAATCTAGAGTTTCCTCCAAAGTTTCACCAGTTAAATTCTTGTTTGCCAGACCATCACACATTTGGGAGTGGTAAAGACATTTAGAAGACAGGTTTACTGTAAATTCTAACGCCAGCTCAGTCCTTCCTCTATCTTTTGCTTCTTAGTTGTCAATGTTTTCCTTTTCTCCACCACCTGCTCCCTGCTATATTTGGGTTCAACACAGGCTTCAACCAAGACAAGCAATCATAGACTACAACTCCTGAAGCCATCAGAAAGTAAATCTTTTCTCCTTATTATTTATCTCAAGTGTATTCTAACAGTGATGGGAAATCGCTAATAGAGACAGCACATTTCTTACATTTTTGAGCAACCTAGAAATGGAATTTTGGAGAAAACCAGTCACCAGATACCTTCAAAAAATTCAGGATCAGCTTACTTCTTATCATTCTGCCACACCTGGAGCTGTAATTGAGCCTTACATACTTTGCTGTATCAGCCCTTCATACACAAAACATCAGTAAATGTGGGTGCTTTTTGAGAATTTATACCTCCTTCTATAGCTATGCTACCAGAAATGCAAGTCACAACTCTTTTCTTTTCATTAATAAAAATTATTCTATATACATTGTAAATTGCTACTTTACAAAAGGATATGCTTAGGCTTTATGCCAAGACATAAAGCTGTTTATATGTCTCTTTCCAATTAATCTTCAATATTTCAATTCCTGCCCTCTTTCGCTTAGTCTTCTCTGTACTTTCTAAGATGGGTATTTGAAAAATTAATTCTGCAATAAATGTAATCTGCTCTGACATTATGGTATAGGTATCTATTTTTTTCTCATCCCATTTTATCATTCCTCCATATTTTTACTGTCTGTCATAGTTAAAAAGATTTAGCTATGTTTGTTTATATACAGGCATGTATGTGTGTGTGCAAGTATATGTATGAAACTGTGCACACACAGTTGCAGCTACTATTCTTTGGGCCTGAGACGATATTTGAATATAACCAGCTTAAGGGAGAAAGGGTCATTTATTTGGTTTCCAGGAGGAATGTAGACCGTTTGCCAAGTAAATCACATAACGGAAGGAATAGCAGTTGCTGGACACAAAGCAGGAGACCACTTTGTAATACAGAAGCCATTATGAGACACACACACACACACAGAGACAGACAGAGAGAGAGAGAGAGAGAGAGAAGGGCTAGAATTCCAAACCTCAAAGCCTGCCCTCCAACAAGGTTTTGCTCTTAAAGGCACCTTTGCTGCAGGGCTTTATGTCCAGGCTCTCGCATTCCCAAGTGGAAGATTGAGACCAGAACACGTGCAGCATGTTTATTAGGGGAGAGAAGGAAAGGAACTCGTGCATGTAAAGTCCAAGAGAGGCAAGGAAGGTGAAAGGAATTCACGAACACGATGTCCATGAGGGACAAGGGACCACCTTCTGATGGCTGGCAGGGTCTGGGGGTTTATGAACTTGAGCAAGCTCAGAAAAGAGGCTTTACATTATTGGTGAGCTCTAGCTTCTGCAAACCTGATTAGGTGGAGCTTTTGGTGCTCTGCATCTGATTGGTCTGTTCATGTGTCTCAGCTCCTTGTGGCCATGAAGAATGTCTTTCTTTTGAGGAACTTAATTCATTTCTATCTGAGGAGCTCATATCCATGTCCTTTCCTAAACAAAGGGACAGGGGAAGTTGGTGACCTAATCTCAGTGGGAACTGGTGTCAAATTCTACAAAGCTATGGCAATGACTTTCAAAAGACCCTCCTTGCAGGCTTTTTACACTGTTTAAAGCTGACTAAAAGAACTATCCTAACTAAAAACCTTATTCTTAATTACTTGACAGAAATGATTCTCATTCTCTTACCTTTCCAAGCATTGCCATCAGCTAAGGATTCAAACACATGAGCCAATAGGGGTACATCACTTTCAAACCATGACATATGCAGAGGTCAAAAGAGAGTATCTGGAATTCTCTTCCATCACTACTTGCCTATTTCACTATGGCAGGGCTTCTCTCTGAGAGGGGCTTGAGTTTCAGCTACATTGGAAGCCAGAAAGCTCTGTAAGCTGCATTTCTCCACAACCCATTAGCATTGGGTTATAGTCATTTGCATCTGTTATATGAGTGGTAGAATCAGATGGTTTTGATGATTATGGAGCAAGCTTTCCTAATTGCTGAGTTTGTGGCACTATTGATTCAGGGAGGCCCTAGCCGGGGCTTCCAAATCCAGGAGGTCTGGCCTCAGACAAGCCTGAACAAGTATGGACATGCTGGACATGTCCCAATAGAGGAACCATACAGGCAGAGGGATGAACAACCAATGGGAAGCGGCCATCTAACCTGCCTCTGCAATGGGACACCTAGTAAACAGATAAATTATTGGTGGCTGTTCCCCAGAGCCAAGAGATGGCAACACCTGATTGAATCCTTGACCCTATATAAGCTCAAGTGCTTCCTTAAATAAAAGAGTCTGTGGCAGCTCCTCTCTGCTAGCTTCTCACTTGACTCCCGGTGACTGTGCCACTCACCTCCTCGCCTCCAGCCCTGAAACCCCTGCCATTTCCCTCCTCTTCTCCCTGGCTGGCCCAGCAGGGATTCGCCAACACTGAGGTATCTCTCCAATATCCTGTTCATCTTCTCTTTTAAAAGTCTGTCTCCTCCAAAAGGACAGAGCAAGGTTAAGTAGTTTTAAAATAGCTATGCTGACATTATCTCCAAAAGTCTTGGAAAGCCACCCTGTACTTGTACTATTACTTTGGATGAACACCTCCTGTTGCTAGGAGGAACTAACTATAGTCCTCAACAGAGATAAGGTGGTCAACTTCCCCCAACCCTTTGTTTAATGAAAGGTTATGGAGAAGACTTCTCCATAGCAGATAAGCTAAATCCATCCAAAGAAACTGCTTGACAATGAGGTAGGCAGGAGATCAACAAGTCTGGGCCCCAACATGAGATAACCAATGAGGAAAAGCCATTTATCTGGGCTTGCCAAATGTATAAATATATCTGATCTTGGCAGCCAACTTTGGTGCATGCCTCTCATGGCACTCCACATCTGGAGTCCATGAGTTCTTTTCCAGCTCCTTGCTCTTCATGGATTCCATTCCTGCCTGAAGTTCTCCAGAGTACCTGCTCCTCATGTCACTCCACATCTGGAGCCCATGAGTTCTTTTCCAGCTCTTTGTCCTTCATGGATTCCATGCATGGAGTCCATGAGTTCTACAGGATACCCTTCCCCCTCATGGTACTACACATCTGGAATCTGTGGGTTCCATTCTTTCTCTGTTCTAATAAACTCTGCTTTAATCTTCTATGTTTGTTCTGGTTTCAATCTTTGCCTCTGAACACAATAATCTAGATACATACAAACTCCTAGAGACTGACCTCACAATAAGAAGACTCGGCAGATGTACAGAAGATATCAAAATGGAGGTCTGTCTCTCCCCATCATCATTCATTATCTATTATTCCTTTCTTACAATGGTTGCTATAAACAAAAAATAATGACTGACTAGATCCTTGGCAGAATCCTATTAAAGAAAAACTAAATTTGCTACCCTTCCAGCCCACATCTTCTGGTTATTGAGACATCATCTAGAAAGCAATCTTTCTCCCTAATCCAGCAAATGTCACAGGGGCAGAGATTAGAAATAAATACATTAATTACTGTATGAATAACTTCAGTTATTCAAATGAGTACAGTTTTGCTTGATACATTGCTTAAATTATAAAAATTTGATTATGATGCTAAGTACCATTGACAAGTTCAATTGACCTTTAATATTTAGAAAGTATATTTAACAATCACCCATGCATCTATGTTGCAAATGTTGGAATTTACCTATTTGTATTAATCATTCATTTTTGACAATGTCATGTGCAAGTCCTTTATGCCACATACAGTGGAGGGTCCTTCAAACGCAGTTGCAATTGCTGTGTAAGCCCCAAACTTCTTTTCTCACCATAATATCTAAGATTCTTATAAAACCTCTCTTTCACATTTCTCATATTTGTACTCTCCATTCCTAGGGAGTAACAAATAGAAGATCTAGGCTTCCCCTCCCTAGGGGCTGAGGTAGTCACTGAGATAGCAAGAGAAAAACAAGCACACTCTCCATGAAATGATAGTCAAGGTCATTTTGATATTTCTTTGAAATTTGTTTTCCTATCAAGACATATGTGTCTGTAAAGAAAATAAATGTCCAGAGTCTCATTCTTCCTCCATTTTAAAACATGCTATTCAGTACATTATTCAATACATTATTAAGGTTATACAGGATAACTTTAGCATAGTCTTGCACACAGATATGTATAATACAATGATATGTTCCATGAAACTATGTACAATGCCATGAAAATATGTCTGTGAATGGTAAATTAAAAATCACTTTAAAAAATTGTTAAGTTTCAAAGAATGGGTATAATTTTGACAAGCAGAAATACAAACAAATAAACATTTGAAGCACATAGAAAAGTATTGTGGGATTTGTATTGCATGCATCTGCGTATATATACACTTGTGGGAGTCCTTAGTCCTTTGACTGCAAGGTACTGAGTCTGAAATGAGTTCACTTAAAGTACAAGCTTTAGAAATGGAGGGTAAGTAAAAGCTTTCAACCTTAGGAACACTCAAAGCAAATAAAAGAACAGTATGATCATCCTTCTCTTCTCATGGAGCTAGTTCTTTCTAAACATCTGCTTCATTGTACTTGGCTATATACAAACTCCCTTATGGTCTTATACACATAACTTCAGAGAGCTCAAGGGTTTAGATACATTTCATTAAATGACTGGCTATACAATGAAGTCTAATTATTTGTATGCCAAGACAAAAAGAGAAAAGTAAAAGCACAAAACAAAAAATTTGTCTTTTATCTTAGACAAAGATAGGTCTAGTTTGATTAAAATGCCCTCCTTCTGCCAAACAAAAGGATTAAATGCATACTGAAGGAAAATGGCCACCTTGAATCTCATAGGGTCCTGTGTTAATTTCATAACTCTTTGCTGCAATGAATATTTTATCCCAAAAAGGTATGGAAAGAAGGATTTATTCCAGCTCACAATTGATAGCCCATCATGGCAAGAAAGTCACAGCAGCAGTAACTTAAAAAAACATAATTTTCATAGCTAAGGGGAAGAGGCAGTGAATGAATGTATGCTCACTTGTTTATTTAATTGTGCTCAAATTTTGTATGTCTACACCTTCAAACACATTGCAAGTCTAAGGAATGATGGTGCCCACAACAGGTACTTCTTCCTATTACATTTAAAGTAGTTGAACAATCAACTCCAGATGTGCTTAGATGCCTTCCTCCCGAGTAGCAAATTGATAGCTAACCATCACAGGTGAGCATGCAAGAAAACAGGCCTGTTTTCCTCTCAAGAGATTGATGTCTGTAAAGATCACAAGTAAGTTTTTTATGGTTTCTAATAGTTAATAATGACTGTCAATTTGACAACTTCAAGAATCATCTTAGAATCAAGCTTCTCTGTATATTTGTAAGGGATTATCTAATTAGGGTTAACTGAGATGAAAATAAAACCCTACCTAATTGTAGAATATGGTCTAAGAGTGCATACAAAGTAGAAAATGACCAGTATTCATGCTTCTATGATTCCCAGACTGTAAGTGTAACATGACCAGCTCCTTCAAATTCCAGCTTCCATGGCTACCTACCTTTAATGGGATGGGGTCAAAGTAAATTCTTCTTTTTGTTTTAGTTGGTGTTTTGTCATAGCAACAATGTAGCTAATACAGTCCAGTAGAGATTTATACATTTAAACAATTGTTCCCCAGGTGGTGATCTTATCTTGGGAGCCTATGGAACCTGTAGCTAGCAGAACTTAGCTGGAAGAAGTGTACACTGGAGAGCAAGTCTTCCAGTTTATAACCCAGATGCACTTCCAACCAACATTATTCTGTTTCCATTGTACTACTGGGATGTACCAAGCCAGTGAGAGACCTCCTGCTGCCACAGTCACCAAACGCTATGTAATCACTGCTATGATAAACTATATGATCTAAATGATAAGCCAGAATAACATCTCCTTCCTCTCTTAAGTTGCTTCTGCTTGTTATTGTATCATGCAGAGGAAAATAGTAATAAATTCAAATTACTACCAAGAAGTAAACATATGTCATAAATATCTTCCTTAGATATCGAGGCAGACAATGAATAATTATTGACCATATGAGTTATTTGATATATAGCAAAATAAAATATACAAATGACAAAAACCAAAAGACTATTAAAGTCCAATGTTAGACAAAAGAGGATCTACTTTAATCACTGATCATTCATGCTTCAGGAAGTACAAAGACATATCCAGTATAGACATGCCAGATGAAACCCAGTGAGTTGCACATGCAAAAATCATGAAAGTAGAAGAGAGACTGACTGGAAAGGAGAATGTATAAAGTAGTATAGGAGTGGTGACAGGATTCAGTAGTAAGGGATAAAAATACATAATTTCATTGTATTGTATATGAAAACACAAATGAACAGAAAAAAAAACAAAGAAAAATTACTTAATATTATATCTAAAGGACTTTCAATGAAATATCAAGGAACTAGAATTTTATTTTTTATAGAAAGTTTCATAGTTAAGCACAGGTGTCAGCTTTACAGTTGAGGGTTTGAGCTTTGGGCACATTTATAGAGAATTAGTAGTTAAGCCCAGAGCAAACCAAGGAGATTGTCTAGTTGATGGGGCAGACCCAGCCCATGGTAGGTAGGACTGGGCCCTAAACAGACAAATAAAATACAGAGAACTGATTGAAGAAGTTGGCATCCTTGTATACACTTGGTTAGACATGCTGGTCTGGTAAGTGAGGATCATCCTTTTCTCAGCCATTATGTGGTGATGGTGTGTAGCCAGTTTCCTCAGCCCTGATGTTGGTGTATGTACTCCCATCAACCTGGACTATAGACTGTAACTGGACTATCAGTAAGAAAATAAACCCCTTGTTCCCTTAAGCCATTTGATGGTCATTTATCAGCAACCATGCAAGTGAACTACAACAGAAGGATAATGATTTGACACTGTCAAATATATCTAAAGGTAGATTTATATAAAAGGAATACACAGACCCAGAGACTACATCAAAATACAATGCAATGTTTCACATTAGAAATAGAATTGTAGAACCCATGTACTGAGACAGGGATGAATTGAGAATGGCTAGTGCGAATTTACTACCTAGAATTGTACTTGATTTTCTAGACACTAAAGACAGAATTGGATAAGAGACTGTGTTGACTGCTCTTCTCTGTTGTTGCTCTGAGACACTCAAGCTCAAACAACTTAAGAGGAGGAATCAAGATTGATTCAGCTCATGGTTCCAGAGGGGAGACAGAGTCCTTCATGGCACAAATGTAATGGCTGGCAGGCAGAAGCTGGAGGTATGCTAAGTCACATTTGTCAAGGAGACTGAGAGCTACAAAACTGTCAACTGCAAGAGCAGACCTCTCCCAGAAGTAGGGTGGGACTAATCTACCACAAGCACACCCAGGTGACTGCCATTCTTCAGCAATGCTCCACCTTTTAAAGGTGTCATGGCACCTTCCCAAAAAAACTGAAGATTCAGTAACATGAGCCTGTTTGAGACAGCTCACATTTCAAACCGTGACGCTCCACCCTGACCTCCACAAACTCATTGCCATCTCATTATGCAAAACATAATAATTCCAACTTTAAAAGTCCTTGTAGACTACTACATCAGCAGTCCCAATGCAGACCACAAATCCAAATTCCAAGGTCTCCTATAAAATCAAAAGACAAGTTTCATACTTCCAACATACCATGGCACAGAATAAACATTCCCAGTTCCAAAAGGGAGGAATAGTGGCATATCCAGGGAAGATTGGTCCATAACAAGTCCGAAACCCAGCAGGACAAACTCCAAATCCTGCAGCTCCAAATCCAGCAAATGTCTGTCTTGGTGAAATTATCTCAGTTCCAAAGAGCTTCAATTCTGCCCCTCCAATGCAGGTGTCCAAAAGCACATCATCCTCTTGGGCAGGCTCCTCCCTTGATATACAGCTCTCCTTGACAGATATACCATGGTGGTTCTGGCATCTCTAATATTTTTACTTCTCAATGGCAGTCCAGGCTTTAACTCCACAACACAAACTGCCCTTCTCGGACTTCTAACTACAAGCTTCCTTCCACACACTGCCTGGCTTCTCCATTTTCTGAAACCTTGGAGGAAAGATCCATGACCTTCTCCCTCTTGCATGTTTGATGCCTCTAAAACCAGGACCATGGGAACTACTTTCTTGAGTTCTGGTGGTGGAGATTGGGCCTCTTTCAGTCACAACTTAATCAGTTTCTCTATGCTGACTCTCAGAGTCTTTCCTGGGCAGTTGCTTTAATTGAGCAAAAGCAGAAGATTCCTTTGGAGCTCTGCCCTTTATCTCTTTCCTTCCAAAATAATTTGCATTCTTATGGGTGGGGCCTTCCCTGAGAAATTTCCCCTCAGGGTAGTGATGACTCTTCTGTCATAAAAAATGAGAGGATTCTTTGATTCACTAATGGAGCATATCTCTTTAATAAAAGCTGCTGCATTCTCCTGGTTCAATTAAAGTTTGTCATCACATTTTTTCCTTATCAAACCCCACAGTTTACATGTCTTCCTGCCTGACTCCTTTTGTTTTTTGTCATAAACCTGAAAAAGAGTGCCAAATAGCAGCCATACCACACTGTCAAGACCACATTGCTTTGAAACTTCTTCCACTAAACACGTGAATTTAACTTCATGCAAGCTTTCAGGACTAGGGCAAAACTTGATCAAACACTCTGCCAACACATCATGCCATTTGCCCCTCATCCAGTACCCAACATAGCCTCTGTTTCCTTTTAGACCATTACAAGCTGGGCTTCCACTGTCCGTGTCGCTCACAATATTGTCTTCCATGTTCTCACAAGAACAGCCCTTTTGATCCTACTGAAAGACACAAAGTCTTTTCCAGCTCAGAGTTCCAAAGTTCTCCAAATTTCTCCCAACAAGAAATCCCAACGTCTTACAAGCTACATCTCAGCAATGGCCATCTTCTCTCCTCAGTTCCACCTTCTCTCAGCTACACACTTCACTTTCTAGTACTGGCTTCTCTTAGTCTTACAAACACCCCACTTCTCTGGTAGGAATTTCCCTCAAATTCAAAACACTTCATATTCTGGTATCAGATGCTCTTACTCTCACAGCAATACCCTCAATACAAATTCCTGTCGTAGGTTTTCTAAGTCAGTCTCCCCATATTTATGCTGGATTGAAAGGACTTAGAGGGCATTAAGAAAATGTCTTGTCATCTTCTATCACAGTTGTAACATACATGTTTTAGTATGCAGCTTAGGATGACTTGCGATTTTGGAATTCCAAAATTATTAAGAACTGGCATGAGTTCTTTCCTGGAGAAGGTTATGTTACATAACATATTGTCTTCTGTAATCAATAGGTATGAAAGGAAAGGTGGGTTATAAAGGCAAATTAGTTTTAAAAATGCTGAGTTAAAAGTTTAGAGAAGTTTCTTGTTCCCAAGGCTACTCCAGACCTTTAATATATTAGTGTTTGTGAGAATCTTTAAAAGCAACACCCGGTGGGGTATACACTGCCTCCCGTAAGACTCAGAAATGACATTTTAGAGGAAAACCTAAGTGAGCTAATATTGCTTGAAACTCAAAATGAAACCCTATTAAATCTAGAGCTTTCTTAGCATCAAAAATACAATGTCCATAGTGAATATCACTGGATATTAGTTAGGATGTTTCATCTTGAAGTAATTCATCTAGAATCAGAAGATGCACATTTGTACTGCCTTAAAGTGACTTGGAACAATGACAAAAGTGAAAATAACTCTTAGTTGACTTCTTTCATTCTCTCTTTCTTTCCTTCTTTCTTTCTTTCCTTCTGTCTTTCTTTCTTTCTCTCTTTCTTTCTTTCCTTCTTTCTTTCTTTCTTTTTCTTTTTCTTTCTTTCTTTTTCTTTCTCTCTCTCTTTCTTTCTCTCTCTCTCTCTTCTTGTGACTCCTAATGCTCTCCTTTCTTAAATGTCCTGAAAGAAGGCTAGGAGACTGCCTCAATACCATTCCATTCCTAATGGAAGTGAGCAGGTGGCATAGTTTCTTCATAGGAAATTTATTACTTAATGCATTATCAAAGAATTACTAGAATAGTCTTTTGTGGAGAAAACTCACTACCTACATTGAAATCCATCCATGGAAATATAAACAAAGAACAAATCTGATGAGACATCTAAGAATGACTGAAGTAAAATGGCACAAAGGGAAGATCATTTTCTGTCTGGTGTCTTTAATGGCAAAGCAGTTTTAGAAAGTCTCCCTGAAAGATTAATTTGAGTTATTTTTCTTTCTACAAAGCTACTTTTGGTTACTGCTTCCCTTTAAGCAATATCAATAAATATACTTGTTAAATAGAAGACATTATTTCAGTTAATACTATTTCCTTAACAACAAATGTGATTTCCTATACACTTAGATATGCTTGCAGTTTTGTAATCATCATACAATAATATGTTTGAACATTTTATCACTCATTATGTAAATGCATTTCATCAAATATCTGCATTATAATTTTACAAGTGTTCTCTGCAAGAGCCCATTGAATACTCATCTCTGTAGATATGAATGGAATTGAAAAAAAACACAAGTGATCTTTTGTGTGTGCTTTCTAAAACACATTAAATTAACTTTATTTGTTCTAAAAATGTGCAACAGCACTATCATCAAAAATTGTTCAATTATTCTCTATCATGTGTTTATGATGGTTTAAAACATATATGATATGTTGTTTCTGCTCCCAAACTCCTTACATAACTTTTCTGCTTAATATTAAACCAATAAATTAAAAGAAAATCCTTGGAATAGGAAGAAATACACAAAGTATTACTTGGCATTTTTAGAGTTCCAGTTCTGTAAGTTTTTTTCCTTCAATTTATTTCTCAAAAATATTATACAATTAGTTTATCCACCGTGAAGGTGGATATAAATGATGAGAGTTTCATATACAAAGTATTTTTTAATATGTGATTTCTCCCAATTCTCAGAAGAAATGTCTGTCAAAGAGAATAGCTCACACACTTTAAACACTTAGCTCCAAAAGGAAGATGACATTTTTTCATTAGTTTAGGGTTTATATGCTAACGCATCTGTCACAATAATAATAAGATCTGACAGAGCCGATCGTCTGGGTTTTTCAGGAGAAGAAGTCGTATGCTTTTTGGAAGAGATAAATGATGATTTGTTCAAATCGGAGTTTTTGAAAATGTAGAGCAGCATGAAAGCTCCAGAACTTTACAATTCATCATTTCAATATCATTCACTTAATGATGAGTTTAACTGTTATGGCCCATACTGATTAATATTTTGTATGTGAGAATGAATATAAATTACTATTTCATTATAGACTCTTTTGATTATTAATGTTTCCACAAAGGCCAGGTACCAATCAGATAAATGCATACACAGGGTATTAGGAACAAATTTAATCATAATTTTTTCATCATAGCTGAATTTTCTGTTTTTTTTTCAGTGTGGCTACATGAAATTTCAGTCCCTACTGTGCAAAATTACT
Source organism: Typhlomys cinereus (assembly GCA_023101885.1). Lineage (NCBI taxonomy): Eukaryota > Metazoa > Chordata > Mammalia > Rodentia > Platacanthomyidae > Typhlomys > Typhlomys cinereus. Next base: position 1,754,706 of record JALPQD010000235.1, on the reverse strand, counting down.
GAAACACAGTCATATATCTTGACCTCTAACTAAAAAAAGGCCAACATCCTCTCAGGATAAGCATAGAGTATTAATGCATCATAGTCCTCTTTTCTGCAATGCACCAGAATTCTCTGCCTATGCAATTGTGCCTCTCAGCAGCCTGTCTTCTTCACAGTACTAATCACCTTTGCATCCTTTTGTGTCTCAGTATTACATGGTGGACTACAGCAGTTGCTTAACAAATGTGGAAAGAACAAAAAAAGACAGAATTGAAAAGTGAAATATTTTTTTCTACAACATATTAAATTCCAGTTGCTTTGCAAGAGAGTTATGAAAGTATTTACTGAAATTTTAAAGTCAAATACCTCACTACCTGATTTCAAAACAGAAAATAAGAGATAGAAAAAAAACACATTCTACATTTCAATTAAATCTACACTCTCGAATACTCTACCAGTTCTCATTTATTTTTGAAAGAAAAGGAAACAAATGTGATCTCTTAGGGAGTTCATTAATGTCAGAGATAATATTTTATCTTGAATGAATTATTGTAAAATGACTTCTGGTAAGCCTTACATATTCCCAAAATGTAGCTTTGTTGTGGGAGTCTAACTCTTTAAAACTTAATTTTCTATATTTGAAATATGTATTCTAATCCCTTTACCTACAAAGATCTTTAGGATAGTCATCATTTTTATTCTTTAAGTTATATTTTGTTGTCAAATTATATTTTACATGAATACTGCAGAAACTTACAGCTGTACCCTCAGGGAAAGATTTTCATCCTACCTACAACTTGGCAAGGATTAATCATTGATAAGTATAATGTGAAACTATAGAATTTTATAGCATCACTAAAACACCATTATATAAACAAAATAGCAAGAACTTTCAGCAATAAGAGAGAGACTCTGCTATTGAAACTCACATTAGAAATGCAAGCACCCTTTATATAGAAGGTCCCTAAGGAAATATTGGTTGGGAATACATAGCCAGTTATCTTCCATACAACCACCCACATGTGGAGGAAATTGGCATACTCATTATCAACTTTTTTATTATTATTTATTCAATTGTGTGTGTGTACGTGCACGTGTGTGTGTGTGTGTGTGTGTGTGTGTGTGTAGAACCTCGGGCGAATTCGGGAACCACTATGGACTGCCTCCACCTCCTCCTTGTTTAACTCTGCCCAGGGATTCACAGGCTCCGCCCTACCAGGACCAGAAATGCAGGCCGCCCCTGCTTCCGCCCGGCATCTATACGTGGGCCTAGGATCCGAACTCAGGACCTTATGCCTGCAAGGTAGAGGCTTAACCCCTGAGCCACCTCTCCAGCCCCTCATTATCAACTTTTCATAGATCAATTTATCTTCCATATTTTAATTTCCCACTTTAGTAATCTTCTTTATGAGAGCAGTAAGTACCTACCGTTATTAATATATGTAGCCATAAAGGGATATGAAATACATTAACTGAAGTTCTGACAATAATACGTGTATGAAGCCATGTCATCTAAGTATTAAATAACTCAATGAACACATTTGTAATTCATTATATGTACAAGTTCATATTAAATAAACAAAAGAATGAAGCAGAACTCTTCTTCAGCCTACTTAAAGGCATGCATTTATGAGAATGCATGTGTAGCTCAAATGCCTATTCAGAATGAGGGCTTATATCTAGTACTGTCACTTGGTGAAATCAAAACATAGGAGTCAGTATTACAATAATCATTTCATGATTCTTCATCTTCAGGGCTAAGCAATCTGAAGTCACTTATTTTCTATACTTTTTCCAGTTGTGAGTCTCTATATTAATCATCTTCTTGTAAAAGGAAGCATCTAGTTGTGTGCTGAGAGCTTCTTCAATGGGTAAAATGATACATATTTAGATAGCAGTTTGACATCATGTCCTCATAACTAAACATTAGTGGCTTGTTCCTCCCCCTAAAGCTTAGACCATCCTTTCCATAGGTTCTTGGCCTGGTTGAGGATTGTAGTACAGACAGAAATGTGCTCTCTGTTGAAAAGCAGAGCCTTAAATCCAATCACAAAGCAATTGGTTACAGTTAACATTCATGCTGCTATGGCATTACTGGTCACCTCTTGTCAGAATAGTTGTTAATGTAGCTTGCAGCTTTCACAGGTGGATGAAATTACTGGCTGATTTTCTCCCCAGAAGCTTGAATGATATTTTCTGGTATCATGAAAGCTGTGAGGAGGAAGTTGCCAGATCAACTCCGGGTTGTTTTGTCCTGTGTTCTATAATCAATGTGCAAAGTGCCTTTAGTAAAGAGGTACTGCTGTCAGTTTCTAGACGGCAACCAAGAGCAAAGATGACTGTCTCTACAATTTGGGGAGCTTCTGAGACCTAATGACCAACAGCTCATTAGACGGTATCACATACAATTTTCTTTGCCTTTGCCTTCTCATAGGAGAATCTCAAGTTAACTATCTTAAATATTCACAACCTTTCTTCTATATGCTTTATTTATTCATTCCAAGAGAGAGAGAGAGAGAGAGAGAGAGAAGCACAGTGGAAGTCAGAGGAGACCTTTTATTCTACCAGAGATCCAGTTTAGGTAGCAACACTTGTAAGAAGGTGCCTCTCTCACTGAACTATCACTGAACTATCTCATGGACCCCAAAAATGCAAAATCTTTTAATTTATAAGCTCTTGTGAATTTAAATGCTTCCAAAAGATAGCAGCACAGAACTAACATCCTCATGGCACAAACGGCCTTTCTCTGCACCAATTCTGCTCTGCAGCATTTATCAGCACGTGCCTAGTGGGTTTGGTATTATTATCAGTGCATCTAACTGATTACCTTCCCAGTTTCTGCAAAGAGCAGAACTGAAGCAAATCATAAGGATGTTGATTAAATAAAATAATATAATCTGTATTTGATAACTAGTACACAAGAAGTACCCCCAAATGATGTCATGAACACCATCAATACTGTCACTAGAGGACAGATTAAGAAGCATAAAATATTAGATAATGAGTTTAATCTAAGGTTACCAACTGAAAAATATGCACAAAATGATTTCTAAGGAACCAGAGACTTCTGCAACTCTGGAAACTTAAAAACAATGTGATTGTACACTTCAAACTTTTAATATCGACTTTGAAGGACTGAAGTAATACTGCACCTGAACTCTTCTGCAACTTTACATTAAACTTAAAATAAAACAAATGAACAGAAAAAAAAATAAGACTGGGTTGGCAACCTGCTTAACTTTACCTGAGAAACATATTTATTCTCTCATTCTCAAATTGCCCAAATTTTACTGGACCTTGGTTTCTGACTCTGTGTCCTTTCAGATTTGATGATCTGACTTAAAAAATCTACTCTAAGAGATGAAATTCTTTCTGTATGTGGTGGACACAAACATGTCTTGGTAACTTTTTCCTCGAGCCCCTTTTCCACCCAAGAGAGTATAACACTCTAAAGTTTGAGAACAGCTTGCATTAGCTCTCACGTGCAAGTCCCCTCTTTGCCTCAGAGACACTTAGACGATTTATGATCATTTATTGCAAAGAGGCTCTGCCATTTCTCTCAGTCAGAAGGAAAATAGCAGCACCTACTCAATTGTGCCTCAAGGACTCAGCTAATGTAGCCTTGGAGCTCTTGTCTGATAGAAATACCTACAAAGGCTTTAAGAGCTCAGATCAAGTGTTTTCACTGTCAGCCACCAAAGGTTTCCAGCCCCCTACTGCCACCATCACAGAACTTTCTAGACAGGAAAAAAATAGACAATATGAAATTTCTTTTAATGCTCCTGTCAATATGGAGCTATAGATTGCCTGGAAAAGTTTTTCTTTCTCTTAGTAGTTCAAATATATTACAGAGGTTTCATATCCCTTTGTGTCTATGTGGGGCATGATCTTAGTAGTTTCTCTAAACTTGTTCTCTAATGGACATCCAAAGTATTATGTAGAATTTCTGTCTCACTGCTGAGAAGAGAGGAGGAGGGGTTACTTGCTCCAGTATGTCAGTCTTTTCCATCGAAAAAAGCTAAGATCAAAGAAATGGACAAAGTAGATGCTATAGTACAAGTAGTTGTTGTAACAATGAAATTTCAAGGGGGTAAGAGAGTGTCTCTTCAGGACTGTCAGTGAGGGTATCCTTGCTTCTTTTCCTGCTGCTGACAAAATACATCAGTTTCAGGGAGAAATGACATACTTCGGTTCACAGTTCACGGTATATAGTTCTTCACAGTAGAGAGTCAGGGCATCAAGTATATGAAACAACTAGTTGTGCTGCCTCCATGGTCAAGAAGCAGAGAACCTTGAATGCATGTTGCTACTCATGGTTTTAATGTGAGTTACCACACGCCAGCCCACATGCTCATGTGTTTGAATCCTTAGCTGGGCTTCATGTTTGGGAAGGCTGTGGCATCTTTAAGAGCTGAAGCCTTCCTGGAGGAAGGGAAGTCACCAGGAGCTGGGACATGAGGTTTGGACCCCTGGCCCTTCTTTCTCTCCTATGCTTGCTCTTTGCTTTATTAAAGAAAATAACTGTGACAACTCCCTTTCTCAATTTACAATCCAATCAGGGAATGGGACCACCCATAGTGGAGAGGTCTTCCCAAGTCAATTAATGAAATAAAGACAACCCGTTACAGGCAAGTCCAGAAGACAATTTTGTGATGCCTTTTATATTATCAGTTGCCAATTATCACTTACCATCCCAGAGGTGTTCTGGTAAAACTGGGAGGTCACAATATTTTTGAATGATTCTTTTATACTTTTTTAATACTTTATTTAGTGTGTGTGTGTGTGTGTGTGTGTGTGTGTGTGTGTGCGCTTATCAGAGGGCACTATATGTCCCTGTGGAGGACCAAGCTTGACTTCCGGAATCACAATGGATTGCTTCTACTTTTTTTTTGCTTTGCTCTGGCATTTCCCAGGCTCTACACCTTGCGGGAAGTGTGGACTGCTGCAGTTTCTGCCTGGTGTTTTTACATGGAACCGGGGATCCATCTGAACTCAGGAGCTGTTGCTTGCAAGGCAAAGTCTTAACCTCTGGGTCATCTCTCCAGCCCCCTTTTATTCTTTAATATGAAGCTTTCTGAGTCTACTTGAAGATTTCTAGAACTGCAGGTTGAGAAATCTCTCAATGGCTTTCCTTTTACTTTGTGGATATTTACTTTGTGGATATTTACTTTGTGGATATTTACTTTGTGGATATTTACTTTGTGGATAGCACTTCTTAAAAATCAGCAACAAAACAAACTGCCCAGTCATGCTTTGTAATGCATGATGCTGTCCTGGTGAGACTGGGGAGCAACACCATAAAAACAGTGAGCTTTACTCCTTCAGAGTTCACTGGCCCACAATAATTAAGAGCATGTAAAGCCATCTAAGAAAAAGCCTGTGTATACTACGCATCATTAGTTATATAGGATTTCCAATTCCTGGAACAAGACCAGTTAAACAGTACTGTTCACTTTAAATATTTGATTTTGTAATAGCTACTTTTAAAAAATATCAACTGGGGCTCCCTTGCCTCTCCCGGGCCTCCACATCTGGAGTCCATTAGTTCCTACCTGCTCCCTTCTGGATTCCATGCCTGGAGTCCAAGTGTTCTCCAGGGTTCTTTTGCCCCTCTTGGATTCACATCCCTGAGTTCCATTCTTTCTCTCCTCTAATAAATTCTGCCTTAATCCTCTTATAATATAATAAGATAACAACTACCTCTCCCTCTGTCACCGTTAGCTATTACATGAGAAAAATTATTCACTTTACAAATTCTCAGAAATAAAATAATTTAAAGTTATATTATATCTATATTTTACTTTCAAATTGAAAACATAACAATGACACTCAGCTCTTTTAATGACACTGCTGTAAATAGTGTTAAAGCCTAGCAGCTAAGAGGAAAGAGCAAAGAACAGTAACAATCTTTACAGCATTCAAAATGTGAAAACTTTTGAAAACCATTTTTAAGCAGAGAAAACATCTGTCAGCTATTGTTGAGTTTTACTTCTGTCTTAGAATATAAAATGAAGGGAAAACTCTGTTTTAAGGATTATTAATGAAATTTTCCAATGATAGCTCTAAGGTTCACTAAGTCACAAGGAAAAGAATTAGCAGTGACTGCATTCAAGAAATTCATTGTTTGATGGAGGACATGAAGTGCTAATAGCCATGTGTATCAGATCCTTTTTATCTGATCATAGTAAAAATATAACGTATAAAAATGCAACAAATAAATTCATGACGCACAGTAAAAATGAAGGATTTCAGAGCTGGGGATGAGAGATGGATAAAAGTGTTTGCTAAGTTAGCCCAATGACCTGAGTTCTGATCCATAGAACATACATCCGAAGCATCTGTAATCCACTCTATGCACTTCAAGGAAATGAAAGGGGGGGCATTAAGATCTGGGAACTTCTGGTCAGGTGACCTAGCCCTATGCAGTGGAGAAGAGCCTACCTCAAATAGGATGGAGAGGAAAACACTGACCCTCAGGAAAAGCTGTATTCTCTCTGAAGAGAGAATAAGATTGGCATGAGGAAAGAAATGATAGGCATGATAGAATGAGAAGACAATCATGATATAAGGCACGCATATATCATATCATTCAGCTGTCTGTAACTGTGATAAAACAGTTAAGAGAAATCAACTTGCTGAAAGAACAGATGTATTTTACCTGTTTCAGAAGTTACTGCCCACTGTTGCTTGACCTAGCTTCTTTCATGGCTGGGCAGGGCACTACATTATAATGGAAAAACATCAAGGGATAAAAGGCAACCGTTTTCCTCAGGGCAGCCAGGAACCAAGACAGGGGAGAAGGGAGAGAGATACCAAAGTCTTGGTACCAAAGTCTTCCTCTACTCCCATAACACAGTAAGCTATGAGTTAATTAGTGGTTCTCCTCAGAGCTGTATCAGTTACTTTTCTCTGGAAAAGAATAAGCTAGGGAAGGTTTTATTTTTCCTTATGGTTTAAGAAGAGATGCAGTGGATGATGGCAGGAAAGGGGCTGCAGCAGGAAAAGAAGATGCATAGTTGACTGGCATCCATGGTCAGGAAGCAGAGAGAAGAGAATCTGTGGCTCAGCTCACTTACAGGCTCATTATGATAAGATCGCAGTGTTTATTTTATAATTAGACAGTGGGGCTAGCATTTATGCAAAGATGACTAAAGAATTTGTTAGCGCATTTAATCTTGGTGTCATCAGATGGATAAGGAGTACTGGAAAAGTCCATGGGTGAGAGTGCCTGCTCACAATTGCAGCGCTGATTCTAATATCAGAATATCAGGACCCGACATGACGAAATGAGGAAACTAACTCCTGAAAGTTGTACTAAGGTCTCCATCTGTTATAGTTAATCTTGCGTGTCAGCTTGACCACACCTAGCATTAACTAAGATCAACTGTGAGACCACCTGAGGAGATTTTCTGGATCAATGCATTTACAATACGAAGACCAGCCTTAGATGTGATTGAAACTTCCCAGAAGCAGACCAGATAAAAGGAACCACAGAACAGAAGATTGAGAAGAAGAGAGACTCTCCAAGGATGTTTGCAGTGACTTAGCCCGCTTCCAGCTTCAGCCACCAGCCATGTCGCCTCCATCATGTTTCTCCCCTTTGGAACTGTAAACTGAATCAATCTCCTTTTTTCCTTAAGTTGTTTAACTTTGGGTGTTCTCTTATAGCAACAGTTACTCTTAACTGTTTCACCATTTTTGCACCGTGTAATACATTGCTTTTCTCTCTTTTTTTTTCTCTCTCTCTGTATGTGTTGTATGTGTATCTGTCACTCTATTTGTCTTATAACACAAGGTGACATTAAAAATTAATAGGATAAGTAAAATAATTTATCATTGAATATTTATTAATGCTCGTTTAAAAGTGATTTCAGTGTCTCTAGTATTGGATAAAATTAGATTTACAATTTAAGGGCCGGAGAAATAGCTCAGTGTTTAAAAACTTTACCTCACCAACAAAAGGGCCCAAATGAGTTCACATCCCCACATTCCATGAGCGAAAAGCAGATCAGACAAGACAATGACCAAGAATTCCACCTCTGAAAGGCCAAGCCTGGGAGACATCCAAGAAAAGCCTCAAGGTGGAGGAGTAAACCAAGGTGATTTCTGATGTCATACATGCACATACATGCAAGTGCCCTCTTCTACACGCAGCCACACACACATGTGCACCCATCCACCCCCCCCACAGATTTATAACTGAGTCTGGGATATTAAATACAAACAAAAGTCATCATCTGCTCACCAAAAATATAGTTACCAATTTAAAGGTAAATTGGAATATAGCATAATGAGAAAAAAGATCAACCTTTGTTTCGATGACTTAGTGAACTGAGCATATCAATCAAAACATTAGAAAAGAATAGAAACAGACACACCTGTAACCTGGAAGCATTAGGAAGCCAAAAAAAATTTAAGGACAGAACTTGGAAGCACAAGGGAAAACATGGGAAAAATTAAGAACGTTTGGGGAGACACTTTTGAGAAAGAGGAGCCAACAATATAATTTTAATCAAAAATCTTTATCACAATCAGATAACATGGTAATAACATTAACCACATTAGAAACAATTAATTGCTGAGAAAAAATTTTAAGGAGCATAACAATGTAACAATGTGTCATCTCAGCTATTTATTCAAGGAAACAAATGCTTTGGTCTAAAGACAAGGAAAAATTATGAGAATACAAGACTTAGTAGCAATCTGAATTGGACAGGTAGGAACAAAGTGAATTTTTTCAATAATTCTAAGATAATTTTTCTTCCCATGAAACTGCAATATCCCATCAATGTTTTGTGTAGAGATACAACAGGATGGTGCATGTGATTCCCTGCATGTCAGTCATCAGCCTGCCAGTAAGTATGTGCTGTTCATCTGTTATCAGAAGCATGGGTTTAAAAAAAAGGAGAATTCACACCTTAGACAAGTTTAGGAAAAGTTGCTGATTAGATTATTGAATTGTAATCTTTCATTATTCACCTATCTCATGTTCTAAACTCTCATATTTCACAAAGCCACCAATAATTTTCAAATCCTGTATATCACACTTCTTTTCCATAACACCCTATTACCAAAAACACAAATTTTATGTCTTTTACAACATAATGTATCCCATCAAGTACGTTTATTTAATGTGGAACTTACTGTTAATATGATGAAAAGGGTTATTGTCTGCTTGAATGTGCTCAGTAAGAACACATGTGAAAGCTACAGTGAGCATCAATTTAAAGAAAAAAAATGCATCTGATGCAAAAAATGAACTAGTATAAATTGTTTGCATATTTTTGAATTTAGGAAGATACAGAGATGTTTGTTTGAATCCATTCATTAGATTGAAGCAAAGAATGAATTAGATTAGAAGCAAAGAATGGAAAAATGAACAGATATGCATGTAATAATAAGACTCAAATCAATGAACTAGCAAAAGAAAATTCACAGGGATTTGAGGAGCAATATAAACAAACTGATCAGTCCCTGAAGAAAGGCAAATTCAGGTTGATCCTAAATTCTAGCATTGCTGAATTAGTAATTTAACAATAGGAAAATCAGCCAGTTGCTGGTAACTTTGCGGCAAGAATGAAAAATGATCCAACAGAGAATAATTAGAAGCTGACTGTACCTGGTAAAAGAGTTCTGGTATTTTCATAAGTTTCACCTTAAGTAGCAAGCATCGCTGCTCTCCAGAATCAAAGCAATTTATCATCCATGAACAACTGCCAACAAGAACATCACCAGGGACAAGCAGAAGTTGTGTTTGTACCAGACCTGGGTATTCATATAAAAGTATTGAATTTATCTGGACTGTCAAGAGTTGCTGAGTTCAGTGTCAAGGGAAAAGCCCCATCTTATTAGTAGTGATGTTATCTTAGTTATTGCAGTCTGTCATGCAGACAGCAGTGGGAAGGACTGAGGCGTGGATGCACAGTTGCAGACAAATTAGAGTTTGTTTTTAGGGACCTCTCATTATTGTCCTTGTAGTTCTCTCATAAGTGCCTCATTGTGGACAAGCACTTGTAAAAACCCCTAGATCATATCTTGTGCCCTCAGAGAGAAATGTACATGTGATTGGAAAGCACTCAGGCTTATTTCTCCCACTCTCTTTCTGGGCACATACATCATAGCTCTTGGTACACGTATCACAGCTCTTTCCTTTCTTTTAAGAATATGATTGAAATGCATTCCCACCAACAACACATACAGAGGCCTGACTGCAAATATATAATGAGAAGGTATGTGTGTGTGTGTGTGTGTGTGTGTGTGTGTGTGTGTGTGTGTGTTGAAAATCCCACAAACATGCTCCAGAGAAAGGGAATGTTCAAAGTTTGAAGAAGTAACTTTAGATGCTCTGAAACTGAGGATGTGTTTCAGCATTTGTCAAAGGGCATATTCAAATGTACCCCAGGCTGTGACAGAGTAAAGGACTGACATCCTTCATGAGAGGATAACAGACTGTTCACATGCTCCACTGCAGCCTAATGTGACAACTGAATGTGCTTGCACGTAAGCATCAGAGTCAGGATGGATAAAGTGGCAGGGTTTCCGTCACTGTGGACAAAGGCTCTCTGTTTTCTCTGTTCAGACACAGACTCTCTTGGAGGGAAGTAGCAATCAGCATGGATATAATATCCTATAGTCAGAATGCAGCTTCAGCATCTGCTTTAACACCCAGGTAGGACAGCAACATGTTTTAGGTCCTTTAAAATAAACTCCTGACTATTCAAATCTACTTCAAGTCCGTACACATACGGCACAGCTCTGCTCTCCCTAGGCACATATGCAGAGTTGCTAGGTCTGAGGAACAAAGTGCTAATTTAGCACATCTTTTTAGGTAAATAGACGTACCTTCCTAGATAAAATACAGATATGAGCTTGAATTCACTCCCTTTTTGCAGTCTCTCGATATTTTAAATCTATGTGTCATCAAAAGAGAGCTTGAGGAGAAGGTAGGCTCCTAAACTAGTTAAAATTAATAGTCCCTCAATGTGAGAGATGTGATGCATCCTACATTATTGCTCAACAGGAGGAGAGAGAGGAGGAGAGAGAGGAGGAGAGATAATAATGCAAAAATGTCAAACACCCTCACTGTTCCAACTGATGCTTTTTTATACCTGTATTATATAATTTTTGAATATTCCAAATATCAGTTCAGCTTTTTAAGAAACACCTAAACATGTTAGGAACACCTAAACATGTTATCACTTAAAACTGACCTAATCACTACACATACCTAATTGTCTATACAAACACTATTCACACATAAATCCATTTTTCCAATTAATTTGAGGCAAGTAGCAGATGGAGTATACTTCCTCCTGATACTTATGCATGATAGGTTACTCTTTTTGTAAGAATTTGCTGCTTCAGAATCATTTGTAAGTTTTGTAGAAAAATTGTCTCTCACAAGACAATTTCTGTACTTTGGTCCCAGCAAAGGACATGGAGAATTCAGGCAGAAAATGAAATTACAATATAAAATTAGCAGAGTACATGACCAGAGAGGAAAATACTTACCACTCAATTCTGATAGCCTGATTTTAACCACCAGATCCCATATAAAAGATAGACACAGTAAAGAAGGCTTCTCTAATCTCTGTCCAGACCAAAGTATCTACAGAATCTTATAAATCAGAAACCCAGAATTATGACTTGGTAACAAAGAGACCCAATCTCAAACAAGGTGCAAAGGAAAGGAATAATGTCTGAGGTTGTCCTTCACAAACACGTTATGGCACGCATGAGTCTACAAGTCTGTACACACGCACGCGCGCACACACACACACACACACACACACACACACACACAAGTCCAACTGACAGATTAAGTTCTGACAGATCAAAATTCTACAGATTAAGTATGGTAACTAAAATAAAGTACTTCCTAAAATATGTATATTAAGCTACTGTTGCCCAAACTTTCCCAAGCTTAATATAGGATCAAATTTATATATTAATTTCTAGAAATATTGAAGATGGAGAATATGTCTGCAAAGTCAATGGATATTGACTGAGCATAAGCTAGTGTCTAGGGATCCTAAGAGCAATACAGATGCATTTAATATGGTTCTGTCTTCTTAAGGGATCCAGAAAGGAAGACTAAATATGTTACTTGGAGGGGCTTTGCTCTGAGAAAAGTGGTGGAGGCGTTAAAGAGGGCAGCCACCTTCTCAGGGATTAAGCCTCTGCCTTGCAGGCAGAAGGTCCTGAGTTGGGATCCTAGACCCCAAGTATAGATGTCGGGCGAGTGGGGGGGGCGGCCTGCGTTTCTGGTCCCGGTAGGGCAGAGCCTGTGAATCCTGGGGCAGAGTAAACAAGGAGGAGGTGGAGGCAGTTCATGGTGGTTTCCAAATTTGTCTGTGGTTGTACACACACACATACACACACACATACGTACACACATGCGCACACACACATACACGCACAATTGAATAAATAATAAATAATAAAAAAGAAGGCACTCACCCAACCTACAGGAGAATGTGAAGTGATTTCAAAGAGCATGTTCCTGAATGAGCATGACGTGAATAGACTGGTGAAGTTACAACAGGGAAAAAGAGAGAATAGAAGGGTCTAGAAACATTCGTGTTCATTCCAGAAGTCCAACTAAGGGAAGTAAGTTCACACACTATACAGAGATACACACTAGTTTGGAATCTCAAACAGACAAGACTGGAAATTAGTGGAAATAAATAATATTGATTTGGAAATAAATAATACTGATTTCTACATGGTTTTAAGTTTCCAATTTATGAAAGCAAAAGTTGGGCAGAACTCCAATTCAGCTATTAATTATATAACCTGCAATAAAATTTTAAGACATGATAGCTTCATTTGTAAAAGTGTTGTAGAAATATTTAACATGTGACAATGTGACCAGAAGTATGAGAATTAAATGTGTAAGGAATATAAATCTTTTAGTAGAGTGGTATATACATGCCAAACTTTTTTATCAATGTAAATTGTCACTATTTCCCTCCTTTTCCTTTTCTAATGTCATAAATATTCTGGAGAAATATATGTGATATCATTTTAGTCCCACAGTGGGATAGAGCAGAGAAAAATGTGCCCCTGCAAATTGGAATATGTCAATGGCATTCCTGAAGGGGAAGGCAATAATTCTCCTCAAAACCTTTCACAGAGACATAGGAAATATATTTGAGTACAAATTGCTAGATTGAAGTTCTCTATTTTTCTGACTTCTTTAGGAAAACAAGAGCTGGAGTGGAAAACATACATTTTCATCCAACTAAATTGTGTTATAGATTAAGGAAAGACAAAGCGTTGCAATATAATTAACATTTGATCTCTTTTATTAAATGTTAAAATAACAAAGATAGCTCCAGTTGCACTATGAAATAAAATTATATCTCTGTATACACACACACATGTACACATGCACATACTAACCTATATCTATATTTATATTATAATCTATATTTATATTATGATTAATATATGTGAAATAGACATAAAACAGATGAAATTGAGCTACATCTCTGCACACAAGGATACCTATGATCAATGCATGTGGAGGAACAATATGTATATGCAAATAAAAGCAACATCCATGTGAGTTGTTAGTAGACAGAGACTGACTGCACGTGCATGGGTACACAAACCTCTACAATTTGGACATCTTTTTAAAAAATAAATGTACAATTACAATCTTAGGTACGTGCATTCCTTTTTGAATGCTACTCTAACAAGTTGTTATAAATGTATTCACTTACACAGTGCAAAGTTGCATGGGTCAGAAATTCAACAGGAAAGTCATGTGACTTGAGAGCAGTGCTCCTGTTATGATTTGAACCTAAAATGCTCCCAGAGTTTCAAATTATGCATGTCAGATGATACTGTTGAAGGAATGTAAAAGAACTGCTTTGTGGAGGTCCTAAGATACTCTACTTCTTGCTGTTCCCAGCTTCTAGCTATTACCTAAGCGCCTGACTACCTGCCTCTCTTCTTTTTAAAATCCACAGAACTGTCACCCAAATGTTCTCTCTCCTGCCTCACTTTCCCATATTTAACTACCTTATGATTTCTATAATAAGTTGATTTCCAAGCTTAATTCCATCTGCAACAGTAAAACTTTTTGACACAAGCTGAAGATTTTTATAAGTTACTGTATTTATGATGTATTCGGAAAGGTCATGATTCTATGAACCAAAATATAAGGTTAAAAATATAAAAACAAGGAAAGCCTTCACATTATATTATTAACTATCCTATGATTCAAATCTTTTTACTATGATAGCTTACAGGAAATATCTACATAGTAGTGATTCTTGTGAAACATGGCTTTCCCTCTTTGTTACTTTATAGTAATACCGGACACTGAACTACATTCACATTCACAGGGATGAACTGAAGGATGGAGAAGCCATGTTCTTCCACTTCATGATGCTAGGAAACCTGATGCTAGGAAATGAAAAACCCCCTTTAAGGTTTGATGCTGAGGCTGAAATATAATAGGAATAAATGTAGCTTAAGAATGATATTGACAGATATGTGTATTTATGCTTGTTTTTGTGAAATTAACTTTATTGAATGAATGTAGGTTTGGGGATTAGGAAAGCATGGAAATGCTTCCCAATTGAAAGATAATTTTCTTCCAGTAAGTCTTTTCTTTATACATATAATAGCAGGTGATGGCTTGTCACTTATCAAATTTAGATATTAAGATTTTCTTTGCAAGCTGCTCCTCTTCAAATCAATTACAGTGGGCTGTTTTACACATTTCTTTTCAATTGGGTTACATGTAGGAAACTATATGAATTGATATTTTCATTTCATGATAACATCAGTCTTATATCTGTGACAAGAAATAGGGAAGTACCTTTCACTTGAAAGTCAAAAGAATATTAGGCAGGCACTGCTTTGTTCTACCTTTAAAGGACAAGCCACACATGTGCTATGCTATCCAGAGACAATACTAGAATTCCATCTCTGGTCTCCCGATGGTCTTCTGAATATTTAACACCATGAGGCTCTCTGTCATGACACTCCTCTCTGATTGAGAAACAGTTCATTTCTCTTTCCTTCTCTTCTTTTTTGATATGAGGAGAAATACTGTAAGATAAATTTAAAGAATATTTTAGAGGCTTTAGAGAGAATGAAATCTTATCATTTATGACTATCTGGATGAATCTTCGTGAGATTCATAAAATAGAGAAGTAGAAAAGTGCTATGAACTCAGGAGAAATAATTACATGCAGGTGGAATCCTAAGGGCAAGGGCTAGATAAGTGAAGCAATGTATCCCATCAGAGAGTCTACACAAGGTAGGGCCACTTAATCTGCCACAGAGACCTGAGGCCATACCAATAAAGACAACCCAAAGGGAACCTTATGGTCCACACAAGCAGACAGACAGGAGGGTTGGTAAGAGAGGGATGGATTGATTGGTGAAGGGAGGGGAGGGTGTGAAAGAGATGGGGGAGGGAAGAGGGAATCAAGGACACACACAATAATTAAAAAGGGTAAAAATTAAAAAGTGTACTATTAAGAAAAGTAGAAAAACAAATGTCACAAGATCATGTATATGTACAAATGAAAAATAAGCTTGCGGGGCTGGAGAGGTGGCTCAGGGGTTAAGCCTCTGCCTTGCAGGCAGAAGGTCCTGAGTTCGGATCCTAGACCCCACGTATAGATGCCAGGCTGAAGCGGGGGCAGCTTGCGTTTCTGGTCCTGGTAGAGTGGAGCCTGTGAATCCCGGGACAGAGTAAACAAGGAGGAGGTGGAGGCAGTCCAGGGTGGTTTGGGAATTTGTCCGTGGTTCTACACATTACACACATACATACATACACACAAGCGCACACAAGCATACACACACAATTGAATAAAAAAAATTTTTTTAAAAAGAAAAAGAAGCTTGCACAAAGCAGAGAGTAGAGTGGTGTTTGTCAGTGAATGGACTGAAGGAGCAACAGAGTGAGGCTTTTGGTAAGAATGAGCAAGTTCTGGCAGCCCAATGTGCAGCATGGTGACTAGAGCTACCAAAGCATCATATACTAAGAGTTACATGAACACAGCAACAATGTGAGGTGATGGGTCTATTAATTAGCTTTATTGTGGTTTTCACTTAGCGTGACATATACATGCATCAAATATCTTATATTTGTGAAGCGTATCTCGAGAAAGATAAGGAAAGATATAACCAGTTACACTGTAAATGTCATGCAGATCTTCATTTGGAAATAGCCATAATCATAAGAGTTTACTGTTACAAAACAATATGATCCCCATTATAGCAGTATATTCCATAGTCACTGAATAGCTGAGTCTTTTAGCCTTTATCTTTATTGGATCTCTGTACTAATATAA
Source organism: Typhlomys cinereus (assembly GCA_023101885.1). Lineage (NCBI taxonomy): Eukaryota > Metazoa > Chordata > Mammalia > Rodentia > Platacanthomyidae > Typhlomys > Typhlomys cinereus. The sequence continues at coordinate 1,738,406 of JALPQD010000235.1, read as the reverse complement.
AGATAAAGGTATTGTGAAAATTGATTTTCAAGTAGTAATAGTCATTTTCCATGTTTCGCACCTAGTGCAAAGTGACCTGTGTGGAAATAGGGGAGAGAGATTCTTGTTCTCCTGGATGGCAGGTGCCTGCCTGTGGCATTACTGCCAGCAATGTTGGATTGGGCTTGAGAAGGCTGTTGGAAAAGCAGAAGCAGCGGATTCCAGGAAAGAGTCATTCAAAGGAGGTTTGAAATGCACCTACATGTAGATATCCATTATGATTGGTGAGTGTCATTGTTATTTTCTCTCACTTGGTTACAGATTTAAAAGGCATTCAGAGACAGTCCACAACCAACAGACATGGTTAACTTTTAAGACTGGGTTCTCTATTTATTCCCTTTGTCTTGATCTGGTAAGCATTTTTTAATTAATTTCAATCTCAGCATACTGTTTAATGAGTATCTCTATGACAGTTTCATAACTCGGCCCTGCCCCCGCTGCTACTCCCAGGCTCTTATTGGCTCTCCCCACTTGCCAGACTTTTCTGATTCTGCTTTCACGGTACATGTATGATATCACTACCTCATATTCCCCCAATATCTATTCCTCTCTACCCTCGTAATCACCCTTCTAGCCCACACATGCATGCATGCATATGCGCACACACATGCACACACGCGTGCACACACACGCGCACACACGCACACACACATGCACACAATATTAAAGCTAGGCATCACACAAGAGAAAAAATGCATCCTTCCTCCTTCTGGGTCTGGCTTATTTCACTTCATGTACACTTCCCAGTCCCATTCTTTTCTCTTCAAAGGTTTTTATTTTATTTTATTTTTCCTTACACTTGACAAAAATTCTAATATGTACCTCATTTTCTTAATCCATTTGAAATACCATGTTGTTACACATGTGGGATCTAGGAGAGTTTTTCCTTTGCTCTTCAAGTCAACGTAAACCAGTATCTAACTTATTGTATATCCACGCAGACCTTAAAAATGGAGAAAACTGGGGCTGGAGAGGTGGCTCAGGGGTTAAGCCTCTGCCTTGCAGGCGGAAGGTCCCGAATTCAGATCCTAGACCCCATGTATAGACGCAGGGCGGAGGCAGGGGCAGCCTGAGTTTCTGGTCCTGGTAGGGCAGAGCCTGTGAATCCCGGGGCAGAGTAAACAAGGAGGAGGTGGAGGCGTCCATGGTGGTTCCCGAATTCGCCCGTGGTTCTACACACACACACACACACACACACACACACACACACACAATTAAATAAATAAAAAATTTTTAAAAAATGGAGAAAACTCTGGGGTTAAAATATCAGCCTTACGGGCTGGAGAGGTGGCTCAGGGGTTAAGCCTCCGCCTTGCAGGCGGAAGGTCCCGAGTTCGGATCCCAGATCCCACGTATAGACGCCAGGTGGAAGCGGGGGCAGCCTGCGCTTCTGGTCCTGGTAGGGCGGAGCCTGTGAATCCCGGGGCAGAAGGAGGTGGAGGCGTCCATGGTGGTTCGCGAATTCGTCCGTGGTTCTACACACACATACACACACACAGACACGCGCGCGCACATACACACAGTTGAATAAATAATAATAATAAAAAAAAATATCAGCCTTACAAGCAAAAAGCCTGAAATTGAGTTTCAGATGTCTTAGGAAAACTCTGAATGAAAATGGCACTCACAACCTTGGGAAAGAGAGCTTGAGAAAAACCTGAGCAAACAATAGGAGGTAGAACCATCCAGAATGATTCTTGATGTCACCCTTGAGCTCCACAGGTACACATGCTCAAATATCCTCTGTTACACAGACACATGCACACACACACACACACACACACACACACACACACACACGCTTCATCTCTTCCTATGGAAGTTGAAAGCATTACAGCAGAGTATAAGATTTTGGAGACACACTTGAAAAGGAAACTACCTATTCTTCATTTTAGTGGAGCTGAAGCTTTTATGGGAATGCTAAAAACAAACCTCACTGTAAGGTCCTTGAGGATCCGCCATATTCATTCTGACTGTGACCTGTTAGTTACCATCCAGCAGACCAAAAAGAAATTAAAAACTATCCTAGAACTCGATTTTCGAGTCAACCCCTTTCTACCCATAGGAATCGTGATACTTGAGCCTTGGTGATTATCATGTGTACAAGGTATGTTTCTCTTTGTGCCCAAGACAGCCCCAACACTGGCTCCTTTTAGACTGCATGGAATGTGGGATGAGCCAGTGAACTCTCATAGACACCTTGTGGGAAGGTGTGATAAGGATTTTAGAAACGCTTCTTTTACAGAAACAGAGGCCTAAGTTCACACAGGAAGGGAGGCATATTAACTTAGCTCCCTCAGCTAAGAGCAGAACCATGGTTGCCGGACCCCGTCAGGAAATCACACCCTAAAGTGCGCTCCACAAATCTCCTCTGTAGGGCATTCAGTTTGTGTGTTTGTTTAATACAAAGTGTTTGGTCTCCATGCAGCTGCAGAATTAATATTATGGAATAAATGCTGCCTACTGCTATATTACACATCCACTGTTAATTAAAAGGCGAACAATAGATAAACTGCAAGAAATCATTTAGATTCCATAGAAATAGAATCAATAGATCCAACCGAATATAATGAGCTCGAATTCACTGGAAAAAAAATAGCACTGGGGGAAATCCAAGTATAATATATTTTATGTAATTATTCTTATAATTTCATATTTAATAGTATGCAATGAGGCCTTTTGTTTCCATTTAACATAAGGTTATAAAATATTTGGCTCATAAAATCGTTAGGATGAAATGAGAGGGAGCCTTTTGTTTTTTAAAAGCATTCTCCTGTCTTTTCTCCCTGCTTGTGAATCTGTCCCCTGAACTCATTGCTGTCTCTCATTTGGAAGTTTTTCTGTGCTCCCTTGTGTCCCACTTTAAACATTCCATCATGTGAAGAAATAAATGGAGATGCGGCATAATTCATTTTGCTTTCCAGGGAGTAAAGGGAAGGCAAATTAAAAGTGGTTTCAGCACCGGTAAAGAATGCGAGACTGCAGAGGTATTAGTGACAATGTTACAAATAAAATATGTATTTGTGCATTTGCTGTTCATCTCTGTAAAGCAGCTCTCCTCCTCTGCTTCAAACAGCAGTGCTGTAAGCACTGAGACAGCTGAATGAGAAGCAATGCATTTGTGGTGACCCAGCACTGGTAATGCATTCAGAAACAGCTAAAGAGCTACAACAGGAAAAAAAATATACAGGACACCAGTAATGTGAAACTCCGAACCAGGTTCCCACTTTTGCTCTAAGTTTTCCAGCAAAATGGAGTTCCAATTACTCTTATTTTCCTGTACCACATTCTGGCTAGTAAAATATCTGCCATATACAGCATGCTTATTAAATACACATTTAATTAATTGCTAGAGTGTGTGATGCCATGTGAAATGTTGACCTCCAGTGGAAGCAGATGTTAATTCTAAGTTTGTCGTCAGGCAGTTCAGAGGCAAATATGAGCAGACAGAAAAGGAGCTAGATAGATGTCTATGACAACAGTAGCAACTGTGGTTGGATTCTGTGTTAGGAGGTAAGAGCTACCTATGTGTCTATGGGTTACTGAACTTATTCATACAATTCTCTAACCCCGTGAAGTACTTAACATCTACAAATGTTAATGCAATTTGGTGAAAATTCAGTAAATTTAGGGACAGTAGTATAGAAAGACTGAAGTGGGAGAGAAGCTCTGAGATTTATTTATTAATGAAGCAAAACAAAGCCTGTAGCTCAATGGGTAGAGTGCTTGCTAACATATAGGAAGTCCTGGACTGGATCCACACAGCCTCATGAGTTGGATTTTGCCTCAAAAACAAAAGGAAAAACAAACCATTCAGCTATTTTTAGGTTTTGTGATTCATTTTATAAATTAATAAAGATCTCATAGGAGCTACAGAGTTTTCGATATCTAAATATACTACGTATTTTCAAAAATAGAATAACTTAAAATGTACTACATATAACAAAGTGTTTCTTTCATTAGCTGAGACAAATCTCCACAGGTAAAATATAAAGGAATCCTGAACAAGAAACATGAAGGGAGACCTGTTACCAATGGGAGGAAAGTATGCATGTTTGGAATCTTTATTTTGACCACTGTTAAGTAAGTTCAATAGAAAATGTCTTCCTCCCCTTTACCACCAGAGTATTCTCTTCCTAGCTCGGCTTAAATGAAGAGAGCCTGGTTCTCCTTAGTAAGTAACTAGGAATAAGACTATGTGAGCATATTTGTGTCAACACCACGTTAAGGAAAGGTTTTGTTGTTTTCTGGAGATAGAAACAATGCAGGATAACTAATTTGTCCTATTATCATTTTTTTTACCAATAAAGCACTGACCAAGTTAAACATTTAACTCTCAAATAAGCATGATATGTGTGTTTATTGAATTCTTTGTATTCATTTATTTGCAGGAGTGTGAATAAAATGCAGGGACTTGTGCATGCTAGCTAAGTGCTACTCACTGAGTTATAACCCAGAATCAAGTTTGCTCTTTCGTAATGATGGTTGCCAGCAAAATAAAAAAAAAAAAAGTGCTGAACTAACAATGTTGAACTGCATGTCCCATTTCAAACTGCCATTCTTTAACTCCCAGATCCCTAAAAAGTACACTCAGTCTCTCAACACTTCAGTATATTAGATGCTGAATGTATCAAAAGCCCTTCATCCCAAACTGGCCATTCCTTACCTCCCAGATCCCTGAGATCACATAAAACCCCTCAAGGCTTCAGTATCTTCAAATGCTAAATGTATCACATGACCTCAATGCAACTCAGACCTGAGTATCTGTGGAGTTTTGCAATGACAGCCTGATTTTAAATATAGCTCCAGGCTTTCTAACAAGAGTAATAATGAAGTAAACACATGCTGACAACGTGATACATGATGTTCAGAGTGCTTCATGAGGTGAAGTATTTTAGGCACACAAAATCCTGTGAGATATATAAACTATTATCTTCATTGAGAAAACCAGGACGCAGGAATTTATAGGACTCACCCAGGTAGGTCACTGAGTTGGGATTTTGAGTGATGAAAGTCTCATTCCAAAGTTGTTGCCTCCTTTATGATCACATTTGAGAATTTAAAAACTGCCTACATATAGACGGATAATAATGGTCAATTAAAGTAAATCAAACAATGCTAAAGTCATTCCACTTTTACACATATGTAAGACCTCACATTTCCTTTCAACCCTCTGTGGTGTGTTATTTGTGCTCCTATAAAAGTCTTCTCTGACTCCTATTGACCTTTATCTCATCGAAAATATTAAAGTCCAGATTGTCTTCAGGGGAAAATAACTGGAATTACAGGCAAAAAAGGTAGCAGTCAAGGCCAGAAGTCTAAGCTGAATTTACACTGCTACTCTAGATCAGATTCCTTCGCAGCAGTCCCTGGGCCTTCTGGAGAAAAAAAAGCTAACCTTTGAAAGTCAAATAAATAACCACGTGGAAATGAAGTGAAGGTTAGTATCATCTCATTAAAACCAGAAAACAGCTAAGGATGTTTGAATACTCCAAGCACTGCAAAGTGTGGAGGAAGAATTGCCAAAGAATCTGAGCCTCCCTCTGGGTTTTTAATTTCTTTAGTTGGGGTTATTCCCATAATGAACCTCCATCTCCAAAGCAGAACTGGAAACTGGGCCTTAGCTGATTTCTCCCCTGCCCTGAAGCGTGATGAGTTTCTACCAGCATTCTGTCCATGGAGGAGCTAAAGCTCTCCCACCTTATGTCTAAATAGTAGCCTGGACCTTCAACTCCAACAAAACTAGTATTTCTTGTCTCAAAAAAAAAAAAAAAAAGAAAACGAAAAAGAAAAATTCCTTGAAGAAACTATGCACTTTTCACCAAATAAAGAACCAAGAAATGCACAGTCAGATTTATAGACAGAGGGAAATAAAAACAAAATCATTCTTTCTGGACATGAAATTTGCAGTCCGTGAATGATTTGCACTGACGTTTACTGTCATCCTCTTAAGTTCAAATAGCTGCATTATGTCTTTTCCTGTGTAAATGAAGGGATACACCAATGCTTATTAGCAATCATGTCCTTACTACGCCAACATGGAGAAGGCTTCCTAAAATCACCTAAGTAGCATTCCACGCCACCTTTGTCATACAGAGATCTTTTAGGATTTTTCACTCTTACTTTGAATATGGTTTCGTTTCTATCACATTATTTCCACTGATAACACCATCATCACCTCATTTTTTTCTAATTCCCATGTTAAAAAACAACATGGCCTACTACCCATGCAACCAAAATACTATCTTCTTAGAAAGAAAGCTTGGAACTTGCAAGATGCCTCAGTGTATAAGATGTCCACATACAAATCTTGGGAGCCAATTTTGATTCCTAGATCCCACATGGTGAAAGGAGAGAACAGATATGTGAAAGTTGTTCTGTGATTTTTACCACTTTCTCCTCTCTCTCTCTCTCTCTCTGTCGCTCACACACACACACACACAGATACACACAGACACACACAAGTAAGTAAATAAGTGAATAAAGTGTTTCAAAAAAACAAAAGTTTCTATCAATAAGAGCCTTATCATGGTTGGGACTTTAAAAAAAAAGTTTCGATATCGATTTTCTTCAGTAGACTCTAACGGCAGAATGATGTCTTTATTTTGTTCACCAGTTAGAGCCTCACTGCCAAACGCAAATCACAGTGGCCCACTTCCGCAGTTTCTCTTGCCCATTGTTGGTTAGGAGCAGACTGTGTGCCTGGCCCTCCTGTTTGAGCATCTATCACTTTCATCAGCACACGCCTTCCTGCGCCGTCAATGCTGAGACGACTTTTGTCCTGAACAAGGCAGTTTATCCTTTTGGAGAGTTAAGTTCATTTCCCAAAGGGTAAAGTTCAAAAGTGCTTCAAAAATGGTATGAATAATGGGCATCGAACTATCAGCAATAAAAAGGCCATTTTTAACGCTCACCTTACTTGTAGACAACAATATTGAAATAAAGGAGGGCATAATTACCCATGTGGGCCCTAAAATTATGATACTCTGGCTCATTGGTGAGGACAATGGATGTGGAAAGAATCAACAACCAGTTGGTGTTGGATAAGTTGTTGCTTTGCATGTGACTCTGGTTCTTGATCATTTAGGACCACAACAGCTGCAGAAGTTGGCCATGCTGCTCAGCAGCTATTTTGTAAGCAACAGAGAGTTTCTTAAGTACATCCCACAACAACTTTCGCGGCTGACTTTGTCTAATGCACGTGAAGTCTGACTTAAGCAAGCATGAATGAGGTAGGGATTAGATTACCAGGGGAAAGGCTTTCAGTTAAGGCTCGCTTCATACAGGCTTTTCAGGCACTGAGGAGTGAAATTATGTTTGGTCCTTATAGTGTTTCTTGTCATCAACTGGCTGGGACTCCATCTGCAAAGGGAGTTAATATCTCTGTGGGTTATAAAGTGAGTGGGTGAGGCTTTAACCTTTGTGTTGTTAGTATTTGACATTAACAGAGGCTATTAGTTTAACCACTTGAAATTCTTTCCCTTGCTCTACTTGAAAGGGCATCCAACTCCAGAAAGAGTAAAAGCAAGAAGACTTGCCAAGAGCTAATAGCATGGACTTATGTAACATGCTCACAGTCTTTAGAGCCATCACCTACAGTAAACTCACTGAATGAGCTCCAAATACAGCATGAGACTTCTAAGGCCCAGATGGAGATGGGATTCACCCACAAAACAATGGTTAATTGGGAAAAATCAATACTTTATCAAGTACTGGGAGGAAGTACAAGGTATGTTGGAAATGACTTGCATTTGATTATATATGAGGAACTTGATTGAATGACATTTATTGCAAAGCTAAAATCCAAAATTCAACAAAATGTTTTCACTTTCATCCTAGAAATAACATTTTTCAGACAATTTAAATATATATGTATATGATAAACATGGAGCATTTGAAATGGAATGCTTGTGACTCAGGAAATGAGTGCCGATTGGGAAACAGCAGACAGCTGGATTCCCAAGAAGAGAAATACAAAAGCCCAACTAAAGGTTCGTTAAGGTCACTGCTCCCAAGTCTGAACCATGTGAAAGGAAAGATGAGCGACATTTACAGCAAATGTCCTTCCTCTGGCAATGATGAAATTTCTCAGCAGTCACTTCAGTGACTTCCCTAGAACTCATATTCAAGGAAGCGTTTCAAAGCATCATCTTGCAATCACCGATGGGAAGCCAGTAACAATAGAGGTCAGGGAACCATCTCATGAACACTTGCGAAGCCACATGAAGCCACTGCAGATTATTTGCACATCTCAGAAGTACAATTCGACAGATCATAATGTACTTTACCTTCAAAGGAAGGTCACTGTGGTCATTGAAAATTTAGAGATTGCCCCCTGCCCACTACATTTTGATTCAACAGAGTATTTGAACATCTGCTATTTTTCAGGGTATGTACTAGATATGGGGATATAAAAGGAATTGGGACCACAAATCTTATGAAACTTATATCTAAGAGGGAAAAAAAGATTAGTGATTAGTGAGCTATCCTACTCCTTACTGATAGGAAGTAGACTGTGATTTTAAAGTTAAGTATCAATTGGATGGAGTTCAAGTTCAGAGAGTACTTCTGGAGAAGGATGGAAGCAAAGTCCCTGCACTGAGCGTGTAGGATCCCTCCTCAAAGCAGGCAGGTATAATCTACTGGGCTAGGAACCATACTAGTTCAAAAAGGCAGAGGATAATGTATTTTCTGAATCCTTCCTGAAACAGAGACACCTGTTTTCTCTTTCCTGACTGGGTGTCAGTACTTCAGCTTCTGCTGAGTCTTTAATACAAGATCCGAGTCCCTGATCTTCAGGGGTGTCTTAGACAACAAAGTATGTATTTACTAAGAACTTGTCTAGACTGAAGCTTTCACTGTAGCGATGAAACCATACTATACCAATCTCTCATGGTGTCCATGTTGTAGATAATCTAGCATGGAATTTCTCAGCCCTATGGTCACATGAGCCTATTTCCCTGAGAGTTTCCTCATCTGACTTCTGTTGCTACTAACTTCCCATCAGTGGTGACCACAAGATGTTTGTCTTGAAACATTTCCTTGAATACAGTAAGTACAAGAAGCTGCTTCATTCTGAAAACCTGAAAGACAAAACAAAGAAAGGGCTGAGTATAGAATCCTTAACACGAGAAACCAAGGTGTTTACTGAAACTCCTACCAAAGTTTTAGCAGGAGCTGAAACAAGAATTCTAGGTTTTGATTCTGTTCATAAAACAGATATTGGCTAAGTAGCATTACTGAGGTTCCACGGGGTACTTTAAATGGTTTTGAAAGAGAGAAAATGGGCTGAAGAGATGGCTCTGGGGTTAAGACTCTGCCTTGCAAGCAGAAAGTACTTAGTTTGGATTCCAGGTCTCACGTTAAAATGCCAGGTGGAAATGGCTCCGGCCTGCAATTCCAGCCCGAGTGGGCAGAGCCTGGGAAATCCCAGAGTAATGCAAGAAGGAGGTAGAAGCAATCCAGGATGATTCCTGAAGTCAACCTTGGGCCTCCACAGGAACATACAGTGCCTCTGATACATACAAACACACATATACACTAAATGAAGGAATAAATAAAGTTTGAAATAGAGAAAATGGAGAAGAAAAGGAAACATTGCTGTTATTAGTCATACAAAGATTTCAGTGTACTCAAATGCCACATAGAGGAATGAATTGGGTTACACGATGTAGTGGTCCTTCCTACTCCATCAGAAGGCAAGGCACTGGAATAAACTAGATTACAGGTGAGAGTCCAGAGCCCCCAGGTCTTGCACTTAAAATAATTGAGCTAGATGGGTCAAGAAGACATGAAAATAAATAGTTATAAGAGGAAAGGGGCAGGGATTTATAAAATATCATAAATTCACTATATTTGTGTATGAAACATGGCTATAAAATAAGATTAAAAAAATCAAAATAAAATTAAAAATCTTCTAGTAATAAGTAAGTCTGACATATTTGTTCCTGCTTTGTTGGCAGAAATTTCAGTCCTACTGAACCACATAGTACATCACAAAGATGCTACTGTCTCGGGATTGCTGTGGGTGTTGATATTTCTTGTGTTAGAGTTACATTATCTATTCTGTGAAACTCTGTGCAGACTATTTTCAAACACTTCTCATATTCAGAACCTATGAAAGACTTTGAGTCAAGATTTTGAAAGTCTGAAGTGCTAAATAGAGCATAATCTTTCCAGGAAAGTGGCTCAAGCTATGTGCTTTAGGACCAGGAGTCAATATCTCTCCGCATGTGATCAACATTCATCTGACTGACAGTGAAGACAGGAAGATATTAAGAAAGTTGAAGAAAACCGAATTCTAGCATCTTCAGGGATTATAGCCTAGTGGTAGTTATCTAAATTTTAGCTTAAAATCCTATGGGAAGATAAAGATCAGATTTAAAGTTTGTTTTGTGAATTTAGTAGATAGGTAATGATTAGAATTTAACTTTGCAACATTTTTAAGAATTTTATTACTTTGATAGTCATTTACTTCCATCTCCTTCACCACCACACCTCTCCCACACATCCATGTGACATTTTCCAAACATCACAATGAACCTGTGAGGTTGGAATCATTTCTCTATCTTCCAAGGTAAGGAAACTGTTGCTCAAAATTAAGCAAACTCTTTTGGAGATACAGTATAAGTACAAGAAAGAATTCAACACACTGATTCTAAGTGTGTTGAATTTGCCTCATGTGAAAGCATCTGTTCTTTCCACATTGTATTCCTCAAAGCCTTGTTTTCCTTCCTAACCACATGCCCCACACTGTAGCCTTGGGCATCATTTTCCCTCTGTTTTGCCATGTTCATCTATATTCAATAAATACCACATATTCTTTTAGCTGCTCAAGCCTTTCCATATGCTTCTGCTGACTTTTAGATTTCAATTATTCCTACCTGTCTCCCAGCTACCTACCTGCTCTGCTGTGTTTTATTATATACATCTTCTAAAATCGTAATTAAAGAAGCTCTCCCTTCACCATTTCTTAGGATAGCACTTTTGTTATAGTTTGTCTATCTACTTGTTGTGGTTAGGTTACTCTTCTCTGCTGCTCAGAGACAAATACTCAAACACAACTTAAGGGAGAAAGGGAGATTTATTGGCTTATGTTTCAAAGGGAGAGACCCATTCTATTAAGGCAGAAATCCTATAGCACAAGGCGTGGTGGATAACGGAAGCTATAAACAGCTTAGATCACTGCAAAGAGGCAGAGAAAGTGAGCAAGAGACTCCTAGAGAAGACTAGTGGGAGCAGGACTCTGCTGCCCAACTTCCGTACCTTCTCTGGGACCTGGGACAAGGCTCCACCCCCTAGAGGTGCCATGACCTTCCCAAACATTAGCAAGAGTTGAAATGTAAACCCATGAGCTTTTAGGGGACAATTCACGTTGAAACCACAACATCACTTTACTATTAGTTTTGGAGAACATTTAAATTTATTGAGCTGTCAGAATTCTGGGTGTGTAGTAGCTGCTTAATACTTTAGGGAAAAAAAAAACCTTCTAATTTCTCTATAGTTGAATGAAATACTCAGAAAATTCATCTCAATGGATCAGTTTCTAATTGTATAAAAGCACCTAAAATCAACAGCAGACATACAGGGACACGGTGGTATACTTCATCTGGTAGATGATCAAATTGACAAAAATAACAACACTAATGCTTCTGGATTGCTCCTTCTATTCTCTATGTAGCTCTTCCTTTTCAAAGACATGCCCTTTTCTAATAGCTACTCTTAGGAGAAATGGCCCTTTATATGTTTATTGGTCATTTCATTTTAAAGTACTTGTTGTGGGCTTACTTCAATTTTTATTTTAATTGCATATCTTTATAGGAAGATACATGGCAATTCCATGTATGTACAAATGCACTAAGATTAAATAAGACATAGAAAACTCTCAATAACAAAAAATATAATCCTGTTGAAACATGAATGTTTTATGAACGTTATGAAGAGACACATGTTCGAAGAAGAAATATAAATGGCCAAGAAGTTTATGGAAAAGCCCATCTCTTCTAGCACACAGCCAGATGCTGGTTTCCACTAACGTACCTGATTTGCCTTTATTGGTTTGTTCTAGTTAAGCTACTTTCCATGCTGAGAGAGCTTTACTTTCCTACTGCAGTGGAAAGGTGGAAACCATTAAAGAGTTAAGCTATTTCTATTTTGACCCAAGCACAGGAAAATCTGCCTTAGACTTGGGGATGCTGCAAGATAGATCGTGTCTTCACACATTTGTGAAGTACAGGACATAGCACGAAGCACAGTATGAAAAATCGTGCTTGCTCGTGAGAAGCAGTGCTAGAGTTACGGCTCCTTCCTAAAATTTCTATTGTGTCATTTCTGAGATTTAAGGAAGGTTACAAGCCCAAGTTCTGCCAGTCACAGGTGATGCCGTCCCAGCCTCTGGGGATAAATCACACTTGTAACTGCTTGAGGTGCACTCGCTCACAGATGATATACACTTTACAATTCTTGGCAAGCTTTGCAACTCGTCTGATTTGAAGTAGGCCACACGGAAATGTTAGAGTCTCAGAATGACACGCATTGTGACCCTCTCCCCAAATTGGGAAATCTTGTTATTTTTAGCACTGCAGAAAACTTTGGGGATGATGTCATGAATCCCCTTCCTTTTGATGGGAAGCCTGAGATCTGGAAGGTTAATTGATTTTCCCTCAGTCCCAAGGCTAGTTACTGACAGCAGCAATAGCAGAAGCATCTTCGTTTTGTCTCAGAGGCTTCCTTTCTAATGCCTAGAATATGTAACCCAGACTTCTGTAGTGCATTATTAAGTGATTATCTGTTCTGCCCTCAGTGGCTGGGTCAGCAGTAAGACTATTAAATTTCCATGTGCAGCCAATGCTCTCTAAACTGGGAAATTCTCATCTGGCCAACTTTGTCTGCCAAAAGCTATGCAAAAGGAAGCAGTAAACCTGCTGTGTAGTCCCAGAATCAAAGGCAAAAGCCATTTGTTGAGCAATTTCTGCTCCAATCAAAAGGCAACATTTTTGTGATTTCAAAAGCATTTCTTCTTTTCACTTATGCTTTTATGAGACCAGCACATAGGTAGTCTGGTCAGAACACAAATAACTTGCTCCTCTTGGAGGTCCCTACTGTCTGACATCTGCATAAATGCCAAGTGAATCTGACGTATGGTAATGAATACAAAATGAATTAATAATGATATGTGAATCATGAATATAGTTTACAGTTCTTCAGACAAAATAGCATAGTTTTTAGCATGCACCTGCATAAACCACTTCCTGTTGGTCTCTAAATCCTACTAGCTCTCTTCTGGCCCACCACCACCATCTACTGTCCATAACTAAAATCACAGTCGTTTGAAAAATGGACCTGTCCTTTCCTGCTGCCTTCTCTTACTACAAAACATGCATGTATTTGTGACTTAGAAGTCTTTCGCTCTTCAACAGTGAGCTTTCCTACTTCTTTTGGTTAATTTTCTTACAAATAAAACTACTCGAAGGCAAAAATACTTGACAGCCTGTTCTATCACACCATTCAATCCAAACACTGTATAATCCCATTTTTAATTCAAAACAGCTCACTCCTAAAAGCATAATAGCAAATGCATTCACTTCTCTCTTGCTACTTTTAACTATAACTTCTTTTATTGAAGTCTGCAAGCTTAACAAGCATTCTGAGGCTTTACTTTTTTTTTTTTTTTTTCTACACTGAATTCAGCATTTCTAAACTCCTCGGGAACATCCTAAGAATTTTAAGTTCAACCAGCTTTACTCCCTCTGGACAAAAGCGGGTATTTTCTGTTTGCTATCCACTGTCTCGCCCTAGTTCCCAGCATCTTTTCTTTTCTTCAGTGCCTGCAGTGCTCCTATTAGAGGTAGCAAGCACACAGAAAGAATTGACTCTTTTGAGACCAGGTTGACCTCTCTCAGTGGAGACCAACAGGAGAGTGAGTTACAAGAGAAGGTGGTGAAGGAAGCAGCATATGTATCCATATCAGTGGCAGCTGCACCGTCATCTAATCCAGGAATGGGGAAGGGGCTGAGGAATCAGAGTTTTGGAAGGTTTACTATGCTCTGTTGTTGAATAGGATGTCCAATGAGGAGCAAAGAGAAGGTTCAAAGGACACCTCGGTTTGTCTTGAACAACTTATTTCAAGAGAAAATATAAGTTCCACCTCAGACCTTCACGAATTTCAAATTTCTATTTGATATAATAATGAAGCTATCTAATAGTGAGGGTCTTTTTGGGTGCTGATTTCCTTTAGACAAATTACTCTTTTGTATAATGTGCTGTGCGGTAGGATTACAAATTGAAGCATTCTGCTTTTTTGTTCACAGGAGTAGAGATATAAACAGCTGCTGTATTGGAGAACAAAAGCTAAAAATGATGAGAGAAGCATCCATTTTCATTTACTGAAAGTTTGTGAAGACTCTTGATCCAGAACTAGACCTCACCTGAAAACAATGACAAGCTCTCATAGAAATGAGTTTCTTTGTCATCTCTGAATTCCTACACTTTACATGTTCTGAATTGGGGATAAAACAATGAAAGGGAGGAAGATGAGCATACTTTTCTCATTGCTCATCTGTGCAATGTGAGACTTTGATTTCCAAACCTCTAATTCCAACCCCTGGTCTGTTTAACACTCCAATGCTATATAACTACAATGGGCCATGAGTTTCTGTGTAAGTTGGCCACATTATCAAAACCCACGCCACCACAATCCACTTCTTTTCCAGATGACAGCTTTCACGATAATGCCATCTTTTAAAAGTATTTGCTAAGATTTAGGAAGCAATGGTGTTGCCAAGTAACCAGCCTCATCCAGAGAAATGAGGCACGCAGTATCTAGCAGCAAATGAGATGAAATTCTGAAAGAAACCCTTCCAAAATCAACACTAAGCACAGGGTGTACGTGTCCAAGTTTCATTCTTCCTGATCAGATACACCTACATTTGCATGTTCAAATCAAATGCAGAGTTTGAGAAAGGAGAAAAGTGAATAAGTGTTACCATCTCACCCCTGAGTAATCACATATTAACCACATAACTCCACAGCAGTGTATTTGAAAGAGCCTGACAATGCCTTCCATCAAGTCATTTGCCGGATTTTTATGGAACAGATGAATTGCAAAAGGTGATGTGATTTGACTGAATGAAAGCATTTAGAAATAGGAAAGACAAGGCAAACAGAAAAAAATGCTTTAATAATAAAAATTTTAGGAGGCAATTCACTGTGAGTTGAAAACATTTTCAAGTTTGCATTAGCTATTAGCTGTTGGCGAAGTTGCGGAGCATCCTCACACCTTCATTTTGCCCTTCACTCTCTCTTCCTTCTTCCCTAGATATTTCCCACAGCTACTTCTCATTCCTGTTTCCACACGCTCTTGTACCTGCCCATCAAACCTCGATTCTACAGATCAGAGTGCAATTTTCATCTTTTTTTTCCCCTTTTTTTCCTAGACAAAAAGAGGCTGCTCATCTGATCCTCCTCACTGAAATAGAGAAAAGAGAGTTTAATAGCTTTAACAAAATCTTTTATTGTATATGTCAAAGTCATTCTGTTCATGCATGATATTTCACAGTACTGATAAAATTCCATCAGTGCACTAAATACTGCCTGAGCATCTCTATGGTTTCTGGCACGTTAAAACCTCGATTAAAATTAAGGTTTGTGTACAAACAAGTTGAGTGGTCACTGAAAAATGGAGCAATCCAGAGGCAGGACTCACTCTCCAGGAAACATTCATTCTGTACTGGACCACCCTTTCTTTGTGACTCAGCATCTGATTCCAGTTGTCATCCTAATTTCCAACTGCCATGTACTTTAAGATGCTAAGTTCACTTAGGTTTTATTTGTTTTATGTCATATGAAATCTAGAGTTTCCTAATATCTGCAGCTATGAAACAAACGTGTGCATTCCAGCAAGTTACTTCAGGGTGTAAAGAAAATACATGACAGAATATGTAAGAAATTGGTTTTTATTTTCATATACATATAAATATATCTGTTCCCAACTATTTTTATTAACAATTAGTTTTTTTAGCTCAGCATATAGTTCATTTAAAATAAAATGGCATTGTTTTTAAAAATTATTCCTTTATTTTAATGCATGCATGAGTCAGTGAATTTATGATAACTTTACATCTTAACCTCCATTCCTGTCTTTCCTCCCCTTTCCACTACGAACCTTCTTTTTCCCGGCTAGTCTCCCTCATAATGTACTATATTCATATATGAAACAATAAAAGAATATTTTGTGAGGGCTGGAGAGGTGGCTCAGGGGTTAAGCCTCTGCCTTGCAGATAGAAGGTCCTGAGTTTGGATCCTAGACCCCACGTTTAGACGCTGGGTGGAAGCGGGGGCGGCCTGCGTTTCTGGTCCTGGTAGGCGGAGCCTGTGAATCCCCGGGTCAGAGTAAACAAGGAGGAGGTGGAGGCGTCCATGGTGGTTCCCGAATTTGTCCGTGGTTCTACACACACACACATACACACACACACACACACACACACACATACATACACATGTGCACACACGCATACATGCACAATTGAATAAAAAATAAAAAAATAAAATTTTTAAAAAAAGAATATTTTTTTAAAAAAGTGATATTCCTTAGCCTTTGTTGTGGTAAGGAGTGGCTGTCTGATATTGTTCTAGGAAGTGGAATACAAGGCAAATAAACCTGTGAAGTTTCCACACTGAGCCCTAAAGATCAAGCACAGCTGTTTCCTCTTCTCACTCCTTCTAACTGTGAATAAATCATGCTTAGCCACCTGGGGCTTTGCAGGTGAACACAACCCTTTAGAAATGGCCTAAGACTGAAAGGGGTCTCTGATGACCCTAGAGCACAGCTCCTCCCACCAGTCTAGCTTGGAGAACGGTGCAAAGTGAATACTGTCTTGGTCATGTGAGTGATTTTGTGTTGAATCTGTACTTCAGATGTTAATTAAACATTCTAGTGACTATAACGTATAGTTCTGTAGGCAAACCCGTGCCCCTTCAAATTTTTGTTTATAGGAGTGTTATCAAAGAAGGGTTTGTGTTCTAAAATGAAACAGGTGGATCCTGCATATGCCATATTCAGAACTGGCGAGGCCATTTTAAGGATATCAAATTACAACCTCTTTTATAATGTGAACACATAATTTGTGTCATTGCAAGAAGAAACATTACAGAAACTAGATAAAAAATGTAGTTCACTGTGCAGATAATAAATTTAATAGAGTTGATTTTATATCAATGATCAATGAGGACTGAAGCTACAATAGTTTCACATAAGATTTTTGTTAATGATATTTTATGTATAACTCCTACATTGTTTTGTTTACTTGAAGATGGACAAATGCTTAGTTGAATTAGAATGTATGTGGGTTTGATAATAGTCTACTTGTTTTACAGCTCTTCAAAAATTATGCAACCTCTTTAGTTAACTGTTTCCTTACGCATAAAAGACGATAATTCTGGTACATAATATACGTGTGTGTGTGTGTCTGTGTCTTGCCTACAATATATATGTTACTATACTATATTGTAGTATAGACAATATACTACACTACAGAGTTATAAAGAGTGAGCAAGAAACTCTGTACAGAACTTACACAATTTCAACATAGGAATTCATCCTATATTTTGTTATTGTATATGTGCACACATTTAATGATATGTAATATGCCATTGGGAATGAGACAGCTTTTGATACTTGAAGGGATTATCATCTGAAAGAGATCAAGCATCTCGTAATTGCCTATAAATTGAAATTATATGCACTGCAAAATTTCTCAAGAATTTTAAACAAGTTTCAAACTTCTGGTTGACGACACAGAAATTGTTTTTATAAACTGGCTGCACTGTTACTGAATGTTTACTGTTGCAGAGACTTTCCAGTGCTAGGCAAAGGGAATTTGAACCCTATCGGACTGCACAGTGTCAACAGAAGTACAGGACCAAAGCAGTGTATAGTTTTGTAATTATGAAAAGACATAAATGCTCTTTTATGAGTTGAAGAAAGGTGATTGTGAAGAAGATGAAATAAAATGATAACAGCAGATGTATTGTGTCACTTACATCAGAACTGGATGTGAACTCAAAGACCAAAGCTAAATATAATCTTCCTTGTGCCTGTAACAGGTTAAAAAGAAAACCAACTATCAGTTGCTTTCATATTATTAAATAAATATAATTATTTATTGGTAAGTAGAATATAAGTCTCTCTTCTTCTTTGTGAGATAAACTGGGCCTCAGGGTAATTTTGAAAATAAACATTTTGTTAGCCACGACCAATCTCAGTGAAATAATATGCAAACTTTTCCATATGACCAAGGTTGGTTCTCAATTTTAAAATCAATTATCTTAAATCTACTGAAAATGGTCCAAAGTCACTCAAAATCATGAAGGAAAATAAAGTATAACACAGAACTATGTATAAAACTAAATGATTTATCTATTGTCCTCATTCCATGCCTTCCATGAACTTATGTGGTTATTGAAGAATATTAAAGCAAAAAAGAATGCAGATTAGATGAAGTATTGTAAAGGGAAAAGGAAGTACGTTGGATTTGGGATTAAAAGATGAAAATATCATAAATTCAATATACTCATGTATGCAATACTAAAAATACATAAAAATAAATTCTCCTTAAAAACTGTAGGAAAAAGAGTTCAGATTTAGAAATAAGATAGCAGCATATAAAGGTAAAAGAATAAGTTGGTTGGCATAGTAAGAAAAAATAACTTTCAAATAATTTCACCCAACCTCTGTCAATGCAAATCACCTTCCTCTCCATTGCATGCAATGCCTATGAATAGCTCAACATCAGCACAAAGTTCCAAGTAGGAATTTCAGCTTATAAATGAGAACATGTGACAATTCCTAATATTGTGCTCAGCCCTAGCATTTATAATTTATTCTGTAATTCCCCCTAGGTGTTGCAGAAGGTGAACAGATACCAGATACCTAAACAATTTTAATCTAGAAGCAGAGATTCTAGAGAAATAAATTAATTTCAGTAAAATAGGAATGTACTTTGTCTCAGTCCCAGTACACATTACAATGATAATGAATGAATACCACAGACATATAAAGTACATCATGAAGAGAGTGGGGAGAATAAATGTGTGGAGGGTCTATGCCAAGGAGATCTTAAGAAGTTAAAACTTATTTGGACTAGAGAGTTGGCTCAGGGATTAAAGCTTTGTTTCTCAAGCGAAAGGACTCGACTTCAGATCTTAGAGTCCACGTAAAAATGTCAAGTGGAAATGGCAGCTGCCTGCACTTCTGACCCTGGAAGGCAGAGTCTGAAAAACCACACAACAAACTAAACACACACATACACATACATAAATATCCACACCTATATATACAAAAATAAAGGAAATTAAAATGTTTTTAAAACATTTTTAAGTTTATTGTGTGTGTGTACGTGTGTATGTGTATGTATGTGTGTGTAGTGTGTCAGAGGACATTATGTGTCCCTGTGGAGGACCAAGATTGGCTTTGGAAATCATTCTATATTGCTTCTAACTCCTTCTTACTTCACTCTGGGATTTCCCAGGCTCTGCTCACCAGGGTCAGAAGTGTATGCCACCATTTCTGCTTTGCATTTTTATGTGAGATCTGGGACTTCCTGCTTGTGAGACAGAGTATTAACCCCTGAACCATCTCTCCAGCCTAGAAACTAAAATGTTTTTTAAGAAGAGTAGAATACTGATGGTTAATATGACTGGCTAAACAAATGAAAGATCAGAAAGATCTAAGGCAAGGGAAGAAACTACTGAGCTTATCTTCTCTTCAAAATATTCTAAATTTACACACTTTGAATAAAAGTAAGTTTAGGATGCTTATACATAGATAATATGACAACACTGCTTTAAAGATGATAAATTTATTTCATGACTTTCACCACCATATAATAATCTATAAAGACATAACAAAAAACTGAGCAAAACTTTCCAGATTTCACTTCCTGAATACAGGCAAGATTTTTGGAACCATTAAATTGTATATATGTATGTGTATATATATAATATTTATATTATTATCAAGCATGCTGCTATTATACTGTTTGCATTTTGAATATATAAACTGCCATTACTAACTCTAAAGGCTTTATTTTACCAAGATTTCTATTAATTCAGTTTTTTTTTCTTTAATCAACTTTATTCCCTCTCAAATGGTAATCTACAACATTAAATTCTTTCTGCCTTAAGTTGCTTTTGGTTAACATATTTGATCACAGGAACAGGAAAGTAAATAATTGCAGGAAGGAAGCAGAAAAGTCAATGGGAAATCAAGAAGTGATTGAGAAAAAGAAAGTGGCTTCTAGAGCCCATATATGAACAGGGTGGTTTAAAATATGAATTGCCCCCCCTCCCAGTTCATGTATTTGAATCTTTAGCTGTTTGGGAAGGTAATGGCATCTTGAAGAGTTAGAGCCTCGTTGCAGTCAAAGGTTGTGGGCCTTGAGGTAGATTAGTCCTACCCTACTTCCCGGAGGTCTTTTCTTTTTTTTTTTAATTTATTTTTCTGCTCATATGAATGTAATAGGAGCCCCTGTCCCCTCCCTTCCTCCACCCCTCCCAGGACCTCCCTGTTCCTTCCCCGCTTTGCCCCTTCCTTTCCCCTCTCCCACTCTTTCTCCCAGTGCCCCCTTCCCCCATCTCTGAAGCAACCTTTAATGTGTGTATCAAACTTTCCTCTGGGTCCTTATCTCTGAGGAGGTGTAAGGACTCAGTGGCAATTCCTAGAACTCTTTCTTCTGTTCCCCTTAAGTATAGGAACACTATTGTGACTGTTAATCCCTCGCTTCTAAGGATCCTAGTGCCTTTAGTCCATGCTAGAATTTGAGGGGTCAATGATATGTTGGTCATTGCACAGATCATGCAGAGACCTATAATAATTGCTTCGGCCTAACTTGTGTGGAGTATCTTGCATGTCATGACTCCTCCCATCCTTGTGCTATTACAATCGTACCGCCCCCTCTTCCGCAAATTTCCCTGAGCTTCAGGATGGGGAGAAATTAGGCAGGCCTGATTCCAGGTGGTTGATATAGAGTCTCTGATGTTCTGAATTATGGTTTGTTGATTTTTTTTTTCAGTTTTGCTGTTCCTGCAATGCCCTTGGCTCCACTGATGGGTAGTGGATGTCACCCCCTGGCCAGATATAAAAATCTGTTAAATTAGAGTCTTGTTATAAGAGTATATTCAAAGGTAGATGGAATAAAATCAGGAGACGGTGGTGAGACAGGGGTCAATCACCCATTTGCAAAGTGGTTACCTTTTATCTGGCAGCCCATATGCCCTCCCTTTCTGGTGAGATCATACCCCATGAGTTACAAATGATCAGGAAGGAAAGTCTGTGAACCTAACCAGATGTCTCATTACTTACTTGCAGTCTTTGATAGTGGCCTATTTTCTCTGCTGTAACATGGTCCCCTCTCTTTGTTTCTGGTGGGGCCATCCTTCCCCATCCCTTCTGTTTATAATCTTTACAATTACTGTAGGTATTACAAAGATTTGTCTTTCAGTGTCTCTAAGTGGGTTTGGTACTATGATCCACCTATTAGGGAGTGCATACGGCGCTAATTTTCCGTGTCTGGGATACTTTACTCGATATAATTGTTTCTAATTCCTAACCAAGGAAGTAAGACACCTTAATAATGAAAACTTTAAAACCCTAAATAAAGAAATTGCAGAAGACACCAGAAGGTAGAAAGACCACCCATGTTCCTGGATTGGCAGAATCAACTTAATAAAAATGACCATCCTACCAAAGGCAATATACAGATTCAATGCTATACCAATTAAAATCCCAAAGCAATTCTTTGAAGAAGTTGACCAAACAATCTCAAAATTCATATGGAGGCAAAGAAGACCCAGGATAGCAAAAACAATCCTGAGTAACAAAAACACGGCTGGAGGTATCACCATACCAAACCTTAGTCTATACTACAAATCCATAGTTGTAAAAACAGTCAGGTGCTGGCTCCAAAATAGATACATAGATCAATGGATAAGGGTTGAAGACCCAGGTATAAGCCCACACAATTTGATCTTTGACAAAGGGGCCCAAAAAATCCAATGGAAAAAGAACAGCATCTTCAACAAATGGTGCTGGCAAAACTGGATCTCCTCATGCTGAAGATTAAAACTGGACCGGTACTTGTCACCATGTACAAGAATTAACTCCAAATGGATCAAGGACCTCAAGATAAGGCCAGAGACTATAAAAACCATAGTTGAAAGGGTAGGGAACCCAACAGTTCCTAAACGGACATCCAATAGCACAGTCACTACAACCAATACTCAACAGATGGGATCTTGTGAAATTAAAGAGCTTCTGTTCAGATAAAGACATTGTAACCTAAGCACAAAGGTCACCCACAGAATGGGAGAAAATCTTCACTTACCACATATTTGACAGAGCTCTATTATCCAGAGTGCACGAAGAACTTAGAAAACTAAACACCAAGGAAACAAATGGCCTAATTAAAAAATGGGCCCTGGAACTTAAAAGAAACTTTACCAGGAACAAAATTAAAATGTCTAACACATATCTTAAAAAATGCTCCACATCCTTAGCCATTAAGGAAATGCAAATCAAAACTTCCCTGAGATATCATCTCACCCCTGTAAGGATGGCAAACATCCACAAACACCAAATGCTGGAGAGAATCTGGAGAGTGGAACTCTCCTACATTGCTGGTGGGAATGCAGGCTCATACAACCACTCTGGTGAGCTGTCTGGCGATTCTTAAAGAAGTTAAAGATTGAAATGCCATATGACCCTGCTAATTCAGTTTTTGAAGCTTAGAGTATTACATTTTAGAATTCCTGTCCAAAAGTTTAATTAACAAGTAGCTAACAAGTATATAAAACTTTATAGGGTTATGCACACAATATGATGTACCTTGCTATTAAGATCTGAATCATCATCTGTTGCATCTGTTCCCATTTTAAGATTAGAAACTGAAGTTTAATTGAGTTAAATTACTTAGAACCAGAGACACAAAAGTAATCGATACAGAAGTTATGATGATACTCATTTCATGGCACTTGAAACTTATTTCCCAAAATTCATTATTTATTTGATATTGCCTAAGGCTATGTATGTAAAATCACTCAATGTTATTTTCAGCATCTAATTATGATTATAAACCAAAAAATACATACTATTTTACATAAACTCTATTTACTCAGAAAAAAATAGTTCATTAATGACTTAGATGGATGGCTCACCTTTTCCCTCACAGCCCCAAGACTGTCAGTCAGATGAAATGCTTCTGTTTACACCTGCATCAAATTATGTGGACATTACTCATGCAAGTTTTCCTGCCATTTCAATTCCTAAGAGCTAGTATCAAGATACTAACATGTGTAGGTGGTTTGAACATTTTGAGAGAGAAAGATAATGATGGAAAAAATTAATGTATCTTATTTTAGAAGGATATAGTTTCTCTACCTTATATCTTAAACTATATTTCCCTGATATTAATTCCCTGGAATTAATATTCAGTGTATCACCTCAGAGTAAACTTAATAAATGATAAATTTTTGCAGTGTGAATTTCAACATGCATGCTATATTTTTCACCTGGAACTTAATGATAGAAAAGATTGGATGGCACACATCTGGAAGGTCAGCCTTGTTACTAACTCTGTGATAGTAAAAGGTTGTTTGTTCTGTAATATTCAGTAACAAATATTGTGTTAAATATTCAGGTATCTACTGTAACTATGCAACATATCCCTGGCTACTATTTTCTTTTATAACATAGCTAATTCTGGTTTTAAATACGATAATGTATTACATTCTTATTTTCTCTGTTCTTTCTTCATTCTGACTGGTAGCATGCAAGTGTCCTCCACCACAATCCCCCAGTGTACCAGGCATGTAAGCATACTCTCTTAAGAACAATCCACTTCATAGAGCTGCCGGTTGAAGGAAAATCACAAATGTGTTCCCTCAGCACTATCGCTCAGAAACTCTCCCCTGCTTTACTTAAGACTTGCAAGTGCTGTGTATCAGCTATGGAGCTGAGTGAAAGCACATTTTCCATTCAGTCCCAGAACCTCCTTCAGAAATGTGCTTGAGAGGTTTATATAACAAATGCAGCTTCATTTGCACCTGAGGATCTCATAAAGGAGTCTACTGGAATGAAGGTAATATCAGAGGTGACTCCCTCTGTTTCACAAACACACATACACAAACACACACACACACACACACACACACACACACACACACACCTCTTCTCTCCTATATTTATCTTGCATAAATATATTCACTTTTCCAATATGATTTACATGTATTTCCATGTATTTTTCAAACCTGTCTTCAGAACCTGACAATAATCTTCCCTTTTGAAAATATAGTATCTGCAGTTAAGAAAGTCCATTAGAAGAAAAATGTTCTTTGATATAATATAGGAGGTTTTTGTCTGGTTGTATCTTGCAATCTTAATGTTACTTGCTACTTCTTCAGCCTTTCCTGTACCCTACTCCTTGATCTCCCTCCTCTCTTAAACATTTCCTCAATTATTCTCCTTTCTACCTTACACGATGTGATCTTTTTTATGTACTCCATAAGCCAGAGGTCACAGGAGATTGAAATTTCCAGTACTATGTAAGTAATAGCTCCTAGTAAGTTGTTGGTAAGAGAAAACTCAGTCACCAAATTATTTTAAGCTTATGCCAGTGATTTTGGTTGCCCTTCCAAAATTGACCCTAGTTCTGAAGACATCATACACATTGCTCATAGCACATGCAATAAAAAAAAGAAAAAGAAAAAAAACTGGTCTGAAAGATTCCTGTTTGTTGATCAGCTTTTGTAATCTCAAAATGTAATATGCAAGGTATTAATGTGAAAAGCAATCATCAGACTCATCAATCTGTGGGAGTTAAAAGCTATAATAATAACCAACATATCAAGAGATAGCCATCAGTCCAATAGTGGCATAAATGTCAAGGAGGTAAACAATAGTTTCTGATTGGGTTTAAGACTCACTTTTCAGCAGGGAACACATTCCTGATACTGCAAACAAGGCCAAGAACGTATGGAAGGGGATGACAAAGGCCTGGACAGAGTATAAACTATCAAATTCTAGCTATAAAAATTTAATATCAGGGGCTGGAGAGGTGGCTCAGGGGTTAAGCCTCTGCCTTGCAGGCGGAAGGTCCCGAGTTCGGATCCTGGACCCCATGTATAGACGCCGGGTGGAAGCGGGGGCGGCTTGCGTTTCTGGTCCTGGTAGGGTGGAGCCTGTGAATCCCGGGGCAGAGTAAACAAGGAGGAGGTGGAAGCGTCCATGGTGGTTCCCGTATTCGCCCGTGGTTCTACACACACACACACACACACACACACACACACACACACACACGTGCACACACAATTGAGTAAATAAAAATTTTTTAAAAAAAATTTAATATCAAAGTATCTTTTAAACAGGTATCACTATATCCACAGATTGGTGAAGCACTTAATTTAGAAGCTTCCTTTTTGCAATAGAAGATATTTATTATAAAAAAATTACAACTGGCCAAAGTGCAGAAAATAGTGACTAAGAACTGCTCTGTCCTAAACAAGATATCTAATCCATCCCTCCACCCAAAGTTCAGAAACATTAAGAATGTAAGAGCCTGAAGGAGGAACAGTTTTACAGCTACGCAGTATCATCCGGACATGACAGGGATCCATGAACTCACTGCAGCTACATGTAGTTCCACAACATCTATACAGGATTTGACCTATGATCATTTTATCATACAATAGGAAAGACCTTAAGAGGTCTCATGCCTCTTTGAGAGACTGTTGAGGATTAATGCTGAAGGGGGAATATACATTGATATTTGGTTCATGCTGTAGCTACTGCTCTGGCACATGAGATTAAAATCAACCTCGATGAAACACATGAAAATATGATGGAAACTGGTAGACAAGAAGGGTTTTAGTGAAAGGAAAGGGATAACCTTTGCTATGATAATGTCATAAATTCACTGTATCATGTATGAAATTCTGAGAATAAAAGTAACAAAATGATATCCCAAGCTTTTGTAGTGTTTTCCTCATTTACTTTCCTAATAGAATTTTAGCTTGAGTAGGACTTCATGATTGATTTGTTGCTGTCAATGTGGCATTAGCTGGAATTGCTTTATGAGTTCTTCAGCAATTGGTTACTGGGTGTCTTAGTGGAATGGTTAGTGTCAATAATAAATCTAACACCTAGCAAGCAGTCCTTGAATGCATCCTTGGGGAGTGATCTCTAGATTATAGTGGACACTTTCAAGAGGGATGTCATGATTGCATTAATTTATGTGGGGAGACCTAGTGCACAGTAGGAAGTACTAGTCTCTGGGCCGGTGGTCTGAGACTATGTAAAGATGGCGAGAGATAACTGAGTCTAGAAAGCAGCCACTGAATTGATTCATTGTTCTCCCTGCTCTTGCAAATGCAATGTCATCAGTAGTTTCAGGCTTTTACCATCAAGACTTTCGTGCAATGATGGACGTTAACCTGGAATTGTGAGGCATTAAAACTCTGTATCATCCTCAAAGAAAATTAGAATAGAAAAGGAAAAAGAAAGACTGATATAATGCCTAGTCAATAAAGACATGAATTGATCCATCCAATTCCCACATAATACCTGTGTTAGCTAAGCGTATTTTTTTGTGTGTTCAAAACAAGCATCATAGGCTTTGGAATTTGATGGTGTGGTAAAACTTAATGTTCAAAGGAAACTTAAAGTTTTCTATTATAATTAACCAGGTTGTCCACAACTATTCCTATTCAGAGATAAAGTAGATAGGCACTGATGCAATATATTTCAAGTGACTTTCAGGAAACCATCTGCCCCAAATATTTTTCTATGAATATATGCCACTTTTTTTTAAAGAAAATCTCCTTTTCTGCTTTTGGGTTAAATTACTATGTTCTGAAATTCTCTGTTAAAATTGAAATGCATTTAATTATTCAAGACAAGGAAGATTATTCAAGACAAGTGTGTGTAACTGACAGCACTATACATACATACCAGGACCGAAGAGATAAGACACAAGTAAGTTATACTTTCAGAAGAGAAGTTTGAAACTTTCAAAACTCTGTTTAAAGAAGGCCTGCCAAATGCAATATAACATATTATAATAATAAAATCTAATATGAAATATGAAGAGGCACTAAATAGAGCCAACAGGCCCCTGAGGAGAAAAACTAGATGGGAATATTTGCTTTTTCGGGAGTCTAAATTTTATGCAAATCATAAAAGAAAACTTTGGGAGAACATTGAAGTCTCCAGTCCATGTAAGTGAGAAATTCTCAACTTTTCCTCATTGTGGGTATTGGAAAAGGAGTTAAATGCACTTTCAACCCGATCTTCTGTAAAACTCTGATTATTAAACATTTTTAAAATCTTCACCACATCCTGAGCACTGAATATAGCACACATAAAGACAGCACTTGTGCCCTCTAGGAGCATAACGAAGCTTACCACCTTCTTCTGGGAATGTCTTCAGGATTGCAAGGCTATTTTAAAGTGCCCAGAGCTTCTCAGAAGAAATGTGCTGTATAATTGCAAATATCATTATAGATGATGTCCATGTTCCATTTAACACAAGAATTGGTTACCAAGGGAGTTAGTGGATGCTTCTTCCCTGGAGACCTTAAAAAAATACAGAGCAACTAGATGTGCATCTTTCTGCTGAAGAAGGTTTAGTTGCAGTCACAAAATGTGAGATTTGTTGAAGAAAAACACCAATAGTAGTATTATATGCAAATCTAGGATGATAAGAGCTGAAAAGACAGACATCAGCTCCAGTTGAGCAAAGAATCGGGAGACTCTTCAATCTTAACAAATGGGCAACTATATAATAACCAAGTTATTTCACCTGCCTTGTTTCCAAAATACCATGAAGATATTTAAAGGCAAAACTTGCTATGCTTAAAAAACACAGGAAGCTAAATGTAGCATCATTGAGAACTCATAGCTTAGTGAGATGAAGTCACTTATAAAAATAATCAGAATATTCTCAAAAATGTGCAATTCCGAGTTGATTTTTTCTAAATAATCAGTTCTTGGAAGTGCTTAATTATTTCCTGAATTTAAACCATTCCCCATCCTAACAGTAAATATTTCTGTGATCTAGTGATGTTTCCCCAGTCTGAACAAACCCACTAAAACAGACACAATCTATCCAAAACTCAGAATAGGTAAGTGGAAATTTGAGATGAAAAAAATAATAATGACCCATGAACTTACCCTTTTAGGGCTTTCTGCAGGTTCAATAGTAGACAGAATGATTTAGACACAGTCTAAGGAACATGTCCAAGTATAGCAAATCCTTGGTGTGAGCTCATTTGGGGGTCATTTGTTTCGTTTCCAAAAAATCTTAAAAGATGAGCAGCTATATGACCTTCAGAGAAGTTTCACAGGACTACCTGTTGGCAGAATTAATTATTGACTCAAAGGCTGTGAAATAACCTTCAATGGAGCTATTTTCACAATCTCCAGAAACTCTCCTCCTGGCCTGGCATTATCACTGTGGAAATTGACAGCAGTGTTTAAAGCATTATCTATTATTTCTGCATCACAGACCCAGTGGACTGGGTCAATCACCTTGTCAGTTCCAACCCCCTCCTGTCTGACTAGTATGAAGATGCACGCTGAACTCGGATGAGACCTGCCTTGGGAAACAGGAAATCTAGATTCTGCTGCTCTGCTCTGTAGCCTTGCTAGTACTTTCCTTTGTTCCTCGGTTTCTGTG
Source organism: Typhlomys cinereus (assembly GCA_023101885.1). NCBI lineage: Eukaryota > Metazoa > Chordata > Mammalia > Rodentia > Platacanthomyidae > Typhlomys > Typhlomys cinereus. Next base: position 1,709,643 of record JALPQD010000235.1, on the reverse strand, counting down.
CATGATAAAGGTTCTGAATGACATATCTGTAGTCCTTAGGCCCTTTCTGTCCTAAACATTTATTACTCTGTGCTATCCTATATTTTTGTGAAACAGTAAACTTGACAAAACCCTTCACTTTGAGTCAGTTTTTGTCCAGGAATCTCCCACAGCACTTTGCCAATACTAGCGCAGAAACCTATATCATAATTAAGATACAACAATGTACAGATCAGAGTTGACATGTATTGACCATTTTGGTCAGCCTCCACATTAAAAATAACAATGTAGTAAAAACCTTGAGGAGCTAAAATAAAATTCAGATTTGGGGTTGAAAATGTATCTTAACATATTGTGGCACCAGATTGTCACCACAGCAACTTGAGAAGGGCAATCATTTTTTTTTATTGTTGTGACATATGTACTCTAATTTATTCTCTGATCCACTATGTTAAATTCTACCTTTGACAATCCCTAAATATATTTTAAGTGTGTGCATGCAGTTTTACATGATTTTCTCCATAGCTGAAAATTAATTTTTTCTAAGGAAAGGAATTCATGATGACCTTTTGTGGTACAGTAGGGTATCCAGTGATGATGCATTTCAGGCTAGCTTCATGATGTACTTTTCTCAGCTGCCACATGTCATGAGATTCAAACTAGTGGGACCCTGTCCATATCACTCTTATCTCAGTAACACAAATGACATTAATTGGTTGTCACATATGCAGGACTTTTAAATCCTCCTCTATTCCTTTCCCTATCATTTAATGAATCCAAGAGGAAATCACATCACCCCCAGTCAGTACTTCTCTCCCTTCACCTAAATCAGACTTAACTACATGACCATATTAACTAGTTTGCCACACTTTTTGAGCTATTCTATTTTGCTGTACTTTGTCTTTCTATATGTCCTTAATACTGATTATATCAAATATTCACACAGCCTGCTGGATCCTCCAATTCACATTTAAAATAATAATGAAATTCTACACATGGGTTACTAGATCTTTCCAGATACGGGTTCGGCCTACTCATTGAACTTATCCTTTATTGAGTAAATCAATCCTCCCTACATTTTTAAACATGTGCATTAAAAATTCAGCAATCATTTTGTACTGCTGCAGAGTGTTATCCCTACTGTATGGCCGAGGTTTACATAGAGATCTACCACTGGATTGCTTCTCTACCCTGTTGACTAAATTACAGCCACACTGACATTTGACTATTCATTAAAGATCACTTTGTTTCTTCATCTTAGGTTTTGAAATCACAATTTTCTCTTTTGAAAATATCTTATGTCAGGCTTTCATATCCTGTATTATTTCATAAAGATCTCCCATGTATTCCTTTAGATAATTTAAAATTGAATCACTTGTCTTTTAGTGATTTCTTTCTCAGTCTCAATAAAATGAACAAGCAAGATAGTCTAGACTTTCTTTCATGCTTCCCTATCATTTTTAGTATTTCTAGACCTAAGTATTAGGGAAGAATTTTTTCTTTTTCAATGAAGATCCTCTACATATATCAGGGAGCTTGTGCATAGGTGAATCTGACCCTGAGCTCTATCATTATAGCAGTGACATGTCTTGACTACTTAGCTATCTGGATGACTTCAATAACCAATCTTGGTGCAAATCAAAGGTGCAGATTTCCTCCCTACATTTTTAAACATGTGCATCAAAAATTCAGCAATCGTTTTTGTACTGCTGTAGTGTCTATCCCTACTGTATGGCCAAGGGTTACATAGACATTACCACTGGAGGGCTTCTCTTCTCATGTGAAGTAGTGTCTTGCAGAATTTTGATTTTTCAAATACACACATCCCTTCTCAACATAAAATAATGAATTGTTAATAACTTCTTCCCCATCAGAGAAAAAAATAGCATATGCTATGTCTTAACCATATATTAAATCAATAAGTCAACATATGCAGAATTTAACAGTTCCAAATCTGTACAAAATGTTTATCTGTTCCTTTTTAGCCTTAGTGTCCTGTAATTTAACTTTAAAATCAGCTACATCTCTTTCCCCTATTAATAGTCTTAGTCTGCTGATATTCACTTAAGGATGATATTTAAATATGTCTTACATTTCTGCTAGTTTTGGGATTCATTACTATATGGATCAATGTTCACTTTCCAGGAATTCAGACTCTAATAGCCTAGTTTGCCATGTACTAAAATTAAAGTACAACTCTCCATGGATACAACCTATTGTTTAGTATTCCATTTAAAGTGACATGACTTACAGCAATATCATGCTTCTAGAAAGTCCAGAAGAGTGGAACTCAGCTTGCCCTTACACTAATTGCCCTCTCAGGCTGGAACACTTTTATGCACATACAGAATTAACTTAAATGTTAATGTGAAATTTTAAGTATCCTCCAGACACACTCTATGCTTTCTACTGTTTCTCTGCTTTGGCATTTTTTATTTCTTTGTTCTTTTCCATTTCTATTTCATTTTTATTACCTCCATTCAGCACTTGTAAATGTTTCCATATCTTCTGACATCCACCGCCTTATTTATTTTTAATGTTCATGAAATAAATAGATAAAAGATGATAATTATAGATAGATAGACAGATAGATAGATAACTGATACATGATAGGTAAATGGTTAAGTAGAGATGATAGATAAATAACAGATAGATGATAAAATGATAGATAGATAGATAGAGGCACAGGCATATAGATACATGATAAGTAAATGGATAAATAGAGATGAGAGATATACAACAGATATAAAATAAATATAAATAGATGATGGATAGATAGATAGGTAACAAGTGATAGAAATGCACATAGACACACAGATGGACAAGTAGAACAGATCTGTTTGAAGATTAGAGGTCAATTAATGTGGAGAGAGCTATGGATCTGTACAACTTTTTAGAACTAGAGGATGGTCACGAATTGGAATTTGCCTTGCCAGATTTTGGCCTGAAATTTGATTTTATAGTTTCATCCTGTTTCCTAATTATTCCATTTTTAAACTCTATTATATGTTAAAATACCTAACTTGTTTTTTATTTTGATTTTGCTTGAAAGAGATCTTATCATTTTGAAGTGTTAAAACTGGAATATTAAGGACCATAGAAATTTTGTAGCTGAACTATGAGAACTTTTAACATTAGACTTTGGCACTTTTAAAGATGAATTGAATAATTTTTATTTTGTAAGATGGATATAGATTTAAAATGATGTGTACCTGTGTCAAGCTGACAAAGGATAGAGGGCATCAGTCAATCCAAGCCTGCTCCTCTAGATACCACTAAATAAGTATGACTTGGACATATAAAAGTTGCTTGATTTGATTTTTAATATACTTACAAAATGAGTTGCTCTGAGTGATGATTGTGATTGTCTGAATTAGATTCCCTTTCCAGGGGGCTGGAGAAGTGGTTCTGGGGTTAAGTCTCTGCTTTGCAGGCGGAAGGTCCTGAGTTTGGATCCTAGACCCCACATATAGATGCCAGGCGGAAGTGGGGGCGGCCTGTGCTTCCGGTCCTGGTAGGGCGGAGCCTGTGAATCTCCGGGCAGAGTAAACAAGGAGGAGGTGGATGCGGTCCATGTGGTTCCCAAATTTGCCCATGTTTCTACACACACACACACATACACACACATATACACATGCGAGCCCACGCACACATGCACAATTGAATAAGTAATAAAAAAATTTGAAAAAGATTCCTTTTCCAATCCTGTTGAAGTCTGATCCCCCATTACCTTCAAAATATGACTTTTTAGAGATAGCACCATTAAAGAGGTAGTTAGGAAAATATACAGATGGGTGAGATCCTACTCAACATGATTAATGCCATCATAAAAAGTATTAGGATACAGGGGCTGGTGAGGTGGCTCAGGGGTTAAGCCTCTGCCTTGTAGGCGGAAGGTCCTGAGCTCGGATACCAGATCCCACGTATAGACGCCGGGCGGAAGCAGGGGCGGCCTGCGCTTCTGGTCCTGGTAGGGCGGAGCCTGCGAATCCCGGGGCAGAGTAAACAAGGAGGAGGTGGAGGCGGTCCATGGTGGTTCCCGAATTCGCCCATGGTTCTACACACACACACACACACACACACACACACACACACACACAATTGAATAAATAAATAAAAAAAAGTATTAGGATACAGATATATGGTCAGAAGAAAGGCCATCAAGGCCAGTATGACATAAAGTTTGTCATATTCATATTCCTATTCATTTACTTAAAAAAGTAAACTGAACAACCCTGACTATGAATTTTGATCCTTTGGAACCAAGAGAAAATAAATTGTCTTGTTTAAGTCATTGGCATGTAATATGTTGCTACATATAGGAAGCTGTAGCCTAGAAAAAAAAAAAGTATAATGGCTGAAATATTTCCAACAAATCAACAGAAAAAATCGCTTATTAGTCTACCCATATTAGGAAAGCATTAATAGTGGTTTAAAACATGGTATTGTTGTATCATTAATCAAATGCACTGGCTACCCAGAGGACATAATGAGAAACAAATACTCAATATTAATTAAATGTTAAATATCACTTAACACATGAAATATATTTTAAGGATGCACTGTCAACATGAATCAGTTCACTAATGATTCAAATAACTCTTATTGATAAAACATTAAACCTGAAATAACAATCAACAAATTGATACGAAACACACAAGTAGCACAAATTAGGCTTTTGGACAAGGAAGAAATTGCCTGAATTAAACCAATAGTGTAAAAGATTAATATTGCATGATTTTTTCTGAAACATCAGATGATAAAAAGGTAAGGCTAAAGTTTGATGAAATATTAATACATGTAAAATGATATCAATTACATCCACTAATTCTTCTTGAATCATTTTCATATGTGAGGCCAGCCTAATCTCTCCCCATCCTGAAGCTCAGGGAAATTTGGGGAAGAGGGGGCGGTAAGATTGTAAGAGTAAAAGGATGGGAGGAGTAATGATATGCAAGACACTCCATACAAGTTAGGGCCGAAGCAATCATAATTGGACTTTGCATGCCCTGCGCATTGTCCAACATACTATTGACCCCACAAAGTCTAGCATCAGCTAAAGGCACCAAGATCCTTGGCAGCAAGGGATTGACAGCCACAGTAGTGTTCCTATGCTTAAAGGGAACACGGGAAAGGATTCAGGGAAATGCCACTGGGTCCTTGTACCTCATCGGAGAGGAGGGCCCAAAGGAGAGTCAGGGATGCACATTAAAGGATTCTCCAGGTTTGGGGGGGAGGCACTGGGGGATGGCAGGGAGGGGTGAGGGGAGGGAGAACAGGGGGGTCGGGGGGAGCAGGAGGGAGGGAGGGAACCAGTGTACCTACTAATTTTGTATGAGCAGAAATAATAAAAAAATATTAAAAAATGGGAAAAGCTGTGAAAAAAAAAGAATTTAAGATTTTTAAAAGTTCATTGGCTTCCTGCTTTATGGGGATACATTTGACAAAGTGTTTTTGCTTCTGAAAACAAAATGCTGTTCTGGGAACAGATTAAGGGCTGGACAGATGGCTCAGGGGTTAAAACTTGAATTTAGATCTCCAGATCTCATGAAAAATGCCAGTAGGTTAAACTGCAGACTGCAATTCTGTTCCAAAAAGACAGAGCCTAGGAAACCCCACAGCAAAGACATAAGGATACAGAGTAATCCAATATGATTACTGATGTCACTCTGGGCTTACCTCTCCCATCCACAGTTATATGTGTACATACTCACACACACACACACACACACACACACACACACACTCACACATACACACATACACACACACACACACTAAAACATACATAACACACATACGAAAAAAAGAAACAGATAAATACTTAGAATTATGTTTTGCCTGATGCAATATGAAATAGCTCAATAAAGTATCAGACATGGAAATATTTGTATAGATTTATAGAAAATATCCTTAACATACACAAACTCAATGTTCATCCCTAAAACAAAAACAAAAACAAAAGAAAAGAAAAAGGAAAGGTAGTATCCATAAACGAATTTTTTTTCTCACAGAATGATAAATAGTTGGAAATTGGTCCATTAAAATATAAAAGAAATAGGAAAACAGTAGCATAGAAATAGATAGTAATAACACTATTAGAAGGGCTAGTAGTTTTACCTAATATGACTTTCTTAATGATTTATATTTTTTGTATCTTTTTTTGATAAATGGTACATTTTTTATTATTATTTCCACTCATACAAGCTTAATAGGTACACCGGTTCCCTCCCTCCCTCCCCCTACCCCCCGAACACCCTGCTCCCCCTCCCCTCACTCCTCCCTCCCCATCCCCCAGTGCCTCCCTCCAAACCCAGAGAATCCTTTAATGCATCCCTGACTCTCCTTTGGGCCCTCCTCTCCGATGACGTACAAGGACCCAGTGGCATTTCCCTGAACCCTTTCCCATGTTCCCCTTAAGCATAGGAACACTATTGTGGCTGTCAATCCCTTGCCTCCAAGGATCTTGGTGCCTTTAGCAGATGCAAGGAAAAAAAAAAAAAAAAGGTTTACTTTGGGCTGGATGTGAAGAATCTCGCCCACATGATATAATGATTGTAGTGGAGTCCAGATGTATGGCCTGTGTTCCCTTTGTTCTTTGGAGTTTTGCTTGAGTTTCCTTTGGACTCTATTGAATTCTGAGTAGCAGTGTGTCTTCCGTGGACCACGTGTGTAGGTCCCTGGTGGGCCGGAGAGGCAGAGGTCTGATGGTGAAGACCTGGGACCTGGGGAGCTGGCGGGGCGGGGCCAATTATTCATATTTCTAAAACAGGAAGAATTATAAATTTTAATATGAATCTCATTCAGCAAAGTCCAAAAAACAAACAAATGCAAACTAATATAAAATCTTTGTTTCAAAAATTTGCTCTTTCTTTTCAGGATAAAGCTATAAAGATAAAAATACTGAATCAAATGGGTCAAAGGTTAAAATTTTTCATTTCAGCTCTTGTATTATTATCAAATTAACTAAATGATCTCAAATATCTAATTTGAGGACATATCTTAAAGACTGAAAAAAATCAAGAACACACTACCTTCAAAGTGGCAAAATTAATAAAATAACTAATATAAGGGCAGAAATAAATGAAATACAAATAAAAATGCAAAGAATTAATGAAATTAAGAGTTGGTTCTTTGAAAAGATAAAGATCAAGAAACCCTTAGCAAAAAAAAGAAAGAAAAGCAGCCCTAATTCAATAAAATTAGAGCTGAAAATGAAAAACACACCACACTAAATGTCAAGGGAGCTCAAAAAGTCATTGCATCATTCCTTAAATTCCTCTAGTCCAGATTGTGAATACTACACATATTTTTCCACAAACAGAAAAGAATGCTACTATACTCTTTTATGAAGTTTGCAGAACCCTATTACCAAAACCAGATAAGGACACAAGAACAAAAGAGAAACAAAACAGACTGATCTCCTGTTAACATCAATGCAAAAATTCTCAATAAAATTCTTGCAAAATGAATTCAAGATCACATCAAGAACATCATTTATCATGATCAAGTTCACTTCATCCAGAGTTGCAGAAATATTTAGCATATATAAAACAATGAATGTTATTCACCACATAACTGGAATCAATATAGAAATCTAATGATCATATCAATAAATACAGAAAAGGACATTGACAAAAATCCAACATGTATGGTAAAAATGCATGGAGAGGCTAAGGATGAAGTGAATATACCTCAACATACTGAAGTCTATATGAAACAGACCTGTAGCCAAAAGTAAAAAAAAGCTAAATGTAGAAAAAAGTCGAAGAATTCCCATCAGGACAAGAAACAAGACAAGAATGCCCAAGATCTCCACTCCTATTCATTAGAGTACATAATGCCTTAGCTAGAGAAGTAAGAATGAAAGAACAAAATAAAAAGGGAACAAAGAAGGAAAGGAGGAAAGGAAGTATTCCTATTTTGCTGATAATTTGCACATATGAAAGACTAAAGAGATCACTAAGCAAAAAACAAAACACCCTGGAACTATCAAAACTTTAAACAAACTAAAAAAAAAAAATAAATTACAGAAGACACAAGACGATGGAATGTCCTCTCATTTTATTGGATTGGTAGAATTAACATTGCAAAAATGACCAGCATACCAAAAAGAATACAACAATCAAACTTCCAGTGCAATTCTTCACAGAAATTGATAAAACAATCTCAAAATTCTTATGGAAGCACAAAAGGTCCAAGAAAACAAAAATAATCCTAAGTTATAAAAACTCTGCTGGAAGTATTACCATACTGGACTCTAAATTTTACTACAAATCACAGTAATAAAAGTAGCCTTGTACTGGTTCCAAAAGAAAAATTCAGATCAATGGATTAGAATTAAAGACCCTGATATAATCTCATACACTTTCAGTAAACTTGATTTTTGACCCAATGTCAAAAAAAAACACACTGAAAAAAGGAAAGCATTTCAACAAATGGTGATGGGAAAAATTGGATATCTATGTGCAGAAGAATGAAACTAGACTAGGACTTGGTAAGGGGTAAAGTGGCAAAGAGAAAAAAAGGGTGGAAGAAAAAAAAAGTGATCAATAGCCCAACCAGCAGTAAACACTGTAAGCTACAACAGCTGTGGTAAGAAGAATCCAGTGGAGGAAATGTGGTAGGTAAGGTTCACAGGTAGCTAATTAATCTCTGAATTTGTTCTAAGCCCCTGCTTCTTGTCAGGGAACACATGCCTGAGACTGTAAATTTGTCTAAACAACAGTGGAAGGGGAGAAAATAGGAATAGGAAGAGATGTCTTAGTGTTAACTATAAATAACTTAGAGCAAACTACCCTCTAAACACTTACTACAGCCTTAGATAAGAAAAGTTCTCTGCACTCAATCACAATGTACAATGTACAATGAAAGACTAGTGAGAAAGAAAACCACATCTGGCCAGGGCGCAAAGTATTGGTGACCCAGGAATGCTCAGTCCTAATGAGGTCATGCAAAAATCTCCCCATCACAAGGCTCAAGGAACCTTGTGGAAGAGGCAGCAGAAAAACTGTAGGAGCTTAAACGTGATTAAGTGTATTGCTAGGTGACACTTCAATCACCACAGGGTTCCTGTATCCAAGTCATCTCAATGAGCCCTACTACCATGAGTTCTACACAACTGACATATCAACATTCCCCCAAAGAAGGCTCTCAGGAGAAACAACTACATCTAGGAAAAAATCTGTGCGGCAGGTGTTGGAAAAATGAAAGGGAATCTCCCCACTTAAGATGTTGTCCACTGAAAGGTCACATATACTATTATCTGTTAATAGAGCCTCCAAAAGATCTGTGATCCACACATGTAGACACAAAAGGATGGGAAGGTCATGGCTGGATTGATGAAGGGAGAGAAGGTTGGAAGAGGAGGGTAGAAGGAAAAGATCAGGAGGAGTAAGGATATAAACTCATTTGGTTTGTATATGAAAAATTCTCAATAAAAAAGAATAGGAAACATTTGAAATCTATGCATATAACACATAGAATTAGTCTACAATATATAGAGAACCCAAAAAATCTAAACATAAAGAAAACACCCCATCATTTAGACTTTGTATCCTTGGCAATGGTCATTCTGACTGGGGAAGGGGAATTTTAAAGTAGTTTTATTATCATTACCAATGATATTTAACTGTTTTTTAAAAGTATTCCTAGCCATTTGCATTTTTTTCTTTTGAGAACTCTCTGTTTACTTCTCTAGCTCATCTTTAATTTTATTATTTGTTTTATTCATGCTTAATAGCTAGGAAATGGAGTCAGTTTAGTTGTCCATCAACTGATAGAAATATGGTACACATACACAATGGAAATTCATTCAGCTCTAAAGAAAATGAAATTTTTGAATCTGCAAGTAAATGGAATGAACTGGAAAATATTATACTAAATGAGGTAACCAAGTCCTAGAAAAGCAAAATTCACATGTTCCCTATCACATAAAGATCTTAACTTCTTTAGCTTTGTCTGTCTAACAAGAAACACCTCTGAAAGTAAAGAACTAGAAAAGAGACAGCGGGGGAGGCGTGAGGAAGTAAGGGATGATTGGAAGTCCTTGAGGCATAGAGTGGGTTGGTTGGGAGGACATAGGACAGGGACAAGGTTTAGTCAAAATGAAGGTATATATAAAACCACATGCAAATCTAATATACTACAGCCTAATTTTAAAAACAAAAATATAAAAAAGTAGTTTACAGAGTAACCCAATGGGAAATAAAACATAATAGAGAGTCTAAAGGCAAATGCAGCACATGGATGCACATTTCTGGTCCTAGAAGCAAACTCCATTTCAAGTGTGGGATTATCACAGGAGTTGTTGACTATGGAGGCCCTAGATGTTGCCCAACGATACAGATTCTTGTCATCCCTATTGAGTGCCCATCAGAGCGGTTGACAAGACCCTTTGTTGAGTATGCCACGTACCTTCCAAGTAAAATATGGAGAAATCAAGCTGGAACGATGCTAAAAATGTCCTCTATGTTGTTTATCTCCAAACCAATGGTCATGCAAACAGCCATATTTAATCTAATTAGGACACTTAATAAAGTCATAAATATGAGAAAAATACTTGAGAGATTTATAATGAAGAAAGGGGAGGAGAATGGGGTGGTCATGGAATAAAAGATGGTGAAAAGAGACTAATATAAATGCATTTTGATATGTATGAAAGTTTGAACAATATTTATTAACACAAAAATTGATGAACTCATTAAGAAAAGAAGAAAGAAATCTGTTAATTCATCTAAACCAACAAGAAATATGTGAATCTTACAAAAGACATGCCGAGTTCCCTTATTCTGTCTTCTGATCATTTTAAGCAAATCAACAGGAGAGCACTAAATACACAGTATCAAATACCAGAAATACTAATGTGGCAATAAGCATCATAGTCCTCTTCAGCTAACTAAATAAAAATATGATATGATATTTTTGAGTGATGTGATAAATTTTAAAATCAAATATTTGGCTGGTTTTATAATGAGGACATTGTTCTGTTGGACACATTTTAAAAGACCTTTCATCCTTTTTTTCGTGTGTGTGTGTGTGTTTGTGTTCTTTTGTATGAAAGAGAGGAGAGAGTGTGTGTGTTTGTGCCATGACCAAATTCTCTGTATTGAGAAAATGCAAAATGAAGACATCCGATTTAAAAGAAAGCTAAGAAAATTTGTTTCAGGTTCCACCCACCTCTTTTTTTTTTTCTATTGTTCCTAGGCTAACCTCATTTTGTTTAAATAATCACTTTTTGGAACCATATTACTAGAGTATGACCAACAATACTAGTAAAATCCTACAGTTTTCTTAAGGCAATGGCGAAAAATATAAAATAATTGAAAATCTGTAATAGCACTGAACTGTTGCTCTCCTGAGTGCAAGCTGTATGATCACTTTGAAGCTAATAGAAATTTCAAGGGTTTACATCTAATGTTGTCAGTGCTTCGATAGATTTGGAGGAGTTTAAAGCCAAGTATTCCAGCAATAACATTTCAAGAGTTGTTATTGACTAGGCTGAGAATATCATCCTAGATATGGCACACAACAGGACAATCCAAGCTATTTTGCACTGTACATGAAAGTAGTTTTGTCTTCCATCTTGATAAAACACATTGAATCAAATTTCCACATTCTTCCCTTATTCTACTTTAAAGCAATTATTTTCTATTTGTTCTTTATGTTGCACAAATATTAGAGCTCTCTTTACTTTTTCCCATTCAAAACTAATTTACATGATTTGAATTCATCCCTAAGAACTATGTTATACCAACTTACTTTTCTCTTTATCATAATGTTTTATATTTATTTTCCAGTAATCTATGCATTGATATTTACTTAATAAAAGATAAAGTAGAGATGTAACTTCTGTCCACACTGATTTTCCAGTCTTGAGGATGGCTAAGAACAAGAAAAGCAGCAAGCTCAAAAGCTGATGTTTGGAAAAGGGGCATCAGTACCAATGGAGAAAAGATATAAGTACAGGATCTCTGTCCCTATCAATCAGGATCTTTCTAGATCTCCCATTGTGGGTCTGTTCATTTAAACTTTAATAGCACAGAATAAAAGAAATTAACCATCAAATGTAAAATATATTTCTACTAACTAAATTTCTCAAATAGTTCTTAATCCATTCACTCTCTTTTGCTCAAATTACATTCGGCTCTATTTCTGCATGCCTCTCTAAACGGGGAAGTTCCACTGTTCTTGCTGTGGTCCCTCTTGAATAATACTACTAGCAGTAGTAACAATGCTGTTCATTAACTTTGTTTGAGCACATGTTTTTTGTCCTGGAGTCTTTCCAATGCTTCACACTGATCAGCTCCTTTAAGAGGGAGCGCATGGAGGAAGGTGCAATTGCTATCCTCATTTACAGACGAAGAACTGAGGCACTTCAATAATAACTATTTACATATTTCTCTAATTACGCTTTGGGGACAAATTAATCTCTGTTAAATCTTCAACATTCATAATCACTGAATGTATTCACTAGTTTTGTGACAAAGTTGGGTTCAAATATATTATTATGTTTCATTACCCTTTGAATATTTGGTACTATTTGATTCCAGTCTTCAAACTGGAGGACTGAAGACAGAAAAAAAAATGTATAAGACTTGTTTCACTTAATTGTATTGTTTAGAATTGGCAACTTAGATGTTGCTTTAGAAATTGTTTTAGACAAGTTACTGTGGGTAACAATGAAATTTTGTCTCAATCTATTTGAACTCACTGCTTTCTTTCCTTTATTTCAAGTTTTTAGCTGCTGTCGGCTAATCGCTAGATGTTTAGAAATACAAGCTTTCATTTTATTTGATTGTTAAGAACAATAATAACACAATTTTGCATAAATGTGCTGCATGTGTTCATAACGAAAGGTGTTTTCAAAGTGAAAAAATGGAGTCAAGCTATCAAAATGAATTTTCAGATTAGACACAAGATTAAGTTAGTCTTTTGTATGTTTTCATCAACATTACAGATGAGATTTAAGAAAACAATAAATCTTTTGGTTTGATTAGAACCAAATGAAACTGGAAGAAATTATCCCAAAATGACTCAGAGGATGAAATTATTGTCCCTGCATCCATGGTGACGCTCATCATAGGAAATGAATTATAAAGTTATGTGATGCTTGCACTATTACCACTGATCAAAGTTTTGTGTCTTGTATAATGATTAATGTAGCCAATGTAGGCTTTCTAGTATATAAAACCCACAGATAACTTCAAGTAGACTATGTTTCTGAAACACCTGTGCCTTAACAAAAATGATCCTAGACAATACCTTATGCATCCTCTTATTAGGCTACCATTCAGTTTTTTTAATGTTTTATTTTCCCTCCTGGTTAAATGATAAACAAGTATGTGTGTGCACTAGATGAAATTTTTCTATAAGAAACTTTACTAACAGCACATAAAATGTTATGCTAATATCAGTCCCAAGGAAAATGAAAATATAATGTTCTTGAACAATAACAACAACATATTCTGTGAATTTTTCATCAGGGAGATGTCACACAATCAGCAGTCCACTCCAGACAGGAATTCAACAATAGACCAAGTAATGATAATGTCAAGGTTCAACTTGATGAGCCAAGTTTATTAAGGTTATTTATAGGAGAAGGTCTGGTTACTTAAAGGAACAGTTACAATTAAAAGACAGGTTCATCATCAGAAATTCCACCCCAGAAAGACTCAGTGAGCTCTCTGCCACGTGACCTATTCCTAGGACAGACTCTTCCCCAGTTGGAGTCTCTTCCCTATTGTTCAGTGTCTCTTCTAGACTGCTGGACTGCCCAGCAGACTCTTTTAAACTTTTGGATTGCTCTTAGTCCTATTCAGAGAATTTCATCATATGAAGTAAAAGCTCAGAACAGGAATGAAATGAGCCAAACTACAAGTAAAATGGGACATCTTCTCTCTCATATGTGAAGATTTAGTGTAATATGAAAAAGAAGCATGAAGACAACATGGGTCACTAGGGCTTGGAGGAGGGAGTAAAGTAAATCTGGTTTGATCATCAAACACTGTGCATGTGTATATTCAGAAACTACACTGCCTACATTGATATTGTTTTAAGCAATAAATATCCTAAGTTCAAAAGAATGTCATTTGGAGGCTGCAGAGATGACTCAGGGATTAAGACTCACCTCAGAAGCAGAATTGGGATTCCAGGTCCCATGAAAACACCAGGCAGAAATGGTGGCAGCCTGCACTTCTGATCCTGGTGGACGGAATCTGAGAAATCCTAGAGGGAAGCACAAAGGAGGCAGAAGCAATCTGGGATGATTCTGGAGGTCACCCTTGATCCTCCACAGGAACACACCCCCTGATCCGCATACTCACATGCCCCATTAATACACATTCATGAGTGTATACCACACATATATACATGTGAAAACATGAAATAAATTGATATAATAAATGTCTGAGTATTATCTTCTCTATTTGATCATCTACAGTTATATTGAAGGAAAATTGTTAATTAGAGATATATTCTAGCTTTACATACAACTTTATATAGATGTATGTCAAGACACAATGCTCTTTTGGTATTTTGTCATTAAGTCTTATTCACACTTACTGAGACATTTGAAGGAGGTCATTGACTGACCTATTTTTTCTTTTAGTAGAATTAAGTGAAATTCAATGGAAAATAGACATTTCTCTCCCTTCATATTTCTGGCTTTATTATCACATAATATAAACATATTTTTATATTGTCTCTTTTCTAATATGTCTACTTTTCTCAATAAAAGAAAAACAGTACTTGAAACTCGATTTTCTGGGAAATTCCACAGGAGAAGTTTTGCCGCGTTTTCCAAGTGTGAGAATTCTCGAAAGCTTCTAACATAGGCATCTTTTCATCCTCACCTTCCCAGGGTGAATTTTAATAGACAAGCCTATTTTTAAGCCAATGGCAAGTTAGACAAAACACACCTATGGAGAAAGGGCAATAAAAAAGCAAATATCTAGATTTAGTCTGGAACAAAGGGAGGAAGAATATGTTAGGATAGACTCTGAGAAACTTCATCTAATAATGCATTCAGCATACATTTAACTTAGTAGTAAGTAAAGTTTCAGTAAAGAACTAGATAGTAAATATTTCTTTATGTTTTATAGGCCTGAATATTTTAATTATGTATATAAATTTATACCTTCCCATCCACTTTTTATGTGCTTAGAAAATTTGTAACAAAACATTTATCTTCACTGTAGTATAAGCAATCTCTCAATTCAGGAAGCAAAGCAGTAATGTCACTGATTACCAATGGAGACTCACCATTCAATCAGATAGGATTTAGTAATGTGCAAGTGATATTATTACCTATACAATCCCAAAATATAAATAAGTCTTGAGCTCCTACCTCAAAAACCAATAACCCAGAAGAGCCCAATCTTTATTGATAAAAATGTATAAATATCCAGGAAATACTAAAGTAGTCTTAATATACTTTTCTAAAGCATTTCTGATTTCTATTAGATGCATACAGAAGAAATAATTCTGATACATGATCTTGGGGGTTGACATCATTATATTGTACCATTTAATAAAAGAAATTGATAATCTAATACCAATGGACTATTAGCTCAAAAAATAACCTCAATGGCCTTAATTCCATTCTGAGCATTTATTCTTAAGTCTGCCATGTTGATGACTGAGGAAGCTAAGAAAATGGTACAGATTTTCTTTAAGGTACAAGATAGTGAAAAAGTTGAGGATAATGACTATTTATCCATTATTATATTAATGCCTCAAAATCTTTCAAAAAGCCCTCAGGGCCCATGTGTACGCAAATATTCTAAGTATGTTTGCACTATGCTAAGATTAATCTCAGTGTTTTACTAATACTGTAGCAATGAGACTGAGTGACCAGATTCATTGTTTCCAATTTTACGCAGCTTGCTGTTTCATCATTTATAACAGCTGTCTAACACATTACTATCGCAACCTGTTGTTGACATGTGTCTTCCAGAATCCTTGATTTACTTTTTGCACATGCCTTCTAGCCTATCTTTCTTTGGCTCCTCAGAGAGTGGTATAGCCCCAACGTGAGGGCTTTAACAATTTGGGTAGCTCCAGATGTTGAACACAATGATGAGCACCTCATTTCTTTTCTTGTATCCTCTTGTCCATGTTCCTTAGATGGTACCTCATGCAAATATGATCTGCCACAACGCCATCACTCCAATGAAGGAACTACCTAATTTGTCTGTTGAAATTTAGGTTGAGGGTAACTTAGAGTTGACTCCACAGTGAAGTAATTTTCCCTTATTCTTTTTAGCCATAAGTGTGGCATAATCTAATATTTTTTTCTGTTTAAATAGCTGGCATGAATCTAAACACAATCACATCTTTTGTCTGTTTTTATTTGAATATATATGGCAGGATGTACTTACTTTATAACACTAGAGCTGCAGAACCTATTTCCCTTCCATGTTCAAATGTCATGAATATTTATGAACCTGTAGATGGAAGTAGTAAAGTAAAATGAATTGGCTTGAGCCAAACACTATTCCACGATCTTTTCCAGTTCATTCCACTGACTGCCACTTGACCAAGACCTCACTCAAATGAACTCACACATTAAACTACTCACTGAAAAATTGATTTCCCAAATGTTTTCCAATTACAAAAGCACACAGAGTTTCACACAAGCCTTCTGCAAGCAAGCAGTATTGGTAAAATTTAATTCTCATTCAACATTTGAAAATCAGATGTGGCTTTTGTCTGTTGGTCTTCAGGACCAGTCCTTTTGTAGCAATGTGCTTTTATAGCAGGGCGCATCTTTGTTACAAAATGTTTAGTCCTCCTTTGCAGATAAAAACCATTCCTCCTTTGGCCATCTGACTGTGGAGCCTTTATATGGTAGAAGTTTAATTTCCTAAGTTCATTGTCAAGTGTGGCCATTTGGCTCTCTTGGGTCAACACGATGTGACAGAACATAGGGCTAACATAATACAAATGCACTACAAATAGCAGCTAAACTAGCTTCTTTCTTTTGCTAACTCTTTCTCTTACCAAAAGAGTGTTATGAGTTAAACACGTGCACTCTCTTATATTTGGTTCCAGAATAGATGATTCTTGAAGCTGAGACACATAAAATTCATGCCTAATGACATCTATCATGAGTGCAAAATAAGCAAATGTATGTATAAGCCATTTATATTTTCAGGCTATGAAGCAAAATCTAATAGAATTGTCACTGGAGATGGGATCTTTTCATGAGTGCAGCCTTAAATATGTGGCACTTAACTTCCAGGACTAAGGAAAAGAAAGAGCCCAAACTGTCACTGAATGCTTGAAAAACAGCTACAATATATGTGAAGGATGTAAAGAACTGCATAAAGCTCTTACTGCAGTGATTTATGAAGCTAATAATAGACTGAATGAGCTGCAGCTTTTGTGGAAGTGTTTAGAATAAGGATAAGGACACATGATTGCTTCACTGAACAAGCTGAGTCCTCCATTATCACTTTGCTCAGACAAACTTCAAACTAGTGTCTTTCTGACCCCATGACCCTTGCTGTCATTCATTGAGAAAATTTGCTATTTTAAATTTACTCCTTACTCATTTAAAAATACTCATCCTTTATAAGGTGAGAAAATAATCCATTTGAATTTTAGCATCATCTGCAACAGGACACCATTTCTCAATCTCTACAGGATGATTAGTACCTAATTTTTTAAAAATATTTATTAGAGAGAGAGAGAGAGAGAAAGATTAAGGCATACATATGTCTTTTATGCCTTTCAGGAATAAAATTTAGTTCACCAGGTTGTAATATGTGGTTTCCTTATTCACTGAGCTATCTCACTGGTGCTAGTACCTAAAGTTTTGATAAAGTACCCATTACCAAACAAGCTGCAGAAAATATATTGGCAACAAAGAAAATTAGCTTGTTATAAGAAGACGAAAAAGAAGTTGCAAAAATTTCTAGGTTTTCCAGTCATAATAGAATTCCCATGTTAATGGGAGCCCAAGAAGGGGCTCTAGGGCTATGCTACTCAGTCCTGAACCTTCACTAGGGTGGAGGACTCAGAGGGAGGTTAGGTGCCCACATAAAGGGATGCTTCAGGGGATGGGAGGGAGGAAGGGGGAGGCATCCAGAGAGGGGGAGGGAAGGAGGAGGTGAAAGGAAGGGTAGAAGAGGGTAGAATGCAATGGGGGACCACAAGGAGGGAGGGAGGAGGGAGAGGACAGGGGTACATATTGAGCTTGTATGATTAGGAAAAAATAAAATGTGAGAGAAAAATAAATTTAAAAAATTAAGATTTCTAGGTTTTCAAGGAAACATTTGGGCTTGGTAAAAGCCAAACCAGTCTATAGGTGGCAGTGATTTTAGTTAACAGACTGAGCTCTCTTTATTTCCTAACTTTCCTTTGCAGGATGATGAAAACTTCCAAGACAAAGAGCATGAATACTTGATGCTTACCCTGAAGAGTACTTATCTCAAGTGACTGACAGCTGAGAGAAATGAGAAAGCCTCGACAAGATTTATAGGTCAATGCTGAGCGGAGGGCCATTGTCAGGCCTGAGGTGCCGCCTCAGATAGGCGCTCTCCTGCGATGAAGCACAGCTTGTGGCTTTCCTGGGAGCTACTACCTTGGACTCAGGCGCTGCTGTGATCAGCATCACTCTTTATACCAGAAAACTGGCAGGAAAACAAAACGGGAAGAAAGTGAAGGAGGTGACAGAATAAGAGGAAGAAGAACGTGTGGTGGAAAAAGTTCTTAATCAGCGAGTTGCTGAAAAGTGGAAAGGTTTCTCAGAAGAGGATCACACAAGGGAACCAGAAGAGAATCTGGGCTGTCGTGATCTCATTGATAAGTTTCTACAGTCACAGAAAACAGCACATGAGACAGATACATCAAAAGGAGGCAAGCGCATGAAGATAAGGGACAGGAGAGCAAACCAAAGAAGAAAGAAGAGTCAGAAAATCTGCGAGCCTTGCCCAGCGATTGGAGCCAGAGCGGATTATTGGAGCTACAGACTCCAGTGGACAGCTCATTGTCCTGATGAAAGGGAATGATGAGGGTGTGCTGGTCCCTGCCAAGGAAGCCCATTTCAATAGCCCACAGGTAGTCATGAGGAAAGGTTGACGTGGCATTCCTACCCCTCAGAGGATGATGACAAGAATTATCTGTTGAGTACTGGCCTTGTCACATCTAACTGTGGGTTTCAAGTGGGGAAGAAAGGAGTTCTACTTGTCTTGACACTAGTGGTGGCTTGAGATGTCCTTGGAAGAGCCAGCATAGGTTCTGTGCCCTGCAACAGCCCAAGTGCCTTAAAGCCGTTCCAAGCTGTGTGTGGTTTGCACATCGGTCCCAGTAGACGGCAGGGAGGTAAAGTGTTTCAAAGCAACTAGTTTGCTCTTTGCTGAGGAAAGCAAGGAGCTTTCTATAAAGGACACAATGTGCAGGGTGTGTGGGAGAGCAGGAAGATACTATTGATCTTCAAAGAGCATCTCCACAACCACAGCCTTCCTCCCAATAGTGTTGAGTACATTTTTTACAGCATAGCATATGTGTAGTGTTTGGCTATTACTGGTGTATTCGTTGGGAGTGGGAGGGATGGTTAAAACTTGGGGCCTGGCTGGGAAAACAGTGAAACAATGGAAAGAACAATTGATGATTTGGTACTACATTCAGAATATTTTATCTTTCCAAAATATTTCATTGGCACCATAAGTGAGGACTCTGAGCGATTGCTTAAAAAAACTGTGAATGTCTTAAACCCATAACCCAAGGTGTTCCCTACCTGAGCTTAATGTTGCCCACAAAGGACAAAGCCAGTTCCTGAGTCTCAGAAGAGTAACTTTCCTACTGGGGTAGTGGTTCACTTGAAAACGTATCCTCAGATTAACTGATATCCAAAATACTGTCTTAAATCATGAGATCCACCAATCTGTTTTTGATTATGATCTAGACCTACATCTAAGCTACATTGTAAAATCTTTTAGGCATGTATTAGCTGTGTGTGAAAATTTGGTTTTAATATTAACTTCATACTGTACTGTCAGTTGGTCTTAATGAAACTATATGTTTGTATAAATAAATAAATAAATAAATAAATAGAATTATGGGTCAAGCTAGCCATACAATTACCCTTTCTGGAATCAAATAAATACAATTCCAGCAAAGCCTCTGAATGAGTTTTACTGTCATTAAAGCTATCAGCTAGATGCAAAGATATAAAATTCACTTTGAACTTCCCAGTTTTTATGGTAAAGAAACCATCTCAGTTCCCATAGAACTTATATTACATCGTATTTGTGAAGGGAAATACTGGGAAAGATAGAACTCCCAGAGCAGAGTCAGAAGCCAAAGATCAATGGGAAGGAACTTCTAACAATTTAGGAAAACACTTGCTACTGCTCAAATTAGAGGAAGCAGAAGCAGCAATATTCTGTAATTTCTATAAACAAGCAAGGGTCATTTCCGGCCACTAGTTTGCTTCTGAAATGGAAGAAATCACTGGTATCATGTTATCTATCTAAATAATATGCCTTAGGTATTGAGAGTACAGATTCTAATTTCTTTTCTTAAAACTTTTAGTTTCTTACACAAATGTACCTTAGATAGAGCCTATGGAAAGTTTTTGTTCTTAATCCTCAATGAAATTGAATAGAGGCTCCTTCTGTCTTTCTTATCAAAAAATATTTGTGTGTATTCTGTATGAACAAGAAGATATACTGAAGTGTACAAAGAACTGTTTCCAAATGTGTTTGTTACTGGAGTTTTAGGGTATGTTTGACCACCCAACTCAATGTGAAAATAATTGAGGAAGTAAGAGTGAAGGAAAAAGAACAAAAGGTTAATCAACATGGCTATGAGATGGATGCATGAAGAGGTTCAGTCCCATAAAGAAATCTCTGAGCAGTAAACAGGAACTTGGAAGTTTGATAGAAATGGACAACAGAGGAGGAAGTTGAGGAAAGTACAGGTGATGTGAGTCAGACCATGGTCTGCTCCAACACTAGCTCAGTTCTGGTTCTGCACACGGTTCTGGTAATACTATTATCACCACTCTCATTTGAGGGGAGCAGGCTAGCTCTCAGGAGATTATTACTAGTCCTCAGGGGTGCAGCCTTGCCATCATGGGTAATCACCTTTATTTCAAGTGTAATCTATCTGTAGTGCTTACTGTTGCTTTGGGGTAGTTTGGGGTCCCTGTCATAAAGATGTTTATCGATCTGTCCTGTCATTGCTAGAATTCTAGGTAACCGAAAGAGAGACTCAGGGTGAAAAAGTAAGAGTCGAAAATAGAGCCAGGCAAGAAAGAAAAGCACAGTCAGGCCTGAGAAGGTGCTGAACTTCTTGCTACCTCTGTTTAGCTAGATGAATATCTTCTGTGTTTTCTCATCTTCATGTAAAATTCATAATTTTTCATTATGAAACTCAATTAGTCTAATAGAGATACAAAACAGGCAACAACAGCATATGAGTTAAAATGGCAAAAACCAGTTAAAGCAAAACTTTATACTCATACATTTTCAACAATAGTCTTGTATTCTTACATCCCCCCCCCCACCTTGTACTGACTGCCCCAGCCCAAAGTTACTTCTGAAGGCCAAAAAAAGACACATGTTTCAGACATACCAACACTGGGTTTCAGACATACCAAGACTGTTAACATGTGGCAGGAGACACACCCAGCTTCAGGCATACAAATATCATCAATATGTGACTGAAGACACATACTGCAGAGCCGCATGCACACTGATGCAAGCTACCTGCAGCAGAGGTAGAATCAGGCCCCCGCTGCTCTTGCCAGTCTTGTCCTGAGACTGCTGGGTACTATGATATCACTAAAAAATGACAAACCAAGTTCTGCGCCTTCAAGACTGAAGGTCTAGAAATTACATTTCACCTGAGGCCTTTCCACCAGGGTTCTGACTAATTTCTCTCTCTCTTCTCTCTCTCTCTCTCACTCTCTCTCTCTCTCTCTCTCTCTCTTTTTCTCTCTCTCTCTCTCTGTCTTTCTCTCTGTCTCTCTGGGCGGTACTGGCCTGACATTAGCCAAGAGGAGAAATTAGAAAACACATCTCTTGCTTCTGGAAATAGCATGGACGACTGTGACTCCTATAGTCCTCCAGGAGAAGAAATGAGAGTTCTTTTTTTCCCATCATCTTGTTTTATTATCACTCTTATGACACTCTGAATAACACCAGAATCCATCCTAATTATTTTTGATCCTTGAGCACTGCCAATTCCTAGAATTTCCATGAGACAGTTTCCCATATCACATTCCTTTTTAAACAAGGTAACTACAAGAGATTGTTTTCCAAAGGCTATCCAATGGACCAGGTATTAGAGAAAATGAATTAGAAGTGCTTGCTACATGCTGGTTAAAAGAGTTAAATAAATCCTAGGAAGAATGAAGGGTCTCAAAAAGATGGAGAAACATGACAAAAAATAATACTATGGGCCAGGAAAGTTGGCTCAGTGAGTAAGAATACTTTCTATGCAAGTATGAGAATTTCAGTTCAAACCCCAAAGCACACATAAAAAGCCATGCCTGGTTTCTATATGTTTGTAGACCCAGAAATGTGGGATCCAGACATAGTATGATTTTTACCTTTCTATCTTGTTTGTTACCAGAACCATGATGCAAGTTCAATGACAGAAACTGCATCAAGGGAATAAGGTGGAGGAGGATAAAGTTGGAAACTCACCATGCTCCTCCAGATACGCCATGCACATACATGCTCAAACACCATGCACAACATATACCATGCAGCATACATATACACATACTCTCTCACACATATAAAAAGTATAAAAGAACACCAGTACTTGTGAACATGTATAATAACATATATTTAATTAATCATGAGAAGCAGACTTCATGTTATAAATGTTTTTAGGACACCCAGCTACAGAGACATGAGGGTAAAGTGCTACCTACTGCATTAATGAGGCACCTAAGATTCAGAAATATTAAATATATTACCCAAAACTACTAAACATCTACATGTAAAATATTAAAATTCATGTCTGTGTGACTTCATAATTTCTTTTTTGAAAGAGTTCAAACTCTTTTAAGGATACCCAGATGAGTCAATATGAATCCTATATTTGCAATACTATTCAAATAGATTATTATGAGTGAGAAAAGAGATCATTTGCTAGCAACATAAATCTATAATATGTTTGACTATGAACTTAAAAAGCAAAGATTAAAATTATAACCCTGTCAAATTGTATTTATATTATGAAGCTGTTCTTTTTATAAAAATTTAATACTTACTATTATTTAATTTAATACTAGTATTAATTTAATACTAGCAATACTTACTAGTATTGCTAAACATAAAGACATACATTATATATGTATAAAGTATTAGTTCATGCCACAGGATAATATGTAAAATTAAATCTGTAAAGGACATTGTCAATATACAAATACAATAGGGAAAAAGGTCATGAAAGTGATATATTTACACTGTATTTTAAAAGGTGAGCAGTTTTGCTGCACATAGAATTTAAGCTAAAATATTGAGAAATCAAGAAAAAACAAAAGGAGGACTCAAATATGATATATTGTATGTTTGACACAATCTAGCATTAGACTTTTAGAATTTGAGTGACAAAAAAGGTTCAAACTTGTTAGAGAGACAATTAAGTGCTGGGTTTCATGGAAAAGAATGATATGCTATAGTTTCTTAAGCATATTATTTACCTTAATTGCAATATGGAGAATAAATTGGGTTGAAATAAACTAAAATAACTTAATAACTCTATGGTTGTCAACTTGTCAACTTATCTACACCTTTAACTCTTCTGGAGCTGCAAAGACTGTGAGGGTTCTGATTAATCAATTATTTAAACTATTGATAGATCCAAATGTTGAATAGACTATAGTAGGTAGTAGAACAGTGAAAGGTGGGAGTTATGTGGAAAGAATGTATCATTCTTTGTGTTGCTTTGAAGATTACGCATTGGCTTTTGTCCCTTCTTACTTACCCTTCTTCCTGCCTCAAGTGACATGAGCAGAGTCTGCCATGCACTTCTGTTGTCATGACGTTTTGGCCCTGTTTCAGTTCACAGAAACACTTCACTTTCTCATACCAAATCACTTTAGTCTCATAGGATCTGGTAGAAATTTATGTTGCATTTACTTTTGATTTTTGCTATGACATAGTATTCACATAATACTCAAGTGAGAAAGTGAGTTTATTTTTCTTATGGTTTAAGAGGAAAACATAGTCCATTACCATGATGGTCTATCACATAGAAGAAGCCATGGATGTACACAAAATTAGCAGCTGGGGTTAGGTAACCATAGTGATCCAGAGATATACACAGAGAAAAAGCCAACTTGAGAGGAAACAGAACTAGGTTACAATGCCCCAAGACCTGCCCCTTGTTATATCCCTTCCTCCAGTGGCATTCTAACTCCTAAAGGTAATAGAACTTTTATAAACATTAATGCCAGCTAAGGATTTCAACACATGGACATGAGGGAAAGAAAAACTAGCATTCATACCATGAAAACAATTTGTTGTTCAACCCAAAAGACATTGATTCCAACTAGACAAGTACTCCCTGTGTATCTCCAGTGCTGAGATTTCAGGTTGAGGATTAAAGTTACCTTAGACTCAGAAGCCTTTATCCAAAATAAATCTTTCCTCCTTTCCAAAAGCTTCCCTCATATATTTGTCTTAGCCATAAAAAACTAAATAACACAGTATGTTTTTGGAAATCTTATACTGTGATATCAAAGAGAATCACTTGCACTGGATCAATCACTACTGTATAACTGATTGGCTTGAGAATTTAAACAATTTTTAAGCACTTTGTAGCTCAAAGTTATCACTTCAAAATTAACTGAAAATATATCTTATAGGGGAATTTTAAGAATGTTATGTCTAGAATTTTTGTGAAGAACCAATAGAAAGCATTTGTTTTAGAGTATAATATAGATATTTTTGTTTCTTAAATGCATAAACAAATATGTCTGCTTATGATCCTTTTAGCCACTCAAAGTTTCTTTTCATTTTCATTTACGTTTGTTCTTTGCTACATTAGCTATAGGGAAAGGTGTCACTATGAAATGAAAGCTAAACATTGAAATTACAATTAAGATGATTAAACCTGTTTTAAAAATACCATGGTTTCCTTTCCCTACCCGCCTGGGATGCGCGCAGTCCAGCCGGGACTCATGGCGACCTAGGTAAGCTCCCCTCACCCACCCCCAAACCCTAGGCAGCCCACTGGCCCCAGCTCCTCCCACCAGCCAGCTGGAGCAGGAGCTGCTCCAGGCCAAATAATTCAGTTCAGTGAAAAACGCACAGAAATTGAAAAAAGGTCTTAAGAATTAAAACGACAATGCCCAAATCAAAGTGCAAATCCATGAGATACAACACCCAAGAAAACAAATCCCCCACTGAAGGAATTAAACCCATAATGATAGACTCCAACCAGAACAAACCCATGGAAAATAGTCAAGAAAGCCTGACCCAGGATAATGACTTTCAAAACATGATCATTACCACGATCAATACTATGAAAGAGGAAATCCGGAAGGAATTAAAAACCGCATCAATCCTACTTATATTACATCTACCTTTGGATATATTCTTATAGCAAGACTCTAGTTTAACAGCTTTGTATCTCTGGCCAGGGGGTGACATCCAATACCCATCAGGGTGGAGCCAAGGGCATTGCAGGAGCAGCAAAACTGGAAAAAAGAAAATCAACAATAATCCAGAACTTCAGAGATTCTATCAACCACCTGGAACTAAGCCAGCCTAATCTCTCCCCATCCTGAAGCTCAGGGAAATTTGAGAAAGAGGGGGCAGTAAGATTGTAAGAGCACAAGGATGGGAGGAGCAATGATATGCAAGATATTCCACACAAGTTAGGACCGAAGCAATCATAATTGGACTTTGCATGCCCTGCACAATGTCCAACACACTATTGACCCCACAAAGTCTAGCATTAGCTAAAGGCACTAGGATCCTTGGAGGCAAGGGATTGACAGCCACAGTAATGTTCCTATGCTTAAGGGGAACACGGGAAAGGATTCAGGGAAATGCCACTGGGTCCTTGCACCTCATCAGAGAGCAGGACCCAAAGGACAGTTTGGCATGCACATTAAAGGATCCTCTGGGGATGGGAGGGGAGGCACTGGGGGATAGGGAGGGAGCGGGGAGAGGAGGGGGGCACAGGACATGGGAGGTTGAAGGGAGGGAGTTTGTATGAGTGGAAATAAAAAAATAAAAATAAAAATTTAAAGATTGAAAAAAAAAACGCATCAATCACTTTGAAGAGGAACACAACAGGCGCTTGGATGAGTTGAGAAAAAAAGATCAAGAAACAAAAACAGGCATAGAACAGTTAAAACAGACTCAAGCAGAGTTTAAAACTGAACTAAAAGACAAGCTTTCGTCAACCCAGAACTCAACAGAGAGTCTTATCAGCAGAACTAACGAAGCAGAAAATAGAATTACAGACCTTGAAGACCAAGTGGGAGTATTAACCAGCTCAATGGAAGAGGTTGTTAAAGCCAGAAAGATACTCGAGAGAAATATTCAAGGGTTATGGGACACCCTGAAGAAGCCTGACATGTGCATTCATGGAATACCAGAACAAGAATCCCAAAATACCACATCTGAGGAAATTTTTCAAACTATCATCAAGGAAAACTTTCCTCATCTAAAATAACAGAGGCCCATTCATATACGAGAGGCATTCCGTACCCCAAACAGACATGACCAAAACAGAAACTCGCCATGGCAAATAATAGTTAAAACACTCCATATTCAAGGCAAAGAAATGGTGCTGAGAGCTTCAAGGGAAAGAAAAACAAGTCACTTTTAAAGGTAAACCTATTAAAATAACAAATGACTTCTCAATGGAAACAGTAAAAGCAAGAAGAGCTTGGACAGACATACTTCAAGTATTGAATGAGCAAAAATGTCAACCCAGGCTGATATACCCCGCGAAACTATCTGTCATGATTGAGGGAGAAAGAAAAATTTTCCAGCACAAAAACAACTTGAAGGGATACATGTCCACCAAACCAGGCCTTCAAAAAATGCTAGAAATTATCAAGCTTGAAGAAAAAAACAAGCATATCCAGGAGAGCAGAAGGCAAGTATAACACCATTAAAAGCGAAGCAATATACTTATAAAAACTACTAAACATAATAAATGTCTGGAATTAAAAATAGTTTCTCCATTATAACACTAAATGTTAATGGAATTAACTCACCAATCAAGAAACACAGATAACAAACTTGGGTTAAAAATCACAACCCATCAATCTGCTGCCTGCAGGAAACCCATCTCACCACAAAAGATAGGCACATCCTAAAAATAAAAGGCTGGCCAAAAATTCTGCAAGCTAATGGAACCAGAAAACAGGCAAGGGTAGCCATTATGCTATCAGACAAAGTGGACTTCAAACCAAAAAAAAATCATAGGAGACACAGATGGATACTACATTTTAGCCGTAGGTACAATTCACATATACTGAACATATATGTACCCAATACGCCCCCCCCCCACATTAATTAAGCAAACCCTACAACGTCTAAAGCAAGAAATCCATCCCAAAACAAAAATTCTTGGGGATTTCAACACCGCCCTCTCAACATTGGATAGATCAACAGATAAAAAATTTAATAGAGACATTTTGGAGCTTAATCAAACCCTTACCTTACAGATATCTATTGAACTTTTCACCCACGCACCAAAGAATACACATTTTTCTCAGCAGCATGCAGAACTTTCTTCAAAATAGATCACATAATGGGCCACAAAATGAATCTCCACATATACAGGAAAGTTGAAATTCTAGCCTGTACCTTATCAGACAACCACGGCCTAAAGCTTGACATCCACAACACAACAAGCAACAGAAAATACACTAACTCATGGAAACTTAACACTATGATGCTGAAGGAGAACTGGATTCAGGAAGAAATTAAAAAGGAAACTCAAGATATCCTGAAAGTAAACGATAATGAAAATACAACTTACCAAAATCTCTGGGACACAATGAAAGCTGTCCTAAGAGGTAAGTTCATAGCTCTTAATGCCTACATCAAAAAAAAATGGAAACATCAGAATTAAATAAATTAACAATGCAGCTTAAAGCTTTAGAGACACTAGAGCAATCTCATCCCAAAAGCAGTAGAAGAAAGGAGATTAGCAAAATAAAGGGGAAATATCTGAAATCGAGATTAGGAAAACGATACAGAAAATCAACCAGTCAAAAAGCTGGTTCTTTGAAAAAAAAAAAACAATAAGATTGATACACTCCTAGCTAAATTAACCAAAAGCAAGAGAGAAAAAACCCAAATTAACAAAATTAGAAATGAAAATGGAGTTATCACTACTGATACCTATAAATCCAGAGAATTATAACATCATATTTCATAAACTTATACTCTGGATGAATTCCTAAATAAACACAACTTACCTAAATTGAATCAGGAAGTTGTGAACTATTTCAATAGTCCTATAACATATGAAGAAATCGAGGAAGTAATCTCGAACCTTCCCACCAAAAAATGTCCAGGACCAAATGGATTCAGCACAGACTTCTACCAGACTTTTAAAGAGCTAATAACACCAATACTCCTTAAACTGTTCCATCAAATAGCCAAGGAAGTTACACTACCAAATTCCTTCTATGAAGCTAATATCGTTTTAATCCCAAAACCTAATAAAGATTCACTTAAAAAAGAAAACTATAGGCCAATCTCTCTGATGAACACAGATGCAAAAATTCTCAACAAAGTCTTAGCAAATCGAATTCAAAAACATATCAAAAAGATCATTCATGGGGATCAAGTAGGCTTTATCACGGGCACACAAGTTTGGTTCAACATACACAAATCAATAAATGTAATTCACCATATAAACCAGTCCAAAGTTCAAGACCACATGATACTCTTGATAGATGCAGAAAAAGCTTTTGACAAGATCCAACAGCCCTTTATGATCAAAACCTTAGAGATGGTTGGAATGGAAGGAACCTTTATCAATATAATAAAAACTGTATACAACAAGCCAACAGCAAGGATTATACTCAATGTGGAAAAACTTTAAGCATTCCCGCTTTAATCAGGAACTAGACAAGGCTGTCCACTCTCACCACTTCTATTCAATATTGTACTTGAAGTCTTAGCTTAAGCCATAAGACAAGAAAGGGAGATAAAAAGGATGCAAATTGGCAAGGAAGAAGTCAAGTTATCTCTATTTGCAGATGACATGATTTTATACCTGAGTGATCCCAAAAACTCCACCAGGAAGCTCCTGCAACTAATATAGAAGTTCAGCAGGGTGGCAAGATTCAAGATAAATGTACAAAAAAACAGTAGCTTTCCTATATGCCCAGAATGAAGGAAGTGAAAAAGCCCTGAGAGAAACAATCCCATTTACTATAGCCCCTAAAAAAATGAAATACTTTGTTATAAACCTAACCAAGGAAGTAAGAGACTTTTATAATGAAAACTTTAAAACTCTAAAGAAAGAAATCGCAGAAGACACCAGAAGGTGGAAAGACCTCCCTTGTTCCTGGATTGGCAGAATCAACATCATAAAAATGACCATCCTATCAAAGGCAATATAAAGATTCAATGCTATACCAATTAAAATCCCAAAGCAATTCTTTAAAGAAGTTGAACAAACAATCTCAGAATTCATATGGAGGCCCAAAAGACCCGGGATAGCAAAAACAATCCTGAGTAACAAGAACACTGCTGGAGGTATCACCATACCAAACCTTACTCTATACTACAAATCCATAGTTGTAAAAATAGCCTGGTATTGACTCCAAAATAGACACACAGATCAATGGATAAGGGTTGAAGACCCAGATATAAGCCCACACAATTACAGCCATTTGATCTTTGACAAAGGGGTCCAAAAAATCCAATGAAAAAGGACAGCATCTTCAACAAAAGGTGCTGGCAAAACTGCATCTGCACATGCAGAAGATTAAAACTGGACCCATACTTGTCAGCATGTACAAAAATTAATTCCATATGGATCATGGACCTTGATATAAGGCCAGAGACTATAAAAACCATAGATGAAAGGGTAGGGAACTCCCTCGAGCTGATTAGGCTAGGCCAACAGTTCCTAAACGGACATCCAATAGCATAGTCACTACAACCAACACTCAACAGATGGGATCTTGTGAAATTAAATAGCTTCTGTTCAGATAAAGAGATTGTAACTTGAGCACAAAGGTCACCCACAGAATGGGAGAAAATCTTCACTAATCACATATCTGATAGAGCTCTACTGTCCAGAGTGCACAGATAACTTAGAAAACTAAACACCAAGGAAACAAATGGCCCAATTAAAAAATGGGCCTTGGAACTTGAAAGAAACTTTACCAGGGATGAAATTAAAATGTCTAATAAATATCTTAGAAAATGCTCCACATCTTTACCCATCAGGGAAGTGTAAATCAAAACTTCCCTGAGATATCATCTCATCCCAGTTAGGATGGCAAAAATCCACAATACAGACAACACCAAATGCTGGAGAGGATGTGAAGAGAAGGGAACTCTCCTACATTGCTGGTTGGAATACAGGCTCATACAACCACTCTGGCGAGCTGTCTGGCGATTCTTAAAGAAATTAAAGTTTGAAATGCCATATGACCCTGCTATTCCACTTTTGGGAATAACTCCCTATTCAGCAAAAATTTACCTCAATAGCACAAGCACGACCCTGTTCATAGCAGCATTGTCTACAATTGCAAAGTCATGGAATCAGCCCAAATGCCCAACAGTTGCCAAGTGGATAAGGAAACTGTGGTACATCTATACAATGGAGTACTAGTCAGCCATCAAAAATGATGAATTAATGCAATTTTCTGGGAAATGGATGGAATTAGAAAAAATTATATCAAGTGAAATCCCAGACACGAAAAATTAAGTGCCATATGTACTCCCTAATAAGGGGATACTAGTACCAAACCCACTTAGAGACACTGAAAGACAAATCTCTGTAATACCTACAATAATGGCAAAGATAATAAACAGGAGGGATGGGGTTGGAGGGCCACACCAGAAACAAGGAGAGAAAGGACCACGTTACAGCAGAGAAAATAGGCCACCATCAAGGACTGCAAGTAAGTAATGAGACATCTGGTTAAGTTCACAGACTTTCCTTCCTGATCATTTGCAACTGATGGGGTATGATCTCACCAGAAGGGGAGGGCATATAGGCAGCCAGATAGAAAGTAACCATTTTGCAAATGGGTGATTGACCCCTCTCTCACCACGGTCTCCCACTTTTATTTCATCTAGCTTTGCATATACTCTTATAACAAGACTCTAATTTAACAGGTTTTTATATCTGACCAGGTGGGACATCCAATACCCATCAGTATGGAGCCAAGGGCATTGCAGGAGCAGCAAAACTAAAAAAACAAAAACAAAAAAAACATAATTCAGAACATCAGAGACTCTATATCAGCCACCGGGAACTATGGCAGCCTAATCTCTCCCCATCCTGAAGCTCAGGGAAATTTGCGGAAGAGGGGGCGGTAAGATTGTAAGAGCACAAAGATGGGAAAAGTAATAATATGCAAGATACTCCACACAAGTTAGGGCAGAAGCAATCATAATAGGACTTCACATGACCTGTGCTATGTCCAAAACATTATTGACCCCACAAAGTCTAGCATTTCCTAAAGGCACTAGGATCTTTGGAGGCTAGGGACTGACAATCACAGAAGTGTTCCTAAGCTTAAGGAGAACACAGGAAAGGGTTCTGGGAAATGCCACTGGGTCCTTGCACCTCATCGGAGAGGAGGAGCCAGAAGAGAGTTTGGCATGCACATTAAAGGATGCTCCAGGGATTGGGGCGGGAAGCCACTGGGGAGGAGGCACTGGGGGATGGGAAGAGAGGGGGGAAGAGGTTGGAAACAAGGGGGTGGGGGGAGGTGGAGGGAGGGAGGAGACCTTAAGTTTGTATGAGCAGAAATAATAATAAAAAATACCATGGTTTGAATATGAATCCCGACTCCCCACAGACTCATGTGTTTGCTTCCTTAGGTGTGAAGTTTGCAAAGGTTGTTGTACTTTTAGGACATAGAGTCTTACTGGTGGAAGGCAGTTCACAGAATTGGTCCTCTAGCTTTTGTAGCCCAGCACCACTTCCTCAGTTTGCTCTTCATTTTTCTGCCTCCATGATACCTGTGGTTACTTAAAACAGCCTCCTGCTTCCGCATCCACATCCAATACTGCTATAAATTGTGACTGAGCTCTGTCCCAACGTAGCAGAAAGAATAACTGCAACAAAAGATTTTTGAAAATAGAAGTAATTTGCAATGATAACAATGTAAAAAAAAGCCACATAAATAGAAATTCTGTTCTCGAATTTTACTATTCATTGAACAGTGTTTTGGACACTTATGAAGTTTGTAAAAATGTATGTAACCATATTGTCTTTCACTGGTTTTCCGTGTTTATTTTAGCGCATAGCTCAGAACAAGGTATCTACAAACAGTTAAGAATTCTGCTAATTCAAAGAAGTCTTAAAGGTCCCGAAAGATTATATAGGCTTTTGCCATTGCTCTTGGTTGCTCTCTGAAAACTGTCAGTAAGACATTACTAAAAATGCAACACAAATGGATTACAGCACATAGGCAAAATGCATCAACTAGAACTAGTCTGAGGACTTTCACCTTGCTAGAGAGCTTACACAGTACCAGAAACTGTAGAAGCTACTGGGATAGAGAAGTAATGACAAGCCCCATCAATTTCATGAGATCTGTAAGATGCAATATAAATCACCATGGCAACAGGTGACCACCAGTGTAAAAGTGGCATGAATACCAGGAGACATCCAATAGCTTTCTGATTGGACTCAAGACCTGCTTGTCAGAATGGTACCCATCCCTGTTACTGTAAACTAGAACCAAAGAAAGGGAAGGAAATAAATCAATAGGGAAGATAGCCAATAAACCTATAGGGAGGAAAACAGTACATCAAACTTGTCTTTAGGCAATTGTTATACCCATAGAATGGGAATTCACAGTGGAAACCTTTGGGTCTAAAGCTGGATGAGTGAAGGGAAATGCACATATCAGTGGGGTGGCCTAAAAAGAGTTAACTTGTAATACTAAAGAGGCCTGCATCCACACAGGAGTAGACAAACCAGAGTGAACCCTGAAGCCCATAAAAAGAAGATTGGGACAGAATGGTGAAGAAAAGGGAGGAACTGGAAAAGAAGGGAAGCCGGAGTGAATACTCAACATTCTTGTAAAAGTAGAAAAAAAAATAACAAAAAAAGAATTCTGCTAATTCAAACTGAATTTTGCCTCAAGGGGCATGTTCGGCTACATTTAATCTTTCCTGTTTTGGGAGGTCTTAGATACACTTTGTTTTGACTCAGCAAACACATAAATTTTCCATTGGTAAATATTAGTTGTGGTGGTTAATATTAATTGTAACTTGAGATAATGTAAAGTCTGTAGGTATATCTCTGCATATATCCATGACAGATTATGTAGAAACTGGTAAACCACTGAGAATATCTATGAAAGATTATCTTGATTAGGTTAACTAAGGTAGGGAAACCCATTCACCGTAGATGACTCCTTCTGCTACACTAACATTATGAAATAGACTCAATGGAAAAAGTCAGCTGAGCATTCATCCTTTCATCACTCTCCGTCCCTTGTCTGTATATGCATTGGGATCTTTTTCACCACCCATCTGTCTTGATTTTCCTGTCCTGTGATGGCCTATATATTTGCAGTGTGAGCTAATATAAACACTTTCTCTCTTATGCTGCTTTTGTCAGAATATTTTATTATAGGAAGGGGAAAAGTAACTTAAACACCAATTTATGAACCACTCAAATCTATCCTTTATCATATCAGAAGTTATGAAGTGTCACAGAAAAATTGAACCTCGTCTTGACATATCAGAATGTTACCAAGTTAAAGGAAAAATTGAGCCCTAAGTGAATGGTGTTATTGAAATAGCAAGAAAAATTCCTAAATTCCAAGGGAAAAATAATCTTTAATAATAACCTATTCATCATTCAATTTATTCTCTTCAGGTCACTATAGTCCCACTTGATAAAGGTCTCCATGACAAATTTCTGTTCTTAATGTAGTGGCTCCACATTGTGTACATCTGTGAGTGTATATAACAGCAATTGGAAACACACGATGTCACATGCACCTTAGCAGATGATTTTGATAATAATGTCCACCTTTTTATAATTAAAAAAGAACTTAGTACATGGAAATGACTTCATGTCATGCAAATTTTATTCCATGCATACTCTAAGTGTAAACATTTTATATTAAAAGTTATAGTTTAATAGTGCAAAACAAAAAATACCGGATGCTTATAAAATCCGGATATATTTTATCAACTATTCAATTATTAATACTTAGCTCAATCCTATCAAATACAAAGTAAGATAGTTTCATTTTTGAAATTTCAACTTATAGTCATTTTTAGTATCTTCATATAATTAAAAGTATAAAAATCTTACACATATTAAGCATCTCTTTGACAGCAAGCTTATGACCTTGAAAGGCACATTATTCTGGCTAATGAGCAATTTCAAGGTTATATCTGCTTTATTAAGCTGAACAAGATTGCCCTCTCAGTGCAATTCATTGGTCCCAGATCTTTTCTCTGGAGTCATGCAGGAAATATTAAGTCACTCTTTTACAGAGCAGACCTTTAAGCACTAAATATGCTACTTTGCCCTCCTAATTGCACTTTTCCAGAAGGAATGTCAGGCCACAGTTAAAGCACATATAGAGGCTTTCATTAATGAAAAAGAATCAGAGAGTGTCAATTTGATGAGCTATCTTTGCCCAATTTAGATCTTTAGGGAAAATTTCAACCCTGAGCCACAGTGATTTAATTAAAAATTTCTGATATATTACCCAAATAGGCCCCCATTAAAGCCTTCAAATCCACTTCTAAAGTCAATTTGGCTTTTTAGAGATGTTATTAGTGCTCAGCTACTGGAATCATTGCTGAGTTGCTTTTAATACCCCTTTCCCCCCAACTCTCAGTATCAATTAATTGGGCAGTACAATACAATAATATAAAATATTCACTCTCGTGTTTGGACTCTGGGCTAAATAAGTCTTTCCCAGTGCACACTGGCACCATAATATTATTTCTTTCACGACTTTCCATTTTTACACATTCTTTCCAATCTGCCCTAGAATTAGGGATCTTGGGATGTTCTAAAGGTCCTGTTAAGCAAGGACATTTGGAAAATATCAGAGGCAAAAGTGATGTGGATCCAAAGAGAAGCATTTGTGCCTTTCTTTGTCTTTGTGAAAACTGACATCACGTTTTGGGGGTCTTTGGGGTTTTTTTTAATACATTTTTTATTATTATTTCCACTCATACAAACTTAATAGGTACACCAGTTCCCTCCCTCCCTCCTCCTCCCCCCAAACCCTCTGCTCCCCCTCCCCTCACCCCTCCCTCCCCATGCCCCATTGCCTCCCGCCCCAATTCCCAGAGAGTCCTTTATTGTGCATGCCTGACTCTCCTCTGGGCCCTCCTCTCCGATGACGTACAAGGACCCAGTGGCATTTCCCTGAACCCTTTCTCGTGTTCCCCTTAAGCATAGGAACACTACTGTGGCTGTCAATCCCTTGCCTCCAAGGATCTTGGTGCCTTTAGCAGATGCTAGACTTTGTGAGGTCAATAGTGTGTTGGACATTGCGCCGGGTATGCAATGTCCAATTATGATTGCTTCGGACTTAACTTGTGTGGAGTATCTTGCAAATCATTGCTCCTCGCATTTATTTGCTCTTACAATCTTACCGCCCTCTCTTCCGCAAATGTCCCTGAGCTTCAGGATGGGGAGAGATTAGTCTGGCCCAGTTCTAGGTGGTTGATATAGAGTCTCTGAAGTTCTGGATTGTGGTTTGTTGATTTTCTTTTGCAGTTTTGCTGCTCCTGCAATGCCTTTCATTCCATCCTGATGGGTATTCGATGTCACCTCCTGGACAAAGATAAAACCTATTAAATTAGAGTCTTGTTATAAGAGTATATTCTAAGGTAGATGTAATAAAAGTAGGAAACCGTGGTGAGGAAGGGGTCAATCACCCATTTGCAAAATGGTTACTTTTTATCTGCCAGACTATATGCCCTCCCCTTCTGGTGAGATCATACCCCCTCAGTTGAAAATGATCAGGAACGAATGTCTGTGAACTTAACCAGGTGTCACATTACTTACTTGCAGTCCTTAATGGTGGCCTATTTTCTCTGTTGTAACATGGTCCCCTCTCTCCTTGTGTCTGGTGTGGCCTTCCAACCCCATCACTCCTGTTCGTAATCCTTACAATTACTGTAGACCACTCAAAGGGTCTTTGTTTTGTATTAGGCCAAGAGAGAAAACACATTAAAGAGAGGATGCTCTAGAGGAATAAATAAAATAATGTTTAGAAACTTAAATATCTCAGGTAACTATACACATATTTCAAGTAAAATATAAAATTCTTAGTACCCTAACCACCATTCTACTCCAGTCCTTCAACTGGTGCACAATTACACCTTACTGGGTATGTACTGGAAAATTAGGTACTAACAGTCATCTTTGTGAATAGCTAAGTGCTATTCATATTCTACTACAGTTGAGTAAAATATCTTCAATTATCATATTTATTTGGTGCTCAAATCTGTAGCTAATGTCATGCTTTATTTGTAAAGTATTTTTCTAGCTTCAAGAACCTCTTCTGTTTTTCTGAGAAGACGCTGGACTACAAGGAGTTCAGCATGCTCATTGGCCTTTGTCCTTCCCTCCCTCTTTCTTGTCTCTGATATCTACCCTTCTCTCAACTTCTAAGGTTCACTCGGATTCTACACATTAGTGAGGTTATTCAGCACTTGTTCTTCTATGCTGAGTCCTTTTATGTGGCATATTGTCCTTAAGCTTCACCTGTATGATCTTATTTCTATTGCACAGTAAGATGCTGATGATGGTGAATCATATATTTCAATAAATAAGAAGATGATTTTAAACAGCTCACTAAAAACAGATGTCAAATATTCCAGGATCTAGATAGACTTACAGGACATGAATATTCTATACTGTGTAATTTTATCATAATATCACATTTTATCCACATAAATACATATAAATTGCTATGTATTAAAAGAAATTTCAATGATAGTTAACTGAGAAAATATGAATATCTCTACCTAAGTCCTACCAACCAACTAGAAACTCCTAAATAACGTAAAAGAAATTCTGTTTTTATTTTTTCTACTAGTTTAACTCATACCAAAATTAATAACTTAATAGATTGACTATATGGGTCCTGTAAAATTAGTACATTAAAATTTTAATCTTCAGTTCTATATAATACAGAGGAAGAGTCTTTGAACAATAATTAGTTCAGGAAGGCAGGGTATTCAGTTGGACTAGTGTTGTTATAAAAAAGTGATCTTGCTCTTTCTAATCCTGTCTATGTGAAGATAAAAATAAGAATATAGTCATTTTTACACCAGACAAGAGAGAAAAAACCCGCCAGACTCTGATCTGGGATTTCTCTGCATCCATAAATATGAGAAAGAAGTTTTGTAAATATACTCAGAGTCTTCTAATATTTTTGTGTGTATATGCAAGTGTCATGTATATATATATATATATTACACAGGTGGATACATATGTGTGGGGGTGCTCATTAATCCGTGCATGTGTATGTGGAGGACAGAGGTCGA
The DNA here is from genome assembly GCA_023101885.1 of Typhlomys cinereus. Lineage (NCBI taxonomy): Eukaryota > Metazoa > Chordata > Mammalia > Rodentia > Platacanthomyidae > Typhlomys > Typhlomys cinereus. The sequence continues at coordinate 1,671,988 of JALPQD010000235.1, read as the reverse complement.
TATGGGGTGACTTTTTCAATTGCTTTCTACCTCATGAGACAGTCTTTCTCTCTCTCCTGTTTTTCTCTTTCTTTCCTGTTTCTCTCTCTCTCTCTCTCTCTCTCTCTCTCTCTCTCTCTCTCTCTCTCTCTCTCTTTACATTTGGCATTCCTATCTCCCTCTTAGGTGAGATTGAAAGAATGCAGCTGTCTTCCAACACCACATCTGAACGCTTGCTTTTTAATCTTCAGATTATGGCATTTTTGCTAGAGTAAGGTGAAATAAGGTAGCAATCTAGCTTGGTATTATTATTGTATTTTTCTGTTAATGAAATAAATAAAGTGATTAACCACCCAATATGCCCTACACAAAATGTAAGAAAATGAAAAGTGAAAAAAGAAATAAAGAGATGACAATGACAGATAAGTGTCAGGTACAGATGATCTATAATGGTAGATGACTGATAGATATATGATAGACATCAGCTTATAGTAGAGAAACTGATGAAGTTGTATGACAGCAGATTATAGAGAGTAAATAGAGTTAGATTCATGATGGGTAGATTAATATTTGACAGTTAGATAGAGAGAGAAAAAGAGGACTGGTTAAATATGTAGGGAGAGATAGATAGATAGATAGATAGATAGATAGATAGATAGATAGATAGATAGATAGATAATAGATAGAAGCTAGACAATAAACAGATAGTTGATATGTAGATGGGTAAATGGATATAAACAAAGTTAAATAAAGTACAGACAATGATAAGACATTAACATTGTGCATTTCTAGAACTAATTTAGACCATCATTAGTTTGACAAAATAATTTCCTCATATATATAACTCACATTTCATGTATTCTCAGTAACCGAGTTGATCAATGTTGCATAAAACTAAATTTCCTAAGTGGTCCTCATTTACTTGTCATTATTGTCATGGCCTTATGCCCATTCAATTTTTTTAAAGAGACTGAAGTACTTTTTGACACCTCAAAAGAATCATCTAGGATTATGTGCCGTTTCTTCTTCTCAGATTGGGAAGGATAGTTACATCTCCCTGAGAATAATTCAGTAAGTACAATCAAACTTTCATCATTTTAATTTTTATTCATTTCCCCTCATACAAACTTAGCAGGCACACAGGTCCCCTCCCTCCCTCCAACCTCCCTCCAACCTCCCACTGTCCTGTGACCCCCTCCCCTCCCTCTCCTCCCCATTCCCCAGTGCCTCCTCCTCCCACCCCAGGAGCATGTGCATGTCAAACTTTCCTCTGGGTCCTCCTCTCCAATGAGATGCAAGGAAAAAAATAAATTAAAAAAAGTAAAAGCAAAAAAAAAGTTGATTTACTGATAGAAACTGAAATATCCTTGTTTATATTTAACAGAATTACATTGCACTCATTTCTATCACTCTTTCTTATTAACTGAATCTTTTTCATCTGTTGTAAAAACTCTCAGTGACTTTAACAAACAGGAATTGTCATATTTTAATAAATCCAAATTTCCAAATTCACTGTTAAGCAACTTTTGCCAAGAATGCATTTGTTCAAAATAAACATTATTGTAAATGGAAAAAATTATTCAAATGCAAAGACATCTTTAATAATCATATAGAGATTTCAGTTGTCACTGCAATGGGACTACATCTCATTTTCTGTATTATAATCCCAGAGTTTATGGTGTTGGCATCTGTCATATTTTATTAATGATGTAACCTTCTTTCTTTAGAGAGAGATTTTGGGGTTAAGCTGAGTTATCAGGGATGGCTTCACATTACACAGAAATTCAAAGTGATTGGAAAACCTGCAGCAGGCCTGGTTTGCAGTCTAAACTTGTTTTACTGTTTGAATAAAAAAATGGGAAAATATGGTTTTGCAATCTATTCCAAATGTTAAAGAACTTTTGTATTTTATGGCTCACAAATCATGGACAAAAAAATTAAAATAAAACAAAACAAAAACCCACTATATACTCCTTGCTGAATAGTTTATATAGTGTCAGAGCACACTACAAAAGCTATTGAGGGAGAGAAACAATCAGCCTCCTGAAAATGTGAAAGCTGTAATATACAATAATAATCATCATAACAGGCAAGAGGTGACCATAAGGGTAATAGTGGCATGAATATCACGGAGGCAGCCAATAGCTTTTGGTTGGATTTAAGACCTACTTGAAAGTAACTGTTACAGCAACTGTTGCTGTAAACTAGTTCAAGAACCTATAAAAGAGGAGATACAGGTTCCAGGGGAAGTACAAGCTATGAATGTTAACATATGAAGATAATATATCAAGCTGCATTTTGGGCACCTATTATAATATTGAGAGATTGTAAGAACACTCAACACTAAACCATGATGCCTCCTTCTGCAATAAAAGTTATTTGCTACATGAAAGCACCACTGTCCATAATGCAAAAAATAAAAGATTGTGGACTGCTTGGCCCTAAATAAGACATAAAGACGCACTCAGTCCAACCCCAAGGCTCAGGGAACACTGCATAAGAGGAGGCAGTAAGGTTGAAAGAGACTGAAGGGGGAGAGTAGTGGGACAGATACTGTCTTCTGGACATTACAGGGTTGTAATATATGGGTGAGATATATATATATATATATATATATATGTATATGTATACACACACACACACACACACACACACACACACACACACACAAGAATTCTATGGGAACTGAACTCTCAACCTTTTACCATGGAAGAGGAAAGATCTCAAGAAGGATTAACACAGCATTGGAAGAAAAAAGATGTTTTTCTCAGGGGCATAACCACAGACATTTGCTGAAGCATGAATTATGTTAGACATATCAAAGGCAAACTGGATGAAATGCAGTGAGCTGCACTAATGAAAAGATTTGAAATGATGAAGAGAGATGAAGGTTATGAGGACAAAAGAAGGGTGGATGGGATTGGGGATTAAAGGATGAAAATATCATAAATTCACTATATTCATGTATTCAGGAAAAAATGTACATAAATATATATGAAACCTTTGCATATTATTCTCAATAGCTATTTCTTTTAGTCAACATTCTAGAGATTACAATGTAGACACAAATTATATTGATATATCAGTACTACTATTCAGTAAAAGAACGTTATCTGACATTTAGAGACATATAAAACACTGAAATTCAAGACTAGGAATTTAGGGTTGCCCTTTATCTCTGTATATTATTGAATATGGTACATGAATACAATGACCCTAGAAAATTGCAACACATCCTTTGGAGAGAGTGAAGAGGAATATTTTCACAGAAAAATTGGGCAAAGGTATTCCTCAGATTTTTTTAATTTTATTTATACTCTCCTTTGTTAAACAGACTTATATTTTAGAAGTTATTAAAATCATGGTGATTTTAAGTTTCCAATACTCCTGCCTCTGCATACTAACTGCTGGAATTATAGGCACATGCCACCATGTCCAGCTGAGATTTCTTTTCCTTATTGCTTGTTTCTTTTTGTGCTAGATACAAGTTCATAAATTAACCACAGAAAAAAGATGGCTGTGGATTAAGACACCCTCGCTGTTATTTTGACCCTGAAGCCTATTTCTGCAATGCCTATTTTGTAGCTTTTTATAAAACTATCAAGGTACATGAAATTATTCAAATAGATTTCAGAGCCAGTGACTGAAGCCTTTGCCATCACAAGAAACCAAGTTTCAAAGCAGCAACTACTAATTGCCTTGTTGACTTAGCTCTTCAGCTTGATGCTTGTACTCGGTGAACAACAAACCATCTTTTCTTAATTAGAAATACAATTATTTCACATACTCCTAGCTCTGCAACTCTTTGAGTTCTTTCTCTACTACATCACGGGGCCTTCCTCATCACAACTTTATTTAATAACTAACAAAATTATCTCATGCTGGGTTAAACCAAGAGTAATTTTTAAGGTTGTAGGGGTTTCTTACAGGCACACAGAATGGGATAAGAATCTATGACTCAAGCAATATTGTCCAATTTGACAAATAAAAATACAAAACACTCAACTGCAGATAAATAAAACCCCACATTTTCTCTGGTAAATGTATGGTCATGAAATGTTTGCAAGAACTTATTAAAAGAAATTATCACCTATCTTAAATTTAAATTTGACTGGATATTGTGTGTTTTATCTGTTGCTACCAACATACACAGGATTACTGTGCTAATGCTAACATATGTCACTGTCTCTAGGCACCTGTAATAATTAACAGTGGAAAATAGGTCTTCTACTAATGTCAACCTTAGGAAAAAAGATATTTTACAATATTTGCTGGGAGATCTATTGTTTCATGTCACTCAATGTTGAAATTGTTTTGCTTGTTTGGTGACAAAAACCTATCACGTATGTGTGAATTACAACTTTAAAAGGCTTCTGACAACCACAAGGTTTATGTTTTTTGCCTTTGCAGACAAGAATTACAGGCTTGGTGATTGATAAAACAAAGAGAGCATTCAAAAATAATAGGCATCCAAACAAATCTTTGACCCCTAAAATGTACCTGAAAGTTGTAAGAGCAAATGCACATCCATTAATCCATTTGATTGAAGTACATTCAATTGTAATTGAAAATTTGTAGTAATTTTCATCTCCATAATAATATTTCTGTGATTATTCTCCTGCTCTGGAAAATTGTTTAGTATTTATGGATTGTCATTTTGAATTACTCAATAAAAATATTATAGCAACTTTCTGAAAATTATTTTCTAATAAAGAAATAATTCAGTCTCTAACGCACTAATTTTTTTGAAAAAATTGTCCATAGTCTTTTTGTAATTAGGTTTATTGTTAAAAATGATGAATCCATGATATAATTAAGGTAATACTGAGGTTTTTCTATTTCATTCTCCTACAATGTATGCATAATGACTTGCAGGGAACTTTCAGAGCAAATGGATAGGGTTCAGGTGATGCAAGAGGTGATCATTAGCTTCGATTCAACACAACATGACTATTTCATTGACATGTTAAGTATCTTTCTAAGTATAATCAGTTCAAAAAGATTTTGATACCAAGGGAAATAGAATACATTTAATTACCCTGAGATCATTGTGAATTTGAAAGCAATTACACAGCATGCACTGTGCAATTCAAGTATTGGTTGTATAGTCATCAACAAAATATTCAATGTTGTTTCATAAATAGATAGTATGAAATTTTGAAAGTGAGTCAAGTTATAGCTATAACTAAATAGGGAAGAGCTTTAAAAAGTTAGACATAGAATTGCCCACTCAAGTGAGAAGGATTGTCTGTCTCTCAGCCATTATGTGGTGATGGTGTGGCCAGTTCCCTTGGCCTTGTTGCTGGTGCATACTCTCCTATCAAGCTGGACTAAGAACTGTAACCAGTAATCATAAGAGAAAATAAATCCCTTGTTCCCTTAAGCCGTTTGATGGTGATTTATCAGCAACCACGCAGGCGAACTGCAACAGTAGTCTTTCTATTATTTCTGAACCATACACTTATTATTTCTAAAAAGAAACAGAAAAAAAAGGAAGGAAGGAAGGAAGGAAGGAAGGAAGGAAGGAAGGAAGGAAGGAAGGAAGGAAGGAAGGAAGGAAGGAAGGAAGGAAGGAAGGAAGGAAGGAAGGAAGGGAGAGAAGCAGGATAATACTTAATGCTTTCTTTCAGTGCGTTATTTCTTTCTCAGTTTCATTGATTTATTTTCTCTTGTATGTATGTATAGTCTTTCTTGTATGTAAAGTCTTGTGTGCATTTGTGGGGGGGTGGCAGTTATATGTTTGTGTTATTCTATGTCTTAAAGAATGTTCAAAGGAGCATTAATCTCACAATGGGAAAGGATCCCTGAAGGAGTTACTATTAACCTATTGCCTAGGAGCATCTTACGACTTATGGCAGAAAAACTGGACAAATACCAAAGTATTTTCTTTTGCGCTTGCTTAATTCCCTGAGCGCATCTTAGATTGAACCCATTAGGGAAACCTCTACCCCTATTTTGTGCATGAGTAATACCAAACAGGGAGATAATCATGCATTATTCACAAGCTGTTCACACAATTAGGACAGCTATGTGTTAAAGGACCCCACTGTAGCTGTTGACTTTGCCTCATGTGCTGGTTTTTGGTCCTGACCAGCATTGTTCTTCCCCTCTTAAGTTTTTTGATCTCCAACTTTAGCAAGTCTAATAGCCATTGAGTAAACTATGTTCCCTTTGTTTCTAGGTTATCTCCAACCTTGACAGCTATGCTAGTCATTAATTAAACTATGTTCTCCTCATTTCTAGGTTAAATGACCATGTTGTATTTCTGTAAGGAGCCCTTTTCTTTCACTATCTCTGGAGAATCAACTCTGATCACAGTTACCAAGATAAAGCTTCTGCTTTCCTTGGCTAACACATATCTTGCTTCTTGTCTGTGGTGTGATCTGTACCATAGAATAGGTAGAGACTCTTGAGGAGCCATTAATGCAGGTTAGCATGTGAAAATTAATAGTGTTAGAATCAAAAATATGTGAAGGGACAGCGCTGTTCTTCCGGATGGGGTCTGGGGAGTCATGGAAGTTAGCCAGAGCCCACCTGAGACCTACCTTTCCCTGTCCTTCCTCTTAGTGGTCAGTTTGGCTATCTCATATCCAGTTAGATGTCTCCTTTACCTTCCTTCGTGTTCCTAACCTTGTTTTAACTGTGACATTCCCTTGAACCCTAGCACTTGCTATAACTGAAGCATAACTCACTTGCCCTACATTTCAAAATAGCTATAGACTGTGAAAACAGCCTAGCCTTGAAAGTCAAATGAATAGGCTGCTATTATTTTGAAATATGCGAAGAAATATTATTTATACTTGGATCTATGTGCTTGTTTTTGTACATGTGTAGGATAACACATTATTCACATTAGCAAACAGATGAGGAAAAATTTTAATTCAGATATTTAAACAATTGGTTATAGCCCGATATTTGTATGGAGATCCCAAAATTTTTAAAAGATTATTAACAAGCTCTCTGTTGACAAATCCATTTGATCTTCCATCAATAGCATTTGAAATTAAAAATGAGAAACAACTGCTTTGCAACAGGATTTGTCACAGACTCAGTTGAATCATTATTTCTTCAGTATGCACATCAATATTGTGAATTGCTCCTTTGGAGCCTCTGAGATTTTACATCCCAGCACAATCTACTGTAATAAATTACAAGGAGACAAGAGGCTTTCTGTTGTTTCATGAAGTATGAGAAGGGTGATTTTTAAAGAGGAGAGCGAGAGTGAGAAGCTGCATAATGACTCACTCATAGACACATTGTAGGCAAAAGTATACGTGGAAAATGAGGACTGAGGAATTTAGTTACTCATCATATTTGTATTGCTGCAATGCTTAGAACACTTTTATGGACTGCTAGATGTAAACATACCCTGGTTTTATATCCAATGAACTAAGATTAACTGTATTTTCTGCACCTTGCCTTAGCCACCTCGCTTCAACTCACAAAAATAATCAGCATCTTATAGTAAATATGAGAATTCTGTCCAACATTTAATCCACCTGAAACCTAAACATGGTTTTGCCTTGAGGCAAAAGAACAGGCCTGTTGATACTTTGGGATGTTTTCGCAGACATAAAAATGCTATTTTTTTCCACTCATGCAAACTTAACAGGTACACCAGTCCCCTCCCTCCCTCCAACCTCCCACTGCCCTGTGCCCCCTCCCCTCCCCCCTCCCTCCCATCCCGTAGTGCCTCACCCTCCCATCCCCTGAGCATCCTTTAATGTGCATGCCAAACTCTCCTCTGGGTCCTGCTCTCCCATGGGTGCAAGGAGGACCCAGTGGCATTTCCCTTAAGCATAGGAACACTACTGTGGCTGTCAATCCCTTGCCTCCAAGGATCCTAGTGCCTTTAGCTAATGCTAGACTTTGTGGAGTCAATAGTGTGTTGGACATTGCGCAGGGCATGTAAAGTCCAATTATGATTGTTTCGGCCCTAACTTGTGTGGAGTATTTTGCGTATCATTGCTCCTCCCATCCTTGTGCTCTTACAATCTTACTGCCCCCTCTTTCTCAAATTTCCCTGAGCTTCAGGATGGGGAGAGATTAGGCTGGCTTAGTTCCAGGTGGTTGATAGAGTCTCTGAAGTTCTGGATTATGGTTTAAGGCCCTGAATATCAAAACCAATGACTGAACTACTGAAAACAGGAAACATTTTCCTGAAGCTCAGTGTTGAAGAATATGTTACACTCATATATTTCTAATTAGTTTCAGATATGTCAATATGTTACATATGTCAGTCATTAGATTGTGATATATGATTATCACCATAATTGAAAATATTTATAAACACATGGGTCATGTATTATGCATTAAGTTTCCAAATTCAGTTTTGCATATTAATTGCCTACATTTTAAAAAGTAAACATGGAGTATACATTCTATTTCTCACTTTAAATTCTCTAATCAAAATAATACCAGAAAATGAAACAAGGTAATTCTGTAGTACAGTCTTCTTTAAATACATTTAAAAAATTCATCAATATTACACTCTTACAATATGAAAGTAATCATGATTAAAAGTTAATCAGAAATCTCTAGGGAAATTGTGGCTTACACAAGAGTGCAGTATTACATCATGCAAATGGTGCATATCATCTGAGGTCCTTGACAAATGGGCAGTTAGTTGGTTTCTTAACGTTCATATCACTGTGTGAGCAAATAGAAGCTCAAAGCATGTTTGTTTCAGAATATGTAAAATTATACTCATGCTTTGCCAACAAGTTAAGTGTTTTCTTTCGAGAACTAAAAAAGTAAAGGAACTGTGCTAGGAATTTGAAAGAAATTCTACTGAATTTGTCTTTGGAGGAGGACATTAGTGTCTGGAGATCTCTTTAGAGGGCATTTCAACTGCTGCAATCTCATAGTGTATGTCTACGCTTCAATTATGCTTGGTTCTCTGTTGCTGGCTTGGTACGCAGGTAAGTCTTTACATATGGTTGATTTTAAGCATTATGAAGGCCATTTCACAAAAGACACTGTCACAACTTTGTGTTTAAATTGGGGTCTGGGAGGCTATGTGTAACAGCCTACCTGATAATTGGTTCTATTATGAAGCACTGTCAAGACCGACTTTCCCAGTAAAAAAACAAATGCTTAATATTTGCCTCCAACAGAAAAACTTCTGCAGCAAAATATTCAATTCTAATTGCATAGAGTAAAGCCAATTATATTCTGAATAATCTGGGTACTAAATTAACACTCAATAAACTATGTGGTACTACTATCCCATAAGACAGGAAAGGACTTTCTTTTTTTAGAATGAATAGAGTTAAACAACTCTATGTAAATAAAGTGTCTTTTCTGTAAAACAAATAATGCATCTGGCTCCTTTACTAAACTTTTCAAAAATATTTTACACATTTGGCTCTCTGGTGTTTAGTTATTTTTTAGTTCTTACAAGATCTACTAGAAATTTTTAATTTTGTTTATTTATTTATTTTTATTTTGTGTGTATGTGTACGCGAGCACGCGTGTGTGTGTGTTTATATCAGAGAGTACTGTGTGTCCCTGTAGAGGACCAAGGGAGACTTCAGGAATCAGTCTTGGATTGTTTCTAACTCCTTCTTGCTTCACTTTGGGATTTCTCAGGCTCCACCCACCAGGGACAGATGTGCAGGTTGCTGCCATTTCTGGCTGGCATTTTTATGTGGGACCTGGGATCCGAACTCAGGACTTTCTGTTTGTGAGATAGAGTCTTAACCCCTGTCCCATCTCTCCAGCCCAAAATCTGTTAAATTTTAATTAATGTAGTTCTAATAAAAAGCTTTCCACAAACTAAAAGAAAATTATATGTGATTGAGCAGGCCATTATTTGTTATTTCTGAGTAGTGTCAGTAATCTCAATCAAAAAACTCTGGATTTCCACTCTCATCAATAAAATGTAAATCATGTGATATCCACCTCAAGGTGTCTTCAAGGAAATGAATGAGATTACAGATATAACAAATATAACAAGATGCCTAGTGCATGGCAAATATTCAATAAATTTCAACTATCTTCTGATTTCAAATATCCCTATGTTTGCAAACTACCAGATATAAGTACATTTCCAGGTTCATTCATTTAACAATTCATTTTCTGTGTGTGTGTGTTTACAATGCATCTCCACTGTTCGGTACTTGACAGAAAGACGAATGAAGTGCAGACTCCTCTTGTCTTGGCACTAGTCCTGGAAGGAGAGCCTGAGATGGGGATTTATGAGAGTGATTTATTAAACAATGCTTTTAGTAGAAAATGGGATGAGGGTATGGGTTAAGCCATACCCAACACACTGTCACAGAACCTCCAGCTCAGACTGACTCCAAGAGGATCTGCAGTAGGAAACATAAATTTGCCCCATCATAAGGCTGATCTTCCCAGATATTGTACATTGTTTTGCAAGACAATCATATGTATCTTTTGTTCATGAAAATTTTCTCATGAAGGTAGAATTGAAAGATGTAACACAAGATGTGACGGGAAGATTGGGCAGGTGTACTAACCTTAACATTCAAGAGAAAAAGGACTTCAGGAGAAGCCCCAGCAACCTGTGCTATACTTTGCTTATTAGTAGCATCGATCAGATGAAATAGGAAGTTGGACTTGATAGAGCTGCGATAATTTTAATTCATTGCTAAAATGGTGTAATAGATAACAATCCTTCATACCACTGTGCATTTTCTCCATCTGGGCAGTTAACACACTAAACTTGTGCCTCTTAAATGCCTTGCCATCCATAAGCCCATAAAAATCACACCTCTCTAGTGCCATGAAGACAGAGAACCCAGGCACAAGTTCCCACAGATAGAGCTACGTGATTTTGATAAGTATGCTAAATATACACACTGGGGAAAATACAGCATCTTCCTAAGTGGTGTTGGTAAAATTGGACATCTACATGAAGAAGAATGAAAATCAACTGTTGCCTCTCTTGTTAAACAAAAATCAATTCCAAATGGATCAAAAAACTTGATGCTAAATGGAAAACCTGAAAATGTTAGAAGAGAGTAAGGAGTAGAGTTGAATTGATAGGACTAAGTGAAGATTTTCTAAACGGAACCCCCAAAAGCCTAAATAATCAAGTGGGACTTCATGAAATTAAAAAAAAATTCTATTCTGCAAAAGAAACTGTTAATTGTGCAAAGAGAAAACTCACAAAATAGGAGAAAAATCTTTGTGAACTATGAATCTGACAAAGGATTAATCACCAGAATATACAAAGACCTCAAAAAAACTAAACACCAAGAAAGTAAACATATCAATTAAAAAATGGACCGTGGAACTAAAAAGGGACTTCACACAAAAAGAAATTGAAATATCAAACAAATATCTTGAAAGATTATAAATATTCCCTGGTTAACAGAGAAATACAAATTAAAACTACCTTGAAATACCATCTTACCCAGTCAGAATGGCTATGATCAGGAACACAAACAATAGAGAACACTAGCAAGGATATGGAGAAAAGGGAACACTTATTCATTGTTAGTGGGAATATAACCTTGAATAGCCACATTGGAGATCAGTTTGGGTTCTTCAGAAAGTTAAAAAATAGGGGCTGGAGAGATGGCTCTGGGGTTAACCTCTACCTTGCAGGCAGAAGGTCCTGAGTTTGGATCCTAGACCCCCACTTATAGAGGCCGGGCAAAAGCGGGGGCAGCCTGCGTTTGTGGTCCTGGTAGGGCAGAGCCTATCAATCCAGGGGCAGAGTAAACAAGGCGGAGGTGCAGGTGGTCCATGGGGGTTCCTGAATTCGTCCCTCTGTGGTTCTACACACACACACACACACACACACACACACACACACACACAATTGAATAAATAAATTTAAAAAATGGAACTATCGTATGATCCTCTATATACTACTTTTAGGAATATTCCCAAAAGACTCTATGCCATAGTTAGACACAGGTGTTAACTTCATGGTTGCAAATTTAAGCTCTGGGCACATTTGTAGAGAATTAGTAGTTGAATTTAATCAGAGCCAACATGCAGGAGACTGCAGGGGAAGACCCAGCCCAAAGTGAATGAGACTAGTCCCCAGGCAGGTGAATAAAAAGGAGGGAACTTTTTGAGAGAGGGGGCATCCTTGTGTACACTTGGTCAACGTGCTGGTCTGGCAAGTAAGGATTGTCCCTCTCTCAGCTGTTACTTGTATATGGTGCATCCAGTTCCCTTGGCCCTTTGGTGATGGTGTATACTCTCCTGCCAAGCAGGACTGAAAACTGTAACCAGACAAATATAAGAGAAAATAAGCCACTTGTTCTCTTAAGCAGTTTTGTCATGATTTTATCAGCAACATGTAGAGTAACTGCCACACTCCACATCTTATCATAAAGACACTTGTTCATTGCCAATCTAGTCACAATAGTGAAACAATGGAATCAGCTAACATGCCCACCAACAGAAGAAAGGGCAATGAAAATGTGGTACATGTGCACAATGGAATAGTATTCAGCCATCAGGAAGGATGAGATTACAGAATTTGCTAGTAAATGAGTGGAAGTAGAAAACATAATATTGAGCAAAGTGTCTCAGACACAGAAAGACAAGAGTTGCGTGTTCTTTCTTATACATGGATGTCAGCATTGGGCTCTGGAGTAAACTGTCTGGCTTGGAATTACTGTAAGAATCAGAAAATTAAAAAGGGAAGGCAGGAAGGGATGGTTATGATGAAATCTTTGGAGGGGGCCATATAGGATACTGTGGTAGGTATGATGAGGGAGGAAATAATGGGAAAATATACTTGGGGGCAAAAGGGGATGGGATATAGAAGAGGCAGAGGAACTTAAAAAATCCTAAGATTGGGAGATGGAATCTCATTGGAAACTCTAATAAAATTAATATGTCAAAAACATTTCTTTAAAAAATTAATAAGAATGGACAGTCCCTAAGCAGAGGAGCACTGAGAGAAAGGAAATAGGACAAAACAATAAAAATGCCTTGAGCTGGTCCACTTAGAACACAGCGACAATTAAAATTATGCTAAAAGTAGCAGAAATGTAACACTTCCTGATAAGTTTTTAGTCATAGAGGTCTCAAAGGTCCCCCAAACATTAGAGGCTTTTGCCATTGCTCTTGTTTGCCCTCTAAAACACTGACAATGAAACCCTTTTACTGAAGATGCAACACATGGATCACATGACATGGGCAAAATATAGGGAGTACACTCCTTGCTGGATAGCTTACACAGTGACTAGGAATACTGTGGAAGCTACAAGTGGGAGGGATAATCAAAGGTCTCATCAACATATGAGATCTACAAGTTATAATAAAATCACAATGACAACAGGAGACCACCAGTGTAACAGTGGCATGAGTATCAAATGAGATAACCCAGCACCTTTCTGATTGGATTTAAGGTCCACTTATCAGAATAGAACAGATTCCAGTTATTATTAATTGAACAATAACCTATCAAAGGGAAGGAAATACATCACTATGGAAGAGGAGACTATGAATCTATGGGTAGGAAGACATCACATCAAATTTCTCTGTAAATACCTGTTATTATACCCATAGATTGGGAGAGCACTCCACACTCAACCTAGAAACCTTCTTCTGCAAGAGAAGGTGTTTATTACTGAACACCACAACTGGAAAAATGCAGAAAATATGGACTGTTTGTCCATAACAAAACATAAACGTAACATACACATAACAAAATGCCTTACACCCCACCACCACCACCATATACTCACAAGGCCCAGGGAACATTGAAGAAGAGGAGGCAGCAAGATTGTAAGAGCCTGAAGTGGGCCATACATCTCCTGGACATGACAGTTCTTGACATACAAGATTTCATGGCAGATATGTATGCTCACACAAGAACTGCACAGTAACTGTCTTAAAATCTCATCATAATATCAGAAAGAACTTAAAAAGGTCCATACCTCTCAGAGACTAAGGAAGACTAATGCTGAAGGGGAAGTAAAGGAGTATGCTTTCCTCAGTGGTATATCCACTGATCTAGGATGCTTGCTAGAGCATAAATCAGGTCGGGCATAAGTCATCGCAGACTAGATGATACACAGTGGGCCGCACAAACAAACAGATTTGAAAATAGAGGAGATGAAGGGCTATAAGGGAAAAGGAGACAGCATGGGATTTGGGACTAAGGATTGAAAATATTATAAAGTCATTATATCCATTACAACATTAAAAAATTAAGGAAAAAAAGCAAGCTAATAGTATAACAAATAAGGAGGTAAACTACACACACACACGCACACAACACACACACAAAACCACCCCTCTTTCCAAAGTCAGCACAAATCATGAATCCTTTCTAGAGAAATCTCTAAGATCCTCCTTGAAACTCCTCTGTTGTTACCCACACACGAAATTCTCTCAGACATTCATCATACCACAGTATAAGAAACAGCTAACAGTTACTCTTCTCACTAGCCTGAGTCATCTAAAGTATGAAAATTATGTTTTCTTATTTAAACATGGTACATATGTTATAACAACTTACATATTTTAATTGGATTAATAAAAGTCTGGTGATTAGTTGAATGTTTTAATGAATAAATTCACATATTATTTCACTGTGATTATCTCCTCTCTTAATGGAAATGTATAATCTTTTTCAACTACATACTATACTTAGGTTGCCACATACCTTTCATCTTATAATAGATTAGTACACAAATTATAAGATTTTGAACCTTTTCTGTCATAATTTCAATGAATCTTTAATTTGGACATTGAAAGAAAGATTTTAAAGAAAATGAAGAAGCACTGTGTTATCCTCGAAAAATCAAAGGAGAGATGAATTATACAAAATATCAGGCAATATAGAAACAACTTTTGTAGGGTAAAATTTGCTAAGTAAGGGCTTAAATATAATCAAGAGGTAAAGAGAACATACTTCCTGCTATATTCATAAGAATTTCAGCCTTGGATTACCTTGGAAGCCCAAGCTCATTCTCAAGATTTTACTTTAAATGAATTTCCTGTAAAATTTGCCACACAATAAGATGAGTTAAGTTTTCATACTCAACTGAAACCTTATATACTCCGAGAAGTTACAATGTTTACATAAGAACCCTTTACAAGACTTTATAAATGCATAAGTACCTTCATTGTGGTTATGGTCCAAAGACAATTTTTGCATTTCTATGGAAAACTTTTTCCTTTTACAGGTACCATAGTCCCTCTGTAGAATTCTGACTAATCACAGAATCCAAATCCTTGAACAATGGGATTCGGTGCAGCTTGAGAGTTCACTTGAAAGGTAAAGACAGGTAATGAAACACAGCAATGATTTCTTATGCATCCTGGATCTTTGCATCTGAATGGGAATGAATTAGTTGTTCATTGTCTTTGATAGTGTTGAATACAAATGGATAAGAGTTTCACAAAACTCAAGAAATCTCCAGAACTGACTCAGATGAATTACTATTGGAAACAGGAAAAAAAAATCCCATGGTTACATTGCTGATCGTCCCAATTTAAAGCTGCTGATCATGGCTCATTCGATGGAAGGTAGGTTGGGATGGTATGGCTACAAAAGGCATTCACTTTGACAGGTTCAGTTCAAAGTCAGATGCCTCTTGTAAACCAAGGAGGCTATTTATGAGGAAACCAGCCTCATGGATAAGGACTTGGATCTCCTTTGAGCTGGCCATTGTGTCAAGTAACTCACCAAACTTGGCTATTTAAGAAAGTCTGCGTATACTATCTTGTGGTTGCCAGCTAGCTACATAGAAATACTCGGAATATTTCAGTTCTAGTTTTGTTTTGTTATTTTTTTTTTCTCAGAGAGAAGTTTGGTAGAAGTCAGCCAGTCTTAACCCTGTCAGAAGCAGAGCATTCTTTCAAAATTCTCAAGGGACTAAAAGCATCATGGTCATTTCTGAAATATGAAGTTTCTGGATTTTATAATAGAACTTTAGTATGTTCCTGTGAATGTGCTCCTCTAATATGATTTATGCTATGCTATTTTATATAGCATTTTATATATTTACCATCATTATGGCTTCCCCCTGCTTTATAGATGAATATTGACCTTTGACAATTTCATACGTGTATATAATACACTGATTACTAAACCTTTTTTGATCTCCATACTCTACCCTGTCCACTTTTGCTTTCCCACAAGTCTTTCTCTCACATTCTTGTTATGTCATCTCTTGTGTGCCACTGGGTTTAGTCAAAGACTTTTGTGTGATCCTAGGTTGGGCAGTCTTTTGTAACAGTTATTTACAATGCAATTTAGTGTGCTATCTTCCTAGCTAAACATTCATAGTCTATTTTTTCCCTGGAATCTGTGTCCTTCCCTTTCATAAGTTTCTTGTTACAGTTTGCAGCTCCATTCTGAAAAGCAGGTTTTAAATCTGATCAGAAAGCTGTTGATTGGTTCTTTGATAGTTATGCCATTATTACAGTGATGATCACCTGTTGCCATGGTGATTACTATTCTTGCCTCCAACTTTATTGCTTAACTATATTGTTGGCTACTCTGCATTTTTTATCCCTACATAAGCTCTAGCAAAAGTTTATTGATTACATATAATATGACTTCAAACATTTTATCTAAAATCTTGTGATTATAAAAACATAATTGAAATGATTTTGAGCCCTTATGAACACCAATGTGCTTTTTAATTTCTCTAATTGTTCATTGCTGATGCATAACAAAGAAAATTTGAAATTTTGTATTGATCTTGTATCTATATGCTTTTCTATAATCACCTTTTTTCTCCCACATTTTATTTTTTTCCTAATCATATAAGCTCAATA
Organism: Typhlomys cinereus; assembly: GCA_023101885.1. NCBI lineage: Eukaryota > Metazoa > Chordata > Mammalia > Rodentia > Platacanthomyidae > Typhlomys > Typhlomys cinereus. The sequence continues at coordinate 1,655,281 of JALPQD010000235.1, read as the reverse complement.
GGTACCCCAATCCTCTCCCTCCTTCCTACCCTCCCCAGTCATCTCCCCTTTCACTCTCCTCACTTTCCCCTTCCTTTCACCTCACTTCTTTCCTTTCCCTCTCCCAGTGCCTCCCTCCCATCCCCTGGATAATCCTTTTGTGTGAATACCAAACTTCCCTCTGAGTCTTCCACCCTAGTGAGGGTTCAGGACTTGGTGGCATAGCCCAGAGCCCTTTCTTGGGTTCCCCATTAGTATGGAAACTCTATTATGACTCTTAATCCCTTGCCTCTAAGGATCTTACTGCCTGGAACCTTCTCCCTGTGATCCATGCCAGACTTTGGGGGGTGGTTGATATGTTAGCAGTTTCATTGGGCAGGTCAGGCAAATTCCAGTTCTGGCTGCTGCAGCCCTAACTTGTGTGGAGTGTGTTGCATATCATTGGTCATCCCCATCTTTAGGCTCTTACAATCTTGCTGCCCCCTCTTCTGAAAGGTTCCCTGAGCTTAGGATGGGGAGATATTTGACTGGTCTGGTTCCAATCACCTATCGCTTTTGATAGCTTGACCCTATACAGTTCGGTTTATAGCTTAAATTATCTTTTCATCACAATCATTTCTCTTCTGGGATTGTACCCCTAAAGATCAATCATGAGACTAAATTAATTATAACTGTCAGCCTGCTCGACTTAATGCAATTAAACTTAATTGCATGTTCCTTCTATTTCTAATCATCTTCAACTAGGGACATGTTACCTTCATGTTCTTAAACAGATTTTCAAGACAAAATATTTTTACAAATATGAGTCTCAGAAAAAATATGTTTTAGGAATAGGAAGATCAAGGGAAATCAGATTTATCCAACTTAAATACATGTCAGATCTCATAATGACTTCCAGCTTTCCCATAAAAACTCCATAAAATTCAGGCAATTTATCCAAACAGAGTGACTTTGAATAAAGTACAGAGCTGACTAATCAAGAAAGAATAATATAGGCTTATATTCTCTATTAAACTATATTAAAACATAAAATTCTAAACACAATTTATGATTTCTGACTCAAGGCACAAAGACATTTTACACAAATGCACTAACATAAATCATAGGCATGAAACAGACTATACCATTTTCATATAAAATGCAAATATTTTAAGAATACTTGTTTATTGTGGGGATATGCATATACAGGAATGCCTAAGGAGGTGAGATAACAACTTTGTGGGGTTGTTTCTTTCCTTCTATTATTTCATAGACTTCAGAAATAGGCATTCTGCTTATGCAGTAGGTACTTCATCTACTGGTCTACCTAACTAAGTCCACAATTAAAATTTTTCATTTAGAAATAAATAACTAAGTTTCTGATACACCATATAATTATTGTGCAATTTAATTTGGGAAAAAATGGGAGGGGTTGAATGACTTCATTTGGAAGTCATGTGAAGAACTTTGGTTCTTTACTCCCATACTCTTTAACTACATTGTCCTTTTTGTCCCAATGGATATGCATTCTTTGCAAAACATCCTCACCAGTGAGTAAATCTATTTTTCTTTGACAAAATTAGCATGAGCATTATGTCTAAAACACAGAGCATTACAAATAACTGGGGACTGACGAGAACATATTATTTTTCAATTTTAAAGAATACATAGATTTCACTTAAAAATAATTCTAATGATGTTAACATGTCAACTTCTGGAGCTGTTTTTTATTTTCTTCTGTTACTTATCAGTTTATCTTCTATAGAGGGCTGAAACTAGGACCTCATGCAGGTTAAACCAGAAATCTACTAACTGTGTCACTTCTGAGGTTCACTGCTAGGATTTAATGATGATTTTTGTTAAATATGACCTTTCTATGAGCAAAAAGAAAATCAAATGCAAGTATTTAGACAGGCAAAATTCTGGATCTCTCCAATTGAAAATTAGGCAGAAAACATCAAACATTTCCTCGCTTCGGTCCCTTTAAACAACAGACTTCAGAATTGCTACATGATACCTGTCTCCAGTAGAGGAAAGAATCTGAATAATTCTTTCCTTACCTAAATTGCAATGGGCCAAGGAGAATAATAGAGAAAAGACCTTTTAAAAAGGCTTTATTATAAGAAAATTCTTTGTAATTCATTTTATTATTATTATTTTGTCTAGTTATACAAACTCAGTGAGTATCCTCGCCCCCCTTCTTCCCCTTGCAATTTACCCTCCCTCCCCTGTTAGTCCCCTCCCAGTTCTTATTCTTCCCTCCCTTTCTCTCCCCTTATCTCCTTCTCTTTCCCCTTCCCTCCCTTCCTCCTCTCTCTTGATGTTTTCCGCATGGTTCCTCCCATCCTCCTGTCCACACGTAAGTAAAGTCTTAAAGGAGAGGGAAGAATAAGAATAGACACAGCAGAGTGTATTGTTAGCCTTCAAGTAACCAATTGCCTGCTTACTAGTCCCTTACAACACTGAAAGGCACAGCTGGAATCAGGCCAACCAAATCTCTCCCATCCCAAGGCTCTGAGAATCTTGCTGAAGAGGGCAAAGTATGATTGTAAGAGCTTTAAAAAAAAAGACTGTAAAAGCTTAAAGATGTGGAAGTCTACTGCTGGTCAAAAAATTTCACTCAAGGAAGGGTTGCTGTGTCTAGGAACCCACTGCAATGAAACTTATTCTCACCTGACCTGCACGACAGCTGACATAGCAACACTCCCTCCTAGACAAGCAAGGACCTCAGGAAAACAAATGTGCGCAGTGGTAACCTTAGGAGTTAGGGGCAGACAGATGAAAGGGTGTGCCCTTATGAGTGAGTCTACTCAAATAAGGGCACTTAGTCTGCCACAGAGGCCTGAGCCCACATTAGAGCTGCTAATCCAAAGGAAACCCTGGGGTCTATAGAAGCAGACAAGAGGGTGGGAGGGAGTGGAAGGGATTGGTGAAGGATAAGGAAAGGTGGAGGAAGGAAAGGGACAGAACCACCCATTATATTTGTAGAACTAGCAAAATTTTAAAGAATACTAGGAGAGATACTGCATACAGAAGCAGGCAACTTTCAACTGTCCTTCTGTGAATAACCTCTGTGTTCTGTATATGAGCACTTACTCAGAAATCCACAATTAGAAATAAGTCTTACAAACACTGATGGACAGGATTTAAACCAGAGTATAGGAGCCTTAATAGTATCATATTACAAATGGAGATAAACTAATCTAACTCACATCTGCATACTTGTGCTGCAAAATTCACAAACACAGCAAATGTGCATATAATAAGAGAGAATTTAGATAATGTGCATAAGGAGGCGATGTTGTAGTCTTTATTAAATGTAATAATTAATACCTAAGTATGTCTGGAGTGCTTCAAAATACAGAATTATAATACAAATTTTTTACTATTATTTTATATCAAACTTTGTGTTCTACTATGTTGATTCTATTGCTTCTCTTTCAAAGTATTTAATTTCCTCCATTCCTTTATATTCACAGTTATTTTCAATTAAATATTTGCATAAAACAAATCCATTAACCAGGCAAGTGAGCATCTCTTTGGTTTGAATTATTTCAATTATGAGCAATAATTTTTTATCTGATAAACACGTATGCTTTGCCTAGCACAAGATATAATTTTTATCTACATATATACATATGTATTGTATAGCAAAAGATATAATTTTTGCCTGATAAATACATATGCATTGCCTAGCACAAGATATAATGTAGTAAAGCAGCTAAAAACAAACATTTTGGAATCAAATGACTTGAGTTAAAGTCTTGTTTTGAGTTAAAAATCATTGTCCTTGATATTATTACTTAATCTTTCCTAACTTTTCCCTCAACTATACAACAGTATGACAATGAATTTGTTGTGAAGCTTAAGGTCATTTAGAAATGGCATCTTCATGCATACGACTGCATATAATTGCCCATTGGATCAAAGTTGTATTTTTTTCATCATTTTCAGACATTATCCCAGGCACAGTACTAAAGGAATATTTAGCATGAGAGATCAGGACACAGTCTCCCCTTTCAACTTCATTATTGGATAAGAAAACGTTCCTCTCCTCAAATAACAAGAAACACTAGTGAATAAGAAAAGTGCTCGAATGAAAGCCAAAGAAGGAATTCTGTAGAAATATTAAATAGAATCTGAGTTTGCCAACAGAGAGCTTATTCAAGGTTTATAATAAATAGAACAGTGTGGGATGATTCTTCACCATGACACCATTTCACTTTTGTTTATGGCCTGTGAAAATACAAAATGTATTAACTCTTCTGAAATTACTGAATACACTAAGGGGTTATTAGCATTATATAACTGTATTCTTGAAGAATTGTTGGTTTCCCTAGAAGGGTTAAGTGAGCAAGAAAGAAGACAAGGATGGTAGAAGAGAAATTGAGGGAAACAAGAGACACCAGTGACCAGATAGCCAAGAAATCTAGGGAGTGAAGGAAAAGAGAGTCAGTTGTGTCTAGCAGTTAAGAGATGGGCCAATGGGACAAAGGCAGCAAGGAATTGCTAGCATATCTACTGACCAAAGAGGCAAAAAAAGGACATGAGGTATGATGCCATTGAAGGAGACATCTGGGAGACTGCACAAGCAGAGGGAAAGAGACAGACTGACTGACTTGGTCAGTTGGTCATGAACATGGAGCCACAAATAAGGTATTCTAATGTACTAAATAAAACTGCTAACTGAATGATCAACTAGAATTTTCAATGTTAGAAAAGCATTGCGCAAAAAAAAAATGAGAAAAGATGAGTCATAAATGTGAGAGGAGGGCATCAGTTTGTATGTCATTATGAGTTCCTATTTTATTAAATAGAAACACATTGCATGTTCAAATGCATAAATCATAGCAGAAATAAGTCACTTTCTAGTTTAGCAGAGATAGGTATATTAGAAATTACTAGAGATTTTTTCCTGGGAAGTTTTTCTTCCTGATAACCTGGAAGACATGTTCTCTTGATCTAACTTCTTTCTTAAATTCTAACTCATGTCAAAGAAGAAAGCAAATATGAATTTTAACCTATAATGTGTCAATTCTGGCTAACACTTGAGTTTATTTCAAGTATGAAATTAGATAAGCTATTTGGCATATTTGCTCTTTGGGTATACTGAACAGGCAAATATATGTGTCTTAAATGTCAAGTAAATATCATCTCTTCATTCTGGAATGATCTAAGGAAGGAATGGTCAACATTATTTTGAGTGGAAGAAGTCAAATCTGAAGAAAATAAATGATTGAAGGAAAATGAGCTAGTGATGAGCTGAGTCCTGCCTCAGTACCTAAACCTCTGTATCATTAATTCAGATCTTTTGTAATTTACTCTTAGTATTTTCAGAAAATTAGAGTTTTATTCTTAAATTTCATTCTTTATTCAATTCAACACATCTGTGGCCAATATAAGAAGCTTGATGGTCTCTCATTGACATGAATGTACTCCTGCGAAGCTGTATTGTACAATTTAACATATATTACCCAATACAGAGTGCGAAAGTGCTATCTCCAGCACGACGAAATGAAACAGTAGAAACCAACACCTGGAATTCCCCCCTTATCACAGCTGTGCACAGGCAGCACATTCTGACCTACCAAATTTGAAATGTGTGGGCTGTTGAGGTGTTAGGAGAAAGTGTGAAATAAATTTCCCTTTGAAAACATTATGATAAAATGTTGGCAGGTAAAATCTCCATGGTACAGAAAGAAACTATCTTTGAAAATATCTAAATGGATAGCAATGTTTTAAGTTAACAAGCAGTTGCCAGAATCCTCCCTTGAAATTGGGGCATGGCTCATTCGGAAGACTGAGCTAGCAGATTCACAGTACAAGCTAAAATGTCCTTTATTATAGAATAAGTGCAAGGATGTGAAACAATTTAACTCTTATTCAATCATGTCTAGAGGTAGAAAGGAGTGTATTATTATATAGTAAGTTCAAATTAACACAATATTGACAATCACATTTGTAAATAGATAGAATATTACTATTGTAAGCATTTCTCACCTCTGCTCAGAACTTCATTACATTTGCATTTCTTACTTTGCTTTGATCATCACTGAACATTAGTAACAAGTGTAAATTAATGAAGTTGGAAAACCTAACAAATTAAAAATAGGGGCCAAAGTTGAACAGCATGCCATAGCAAAACAATATTGCCTTTTGCTAATTATGGATTTTGAAGGGGGAAAAGCACAATTACATCATAGCAGAAAGAAAAGAATATGTTTGCTTTGAATTAGAGACAATGTCAACAACTACAACGGAAGTACCTCTCATTATTTTGTACCTTTCCCTGATACATGCATGAAAGCACACACAGTATATTTTTTAAAATATCATGAAATATAGAATTGTACTATAATAAGTTCTCACTCAAATTGGCACCTCTCTATTTGTTTATATCTAGCTACCTATTGAGCTATTCATCCCTCCATGCGTCTTCCATCCATCCATGTGACATCAACTGTCTATTTAAGCACTTTCATCTTTTTAGCTAATTTTCCTTATCAGCTGTATATGATGATAAAAGCTACTTTGGCTCATGTACCAAAACTTATACTTGTTTCTGAATGGTAGAAGACATAAGTTACTTAAGTTTTTATGGCTTCCAATTCAGGGGGAGAAATGAATAATATTCTTATCCATCAGTTCTGAAAATATTTTAACTGAATTTTGTCACAGTATTCATGCCACTGCTGAAAGGTTCAATCTTCCTCTTTTGTTTCACTTCCTGTCTTTGTACTTTAAACACTACAAAAGCCTATCTTTTGAGATAAATATGAAGTATACCATATTTTCTATGCATAAGTTTCCCTGACAATGTTCCAATGTTAAAGAAAGATAAGTAACAGAATAGACAAATGTCTACTCTACAAAGGTAGACATTCTGGAACTGACAAAGTCTCTTTTAAAGCTTTTGTCCTCAGAAATATTTGGCAAACCAACTTTAGCCAAAGTGTGTGTGTGTGTGTGTGTGTGTGTGTGTGTGTGTGTGTGTATGTGTGTGTGTGTGTGTGTGTGTGCGCACGCATATACTTGTGTATAGGTACATGAGGACAACTTCATGTGCTCTTTTGTAATACTAAGTGACCCACCTGACATTGTCTTCCAGGTTGAGTGCTGAGAATACAAATATATATTCTAAGATTCCTGACTTTTTATGTGGGCTCTGTATGATCCAATACATGTGCACAAACACACACAAACACACACACACACGCACACCCCACACACATGCATGTACACACACTAAATAACGTTTCTTTTTATTTGATGCGTGCTCATCCCTTTAGTATTATTCTTTCCTGATTTCTACTTTGATGACCCATCACATAATAGTCGTTTATCTTTTTCTGTGCCTATTCGTATATCTGTTTTATTATTGTTTCTTAGGTAGAAGTTATAACAATTTTCCATGTTGTAGTTAAAAATACCCATTCCTGAATATCCGGGATCAAGTGGTTTTACTGCAAATGTCCTTGGTCTACAAAAAGAAGTGATTAAATTGGTCATTATCAATGCCATTAACAATTCATTTGTTAAGCTGAATGGGTATTCATGTCATTATTCTTATGTAGAATATATGCATTAAAGTTATTCCTCTCATGAGTGACATATACATACCTATACATATACAAATCACATACACAAATCACTGCATAGTAACATACCCATTTGTAACCCTAAAGGAAGGAATTCACTGAAGATTTGAATTCTGTTCATCAGCTTAAATTAGAGCTACCTCAGAGAACACACAATTCTTCCTGCTTCTCTGGGCATGGATAAAGGAGTTAATATGAGAGCCATGAAATATATTATAAGGATTTCACACCTGCCTTGTGGAAGGCATCTGTCCTCAAAGGAATTTCATCTTAATTGTAACTGACATATTAATAATGACATCAGAATGACAAATCTACCAAATTAAGTTGGAAGCAATAATGTGTAGGAAAATCTTGTCTACTCAGTAAAGAATCCAAACAGAATTAAATATGATGAACTAGCTTAATACAGGATTATAACTAAATATTATATTCATGATCTTTGTGTTTTTATTTTGAATAGTCTGTTATATAATTAAAACTGATGTGATAATGTTTGATTAAATAACAATGATAAAGAGCTACAAATTATGTAATAATCTAGCTCCTCTACAATAAATGATATGTAGTAGAAATGAGAATAGTTTGTATGCCTTATTGAAAGTAAATCCTGTCTTTATTGTTCCACTTTATCTAACAGATAAGTTTCATTTGAAATAGATTGGAATTCCCAAACTAACAATTATAGAGATTGTAAGAACCTATGTTATGAACATTTTATTGTTGTTTATATGTGATACTACCCCTTAAAGAGCCAGAGAAAGGTCATACAAACTAGTTGATGTAAATAAAATAATGGTTCCTCATATTATTCATTCCCCATGTTTATTTCATTCATACAATAGACATATTCAGTGCTATGCTGGTGTTATTATCATTAACAGATATGAAAAGTTATTTTTGTAATTGTGCTTCAAGTGATAAATCTTCTCAATGTTATACTTCTCAGGAACAAATGGAAGAGAAGATTTAATTTTGGTCCCTATCTATGTCTGAAGGATTCACTTGAAACTAATAGTCGAGATTCACACTGAACTAAGCTTTTCTACTATGTATTGCTTAGTCATTCTCATTCCATGAAAACACAGTGTTGTATCACCCTTTTTATGGGGAATATGAACAGATGTTTATTTCCATGACAGAGCAGAGAAATAATCCCATCAAAGTTTAGATTGGTAAACAATGAGTATCCTGAAGCTAAGGACTCATGGATAGGGTATAACTTATAGAAACATAGATGACTTAAGAAGCTTTCTCAACAAATGCTTTCCCCAGCCAGGATGACAAAGTGTGACAGCTCATCACTGGACTGTTTCAAATGACCTGCAATCAGCTTCACCAAAAGCTGATGAATACATAATGAAAATGTGGCACATGATCAATATGAAAACATGATGCTGTTTTACTACTTGTCACAGTTAGGCATAAGTGTCAACTTGACAGTTGAAGGTTTGAGCTCTGGGCACATTTATAGAGAATTATTGGTTGAGTTAAGCCCAGAGCAAACCTGCAAGAGATTGTTTAGCTGATGGTGAGGGTCCAGTCCATGGTGGGTGGGACTAGGCCCTGAACAGGTGAATAAAGTACTGAGAGCTGGTTGAGGAAGTCAACATCCTTCTATATATTTGGCCAGACACATTGGTCTAGCAAGTAAGGATTGTCCGTCTCTCAGCCATTATGTGGTAATGCTGTGGCCAGTTCCCTTGGCCCTGGTGTTGGTGCATGCTCTCCCATCAAGCTGAGAACTGTAACTAGTAATCATAAGAGAAATAAATCCCTTGTTCCTGTAAGCCATTTTATAGTCATTTATCAGCAACCATGCAGGTAAACTGCAACACTATGGAATATTATTCAACAATTAAAAAATTAAATCATGAAATCAAAAAATACATTGAGATAACTCAGTACATAATATGCAGGTGACATTTGTCTAATGTCACCTGTTCACTCTCATATACAGATACCAATGTTAAATGTCCAGATTAGTACAGTTAGCAACCTCTAACCCAGATGCCCTGCTTAGCAATAACTGGTCCTTGGTAGAGAAAAAATGATTGCACATCACTATGCTCCAGAGAACAGACATCTCTCTGCACTCAAGGGTTAGTGAATTTAAATTTCAAAATAGTGAAGACATGTATAAAAACATAAAGTGGTATGTAAAAACTCCTATGGTTTTTAGCACCTTTTTGGCCCCTGTATGGGAAAGTCATGAGTAATTCTATCTGGAATGTCCTTTCAAGATATTGGATATTGGGGTGCCCAAACTAACAATTATAGAGATTGTAAGATACCTATGTTATGAGTATTTTATTGCCGTTTATATCTGATACTACTCTTTAAAGAGCCAGAGAAAGGTAATATAAACTAGTTGATGTAAATAAAATAATGGTTCCTCAAATTATTCATTCCCCATACATATACATATATATACACACACACATACTCACATACACACATATGTGTACGCATATATGTATTCATGTATTATATAGTCTTTTTATATTCAATGGTAAAGTTAAAATTGTAATACTTTTATGTGCTAAATACATCTCCAATGAATGTATGTGATACTGTTTTACTACTTTTTAATTTTTAATTGAAGGATATATGCTAGAATATATATTAAACTTATTAGACATGTATAACTGAAAAATAAAAAGATAATAAAATTATTTGAAAATGACAAATAAAAATACGCTGCCTTACTCCATTTTCTAAATTTAAGGAAACATGCTAGAATATGTATCAGGCTTGCTTAGTCATTATTGTATGGGTAGAAAATAAAATGAAAACAAAATTATTTAAAAGTGGCAAGTATTAGAGTCTTCTCTCACCAGCAATTATTTCCTGGGTTTACACCCTTTTGGAAGATCCTGTAAGTCTTGTACTTTCTTGTACGTTTCATGAGACTGGTTTACCTCCTTCCTCTCACCTAGGAGTAGTATGCAAACTTGGAGGAAGCACTTACATGATATGCAGTCAAAATTTCACTATTTTGCTCACTTGCTGTATTGTAATGCTATCCATTTTTACATGGCGTATTCAATTTACTGGAAAACCATGAAAATTTCTGAAGACTGTGAAAAGATTAGATGTAAAAAAGAAAAATCTAATATACTACTTTGAATTTTTCTCTAGGTACTTAATGGACACAAAGCGTTGGCTATAGAATGGCATGGCCTCCTTGGAAAATTTCTATTTTCTTTCTGTATTGTCTTCTTCCTTAATATATCACTGTAAATGTCTAATATCATTTATGTATTTAGCTAAAAATAAATAAGCAAAGTTTACTCAATATATAATGTGATCAAAGGATTTTAGGTAATGAGAATTTATAAGTTATTATAAAGTTTAACTTTGGGACTTTTCATCAAATTTTCCTTGCACCAGTTACCAACTAGTCTGAGCCTAGAAATGGAGCCAATTCATGTTCAACCCATTGGACGAATCAGGTGTATTATATTTAATTAAAGGACAAAATTGTCTAGGATGTATTGTGAGCCTGCCCTTCACAGCCCAGGAAGCTTCTTGTATAGATGGGGCATAAAGTGGACATGTTCCTAGTGAGTGGTCCTGAAATGTAAACCTAGGAGCCACTGTGAACTCACCAGAGTTGGACTCTGCAAAAGTCCACTCACTTGAGCTATATTCAACAAGATAAAGACAATGAAAAGTCTCCAGCTTCCAGGCACTGATCACCATCACAGACAGGACTCTGACTGTCACACAGGTGGGATCCTTACAAGGAAACAAATTGCACTCCATTTATTTTACTCAGAACAGCAAGGCATTTTTGTAGAAATGAAATGAATGAGAGCCTAGTAACCTACATGAAGACAACTGCTGGAGATAGGCTTATTTCCTTTATGACAGAACACTCCTAAAATTTAAGTTAACAGGTTTTCCTGATGTTGGAAGGAGATAGAATGCATATAATTTCTTTTCTTTTCTGTGTTCATTTCTTTTCTTTTTTCTTTGTTCTTTCTTTCTTATTTTCTTCTTTAAGAATAAGGCTGGGTTTATTTGAGGAGAGAAAGAAGGAAATTCATGAACATGGCGTCCATGACCAGCGAGAGAACCAAAGATAGGGACAGGGACAGGGGTTAGGCAAACCTCTGGAAAAGTGGCTTTTCTTTATGGGTTAGTTCTAGTTTCTGCAAACATGATTGGAACTTTTGGCCTCATATATCTCAATGGTCTTTTCATATCAGGGTCCACCCTGGTTGACTTTGTGACCAAACTCATGGTTAAGCTAGTTTCTTTTTTTATTTTTATTTTTCTAGTTTTACAAGCATATTGAGTACTTAGCCCTGTTTGCCTCCATTCCCAGTCCCTCCCATTCCCTTCCCCTCCCTTCATCAATCCATCCCACTCCCTCCCACCCTCCTGTCTGTCTGCTTTTATGGACAGGGTCCACTCTGGCTTGTCTCCTCTTGTGGGGGTTCAGGCCTCTGTAGTATAAAACTACGTTGCCACTCTTTGGGACACCCCACTGACAGGAATATTTCCCTTCAATTAATCTAGTTTTAGTCCTCAAGATTTCCACTCTATGTTCTTATCTCTCTTGAGTTCCTCTGTACTCTATGGAGACATGTTAGCACGTCAGTCATTATGCATGTAAGGACAAGTTTCACTGCAATGAGTTTTTTTTTTTTAAGGGAACAAGGGGTTTTATTTTCTCTTACGATAGTGAAGTTACAGTGTTTAATGCAACAGTCTTGCCATGAATGGAATGTCTTGTCCAATGGTAGACTTTTCCATCATTAGGTTCTTACAATGATTTGTTCTTATAAATATATGTACAGAAATATCAAAATCTTCATTCCCAGCATTACTGGTCAATAATCTATGAGACATTTTTAAATCTAGCCACAACCAAGTCACTCTTCCTTTTTTAAAAGCAAGCAAACAAACAACACACAAAAAAGAGCACTTATGGCTTGGGGAATATAGCTCAATCAGAACAGCATTGGTCTAGCATGCATGAAGCTCCAAGTTCAATCTCCACCACCTTTTAAACTAGGTACAGTGGTGCATGTCTATAATTCAGGTGGGACAGGTAAGAGGATCAGAAGATCAACATCATTGTCAGTTACACTTCTAGGCCAACCTGAAATACATGAAACCCTGTCTCAAAAACTAAGTCAATAAATATTGATATATGTACCTTACAAATCATCCCTGGTTCTGCACAATCACCAATGAAGCAACAATGGTTAGAAAAATCATACAGGAGTCTAATGCATGGAAACTCTATGTGGAATTTAATGTGTTCCCTAAAAGGACAGTTTGCCTTTGCCAGCAAAGTTGTTGTGAGTAGTTGTACTTAGTTTAAAGTGATACAAAAAGACCTAGGAAGATAAAATAAATCAGTTCTGCCAATATTAGGTAAAATAATGATCTTAGGTGTTTAGTGAATGTATTTTGTTAGACTAATAAGTTTAACAAATTACCTGAGCACCTTAATGACTTTTCAGTCATTAAAACATTCAGATATTCAGAACTAAATATCCACCTATTTTTTCCCATTCAAGAGTCTGTAGGTTCGTGGGTTGTCCTTCTGAGACCTGGGTAGCTTCATATGGGTTTTATGTTTGGTTATAGATTTAGTTGATATATTCTCTACTGTCTGTGACCAATACCAAAGGTGAGTGTGCTCTTGTCATGAGGAATGCCAGTAGAACATGAGGACAATCAAAATTCTCAAGTGCAGTGAACAATTTTCCTGAAATCTCACTCAGTGCAGAAAGGAAATGACAACATTCAAGTCAGAAATATGCTGAGTATACTATAAAGAAAGTATAGTAAAGTCACATGACAAACAAAATTGACACTTTCTTAATGTCAGAAGGAAAGATCGGTGAGCAAAATCTATCCTCCATTCAATTTTCCCATGGAATCCCCAAAGCTATAGTTTTCCCTGGGGATGACAAAATTCTGATAATTACCATCACTATTTGATATTTGTCATGGACCCGATTCCTGCCTTTTAATAATTAAATGAAACAACAATCAATAAAAAGTACCAGTTACTTGTTAGTATTTTACAACTTTTGAGATTTTTTTGAGATCGAGGCATTGTATACAGAGTAAATTCCCTTACTCTGGAGAAAAAAGTATTCTATTTACACACATCATTCTATTTTCAGGAGCATCTATTCTGTGAAAGTGAACCTATAATCTTCTTGCTAAATTGAGTGCGACCAGTTGGAGGAATGGGATTGCAGATGCTCTGCATCAAGTCCTTCATTTTTCATCATCATTCTTTATCAATCTTGCAATACTATTTTGATCATTAGCATCTAATTGAAACCTACCATTATGCCAAATACATAAACTGTAAGAGAAGGCAAATCTGATGCATGGCAGAATGGTAGCTATTGCTGATATCACTTATTACTAGCAGATGGAAAGTGTAGCAAGACTGAGGTGTCAGTTTTCCACTATTGAACTGATCTGCATTGGGGGGAGGAATTCATGAGCTGTTACTATAGAGTAACCTCAAGTAAGCAAGTGAAAAATTTTTAAAAAAGCATTGATGACAGTACCGGTTTGATCATAGATGCTAGGAAATGACTGTCACAGGAGAGAAGAAAGAAAGATAGAACAGACTCATTAGTGTTTCAGAAGTACCTTGTTTCTAAAGCAATGATTCTTGGTTGCATATCTGCCAGAGCATTCTTAATATTTTTCATTCCAATAATTACTTGGTGTATGACTTAGAAATGAAGTAAAAGATGCGTAAGAAAGAAAAAGAGGATTTTTCAAACTAGTTTGATTCTTAACTACATAACCTGAAGTGTGGTTTTTGAGCAAGACAGAAATGTGTTTTAAAATATTCAATATCAATAGTCATCAAGGAAATGCAGATCATGATCACAATGATATGTCATCTCAGCCCAATTAGAGTGTCTAACATAAATAAAAAAGAGATAGTGCTAAAGGTACAGACAAGAAGGAGTGCTTAGACATTGTTAGGGAAAGTAAAAAACACAGCCATCATGGAATATGTTAGGAATTTCTTCCCCCAAACTAAGCATACAATCCTGTAATGGTGCTTATTAAACTAAAACAGAGAAAATTAAACATCAACACTCCAAATACATTGATACTTATCACAACACTATTCATAATATCTGAGCTGGGGAACTAACCTAGGTACCTCTAAATGGATAATTGTACTATGAAATATTACTCAGCCACAAAGAATGAAATCCTGTCATTTTCAGCAACATAGATGCAATGAAAGGACATCTGCTAAATGAATAAGTGAAAATCAGAATATTAAGCATTGCATGTTTTCACATGTGTCGAGCTAGGAAAAGTTTACCTGTATATATAATAGTGATTCATAAATGCTGTGAAAGGTGCAGAAACAAGGAGGATTTAATTAGTGAACTCTTGATGAATCTTTTGAAACCTAACAATGAATCTCATTAATATGGCAATCTAGTCATGATAACAAAAATAAAATTTGAGGAAACTTCAGTTGTATGGCAACTTTATTAAAGGAAGTCTATTTTAAAAAATGAAGCAGGGCTGGGGAAAGGTTAAAGGCTTGGTCTCTCAAGCAAAAGGATCTGAGTTTGGACACCAGGTCCCACACATGGAATTTCAAACAGGAATGGCAGTGGCCTGTACTTCTGGCCACAGAAGGCAGAGTCTGGGAAAACCCAGAGCAAACAGTAAGGAGGCAGAACATTCAAAATTGATTCCCAGTGTTGTCTTTGGGCCTCCTTATGAACACTCAAGTGTCCTCTAGAGCATATACACACATACACAGAGGGAGGGACAGAGAGAAAGGAGAGAGACAGAGAGAGAGACAGAGACAGACAGACAGACAGACAGAGAGAGGCAATCTAAAAAAAATCAGATTTCTGACTATACCACCCCATCTCTGTTCTGTGTCTTGATTAAAAATTAAAATCACAGTACCTAATGCTCCCTGGGCTGCCTTTGATACCAGTGGAAATACAACGAGTCTTTATGTTTCTCTGTTGTTACTATTTCAAGCTGACAAGTCATATCCAGAAAATTCTACTTTACTTTTAGAGTGTGTAAAGAATAGATTTGGGAGTAAACACCAAAGGCTCTACAGTCTTGCTCTCACAATTATCAGTTTTGGGACTCAGACAAGTGATCCAAATGTCTCATACCGTATTCTGTTCCTTGCTAAAATGCAAATGCAAGTGCATGTGTTGTCTTTTTTTTTTTTTTTTTTTTTTTTTTTGGAGAGTCAGGAGATAATTGAAAGAGTGTGCTCCAAAATCTCCTTGCGGAATGAAATCACTTCTCACCCGTACTTGTTATTATACTGTTTCAGTGCAATTTTTTTCCTTTGGTCTGGATTCCGGATGTTCTGTCTTAGCACAGTGTAGACACAATTCGGCTCTAATGACAGGGAAGTTCAATTCTTGCAAAGGAAGAAAATGAATTGTCTAGCATACAGTCACACATTTGGAACCTGTTATTTTCAATAATAACATGTTAGGGAAGCTTTCATTATGGACTAGAAATAACTTATTTCGACAGCTAGTTGTAGTAGAGTTCATGTTGAGTGCTAAGACGCTCACATCAAAGAGAAAAGGAGAGTAAATACAGTGAACCCTTCTCGAGGCAGAAGACATCTATCAGTACAGTTTATGTTCATGGCACCACAATACTTCTCAATCAGCAAATTCAAGGTAGGTTCTTTTACAGCAAGAAATAGTAGTCCATTTTTCTCTCTCTGTACTTTTCACCTTTGTCATTCATGGCCAATCTAAATTATTTTAAGGTCACTTCTCTTTTAACCCAGAGGTCTGGCTTAATGCTTCAAAGTCACTCTAGGTTAAAGGACACAAGTCCAGTTATTTGAACTAAAGGGAGCAATCCTGCTTTCATGAAGATCTCAGCCTCAGAGTCAGATAAATGTCTTCAGATGTATTTGTGCAGAGCATAGCCAAATCATATGAATCCAGTTAGAAGATTACATTTCTGTGTTCCTTTCCAGCAGAAAAATTTATCCTGAAACCTATATCCACTTCACATCTCAGCAAGAGAAAGAATATTAAGACTGAGCCAATAAAGTCCACAGCTAAGCAATTTTATGAGTAAGACAAGAACTGGGATCATGTGTGCTGATAGTGGGGAGGGGGGAGCAGCTCAAAATTCTGTCCATCAGAATTAACTTACAAAGTGTGCTGTGCATCAAAAAATCATAGATTTGTTTATGTAAAAAATATATTTTTAATATGCTCAAATTATCAACAATAAATGTTTGATGTTACATAGAAAATCAGATATCAAATTATACTGAGAGAAGTAAAAGAAAAACAGAAGCATAGGAGATGGAAAACATTAAGAAATGACCTACCCATAAAAGCTTGTAGCTGCAAACATAATGTGCCTATGCACTAGTGTTATGTAAAATACAAACTACCCAAAAAAACTGTATAGTAGTAAGAATGTTCAATAATAACTTAAAACATATTCATTATTACTCACGGAAGAGTTTCAGTTTTGGTGAGTAAAAGGAAGAGAATAAAGAAGGTGACATATGATATTGAATTGCATTATTTTGTTAAAGTTATTTTTCCATAATGACTCATAAGTGGACTCTAAAAAATTTGACTCCTGGAAGTAGATAATAGAATGGTAATTTTACATGCTACATGATTAGAAGGGAGAAGGAACATGGAGAAAATTTTTGTCATAGAATATTATAGGCATAATTATCAATTTTAATAGTCTAGAATAAGCAATATATAGAAAGAGATAGAAAGTAGATAAACAATTGAGATCTAGATGTTATTCATTATAGGTTAGGAAAAAAAAGACTGAGGATAAACAGATACTAAAGTTGTGGGATTTCTTTTTGTAGATGAAAATGTCCTATCATTGGTCATGCCAATAGTTGCTCAACTCTAGAAATTCAAGACATTCTAATTTGACACATGTGCTATATCTCAATAAAGACACTTTGAAACATAAAAATAATTTTCCAGTGAAATATATTTATAGCACTATCCTACAGTAAGGAAAGTATTTTTATACTGAAAATACAAATTTTTACATTTCAACACGAAATATGAGTTCTAAACTCGTTTTAGTTTCTTAAAGTAACATACACTCATCAGAATTTGATTGTAACAATGGAGATTTCCTTAAATACACTCAAACTATGGGTAATCCTATTATCAACTAGAAAAAAAGTCAAAGATGGTGTTCTTACAACATGTTTTAGTCCATTTTGAATATTCTTTTTATTCAACAGGTAAATACCATACATGAATATAAAGTTCCCTTATTTCAAACATATACTCGAATGCATAATTCCTTAATAAAGGAAGTAAATTATGAGAAATGGGCAATTTTAAATAATTAAGACTTTAAGATGTACTATGAGAGAATTCCATTCCAATCACCTGAACCCAAATCTATCTCTACTTCAAAGTCTTACATCACATTGCATCACTGGAAGATGCAGAAACGAAATTTGCATTGAATGATTTATTATTCCTTTCTAATTATTCTGGATCTTTTTTGAAACATACTGTGTTTTGAGGACATTGAGATGGTCATGAAACAGCTTAGCTATCCTACAGCTTCTTCATGTAACTGTGGAAAACTAAAACAGTTACACAATTGCTGTGGAGATTTAATGGGATGGAATAACACCTAATTCTGAATGTAGCACTCCCTAGACATCACCAACTTTTATTTATCATTAATAAAGATGGGTTCAAATTTTTCATATATGTATACTAGTTGATGAACAGTATTCATACATAAATCTGGCCCCTTTTTTTTCTTGCTTTAGGATCATATTTTCAAGGACGCTTATTCCGTGTGACTCACTCTTGGTTTTTGTGGTCCTGTACTTCTCACAGAACCCAAGGGAACAGCATCTGTGACTGTCATGTTGCTAAGAGACCAACTGTTTTCCATGTAAGTTCGTGGAGGAAAAATTCTTCAGGTTTAGCTTGAAGGGCTTTGGGAAGGCAGGATGCTTTATTTTTCCAAGTGTGAATAATGGCCACAATTGTGCTTAGGCTCTCTGAAAATACTGTTGTGGTTGTCAATCACATTAAAGTGTTTGTGAAGGACTCTGTATCTTCTTCAAACTAAAAAACACTTGACACTTTACTAATGAATATAATCTAAATGGCTTGTTAGTTCTTGTTAGAGTGATAAACTTGGACAGACTATTTTTGCATACACCATTGAGCATGAAAGTGAACAGAACACTGTGTATATGACCGTGTCCACTTCTACTGTGTTAGTCAGGGTTCTCTGAAGAAGCAATCTATGGAATGCAATGTATGTATCTATATAAACAAGTTCATTAAGAAATAACTCACAGGGCTGGAGAGGTGGCTCAGGGGTTAAGCCTCTGCCTTGCAGGCGGAAGGTCCTGAGTTCGGATCCCAGATCCCACGTATAGATGCCAGGCGGAAGCGGGGGCAGCCTGCGCTTCTGGTCCTGGCAGGGCGGAGCCTGTGACTCCCGGGGCAGAAGGAGGTGGAGGAGTCCATGGTGGTTCGCGAATTCGTCCGTGGTTCTACACATACACATACACAGATACACACACACACACAGACACACACGCGCGCGCACATACACACGCACATGCACACAGTTGAATAAATAATAATAATCATATAAAAAAAAAGAAATAACTCACAGTAAAAATAGTGTCCTTCAAGGTAGCCGCCCGCAGCAGCCTCCTTCCTGGCTAAAGATCTCGAGAGAGTCTCAAGCCTTTGCTCCTCCGGAGGGTCAAAGACGCTGGGTTCTGATATCGGTGATGAACAGCAAACAGCAGCAAGACCCAGAGACCAGGCTCCAAAGGCAGCGAGAACAGCAACAACGTGGTGGAAAAGGTGAAGCTCCAAGTCAGCCAGGGATGAAGGCAGCAGCAGCAGCAACAAAGAAGGCCACGACTCTCTAAAGGTGAAAAACGTGCACGCAGAGTGGACTCCACAGCAAGTCGACACCAGATCAGGGAAGAGCAAGTCCCTCCTTCTTGCACCTCCTATTATCCGGTCCACCACTGGAAAGTACCATCCACTATGGGCTGGGTTCTCCACAGCGATCAGTCAAGTATCTACAGGCTTGTTCAGGGGCCATTCTAACCATTAACCTTCCACAGCTGCGCCCCAAACAGTCTGCAACTGCCAAGTTGACATCGAAATGCAACCATAACATCTACTTCTCTACGATTAATTACACATGGGGACTCACTGCATTGCTTCGGGACTACGCCAGTGTCTACTCAGTTTAAAGTCTGATGTCATCAACTTATAGCTCATGTTTGTCAAATCAGGTGGGATCCCAGAATATTCAGAGGGAACAAGATTCCCTTCTTCACTGAAGATGTTGGTTCAAGTATATAAGACGTAAAACTATTTTAATCTAGGAATTGGAGCTTGGAGATTCCAAGGGATCATTATTGTCTTTGAACAAAGAAAAGATCTGAGGAAACAGATCAAAATAAACTTGACTAGCATCAATGAGCCATTAATCAGCTTCTCTTTGGTTCTACAGAGCCTGCTGTGGGTTTTGTCTGATATTCCTTTTTTTTTTTAACTAAAATTACACTTTCTCTAGCTTCAAACTGAAATAGCTTGTGATATAGAATCTCCTAAGCTACTTTTTTTGTATCAAATTGAAGCTCTTGATTCATGCATTCCACATACAAAGGCTTTGAAACCTTTCTGACTAATTATTTGCAGCATATCCATTATCAGATTTGCAAAGACAGTGACAGGAACATGTGTACATACAGTGTTTAATATAGTCATCTAAAATCTGTTGACTTAACATAGCTAAGGGAACAAGGAGTTTACTATTTTTTCTTTTCTCCCACATTTTATTTTTATTCCTAATCATACAAACTCAATAGGTACCCCATCATCTCTTTCCCTCTTCCCCTCCCCAGTTGGCCCCCTTGCACTCTTCCCATTCCCGACCCTTTCTTTCACCCACTCCCTTCCTCCCCCTCTTCCAGTGCTTCCCCCTTCCTTTCTCTTTCCCCTGGAGCATCTTTTTGTGTGAATGCCAAACTGCCCTCTGAGTTCACCAAGTGAGGGTCAGGACTCAATGGCCTAGCCTAGAGTCCCTTTTGGGTCCCCCATTAGTAAGGGAACTCTTCTGTGTCAGGATAGCCTAGTGGCCTAAGGCGCCAGGCTCAAACATTGCTAACCTTAATCGCCCATGTGGCACTTGGTTATACTCAGTTTGGCAGATCTTCAAGATTAGATCTCTTAAACTGGCCTTGGCTCTCCCTGTGAACTGGACTCAGATCTGTCCCATGTCCATTCTCCAGTATTCAGGGATAAGGCTTACAGCTATGAAGAATAAGCAGAACAACAGCAGTGGTACAAGAGCACTTCCAGACTCTCTGACTCTACCTGTGTCTGTTTGTGTGCTGGGGTGCTGGGCCCTCAGGTCTCTGCATTCAAAAGAGCTGAAATCTATTCCCAGCTTACTCTCTTACTTGATGATCTAGAGTGAATCATTCAACCTCACTGGTATTCTCTCTCTCTCTCTCTCTCTCTCTCTCTCTCTCTCTCTCTCTCTCTCTCTGTCTCTCTGTCTCTCTCTCTCTGAGTGTGCCAAGTAGAAGATTACTTAGTGACAGGTGATTTTAAAAATCAAATTAAAGAATATAGGTAGAAGCAAGTCAGAGACAGTAAAATTTCCCAACTACTCCATGAAGTTTTGAATAGTCCCTAAACAGCTAAAGCCCAAGAGAGGAGAATTTGAATTTGCTGTTACCAGAAAATCAAGATAGAAAAGAATTGTCCATTTTTAAAAGATATGAAGCACATATGTGCTGGGGTCACTGTTCTGGGTCTTCCTGGTCCCAGACTTTCTTTAATTGAATATGTTCTATCTCATTTAGTAGTCACAATGTTCATGACTGGTGTGCAGAGGGAATAGAACTGCTATCGTAGTATGATATGAACAAAATTCTCAATAGTTTTTCCTTACTGGAATAGCGCTTAATGGGATAAAAGATGCTCTGGAATTTTTTAGCATCATTTCCCATTTCTTTGAATTTAATTCAAACTTTTGGCACTAATTGACTCTGTGATCCTCTAAAGATGAAACAATCTGAAATTGTGGGTGAAAATGAGACAAATGATACTGTAATACTCCATGAGAACTATAGAGTTACAATAATTATGTGTCACCAAATTAACTCTAAATAAGTGAGATTCATTTTTCACAGAGGCCCTGTATCTGGTAACTGTGGGTCTAAGCATGAATTTGTGTTTCCCATTTTCCTGTCACTTGGGAAGCTGCTATATAGTAATAGGAAGGATTGATCTAGGATCTTAAGACAAAAGAATGCACATTGAAACAGACACATATTTGAACCCAGTTTTCTTTTCCCATGAGGCAATTCTCACCTTCAGCACCCAGAGGGCTAAGTTCACATGAACATGAGCCTAAAAGCCATCAAGCCAAGAACAGGAGGAATAGATTATTTTGAAAAATGCAGTCTTGAGTGAACCCTGAAGTCCATACAAGCATACAGACATAAGGGTGAGACAGAATGGGAGGGAAAGGTAAAGGAAAGTGAGGGGATGGGAAAAGGGGGGGGAGGAAGGGAAGCTGGGATGAATATGCAATACTCTTGTAAAAGTAGAAAAAATAAATAAAAATGGAAAAAAGAAAGATTCTGTCTTTCACTTCTTCTCTATTGATTATTAAAGTGCAATTTGTATTTTTCCTTTAACATTCTTTAAAAGTAAAACAAAAATAAAAATACTAGTCTTTCAAGTACTGGTGTAATACTTGGCACTGCAAAGTCCTTTTATGCAAACAAATTTTTTTCTGGTACACAAAAGCAAATATGTTTTGATACCTAATAAATTAAGGTGACAGCACAAATAATTCTTTAGTAAAAAGTATCACCAAAGAGCTGAAGACCAATTCTTGACCTTTCATTGCCTACAGGAAATGGTGGGATTGAATAATTTAACTAGTAAGATTGATATTGGTACCTTCACTAGTCAGCAGGGTAATTGCTAACTGGTACCTACAAAAGCTGAGATCCCAGCAGACTAGTAATTCAAGTTATGTATCTTACTCATGATAACCCACCCTAGAAAAATATAAATATAAGATCAGTAAACTCATATTAGCATGATGTTGGAAAGGAGAAAGAAAATATAGGATCTAAAGATCTATTAAATACTGGTCTGTGGATAAACATGGCAGAAGCATTGTTCAGAAAGACCTTTGGAAATTGAATTCATAGTGATTAGGGGAAATCAATAATGTTTACCTTTTCTCATCATGCAGTTATGTCATAACAGGCTGCACAATAATAATGGAATATATCAGAGAATGCTTCTTTTTTGAAGAACAGATAGACTATATAAAAGACCAAAGTTAATATGTTCTTAAAAAGGAACAATATATAAGATAGAAATATTAAAGTGAGGACAATACTACTTTACTTTAAGGGTTACATGGAATAGACTAAGACAAATTCAACTATGTATCAACTATTACATTTCTTGATAGCTATAAAGCTGTCAGTCATGTTTCTTAAGGGAATGTATATGCCTTAGAGCTAGTGCTGACCTTGTCATCAAACCTTTGACTTAACCAACTTAATATAGTTTCTCACTAATAATTTTACAGAAATCTTTCTGCTCATTAGAAACTGTGAAGCACAACTCAACTTTATTTTGTGTGATGATGGTTTGTATTTAAAAATCACAAATTTTAGCAAGAAATAAATTCAACTATACAAGCTAAATAAGTTGTAAAATAAGCTAAGAATTTAAAATAACTTAACTATTTGAATTAGTTGCATTCATGTACATCTAGACACACAAAAAGCAGAATGAGGAAAAAAGTTAGAAGGGCTGTAAGGGTACCATTTTATGTGGGTCTATGTTGTCATGACTAATATATCTGATAAAAATGGGAGGCTAATAAATAGTTAGGAAAAGATTTGTTGTTATACTAAGAACAAGGTTTTAATATTTCTGCATACATTTACAATGCAGAATACTACTTGGGATAGTTTTACAGGCTGTTTTCTGCACTATTAGATGCTTAGCCACCAGTGCATTTTAATTACATAGAACACAATTTCTTTCTAGTTTTTATTATCTGGTGACATAACAAAGGACAATTGAGCTTCTAATTTAGTCTGACCCAATACTAGGCTTCAAAACACTCAAAATCTTACTCCAACTTGAACCTATTACTGGACAAAAGATTTTCAGGTTTCCCCTATGTGAAATGAGATTGACATATCTATGTCCAGTAATTGTACTTGATCTCTTATCAAGCACTAGAAATTCTGGAAAGGGACTTAAATTCTTGTACTAAGTAGTATTACAGAGCATATAAAGATGGTGAAATTCTTTACATGCAGTAAAGTTCAGAACAGTACATTTTTCCCGTGACTGTCACAAGAACAAACAATTCCTCAATGTGTATTTTACTATTCTCAGACTTGTTTGGAATTAAATTGGCCATTTTTTCTGTTGCCAATACATATACTAGAGATAAAAAAGGGGGGAATGAATATATACACATCTCTCTATAGAGGCATGGCAGCATGGAGAGTATTATTAGAAAATGGAGAGAGATCCTACATTGCCAATATAGCTGGTGGTCCTTGCCATCTGACAGAACAATTTTTTCTTGAGGAACATAAATAATATTTTCTGCACAAGAAAGTTCTACATGGGCTCAGTAATGTTTTAGAACTTATCCCTCACATATAAAATCAGGTTAAGATTTAGCTCCATCAGCAAAACTATGAGTAATAAATAGAGGGCAGGAATAACCAAGAAGTCATTCAGGAAGGTTACTTACAATCATAGCATGAAGTCCAAAGAAAGGATACAGAACATTTATGACTTGAAATGGATTTCTAAATGAAAAGTTGATAATAATAGGGAAAGTGTATTTAATGTTACATTAAGCCCATTTTTTGTTTTCTTTATTATTTTATTTTTCTAGTTTTACAAGCATATTGAGTACTTACCTGTGCTTCCCTCTATCCCTCCTCTCATCCATTTCCCTCCCTTCCCTTCATCAATTCATTCCCCTCCCATGCCCCTTTGCCTGGCTGCTTCTATGGACCCCAGGGTTCTCTCTGGCTTGTCTACTCTTGTGAGGGTTCAGACCTCCTGTGGCATACCAAGTTGCCTCTCTCCCAACCACCCCACTGATAGAGGCATTTCCCTTCACTCATCCAGTTTCGGTCCCTAGGGTTTCCACTGTATGGAAACCTTATCTTTCTTATCTCTCTTGTGTTCTTTGGTAGTCTATGGGTGCATGTTAAGAACAGGTCTGTTAAGGGCAAGTCTCACTGCAGTGAGTTCCTAGATGCAACAATCCTGCTTTGAATGGAATGTCTTGTCCAATGGTGAACCTTCCCATCTTTAGGTTCTTACAATCTCACTGTCCCCTCCTGCGGGAAGTTCCCACAGCCTCAGAATGGGCAGAGATTAGATTGGCCTGATTCTGGACAAGCCTTGCTGGATCCCTGATACTTTGCATTATAAGCCCCATGTTTTTAAGGCCAATTGATAGATTTAATATCTCTGAAACACTGGTAGAAGTCACTTTTTCCTTGTGAAGTTGGTATTCATTTGAAAATTCTCATTCATTTATGATACTATTGGTATCCACCCTCTGGATAAAGAAGTACTGTCACAACTCCATTCTTTCCCTCAGTACCATTATAGCAAAAGTATTCTTGCTTTTTGGAAAGAAAAAGTCCTCAGAACTAAATGAAATGCCATTCTAACCTATTAACATATAGAAAAATATGTATGCATGCCTCTCTGTTCATTCATTTGCTCTCCACTTATCTGCACATTCATGTATTCCCCTTTTATTTTTATTCCTCTAATGACAAATACAATTACTCAAAGTTTTCTATATCCAGTCTCATTGTAGATTTTTGTGCAAATGTAATAGACTAAAATATCCCTTTGTCTCTTAAAACTAAAAAATAAAATCTGGATGTGAGAAGCAAAAATAAGTAAACAGACGCAATGGAATATATGAAAATCAGTTAAAAAATTCTTAGGAAACTAACATGAGATTGAAAATCACATGAATTGGAAGAGGGGAGCTCTTTAAACATGTAAAAGACAACTCTTAGGGAGATGGCATGTCAGAAGAGACTTCCTGACACTAAAAAAAATTGACAAATATTTGGTCATGAAAAGAAAAAGATTTAAACTGTGGGAAGTAGATCATCCAGAGGCCTCTAATGAAGAAGAAACCTGGACTGCCTGGGTAAGGGGGACAATCTTAATGCAACTTAGACACAAGATAAGTGAATGCACTGGAAGAGCCTCAGAACACTGAAGGCCACAAAAGACATCTGAATTTTATTCCAAGTGCAGGCATAGGTGTAGGCCATAAAACAGCGTAATAAAATTTCCATTTTAAAATTATCCCTAGAGCTCCTGGACAAGAGCATGGGTTAATGAGGGGCCAAGGTGGAAGCAAGGAAGCAGGCAGGAGGTTGCTACACGCATCTAGGGAAGAAATGATGTTGACCTGGCTATGCGGCTCAGAGCTACAAACTCATTTAGAACTCATGAGGAACTACTGAAATTAGTGTCATGATGAGTTACGGCCAGAGATTAATGTTTTCCAACTCTTTCCTTTTATCTGTGTGGAAATAGACACCGAGTGAGTCAATGTCATAACCTGAAATTGCAAAACTAATTCAGGGCAGAGCTAGGCTTTTGCTACCGTGGGTCCCAGGTCAGCCTTAATTTCAGATAAACAGATTCTAATATGTAAAATGACTGCTCTGCCTTTGAAAAACTACTGAGATGTTGGATCAGAGGTAGAATTCAATCTTGATTTTTCAATAAAGAAGATTAAGTGTTGTTGTTGATGATGATGATGATGGTTATACACTTTTAATGCTTACCTAACTCACACAGGCTCTTCTTTTTTTGTTATTTTTTAAAATTATTTATTTATTTACTTACTTATTTCCACTCATACAAACGTAATAGGTACCCCGATCCCCTCCCTCCCTCCACCCCTCTCCAGACCTCCCTGCTCCCTCCCACCTTTTTCTCTTCCTTTCCCCCTCCCACCCTTTCTCCCAGTGCTCCCTCCCCCCATCCCTGGAGCATCCTTTAATGTCACACAGGCTCTTTTGAGACATATATAAATCACATATCCTTCCTACCTAAGAGGCAACGGAAGTTGAGAGTAAAGCAATATCATGACTGACTTAAATTCATAATGTCAGCAACACACATATAATTATTTTTAAAGAACATACTTTTTTCAACAATAAAATATATTATTTATTTTATGTTCTCATTCTATGAAATATTAAACAGTTTATTTCTACGTGAAAGGTAATTAAAGAAGCCTCTTGAAGTCTCATAACACTGACATAATATCTCTAAAATATTTTGATAGTTTAGCTTCATGCTTTCTGAATTTGCATGTATACAGATGGTTTTAAATAAGTTAATGATATATTGCTTGATTTTCTGTGAACAGCTTATAATTAACTGGTCATTTAGTATTTTTCTTTTTTATTATCTTACCTTAGTAAATCCAAAGTAAGAAATCGCTCTTATCTTTTTCATGTTAATTTAACATGATGCACATAACCATACACATTCATGCATCACAAAGGCACATGCACACAGACACACAAAAATTCATGTCCACACACAGTTGTCGCTCTAGAACCCACAGATCTGGAGTCCACAGATTTTGTTCTCACATGGATAGTTCAAAATGTTAAGGTAGACATTTTTCTTGAGTATCCATCCATGCTTGAGAATTTCCTTGTAAAGAAATGTAAGGCCAGGGTTAGGGGAAATTGAATATGGCCATAATCCAATGCCAATTCTCCATAGACTACCATTATAGTGTAGGAGCCTATGTAGGAGCCTACAAGCCCCTTTTTCTCTCAACTGTCCCTTTAATTGCTGAACTAATAGTGTAGGAGCCTAAAGCCTGAGCAAAGCCAGCTGAAGATGACTCACTTGCCTGGGGAGCAAGATACTGTTGACCTGTTTCTGGAAAAACCATAGGCACCCCTTGTGTCAGCCAACTAAGCACATACAGGCACAGTGGAAATTCCTCAGTTCTTGTCTGTTAAAGGTAGAAAAACCCTACACCCTTCTTTTCAGGACCTCACATTCTCACAGGGTTGGGAGCTGTGTGGCCCAGGCTTAAGCTTGCTTCAATAAAGGACCCTTATGTGATTGCATAGGTGGTGGACTTCAGTGGGTTTCTCCAAGACATTGTACTGAGAGCATAACAATAGAAGGGAGAGAAACAATGCAAAATTCATATTTAAGTCACCAGGTAATTATTCATATACTTTTTAAAGGAAAATGAGAACATGGTGTCTATCTGAATGCTTTTTAAACATGAATGCAACTATTTTTTTCTTTCGAGATAAAGTCACTAAGCTCAGACTTGAATGTGCAGTATAGCTGAGGATGACCTTGAACTTCTGCCCCTCTTACCTTTACTTCACAGGTGCCTAAATCACAGGCATGCTACACCATGCTTGGTTTACGCAGTGCTGGAATCAATCCCAGGACTTTATGGATGCTAAGTAAACACTGCACCAGTTGAGTCTTAGCCCCACACACAGCTTTTAAATCTCACAAGCTCCCATTTTATTCTTA
Organism: Typhlomys cinereus; assembly: GCA_023101885.1. Classification (NCBI taxonomy): domain Eukaryota; kingdom Metazoa; phylum Chordata; class Mammalia; order Rodentia; family Platacanthomyidae; genus Typhlomys; species Typhlomys cinereus. The sequence continues at coordinate 1,627,065 of JALPQD010000235.1, read as the reverse complement.
TTCTGCTTCTAATATCTTGAACAAGCCTGGTTGTGAACTCTTTTGGAGCCTGTGAAGATTGACTGGAACAAAGAAGTATTATATATTGTGGTGTTCACAGTTATTAGTATTTTATAAGCCCTAGAATTAACAAAGTGCCTGACTCACAAAAGATCTGAAATGTGTGCTGAATTATTCAAGTAAACTACCATCAGCATAAATTATGAGTAGGTCATTATTTCATAATGTCTTCTAGGCAATGTTTCTTGAGAGTAGTCAAATTTATGCTTGTACCTTGAAAGAATGATATGTTTGCATGGCCATTTCAAAATAAGTAATCCATCCATGAGAAAAGCCATAATCAAGTCATCTCTCTGGATTTTTTTCATTTCTTTCTTGAACTCTTTATTCATGTTTAGCCACAATGGTAGCACCAAATCTGCCAGCATCCCTTGAAGTCCAATTTGAGTCCTTAGAACAAATACATGAGTGGCATCAACATGTCACATTAATTTTGTATGATGAAATATCAATCACTATTATAAGCACGTGTGTTAAAATCCATTCTTCCTCCTGTAGTGTTTGGTCTGCAAAGCTGATGTTCAAGAAGAAAAGCAAATGGTCACAATTTAGGAAAAATTCTAGAGACACCTATGTCTGAGCCTAAAAATGACCCCCAAGTCAGTCCAGCAAACGGTGCCTAAATCATACTTCTCCTCAGCCAGAAGGAGGATCCAATAGATCCTCACTCCATCCTACTCAGCTAGTAATTTGTAAATACCTAGAAAAAAAAATCTGCTGACACAAGGAGTCCCCACCACACTCTGGCACCGAAACTCATACTCCAAGTATCTTTATGTCACATCTCTGCCCCAAACAGCCTCACCCCGAAGCACTTATTCATCTTGTAGAAATTCCCACCTAGCCCCTCTTCCCACCAGGTCTCTGTGCCTCAGGGCCCAGCTCCATCACTCCGTGAACCCATGAAGATGCTGCTGTCGGGCTCTGAGGGTCCTTCCTTTATGTGGGTCACATCATCTTGATCGATACCTGATCTAACAGAAAGTGTCAAATATTTTATGTGAAATCTAATAAATTGGATTTGAAATTTGAATGGGTTTGATAGGCGAGGAAGACAAGGCTTCCCTTCTATTTTCCTTACATCTTTGTATTCTGACTATATGTGTACACTTACTGGTTTTAGAGGAACTTCAATCATTTACTCTTACTCCTTTTCTAAATTTCCTCCTGTGATTAACAATCAATCATGCACTATGAAAGATTTAAGGTCTGCTCATTGTGCTAAGCTAAGCCATGCTTAATGCTATTATCAATGCGGGTTTGAAAATAAATTTAGAGTCATTTGTTTTAAATGACTTCTCGAGGATCACTTAATTCAACTGTTGACAAATATAGTAGGGCTAATGTATGGCTCCAAAAGCTTCTTCCTGCACAATTATCTAAAAGACCTCGGTATCAATCTTCTTTATGGTGTCATTTTGTCAAGCAAAGAATAGTCAAGGGGTCTGAGAAATTTGACTGTTCAGAACAAATAGAAAACCTGCTAAATTTTTTCTAAAGCTGTTATTCAGGTTTGAAGCACCTGTGTCCTCTCAAATCACAGAGCAGGTTTACCAAAGGTAACAAATGATAGCGAGGAAGAGGGACGGTGCAGAAATGCACCATGCAGATCCACCAGCAGACTCTTTGGAGGAAGCTTTGTGTACTGTGTCCAACCACTATATAACCATTAGTAAAGGAAGTTTGTCATTCACTTATTAAAGCCTGAAACAAACCTGAAATGTATAATGTAGAAGTTTGGGAAGAACATGCTCCAGTACATCTAGCATAGCCCTACACAGAGAGCTTCACAAAATATTATTATCCAGAAACCACTTTTGGTTATTTCAAGATAGTCCATTTTGAGTGAAGTCCAAGAATTCCTATGGTTAATAAATAAACTAGATGATTCTTGTGCATTTAGCTCGAGGGTTGACTTTAGAAGACTAGGGGTCTAGATGACCCAGTAAATAGCCCCTGGAAAAATACAGACACTGCTCTCTCAGTCTAGCTTTACTGCGTACAATAGGAATTCAATAATCCCAGCTGAAAGTGGTCATTTACTCCAACTGCTCAAATTGTGAAAAATTTGTTAAAAAAACTAGCATGTTTGAAAATTGTAGTATCAATTGCAGTTTCTGTGTCTTTAAACTGTAAAGCTTGTGGTGCATTCACCTTCAATCATCTTCACATTCTGGCCTCATAAGGATTTTTCTCTCATGCCTTAGCTGCTGTACACTGAGTTTTATTTCAACACGTCTGAATTGGCTTTTTAAAAGGGTGAATATGACTGTGCAATAAGAAAGTGTGAATCAATGCAGATAAAAATTATTTCCCTTCCCTTCAGTGTCTAGTAATGTGCTTTCAGTATGCATGGGTGTCTGATGAATAAATTAAAAGGCAATTTCTAAATTATATATTGATTTTTGTACAACATAAAACATAGCAATCCATCTGAGAGAGACCATTATAAAGGTCATAAATCTCAAAAGTTGAAAAATGATGAAATAAAATTTCATGCATAAAAATCAATAGTAAAAGATATTAGTGCCCATTTTCTCTGAAGCGTGAGAGCATAAACTTTCATGTTATTAAAATAATTTTAAAGCAGTTGCTAATAGAGTAAGCCCAAAATCCTTAAGAGCTTTAGAAATTTCTTGTGGGGTATGTGTGTGTGTGTGTGCGTGTGTGTGTGTGCGTGTGTGTGTGTGTGCGTGTGTGTGTGTGTGTGTGCGTGTGTGTGTTTGTGTGTAATTGTACCTCAGCAGGAATCATCCTGGATTACTCTTCCTACTTTAGTGCTTTGCTCTGGAGTTCTCTAGGCCCTCCTTCACAGGGACAGAATCTCAAGTCACCACCATATCTCTCCAGCATTTTTAACTGGGAACTGGGGATCCAAACTTAGGTCCTTTTCTTTGTGAGGCGAATACTAATCACTGAGCATATCCTCAGCTCCTAGACATCTCCCTAACCTACTTTGCCACCAAGCACAAAAGGAAGATTTAGAGATGGTATGCCTTATGACACAGCATGTTATGCTTCAAGAAGTCATGAAATTTGTCATTTATGATGTTGGAAAAGTTCATATTAAGTGTCCTACATAAATTTTTCTTTAGCATCTTACCCCAAGCTAAAGCAGTATTGATGAACCATCCCAAAACGATAGGTTGCCATGTAAAACAGTTAAAATTTATTTCTTTATTTATTCTTTATTTTATCTATGTGGCACATGCACGTGTTTGTGTGTGTGTGTGTGTGTGTGTGTGCGCGCGCGCACGCTTATGTGTGTACACTAGTACTCAGTCACCAACAGTTAGACAATATACTTGCCAGTAGAGACTTTAATAGTTTAGATTGCCAGATTTTGATCAGATCTCTAAACCTTTCTTTGTTTATTTATTTGAACATGCTCATTTTTAAGCAGGTACAGAGGAATATGATATAAATTTCTGTCCTTTTGACATTGTCATTTTTGATGGCACATATGGATAACTGTTCTGAAGTCATGTGACTGACACGTGTGACTGACACAACAGTGTTGTTGGACAACTAAATGAAGGAATATTTCAATGAAAACTCTAAGCCTGGACTATTTGTTCGAAACAAACTATACATAAGAGAGATGTCAAATACTACAGCATTTGAGTGAGATACTTAGAATAAGAAGAATCTTCAAGGCAGAGAAAAATTGATCATCTGAGATAAAATCTCCATTGTAGGCTTGAGTAATGAGGTACAGAGAGATGGAAAGGTACATAAAGGTACATAAAGAACTCTGAGGAGTTAGCTATTTGAGTTTAGAATTAGGAATGCATGGCTGGAAAGATGGCTCAGAGGTTAAAATATTTGTTTCTCATGCAAAAGAACTTTTGTTTAGATCTCCAGATCCCACATAAAAATGTTGTGCAGATATGGTAGACGTATGTAAGTTCTGACCCTGGAAGGCAGAATCAGAGAATCCCCAGAACAAAGTTATAAGGTGGAAGAGCAACCCAGGATGATTCCCAGTGTTACCCTTGGGCCTCTATAAGCATGTACACTTAAGCACTCTCTCTCTCTCTCTCTCTCTCTCTCTCTCTCTCTCTCTCTCTCACTCTCTCTCACTCTCTCTCACTCTCTCTCACTCTCTCTCACATACACACACACACACACACACACACACACACACACACACACACGCATGCATGCATGCATGCACAAATAGGATTGCAATGTAATCCATACAAACAACCAGCACTGCATGATAAATATACCTGATGGATGAATAAATAACAAGATCCTGTAGTGAAAGAGTTTATCCAGTGCACAGGGGTCTTTCAAGCTGATTTTAACACATTTTGACATACTCCACAGGGAATATTGACACATTATACTCTACAATAGCCTAACTCTAATTCTTCTGCATTTCTCCCTCCATTCACCAGAGTGACTCAATAAAATTGGGAACTATAAATATTTAAAAAATGAATTAAGTAGAAGCTACCAAAGGGCTAGCTCTTATGAAATGGGGTGATATATCTATCTTACTCAAAAAGTAATCAAAGGTATGGTTTCATAACTCTTGTTCTAGACTTGAAAATATTATTTCCAAACATTAAACCATTTTACTTCTGCTTATTTCTGAAACAAGGACCATTTAATAAAAATGTCTGAGCCTACAATACTTCTTTAGATCTTATTCTGTGAGGGTTAGGGTTATTTTCCTTTTTCTTTTTTCTTTGAAGTTTCTTTTTTTTAATTATTTTTTTATTTCTTCCATTCATACAAAGTTGATAAGTACTCCATCCCCCCTCCCTCTACTCCTCCCTGGATCCCCTTGCTCCCTCCTCATCTTTTCCCTTTCCTTTCCCCCTCCCTCACTTTCTTCCAGTACCCCCTCCCCCCATTCCTGGAGCATCCTTTAGTGTGCATGTCAAACGTCCCTCTGGGTCCTCCTCTCTGATGAAGTGTAAGGACTCAGTGGCATTGCCTAGAACTCTTTTTTGTGTGTGTGTTCCCCTTTAGTATAGGAACACTATTGTGGCTGTTAATCCCTTGCCTCTAAGGATTCTAGTGCCTGTGATCTATGCTAGACTTTGGGGGTTCAATGATATGTTGGTCATTGCACAGGTCATGCAAAGTCCTATTATGATTACTTCAGCCCTAACTTACTTGGAATATCTTGCATATCATTGCTCCTCCCCATCTTAGGCTCTTACAATCTTACCGCCCCCTCTTTATTTTATTTAGCAATCTTGCCTTAACTTGCTTTCTTATGCAGAATTTGTAAATCAGATTTGAAATATTAGTTGTAATTAGTCTAGGTGAAGAATAATTTTAACAACTATAAGACTTACATAATTTGGGGGCTGGAGAGGTGGCTCAGGGGTTAAGCCTCCGCCTTGCAGGCGGAAGGTCCTGAGTTCGGATCCCAGATCCCACGTATAGACGCCAGGTAGAAGCGGGGGCGGCCTGCGCTTCTGGTCCTGGTAGGGCGGAGCTTGTGAATCCCGGGGCAGAAGGAGGTGGAGGCGTCCATGGTGGTTCGCGAATTCGTCCGTGGTTCTACATATACACAGACACACACACAACACACACAGACACACTCTCTCACACATACACATGCACATGCGCACAGCTGAATAAATAATAATAATAATAAAAATTTAAAAAAAGACTTACATAATTTAAATAAATACTTAGTAAAGTATTTCCCAAAGAAGATAAGAAAAAAACCTTCTGGAAACACCTTCAAGATTGACTCTATATAATTATATTTATTACATTTAAAACTATGTTAGTCTCCTTGTGCTTGCATCTCACATGCCACTGCATCTTTTAGTAACTGACAGATGTTTTTACTGTTTAGCTATTCTTAAATAAAATAAAATTTATATAAATATGTAAAAAGTCAAGAACAAGAAAACGATTCCACAAAAGAGCAAGAATGGCATGCATCCTGAGACTATGTGCATTTGCAAATATGAATCTACTTGATCTACATATTTTAGTAAAGTAATACATATTTCGGAAACACATAATGAAAGGCTTGGAAAACACATCAATGTGGTCTCCATCCCATCTGACTTACATATTCTTTGTAAGAAAGAAAAATAAGGTTCAAAACACACAGTATAACAAGAAAAAATGATTCCCCCAAAATTGTTACATATGGAACTATGAGTGTATAATATTTAAAACTGGCCTTTTTCCTTCACCAAAGATCTATAGGAGAAAGAAAATGAACAAGGCTGAATTCACATTTTCATTAACCATCCATCCACTATTAAATCCCTTGGATTTATACAACATAAAAACCTGTAGAGTAAGATATGTATAAGCATGGCAATATTTGCCACCTAGAAGAATATTTACAGACTGTCTTGAAAGCAAGGTCGCTTGTAATTATCACAATACCTCAGCTATAACACTTGCTTCTTTGCTGACATTAAAGGACGTGCGAGTTCCTTGCTGAGTTTGCACAATGCAAAGATTACATAAACAAATGTAAATCACCATGAAACTATAGCTTATTATGCCTTTTACCACACACTGTTTCACAGTTCTAAATATCTCGTGTCTTCAAAATATGGAGTCCATGATTTCATAAAGTATTAGAGAATTTGACATCCTTATTACTAAACTCAAAAATAAATACTGCTCATACTGGTCATGACCCTTGTTCAATTATCATCTTCATCTGAATTTATACAAGAGCAAAAAAAGTTGCTTAAGAATGTGATTATCAATCAAAAAAACTTTCAGAAGCAATTCCAGGACTTAGAGTTTAATGAGAAAATATTATCTACAGATGAAAAATTACATAAATAATGCACTAGAGTATGTGAGGTTGCCACGACTCTGTTGTTGTCTCAACAGCAAAGAGAAGAGCAGAGAGAAACAAATACCTTCTGTATAAACATGGCAATGTTCACCAACTGATTTTTCAAATACAATGAAGGCAAACATTGGGAAGCACTTCTTTAAGTGGTAGAAAAATCTTTAGTACTTAATATTCAGTCTTGCTATATATCCTTATCCCTTATCAAAATGCTAGCCAATTTATATTATAAAAAAATTCTGTGTTTATATCCCAAAATGCAACTGCACAATTATACAGAATGACTATGGTAAAACCTGCAAGTTACATTATAGAGACCATTAGTATAAGACAAAGTGACATCATCAGAAGCGGAGGGCATATAAGCTGCCATATAGAAAGTAACCATTTTGCAAAGGGGGGACTGACCCCTCTCTAACCATGGTCTCCTACTTTTATTCCATCTACCTTTGAATATAGTCTATTTTTCTTTCTTTCTTTATTTATTTTTTATTTCCACTGATACAAACTTAACAGGTACACCGGTCTCCCCTCCCTTCAACCCCCCATCCCCCTGTGCCGCCCTCCCCTCCTCTTTCCCTCCCTATTCCCCAGTGCCTCCCTCTCCCATCCCTGGAGCATCCTTTAATGTGCATGACAAACTCTTCTCTGGGTCCTCCTCTCCAATGAGGTACAAGGACCCAGTGGCATTTCCCAGAGCCCTATCCTGTGTTCCCCTTAAGCATAGGAACAGTATTGTGGCTGTCAATTCCTTGCCTCCAAGGATCCTAGTGCCTTTAGTATATGCTAGACTTTGTGGGGTCAATAGTGTGTTGGACATTGCGCAAGGCATGTAAAGTCCAATTACGATTGCTTCCACTCTATCTTGTGTGGAATATCCTGCATATCATTACTCCTCCCAATCTTGTGCTCTTACAATCTTACCGCCTCCTCTTCTGTAAATTTCCCTGAGCTTCAGGATGGGGAGAGATTAGGCTCGCCTAGTTCCATGTGGTTGATATAGAGTCTCTGATGTTCTGGATTATGATTGTTGATTTCTTTTTTCAGTTTTGCTGCTCCTGCAATGCCCTTGGCTCCATCCTGATGGGTATTGGATGTCACCCCCTGTACAGAGATAAAAACCTATTAAACTAGAGTCTTGTTATAAGAGTATATTCTAAGGTAGATGTAATAAAAGTAGGACACCGTGGTGAGAGAGGGGTCAATCACCCATTTGCGAAATGGTTACTTTCTATCTGCCAGACTACATGCCCTCCCCTTCTGGTAAGATCATACCCCATCAGTTGCAAATGATCAGGAAGGAAAGTCTGTGAACTTAATCAGATGGCTCATTACTTTCTTACAGTCTTTGATGGTGGCCTATTTTCTCTGCTGTAACATGGTCCCCTCTCTCCTTGTTTCTGGTGTGGCCCTCCTTCCCCATCACTCCTGTTCATAATCTTTGCAATTACTGTAGGTATTACAGAGATTTATCATTGAGTGTCTCTAAGTGGTTTTGGTATTAGGAGCCACCTATTAGGGAGTACATATGGCACTTAATTTTCTGTGTCTGGGATACTTCACTAAATATAATTATTTCTAATTCCTCCATTTCCAGGAAAATTCCATTGTCATCATTTTTGATGGCTGAGTAATACTCCATTGTATAGATGTACCATATTTTCTTTATCAACTGTTGGACATTTGGGCTGATTCCATGACTTTGCTATTGTAAACAGTGCTGCTATGAACATGGTCGTGCTTGTGCTGTCAAGGTGAATTTTTGTTGTGTGTGGGGTTATTCCCAAAAGTGGAATGGCAGGGTCATATGGTATTTCAATCTTTAATTTCTATAAGAATCTCCAGATGGCTCGCCAGAGTGATTATATGAACCTGCATTCCCACCAGCAATGTAGGAGAGTTCCCGTCTTTCCACATCCTCTCCAGCATTTGTTGTTGTTTGTATTGTGGATTTTTGCCATGCTGACATGGGTAAGATGATATCTCAGGGAGGTTTTGATTTGCATTTCCCTGATGGCTAAGGAAGTGGAACAATTTTTAAGATATTTGTTAGACATTTTAATTTCATCCCTGGTAAAATTTCTTTTAAGTTCCAGGGCCCATTTTTAAATTGGGCCATTAGTTTCCTTGGTCTTTAGTTTTCTAAGTTCTTTGTGCACTCTGGATAATAGAGCTCTATCCGACATGTGGTTAGTGAAGATTTTCTCCCATTCTGTGGGTTGCCTTTGTGCTCATGTTACAATCTCTTTATCTAAGCAGACGCTCTTTAATTTCACAAGATCCCATCTGTTGAGAGTTGGTAGCAGTGACTGTGCCATTGGATGTTTGTTTAGGAACTGTTGGCCTAGCCCATCAGCTTGGGTGAGTTCCCTACCCATTCAACTATGATTTTCATAGTCTCTGGTCTTATATCGAGGTCCTTGATCCTTTTGGAATTAATTCTTGCACATGGTGACAAATACGGGTCCAGTTTTAATCTTCTGCATGTGGAAATACAGTTTTGCCAGCACCATTTGTTGAAGATACTGTTTTATTTCCATTGGATTTTTGGGCCCTTATGCCAAAGATCAAATGGCTGTAGTTGTGTGGGCTTATATCTGGGTCTTCAACCCTTATCCATTGATCTGTGTGTCTATTTTGGAGCCAGTACGAGGCTGTTTTTATAACTATGGATTTATAGTAGAGACTAAGATATGGCATAGTGATACCTCCAGCAGTGTTTTTGTTACTCAGGATTGTTTTTGCTATCCTGGGTCTTTTGTGCCTCCATATGAATTTTGAGATTGTTTGGTCAATTTCTTTAAAGAATTGCTTTGGGATTTCAATTGGTATAGCATTGAATTTGTATATTTCCTTTGGTAGAATGGTCATTTTTACGATGTTATTTCTGCCAATGCAGGAAAATGGGAGGTCTTTCCACCTTCTGGTGTCTTCTGCAATTTCTTTCTTTAGAGTTTTAAAGTTTTCATTATAAAGGTCTCTTACTTCCTTGGTTAGGTTTATACCAAGTTATTTCATTTTTTTAGGGGCTATAGTAAATGGGATTGTTTCTCTCAGGGCTTTTTCACTGATTTTTGTACATTTATTTTGTATCCTGCCACCCTGCTGAACTTCTGTATTAGTTGCAGGTGCTTCCTGGTGGAGTTTTTGGGATCACTCAGGTATAAGATCATTTCATCTGCAAATAGAGATAGCTTGACTTCTTCCTTGCCAATTTGAATCCCTTTTACTTCCCTTTCTTCTCTTATAGCTTCAGCTAAGACTTCAAGTACACTGTTGAATAGAAGTGGTGAGAGGACAGCCTTGTCTACTTCCTGATCGAAGTGGGAATGCTTCAAGTTTTTCCCCATTGAGTATAATCCTTGCTGCAGGCTTGTTGTATACAGCTTTTATTATGTTGATAAAGGTTCCTTCCATTCCAACTGTCTCAAGGGTTTTGATCACAAAAGGCTGTTGGATCTTGTCAAAAGCTTTTTCTGCATCTATCAAGAGTATCACATGGTCTTGGACTTTGGACTGGTTTATATGGTGAATTACATTTATTGATTTGCATATGTTTAACCAACCCTGTGTGCGGAGGGATAAAGCCTACTTGATCCCCGTGAATGATCTTTTTGATATGTTTTTGAATCCGATTTGCTAAGACTTTGTTGAGAATCTTTGCGTCTGTTTTCATCAGAGAGATCGGCCTATAGTTTTCTTTTTTAAGTGAATCTTTATTAGGTTTTGGGATTAAGATGATATTAGCTTCATAGAAGGAATTTAGTACTGTTCCTTCCTTTGCTATTTGACGGAACAGTTTAAGAAGTATTGATGTTATAAACTCCTTAAATGTCTGGTAGAACTCTGTGCTGAATCCATCTGGTCCAGAACATATTTGGTTGGAAGATTCAAGATTACTTCCTCAATTTCCTCATATGTTATAGGACTATTAAAATAATTCACAACTTCCTGATTCAATTTAGGTAAATTGTGTTTACTTAGGAACTCATCCATCTCTTTTGGGTTGTCAAATTTCACAGAGTATAAGTTTTTGAAATATGATATTATAATTCTTTGGATTTCTTGAGTATTGGTAGTGACAACTCCATGTTCATTTCTAATTTTGTTAATTTGGGTTTTCTCTCTCTTGCTTTTGGTTAATTTAGCTAGGGGGTGTATCAATCTTATTGATTTTTTCAAAAAAACAGTTTTTTGACTGGTTGGTTTTCAGTATTGTTTTCCTAATTTCGATTTAAGATATTTTTCTCCTAATTTTGCTATTCTCCTCCCTTCTACTGCTTTTGGAATTGAATTGCTCTAGTTTCTCTAAAGGTTTAAGCTGCATTGTTATTTATTTCTGATGTTTCCATTTTTTTTGATGTAGGCATTAAGAGCTATGAACTTACCTCTTAGGACAGCTTTCATTGTGTCCCAGAGATTTTGGTAAATTGTATTTTCATTATCATTCATTTTCAAGAAATCTTGAATTTCCTTTTTAATTTCTTCCTGAATTCAGTTCTCATTCAGTATCATAGTGTTAAGTTTCCAGGAGTTAGTGTATTTTCTGTTGTTTGTTGTGTTGTGGATGTTCAGCTTTAGGCTGTGGTTGTCTGATAGGGCACAGGCTAGAATTTCCTGTATATGTGGAGATTCATTTTGTGGCCCAATATGTGCTCTATTTTGAAGAAAGTTCCATGTGCTACTGAGAAAAATGTAAATTCTTTGGTTCATGGATGAAAAATTCAATAGAGATCTGTAAGGTCCATTTCTTTAAGGGTTTGATTAAGTTCCAAAGTGTCTCTGTTAAGCTTTTGACCTGTTGATCTATCTCATGTTGAGAGGGCAGTGTTGAAATCCCCAAGAATTATCGTTTTGGGGTTGATTTCTCGCTTTAGATGCTGTAGGGTTTTCTTAATGAATGTGAAGGGGCCTGTATTAGTTGCGTATATGTTCAGTATTATGAAGTCTTCCTGGTGAATATTACCTGTGACGAAAATGTAGTATCCATCTGTGTCTCATGATTTTTTTTGGTTTGAAGTCCACTTTGTCCGACAGCATAATGGTTACCCCTGCCTGTTTCCTGGTTCCATTAGCTTGCAGAATTTTGGACCAGCCTTTCATTTTTAGGATGTGCCTATCTTTTGTGGTGAGATGAGTTTCCTGAAGGCAGCAGATTGATGGGTTGTGATTTCTAATCCAAGTTTGTAATCTGTGTCTCTTGATTGGTGAGTTAATACCATTGACATTTAATGTTATAATGGAGAGATTATTTTTAATTCTGGACATTTTTTATTTTTAGTGGCTTTTGTAAGCATATTGTTTGACATTTATATTTTGGTGGTATTATACTTCCCTTCTGTCCTCCTGGATATGCTTGTTTTTTTTCTTCAAGTTTGAGTATCATTTCTAGCATTTTTTGAAGGCCTGGTTTGGTAGACATGTATCCCCTCAAGTTGTCTTTGTGCTGGAAAACTTTTTTTTAACCCTTGATCATGACAGATAGTTTTGCCGGGTATATCAGTCTGAGTTGGCATTTTTGCTCATTTAATACTTGAAGTACGTCTCTCCAAGCTCTTCTTGCTTTTACTGTTTCCATTGAAAGTCATTTGTTATTTTAATAGGTTTGCCTTTAAAGGTGACTTTTTTTTTCTCTTGAAGCTCTCAGCACCTTTTCTTTGTCTTGAATGTGGAGTGTTTTGACTATTATTTGCTGTGGCAATTTTCTATTTTGGTCATATCTGTTTGGAGTGTGAAATGCCTCTTGTATTTGGATGGGCCTCTCATTCTTTAGTTGTGGGAAGTTTTCATTTATGATAATTTGAAAAATTTCCTCAGGTATGGTATTTTGGGATTCTTGTTCTGGTATTCCATGAATGCGCATGTTAGGCTTCTTCAGGGTGTCTCCTGTCTCTTGAATATTCCTCTCAAGTATTTTTTGACTTTAACAATCTCTTCCATTGAGCTGGTTAATTCTCCTACTTTGTCTTCAAGATCCGAAATTCTATTTTCTGCTTCATTAGTTCTGCTGATAAGACTCTCTGTTGAGTTTTGGGTTGAAGATAACTTGTCTTTTAGTTTGATTTTAAACTCTGCCTGAGACTGTTTTAACTTCTCTATGCCTATTTTTGTTTCTTGAACTGTTTTTCTCAACTCCTCCAAGTGCCTGTTGTGTTACTGTCCAAAGTGGTTGATGCAGTTGTTGAACTCCCTTGGATTTCCTCTTTCATAGTATTAATCATGGTAATGATCATACTTTGAAAGTCATTATCTTGGGTCTGGCTTTCTTGGCTATTTTCTATGAATTTGTTCTGGTTGGAATCCATCATTATGGGGTTAATTCTTTCAGTGGGAGATTGGTCTTCTTGGGTTTTGTTTCTCATTGATCTGCACTTTGATTTGGGCATTGTTGTTTTGTCTTTTAGGACCTTTCATTTTCTGTGTGTTTTTAACTGAACTGATTTAGTTGGTATTACTACACTTGGGCAGTTATTACTAGTGCTTGCCTTGGAGTAGGGTACGTTTGTCTTTTGTTATTGTTATTTCCTAGATGAGGCTATTAGGCTGTTAGTACATCAGTTAGGTCAGGTTAAGTAGACAGGGGGTGAAAATTAATAAGGTAGTGCACTTTTACGATTTAGTATCTTGGTGATATGTGAGAGTGAGTGGTGTACTCCCTGCAGTTGTATGTTTTTGGGGTGGCTGTATGGAAAAGTTAATCTACGGTGATTAATACTAGAAAGGAACAGTAAGGTAAAAAAAAAGAGGTTTACTTATCTTTGGGCTAGATGTGAAGACTCTCTCCCATGTGATAGCATGATTGTAGAGGTCTTCAAATGTATGGCCTTTGACCCTTAGAACTTTACTTGTTTCCTTTGGACTCTATTGAATTCTGAGTAGCAGTGTGTCTTCCGTGGACCATATGAGTGGGTCCCTGGTGGGCAGAAGAGGCAGAGGGGCTGATGATGATGGCAGAATTCTTCACCTGGGACCTGGAACTTGGCTTAGTGGCCCACCCAAGCTCCAGGGATGGAGGAATGTGAGCAAGCCCTGTCCCATCTGGCAGACAGGCAGGCAGGAGGAAGAAAGGGGCTGGGGCCCAGGACGTGGCCCAGGCAAAAGCTGGGGTAGCCTGGGTGTCACTTGGGCTGGCTGGTGAGAGGAGCTGGGACACGGGGCCATCTGGGAGGCTGGGCAAACTCACCTGGGATGGAGGACTGGGAGCGCAGTTGGTCGGACATGCGGGCAGGAGGAAGAAAGGGCTAAATATACTCTTATAACAAGACTCTAACAGATTTTTATCTCTGGCCAAGGGGTGACACCTAATACCCATCAGGATGCAGACAAGGGCATTGCAGGAGCAGCAAAAGTAAAAAAAAAAAAAAAAAAACATAATTCAGAACATCAGAGACTCTATATCAACTACCAGGAACTAAGCCAGCCTAATCTCTCCCCATCCCGAAGCTCAGGGAAATTTGTGGAAGAGGGGGCCGTAAGATTTTAAGAGCACAAGGATGTGAAGAATAGTGATATGCAAGATACTCCACACAAATTAGGGCTGAAGCAATCATAATAGAACTTTGCATGACCTGCGCTATGTCCAACACATTGATCCCACAAAGTCTAGTGTGGACTAAAGGTACTAGGATCCTTGGAGGCTGGGGACTGACGGTCACAGTAGTTTTCCTAAGCTTAAGGGGAACACAGGAAAGAGTTCTGGGAAGTGTCCCTGGGTCCTTGCACCTCATTGGAGAGGAGGACCCAGAGGAGAGTTTGGTATGCACATTAAAGGATGATCCGGAGATTAGGGGGGAAGGAAAGGGGGAGCAGGGGTGGGGGGGAGGTGGAGGGAGGGAGGGGACCCGTGTACCTGTTAAGTTTGTATGAGCGGAAATAATAATAAAAAAAAAGAATTCAAAATTTAAAAAAAAGAAAGAAGAGTTGAGTACCACTTAAGTTAGTGACTATTAGGTCTCCTACTTTCATAATCAGCATGAGTAATTTTCAGCTATCACAAGGAGCTTTCTCACACCTTAAGTATGAGAAAAGGCTGGGTCTCTCCTTACCCTTCATTTGTTGACATTGTTTTAAAAATTCTGAGTGGAACAAGGGAAAAAATTTCTGAGTGGAGATAATAAAGAAAATAAAATTGGGAAGTGAAGAAAGCCAGAGAAGTTATTAATTGCAAGTTTCATTATTTCCTAATCTCCTCATCTGTAAAAATGGCTATGATATGAATAGAATAGCTTGATTTCAACGTGTAGAGCAATTGATCCCTAAAGGCTATGAGTATGAAAGGCTTATTACCCAATAAATATCATATTAATACTCATTTTATAATTTTTTCTCATCTGTGCAATGCAGAGATTTACATGCATAAAATGAAATTGTTTTATACAAAAACTTGATAGATATAGAGCTTTACTCTCTTCTCATTATAAAAAAATCCAATGTGGTTTTTCATTGTCATACAAATCCAAAAGACCGTTCTATAACAATTTAAACACTGAAATTACTCATAGATGGCTCCTGGTATATGAAGACAAACTATGCCCAGAGTCAGGTCCTGACACAGAAATGTCACCATGAATCTTTACAAACTACAAACCACCTTAAGCTACAGGGCAAGGAAATGCTTTAAAAGTGGGGAGAACCCTCAAGTAAAACAAAACTAGCATGTGTTTATACTAGTGAACTTTAAGAACAGTTGTTACTCTCTTTTTATTCTCTATTCAACTCTCTGCTTAAATGTTTGTCTCCAAGTACAAATGCCCTGCTCTTGCCTGAAGAAAATTATATAACTCATTTCCCTAAAAGCTTCATTTTGCTCCAAGATGGGTATATTTCTTTAAACTACATTTTCAAAAAGGGCATCCAAGGGAGTCATTATTTCTACTCTTGATACAAAGATTAATCGTGAAGCTCATTTTTTTCTTTCAACCCTACTATTAGTCATTTTGCTGAGACACAGTGACAGGTGAGACTTGATACTGCAAAAAATGTAACCAAGCTGCTCTTAGTAGTACAGGTGTTGCAGACATCAAATAAATTCTCATTTTATGAAAACCTAATGTTGAGTAATGCAAGCTTTTTAAAACTATAGTTTGTAAGGTAATTTAAATTGCAAATATGTATCATTACTGTATTTTCCATTGTGTTTTGAATTTTAACCATTAGTTTTAAACACAGTATATTGTATATGAGCTACTGTAATTAGTAATAAACAAACGATAGATATCAATCCGAAAATCTGCTTTTAAATTATTGTGTGACTTTGTCTATGTCATTCCTCTTAGTGCTACTTCCCCTATAATGAGATAGGAGATCTTTTCTGACACCAGTCTTTAAGAATGTCTTAAAGATTACCATCTCACAACAATCACCATTTTAACATTTAACTATGTGAATGACATATACCAGATCACTAAGCTTGTTACAGTTTCACTTTTGCCACTGATATAAATATGTAACCAAAACAATGTAGTTGAACAAGGATTTATTGAAATTTACAATTCTTGGCTACAGATAGCTCATAAGCATTAATGATATATTCAAATTAACATCAGAAGCTTAAGGAATTGGCCTTGTCATATCCACAGAAGAACAGAAAGAGGCTAATGCTTTCTCATTTACCAGTCTGCCGACATATCAGTTCCCAACCAGTCTGCTCTCTGTTGTATCCACTTGCCAAAGGGACAGTCCCACCTACCACAAGCTGAGTTTTCCATATCAAAGACTTTCTGTCTTCCAAAGACTCTCATGGTTTGCCTTAAATACTTATTCTTCATAAAAGTGCTAAGAGACTCAGCCTTCAATTGTCAAGTTCATTGTCATCTACAATGAACTGCCACACATTCATAATGAAAATACTAACTGTGCCTTGAGCAGAAAAAGGATAAATGATATCTGTGTATTATGGGATATGTATGTTCTGAGAGATGCATCTGGACATTTCCTAAACTGTGTGTTAGGTCTCTGTAATTGTTTTATTGAAACAGAATTCATATCATTACATAGATGGATGAATGAATGAATGAATGAAATGATCCAATAGTTTGACATGAATGAACTATCAGAGGTGGAGTGGCAGATGGAACAGAATTTGACCTTATAATGGGAGGGTGGGTGCACTTGCTAGTAATCCCAGAACTGAAGAGGGAGAGGAGGATTGTTTCTCAAACTCAAGTTCAGCCTAATCTGTCTGGTTCCAGACAACCAAGTTTACATAGTGAGAATATGTCTCAAAAAAAACCTAAACAACCAAAAAAGATTATTAAAAACAAACAGCAGCAATAACAACAAAAACAAAAGTCAATCAACATTATCTACTATCTACTAGAAGAAAAACAAAACAAAGAAGTATAGTTTCCATCAATAAAAGTCTCTAAAAATATAGACTGATGTCAAGAATTAGTGGAGATTTTACATGAATTCATGGCAAAGAGGCAAAACTTGCACTGATCAGTACTATTGGTTTAACCATGTGATGTTTGTGTTGTACAGACACACATACTTTTATTTCTAACAAAATAAAGTTTGAGAGTAAATGGTTTTATAGTTTTTTTCATTGACATAATGATACTCCTTAAACTGGTGTCAGAATTTTAATTTTTCATAGGACTATTATATATATATATGATAAACTGTAACATGGATGTCATTTTAAGTCTGGATTTAAATCTTGGAAATTATATAAAAGTAAATCACCAAAACAGGCCTGACTCATATAAGTGTCAAAAACTGAAATAGAAGCCTTCTAGATGAGAGTTTTAAAAAGTAGCTGAAGGCAGCCAACAGTATATAGTGTTTCTACTCTAGTCCATCATCTGAACATTTAAAGACTCAAGGAAAAATTGCCTTTGTTCATTCCTTTTGATAAATATCTACACTATGTTAGAAATTACCATGTGTGATTATGTTCTATATGTGTAAAATGTGTCCACCAACATGAGTGTATGTTTCCTACCTAGACACAATTCATAAAATTTAGTGATATTGGATTACTAGGGGCTGAGCTATAGCTTAGTAGTGGAGCATTTGCCTACCATGAATGAGGTCCTAGGGTTCAAACCCAATGCTCTCTCAGAGTGGCTTAGTTGTCTATGATATGTGAAAGGACTTGGCCTTTAGTATTGATGATACGATCACCTTATTTAGTTCCAAACCCTAATTCTGATGATATTATCACCTTGTTATTTAGTCCTGGGTTTCCCTAGAAGTGCTATCTGAAATTCCAGGACTGGGAGGTAGCACATTGATAGATCACCTGCCTATCATGAGCAAAACCTATGGCTGGATCCATAGCACTGAAAGACAAAGTAAATAAGAAAGTAAGTGCTGATGTCTGTTGTGTGTACTACAAGGTGTTACTTTAACATCAGTTGTCACCAAAAGAAGTTGAGTTGGACAGACTATCATACAAGTCAATACTATCACCACTCTTACCTTCACCCTGACAAGAGAAGTGATGTCAGAAGGGCATACTGCCCAGACCTGGAGCCTTGGGCAATGATTTGATTGATCAGATGACTAGATACTGCCCAGTGCTTGAGACTATTCTCAAGAAACATGGCATTCTGAGAGTTATATGCATCTTACTGATTTTTAAAATCCAGAGGGCATCAATCACAATATATTCACCTCTCTTATGCTAAAAAGCAGAAATCCAAAGCAAGAAGATCCTTAGTTTTAGCTCAAGATCACAGTGAGACAAGTCTTGAATAAAGTATCACTTTTTGATTCTCCACAGAAAACATTTTCCAAGATGTTTAAATAAATTCATTTTTTATGGAGATAGGAGGGACATGTAAGAAAAAAAGTTATAGGTATAGGACTCATAGAATTATAAGAAAACCATGAACCCCATTTTATTTCTAGCTCATTTTTTTCAATTTCCAAGATTCCTTCTAAGACGGTTTAAAAACAATGAAAAGCCATTCTTGTAAAAAGATTTGGGATATTAGGAACTGATTACAGACTATGAATCAATTGTTCATCCTATAAGATCAATTCAGAATGAAATTTATTAATAACTTCTGCTGGAAACTCAGTAAAGATGCATTCCAGGTTATGCACAGACTTCACTGACTGAGGATAAAGAGATGCAGCCATAAAATGAGTTCATTGCAGTAAATAGTATGTTGTTTTCATCTTGGGGTATTTTTTTCATGGGAGGAGTTGTATGCCCATATACATCTATACACATGTGGGGAGGAAAATAATCAGAGGACATCTGAGATTTGAGTGTGTATGTCTATGGATGCCCAAGGGTAACACGAAGAATCATCATGGAGTGTTCTACCTCCTTATTGCTTTATTCTAGGGTTTCCCACACTCTCTCTTGTAGGAAAAAAAATTGAAAGACACTACCCTATCTGACATGGACTTAGATGGGAATCAGAAATCAGGTCATTTTGCTTTCAAGGCAAAGGCTTTAACCCCAGAGCCAACTCCCCAACTCTGAATCACTATTTGATAGTACACTTGATGATGGCAATCAGCTGAATGATGCCAAAAGACCAGAGTCAAATATAAATTTAAAAGAATATCAAACAATGATGAGCAAAGTGATGTAGAAATACTAATCAATTCTGGGAATCCACCAAGAAGAAGGAATTAAAATAACTACTCTTGCCTTCACGCTGAATCATAAGCCCCCATGACTCATACTGCTCAAGGCTAATCTCTATTCACACTGAACTATGAGTATTAAAATGTGTGGTTCTGTCTCCTTGCACATTCTCCCCACCTCATATACTACATTGGATTTCCATTTTCTTTAGCTTTTTGTCTTCTCAAAATAGGATAATCAAATCATTCAAAATAGAATAATTAGAAGTGGAAAGAATATACTATTTTAAAAAGAATATGCTCAAGCATAATATAAAAATTTAGAGATAATGAAAGCTGAAAACAAATAAATTAATCATAATATATTAATATTAGAGAAAACAGATAAAAGCCAAGTCTCTCCTGGACAATCTAGCATATAAGGGAAATTGGCTAAAGATCAGACAGTATAACATATAGGCAAGAAACACTATCTCAGCTCTACTTGCAAAATATTTCCCAACAAATATGCCCTTATAAATTGGTTTATTTTTAGTTGTCGTATCATTTTTTTCTGGTTCTATTCGAATGTCTTTAATGTAAATTTATTTGCCTTTTAGAAAGTTGTAGATTTTCATCTGCAGAAAAAGTGGAAGGTGAGGGGTGAGAAAGGAGAACAGAAGAAGGAACAGAAGGCTCAGTATATATATGCACAATATTGTGAAAGAACAAAACTCATCAAAAACAGAAGTAAAATAAATTATGCATCTATACACATTTTGCTAATGTACTCCTCAAAGCTTAGAAAGTGTTCAAAAAGTATTACATTAGTTTTCTTTATATACAAAATCTACCTACTAGTAAAAATAATCATTGAACACTAAAATTTAAGATAAAAACATCTAACTTCAGAAATATTCTTCATTATCAAAATGATCATAAAAATAATTTATTTTAAAACTTTCATTAACTTGTATTGAAATTTAAAAAAAGGACCTCTTTAATACCCTTAGTTAAAGGAGGTCATGACTTGCAGGTGATGTAAAGGGGCATTTTTGTACTATGCATTCATTAGATTCTAACAAATTAAATTCCTCATGTAATTATGAAGGCTGTGTACTTCTATAGATCTTTAGATAAGGTAATCTTTCAATCTGAAAATAACCACAATCACTATCTGTTAAATGCCTCTAGCCTATGAATCCTATTTATCTTAAAAAAAAAAAAAAACCTCAAGGCATAATAGCAGAGCCTGATTTTTCCAAAAGAAAACATTAAGATAAAGAGGGGTTAATAACATTATCAAACATTCACACCACTAGTAAAAAAATAAATGAAAATATAGTTACATACTGATAAATTTTTTTGTAGAAATGACATATAGTTATCCACTTGATCCAGATGATGTGTGACTCTCAGAGTCTCTGAGATTTCTAGTTTCTTATGGAAAACCATCAGTGTTCCTCTTTGGCTGTTATTATAGCACAGTGCTGTAAGGCTTGAGCAGTTTCATTCTAACTCAATGGCACATAAATCACAAAAAGGTAATGACAATAGCATATGAAGTTCCACAGCCTTTATATCTTGCTCCATGCCATAAGAATTATTGCATAGTTTGCAAAATTTCTGCTAGTTAAGAGAGAAAAAACTAACTACTACAGTTATAGAGGAGGAAGAAATTCCTGTTCCATGTACACTTTAGGATGTGGAGAGTAAATTAAGATGCATGAAACTTCACAGGGCTTGTAATGAGGATGGAACTCCACTGTGCAAGAACACATATTAATGTAAAATTTGAACCCCTCCAAACTGACTGTCATTTACTTTTTTTTTTACTATGATGAAACACCTGAAAGAAGCAACTTAAGAGAGAAAAGGTTGATTTTACATACAGTTTCAGAGAGTGTGCTTCATTGCAGCAGGAAAGTATGATGAGTGAGGAGTTCCTGTCTTTGGAGGATGCAGCATCCTCTTAATAGTAGCCAGACTAGGATGCAGAGACTAGACCAGAACCAGAACTCAAATACAGTGTCCGCCGTCTTCCCTTAGGGTCCTACTTTGGATACTCATGTCTTATCTCTTAAAAGGTCAAAAGCCTCTCCAAACAATATCACCCTTTGGGGAGCCAAATACTCAAACACATGAATCTGTAGTGGTCGTTTCAGATTCAACCATAAGAGAATCAAACTACTTCTCAGAAGTCATTGTGGCAAAATCCGCCCCAGGCTTGACATATTTTATTCTGACATGAGGGATGAAAAGTGAACTAGGAGCAGGAATGAAAATGGTTCATTTTTGCCATCATGTAGGTGAGCCATGATAATTATCAGGTGATAATTTGGAAGTGAACCTAGCAGAAGATAGTGAATGGATTTTGAGTGTTAAAGGCAGAAGACGAACAAAGAATTCTATCAAAGAATAATTTTTTCTCTTTGGTTAAAAACAAGTAATCTGATTAGATTTGTTGGTAAAGGAAATTGGAATCACAAGAACAAGGACTAAAACCTGAAATCAGGAGTGGACCATCCAAACAGTATCTTTTGGACATGACATGACATGACATGTCTGCTGACCCCTGAACTCACTGTAAGAGAGTTCCCAAGACTTTTTGTAAGACTTACAAATAATTATTCTAATCAACATTTTACCATAAAAGGGAGGGTACCCCTTTTCATGAGGCCACCCAGCATCCCAAGAAACTAATGAAAGTCTGTGCTTTCTGTAGGAGAAGGAAAGGTGCTTTCTTCAATGGTATTACCACTGATATACGATCCATGCTCCATCAAATGCTCAGGCACATTCCATGAAAAGCAACCAAGATGAAACCATGTAAACCACATATGCAAGAAGACATGAAAGTAGGAGGAAGACTGAAAGGAAATAAGGAGGTTTGTAGTGGGAAAAAGAAGGGGCGTATGGAATCTGGAAATAATGGCTGAATACCACATACATCCAGTGTATTCAAAGCATCCAAAATACTGAAGGAATTAGAGTCAATTAAAAGTAATTCATCTGGGGCTGGAGAGGTGGCTCAAGGGTTAAGCCTGTGCCTTGCAGCAGAAGGTCCTGAGTTCTGGTCCTAGACCCCACGTATAGACGCCGGGGCAGAAGTGGGGGCGGCCTGCGTTTCTGGTCCTGGTAGGGCGGAGCCTGTGAATCCGGGGCAGAGTCACCAAGGAGGAGGTAGAGGTGGTCCATGGTGGTTCCTGAATTCGCCCTTGGTTCTACACACACACACACATACACACACGCGCACACACACACATACATGCACAATTGAATAAATAATAAATAATAATAAAAAAGACTCTAAAAAAAAGATTCCTAAAAAAAAAAAGAAGTAATTCATCTATCTGTCTAACCCCCAGCTGCTGAGATTTCCATTTCATGTAATTATTTCTCCTGAGACCCTTGCTCATCGATGGGTATGTGTTGGTATGTCAGGAATTATGCAGGTTTGGTAGGTTGGGACACTTGGTCTTCCGCAGAGGTCTGACCCCCCATTACAGGAGATGATCCAGAGGGAACCCTATAACCCACAGAAGCAGAAAAACAGGAAGGTGGGAGGGAGTGGGATGGATTGATGAAGTGAGAAAAGGGAAGGAGAAAAGAGGGAAGGGAGGAATAAGGGGAGGAGAGGAGACAGTGTAAATGACTCCATGTGCTTTTAAAATTAGGAACAAAATAAAAATAAATAATTTATTTAAAAGCTAATCAAAATGAAAATACACACTTTTGAATAAAATTTGAGACTTCTAGTTTTACACCGAGTTGGAAATTAAAGGAGAGGCCATGCCTATGTAAAGAGAGTATCTGGTCATGATAAGAAGGTGGTAGTAGCATGAAGTTTCCACTATATGTAGAGAAGGTCAAACAACGCTGGCACAACCTACGTGATGGGACCTCTGGCTTTGATCCTCAATATTGAAAAGCAAAATCCCTGTCACAATGAAAACTATTATATTGTGATATTTGATTTTTCTCCCTACACTCTAGATTTCAATAATGGATTTTTTTAAAAAAATAGTTAGCTACAGAAAGTTAGTTAGATGGACAGGGAGTGTTGGGCTTGGAAAAGGGGCCTGTGATTTGATAAAATATTTTAATTTTGTATTAATATTCATCTTCATACAGCATAGAAATTGTTCATTGTTTTTCTCTTACATTTATCTTTAAAAAATCTCTTCAGATGACAGTTTGGTTGATTATTTCAATAAATACTGAACTTGTTTAAAGAATTTTTTTTAAAAGATCTCTTAGTTGTAGGTAAAGAAATCACAGTAGTGTGATACATTTCTTGAACTCAAATGACTTAGTCTACATGGGTTATAAAAAGAATACAATGAAATACTATGAAAATGAGGATATTATACTTTGTAATAAGACGAAAGGAGTAGCATAAAGGTTCAAGCGAGGAGAACGCTACAATTTGTCTAACTTTGTTTTTAAACTTTCTGAAAGACTCAGATTACCTTTATCCCTGGCTCCTTTGCCTTTTCTACATTGTTCATCTGTGTCTGAATCCCAGATCAACCAGTTAGCTGAGCATTCTGCTGAGGCACAATTGAACCAACCATAAGGCAGCTTTGAACAATTCTCAAGTGATATCTTTAGCAAGTGCTATTTATTTTTGTTTTCCTGATGATCACTATTTTCAGGAGCTCATTTTGTGGGCTCCAGAAACCTTAAGTCAGTTGGGGATGGAGATGCTGGAAAAAGTGTAATAAAGACTATGTGGCAAAAATTCAACAACATAGTCACTGAAGACAATCATATTTAAAAGTAATGCTGATAACCTTCATGCTGTGCTCTTCAAAATCCTATAAAATTATTCTCTCTTACACAAGTTAGGTCTGAAACAATCATAATAAGACTTTGCATGACCTGTGCAATGACCAACACATTATTGACTCCTCAAATTCTAGCATGGACTAAAGGCACTAGGATCCTTAGAAGCAAGGGATTAACAGCCACAATAGTATTCCTATACTTATGGGGAACATGAGAGAGAGTTCTAGGAAATGCCACTGAGTCCTTACACCTCATCAGAGAGGAGGGCCCAGAGGAAAGTTTGACATAAACATTAAAGGATGCTCCAGGGATAGGGGGGAGGAGGCACTGGGAGATAGGGAGGGAGGGGAGGAAAGGAAGGGGAAAAGGGGGGACGGAGCTAGGGAGTCCAGGGAGGGGCGAAGGGAGGGAGGGAACCGGTGTACTTATTAAGTTTGTAGGAGCAGAAATAAATAAATAAATAAATAAATATTCCCTACTTAATAGTTTTCTTAAAAAATAACAGTTCCTAATTTTTCTAAGATATGCACATATTTTCATTGAAAAAACTATCTTCAAAAAACTAGTAAAATCTATTTTATTGACCAATGATACAGAAAATAATTAAATAAGTCATAATTTCCTTTGAAGTACTACTTCATTGCTTTATTGACATGTGGCTTGAAAGTATGCTTCTGCCATTAGATAGCAGTGAAAATCAAGAAAATGCAATGAACCATGCGTTATGCCCAGCTCTGTTTCTTGACAGACTTGAAAGGTGTACCAACCAGTTAATGCAGGTGTCAACTTTACAACTGAAGACTGAGCATTTGGGCATATACATAAAGAACTGATGGTTCTAAACAACCTTTCAAGATTGTCCGTTGATATGAGAAGCCCCAGTCCATGATGGGTGCGAGATAGTGAGAAATAGCTCAGCACAGTGGCCACCTTTGCAAGTGAGAGCAAATTAGCCCCTCTCTCAGTTCATCGTGAATATAATACATTCAGTTTCCTAGGCTCCAGATGTTGATATGAATTCTCCTGACAATCTGGATGATGAACGGTAAACAGTAACATTAGCAAGAATAAAACTCCTTGTTCCCTTAAATTGTTTGGCTGTGTATTTATTAGCTACATGAAGACAAATTGAAACAGGATTTGTTGAGAACATCAATATTTCCTTTAATAAGAAGCATCATTCTAATAAGAAGAAAGGCTGTCTCCTAGGTACAGTCTCACAGAAGAAAAGAATGGCCATGTACATGAAAACTGAGGGAGGGAGAGGAACTCTATGTTGTTTTGCCACCACTGTCATGGAGGGCTAAGCTGGAAGAAGTTGAGCATCTAGCCATGATTCCCCGGCTCCCTTCCTTGAAGAGTGAAATGCTCCATCTGTGGCAAATACCGCTTTCTCTACCTCGGACTTGGGGCCAAGTTTTAGGAGGGAACAGTGATGCTCGACTCTTTCTCAACTCACTCTGGTTTTATCCACATGAGCCTTGCAAACAGTTGTAAATTGTAAGGCTGGTATTTTGAAGCTCACTGAGTTAACTCGTAGCTATTTCTCTGAACAAGAGTTGAACGATGCACTTTTATAGCCTCTCTCATTGAGTCAATGCCTATATATTTTGAACAAGAATTCGGTCTTAGAGATACTAGAGGAGACATTGTATGGTGGTGGTAGGGAGGGCTATTATTCTCTTCCATGGTGAGTTACCTGGTCTCTCTTTGTCATCAGTACCCAAGCTATTAATAAGACCATAAAGCCTAGGTGTTAGAATTTTTAAATTACTGTTAAATTAGTATTGTAGTCATGCAATTTCATGCCTGACTTAATGGTAGCTGCTTTATGTTACTCTTTAAAGTTTCCAAAGACCAGACGTCCATAGGCCATAATCTGCCCAAGAGTGTCTGATACGTCACACTACAAGATGGCTGTCATTCTGTCTGAAAGAATCACCCCCCTTTTCTTATGGGGCTGCACATCCTGGGGGCTGTCACTGAAAATACAGTCCCTGTTTCTAGTGTTCATAATCTGCACATCTATTGATAGCTCCAGCCTCATAAGATTAGTCAAAAAATAGCCAAATCAACCTGTCAAGACTCAGTATCATCCATTCTACTCATTTTTCTTTTTGACTTTTACAATAACATGTGTAACTTACTTTTCAAATAATTTACATCCCAGGAGGAATCCAAATCATGGAGTAACAGGGTCTTACTTCTAATTACATTCCTAAACCAATGCTCTTCAACAGTAAATCTAATCTAATGTGTCTATAATTCAGTTTTTACACTTATAACATGAAAATAAAAATACTCCCACCACATAGTTTTGTTAAGGATCAACAAAAATTGAGAACTTAATATGTCAGGACACACAATGTGTAGGCAATATATGCTTGCTCATAATGTTGGAATTTTCATAAGCAAGAGTCAGTTCTTATTTTCACTGCTGTAGCTACTTAATGATTTGAATTCAGCATATTCCTATCTTTGGGAAAAGAGAAGATAGCAAATAGTCTTTTGAGCATAACCCAGACTACTTACTTAAAGGATCGTGCCACATTACCTCAAAGACTTTTAAAGGAAATAAGCCATTCCGTGTTTACTGGAAGACTTCATCTTTTTATTCCCCATCTTATTCCCCTTGTGCTCCATAGAAGATGATTTTGAGTCACTTTGTGTTTTCCTACCCATGGTTAATATTCTGTTTTTGCTGGAAGTTTTTCCCAACACAAAATCAGCAGTGTTTATGTGGTTTAGTTACTTGTATAAAGACTATCATAAATTATATGTTGTGATAGATAATTATGTCAACTTGTCTAAAGGCAAGCCTACTTCTGTCTGATATATACACACTTCAGGCTTGTCAAGAATAAGACAGAACCTCTTTGAAATTCCATTGATTTCACTGAAGTCAAAAGTAGCTCTTAGAGGTCTGGATTATTTTACTGTACCTTACTTCACAGGATGCTAAAATGTTTTATCAAATACTAATGTACAATCCATGTCAATAAAATGTTTATCTGTTTAAAAAAAGTACTCAGTAGGAATGGTAGACACATTGAAATTAGAATTAAAATCATCACTTTTTTATAATTTAGCCATTTTGGTTATGCAGAAATGAATATACTTCTGTCTGCCATGCAATCTACACAGTATTCAATAAATGAATGTTCTGTGTCCTCACTCTTCATGTTCCTGGATATAAATTCACTTTAATGCTCACTACACCCTATATAAAGAGTTACAAATGTTTTATTATTTCAACTACTTCCATAATACTTTAAATACTACATATTAAATATTTATATCTACGAAAATGATAGGTCCCTCATTTTCTAATGAAAAACTCATTTGTCAAAGATAATGTGACATTGGTGAAGAAAACCGAAAACTATTGAGTTCTATCACCATAATAGTTTAAATGAATAACTTGATATTATTTGCCAAATATATAAAATCATGGAATGAAATGTAACAAGTACCTTATAGGAGTTAATTAGAGAAGAGAAAAAATTTAATAAGGTCTGAAAAAAATCAAAGTAGAACTAAATAAAATTTTAACTGTTGCTATAGTCACCCCTCACAGAAGATGAAGCAAACGTTGGCTTGTCTTCAAAAACCTGCATGATAAGTCTTATTTGGAAAGGAGAGTTGTATCGCTATATGAAATGAGGAGATATGGTGGTACTATATCCTGAAACTGAAACATCAAAGGTTTGCTGATCCTTTGTGCAAGCCCAGAAGAATACAGAAAAATCCACCTCTTGGCACTGGAAGATGATAAATAATTTAGATTAGGGCATGCTCTATAAAGATTAAGAACAAAGCACATCTATTTTAGCATGAACTCTCAGTAAACAAAAATTGTTCTAAGTCTACAACTATGTATCTCACGTGGATTGGGAGTTTGAATTTATACTCCACTTTTATAGGGATCTGAAACACAAAGGTTAATATTGTAAATGTCTTCAAAAGAAATAAGGGCCATCTGGTCTGCTACAAGCAATGCAAGAAATTTCTAAACAACCATCTTTTCAAACTAGACTGCATACTGATGCTGCAAGGAAAATTAAAAGTTTTTTTTAAAATGTTTAAAACATGAATTTACAACATGCCACTACTAAAAACAATTGCATTAATCATTAAAAAAGCAATAGATCAGGGTCAAAGGAGAAGTCAGATGTCATATTTGGATTTGGGCGCCTGAAGTTGAATTTCTTTAGCAAGAGTTGAATTACAGAGGAGTACATTGAGTGCTGAAGTTATTATACAGATAATGCAATTATCTTCTTGTAGCAATGGAGTTGAGAACTGACAGGGTGACAGGAAAGGGACATGACTGAAAAAGAAGTAGAAAAAAACATTCCAACATGTTTTCTGGAGAGGCATGGCTATTTTAAAAGAAAAATAAAATTCTAAGCTAATATAAGAAAAATACAAACAAGACAATGAATGTCCTGAGCTGATCTTTTATCTCCGAGTCTTTGGTTGCTCAAATACACTTAATGAAATTTAATCTAAAACCAGAAAAGATGAAATCTTTTGTGTAGTTCATGCTGGTCAGGATATGTAGGGGGAAGTCATGGCAAAATAGCCCATTGATCTGTATAGGAATGGAAAGTACCCATAAGATTATAATTTCTAAAAGTAATTTTTTTCTGTCCCTCCCCATATCTGCTCCCTCTCCCATCATTGCCTCTATAGCTGCTAACAGTCTCAGGCCTCCATCTACTCAAATCATGAGCCTGGGAGTCATCTAGCTATGGTTTGCACAGGTGGAAAACCTGAAGTAGCCACAGCTTCTGCCCACTCCTCCTATCAAGACATTATGCAGCAGAAACTCTCCAGTAATCTTCCTGCTTCTATCCTATGCCAATGTTTTGATCCCCACGTACTATTTTTACTTGTCTTCAAAGCTCTTAAGACCTTCACTTTTGCCCTTTTATTTTCTTCTCAACATATTACTCAAGTCATTCATTCCAGAAAAATGTAATTCAGAGCAGGTAGATCTTCTGCTCAGACCTCCTAAGGTCATTTCTTCCACAGTAGGCTCCCACCCTTATTTTTTTTTTTTCCGCTTACACAAACTTAACAAGTACACCGGTCCACTCCCCCCCCCACTTCTCCCTCCTCTCCCCCTCTCCCTCCCGATCCCCCAGTGCCTCCCTCTCCCATCCCTGGAGCATCCTTTAATGTGCATGCCAAACTCTCCTCTGGGTCCTCCTCTCCGATGAGGTGCAAGGACCCGGGGGGCATTTCCCAGAACCCTTTCTTGTGTTCCCCTTAAGCATAGGAACACTACTGTGGATGTCAATCCCTTGCCTCCAAGGACCCTAGTGCCTTTAGTCCATGCTAGTCAAAGTCCCACCCTTATTTTTTAATGATCTCTTTGATCTTGTCGACCAATAAGTGTTTGACCAATAAGTGTCTTTTCCTTTACCTGTCACTCGTGATATTTCAGGTGAGCCACACAAGCATTTTTTCTCTTTCTAAAATGTAGCAATGCATTTTTGCAGGGGCACCTTGTACTAGGGTGGAATTTGTTGTTTTAGTTATCTGTGGCATTCAGATGACCACGTTTGTTCAGATGAATGTTTGACCACTCTGTGAGGGTTTGGATATGAAATGTCCCCAGAATCCATTTGTTAAGTTTGGCTTCCATCTTTGCCTTGAATATTTTCACTTACCCAATGTATCAGTCCTTGATATAGTTGCAGCAGGGTTGAGAGGACAAGAAGATGGAAAATGTAAAAAGTTAAACCTAGCTAGAAATAAGATCACAGGTCTCATGTCCTGAGGGTTACAACTACCCTAGCTTCTTCCTGTGCTCTTTTTTCCCTGCTTTCTGGATGCCATGATGTAAGCAACGCTGCTCTACCACACATTCCCCACCACAATGCATTGCCATGTCTAAAACCATGAACCAAATTAAATAGTTCCTCCCTTTAAGGTGGTTTGGACATAGCTATGCTGAAGTAACTCGTATCTCCTTTTCTGCTTAACATTCTTGTAGATTTTTCAATATTTAATACTGTATTTCCATAACTATATTTGTATATGAATCTCTATGTGCCTTGCTCATGTCTTGTAATAATGCAAGCATTATGAAGTGGTTATAACTTGATTTAAACAGAGCTCTGTTCCCAGCACTCAGAGCTGTGCCTGTACCTGGAAGATAAACTTCAGAAATTTTCTCCTTTGTCAAAATAAACAAATAACTATACTGGAAAATAAGAGATAAACCTCAAAAATGTAAGATAATCCTATACAGAATTGACAAATCCCAAATAACAGGGTGATCAGCAAAATAGCAGAATAAATTAAAGGAGAAGGGAAGACTTCAACCAACATAATACAATGACCCAAGCTAAAAGACATTTCTTTCTTTATTAGCTATCAGCAACAAAACTAATCTTTAAAATTTTCAAATAATTCCATCTTAATCAGGAACTTTAAAGTACAAATTTATAGGAAAAAAGCCTACAGAAGGCAAAGAATAAAATATAAACTGTTCATATATAACATAGGCAGAATTCTATTCAAAAATAAACAAATGCTCTGTTTTTCAAGAAAAATAAGTGAAAATTTCATACTCTGGATAACCATAAGACTTATATGTTGATTATGGAAGTGAAAAATACATTTTCAGATGTTCATTTTGTGCAAGTAAAAGTAAAACAGGCCTGTTAGGTCAATTTGCAGGAGGCCACTAGAGACACCAGCCTCCTGGA
The DNA here is from genome assembly GCA_023101885.1 of Typhlomys cinereus. Classification (NCBI taxonomy): domain Eukaryota; kingdom Metazoa; phylum Chordata; class Mammalia; order Rodentia; family Platacanthomyidae; genus Typhlomys; species Typhlomys cinereus. The sequence continues at coordinate 1,596,165 of JALPQD010000235.1, read as the reverse complement.
AGCCTTTGCAGACTCAGCTCACAGAATTCACCCCACTTTGAATGGGTAAGTGGTTTTGTGTGACACTGAATCTGCCAAGGCAGCTCTCTAGATTTTCTGAGCAAACTATGTAACTCATGTTGTGCGCTGCTTTCCCTCTGGGAGTCCTGAACTTCGGATGTAATGACTCATCACTCTGGTAGATTACCCACATGATCAAGCTGCTCATAAAAATCTCTGAAGGCTGAGATGTAACCAGGTTTTCTGAAACAAAAGCATTGCACAAAACTGTGGAGAAAGAAATTAGGAAAAACAATTCAGGATTCCTCCACATTCTATCAAATTCTTGGTTCCCTTTACCCAGTGTGTTTGTTGACTGAGATCAACCATATATGTGAGAAGAAAGACTCTGCCTTGAATGTTCTTATGGTAGGTAGTGCCACTCTGCCCTTCCCAGATCTCATATCTCATAGTCTCAAAATTTAACAGCTATGTAAATGTAACAGACATATATACTTATACTTTCATAGAAATTTCTTCAATGGTGTTCGGGTCTTCATCTGAAGAGGGAATTTTGTCAAGAAATAAAATATCCTGAATCTGAGGAAATAGAAGGAACAGAAAAAAAAAAGCTTTTCATTTGTTAGAAGAAAGAAAAGCAAAAATCTACCATTTGTGAGAGGAAAAAACAGAAAAAAACCCACATAAATGCCTACCATGATGGACCATGTTAGAATATGAAATTGCCAAGTGAACTTGAGTAAAATATAAAAAAGCTCATGGTGAACAAGACATGGAGGATACTTTAAGGAATTCCCAAGTATAGTTTGACCAAACTGAGAGTAAAACTCTACAATGTACAATTATTCTTATCTTTAAAGCATATAAAAACTTAAACTAAACAAAAAACTGGAGAAATAACTTATTTAGAGGAAAACAAAATTACATGCCTCAGTGATGTAAGATATTTAGGTGTTTTTAATTCCCTAAATTCTGATATTTGACCTAACAAAATTGTGATGAAATGAAATTGGGAAGATGGTTTCATACATATATTAGATGTTTGGGAGTGTGTGAAAGTATGTACAAAGTGCATGTGAGAACCAAACATATCTTTTATTTACAGCCTAATGGTAATATATAACAGAGCTTAAAAGGAAGACAAATGAGGAGGTTTGCTCTTTTCCTCCAATTCAGGTCACCCACAGCTCCATCTCAAAGACAAAGTACTCTAACTTTAATCAGAGAAACCTCTTTGCAGTGAATGGAGATGAAACCAGAGGCTCATGGATGCAAAAAATGCCATCAGTAAGTTAAGCATGAGGGTTAGTTCTTAAACATAACATTTACAACACACTTAAAGTTCAGTGATTATCATGGAATGTGGGCAGGAGGACAGAAATAATTTAAGAGTCATAGATAATAGAAAAATAAGCAGAGAAAGTCATCTCCTAAATATAATATGATCAAGGCAATCAAATTTATAGCATGTGTAATTAATATCTCTAGGCCTACAGATAACTATGTGTATGTGTGAGACTCATTGATCTCACTACTTAATGTTGAACTATTGGCATCTAACATATTCTGGGAGAGAGAGAGAGAGAATGGATAATAGTATTCAGTTGTATACCATTGATAAACACATCAGATTCAAATTGTTAATTCCAAATTCATGGCCATCCCAATAAACAAAGTTGAAGGCAGAACAATATGAAAGTCATGAATATGGCAGTGAGATTTGTAGGGAAGAAAGAATTTGGCAGTGGTTGGAGGAGCAGAGAGAGATGGCAAGAGGAGAATGAATGAGATACGTTATACGTACCTATGGAATTGTTCAAGGAACAAAATTTGCAGATAAAAATTATTGCGAAAAAAGATATATGAATAAAATAAACACGGAGCTGAACGCTAGCATATGTAAATTTTGTGAAGCAGAATTAGGTTTGAGAAGAAGTGAAACAGTGCTTTTATTTCAATAGATGCTAGTCAAAATTGTGTTGACTAAGGATATGCATGATTTGCAAACTGGGGTTAAATACTTTTCTAAAATATATATTAAATGACTTGGAACATATAAATTGTTTATGCAGACAAATTTTTAACTGAAAATCCAATACATTGGTTAGGTCAACAGTAGATGATTTGTAGCTAAAACATAAATAGATATTTAAAATAAACTTCTTTGGTTTCTCCTTTAACATATATACACTGAGCTGTATCTATATTAATACTACACATATCCATAGACTTTAGCACTCTCCATCCTCAATAAAAAATTATTAGTGAAAATATGCTTTGATTTGAAGTCTAATCAGTTTTCCTTTAGAGATGATTAAGCAGAGCAGACAAGTAAAAAAGGACAAAACATATTGACTTTATTTCCTAGTCAATGGCTATGATAGTGTGTACAGAGTCAAATTTCAGGAACGTTTGATGGGGCATGGCTCCCATCAAAAGCCATGTCAGCGATACATGGAAGCACCCCAAGGCTAAGCATCGCCCACTGCCCTGGCACCTAGGAAGCAGAAAGAACAAATACGTGAGAGATTTCTAGAAATAAAAAATGACTGTCAAGAATTCACTCATGGTTTAGTTAGTATAAATCTGTTCTTTGTCAGATTACATAAAAGTTAAACAGTTCACTTTAGGTGTTTTGTGGATCAGTAAATATACCTATGAACTTATTTAACAATGGCATTATTTGAAAGTACAAGTATTCATGAATGTATTTTCACTACTATAATGAAGTAACTTAGAGTAATTCATGAAAAGAAATTTATGTAGTATATAGTCCCAAAGTCTAAAAGTCCAAGCAGTATAGACTAAGATCAGTAATAGTCCTTTTGGCTATATCAACTCAGAGTAGATAATACCACATAGCGAGAGTATTGTGAAAAGAGGCAATAACACTGCCAGGGGAAGACAAGAGATTGACAATAACTTGTTCCTTTATGTGCAACTTCTTTTCAGAACTACTTTTAGTTACCATGAGAGTCAGTTAATTTATTTCTGAAGGCCTTAAACTTAGCCCATGTTCTTTTTTTTTCTAGTTTTATAAGCATAAGTGGTTGGCCCTCCCTCCCTCCTTCTCACCAACTCCCCTCTCCTTTTCCTCTCCCACCATCCCCTCCCTTCATCAATCCATCCCACTCCCTCCCAGACTCTTATTAGTCTGTTTTTATTATTTTTTTCTACTTTTACAAGCATATTAGTATTCATCCCAGCTTCCTTCCTTCCCATCCTCTCTCTTCCTTTCCTTTCTCTTTGCCTCTCACACAGTCCCACCCTTCTGCCTGTATGTTTTTATAAACCTCAGGGTTAACTCTGGTTTGTCTGTTTATTTGGAGGTTCGGACTTGTTTAGTGCAATAAGCTACCTCTCTTCAGGCCACCCTGCTGATATGTGTATTTCCTTTCATTTATCCAACTTTAGACCCAAAGGTCTCCACTGTGAGTTCCCATTCTATGGACATAACAGCTGCTTACAGAGCAGTTTGAGGTACTGTCTTCCTACCTATAGTTTATTTGTTGTCTTCCTTATTGATCTTTTTACTTCCCTTTTTTCAGGTTCTTGTTCTGATCTCCAGTAATGGGGATGTGTACCCTTCTGACAAGTGTGTCTTGGGTCCAGTCAGAAAGCTGCTGGTTGTCTCTTTGGTACTCATGCCACTATAACATTGGTGGTCACCTATTGCCATGGTGATTTATAGTGCAACTTACAGATCATATGCCTTTGATGGGGCTTATGATTATTTCTCTCCCCCTACAGCCCCCACAGTATTCCTTGCTGTTGTGCAAGCTATCCATCAAGGAGAAAGTCCTCAGACCATTCCCAGTTGATATGTTTAGCCCATGTACTATAATCAATTTGCATTGCATCTTCAGTAATAAGGTCTTACTGACAGTTTTTTGAGAGAAACAAAGAGTAATGGCAAATGCCTACAATTTTTGTGGGCCTTTAAGACCTCTCTGACCAACATTTTATCAGGAAGTGCCACATTCTGCTCCTTCTAGTGTAACTTGTCTGCTTTTGTAGGCCCCAGGATACCCTTTATATTGTCTGGTTTAGTATGGAACTCAGGAGAAATACTTGCATTCAGTGGGCACCTTAGTGACTAGGATGGACAGGTGCAGGGAAGTACCTCTGTTGGTGTGTCTACCCAAAGAAGGGCCATTTAATATGCCCATATTCTTAAATGTCTCATCTCCTCCTGTACTGCCAAGCTTCCAATATGTGACCTTGCAAGGCAAAAAGACAGTAAGTATCAGTCCTTTAATGAGAAGGTATTCTCATCCATGAGGTACTGAAATATCAGCGAAAGTCAGTGTGACGTCCTTTCCCTTTTCACATTATTTAGGCATTCTGTCATTGTCCTCTCAACAGATGTAATTACTGCACACATATTTTGCCATGGAAACACTCCATTCTTTCAATATCTATATTTGAAAAAATATGCAATGACCTTGGGGATAAGAAAGGGGTCTAAATCTGTACTGTACTTTTGGCTACCAATGTAATTACAATGAATTCAGTTAATCAAGCTGTGAGCTTATTTCCTAAACTTCCCAAATAAGAAAATTAGCCCTGTATTCCAGAATTTTGAAGGAGTGGCATGAAAATAAGCATGAAATTCCAAAGAACAGGCTGCTCTTTCCCCTGCCTTCCTTCTCGACTCTTAGAAGATGCTTTAAATGATTTTTTTCTTTTTCCAACAAATTATGACATAGAAAAATCTACAAATTCAAAATGCGGGATTAGCTAGAAAATAATGAGTTGACTTTGACAAGGGTGTAATAATTCTGCCCGTTTTTATTTCTACAATAACAGCAATGCAACTCCCCAACCACATTTACAATCACTTCCTCCTACCCTCAAAAGCACTTCACATCCTGGAAGCTCATTCAGGTGTCTTTAGGAAGGATATTTTTCTTTCTCTCTTGAAGCATAAAATCCCAAGCAGCAGGAAGAATTTGAGAGCAAAAAGCTAGTTCATTTTCATTTTATTTTTTTCTGAAGATATTTAAGAGAGGATTATTCTTTTTATTCTCAAATAATAAACTGGGCTAATCATTATTGAAAGATTCCCCCCTCCCAGGTCATACTTACCACATAGTGGCCTTAATTTCATCTCTTTGATCTGAATTATATTTTAATGAAAAGTAAAACTTTATGCATGCCTGCTCCTCCAGTCCCTTACCGTAGCTCAGCTTCACTTGGCCTCCTGAGCAATTGCTTAAGTTTGTTCCCATTAGCTTGGCTCTTCTCAACCCAGGAAGTCCTGCTTTCATCTGTAAACTTGATCTTCTCATTAAGTGCTCCTTCTTCCAGAGCCTTTATATTCAAAGATTATTAAATAGCCCCACAGAGTCCTAGCACTGATCCCTGGAGAATACTGCTCTTAATAATTCATAAAGTTACAAAAGGCAAAAGAAAAACTTCTCAAATTTTTTTAATCTTGAAAAGCCTGTTGCTACACAGTGATATCATTCACGCTCCAGCAAGTGCTTCAGCACATGTCAGTGCATGCAACGCAGATAAAATTCAGTGGGCCACACCTCCCCCCAAAAAGGACATAAAAATAATAGGAAGACTTGTTTGTAAAAAGATGGGGGATGAGACTGAGTAATCAGGGGTGTAAGTGAAATTGTATTCATATGCATGAAGCTTATAAATAAGTTCATTGTATTCATATGAACTTATTCAATGAAAATCTAAAAGAATAAAAAACTTTAATAGCTACTTGCAAACAATGGCCAAATATTTTATCAATTTCATAACAGCTGAATTCCTGATATCCATCCATGCTAAATATTAAAACACTAGTTAAAAGAGATTAAAGTCCAACAAAAAAATTAAGTATTCAAAGATCAGAACCCATTCTTCAGAAAAATTATCAATGTACAAAAACATGCAAACTGTATCTTTGATCCAAAGAACTTTCATAGACTCACAGGAATCACAGAACTGACACATAATCTGTGTCTCTATCTCTGAAATAAAATGTTTTTAATTCCCACTTTCACCAATGTCTCTTCCAAAATCCTGCTGTCAAAATCCAATGGTCAATACGGCAGTATTACATGGGGGTTTTAAGAGATGCTTCGATCTCAAGGCTGCTCCCACCCATAAATACATTATAAAAGACATCACACAATGTTAGCCTCCCCTGCCCATTCATTATTCACCTGAGAGCACACAGCTCCACTCTTTGTAAATTACTGTGAAATCTCTTGTACTTTGCTGTAGCAATACTGAAGCAATAAGGCCCCTAATCAAAAAAAATTATGAAGACACAAATGCATATGCCTGTTGCATGATAGAGTCTCAGCAGTTAAATAATAAATTAATAAGCAAATGAAAAAAATGTGTGGTGACAAGGACTATGCCACTCTAATACACATACATGTTTCTTGCTTATTAATCTACATAACTAAATACATAGGGTCATTTCTCTTGAATACATTCTTGAAGGAAAGAAAAATAGATGGATTAAGCATTAGAAAGAAACCTATGTTAGCCTCTTTTTTCTCAGCACAATCTATTGCTGCTAAGGTGCCAACCCAGCCTTCTCTGAGTACTAGTTGAGTGATTCCTGTGTCAGTATTCACTTGGAAATACATTTGTTGCTATGGAAACATCATGATCTTTGGAAAAGAAAAGGTTTAATGGCACCAAGTGCACTGAAAATTGCAAATGTGCATAATGTCTCCGAACACCTTACATATGTACAAAATCATAGGAGAAGTCCTGGGATCTTGCACTGAGAGATGTACACTTACAGGCACTGAAACATTGATAAACAATAGAAAGCTACAGAATCTAAATCGAATGCCACATCCTATTGAAGTATTCTCCCAGCATCTTCAAACAGAATGAACTGTTCTACATTAATAGCTATTACAACAAATAATTCAAACCTAGCATTTGTTACTTTGTAGCTATTTAGGACCATGAATGCCTCTTGCAATAAGATGTCACAAGGCAATCTATGGAGAATCTTACCTGTAGAGTTGAATATAATGTTTCATAAATTTTAAAATTTATCAACGTATTGAAACAAATGTTCAAATCATCAATAGGGTTACTGTTTTGTTTTAATCTATTTGTTCTTTAACTACTCTGGAAGGAATATTGCAATCTGTAAATATAATTGTGCACTTGTAGATTTCTCTTCCTGTTTCTGATTTAATGTGGGACCTAAACCACTTTAAAAAACAATTTATCAGCCTGGAAGTCTCCTTCATACCAACATTAGGAGTCTAGGGATCTGGCCACAGGTTATTCACAGGAAAGTTCTAGAAGAGGGTTTACTTTCTCATTTGCCTGTCTGCCTACATGTCAATGTCCACTGAGCTCATTATCTTATTCACCTGCCCAGAGAATGGTCCAATAGGCTATAGGCTGGGTTCTCTCTTTTAGATAATCTCTTATAGATTCTCTCAGGGCTTGTCTTTTTTTTTTTAGGAAATTTTCAGCAGGAGCCTTCTACATAAAATTTAAAATGTAAATATATAGAGAATCAAATTATATAATCAATATTTCATGATTAAAAAGTTGAAAGAAAGATCTTAGCAACTAGTAAATATGATTTGTCTTTCTGGTTTTTATTCTATATACATTTTTATATTTTTTTATTTCCACTCATACAAAATTAACAGGTACACCAGTCCCCTCCCTCCCTCCACTCCCCCCAGCCCCCCTGTGCCTCCCTTCTCTCCCCTTCCATCCCCCAGTGCCTCCCCCTCCCATCCCCGGAGCATCCTTTAATGTGCATGTCTCAGGGCTTGTCTTATGACTAATTCTTCACAGATATGTTCAAAGCTCAGACTTTTATCATCAAATTGACACCTATGTATCCTAGCACAGAGATCCTGCCTTTCATTAGACATTTAGTACATTTGTGTTTAACATTTAATTTTTGGCTTATTTGTATTTGTTTTTACTTTAAATCTAAAGCCTAATTTTAAATTAAAATTAATTCTTTAAGTAATTAATACTTATCCTATACACATTTTGAGAAGTGCAATATTTACCTTTATTTTTTTTTTGTTTTTTTTTATCATTTCAACGAGTGGTGTGTGAGGTATATAGTATAATATTTTATAATTCCTGCATAAATGTCTATTTCTCTATACTCTTTTTCTATATACTATGTGGATGTATATATCAGTATCTTTCATTATGTAGGACGATTTCTTTTAGTATTTCTGTTTCTTTTTCTCCTCTTTGCTTCTAGGAGAGCTTCAAATATACCCTGTGTCCCTCAAACCGCCTTCAGGTTTGATGAAACTGGTCACAATCCTAGAGGAGGGAACATCTCTTCATGCTTTTTCCTCTTTCCTTGACTCTGATAGCAGAGACAGAGAGAATATCTCACATTCTTGCTCGGTCTTAGAGTGATTCTCACCCTGTGTACATGTATCTCTAGAACACATTGATGCTGGTTGTTTTTTTCCTCCTTATGGGAATCAAACTTTGCCTACTGATTTGTATCAGATTTTTAGTTTGAATTTCTTCAGCAGAATTTTTTCTCAGCAGTGATGAATTCTATTCACCATCAGCAGGAATTTTTTGACTCTCACCCAAGAATAGTGTGTATTTCACTTAAAAAGAAAACTATAGGCCAATCTCTTTGCTGAACACAGATACAAAGATTCTCAACAAAATCTTAGCAAATCAGATCCAAAACCATATCAAAAAGATCATTCACTGTGATCAAGTAGGCTTTGTCCCAGGCACACAATGTCAGTTCAACATATGTAAATCAATAAATGTAATTCACCATGTAAACCAATCCAAAGTCCAAGACTACATGATACTCTCCATAGATGTAGAAAAAGCTTTTGATAAGATCCAACAGCCTTTTATGATCAAAACGCTAGAGACAGTAGGAATGGAAGGAACCTTTACCAACATAATAAAAGCTGTATACAACAAGACAACAAGGATTATACTCACTGGGGAAAAACTTGAAGCATTACTGCTTCAATCAGGAACTAGACAAGGCGGTCCATTCTCACCATTTCTATCCAGTATTGTACTTGAAATCTTAGCTGGAGCCATAAAGACAAGAAAGGGAGATAAAAAGGATTCAAATCAGCAAGGAAGAGGTCAAGTTATCTCTATTTGCAGATGACATGATCATATACCTGAGTGATCCTAGGAAACTCCTGGAACTAATACAGAAGTTCAGCAGGGTGGCAGTTTACAAAATAAACATATAAAAAAGTGGCCTTTCTATGTGCCCAGGATGAAAAAAGTGAAGAAGACCTAAGAGAAACAATACTATTTACTATAGCCCCTAAAAAAACAAAATACCTTGGTATAAACCTAACCAAGAGACCTTTACAATGAAAACTTTAAAACCCTAAAGAAAGAAATTGCAGAAGACACCAGAAGGTGGAAAGATCTGCCATATTCCTTGATTGGCAGAAACAACATCATAAAAAATGACCATCCTACCAAAAGCAATATACAAATTCAATGTTATACCAATCAAAATCCCCAAGCAATTCTTTAAAGAAATTGACCAAACAATCTCAAAATTCATATGGAGGCACAAAAGACCCAGGATAGTAAAAACAATCCTGAATAACAAAAACACTGCTGGAGGTATCACCATACCAAACCTTAGTCTATACTACAAATCCGTAGTTGTAAAAACAGCCTGGTGCTGGCTCCAGAATAGACATGTAGATCAATGGATAAGGGTTGAAGACCCAGATACAAGCCCACACAATTACAGCCATTTGATCTTTGACAAAGGGGCCCAAAAATCCAATGCAGAAAGAACAGCATCTTCAACAAATGGTGCTGGCAAAACTGGATGTCCACATGTAGAAGATCAAAACTGGACCTGTACTTGTTACCATGTACAAAAATTAATTCCAAGTGGATCAAGGATCTCAATATTAATCCAGAGGCTATAAAAACCCTAGTTGAAAGGGTAGGGAACTCCCTCAAGCTGATTGGGCTAGGCCAACAGTTCCTAAATGGAAATCCAATAGCACAGTCACTACAACCAACACTCAACAGATGGGATCTTGTGAAATTAAAGAGCGTCTGTTCAGATAAAGAGATTATAAACCCAGCAAAAAGGCAACACACAGAATGGGAGAAAATCTTCACTAACTACATATCTGATAGAGCTCTATTATCCAGAGTGCACAAAGAACTTAGAAATCTAAACATCAAGGAAACAAATGGCCCAAGTAAAAAATGGGCCTTGGAACTCAAAAGAAACTTTACCAGGGACGAAAGTAAAATGTCTAACAAATATCTTTTAAAAAGGCTCCACATCCTTAGGATCAGGGAAATGCAAATCAAAACTTCCCTGAGACATCATCTCACCTTGCTCTGGATGGCAAAAATCCACAATACAAACAACACCAAATGCTAGAGAGAATGTAGAGAGATCTCTCCTACAATGCTGGTGGGAATGCAGGCTTATACAACCACTCTGGTGATGAGTCTGTTGATTTCTAAAAAAGTTAAAGACTGAAATGCCATATTACTCTGCTATTCGACTTCTTGGAATAATCCCCCATAAGGTTTGATCTCATCTAAACAGCCTTTTATCTCTGTTTAGGAGGAAACCTCCAACACCAATTTGGATGGAGCCAAGAGCAGTGCAGGAACAGCAAAACTGAAAACAACAATAAACCATAATTCAGAACCTCAAAGATCCCATATTAATCACCTGGAATCAGATCAGCCAAATCTCTCCCCATCCTAAAGCTCAGGGAAATTTGCAGAAGAGGGGGTAGCAAAATTTGTAAGAACCTAAATGTGGGAAGGAGCAAGGATACACAAGATACTCCACACAAGTTAGGGTCACAATAGCCATAATCAGACTTCGCATGACCTGAACAATGACTGACATGTCAATGACCCCCCAAAGTCTAGCATGGAGCACAGGTACGAGGATCCTTAGAGGCCAAGGATTAACAGTCACAATAGTGTTCCCCTACTAAAAGGAAGCACAAGAAAGGGCTCTGGGCAATGCCACTGAATCATTACACCTCATTAGAGTAGTGGAAGTAGAGGGAAGTTTCATATTCACACTAAAGGATGCTCCAGGGAATGGGAGGGGAAAGAGGGGGCACTGGAAGAAAGGGAGGGAGGGAGTGAAAAGAAGGGGAAAAGGGAGGGAGGGAGCAAGGGGGACTGGGGAGGAGTGGAGGGAGAGAGGGGACCCCGGTACTTATTAAGCTTGTATGATTGGGAAAAAATAAATAAACATGAAAAAAGAATAGTGTGTATTTGAGAATTCTGATCAAAGGGATTTCTAGTTCTTCCACAGGGGCAAGATGGAGTTTGTCTATCTCTTCCAGAAAGTAAGGAATCTCTGCCTAAATTCTGTGCATTGGAACATGTGCAGCTGTGCACCAGCAACCTACAGGATGATTGGCCAACTTCTTCATCTCTCCTCCAATTATGGGCACTTCATGCTTGTTTCATGCAGGAGATTTCATGCATGAATGGATATAATGATCTGTTATATAATGAGTCACATGTTAAAAATCTCTGAGTAAGACTATGAAAGTGCGTGTGACTATCCTACCTGATGTTCCCAACTAAACTCACTCCTCAATGCAATGTCAATTCTCTAATGGGTTCACAATAAGTGATGTCAGAATTTATCCATATGTTCCTGTGGTTGTGAGATCATTCCTTTGCAGCTATCTACATTCCAAGGGAACATCTCAATCATGACATTTTAAAAATTAACAATGTTGAAAATAAAACTAGAAATTAATAGCTCAAAAATATCCACGGAACTTTGCAAATAAAAAATTAAAATGGGATAAAGTAAAATATATCCAAAGGAAATGTTAAAATCTCATGGTGCTATTCTAGTTGTCTAGAAAGCAGCCACAAATAAAATAAATAAACCACTGAATAACAAGAAGGCATAAAATATATAACTCTACTAATTTGGTGCTCTTGATAATGAATTGATCTTTAACTGTGACAAAGATTCACAGCATACCAATAAAACACAATAATGTAACTTTCTCTCAGCATTCCATGGTGCCATGTGTGCCAAGCAATGGAAATAAACATCTGTCTCTATTGACAAATATTTATTACAATATTTACTAAATCTTGGGCTTCACATGCAAAGTTGGTAATGTATTAGAACAGGAGAGGAAAAAAAATTCTCCAAATGTCTAAACAACCAAAAAAGAGATCAAGGCTTATATCTGAAAATGGATGAGTTGCTATTCACCTATTTTTTTCTCATGATTGAAACATGAAGTGCCCTTGCTTTCTTTCAATAAAGAATCAAAAACCTGAAACAACAGACTTATTAAAAACTAGATTTCTGATATTTATTTCCCTCTGAAAATAGATATTCTTCATGATTATTACAATTTCATCATTTGTGTAGTTTTGCCAAATAATTTTAAATTAGGAACAAATAAACATATCTTATGAATCAATCCTAAGGAAAGCATGAATTCATTTTAAACAAATTTCTGTTAAACACAGTTTGAAGGAAAAAAAATTTAAATGTCCAGAAAATTTTTCTGTAAATAATTGACAATAATTGTGTACCTTAAATCAAGTTGAATTAATTTGTTATTATTTTAGCATTTTAACTAAGCCATTTTAATATAAATTACTCCAAGTAGATGCTTAAGTTTCGCTGTTTAGATACCCTTCAATAGCGTGTTGAGTTTACTCCCAGTGCAACATGTTAAGTGATAGCACTTTTATAAGATGAAGCATATGCAAGCTGTGCACTGTAAACTGAGATTAGAAGAGCTGTAAAGGACTGCAAAGAAGCAGTGAGTCCTTTGGGGCCATCTGTCCCTTCTACAATGTGATCAGAGCAGTCACAATAGATGCTTCATTAGGCCCAAAATTTGCCAGTTCTTTGGAGTTCCCTGACTTTTTATCTGGGAGAGGATACAAGCAAATAAAATCTACTTTTCTTGATAAATTATCCATTCAGCTATTTTGTTAAAACAACGTGAAATGAACTAGGAAGAATCTGAAAACCTTTTTCTAATGAATACCGACAAGAGTCAAAAATATTATTTTAGTAGCATTTCAAATGTACTTCACTAATTTAATGTTTTATTTTACTCTTTAACATCTTAAATTCTAATTGATTCTGAGTCTTAGCCATGTCTAAACTTTCTATATTCAATTGGACCTGTCCATCTTTATAAGGTTTAATATCATAGAAAACATACTTCAGTAACTCTTACATTACATACAACCAGGACTTTGGAGATGACTCATCAGTTAGTATTTTTTTCCACACTGGTCCAAAGACTGGAGTTTAGATCCTTAGAGCACATAAAAAAATGCTTGGTGTGTGTGCCTGCAATTCCAGCTTCAGAAGCAGAAACTAAGAATTCACAAAGCAACCTGGCTACAAGACTAGCAATAGTGCCAAGTTCTAGGTTGAATTAGAGATCTTACTTCAAAAGAACAAGGTGGGAGAAGAATAGAAGAATATTTCTAATGTCAATCTTCTCTCTCTGTCACACACACACACACACACACACACACACACACACACACACACCAACAAACATACACATACACAGACAATTTCCCACAGTGAAATACACATGAAGAAATAGGAAAAAATAAAAATGACCAACCTTCAAAATTCTACTTATTTGACAGCTATTATTCCATTGTCCTGCTCATTCAGACATACTCTACCCACAATACAGACCCCCCAAATATCCTACTATGCACTTGAACATGGTATACACAATGACGCAGCTCGACCAATTGACTTTCTTGCTTCACATTTAAGCAACTGCATCTTCATTTACTCACAACCACGACCAGTTAATGTGACTCTTCAGAGTCGTATTTTTGTGACCCACACTTTTACATTCCAGGCCATCATTTACATTGGTTCTTCATTGCAATTAAGACTCTCATTAATAATATCACAGACATTCTTAGCACATCATCTTAAAAAATTCCTTTATACTTGTTACTTTCTAAAATACACATCCCTAGGTTTATTTATAGATGTGCTGACTGCCACTTGTCTACAGCTGTGCTCCATAAAAACAGATGCTTTCTTTATCTCATACCACATTACCACCACTACCTGAACTAGTGTCTGGCATATGTCAGGGGTTTATAAACTTTCATAGAAAAAATAATATTGCATTAAATTTCTAAGGGTATTATAAAAATTACCACAAACTTAAGTGACTTGGGGCCAAAAAACTAATACATTCTTTATTAATTATTAATTAGCTACATACCCCTAAGTATGAAGTTCAACTCTTGGCAGAGTAAGTTTGATTTTGAAGACTCCAAGGGAAATGTTGTTCTGTGCTTCTGTGATTTCCAGGAATCTTAATTTCTTGTCTTCTGGATGCCTCTTTCCTATCTCTGCCGCTGGTTTCACATGATGCAATGGTTCAGATCTTAAGTTTCTGTAAGAACCTTACGTCCCCATGGTTTGATCATCTATGTAATAGTTTTGAGATTTGAACTTTGGAAGACCACAATAAATATCTCCTCTTTTAAGCTCAACTTAAAAGGTATTTTGTCAAAGCAGCTAAAATCTAACAAACAGGATGTTTTCCTATGTGTCTTCTCATCATTCTCTCTCAAAACATTCTGGAAAAACATGTTCCAAGCAGACGACGGAAAGGGTAAAGCATTTATACAAATACTTCTTTATTTCTATGAAATCATAAAGATTAAGTTTGTTCAAGTCACATTAGGATAGTTTCAGAATGAAACTTAGATGTTCCGTGTTATGATGGAAAATACTTGAAAACTTGATTGATCCTAATGGACCTATTCATTTTTTTCATCCAAGTCGTTTTCTCATCCAGATATAATAGAAAAAATATTGCTATCTATGTCTGAATTATAAACATTGTGCTAAGAAATAGGCTAATGTACAAGGCAGAAATAATGACTTCTTTTAAGAAGTTGACAATTAAGGTTGATGGCTCAGTGGAGAAGACTTGCTGTGCAAGCATACGGTCCTGAGTTCAACTCCCCAGAACCTGTGTAAAGAGCTGGGTGCTGTCATAAACACCTGTAACCTCACCTGTGATGAGACCCAAGACAGAATGATATCTGATAGCTTGAGTATAATAGTTGCCAGTTTTATTTCAGGTTCAATGAGAGACCCTATCTCAAGAGAATAAAGCAGAGAGTGATAGAGTCACACATTAAGCATCCTCTTCTGCATATGCACCTGTGGACACACGTGTCCATGCATACAGAGATAGAATACATACATACATACATACATACATACATACATACATACATACATACAGAGAGAGAGAGAGAGACAGAGAGAGGCAGACAGAGAGGCAGAGAGGAAGAGAAAAGAAGTTCATGATCTACTGGATTCATAACAGTGCTTTTCTTCATGAGACCTACAGTCATTAGTTGGTATCATTCAAGATATTATTAATAAAAAGACAGCCTGCTTCCACTGAGCATAAAGAGATGAGCTTACTAAAAATTAAGTTTTAGGCAGGTTTATCAAAACCACTAAATTTATACATTTCTGAGACAGGATTAGCAAACTGCAGTGACCTTATTATCATCAACTGGCCTTTAGGAGCACAGTAAAGAAGGTGAAGGGAAGGTTCCTAGGCTGGTATGTCCATATCTGAACCAACATTTCTTCTTAAAAGACAGTCCTTCATGTGCATGTTCAATAAAACACCTGCTTTAATTGTAGGGGCAATTCTATTTTTATCTCATAACATCTAAGCATTTTAAAGGTTTTTGAGATTACAATATATGATTAAAATCTAAAAGTAAATTAATAAACCCATGAACATCTTTTGCTTGCACCTCACAGCTAAGGATCAAGTGTCAGAGGCAAACGCGGCATCACTTCTCAGTAGTACACATCAATACCTGCATGTACTATTGGTGGCAGTTGGAAATTCAACAGCGTGCAGATGGTTGCATTTGCATTTTGATTGTAACCACTGATGCATGTGTGCATTTGTTTGACCACACAAGATGAACAGTTTATAAATAATTAAAAAGCAAAATGACTTCTCACATATATTTAATACTATATATCTTAGAATCCATTATAAGCAATATACTCATTTTACTCTATTGCTTTGCATCTCATTTCATATTGAACATTAAGGAAACACAGTATCATAATTATATTCTGCTAACATCTACAACCCAGGTCTGGTACTACTTTTTTTTAAAAAATGTGTGCTTCCAGAGAAAACCATTCCTATTTCTTTTGACATACTCTGGCCTTAATAACATAATTAGTCATTTCTTGGGACTTTGTACTGCTAAGTACTCATATTGTGAAGAAAAATATATAAGATGGGTGTTGTAATCTGTGTATGTATATACACTCAATGGTTACTTGTAAATACATCATATTACCTAAGAAGCAGGATACAGGAAGACAGAGGCCACTTATACTTTAAGATGTTTTGTGTTCTAGAATATATTTCTTCTTCTAATAACAGTTGAGCTTTCATTTATGTTTCTAAGCTACTGAAACTAACTTCCTGGCCATTGTAACTTAACCATGTTCGATTATCTGCTTTTATTATTAATTTCTTTGACAGTTTTATATATGTATGCAATGAATTTTTGTCATTTTCTCCCCATATTACCTTACCTCATCCCCCCTCTTGCTCTCAGTAAGGATCTTCTTCTTCCCAACCAATTTCCTCCAGTTTTACTTATGTTTCTGTGGCCCACTAAGATCAAGGAATGTCTGCCTGCTCATACTTGGCACTTGTTGCAGCATAAGTGATATCTCAGTACAGCACAACTGAACAAGCAAGTCCCTTTCCCCAGCCAGCATTCACCACCAATATTTCTTCAAGGAGAGGTGGGACATCGTGAACATTTCCCTCATCCATCATAAAATGTTGACAGGCCCAGACTTGTATAGGTCTTGTACAGATAAGCAGAGCTACAGTGAGCTCAAGAATGTACCAGCCTTATGTTTAGAAGAAACTTTCGAGGGCTCGCCTCTGCATTCTCCACTCTTACATTTCCCTCCCCTCTTTCACAATGGTCCTTATGTCTTGAGAGTAGGGTGGAAAAGAAAGACTTAGATTAGACATCCTGTTTAGATGCAAATAATCCAGTCACTTATTATCTGCACTTGACCAATTGAGATACTCTGTATAAACCACCATCTGCTAAAAATAAAATAGGCTTTTTTGTTGAAGACCGAGAGTTGTATCAATCAATGTGTGTGTGTGTGTGTGTGTGTGTGTGTGTGTGTGTGTCTGTACGCGCGCGCGCGTGTATTTATTTAAAGATAGTTTGTTGCCATGTTCAGTTAGTAAATCAACAGGAGTAGGTTTTCCAAAAGGGCTTGTGATCTAACTACCTATTCACAGGTTCTCAGCCAGGTTTTTAGTATTGGGCATGTGTACCCCCTGTTGAGAATGCCTAAAATCAAGTTGAAAAGTTCAATTGAAATGTTCAAACTACTATTAAAGAGAGAAGCATATCTTGGCAGGCTGATTCTTACTGTAGCTCACAGGATCTGTATCTGAGTAAGGCTTTTGATGGCTTTTCTCCCTAAACAAGAAATATGAATGTCTAAGAGATATCTTAGAAAGTAATCAACATCTTTAGCTATCAGGTAAATGCAATTAAATTCACTCTTCGATTTAATCTTAATCCAGTCAGAATGGCTAAAATCAAGAAAACAAATAGCAACAGCTGGTGAAGATGTCAGAAAAGAGAATTCTTACTCACTATTTGTGAGGGTATAAAGTGGTACAGACACTGTGGAGGGCTCCATAAAAAGTTAGACATATAACTCAGCTATACCATTCAAGGCGACATTCCCAAAGCCTTCTACATATTAGTGCAGAAATACTAGTATGTCCATATTCACTGTGGCTCTACTCACAAAAATAAGGAAGTGGAATCAGTCAAAATTTCCATCAACTAACGAATGGATGATGCAAATTTGAAACATACACACAATTGAATAGTTATTCTACTATTAAAGTTACAGGTAAATGGAAGAAACTATAAAAATTATACTGAGTAAGGTAACCATGTGTCTACATGAAGAAAAAGAATCACATGGTGTCTCTTAGTTGGAGAACCTAGCTTTGAACCTTCAGATTTGTACATTACCTTGGGATGCCTACTAAAGCCAGGAAACTGAAAGTGGGTCATGAAGAATTGGGTAAGATTGGGGGCTGGGAGAGTGAAGGGCCTTAAGGGATTCAAATGGTATGACTTCAGAAACTTAGAAAGGAGAATAATAGGAGGAAGATGTTATTAAAGCAAGGGAAAAGAAAAGTGTAGGGGAGATGTGTATAGGAAGGAGATAATAATAAGATATGATAAACCAGATGAAATCCTTCATTATTAACTTCTTTAAAAATTTAATTGAAACAAAGAAACAAAGTAGCAAGAGCTTGAAAAGAGGCATACTACAAAAGGCTTAATAGAGAGAAAGCAAGAACAGGGATAGCAGAAAGGGCCTTAAAATGTTCCTCCCAGAGGTAATAAGGTTGTTAAGCAAAATTCCCAGTAACCAGTGTGGATTACTGCATAACAGCTGCTGATTTCCAGAGTTCCCAAAACAATGTAAGGTATCGTCATTGGTTACTTTGGTTACCTAACAGAACCTTAAGGTAAGACCCTAGTGCTGAAGATGCCACATGCTTGTTCCCAGAACATGAAGAAATCAAGCTAAAAATGAGCTGGAAGCATCTGCCAGCTAGCTTTCATAACATGGGCACATTTAAAAATGAGGAAAATGTCATTTGTCTACTGCCCATGGTAAATGAACATGACCTTGACAGAGTTTAAACTACAAAGTACGGGGGGAAATCTGAAAAATCAAAGCTCAAGTTTTGATACAAGACGATGGCAAATGAAGTACAGCTGTGAGAAGAAACACAAAATGTCAATTAAATTGTATGTGTCTAGAGACAGACAGAGGGATGAAGAGACTAACTGACTTTGCCTGCATCTATTTCCTTCACTCTTCTGATTCTGCATTGGGGAATTCACTTGTTCTGATTATCAAGGAAGAAATTAATTCTTAAAGCAGACTTTGATGGGTTGAGCTACCCCACTGCTCAATTCAAAATGTGTCTTTTGTAAATGTTCACTTCAGATACTATGAAAAATAAAATGAAAGCAAATGCTTACTGAAGTAGGCTTCGTTTTTATTATTGTGGATTTGCTTATTATTGTTATTTATTGTTCTGGAAAGCACCCTAAGAAACTCTTCTCCACTTGACTTATGCAGCAAAGAACAGAGGCCCAGACAAGAGCAAGATTTATCTTCTAAATATAAATGGATATTTCATTATGTCTACAGGCTTTGATGCAAAGAGCTAAACAGTGAGGGAGATATGCAAAAACTGCTCACAATGACTTAACTTGCTCTCAATCCAAGTTTGAAATCATACATGCCAACCCATGTCTGTTCAATAAATAAGCCAGGCCATTTTCTCTAACATTTATGCGAATTTAATTTTAGGGTTCTGTTTCCAGAAAATCATGTTTTCAAATTAAATATGTCTTAATTTGGTTGTCACACACTAAAAATATTATTATCATTAGCATTTGGAAAATTTTATTTTTTATGGGGAGTGTCTCTTATTCAACGTGGAAAATGTAATGAAAAAGTACATTCTCCTGGATTTCCAGGATACATGGATATTTCAGACCCATTAATAGTACTTGTGTAGCACAATGCAAACAAATCTAACAAGTTATCTTAATATCAATACAGGCTATTTATAGAATATAAACCATTTTTCTTACAAAAGGATGGCTTAGAAAACATGAATTTCTGTGAGCTTTTTAGAGAAAATAATATGACCTGTAAGTAATTTGGCATTGAATTTTGAATTCACAAAATATTTAGGAGGAATCACATCATGTACACAGTGGTTCTCAGCTGTGACTGCAGCATATGGTTTATAAATTGAAACAGATTTGGCAGAACAGGTGGTGATGCCAAGTGCAGAAAGGACTGCAATTTACTACGGGGAAGTAACATGATAAAGTACTACCAGTGTCATGGAAGAAAACTTGCTAATGTGATGGCAGATCCCACACTTGCCAGGATAAAGAATCTCCCATATGGAAGTGGGGACAGAGACACTACCATTTGCCACAGGGAGTAAATGCAAGTGTAGCCTCATATTAAATTTGGATAGTTTGTAACTCAATTCCATTAAAAGGAAAGAAAAAATAGCAATAAATCTTCTTCCTTCCTCCAATGTACAGTTAGTTCAAATTTTAGGTTGGAGGTTATTTCTATCTCCATTCCTAAAATTCCTCTCCTACAATCATCCATCTATACAGTACATTGTACCTGAAAACTCCAAGTACTGGGAAACTTTGCCCTGTTCTTGTGAGAAGGTAGATATGATGTCACTTTTAAAAGAAGACACTGTAAATTCGGCAGAGTTCACAGAAAACTTCATGGGAAACATTTGTGATTTGTGAACCTCCATCTCACTATACTCAACAGCATATTTTGCATTCATTCAAAACTTATTAGTCTAGACTAATGGAAAGGAATTGAGATACAAAAGCTAAAGAAATGCTTCTAAAAGGATATGCAAATATGTTATATGTGCATTTAAATATGCTGTTTTATACTTCTAGGAAAGATGGCAAACTTGAAATAGCTTTTATGAGATCTTGTCAAAGACAAAAGTCACTATGTAGAAAAGCAGCATGTACAGTTCCCATAAGAGAAAGAGCTGAACGGTAGCAAATCTAAGGAGAATCTCACCCTAAAGAGGCAGCCAATGCTACTGCCAAGACTACCCAGCTACTCCACAATGCATACAGAACACCATCAGGTCAAGATCAGCCATTACTGCCAGCAGGAGACTGTTTCTCCTTACCCCTATATTGACACCCTGAGAACAGGCTAGAAAGAGGTATACCAGAGTACAGATGTGTACTTATTAGAGGTTGGATACACCCCTCACAAAGAGATGCACAGAACAGATCACACAGTAGAAATGAAGACATTAGCATGGCACAGAAACTAAAGCTGGGATTCTCCACAGGGGCTTTGAAATTAATAATCTGAGAGTGAATTGCCCCTGCTACTGGGTATCAGAGCTGTGCGGGATTGGAGGAAGTGTCTGCTGAACTTGGTACAGTCTCCTGATGAGCAAAGGGAAGCTATCACCAAGTGCAGTGACAAGGTAAACAGTTTCACACCCCTCCACGTACACCCCCACAGAACCTCAGAAACATAAAGACCAGAACACAGAAGGAATGACATTTTAGCCAACAGAAAAAGAGTTGTAGTTGAAGGGCCTGGATCCTCCACCCAGAAACTGAGGCAAGGGATGAAATTTCCAACTGAATCCCCACCAAGATACATTAAATAGAAGGTTACATTGACTTAATTTGTTTGAATCACTGTGAACCACAGTGCTTTCCTCACCTACAGAAACAGTTGAAGAAGACAAATGATAGGAAGAGGAAGCCACATCATCCTAAGTAGGAAAAACAAAGAACAAAACATATCTTCTATTTTGTTTCATTTTCTTATTTAATTTTTAATTTCCCTTACTCTTTTTACTATAGTTGTTCAGTGGATTTGTACCAACTCGTGTCTCACCTGAACAAGTTTTTATGAGTGTACTTTCTTTTTCGGTGCCTGTTCTTCAATATTTTCTCTCTTTATCAGACCTCTAACCCTCACAACTCTCCCTCTCATTCATATTTGACTCCCTTTTTTCCTTTCCCCCTCTTCATTTCACTTCTCAATTATTAAGTACCTTTAACTCTTAAAACTTGTCTCATTTTTTAATCATCCCCCTAGTACCACTGTCTCTGAGCTTTGTCAAGTAAACACAATGAATTACACAAGTGCGTTCTACTCTATACTGAGGAGCGTCTTTCAAAGCATAAGTTTATTGCAATCATTCGAGCTCTTAAATGGCACTAAGGAATATGCATGCAAATAAAAGTAGTTCACTTGGAAGATCTAAGTTAAACAAAAAGAAACAAGAAATAGTGAAACATTAGGGGAAAATAAAATGTAGAGTACCTATCCATCCCAATAGTCACAACAAAGAAAAACAAAATCTTGAGACAGCAATACACTACAATACTTCACTCACTCAAGATTCCTCGGTGTTAGAAACCAAACATGCTGGGATAGCTGAAATGTGAGAAACTATTTCAGAGTGCTACTTTTAAAAAGGATCAGTGATCATTCACACAGAGGATTCAAGCAAAAAGATGCATGGAGTAAGAAAGACAGCCTAACACCTTGACCAGAAAGTTAGCAATTCAATTACATACTCTACAATTTGGAAGAGAAGTCCAGAACACTTGAAAAAGGAACTGAATAGAAATACTGAAAATTAGTCAGTAGATGAAATAAAGAGAATCATGATGAATATCATCAGTGGACAGAACCAAAATGGAACTCACCACTAAGACTATAACCAAATGCAGCAATTCACTACAGCGACAAGAATACAACCATGTTCATTGTAGCACCATTTACAATAGCAAAGTCATGGAATCAACCCCAATGCCCAACGGTTGGTGAATGGATACATTTGAATGAATGTGGTACATGTATACAAGGGAATACTACTCACCCATCAAAAAGATGAATTAATGAAATTTGCTGGGAATGAATTAGAAAAAATTATATTGAGCGAAGTATCCCAGACACAGAAAGTGAGATGCCATATGTACTCCCTACTAAGTGGATCCCAGTTACAAATCCACTTAATGACATACTCAAAGGCAAATCTCTATAATAAGCACTGTAATCACAAAGAATTATAAATAGGAGAGAAGAGGTAGAAAGAGCTCAAAAGAAAGGAGATATGGGAACATGCTTCAATAGAGAAATTAGACCATGGCCCTATACTGCACATCAGTACCAAGACATCTGATGCAGCTCACTCTCACTTCCATTCCTAGTCACTTGGGACTGAACAGGCTTGTTCTCCCCAGTCAGGGAGGGTAGAGGGACTGACAATTAGATGGTAACCAACCAGTAAATAGGAGACTGACCCCTCTCACTTCTGGGCTCTACTCCTATTCTTCTTGTATTAAGATCTTCGTTTAAACAATCTTTTATCTTTGGTTAGGATGTGACCTCGGCAACCAATCAGGATGCAGTCAACAGCAAAACTCAAAACAACAGACCATAATTTAAAACACCAAAGACCTTACAATATTCTCCCAGAACCAGACCAGCCAAAACTCTCCACATCCTAAAACTCAGGGAACCTTGAGGAAGAGGAGGTGGCAAGATTGTAAGAGTATAAAGATGGGAGAGCCAACCATATGCAAGCTACTCCGTGCCTCTGAGTGTATCTCTGAGTGTTTTCAAAAATGGTTACAAATAAGGATAGAAAACCTGCATCACTTCATGGAGGTTCCAGGACAAACAGAAAAAAAAAAGAACTCTAACAAGTCAGGGCTGAAGCAGCTAGGATATAGCCACAATGTGATTGGACCTTGCTTGACAGGCCCAATGGCTGACATGAAAACAACTCCCCTAAGTCTAACAGGCATCACAGGGGAGAAGGCTTCTGGCAGTAGGATCCTTAGAGGCAACGGGTTAAACAGATATAATAGAGTTGCCATACTAGTGAGCAGCCCAAGATGGGGCCCCAAGCTATACCACTGAGTCCTGAACCCTCACCAGTGTAGACGACTCAGAGGGAAATTAAGTGCCCACATAAACAGATGCTCTGGAGGATGTAGGGAAAAAGCAGGAAGCACCAAGAGAGGAGGAGGATAAGAAAAGGGGTGAGAGAAAAGGGAGGTGGAAAGCAGGGGAAATGCAATGTGGGACAACAGGGAAAGAGGGGGGGGAGAAGAAAGAGGGGTACCTGTTTGAGCTTGTATGATTAAGAAAAAAAAAAAAAAACGAGAGAAATGTCCCATGAACATGGTGCTAGCTACCAAGAACTCTGCAATGCACTGCAGAGGCAAAACCTAAGATACAAATGGTAAAAATGAAACAAAGATAAAGCCTAATAGAAAATACACAATTTGGTGGAATTATGAAAAAACCTTCCCAAATCTGGAAAGAGAAATAAGTATAACATAGTTAACATCAATTGGCATCCTGGTTGGGTTAAGAAATATATGAAAATCTGGGGTTGAAGAGGTGGCTCAGGGGTTAAGCCTCTGCCTTGCAGGCGGAAGGTCCTGAGTTCGGATCCCAGATCCCACGTATAGACGCCAGGCAGAAGCGGGGGCGGCCTGCGCTTCTGGTCCTGGTAGGGCGGAGCCTGTGCATCCCGGAGCAGAGTAAATAAGAAGGAGGTGGAGGCGTCCATGGTGGTTCCTGAATTCGTCCGTGGTTCTACACACACAGAGACACACACACATACATACGCACACATGCACAATTGAATAAATTAAAATTTTTTTTAAAAAGAAATATATGCAAATCAGGGAGCCGTGCCTCTGAGTGTATCTCTGAGTGTTTTCAAAGATGGTTACAAATAAGGATAGAAAACCTGCATCACTCCATGGAGGTTCCAGAATAAACTGGAAAAAAAAAAAGAAATCTAACAAAGAACTGGTAATTCCCTCTCTTTCTGTCTGTCTGTGTATGTTTTGTGTCTCTCTCTGATTTCTGAATGCAAATGAAATCTGACCAGCTGCCTCATGCTCCTGAAATCACAGGGAGAGTCAGTCTCAATGTCAAACTTCCCCTAGCAGGAACACTACACCTAACTGTAAATCAAAATAACCCCTTCCATCCTTAAATTGCTACAATCATACATTTTTGTCACATCGGCAAGAAATCCATGCAATTAATACAGAAGGGTAGCATTGTTACTGTGATATACCTTACCTTATGGTTTCTAGATCTGTGATACTGCCTTCTACAATATATGTGGAACCACTTGTAGCATTCCCCTAGAACAGTAGCTGACAGCTTATGGAGAACAACACGCAGCAATGCAGCACACGACCCCACAGCTGCCACCAAGTCGAACTGATGCCTGAAATGCAGGTACAAAGAATGCCCTCCAGAGTTTGGGGGCCACTTTCAGAATGAGCAGCAGGCCTAATTTTAGGAAGAGGTAGTGTGACTACCAAATCTGGTTGTTCATCCTGGAGTTATTGATTCAGATTATACTGGTGAAATATTAATTATAACATCGTTGCCCAAGGGAATTTTTCTACTGGACAGGGCCAGAGAATAATAGCTCAGTTGTTGCTTTTACCAGTAAAAGTTTTAGGAAAACTTGTTTCTTCTCAGCCCAGGGACCAAAAGAGTTTTGGTTCCTCAGATATATACTGGTTAGAGTCTAACACAAAAGAAAGAACCGCTTTACAACAAAAATAAATAAAAGGAAGTTTATTGGAAAAAATATATGTGGAACCATTTATATTTCTCTGGGTGTGAATGAGAGAAATTCTAGAATATCATAAGTTGCACTTGATATAATATTCTGGTGGGCATTAGACTAGGATGCTAAGAAGAGTAAAGGTCTGGCTCATGTCATTTCAGATGGGAACAAGGATGTTATTGTGAACTGGACTAGATGCCATTCAGGTTACTTCTGCCAAAGAGTGTGGCTGTAATACACTTATGGTTTAAGAACTTGAGTGACATTGGATTCAAATAATAGATACGTTTCTTTGGTAGAGGAAATTTCAAAGCAGACTAGCACACAGAATGAAGCATGGTTACATCTCACTGCACTTTTCCAGATCTACAGTTTGGGAGAGCAGAAACATGAAGAGGTGGAATGGGGAACAAGGAAGTCTAGATTTGTAGACAAGGCAGATGTAGACAAATCAGACATAATTGCCAATAAGATTTTTTTCCATTTTTAATACATTTTTATTATTAGTTCAGCTCATACAAACTTATTAGGTACACCAGTACCCTCCCTCCCTCCTCCTCCACCCGAACCCCCTGGCTCTCACCCCTCCCTCCCCATCCCCCAGTGTCACCCGCCACAATTACCAGAGAGTCCTTTCTTGTGCATGCCTGACTCTCCTCTGGGCCCTCCTCTCCGGTGACGTACAAGGACCCAGTGGCAGTTCCCTGAGCCCTTTCCCGTGTTCCCCTTAAGCATAGGAACACTGCTGTGGCTGCCAATCCCTTGCCTCCAAGGATCTTGGTGCCTTTAGCAGATGCTAGACTTTGTGAGGTCAATAGTGTGTTGGACATTGCACAGGGCATGCAAAGTCCAATTATGATTGCTTCGGCCCTAACTTCTGTGGAGTATCTTGCAAATCATTGCCCCTCTCATCCTTTTGCTCTTACACTCTTACCGCCCCCTCTTCCCCAAATGTCCCTGAGCTTCAGGATGGGGAAAGATTAGTCTGGTCTAGTTCTAGGTGGTTGATATAGAGTCTCTGAAGTTCTGGATTGTGGTTTGTTGATTTTCTTTTGCAGTTTTGCTGCTCCTGCAATGCCCTTCACTCCATCCTGCTGGGCACTGTATGTCACACCCTGGCCAGAGACAAAAAGGTGTTAAACTGGAGTCTTATTATAAAAGCACAATCAAGGGTAGAGGTAATAAAAGTAGGAAACCTCAGTGAGGGAGGGGTCAATCACCCATTTGCAAAAGGTTACTTTTTATCTGCCAGACTATATGCCCTCCCCTTCTGGTGAGATCATACCCCCTTAGTTGTAAATGATCAGGAACGAACGTCTGTGAACTTAACCAGGTGTCACATTACTTACTTGCAGTCCTTGATGGAGGCCTATTTTCTCTACTGTAACATGGTCACTTCTCTCCTTGTTTCTGGTGTGGCCCTCCAACCCCATCCCTGCTGTTAATAATCCTTGCAATTACTGTAGGTAATACATAGATTTACCTATGAGTGTCTCAAGGTGGGCTGGGTGGGTGTGGTACTAGGAGCCACCTATTAGGGAGTACATACGGTGCTTAATTTTCTGGGTTTGGAATACTTCACTTAATATAATTGTTTGTAATGACATCCATTTACAGTAATTCATCCTTTTTGATAGCTGAGTAGTACTCCATTGTATGGATGTACCACTGTTTCCTTATCCACTCGTCAACTCATGGACATTTGGGTTGATTCCATGACTTTGCTATTGTAAACAGTGCTGCTATGAACATGGTCGTGCTTGTGCTATCGAGGTGAACCTCTGCTGTATGTGGGGTTATTGCCAAAAGTGGAATAGCAGGGTCATATGGCATTTCATTCTTTAATTTCTTTAAGAATCTCTAGATGGCTCTCCAGAGTGGCTGTATGAGCCTGCATTCCCACCAGCAATGTAGAAGAGTTCCCCTCTTTCCACATCCTCTCCAGCATTTGTTGTTGATTGTATTGTGGATTTTTGCCATCCTGACCCAGGTGAGATGATATCTCAGGGAAGTTTTGATTAGCATTTCCCTGATGGCTAAGGAAGTGGAGCATTTTTTAAGATATTTGTTAGACATTTTAATTTCATCCCTGGTAAAGTTTCTTTTAAGTTCTAGGGCCCATTTTTTAATTGGGCCATTGTTTTCCTTGGTGTTTATTTTTCTAAGTTTTTTGTGCACTCTGGATGATAGAGCTCTATCAGATGTGTGGTTAGTGAAGATTTTCTCCCATTCTGTGGGTTGCCTTTGAGCTCCTGTTACAATCTCTTTATCTGAACAGAAGCTCTTAATTTCACAAGGTCCCAACTGCTGAGAGTTGGTAGCAGTGACTGTGCCATTGGATGTCTGTTTAGGAAGTGTTGGCCTAGCCCAATCAGCTCGAGGGAGTTCCCTATCCTTTCAACTATGGTTTTTATAGTCTCTGGCCTGATATCAAGGTCCTTGATCCATTTGGAATTAAGTCTTGTACAAGGTGACAAGTACGGGTCCAGCTTTAATCTTCTGCATGTGAAGATCCAGTTTTGCCAGCACCATTAGTTGAAGACGCTGTTCTTTTTTCATTGGATCCTTTGGGCCCCTTTGTCAAAGACCAAATGGCTGTAATTTTGTGGGCTTATATCTGGGTTTTCAATCTCATCCATTGATCTGTGTGTCTATTTTGGAGCCAGTACCAGGCTGTCCTTATAACTATGGATTTGTAGTATAGACTTAGGTTTGGTATGGTAATACCTCCAGCAGTGTTTTTGTTACTCAGGATTTTCTTTGCTATATTGGGTCTTTTGTGCCTCCATATGAATTTTGAGATTGTTTGGTCAACTTCGTCGAAGAATTGCTTTGGGATTTTAATTGGTATAGCATTGAATTTGTATATTACCTTTGGTAGGACGGTCATTTTTACGATGTTGATTCTGCCAATCCAGGAACAAGGGAGGTCTTTTCACCTTCTGGTGTCTTCTGCTCTTTCTTTCTTTAGGGTTTTAAAGTTTTCGTTGTAAAGGTCTTTTACCTCCTTGGTTAGGTTTATACCAAGGTATTTCATTTTTTTAGGGGCTATAGTAAATGGGATTGTTTCTCTCAAGGCTTTTTCACTTCTTTCATTCTGGGCATATAGGAAGGCCTCTGATTTTTGCACATTTATTTTGTATCCTGCCACCCTGCTGAACTTCTCAATTAGTTCCAGGAGCTTCCTGGTGGAGTTTTTGGGATCCCTCAGGTATAAGATCATGTCATCTGCAAATAGGGATAGCTTGACTTCTTCCTTGCTGATTTGAATCCCTCTTATGTCCCTTTCTTGTCTCATGGCTTCAGCTAAGACTTCAAGTACAATATTGAATATAAGTGGTGAGAGTGGACAGCCTTGTCTAGTTCCTGATCGAAGTGGGAATGCTTCCAATTGTTCCCCATTGAGCATAATCCTTGCTGTGGGCTTCTTGTATATAGCTTTTATTATATTGATAAAGGTTCCTTCCATTCCTACTGTCTCTACCGTTTTGATCATAAAAGGCTGTTGGATCTTGTCAAAAGCTTTTTCTGCATCTATCGAGAGTATCATGTGGTCTTGGACTTTGAACTGGTTTACATGATGAATTACATTTATTGATTTGCGTATGTTGAACCAACCTTGTGTGCCGGGGATGAAGCCTACTTGGTCCCCGTGAATGATCTTTTTAATGTGTTTTTGAATCCGATTCGCTAAGACTTTGTTGAGAATCTTTGCATCTGTGTTCATCAGAGAGATCGGCCTATAGTTTTCTTTTTTAAGTGAATCTTTATTAGGTTTTGGGATTAAGACGATATTAGCTTCATAGAAGGAATTTGGTAGTGTTCCTTCCTTTGCTATTTTATGGAATAGTTTAAGGAGTATTGGTGTTATTAACTCCTTAAATGTCTGATAGAACTCTGTGCTGAATCCATCTGGTCCAGGACATTTTTTGGTGGGAAGATTTGAGATTACTTCTTCAATTTCCTTATATGCTATAGGAATATTTAAATAATTCACAACTTCCTGATTCAATTTAGGTAAGTTGTGTTTACTTACAAATTCATCCATCTTTTTTGTGTTGTCAAACTTCACAGCATATAATTTTTTGAAATATAATTCTCTGGATTTCTTGGGTATCCGTAGTGATAACTCCATGTTCATTTCTAATTTTGTTAATTTGGGTTTTCTATCTCTTGCTTTTGGTTAATTTAGCTAGGGATGTATCAATCTTATTGATTTTTTTCAAAGAACCAGCTTTTTGACTGGTTGATTTTTTCTATCTTTTTTTAATCCCGATTTCAGATATTTTCCCCCTTATTTTGCTAATCTCTCTTCTACTACTCTTGGGATCAGATTGCTCTAGTTTCTCTAAAGCTTTAAGCTGCATTGTTAAGTTGTTTATTTCTGATGTTTCCATTTTTTTGATGTAGACATTAAGAGCTATGAACTTACCTCTTAGAACAGCTTTCATTGTGTCCCAGAGATTTTGGTAAGTTGTATTTTCATTATCATTCACTTTCAGGAAATCTTGAATTTCCTTTTTAATTTCTTCCTGAATCCAGTTCTCATTCAGCATCATATTGTTAAGTTTGCAGGAGTTATTTTCAATTGTTTGTTGTACTGTGGATATCCAGCTTTAGGCCATGGTCGTCTGACAGGGCACAGGTTAGAATTTTAACTTTTTTGTATATGTGTAGATTTGTTTTGTGGCCCAGTATGTGATCTATTTTGGAGAAAGTTCTGTGTGCTGTTGAGAAAAACGTGTATTCTTTGGTGCGTGGGTGAAAACTTCGATAGAGATCTGTAAGGTCCATTTCTTTAAGGGTTTGATTAAGGTCCAAAGTGTCTCTCTTAAGCTTTTGATCTGTTGATCTATCCCATGTTGAGAGGGCAGTGTTGAAGTCCCCAAGAATTATCGTTTGGGAGTTGATTTCTTGTTTTAGATGCTGTAGGGTTTTCTTAATGAATGTGTCCCGTATTGGGTGCATATATGTTCAGTATTGTGAAGTCTTCCTGGTGAATTCTACCTGTGACTAAAATGTAGTATCCATCCGTGTCTCTTATAATTTTCTTTGGTTTGAAGTCCACTTTGTCTGATATCATAGTGGCTACCCCTGCCTGTTTTCTGCTTCCATTAACTTGTAGAATTGTTGACCAGCGTTTTATTTTTACAGTGTGCCTATCTTTTGTGGTGAGATGGGTTTCCTGCAGGCAGCAGATTGATGGATTGTGATTTTTAATCCAAATTTGTAATCTGTGTCTCTTGATCGGTGAGTTAATTCTATTAACATTTAGTGTTATAATGGAGAAACTATTTTTAATTCCAGACATTTATTATGTTTAGTAGTTTTTATAAGTATATTGCTTCGCTTTTAATGGTGTTATACTTGCCTTCTGCTCTCCTGGATATGCCTGTTTTTTTCTTCAAGCTTGAGTATCATTTCTAGCATTTTTTGAAGGCCTGATTTGGTGGACATATATCCCTTCAAGTTGTGTTTGTGCTGGAAGATTTTTCTTTCTCCCTCGATCATGACTGATAGTTTTGCAGGATAAATCAGCCTGGGTTGACATTTTTGCTCATTCAATACTTGAAGTATGTCTCTCCAAGCTCTTCTTGCTTTTACTGCTTCAACTGAGAAGTCATTTGTTATTTTAATAGGTTTACCTTTAAAAGTGACTTGTTTTTTCTCCCTTGAAGCTCTCAGCACCAGTTCTTTATCTTGAATGTGGACTGTTTTGACTATTATTTGCGGTGGCGAGCTTCTGTTTTGGTCGTATCTGTTTGGGGTGCGGAATGCCTCTTGTATATGGATGGGCCTGTCTTTTTTTAGATGAGGAAAGTTTTCCTTGATGATCATTTGAAAAATTTCCTCAGGGGTGGTATTTTGAGATTCTTGCTCTGGTATTCCATGAATACGCATGTTCAGCTTCTTCAGGGTGTCCCATATCTCCTGAACATTTCTCTCAAGTATCTTTTTGGCTTTAACAACCTCTTCCATTGAGCTCGTTAATACTCCCACTTTATCTTCAAGGTCTGAAATTCTGTTTTCTGCTTCGTTAGTTCTGCTGATAAGACTCTCTGTGGAGTTCTGGGTTGAAGATAACTTGTCTTTTAGCTCAGTTTTAAACTCTGCTTGAGTCTGTTTTAACTGCTCTATGCCAGTTTTTGTTCTTGCACTGTTTTTCTCAACTCCTCCAAGTGTCTGTTGTGTTCCTCTTCAAAGCGATTGATTCAATTATTTAATTCCTCCCGGATTTCCTCTTTCATAGTATTGAACATGGTAATGATCATATTTTGAAGGTCGTTATCCTGGGTCAGGCTTTCTTGGCCATTTTCCATGGATTTGTTCTGGTTGGAGTCTAACATTATGGGGTTAATTCCTTCAGTGGGAGATTTGTTTACTTGAGTGTTGTTTCTCATGGATTTGCACTTTGACTTTGGCATTGTCGTTTTAACTCTTAAGATCTTTTTTCAATTTCTGTGCGTTTTTCACTAAACTGAATTATTTGGCCTAGGTCTCGCGGTGAGGCCCGGCTAGACTGCGTGTGCGCGTCCCAGGCGGCGGAGTGGAGGGAAGGGTTGCCAATAAGATTTGTATCCTTAAAGATATGCATGTTCTGCACAGGACAATAGGAAAGGTACTCAGAGGAGAACCCACCCATAAAGGGGTCCAAATTGTTAAATGAAAAGTCATTTGAAAAGAAAGAGCAAAATCTGAGAATACCATGCTGTAAAGTAAATGCCTGATAAATTGTCTCCCTATAGGTCAGACCCAAAGTCCCACACAGAAACCATTGCCACTGTGGTCAAAAAAGAATACCATGATATACCTTAGAATTGCAGTAAAACTTAGCATATGGTGCTTGTTTATAGTCAGAAAATATGAGTAAGGGTAAATGCTTTAGCTAAGATTCCAGAAAGCCATTAAGGTGAGACTAGTTGTTGAGTTCTCTACAAAGAGTTCTCAAGAAGTCATTGTGTAAAGCTGTAAGCTTAAGTCACCTTTGGAGGTTTCAGGGCGTTGTAGATGCCAGCACCATAGTCTCTCTACCAAGAAAAGCTGTGGACTGGCTTGAAAGAGAGGTTATGTGTGCACTTGGTAACAGGGTTAGAGTGATCTTCTCAAGCCTGTGGATTGTTCATCAGAGCCTTAGATGCTTCAAGTGGATCAGCAGAGTTGACATGTGAACTTTGGAAGTTTACTCCTCTTTGTTCCCATCCTTCTTTCCCATTCTCCCATTCCTTTCTTTTGGAACCAGAATGTTTATACCATGCCATGGTATATTTGGACTATGTAACTTGCTTTTTTAGTATACAGGAACATACACTGTTAAAAGTTTATATTAGGTTTCACAAGACACTTTGGACTTTTGAACAATGTTTTTAATGTTTAAACTCAGGGAACTTTTAAAAATGAGATAGCATGAGTCTTTATGAACAAAGAATAAAATGTACAAAACAGTTAATATAGCATCCAAATGCAGGCAGTAGTTAGAAACACGCCTAGACATGACCAGATAAAAAACCTATCCCAAGTACATAATAGTCAGGATGGAAAAAGCACTATAGCAAAGAAACTATCAAAAACTGTATGGTAAAGCATTGGTTCATTTATAAAGACAAACATAATAATATCTTTTGTCATCTATTCTAAAAGAATGTGGAATAATATATTTCAAGATCTGGACATAAGTAACTTCCAAACAAGGTTTCTATACTCGGAAAATTATCTCTAAAAATGTATTGAATAATAAAATATTTCAAAACAAGCACAAAAGAAGACAATTCACACAAAAAATATGGTTCTGAAGAAAATCCTTAAAAGAATACAGCTGACAGAAGAAACAACATACTCCCAATCATGGGAGCTCAGGAGAGAAGCAAATGACACAATCGGGAGCAACAAAGTGATCCATTATTCAACGTAGTAATCCAGCAAAGCCCAAATACTGTGGCAGGAAGACAAAAGGATGCATACAGAGTAACAGGAAAATCATAAGTAACAGCAAACTACTCTCAATAATAACCTTAAACGCTGATGGAATCAACTTCCAAATTAAAGGACACAGACCAGCTGACTGGACTAAAAAACAAAATCAAATTATCTGTTGGATCTAAGAGATATGCCTCACTGACAAAGATGTACACAAGCTGATAATCAATGAAGGAAAATAGATTTGCCATGTAAATAGGAGCAGGAAAAGTAGCTATTCATATACCTGATCAAGTGTATTTCAAGCAAAACTAATCAGAAGACATTCTGCATATAAATAAAGGAAACAAGTCATTAACAAGAAATTATAATTGTAAGTGTTTATAAACAGAACATCAACACTCCAAATTTTAAGACAAATACTAAAAGTTATGAAATCAGAATAGCCTTGACACAATAAAATTGAAAGACTTTGAGAGTCTGCTCTTATCTTCAGAAAGGTCTCCTCAACTAAAAATCAACAAAGAAACTTAACAGCTGTCTTCTGCTATAAATTGATTATATTTAACAGGTGGGGTTAAGAGATTGTAGATGAATGGGAGAAGAGAACCAATAGGAACAGTGCATCAGTAAATATAAGAATACGGAGGTTATCACTTTACAGGCTGTTTAAAAGTGAAATAATAAATTTGAGCTTCCTTATCACATAGTTCTCCATGAAAATTTGAATGAGATATACAAGAAAGACACCATAAAAATCTTCGATAGACACTCACATTCCTAAATGTCTTGCTCTAATCCATGCTCTGGTATGAGCGAAGACAGTTTCCACAAGATGTTGTGTACAGTCTCAGGGAAAATGAGCTATCTGTTTTTAAAGAAGCTTTCTATGATTCTTCATAAAATGCCTTGGTTTGTCTTCTTATACCTAAGAGGGTCAATTTTTTCAAGACTGCAAAGTAGAATTAAAAGTTAATAAAAGAGCTATAATCGTCAAACTTTTTACTCACCTGTGATACCTAACTCACTATTCATCCAAGTGAGTGAGCACATATGAATTTACATACATAGTAAAACACACACCTTGGGTTTAGGATCTCTCTGCCTGATTACTGAGATATTGATGACTATGTATTAATGCAACTCCTGTCCTCCAGTAAGTTCCCTAAGATACTGGTGTAACAAGGGTGATAGCTTATTTCTATTATGCAAGAATTCAGGAAGCCAAAGCTGGTGGACTACCATGAGCGCTAAACCAGCTGGAAGGTGAAGTCTAAGGTTTAGAGTGAGGTAAGGCTCTGTATAAGAGAGACAGAGGGATGGGAGAGAGAGAGAGAGAGAGAGAGAGAGAGAGAAAGAGAGAGAGAGAGAGAGAGAGAGAGAGTAACTTTGCTAAGATAATACACTTTCCAGAAACATCTCCTATTCAATGCAGAGACAGCTCTATAGGTCTCTCCCAGCCCAAAGCTCTCCATATCTCAAATCTAACAAGCTCAAGTTTCATTCTTCCTAGTCCTGCCATCTCCATTTCTCCATCTTTTTCACATCTGTTCAGCCCATGAATGCTACCATGTATGTCTCCTGTAGACTAGCTGGAAAACACAATCTACAGTAGTTGATAAAGTGATTCAAGAGAATGAGTCACCTTTGCTTGGATGGCAACAAGATCACATCTCTGCAGCAAGCAGAACACTGATCTCTCTTGGTAGATAATGGCTGTGAAACTGGTTAACACATTCAATGTTGGGACATTGAATATCTCAGAAGGGAATCTACTGATGGAAGTAATGTCTCGGGTTTTAAAGAAGCACATCAAAAATATGAGCAATGGAATTAGATTGCTATTTTGAGGGACATGGATGTCTTAGAGGGAAAAAATATGAAAGCCTGAAGATGATTAATCAGCAATTAAATCTTAAGAGGCTTTTCTTGGCAAGATATAAAGAGTCTCTCAGCTCCTAAAGCTGAAGGACAAAAAAAATCAAATTTAATCATAAAAACAGCAGTCTCCCAAAAGGTCCAGAGAGTTCAATTCTTATCTCTAAAAGATTTTCAGTCTCAATAGGGTTTCCATCTAAAATATGAAGAGCTATGGAATTAAGTAATAGCATGCTGTCCTTGTGAATGAGACAGATGAGTTATTTTACAACAAATGCAAGGAGAAGAAATTAAGGAGTGACAACTGGGAATCTAAGAATAGCCAGCTTCACAAAACGTCCAGTCTCTTGCCTACTTTCTGAGTTTGGGCTAATTTTTCCATGCTGAGACCATGCATTGAAACTGTCTAGTTTCTGAAAGGAAGGGCCTTGCCTTACTATATCTGTTATATGTGTACATTCTTTCCTCTTTCTTTCTTCAAAAGAACATGTAGCTGTTGACTTAGGAACTGCACAGTGCAGAGATCAAAACTCACAATAACATCAAGAACAGTCACGGACTGGCTTTCACAGCCAAGCATTATGAAACCCCTTTGTTAGAGAGAGAGTCTTAAGGAAATGAAAGAATGAGCAACATCTTGGCCTAGGCTATCCCACAGTGGACTTGCTTCAGCCATGAATCCACCAGGCAATTTTCCTAGGTCCCAAGTTCTAAATACACGGACATACTAGGTAGTTGCTTGATCTTGCACTGATTCCTTGTCCTTTGAGGAAGAAACTATCACAGGGGGAAGGTCAAGTGGAAGCTGTGAAATCAGCTTTCCCACAGTGAACACAGGAAAGCTGAAAATATGTTCTCTCTCTAGAGAGTAGTAGAGACTACTGCCACTCTTAGAATGATAATATACATCATTTCTTCCATTAGCTCATATTTTTAGCTCCTGAGAAAATCCAGGTAGATCTGGAAGCTGTCATCAACCGCTATCATCTCTCGCACATAGCAACCCCAATTGTAGATGCCACGTAGAATGGACAAATTTTGCAAGGGCATGTGAATACGACAACAGGTAAACCGTATACAACCACTAGCTTGAAAGTTTCTGCCATTCCGTCCTTATTAAGAATGAAGCTCAGAAACAGTGCTTCTAATTCCTCACTTAGGACAGACAATATACTTTTCAGTCACAGGCCTATTATAACAGTACTGTGCTATTACACGCAAAGAGAGCTAGGCTGTATGGAAAACCCAAAGATAAATGATTTCAGCTTAATGGGAAGCGGTGAACAAGAAACAGCAAGTAGTTGGAAGCCTTAGGAGGCAAAATAAACTGGAAGGATTGAAAGCAGCCCATGCAAAGATTTGGAGGCTAAGTGCATCCATGAGTATTTGGTAAGGTCTGGGGATCTAGGGCACGCCATGACACAGCATAAACATCTGCATTATGTATCTCTTTTCTCAGGTGTGTACACAAATATTTATGCACATACATGAGAAATCCATAAAGCAGGGCAACAGGAAGAGCAGGAACTGATTCTTAAGTCTGCAAGTAAAATGTCTTCCTCAGGAAAGACACATTCTTATCCTAAACTTTTGAATTAATTAGGTCAAGTCTATCCAGATTGCATAGGATAGAATTCTTTGTTTGAAGTCAAGTAAATGCAGTAATCAACTAATCTACAAAATATTTCATTAGCAAGACCTCAACTAGAAGCTGTCAGAATAGATGGCAAAATAGTTTAGCTAAGTTTACACACACACACACACACACACACACACACACACACACACGCACAACACACACACACACTCCACTGCTTCTGATTTTGTCAGGTCTCTAATTTGATAATGTCTGGTGTGTATAGAACAATCCACTGTAGCATTGAGAGGAAGCATCGGGCTCATGTTTCAGAATGTTAAGAAGACATGCATAGTTGGCCAAGGCCTCTATGTCCTCCAGCACTGTTTAACAAGTAACTGACCTTTAGATAATCTTGGTTTCCCTATAGCATTGCACACAAGTATCTCTGAAAACAAACAGTAATGAGAATATTATCTAAAGGAAAGCTGCCCTATCCATTGTCTGTAAAAAAAGAGAAATGTCTATGTTTACAAGGAATTTAGACTCAAGGACTCTGTTGAATTGCTTTGGTGAATGGTACAACTCTCTCCTGGATTCAGATACACAGGGATGTCCTAAACAAACACTTGGAGAACAGACAGGAATTATCTTTTCATCATCAATTGACAGCATCCTTCATAGAAGTACTAAAAAGACTGATTCAATAAGCTGACCTCATTCAAACTGTCTAACCATTCTCTACTTTATTATTAGTGGCTCAAAAAGTCGGTAAACTTGATAGATATGGCAACTAAGATTGTTTGGGTCTGACGCATGGTACCCCCTTACCAATGTCAGGGTACTACTGCTGGTAAATTTCAGCTACCAACAACAAAGACCAATGCTAATTTTTTAATATGGTGCCATTCCTTCAAAGTTCAAAAGAGTCAGTGATGCACAGTCTTAATTAGAATCATTTTACTCTGAAAAAACCTAGCAATTTCTTAATTCCTTTTAATTGGCATTGATGCATATTCTGGCACGTTTTTCATCTTTCATCTCTCAAAGACTCCTCATCTAGAAACATTACAGAAAGCCTAATGGAAAGTTTGGGGGTACAGATACAAGATATTAGTGAATTCTTCATAGCTGATTCTATGAAGGGAAACAGATTAGACAGTAACTCATACTGCACTATCTAGAAACATCTACTTTTCCAATGGCTATCTTATCTGAATAAATCTGTTTTGTTTAAAGGCAAGATCTGCTCCTAGCACACCCTCATTCAATGACTAGTCATATTGTAGGAGTAAAAATACCCACCAATTGGCTAAACTTGCAATGTTGCTACATCCAAGCTCAATTTCTGCTTCAAGCCCCTGTGTTTGATGATCCGAATGTTAATGCACAATAACATTTCTTCCTTCAAATTTCTGTCTCATAGACTGCTTCCTGGAAAATCCAAACTATTATAAAAATTATAGAAACTGATATTTTTAACTTGTAAGTGAAAGAAAATTCTTCTCTTAACCCCTAAAACAGTCTTATCTTCCTTTTAATTTCTTTAAAAAATTAATCTCTGTTGTCATATTTACTTTCAAGCCATTCTCAAAGTTAGACATAAAAAGAAACTTATCTTTGAAAATAAATTACAAACTATTGCCTAAAATAATGTCATTTTGACAAAGTAAAATAAATTATTAAATTCTTGAGTTGAATTCAAAACAAATTTATCATGTAGAGTAACTTAGAAAAACATAAAGACAGAGTCTAAGACTGTAGATCTCATGAAAACCCCATGTGGTTGAAACTCCTATAGAATATAAAAGGAAAAAATGAAAGGTGGAAGGGAAGGAAGGGGGAAGGAGGGAGACAGGGATAAGTACTCAATATGCTTGTAAAACTAGGAAAAGATAAAAATATACAAAAGTTTTAAAATATAAAAAACAGGGTATGTAAATAAATTTTATGTGTTCAGCAGTATTTCCCATTTGTCTTACATACATTGTAGAATTTATTTCCCAGATTAACTCTGCGAAGTATATGTTCTGTTATAAAATATTTAAACTAGAAACCTGGGGATGAAAAAGGCAGTGTTTTCTCGAGTTCCCAGGATAGTTAAGTGTCAGAGAAGGGTTACAATTTTTGGTCTCTGCTTTCATTTGTTACCCATAAATTTAAAGAGAAAAAATGCAATGAAACAATTAAATATATGTAGACTGAAACAAAATACAAAACAACTAACTAAAATTGAGTTAAAATTTGTCAGAAAACAACAGAACTTCACGACTACTTTTATCAACAAGTAATGAAATCAAAAAACTTTACAAGGA
The DNA here is from genome assembly GCA_023101885.1 of Typhlomys cinereus. Classification (NCBI taxonomy): domain Eukaryota; kingdom Metazoa; phylum Chordata; class Mammalia; order Rodentia; family Platacanthomyidae; genus Typhlomys; species Typhlomys cinereus. Next base: position 1,557,184 of record JALPQD010000235.1, on the reverse strand, counting down.
GCTTCTAAAAAAATTGTCAAACTGTAATACAATAAAATCTAGCTCAAATATTAATTCTTTCAACATCCAGTTAAAATCCAGTCAATTAGCCTTGTGCCAGGAACTTGAATCTCTCCTTGCTGCAAGATAAACAAAATTTGTCATTCATTTACTTTCCTCTTCAAATAAACTAAAATACTCTTTGCAAAAGATGTTTGTTTGGTCTAAAGGTCACTTGGAACTTAAGTTAAATAATGTCTCTGGAGACAGCAGAAAAATGTTTACCAAAATTCAGATGCTTTTATAAAAGCTCTAAAGTGCTCCTGGGTTTTCAGGCAGTGGCCCTGAATCTCACACTTCAGAAATGCGTGGTAAACATGCTGGATTTTACAAGAACACGAAATCACTTCTCAATCATAGTTAACCCTTCAAAACCATTACCAATCTGTTGAGCGTACGTTATAGCTGAGTAGCCACCATTGCAAACACATTTTGATTTTGATAATTTAGATAGTTAACTGAGTAATAATGAGCAATAAAGCATGCCATCTTTATTTGTTGTCATTAAACTATTTATAGTTCTAAAATATAATGCACTAACTTATTCAACAGTGGTTTTTGAGACCAAATTTATTTAGAATTAGGTGGACAAGGGAGCCATAGTTTAGCCTTGGGGTGAGATAAAATTATTAAATCACATAGGAGAACTCAAGATCAGAGGTGATAGCAAGTGGACATTTCTTTCAACTCTCCTTTTGTTATAGGTACTCATCTGGCTGTTTCTGATGACCCACTAAACACATTTCTTCCACCCATTTTCAATTAAAATGACTTTTTTGCTTTACAGTCTTATGGAAAATAAATAAATGAAATTTTAGATTGTCATGAATAGTACAACACGCACAATTATATATATAATAATAACAATAACAATAATTAACTTCAAACATAGGCCTTTTGAAACTTTGGAAATTTTAGTCTCTGTGTTTACCTCCAAACCCCAAGCCAGACATCTTGCAAATGTCACTTTAGACACTGTAAAACATTTTCAAACGACGACATGGGGAGGTACTTTTTCTCCTCAGCAGCACTTACTATTGAATATAGCCATTCTAGCAGGTGATATAATATATCCATGTAGGTTTATATGCATTTCCTTAATGGGCAATGATATTGATTGTAGCCACTTAGATCCCATTTTTTAGTTTTATTTTAATAGGGTTTTTTTAGGTTTTGTAAGTTCTTTGTAAAATCTTAATGTTAATCTTTTATCAGATAAAGAGAGACTCAGATTATCATCAGCTATCCCATTTCTGGGTATCAAAAGGAATTAATACCCCTAAGACATACTCATACTGTCATTTGTTGTGCAGCATTATTTACAGTAAGCAGGATGGGGTATCTACTTTTGTGCCCATCTAGAGTAGAAGGGATGAAGAAAACATGATATATGTAAACACTGGAATATTTTTAAGTCACAAAGGAAAATGAAATCCTGTCATGTTGATCAAACTAAGCCAGACACAGACAGACCAATACTGAAGGGTTTCTTGCATATTCTGAAGCTAATAAACAAAGCAACTTAGCCATAAAATGTCAAATATTATGGTCTGAGAAGTGTATAGTTGATTAAAGAGAATTTGGATAATGGTTACCCAAACACATTAGCCTACAAGAAACAAGTTCTGATGTTCTACAGAAAACTAACATGTTTATTCTTCACAATAATCTATCACTTATTTTTGAAGATCCAAGAGAGATGGGCCTAAACATTAAACATTAAAAACAAAGTAATGTGGAAAGAAAAATGCTAAAAGCATATGCTGAAATACTATACTACATTCCATTGTACATAATCATTCATAGCAGCTGAAAGAGCAAATTACGTTGAAAGGTAAATAAATAAACCTGACCCTGGCACTGCATTCTTAGCTATAATTCCCGCTCTTAGGAGGTAGAGCAAGGAGGAAGAGGAGTTCAAGGACACCTCAGCAGTGTGGCTCCCATCACACAGTAGCTTGCCTCTCTCATTAGTTCTCTGCACGCCCATCAGATTGATTGGAACCCAGCCCAGTGCTCTCTTTTGCAGGGTATCTCTTCTTTGAAAGTGCTATCTCCAATACATCCTGAAGTACAGGAGTTAGGGTTTCAAAATATAAATTTTGGCTGGTCACAAGTCAGATCCAAATAACATTTAGTGTGATTTTTTTCACAATTGCATGTAAACATTTTGCTGACCATAGGAGAATTATATAATACAGGAATTACAATGAGTAGGTATACACAATTTCAAAAATTTCACTAAGAAGTTTCCTGTGTAATGTCTTTTTTCCAGAATTAGTACTTTTTTAATTTAATTTTTTTTATTTCCACTCATACGAACTTAACAGGTACACTGGTCCCCCCCCAACTCCACTCCCTATTCCCCTGTGCCCTCCTCCCCTCCCCATCCCCCAGTGCCTCCCCCTCCTATCCCCGGAGCATCCGTTAATTTGCATGCCAAACTCTCTTCTGGGTCCTCCTCTCCGATGAGGTGCAAGGACCCAGTGGCATTTCCCAGAACCCTTTCCTGTGTTCCCCTTAAGCATAGGAACACTACTGTGGCTGTCAATCCCTTGCCTCCAAGGATCTTAGTGACTTTAGCAAATGCTAGACTTTGTGAGGTCAATAGTGTGTTGGACATTGCGCAGGGCATGTAAAGTCCAAATATGATTGCTTCGGCCCTAACTTGTGTGGAGTATCTTGCATATCATAACAGAGTTAGTACTTGTATTAGTCAAGGCTCTCTGGAAGAAGTGAAATGCTAGATTGCAATATATAGAGAGATCTTTATTAAATAAATAATAATTAAATAATTAATAGTAATATAATAAATAACTAATTAAATAAAAATAAGCTCACAATAAAAGTAGAGGCTTTCAAAGTAGCCATGCATAGCTGCTTTGTTCTTAACCGGAATGTCTCACAAAGCCAGAGGATTCCCAGAAGCTCCTGAGTCTCTGCCCGGCTGAGAGCTAAAGACACTGGGCTCCCACATCAGTGAACAGCTGGGTTCTGATGTCAGGTATGAACAGCCAACAGCGGCAAGGCCTAAAGACCAGGCTCCAAAGGCAGTGGAACAGCAGCAGGTAGAAAGGATTGAGCTCATGTCAGCCAGGGATGGAGGCTGTAGCAGCAGCAGCAACAAAGAACGGAATGAAGTTTGAAAAAGTCAATGATGCTCAAAGCGTGAATTCAACAGAAAGTTGACACAGGGTAAGGGGAGAGCAAGGCCTTCCTCCTACCGACTTATCCGACTACCATAGGAAAGTACCTCTCACTATGGGCTGGGTTTTCCACATCAATTAAGCAAGCACTTGCAGATTTCTTCAGGAGTGTGCTCCAACCATTGATCTTCACAACTGTGCCCCAAACAGCCTGCAACTGTTGAGTTCACAGTTGAATGTAACCATAGCAGTTCTTGATTCAATTATACCGTCAATGGAGTTTCTTCACTGCCATTTGCTACTTTTTGTGTACAGTCCTGAATTGTGTTAGTATGAAGTATATTTGGGTATTTCTAATTTTAGGCATGTTTAATCTACTAAAATAGGATATATCATATATAACCCTAGTTGGCTAAACCACAATGATCATGTTGATCAATGTTAATTTTTTAATAAGTCTCAATCTTAGCTAAGATAGCAATCACAGTATTTTTAGTAGTGAAAGACTCATGGTGATCATGAAATCCAATTTATTTCCAAATTAGATTCCATGAATTTTACACATCAGTCATTGCTAACTCCCTGAATAATTCCATGAATTATGTATTCTACATATTAGTTTCCAGGAAGATTTTAGCTCGCAGAAATTGCCCCATGATTAATATCATCTAAAAACATGCAATAGTCTGAACACCACTGATGTCACGGGAGTCTGATTTTACAAACACACACACACAGGCGCGCACGCGTGCACACACACACACACACACACACACACACACACTTCTTAATCTTTGCAACATTGTAAACTTTGTGTTAACCTCATGCGGGGTTCATCAACTAAAATTATCTAAGAGACAGGATTCTAATGTCTTTGTTGGATTATCTTAATTGAAGTTGGAAGACACACTCACTGAGGGCGGTGCCGGTCCCTGGTTGGATCTCAAGCTGCATCGAGAATCAGAACAGAAGAGGAACTGGGCCCATCTCTCCTTGCTTCCTGAGTGTGGATCCAGTGTGAACAGCTGCTTCGAGCTCCTGCTGCTTTTATTTCCTTGCCATGATAGACAGCCTCTGTGAACTTCCAGCCAGAATAAATCCATTTTCCCAAAAATTCGTTTTGTCAATGTCTTTTATCACAGTATCTGGGAGACTGAACAGAACCCTCTATCAGTTTTATTGGTGCAGAAACTAAAATTCAGGTTGAGGTTATAAAACAGGGAGGGTGGCTAAACTAGGAAGTCAGGTCAAGAGTGATTTCAAAACTCACATTTCCTTTTTCTTTCATTATATTATGTCCTCGTGTAGCAAAATTATAATTCCTATTTGCTAGTTACTCTTTGGATGAGATTTTTCCAAGCTATTCTGTGAGCTATGATGATATAATAAGTTTCTCTACAATGGTTTATAAGTATCTGTACCAACTTTTATACCATGTTAAGGCAGCAAGCATAATTCCTGGTACAATGTTCCCAGGTTCTCAAGAACCCAGAGTCAAGAATGTTGCGGTAAAGAATAAGCATTTGGTTTCAAACCAGGTACCCAGCTTCACACTTTCTGTCCATGGGAAACACTAACGCTGAGCAATGGAGCCATTGTTCATTCAGGAACTGAAGAATTATACAGGTGAAGAGATCAGCTCATGATGAGACAACTCAGGCCAAATGGTGGGAAACTGGGCAAGAAGCCTCAAATGAAACCAGGGGCTGCAGCATAGCCTCTTGGCTGATCGCATGTCTAGCCCAACTACCCATGTTTGTGGATGCTTGAGCCAGTGTGATTAGCTGGAAGCACAAGGCCTTCATTGGACTGGTGCACTTCTGTCCTGTCCTCTGAAGATTCGGTGATCCATTGAACAATATGGATCCCTACACTAGTATGGATAAGAACTTGTTCAAGATGGGTCAAATACAGAGAATATATAGTAACCGAGAGTCCAAAATAAGCAAAAATGACAGTAATTGGACAGATGATAATTTTTTGTGTGTATGACAGGGCTAAGAGTAGGATTCCCAAGCAAAATCAGTCATGTATATCTTTTAACAAGAAGCCTAACAATTTGATACTTATATTAATTTTTGTCATTTAAAGAGAGTATTTCATGTATGACATATATGCAGAATAATCATCAAGTTCAGGGCTAAACCTTGCCATTGTAGACATCTGGGGAGAGGTGAATCTTTGCTTTGAGAAGTTCCTCTGTGTAGTACAGTATTTTTCTCTATATCCCTGGCTTCAACACACCACATGCTGGAGCAAAACCCTCCAGTTTGAGCAACCAAAAGTGTCTATATCAAATTTTCCAAAGGCAAAATCACACTTGATTAGAATTATTTGCCTAGTTACTCAAAACAAACAAACAAAAATGCTTCAACTGCAGTTGTGTTGTGCAGCTGCATCAAATCAGAACACATCACTAGTTACCCTGACAAGCAATCAGAAGTCAGCCTTGTAATCCATTAGGCCAGCAGAACATTAGACATTGCTAACACAATAGCAGTCATCTCATTCTCAGGGCTGGAACTTATATAAGAAATGGAGGAAATAATCATTCTCAAGGGATGATCAGACATACCTTCATTTCATTTGGTTCCTTCCTCTGTAAAAGAGGAAGAGGACAAACTTTACTGAGAAATAGAGACTCAAATTTTTTATATTCTGTTGTCCTTTGAGAGAATCTCTCTCTTTCCCTCTCTCTCTTCTTTCTCTCTCTCTCTCTGCATTTGTGTGTGTCTCTCTCTCTGCTTCTCTGTCTCCCCTCTTTCATTCTCTCTCTTTCTTCCTCTCTCCTTTTATAAAAATAACAGCATGAATATCTTAATGTATACAACTGCCTACTTGTTAGACAAAAATGTATACAATATTATTTGTATGCTCTTTTTCTATCAACTTTACAACTGTAAGATTGAGTCTCATCATTTGCACATTTTTATTCATTGCATTCCAAACTTATCAAAAATATCTGAGGTCAATACTTTGGTTCATCGAACACCAGATATTTTTTATTTAGCACAAGAGATTTTTAGCACAAGGTGAATCTGAAAGCAATAGTCAAAATACACTGTTCAGAATGTGAGAACACCCTGTCACAGCAGCGAACCTCCAGGATAGAGAAAGGTGTCTCTGCTGGCAGTTAAACCAGATTCTAACATGCTTGTAGAACTACCCAGCTGAAAAGACATTTGGCCTAACACGTACTGTTAATTGTTCTCTAATGTTCAGGGGAAAAAATGCTTGCAATAATGTTTTGCTGATTTCTTGAATTTGCATCAAATGAAATTGTTAAGTAGCAGAGATAAATTCCTTTATAGAATCCTATAGCTTATAATTTACTGAACACATTAAGGTAAATGCAACTTTATGAGTTTCCTCCTAATTTATCTTGTGCGAAAGGTAAATGCAACCTCAAGAGATGTAAAATCTGTTTTCTAATGTGAAATTTTTTAAAAAATCCATTTGCAGAAAAATGCATGGAACTAGAGATTCCATTACATTGTTTAATAAGCAGAAGCACAAAAAATATCACATTGCTTCTCTCATATGTGAATTCTAGACTTAAATCTGTGTGCCAGTGTATGTGGATGTGTGTGTATGTGCGTGTGTGTGTGTGTGTGTGTGTGTGTGTGTGTGTGTGTGTGCAGATCATCAAAGAATGAAGGGAACTATGAGAGGGTAGTACTAGTATAAGGAATGGGGTGCATAAGAGAAGGTAGAGTGGCATGTATAGGCACACACACATGCCATACATGTATGCGTGTTTATATTTATATGTATGTAAGTATGTTCATCACAGTTGCATGCAGATCAAGCTCATGGTAATCATAAGATATTACTATAGTAATGGACCTCAAACATTCCTTAAAACAACTTCCATATGTTTACATGTCTGGCTACTATTAATAGGTGATAGAATTAAGAGGGAGAGTGACTGGAGGCCTACTCCATGAGGGGACATTAGGAATCCATGCCCCCTTCCTCTTTTCTCTTTTGTACCTCCCATGAAATGGGCAGACCTGCTGCACTGTCACACGCTTCTGCCATGTTGGTGTTGGGTCCCCAGCATGTCAAAATAGAAGACTGTAATTTCCAAAAGGTTCCAAAATAAACCTTTTTTCTTTTGAAATTCATTTATCTTGTCACAGTAATAGAAATCTGTCTAATTTCCATTATAGTTATTGAAAAATTGTGTTGTAAAGGTATTCATTTTCCATACCAGTGATGTGGGTGACACTTGTGATGTTCGATGACAAGGAGACACAGTTTGTGACTGAGTTTCAACCAACACTGAAGAAAACTTGCTGCACAATCTTGCCTCCTCTCTTGTCTCATGGACTAAATCTTTGCAAGAACTTTGAAAGATTGTGACATTCTAGCACATTGTAGAGGACTTAAAAGGTAGAAAGTTAGGCTGGGACCCTGTGCCCTTGAACCCAAATCATTGCTACCCTGATGCTCTGAATTGTCCTCACGAGAAATGAACTTTTGTTGATCAATCGACATTGGGAATTTATTGCACATCATTTCACGGCTCCCTATACAAAATATTGTCTATACCTTTGCTTCATAATTCCATGACACTCTAAAGTTTAATTTAAACATATGACTTAAACTTATTTTTGATTGGTAATTTCCTTGGGTAAACCATTTCGGCTCTATCTAGGGCCTTTGGTCTCCATTTCCATGGGTTTGACCTTGTTTATAATATCAAGCATATGCTACTGAAAGTCAGTCTTATCCAATCATAAAACAGCTGGTTGCCTCCACAACATTCATGCCATTTTAACAACCGGTCCTCTCTTGCCAGTACTGTTATTGTACCTTGCGATTTCTGTAGCTGGAAAAACGCATTGATTACTTTTGTTCGCCCATAGCCCGCATAGTACCTTCTGGTGCTCTGGAAACTGACTGGAAAAAAAGGAAACTTTCCAGATCAATTCCAGATTGTTTTCTCCATGTCCTGTGATCCACGTGTCAATGCCTCAAACAATCGGGATCTACTCTCAGAATCTGTAGGGCAACCAAGAGAAAAGGGAAAAGCTGATATCATTCTGGGGTCTTTGTCACTTCTGTGACATCACCTACCTGGTACTGGAAATTTTGTTTAATTGCCTATGTGTTCTGATAGGAGCATCTAAATGCAGTTTCTGGGTTTTTTTCCTTTTCTTCCTTTCTCTCTTCTCCCCTCTATATGTTCACAGTATCAAAAACTGTCATCTAAACTGTTATCATTGTACTCATCCATTACAGTAATTCTGCACCCTCAACGAGGAAACTTTCTGTATTTAATACAGAAAATCACAACTGACCAAAGTGCAGATAATTAGCAACTGCAAACCACTCAGTCCTAACTAGTTCATCTAAGTCATTGCCAACCCAAAGGCTCAGGGACTCTGACAGAAGAGGAGGTAGCAAGAAAGTAAGAGCCAGAGAGCGGGGACAGATGTTGCCAGGTAATGTCTGGATGTGAGAGACCTACCACACTGACTGCATTTTACTTTCACAAGACCTCCATAATATATGGCCTATCAACATTTTACTATGGGACAGGAAAGACTTCAAGAGGCTACCTAAAAGACTATGAAGGGTTAATGCCAGATGGAAGTGGAGTGCTGCTAGGAGCTGCCACTTTCTTCAATAGTGAATCAGGTGACACATCATCTGTGCTCCAGCAGGTGCTAAAGCATCTGACAGTAGAGGCAACGTGGGTGAAGCTCAGTGACTCATATACACACACAAAAAAAAATGAAAGTAAGAAAGAGACTGGTAGGGAAGATTTGCAATGGGCAGAGGAGGAGGATGGAATTGAGCACCAAAGAGTAAAAAAGACATAAATTAATCATATTTCTATGTGAAACTGTCAAAGAATAAAAAATAAAAGGAATTCCAGAACTACAGAACAAATTCTAATTGATAGCATGGAACATGGACTTTTTTTCCCCTTGTTTCACAGTTCTAGACATTATTTAAATGAATTTTAGATGGTTTAAACTATAATGCATTCACATCCTCCTCCCTCTCTGGTTGAAAGCCCTCTTCCCAACAGCCCCCCTCCTGTATTCATGTCTTTTATGTTTAACCTACTGAGTAGAATTTGAGTTTTTGTCCAAAATTGGTGAATCTACTTATAGAACAAAGGGAGCTTACTATGGCTACACCACTGAAGAAAATGAAGCACTTTCCTTAACAATCCCATAACATTCATGTCACTGCTACAGCAATGGGAAAATCTTGCCAAGTCGCTAGGTTATTTTAGTTCATGCTGCTCATAGCTAGGTAAGACTGTTCATGTCTTTTTTCCTCCAGCAACCTACATAGCATCTTCTGGTACTATGAAAGGTAACTTAAAGGAAGAAAGTATCCAATTGGTTCCAGTTTGATTTCTTCATATCCTGTTACAACATCAGAGATAACTATTCTTATGCTGCTAATGATATTTTGCTATTTGTCTTCATTATTAATTCAACATATTTGCACTGTATTTGTTCTTATTTTAGGCATTATTTACTGATACCACAGTTTACCAGTTATTCTCATTCATCACATGACTCTGGACACACACAACTATCAGGAATGCTTTATTACATAAGACCTTTGGACAAGCATGTAGGATATTGCTTTAATTGAATAACTGATGTGTGAAGACCTCCCAATGTGAGTAGCACCATTCCTTTGGCAGGTCTATAAGATGGGGCATTTGATGGACTGACAAGCTAGAACTCAGGCATGCAACATTGGTCCTTGCTCTGGGCTCTTACTAAAGATGTGAAGTGACCAGTTTCCCTGGCTGCTTCTGGTAACCTGGAATTGTGAGCATGAATAAAACCTGTTGCTTCCCTACAGTTGGTTGGGTCTGTTATTTACTACCACAGTGAATATGAAACTAACACCCATTAAAGATAAGGAGGTTGGGTCTTCTTTTTCTTTCCTGCCCCGTGCCATACCACATCTTTGAAAATTGCCAAATTCAGCTCCTAGCTATATTATAACTTTAGATTAAATATTCAATATTAACAATTATAAACAGATATTTATATGAGGAAGTAATTTATATTATCTTCATGCTTAGATGGCAATTTCATAGATATGAACTCACAAATACATGTATTTTTTTTTCTTCAGAATTTTGGACTGTTCACCACTTCCATGGGTCTTCTTGTCGCCCTTTTTATTATTGACTTTTACGTGAGATCTTGCGTTGTACTGGCTATGGCTGTTTTGCTTTCTTCCCCTAATCCTAGTTTATAAGATCTCTTCTTTGCCTCAGTGTTAAGGAATGTCCTTGAGATACAATTGATGTGGCTCTAATTTCATTCTTCTTGTTTGCTGCACTAGGGCCTCTTAAATATCTGAATATAAGTATGATTTTGTTTAGTTTTGCTCTCTTGTGTTTGATTGGGGTGAGTGAGGAACTTTGTTTCTTTTTTTTAGATTTCATTAGGTGGCCATTAGTTTTTCCTTCCTTTTTCTTTTTCTCTTCCTCTTCTGCCTTCTCCCACTCTTCCTCCTCCTCCTCCTTCTCTCCTCACTCCTCCTTCATTTCTAATTTTTACTTTGCTGCTGCTTCTCTTTGTTCATGTTTGTGTGTACACACGACACATTGATGTAGGCATCTGTGATACGTCTGTGTATGTGCACATACATGCCCATGTATTGCTGGGTGCTATAGTTTCCCATCTATGTCTACAACTTTTATCTAACCTTTGATTAAGCTTTCCAATTTTTTCTCAGAGAAATTTTATTTATTAAAGTTCTTAGAAACTTCTAAATTTTTCTTCTATTCTCTTCTCCAAAAACATCTATTGTTATTTGAAGTTTTCTCATCCTAAATCATCTCTTTTCTAGAATATATTGGAGAAATGACAGCATCTTCAACGAATGGTACTGGGAAACTGGATGTATACAAATGGAATAAAACTTGAATATAACTAACAATAATGTCTTGCACAATTGAAATTTGCTAACAGAGTGTGGGTATATCAAGTGTTGACCAAACCAACCAACAACAACTCAAAATAGGCAAGTATATGAGGCAATGCATATATAACTTAATTTAGGTTTGACAAAAAAATTCTCTTTTCTGTGGGAAATTGAATTTGTTTCCCATGTGTAGATTATGTCTCTTTCTGTCTTCTGATGCTACACACAGCTTCCTGCTCATAAAAAGAGCTCACAAGTCCAGCTGAAGCTTCGGGCTCTCATCTACAGTGCAAGGTGTTCTGGGTGAAAATTTCATAAGCTATTTTTAAATTTTCCTTTAAAAGCTATGAGAAACTTTGCACAAAGATCATCGAATAGTCTTTGGAGATGGGGGACAAACCACATGGAAAGTTGTAGAATTAACACCTGGGCAGCTCTTGACAACTGATTTTTTTGTGTCCTTTACAGACAGGTCTTTGTATACTTGTGCCACAGTCAAAAGTCAATCTCTTGAAGTAAAAGAGACCATGTGCGCTGAGGTGCACAGAACAGGGGAAAGGAAATGGGGGCTTTTTTTTCAATCAGTTTTGAACATGAGCCTTTTACTCAACCTGAAGGTACCTGGCATCTGGATTCTGAGCTGCCATTGCACAAGGTTGGAGCTCAGATTTCCCTAATGCTGCTTAGAATTTAACCATTTGTGAGCTGCTGCAGCATTTCTGCACATTTACTTTTTTCTTTTAACTTCCACATTGCTTTTAATTGGCTTTTCCCTGTTGCCTCAGACTTACAGTTTCCTTTAACATTTACATTACTGTGAGCTTTGTGTGGTGTCAGGAGGGAATTGATGCAGATTTGTAAGAATAATTTTCCATCTTGCTTAAAAGTCAGATGGCATGATTGCATAAGAGTTTTGTTTAAAAAGTTTCATTTCTAAGTCTATGCAGCAAAAATAATTGCAAGCTAAATATCATCCATTTTCCTTAAGTATGAATCACCATATTAATTTTCAGCAAATTCAACACTGCACACACCCAGGAAAATGTATGACTAAAGACTAAAAACATTGTTACTTCTCTTCATTCTTCATCTGTAAAGTATCAGAAGAGGCAAGACCTCTCTGTCTCCGCACTTCTTGTTTTCAAAGTTTTTGAAGCACATAAGCACTGTCAAATCAAACCATAAAGCTTAAAAAGATATGCAAAAACCCCCTTTCTTCCTTTGACCTTATTTTTTCCTTAGCTACCACTAAGTCATTATTTTTAGCATTTCTCTGAAGGAACCAGGTGTTGTTTAATCCACATTTTATTGAAAATGCAAGATGTAAAGATTTTACGGTTAGCCTGAACTACCTTATCCCCCACACACAGACACACGCATGTACTGCCCCAGTGAACATGGGACCCTGGTCTTACTGCTTACTGGTAAAGGAGACAAACTAAGGTGCATACAAAGCCCCAAGCTAGGTGCTGCTATCAACGGAGGTGGATTGCTAGTTGCTCAATTTTTCATTTCTCTTCTAATTTGAGAAACTTAAGGAGTCGCTTTTCTTTCTCCTCATCTTTCCTCCATTCCTTATTCCTTTATTTTGAGCTCAGGCACCATATCATACACTTTGTGTTCAATTCTGTGCAGCACTTCTGTATGCCAGAGGGCTGTCAGTTTTTATTATCTCTTAAGCCAGCACTTTGCAGCATCTTAACATTAAGACTGGAGATCACAGCTCTTTTTCTCATCACTAGCTTGCTCAGAAATTCAAGTTTCTGCGTGTGATGATTTAAATAGATTTCCCCTAGAACAATGCACTTGCACTGCTTGGGGGCAGAGAGCACTAGCTATCATGTTGAATTGACATTCTGCAGTGAAGTTGCACAGTAAGTCCATGTCAAGCACTTGCCAGAGGGAACACTGAAGGCTACTTCGAGAAGTGCCTGTCTCCCTAGCCTACTACTTTCCTCCTTTTTTTCTTATTTTTTCTTTTTTTTAGGTAGTGTATATATATTTATTATATAAACATATTTCCTTTATTTTTCTTTTTTATTTTTCTGCTTTTACAAGCATATTGAGTATTCATCCCAGCTTCTCTCTCCTCCCCTCTCCTCTCCATCTCCTCCCTTCCCTTCACCAATCCTTCTTTTTTTTTAACAAGCCAATTTGCTTTAGTCTTTGAATGGCTAAAATATAGAAACAACAAACAAACAAACTCATTTGTTTCTGAAGAAAAAGAGAAAGAGCTGTGACACCTGGTTGAGACATTAACAGAATTCAGATATTAATTGAGCGAACTAGATGACTGTTTGAACCTATTTACCCCTCTTTAGTAAGACAATAGTTACAGCCAATAGTATGTCTTAATAAATAAACCTAGGATACACAAAATATTGCAGCAAAACTTTATTTGCAAATGATACTTTAGGATGATCTATAATATGATCTTTGGTATAAATCACCCTTACAACTAATATAAATACAATTATTTATTGTAGTGGAAAAGGTGGTTTATGCTAGTTACATAATAATTATTAATGAAAGCAATTCTTATGACACCAATACTGCTTACCATAAACAGCTACATCATTTTAATAAATCCATACCTCAGTTAGTACAAGTGTCTTCCATTTGTTATTTTAGTGAGCACTCATTCTAACTCATTGAAATATAGATGTAGCAATATGTGTACCTGCTTAGGATCCCAGTTTGTGTGTGCATGCTGATGTGTGTGGGTGTCGAAGAGAGCACTTGAGGTGAGTGACTGTGGAGGCCCAAGGTGAATTTGGGAATCATCCTGGATGGCTTCACCTCCTTATTGCTTTGCTCTGGGGTTTCCCAAGCTCTGCCTGCCAGAACTACAATTGCAGGCCACTGCCATTGCCATCCGGAGATTTAAGGTGGATCCTGAGATCTGAACTCAGATCCTTTTGCTTATGAGGCAAAGAATTTAACCCATGAGCCATCTCTTTACCTCAGACCTCAGTTTTGTAACCTATAAAGAATTTTGCATCCACACTTCTTAAATGCTGCAAGCTGATCCACATTCTTGATCATATTTCTGTGGTTACTCTTGTAGTTTCCGTGTGTATTGCCTATAAACTAATGACCAAAAGCCTTAGGGAAAAAAAGGGCATTTATTTTGGCTTATGATTGCCTGGTACAATTCTTTGTCGAGCTTGTCAGGAGAGCTCAGACCAGGAGTCAAGGAAATCCTGTCCACAGTGATTGCTGAGAGAGGGACAACCCTTGTTTCCTGGACCATAAGTCTGCCCAACTATACGGAGGAATGCCAACAAACAGAACCACTTTCCTCCATCTTATCCATATATCCAGGGAACGGCCACACACACTATGGGCCGTTTCTTCCCACATCAATCAGAAAATCTGCAGGTTTGCTCAGAGCCTTGACTACAAATCTTCACAGATGCAGCCAGAGCTCAGCCCTCAGGTGTCAAGCTGACACCTGTCAATCTAGCTAATACAGTTATTAATGTGGGCTAATTCAGCCCTGATGACTTAATTTACCAAATTAAATCTCATCAAAGCAGTGACCCCTTCATTGAGAAAGCTGCCCACGTGTGTGAAGTCCAGTCTCCCTGGAATGCTAGGTAGAGTTGTATGAATAGCACTTCACACAGAATTCAAAGGGAGGGAGAACCAGTACTCACTTGATGAAGAAAATATTGATTTTTCTTTTCCAAATCTCTTTCACTAAAACTCCCCAACTTGTTTTTCTCTTGTCTTACAACAGCACTGTTGGCTTAAAGGCCTTTATAGATTTTTTTCATATAACAAAAATCACATCTTTTATGGTCCAAATGCCACTCCACCTCATCTTTGAGAATAAACAGTTCCTACCTGGATTCTGTGATATTTTATCTTGTTTGCCTTTTATCAAGCTGCCTCTGCCACCTGCCATTATAGGCATCTGATCTCAATCTTCCTATTTTGGGTCTTACTGTTTCTCATTGTGCTGATGCTTTTAATCTCAGGATGCTGCCTAGCAGACAACTATTCTCAGACAACCACGTGTATCTCACTTGGATATTTGTAATGCAGCTTTTTTTTTTCCAGTTTTAACAAATGAACACGGCTCCCCTTATTTCTTTAAATGGACATAAAATTGATAATGAAACATTTTCACAGTTTTCTTACCATCGTTTTACAAAGTCTCTCTCCTGTTTCAGACAATGAATAATTCCAAGAATAAATGAAGTCATATGTTATTCATTTATTCACCGCTTTGTACTTTGTAAAATGTTTTCAAATAGATTAATTTGTTTTATCTCAGTTACATTCCTGAGGCACATAGAACAGGTTTTAAAAATGATTTTCAGTGTCTTTTAAAGATTAAAAAAACCCTCTGACTCAGGGGTTTGTACAGCCTCCCTGAGCTCTCCATGATAATGGATGCGACTGACGTTGAAGCCCATGTTTTCTGACTCGTCACCCTCTATGCTTCATATTTAACAAGTCATTGCATGTCCTCATGCAAAGTGCAAGCTTTGAAAGCTGGAATATTGAGATAATCAGCAGAGAGTCTTCAAGACATAAAATCTGCTCCTTAGTAGTTCTCAGAATACAGATTTGACATAAAAAGCAAAGAATTATAATCAGATTATTCTCACTTTGCAAATCCGATCTTATTAATGAGTCACTGAGTTATCTTGTGGCCCTGATATTTATGTAAGTCACATATAATATAACAATGATATTTTGAGGCTGGAAAGTTTTACTCTGCCTTGCAAGCAGAAGGTCCTGAGTTGGAATCCCAGGTCATATGTAAAAACAATAGACAGAAAAAGCCTCAATTTCTGGCCTTGGTGGGTGGAGCCTGGGAAAACCCAGAGTTGGGGGGAAAAGGGTGGGTGGAGGGTGTAAAAACAATCCAGGATGGTTCCAGAAGTCATGTTTGGTCCTCCACAGGGACACACAATGCCCTGTGATTCACACAGACACACGCACGCGCACGCGCGCATACGCAAAATAAATGAAGTTTAAAAAAAAAGATGCTCTTGTAGAACATGCATGAAAATTAATTGAAGTATCTACTATGGTGCTGGAAAACAGCAAAGGGTCAGAGCATGGTGCTGACTCTGCAGCAAGACTTTGGGAAAGACTGAACGTGGCTCTGCTTTTTGAACACTGAGCACTGACACCGTTCCTCCTGCACATGTGCCTCTGTGTCCCACTGGCTACGATTTTATTCCTGTCATCTACATGGACACTACTGAGACTGGAGGGAAGGCTGGAGAGATGAAGACTCTACTTCAGCGGAAGGACCTGAGTTCAGATCCCAGATCGCATGTAAAACATCAGAGGTAAACAGCAGCAGCCTGCACTTCTGATAAGAGGCTGAGCCTGGGAAACTCTAGAACAAAAGAAGAAAGAGGTAGAAGCAATTTTCGAAGTCATCCCTAGCTCTCCGCAGGCATACATTGTGCCCTCTGATACACACACACACACACACACACACACACACACACACACACACAGAAGTACACATGCAAAAAAAAAAATGAGAGAGAATTCTGAGATGTAATATCACTACCTTAGGTTCTGAATGGAAAACTTTGGTCACCAGCAGGCTAATGGCTGAAGTAGTGAGGCAGAAATTGAGTCTGGGTTTCAAACACCTCCTGACTTTGAAATATGTGCAATTCAGAAGGAAAACAATGACTTTAAAGTGGAAGTAAAGCCTAAGAGCCCATTTTGATTTACCACTTGTATTTTCCAAGACAGTATGCTTGATAGACAGACTGGATCCTGGCTTCAGGCATTCTCAACCATCCCTCCTTTTGCCTTAGGTAAAGTTGTACTTTCTCATAAATACTCCATCTCACTCCCAAGTGTGTGTCTTAAGTGAGCTTCTTTCCCTTTTCCTTTTCTTTTGCTCCTCCCATCCTCTCTTCTCTCACCCTGATTCCCTCCTTTATGAATTTTGATTGTGATTCATATTCAGCTATACACTGAGTATACACAAAGATGGCTTTTTCCTCTCTTACACTCCAGAATACCCATGGAGACTACATGACCATGAACTAAAGAAAGAAATAAGTTATGTAAAAGTATGTGAAAAAATATACATGTATATGTGTATATGCCCATAAATGCATGCATAGATAAATATGTATACACATGTTTATATACAAATATGCATATTCACAGTAAAAGGTTCACTAATCAGTCAAATTACATGCATTCTAGTTCATGTTTTATTACATTGTATTTTATTTATTTGAAATCAATTGCCTAATAATTTGATTTAGTGTCATTCTTAATAAGTTAAAAGTACAGCGAGATCATTCTGCATAAATTAAGTCACAAAAGAAAGATGTTCAATTTAATGCAAATTATGTTTATTTCTGGAGTGCAAATTTTGAATGATAGACACTTTCTCTATTGCACATTTTTCTATTACCCAAATTTTAAAATAAATCTTTACTTGAAAAATGTAACGTGTCAATCAAAAACTCAATCAAAGAAAGGATTAAAATTTGAGGATGATAAGTCATATATGATTTTCATTGTTGATTTACCAGGCATCAAACAGAATACTGCTTAAGAAAATAATAAACTACCTCAGATAAAGGAGAAAATAAGCTATTTTCTAATCATGAGAACACTTTTATTTAGTATTCATCTCATTCGTCCCAGAGTCATGATTCTGGCGTAGGTTAATAGTCTAAACACATCTAGCACCAATTATTAAGATACAAAGGAGATTAAATGAATATTTTATCCTGTATCATAATAACAAAACAAAGTCAAATAAAAAATTTAGAACCCAAGATAAATCCCAGTTTAATGAGCTCTTGTGATATTTCACAGGGTCACTACTTCTGGCAAAAGTTGGAGTTAAAGTTCCAATTTTAGAAACTTGTCTTATTTCTTCAACGACAATAAAAGTGTATGGGAAATCAAATTCTGATTGTTTGTTCTCTGCAACCAGTCTTATATTTACTCCTCTGTCAATCATTTCTGTACCTCCAAACGTCTGAACACGTGTCAGTCAATTCCCTCCCCTTATATAAGTCACTATCTTTCTGCATCTTCAGCAGTCAATGTGGATAATCTGACCATTTTCATTTTAGGAGCTTATGGTGCAGTTTAACACTAAGCCACTAATTCATAGACAACGGGAAGGACATGATTAAATTATGTGAGACTACAGAAGTACTAGACACTGATGAATTAGTCAGATGCACCATCCAATGACAAGACTCACACAGCAAAAAGAGTTAAAAAAAAAAACAAAAATAAAATAGTCTTTTGCTGCATGGTTCCCTTTTCTACTTTCTTTCTATTAATAGGTATGTGGAATTACAAATCTGCAGCTATATTATTTTTCCACAGATATGTCTATCTCACTAAAAAAAGTGGTCTAAAAAAATCTTAAGAGAGATCCTTTCAGTTTAAACTACTTAGATTATTTAAAAATTAGAAAAATACTTTCCACATGTCTACAGAAGTTGTCCTATGTTACTTACAGACTTTTTAGTGCCATGCAAATATTTGAGAGGCCAAAAGAATGAAGCAGAATATTTTCTTCTTTTTTCTCTTATTTTTCCTACTTTTACAAACATATTCATCCCAGCTTCTCTCCCTCACTCCTCCCTTCCATTCCCTCTTCCCCTTCATCATTCCCTCCCACTCCCTGCCATCCTTCTGGTTGTATGATTCTATGGACCCAGGGTTCACTCTGGCTTGTCCACTCCTACGGGAGCCCAAGCCTGCACAGTAGTATCAGGTTACCTCTCTTCAGGTCACCCCACTGATATGTGCATTCCCCTTTACTCATTCAGCTTTAGACTCAAAGATTTTGACTGTAAGTTCCCATTCTGTAGGTATAACAACAGCTGCCTACAAAGCATTTGATGTCCTATCTTCCTACCTATAGGTTTATTGGTTATATTCCATATTAATCTATTTTCTTCCCCCATTTAGGGGGAGTGCTGTTCTCGTTTACTGTAAAAGGGATGTGTACCATTCTAACTAGCAGGTCTGGAATCCAATCAGAAACCTGATGATTGTCTCCTTGATATTCATGTCACTATTACATTCATGGTCACCTGTTGCCATGGTAATTTATACTGCAACTTGTGGATCTCATGTCATCGATGAGGCTGAAAAATATTTCTCTCCCCCAGCAGATTCTACAGTATTCTTTGATATTGTGCAAGCTATTCAGCAAGGAGAAAGTCCTCAGACCAGTTCCAGTTGACATATTTTGCCCACATTCGATGATCCATTTGTGTTGCATCTTCAGTAATATGGTCTTACTGATAGTTTTTGGAGAGCAACCAAGAGCAATGGCAAAGGTCTATAATGTATGGGAGTCTTTAAGACCTCTCTGACCAACATTTTATCAGAAAATGTCACATTCTTGTTGTTACTTCTAATACAATTTTGTTCCTGGGGTCTAAGTGAAGTGCTCCAGGCTTTTGCTCCTCAGCATAGGGACTGCCCACTCTTGTTCCTTTTTTTAAAGGCTTTTTTTTTTTCTATTTTAAGACTTTTTTATTAGGAAAAAATACACAACATCCATTAAATTTTCCCTCTTAAATTAGCAACCGACGTGTATTTCCTTTACCTATTTTCTTTTTTCTACAGTTAGAAAAATAAATGTAATTTTTTCTCCCACATTTTTCCTAATCATACAAGCTCAATAGATAGCCCCCACATTCTCTCTCTCCCCCTTCTCTCCCTCTCCCTCCCCCTCAGTCTTTGCCCATTCCACTCTCTCCCTTCCCCCCTTCCTTTTACCCCACTCCCTCCACCACCTCTCCTTGTGCTTCCCCCTTCCTCCCTCCCATCCCCTGGCGCATCCTTTTGTGTGAATGCCAAACCTTCCTCTGAGTCTTCCACCCTACTGAAGTTTGGGTTCCCTGTTAGTTGGGGAATTCTAGTATGATTGTTAATCCCTTGCCTCTAAGGACCCTACTGCCAGAAACCTTCTCCCCTGCTGACATGTCAATGACCCCTGAAGTCTTAAAGGCTTTTTTTTTTGACAGAATACTACATAAGGTGTTCTTTTGGGGTTACTTCCTACAATCTTTGTGTTTTTCTATAAGTCCCCATGTCCTCCTACTCCATTCCTTCATTCCTCCACTAAGTATTTTTCCCACTTACTCCTTTCCCTGACCTTTAAGACACAGATTTTTCAAACAAATAAATATTCCACCACGGAATAGTCTGTTGGACAGAGATGTAATTTTAAAACTTCTGAAGTCATTTCCAGCCACAGGTTTGGGCACAACAAAGTGGAACCACAGGAAGGGGAGTTGCACAAAAACCTTTTCATGAATGGTGTGTTGCCTATTCCTAATGTTAAAGATGCTGGTCACCCCAGAATTAAACTTTTAACCAATTTCCATCTTTGAAACCCTCATGCTCTCATTTCAGATTTTTAATATTTGTATTAATCCATGGTGGGAAACATCTTTAAAAAATGAACATAAATTTAATTAGAGATGTCTAGTTCCAGGCATTCAACTTAATTAAACACTTTTAACAGCAACTTAAGTTATTTAAATAGAATACCATGTAACTCTGGCGTTTGCCTGAGCCATCTCTAACATGGGTATCACCCCCAGGCTATATGCTACTCCTGAAATGGATTTTGTTGATAAATGTGTTAATAGAGTGAGAATTTCTTCACACCTACTTTTCATATGTCTAAATGAAATACTTTTATTCAAATAACTCTAAACAAAACAAATGAAAAGCAGAATGGTTCCAGACCTTTAGAATCATCTGCTGAAAAATATTCTAACCAAGAAAATAGCTAAAATGTGAGAAAATGAAAGACAGAGGCATACCATAGAATAACCAAAACGATCCAAACATGAATACGGTAATTTCATTTTTTCCACTCTATTAGTACAAAAGTCTTTTCCTCAAGCATGACATTATGGCTGAATTTCTTTGGTGACAATAAATAATCACCTTTAATCTTTGTTGAAGACTTCCTCTTATTTTGAAAATAAAAAATAAGTAAAACATTTCATTAAACTTCTTTTCATACAAGCAAAGAAAGATTAGCCTGCCCGCTCTAAAAATGTACAGAGAAATGTTAAAATAACTTTTTTAAGGTGTAGTCATTTTAGTTACTTGGTTTAGGCAAAAAAAAAAAAAAAAAAAAAAAAAAGAACAAAACCATACGCTGGCCTCCTATTCTCACAAGAATCTATCTGATGCACAGCTTATCATGATTTTAAAGCACATGAGCTAATTATTAAACTGAGTTACACAAAGTCACTTCAATTAACATTTAAAAATATTTCTCTTTGGTTCTCTTGACCCTACTAGGCTGTAGGATTGAAGCCCCAGTATTGTGTCAGTAAGTGCACACTCTACCTCTGAGCTTCCTCACACCATACAAAGCCCAAATCCTCCACATCTGAAGAAGGAAGGCACATCAGGAATTTTATTTCCCAAATGGGATAAGCACTTTTCTGAATCTGAACAGCCTCAGGAGACTGTATTATCTCCTTCCAGATATGAGTACTTTATGGAATAAAGACCTTATATTTAGGGACTGCAAATATGGCTCAGAGGGTAAAGGCACTTGCTACAGTTTGATTCTTAGAACTCATATGGAGTAGGAGAGAATTAAATCCACAAAGTCATTGTCTGACTTCCATACATGAGCCCCGAAATGCATGTGGCAATACACATATCATGTACCTGTAAACATACACACATTCACACACATATGCACACAATATATAAAATATAAATATATGAATAATTTTAAAAGAGCTTATGCTGATATACAAATTACATCTTCATATAAGTAGAGTTCAGTTTGATCACGTGTTACACCCTCTCTGATTCTTCTTTTATTGTTTATTATATTGTTACAGTGAAGGACATAAATACATCCCAAACATTAGTCCAAAATCTATGTGCAGGCTACTAAATTACCTTTAGTTCATAAGGTTGAATGTATTTTACTTTGAAGATATGTAGGTTTATCAGTAGTTTACTATCTCTACTCAAATCCTTCAAATATATCAGGATATCAAGGAATTAATACTAAAACTACAATTAATGTTTAAACTTAACCACCCTTCCCTCCACTCAACGCCGAGCGTGCTTGCCCGGTCCAGCCGGCCACCCCCGCCGTAGCTCCCCCGCCCGCCCCAGGCCCGCCCAGGGACCCAGCTCCTCCCTCCATCCAGCCGCATCACCGCAGGGCCTGGGAGAGGAGAGAGGGCACCCCCTCTGCGCCCGGCCCCGCCCTCGGGTGGCCCGGTTTAAATAGCGCCCCGCCGACGCCCCCCTCCCCCCCCTCCATCCCCCCACGGATCTCGCGGTCCAGCCGGCCTCACCCAGCCATGACCCAGGTAAGATGGTCCCCGCCCCCCCCAGATCCCCAGGCCAAATAATTCAGTTTAGTGAAAAATGCACAGAAATTAAAAGATCTTAAGAGTTAAATCGACAACGCCAAAGTCTAAGTGCAAATCCATGAGACACAACACTCAACACTCCCACTGAAGGAATTAATCCCATAATGTTAGACTCCAACCAGAAAAAACCCATGGAAAATGGCCAAGAAAGCCTGACCCAGGATAACGACCTTCAAAATATGATCATTACCATGTTCAATACTATGAAAGAGGAAATCTGGGAGGAATTAAATAATCAAATCAATCGCTTTGAGGAGGAACACAACAGACACATGGAGGAGTTGAGAAAAACAGTGTAAGAATCAAAAACTGGCATAGAGCAGTTAAAGCAGACTCAAGCAGAGTTTACACCTGAGCTACAAGACAAGTTATCTTCAACCCAAAACTCCACAGAGAGTCTTATCAGCAGAACTAACGAAGCAGAAAACAGAATTTCACATCTTGAAGATAAAGTGGGAGTATTAACCAGCTCAGTGGAAGAGATTGTTAAAACCAAAAAGATGCTTGAGAGAAAGGTTCAGGAGATATGGGACACCCTGAAGAAGTCTAGCATTCGTATTCATGGAATACCAGAGCAAGAATCTCAAAATACCACCCCTGAGGAAATTTTTCAAACGATCATCAAGGAAAACTTTCCTCATGTAAAAAAAGAGAGGCCCATCCATATACAAGAGGCATTCCGCACCCCAAACAGATATGACCAAAAAAGAAGCTCGCCACGGCAAATAATAGTCAAAACACTCTATATTCAAGATAAAGAACTGGTGCTGAGAGCTTCAAGGGAGAAAAAACAAGTCACTTTTAAAGGTAAACCTATTAAAATAACAAATGACTTCTCAATGGAAACACTAAAAGCAAGAAGAGCTTGGAGAGACATACTTCAAGTATTGAATGAGCAAAAACGTCAACCCAGGCTGATTTACCGTGCAAAACTATCAGTCATGATCGAGGGAGAAAGAAAAATCTTCCAGCACAAAGACAACTTGAAGGGATACATGTCCACCAAACTAGGCCTTCAAAAAATGCTAGAAATGATACTCAAGCGTGAAGAAAAAAACAGGCATATCCAGGAGAGCAGAAGGCAAGTATAACACCATTAAAAGCGAAGCAATATACTTATAAAAACTACTAAACATAATAAATGTCTGGAATTAAAAATAGTTTCTCCATTATAACACTAAATGTTAATGGAATTAACTCACCAATCAAGAGACACAGATTACAAACTTGGATTAAAAATCACAATCCATCAGTCTACTGCCTGCAGGAAACCCATCTCACCACAAAAGATAGGCACGCTGTAAAAATAAAAGGCTGGTCAACAATTCTACAAGCTAATGGAAGCAGAAAACAGGCAGGGGTAGCCATTATATCAGACAAAGTGGACTTCAAACCAAAGAAAATTATAAGAGACACGGATGGATACTCCATTTTAGTCACAGGTACAATTCACCAGGAAGACTTCACAATACTGAACATATATGCACCCAATACGGGACACATTCATTAAGAAAACCCTACAGCGTCTAAAGCAAGAAATCAACCCCCAAACGATAATTCTTGGGGAATTCAACACCGCCCTCTCAAATGGGATAGATCAACAGGTCAAAAGCTTAATAGAGACACTTTGGACCTTAATCAAACCCTTAAAGAAATGGACCTTACAGATCTCTTTCGAACTTTTCATCCACACACCAAAGAATACACATTTTTCTCAGCAGCACACGGAACTTTCTCCAAAATAGATCACATACTGGGCCACAAAACAAATCTACACATGTACAAAAAAGTTGAAATTCTAACCTGTACCCTGTCAGACGACCATGGCCTAAAGCTGGACATCCACAACACAACAAACAAGAGAAAATACACTAACTCTTGGAAACTTAACAATATGATGCTGAATGAGAACTGGATTCAGGAAGAAATTAAAAAGGAAATTCAAGATTTCCTGAAAGTGAACGATAATGAAAATACAACTTACCAAAATCTCTGGGACACAATGAAAGCTGTTCTAAGAGGTAAGTTCATAGCTCTTAATGTCTACATCAAAAAAATGGAAACATCAGAAATAAACAACTTAACAATGCAGCTTAAAGCTTTAGAGAAACTAGAGCAATCTGATCCCAAGAGTAGTAGAAGAGAGGAGATTAGCAAAATAAGGGGAAAAATATCTGAAATCGAGATTAAAAAAAGATAGAAAAAACCAACCACTCAAAAAGCTGGTTCTTTGAAAAAAATCAATAAGATTGATACACCCCTAGCTAAATTAACCAAAAGCAAGAGAGAGAAAACCCAAATTAACAAAATCAGAAATGAACATGGAGTTATCACTAGATACCCAAGAAATCCAGAGAATTATAACATCATATTTCAAAAAATTATATGCTGTGAAGTTTGACAACACAAAAGAGATGGATGAATTTGTAGGTAAACACAACTTACCTAAATTGAATCAGGAAGTTGTGAATTATTTAAATAGTCCTATAACATATAAGGAAATTGAAGAAGTAATCTCAAATCTTCCCACCAAAAAATGTCCTGGAAGAGATGGATTCAGCACAGAGTTCTACCAGACATTCAAGGAGTTAATAACACCAATACTCCTTAAACTGTTCCATCAAATAACAAAGGAAGGAACACTACCAAATTCCTTCTATGAAGCTAATATCGTCTTAATACCAAAACTTAATAAAGATTCATTTAAAAAAGAAAACTATAGGCCGATCTCTCTGATGAACACAGACGCAAAGATTCTCAACAAAGTCTTAGCGAATCAGATTCAAAAACATATTAAAAAGATCATTCATGGGGACCAAGTAGGCTTCATCCCTGGCACACAAGGTTGGTTCAACATACGCAAATCAATAAATGTAATTCATCATGTAAACCAGTCCAAAGTCCAAGACCACATGATACTCTCGATAGATGCAGAAAAAGCTTTTGACAAGATCCAACAGCCTTTTATGATCAAAACGCTGGAGACAGTAGGAATGGAAGGAACCTTTATCAATATAATAAAAGCTGTATACAACAAGCCCACAGCAAGGATTATGCTCAATGTGGAGCAATTGAAAGCATTCCCACTTCGATCAGGAACTAGACAAGGCTGTACACTCTCACCACTTATATTCAATATTGTACTTGAAGTCTTAACTGAAGCCATAAGACAAGAAAGGGACATAAGAGGGATTCAAATCGGCAAGGAAGAAGTCAAACTATCCCTATTTGCAGATGACATGATCTTATACCTGAGTGATCCCAAAAACTCCACCAGGAAGCTTCTAGAACTAATTGAGAAGTTCAGCAGGGTGGCAGGATACAAAATAAATGTGCAAAAATCAGAGGCATTCCTATATTCCCAAAATGAAAGAAGTGAAATAGCCTTGAGAGAAACAATCCCATTTACTATAGCCCCTAAAAAAATGAAATACCTTGGTATAAACATAACCAAGGAGGTAAAAGACCTTTACAACGAAAACTTTAAAACCCTAAAGAAAGAAATAGCAGAAGACACCAGAAGGTGGAAAGACCTCCCTTGTTCCTGGATTGGCAGAATCAACATCGTAAAAATGACCATCCTACCAAAGGCAATATACAGATTCAATGCTATACCAATCAAAATCCCAAAGCAATTCTTCAAAGAAGTTGACCAAACAATCTCAAAGTTCATATGGAGGCATAAAAGACCCAGGATAGCAAAGACAATCCTGAGTAACAAAAACACTGCTGGAGGTATTACCATACCAAATCTAAGTCTATACTACAGATCCATAATTATAAAGATAGCCTGGTACTGGCTTCAAAATAGACACACAGATCAATGGATAAGGATTGAAGACCCAGATATAAGCCCACAAAATTACAGCCATTTGGTCTTTGACAAAGGGGCCCAAAGAATCCAATGGAAAAAGAACAGCATCTTCAACAAATGGTGCTGGCAAAACTGGATCTCCACATGCAGAAGATTAAAGCTGGACCCGTACTTGTCACCATGTACAAGACTTAATTCCAAATGGATCAAGGACCTTGATTTAAGGCCAGAGACTATAAAAACCATAGTTGAAAGGATAGGGAACTCCCTCGAGCTGATTAGGCTAGGCCAACATTTCCTAAACAGACATCCAATGGCACAGTCACTGCTACCAACTCTCAACAGTTGGGATCTTGTGAAATTAAAGAGCTTCTGTTCAGATAAAGGGATTGTAACATGAGCTCAAAGGCAACCCACAGAATGGGAGAAAATCTTCACTAACCACACATCTGATAGAACTCTGCTCTCCAGAGTGCACAAAGAACTTAGAAAACTAAACACCAAGGAAACCAATGGCCCAATTAAAAAATGGGCCCTGGAACTTAAAGGAAACTTTACCAGGGATGAAATTAAAATGTCTAACAAATATCTGAAAAAATGCTCCACTTCCTTAGCCATCAGGGAAATGCAAATCAAAACTTCCCTGAGATATCATCTCACCCCGGTCAGGATGGCAAAAATCCACAATACAAACAACAACAAATGCTGGAGAGGATGTGGAGAGAGAGGAACTCTCCTACATTGCTGGGGGAATGCAGGCTCATACAGCCACTCTGGCGAGCCGTCTGGAGATTCTTAAAGAAATTAAAGATTGAAATGCCATATGACCCTGCTATTTCACTTTTGGGAATAACCCCCCATACAGCAGAGGTTCACCTCGATAGCACAAGCACGACCATGTTCATAGCAGCACTGTTTACAATAGCAAAGTCATGGAATCAACCCAAATGTCCAACAGTTGACGAGTGGATAAGGAAACAGTGGTACATCTATACAATGGAGTACTACTTAGCCATCAAAAATGATGAATTACTGGAATTTGCCGGGAAATGGATGTCATTACAAACAATTATATTAAGTAAAGTATCCCATCCCAGAAAATTAAGCGCCGTATGTACTCCCTAATAGGTGGCTCCTAGTACCAAACCCACCCAGCCCACCTAGAGACAGTAATTGCAGGGATTATGAACAGGAGGGATGGGGTTGGAGGGCCACACCAGAAACAAGGAGAGAAGGGACCATGTTACAGCAGAGAAAATAGGCCTCCATCAAGGACTCAAATAAGTAATGAGACATATGATTAAGTTCACAGACTTTTGTTCCTGATCATTTACTACTGAGGGGGTATGATCTCACCAGAAGAGGAGGGCATATAGTCTGGCAGATAAAAAGTAACCGTTGTGCAAATTGGTGATAGAACCCTCCCTCACTGTGGTTTCTCACTTTTATTACATCTACCTTTGAATGTGCTTTTATCACAAGACTCTAGTTTAACAGCTTTTTGTCTCTGGCCAGGGGGTAACATACAGTGCCCACCAGGATGGAGTAAAGGGCATTGCAGGAGCAGCAAAACTGCAAAAGAAAACCAACAAACCACAATCCAGAACTTCAGAGACTCTATATCAACCACCTAGAAGTAGGCCAGCTTACTCTCTCCCCATCCTGAAGCTCAGGGAAATTTGCGGAAGAGGGGACGGTAAGAGTGTAAGAGCAAAAGGATGGGAGGAGCAATGATATGTAAGATACTCCATACAAGTTAGGGCTGAAGCAATCATAATTGGACTTTACATGCACTGCGCATTGTCCAACACACTATTGACCCCACAAAGTCCAGCATCTGCTAAAGGCACCAAGATGTTTGGAGGCAAGGGATTGGCAGCCACAGCAGCGTTCCTATACCTAAGGGGACCACGGGAAAGGGTTTAGGGAAAGGCCACTGGGTCCTTGTACGTCATCGGAGAGGAAGGCCCAGAGGAAAATCAGGCATGCACAAGAAAGGACTCTCTGGGAATTGGGGCGGGAGGCACTGGGGGATGGGAAGGGAGGGGGGTGGGGAGGAGGAGCAGGGAGGTAGGGGGGGAGGAGGAGGGAGGGAGGGAACTGGTGTACCCATTAAGTTTGTATGAGCTGAAATAATAATAAAAAATGTAGTAAAAAAATAAACCACCATATATATGGTACAAAATATAAATAATATATTAATACACATGAACCATCAAACTAAATTAGTCAAAATAAATATTGGGCTGGAGAGGTGGCTCAGGGGTTAAGCCTCCGCCTTGCAGGCAGAAGGTCCTGAGTTTGGATCCCAGATCCCACGTATAGACGCCAGCCGGAAGCGTGGGAGGCCTGCGCTTCTGGTCCTGGTAGGGCGGAGCCTGTGAATCCCGGGGCAGAAGGAGGTGGAGGCGTCCATGGTGGTTCCCGAATTCGTCCGTGGTTCTACAGACACACATACACACACACACACACACGCGCACACACATATACACGCACAAGCGCACAATTGAATAAATAATAATAAAAAAATTAAAAAAATAAAAAATGAATAAATAAATATTGCTTTGTATGTATCTGTATACATACAGAGAGAGAAATAGCAAGAAAGTGTGGGACTGATGTTAACATAGAATGTGAAGCTGCTCTTATTCTGAAGGCAGCACACCTCTGTCATATATTATCTTTGCCAAAACAATTTGGAAGTTACAGCTTTTATACTTTATTGTGTACCTACTTCACATTGAAAAAGTATCCCAGGGAGTTAAAAGAATTTCCCTGTATGTCCACTGGTTCAAATTCATAGGAGTAAATCCAAAACCAAGAACAGATCTAGCCCACTCCTCTACATGTACAATTGTCATTGAAAAGTAAACTCACAACTTCAATCTCTAATGATTTATAAGCAGGGGTTTGATAATCACCGGGAGCGACCCATTCAAAACCCAGCAGTACACTATCCTTTGGTTATAATAAATTTTAGAATATTCCAATGTTCATTTAAACCTAAGACTCTGCAGATCATTAAGAAAATGTGTGGTTATGAATATTCAAATGCAAGGGAAAAAAGAGAGAGGCATAAAAGAGTCTTTTCTGTGTTAACAAACAAAGATGATTCTTGGACATTTTCCAGTAATTGAGGGAGATGAAGTGAGTCTCTCAATTAGGCACAATTAGTACTTGTCTCCATGTAAAGATGAGCCACAAGTCAGAAAAGGACAACGATGGCATCTAATAGAGAGGATGGACATAGTCAGTACAAACCTGACGTGTCGCCAGCAAACAGTTTTCTACCTACACCTCATGAGCTTGCACAGGCTTCACTATAGCATCCCAAAGAACAAGAGCTATCTGGAGACAACCACAACCTGAAAGAAAAATGCCTCTTTTGCAACAGAGAAGGGAACTTGCTGTCCAGTTTTGGACTCTGAATCACCCATTCAAATACCTCTTCTGTACCTACTAAACAGCAGGTATTGGAAAAGGAGTGAGTTAGAACAAAATCATTAATATCCTTTCCATGAATATGCTTTGTTTGACTTGCCACGGAAAAGCCACCATTATGAGACATGGAGGGAGAGGGAAAGACAGAACATTGCATGAGATACTAGCACAGCTTCTATTTCATCAATCAGGTATACTTCAGAAAAGTAATGTTGGACATGGTATTGAAAACTGGATGTTGCAGTATTAGTATTCACCACCTGGAGAAATAAGGCTGGAGGTGTGGGAATGGAGAAATCAAGGTCTCTCAGACAGGTGCACTGCCAAGTAAAGATTATGGGTACATTATCAGCAAATAGAATCTTTGAGTAGTGGCTCAATGTTGAAGGTGATGCCCTACTGTTGCAGTTCGCTTGCATGGATGCTGATCAGTCATCATTAAACTGCTTAAGGGAACAATGGATTTATTTTCCCTTGTGATTACTGGTTACAGTTCTTAGTCCAGCTTGATGGAAGAGCATATACCAACACCAGGGCCAAGGGAACTGGCCACACCATCACCACATAACAGCTGAGAGAGGGACGATTCTTACTTGCCAGACCAGCATGTCTTACCAAGTATACACAAGGATGCCAATATCCTCAACCATCTCTCTGTATTTTATTCACCTGTTCAGTGCCTAGTCCCACCCACCATGGGCTGGGTCTTCCCTATTAACTAGACAATTTCCTTCAGGTTTATTCTGGGCTTAACCCAAGCACTATTCTCCACAAAATTGCCCAGAGCTCAAACCCTCAACTGTCAAGTTGACACTTGTGCCTAACTATGACACCAACCTTATGCATTCAGTGACCATTGCAGTAGGAATTAGCATGATTTGATATCATCTTCCTTTAAATAGAAGGAGGTTGGCAAGATAGGTCAGTGAGAAAAGGCACCTGCAGCCAAACCTGGCAACTTGAGTTCAATCTTCAGAACTCACACAGGAGGAAAGAATGTGATTTCTAAAAATTGTCCTCTGACTTCCAGCCACATACCATAGCATATGAGCCATGGTACATGCCCCAATCCCGAATTCTCAAATAAGGAAATTAAGTAATTTCTATAACTATAAAAAGGAGCAAAATTAAGCAAGTCAGCAAATTATTCAACTCTACACTATTTTCTCCAGCATTCCTTCTCTACCATCACGATTCTAGTATTTTCACCTGTAAAAAATTACAACTAATGGCTAAAATTTGTACTATGAGCTTGGGCACTGTTGCCAAGAATACTGTTGCAGAAGTAAAATAGCAAGTGAAATTAGTAAATCAGCCGCCTAAATCCTGGATAGATCAAAGACAAGAAAGAGCAGAAATGAAAAGTAGGCCACTTTATCACATGTAAGGAAATGTCACAGTGGAAGGTGGATGGGCCTCAGTCTTACCAGGACTGGCTGTGAATTCCTGGAACACAACCCTTTAACCCTTATCTACTGAGTAGCAGGGATTACAAACATGTTCCTGTGTGCCATTATGGCAGTATTACATAGTGACTGGACACCTATTTCCATCTGGACACAGATGCTCCAAGAATTATTATGTCATTGAAGCCTTCCCATAAGTCTTTATTTGAGGCCTTTGCTTTTACCTTCTGTTATAGTTGCATTGTGGTGTCAACTTGACAGTTGCAGACTGTTTGGGGCACAGCTGTGGAGGGTTGATGGTTGGAATCGCCCCTGAACAAGTCTGCAGGTGCTTGATTGATTGCTGTGGGAAACCCAGCCCATAGTGGGTGGTACTTTCCAGTGGTGGACCGGATCATAGGAGGTGCAAGGAGGAGGGATTAGCTCTTCCCTTATCTGGTGTCCACTTGGCTGTGGAGTCCGCTCTGAGTGCCTGGTTCACTTTTAGAGCATCGTGGCCTTCGTTGTTGCCGCTGCCGCTGCCGCTGCCGCTGCCGCTGCCGCTGCCGCTGCCGCTGCCGCTGCCGCTGCCGCTGCCGCTGCCGCTGCCGCTGCCGCTGCCGCTGCCGCTGCCGCTGCCGCCGCTGCTTCACCTTTTCCACCATGTCATTGCTGTTCCCTTTGGAGCCTGGCTTCTAGGCCTTGCTGCTGTTGGCTGTTCATCGCCGTCGTCAAGCCCAGCTGTTCACTGATATCAGAACCCAGCGTCTTCACCCCTCCAGAGAAGTAAAGCTTGAGACCTTCTCGGGACCTTTTGTCTTGTGGAACATTCCTATCAAGAACAAGGCTGCCGTGACGGGTGGCTACTTTGAAGGACACTATTTGTGAGTTATTTTAATAGACTTATTTATATGTGTGTGTGTGTGCATATATATATATATATATATATATATATATTACATTCTATAGATTCTGTATCTTCAGAGAACCCTGACTAATACACCTTCATAGTTGAGAAAATAAGGTGCAGAGAGAAAAACAGAATCCTGGCGCGGATTATTTATGCATATGTCAGACCAGGTGTGAACTTATCATAAGCTTTTGAAAGGTAAGCTGATCGTTGTCAAAACACATTGGGAAAGGCATTGGACAGAGGTAATCTGAGTGTACATTGTCTCTAAAATCATGGTACCGCTCTGGATTTCCTCCTGTGCTCTTTTTGCTCAAAAGCGGCAAGACTCAGCTCCACTCTGCCCAGCAGTCTATGGCTGCTGAGGGACACTGTAACAAATCGATGTTGTCTCACCGATTTGTCACAGAATAAACTTCATCTAAAATTCCTCTCTATTCCCTTGCCTTACTACTCTCCACATATATTTAAAGAACATTTCATTTGATTGTTTTACACACACTACAGACTTGGATTTAAAAAACTATATCAAATACAAAAGAAATCTTAGACAACTTCAGAGTAGGACATGCAAGCCAAGGATGATAAACCAAACCTAATATCCGAGGGAAAGGAGAATAGGGGTCCACAGTGGGAACAAGCATTTCAGTGATAACTGTAAATGCTTGATAATAAGAGTAATGGTTACTCTTAATTATTGTTGTAAGAGAACACCCAAAGTCAAACAACTTAAGGGAGGAAGAGAGATTTATTTGACCTACAGTTCAAGAAAGGAAATACAGTCTTTCACAGCAAAGATAGCATGGCTGGCTGGCCAAAGCTGGAGACAGGCCATGTCACACCCATCTGAGAGGCTTAGAGCTGCAAGACTGGAGAGAGTCTCTCTTCTCAGTCTCCCATTCTGTGGTTCCTTTTATCTAGTCCACTACTTTTATCTAGTCCAATGAGACCTAGGGAGATTCTAATCAGATCTATGGCTCATCTGTATATTATCCAAATAATCTCTTCAGGTGGTCTCAGCTGATCTTAGTTAATGCCAGATGTGTCAAGTTGACACGCAAGATTAACTATCACAGTAAGATACCATCTTAACGCTTACCTTTATACCCTTAGATCAAAGAGGAATCCAATCCTCAACTAAATAATATTCTTCTGCAGTGGAGGAAATGTAGCACAGAGAACCCCAAAAGCCCAAAGTGAAAAGTGAAAGCATTTGCAAAAAACACAGCCTAAAACAGGACATTTCAATCACTATCTCTCCCCCGCTCTGTCCCATCCCACAGTTCGGCACCTTGTGGAAGAGGGGCAACAAGAATGTAAGAACCTGAGGAGTGGGGAGAGAAATAACCTCAGACAGAAACCTTCATTCATATTAGGACTGCTACACCTCAAAACTCAATACAGCAATATCCACCTCTGCTATCCCTCTACAACACCTACCCTACCCACCACAGAGAAGCGAGGCTCTTGAGAAATACAGTACCACCCCGAGAGACCAAGTAAATCTCAGACAAGTCGTGAAAGGGGAAATTAACTCAACAACTAGCCTAGCATACCCAGATGATATCCAGGCACATTCTAATGCAGGTGTCCTAGATCTCATGGGGGGAGGAGGGGCATGACAAGGAGACTGAATAGAACTTAGAACAAGTGAAATGGGATGGAGGGAGGAGAGGGGTAGTAAGGGATAAAAGACAAAAGTCACACTTGTGTATGAAAGCTTTGAAAAAAATTTAAAATAAAAAGAATTAGAAACTTACTCTTTGCATTTAAATAAAGTTTTGCAAAATGTGGGATGAGTAGAGAGGAAGGTGAGCGTTTGTTAGGATGTGAAATCTCTAGTACAAAAACTGGACAGTTCTGGGAAAACCAGGGAAGTTAGCCACCCAGGTTTTTTCTACTGCTTTTCTCATTTTTGTTACATTTTTACTATACAGAATGTTTTATCAACTAATATGTATTGCCATTTAAGTTTAGGTTAACAAGCTATTATAATTTTGCCTTAAATTTAGTGTCATGGCCAAGAAGTGTTACACAGGACCAGAATATAGGAACCTAACTCTTGGGCATTTCTGGGACCTAAGTATCCTCAGTGGAATCCCAGTAACTAAAGACACCTCCGTTCTCATCAAAATGCCCAGCAAAACAGTAACAATACTTGAAAATGCAATTCTCTTGCATTGTGATTTACAAGTTCTAAGATTTTCAGACTTACAACCACAAACATGATAAACAAAAGGTATGAGAACTGCAAATGAATAATTTAACACTGAATACCATCTTGGTCTCTCTATAATAGAAAGAGCAGAAAACTTTAGTAAAAGTTGAACTAAACAGGAATCAGAGAGATGCCATGACAGGAGATTGAAAGTTACAGTTTTTTTCTGATGATTAAGACTCAATGCAAACAAAGCAAGATGTGTTTAAATAAGAATGTCTCACCTAGAAAGTATACAAAGGATACGATAAAATTGCTGAGGTTTTGTTGTTGTTGTACTTGTTCTTGTCGCTATAAAATCATTATTTTTATGTGGTCTAACATTTTTTATGAGGGGTGAATGCAGGTCTTTCGGAGTATAACTATAAGGAATATGACTGTCAACATGCAAAGTTTCATCCTGATGTCGGAGACCATATCACTTGTTGCTAATGGGATGAATTAAATTTAATTTTAAATTAAATTTTGATTCATGATCTAAGAGAATTTATTCGCTACATATGGGTTAACAAATAAACACAGTAAAATACAAAAAGAGATTAAAATTCAAGTCTGAACTCCTAAGGAAGCAAGAGACAGCAAGCAAATAATGAGGGAAACTTTGAAGCTTTCACTACTGTCAAAAAATAATATGCAAAGAATTTAATCTCTAAGCCTTTTCAAAGCAAATAACATCAGGTGAAGGCAATTGTGTATCCAGTAAGCACATTTTTGCTTTTTTTTTTTTTTTTTTTTTTGCAAGAGCATCTTTTATAAAGAGGAGGATGAAGGCATTTGGGTGAAGAAAGAAATCCGTCTGTTTGAGTCCTTCAGCTGCACTCACTTGTCTGTGAATAAGACTGAGAAGAGGCCCTGGTGGGAGCAAAGAGGATCACAAGGAGCCACAGGGAGTGAGCAGCCTTCCCTGGGAGAAGAGAGGGATCATCCGCCAGGCTCGTCACATCACGCGCATCCTCCCTCTCCACAGACTCCTGAAGCCAGAAAAATCTCCCAGTGCTGACAAGGCCACCAGGGCAGCCCCACGGCTCCTCTTGTCTCCTGGGACAGGACTGTCTTCTGCCAGCCCTCACCCCACCGCTGCTTGTCCACTCCTCGCAGGCTAACAGCTTCCTGCAGCCTAGAGGCCAGGGCACCAGCTGTTTGCTTCCCAAGTAGAAGTCTGTCCTGGGATCCATGTGGTTCGAGTCAGTGCAGCACCATCCAGACCACCTGTTCAAATTCCTGGCAGCATCCCTTACCTGTCAGTCACTAACAAGCTAGAGAGAAAAGTGTTTGTTAACATCAAGCCGGTCATTCTTCTTCTCGTTGTCACAAATGCTTATCTTTCACTTGTGGGACTTTTAAAATATCCACATTTTCTCAGGGTTTCACTGCACAAATCAAAACAAGAGCAGGAATGTAGTTTTATTAAGACTCAACCTTCAAGATGCACTTTTTCTGCTAGTTCCTTATTTTCAGAAGAAGACCCAGAGATAAAAGTACTTGAAAGGCAAAACGTGCTTGCAAAGTATGTGACAGAAATGTAAGGTGAGTGTTGGCAAAAGTCAAGCACGTTTCTTGAGGGAGGTGGCAGATTTTGGAACGTTCAGTGACCCAATTTCTCTGAGAAAGAAAACAGGACTATCCTACATGTCAGGGGCAGATCTTGGTGACGGTGACTTGTTCTTTCAGTTTAGCCATAATCATAACTTATTTTCAGGTCTCCTTCCTTAATGTATGTGTTGAGTTGTTAGCCAAAGTCTTTTCAAGTTAAGGTCATGAATGTGATGATTAGGACAGTCCTCATTCCTAAAAATGACTTCTCTACAAATGCAGAAGACTTATGCTGTTGTCTAAAACACAGCTTAGAATGTGTTTAATTATGTCTATGTGAGAATAAGAGAAATCTGTTGAAAACATGAGCCAAGGGCCTGAGAGAGCGTCATGTTCTCTCCTGTTGCTTAGCACTTGGAGTCTCAGGAGAAGAATCTTGTATACAAAGCTGTTCTTGTGATGACCTTTCACCAAGAGCAAGGGATACTTGCATGCCAAGGACGTGTTTTCCTGAGACTTGTCATTCTTTAGAACTTGTTCATACCTATAAGTTACCTGTTAGAAAAATACAACTGTATTAATGGAACTCTGTAGGCATTTATACTGTGAACCTAAGACCTTGTATACCACTCAGTAAACACCGTGGTTGACGGGATGGGTCAGAGTCAACTCTGCATAGTGGCTTCACTCCCAGTTCCTACGTTACAGGTTCAAGCGTGGCTCAGAGTCTTCTGTTCATGAGCATGAGTAGAGGACAGAACTTCTAAGAAGAGCGATTTGCAGCATAGA
Source organism: Typhlomys cinereus (assembly GCA_023101885.1). NCBI lineage: Eukaryota > Metazoa > Chordata > Mammalia > Rodentia > Platacanthomyidae > Typhlomys > Typhlomys cinereus. The sequence continues at coordinate 1,520,587 of JALPQD010000235.1, read as the reverse complement.
TTCTTTTTGAATCTATGTAAATATCAATATAACCATGAAAAATGATTTCTGCAACATATAAACAATATATGGGAAGGGCAGTAAATGTATGACATTATTTTCTTTTCCAAGACATTATTTCATGTCTCTCTGATCATTTATTAGCTTTTAGCTTATACAAAGATGATTCCTTAAATTTTATTTCTGAATTCTAAGGGGTTCCATCTCAGTTTATAAAGGTGTAGCTGTCAAATTTAGGATCAGAGATTAAATTGGAAGGACTTGCTTTCTTTCTCAGATGTTGTTTGAAGTAAATAGAAACAGAATGTAATTATTATGGGTCATTTGTTTAGCCTTGGATAATTAGCTTTCATGTTGCCAATTTAGATTTAAGTAGCTGGCATTGCATGCCCATAGACCATGGCATACCACTTAGTACAGGTGCCTTTTGACAGTGAGGACTTGAGAAAATACAAGTCACTTGTATCTGGTCACTTTTATCTATGAATTTTTTCAAGCATTGAAACCCAACAGTGTCCGTCACTGTGCTTAACCCAGCTTGTAGAAGGGCAGGAAAGAGAGAAAAGCAGTTCATGGGAAACGACTGAGTTAGGCCTTCCTAGGAGTCAGCAGTACCAGATGCCGGAAGGAAACACCTGCTGGCGATGGACATACGGGTGGTCAGAGGTTGCACCAGTGTCCTGGTCTAGAGCTGGCAGCATTGTGCTCTGCCCTGAAAACAGCACTGCAAAATCCTCTCTTCAGCCACAAGGGATCCAGTCCACTTTAGAAGAGGAAGCATACAATTTGAAATGAGCTTGAAAATTTGTCATGGGTTTCAGTCCATGGGAATTTTTTAGAAAGCTGAATGGTTGCTCTAAACACTCTTTTTCTATAGAGTAGAAGTGATATTCATCTCCCAGAATTGTTAAGGAAATGAAATATTTTATAAAAGAATGGGTCTTCTGTCCCGAATCAATATAGTAGGTAACATGGGGTGATAAAACAAGTTATAACGGAACCACAAAAGAGTCTCAAGACTCACATATTTAGATATTTAATGCCTGTTGGTTGGCATACAATTGGTTTAGTACAGAAATATTTAAATATTATGTGTTACTTATTCTTCATGGATATTGTTAGCTATTCACCTTTTTCATCCAATGCTAAATAAAGACAATCCAAAAGATTCTTCCATAGCCAAAGTTCAAAATAAATAAATAAATAAACTCTTGTTTCACAAGGGAAAGAATCATGCCTCCTTCATTCACTGCAAGTGCCCTAGAAGAGAGCTGCCCAGAAGAAACATAAATCACAGGTGTTTAATATTCTATAAGCCAGATTAAAAATGCAATAAGAATCAGATAAAATTGATTTTCATGTTTTATTTAAACTAATATATCCAAAATACTATCAGTTCAATATGGAATCAATATAAAATTTTTATACCAACTTGACTATTTTCTTTTAATCAATTTCAATTTAGTAGAGTGGGGCATTCAGTCTCTGGGTTATGGATACAGTTCAGGAGCCCATTCACTACATACAGCTAGTGGCTCCCACAGCAAGCAGTGTGACTCCAGAAAGGAACTTACTGATAGTTCATGGGAGGCACTTTATAAACAGACTAAGTGAGCAAATATATGAAATGCTTCTCATGTTATTGATATGTATGAGCCATATCCTTAGTCAGCCATCCTCTGTGGACAATATCATTCTCATTGGTATTCAAGGGACCATGAAGTTACTAACTAAAAGGACAAATAAAGTTATCCAATAATTCAGACAAACTACACAGAGTTTCTGTCTTTAACAATATTGCGTTATCTAATGTAGCTACAAGAATTTTGAATGTTCTCGCCACAAAGAAATAATTGTTTCAGATAAATAGCATACTATCCTATGTCGATTGCTACATTGGATATATATACATGGAAACTGTTCACTAACACCCCACAAAGATGTATAATCATCATCTGTCAACACAAAATTAAAAAATAAACGATCCCCTAGTCTTATGTTCTGAATCAGATGACTTTCAATATACATACATAGAAAAAAGATGAGCATGATAATGATTGTGTTAGTTTTTGCATATCAACAAAACTGTACATTTTTCAATCTTTCCAAAAGGAAGAAGTTCTTTCAGCAATTCTGTCATCTGAGCACAAAGTTGTAGAGATGCTACTTTTGAAACTTCTTCACAAGTTCTCAGACGTGTGTGTCTAGCAGATCTTTTTGAGGTTTCTTTTTATGTAGAAATTTTTAAGTGTACAAAAAAATTTTGAGACATAAATAATCAGTATAATGACAAGATATGCAGAGAAGATATTTTAAGAATGATTCCTTTTCTCTGATGTCAGAATGTTGTTCTGTCATTTTATATACTTCTGCTATTTCTTTCTCAAGGAAAATGACAAAATTGCTTCCATTTAAAGGGAAAACCTGCTGATATTGATAATCAAAATGGTCAGTATTATCTTTCCATTATAATCATAGCTATAAAACATTAAAAAGTTACCATTAGATAAAAGCAACAGAAGTCAGAATAGCTACTTTTAGTATTCTCAACATTCAAGCATATTTCACTACATTTATGCTTACATTGTTTTCTTTCATTTCAAGTAAGTGAGACTTATTTTTAACAAATTGGATATTTAACAGAATCCAATGGTCACTAAAAACCTCTTTCTAAAACAGTCATATTATTTATGATAACTAATTATATATCAAAAACATTTTCTACTTTTAATCTTAGATTACTGAAATCCAAAATTCAATTGTTGTCAATACACTTGAAACATTTTGTTCGATTCTCATAAAGTAAATAAAGAGAACAAAATCTTCTCATTGCATTGTAGACCTGTAATTCTAACTTAAATTTACAAGTGAGAGTGAGAGAGATTTTTCTTTTTACCAAAGAAAACATGTGTTCTCAGAAGCTTGTAATGCAATTGAGTCTAAAGCGTTCTAAATGCTTTCCAGACATGGATCCCAGGCTATATAATAGAAGGCATAGTTGCCCTCAAGATCACTGCTGATAAAGGATAAGCATGCCACTCTGTGTTCTCCTCTGGAAATAATGACATCTTCAGCTGAACGCTGGGTGAACAGGAGTTCACTAATAAAGGAATTCCTCTCAAAGTCAGACTCTAAAGAAAATGCATGTTAGAGTCTCACTTGCTACTTTTTACTCTGTAGAAGAGTCACAAACTCTTGGTACTTTCACACAGACCTGCTGATTTTCAACTTTTCTCTACTTGGATATTTCCAGAACTTGTGTCACCAAGGAAAGAGTCTGAGTCGCTGCGCAATGAGGGATGTTTCCTTCTCTTCAAACTTCCTTATGCTGCAGGATTGTAGTGACACCATCATTACCCACCACCATTGGGTTCTCTTTAATTGCCCAGCTGCCTGCAAGATAGATTGGTAAGACAGAATATCTTCCACATACTGCTTATAATTCAGCAAACAGGACAAGACAGAAACAGTACTAAAAGGGCACATATGATCTTGAAGTGTCCTGCCTGCCAATTAATACTGTCTCTGCAATGGTGCAAACAGAAGAAAGAGTGATAAAAACATGTTCATGTAATATGCTTTCAATTCTCCTTCATTTTGTTTATTCTAAAGATTCCACAGTGCAACTTCAAAGTACTTTGATAACTGAAAAAAAATTTCAATTCTATGAATGACATTTTGAAGTAATCGTTAGAAGTAGAAATAATAATTGGATTGGAAGCAGCACTTTTTTCTGGAGTCTTGGAATCCTTGGCATCTCACAACACATTCTGAAGTCTCAAATGGGCACTTTATTCACAGTCACTCTACACTGGTTAGGTATAAGTAATCACGGAACTTTGCAAATGGCCTCACAAGGAACCTAAAAGATCATATCCACATGCATAATCACAACTATGACTGTAGACTCTAAACTCCAAGAGATCAAACAAACCTCAATGAGACATTAAATTAACATAAAAGGGACAACACTAATATTTGCTATTGTAAAACCTATTTAATATGTCAGCTAGGCCAGCTAAACTCTGAGGCTAGAGAGCCACCAGCCTATTACGCATTTGTACAACTCCTCCAGTTTTCAGTCAAGCACTAATTTAGTCACTGATAGAAAGGAATCTCGCTGGTGTAATATGATAGCCTGGTAGCTGACTAGGTAAAGAAGGCTTCGGAGAACTGATCTAATAAGACAAGCCCTTAAGGGGACAGGGATTGTCCTGGTGGTTATATAGTACCCAGGATTATATTTGTTGTCCTATCTCAGCATCTTCCCATTTAAATGTCTTTGCACAGAGCATAGCTTTGATCTATGCATATCTAGCCTTGCCTTCTGCCACCTATCCTAAAAACTTCTGACTTGCCTCTCAGGACTTTACTATCATCACAGAAATTGAATCCGTAAAATAAGTATGTCTGTACCTAGGATCTCTCTCTCTCTCTCTCTCTCTCTCTCTCCCTCCCTCCCTCCCTCTCTCCCTCCTTCCCTCCCCTTTTCCCTCCCTCTCTCTCTCTCATCATAGTCATTTTTTTTCAACTGGACTAGAACAGACTGTCAGGATTCGAATCTGAATTGTACCCTCCAGGCTTGTACTTGAGCAGGGCTTCCTCAGCTCGCAGGGCTGTTCTGAAGGCTGCAGAGCCTTAGAGAGAGAGGCCTAGGTGGGGCAGGTCGGTGGGGGTGGGGTTTTGCTTAGAGCTGCCCAAGAGTGGATCTGTCAGCATTGCATCGAGGGAAAGGCCCTGATGAAGATCGCACCTCCCTGAGAGCTATGAAGGTCCAGGCGGCTGTGGAAAGAACAGTTGTCTTCTCCAGAGATATTTCCACTACTCCAACCACTGCCCAGACACGCGCCAATGCAGACAACCATTAGGAAACTCATTGAGTTCCCCAAAATGCATGAGAGTGGAGAGAGATAAGTTGGGACTAAAGTTTTCAGTGTGAGGAGGGGAGAAGGGTGGGTAATGCGGAGTGTAAATAAATTTATTGAATACGTGAATGAAAAATTAAATTTTAAAAGGGGATTGGTAATACAAGGACAGAAAAATTCCACACTAAGGAGGGCTCAATCGGAAACTATTAGATGAACATCAGCAATTAAAAAAATACTTGCTCACTGCTCAGGTACATGATATCAAAGGTAACCAGATAGAACTCATTAGGCCACACATGCAAAGAGACACAAAAGCAGGAGGAGACCAGGAGGGAAGAAAAAGTGTTGTGATAGGAAAAGGAGTAGAGACGGGATTATAAAATTAAGGTGTGAAAATATGAATTCATTATATTCATGTATGAAGTTTTAAAAGAATAAAATTTAAGCTGTAATAAAAAATAAAAAGGAATACTTTTCAAAACATAATTTTAAAAAAGAGTGGTTGGTCATGCTCCTGCATTACAGCCTGCTTTCTGTCTATGGCCAATATGAACAATTGAATGGCTACTGCCCATGCCTCCCGCCATGATGGGCTGGATCTGGAATTCTCCATGAAGCTGTTTCTGTCAGGTGTCTGGTCATAACAACAAAAAGTTATCAACAAATAAACATTTATATATTTGCTGCTGTGGTTTTACCAAGCTGGCTGAAATCTGAAAAGTTGAATAGAAGCTACACCGACATTTCATATTTTTTTATCTTAAATTGTTTTTCATAGTCCATATTTTGAATAAACATTGGACCCTGTCTCAAAAAATATCAAGGTACTGCTATTTAGTATTTACTATGAAAGAAATTGTGACTGTATGCAAACCTAATAATAACTTTAAGAATGATTATAATTTAAGTATTATCAGTCTATCAGTCTGCCTCTTTTTCAATGAACTTCCTTTGAAATTCTCATATAATCTTCATTAGTATCTTTGATACTCACTACTTAAAGGTAATGATTAATTTGGACTAACCAATTAGGAATTTGTTAGCCCTCTCATTCTTTCTGTGTGTCTTAGCTGAAATTACCAAATTTACCAAAGATTTATATCTCTTTCCTTTCTCAAATATAGACAGATGGAAGATAAAAAGATGATATCTACATGATAAAAGTAAATGATAGGTAAGGTGATAAACATGATAGGTGATAGATGTATAGATAGATGATAGATATAAAGGCATAAGTGCATATTTAGTGATATTTGTATATATACATTTACATATATACACATAAACATATATACATACATATACATATATGTATATATATAAAATATTTTCACTGTTACTACGTGCAAAAAACCTAAATGAAGCTGGCTCCTTATTCACATTCACTACCAATTGGAAAGTTCACTTTTTCTGCCTCTTTAAAAAAAGTTCAATTTTAGCTGAACATAAAATGCATGCACTCATGATATATTTTAACCAATTGTACCAAAGTTATAATTCTCTATTTAAGCCTTTTCTATGCAACTGGGAACCTTTCAGTTCCGAAGCCCAGTTTCAAGTGGACAGCATGAGAAGATAAATTGCTTGAAGTAACATACACACTTTGGAAGTGAGGGGACTGCACATTTTGTGGGATCATCCATGGTAGGGTTTACAGCTAAATTTGAATGGCTTTGTTATTTTTGATCTATTGAAGATATAAGCATGCATTTGCCTGAATTTTTCAGGAAGAAGCATAACACTCAGGACTTTTCTAGTTGCTTTTGATTTAATGATGCAACATAGAGGTTATGTGGCATCAAAGTGCAGATACTTGAAACATTGCATGTGAGAATAGTCTTTTCCCTGTGTGGTGAATCAGTCATTCTCTTTTAATGTATGCTGAGATTGCCTTTACTCTTATTGCAATGAAAGCTCTATAATACATAACTTTGTAAAGGTCATTTAATATTTTATCAAGTACATCTTTGAGATAGATTTTTTGAACTGTGATTTCTGAACCTAAGATATGTAATTTAATCAGCTATTGTCAAATTCTTCTCTATAAAAATTGGATTATTTTGGTTTCCCACCTGAATTTCTTTTTTCACAGCCATAACAACAGGGTGTTTTTAAAGCTTTTTATTTTGATGACCTAGAAATTGAGAAATTATGCTTCCATGGAGATCTATTTGCATTTTTTCTTCTCAACAGTCAGCATAAGTCATTGACATACAGCTAAAGAAATACTTACATGACCTTCACTGTTGTATTCTTTGATTACATTTTGCCAGTTGTTTAATTCAGTTTGCTGAATTTGGCTATTTCTATATTTAGACTATCATTATTAATTAGGAACAGTAGCCTTTGGTCCGTGGTAAAATTTGCAGATACTTTTAGTCCACTTTTCTTAATGTTTATTCTGGTTTTTCTATTTAAAAAATGGCAAGTATTTCACTGTCTAAATATGTAAATGTCATCTCATAGTACCAGAATTCAAAACTTGCAAGATTAGTTATAAATCGCATATTACAAACTAAGCAATGATAATATTTCCTAAACTTTAAATGGCTTCATATCTCTGTAGCTTATATAGTTGATCATTTTATTGTTTATCCTAGTACACATGTGTGAGATATAAATTCAGTTTTGATTTTCCATATAGTGATCTTATTATCTCAGTAGCATCCATTAAGAAAATCTTTCTCTGAATTTGAGTTGCCATATTCATTAAAAATGACTTCCCAAATATACTTGAATCTCTTTCTAAATGTCCTTATGAATTCCATTGCTCTTTCTTTTACTTATGTGGAAATATATAACCTTTTATACTTACGTGCACTCTTTAATACATTTTAGCATTGAAGTTACCTCATTCCATTTCCCAGGTTTTCCATGTGAACTTCAAAACTAATTTATGTAATTCAAGGATAAAACTTACAGCTGTAAAGTTTATTGATATCATTTAAAAATTTCAAAACGAAACAGAAAATAATTGCTGTCATGGTTTGAAATGTGTCCCCCACAGCCTCATGTTTGGCAAGGTCATGGCACCTTGAGAGGTGGAGCCTTGCTGGAGGAAGGCAATCACCAGGGGTGGGCCTTGAAGTGAATTAGTCCCACCCTACCTCTAGGAGAAGTCTGCCTTTGCAGCAAACAGTCTTGCAGCTCTCAGCCTCCAAGATGTCTGCAGTGACACAGTGACACAGCCTCCTCCAGCTTTGGGCAACCAGCCATGCTGCCTCCACTTTGAAAGACTGTTTCTCCCCTCTGGAACCATAAGCTGAATAAATCTACCTTTCTCCTTTAAGTTGCTTGACTTTGGCTGTTCTATCATGCAATAGTTTAGAGTAACTGCTACAGTTGCTTTCTTTATGATGCCCTCTGCTTGTTCAAAAATGTGCCATGTCTTCCCAGTTCCTTAAATTCCTTTATATTTTTTCACAGGTAAGATAAATAAAACTCTAGCTAAAAATTAACCAGGAATTTGTTGACATGCTGATGCTTTGCCCAATTACCTATGAACAAAATTCCAATAAAGAATAAAGTAAAATTATATAATGCACCCATACAACAAATACTGTAATTGATGTAATTCCAGGCACCAAGAGTACAGCAACATACTGGATTGAATAACAGCTAGAACAATAGAGCAGATGCTGAAGGAAACCTGGTTTCAGAAGACAGATCTTGGGATATCTAAAATCTGGTATAATAGGTCTTCTTTTTATCAGGCAATACACTGATCAAAGACTGGAGTTTGTCTTCTAAGTTCTATTACTAGACACCACTCTCTAGCAAAAATTGAATTTAAAGTGGCTACTAATTGTAGCTTAGTATTTCCCATGGCTTTCCAAAAACACCTGGCAGGAAGTATGCTTTGCATAAATAGAAATTAATTTTTTCAAGGAGATGACACTATGTCTTATTAATCTCAGACTACACAAGCCCCTTTAGAAACAAAGCAGAGACTGAAGCTGAGATGTAAGCAATAAAAGCAGTTAACCATTTGCCTGATCATCTTCCTTCCTTACACGGCAATCTAAAATTTCCAAGTCTACTGCCGGTATATCCCTGTGCATGAGTGATTCAGGAGTTGTTTTGCAAGTTAGCTGCTTTTTCTACTATTGAACTGTTGCCCTCTATTGTTTTGCCTCTGTAATATCCAACTAAGGATTTGTTACATTCTCTTAGGAAGGCTGCAATAAAAACAATTTAAAAGAGCATCCACTTCCTTGATGAACAGAAACGGCAGAACGAAACTACACTAAAAAAATCAGAAATTGCAGTGTAAGTTGTTCTACCACTTATCAAATAATTTGAATAGAAGTAAATATTATTTCATTTCTTCAAGAACAGGAAACTTTGCTGTAGAAATGGGAATGGTAGTAACCTGTTAGGGATGAGATAGCTGAAGATGGTATAACAGAATTTTCAAAGATGGTGGAAGTCTCTAAAATGGTGATAGAGTATTGATGTTGCCAGAGTACACACTTAACAAAAATTATTCACTTGCCTTTTTATGACATATGCCTGCATTCCATGCAAAGTACATCGATAAATATATGCACTTCAGGCTGAGGAGAGGGCTCTGGAGTGACAGCCTTTTTCTCACAAACAAAAGCATCTGAGTTCAGATCCCCCCCTCCCACTTAAATGTCAGGCAGAAGTGGTAGCAACCTGCACTTCCAGTCCTGGGAGAGGCTACGAAATCAGAGAGCAAAGAAATGTGGAGGTAGAGCAACACAGGGTGATTCTATTGGAGAAGAGTCCTATAAAGACCCATATATTTGACATTACACATTAAATACAAGAGAGTTAAACCCCAAAACATTCACTTTCATTTTATGTTCATATATACATTTTTCCATTCAGAAGCATGGATAGCCAATGAGCAGATCCCCATCAAGATATCACCTTCTTTATTAAGTTGTCACTAGAGGGAACCAAACAATAAATGACCTTTCAGGAACATTTTCTTTTACTCAGCACTAACTTCAAGACTCTAAAAATGTAACACCGGTTTAATCTTGCTGTTCAGTAGTATTCTATTGCATGAATGTACCACAATTTGTGTATCCAAGCAGCCAGTTAACAATATTGGATTCATTTCAACTATGAACACATCTTCTACAAACCTATTCTGTACAGTTTTATCCTTAATCTCCCCAATATAATCCTCAGGAAGGGTCTTTGGGTTTAGTGAGTACCTGAAGTATTGTGGGTCAAACTCCCATACATTTCCCTTGGCAATGTTTGCTCAGCTTCTAGATCCCTGTTTCTATTTCTCCTGCCAAGTGTAGTGAACACAATGTTCTGCAGAATTATTTTTTGTGAAAAGTATAAAAAAATTATTGTTAGAAAAGTACTTTTAACATTTTGACCATATTTTTTAATTTTCCCATTTCATGCAAGGGTGTTATCTTAGATTCATGTGGTGTTTCTGCTTGAAGAGACTAAAAAAGTCCAAAAACCCAGGACAGGATCACACAAAGCTTAATTTAAAATAAAAAACCAAATATTATACTGTCAATGCATTCAAATACATTCACTTTTACAAACTTAAATAAATCATATGCTATTCAGCAGTAAATACAGAAAAATATCCACATGAGTTTGACTTCATCTTATTCCCTGTGCCTCCGGGGCTCCACATTCAACTTTCTGTCATTAAGTCCCATGTTGATATTATTTTGCAACCCACAAAGTTTTCAAACATTGCTGTTTCCTTAAGGATCATGATTTCTTCTGTGCAGAGCAATTTAGGCGGTTTAAGCCCTTTCCAGTGCATCAGCCTTTTCTGTATGAAGCAGTGAAATCCATCAACTCTCAAGCTTCTTCCACTTACACCACAGCTGTTCGCTACTAGCCCCACCCTGAGGGAGCTACTTGAATGCATCTTTCCTTACAGAGAAAAGGAAGATAAAATGGACAATTAATATCCACTGAGCTTCTCTCCTGAGCCAAGTTCCTAAGGCAGAAATGCTTGCTCTCAGTCATCTCAAGGTCCCAAGTTGCCCCACTTAAACTCAACTTAAACAACTGGCAAACAGCAGGGCTAATTTTCAACTTACATCTGACTCTACACCCAAAGCCCTTCCCAGTCTTGCTTAGAACCAGCCACATAAAGTTACCAAGAAAACCCCACACACTAATTACACTTAATTATGTAATTATACCATTTAGCAAAATAATTATAAATCGCTTCATAGAAAGAACAACCAGCTGTTTCTTCGTGCTTTAATTCTGGAAGTATTTACATATATCTCAATATGTTGAGATATGTTTGGTGTGTGGGAAGCAAGAAAATAATTTCTCCTTTACAGACGTTCCTTTGTATTGGGCTCACTTGTACATTCTTTCTCTGGTTTAAGCCCGTTAACCTCATTTAAGTTCTCATATACCTTATTTTCTGAATGCAATTTGGAATTTATGTATCCACACTATTCTAGCACCCAGTCTACTGGTATGCTTTTGAATAAGGGATGAGAAATGGATCTAAAGGTAAAGATACCTTCAGACAAATCTAGGGACCTGGGTTTCATCCCTGAAATCCACAGAGCGCAAGGACAGTGTTGACTCCAGAAATTTTTCCTCCCACCTCCACACCTCTCTATCTCATAAATAAAGGGTGAGACAAGGAGTGAGGCTTCCTCATACTTTGTTATCCTTGTTAATCAGTGAGCTTTACGTTCAAGACTGCTTGAAATATGAAATGTGAAATGCCTCAGTGTTTCTTAAAAGAGTGGAGATACTAAAAGGGCTTTTTCGCCTCTAACAAAACCTCATACAATGATCCCAACCATTGCAGAAATTTAATCCTAAGTCTGCAGACAATGGTTAGGTAAGTAATGAGCAGAAAGTGAAAGTCTGCATGAGATGTGTGCCAGAAAGGAAATTTTCTGGCTATAATTTCTAGAAGACCAGATAAATAAATACATCTAATTAGGTTGAATGTCTCGGAGATCACAACTTTAATAATGACATAAGAATCTATGATTGGAATTTTTATTTTTTAATTATTTATTTAATTGAAAGAGAAAGGGGGAATTAAGAAAAAAACTTTCAGGGGCTGGAGAGGTGGCTCAGGGGTTATGCCTCTGCCTTGCAGGCAGAAGGTCCTGAGTTCAGATCCTAGACCCCACATATAGATGCCGGGCAGAAGCGGGGACGGCTTGCGTTTCCCGTCCTGGTAGGGCGGAGCCTGTGAATCCCAGGGCAGAAGGAGGTGGAGGCGTCCATGGTGGTTCCCGAATTTGTCCGTGGTTCTACACACACATACATACACACACGCACACACATGCATACACACACAATTGAATAAATAATAAATAAATAAATTTTTAAAAAAAGAAAAGAATTTTCAGAAGTTAGTTCTTTGGGGAATGAGCTCAAGCTCCCATGTTTTCCCATAGACACCTTTATCTGTGAAGCCATCTCTGATTTGAAATTTAAAATTAAGTATCATAAAAAGGAAACACGCGCACAAGAAATAAATGTACAATAAGCTACAAATTTAATGCTTTTTCTACATTGAGTAAGATACCACTTTGATATTGGGTCCTGCTTTCTACACAGTAGCCCACTGTGCATAATCCACATGTAAGGTTTACTTTTGGTTTAAGCAGTTAACATTTTTATTTAAGGCATTAATACTGTGCATAGCAAAATTCTGTGAAGGTAAAACACAAAAGCAATACCCTCTTCATAAGATATTGATTTTTAAAGGCTTGAGATTATCCTATATAGGAAACAAGACAAAAACAATAGTAGGATTAATAAAAGCTGTATATACCGATAGCCATGTATGTTCTTTTTGGGGGTATACGTATGTGTGTGTGTGTGTGTGTGTGTGTGTATAAATCTAAGGGTGATATCGGGGTCCATCCACCATTATTATCTGCCATGTCCTTATCCAACCAATCTGGTAGAATATGTCTCAGTTTGGAAAAGATGGATTCAAAGAAACATCCTCTGGGATAAGGAAATGGCTTTATTTAAGAGAAATAAGGAAAAATATGGGAATTATTAGGCCTTGGTGTTTCTTCCCAGTTCAGGCCTAAAGCCTGTTCCCTGGGGAAGGTCACAGTAACCCCATGGGCAGGTGCTAGGAATTTCTTGGAATGTCACAATACCTCCCATGAACAGGGGCTAAACACTCTCTCCTAGGTAATTCAAGTTTTGCTCTTGAAAGGAAGAATTCTTATGGGAATTAGGAGTGCCCTATACCTGCTCTTAGGTTTTTTTGGGAATAGCTTCCTGCTCTCTGATCTAGAGAAGAAGCCTGCTTTTTAACTTTAAGTCAAATTCTAAATAGAGATTTCGTGCCTAGTCACTCACAATAAGTAGACTTGTTAGCCAGAATTTGTGCACTGATTTTAAAGAAATTAGAGAATAACTTCAAGATTCTTAAAATATAGATGAGTAAAATTCCCACTTATGTACTAACTCAGAAATTTCAGAAGTATATTAACAATGCTATCAGTTCACTAGAACTTTAAAAGAAACTGTGATACCCTCTTACCCTGGCTGAAGGCCAAGGAAGAGACCATCATGCCAGAAAGTCTAGACACCAAGCTCCCCCTGGAGATGGTATTTGCAATCCAAACTGAGAGAATCCATGTCAGTAGCAAAGGAGGCTGTGTCTTTCCTTTCCCAAACAGCACTCTTATGAAAAATCACAGAGATGGACCATCTGAGTGCACTCCCACCAATGATCGCCTCTGCCCTAAAAGAGACACCCTTAGCATATGGGGCCTGACAGTTTGGACCCCAGGTTTGGAGAATGCATGGTTCACAGATGGGTCATCTAACTGATAACAATATACTTCTGGAATTCCTCAAGGGAAGACATAAGCAATCTTACTATCATAGGAGGAATTATTATTTTTTTAATGATTGACAGGGTTTTTATTGTGCAACTGCAGGGTCTATCTTTGCCCGCCCACCCAACTCTAGTTCCCTTAAACAGATACCATTATTTACAGAATTCACCTTTACACTGATGGTGAAAATTATACCGAAATTTATGACAAAACTAACTTTATTTTTCTTTTCCCTTTTTAAAAGTCTTTACTAAATATCTTCACTGTGCCAGTGACTTCTTAATTTCTGGGTGCACGCAGAGTCCTTAACCTGCTCTGGGTTTCTGCACCTCTCTTGGCACCTCGAGTTGCCCTTGTCGATCAGAGAATTCCCTTGCGCTCCAGACGCCACAGAAAACAAGTGCAGAAGAGCAAAAACCCAGGCCTGCCACTTTGGCAGAGAAGGTTTCTCTAAAGGAGAATTGAAAGAAGGCTGAAGAGCCCTTCCAGGAGGCAGAGCCAGAGAACCCAGTTGGTGGAGCCAAGAAGTCTACATCTCAGGGAAATGCCAGCAGGAAAAGACCCTGTTTGCGGGCACAAGGACAGTCTGCAGAGGGAGAGGAAAACGCAAGTTCAGGAATTATTAATAACTAGTGTTTCCTTCAACACATATCTCAATACTGCTCCATCAACAGTACCATACTATAGGCACTTATGGCCCTTGAATATTCAAGCCATGCCCCCCCTACTGACGTGGTTCAAGCTTGGATTGCAGAGACTGCATGAGCTGCATGCAACTTCCCAAACTAGAACCTGCTGCCATGCCTGGTGTCAACCTGCCTGAGAGGATCAACCTGGACAGGACAACATCAAAAGCTCATGCTGGGACTTATGGGGTGTTGGGCACTCCTACAGTTAATTGTTGAAATCAAAAGGAGTATCTTAAAAATGCTGTCTCTGTTAAAAATGTCAACTATGTAGACTCAGCCCCATGGCTATCCAGTGAAGCATTATAGATTAGCTAGGTTTGGAAATACTGGGAGAATGTTTCTGTTAAGTGCCTTTACCCTCAAACGATGGGTTAGGTTCTTGAAAAAATGTCCACTCTGAAGGTGATTTTTGCTGACTAGAAAGTTATATGTCTATTGTAGGTGCAACATTCTTTATCCCAAAATTTTCTGTATAAAAGCTGTCACAAAAGTTTCAATAAATGGGTTCAGAATTCACTCGGCTTAGAGAGTTGCGTGTTTCTGTTCTCCACCTGGTCCGGGGGAGTCCTGGTCTCCAGGCTGCGACTCTGGTCTGTGGCAACTATCCACCTTATTGTTTTAAGGATAGTTCTATAATTAAAACCAAAATTTGGATTTCACCTCTTTGAACTTGAGTTTTAAAGCAGTTACTGAAAACACTTGGGTATCAATGTAACAAATGTTAAGAGCTATCAGAACTGTAAATGAAAGTTTGTAGATTTTTTACAAGTTCTTCAAATGGGTTTCAGATTTCAATGAAAGTAAAATGATCACATTCTTACATTTAAAGAATAAGTCTGTTCAATTGCCTGATGTAAAGACACTTGAATTCTCCTTAATGATATCTCAAGGTTGCTGTGAGGCATGGGAGCCTCAGATGTAAAAAGATAAATCTCCAGCAGCTCTGGAGACCTTGTTCAAGGCCAATCTAAAGGTTCTGGGAATAAGGGAATCCCTGACAGAAGCTGCATCTTGTGTTTTCGTATTTGATTTTAATCTTGGGCTTTGGCAGAAATTGGCATAAAATATTTGATTCCTCAAGGAGTCTTTCTGCTGAATGATCTAAATGGAGTCTTGGAGGCATGGCTACCTAGTAAACACAAGGGAAATGAAGAATAGAAATCTAATATTCTATGTACTGCATTACACCAGCAGAGGAAGCACATTATTCCCTGAACTTCAGAATATTTAGCTTGTAAAACAAAAGAAAATCTCAAAACAAACTATATGTATGGAGTATACAAAACAGTCTATAGAAAGCTGTATATGCAGATAGCTTATGTATGTTCTTTTGGGGGTATATATATATGTGTGTGTGTGTGTGTGTGTGTGTGTGTGTGTGTGTGTGTGTGTATGTGTGTAAGTCTTAGGGTGATATTAGGGTCCATCCACCATTATTATCCACCTTATTGTTTTAAGGATAGTTCTGTAATTAAAACCAGAGTTTGTCATTAAGGCAGGTCTGGCCAGTCAGTCTGCTCTGGAGACTCCAAACCTCCATCTTCCAAGCCTGGAATTATAGGCAAAATGCCAATCATGGGATGTGGGGATCAAGCTACAGATATTCTATTTGCTTGGTGTTATGACTAGATTCAAGTATGAACTTGACAGCTGCAGGCTGTGGTAACCAATGATTGGAACAGACCCCTGAAGAAGTCTGTAGGTACTTGCTTAATTGATGTGCAAAGCCCAGCCCATAGTGATGCTTTCCAATGGTGGACAGATAACAGGAAGTGCAAGGAGGAGCTACTTGCTCTTCCCTTATCCTGGGTCAACTTGCTGTGAGTCCCATCTTCCAGCATCATTGTCTTCTTTGTTTCTGCTGCAGTTGTTCCTGCCTCCTTCCTTGGCTGACTCAGAGCCCGGTCCTTTCAGTCTTGATGCTGTGAACCCTAGCTAATACACCTGGCAAGTGATCTAACTGCTGGACTCTCTCTCTCCAGACTTTATGGTTCTTACATGGTCTCTATCAGCTCAATCAAATTCTTTTTTTAAAAATAGGTTAAAGAAGCCACTTATATCATCATAGCAAATAATGGAGCTTGATGAATGGCTCAGGGAGTAAAGCTGCTTGATGTCAAGTGTAAGGTCTTGAAATCTACCCCTAGAACCCATATGGTTGGAGGATTAAACAAACACCTACAAGCTGTCATCTTACCTAGACAAATATGCCATGGTGCACAAACACACACACACACGCACGCACACATGCACACACACACGCACACACACACACATGCACACACACACACGTGTATGCACACATATGCATGTACATACATAAAATACTTACAAAAAAGAGAGAAAATGTTAAAATAATGGAAATTTTTAATTACTCAGAATTTTGTTACTTTTGTTTCAGTGTTGTGGGTTCACACTAAGTATACTATTCCACTGGTAAAGTATCATCAAGTACATTAAGCCAAGTGAAATCATTGTATTTGTTCTTTTGCAAAATATAGCTTTGCATTAGTGCAACAGATCATATTTTCTCTAAATTTTTGCCACATTATCTTACTATAAAGGAAATTAACTATTTATGGAAAATAATCAATGTTCAGGGACCAATATGCATCAAGAATTTACATATTTGTCTCTAGTATCCATTAATTCAAAAGTACATTTTTAATAGCTGCCTTAACCCATTCAAGATGCTATAAAAATACTTCAGACTTGATTGTTTATAGCAAACAGAAACTTATTTGTCAAGGTACCAAGATCAAGCTATTGGCTAATATCATGTCTGTGAGGAGCACACTTCCACTTTGTAGAGACTTGGGGTGTCTTCACATGTTGAAAGTGTCCAGAGAGTCTATTAAGGTCTCTTTCATGGTTACTTCTTTTTGCTACTGTGAGTTAATACTGAGCCACAGCTTAGGAAAGAAAGGGATTTTACATGGCTTAGGATTCCAGAGAGAAATGCACAGCAGAAGACGTGACTGAAAACAGGAAGCCAGTTCAGATCCCCACAGCCATCGAGAAATCAGAGCGGGCAAGAGCAAACTATGAGGAGACAGTACTAGGTCACTAAACCTCAAGGTTTATGTGTCTTTCTCCAGCAAGGATCCACTTCCTTAAAGTACCACAACCTTCCCAAATATGAGCATCAGTTAAGAATTCAAACACATGAGCTTGTGGTGGGAGACTCATTCAAACTATAGCAACCTCTTTATAAGGGCACTGCTCTCACTGCTCCATCGCCAAGATCTGACCATCATCCAAAGTCTCACTTGTAATATCACCACTTCTAATGATTCCACCCTGAGGATCTGACCAATATCTCTCCAATATCCCCTCCTCAGTTGCTTGGTGATTATCACTTTGCTGATCACTTTTCAACAGAGAAATTCTTAAAGTATCATCAAACCAATGAAACAGCTCATTATATGATAATCTTTCTTTGAGAGAAGAAGAAAAAGCTGTCCTTAATCACATTGCACTAACATCATAAATAAATGATGTTGTTATAAAATTCACATTTCTCACATCCATTTCAGAGGAAAATATAGTGTGTTAAGCTTGTTATTACAGGATGATTTCAGTCAAAACTTTTTTTTGAAGAATAGGAATGATCATTTATTCTCAAACTCTTCTAAGATGTTATTAGAAAGTAAAATCTATGATAATAGCAACAGGATTGGGACTGCCTCTGTTTCATTAACATTAAGACATATGTTCTTTTCTACTTGCTTTGTTCAGTGCACTACAATTGATAAAGCAAGTGCTTGCTGTAGGAGCCACAGAATTAGCCAATTGGTGTTCTTTCATTTTATTTTTATTTTGGTATTAAGAATCAAACCCAAGGGACCTCAATATAGTAGTCAAGTAGCATACCATTGAGCCATATCCTCAGCCAATTTTATTGTCAAGTAACAGACAGCTTGATTAATCCAGGTCGAATAAGGTTACTTTCTCAATTTTGGTCTTCTGGAGCAGAAATGAACTTAATCTTTTATATACAGAGCTATAAATGTGAAATGTAGATATTGTAATCTTGACTCTCCCAACTAAACATAGGCAGTATGCTATTCTATGGAATGTCTCTGAACTATTTCCATTTTTTAAAACAGTGAGGATTCTGCACAATTTCTCAAAGCTAGTCCTTTCATCTCACTAAATGACTTGATAAATACAACACATTTGATTTGCATTTTAGAAATTCCTTCTATCAACTACACTTGTATCTCAACAAAGATTAGGGTCATAGCTGCAATTAATTTGTACACATAAATAATATTTAGATAATTTTCATCTGTTCTATCCCCAGCCTCAAAAGGACTGAAACCATGTTCATTTTCTGCAGTCTGATTGCATAAATGACTCATGTCCGACAGTCACATTTCCTCCTCCTGATAATGTCCGCACAGACTCTTTGACAGTCTCTGTAATATAAGGAAATGAAATGTCCTTCATGACAATCAGGACTGTGGTGTGTTCATTAGCTAACATGAGTCCAATGATTTCTGGGGCACAGAAGTCACAACCGTTTGTGTACAGGAAGTTGCCACAGGAGTCGGATCACATCTGCTGTCCACAAGTCCTTTTCTGGTTTCTCTAAGCATCGCAACCATCCCAAAACTGATGGTTTGTTGCCTGAAACCGATGGAGATATGCCAATTCCCTGGACCTGGAAGACCGAGAATGGCTTCCTTAGAACCTAAACTTTGAGTCCCTGTGAGCATCTGCTCCATGTCATGATACTGTACAATGATTTTTGAAACAAATCCTCAATATGCTTATTACTAGCATCATTTTTCAAAATGAAATACAATCTCAAAGATGTCAAATAATTTAACCAAATGCAAAACGGAAAAGCCATTAGCACCATTACTCAAATGTAACATATTTACTACTGTCTTTTTAAATAACATAAATATGACAAAGAATCTCTGATGTTTATGGATATGAACAATTTCAACATCATCTTTGGAAGATAATGCATCAGATAGAAAGATTTCCATTTGTCCCCATAAACTCAGTCTGTTCTGACAGTATTTTACAGTAATACAGGAAAGACTGTCAGAATGAAATAAATTTGGGTTCAGATTTTTTAAGAATAACACAAAATGTGAGGTACAATGTATTCTTATTTTATAGTTGGTGCAGTAACTTAAGAATTGTTAGAGAGGAAGAAGAATTCTTAGAAACCTTATACATTTTCAAGTAATAATTGGGGGAAATTAAGCAAGATCATTTCCATTTCTGTCTTTATGACCAGGACTATCAGAGCTAAATTTAACATACCATATATTTTATCTCTGACTTCAATTATAATGACATCTGCTTTATCTGTATAGTCTAGCAGTTATTTTCTTCTTCATTTTAGCTTTGTCAAGTTTTTAGATCTCTCATAAAATCTTTGGCTATTGTGGGAAAGAATAAATTGGTACCCTGATAACATGCTAGAGTGAAGGAAAATCTACAGCCACAATATTAACAACTCAGAGCATGTTGGTAATGTATAAATTAGCATAATTCCCACTTATATTTGAATATATAAATTATGCCACTGTATTCCTATATAAATTCATTATGTCAAGTATTACACATACAAGATGATTTTGTAGATAGTATTAGCATTAGCTATAGAACATTTCAGTATTCTGTTTCATTGATCAATAATATGCATTTCCTAATACTACAGATATAAGTTACATCAATATTCTTCTAGTATTTCTAGTCCCAGTACTCAGATAGCAAACTTGAACATTTGCTCTCTACCTGAACATTAAATTTCTGAGAATTACCATTGCCAAATTCTTTCTGCAAGTCAACATTGCACCTATGTTCTTTTTCTGGCTGTTCTAGGCAAAAGTGAATGTTATTTTCTACACACCACTACTTCCAACTTTCCCAGTAAACAGATCACTTTTAGATTTTCTTTGCTAACAGAGTTTGCATGAAAAGAAGTTTTAGACACAAAAGACTATGAAGAATATATTGATTTCTAGAAAAGACCTGTTTTATGAGAGTCATTTTGGATATTTAGAACTTACAGAGAAGTGCTTGTCCTGAACCTACTCCTTCCAACTCAACTAGAAGGCAACTTGCACTAGAAGGCAAGTCTGAGGAAGCAGTAGCCACAGAAGTCCCTGGGGTCACTATATAGACAGGTATATCATTAGGCCACATGCTAAGTAGAGTTTGAGATTTAGGAAGACACAGCGTTCCTGGAAGGCAGGTGCTCAAGACAACTATTCAGGGGACATCAGTGTCCAGCTCTGAATATACCAGAATCAATTCGAAAGCTATGGAAAAGGTTGCCTTTGAAAATTTACCTTCCTCTATATTGAGTCATGAAGTGTGTTTCCAATATCTTCATTATTAAAAAAATAATTAGAGCTACCCTATTTAACTTTACCCCAAATATCTACTGAATAAAAAAATCTGCATCTGACCAGATAACGTTGCCAATCTGTCTCCCAGTAGAACTGTATTATTCCATATTGATAGTAGTGCTGCCCACGTCCTCACTAGCCTTCATGAAGTCAGAGTTCTGAATTGTGAATTCTAATGGGTCCACAATGGAATCTCATCATCATTTTAATTTTCATCTCTCAGATGATATGCACCGTCGAGCATCTTTTCATGTTCTCATCCAAAATCTGTGTATATTCTTTGGTGAACTATAAGTTTGTTGGGAGATCTTGAATTTGGAAAGCTTTCCTTTACATGTAGACTGTATAATAAAAAAAATATTTTTAAAAAATTCCTGTTTCGGTGTTTTTACCGCAAGCATTTTTTGTTGCATTCTTTCTTATAAGTTCTTTTCCTTTGTTGTTTTTCAATCTATCTCTTTTACCCATCACAATATAATACAAAAATAGTTTTAAGTTCTTGGCTTGATAATCCCAGCATTCCTACTCTGTCAGAGAGAGTTTCGATGCTCGCTCTGTGCCTTGACTATAGTTTTTGGTTTCTATGTGTTGTAATATTTTCTTCACATCTGGGCATGATATGCTGGGCAAAAGGAATAGTGACCTTTATTAAAGAGATGGTAAGCTAGGGAAGAAAAAGCAATCTAAAATACTTTATATCTCCATATTTTTGTTTAGGGATTCAGTCCATACCCACATATGCTAGTTACATGAGTCAAGATGACAAGACAGGGCTGAATTGGATATTTCCCTTCTCTCATGTGGAAGGCTGGACCCATTTAGAATGGGATCTTACCTACTTTCAGACCTCAGCAGTTACGGTTAAATCACTTCTTCTGAAGATCCCCCTTGCTGGGAAAAACAGTGCTCATTTCAAGATGATCCTTTCTCTTCTGCTGCTTAGAAGCAGACAGACTTATTTCTAATATTTGCCAAGAGAACCTGATTGCACTACTACATAAATCCTCAGAAAAGGATAAGGGTCTCTTGAGGATGGCGTGTTTTGTGACAATTTTTTTCCTCAGGATTCTCTTCACCGAGTCTCTAATAATTCACTAATACAGTACAGATCTTCTGCCACCAACAATGGTTTCTGCAGAGGTCTCGATTCATAAGTTTCTAGTCCCTGGTAATTCTTTTCTTTGCCAGTCTATCTCTCACTTTGGAGGAACAGTCATTTTTCCACTGTACTCACTTCTACAGATCTAAGAAGAGTTAATGATTTTATGTTTTTACATATTAGTGGGTAAGAGGAGTCATTCCAAGTTACTCAAATGTGGTAATAGCCTCATTAATTTTTCTACTTTAGTACTGAAATTAGTTTTGGCAAGGAAGCAGATCAACTACAATTGTAACTTATAGCTGGTTGGGATCAGTGGTTCAATTGCTTTGGAAAACTGGTTGTTATCTGCTAAAGCTGACCATATGTTTTTCCCATGAAGTAGCAATTTGATTTTCAGGTATATATTCAATGTAAATAGGTGCACAAAGATATGTTTTAACAAAGAAAATCCTCAAGAATGTTCTTCACAACAATATGGCGCATCAACCTGCAACAAAAAACTTATGCCCATCACTGTAACATGACCAAATAAAATACCCTTTCATAGTGCATGAAACGATGTACAGAAAGTAGACATGACAGTGCCAAAAAATTCAAGACACATATACATAAATGCATAAGCATAATATTGAGTAAAGTAAGCCAGACCCAGAAGAATTCCCATTTCATAATTCAATTCTTGGGTACTTCATAGAATAGGTGGGAAAAATCTGCTCTCTATTGTTAGAACTCAGAACAGAAGCTAAATATTCAGAAGGGGCAGAGGAGTAATGAGAGGAACTGGCCTTCAACAACAGATGAATCAGGTTTATTGGTCAATACTTAGTTCATTTCACCATTTCATGTAGCCCAGGACCTCAAGCTCAGGAATGGTACTTTCCACTTTTAGACTGGATCTTCCCATATCAATTAATGCAATGAAAATAATCCCTGAAGGGCTTGCATAGATGCTAACCCAGACCTAGATAATTACTTTGAGGTGGAACTGTAGACTTACCTTCTCTGTTTCAGATAGACAATTAACCATTATAAGGCAACATTTGCAGCACCCCGTCATGGTTATGTACAGGTATCAACTTGAGGGTTGAGGGTTTGAGCTCTGGGCACATTTGTAGAAAGTTGGTAATTGAGTTAAGCCCAGAGTGAAACTGAAGGAGATTGTCTAGCTAATGGGAAGGCCCACCTGAACAGGTGAATAAAATACAAAGAGTTGGTTGAGGAAGTTGGCATCCTTGTGTATACTTGGCCAAACATGCTGGTCTGGCAAGTATGGCTTGTCCTTCTCTCAGCTGTTATGTGGTGGCTAATTCCCTCCACCCTGGTGTTGGAACATGCTTTCCCATCAAGCTGGACTGAGAACTGTAACCAGATAATACTAAGAGACAATAAACCTCTTGTTCCCTTAAACTGTTTGATGGTCATTTATCAGAAACCATGCAGGCGAATTGGAACAACCCACAAGTCTTACCTATTTTTGGTTATTCCAAATTCCAACTGGGTCCATCCTAGTTGTACTCTTGGGGACTAGAAAAAAATAACAACTAGATAAGTGTAGGCATGTAATGTAGCTACAGAAAAGTTTATGTGAACTGGAATTATTTTCATTTTCCCTTCTCTATGTGTTCCTACATAGTAGGGAGTAAAGGATTTTTTAATTTTTCGATGTCCATTATTCACTCTGTACTTGTATCTGATAGTCTTCAATACATCTGATAACACAAATTCTCATTAGAATAATGAGTGTAAAGTCTCTTTGGAGATTTGAAGATTCATGACACATACTCGTGTTGGTTCAGGATCATTGTCTTTGCTAATGAGCCCAGATATAAAAATGATTGAAGTCTTGAAATTAAGGAAACGCCATGCCATCTTATTTATATTATTGAGAAAGGAATAAGAATGGATAACTCCTATGCAGAGGAGCATAGAGAGAAGAAAACAGTATGTGCAGGTTCCTCTTCACTGTTGCTGCTGAGACACCACTCAAAGTCAAGTAACTGTAAAAAAGAGAGACTGAAAATAAGCAGGACGAAATCCTATCATTAACATCATTTCAGTTTCTAAGGGCTTTGGTTCCACCTCTCCAGTTCAGCTGTCCCATTGAACACATTATTTTCTTGGGCTATTTTCTCCCATGTTATACATCTCTCCTTGACATATGCCCCATGTTGGTTCTGGCATCTCTAACATCTTCACTAACCAGTATAAACCAGACTTTTATTCCACATCACAAACTGCCCATCTTGGGCCTCTAAACTGCAGAATTCCTGACACATAATACTGCCTGGATTTTTCCATTTTCTGAAACTTTAGAGGCAGGATCCACTACTTCCTCCTCTTGCATCTATGATGCTTCTGAAACAAGGATCACTTGGACAACTTTGCCAAGTTCTGCTATAAACTTCAGTGGAGACTGGCTCCTTTGAAGCACAGCTGGCAACTTCTCTGTATTGATGCTGGGAAGAATAGCTATCTTTCCTGCTTTAGTAGAGCAGAAGCAGAAAAATCCATGGAGTGCCACCGTTAAGCTATTCCCTTCCCAAGGAATTTGCATTCTTTCGTATGGGAGACTTCCCTGAGGAATTTTCTTTCAGGTTAGGGCCTCTTCTATTATCCAAATTGAGAGCAAGTTTTTTTTTTTAATCAATTTATTTTTTCCCACTCATACAAACTTAATAGGTACCGCGGTCCCCTTCCTCCCTCCACCCCTTCCACAGTCCCCCTTGCTCCCTCCCCCTTTTCCCCTTCCTTTCACTCCCTCCCTCCCTTTCTCCCAGTGTCCCCCTTCTCCTCCCATCCCTGGAGCATTCTTTAGTGTGCATGTCAAACTTCCCTCTGCGTCCTCCACTCTGATGAGGTGTAAGGACTCAGTGGCATTGCCTAGAGACCTTTCTTGTGTTCCCCTTTAGTATAGGAACACTATGGAGCTTATCTCTTTAGCAATAGCCACCATTTTGCCATGTGTCTTCTGGTTCAATTCACGTTTACCACCATATTTTTCATCATCAAACATCACAGTTTTTACTTCTTACTGCCTGATTCTTTGCTCTTGTGTCATAATTTTGAACAAGAGCACTAAAAGTATACATGCCTGTGACAGTTACTCCTAACTATTGCTGTGAGAGAACACTCAAAGTCAATCAACTTAAGGGAGAAAGGGAGGTTTATTCAGTTTACGGTTCCAGAGGGAAAGTACACTCTCTCAAAGCAGAGGCGGCATGGCTGGCTGGTCAAAGCTGGAAGAGGCTAAGTCACTACAGACATCTTGGAAGCTGAGAGCTGCAGACTGCTTGCTGCAAAGGCTGACTTCTCTTAGAGGTAGAGTGGGACTAATCCACCTCAAAGCCCATCCTTTGTGTGACTGCCTTCCTCCAGCAAGACTCCACCTCTCAAGGTACCATGACCTTGCCAAACACATGAGACTGTGGGGAACACATTTCAAACCATGACAATGCCACTCTGTCAAGACTACATTGCCTTGAAAGGTCCCCTGCCAAGAATTTCAGGCGTATTTGCAGGACAGGGGCAAAACTTCATCAAATAGTCTACCAACACATTGCTCCATTTGCCCCCTAGTCAAGTTCCCAACACAGTCTCTGTTCCTCTGTTGGCCATCACAGGCTGATTTCCATTACCTGCATCTCTCACAGCACTACTGTCTTCTTTACTCTAATAAGAATGGTCCTTTTGGCCTAGTCACCAAGAAAGCAAAGGATTTCCCAACACAAAGTCCCAAAGTTCTCCATATTTTTTCCAACAAACAATTCCAAAGCCTTACAAGACATATCACAGCAATTGTCGTACTGCTGGGTACCAAATTCTCTCAGCATCACAAACAACGACTTCCCTTTTTGGAACCAGATTCTCTCAGTCTCACACAACAAAACGCCCCTCTTCTCTGGTACCAGTTCCTGTCCTGCCCTCTGTTGCTGCAGAGATACTACTCAAAGTCAAGTAACTTAAAGGGACAAAGGGGAGATCTATTCATCTGATGGATCCAGAAGGAAAATACAGTTTTTCATTGTGGGAAAGACATGGTTGGTTGGAAGAAATTGGAGGCAGCCTTGGTTGCATCCATCATAGAAGCAGAGGGCCCCTTTATCCTAGCTGAAGAGCAGACCCACTCACTCAAGAAGGGTAACAAATCTCAAGGTTCACCCGCTGTGACTACCTTCTTCCAGAAAGGTTCCACTTCCTAAAGTTGCCGTGACACTCACAAACAACGAAAGATTCAAATACATGACCCTGTGGGATATAATTCTTATTTCAAACTATGACACAAAGCGTAGTAAAAATTACCCTAGGATGTTCCACCTAAAAATCACAGACAATTAAAACAATGCTAGAAGTAACAGGTATGTGATCCTTTTTGATAAGTTGTTGGTCAAAGAAGTCTCAAAGACACCCCAAACAGGATAAACTTCTGCATTTTCTCTTGGTTGCCTCTAGAAACTGACAGTAAGACCCTGTTTTGAAGATGCAAAACATGTGAGTAATCAGATATGAGAAAAAAAACTGTAGGTGAAACTGGTATAAAACTTTCCTCCTGATAGTTTACACAATAGTAGAATACTATAGAAGCAGTACATGGAGAAAAACAGTCAAAGATTTCATCAATCTATGAAATCACAAGCTTCAATAACAATCACTATGGCAAAGGTGGCTATCAGTGTAATAATGGCATGAATATCATTGGCAACCAATATCATACTGATCAGATTTAAAGCCTGATTTTCAGAATGGAACATATTCCTGTTCCATATTCAACTTTTAGTTGAAACCTAGCTTTTATGATGTATCATCTGTCTAATCTCTCTATAAGTAGAACAAGCCCTATGAAAGGGAAAGATATAGATCTCAGGGAAGATTGATCTTTGAATATGTAACTAGGAAGACAATACACTCAACTGCTTTGTAAATACTTGTTATTAAACCCAGAGAATGGAGGAACATTCAGCACTTAACCTAGAAACCTTCCACAAGTGAAGGTATTTGTTACTGAAAAGCATAGCTCACCAAAATGCAGAAAACGAGTGACTGTCAACTGTTTGTCACTAAACAGGACATATATGCCTTACCCACCACCACTTGTAGACTCTGGACACATCACAGAAGAGGGGCCAGTAAGACTGCATATGGGCAAGTAGTGGGCCAGACATTATCTCCTGAATATGGCTGGGATTTATATACAAAATTTCATGGCAGATAGGTATAATTTCACAAGAATTGCAGAGAAATTATCTTTTCGACATCTTACCATGAAATCAGAAAGATATAAAAAGGTCTGCCCCTCTCTGAGAGACTTATGAGGACTAATGCTCATTGAGAAGAAAAGAAGAATGCTTTCTTCAATCATATATCCACTGATTTAGGATACTTACTAGAGCATGAATCATGTCAGGCATATGTCATCAAAGACAAACTAGATGAAATACAATGAGTCACAAAAGTGAAAAGATTTGAAGTTAGGAGGATTGTATGGCCGGGAAATGAAGCACATGGGATGAGGAACTAAGACTTAAAATATTATAAATCTACTATATCCATGTATGCAATATTAAAAATAGGTTTAAAAAGAGAAGACTTCTCTGAGTCTTTGAATTTTGTTTTCTTATCTATAGATGATATTCATATTCTTACTGGTTGTTTTAATTCCTCAAGGAAAATACTAGACCCTATGAACTATCTCTGAAGATCATCTCCACTTAGACACCTATATCTTTGCCATTTTTGACAATTTGATAATTGTTCTTCTCTAACAACATTCCCTTGCTTGTTCCTTGTTAGTCACTTTCATTCCCATGACTATTAACAAGCTCAACACAAGGAAAGTCTAGCATTTATTCTCCTATTATTGTGGAAGGAAATCCATATCTTTTAGTTGAAACCTAGCTTTTATGATGTATCATCTGTCTAATCTCTCTATATCTGTAATATTTTGGTCACATAGACATGAATGAAATAGCATAGTGTATTATGAAATTATGGACTTTAAAGAGAGGCATTCATGAACTTGTATTTCCCTTCTTTGGGTTATCAAATGGAGCTATCAAGTAAAGTGGAATATCCTTTTGAGCACATGGGGTCAGAGCAAAGAATAAGAGAGTTTTGATCCTGGAAGGTCTCCAAAAACACACATTCAGCCATTCCTAAAACTACTTAAACTATATAAACTAACCCTCAGAAAGATGAAAACTTCTGTCTTGTTAGAGAACTTTGTAGGCTATTTTTAAAGTAGCTAAATCTATTCTACCACTCATCTCTGTCACTTTGTCATAACTCTATTTTTATGTAGTAGACACAGAATGTGTGGAAGGTAATTACAGGTACAGAGAAAACAGAAGTCTGGAATAGTCTAGGGTACAAACATCACACAGTCAGTGGTCTCAGACACATGTGCCTCTCCGATAAGTTTCAAGAGTTATTATGAGAAAAGTGAGGCCTGGCATAGCCCCAGAGCATGCTACATATACCCAGGATGCTAACTGCTAAGCTTCTGAACCTCTTCTCTTTGAATTATCCTTTCCCCTGATTCTGCCTCAGGTTTACACTCTGATCAGAGCTACTTTCAATACCATTGACTGCTCTAACATCAAAGCCACCTTCTGTATTTCCAATTTTTACCTCCATTAGTTCATTTCCCAAACTGCTTCAACCTCACCACAGACAGCTAATACTCTGATCCCTGTAGTTTTCATGTTCTCTTTAGCCTTCTTGTGTCTTCTTTTATGCTTATTCCATTTTAGACCAAATAGTGTATGTCTATTATAAATCATTCATTTGCCATTCTTTGTTCAAAATTGAGCAAAGTTAATATGCCGTAAATGTTTGAGGGTATCAGGATATGTGAACTAAGCAGAACACCATCTGCTTCTATGGGGCTAATTTTCACAGGACATAAATATATACATAATAGGGAAAGTACACTAGAGCATACATCTTCAAACATACAAATCTATACATTTATTATATACTGTAATGATACTAAATTAAAAGTACCAAATTATAAATGAGCCATATGAAGTGCCAAATCTCAGCTTAGATTTAACATATGGATTAAATCTGGTAGTCACCCTCAAACTTAAGAGTCTTTAAAAACAGACTAACTGAATAACAACCTTAATATAATTTGTGGAGCTGCTGAACTTGCATAGATATTTTTATAGTTACATAGGCAACCATCTATGAAATGTGTAAAACAGACTCTATCATATAAAAATGCATTCCTAATGTCTCTGTATTTGACTTCAAACAGAACCAAAAATTCCAAACTTGAAATTGGAGTGAATTTCACCTCCTTGAACTTGTTACCACTTTCAAACATTTGATAGATGCCCGTCTATTGACAGAGTAGACAAAACAATCACTATAGTAATTAAATGAAGCTGTGAGTGTTCTTATTTTATTAGCAAAGTCAAATATTAAGGACTTTGTTATATAAGTCAACTTATAAAATGTATAAAATTAAAGGAATGTGTAAGTTTTAAAGTTTTGAAAACAATATTATATTCAATTTCAGTCAGATCACAGTAAGATTAACTTGCGGAACGATGATAATCCCACTAATAGTATTTTTAGATTCTAAATTTAATGTTTGTGAACAATACTAATCCTATTTCTTACTATGCATCCTTCAAGAACAAATCCTATTTGCATATTTTTGGCATTTGCAAAAAGAAACCAAATTTACTCACTCATAATTTCTTTAGAGATTCCAAAAATCACATACTACATCACCTGGAAGAAATCACAACTCAGCTATGCTTTACAAAAACTTAATAAGAGAAAAATGAGATATCAAAAATACAATTAACTCTCCCATGAGGCAAATGAAAAAATACATCTCAGAATACTTAAAAAGATATCCCCTTAATTTTTTTTTACTTGTGTGTATATGGGTTCATGTGTGTGGGGGGATATGTGTAGCTGCATGTGGGTAAACAAGAGGCCCATGGTGGCTTCAGAAATCATACTAGGTTTCTCAGGTTCTATTTTCCAGGCCTTCAAGGGCAGGCCCCTGTCACTTCCCCCTGGTGTTTGTACGTAGGATCTGAGATCCAAATTCAGGTCCATTGGTTGGCAAGGCAAAGGCTTAACCTCAGAGTTATCTCTCCTACCTGAATCCTTAAAATTTTGACACTAAGCATGTCAGTCCAAAACAAAATCCATACTCAAATAAATGGAACCAGCAGTTTCTTCTGAAACACAGATGGTTTTTTGGTGATGTACAAAACCTATGAAGTCTAGGTTCAATTTCTCTTAGTAAACAAGCTCCCTGAATTATTTTGTCTTTTATTAAATTACTACTCAGCATTCACTAAATATACATTGTTGTGTGATATAATGAAATGCTTTTCTTGTGTTCTGATTAATCAGTCACTTGGCTATGCAAAATTTACAAATAATCTTTTTTTTTAGTATTTGAAAACAAATGGATGGGCTCAGTTTGATTTCAACAACATTTTTTGATAAAAGTTAGCCCAGAGATTTCTGAATTTCACACAGACAACAACAATATGGTAGCTCTGATAAGGGAAACGTATTTACAGAATACAAAATAATGTCTTTCAACTGAGTGTTCATAGTGTGATTATAATCCTTTGTATATAAGTAAACAGTGGCCATTATCAGAAACATCACTCTTTGTCAACAAAGACAAACTCATAAGGCTCAAGAGACTGCCTCACTGCCTGATTTAGCTATTATATAATATGTTCTAAAAGTGTGGTCACTACACAACTAAAACCAAATCTGGAGCAGAAAAGCATATTGTTGCTATACTTTGTATATAATAATACTGAAGTAGATGGATTTTTGTTTGCAGCAGAAAACAGTTTATTTGTTGGAAAGTACAAGCAAACTTGATAAATCCTGACTGGATCTATGTTCTTTTGCCTGGTAATTTACTCAGCATTTTATACCAGACTACATAGTAAAATGAGAATCCGTGCAATGGAAACTGAGATTCCAATAGAAATCCTGGGAGAATAAAATTGTCCTTAGTAAGCTCTATTCTATTTCTATACTTACAATAACAATTTTCTTGCTTTTCTGCTAACAAAATACTATTTGTCTATATTGTGTTGAATGAAAACTGCAAATGAAAAAACAAAGGGTGCAACAAACATACATTTATTTCTGAAAACATTCTTTTTTTCTAGAAGTGCAATAGGTGTGAGATATTTTCAGTAAAACTATATCATCAACATTGACACAATCTGCCAATCTAGGAATATTGACCTCGAATCCAGTCTTCTTAAAACAATAAGAGCATCAGAAATCGCCTTTCTGGATAGACCTGCCTCTACCTTGACTTAACACTGACTCACTCTTTTCAATGAATGGAATTCACCATCTCTGCCCAAAGCCAGGATCATGTGCCCACATCCAATCGCTAAGAGTGATTGAGATGGCTTTTCATCTTGCCAATGATAGCAAATTCTCTAGCTCCAGGGTTTTTTTTAAACTATTTTGGAATCATTTAAAAAACACTAAAAAACTTTTTATCAAAATTTTCCTTCCTAGTTTTTTCCCTCCCTCTAACCTAGGTTTTACTCAGGTCTCTACCTCTCCCACTCTGAAAGCTCTTTGTCAGCATTTCCTAGCTACACCACAGCAACATGTTCTCTTGTTTTCTCTTTATTATGCACCTATGCAGTACTTCATGCAATAACTCATTACCTTTGGACTTGGTTTTAACTTTTATTCCTCTAGAAACCTGTGACAATCACTATTTTTTGAGGAGACTATTTTTTGAGGAGATGAATATGTCCAATACCCTGGGATGGACCATAAATTGTAAAAACTAAATTACCCCATCATCAAATGTTAGCAGAATTTATGGTAAAGAAAACAGACAACCTGGACAAAAACTGGTAATCCTGAGGAAACTGATAAGAAACAGGGAAAAGACCTAGGGAACCAGTCAAGCCAAAGCCCCATTCTGTGCACCAACCACTGCTCCACCTGTGGAAGCCTCCTTGCCCCCAATCCTCAGATAGTAGTGACTTCTGTCCCCTGGGAAAATGATGGAGTTCTGAATAAACTTAAGTCTTTGTGAATGAAGCAAGGGTTTGTGCCCTTTCTCTTTCCTCTTTTCTATCACCCTGTAATGAGTGCTATATTTCAGATTTTCAAGAGTAAGAATTGACAGCTTCAGAGGGATACACAAAGAAGGGTTGCAAATGAATTGAATTTTAATTTTTAAGGAGTTTTTTGGAGAAAAGAACTCAATGAATATGTTAATAAGTTAATAAAAGTTAAAAAAGCAAAGACTCCAGAAATGTATATATATGTACAATTAACTATCAAGTCTATCTTGAGCTAAAATTCTATATTGTAGAAAAAGAGTAACTTCAATTTTCTTGAAAATAATGAAGGAAGCCCACCTGACAAAATATACAATATGTTTAAGCTAAACAGAAATTTATATAGGATGGATTTAACATTAAAATGATCAAATATTTACAAAGGGTTTGTGAAAAAAATTTTCTTCCAAAACAGAACCTTTCTGAAATACAAGAAATATATCCTATCCATCTGTCTTCTCTCAGCTTTTAAAGTACCCAAATAAGTGAAAAGCCAATGAAAGTTTCATTCCCAGGACATTTAAAGTAAAGAAATATTACTATTCCTTACTTTTTCCCTATTTCCAGGAAACTGAAGACTAACTATCTCAGAATGACACTAATTAAATTATTCAAGATCACAAATTAGTGAATAAATATCTTTTCAGTACCCCTACGCTTCAGTTTCAAATAACCCTTCAAGCAATTCATTAAAAATATTTTAAAATTCCCTTATTAACACCAAAATGGTCACTTTCTCAGGGTGAAAAATCAAACAACTAGGTCTAAAGAGGAATGAAGCGAAAATCCCATGGAGACCATTGTCTTGAAAGTAGCTTTCAAGTTAAAGTAGCTTGCGGCTCACTTGCACTGAGGTATTTTAAGAAGCAAAGTAATTTTTATTGAAATCTTGAAATTTTGGAAAAATATTACTGAAGAAAATCAGTCAGACTAGAATTGAACTCTCACAAGCCAAGCCAGTAATTCTTTTCATGACTATCAGAACACTAAATAGACAACCCAGACCCCAATGACAGGCTGTTTCTCGCATTTTCAAAACTCCCTTTGAAATCATATTAGTGTGGGGAGTTGATTATTTTGAGTACAAGATGCAAAAGCCAACACAGCCATTAAGATTTGACATTTAGAGATTTGAGGCCCCCTGAGAGCTCTGTGTAAATATTTATGAGGAACCCCCCAACCTGGCTTTTGTGACATGAACTTGTATTGCCAACTCCCAGCTCTTATTCTGAATTTCCATCTTAGTAAAGATTCCTGAGCTCCACCTGAATGAGTTGCATAAGTGCTTTGTGTGATTGGGTCAAATATCTCTATAAAGATCTCACAGGTTACACTGGATTTTACCTCATTCTTTTATTTCAGATGATAAAAAAAACAGATATCCAAGTGGTCAAAATATCCAAGAGGAGCTAAGAAAAACCTTTATGCTTAAGATCTGAGGTTTCCTCTCCACTTGGAACCTTCTGTTAAGGAGGTCCAGGGAACAAAACAGGTTTTAAAATGAATCCATGTTTTCAATTTTTTAAGCCCATGCTACGATGCCAATGCAACCAACTGCATGGATATTATCAAAGAGGACTTTCCCACACCAGAAGTGAAGCAAAACAAATGACAGAGAAAGAATGAGCTTTTCTTCACACCAAGCAGTTGTGTATTTCACTCAAACATTATGCACTTTCTAAACCAGTGAGTCAGCTATTTCTTCAAGCATTCAAACTTTCTTTCCCCTTACTATTGAATTGTTTATTCCATTCTAAAAGGTTATAATTACATTCCATTTTAGTAGGAACCTATTGACAGATTTACTTTCTCTGCTACTTTAATCCTATATCTCTTAATAGCTTCTATATACCCCCTGTAAGAAACTATATTAAAGAATGTAGTTCTTGTGCAATTTATACAAGAAATCATGAAAAAAATCCAAAACTTAGTTAAGTAAAAAAAAAAAATATTCAGTAAAAAAAAAAAAAAATTAGGACAGAAATTTAGCCTGAGTCCTGGGAGGTTCTCAGAGAGGAAGAAATTTTAGAAGTAAGTCAGTCGTCAGTTGCATGGGTGATCATGTTACAAACCCAAGCCTGTCTGTCTATGTTCCTGTCCTAGGGCTGTGATGTCTCATGATGGGCTCTATTTGCCATATATTCCTGCAAGAACATTTCCTGCCACAGTTTGCAATGACCATCAACTTGAGAAGACATAGAGTCACCTAGAAGACAAACCTTGAGGCATGTGTATTAAGATAGCTTAAGAAATTAATGGAGACAGGAAGGCTCATCTAAATGCTGGCAACACTAGTTCATAGGCTGGAGCCCTAGAATGGATAAAAAGGATAAAGAGAACTAGGTCCCAGCATTTCCTATCACCCCCCCTCTCTCTCTCTGCGTCCTGACAAGGGATGCACTATGGCCAGTTTCTTCTAGAACCTGGCAGCCATAACTTTCCTGATATGATGGACCAAACTATCAGAGTCAAACCATGAGAGTCAAAATAAATGCTTCATTCTTTGCATTGCATTCTGTCATATTAATGACAGTGTTTTGTCATATTAATAATCTTACAGGCTCTTCCAGCCTTCCTTAGCTGCTTCCTTATCAATGGAGGTAAATTGCCTCCTGTCTCTTGAATATAGATAATTTGTAACTTGTTTCTGAGTCATATGATATTGCAACTCTTTGCAGCTGGATTATAAAAAGCTATTCGGCTTTCTGCCACTTACTGATCTGCACCATGACTTATGCCTTAACTTAGCACATTAGAGGTCAAGCTAACCCCTCGCAGTCATGCAAGGAACTTGAGTCATACAGTATGGAGACACACAGATACTCCTGTGGTCATCCTAGTCTTCAATTGCTGCCAGCCAGCTAGATGAGTGAAGGAGCTTTCATGTTATTGGCCCCCTTCCATCAATTCATCTGCAGCCCCTGTTGCTTCCAAATTATGAAGACTGAGACATTTGCCTGCTAAGTTAAACTTCTCTGGATTGATTCTTCCTTCCTACGACCCACATCATTTCCTTTGAGAATGGGGATGTTTGGCCTAAATTACAGTATCTCCAAAGGATGTAACTTTTATTATTATTATTATTATTATTATTGTTATTATTATTTCATTACTATTACTACAGATGAATTTGCACTTAGCCTCAAAGCAAAATTTGCACTTGGATTTTCAAACATTCCCATGAGCTTCAGTTTCCATTTTTAAAGCAAAATACTAGAAAGAACATCTCTGACACCCTTCCTCAAAAGGGAGTCTGAATATCTAAATCTACAACTTTTCTTAATAGCTGAGTTCACAGAGCAGCCAACACATATAAAATGTTAAGAACAGATGGATGCAGCACCCAAGGCCAGTAAAAAAGAATTCAACTAACAGTTAACAAATTGGCTAAGACAAATGTTTAATGTAGAACTGCAAGGATACAGACATTAAGTAATCCTGGCCCTTTGCAGGCTTGTCTCCATGAACTTTTACAGTCATTCAACATTTGACAATGAAATAAAGGCAAAATTTGTTCCCTGTTATCTCAAGGGTCTTTCACTTGGGACAAGACATTAAACTGAGGGAAAACATATTAACAAGAAGAAAGCACACATTTTTAGATGTTCATGGAGACGCCACAAGAAATGAACACTCCAAATGAACAAGAGTTCAACTCTTTAAAAGTAACCAGAACGTAATGAAGGCCATAAGAGAATCAAAGTTATCGGTGAAGAACTTGCCTTCACTTGATTAGTCAAGTGCAAGCAAGAATGAACTCTTACCTTCCTGAGTAGGAGTATCCCAACATGGAACTCTACCTTTCCTTTCAGGGTCAAAAAAGGAAACAGGAGTGTCTCTCCTGACCTGGCTATTTTACCAGTGCTTTAAATCATTTAAAATCATTCTCATACCAAATAGAAACAGTAATCTAATTCAACCCAATATTTTTATCACATAATGCCCCATAAAAAAAAATCTTCAACTGAAGGAAGAACAAGAAACATTTATAACCCCCAGGACACTACAGATACTTCATCACAGTAGGAAAAGAAAAGGTAAAAGTGGGATCAGCAAGATCACTCAGCAGGCAAGATGACTAGCAGCAAATCTGGCGACCTGAGTTTGATTCCAAGAATACCACATGGTGGAAAGATAACAGGCTTCTGAAAGGTGTCTGTGGACCTCTACCCAAGCGTTAAGGTATTCATCTCTCTTCTCCTTTCTTTCTTCTTTCTCACTCTCTCTCATAGAATAATTTCAGTAAACTAATTCCACATTAAAAAAACTGAGTACTGTATGAGAAAGAGAGAGAGAGAGGCAAGAAAGACATGGGAGAGGCAAGAAAGAGAGAGAAAGGCAAGAGAGAGAGAGAGAGAAAGAGAGAGAGAGAGACAATCCAGAATTATAGATTGCATAGTGGGATAAGAGCAGTGGTACTTTACTAGGTCATTTGCTAAGGACCCAGGACCTAATATGTATCTAAGATTGATAAAGTAATCAACATTCCTCAAACCATTGCTAAAAAGAGTCTAAGAAACCATGCAACCACTGAAATACTCCAGAAGCATGGTGAAAGTCTGAAACAAGAAAGGGCAGCTCATGCCTGTCCATGGAGCAGAAACGTAGGAGCACTCTGAGGCCCCAGCCCCACTGTGAAAGCCGGTGGCATGGAAGGAAGGTGAACCCTGCCTGCTATGTGTGGTGTCCCTTGAATGACAAAATCCCAAAATCTCATCATTCTGCCTCTCTTAACTCCTATTTATTTTTATTTTTTAATTTTTTATTATTTTATTAAATTGTGCGAGCGTGCGTGTGTGTGTGTGTGTGTGTGTGTGTCAGAGGGCACTGTGTGTCCCTGTGGAGGAGAGCTACGTGCAAACTGTTAGAGCAGACTCCTGGTAGGAGTGGAAGGGCTAATCAACCTCAAGGCTATATGCTTCCTCTATGATGTGACTTCCTCCAGCACATCTCCACCTCCTAAAAGTGTCATAACCTTCATAAACAATAAAACAGCTAAGGATGCAAAAATATTAGCCTGTGGGGGACAACTCATATTCAAACCATAACAAATCTAAAATACAAGCTTAAACAGTTTATATATATCTTCTGTGTGTGTGTGTGTGCATGTGTGTGTGTGTATACATATATAAAGCATATGGCTGTAGAAACACAAAAAAAGAAAAAGAGATAATTAGTATATAATTAGTAAACACGAAATACATATTATTTGAACATAGATTGTAGCTATATATAAACATTGTAAATCTAAAGATAAGTAAAGGAATTAAAAAATCTACTGTACATTTCACATTTGATTTCAACTATTAAATGTTCTAAATTTTAGAAATATATGATGACCGAAAGTTTTTTTCCTGCCCAATGTTTACTGCCTTGGGGTATTGCTTATATACATAAACCTCCCAAAAATTTCTGACTCACTTAAATTCTCTTGGTGCTATAAGATTTTTCATTCTTTTCCTGGGACCGACCAGCATTCCTGTATCTGCCATGTCTAAAGACAAGTGTTATGCACAGACAAGAGCATCCAAACACATGATATGTTCTAGCCTTCTCTAGTCTCTCAATTCTTTGGTCTCCTGGGCACTGGCTTCTATCTGCCAATAGGATCTCTGGCAGATGGGAGCATTTTTCACTGGGTCATCTGTGCAGACACATCTTATCATATTTCAGGTATTACCTATGTCTTCCTTCCTCAAGAAAAACTTTATATTGGAACTAATGTCATTTTATCACCTTTGCTTCATTCTGAAGACTGCCACCATCAATAAAACAGACAATCCAGAAGTATTTCTATCTGTTCTTGCATTACCATTGGAAAGTTGGTGAAACTTGATCTATCTGTCTTCATTTTGATCTAAAACTCTTTGAGTTGTTTTTTCCATCTTCACTAGGTGTAACAAGTCAGATCACAGTCTCCACAAAGAAGGCCAACACAAACACACACACACACACACACACACACACACACACACACAATTCTAGCAGTATATTTCAGTTCCCTACAGAAAGAGCACTCCTTCCATATTATTTTTTTATTTTTTATTTTTTTTATTTTTATTTTCCAGAGACGAAGTCACATCTACTCTCACTAATACTAACAGATGATAACAGATGATTCATCCTTAGCTCTGGTTTTCTAGAGACACAGTGGCTATTGATAGATAAATGGCCTATAGTAAACCAAGAACACAGACAACTTTAAATGCAAATTCATTTTTTTCTCTTCTTTCCTTCATTCTTTCTCTCTCTCTCTCTCTCTCTCTCTCTCTCTCTCTCTCTCTCTCTCTCTCTCTCTCTCTCTCTTTGTTTTCTGAGACTGATGAGGAGAGATTGCAGAAAGTGGAAAAGGTAGGCTCATTCTTTTGGTATTGTATCCAGAAATTAATAGACTCAACTTTCTGCTACTCTGAACTTATATATGAACTGTATATATATATATATATATATATATATATATATAATATATATTATATATATTATATATATATTCGGTGCAGAAAACATTATAAAGAATAGAAACTCCTTTTTAAAAGGAAAAGTCATTTTCATAAATTTATGGGTTAAGCATTTATCAACTATACTTTTTACTCTAATTATGGCTTCTTTGAAATCTTAAGTTTCTAAATTACTAACATAAAATAGATCTTGGTAAAAACTTAACTTTCAAAGAAAGTAAAGCAATTAAAACTTTCAGAATTCAATGTCTTTTTATGTACTAATGCCCCTTCTCACTATAAATCTTGCTATGTTTGACAACTTAATGGCAATGAAATCAACTTCCCCAATTTGCTCTCAACTTTTCTGTGTATTTCAAAACAATTCTAATGAGATATATGAAAGATAGAGAAACAACATGTGTCAAAACTGAGAAAAATCATGTTCTTCAGTTACTCCAATTATCAAATCTCTAGCCGCTCTCCTTGACACTCCCTGTTACTATCATTACGGCCCTAGAAATGTTTAGACACATCATATCTTAATGAAATATAAAATCCTAGTATTGATTTTGAACAATGAAACATAAGACCTGTCAGGCTGACACAGATATCTGCAGCCCGAGTAACAGTTTAGATTTATTTGTCTCAGACCAGAAAAACGATAAACTATTAAGGAAAAGGAAAGTAGGAGAAAGGTAGATTTTTAAAATATACGCCCATCCTTATTTGATTATCAGTTCAGATCTCTGTGTTACATTCATGCCCACACTCAATGCTATAGCACATGTTAGAGTACTTGGATTGGGGAATGGCTGCTCAATGACTGTCTTTCCACGGTGACAAGATTTTAGAAATATTTAAATAATAATTATGATTGGCATAAATAGAATGTACTCTTGAAACATTCAGGAGATGCACCCACTGTAATAGCGGAGGGAAAACTGATACAGTTGGAAACTGTGAATATACATTTTTTTACTTTGGGCCAGAATCCATGTGTTGAACTTAAACATAGATAATGGGAAGATAATGTTTAAACAAATGCAGTGTCAAAAAGTAAATATAGATTCAGGTATGAGGAGGGTCACAGCCTGTCACGTCATTTGACTCATTGCACTATGTCTATAGATAAGGCACATAAGACCTTGGAGTAGAAATCCTTCACCAAAGGCAATGGGGTCATACCTTGGTGAGGACAGAGCTAAACTATATGAAATCAAGTCAGAATAGAGTGGAGAAAAAATGAAAAACTTTGTATCAGGCAAAGAGAGCACAGGAAATATGTCCAAGCAAAGATTTCTCAAACAAAGGATTTTATTCTAGAAGCCCACATGTATTCCAGCAGTGTTGAACTATTCCTAACCATGCACAGTTTAAGAGTAAGCTGTTGAACATGCCCAGTTTAAGAACATGGAGCACATGTTTGAAAGAAGCGAGAGATATAAATGTTTTGGGGGCATCCTCAGTTTTCACTGGGATTACATGTATGTGAATAAACATGAAGATGCATCACTTACATATACACTCATATATATGCAAACACACACACACACATACACACACAGATGCATGCACACGCACATGCCCTATTGCAACATAATATGGTACAAAATAAAATTCAGACATTCCTGAATGAGCCTATACTTCTTAGTGGCTAACCATACTGTATCTTTTATATTTTTGAGCTCTGGTATACAAGTTGACCTCAGTTTTTCTTATCTATAATGCAGGCATTACTTCGTCTCTAAGAATTGGCTTAATGAAGTTGCAAAGATTCAGTAAACAGCTTATTTCACGGGCTAGTAGGGAACTGTCATTCAATAATATTGGCTGTCATTATGATGTAGAAGTTTTATGGGTGTGAAGTGTCAAGGACTCAGTTACAAAATCAATATTGTAAATGTGTTATGTTGAGAAAGTAACAATTCCATTTGCTCCGTGGTGGGGCAGAACTGATATCACTGTTTCTGATGTGGCTGAGGAATTCATATTTGGCCTAAATCTCATGCAGATAGCAGCTATAAACTCTGAAAAAATATGTACGAATGACCAACTAAATATTCTGGAAATGAAAAGAACAGGATTGAACACTGGAAAAGGAACACTTTATAGAAGGAACTATCACTGAGTTAATTTCCTGTCCTATGATTTATATATGAGACAGGCTTCAGTCTCTATAAAAAGGAACTAAAACTCTAATAGAAAATTCAGACTTAGTTCAAAAGACAGAAGGCAGAGTTTAGGAAAAACACAGCCACTAAATGTGAGGAAGGAAGAAATACCGGTAAAGGCAGGTCAGACGAAACACGCTCAGATCTTATGAATACATCCTTTGCAAATCTTTGAGTGATCAGGAATGCAATATCTCAGGTAGGGCAGACAAAACTAACAAATACATAACATAAATGTAAGTTTTTGTTAAAATGGAGAAGATGGATTTATAGTTTGAATCCAGTCAATTTAAATGTCTAGTAACAAAAATAAAGTCTGTTTCAGAAGAACGTAACAATATCCAGAGTCTCTAATATGTCTCTTTAGAAATATTTGAGAGAACAAATTTCTCCATAATATCAATCACAATACTTAGAAAACAATCCAAAGTAGAAAACATATAAAGAAAATAAGATACATTTTAAGGGGAAAATATGCAAAAGCCAAACTCATGATTACTCAAAAGTGAAAATTAAGAAACTGCAACAATATACATGAGTTATTATGACTATGTTCAGAAAAGCAAATTATGTTTATGTGAGTGAGAAGACAGGAGATGCTCTTAAGAAACAGAAGCCCAAGTAAAGGATCAAAGGGAAACTCTACAGCCAATAATAGAAAATAATATATAATTTCACAGGATTGGTTTAACAGAAAAATAGAGATTCTACATGAAAACACACAATAAACTAGGAAATTAGCTAAGGGGGTTTGCATTCTAGAGAAGGAAGACATACCTGAAAATACAAAGAATAGTATTTCAGAGAACGTAGAACAATGGTGAAACGTTCAATGTGTGTAGGTGTGTGTGATTCTGCAGAAGACAAGATAATAAAGTGAAAAGAGCAAATAATGCACTAGAAAAATAGTGTCAGGAAATCTAGCAAATATGATAAAAAATGTAAGTTTTATGAGCAAAAATTCAGTGACACTGAAGCAGGAAAATAACAGGAATACACACACACACACACACACACACACACACACACACACACACACAGCATTGTCAAATTTCATGACTAATAAAAAAATCCTGAAAACAATCACATTAAAATCAGGACCAGATAGCTCAATGAGTTACAGTATTTGCTGTTAAGTACACATGGTAAAAGAAAAAACTGAATCCCACAAAATGTGTTCTAGACTCCACATATGTGCACATATACATGCATACACACTCATGCTCGCACCAAGTAAATTCATGAGTATTTAATATAATATATATGATGCATACTACAGACAGTGATTCCCACATGTGATTTTTAGGATTGCCTGGTAGTAACTGATGCAACTACAGATTTCCAGAACCTGGCCCAGATAATTATGATTTAACCGGTTGTGCTCAAATTCTATATAGCTTTAGCATTCGCTGTGTGTTATTCTCTGTCAACTTTCTTAGGTTCATGTTATTTAAATCCAAGGTTATATTAAAATTTTCATGATATACTTTTAATCTATAAACGGTATCATCAAGCATCTAATTCATCAGAAAGATGAACCTTTCTTGACTTTTCTATTTCTTTTTTACACACCACATCAGCAAGTCCTATCAGTCACGTTTTGGTAATTTGATAACCTGAAGGTTAATCCCAGCCTATGTCAGTCATATTATGATGACTGCTTTTTTAATCTAATGAGTGGTATTCTGCACCCTCATCTACCTCTAGTCACTATACTGGAATGAAGTAGCTGTGTCCCCACTGACTGCATCTGACTAAGCTCCAGGGACTTCCTTTCCCTGAGGCATGTAGTTTTATAAGTTGCTGATCCACAGTGATTAAGAATCTGTTATCTGTCTGTTAGGTCCTTGAACCTATCTTGGGCATATTTAATACACTATTTAATATTCAGCACTTAGAACATTTTTTCTTATATACTGCATGATCACCACATATCAATTGAATAAAAAAGCCCCCAAATTAAAGAAATTACATCAAAAAGTATGGTATCTCTGAATGTGTGTGTGTGTGTGCATTCCTAGCATTCAAATCCATGATAGGAATCATTAAAGAATTTAGATTCTTTAAAACATCGAGGAATACTCTAGTGCCCCCTTTGGCATCCAGGTATTTCCTCACAAGGAGAACTACATGTGTCTTTGACAGGACTATTCTATGATGCTAATTTTTTCATATCAGAATGGTTCTAAAGTATAATGAAAACTCACAAAAATTCCAATAACTAGAGAAGTATAAACAAGAAATTAGTTATACTTTCAA
Organism: Typhlomys cinereus; assembly: GCA_023101885.1. Classification (NCBI taxonomy): domain Eukaryota; kingdom Metazoa; phylum Chordata; class Mammalia; order Rodentia; family Platacanthomyidae; genus Typhlomys; species Typhlomys cinereus. The sequence goes on along the minus strand of JALPQD010000235.1, from coordinate 1,477,789 downwards.
GATTCTTCCTAAATATGTTTTCTCACAGATATTGCATTATCTGTATATACATTGTTCCTTTCTGCTATTCCTATTTCTTGGTGATGGTTTTCTACAAATTAGCTTCAGCATTACTGTTGCTTCACTGGTATCCGTAATGTGCTTTGGGCCATTAACGAATCATAATTACAGCATTATTTACTTGTTCATCCATCAATTCTTTATTAAATGCCTTAACTGCATTAGTCATTATACTAAGTAAGGAAAACACAGTGCTAATAAAATAATGTGTAGTTCCTTATTTCTCAGAGTTTCTGGTCTAATGCAGTATTTTTAATTACAAGGGCTAGAATACTAGAAAATGGTTAGTTTCATGGCAGTTAATGGAGCAAACATCAGAGGAGATCTAACATAGTCAAGGAGACAAAATGGGCAAAACTGACTGAGAAGAAATTATGGGAGAAGCAAAAAAGAAGAGAGGGCAATAAATTCTGGACAACTGGAAAGTATTTCATCGAGATCAAAATGAAGCTCTATGAATACCAAGAGGGAGCAGTAAGCATAATCATATAGAATGAATCGAGTCATTTGAGTCACTTAAATAATGCTAACGTGAGCATGTTGAGTTATTTCATTTACAAAGAAGACATAATCTACATTTTCCAAAGATTATTTCTGTGCATCAATTTCTTCATAGATAATGTGACTATGAGTCACATGTTAGGAACTTGGTGGATTTTTCCCCCAGCAATCAAGATATTGGATAAGAATACTTGGGAAATTATATTAGAGTCAAAAAAGCAAAACTGTCTTAAGAGCATTTCTATGTGAACTCATAGAGACTCATCTTTCCTAAATCTGAACGAGTCACAATTTGAGTAATTGGAATCTCCAAGGACCATGGGTTTGGAAAAGAAAGTTATTATCTGAGATTCTAAAAAAAAAATGTTATTGAAAGTATGGCTTTGGGGAAAAGAGAAAAAGAAAGAGCTAATTTTCACAAAGCAGAAAAACCTTACCCAAGCCTTCTCTCTGGTCCTTCTTTTCTTTTTTATTTTTATTTTTGTGTGAGTGGTGTGTGTGTGTGTGTGTGTGTGTGTGTGTGTGTGTATGTGTGTCTTTATGTGTTCATGTGTGCCTTTGTATCTGTGTATCTACTGTGGACCTACACATACCCATTTTCTGCATATTATCCAGCCCTTTATCATAGCCTTTTGCTGTCCTTTCTGCTAGAGGAAAGTCATGAAAGTGATTGCAGACAGTAATAATAATGTTAGCAATGCTACCTACTCTGTGCCAGTCATTCAAATGTTTTTTGAATACCTCCTGAACTTCATCATTAATTTCCAAACTATTATCATTCTCAACTCTTTTTTTGTCATTATGCCTCTTTTACTATGTTGGTTTTCTATTGAATGAGATAAATATGCAATTCCTAAGTGTATGCTAAGACCAAGATGGATTTTATATCTGAAATGAATACAGCTGTATATAGGAGCTTCTCAAATAACAATTTGGAACTGTGTTTATGCCAATTGCCCCTTAAAAATGAGAAAATCATACTCCTTGCACATTTAACAATGTTGTGTATACTTACACGCACAACCCTGTTATATGTCAGACAAGTTACATGTTATGTAGTAAAGCACAAGAGGTACACAGCTGTCCTTAAAAAACTGGGGCTCTCCTAAGAAATATATCTTTGCCACAGAATGTTCTTGCTCCCATTTGTGCACCTGTGACTTATAATGAAAAACCCTCTTCTAGGGCTGTCTGGTATGTTACATTTCTAGCAAAAACCAGACCTAGAAACAGTCCCTGGTACACTCTATTTCTGCATAACACTCAGAATTTTATCTACTAGAGTCTTTTTCTCTTTACCTGGCTGGAAATCTTTATTCTTTCTCCAGGGGCTGAAGTGATTTTTCTCATCTGAGTTTTTTCTGCAGGAGACAGGGTTGCATTCCTGTTGAGGGCTGGTGGGGGAAAGAAAGACACTCATTAAAAGAAAGTTCCGTTCTCATCCTCTGCACACATACTTTCATGTCCACACATTGAGAATTTCTTAGGTAGGAATAGAAATGTCCTACCTGCTTTCTTTCTCTGTGCCTTCATCCATGCCTTCATCTCAAGAAACAGAAGACAGGGAGAGCAGGAAAAATTCCATGCCCAATTGTCCAGCTATCCACTTACACAACCTGGTATTGAGGGGTGTTGCAAAGTGCTACTTCCCCAACTTACATTCCTTGCTCATTAGGATTCTCAGTCATGATTGCATTCATGTCCTTTTACACTCCTTTCCTTCCATGGGAAGAATGACCCACATTACCAGGTATGCAGATGCAAACATGTGTGTACCAATAGTTGTGCTCTGTGCCAAATAAAAATACAAAATATTGATCATTAAGGAGATTATGCATTTGAAAATAATGTATCACATGTTTTTAAATAATTTTATGTAAAATTAAATTGGTTTGGGAAAATATTTAGAACGGAAGTAAAGGAAAGCTATGATATCCTAGATGCCAGCATATATAAAAAATTAAATTTGCAAGACACAGTACATGATATCAGTTTTATTCTTTACATAAAAATCTAAAAATGAATAAGGTTATTATTTAAATGATAAAGTTGCACAAAAGATAGAGCACTGGAAATAAACTATACAAAAGAATAAGTTTAAAGAAAACGCAAATAAGTTTAATGAAAATCTCACTAAAAATACAATTATTTTAATGAGATGCAGTCTCCAAACCAGTAAAGATATCATATTACACAGATTATAGAGGTCTTTTGTGCAATGTTCTCCATATTAGTCTTTACTTCTCATCCAATCCAGCAAAAATTCCAATTACAGATTTGCTAATCTTTAAAAGCTTACCGTGTGATTATTTTTAAAATCATAAAATTAATAGTTAGCAAAACTGGAACGAGAATAAAGAGAAACTAGGAAACAGAAAGAAAGGGAAGAGAACAAAAAACAGTTAAGAGATACTATCGCTTGTTTAGAATTTCTACAAAGTTACAACTAGCAAGTATAGATGGGTTCAAGAGCCCAAAATCTGAGCTATATACATGATGGCTTGGAATAGTATGGAATTTACCTAACAAACCAGTTATATATCAAATAAGACTAATAAAAAAGTGAATGGTGGCTTAGATAACAGGTAGCTCTTCACAGTGAAGGATACAGATTGATAGGGCTGAAATTAAATGACAGAGGGAAAAAAAGGAGCAGATAAAGTTTTCATTAAATGTCTTACCAACTACTACCCTCATAAGCAAGAGGAGAGCTGAAGCTAGAGATGGCCTGGTGTCAGAGCAAGATGTAAAGACACTGGAAGAAGCCAGCAAGTAACGGTTCTTCTGGCCAAACGTGAGATGCATGGCCAAAGCTGGAGAGGGCAGCACCACTGGTACATCTTTGAGCAAACAAGAAAGGATGTCATGTGACACAAAGCACTAATGAAAGAAGTAGATTTAGGAACAGCTAACTCTTCTATTACACAAAAAGAGAGAAACAGGATGGACGAAAATTGAGTCAGTAATAGAAACAAGGATTCCTATGTAAAATTCCCAAATACAGAAAAATGAAATAGAAATCATAATAATGACATGTTATTATTTCATCATTCCACTTTATCGAATCATGTTGTGACATTGGGCCTCATGGTTTTGAGGTTTTAATATTTTTATTTATTTGACAGAGAGAGAGAGAGAGAGCGAGAGAGAGAGACCATTGTCCATAATCCAGAAGTAAAAGGATAACTAAAGATCAGTTCCTTCTTCCACCATGCAGGTTTGTAAGAATCAGATTCATGTCACCCACTTCACCCACTTTGTGAGCAGGTGCCTTACCCAGGGAGCTATCCTGACCCTCACAAGTTTCATCTGTGTTTTAGTTAGGAGAGCAATGAAAATTAAAGAGTGTGCAAAGTGTGCACAACCACAACACCTACATGGAAGTGCTGGACACTGGGTGGATCGGATCACACAGAACTCTGTGCAGGTTCTCCTGCTCACTGTCTGTGGCATAAGCAGAGTCTCCTATTTCCATAGCCAAGTTTACTCTAAACTGAAGAAAAACAGTGGCAGGATCTGAACATGTGTGATCACATGCTCACCTTTGCCATATCCCTGACACATTACGATCATTTAGTACATAGAAAGGATAAAACAACTTGCAAAAGAACAAAACCAGAATTTAAATATAGGTTTCCCAGGCCCCAGTCCAGCCAGTGATTTCTTCAAGCTACGGGTCAAGAAACCACTTTCTCATTTCTCTTTTCCCGACCTGGTGCAGAAACAGAGAAAAGATTTCAGCTGATGCGGAAGAATCAGACCTGTCAGAAGGGCAAGTCTCACGCGCCACCACCACACCCACCTCTGCTCTGGCTTGCCTGCTGCTGCTGCATATCCTCCTGGGCCCTTGCACACAGGGAGCAAGGGCGCCAACATCCTCATCAGGGAGGTTTCCCAAGCCTTGTGCCGTTTTCATTCATTCTGTCATTCTACTTTCAGGAAGCATCGTGTCAATTCTACTTCCAACCTGTGCTTTTAAACCAAAGTAGCTCAGTTACTTAGCCTTGAACTTTTATTTACGGAAGAAAATGATAACATTCGAACAAACAAAATTCGCTGAAGTTCAAGTGCTGCACTTGGTCTTTTCATTTTCTGCAACTCTGGCAACAAATGCATCTTGAGGGCCCTACAGTCCCTCAGCCCTTCTGCTCTTAGAGTTTGATTTGCCACTTTGAAGATTTCAGGAAAGTAAAGGATTCTAGATTTGATGCGTGTTGCCATCAACAAAAGAACATTCCACACCTGATTAAAAAGCATAGAGGAATATTTGGCCGTGGAAATCATGTTTTCCCTATCATTGCAGCATATCAGCAGATGCCAGGAAAATACTCCACAACAGGATGAAATGGGTATGGCCTTATCTCCTGGTTTGCCTCCCTACGACCTTCTACCACAGCTTTCTAAGGATGGCTTTCTTATTCTGATTCACCTGAGAATCTCAGCACCTACAAAGTCCACAGAGACCATCAGGGCTTTTATTGATAATTTCCAAAGTGGGTATGCAAGAGACACTAAACCTTTAACATTACAATATTTAACCATATCAGGTTATTTAACCATATCAGGTCCATATCAGGACCTCTACTTATGAATTACGAGAGAATTACAGAGAAGCTAATGTGTATCACAGTGCCTGTTCTTTAATTAATAAAAAATTAAAATAAGAAAGAAACATTGGCAATTCTTTTCTTAAAACACCCACACTGTTGTGTATATGACTGCCTTTCAATGTATCCTTAAATAATTTAGTACGCAGAAACAGAAAAACATCCATCTCTTATCTATCTATCTACCTATCTACCTATCTGCCTATCTACCTATCTGCCTATCTATCTATCTCTCTATCTATCTATTTCTAGTTCTATCTTTCCTCACACTTAAAAATGGGAGAAATATATGGAGTATTTCAACTTCTGAAATTCAACTTTTCAAACATGAAATTTACGGCCTAAAGTAGGTTCATTCACATAGCTTAATAAATGTGACCTTGAGTTTGGAAAGTCTGAGTCACTTTTACAAAATATTGACAGCAAAAGAACTCATCTCAGCAAAAGAGAAACAACTTTGGGTGACATGCCTGTTAGTATAAACTATAAACTTGACACTTGGGAGGTAAGCCTCTGGGCACACTTAGAAGAAATTGTCTACTCAGTTAAGCCAGCCTTCTGGAAAAAGCTGGAAGAGATTATATTAATTCCATAATTGATGTGGAAAACCCACCACATAATGGGCTGGATAAGTCTTGGGTAGTTGATAAGATGGAGAAAGTATTTTAGCAAACCAGGCCAGCTAGAAAGCAGACACACCACTGCTTATTTCCCCTTCTGCTCTTGACTTTGGATATGATACAGCCAGTTTCTAAAGTTCCTGCCAGTAACTTTCCTGCCATTATGGACCATGGTCTAAAAACAAGTCTCAATGATTAAAAAAAAATCCCTTGTCCGCCTAAATTGTTTCATTCAGGTATTTATTATAATAACGAAGTTATGAAACTACATGAAAATATTGTACTCCAGAGTTTGTCAAGATGACACATGCGTAGCGCATACCAGAAGTAAAGTCAGATATGGGCCATACAGAAAAGTCAGCCACTGTCTAGACTTGTCTTCTCTGCAGAAGACTGCAAGAAAGTCATGAACACTTCAGTTGGAAGATGTCTATTAGTTAGGCTTCTAAAAACAAGCAGCAAAAGAGAAAAACACATTGTCCATGTGCAAAGTCTCAACATTAAAAAACCTAAGCAGCTCCCAAAATAACTGCAAAAGTCAGATCTATACATGGTCTATATCTGCTGGGCTCAAAAATACTCAGAATCATCTGAAGAGATGACAACCAAGATAGTGAAGTCATCCAGAATCTTTGCTCTCTTCCTGCACAAATTCCAATCCCTACCTCAAAGTAAAGTAGAAGAGGACAAGAGAGAATGAATAGTCAACTACCCTTCCTTCTACAAAGACAAGAGTCCTGCTAATGTTTCAGAAGCCAGCAGGAACATAGTTTATTATTAACCAACGTGAAGATATTGTCCGTTCAGAAAAATGCATTAGAAAGAAAATTTGAGCTATAAAATAAAACTAACCTTAACTTTTATTTAATTTTTAAATATAACTGTTTTAAATAGAAAGCAATAAGAAATTCACCAGCCATAACTTCCATCTATTAAAAATAATCTTGGAACAAAGATATCACAGAACAAATTCCATCATACCTATATCTTCACAACTGACACTGGAGAAAATGATTTGAGCACCACGTGTTACCAAATACAAGATCCCCTCATCCCAAGGGATGTTACAACTTTAAATGCTAGTCATCCACAAAATAATTAAATATTAAAATTAAATCTTTTACATGTATGGGGGCACATGCTATAAACCCACCACTGGGAAGGCTGAGATGGGAGGATCACAAGTTCAAGGTTCAGACCATTTGGAGTCCCAAAGCAAGACCTTATCCATGAATGAATGAATGAATGAATGAATGAATGAATGAATGAATTGCATTTAATTCCCTGAGAAAGACATGTTTTTCCTTCATAACAGGCAATACTGCTAGTCAAAAACAGGAAATTTTTTCTAAGGCAATTGATTCTAAGTGGATGACAAATACAAGGGTGTGGTTGATAAGCAAGGAAAAATAGCTCCCATGGTAATAAAAAAAACCGGAATTTGGTGAAGGGAAAAGAGAACCAGGGGGCTGGTAAGGTGGCTCAGGGGTTAAGCTTCTGCCTTGCGGCAGAAGGTCCTGAATTCGGATCCTAGACCCATGTATAGATGCCAGGCAGAAGCGGGGGCAGCCTGTGTTTCTGGTCCTGGTGGGCGGAGCCTGTGAATCCCTGGGCAGAGTAAACAAGGAGGAGGTGGATGCGGTCCATGGTGGTTCTACACACACACACACACGCACACACATGCACAATTGAATAAATAATAAAAAATTTTTTAATTTAAAAAAAGAAAAGGAGAACCAGAAATGGCACTGGAGACTCTCAGGCTATTGTGGCATAAAATGTAATTGGAGGGGTGACAATAATATCATTTTACAGATGAAGAGATAAAAGTTCAGGACAATAATCAATTCGCTCATGATCAAGAAGAAATGTGTCAAACTAGGGCATCGTATCTTTGTCTTTAGATTGCAAATGTCGAGGCCCTTTAATTGAACCCTTGTAAGGTAAGAATGACTCTAGAATGTCCTCCTAAAGTCACTGTGTAGAAAGTTTGGTGCTGAGCCATTGCTGTTTAAGGAGATAGCAGAAACTTTACTTCACTAGCAGCCTTCTGTTGAAGATGAAGGGGACCTAAGTCCTTTCTTATAGGTTGTTACATCTATATCAGAAAGCAAGACATTGTCATGGTTAGAAATGTGTCCCCCACAGCCTCACATACTATTTGAGAAAGTAGAAAGAGATGGAACCTTGCAGAGGAAGGCAGTTATGGGGGAGAGGGGTTTGAGGTGGATTAATCCCACCCTACTTCTAGGAGTGGCCTGCTCTTGCAGTTGTCAGTCTTACAGCTTTCAGCCTCCTGGATGGATGTGACCTAGGCCCCTTCCAGCTTCTGCCACCAGCCATGCCGTTGGCACAATAAAAGACTGTGTCTTCCTTCTGTAATCATAAGATAAATAAATCTCTTTTTCTCCTAAAGTTGTTTGACTTTGGGTGTATGCCAACAGCAAGATGTAAGAGTAACCAGTACAGAAATTGGTACTACGAGTGGGGTATTGATGTGAGTTTAACAGCATCTGGTACCGGAATGTGTACTATTCTGAAGTGGAGAGAAATTGGTGCCAGAGAAGTGGAGTGTTGCTGTATAGACTAAGAGAATCCAGTACCAACAAGTGAAGTTATTGTTTATGAAACTGAGAGAAGTTGGTACCCAGCACTATGGCCTATAATGCAATGTGGCTAGTTTGCCTTTGGAATTGTTTGTTGGGAGAAATATAGAAAACATTGGGCCTTTGTAATGGGAAAGTCTTTGTGTCTTGGAGACTGGGCCAGAAGGACCATTTTTGTGAGAGACTGGAAGAAAGTAAAGCTGATAGAGATGCAGGTGGTGAAAGCCCAATTTACAAGGATCCAGAGAAGAACAGAGATTGTGTTGGAAATTTGACAAAGGGTAAATGGTATAATGCCTTTGCAGAGAATCTGATCAAGTTTTGCCCTCATCCTGAATGCTTGCTTAAAATTAAGTTTGAGTTTAAGTTTGTGGAGCAACTTTCAAGGAAATGTATTCCAGACAATGTGGCATGGCTACTTTTTACTGCTTTTGTTCAGAGTTGCAAAAAAGCAGAAAGAAATTAAAACTATGAAATTTGAAGTTGCTCAAGAAAGAAAGAGATTTTTTCCTATAGTCAGCAAATAGAAGCTGAACCTGCTGTGAGTCAAGGGGGCTAGTCTCTAACAAAAGGCCATAGCAGAACTTGGTAATGCTGTCTGCATGGTCCTGGTTGCAGGGGCATCAAAGATGCAAGAAGAAGGAGGTCATGGAAGTCTCTTCCAAAGTTTCAGAGAATGGTCGAAGCCAGACAACATGTGTCAGAAAGCCTGCACCTTAGAGACCCAAGAAAGGCACTTTGTGCTGTGGCGTTAAAGCCTAGCTTATCATTGAGAAGTGAAAATGTTAGAGATGCCAGAGCCAATGTGAGAAATCTGTCAAGGAGAGCTGTATACCATAGGAGGAGCCAGTCCAAGAAAGTGTTGTGTTCCACAGACAGCTTCACTAAAAGGGTGGAACTGAAGCCAAACAGACTTAACCTTCCTGGGTATGTTCTCATTGCTCCCTTTAGGGATGGAAATGTTTATTCTGAGCCTTTGTATTCTGGACATATGCAACTCGTCCTTTGATTTTACAGGAGTCTCTGGACTTCGGACTTTTGGACTATGAGTAACTACTGATGTAGTTTATGAGGATTGTTAGAGTTGAATTGAATGTGGTTTGAATAATGAGACAGCAAAAGGCCTGTGGTGACCAGGAGTAGAGTGTCATGGTTTCAAACATGTTCCTCACAGACTCATGTGTTTGGGAAAGTCAGGGCACCTTCAGGAGGTATAGCCTTCTGGAGGAAGGCAGTCACAGGGAGTAGGCTTTAAGTGGATTAGCCCTACCCTACTTCTAGGACAGGCCTGCTCTTGTATTTGTCAGTCTTATATCTCTCAGCCTCCAGGATGGATGTGACTTAGCCTGTCTCTAGCTTCTGCCACCAGCAATGCCACTTTTTTCTTAAAAGACTGTATCTCTACTCTGGAACCATAAAGCTTAATAAATCTTCTTTTCTTCCTTTAAACTGTTTGGGAGTTCTCAGCAACAGATAAGAGTAACCAACTAGTACAGAAAGGACATTTTCTCACTTGCACACATGAACAACTCCAAAGACTTCAATTTTATATTTTAATGTCATTTACATTATGATTCTATATTCTCTAAAAGGAAGATCCAGTCCACCATGGTTGGGAAGGCAAAAGTGTCACTTTTCCTAAATGAATATACCACACACCTCATAAATATTTGAAAATTTTTGTTTAAATTGCACAGCACAGAAACCACTATGATGTTCTCCATGCTTTTTGATGATAGAATTTTTGAAGTGCTTGATTGGCTTTGCTTCACTAGGCAAACATCTGCTTAAATACTCTGTGTCTATTAACAAATTATGTTAGGGTAAACCAATCATAGACTGAAACCTCTGAAACTTTGAGCAAAAATAAAGTTTTCTCTTTATAGGGTGGTTCTCTGGTATCTGCTATAGTAACAAAAAGCAACTAAGACATCCAAGATCCAATAATATGTGATGGAATTGTGCATCAAACCTAGGTCCTTCGATGCTATATATTATGTCCTTGCTCTGACCTTATAAGGCAAGTGTCATCATATGGTGATCTTAGAAAAGAGCAACATTCTTGAAGCACATTAAATGTAAATGATTGGGTAAGACATCTAAAGTCCAAAGATACAGTAAGGCCAATGCTGGTAAGTAAAAAGAAGCAAAACATTTCCCCTGAAAAATATTCAATGTCTATAAGTCTCACATCTCAGGAGGACTAAAGTAAAAACACAAGAAATAAAATAGCATAATATCTTTCCACGTTCTTCAAGGTTTCTTTACAGCATGGGGGAATGAGGACTGAGGGGAGAAAAAGCCTGGTAAAACCTTTGAAAGCTCCTTTGAAAGAAAAGCTGTTCTACACATAGAGAAATATATTTTTCCCATAGAATCTAGGACCTGTGGTTTATTATCTCGATGTTTGTGGACAATGAATAAAGAAGCAACCACATCCCTCATTCATGTCAGGTCTGTTGGAATGGGAAAGACACCACACTCCTCCGGTGCTCACTCTGTAGCATCGTCCATTTCTCTTCATTTTGCTCCCAGACATCATTAGGCCCAGCTGTGCCCAGCACCAATAATGGAAATAGATGGTGATAGAATGGATGGATGTGAGAATGAGAACTCATGCTCTGACTTTGCACTGACACAAGAGAAGAAAAAAAAACTCCTCTCTGAGGCTTTGGGGGCACTAACCCAGTGACCCAAAATGGCTCACTGCCTCCTACCCTGACTGAGTCTCCCAGTGACCAAGAAAGAGGCTCAGGAATTCTCTTCACCGGAGGCTCAGTTTATCACACTTGTGTAACTGATGACTATGAATCTATAAAGCTTGTCCCAATCCCACTATTGGGATGTTAGGGGGAAAGGGTAAGTTTCACTAGACAGAAAGTGACTCCGTTGCTTTCAATGGCAGATTGCTGTTGCTCTTTTTAAAGTAGTCAGTGTAGAAAATAAAAATTTCAAACTACTAAGAATTATAGAGTCATCTATGGAATCTCTCAGTGACAGCAATAACGTCAATAATTCTCTAAGACCAATGGTAGTTTTGGTTTTAAAAGTATTACAAGAGGGAAGAGCTTACCAGGCCACACCCTCTCTGAGGAAGTATTCATGGTTAATGCAGACTGTGGGAAGAGCAGCCACTTTTTTCAGCCGTGTACCCATTGCTATAGCAACCATACTCTAGCAAGTGCCCACGCACATTTTAATTATGAAATCCAGGGGGTCATGCTCACAGGAAAAAAGCATAAAAATAAGAAAGAGACTGGTTGGGGAGAAGGTTTACAGTAGGAGAAGAAGAATGAGCTAGGGCAATGTGAGGTAAAAAGTAACTTCAATTCATTGTATGAAATTGTCAAAAAAACTTTTAAAAATTATAAACGTTGCACACCTCCACAGAAGCTGGTGAACTAAGTCTGATGCCCCTTGTGTAACCTCTTGGAGTTTTAAGCAGGCACCTTGCCTCTAATGTCCTTTCACATAATGTTCTTGAAATTTCAGGATCTGATAAATCTGGATTTTGTTTTCCTCACTTCAATTTGTTGATAGAGAACAGTTTAGCATGTGTAGAAGATAACAACCATCCATTTTAGTGCTCTGGTTGATGTTGTTAAAATCACATTTGCTCATGACTAAGAAATTGAAGAGGGCATGAACTTTTAAGAGAACCACTAAAATATTCTGCTGGATTGTGGGGTATGGGATGAGTCCCAGCACCTCAAGACTTTGGTTTCTGAAGCATAGGGAAAAACATTATTGTCCAAATAAGTCAACTTTCTGTCACTGTTACAAAATACCTAGGATAAATGACTTTCGAAAGAAAAGGTTCAGAGGTCTCATTCCACATAACTATGATTCTCTAGGATCTAAAATTTGAGACATTAACAGCAAATCTTTAGTTCTTGAGACATCATCAGGATCCAATGAATGGATCCAAGGCACAGATCAAAGCCCAGAAATCCATAATGGAGGCTGTTACTACTATTTAATAATAAGCATATTTTGCTATAACAAAATTATTAGCCTTGTTAGTAAATAATCATGAATTTTATTCAAGCAGAAAACACAGTAAATAATTTAAAGTAATGCATTGACTCCAATCTCTGCTTAGAAGGTCTTAGGCAGAAAAACATGGACAGAAAAGAACCTTATTATAATGAAATAGTTTTTAAAGTATCTTAATTTTAATTATGAAATAATTAATACATAGAAAAGCATGTTAAAAAATAAAAACCAGTATTAAGTGCTTCCAACACCAAAACAATGTAAATAGTAAAATGTCATAATATTTGCTTAAAAAGCCATTTAGAAAGGAAAAAAAAAGAGGGAAAAAGGAAAGATGGAAAGAGGAACCAAAGCAGAAAAAATTGCATGCAAAATACCCATTCTCATCAGCACAGCCATTTCTTTTTTTTAATTTTTTTTTTTAATGTGGGACCTGGGATCCGAACTCAGAACCTTCTGCTTGTAAGACAGAGTCACAACCCCTGAGCCATCTCTCCAGCCCCACCACAGCCATTTCTTATAAACAACTAATGACTTTTCTCACCTTGGAATGTGCTAGTCTCTATATTTTGTTCTGACTTTTTCTAAGGTAAAACTTTGGACATAACTTATTGGATAAGAAATAATTCCTGGTCAGGTTCAAATAAATAGCATTATTCAGTACACCAGATTTGAGAGTCTGTTGTTGTGCTTCTATAACTTTAAAAGCTATTTCTATTTCTTAAAGGGAAAACGTTGAAAATAATTATTTTAATGTCAAAGACTACTCATTGCTGCTCTAGGCTGTAACTGTAATATGGTTCAACGTCTGAGGAAAGTTTAGATAAAATCTCCGTGAAAAGGAAAAACAAGGATTAAGCCCTAAACTACATAAACTCTTATCAATTCCCTGCATATTTGTTCACAGGTTCATTGTTCACCCAGTGTTGTTTTAAATTGCAGATTATAATCATACAAAAATATCTGTAATAAACGCTGATTTCTGGCTTCCTCTCTGGGATCTGCATGCTCCTAGAGTTGCCCATGTTTATAGTGCACGGGGTTTTATATAACTCAGATTATTCATCTTTGGTAGGATATTTCCTTTTTCATCTCCAAGTCATTTTCATTGACTTCTGCTTCCATTCTCCTGTGTTTTTAAAAAGTATCTGATTAGATGGCCTCCACGGGATGGGGGCTCCCTGTACTCACCACATGGAGGGCATCCTGTAGGCCAGAACTCCATGTGCCAGCAACATGGACGGTCTTCTGTGGTCAGGCAGCCTCCTCTGAGAGAGGACTCCATGTGCTCGCACCATAAACTTAGTCTCATAGAAGATGAAAAAAAAACTGCTATTCTTAAGCTTTATCATGTATTCCTCAGCATGTGGAACCGGGACTTCAATCATATCTACATCTTAAGTGTATTTTTTATTGCTGACATATTATTTTATGTTGTCAGATTTAAAAAAATTAGGACATAAAGGCGGGAAGTGGGCACGCTATAGGAATGTCCAGGAGAAGCGAAAGGGAGTGAGGGATATCTATGATCAAAGCATTGTCAATATGTATGAGTTTTAAAAACAAAATAAATAAAGTATTTCATTAATTCTGATCTTTCTGTATTTACTTTGCTCTGTTTTATGCTCTACCATAGTCAATATTTTCCAAAGTCCTCTCTGTGCTCAAACTCATTGTGTTCACTAACATTGAATGCAATATCCTACCTGTGGGTACTGGAGCAGACTTTTATTAAACTAGTCAAGAAATCTATAGACTTAATATTTTGAATTCTCAAGAAAATTTCATTGATACAAATTTGCTAAGATCTTGAACATATATTTTTTGCCTGGCCAATTTCTCAATGGAATTATGTCATTTTTTGCCTGACATGTATCTAAGATGTATAGTTAGAACATTTCTAATAAAGATTGAGGCAATTTAAATTATTTTTTCTAATTATAAGCAATTCTGTAATAAGTATTCTAAATTCTAAAACACATATATTCATATTAGTGAGATAATATCCATAAAAAATAAATCAAAGAATTTACACATTTTTAATAATCAGAAAAATTTTGCCAAAGCAATGTGCTTAAACACTTTCAGGGAACCTGATTGGAAGGGCCTCCTGAGAGCTGAATATATTCTGAGCACTAATAATGACTATCTTAGGAAAATAAGGACCCAAGTCAAACTTGATGAAATCTTGAAAAAGTTTTACTATCTACTTTTCCAACTCCAAACTCTTTGCATCCTGATAAGGTGCTGGTTTCACTGGAGGATCCTAAAATAGATACATTTCCATTTTCAGAAAACTTTTTGATTTTTTTTCTAATATATATTTTCACCTGTTCCTTTGACATTCATGGCTGTCGGTATAATATACTTGGATAAAAAAGACTGAAAAGTCATATCTGCTATCTCACAAATCAGTGTACATCTCAAAGAGTATTAGAGATACACTATCCTTCTTTTGCCAGCCACCATGAAAAACAGAATGAAAAAGGATCATGGAGTCTTTGAAGGATACCCCAATAAATTTCTGCACGTTCCAATTTTTGTCTTCTTGAAAAATACTACCATATTCCCTTGGAATCAGCAGTATAAGTTGTTGCCCATAAGTTCAAGAAGTCATTTGCGCTACCTGAGGCCAGAGGTTAAAATGTAGGCATCCAAGTTGCCCAAAATGACTGTTTTTCTACTCTTGACTGGAAAATGAACGTCTCATGTTAAAATAGGATTCAAAGGAGTAAAGACACTATTACTAGTATGTTAGTTCATGGTGCTCAACTCTGAAGAAAATATTGTCTTCTGGGACTACATCATGAGTTGAAGAAACAAAAGATTGAACTGTAAGCTCTGGAATTTCTCAAATTTTTAAATAAAATTTGGACAGTTTATATGATTTCTCTCTGCTTGGATGGCTTACCTTTAGAACTAAGACAACAGACTCATCTTGAACAGAATGTTATATAAGGCAGTTGAAATGTGTCTGGGTAGTGTACACGCTCTGTAACTTTGATATGTTATTTTTAGGGGTGACATCTTTACCATCTAAAGTGGGTGTGGTGGTATAGCAAATAAAAGAAATTATCTGACTGAAAACTTAGAGGAGATTTTACTTTTCCACTTGAACAAAAGTGGACAGTAAAATTGATAAACATTAAGTCTTAGGACTAAATCCAAGAGCAAGCATACCCAGGAGCGCTAATGCAAATGGGCTGACACCTAAAATATATGAAGAGTTAAACTTGATTTTATGACTTGGGATTAAAGACAGTTTTTGTGTTACTGGCAGAATTAGAGTTCTAAATGACATGAGGAGTGAGAAAATCCAATGCCTTAGAAGTTCCAGAAAGGAAACACACCTAAGACCATAAACACACACTTCTGATCACATCCACACAAAATGGACATACAACTTCTTCACATGCTTTGTGTTGAGATTTATGTGAACATCTGGAATATATAGTATGTGATACATGATGTCAGCAGCATAGCCACAGCTTTGGCAGAGACACTGGCAGTGTCAGCTACAGTCTTCTAGTAAGAGGTCCCAGGAGCACAAGTGAAAGTAGTAGCCTGCGGAGGGAATTCTAGTTGCAACAGTAGGGTTTGCATCACCCATGGACATACAGCCATAGCTCAGGGGAGGCATTGCCAGGGATACTCTGACATGAAATCTGAGCTTTTATTCTCTTGAAATTATTTTCTTCAAAACCCAACTCTACACCTTTCATTCATTATAATCTCAGATGCATGATAATACTCCAAAACTCCACTTTTTTTCAGTGAAATGCCATCTTTACTCATGTTCCCCAGCTGACACTGGGTAAGCAGAGATGAATGGCAGAGACAAAGGCTGGGTTTTGCTCCCAGAGTTTACAATTTAGAATCTCAAGAGCAAGTGTCTTCCCTTGCATAACTGGAATTTCTAAACCACACTGGTTCTAAAAAATTCCTACTTGTTTATTGAGAATTATTTCATGAACTTATGTTTCTATAAGTCTTTGATGACTTAACCTATTTTGTGCCCAAGGAGATACTGATGGTCAGTTGTATGTCAGTTGGACTTGGCTATCATGCTATTATTCTTTCAAACACTCTTCTAGGTATTATTATGTAGATATATCATTAAAGTCTGTGACAATAAAAAGGAAGGAGGAATATCTCATATAATCTGATGTACTTAATTCAATCTGCTGAAAGGTGTTAAAGTGAGAATAAATCTCATCTGTGGAAAGCAGCCTCCAGACTATGCCCAAGAAATTCATTCATCTTCCTGACATTCTGCTTTGTGGATTTCAGACTTCCATGGTCAGACCCTCCAATTATATACATATGAATATACATACATACATGCACACATATGTCTTAAGGAATTAAAGAAGGCATTAAAGAATGTGTTCACTAATAAATTAATCAATAAGCAAATATTTTTCTTCTCTGGTTGAGCCTTGAATGACATTATTTCCTGTTATCTAAGTTATTGTTAGCTTTATAGTTAATGCTTTCCAATAATAATTGTCTGTTATAATTACTTTAGAGACATCTAATTAATAAACTCTCTTTAACAAAGGAGTACTTGCCACATTACAAGCACTCAGTGTCTGTTTGCTTATTTTCATTATTGTTATGAGTAAATTTTCTAATGATTAATCAAAATTACTTAAAAATGGGAAGCCTTAATATGGGTTCTTATTTATCACTAACAGTGGAGTTCTAGGCAATTCTCATGTTTTTAGGTTTAGACTCCTTTTCTGAAAATAAAGAAAAGCAATGATAGCTACAGTGCCTTCTATAAAGAACTGATATAGTATGATATAGTATGTAAGTGAAAAATAATTCTTTAACTGGCATGTATTGAAAATTTGATATTTAAATTCCTATTTATTTTATGACTTGAAATTTGAAAGACTATTTGTGGCTTTCCTTTGAGAAATATCCAATTAAATATCCAAAAACAATTAGCCTTCATACTTGACCTCATTGCTGACATTGGAAATACTGGAGGAACAGAACCTTATTTGGTTGTGGTTCCTGTTAACTTTAATCTCCAAAATGGACAGTTGAGGGCGAACAAGGTCCTGAGCCTTCCTGTAGAACTTCACACATGTATGCGAAGAGAACTCAGTAAAATCTCAGATCGATATTTCCTACTCTTCATTAAAATACCAAGACTGCAAAAAGGTGTACTAATATCTGCTCAAATTCCTAAAAAACTAGAGAGGTTAAAAAGAAATGCATATCTTAACTCTGTTAGTCAGGATTATGCTAATATAACAAATACCCAAAGAAAATAACAGAAAAAAGAAGAGCAATTCTGTATTTCAGGGGATTCAATCCATGATTGGCTTATTCCAGTGCTGTGAGCTTTTGATAAGGCACACCACATAGAGTAGGAAGATTTGGTGATCAAAGCTGCTTTTCTCCTGGTGGCCAGGAACTATAAAACCACACAAGAATGAGCCTAATGTAATACACCTTTCATAGACAGACACATTCCCACGGATCTACTTCTACCAGTCAGACCCCACCTTCTAAGCCATTCGCTTTAAACTCATCACTGGATGAGCTCACTGATAAACTGGGGTACTCACAATCAAGTCACTTGGTGACTGACTCTACCCCAAGCCTTCAATATTTTCCAGTGCTTTGGGAGAGACTGCTTTATGCACAAAACAATGATCACATGAGAATTGCCTCAAAAATAAAACATATATCTTACGTGAAAATTAACACAACAAAGAAGAAAGGCACAAAGGTCAATGCCAATAGACATAGAATAAGCATTTGGCAAAAACCATTACCAAAGCCTAGTCCTCTATCTCAGTATGCAGAAAGAAAATTTCAAGTTGTAAACAGCATATGTGGGAAAAAAATGTAACAACTACAACTCTCTCTGATAATAAATTAACACATTTGCCTCAAAGAGTTGAAAAAAATAAGCTTTCTCTCATCACTCCTATCTAACATCATATTGAGGTCTTAGTACAGTGAAGCAGTAGAAATAAATAAGAGTTACAGAGGCCATAAAGAACTAAAACAGTTGTTATTCTCAGGTAAGGAAGTATCATAGGAAGACCTACTTGACATATGAATCTTTGGAACTAGAAAAAAAATTAAATACTGGTTTGCAGAGTCAATAGACAAAAATATCTTCATTTCTATATATTAGCAACTTGAAAAATAAAATTCTAATTGTAATTAGTTAGAATTTAATTTACTAATTAGAATTTAATGTAATTGAAAAATTTTTAAATTTACATAATAAATGCTATAAAGCATTACTAAGAGAAATTAAATAAGAACTAAATAAATGAGGAAATATGCCCTAGTAATATAGCAAAAGGCTCAGTGTTATTAAAATGGCAGATATCTTTAAAATAGTCTACAAAATTCATGTGGTCTTAACAAAATTTCACTATAAATTGATAACAACTGAAACTGTAACTAGATAAAAATAAGAATAAAAACTATGAACAAAGTTAGACTATGTGCTATATAATTTTAAGATTTAAGTTAAAGTCATAGTACTCCAGACAATCTGCTATTTATATAAGACTATCCATATAGATCTGTGTGATAAACTGAAAAAACTATTAAATATAAACAGGGCCATGACAAGATAATATACTAGTGAAATGACAGCTTTCCAAAAATATTGTTATGATAGCTGTGGAACACCATACAAATTGAGAAAAATTATTCCAGATACAAATTAAAAATTAACCTTTGTATTTGTAAAAGAAGATAATAGGAGAAAATATTCCTGGCTTTAGCTTCCATGGACGCAGAAAGTCTTCATTTACTTATGAGTTTGAGTGCTGTGTAAGGTATTACCAAAGTCACTGCTCTTCCGAGAGATTTTTATAATATATATAAAATAGATGTACTGTGCATATATACAGTCATATATAACATTTGATTCATCTATTCATCTTTGTGTAGCTACTTTAACTTTATAATTAGTCTAATATCTTGTTAGAATAACTCCTGGAGATATTTAGAAACTTGTCCCTATCATTGAAACTTGAGAGATAATTTTACTATCCTTAAGTAGACCTGAGTTGCTAAAGCGGTGGGTCAGAAAACTCATTTGTAACTGAGTTAACTGTCATAGATGACAGTTGTAATGTAGACTACATAATACTTGGGTTGGCAAAATTCACCTGCATAAATGAGAAAATTTTGACATAAATCCAGGTAGTGATGTAGAATATATCAGGTACACAGACTAAAACCTGGAGAGATACCATGTTATTTTTTCAGAAACTAGGATGAAAGCATTTCCCTCAGCCATTATCATCAACAACTCTATATGACTAATGAGGTTTTCTTCCAGGGTATTTAACCTACCTCTGTCGCAGAGAAAATTGCCACAGCTCTATACATGAGGAGCTTGTGTGAACTTCTCTCACTGCTGTTTTATTAGCCCCAGTTATTTTTATGCCTGAGTTGTCTGGCAGACGTTGTCTTTATTATTTCACTGGAGAATATTATTTCCTGACATTAACCCAAGAACCTGAAAGCAAAACAGCTCACTGCATGTCAGACGCAGACTCCAATGTCCTCCCGAAAATTTAAACATGTTTCTTCTGCCTTTTCCAGTATTTCTCCTGAGAATTCCAACTTCTCATATGCTCTTTTGTCGTGGAGTTTCTATCTTCATTGCTAGTCATTTATTGTTCTCTTTAGTTTTGAAACTCATGCCTTTCCTTCTGGGAATATCTAGAAAATTTTTCTGATGAGTACACTCCCATCTTTTCATTTGTTCTGTGTTTTAAAATGATAATTATTTCAATATTACCCTACTGATTTAATCTCTAATTTTTATAATATGAGAATATTATCTCTCAATCTACTTGCTCTACTTCTATCAAATTCCTTTGCCTTTTATCTTCTGATTCTTTAAAGCACATATGGTACATTACCAATAAAGACAAACATCTATAAATGCTCAGGTCACTTAATGATGCGTTGGGCGATGACTTTCCTCTCTCAAGAGAGATTCCATGCTTAAGGCCGTCTTCTTACAAGAATAACCTTTTCAAAGAAATAATGGAATGAAAATCAGAATTTACTGAAAAGTAATAAAGGTCTAACAAGGATGAAAATGAACTCTCAGAAGACAATGAACAAAAGAAATGTACAAACAACATTATTCAATAGCTAATGCCTAACAATCCCCTGAAATGATGAGAGACGTGATCTCATTGACATAGAAACCCAGGAGCCTCTGAGCAGGATAAATGCAAAAAACAATAAAATTATCATATTGTAAGAAACCAAAACCAGTTTTAATCTTAAATAAGTATTCTAGCAGAGACATGTTATATTCAAAACCCAGAATAAAGTTGATACTACTTAATTGACACAACAAAAGAAAACTAACTGGATAATGATTTTTTAAGGTTTTAAAAGAAACCTTAAGTTATATATGATATTCATTAAAACGATGATGAAGTAAAGCATTTTCAAACAAAAAAAAAAAAGACTTTGAAGAAATGGTCACCTAAAAATCTGAACTAAAACCACTAACAACTAAAACCACTGATAAGAAAATTCCTCAGGCTCAAGGAAAATAATAGTTGATGGATGTACAGGCCTTCTGAAAGGAAAAAATCGTACTGACAAAGAACTGAGAAATTGTGCATCCTCTCTGAGGATGATATTTAATGCTTTCAAAAGCAAAGTAGTTAAAGATTTCAGAATTTCTTCTGAATTTCATGATAGTATAAAGCTTAACTATCCAGAATTGTCCCTTGAATTTGGTATAAGTTGACTGTTGCATATGTTCTTGTTTAAAAAAAAAAAAACGTCTATTGCTGAAAATAATGCAGCTTGTACAAATCACCTGTGCTAGTTTTGATACATTTTACTCTTCTATGTGGATATGTACTTTCCTACTATGCTAATTTCTCTAAGAATGGAAAAGGTCTTAGCACATGCTGGGCCACTGATACACTACTCAGTCACTTCTAATATAGTAGAATTTAAATTGTTATCCAGGTTGTCCTATCTCCTCTGGCTTGTACCATCTGTACCAGATATATTTGTGAAAGGCTCATCAAAAAAATAAAAAACAAGATGGAAAAACTTGAGATATAGAAGTATCAGCAAAATACAGATATGTTACACGGCTATATCAAGATAATGTAAAATTATTTCACAGTTTTGGCTTTAAATTTCTACTTTTGTTAAATGTAATAAAATATAGGCACAAGACAATGTTGCAATATACAGAAAGAGAATTTGGTCTTTAAACATTCTAAAACTGTAGATTCTACATTCTGTATAGTCCTCTCCCTCATAATTCAGGAGTGCCCAAAGATGTAAGAAAGAACTATTTGGACTTTACCTGGGTAAAACTCTGACAATATACTCACACACCAAAGTGTTTCATCAATGAAATGAGAAGAAAGTAGTATTTGCGGTGGTCTGACAGAATAGGTATTTGGAGAAACTGTAAATGTGCCTAAGAACATTCTTTAATTGTTCAAAGCAAAACTGGAAATGAATTCCTACAGTGAATCTTAAATGAGAGAATAGATGGATATCTAGTATTAGTCAGTGATCACATGGGTTTAATGAGCATATCAGCTGCCCTTGAAACTTGGGATTCACGGAAGAGAAAGTTGACAGCTACAGGAATTCTGCATATAGGATCCTGAATAAGGAAGACAACGTTAGTCCTAATGAGGACAGAACTCTGTATTCTCTGCAATAAAGCTGGTTTTCAAGGCACTTAGTACCCATACACTCTCTCTCTCTACTCATTACTGTATAGTATGAAATCTGACTCACTCCTGAGACTTAAGGTTTTAGCTTTAGGCTTCTCCACCTGTCCTCGCTGTCTACTTCTACCAGTATCCTTCAGCATAAATACCTCACTATTAATATTTTCTGATATTTATTCCATCACATGTTAAACTTGGAAACAATTTTTATAATATTTTTATTGGCTCTCTGAAACTTCTTTCGTGATGGATTGAACTCCCTCTGAGAACTAGGAACTATCCTGTATTATTTTAATCAATATTTATTGATATAAGATATCCTGCTATATGATCCTTTTTCTAGGAGACAAATGATATAAACTCTTTGAGAAAAGAAGAAGCCAAGCAACTGCAAAAAACTGAAAGTAGTATCAGATGAAATTAATACGTCAGGCTGATTCTTCATTATTCTCTCTGATTCTTTGCCTTCTAAGAATTAAATCATAAGCAAATTTTCAATTCTAGGGTCACACATACATACTGGTTCATGCTTTAATTTTCCACTTAATAGAATGGGATGTTGGTTATTAAAATATCCTAGGAACTGAAGTATGCCTGCTTTAAGTTTTGATTGTTATATACTTGTATACCTTTGAAGAGGAGTTTAAACAACTGTGAAAGAGCTACTGCTAATGTGGACCAGATAGTTCTATCATGGATATCTACTAGATAGGCTGAGTCAATTTTTAAAAAAAAGTTAAAGCTAATTTTTACTTATCAATTTTTATTGTTTCCAATAAATTACACTTTAAAAATACCCTGCTAGTGCTATGGGCAAAGCAGAAAATCGCCAAATAGGTTCTTCTTTCTGGTTGTGTTAGGTTTTTCTGTGCAGAGAAGGAAGTATTGAAACTGAAGCATGGCAGTGTACAGCCCGGAGTGTCCTACCTTGAATACAGGGCTCAGTGAAAACTGTGTCTGATTCCTTTCTTTTTTGCACAATTTCCTGCTCCTTGTCTTTCAAGTTTTGAAATAGAATTCCATGCAATATGAGAGGAAAATAATCACATTACTGATATTACCATATACTTTAGACAAACTCTGACAACAAAAGGAAGACCTAGAGATCACACTAGGTAATGGAGAAAAAATTCAAACCTAAGCTAAATGAATTTACCATCAGCATCTCAATTTTATGAGCTGTGCCCACACTTTACATGCATAAGCACACGTGGGATATGAAAATGGAAAAGGGTTCATGAAAAGAAGGAAGAAATATTAAGGGAGCAGGATAAACAAGACAAGACAATAGAGAGGGTATGAAAGTAGGGTGAGGGACGATTGGAGAGGGGAGAAATGAACCAGTCAGAAGAGTACAGGTGGCATGGGGAGGCAGTGTAGCAACAAAAAGAAAGAAAACAAATTATAGTGACTCGTTTATATGAAAATGCTGTAATAAAACTTACCAATTCATATGCTAACCTTAAAAATTAATTAAAAACAGCCCCAAGTCTTAAATGATAGGGGTCCAACTAATTGTAAAGATGTATTTGTAAAATACTCATTGAAGAAGACAGGATGGAAAGGCTTGAGAACTAGAAGTATGAGCAAAGCGCAGATGTGCTAAGAAGCTATTTCAAGATGATCTGATGTCTTTCTTTAGCTTCCCTGGTATCACAGAGCCAGCACCTACTAAAAATTGCATGAACGCACCAACTCTATGGGCTTAAAGTTTCTTAATATTGCATGAGACAGGAAAAGACAATATATAACCATGATAGAAGTTAGATATATTATGGAGTACTCCTATAAATGACTTGAGAAAAGTAAAATGTGCTGTTCAAGGCAGGAG
This sequence comes from Typhlomys cinereus, assembly GCA_023101885.1. NCBI lineage: Eukaryota > Metazoa > Chordata > Mammalia > Rodentia > Platacanthomyidae > Typhlomys > Typhlomys cinereus. Next base: position 1,453,846 of record JALPQD010000235.1, on the reverse strand, counting down.
CCATCAAAGTCGAAGCTATTCATAATGTCTGGAAAAGAGATGGAAGTTTGGCCCACAGTACTGAAGCTGTCTGCCCCAATGCAGCTTAAAGCTCCAGTTTATTATTCAAGGTTTATAATCCATATTGTCATAAATCTAAAAAGAGCAGCGAATACAAGTTCTCACTCTTCTCCTTATATATTTTCTCCGACACTGGCTCTAGATGACAAATTTATTTCCAACTGATTAATGCCGTGTCTATCCCTCTGATCTCACTTGATTCAAGACACTTCTTTGAAGAGCATTTAACTTAGTCTCCAGCCCATAGTAACTGGTGAGTTTCACATTCTAAACAAAAAGGTTTTGAAGGGACCCATCGACACGTCAGTGCATTTGAATGAGAAAGAAACAGACAACTGAAGAATCGTGACTGTTGGGGTTTGGCCAAATACTCCTTTTGATGTATTCTCTATTTCTATATATCTATTACTTTGATACTACTTATGAATTGGAAGTTATTGTCCACATTTATAACAGTGGCCCCGCAAAAACTCAAAACTGTTTATCCTTTAACCCGAATTATTCCAAATCTTAAATATTAAGGAACCTATGTCATAATCATAATGCTATAGAAAGTTTTGGGTAAATGCCGCTTCCATAATGACTAATAATATCCATGCTTCCAACCATCATGAAAGGAAGAACAGTGATGAAGACCTAGGATGAAATTTTTGGATAATAAAAATCTACTGTCTTCAGAGCAAAATGGGATTTCCAACTATTAAGTATGTGGGGAGAGGATGTGAACAAGGTGGACCACAAAGACATTAATGAAGCCATGAAATGACTGTCTTCGAAACCATAACACCAAGTGAGAATGAGTTCCCATGTGGATTCACCTGAAATTGAAAGCAGAAATCATTTAATTTTCTAAGGCAATGGAAGCCTGAGGATTCCCAAAACGAAACAGCCACCTCCGGGATCTGTAATCGTATGAAAAAAAAAAATCTCATGTTCGAAGAAGTTCTAGATGGAATATAAATCTTAGAATGCACTTGAAATGTAACAAAAGAGATTTCCTCTAGGGCCACCTGTTCCCAAAGCCATCTCTTTTCTCAAAGGTTTTAGACACTTAGAGATAGACCTTCTTTATCCTGCTGCTTTCAATTTTGAGACTGAGACCACCTGTGTCCACAGATAGTCAGGGGTGAGATCCGAAGCTACTTGTATCAACTTGACTTTCCTGTTTGTTCCAGAAGATTCTTGGCTATGGAAGATAAGAATACAAACCTGTAAATAACTCCGCTGCTGGCTTCAGGAATTTCCCAAAAGTCAATAAATTGGAACAAGCCGCTTGGTATCTCGGTAAGCAGCACTGGCTAGGAGACATAGATAGCCCATTTGGCCAAGCCGCTCATTTGTCAAACAGCTGTTTACTAATCAAAAGTCCCTTTGATGTTCTTGTTGTGTGGTGTCCACCAAAGCAAAAGCATTACATCATGACTTTACTCAATCTTAATCAAATATGTGCATTAAGAGACTTGTCTGAAACTGAATCCCAGAGCCCAAACACTTAACAAACATCCATAGGGGGCTCCTCATTTCTGAAGCACCACTAAGAGTAGGTCAAGCAGTTCTCTTTCTGAAGTGAACTTCGTTTCCTGAATCACAGGCTATCCTAATGGTCATCTGAGGAAGCAATGGTTGATCCTTCATGTCTACATCAGACTGTCAGCTATAATCTCCTCTCTATCTCAGCATCTAGTGGAAAAGCCCTGACAACTATGATGAGAACACAGAAGGGCAGACAGAAGAAGTATACTTGGCCACAGCAAATTACACATATACAGGTCTTCCCAGCAAGCTTGTCTTTAATCAAAAGATATATGTTCCCATCTATATATACACCTTTATGATTTATCAAGTATATGTCAAAGAATATGGTCAGATTTTCTGGTTCATAACACTTTGTTGAGTAAGAAGACATAAATGAACAGAGAAAAGGGCTATTTCAAGCACGAGTAATATACATTTTGTGTTCCATAGCATCTTGATTCACTTCTTTCAGTCACAATGCATTCCTTTGTTCTCTTGCTAAAGGACCTCACTGAAACACAGGTATCTCACAATGCCGCTGATACCATTTGGCGATGTTCATCCTTCTGTACTAGCTCCACTTTTAGCAACCAACAATATTCTTTCTCCCCTTCTTTCATTCTGTCTTTGTTTGATTTGCCTCTTCTAGTATAGCAGATAAATTATTCTGTGATGCTATGTCGCACAAAACCAGAATGTTTTGAGATGCTAGATAAAATATAAAACTTTTCTAAGTAACAACTTGCCACAAAGAGAAACTTAATTTTTTTCTATATATTTCTTACTACACCACTGGTTCTTACTTTCTACTATCATTTGCTACTCTAGTAACCATCTTTAAGGCTAATCATAGAAGAACTGGCTAATCATAGAAGATGAAGTCTCTCCAAGTTATTGAGTTTCCTGGTGGCAAAGAAAGAAGAGTACATAAAAGAAAATACAATTAACATACAATAGTTATATTGTGCTATAACTTGCAAAAGCTAATATGAATGAACTCTATGTATACTACATACAAACTGTTTACATGTGTGTTTGCTTCAGTAACGCATAAAATTGGAATGATACAGAGAAGATTAGCGTAAAATTAGAATGATACAGAGAAGATTAGCATGACCCCTGTGCAAGGATGACATGCAAATTCATGAAGCTTTCCATAGTTTAGGGAAAAAAAACTGTTTATATGGTACTTATCTATGTTTCACCATGCAGGCCAAATATTAAAGTAAAGCCATTATTCCAGATGCTTCTGCTGAGTCCTTGGTAAATTGTCCCCACTCCTGTAAGCAAGTAGATACATCACTGTAGTCCAAGATTTTTTTGATCTTAATTTCATTTAAAGGAAATTTCACATTATAATGCTTTTGTTCATCTTGGATTTCACATTACCCTTTTGGAAATTACCCACAGGGTTTCATTTAAACTTTGTTTATTCTTTCATTTACTGTGTGTGTGTGTGTGTGTGTGTGTGTGTGTGTGTGTGTGTGTGCGTGTGTGTGTTGGGGAGGGGGGTGCATCGGAAAGCACTGTATGTCCTTGTGGAAAACAAGGGTGATTTTGGGAATAATCCTGGATTGCTTTTACATCCTTTTTGTGTAGCTCTGGGATTTCCCAGACTCTGCTCACCAGGGCCAGAAGAGCAGGCTGTCACTGTTTCTGCCTGGCCTTTTTATGTTGGACAAGAGATCCAAACTCAGAACCTTCTGCTTATAAGGCAGAGTCTTAACCCCTGAGCCATCTCTCCAGCCTGCAGCTGCATTTAATAGACTTATTATGTTTATTGCTGAGAAATATTTCTAAATGAATATACTACAACATATTTATACAATCTCTGATAACTGGATTGTCATGTATATTCTTGACATTCTTCATAAATATATGAACTCAGTACTTCAGAGCATCTACCTAGGAATTGGCCTTGTCAATATCACATGATTAACTGGTAGTCGTACCTTTTAGCTACACTAGTCACTGGGTAATGACTTTCAATAATCATGATGTTGAACATCTTCACAGATACTTGTTATACATATCTCTTCAAGAATTTTGTTATTTATAAAGCAAAGTGCCCTGGATTGTTTCTAATTTGACCGATAAAATTTAGTTATCCAATAATGAGTCTTTTGCAAGGTAAATTTTCTGAAAACATACCCTCCCAGAAGGCATTGTGTCCTTTGCCTTTTTTTTAATGGGATTCTTTGATAAGCAGAAGAACAAATTATCATTGATCCCTTATTATTCATGTTTTAATACCGTTTATAAATGCTCCCCACTCTAGGGTTACAAATATATCTTTCAATTTTCTTTTAAAAACTTTCATGTTTTAATTTCCAGACTTAAGATTGTAACTCATGTGAAATGAATTTTTGTACACAAGGCCACATGAAGTCTGTCCTGTCATGAAAATTCCCTCACTCATATTCATTATGAGAACTTTTTATTTCAGACATTTTTGAACTAACGTGACAGCTAGATCTCAAACTTCCTTGCGACTCTAACTCCAATAGCTTCCATGCTTAGTAGAAACTTTGTTTCTGCATTTTACCATTGCGATTCATTTAGGCAATACAGAGCAAATACATTCAAGGAAATGATGATTTCTTAGATCATAGTTTTGTTTTGGTTCAGTTTATAAAATTTACTTATAGACAAGTGTTATGTAAACATAAAATCTATAGGTTTTCCTTTATAAAGTCCATATTGGTGCGTTTTATGCCAAAAAAAAAAAAACTGTTACACAAAGTTTCTCACTTAATTATAATGAGACAAACTTTGAAAGGTGTTTCTAAGTTATATTTTGGCATCTAAGAAAACTGAAAAGGTAAAAATAGACAAACTGAAGAAAATTCACAGACTTTTTTTATTACAGAATTTGAGATTTATCCTGTTATTCAACTTTAAATTGTAAGTTCTGCTGAAAATCCAGAAGATATTCTGACTTTTGAATTGAATTAGATGCCAGAATCCTTGACAAGGAAAAATACAGCAACTTGCGATGAGACAAGGGAGCTGTTTCTCGGAAGCTCTCATTCTTTAATAAACATATTTTCCTCCCCTGAGTCAGACCATAAATTTAAACAAAAAGTGTGTCTTCCTAGTCTTCTTAGAGCTTCTAGGAAAATATGGAAAATAGTGTAGACATGGACGAGAGAAAGGCCAATTATAGGAAGCAGAATGAAGGAGAAAAAACTACAAAGAAAGTTATTGTGGTTTGGGTCTCAAATGTTGTTCTAAATACTCATCTTTAGTTAAAAACTCAGTCCCCGCCTCTAGAGAGGTTGTGATACCTTAGGGAGGTGTGAAAGGTGTAAAGAAATTAGACCATGCGGACATGCCCGTGAGGCGCGCAACTGGAATCCCAACCACAATCTCTTTTTTCGCACTTACTTTCTGCCAGATGGTAGGCAGATTTGCACTGCCATCTACCTCTAACCCGAATAATCTCTTACCTCACCAAAGACCAAAAATAACAAAGCAAATCAACCATCTTCTGAAAACATGAACCAAAATAAATCCTTTCTCCTTTTAAGTAGATTGTCTCATGTATTTCTTCGACCACAGAAAGATGACAACACAAAAAGTTATCTGTGCATTTATTTATTGTGTGTGTAGTGTGTATCACAGAGTAGTGTATGTGCCTGTAGGAGACCAAGAGTGACTCCAGGAATCATTCCGGATTGCTTCTACATCCTTTTGATTTTGCTGTGGATTCCCAGCCCCCACCCACCAGAGCAGGAAGTACAGGCCACCATGTGTCACCTAGCATTTATAGGTGGAACCTGGGATCTGAACTCAGAAACTTCTGCTTATGAGGCAAAGTCTTAACCCCTGAACCATCTCTCCAGCCCCTTACCTACACTTTCTGATCATGATAAGTGATCCAGGAGGAACTCAGAGAAAACCTAAATAAGCCCTACAAACTGTCGAAGTCATCTTACATGCAAACTTCTCACTAAGGTGAACTGACACAGGCAAGGTGCATCACTTTGTTTATTTATCAGTCTTTAAAAAAAATGGAAGTGAAGAAAAAAATAAGACACCAGCAAGCAGATGCCTGAAACCTTGAGAGTGAGGAATCAAGGTGACCTCCGGCGCCATGAGAGCTGGCATCACCTAAGGTCCTCCTAGCTTGTTTGTGTCTTCTTACATTAATGTATAAAATATAAGTCATTCCAAGTGGGCAGCAGAAACTCAGCCCACAGCCTGGAGAAGATACTCAGGGATTCAAAGAACAGGTTTGGCCTTGCGGACTTTGATGTGGCTGATCTGGAGCCATGGGATATAAGCTATTCCAACTTTCACTCCGCTCTCTCTGGTTGAAGTTTATTTTAGCCTTTGCCACTGATGCATTTTATTATTTTTAATAGCACAGCATGCAAGCATATGGCACATTTCTCAGACAGACAGTGTCTTGGTTTGCTCCACAAAATAATTCTTCTTTGGGTGACTGTGAAACATTGTCATATAATATGAAAAGCGCTTTAATGCTTGGTTCCCTGTGTTATCTTATAAACAGCGCATCCTGAGAGTGGATAGGCACTTTCTTGAAGCAGAGAAAACACCAAGCTCTTTTTTCATTTTCTCCCTTTTATTGGGTCCAAAGTAGGGGGGAAAACACTTCTAAGGAAAATTGTTTTATCGCCTTCAATTCCCTTTCTGTGAATATTCTGTGCTACTTCTCTTACAATTAAATAGAAAACACACAGAAAAATAAGCATTTAAAAAATAGACTCTGGATTCTTTTCACTGGGTAAACTGAATTTGAAAAGTTTCAGAATGCTGAAACATATAAATTAGGAGTTCTGGAAAGAAGATGTGCCTTTTGTCGTCAAGACACAATTATATGTCTGCTGGGTAAGAGGTCACCTTGGAATCTGAGTCCAACTGTAACAGGAAGGTAGACCGATTGCTAGATGATGTCTTACTATCATGATTTTGCTTGTTAGTTGCTTGCTTGCTTGTTTGTTTTGGGCTTCCTTCCTTAGAGGCTAAAATGACATCATCACATACCTGCTACTGTTCTGGGAATGATGCAGTGAACACTCAAAGTGACACCTGAAGAATTAGAAACAAGAGCCTCAGAGGATTCCATAAGAGAAATTAGCAAATATGCTTATGAAATTTAAGTCAGAGTGTCAGATTACTTGTGTGATACGATAGACAGACTTCTATATCCATAGATACACAGAGATGTCTATATTAACAAACAGATACATAGAATTAGAGTTGAACTGTGTCTTCCCAAAATTCTTATGTTGAAATCCTAACTCCAGTACCTTATAATAAAACTATATTTAAAGATAAGACCTTTCATGTAGATAACAAATGTTAAATGAGTTTTAGTGATGTAGTCCTGATTCAATATAACTGGTTCCCTTCAAAAAAGAAATTAGGATACAGATCAACACAGAGAAAACTTCCACATCTCCAGAACTGTGAGAGAAAATGTTTCTATTATTTGAGACACAACTCTACAGCCCTGGAAGACACATATATACTTAATATGTGTCTTTAATAAAAATTCAACCTACCTACTCAATATCTACAAATATCTTTTTGTAAGATTGAGTTAGATATGTAAAACTTATGAGACTGATCCATTGTCCTTCGGACAATACATATTTCCATAGCTTATCTCATACTTACCAGGGAATTCTGATGAAATTCATTTTCAAATGACTTTTATATGTTGTTCATAAATTGCATAATCATAAACTTCTTTGAAATTTGATTCATTAAACATCCCCCTTTTATTAATTCCACAGTTCCAACCTTTGTATAAGGTGCAACAGCAGTGATCTGTCACTGCTATAACAGTATCGGATAACTCAGGCAAGGGAATGAAATAGCCGGAGATGGAGGGTAGTCAAGGCTGAAAGACCCACTTTTAAGTTGACCTTTCCCCTATATACCTGGGATACAGTTGAAGTGACACAAAGACTGGTCACAACTGAGAGCTGTGGCAATTACTGTACACACAACCTCTCCACATGGCCTAGGCTCTTCACAGCACAATGGCTTGTTTCCACAAGAGAACATCTTAGGGGGAAGTATCCTAGGACAAGCTGACAGAAGCTGCAAGGGCCTTTGTCAAAATCACAGACTTTCAAGACTGAAGGCAAGGTGACGGGTCCACAGACAATGAGGGGATAGTGTCAATGAATTTTATAGGATATTTGAAAACCACTATACCCTACCCACTACCCAGAAGTTACTTATGTTCCTTCAGTATGAAAAATACACTCACTCAATAGTGCTTGAAAGGATCAACATCATGATAGCATTCTTTAGACTCAGATTCAAAGTCAGCAATGTTGTAATCTAAATCAACATTTGGATCATCAGTCATCAAAATAAATTTCCTCATACTCAAAAAGAAGGAGTTATTAGCCATCCAGGGAACTAAAATTCGTGGTAGTGAATAGAAGATAACTATTGTGGGTACTTTTGGTAAAGGTATAATGATATATATTGCTACCCCTGGCCTACAATTATTCTCAAATCCACGATGAGAGAGTGGGAAGTTACACACAATACAGCATACATGTGGAGGGCAACAGACAACTATCAGAAGTCAGTTCACTCCTTCCACCCTGTAGGCTACAGAGATAAGAAAGTAAAATCTCTGGGTCTATACATAGGTACTGTGACCTGTTGAGCCATCTCAATGGCCTACATCTGACCTATTTTATTAAAGGTTTTTCTCTATTGATTTTAGCTCCAATCTGAATTTTCTGGATTTTCCCTGTTAGTAACTCGGCTTTCTCATAGATGATTACCATATGTTTGTTGACCACTTTGCTTAGCCTCCTTCCTCTGTGCCTGCTGCAATATGTGAGTCTACATGCCTCTTTTTACTTTATGCTAAGTCTCATTTCTAATTCAAGATGGTGGCATTGCTGTCAATGTGATATTCTTAAAGACACCACCCATTTCTTATGCATCAGTCTATAGTCTATTCCACTGCACTAAGAACAAACCCACAAGCTCATTCATAAGCTGTTCTGCCCCTGGGGTCTGGTGTAATACAGCTGCTGTGTGACACCATCTTTAAGATTCCTGGAGCCCTCCTGCTGAACGGAAAGTGAGGTACAGCATAAGAATGACTTTCTGCTCGAGAAGAAATATGAAGTACCACTTTTCAATATTTCTGAGATCCCAACAAAATATTTTATTGTCCCATCCCTGAATTCTTTACCTTAACAACCATATTTTTCTGACAGTACCCTGGACTTGTTTTATCTGCTCTGGGAGAAACGAAAGGTGATGAATAGTTGTATTTTCAAGTACGGAGTTTGGGGTCTTTTATAGTTGCTTTAAATACTGTTTGAAGCCATGCTCTCTTTTGCTTTTTAATTTATCTTTTATTTTTTGACAGTTTCATTACATATGTAAACAAATTTAGGTCATTTTGACCCATTATTACTCATTTAATCCCCTTTCCTTCTTCTACTAAGAACATTCTACTTCCCAACCAATTCCACCCCTTTTGTGGTGTGTGTGTGTGTGTGTGTGTGTGTGTGTGTGTGTGTGTGTGTGTTTTACTGAGTTTACAAAGATTACCTGCATTAACATGTGTCTAGAAACTTTCTGGAGCAATATATCATTAGCTAAATCACTGACGAAAGTAACTCCACTTCTCACAGCCAGTAATAATTATCAATAGTCACTAAAGGGGAGATAGGGATTCATAAGCTTCTGGACAAACCAAGTTCTGCACAAGTCTTGTACAGGTAAGCACAGCTGCAACAGGCTCTTTGAATGGCCTTGTCCAGAAGATGGGCTGGCAGTGCTCTTCCCCAAGAGCCAGGCTCTTACATTCTCTCAGTCGCCTGTGATATTCCCTGAGCATTGGAGCCTGGGGACTGACATGCATGAACCCTAATTAGGATGTTGTACTAAGTCATTTATTCTCCACTCCTTGACTAGTTGTGATTTTCTGTATGAGATCCAGTACAAAAATAAGCTTAATTGAAAGCTGGGAGCTACATGATTTAATGGGTATAATGATAAGTATTTAAAAGGCAGTTTGAAATCATATCCATTTAACAAAGCAATAGAATATGTTCTCCCCAAGGGCCTTTGACTTCCCCATCTTCATCAAGTTACCATACATGAGTTCTCAGACATTTTCCAAGAGAACAAAAGCAACCATGGGAGAAATAAGGAAATCAATTCCCTGTGCTCATTTTTTTCTAGTTATCTTGATAATTTGTGGCTCTCCATAGAAATACATATCATACACATATATAAATACAAATATAGGATATATAATAGAATTGCACAAAAGAAAAATGTAATAAAACTCAATTGTCAATTCTTCTAAATCTTTATTCTTAAAAATAACATAGTTTGACTCTTAATGTGAAATAAAAAGTTTTGAAAAAAATGTACAAAATTCAAAAGCAACACTGAAGAAAACCCAAACTGAGATGATAATGAAAGTGATATCACAGAACGTCCAGTGTCAAGTCAGACTTTCAAGGTCAGAAAACAGTAGGCAGAGGAAGGAGATCACTTAATCAAGGTCAGTGGTAATTTTTTTTAATTATTTTATTTTTCCAGTTTTTCAAGCATATTGAGTACTAATACCTGCTTCCCTCCATCGCTCTCCCTTCCATCTTCTTCCCTTCCCTTCATCAATCCACTCCCTCCCACTGTCCTTCCTACCTGCTTTATTCACCCAGCTTTAGTCCCCAAGATTGCCACTGTCATGTTCTTATTTTTATTGACTTCCTAGATAGTCTATGAAGGCTCGGAGTCTATGGATAATTATGCAGGTCTGTTAAGGACAAGTCTCATTGCAGCAATCCTGCCTTGAATGGAGTGTCTTGACCAACAGCGAACCTCTTTAGGTTCTTACAATCTCACCACCCCTTCTTTCACAAGGTTCTCAAAGTGTTAGGGTGGGAAATACATTAGGTTGACCTGACTCTGGGGGATCCTTGCTGAGGCACTGGTACTCTGCACTGTGGCTTGTCGTTGCAGTCCACCTCACTGCTCTTCTACTGCCCTAGTCTGCATCCTCTCAAGATGTAGAGATCCTCTACCACTATTATATAAGACTTCTAGGCTGACTGTTAAGTGTTCTTCAAATCTGTGGGTATAATAGCAACTATTTACAGAGCAGTTTGGTGTACTGTCTTCCTGCTCATAGATTCATTGGCTGTTTGTTTTTCCCATTGGTCTATTCCCTTCCCCTTTTTTATGTTCTTGTTCTTTTTAACAATAACAGGAATGTGTTCCATCCTGACAAGCAGGTCTTAAGTTCAATCAGAAAGCTATTGGTTGTCTCCTTGATACTCATGCCACTATTACACTGATGGTCACCTGTTGCCATGGTGAGTTTTATTGCAACTTGCAGATCTTACCAGTTGATGAGGCCTGTGATTATTTCTCTCTCCCATTACATTCTACAGTATACCTTGGTACTGTGTAAACTATCCAATAAGGTGCAAGTTCTCAGACCAGTTCCCGTTGATGTATTTTGCCTATGTTCTGTGATCCATATGTATTGCATATTCAGTAAGAGGGTCTTACTGAGGTTTTGGAGAGCAACCAAGAGCAATAGCAAAAGCCTATAATGTATGGGGACCTTGAGACCTCTTTGTCAGTGTTAAATTTTCAAAAAGTATATGGAACATGCAAGAACTTTGAGACACCATGAAAAGTTTACACTTGGGGCTGGACAAATGGCTCAGTGTTATTGCGCTTGCTGAGCAAGCAAAAGGACCACCAGAGATAGGATTCCAGATCACATGAAAAATGGACATGGAAGCCCAACTTCAATTCCATCCAGTGAAGGTAGAGTCTGAGAATCATCACAGAAACATGGATAGGTAGAGTAACTGGATTTAATTAGATGCCCAGGATTAAAACAGTAAGATTAAAGAGCAATCAAGAATGAGTCTCAGTGTGACCTTCCTGTCTTCATACAGAGGTACACACATAGGTCCATGTACCCACACACATACACACACTTACCCACATGCAAACCATATGCACACATACATATGCCTTACACACATATACATACTAAAAATGTGAGTGGAGTAAAATTTGTGAGTCATAAGCATAGGAAAATAATAACATACAATTATATTTTTATTTGTATAACTTAGGTTTCTCCAGGCTAGGCTTCATGTACTTTTTGTCACTATCCAGATGGACTCTTTGTTTATAGTAAAACAGACCAATTTTGGAGAATAGCTCCAAATAAACAGCATACCCAAAATCTATTACAAAGATTGAATTCACTCTCAGAAAGGAGCAAGAAAGAGAACAGGAAGTGGAACCAGGCTATCCCAGGGTCTGCCTGGCTATACCACAGACAGAGCAGTCTAGCTTGTAAGGACAGCATGGCCCCTGGAATTGGGGGAAGAGTGTTCCAGGCTTATCTCCATGATTCATAAATCTGCTCTGGCATCATCACAGGTAGAGAAAAGACGATGGTCAGATACATTCCCTACCTCAGCATGCTTCTTTGTGAATTGCATATCTTCCTTCCATCTTAAATCTACGTATAGAGTTATGTGTCTTATTACTATTAATGCAAAGATTATACTTGTGCACATGCTGTAAATCAAGCTCCCCTTTAAACAGAACAGAGTAAGATGTGAAAGGCACAGAGCGTTGTCCTTCACACTCCAGGAAGCTGGTAAGTCCCACATACATGGCCTAACAGCTTGGTTAGGACAGGTGCTTCACAGGAAGCCATGGATCCAACCCCACAGCTCTATCTTCCCTATATTTTCTGTCTGTCATGCATTCATGACCTCAAGAGTCAAAACACATCACTTTATGGGACAAAACCTTCACAAATTGAACACAAACTCAAGGGAAAAACATCATATACTGCCTCTGTTATGGTTTGCATGTAAAATTCTCCAACGACTCTTATGTTTGAGTGTGTGGTCCACAGTCAGTTATAGTCTTCAGGAAGGTTGTAGAGATGGAGCCTTGCTGAAGGAAGCAAGTTCTAGAGGTGTGCCTTGAGGCAGACCCTGAGATAGCTTGGTTCCACTTCTGGTTCTCTTTCTCGCTCCTTTCTGAGAGTGAATTCAATATGTGCCAGCTGCAATATGTTCCTTCCCTGCTACAGTGTCTTTCCTACCAAGATGAACTTCGTCTCCTTTGGAACAAATAGCCAAAATAGCAACCCCTTCCTAGAATAAGTTGGCTTATTGTCTGGTATTCTGTCTTGGCAACAAGGTAAGCAACTAATATAACCTCAATGAGAAGTAGAAAAACTGACAGATCATGTTTCAAAACTGTCAGTTTCCATGGTTCCAAATCCCAGTCATCCTCACTCCTATTTATTTAATTAGAAAGTTCTGATGTGAGATACTAGTATAGTTACTTTAATCTTCATTTTAGAACATGGTATCCATATAATCTGCAATCATCACTAAAGCATTAACAACCACTTTACAGATAGGAAAATGTAATAAAAAGAGATACATTGAAATAGTTTTCCATGGTGAAATTCATGGGTAGCAAGAATCTGATAAGAGAGGTTTCTAACTCATTGTCTAAGCTAAACATAATTGGTTCAGACCTCAATGAAGGTTCAACCATGAGTGACACATGGACTTGTATGCATAATACCAGTAGCACTCTAATATCTATACAAATGTTAGCTGACATCCTTCTAATTGGTGTTGCAAGCCTTTAACAATATCATTTCCTAAAACTAAGGACAACATAAATTGCCCTATAGTAACTTCTTTTCTTCTATAGCACAGAGTTGTGGGAAGGTGACCCCCTGGCAGCTGATGGAGCCATAAAACTAACGCTGGTGAGAGGACTGTGGATGGCTGACGGGTGACCCTTGGGAATATTGCATCAGTGTGTTTCATGCTTCTTCATGGATGGAAAGTCTTTGGAACAAAATTGGAGAAAAGCACAGAAGACTTCACATTTAGTATTCAGGACACATAAAATCACTTCATTGCTTTTTTTTGTAAGAGTCCTCAGCTGTTCCTAGCATCTCTGAGCACAGAAATCCTCTTTAGACTTTTGGCTAAGGTGGGGAAGGCCACACTCCCTTGAACTTGGGGAGAGAATCAAAAGATAGCATTACTTCTTAAATAGTTTCAGCTCCAAACTAGTCTTGTTTCTTCTCCCCTTGATGCCTCCCACACATATACACACACGCTGGAGCAAGCACACATGCACATACCCCTACCTTTCAGTGGTATCGGTGCTACATTTGTGCCATCCATTCCTCCGCCTCACTACTAGCCACAGGATAACCACGCTGAGCATTGGGACGCTGTTCTTGTTGTCTTCCCACGGGGCCATCTACTTCCCTTAGCTGCCTGTAATGCAAGACATCAAACTAAGGGCCTTGCTCGCTTTATTGGAGGCAGCAATGAGGAGCATCCATAGTTGAATTTCTTTGATTTGAGAAATCAGCAGTGCACGAAAAGTGCACCCTTTGCAGAATGCATGCTGTCTGCAGTCTTACAATAGGAAGTTAGTTATCAGAGGAATAGAAAGTACTATTCTGATGGCTTCCTCCACCAAATTTTTCTAATAGTTTTATGCATATATATGTGTATGTATATGTGCGTGTGTGTATGTATATGTGTGTGTGTGTGTATATATATATATATATATATATATATATATATATATATATATGTTTGTTTTCAACTCTAAGACACCAGGAACTATGCTAATTATTTTGAATCTGATCTTGTTCATTGGATATGCTTTATCATTCAGAGGTCTTGCTTTATAATAATAGGATGTAACTAACTTATTTTCTCAATAATTTTAGATATGTGAATAAGTGTAAAAGCACAGACTTTAGTAGTGAACTGATCTGAATTTTAAAATTCCAACTACTTATGGGCTCCTCTCCAGCATGTTAGAACTTATTTCACATGCTTATTACATACTCCAGGTATGAAATGGAAATAAGAATGTTACTCTCCCTATAATAATAGTGTAAAAATAGAAGCATTATGTATAAAATACCAACCAAAGTATAAACGGCTGGGATATTATGATTTTTGCTTCTTAACATAGAAAAGGTAATTTAATGGTCAGGCAAACACCTTAGTGGTTAGAGTATTTGCCAAGCAAGAAAAAGAATTGAACAGGTTTAATGGTCCTCCTCTAATTCCAGTCCTGGAAGACATATACTGGGAATCCATTGGCTAGTCAGGCTCATCTTAGAGGTGAGCTCTAGTTTTAAAGATCCAGCCTGAAGGCAGTAACGTGGAAGAGTATTATCTGACATACCCTCAGGCCTCCACATGCATGTGCATTCACATGCGCATGCACTCACCTATGCTCTTACTGACATGCAAACATGCATATACATATGCACGCACTCAGGTGAAAAACAGAAAAGCAAAACAAAATGATAAAAATTCTTGATAATTTAAAACTCGATAGTTTAAAAATTAAGTAAAACCACTCTTGAATTCCATTCGTCTGTTCCTCCATCTTACATTCCATTGTTATGGAATCAGATAACATAAGTGACTCCCAGTCCAACCTTCAGTCACTGTGTGCATGTTACCTAATACTACTGAGTCAGATTCTTCATCCAAGAATTATAAAGTGTGAGTTAAAGAGAGCCACCTCTCTTTTCAATTTATAGCACTTGTTGACAGGAAACGAAAGAAGAATATTCTAACACAGAACATAAGGTAAATACATATGTTTTTCCTATGAAAGGCTCTGCAATAGCACATTATGTTGGCAGTTGTAAGACCAGGTGGC
This sequence comes from Typhlomys cinereus, assembly GCA_023101885.1. Classification (NCBI taxonomy): domain Eukaryota; kingdom Metazoa; phylum Chordata; class Mammalia; order Rodentia; family Platacanthomyidae; genus Typhlomys; species Typhlomys cinereus. The sequence continues at coordinate 1,438,534 of JALPQD010000235.1, read as the reverse complement.
TACTTGATAAAGATTACAGTACACGCAGGGAAAGGATAGATACTTCTTTTGGAGGAAAGCCTTGCTCAGAAGGGGGCTGTCTCCACTGTTTTGACTTGTCTTTGCTACTCACAGACATTTTAACCTGAAAAATCATTTTCCAGCTGCTTTGGACTCTCCAGTTTCTTCATATATAAAATAAATATCATAATAATAATGCTACATTTAATCTACCAGAGTTGTGAAGATTAAATGAGATTACAGATACAGCAATGTTTATAAAACTATAAAGCTATAAACACGGGCATGTAAGTTATGGTTTGTTTCTTTAAATTATAGTCTGTATCTACACATATAAAAACAAACAAAAAAGCTCACAAAGCAAATGAATTGTGCTAAGTACATTTTCTTCAGAATGGGGTCATGTTTTAGCAAGAGCATTTTCACGCTGAAGGGAAGATACTAATTAACTATCTGTAAAAGTGAAATAGTAGCCTTTCTATTATATTATAAAAACTCAGCAATATAAATCCATGCAAGTAGATGTGTGCAAAGTCTTTACCAACACTCCTTTCTCTTCTGCTTGCTGACTATGGATTGTATTCAATTAAGATAAATGAATAAAAGCATAGTGTTCAGAAAGCTTTTCTGCTCATTTAAGGTATAGCGAAGGAGGACTTTAATTTCTAGTAGTATAGCTACTTACTGTGGATTATCTTTTTTGCAGATAACACAAGAATTAATTTATTAAATGTATGGAGAAACACATGCTATGCTATAGAAAACATAATATGGTCATATTGTAGCATTTTAAATGCTTATTACCAATTAATACAGGATTCAATAAAAAGGTGCTCATGTAGAATTTGCCCATATATGCTGCCTTTGAGCATGCTGCACTAGTCCTATATTCTCCCATGTTAGACAAATATCATGATTCATAAATAGAAGGTATGTGACCTATCAAAGATATTTTAATTGACCCTAATATTCCAAGAACTGTTGAGTAGATTTTTTAAATATTCATTTATAGAATCTTCCAAATAAAATACCTATTATTATGATCATGCTGTTCTGGATCAAAAGGTTAGTGTTTTTATCTGTTTGGGTTGATCATAGGGAAGAAAAAACTTAAAGTGTCAAGCATAAATTTTAGAAAACCGTCTGCTAAGTCACTTAGAGATTGAAGATATCAGAATGGACATTTTTATAAAAGGCAATATATTGTACCAAAACATGGGTATTATGTACTGAAACATGGGTAGTGCTTCAAATATGGAGGTCTTGAGGATTTTGTTCTCTTAAATATTTGTTCTAGAAATTTTTAAAACCTCAAAATTAAAGAGTTAAATTATCACTCTTACAAAATAGGACACATAGTCAAAAATCTAGAATAAAACTAAGCACAATAGATGGAAAGAAAAACAGAAGAAATTCAAAATGATTTTTAAATGCTCAGGAGAATTGGCAATGTCACTGAAAAAACTGACTGATGTATACACAAAAACCAACCTGTTCATCTGTCTGAGAGTAGTAGAGGCAACATTCTGAATGAAAAAGTGCAATTCAGAGACAACTCAATAAACTCCTGATAAATGTGTCTTGTTCTTCATCCTGAGAAATGACTGCTCCATTCATTCCATTTTCCACAGGGTTATTTGTTCCCATGCTAGGCAGCTGCTTGACGTTCTTATGTGTGTTGAATGTTTAGTCCTTACTGAATTTATAGCTTATAGTAACTTCACCTATTCTGTAAGTTGCCTCATCACCCTTTGATTACATCTCTTACTCTGCAGAAGCTTTTCACTGAGTTGTAATCCCATTTGTCTAATTTTTTTGGAGGTATTGACAAAAAGAAATTTAAGAATGCTTTCTTCTAGCTACAGTGGTATGGGAGAGGAAGACACAGTGGCAGGAGCAGGAAACCCACAGGTCACAGTCACATCTGCAGTCAGGAAGCAAAGCACTCACAGGAAGCGGTGTATGGCTGTAAAACCAGTACTGCTGATCCCACTTTGTTCAAAGAGACTGTTTCTACCTCTTAAAGAATCTACAACTTTCTGAACAACTCGGAGTCAAAGTGTCAAACACGAGAGCCTAAAGGGGACACTTCACATTTAAACCACTAGAGAGGACATGCATAGAGTGACAGAAAGGTTAGAGTGATTGCCTAAGGCATAGGGCTACAGGGAACTATTTGAGAATGACTGACTGGTAATGGTTATAGAATCCTTTTGGGGTAATGGAAGCGATCTAAAATTGACATTGGTGGTTCTTTCAGAACTCAGTGAACAAGCTAAAAACCAAAGATTGCATACTTTAAGTGGACAAAGTGTGTGATGTGACTTCTCAGTAGAATACTTTGCTGAAAAATGAGAATGGTCATACTTTTAGGAGTGTGAGGTATATAATATAATATAATATAATATAATATAATATAATATAATATAATATAATATAATATATATACATATATATGTATGGAGTCACAATGACAGTACTAGTGTCAGTATCAGCAGGGCGGAGAGTCTTAAGACACAGCTCTGCACTTCTTCCCACCCACAGCACCCAGAGCTCTTTGCAGTGACCTCTATACATGTGAAGTTACGATTCTTGAGTTTCTCACTAAAAAGTTTCCAGGTGAGCCGACAAGAAACCTAAGGATTATTAAAAAGATATTTTCATATAGTCTCCAACTAAACTTTAGGATGAGGGACACCTTTCTCTCCTAATGCCCTGTCATGTCCCCCTGTCACTCTACACAGCCCCATTTCATAAACGGATGAAAAAAAGATGAAGAGCAGAGTTGGATTATTTCAAGGTCTTAGCATGATTTCTATGACAGGTTTCCATGTGCTTAACCTGTTATTAAAATTAACTGCATAATATTTGGTATGCACTCAGCAAAGAAAAGAGAAAGAATTAAGAGAAAAGTGTCTTGCTTGTCCTGAACGCTCAGCAGAAACCCTCTTTTAAATACTGTGTAGCTACAGAAAGTTTGAACTGGTCAGCAAATAGCGGTCATGAGCCATTTATCATGAGCTGTGTCTGCTCAGAAGTGATTTCAATTTCGAAGAAAAAGTTTCATGATGTGGCTCTTCCTTCTTGGGGCCTCAACACTTCAGTTGCCCCATGAATTTCCAAGGATCCCATTTAACGACAGTTTTAAAGATTTATACTCAACAAGCACAGCAAAGTCTAAAAACTTTAAGGCATCTTAAATCATTTCTAAGGTTGCATATGCATAATAAAATAATTTTGGAAATAATTAGGCGACACCATGGGGTGAATGAAACTCAACTAATGAATTATGAGACTCTTTTTCTTTCTTCACTCTGTCACTGCTGTGGCATTTTGGCAAGTGAAAGAGTATAAGCCATAACCCCTGTCAAATTCTTTTTGTTGGCATAGGGCATGGGTCTAGAACAGACACTGGGCATGAAACAAAAAGAAAATGTGCACATTTTAAGACTTATTTTTTCACTCGGAGAACGTGTCCTTATTTTATCAGTTTCATCGGCATCAAAGAATGTGTTACAGAGTGAGAACGAGGGTGTCACTAAGCAAATAATCCTACTCACTTGACTTCAGATGATTGCACCTGTCATGCCATCGTCACCAAGGGAGGGAAATGACAACACGGCAGGAGCCCTCAGAGCAGTTATGGACCTGGGCAATTATTTTAGGGGAGAAGCAAATCTGCATAAAGGGGTCAGCAAGCAATTTAGAGGCTCCTTTTTATCATAGTATCTTGGTTAAAGATGTATTTAATCTGTCTTTCAAAGTAGTAATAGCACCTAATATTTACATATGCACATGGTGGGAAAGCAGAAGGGGCCTCCTCTTCAAGGTTCAGAAATGGAAATATTTTTCCTGCACAAGACATACGTGCAAATTGATGGTATGAAGCCACACATTCTCCATACTTAACACTGTAAGGATAGGTTTTGCTGAAGAGAAAGAAAATGATGACCTGATATGAAGCATGGTGCCTGTGGCTAGAAACTAAAGTCAGGAACAGGGAAGATTTCAAAGAATAAACAGGACAATTCAAGGCAAGACCAAACATCCACCTTTATGAATATAAAGTGCGTGTATTAGTGTCTTTGGGCTGCCGTGGCACATAGCTGGGGAGCTTGAAACAATGGAATGTATTCTTCTTGAGGCCAGAAGCCTAAAAACCAGGGGATTGTCGGCAAAGCCAGGTGCTCCTGGAGCCACTGAGGAGGCTCCGTTCCTTGCTTCTTTCTAGGGATGATGGCGTCCCTGGACCATCACACTGAGGGCTCTCACCTCAAAGAGAGTAAGAAATGGCTTGTTCCATGCCACAGAGGAGTGGCCAAGGCCTGGGAACACAAATGTAGGTTATTCCAAGCTCTATGTTCAAATATGGAGCTTTTATAGTAAAAGAGCAATAAAGAAACATTAGCCAGAAATGGTGGCAGCCTGTAACTTCTGTCCTTAGTAAGTAGAGCCTGAGAAACAATCAAAAAGGAGGAAGCAATCCAAGATGATTCCCAAAATCATCCTTGGTCCTCCAGAGGGACATAGTGCCCTCTGATACATACACACACACACACACACACACACACACACACACACACACACACAAAAGAAAGAAAAAAACGTCATCAGCGTACCCCAAAAGTGTCAAGTTGAGAGCTGAAACTCACAGTCACAGAGGGTTACAACAAAGGAGAAAAATCTCTGCCTTAGGACTCAGACTACATGAAAACACGTTTAGCCTTTGGGCTGCTGAAACTTACATCTGTCTGTACAGGTTCAAAGTATTTATTGAATACTCGCAAGAATATTAGGTCATACCCAAGGTGGGCAATGAAGAACAGCTTAGGTAGCTAAGACAGACCAAAATAATAGCTCGCCATAATCACTGAATTTTCAGACTTCAGTCAGCACTTCCGATTTCCTGTCTCCATCTGCCCATGGAATTCTCTCTTCACTCTTCAGTGCCATCCCCATAGGCTGGACCCACGTTTTCCCCTTTTCTTCAGGAGATATAGGGCACACAGTGTTAGCATCATGTTAAGTTCTGTTTTGTTTGTTTTCTTGTTTCATTCACAAGGACCCAGTTTCCAAATAAGATCTCATTTTTCTTATAGGGCTAAGACTAGGAAATCTCTTTCAGAGGAACACAGTTCAGTTTATCAATGGAAAAGTTTGCAAACGAAAAAAATGACTGTTATTTAAAAAAAAAAAAAGTAAATGCCTTCTTTGCCCTTTCATTGGAAAATATCCAACTAGATAAGCATCCTGAGGATTAGAAAGCCTCCAGCACTTGGCAAACTGATAAGAGAGCTGAAGCTGGACAATCTGACAGGCTTTCCTATCTTCACTCATGTTTATTGAAAGGTAGGATTTTTCATCACATCTATCTAATGTACACACTCTTACATTTCAGCTAATAAGCAGATTTGAGTGAGGAGGAAGCATTCCTTTAAGTTAACCAGTAAAAATGTGTCTTTCTTTTGTCCTTGAAAACCCCAACTTCACAAGACAAAGGGAAGCCTTCTCTTCTCGGGAAGCTGTGAGAATGAAGAGTGTATGCTAGAAGATTTGAAAATGCTAAACTCGTTTCTCATGTTCCCAATCTTCTCGGAATCCAGGGGGAAAGCATACTGGCTGCATGCACCATCTGTCAGTTACGACGACTCCGGATTTCTAAGTCTGTGCAGAACAGACATTGTCCACAGATCTATTGGACCAAGCCACTACGGTCACAATGGATGGTTCAGTCCTCCTCCAAACATGCAGCATCTGTGAACTGGCAAGGCCCACTGAGATGGCCACACCCTTGCTTGGGACTCAGCAGTTGAATCCAGCAAGTCATTCTTCTCCATAACTTTTTACTGTGAAGTTTCCAAACTTCATTCTCCACCCATCCTGAAGATCACACAAGTTACTCTGCATGTTATGGAGCTCAAGGAAGGCAGAGCGTGCATACCAAGGAACATGTGCAAAGGCTCTGAGGAAGGAACACTCCATCATTTTAGGAGAACAGAAAGGAATTCGGGGTGACTGTTGCTTGGGGAAAATTTATCAAATACTGTCATAGAGACAACTGAGAATCTTCTCATTTAGGACATCTCTGCCCAACTCAGGAACAACTCCATTCACCTTACAGAACCAGGACCAGCTAACAAAATGTTAAATATTATGACCTTTCAGCCAGATCACACAATTTTCCAGCTTCTGAAATACTTCTTCCTCGTGACATGGAAAACAGTAGCTCAATTTACTTGCAAACAATGGCCCTTTCTAATGTGGCCACTTGCTAACTAGATTAGGCAAATCCATGACAGAGTTCACAAAGAACACCAAAGAAGAAAAAGATCTAGTCCTCACAACAACAGACGATCCACAGTTAGGTACTAAACTTGCACAATTATCAAAATAATTTGTCTAAAATATAAATCCCTGAACCTACTCCTAACCCATCAATTCAGAGTTTCCCTAAGGGAAAATTATAAATGTCTTCTTTGGGAAAGTTTCCAGAACTATCCCAATGATGAGCTAAGTCTAAGAGTCACTGATTTGGACTGAAACCTTCATTACAAAGAAGAAACAAAAAACCCCAAAGGAATTAAGTAATTTTCAAAATGAAATGCTTCTTCTCCCCCATGAGAAGGGATTTTTTTCCATTTTTTGCCTTTTTGCTTTCTTCTAACTTTTCTCATTTCCCTTTCGATATAGAGGAGTTATATGCTTTTGATCAATCTCTTAGAGGACTGCTAACACTTCCTAATCATGTCTCCTAGGAGAAGTGACTTTGGAAACCTGAAACCATCCTGGGAACTGAGCTATCTTTCCCTCATGAAAAGCTCACCTTGAAACGGTGGCAGCCACTAGACTGGAGGAAGATTATTATTTCTTCTTAATTGGGACCATCTAGAGAGGCTTGGAACCACACAGGCTCCCTTTGCCGAGTTTAAATAAAAAGGCGTCCCTTTGTCCTTATTATTTTCAAGATGATACATGTGATCTAAGGGTTCGTGCACACCATGGGGCTCTTATTGACATCAATGGGCATTATGCATGTGAAGGGGCAGCAGGAGTAGGCTCATTATCTCCAGCCCAAGCAGAGAGAAATGCAATAATAATCGTTCTCTGCTTTGCTCCCAACTTTTAACTGGTGTTGGAAACATAAGTAACCTTCATGCTTTGGGTTACAGTGAGTGTCACCTTGTTCAACTGGTAGATGAGGCTCAATTCCTGCTAGATCGACTGCAGGGATGGAAGCAAAGGGAAGACTGAAAGAGAGAAACTATTCTTATCTCTAAAAGCTGGAATGTCTGATTTGTCCTTCAGAAGAAGTGACTCTCTGGTAAGATCTTCCACACCACCCAAATTCTTAAGTGAATGAGGACTTTCTGTATCCATGGATATCAAAGCCCAGGAAGAAGCAGCCATAGAAAGTTCAGGACTTGCCCCAGTGAACATCAGCAAATCATTTGGTTTATCAAAGTCTTGTCTTCTTTCCTCTATCAGGGACCCTGCTGTAGAATTGAGGCTGACTCACATCGGGATCTCACAAATCCTCAGGGATCCACTACAGGAAGAGCTCTCAGCATAGATCAATGAATGCGCACACAGGGCCAATGACAATTCTCTTTTCCTATTTTTTTGATATCTCCAAGAGAGTCACTCATCAAAAAGAACTGCAGTCTAATGTCGTACGGCAGATGTCTGGAACCTTGCCATTCTGTACCTGAAATAGATAGTCCCATTTCTTTCTGGCCTCAGCAATCGTCATTCCAGTTCTTTGTGCTTTGATGCTCTGGATGCCTCATGTAGATGAAGTCATGAAATATTTTTGCTCCAACATCCATCATAATATTGTTCATCTGTGTTTTCACAGGAGACTTGCTGTCTCATTTTCACATGTACTTATTTATTATTTAGTTGTGTGCACATATACTACAGTGTGCATGTGGATGTCAGAGGACAACTTTCACAAATTAGTTCTGTTCATCTTGTGGATTTTAGAGATCAGGCTAGGGGTATCAGGTTTGCCAGCAAGCACCATATTCTGCTGAGCCATCTTAAGGCCCAAGATTTCCTTCTTTTTAAGGTCAAATAATATTCTCTTGTTTCTCATATAGTATGTTTTCTTTTTCCTACTCATTCAGTAGCAAAACTGTTGGTCATTTCTTGGATCTTGTTTATTGAAGATTAGGTTGCAATGACTATAGGCAAAATCTTTCTTTCCCTTCCTTTGGGTATGTGCACAGCATTGAGATTACTCTATCATACAGTAGTTTCATCCTCCGCTATTCTGTTCCATGTTCACTGCTCGTTCCATTTTCCACAGCAGCTACACCATTTTACATTCCCACCAACACTGCTCAGACGGGCTCATTTCTTCACATCCCCCCTTTTCCATTTTGGATTTTCTATACTTAAGTGACAGCTCTTCTAGCAAGTGTATTACCTAGCAGGTATTACCCGATTGCATTTTGATTTGCATGTCCCTGGTGTTGAAGCTTTTTTCATATACCAGCTTACCATCTGTATATCTTCTTCAGAGAAAAGTTTATTTGAGACCCATGCCAATTTCTTAATTGGGTTGTCTGCGAACTTGACTTCAGGAGGAGGATTTATTATGGGCATCTGTAAAGCGCTGCTTCACTTGGCCAAGCATGTATGTCGGAAGCACTCATTCTGCACTATGTTGGATCCAGCCAGCCACTCCATCAAACCTAAGACACCATAAAATCAATATTAAGAAAATGAAGACTACCAAGATCTCGCTTTGCCTTAGTAATTGGCAAGAACAGAAGTTTGGTTGATGTATTTGCATTTTCAGCTTTACTATCCTGGGTCTCTGTTTCTTGCTGCTGTCCAAGAAAGCTTGTTTTTGTTTTATTTTGCTTTGGTTTTCCATTTCTGAGTATCTTTTGGACACAGTCCCTGGAAATTTCGTAGAGGTAAGCAAGTCCCTCTGATGCTTGCTCTCCTGGGGCTATTTCTGGGATGCTGACGAATTGGTAACACCCGCCTTCCCTTCCCTTCTCTCTGTGGGAAGTCCCTGCGCTGTATAACTACAGCTCTATGGCTATGCAGGTGGCATCTCTTACCAACTGCTGGAAAAAAATGCATTTCCACCCTCCTGGCTTGTACACCTGCGCTTGGAAGAAGAGCTGAAAGTCAGGCACTGTGCCTTCCCATGGAGACGGCAAAGTGAGACAATGAAAACCAAGTAGAGCTTCAGCATTCTCTCTTGCTTCCTGTTGTGCTTCAAGCCTGCCGTTGGTACCAGACCACCCCTCCTTCTATTGCATCATACCATCCTGAGCTAGATCACTCCCCACATCTTAGGCGGTCATTAGGACTTCTTTTCAACGCCTTCCGCAACCCGCTAGCCCCGTTCCAGTCAGAGAGCAAAGAAAAACAAATTCTCATTCATTGGCACGAAATTTAATAACACTTTAAAAAAGAACCTAATTTAAACCATTATTCTCACATATTAAAAGAGTTTTCTAGCAGGGAAAGGTAGCATCTGAAGTTGCGTAAATAAACAGCCAGTAAGGGAAGCTGGACAGGAACTAGGAAGCAAACTTCTGCCCTTCAGTACTCTTTTCCTTTCTCAGTGTGACCTTTATTGCCTAAATAATATGCACGGCTGACGCTGGGCCATCATTCTAATTTCAAACATCTTCAGCAGTGATCCATCAGGGAATTCTCCAGTGGCACACATGCGTCTCATTCACAGATAACTGACCCTGATCGCCTCCGTGTACTGAAGAAGGTCACTTCCATGTCTCTACTCCAAGGGTTTTCCAGAGAAGGGGTGTCCCATGTTTATGGTCAAAGTGCTATATGATGGAAAACCCACTCTTTTCTTATTTCAGGATAGTTTTCTTTACCCTAGCATTACATCCTCTTCATGGTCCAAGACACTGGTCCTCTGAAGGCATCTAGCTGGTCCTACAGAAGATAGTGAGGCTGGGCATCCTTAGTGATGCAACTCCATCTATTCAACCAGCATGAGAGACAGGAAAGACATTCAACCCCACAGCCATCCTCTGAGCACCTCCTAGATACAAAACTCAGTGTTGTCTGCACGAAAATATAGTTGAATATGTTGGCTTACCTAGAATTCAGAAGAACTATGAGCTGAATTGCCAGGTATAGATCAGCACCAAGTGGTATAATTAATAAATCATAAATTATAAATGGATAGTGTTTATTGGTTTTTAAAAAATGTATAAAAAATTCCTCAAGGGACAAATAATCTTTATTATGTTCTATCCCAAAATGTGTATTGAGCACTTGATATTTTAAAATACTCCCCCAGGCAATGAAAATGTGAAAGTGGACAACTGGCAAACCTTTATGATTCATGAGAGTTTAAATAAACATGAGAAAATAGACCAAAGAAGGTGAGGACAAAAAGCAAAAAAGAGATGATGGCAGTTTGTTCTGTAAGAGATCAATAGGATGGAAAGACCACTCAGCAGCAGTGGGAATAAGTTCACAGAGCACGAACACAGTTAGATGTAGGTATCAACTGGATAGTTGAGGGTTTGAGCTCTAAACACATTTGTAGAGAATTAATAGCTGACTTCAGCCCAGAGCAAGCCTACAGGAGGTTGTCTAATGGATAGAGAAGGCCCAGCCCGTGGTGGGTAGGAGTAATCCTGGGGAAGGTGAATAAAATGAAGGGAACCGCTTGAGAAATGAGGCATCCTTTTGTACACTTGGTCAGACATGCTGGTCTGGCAAAGAAGGATTGTTCCCTCTCTCAGTGTTTACATGGATATGAGATGGCCAGTTTCCTTGGCCCTCAGTGTTGCTGTGGGTTCTCCTGCCAAGCTGGACAAGCAACTGTAACCTGGAATGGTAAGAGAAAATTACACCCCTTGTTCCCTTCAGCTGTTTTGTCATGACTTTATCAGCAGCATGCAGAATAACTGCAACAAGCACGTTAACAGAAGGACATGTATGGATCAACTAAGTGAGAAATGTGTTTGAGGCAGAAAGGAACATGTAAATCAAGATAAGCTCAATTTTAAATGCTGGAGAGAAAGAGAAGGATTTTCTTGCCCAAGAAGGACTTTATAAGTTTAGAGAGAATTGGGATGTAGCAAAGCAAAGATACCATGTGATATCTCAAGTGACTTACCAGAAGGAACAGCCTTTACTAGACACAGGAAATACTTGGTAGGAGTACAGGAAGCAGGTAGAGTCTGTGGAATCTGAGCTTTTGGGCTTAGCAGAATAATGGATTCCAGAAGATACCCTTTTCCTAATATCTGGCACATTAGTATACGTATTTTATATGAAAAAATAATTTGCAACTATAAATAATAGCAATGGACTTTAAGTTCCAGACAATATACTATATTATCCATAACAGCCTAATCCAACCATATAAATCTTTAAAAGTCTGGGACTTTCCCCAGTTTTCCAAGTATGTTGAGAGAGAAATGAGATGGAAAATGTTAGAACTGAAATGTGAAAGTAATTGCAAGGAGTATGAACAGGAGGGATGGGGTAGGAGGGCCACACCAGAAACAAGGAGAGAGGGGACAGGTTACAGCAGAGACAAGTCCATCAAGGACTGCAAGTAAGCAATGAGACATCTGGTTAAGTTCACAGACTTTTCGTTCCTGATCATTTACAACTGAGGGGGTGCGATCTCACCAGAAGGGGAGGACATATAGTCTGGTAGATAATAAGTAACCATTTTGCAAATGGGTGATTGACCCCTCCCTCACTTTGGTTTCCTACTTTTATTACATCTACCTTTGAATATACTCTTATAACAAGACGCTAGTTTAACAGCTTTGTATCTCTGGCCAGGGGGTGACATCCAATACCCATCGGGATGGACCGAAGGGCATTGCAGGAGCAGCAAAACTGCAAAAGAAAATCAACAAACCATAATCCAGAACTTCAGAGACTCTATATCAACCACCTAGAACTAGGTCAGCCTAATCTCTCCCCATCCTGAAACTCAGGGAAATTTGCGGAGGAGGGGGCGGTAAGAGTGTAAGAGCAAAAGGATGGGAGGAGCAATGATATGCAAGATACTCCACACAAGTTAGGGCCAAAGCAATCATAATTGGACTTTGCATGCCCTGCACAATGTCTAACACACTATTAACCCCACAAAGTCTAGTATTTGCTAAAAGCACCAAGATCCTTGGAGGCAAGGGATTGACAGCCAATATAGTGTTCCTATGCTTAAGAGGAACAAAGGAAAGGGTTCAGGGAAATGCCGCTGGGTCCTTGTACATCATCGGAGAGGAGGGCCCAGAGGAGAGTTTGGCATGCACATTAAAGGACTCTCTGGGAATTGGGGAGGGGAGGCACTGGGGGGTGGAGAGGGAGGGGCTGAGGGGAGGGTGAGCAGAGGAGTCAGGGGGGGGGAGGAGGAGGGAGGGAGGGAACCGGTGCACCTATTAAGCTTATATGAGCGGAGATAATAAAAAATGTTTAAAAAAAAAAAAAGAACTGAAGTGTGAAAGACATTTATCTCCCTGTTGTTAGCTCTGAAGAGAGAAAAAGGAGTCTATAAGCCATCAAGTATAAGTGGCATCTCCCAGCTGTGAGTGACCCTCAATTTATAGCCTGCAAGAATTAAAGCTTCAAGGAATGACATTCTGTAAATGACTTAATGGATAGAGATCAATGGATCTCCTGGAGCCTTCAGAACAAGACTCAAAACTCAACCCTAGACCCCTTGATGTACCCAGAGAGACCCCAGGCAAAGAACTACAAAACCGATCATAATTGTTGGGGCAGTAATAGAAAACAAATGTAAATCTGAATGGAAGAAGGTTGTAGATGATTCCTAGCTGAGAAGTGGGAGCATTTATATGGAATTTTCCTGGGAGAGTGAACAGAAAGGATCATGAAATAAAGAACTTCCAAACAGGAATGATTGCAGTGAACCACTGAAAAAGATCAAGTAATGTAGGACCAGAAAACTTTTTCAAAGCCAACCTTCAGAATCTTTAGCAGAATCCTTAGAGAATGAACTTAAACAGAAAGCAACATTGGACATCAAGACCAGAAGCCCATCTTCAGTTCACACCTGTCTGTAAATTAACTTGTCCATTTTCCAGACATGATCAGACCCGAATATGAGTCAAAGGGGAACTATCTGCAAAGCAAATACAAACATGGAAATTGTTCTGTTTCCTCTTTTGATTTAGTGACTTCAACGCTTTGTGAACGTGTGACTAGCCCAGATGGGTGAAATTTGTTATAGTTCAAACATCTTACAATATTATTCGTAAATCTTGCAAGGGTAATCTCGTCTTTATTCCAGAGAGTTCTGCAGTGGAAAACATAGTTGCCAAAGAGTCCAGAAGATCTAGTTAACCACTCTACTTCTGGATATATGCAAACTTTCAAGTAACTTTTGAATTGGTGCAGCTATGTTAGTCAGTATGCTTCATGGACATATTTGTGGAAACCTTTGTAGCCCCTAATCAAGGATGGGAATAGTTCTTTCCTGAGTGTTTTTTGGGGAATAAGTGAAATTTGCAATAAATTGGAGAGTTCACTATGATGTCCAAAACACAATTTCCTGCATGACTTTCAAAGACTCCCATCAGTATGCATAGTATTCAGTAATATGGTAGCTTAATTTTTTTAAAACTTGTGGCAAAAATACCTCTTACATTAGCATAGAGATAATATTCAAAGTGCTACATGCTCCTGCACACCTCACACAGCTTTGTTCTGGAAAAGAATTGTTCCCAGAAAGTACCTTATCCTGGCAATGCGGGCTTGGCACACAATTATGATGTATGCCCTTGACTGCATTCAAGTTCACAGAACAGGACGTATTTTCTTTTCTGAAACAGCAGAGTATTGTCTTGCCCCAAGCATCCCTGGGAATATACTTGGGTCTTATTTGAAAATCACTTTGAAATTTCCACACAGCTTTTTGTAATATTTCCCCCAAGTGAATCTTCGACTGTCTTCTTTGTCCAGACTATCCCAAGCTGCTTCCTTTCTTTGTGTTATGCCCCAGATAAAGTCTCCTGGGTTCTCCTCTAAGCCACCCCAGCAAGGGCCTAAGATTGTCGACGCAGTTTTGTGGAGTTTTCAGACTGCAAAGGAACCCAGAAGTTAGTTCAGCTGAGCCTCTGCATGAAAGTACAAGAAAGCAGAAGTCAAGCACTGAAAGTATGACCTGATCTAATTAGGAAATAGGCTAGTGGTGGATCCAGAAACTAGCACATCTTCTGACCCCAGGTGAATTTTTTTTTTCTCTATGGCATTCTGGTAGGATCCAACCAAATTAACCAAGGCTTCTTTTACTGCCTGTCTGCATGGATTGGCTCTGTGTGATCTCAGAGTATGATGCTATAGGATAGTGAATCTTGATTCTCAAGTAAATTCAGAGTTATCATTTGAAAGATACCTCTAGATTATCTGTCAGGATCTTTCCAAAGAGGTTTAAATGAACCACCTGACTGTGGGTAGTATCACTCCATGGGCTAGTTTCCAGAACTGAATAAAAAGGAGAATACATACAGAGCACCAGCATTTACCTCTCTGCTTCCTGTTGCAAGCACAATGTTCCTGCCTCGTGCCTTGCCTGCTTTGATGGATTATACCTTCAAACTGTGAGCCAAAATAAAGCCATTGTTCCTTAAGTGGCTTCTGCCAGGTATTTTGTCACACCCATGAGAATAATAAGTAATACATGCTGAGACTCACAAATTATGAAATCAAATTAGTCCCCTGGAGCCCAGTCCCTGCTTTCATCCAATTTTCAAATTGAACCATTTTTTTAAGCTTTTAAATCAATTGGTCCTGTTTCCTCACATCCTCCTATTCATAGCATCAGGTATTTATTTATTCACTATTTTATTTACTTACTACTTATTCATTGTTCATGCTTGCACATGCTGGACGTATAGTTATGATAACAGATGATGTTTTTCATTGCCTTTATATCTCACATTTTATGGTTTTTGTCTTGGTTTGGTTGGCAGTGCATGAGATCCAACCCAGAGCTTCATGACTTGGTAAGCAGTTCTACTAATGATTTACACCCTAGGTTGAATGCATTGTTTCTTAATAGCCAGCATCAGTTTCCGTCAAGTTTGGAGGCTTATAGTCATAAATTAAGAAAGTATGAACATGAATTTTACTAAGAGTGAACTAAAAAAGACTTAGTTTGATCAATGCACTGCCTTTTGTTAAAGACATGAATGTCAGACATGTTAATGCACATCTACAGTCAGGAGTCTGGAAACAAAGCTTGGATGATGTTGGTTCCAAGCCAGCCTAGGAAGCATTGCAAGGTTCTGTCTTAAAAACAAACAAACAAAGAAAATCTTTAGAGACAAGGAAAATTTGAATATCTTTAGGAAGAGGGGGAAATTGGAGCTAGGAAACAAATCTTCAGATAAATGAAAGCCATTCTATATTCCAAGAAAATATTTGGTTTCTTCCTACAGACAGTTAACTACTTAAAAATAAGGAAGAACAATGACAGAGAGGGATCCAAGAGAGAAGAGGGTAAAAGAAAAGAAGGAGGCAGGAAAAAAGAGAAAGAGATATACATAAAATTGTTTCAGAAACTTCTGGCTAGGATCCAGACAGATTCTTTTTTCTTTGTTATTCTGACTGAACTGTTTTTTTCTATAAAACTTGGACTGTGATTAGGTTCCTATGGGGTCCTTTGAGACAGCCCTCAGCTACACTTTCTGGAGGCCTGATAGGAGGATATGTGGCCTTCTGAGGATACGCCACAGCATCCACGCCTGACTTAGATGCCCTGGGTGTTAGATGTTAAGAATGTTAGAGTCTCCGCACTGGGGCTGCTTCTCTCCCCCACCCACCTCACCTGCTCACTGGAGAAGTTAGAGCTCAGCTGCCATTACCCCACATAGATTCCTCTGTGGGTGCTCACTCCTCTGGGAGCCCAGGCACCCTGACCAAGACTCTCAGAGCAGAATCTGAGGCTCCTTCTCTCCTACCACCCTGGCCTCTGTTTGCCCATAATTGTGCCTGAGCTGGGGCTGATGGCCTCCCTCCCTTCACCTGCTCCTGTCTCCTGCTGTGGTCAGGGCTCTAAGAATAGATGCCAATCAGAAAAAAAAAAAGCACTTCTACAGAAAGACATTAGTAGTGACTAACATTATACTCACTGGTTTCTGGGGCCTTTCTTGTTATGTTTATCAGTAAATTCTGTGTGAAGGAGAAAACTTAGACACCACTAACCCATCTTAAGATGGATGGAAAAAGTAGTCTTGCCTGTGGACATGATAGATTATGACTGCCCAAGAGGGAGAGTATCCAAGTAATGCATTTGTATCCAATGACAACTTTTCTTCTATTTAGAGACCCTGCATGCAAGCTGCTTCTGTTACCTAAAAGTGGTGTTACCTACAATAGAAGCAATCACGGCCAGCATCTGTAGACAGAGACAGGAGATTTAACAGGTAGTTCCTGATTCTGTTCCACCCCTAGTCATAATCTCACAGGTTATCTTCTGTGAGGAAATAGAAACCCTCTCACAAGAAACACTGTGATGGCAACAGACACTGCTATGAGCCGGCTCTTATCACCCAGAAGTTCATTTGTTGAAGTCTTGTCCTCCCATGTAACCATATTTGGAGGTGGGGCTAAGAGATGATTCAGGTTAACTAACAAGGTAGAGCCCTAATATAACAGCACAGCTGATATTATAGTAAGAGATACAATGCAGGTCTCTCTTTCTCTTTTGCTCTCTCTTTCTCTTTCTCTTTTTTCATTCATTCCCTCCCTGCCTTCATCCCTCTTTGTATCTTTTCTCTCTCTTATCCTTCCTTCCACTAATCTTCCCTCCTTTCCTTGCTCTGTCCTGTGACTATATAAAAAGAACACATTCATCTCTAAATCAAGAGAGGAAATCTTAGAGCAAGAGCTATCATGTGATAACTTGTTCTTGACCTTTCCAGATACAGATCATGAGAAATAAATATTCATTCTTTAAGCTACCTAGTCTATGATATTTTGATGTGGTAGTCCAAGATGACAATTTTTAAAAACCAAGAAAATTGTCAAATCTGATTCCAAGTGAAATGCACAATGATGAAACAGTCAGACCCTTCATATGGTTATATATGGAGATAGCTTTTCAGTTCAAAAAAACAGAAATTACTTGTCTTTAATTTTCTGCCCATTAAGTAACTTCTTAATGTGGTTATATAGCAATTAAAATATTCAACTGAAGATTTTCTTAGAGTTTTTTAGAAATGCATACAAGTTCTATCAGAGCTCAAGTAGTACATTGAAGTAAAATTATTATTACCAAAAGAAATGAAGCTTCCTCAACTATTGCCAAGTTTAGGCCAAGAAAAAGTGTGTGGGCTAACAACAGGAAAGGAATAGACATGTAAGAGACTAAGAACAAAGTTGTGCAGAAAGACAGAATAAAGGAATGCTTTGAAAATGCCACTAGTTACTCGTTTTTCTTCTTTTTAAGAAAAAAATGAGTTTGACTATATAAGAAAGAATACAAAGATGACTAGATCCTTCCTGTCACACTACTTCTTATTATCAGTTAAAGCAGGATTCTTTTTATCAGGAAATAAGCAGGGGATACTTTAAGAGTTTCTAAGGAAATGGACAAAGCAAAACGCAGAAGTAGAGTAGCAAGGGAAAATCTACAAATAGATGAAAATGCACTAAGCAAAGTCTTGTGGCCTGATTAGCTTAACTCTAGGTTCAAGTTTTTCAGACCTCAGGTCCCTGAGTTTCCTATAAAGGAATCCCCAAAAAGCGATGGGAACAATACTCGCGCCTGATGTTCCCTTCTCAGCCTCTTTCTGTTTCTTTGAAATGTTCTGATGACAGACATGACAAACAGCTTGAGGCCTCCCCAGAGACGTCCAGGACTTAGCACCCAGATTCTGGAAATATGCTAGTTATAGACAAGAATTTTCTGTGTCTGCACTTCAGATGTCCCATAATAATGAAGAAACTTTTGCCATCTTTGGCATGCTTTGAGACAGGAATTTATTTGTAGACCAAACTACCCTGGAATTCACTATGTCACTAGGCTGGCCTCACGTTCTCTTCTCTTCAGTCTCTGCCACCCAAGTCCTGGGATGACAGACTTGCAGAGCCCTGCACAACTCAAAGAAAATGATTTAGCTTAAGTTTCTGTAGCACCAGTGTCCTCTAAAGTAAAGATCCACTCGAGTCTGACAAGAAATAAAGGGCCACTAGAACTTTCTACGGTCTTCATTTCTAATCACCTTTAGTTGTTTGCCAAGGACATTTATCAGTGTACAGTTTCATTCTCCACTTTCAGGTCTCTATTTCCCTGAGAAAATTACATCCTTTCAAAGAGAAGCTCAGGTACACCCAGAACCCGCGTGTTTCAATGCCTGTTTCTTTACAGCCACAGCCTCCTCCAAGTGCAATTTAAATGAAAGCATGGTGGCAAGAAGCCCAGTGCACTGACATGCAAGGAGACACATCATGCTGGTTCTTGTCTCCTCCCACCTCCAGCCTTCATTGTCCCCCATCCCAAAGGCGACAGACAGGCATACAATGCTCAGAGCCCAGTTCCCAAACATGCTGCCAGCAGCTGTGCTTTTTCAGAGTTGGGCTTCTGATTGGAGCCTGCACTGGGGAATTCTGCAATAGCATCCTGCCTCCGTGCTGTCTACCTGCCAAGTCTTCTCTTCAGTCATTGCACATGTAGGACTTGCCTTCCCACCTGCCAGACATGACATCCTCAAAGATTCAGAGGCTCCTGGGCCATCCTATTAATCATCTCACTCCTCTCTTCCCTGCCCTCTTTCTCTGGGTGGCCTCTATCTTATCAGTTCTTTGGTCTGGCATTCCTTCTTGGCCAAGTTAAACGGCAACCTCTGTCTGCTGTGAATTGTTCGTTACACCTGGAACATACAACTCACTTCATAGGGTAGGTGAGCAAACTGCTATACTTCCCTAAAGGGAAAATGAGATCTGACTATGTAATGAAAACTTAAACCTTTAATGTAGGATTAACAATGTGCATTTTTGAATCATGGAGGCCATACCACTAGATCTGTGGACATGAAACACCCAGTCGACCTGTCTTTCAAAGATGCTTGGTTTTGAACTATAAAATAATGACCTTGTGTAACTCAGATTACTTTGGATATTAAACATGATACTTGTAAGACACCTGGCACATAGTAAAAGCTCAGCATGAGGCTTGCTTTCACTGTGATAATGATTATCAGCAGGGTGCTTAGACTCAAAATCTCATCAACACACATGAAAATGTGTGTTGGGGGATAGTTAGCCTGCAGAATGGAGGGCAGGGGGGCTGGTTTCGGATATTTCCCCTTCCTCTTTCCTCAAGTCTAGTGAAAATAGGGCAAATGTCAATAGGGGAATTTCTTCCCTGCATGACAAATAATTTTCTTTCCTCTAAGCTGTGTGATAGTGGAGTGGACAACTTTGAGAAATAGCAAGTGCCCCTGTGGCTGGAAGAAATCAAGAGGAGGCCACTTAGCTGTTGGGTGAGAAGGGAGACTAGCATGTGATAAAGGATGGAATGTTTATGGCTTTTTAAATACTTCCTCCATTGAAAGTCCATGGTTCTGTGATCACCAGCCCCAAAAGCAGATGCAAGAGATGGTTTTTTGAAAGGTAAAAGGGATCCCATCAGTTTGGCTTCCTGCTAGCAATTCTTGAGAGAGATAAATGAGCTAAAGGTGTTTACAACATTGAGAAAAGTAAGGACAGGGGAATCCTCTCAGTATCTTCCCATTTACCATGCTTCAATCTGTCATTCTCAACCTCTGTCTTATACTGCCAAACTCATTCTATAAGCCCTGAGTGGTTGGATACTTGTGAGAGGAGACACTTTCTAATGTAAACTCAATAGCTAAGCCCATTACATGGAATTATGTTTACTTAATTAGCTACAGGCTTAAAGGTAGTTAAAACAGGTAAACCCACTCCTCTCCTGCTGAGATCATAAAAACGGATGTGATAGATGATAACAAGCAACAAAGGATTTGTGAAATGTCAGGAGCTGTTGAGAGTTAAAGAAGTGTACATACAAACGTTTTGGGCTAGCAAATTATTCCCTCAGTACATTGCTCTCACTTCCTGATGTGATTCAACAAACTCTCCTGGAAACAGGAAGTTGGTTGTCTTGCAATCGAACAGATTGTAGTAAGCACTTTGGAAAACAATCTTTAGGAGGAAAATAGCATAGGAATGATTTTAAAAAAAAAAACCTGACTTTACATATCCAAGTGTGAAAATAAACATGCACCTACAAGACTAAGTATCAGACACAAGGATAACAGACATTCAATGTTGTTCTCAGGCCCTGACACTGATCTGGAATAAACTTGTGTTTAATTCAGA
Source organism: Typhlomys cinereus (assembly GCA_023101885.1). NCBI lineage: Eukaryota > Metazoa > Chordata > Mammalia > Rodentia > Platacanthomyidae > Typhlomys > Typhlomys cinereus. The sequence goes on along the minus strand of JALPQD010000235.1, from coordinate 1,418,203 downwards.
TAACTGGCATTTCCTTGTGTTTGCGTCTTTCTTTCTTTCAAATAGAATTTTATTTCATCTTCATTACTTCTGCCCTTTATTACTTCACTACTTCTACCTTTGTTTGGTTGAAAGGAAAATTTTTGAGAACCACCCATTCTTCCTTCCATTCCTCAGGATCTGTGACCCACATTCTCATAGGTACACTCATGAGAAAATACCCAAAGGCCCATCACCTAAAAATAGGGTAATTTCAGGTTTCTGCCATCTAACCACAAGGCATGAGCAAGGCTGTGAACCCGGAAAATCTAATACGACCCATTCAAAGACACTTCTGTTGCTCTTTAAGGCCAAGTATGATAGGAATAATTTCATATTTCAATGTCTTCAGCTTTTAAGCAGAGATTTGTTTTTCAATGTGTGGCTAGGACAGTCAGGCAAGACTCTTAACGTACTGCCTCTCCCACACCGGCAGACACCTGACCTCTCTGTTCTAGGCTCAGCTGAGGGGAGGTGGACAACACTGAGTCCACACCCCAAGAAACCAAGCCAGTAAGCAGAGATTATATATAATCATCATGAAATACGGATCTGCTCATTAAAGCCAGCCGTATCTCTAAGAACATTAGAAGATGGAATACATTATAAGACCCTGCCTTGAAGAACAAACAATCACAGCAGCGAAGTACTATCTATTGCCTACTGATTGGATCAAAACATGCTGTTAGGCACGGTTACCAATTAGAGGCAAAAGCCCTGGCAAACCTCCGTGAGTAGGAAACAGTTGAGCTGGGCTTCAAACCATCTGAATTCCATTTGAGAGGTTGGGTTAAAATTCAGCTACTGGGCTGGAGAGATAGCTCATGGGTTAAGACTCTGCCTCAAAAGAAGAAGATCCCAAGTTCTACCAGGCAGAAATGGTAGTAACTAGGCCTGCACTTCTGGATCTGGAAAATCTCAGAGTCACGCAAAGACAATGTAGAAGCAATCCAGGATGATTCTTGCAGTCATCCTTGTGCCTCCACGGAAACACACAGAGCCCTCTCTCTCTCTCTCTCTCTCTCTCTCTCTCTCTCTCTCTCACACACACACACACACACACACACACACACACACACGAATGAATGAATGCATTAATAAATAAAATAAATTTAAAAAGAAAACTCAGCTACTAACATTAGACCTGGATGGATATCATAACACAGTACAAGTGGCATCAGAGGTGATCAACCAGACTATGAAAACTAGAAGCCAATGAAGGGGCTGTGCTTCCTCATACATGTGAATCATCAAGGATCACAAGTAGATGTCCAGAGCTGTTTGGTGTAATTCTTTGTGTAAGCAATGAAACTGAGAACCATGGTTAATTGACAACCTTCAGACAAGTCATCTGCTGCACACTTGTGCAATGAACTGGAATCTAAACCTTCTGTTTACTTTACTCTTCCAATGAGAATTGCATGTGACACAGCATCAAGTCTTTCCTGCCATCTTTCGAAATGTTCATGTGCAGCATCAAGAGAACACAGGTCACACATAAGAGTCAAAATTCAGTATAACGTTGTCATAGATACAGGTGTCAACTTAACAGTTGAGCATTTGAACTCTGGGCACATTTGTAGAGAATTGATAGTTGAGTTAAGTAAGCCCAGACCAAACCTGCAGGAGCTCATTTAGTAGGTGAGGAAAGCACAGCCCACAGTGGGTGGAACTAGCCCCCAGGCAGTTGAATAAAATGGAGTGCACTGTTTGAGAAAGTCGGCATCTTTGTGTACACTTGGTCTGGCAAGTAAGAATCATCCCTCTCTCAGCTGCTATGTGGATATGGTGTGGCCAGTTCCCTCACTCTGGTGTTGGTATGAGCTCTCCTGCCAAGCCGGACTAAGAACTGTAACTGGACTATCATAAGAGAGAATAAACCTTGTTCCCTTAAGTGGTTTTGTCATGATTTTATCAGCAACCATGCAGAGTAACTGCAACAAGCACGAAAGAGTTTGAGATTTAAGCAGCTGCCTTGAGTTGTCAGAAAGGAAAATAAGGGCCAGTGAGTTGGCTCAGTTAGTGAAGGTACCTGAAAACCAAACCTGGCATGCAGTGCACTTACTCCCCATATACACACCCTTACTCTCACCCTTTGAAATAAATTACTTTCTTAAAAAAATGAAATAAATTACTTTCTTAAAAAAAAAAAAAGCAACATGACAGCTCTGAGATGTGGCTCAGTTGGTACAGCAATTTTCTAGAATGCATAGCCCTGGGTTCTGTCCCCTAAATGAGCAGGGCAGGGTGGCCCAAGCCTGGGGTCACGATTCTTGGCAGGTAGAGGTAGGAGAATCAGAAGTTCAAATTCAAGTCATCCTGTACTACATACAGTTTGGGATCAGTATTTAGGATGAAACAGAGAGAGAAAGAGAGAGAGATGATTGCAAAGCAGAAGCAGCAACAATGAGGGTCCATTTCTGCTGGAAGAAGGCAAGAGTCGCAGAGATGCATTGCTGGATCCCAGAGGTCTGGGAGAAGCAGCTGTCCATCACAGCAGCTGCGGGGCTGGACAGAGAGCTGCACGGGGCAAGCAGGCGGCCTGTTCAGTCGCAATGCTCAACAACGCTTTGTGTTTGCGTGAAGGAATTTACAGCCCAGCAATCACTGCAGAACTAATACTTAGCTCTTGGCAGTGTGCGCCAGATCCCGGGGCTTCCCCGTTCACTAACTCATATGTCAAGAGAAAGAGGGACTAAAGGTGCAATAATAAGAACTTGAAAACAAACACTATGTTTAGATATAGCTCTCACCCTCTGTCTGTAGATGGCATGTCAGTGAGGCACAAAGCTGCTTAATCTTGCTCTTTGCAATCTTCTAAATCCCTTCCCATTTTGCATCCAGCCTGCTTGGTACCAATGCCAATCCCCTCCAATTCAGCCCTGATGTCAAGTGACAAAAGGAAATACTCCCACTTGAACTCTGCCTTTCAGCCTCTTTGCATCAAGTCTCTTTCAATCAGAGGCTTTGCCTCTTATTCCCAACTTGAGACCACTTCCTTGGATGACACATAGCCCGGTATGGCTAAGCAGTTAAATAAATAAATAATAAATAGAAGGGCAATGCCCAGATTCCCCCCGCGTAAATTAGAGACTTGCAGCTCCAAGGAGGTCTTCCAACGGTGCCTCCCACCGTGCAAGGAACTGTTGGACTTCCATCTGCATGTCTCATACCATTGGAGGCTATTGTTTAGATAAACATTACTTTGTATAGCTTCTTTAAAAAAAATTTCAATACATGTTGATGCCTGGTTAAAAGGAAAGAAAATTGCAGTATTAAAAGACTAGTATTTTCAGAGTCTTGTGATGTAAATTGCTAATTTAAAACCCAAAATATTGTTAAAGTGTCTTTATTTAATAGCAGGTGATTGCAAGCTGTAATTTGCAAGCTGTAGATGCAGATGGTAATGTTTTTCCTCCTTCTTCAGCAGTGCAGTACTGTATTTACTGCAGATCTATGCAGACACGGAACAGCCAACTGTGAAAGAAAACACTCTGGAAGATCAGCCACGAAGTTTGGAAGGCGGAGACGGACTGGGAGATCGGCTCATGCATGAGCGCAGGAAGGCTCTCTCCTCCTGCACCTGCAGGGCGGCTTGCTCATTGAAAGAAGCAGAAAAGCGCAATTGATAGGTCTGCCAGGTGCCTCACAAATGATGAAAACATGTGTGGGAGAGAACAATATTTAATTTGGCTCGATTTATTTATTCTGTAACTAGAAAGAACCTGGAGGAAAAGGGGGAAAATGTGGGGATAGCATTAAGGAGTAAAATGTAGCACATCTAATTAACTCTGAAGTTCAAAGAAATAACACATATGTGTTAGCAGGACTATGTCCTATGCATCTTGGGAGAGACCCACACTAATAAATCACATGGGACATACTTAGACAAGCAAAGAACTCACTATTCACCTGAACTTCAAATTTAATTGGGAATCCTGTGTGTTTAATTGTGAGTCTACATAGGAAAGGGACTTGACACACACAGGCAAAGGATGGGGGCTGATTCATGAGGGATATGGCTTCTGCCATCCCACCTCATTGTGGCAACACATTGCCAGGTAGATTTGTCAATGACATTTCGAAGAGAGCATAACCATGGCTCCATGACTTTTGGTGACTCCCCCAAGATTATGTAGTTCACTCTGGATGTGACTGCAGGGTATAATTTGGAAGCTATGAATTTAATGACCAAGGTTTCAGTTGGCATCAAAGGCTCATTTCGATCCAGAAAACTATGGTGATACTTCATGTCTATTCATTTGTTTTCCACAGTACTTAGAGAACCAGAAGAAGTTCTGTGCCCATCTCCAATAGTCTCCAAATTTCCCTGATGTTGTAAATAAATAAGCCACAAGTAAGTCCATCATGTTCTCTCCTACTCCATCCCAATAGATAGATGAAGGTACTGTAAGCCTACCAACAGGGAGTGACAGTCCCCTACTAGAGGTAGAAGTAAAGGCTTCTCACATTCTCTTTTTTCTTAATCGCTATTGCACAGAATTCTGGACTGTGGCAGCACAAAAGAGGAGATATTTTGATGGCTTCTTTGGGGGTCAGCCTCCCACTCCTGTTGCTGAGTCCTGTCTGTCTTAGGGGTTTGACCATGACTTGGCAGGAAGTCCTCTACCCACTTTCCTGCTAAGGGACCATACTGGCATCTTACTAACATGGGTGGCTCAATGTTATGTTTGAGCTGAACATTACGGGTTACTTCTCAATCCTACATCCTTATTACAAGTACTGAGATCATTCAGTCACTTCAGAAGCCAAAACCATCCCTGGCTATTTCTAAACAAAGCTGTGGGTGAACGCATACCGACCCTCCCAAGCTGAGAGCCACAGAGCTTCCCGCTGTGTCTTGGTGGTCACTGTGGAGGTGGATGGAGGATTCAGTTCCCACCAATGAGAGGTGAAGTTTGGTAAAGTTTGCGAGGCTTCTGGGATATGTTTGCTTATGCTATGAAAGAAACCCCAGGATTGCACAGCTCCTATCACACCACTGGATGTGACCGGATGTGCATCTGATGTCTGACGTGAAAGTGAACATGTATGGTGAGGCCGGAAGTACAAAAGTATGAACACCCTGAGCTGTGATAACACCATGGGCTGGCTGAACTAAGGAATCCTGGTACTGGGCTTCTTCGAGTTTCCCAGCCGGAAGGAATTAAGCCAACTTCCTGCCTGAGCCTTCTCAGCTGGAAGTTCCCAAGCTGCTTGCACAGCAGATCATCCAAACTGTCAGGTCACAGAAGGTCTGAGTGACAAGGAAGTGATGGGACAAAGCGAGGTGCTAAAGATAAACGTGGGCACAGGATAGCACAGCTGACTAGAAGAGAACGAGTCCGAGACGCAGACTCCGAACCTCAGCTTCAGCACTAAACAGCTCCACAGCCTGGCGTAAGACATGTTCACCCAACCTTAGCACTTGACTCAAAAGCTATGGGAATTAAATCTGCAAAAGTTATCAGCTCCAAAGTCATGGGCCACGTTGGCCTTTCAGGTGTGCCCACTAGTCACACGTGGCCTCACCCCATCACCTGACAACCAGGCCTCTTCATTCACCTGTCTATCTTCTGGATCACATTGCAGCACCTTGCTCCCTCCCTGTGAGGAGGGATGCTGTTATATGGCTCTTGTGTAAATGTCTTTGGACCAACTATCAGCTCAAGACCTCTTCTCTGTGTGTGTGCTTTCTTTCTCTCTTTCTTTCTTTTTTTCTGTAACATATTAATTTTATCCTCACTGAAATACCAAAAACCATTTGGAGACCTCTGCAGTTGAATTTGCTTGTTTTCATTTTTAAGGTGCACCCAGTCTCTTCTGTAAATGACACATGCACAAATCTAACATTGCAGGCGCTACCCCATCCTGTGCAGCTTCTTATTAATGTTTATTTCTGGAAAAATAAAAAGTTCCTATTCTTCATCTCCTGAAGGGTATAATTGAATCCATTTAAATGTAGTATTCTCTAGTGCCATCTAGGGGATTTCAGACTAAGAAAAAAAAAAAAAAAAAAAAAAACCTACAGTTTCCGAAAGAAAGAAACTAAGGAGTCAGCTGCACCTGACAAGGTAATCTCTTTCACATGTCACCGTGTTCAGTCTTTCACTTTAGTTTAAATAGCTGAGCAAGGTCACACTGGGGAAAATGTGTAAGTAAGTAAAATATATGACTCTGCTGCCCAATGCCCCGAAGCCTGGTGTTTCCACAAATATCACCATGAGAGGAGAAAAACAACAACACTCATTAAAAACCACCATCTCTTTCTCAAGCCAAATCAAGCAGTATTTGCTAACATTCTGCAAATGTATTTTCTGGAAGAGTCAGTACCCACATCCTAATTGACAATGTGTAAGAATTTCATCAAGTGCCCTTTGAAACTCAAGAAAGATCCAAAAGCTACCCCTTCACAAGGCCTTTGTGCTTCCAGAACCATACCTTGCAGGGTGAAGTTATTCGTGAATGTTCCTCTCACTGAGTGAATAGTACTAAGACTTGCAGCATCTGCCTCTTTTTGTGAATTACATTGTTCCACATAGATTGCATTAGGTGGCAATGTGTGCCCATTTCAACAGGCACTTTTTTTCTTCTTTTTGTGTATGTTTGGGAATGTCTTGTAGTTGAGATGATAGACATGTATATCTATGTGGTACTTATGCATGTGTGTGTATGTGTGTATGTATGTTCTTGTATGTGGGTAGGCACACATAGCATGAGTGTTATATACATGAATGCATTTGAGTGTAGTGTGGATACCTAAGGATGATATCAGTAATTTTTTTCGAACATAGGGTAGAACTATAGACAGGCTACCACATCATTTTTACGTACCCATCATTTTTATGTGGAACCTGGAGATCTGAACTCAGGTACCTTTTCCCTATGGGGCAAGAACTTGAAATACTGAGTCATTTTTCCAGTCCCTGGATAAGACGCATTTGAAGTGTGGTCCATATACCTGCTTATGTGACACTCTGTACAAAGCACCTTCCCCACAGATCATCACAGTAATGTCAAACCCTCTGATTCTTATAAATGCTTAGTAATTTTCATCTTATAGATAAGAACTTTTCAAGGTAATATGGTAGGAAACACCAAGTTGCATTTCCACATCAGTGCATTCATTCCTTAACCTGGAGTGAAATGACATTTTCAGTGTGACTACTAAAGGTCTTGTGACCATTTCAGTGAAGGAGGGAGTGCACACTAGGCTGAACTGCATGCCATATCTGATAGCCAACTGTCATAGTTAAGCATAGGTGTCAACTTGACTGTTCAGGGTTTGAGCTCTGGGCACATTTGTGGAGAATTAGTGGTTAAGTTCAGCCCAGAGCAAACGTGCAGGAGATTGTCTAGCTGATGGGGAAGGTCCAGCCCATGGTGGCTGGGATTAGACGCTGGAATAAATCACAGAGAGCTGGTTGAGAAAGTCAACATCCTTCTGTTCACTTGGCCAGACATGCTGGTCTGGCAAGTAAGGATTGTCCCTCTCTCAGCCATTATGTGGTGATGGTGTGGCCAGTTCCCTCAGCCCTGGTGTTGGTTCGTGCTCTCACGTCAAGCTGGACTAAGAACTGTAGTCAGTAATCATAAGAGAAAATAAAGCCCTTGTCCCCTTAAACCATTTGATGGTCACTCATCAGCAACATGCAGGCAAACTATAACACTGACCATTTCATCTCTTTATTGAATGCATTCTTTGACACTTTCATACATGAATACAGTACATCCTGATCCCACTCCCTAATCTCTTCGCATTCCTACTTCTGTCACCCACTTCTTCCCTAAAAATCTTTTTCCCATAGTCAAAGATTTTGGGAGTGGTTTTGTGACCCACTGAGTGTAACCAAAGCTTTCTCTGTGCCCTTGGATTTAGAGCTATCCACAGAAGCTTGGCAGACTCACCAGTGACAATGATTCCCAGGATCTGTCCGTTGTTAACAGAGGAGCAGAACAGTAAGCTACATGGCTCTACGGAACCAACAGTTTTTGATCTATAAAAAACTTATGGGATTAGGGAGATGGCTTGGTGAGTAAATTGTATAAGCATAAGAACTTGTGTTCACAAGCACAACATGCATGTAAAAAGTCAAGTGTGGAAGTACATATCTGTAATTCCAGCACTAGAAGTGTGGGGCAAGGGTCACTGAGACAGACAGATCCTGGTGGCTCACAGGACAGTCGGTATAGCCAAATCAGTGAGGTTCAGGTTCAGTTACAGACACTGTTTCAAATACAGATAGATAGATAGAAGATAGACAGACAGACAGATAGATGATAAATAGATAGATAGACAGACAGACAGACAGACAGACAGACAGACAGACAGACAGACAGATAGATAGATAGATAGATAGATAGATAGATAGATAGATAGATAGATAGATAGATAGATAGAGATGAAACCGATGTTGAACCATGGTCCTCACATGTACACATATGAGAAAACATACCTGTAAACATATACGCTGTACACATGTGCAGTATGAAACTCAAGGCAATACCGTTTCAAATTCAAGTCCAGTTCTCTCTAAGGCTGGAGGAAGCCGTTTTGTTATGTACTATTTAGCTTACCTTGAGTTTTTCATGGTCTCTAAGCTACTGCAAGCAACGGCTAATTAAACTGGATGGCCTCCAAGGAAGACACACTTCCTCTTGTCTACTTATGTGCTTGTCAAGGCCAAGGCTCCTCAATATCACCTGCAGCTCCTATTGATCAGTGTTACCCCACAAGTATATTGTGCCAGTGGGCACTAGAGAGACCGCTCAGCTTCATTTGTTCATGGCCACTTTGGTTAATGTCTACCTTGAATGTTCTTTCTCAGTTGCTTCACTGGATAGAATAAATCTCCATGCCAGATTGAAAAGAGGAGAGTGATGTGGTGATCAGAAATAAATACAAGGAGGAACATTTTGGCTATTTAATTATGAGTTCATAGGACATAGTTAGCTTGTGAAAATTAAAAGCACTGGGTGTCTACAATTACTCTCAGCAACCCAGATGTAACTGTCAATACACAGAGTGAAGGTTATATGCCAAGAAATAAGGACTCTCTTTATTAAATGCCTTCTACCTAGCATCTAGCCAAACAAAAAATATATATTATTTACTTAATACTTTAAACCCAAATATTTGTCTTCATTCTTGCCTCTCTGATATAATGGAGCAAAAGTCATTATTGCATAGTATAGATAATCAATCTCTTTCCTTTACTTTAGCCCACACCCTGCCCACCTACTGAGGAAATATTTCACAGAACCTTCAAACGAAGAGGTTAACCCTAACAAGGGTTTAGGGAGAGAAAGGTAGAGTCTTCAGAACTAAACTACAAAAAAACAAAACAAAAATCAGGGATCATGGCCAAGTGCTGGACCACCAAGCAAGTGGAGGAGGGGAGAGACACCAGTCAGCCACCTCAGACACAGCTATTTCAATCCTCCAAACTATTGGGTTACAGTCCTTGAATATGAGTCTGATTTGCTCCTAAATGCTACCAAGGCTGATGGGGGTGAGCATTTAGGTGATATCCAGCTAGATGAGCTGGTACCCCTTTCTCCTTAGCATCCAGGGAGATAGTAAACACTTTGTCTCTGACTTTTACTCAGAACTCTGTACACATACCTGAATGACAATGCATGTCTCCTACTTCCTCCATCAGACCCCTTGTCCTCAGTTATTCTCACCCCCCAAATCCCCAAGTGCCTTCAGATGAAGGATTGTACACCCCACTTAGACAGAGAATCACTTAACAGGATTACAATTTTAGTAGAAATCTTCCCAACAGAAGGTGTCCATGTGTCAGTACCACAACAAACAGAAAACCATGATTGTATTCCCCAGACCCCCAACAAACAGTGCTCCCTCCTCAAAGGCATCAGGGGAGATCCCCATGATTTTCTTACAACAGATTTCTTGGTCTGTGGATGTTCTTATTGTAGCACTGTTACCTACTGCCCATGCATTTCTGTTCATTTGTTGTTTCAATTTTATTTTTTCCCATTAACATAGCCTGATAGAGGGGCACTGAAAGTCGTTTGAAGACCTTGCTTTTTTCAATGTTTTATATCACCAAATCATCACAATCTCTATGATAACTTTTAGAAATTAACTGAACTTCGCCAATCCCTAATTTAATTAAAAAATGATATTTCAAGATTCTTTTTTAATTTTTTTATTATTTTATTCAATTATGCATGTATGGTGTGCATGTGCGTGCATGTATGTGTGTGTGTGTAGAACCACGGACGAATTCGGGAATCCCCATGGACACCTCCACTTCCTTGTTTACTCTGCCCCGGGATTCACAGGCTCCACCCTACCAGGACCAGAAACGCAGGCCGCCCCCACTTCCGCCCAGCGTCTATATGTGGGGTCTAGGATCCAAACTCAGGACCTTCCGCCTGCAAGGCAGAGGCTTAACCCCTGAGCCACCTCTCCAGCCCCGATATTTCAAGATTCTTACTTCTATTATGGTTTTCTAGATCCTTCTGGCTATTTAAGAAGTAAATTATTTCTATTATGAATATTGGATGTTAGGAATGTTTTTAGATATAATGCACTCAGAATTGAGATGTGTCTAAAAGTATTCTGGTATTGGATTTTAAATACCTGGACCAGCTCAACTTTTGGATTGTTTGCCACTACTACTTTTGAGCTTCTAATGCTGTGAACTTAAGCAAGCAACAACCTCTGTGAACCTTGTTATCCAGCTGATAAATTGAACATAAGGAAAAACTATGTTAATGAGAGTAGAATAATGACTGAAAGAGCATATCAAGACCTCAGTGTATACACTATAGAAGGGTATTCCAAGTTCGCACATTGCTCATCCAGAACGAGCATCCAGTAGAGGAGGTATGCTACAGCATTCCACACAGTGACTCTGGGGCTCAGGCTCCTTCCAGCATGTGTATTTGTCTGTGTGTAGAGGATTACTTTAAACTTTACAGAACATGTGTTAAAACTCTTCAACTTTGCCATTTTAATGGAAAAGCACTCCTTGGTGATACATAATCCAATCAGCATGGCTGAGTGTCAGTGAAAACATTTTGCTAAGGTCCAACTTAAACGTTTTCAAGAATATTTGAAGTCACAGCAGCTGAAATGTCAACGACCCCTCAAAGTCTAGCACGGACGACAGGCGAGAAGGCTCCAGGCAGTAGGATCCTTAGAGGCAAGGGATTAACAGTCATAATAGAGTTCCCATACTAATGGGGAGCCCAAGAAAGGGCTCCGGACTATGCCACTAAGTCCTTACCCCTCACTAGGGTGGAAGACTCAGAAAGAGATTTGGCATTCACACAAAAGGGGATGGAAGGGAGGAAGGGCAAGGCACTGGGAGAAGGGGAAGCAGGGAGGGGGCTTAAAGGAAGGGAGAAGAGGGGAGAGTGCAAGGGAGATGACTGGGGAGGGGAAGAGGGAGGGAGAGGATAGGGGTACCTATTGAGCTTGTATTATTAGTAAAAAATAAAATGTGGGAGAAAAAAGATATGAAGTGAGAAAGCAGTATGCAATTTAGTGGAAACAGCACTTTAATTTCTGCATTTGATCCCTTGCCTAGTAGAAAGAGCTTGTATTACATTCTTTTAAGAGGTTGACACTGGGTAGCCTCAGCTCCTGGTCTCCCATGTGATCACAAGAGTGAATTATTTCTTATGTTTTCCTGTGTTTTCATTTTGTGGCCTATAGTAATCTGCTCACTAGGTTATTAAACGCATTTTCATTTTACAATATAGTCAATGAATGACAGAATTTATCTGAACATAAGCCCACTGTCAGCCAAGGAACGCAGACAAAAACAGTCAGCAGAAGAAATTTAAGTAACTGGCCACAGTTTTCTTACCCTCGCAGTCCAATTTTCCGTTCTTTTGGACCAACTGATTCATAGGGGGAAACTGAAGTATGAAGTATGAGCAATATGTAATCACTTTAAAAGAGCTACCCTGAAAAATGATAAGCATTACTTGAACCAATTCCACTGGCCAGAACATAAGCATACCTAACTCCAATGAAGCCTGTGTAATAGCTTGTGTTTACTCAAGAGGGGAAGGAAAAAAGAGTCTAGTGAAGTTATAACTGCCTTTGCCAGAAACACTTTCTTCAATGGTTGTAGAGAGGGTTATAAGAGATAATGAGTATGCAAAAATACTTTATAAATTATATTCTGCTATGCAAATTTGGAGTTCTATTTTTACCATAATTACTATATGCAATATCCCTATGAATCCCTCACCACCAGCGAATGATAGCCCCTTCAGAAATAAGAGAGCTTATGAGTAGAAAGGCACTTAAAGTTTCGGGATCAAACAAAATATGCAGATAACCCCTTTACAGCCAGGAAATCAGGATTCTTCCTCCCACTTGGATGCCTTGGAGTGCCCTGAAATAACCTCACTCCCACAGTAAAAAGGAGTGCTTTTCAAACTATATCAATAGTCTGATTCTTTGAAGGTAAACTAAGGTTTACTTATAATATGCTTCAAGGTCAAAAAGAATAACCTGGAAATACAGAATGAAGCTACTCACAGTATTAACTAGTTAGCAATATCCTTAATATTCTCCCAGAGTAAAGATCTATGATGGGGAGTGGGATACATCAGCCAGAGTATAAGCCAAGATGCAGACAATTCTCCATGTGGTCCCTTTGGTCAGATTTTGGAGATCTGTTTTAAGCTATTCAGTGTTTGAGAGAGAGCCATGTTTTTGTGCTTGTTTTCTCTTGATGTACTTTTTCACAGAGTAACATGAACCGCGCATTTAGGATCCCACTAATTTTCAAAGGTTTCTCTTCTGTCTGTGTCTTTTAAGTGATATGATTAAACACAGACAAAATGACGGTGGTAAAGATCAGAATGAATCGCATTGAAAAGGGGACAAAGTAGGGCTGATTTATTTATTTTTCTAGTTTTTAGCAAAGTGACAAATTGAAGGGGCTTCCTTGAGGCAATTAGCCATCCATCATTTATTAATTCCAATAAAGCATGTGAAGTGAAAACTTACAGGGTTTGAAAAGACTTTGGGGAACATGAGGTGATGTGGGGAATATTACAGACAGCTGTGTTGGCAGGAGGGACCATGGTGCCCTGCTTGGAGCAGCAAGGGACACAAGGTATCTGACCAGGATGCTGTTCCACAAGTAACGGGACCCATGGCTCAGAAGTGCATAAACCTTATGAGAAAGCTACGAATTAAAACAGAAAGGGCAACAATCACTAACGACACGCTGCTCCTCAGGAGTGAAGCTGAGCTCAGCATGACGTGCAACAGCTCTCCATGAGCTGCAGTCACCAGTGCAAAGAACTGCAGTTTGGCTCTTAAAATACACCCACATTTACAGAATTTCTCATCTTTGGGGAAGAATATAATGTCTCTAACTTTTTCCAATTACATCATTCCATTGTGGTTATGGAGGCAATTTGTCTGGGTATTTGTTGCCTCCTGATTGATTCTGAATTACTGATCATAGTGATAACATTTCAGAGAGCGGGAGACAAGAATGATTGAAACCATCGAGAACCCTTATCCTCAAGATAGACTGCTCGGGGATTATGTACCTGCTCAATAACACCAGCCAATCATAAGATGAAAGGTTCCTATGAGTCTCAAACTTTATTTCTACATCTCACATTCAAATCATCCAGACACCAACACTCCCCCCTCCCGTTACCTGCTCCCACAACTCCTCAGGCTGCCGAGGTAATCCTTTCTCAGAAGATTTTTAAAAAGAGGAAGCGGTGAGGAGACATTTTCTCATTTTTAAGTCATTCTTTCTAATGTTAAGAGGAATGAGGGACTGCTTGATGTGCTTTTGGCCAATGAGGCAAATGAAACGCTTGCCATCTTTTCAAACTTCCTCAGAACTTATTCTCTTGTTGGATTGGCCAGAAAGAAAAATCTCTCTAAGTCTAAGAAGCGATTTTTACACCTATTCACTCTTATACTCTTAAAATCTGACCTGGTGTCAATGCAGCTAAAATATAAGACTGCATGTGGCAATATACAACCATGGCACAGTCTAAAAACAGATGACTGACTCTTTCCTGTCTACATTGTTGCTTGAGGAGTCACCAAAGTATAAAGTCCATGAAGGACTAAGAATGCTTCTAGAGAGGAAGGCATCTACTCCACCTGCTGAGAAGAAAAAGTCGAAAGTGAAGCCAACAAAAGTTTGCAGAAAATTTAATGACATTAAAAAAGAAATAGATGCACGAAGCAAATTTTTTACTAGGGCAGATGATCGTTTACTAGGAGAATGATTGTTTGCTGGAGAGGACAATAGCAACTTGGATGTAAAAGTAAAGGGCAGCACGGACAAGAGGTGCCAATGTAAATATTGCCTCAAACTGGTTGAATATTAAGACACTTTTCTGACATAAGCGGAAGTCCAGGGTAAGGAGGCACCTCAGTAGAATGACTCGGAGATGCCAAACTCCATCATCATGGGTCCAGTGCTCCTCCGCAGACCCTACAGGGTCCAAGTACTGAACCAGTGTGACCTCTGCATGGGAGGAAAGTGACGAAGCAGTCGTCACTCCCTGACAATAATGTTCCCAGGAAGAAGAGAGCCACTGCATGGCTTTCTCCTTATTTTATGAGTGTGTGTCATTCAGTCGTTTTTGAAGAATGCATGTTCTGTACCACTATTAATGAAACTTGTACTCCCCAACCTATAGTCTTCCCCCTGAAGCTGAATGGACACAATTATTATAGCCAGAGTCTCAGTTCTCCTTCACTGTATGGAAGCTTTCCAGGAAGTCTGAGTCTTTCACATTTCATGGGCCAAAGCCAGATCTCATGGCTGTTCTAACACATCGTTTGCAAGCCAAACAGGAATCGCCTTGTTACCTTTGCAAGGGCTGTGATCAGCATCTCCTAAAGTATGTGATGACATGAGAGAAATGGATACCGAAAAATAGTATGCCTGGGAGGAGGAAGAAGAAAGATCTGGGGCTGGAGAGGTGGCTCAGGGGTTAAGCCTCTGCCTTGCAGGCAGAAGGTCCTGAGTTCGGATCCCAGATCCCACATATAGATGCTGGGCGGAAGCGGGGGCGGCCCGTGTTTCTGGTCCTGGTAGGGCGGAGCCTGTGAATCCAGGGGCGGAGAAGGTGGAGGCGTCCATGGTGGTTCCCAAATTCATCCGTGGTTCTACACACACACAGACACACACGCGCGCGCACACATACATACACACACACACGCACAATTGAATAAAAAAAAATTAAAAAAAAAAGAAGAAAGATCTGCCTTTTGGGCAATCATCAATATAGGGAGAAGAGCAATGACAGTTTAGCAACTGTGGTTAGCTCTGTGACATGGAAAGATTATATTAATTCTGAGAAAAATATTTTACCTGGGAGAGTGTTTGATAGTTTATAAACTCTTCTAAGTCTTCCAAGTCTCTGAAACACATAAATACTATGACCCCATCCTTGAAGAGAGGGAACTAAGCTTCACTGACTGAACAGCAGCAAGGACGTGATAGGTGCACATGAGAAGCCAAGCCTTTAATTAGTGAAGATGTGCCTGGTTTCCTAAAATAAAATTCCAAGCTACGCTAAGCATGGTAATGCACATCATTAGTCCCAGGACTCTGAAGACTGGAATGTAAATGACATCTCTCCTGAGTTCATCATACAACAAACAAGATCCTAAAGGGAGTACAAAATCATCATCTTCGAAGCCATTGTCTACATTAGACCACATGTGGGTGACACCGAGGCAGGATATGCAGTGTTATAGGTACATTTCTTCTGTGAAACACACAATCTCAGGATTCTTCTCAACTGGAGAGAAAAGGTTGAGGAAAGGAGAGGCCTGTCAGTCCTAGCACAATGTGATAAGAGAGTGCATGCACATGAACACAAACATGTACAAACATGCACATACAGTTCAGTGCTCTCCAAAGGGGCTGTCTGTGGTGGATGATGTGGATGAAAAGGTGATGGGCATTGAAAACAAGCTGCAGCTTGCAAGTAAAGAGAAGAGAATCCACAACGCATAACTGTGGCCTGGAAGACACGAATAATCAGCATGTTGTGATTTCAGTGAGATTGTTTCTCATGGGAGGATGAGGAAGGGGCTAAGTAATCAGTCTAGTGTTCATCCTCATGAGATAGTCCACTTCCCAATTATTTACTGGGATTCTAGGTCCAATATTCAACGCCATAGACATGCCACTAGCTTTCTTGAGCTTCGCCCCTCATCCTTCTATACAACCAGAGTTTACACCTGACAACCGTGATCACTGGGAGAGGAGCTTGAAGGCTCTTCCCATAACTCTGACTAGACTGATGGAAACAAGAGCTCTCTCTTCCTCTGTCTAGACACACACCCTCTGGTAGACAGATGGATGAGGTTGGGGGTAGAAAGTGAGGGGAGGAGGGAAGGAAAGAGAAGAGAGAGACAGACAGAGACAGAAAGAGAGAAAAAACAGAGAGAGACAGAGAGAGAGAGGCACTATGCTCTAGTAACAGATGTTCATTTGTACAGCTCTACCTCATAAGAATCCTGGGTGACTCTGAAGAGGGCTACGTGTAGCTGAGCATTGTGTCAGGAAGAGGAGAAGTTAGGGGCATGACCATACAGAGATGAAGAAGGTCAGTGGATGTCCCCAGGTGAGGGGAGATTCAAAATAAGGAGACTGGTATCCATTTTGGAGTTATGAAGGAGCCAAACTGAATAAGGACCCATCCCAGGAGGCAGTAACAGGAGTTTGGGATGTTCTTGATCACCCAAATACACAGACACAGAGGTAAGCAAAAAGAATAGTGCCGGCACAAGACTCAGAGCATTTATCTACACACAGAAGGCTGTTCGTGTGTTGTGTGGATTGAATGTGGTCTACCCCTGCCCAGGCTCATGTGTTTGAGTCTCAGCTGACATGAATGTTTACAAAGGTTGAAACTCCTTCAAGAGGAAGAAGATCCTTGCTGGAGGAAGGCAGGTCACAAGGGCTAGGCTGGAGGTTTGGTAGCCCAGCATTGCTGCTTTCTCCCTCACTCTCTTACTCTCTCTATCTCTCTCCTGCTTGAAGGCTGTGCTGACCTGAACTATCCTCCTTCTTCCACCTTCAGTCATGTTTTCTGACATGCAATCCATCCATAAGTGGACTATATCCCCTGGGGAACCCTATGCCAAGCAAATATTTACTTTCTCTCCTAAGCGACCTGAGCCTGAATAATGTCTCACAGCGACGGGAGAAAATAACTTCAGTTTGCCCCACCAGGAAGTGGCAGGCTCTGCTCCACAAGAGGCGAAAATAAAGCAGGGTGCTTGGTGGTAGGCTGAGGGTCCTGACTGTACCAAGTCACTTCTCCAATTGAGTGGAACAGAGGTGGGGGCATGTCCTCGGCCCCTGGTCAGCCCTTGTGGCCCACAACTGTGAGCAGTGGGACCACGGAAGGACAACCTAGCGATGGTGACAAATGAGCAATACTCGGCGAAATTAACAAATGCCATCCTGTCCCCAAATTCAGGCTTTGAAACTCTGATCCGCAAGACGGTAACATTAGGAAGCAGGACCTCTCTAAAGATATCATCATAGCATCTAATTACCTTCCTGATTACTAGGACCTGATTCATGTCCTAGGAAAAGAGGCCCCAGAGACTCTTCCACACTACACACAAACACGCGGGACAGACTTGGAAACTAGGTAAGAACCTGCCATGGCCTTGATCTGGTGGAACTTCTAGCCTCCAGAATCATAAAAATAAAAACTCAGATTAGGATGCCTAGTTTGTTACAGAAGCCGTACTAAAGGCTGTAAGAAAGGACCCATGTGTTCAGACCAAACACCAGGGAAGAAAAGGACATCAGTTCTCTCCTCAGAACGATCATCGAGACAGAAAGCAACAAATGCCAGACCCTCGAGGTGAGAG
Organism: Typhlomys cinereus; assembly: GCA_023101885.1. NCBI lineage: Eukaryota > Metazoa > Chordata > Mammalia > Rodentia > Platacanthomyidae > Typhlomys > Typhlomys cinereus. The sequence goes on along the minus strand of JALPQD010000235.1, from coordinate 1,400,304 downwards.
CCCCTCTTTAGCTTCCAGGATTCATACTGCTGAAGCATTTCACATACATTCCTTTTCTCTTGTTCCTCACAGTATCACAATGAGTTGTTTCTGTTTATCAGATAAAGAGCCCAGGGCCTTGAAAACTCAGTCATCCTTATTGATTTCAGCACTGTGGGCAGAAATCCAAGGGCTCCGGACTCTTGTGCAGCGCCCCTACTTGCAACTACAGGGTGGAATGGGGAAGAAAAAAAAAAGCCTTTTGAAGTGATCCAGAGAAATCATTAGAGATTCACATAAACAGTGTCAGGTTTTGTAAAATAACACTGAAACTTAGGACTACCCTGGCTACATGCTTACCCATTTACCTGATGACTCTACAGGCTGTGAAATCTCACAGCTAATTTAACAGAAGTAACAGAGGCATCAAATTATGTGTTCAGGTTTCACCTGGGTCACTTTTATTTCCTCTTAGGAGCGCCAAGAGTCTAAAAAGGTCTGTGTCATTCTTGCTCATGGAATAGATTGGGCATTTTAAGAACCTCTCCATGGTGAAAACAGTGCTTAGCAGCAGAAGCTTCCAGACACACTTCCTTTCAGTCACAATTAGCTTTTTCTGATGCTTCTGCTCAGCTCAGATTTTTAGTGTTTTTTAATTGCATGTTTTATGATATTTTAATTTTATGTTTATTCATTATTAATCATCTTTATTATGTTTTAATTGTCAATGCAGTATCCTAAGCAGAGAGAGGGAGCAGTTCACAAATAAGAATATTAATTTATATGCCCTGAAATAATCATTAGGATTTTTTAATAAAATTACTTCCCTCAGTAGGTCTCTGTGGAATGTAAGCCCCCTATCCTCTGGCAAGCCATGGAGATGTGAATTGAATATCCTTGGGCTATGTGATCACTTCTCATCAAAAGAACTTACTCAGCAATGGTAAGCCTGCAAAAGGCTGACCTAAAAGCAAGCTTCTCACTCCCTGTACAGGGCCTTTTGAGCACTGTGCACAGATTTTAATCAAAACATGTCCTGTACCATTCTCATTCCACTGCCTGTTGGGAGAATGAATGCTGCCCATCTTGTCTTGGTCTCCAAAGCTTGGTAGTTTGTCCATTTAGATAGTCTCCTCAGCAGTTGTAACTGCCCATATAACCTTAGAGTTGGGTGGGGGGGAGTGAGAGTCTTGTATATTTCAGGAGCTTCCAGAATCAAGTAAGCTTCAAGCAAGTTGTTTCATTTTCCAAGTCTTGTGTGCCTCCCACCTCCCTCTAGAAGGGAATGCTTCAGTTCAAGAAAATGGCTACACTACAATCAGAAAGGAGCCACCTGTGAGGACTCGGCTCTGCAGGTCTCAGAGGGGGCACAACGGCAAACCACCAACACTGTCTTCCAGCTTAGGCAGCTGTGGAGTTCTGCAAACATCAAGCCACCTTCACAGCTTCTCTGCACAAGGAGAGCTGCCGATCCACTTGTTAAGGGAATTAAGGGCAGGATGAGGAAAATCTCAATCAGCTCTTTACTGGTTGGCAAACAAGTTTCATTTTTACAACAAATATTAGTAATGAGGTCATCCATCTTTGAGACCGTACAAAATGGATCATAAATTTAAAAAAATATATGTGCTAATTTAATTAATGTATTCCTACATTACTTAAAAATCATATTAAATAAATTAATTTTCCTCTTAACAGAAGACTTAAAAATCATTTGACTTTTCAATTCTTCCTGCAAGGAGTGAATTTCCTCTAAGGAAATGCCCACTTGGAGGGGTCATATAAATCCCTTTTTGCCCTTTTCACTCTTATTAGGTAGTATCACAAATGCAGGCTATGAGAGTGGGGTGGGGTGTAGGGGATTCAGTAATTTTCCATCTCAACTTGCACTTAGCAGTAACCTGATCAATTGCATTTTTCTACCTGATAAACACAAACCACCCCAAAGGTTCCTGGATTTGCACTGAGTTCTCCCACTTTCCTGTGTGAACATAGGAAGGAAGGTTTATGCATTCTCCGCCAGGGTTCGCATATTATACTGTTCTGATGAATAGCTTTCTTGTCACGTGACAGTTTTAATAATCTGTTCCCATTTTGTAATCAGAAGCAATGATTTTCAGTGCTGGGATGTTTCAGTCTAGGCAGAGGATACTACAGCCATTCTGGGATTAACCTAATATTCTCCCAAGATCATTTTAAAATAGTGTTATTACAATGACTTTAAGGTATATCTGTTTCCATTAGGCTTTCAATGTGTAAAGTTTCCTATAAGAAACTTTAATATTTCTGAACACAAAATATATTTTAACCCTTTTTAAACTGAAGAAATTAAAAAAGCAAATAAATCTATAGCAGGAACAAGGTTTAGGAGTATTATTGTGGTTGTTGTCACTTAATTTATTTTTTTCAATTATTTGCTAAAACACTTCCTGTTACCTCACTTGAGTCCTACCATTCAGTATCCCAGATAATGAAGCAACTCAGTTCAACAAAGTCATTGCTACCATTGTTTATTACTAGGACACAGCAATTAGCCAGAAAATACGAAGAGTGATCCTCATGTGCTCACAGTCAGTGACGTGTCTGGTACTCCTCACCGACTCCACCCTCTCACACACACTTCTTAAAGCGTAGCTCTAGCCACCTTGTAGAGATGCAATTAGCAAATGAACATGGGAATGAGCCGCTCTTGCCTTCTAAATATACCTTTACATTTTTCTTTAGAGAGCTTTATCATAAGTTCAGCTCTGAGGATGCCATGAAAATCAGCCCAATGGGGGAGGTGGAACCATCACATGAGTCAGTTATACCACTGCTGGGTGCAAACCCATAAGAAACTAAAGAAACTTATGAGAGAAACTCCAGGACGTCCGTTTATCATTGCACTATTCATATATGCCAAACTATGGAATTAGCCCAAGATGAAATAAATAAATAAAATGTTGTTTGTAGAAAATGGATGTACTAGAGATCATAATGCTGAATAAAAATAAATCAGTTCAGCAAAGACAAGTAATACATGATTCCTCTCATATGTGGAATCATGGGAGAAAAAAAAGGACATGAAGATCAAAGAGACAGTGCTGAGGAAGTGAAAGTGGAAAGGGGAAGAGGGACGAAGAGGAAGGACATGATGCGGTCACAATACATTTTATGCATACATGGAAGTAACACCTGGCACTTTGCACAATCGGTGCTAAGAAAAAGAATCTCAACATGGTAAAAGTAAAGGAAGCTTCTCATGGCCTTGTCGCCAAGATTTCATTTTGTCAATTGAGAAGCAAAGTCTGTGAGTCACAAGGTTACAGTATCTTAAATTCAGGAGCAAACCCAGGAAGAGCAAGCGGATCCATTTCAAAGAACAAGAGGGCAAATGTGGGGAGGAGTAGAGAAGCTTCCCAAACACATTCTTTCCTTTCTGTAGATCAGTCATAAACTCTCAGGTGAAACTGATTAAAAATATCTCTACACTTGCGAACTCGCTGTAGCTATCGCTATCTGAATTAGCACTGCACAAGATTTGCTCATCAACATAACACATGGATGAATTGTCAGATACGCTACGAGCCCAAGTATCTCATAGAACAATAGCTTTAAATACCAGGACAAAATATCTTAGGCCATTCAAACTTTCGGGATTAGGAAGCTGGAAAAGGGTACTAGGCCTGGGGGGGGGGGGATAGCAAGCGGCACCAAGGTTACAAGAATCAGTGAGAGAGAAACTTTCTACATTGTAAGTTTATCAAAAAATCATAATTTTTATTCAAAATAAGAAGTATGAACAGACATACCCAAAATAGGGAAAACAGAAAAGAGGAACATAAGGTATAATAGCAAATGCCCTGTGATGTTCTAACCAGAAGCCATAAACATACAAAATTCCCAGTACCAGGTATGAGATACCTCCTAATAAGCTGATGTTCAGAGAGGTCTCGGAAGCCCCCAGGAATACAGAAAAAAAAGCTAAAGCTGATTTGGAAACTTCCTCCCTGCTAGGCGCATTCATGGTGCCAGAAAAGACTACACAAGCGGCTGGTCATGATAGTGCTGCTGCACCCATGAACGCACCGCAGCTGTGTGTACCTCCCCAACATCATGGCTGCATTTTGGTGTCAACTTGACAGTTGCAGACTGTTTGGGGCGCAGCTGTGGAAGGTTAATGGTTGGAATGACCCCTGAACAAGCCTGCAGGTACTTGACTGATTGCTGTGGAGAACCCAGCCCATAGTGGGTGGTACTTTCCAGTGGTGGACCAGATAATAGGAGATGCAAGGAGGAGGGACTTGCTCTTTCCTTATCTTGTGTTGACTTGCTGTGGAGTCCACTCTGCGTGTGTCGTTTGCTTTTAGAGCATTGTGGCCTTCTTTGTTGCTGCTGCTGCCTCTGTCCTTGGCTGACTTGGAGCTTCCCCTTTTCCACCACGCTGTTGCTGTTCCCGCTGCCTTTGGAGTCTGATCTCTAGGCCTTGCTGCTGTTCGCTGTTCATCACTGATGTCAAAGCACAGCATCTTCGACTCTCCAGAGAAGTAAAAATTTGAAACCTTCTTGAGATCTTTTGGCTGCATGGAACATTCTGGTCAAGAACGAGGCAGCTGCAGGCACCTACTATGAAGGACATTATTTTTATTGAGAGTTTTTTAAATAAACTTTTATATGTGTGTGTGTGTGTGTGTGTATTACATTCTATAGATTCTGTTTCTTCAGAGAACCCTGACTAACACACCCAAGATCTGCACAAGACTTGGACTACCAACATTTCACCATGGAAATGATTAACGCTGGATGGGGGAAAAAGGAAGACTCTATCTTCAAAAGTATATCATAGATTATGATTCATGTTCCAGCAAGAACTTAGGCACATGCCATCAAAGGCAAGCAGATGAAGCTCAGTGGCCCACGTGTGCAAAAGCAACATGTAAGCAGAAGGAAGACTGGTAGGTAAGAAGGAGGGTAATGGGATTGGGTAATAAGAAGTGAAAGTAACAAATTCACTGATCATATATAAAACTCCAAAAGAATAAAAATAAAATAAAACTTCATACGAGTGGGAAGGGGTTTGGGGGTCTCTGCCCCTCCCTGAAGAACTACAGGAAGTTAATGGTTCATGGGGAAGATCCAGTCATATTCCTGAATAGTATAACCACTGGGATATTGACTTTGTGTGAGCAAACTCCACCCGTGCTCATACAAGCAACCATAATTAAATGCAGTAGGCTGCACATAAGTAAGAAACACATAAAAATAGGAGGGTTTGTTGGGAAATAAGAGCCTATGATTAAAGTATATTGCCCTTATAAATTATGCAATCTAGGTACATATAAAATAATAGGTACAAAAAGATACTAACAAGTGAGAAAAAATATGCAGGATAATAGCAACACGTTGTTTAAAATTCTGATCATTTCAGCATAAAAACAGCACAAGGAATGCAAAATATACAGTGGAGGCCTTAGAGAAGAAATAATTTGGAATAAATAAGCAAGAAAACCAAAAGCACGTGGCATAATAAAAGGCCCCAGTTTAGCTAAAGAATGAAGTAGCAGGAGAAGTAGATGCAGCAGCAGGGCCTTGGAGCTGAACCTAACAGAGTCAAGGAACTCGTGGTGGTAATGAGGAGGGCATGTGCACGACTCTGAGCCCTCCAACCCTGGCAATTCTCACTTGTCGAGAAGACACCCCAGCTAACTTAGCCCAAGGTCATCAAACATGACTCAGCTTTACCACCCCTAGGCAGATATTCATAGAAATCTCCATCATACCAGAGAAAACTGCACATCCATGTTGTTCTTTTCACAACAGGAAGGAAATAGAAACAGACTAGATGTCCATCAAGAAGTAAATTGATGATGAAAACACAGTATGGATTCACAATGGAATTTTATTCCGTGGTAAAGAAAAATGAAATTATGCAACTTTCAGGAAAATGGAGCCAACTGGAAGAATATTATATTAAGTAATTAGGAACTCGAAAGAACAAATACTACATACTACTTCAGATGCAGATCCTAGTTTCTACTTGCTAGATATGTACACTTAGGGGAGAGTAAATGTAGGTAAATATCAGGAAATTAGAAGGGGCCCACAAAGGAAGAAATGATATGGAGAGCAGGAACACAAAGGTCTTGAAAGTTGAGGTAGAATACGGGGATGGAATGTCACACCCAAGAGGAAGGAAGGGGGGCAGGGCTAGGGAATCACCCAAAACTAAGTGTGTATGAAAATACCATAAGGAAATCTGCTATTTAATAAGATAATAAAATTGTACATCCTAAAACTATCTCCCTTTTTTTTTTTTTTTTTTTTTTTTTTTTTGCTTATGCACTGCCTGGAAACTCATCAAATTTTAAATCTGCGTCCAGAATAGATTTGTCAGTATTCTAGTCCAATTAGATTTTTATTTATGGTTATCTCGTCCAGTCACTCCAATTGGCATTCTGGTTGATACTTCCTGGATTGTGTCTCCTGCAAGCTATTTGACCTGAATCTACTTTATAGAAACAACTGGAGTGGAATAATGGAATCTGTTTGGACAGGTTAAGCCTGAAGCTGCATGTTCTACTTTTCCCCTCTCTCCCTCAGCTTCCTCGCTTCTCCATCTGCTTCCCACATCTCTCACACTTGACACTGATTGACTCCCTGACTTTTATCATCTCTCCCTCATGTACATTATGAACCCATGCTATCACTGACATCTATACCTCATTCAAAACAGGTCTTCACTCAGCTTTAATTGATCGAGTAATGAAGTATTAGCCTCTAAGGAGGAGAGAGTGAAATAGCCAGTAAAAACAAGACCCAACACCTCACCATTATGTTTCTTTTTCTTTCTCAGGCTCAACTAAAACTCTTTCGGTCAATTCCAGAGAAAAGATGTCCAGCTTTAATCCTTTCCTACATCCATTGACAGCCTTCTTGGACTCTTAACTGAAAGTAAGGTCTAATTGCCATGTGGAATTAGGAGCTAAATCCTGAAACAATGCTTAAAATACTTTCATTAACTGGGTGCAGAGATGCACTTCTATGGTCCCAGAAGACAGAAGGTCGAAGCAAGAGGATCACCAGCCTCAAGATAGCCTGGGCTACCTAGGCTTGCGTCTCCCAAGAGCAAACATAGCTGAGATCTCCCAAAACAGCCATTCAATATCGCTTTATGGGCCTTCAGAATCAGACAGAAGCTTCCTCGTATATTCTATCATGGTCACACTTCTCCAAATTCACGCATATGTGAAACTATATCAGACATGTTCTGAACCTCAAGTCTAGGGTTTTTCCCCTTCTCCTAGCCTCTTCTATATGTATTTCAATAGCAACTAAAGCAAGAGTTGAATGTAAAGGGCTTTAGAAGAACTTAAATTGAACTTGCAGAATGTAAGGCCCTCCCCAAGCCTTTTGGTTTTTGTTGCCTTCCAAGTCAAAGTTGTAACTAGAAGAAGCTAATAGACAAAATTTAATTTCTTCAAGTTCTGCTAGTATTGCCCAATTAGTATATTATAAGACAATGGTCATCACACTATATATATATATAGTATATACATATATATATACCTGAACATGCAGGTCTGCACAGAAAGGATATAGCTACAAGCTGGACACAAATTCCTAACTATGTCAAAAGATCCCTGTCATAAGGAGATCTGAAACTAGACCCAGCTCTGCATGTTATACTCAGTTCTATGAATAGAAATGCTAGTCTCATGTATACTTAGAACACTCTGGCTTCTGCATCTTTCACTCAAGCCAGAAAAGAGTCTGAGGCAGGAGTGAAGGCTCTACACTACTCAGGAAGCCAGCAATAAAAGCTCCCCAGCAAAGCAAAATACAAAGACTGGGATTCCAAATGTGGCAATCATTGCCCCTATGGCCCAATGGTCAATCTCTAAAACAGAGGGCCTCCCTCTGAGAGCTACATACATTACTTTCAGACTTAAGACTGTAAAGTGCTTTGATCAGTGCCTGGCACTAGAATCTGTACATAATATGTGTCTTTGGGTATTATAAATTAAATAGAAATGAGCACTTCGATGTAATTTGCGGCCCTAACATACAATTTTACCCTAAACTACAATTTCAACTGCTGAGAACTCACTCCGATCATCCAACTACAATAGGGAACTAAGGGCCCCTTGTTGTGTGAAACTTTTCCTGAGGACTTGCCACATAAACATCGATCCACCTCAGGTAGGAATTCAACAACAGACCGAAGAGATGATTATGCCACAGTCTAACAAGGAGCCAACAAATACATTGGGGTTACTTACAGGAGTAGTGGTAAGATTCACTTACAGGAGTTTGGGTGGCAGTTACACTGGAAAGCCTGATCCCTAGAATGGATGAAGGCTACCTCATGGGTGCATAGCTAGAATCCCCTACTTCAGTTAACTTTCTTCAGCCCTGTACATTGTAACCACCAGCCCCTCAACCTCCCAGAGAGATGCAGGGCATCTAAGGCACATGTAATTAGGACAGAGTTGCTAATGGCTGGAAGGTACTTTGGATGAGACCACAGTCCGAGGAGAGCAACCAACAACCTTCTCTACCCTCTCTGTTTTCTGAGGGAACTCAACAGTCAACAGGTATGCTCTGGACCATGGGTCTCTTGCAAATAGTTACAGCCAGTCAGACAAAGACAGCAGCCATGTTTCTCAAAGGAAAGCACTAGGTAATAATAGTTCAGACACTGGCAATGGATTAAAGAAGTCACTTGCTCTGTGAAAAGTCACACACAGGATCCAGAGTTTTGCAAGAAGGGAGGGCTTTGCCAATCTGTGCGCCTGTGTTTGCATTCTACTTCCATTTTCAAGAATTAGAAAAGAAGCAAGATGCTATTTCAGGGTGTGGAAGCTACAGTTATTATAGTGTTAATTCTTCCGTCCATGGTGCACAAATGGTAGTCACCCATCTCCCTCCTAATGTATAGCACAAAGATCTTCCCAGTTTTTTTAATTTCTGAGAAAATGCCTTGCATAGAAGGCACTTCTAGAAGAAAAAAAACATCTAGTAACAAACTTCTCCCCAGGGAACGGCACTCGTGGCATGAGTCTCCAGGATTCTTCTGAACTCTGCCTCTCCCGTGTTTGTGATATGAACAGACCTTGCAATTAATTATCAATATGAATAATATATGACCATGAGCCCTGGAAGTAAGTCAGAGGTTCCAAAGAATTTTATCCCCAGTTTCGCACGTGGCCGTGAAAGGCTGAGGAAGGCAGCAGCCTTCCATTTGCAACGTGTCAGCACATTTGGGGATAGAAAGTTTTGGGTCCAGGCTTCCTCTCAGTTGGCTCATTAGTGAACAGCTTGCGCATCAATAAGTGGCTGACCAGGAGACCAGAGTTTCTTATCTTTGCCTTTGCAGGCTCAAATGTCTTGGAAATATCGATGAATCTCTCTCTCTCACACTCGCTCGCTAGCTCACTCTCTCTCTCTCTGTTCTTCTCTTTCCCATTTCCTTTATTTATCTCTTCTCTCTCTCTCCCACTACCACCCCTGAGCCACAGTAATTGTTTAGGACGGAGTAGAGTTTTACCAGGGTGTAATCCTTTCTTAAGCCAAGATGTGGCTTTTGCTGTCTGAACTCTTCTGCTCATGAACCATCAGTCAAAGGCTCTCATTTAACTGACAGGCCTTTTTAATAACAGGTTGAGGCTTTGCAGCAATTTGAAGATTTCAGGTAGGATGTCCAATATTGTAAGACATGATAAATGTCCACGTTTGCAGTTCCGTAAGGTAAATGGCTTGGGCTGGAACAACGGGTATTCTTTATGACAGCGCCTCTGCTAAGTTAAGATGGTGATGCTCACCTTTTGTGGCATGCTCACGAGGCACCCAATTCCTTTCGATTTTTCTCATTAGCGACGGAGAAAGCCACAGAGGCAGAAAGCTTGCTTGGCCTAATTCAGTGGGACCAACTGAATCAACTAGGTTGTTAGTGAATGGCCAAGCAGCCCTGTAAGTATGCGCAAATAATTTGGGCCGATATCCTTAACTTTGCATTCCATGCTCTCGCTAGTCTGTGTGGCACACAGGCAGAGGGGACATGATTGCCTCCTCTTTGGCATGCCAGTTCGCTAGCTCTGCTGGTGCAAACTGCACAGCTTGTCACAAATGTACCATTTCCAGCCTCACAGATGTTGGAGAAAAATCACTGCATGCTGCTGCTTTCTTTAGCCAAAGAAAACATCAGCAAAGACATAACTCATCTCCCTCCTCAATGTGTCCAGGGGAAAAGCTAATGCATCCATGACCTCTTGAAGCAAAGAGAGCTTGGTTCAGGTCCCTGCTGAACCCGGCATCCACTCCGAGGGCTTTAGCAAACCACTACAGTGGTGCAATCCTCACGTCTTCATCAGAAAAACTGAGTTTAGGGAAGACTTGCAGCATCTCCTCTACCTCTATTATAAACACATGGCCAAGCAACAATACCAAGGGGTATTGTTCTTGCTTCACTTCTCAGTTACAGCTCGTCAGCATGGCAGAGGAGTTCACATCGGGACAGAGGGAACTGGCCACACCACATTCACACAAGGAGCTGAGAGAGAAACGTACTTTCTCGCTTGCTAGCATGAATGCATGGGAAAATCCTGAACGGCTCTCTCCATCTTATCCACCTGCTTAGGGACTGATTCCACCTGCACTGGGCTGGATCCTCCCACACCGGTTAGATAATCTCCCAGGGCTCCCTCGGGGCTTGCTTTAACTACTCATTTTGCACAAATAAGCCCAAAGGTTCAGCATTCACTTGTCAGGTTGACATCTACAGCCAACTGCCACACCACCTTTCAAGATTCTGGGGAGAATTTTATGCCAAGCGACTGACATACAGTAAGAGTCTACAAAATAATAGGTATTGATTTTTTAAAAAATCTGAGAAATTAAAAGCCCAAGAAACATAAACCTTCAAGATGAAATATACAACACTATTAGCAGAACAGCAAAGCACGATCTCTACCAAATACTGAAATGTGGGAGACAAGTATCTCTGTGTGATAGTTAAGCCTGGGTGTCAACTTGACATAAGTTGTATTAACTAAGATCAGCTGAGACCACCTGAAAGGATTATACCCACCCTAAATTCCATGAAACTTCCATAGATCTCATAAGAACCTCCCAGTAACGGACCATATAAAAGGGATCACAGAATATAGACAGGGAGACATTTCCAGGAATGCTCAAGCTATGTGGAGTTCTGCTGGGACTTAGTCTGCTGCCTGCCAGCTAGCCATGGCATCTCTGCCATGAAAGACTGTATCTATTTCCCCTCTGGGACTGTAAGGTGAATAAATCTCCCTTTCTCCCATAAGTTGTTTGACTTTGAATGCTCTCGCACAGCAATAGTAAAGAGTAACCGTTATACTCTAATTGTACAAGCAGGACTGTCTAAACCTGACACTGAATGACAACTTATATGACCACTGAGCTGACTGTACCAGGTGGGCGACTATTCTGTGGATGAGAAGACCTTCCATACTCAGCTATACAGAGCACCTCAGGGACTATCTCAACTAGCGAGGGGTCTTAAAATGGTCCTGTTGCAGTTACTCTTTCTGCTGCTGTGAGACAACACTCAGAAACAAAAAGGGGAACAGGGAAGATTTATTTGACTTAAAGTTCCAAAAGGCAGATTAGAAAAGGCGTGGCTGGCTGGCTGGCAGAAACTGGACGCGGCTTAGCTCACATCCACTATGAAAGTCAAGAGAATAAACAGAGAATTTGAAGAGCAAATTACAAGTACAAGGAGACGCCAACCAGCCTTCCCAAACAGCAGCTTAACATGCACAAACGCGAGCTTGCGAAGGACACCTCGCATTCAAACCATGACAGGCCCAGAGGCCACAAAGTCCCCCAGTGCTAGAGACAACCATTGTGCTCAGCAGATCTCAGGCCCAAAGTACTTGCCACTCAATTATATTCGCAACGTCCCTGCCCCACATACTCACAAGGCAGACATACAGAAAGCACAGTGACAGAGCACATTTTTCCCCACCCTGAGGTGGCTTGTCCAACACTGTTCCCTGGCTCCCAACCTCTCTCTTCAGCAATGATGAGCAATTTCAGTACTCTGAATCCTCTTTTCTTCCTGATGCTTCGTTTGTAAATTTTGCAAATAGCCCTTGTTCATTACCTTGCACCCTGTGACCATGGGGAATTTGTCTGGAGTCTATTACACAACTGCTTAACACTTCCAGAATTGTTTCCTCATCAACTTTAGAATTTATCCTTGAGTTCAATTGGACTTGTATTGCCTATCATTAAATGTTCTCTGCAGAGAACTCAACTAACCCCAGGCAGGCGAATTAATTACACATTATTCCTGCCCTGGAAAGGTCTGGCTTCTGTCATCGCCACAGTCTCTTTAGCGGAAAGGAAAGTGAACACGGTAGATTTAGTAGACCAGAACATAAATTTATTCTCAGTCTCTGTGTCATTCATTGATCGAGTATAAATTATGAACCAGGCATTCTACTGGGCACTTTCTAGAAAGTGTTTCACGAAATCTCAGACTAATCCTCCGATAAGAGAACTGCAATTCACAGAGGCTAAATCACATGTGCAGAGGTCACACAGCCAGAGAGTGATGGAGAAGAATTTTGAACTCAGTTCTGCTCTCCTCATAATAAGTTATCCTGCTTTTTAAGCAACTCGCACAGCCAAAGGGAAACACAAAACAGATGGATTGTATGGGAAGGAACACCGTAGGATACTCTTGTCTATTTTTCTCCAGTCACTAAAACAGCCACTGAGGACCTTAAGGTTTTCACGCGTCTCTGTAAATGACACATTTCTTTCCAGGGAGTGACTTGGTCATTAAGGAGAAAAGGAAACTGAGTAGGAGCATCTGAAGTATCATCATCCCTGTCTTCTGGTCTGCAGCCATCAGGAAGCCTGTGGTAAGATCTGCCATGCTCAAAATGCTGACGGTATATAGTGACCTTTGATATAGAGACAGGGAAACACACCTGCCAAAAATGTCACAGCAAAGTCTACAAAGCATGAAAATAAAGCACACTGACTTATTTCAAGTTTTGCCTGACCCTTTTCTTACCATCTTTCAAATACTGACTATTTCTATGAATGTAAAGCACAATGGCCTAAACCAGCCTAAATGTGTGTAAGGAGGTGTGGGTAGCTACCACTTGTCACTTTAATATGTTTTATGAATTCCATCGATATTCATGTTGTGGACTGAATGCTTCTGTTGCCCCAAAATAGCATGTGGAAACCTAATCTTCAGGGTGATGGTAGTAGGAGACGATAAACAATTAGGGAACAATTGTATCATGAGGGATGAGTCCCCAGAACTCGACAAGAGTTCTCTAGGGAATCGTCCTGCCCCTTCCATAGTGTGACTCAAAATGAGGAGATGCCATCTGCGAACCAAGCTGCACTTGCCAGACTCCAAACCAACTGACACCTTCATTTTGAACTTCCCACCCTACAGAACCGTGAGAAAATGAAGTCCTGTTGTTTATAAGGTCCCCACCTATGGTATTCCTTTCTAGCAGCTCAGTCAAATTGCAAAAACTGTCATGAACAAAAAGATACTGATAGACAGTCCTGTTTGTTCACAATTTCCTCTGTTGAGTCCTATTCCAGAATGGACTCTTCAGAAAGTAAACATTTGAATTTGATTTTGGCTTCCATTGTCTAAGTTCAAATGCTATGGTTAGCCATTTTCCCCAAAAAGAATCTTGTAGCAAGACCCAGCTTGCCTGCCTATAAGTTTGGGTATTGTTATACCGAGTATATTTTTCTTTTTTTTTTTTAATTTTTTTTTATTATTATTTATTCAACTGTGCACATGTGTGTGTGTGTGTGTGTGTGTGTCTGTGTATGTGTAGAACCACGGACGAATTCGCGAACCACCATGGACGCCTCCACCTCCTTCTGCCCCGGGATTCACAGGCTCCGCCCTACCAGGACCAGAAGCGCAGGCCGCCCCCGCTTCCGCCTGGCGTCTATACGTGGGATCTGGGATCCGAACTCAGGACCTTCCGCCTGCAAGGCGGAGGCTTAACCCCTGAGCCACCTCTCCAGCCCCCGAATATATTTTTCTTGATGTTTCCTGTCTGGGCCATTCTGTCAGAGATTCCAGGAACTATGTGAACTTCAGCTCTGAATGCCCAGGTATAAGGATGAAACAGAAATTTCTATGTCCCTGGTCTAGAGGAAAAAGGCTTGAGAAGTGAACAGAATTCCTGAATTGCAGACTGGTATCTGTAGTCCCCACGACACACGGAAGGACCAATGGCGACAGGTGGCCACAGCTGCAGTAACACCAATGTCTTGAAGGTCATGGTCTTCCTGTGTTTGTCGCTCACAGCTTAATGACCTTGGTGGACAGGAGGTCTGGGCGACATTCTAAGTAACAATGATTGGGACTTTCCTTATTGGCTGGCAGATAGCCCCAAAGTCTCTGGTTTAAATGTAAAAGGCATTGCAAAGGTTCCTTAAGGCTCTGGCAAATTTCTGCCAGAATTAAGAAGCACCCAGCTGGTAGCTCCATCCAGTCCTGTGACTTTCGAATGAGGAAAAACTGATTCACCTCCCTCCTCTTAAAAACCCTAATCATGATGGTGTGGAAATCTTAGTCGCCTTCAGGCTGTGAGCTGAAGAGAGAATTTACCTGACTGTAAGCTCTCTCTTTCCACTATTTGCTAATTCAAAGTTTTGTTCAATTGGTTGGCTTTTTATGGGTCCATTTCCACTTCTATGACATAGGAATATATAGTAATAGTAGCTACCATGCAGGGTAGGAAAAAATGGAATCATTCTTTTCGAACTCCTTAGCTAGTTGTTATTCCCTAAGACCCTCCTATGCCCCATCCCATCACCCCCCTTTCCTGTGGCCCACTGAATCTCATCTGGGTTCCCTTTGATGGTATGTACTTGAATGCTGACAGGAACATCAATCATAGATCAATGGATATAACATTGAGGAAAGAAGCCCGCCCCCACCCCTGCATCAGCACTAACCCTTATCAGTCTCTCAGGGAATGTGGGGCCATTTGAGATCTTTCCCCTCCATGGTAGAAATGTGGATAGGACAAATCCTACGCAAGTTTTGGGATTACACATTTTTAAATCACAAACGATCCTGACATCCACCCCAAGAGCAGGATGCTCCAAAGTAGAAATCTGGGCTCAGTGATTAAGCATACCCTTAAAAAAATCCCCTGGTGTTTCAAAGGATTCAGAGACACAAGGAGGAAAGTATTTGAGTGCATCTTCGTGGAGAGAGTTTGTCAGCCTGCCTCTCCTGGTATGTCAGAGAAGTGGTGGCCTTTGGCAAGTGACAGGATCCAGAGCAGCCCCATGAAATGAATAGAAGAGTTGTCAGAATACATGGAGAGGCATTCTTGAAACTATCAGCTTGCACCAATGTCACCCTGAGTTCATGCTTGTCACTGGGTAACATTGCCCCGTGAGCCTTACCCTGTCCCTAAACAGTCGGTCAGCCCAAAGCCATTCGTGAGCCGGCAGCCATCACCGCCTCTCCCTCAAAGCGTCTGCATGCTGCCTGCCAGTAGAACAGATTTTCAATGGTCTCTGTCTGTGGGATGTTGCTGTCTATTCAGGGGTAAGTTTCCAAGCAGGGCAAGATAATGATTCCCATTAATGTTGATATTATTCATGCAGCTAAAATCCACATGCCCCCAGCTACAACATTCCCCCGTAGAGGTTGAAGCCCTTATCTACTCAGCAATCCTTCATTACAGGTAGGCAATGTGTTTGCTCTATATAGGAGCCTGATGCACCATAACAGTTTTCCTCCTTGTGTCTCTGAATCCTTTGAAACACCAGGGGATTTTTATAAGCATGCTTAATCACTGAATCCAGATTTCCACTTTAGAGCATCTCGCTCTTGGGGTAGGTGTCAGGAATTAGGACTCTCCAGCTCAATGTTATGAAATTCTCATCCCTTGCATTCAGGCATTCAGCACCATTGACATTTTGAATTTGACAATTATCACTGTGAACAGAGAAAGAGGGGTGCTCTTTACATTGTAGGGTGTTCATCAGCATCCCTAGTCTCTGTCTACTCACAAAGACCAGCAAATTTTCCTATCAGTTTTTATAATCAGAAAGTATCTATAGTGTCTAATATCCTGGGCAAAAGAGGGAATCAGCAGCATAAGCAAGAAAATGAACAGAAAGATATGTCCTTGCTTCCTAGGATCCAAATGTTAACTATGGTATAACTATGGAGAACTCCACATGGATATCAAGAAATTAAGTACCTGTGACACCCTAGAGGTTATTAGATGTGGCCTCTAAAAATCAGGGAGTGAATTTATTATTCACCAGCTCTGAACTAAATAGTTTAAGAATTCTGCAGTTAGAAGAGGTCATGCAAAGTAGTTGAGATAACTCTCCATGGGGCAAAGGCAGAAACTTGGAATCAGAAATGGTAAGTGACTTCAAACAGGCCTCACATAATGGCAACAGTTTGGGTTAGAATTCAGGTTACATCGTGCAAGGTGTGAGTGCATTATTTCTTTCACTTACTTGTCAATATATGTGTGATTCATGTCATGAATACAAATAATTTAGCTCAAGGTAAAAGGCTTGCTTCCTGAGTTTCAATAATAACCCAATAATACAGTGGAAGCCACACATTAAGTACCTTCTACACCTGGATGAGCATTTTAAATCCATGATGTTATACAATTAAAAAAACCTGTGAAAATAGCACTGTTAACTCACTGGCAATACTGGTAGTGTTATTATATACTGTGTGTCCATGACTAACATCATTGCTTTGGAGACAGATGCTAACTAGAAATATGTGAGGAGAGTTCAGAAACAACACAATTCCTACAACAGAAGGAAAAGCCCTGATCTCACCACTAAAACATTTTCTTATTGACTAGCTCACAGGACAGTATGGGAATCAAAGGGATACATGTGGCAGAACAGAGCCATGACCAGATGCTAGTTCTGACTCTTCGCTGCATTCTTTGAGCTAACATACGCTGAGTTTCAAGTTTCTCTAGAATGCGATATTTATGAGACCCAGAATGCATTGCTTGTGATTACCAGTGATTGTGATTATAAAGTCACCAAATGCAGTTCCCACACATTGCATGTGTTCATAGCTACACGTTTTCTTATCTAGCACCTCTGTGCTTCCATTTCCTTGTCTAGAAAATGGCAGTAACATATGAATGTGCTTCAGGATTTTTTCACACTAGTCCAGTAATACATAATACAACATCCCAAATCCCTTCAAACTGGGGAACTGGGCTGACTCAGCTAAGAAAGTGCTTGCATTGAAAGAACAAGCAGTGAGTTTAATCATCAGAATCCCATATAAAAAGTCAAGCACACAGTGTCTACAATGCTAGTGCTAGGAATGCGGGGCGAGAGTATCTCTGGCAAGCAAACCTTGCTACTAGGTAAGTTATAGGTCAACAGTAAGGCAAATACTAAATGAGAAAGATGCCCAGTGTTGAGATCTGGCCTCCACAGGCACACACACACACATGCACAAACACAACACATACACATACACACACGCACGCATGCACACACACATGCACACACAACACATACACATACACACAACACATACACACATGCACACATATACACAGCACACATACACACACGCACACACCTACACAGCACACATACACACACTCACACACATGCACACACAAACACATGCATGCACACACATACACACACATACACACACGTACACACACAACACATACACGCACACATGTGCACACACACAACACATACATACACATACATACAACATATACACACAACACATACATACACATACATATACATGCACACACAACACACACATACACACACATGCACACACACAGACACTCACACACATGCACACACAACACATACACACACAACACATACACAATACACACACGCATGCACACACATACATACATATACGCACACATACATACAACACACACAATACACATGCGTGTGCACATACACACATACATATACACACACATACACACAACACATGCACACACACAACACAACACACACACATACACACACAACACACAGACACGACCAAAAATCAAAAAAACCTGAGCAATGAGCAAGAGTCTGGAGATTGAAACAAAGCCCCCAAAACAATAGACCACAAAGAAATAAATTTTCCCCAGGAATTGTCTACTGATGGAGAAAAAGATAAAATGCTGGTTTCAGAAGAGGGCCTTGCCTTACAGGGAGAACAGCTCTTCACAGAGTGAAAGGAATGCATGCAGAACTGCTTTTATTTTGACTTCCATAAAATTGTAAGACTGCTACAAAAAAGACAAAGGAAACTTGGAGTCTCTCTTTAGTCTTTATGTCTTTATTAGAAAGACACACACATATACAGAGAGAGAGAGAGAGAGAGACATAACAAAGGTAGCCACTTTGTAAACTTGGATGTAGAGTGAGTGAGGAATGAATAGAACTAGAAGTCAATAAATGCCACTTTCAGTTATTCTCATGAGTGTAAGTTGCTCAGAAAATATTCCTAATGCTTAACTCCTAAGCGAGGACTCGCAGAAGCACTCTACAAATGCAATAATGCTCCTGCCATCCAGTGCCCATACCCCTTCCAAACCATCCAACCAACCAACAGATGAAAAACCAGAAACCATTAAATATTGACTCATTTGTCCAAGATCTTCCAGTAAGTCCACTGTGCCTTTTTGTAGCTTCGTGACTTCCTGCCATCTTTACTTCTCTTCTACTTCCCATTAGGTAACCTTACACATCTAGCCATTAGTGAAGGTTACCAGGGTGACAAGAGTCACATCCATATTACACAGTCAAGGTCTTATCACAAACCTTCCTCATATTGCCATGCAAGGGAAAGAAGAAAGAGGCAGTTAATAAACAAAACACTGTCCAATGGCAGACAAACTGCAAAGGAAAGAGGCAGTTAATAATCCAAGCACCATGCAATGACAGACTAACTGCTAAAGGAAAGTTCTGACCCAGCCAGCAGACTGGCTTCAGAGCTAGGCAACCCTCAGCTTCAATCACCCCTCAGAAAGCCCTATCAAATACAGCACATCTACCTCTGCAGTTTGTCCTTGTCACACCATTTATTTGTCTCCACCACCATATGAAATGAAGTGAAGATGTCTGGCCCATTTCTCAATTGATTCATGCATGAGCTATTTCTTACAGAATGTTGAACCATGAGAATTTGGTTGGCCACTTTAATCCAAATTCCCAGATCAATATCTTGTCATGTGATCTCTCTAGTCTACTTCCCAGCCTTCCTTGCATGCTTATTTCATCCTTCCTTCCCCTAGCAAGGCTATCATTCTACCCCATGGCAACCTGGGGTATTAATTAGATGTCTCTCCTTCAAGTCAAGGGGTATGGAGACAGTACCTGCATGGTTTCTAATAAGGACGTCATGATGGGAGGGATCCCATGGGCGGCAAGAGAGAAAGCTGAGAAAACAAATTCAAAGCTGAGAAAGTGAACTCACTTTGTTACAACCCAACCAACTTCACTGCAACACAGACACTGCTTCATATCTCAGATGCAGTGTTCTGACAACACTGCTTGTCCACAACTAGGTCTTCTGCTTCCAAACGTATGACTGACGATTATGTCATCTGCCAATGAGAACTCCACTCCAATTGGCTATCAACATAAGCAGCACCCTTGAAAGCACTCCACAGGGATACCTCTCCTAAGAACCATGCAGAAGGACTGGAGAGATGGCTCATTTGTTAAGAATCTGCCTTGCAAGTAGAAGGTCCTGAGTTTGGTCCCAGGTCCCATGTAAAAATGCCAGGTGGTAGAGGAAGTGGCCTAAACTTTGGGCCCTGGTGGGCAGAGTCTGGGAAATCCTAGAGTGAAGCAAAAAAAGAGGTAGAAGCAATCCAGAGTGATTTCTGAAGTCACCCTTGGTCCTCCACAGGGACACACAGTGCCCTCGAAGACACATACACATGCACGTGAGCAAAATAAATAAAGACAAAAAAGGACCTTGCAACATGGCGCGCAGTACCCTCCAGGGAGCAAGGAATACCAGAAATAAATATCACTTGAAATGACAGAAGAGAGATCCAAAAATAGCCTCCCTTGCGTTTCCCAATGAGATGAGTACCCCAGCACTTTGCTAAACAAAGCAGACCTCATTCCCTTCCCAGCTCTCCACCTACATGAACCTAAGCTAATCACCTAACGTCTTAAAGGCTGTTTCTGTATCTGAAATGTAAGACCAATATTATATACCTCATAGATTTCCAATGATGAGTAAGTGATAGGATGGATGGATGCAAAGTAGTTACTATAATGCTTGGTTCAATTATACACACACACACACACACACACACACACACATACATACATATATTTGCTATTGCTATTATTATTGTGTATTGTGTATTATGTATTGTTTCCTTGTTCAGAGTAGACTTTAAGGGAGTTATTCAAGGCCTGTGTGCCCTTCAGGAGCACCCAGGGAAGGATGAAGGAAACATTCTGAAGCAGGCTTTCACACTCCTCTTTCACCGTCCCTGACACTTAAAGCTGCTTTCTCAAAGTGCCCTGGTCCCGACGGACCCCTCACTTACCAGGAGAATCTGCTGCTTCCCTCGTGGACTCGGTTCCCTTCCTCGCCCATCTGCACCAATTAGCAGAGAGCAGATTGCCTGAGACCCAGGAGACCTGGAGGCTATGAGCGCCATGCCAAGAACACGGAGCCGTCGCAGCCCGGGCAGGTAATGGGGTCGAAAATGAAGATGTATTAGGGAGAGAAGAATTACAACTCTGCTGATTAAGTGATGAAGTGGATGGATATGAAAAACGTGGCATAAATTATTAAGGAAACGTGTGATGCCCTCGGCAAAGGCAGGTAACGAGGAAGGCAGGAATCGGCAAAGGTTGCAGATGAACCCGCTACCAGCACCTCAGGTCCTGCTGTCGCAAAGCAGGGGAATTCTACTCTGCTCTCTTTATTCTTTAAGGGTGTCTACATTTTCACAGATATCTTTAGCTCCTTAGTGATCTACCTGAATAAATATTGCCCCCTGAATAAATACTCTTAAGAAATGACTTGGAATTAACATAAAAAGGCACGCTTATGCCTCTAATCAGAATAATTGAACTGAAATATTCAGGTGTGCCATTTGGATGCTAGCTAGTATATTTCAAATAACAATTCGGAAAGCTGAGCTCAGAATGCTTTTCTAATCAGCCATGCAGGACGACATCCTCCACGATGACTGTGGTGTGAAGCAACGAGCTGGAGGAGGAAGGGGATGAAGGAGATCTGGTAAATAGAAACCTGCATGAAATTCCACCCCTGCAGACATCCTCTCGAAGTTTTGAGCATGTTTGGCAATCCATACATATATATTTTTTTCATTAAACTCTTGTGGCCATTGGCAATACATGCTCGGCCTCCCCACCCCGATTCACTGGTATATGATTGAATTGGATTCTTCTCTTTATTCCCTCTCCCCTTCTTAGGTGTAGAGTCTGGTCAATTTACTGGAGAAGATATTGTGTAGCTCAGAGGCAGAGCTAGCAAGGATCGCATAAGTGTAAGATGCAAGTACAAAGGAGAGCAGAGAGAGACCACACACCCCCTAGGGGCAGAGAATGTGGCTTCCATGAACCCAGATGGCTTGTCCCATTGGCCAGTCCTGCTCCTAGAAAGACAACTGTGTTTCTTCTTTCGTTCAAAGATTCCAATGGAGAGATCTTGCCATAAATCTTTTAGAAATGAAAACAGTTTTGAAAGGAGGTTCTCAGAGTCTACAAAGGTACCAGGCAGGCTTACATGAAGCTTGGAGTCTCCATCAGTCACTGAACATGTACTCATACATGATTTTCTTTGAATACCTCTTGGGATGGCAAATTCATCACCATTCAGCATAGCTCATGCCATTTCTGGTTGGATTTTTCTGGTCATGCACTTAGGGGAGGAGTTCAACAATGGGTGGAAATAAACCATTAGCTAATCCACCAGTCAATGGCAGTAAATCAAGGCTGAGAATTCACATAAAGCTGAACATCCTCCCCCAAACCTTCTTTCTTGCCAGACTGGTACCTATTCATCTACAAAAGCATCAGGAGAGAGGAATCGAAGCCCTTCAGCGCCGTACTGCCTATTCAAGTTCAGACTGTATACCACATAGTATCAAAAGAACTGCAAGAAATGACTCATAAAACAACATCAACTTCTCTGCCTGCCTCCATTAGATTATGCCTGAGAGTCTGAAAATTGCTTTTGTGGCTTTTTTTGTCTTCGGTTCTTTGTGTAAAATTGTGTGTGTTTTTTTAATCCTACTGACAGAAGTAATATATTTTCATTGTAGAGAATCCCAAAGCATGGTAAAGTACAAATAAGAAAACAGAAATCACCCATTCTTTCACAGATAGGCAGTGTCATCTTGCTATAAAAACCTTCCAAGGACTTTTGGTGCTTCATTTATTTCTTTCTTTAATTGGGATTCTATTTTTCAGTTTGCTTTTATTTGCAACCATATATGAATGTTTTCCCAACTTATTAAATATCATCGACATAAAGTTTAAGGGGCACTGTATGCATGTGCACAGATGCAGCACCATCTCTTTGTCCTGCCATCAGTGGACGTTTGGGCTTCAGCAGTTCTCCATTACATGTTAAAAGATTTGAAGGAACTAGGCATACTGGGACCAGAGAAGAAGCGTTCAGAATCTAGATTCTGGGGGTCAAAGAGAGTTTCCTGAATGGAGCAACTCTTGAGTAGTACCTGTCCTGTCGAAAGACCTGAAGGCCTACACTACTCAGCTCTCATACTTGGCTAAAATGGTCTCAGCCTTAACGCTTCTTTCTAAGGCAGAGCAAGCTCCTTGCTGACTCTTGGCTCTAGCAAACCCTGTCCTGAGAGCATTCGGAAACACCACCATACATTCTGTCTCTGTCCCTATAACATACGAACTATTTGCCGAGCTTCTTGTTAGTGTTTCAGCCCCAGAATGTCTTCTAAAAACCGAGGAGCCAGAGCTTGGAACCACAATCAAGGAAGATCACATTCCTTATCACTCACTGCCTGCAGGGGGCAGAAACCTGTCCCCAGCGGGTGCCTTGATCCAAGTTGTAAAACTGGCTCCTGTGAGGAAGCTAGGAGGTTTGCTTTTCCTGTGCATGGTGCCAATCAGAAAACACAGGTGGCGTCCCATCCCCTCCCCAACTGTCAGAACAGCTTGGGAGGTTTGATTCCACGGACTCAAACTGGGTTCTGACCTGTCCTCCACACTTGAAGAGTCTTGATTGAAGCCACGCTCCCTACCCTCTCCCTTCAACAACACATCCATTAAACTTGATCTAGCATAATTTTTGCTTTAATATAGTAATATAGTATAGGTCTTAGTGAGTTACAATTCTTATCAGGTGAGAAAAAGCATGACCAAAGAGTGTTAGACCAGAAAATCTCTCTGAATTTGCACATGCCACATTAGTATCAAAAAAGTCAAGGGTTTTAATTATGTTGTTGAGAACCACACTAGGGACCGGTAACTCTTCTGTGCCTTCTTTGCCACCAAACGAGACTAACAACCTAGAGCGTTATTGTGAAGGTTAAGTGAGGTTGGAAATGAGAAGCGGCCATTCCTATCACCTGATGTTCTGAATCTACTTGTCTTTGTTACTATGCTAGAGCCCTGGATCACAGAGTCAGCAAGTGCTGGCATCAAATTTATGACTTACTGAGTGACAGAATTAGGCAATTAACTTATGTCCTTATAGATTATCACAAGGGTCAAATTAAAGAACATATGCAAAGCTAAAGGTTCTCTTTGTCCTTTGGTAAACAGTGTCTATAATGGCCTTCAGAGACCAATAGTTATTCAAACACTGCCAGGCTATTGTGAAGGGATTTTTGCAGATATTAGGGAAATTCCTATGTCATCTGATCTTAAAATGCAGCAACTTTCTGGATGGAGTTAATGGAATCATAAGTGCTTTTCTTCTTTCCTTCTTTTCCTTCTTTCCTCCTTCTAAGTGTGTGTGTGTGTGTGTGTGTGTGTGTGTGTGTGTGTGTGTGTGTGTGTAGTTAGGCACAGGTATCAACTTCATGGTTGAGGACTTAAGCTCTGGGCACATATGTAGATAATTTTTAGTTGTGTTAAATCCAGAGTAAACCTACAGAAAATTGTCTAGTTTATGGGGAAGGACCAACCCATGGTAGGTAGAACTAGGTCCTGGAAAGATGAATAAAATGCAGAGAGTTGGTTGAGGATGTTTGCATCCTTCTGTGCTCTTGGCTAGACATGCTGGTCTGGCAAGTAAGGATTGTCATTCTCTCAGCTGTTACACAGAGATAGTAAGTCCAGGTATTGGTATGAGTTCGGCCCTGATATCGGTATGAGCTCTCCTGTGAAGCTGGACAAAAAACTGTAACCAGGAATCCTAAGAGAAAATAAACTCCTGTTTCCTTAAGCTGTTTGATAGTGATTTTATCAGTAACCATGCAGAGTAACTGGAACAGTGCTTGCATGCATGTGTTGTATGTAAGTGTTCATGGCTACATTTGCCTGTGTAGATATGGATGTCTCTAATAAGACAGGATTTTTCACTGAACCTGCAGCTCCCCATTCCAGTGAGACTGGCCAGCCAGCAAGCTCCTGGGGTTCATCTATCTCTGTCTTCCAGTGCTGGAGCTACATAGAAGTATCAACATGCTCAGCTTTCACAAGGATGCTGGAAATCTGAACTCAGGTTCCCAACTTGTACATCCCAGTAAGCATTTTACTGATTGAGCCATTTCTCCAGTCCCACATACACCCTTCTGAAAAGCAGAAAGTTTTCTCTGACTGACTGGAGAAAATCAGACAGATTTCCAGTGTGAGAAGAATTCAGCATTCAGTCCACATCTTTGAAAACCAGAGATGCATGGGGTGAACCCAGGAGGTGCCTCTAAAAACTGATAGTCAGCACTGGACAGCAAACAGCTTTCATTCCCTGTTCTGCCTCGTGGCGGAGTCCTCTTAAGGAACCAGAGTCTACCAACCACAGAATGAGCTTGCAGATGGATTCTTTCCCATCTTCTATGAAGAACACAACATGGCCAGTATCCTGATTTCAGACTTAGAAAGCTCCAAGTAAAGAAGCCAACATGCTAACCCCATCTTCTGACCTATACAACGTGAGGCAGCAAGTGAATGTGTGTCACTCAGCCATTGCATTCATGAAACTATGCTACACACATCAATAGAAAACACATGCCCTTGGTGAAAAGTTAGGTATGTTTTTCACCCCAAGAATCTTTTTACCACTGTCGGTAATGAGCCAAAGGCAGATCCAAAAGCTGCTATATAATTCAGTTCCTTTCTATGAATGCACGCACTCTACCTAAGGTCAAAGCATTACGTTATCCCCCAAAGGACATCCTGGCTGCCTGGGCAGATGTCCTGGTTAAAAGCCTAAGAGCCTTGAGAGCTGTTTTGAAAACAGACTTGCTTTTCAGACCCCAGAACCCGGGCACTAAAGAGATCAGACTGTTTTCAAAATTGAGAAATGCAGTCAAGTCCATTTGGACCTTTTTATTGACATCTCTGACCTGGCTGGAAAAGTGTTATGCTTTGCTATAAAAATTATCGGGAAGTGCAGCTTTTGCTGAGTGATATTTTATATTACAGGTCAGAGTACTCCAAGCCTCTCTCCTCAAAGGAGGGCTGGAGCCCTGAAAATCTTTCAGGATCTCGATGAGATCTCCTTCCATGAGGTCTGCAATGCTAACTGATCCTCAGTGTTTCCAAGTGCCACTGCTGTGGAATCCTTGGGTGACATTGTCTCTGACTCACTCCACCAAGTTCAGATTCAGTGTAAGCCAAAAATTAAAAGTAAGCTTAAAAATGTGTGTGTGTGTGTGTGTGTGTTCAATATTCATCATCTGTTGATAGATTTTAGTAGATATGGGGAACATTTGTGTTCAAAGAATTTGTTTGGTAATTGATTGTTTCCAAAAATTTCAAACTACAAATGAACACCAAATAGATCAATAAATGTTTGGGTTTTACAGTTAGTTTAAATGTCCTCAGTAGAAAACATTTACATTTAGGATAACTGTGTCATGTGTCCCTGATCTCTATCTGTTCTAAAATAACTGAATATTATGTCAGTTATTATTCATCATAATTCAGCTATTTACTCATGTATAGGGGAATAGGGAAGGCAGGTAAATGTCAATTTTATAGGGAACTTGGGTTTCCCCTGCATCCTTTCCTACACATGAGTCAGAATTGAGAACATTACTCCACGGTATTGAGAAGACAGGTGAACAACTAAGGCCCAGTGCCTCTGTTAGTTCGTGGAAGGCATATAGCCTACAAGGTGCATGAACCCCACCCACTTTCATATAGAACAAAAGTGGTGAAATAATAGTAGGGATATTGAGAAGATTAAAATACTATAAACAATGGTTTATGGACCACAGAAGCTTCTTACAGTTCTAGAAACTAGGGAATCCAGAGCCAAGGCTCTTTGCGGATTTGCAAACACTTCCAGGTCACTGAGAGGCATGTTCTAGCTGCACCCTTGTAGAAGGGGCAAGGGAGCACTCTGGGGCTTTTTTATAAAGACAGTAATATCATTCCTGTGATCTATATTGTCATGTTTTAGACCTAATCTGCAAAGGACTTGCCTCCAAATACCATCTTGCTAGGATCAGCATTCCACCCAGCTGTTTGAGGAAGGACAAACATTAGTCTATAAGAGCTATCAATTAGGATTGAAGAAACGTTTGATATGAAACTTGTCTTGCTGACTTTTATCTTTAAAAAAATAGCCGATGGGTTGGAGAGATGGCTCAAGGGTTAAGCTTTTGCCTCATAAGCAGAAGGTCCTGAGTTCAAATCCCAGATCCCCAAAAAAAGAAAAAACGCCCAGTAAAAATGGCAGTGGCCTACCTGTGGCAGTGATCCTGGACAGCAAAGCCTGGGAAACTCCAGAGCAAAGCAAAGGAGAGGTAGTACAATTAAGGGTGATTCTAGAAGTTATCCTTGGGCCTCAGCAGGCATGTACAGTGACCCCTGATAAACACACACACACACACACACACACACACACACACACACACACACATTTTTAAAAAGTCAGTATTATGCCTGCATTTAATTACAGGTCTTCTCTCACATAAATAACCTCCAGGGGAAAACTCTATAAGTCACAAAGTGATTTCCTCTTAGATTACTCTTTTCAGCTCTGATAGTGAATGGTTCCTTTTCAAATGATGTTTCTGAATTTCAAAATAGGTCATATTTTCAAAATGTGCACAACTACTAAAATGTGTGTTTGACTTTAAGTTAGAAATATTGCTGAATCTTTGTTGTTTTTAGCCTTAGAATTGTGTAAGAGACAAATAACATTCTGAGCATGATAACAGTGTATTCTGCTTGATTACATGTTATCAAGTTCCAGAAGATCGACCACTGCTTTCAATACCACACATATTTTCCTGCTACACCTGGTGTCTAAGAAAAATTTAACTTGAACATAAGAGTTCTACTGTCTATTCTGGTACTTATTTGGGAATAATTCTCCAGTTCTCCTTTCATATTTAATTCCATCTACATGAAATGTATTTGATGCATTTTATATTAACCTCTTTACTTCTATTGTAACCATTATATAGCATTATAAATCTCCATAAAACATGTGAACCATCCTTTCAAGTTAACAGCTGATTGTCTGAACTCATGCAAAGAGTCATTTATGTCTCAGGCTCAGCTACACATGCTGAACATGTGACACTGAAACAGCCCCACCCATATCTGCACCCACCTAATAACTTAATAACCTAAGTCCTAGGTCTAATCTGGTCATATACTAACACATGAAACTTTCAGAAATTCCCACATAGTGTTCTGGGCATCTAAGAATGCTGTTGCTTTCACTAAAAAGATTTTCCTGTGCTATTTTATTTAAAAACAGAATGTGATATTCATACAGCTTTTGATCAATATTGAGAAATACAAAAACGAGAAGAGAGTAAGAGCTTTTTGTTTTCTTACCACAAAAAAAGCTTAAGATAACTTTAGGCAACTATCAAGACTGCACCCTTCCTACCCTTTCGTGATTTCCTTCAGGAACTTATCTGTTCTCAAGGCATCTCATATCAGCTGGATTTTAGACTAGATATGAAAGCAAGCAACGTATTTGGTCCCCAATCTTACATAGACCACAATCAAGTAAAAAAATCAGCTGCTTAAATATCATGTCAAGTTCACACATTACATTTGTTTTCGTGCTTCCTATTGCCTGTTAATAACACTAATGATTGCCTATTACTGCAACGGTTGTGAGATTGCTTGGAAGTACATATCCGAAGTCCAAAACTGAGGAAACTAATTTTCCTATCAATCCCAAACTAAGATGCTGGAGTCGGACCTGTGGGAAGCAAACACTTTCAATACTTCCTAAGCAATGGGTGGACAAACTGTGTGACTGAGGTAAGTGATGAGAATGGGATTAAATCTGGTGATGAAGGCTACGATTTTTTCCTGTGGACATTTGGGGAAGATTTAAAGAAAGGGGGGAGAGAAAAACAATTTCCTTCCCTTGGAATCATATTCTCAATCATTTTTCCCTCCAACTATCATTTTGCAGATGCTCTAGGCCATCTTCAGAGTCCATCTGCCTTCCCAGCATAGCCCACGAGCCCCTTCCTCGACTGAGTGCCTTCACCGAGGTACTGTGGGGCCAGGGTGTAGCACAGAGATGCTGCGCAGAGAATGAGCGGCGGAGAAGCAAGGGCTGATCCCCACTCATAGGGAAGACACTCTAGACAGATCATAAGGACTCATGTCTAGAAAGAAAAAAATCATCCCCTTTGTCTCATCAACTAACATTCACATTCTTCATTCTTCTCCCTTTTTGACACAGAGTCTCACATAGCCCAATCACTATGTAGCTGAAAAGACTTTGAACTTCTGATGTTTCTGCCTCCACCTCCCCAGTATACCACCATACCCAGTTTGTGAGATGCTGAGGGTCAAACCCAGACCCTCATGCATGTTAGGCAAACACTCTACCGCCTAAGCCACAGACTCACTTTCTAAATACTCTCCAAATCTCCCCTCCTTTCCGCTTTGCTGGGGCTCAACTTCTGCAATGGCTTTGTGTTGGTCCCCTTGCCCCCCAGCTTCCTTCCTTCTGCTGCTCACCCTCATCTCTGCCCATGGGCTAGGGCTCAATTACATATTCATACCTAAATGCATAGGAAGCTAAGGGCATGCATCCAAAACCACAACTTCAGCACCTGAGACATTGCAACTGTTCCCAAAATGCCTGTCAGTTACCAGGATTTTAACTTTTGTTATTATTCTTGTATTAATAGCAGCAATACTACCTATGCCAAGAACATTGTAGGGTGGGGATATCATTAATTTTTTTCTGGAGTCATTTGGTCTCTGAAATGCCACTGCAGTGACCTCTTCATTGGCTGTCCCCTTCATCCATCCCTCCCTCAGATCCTCTGGGTGTCACTAGGAAGGGGAAAGCAGAGGGACCAGTTGCTTGACAGCATATGCAATAGATGTCAAGTGATACAAAATGCAGTATAATCCATCATCAAACAATGATAAACTATAATGAAATACAATTTCGCTTGTATTCAACCATGCCCTTTATGAGAACCCCACAAAGTTTTACTATCAACTTCAGAAACCAATAGCAAACCCCTATTTTTCCTTATTCCTTACTTTCCTGGGTGCCTTCAACAAAGAAAACTATTGATTTTGAGTTGTCTGAAGTATACTCTACAAAAAATTACCCTCCATCCATGGCTTTCTTTTTATCAAGCTGAAATCCTCAGAGAAAATATGAAATCCCACAGAAATACACATGAAAGGAACTTATGCAGAGTTTGTGATAATGATAGGCTCTATTTTAACTCCACTCAAACCTCATGGTAGAAGACCAAATCTTGACTGTGAAACCTATTTCTATACACACACACATGTACAGAGAGACAGACAGAGAGAGAGAGCACTACATGCATCACAAGACCACACTGAACCAAAATAAACAAAACATATACTATTTCAAGTGAACAGAGAATTTCTCTTTTTACAGGTTTTAAATAATATATTAATATGTTTGCTCATAACAATCCTCTTGGGCAGTGGATATTAGTACTGCTGCATAGATAGGTAAGCAAAAATTGTAAGAGCCTATATAGATTGTCCAACATAAGGGTGCATTATAGCCAGAATATAATCACAATTCTTTTGAGTGACTAGCATCTTTGTCAGTCCAAGGACCATCATATTCATACCATCAACATCAAGATGTAATGGAATCAAAAAGCATATTCAAAGAAGTCAGGTCAAAAAAACTATGGAATAAGGGAGAGAAACAATGAAGTTTGAAACCTGAAAAAAAATCCTAACCACAACTTGATCCAAAGTCAATGACTATGAATAAAATGGTAGGGATTGACACCCTTAAAAAAACAAAAAGATTTATTCTCTAGGATCCAGAGTTCATCGCTTCTTGGCCTTTTGGCTAAGATCAAGTGTAAGACCAGAGTTGATGCCTTAGGACATTCAGACTGTTGCTGCAAATCGCTGTAGATTGAATGATAACATCAGAGATTTCTCTCTCTTCATCTTGGACACTAAGCCCCAGATCAAGATGGTGGCAAAAGCCAAAGTCTGGGGAAAGCTCTTCCTTGTTCTCAACAGTCATGTTCTGGCTGTGTCCTCCTCTGACAGAAGAGGCAAGCTTTCTCTCTGAAGCCTCTTTGTTCCATTTCATGTCCTAGCCAAAGGTCCCATCCCATAATACCCACCACACTGGCTAAGGCTTCAATGGTCCATGATAGACCTTCAGCTGCGGGGAGTCAGGTGTGAGTTACAGAAATGTTCCCATCAGAAATGAAGAACTGGGTCAAGGTTCATCCAAAAGGAATTTGAACCACAGGGTATAATCATACCTAGATATTCTAGATTCTCAAAGGAGGACACCATTAGCTTTCTAAAGCCCCTGGCCTTCAGCTCACACGTAATAAAATGACTATAATAAACTGCACGCAAAAAGTCCAGCTGTCCTTTCCCCAGCTTCCTGTGAGCTTCCAAAGGTGAGAAAGTTTTGTAGAGTAACGATCAACAGTGGGGTTCATTTCATCTTCTTTATTTCCCCAAAATGTCTACAGAAGGGAAAGAGAATCAGCCTCCAAACAGCTGTGGCCAATTCCCAAGGAACGCTTAGCTCTTCTCCACTGATGGGAATTTATTTTCAGATTTAATTTCAAGCACAGCGCTGACCCCAAACCCCATCATTACAGGCTTCCGCTAATCCCCCGGAGCTGTGTGTCTGTCTCGTTGCAGCTTACAGCTTTTGGTTTCATTATGCTGCACGGATTTCTTTCATTGATTGCTCTGTTCAGACTTGATGGGTGCTGTGTGTTAATGCACACAGACACGTATGCGTCACACCTGTCTGTTCAAACTTGATGGACGCTGCGTGTGAATGCACACAGACACGTATGTGTCATACCTGTCTCACCTGCAACACCAGCACCTCCAAACTCTGAGTTAGCTCCAAAGATGGTAGAAACATCTTCGGGAGCCGCAGGAAAGCTGCCCGGCTTTCCTAGAGTCATTTGTGAACAGTGTTTATTTGCAGCGCTCCACGCCACCCCTGGCTGGGCCCATTCTGCTTTTTTCTACCCCCAAACTGCCCTTTCTTTGAGAAGAGAGTCCTCCTGAGCATACATTACCCAAAGAACGAATGCTGCGGTTGGTACAGCCCTGTTTAGGCCCCGAGACAATAATAAGACATGACTAGAAGGAACTTCAGCAAGTCAAAAGCTAGGAGCAGCTGATAGCTTTTGTACAACCTGTCTCAGGCAATTTGGTAAGTGTGGTTTCAGCCCACACGTGGGAGACACCCAGCTGGTTAATAGTCCGCCCCAATCTGCATCAGCGCTGACTGGCAGCCGTCTCCTCCCCAGGCCGTGCAGATGAAAAGCGGAGAGCACACCTTTGCCATCAGATACTTCCCACAAAGCGGGCTTGTCTTTGCTCCTGAACACCTTTCATTTCAAGCCTGCTGTTAGAAACAAAAGATAAAAGGCTGCTTTGGCTTTTGTTTTTTTTCTTATTTATCCTCTTATTGCAGTTTTAAAGTCTCTTTTCTTTGCCAGAGCCCTGAACATCTCAGCATTTATGACAAGTGCGAAGATGCCGGAACCTCATTAGAATCGCCGCGGCTGTGGGGCTGAACTCAATAGGCAAGTGGCTGCAGCCCTTTCTCAGTTGCGGTCCGACAGCAGGGCTCCGTGTGATTCCAATCCCCGTCCCCCATACAGAGGTCCCCAGGGCACAGTGGATGCTTTTTCCGTTGGATGGAATACAAAGGACTTCACACTGAACTCGGGAAGGGAACCCTTTGCTGCCCAAGAGTCTCCTTCTGAGTCATTTTCATCTTCTCCTTGGCCTTTCTATCTGTTTCTCAGATACTCTGGCATGAGGAGTATTACTTTCAAAATCATTTGCTTGAAAATAAGTTGCTTAGAAATGGAGTCTCCTGGAAAAAAAAATCCTGGGATGCTGTCACCCAAAAAGGTCAATTTTATTCTGAAAAAATACAGGGAAAAAAATGCAGACTTTATCATGAACATCATCAGCATCTTAGCTTTGCAATGCACAAATCCAGATGGATAAGGGGACATGGATAGAGCCCTGCCTTATATATTCTGCAGCCACCACTGTAACAGTGTATAGACAGTGGCTATCCCCCTTATCTACAGGGGATATTCTTATAGGTAGGCAGACGCTTCATTATAGCTCCAGGATTTTGAGGGGTGTGTGCACGTGTGTGTGTGTGTGTGTGTGTGTGTGTGTGTGTGTGTGTGTGTGTGTGCCTATGGAAGCCCAAAGGTAACATCAGGAATCATCCTGGATTGTTCTACCTCTTTATTGCTTTGCTCTGGGGTTTCCCAGGCTCTGCCTTGAAGGGCTGGAATTGCAAGCTTTGTCTATTTCTGCCCTGCATTTTTTACATGGGATCTGGGAATCTGAACCCAGGTCCTTTTGTCTGTGAGGCAAAGGCTTTAACTCCTGAGCCGTGTATGACTTTGAGTTGTACATGACCTTGAAAAGGCCCCTATTGGTATAACTGCTAGAGCTGGAGTGTTCCGCCAAGCAGCACGGATTTGGGATTCTTGGGGGAACAGAAGGAACGTTTTGTGAGCTCTCACTTCTGCAGTGCCCTCTGGTGACTACCCTGTTGCCACGACTTACACACACACACACATGCACATGCACACAAAAACACACACTTACACACACACACTTGTGTGCACATACACATACACACACACTACTTCTATCATTCCAAGGTGGATGATTTAATAAAGCTGTCACTTGCCCCACCCCTACACTTCACTAGAGTTCTCTTAAGTCTCTATCTACCCCTCATGAACAAGAGAATTATGTGCATCTCAAATTCTGCTGAGCGAAGGGTCTTGGCTCCTGCTGTGTTCTCTCTGGGCAGTGGCAGGAAACCCTCCAATAACAAATGTTTCCTTACTCTGCTAATATTTCTAGAATCTCTTCTATTTCTGCTTTGAGTGGGAAAAAAATCACAAACAGAGAAAGATGCACTTTTCTGCAACCATCTTTCCTTCTCCTGCAGAGCTAGACTGCCCTTGTCTCTCTGCATTAGTTAAGGGCTATCCTGGAAGCTGTGACGGGTTCCCCACATACTAACCAGCATTTGATGGAAACACAGGACAGCAAACAGACTCAGCAAACAAGAGCAAGTAAATAGCAAGGGCTGATGGGAACAGTAGCTTAAAGCAGCCCACCTGTCAGATTCTCGGAGTTCTGCTTCTTTCTAGGTATGGACTAGGTACTCTCTTAACTCTACCAAGGAAGTGTGAGAGCTATGCTCCTGCAAGTTACAGGTTCAAATCGTACAGCAACCCCACTTGACAGCAGTTGTTTAGGAGGAAAATCCAGGATAGGTTTTGACAGCCCATCTGAGGTTCATGTGAGGTTAGGGTTCCGAAGCAAATGGACAACAGTAATCTCAGTTTGAATTCCATAAAAACCTTGTTTATAAATATTTTAAAACCGATTCAAATATGAGGGAACTGAGACCAGACAGATGTGATTTCTCAAAGAGATTTCCAAACACAAAGGGATTTCCAACTGCTTCAAAATCGGTGGGTAATAATACACTGTCAAAGTTCAGATCAAAGTACTCCTTCCAAAGACTGTGCTAAGCACTTTTAATACTCTACATCATTCGCCATTCCAGAAACTAGAATCTTTCTGGGCCTCCAATCATTTCACCTTATCATCATCATCATTCACATTTTTCAATATATGAGGAAGGTTAATCCCTATGAAGATATTCGCACACTTGAAGGTGTCCAGCGGCAACAGACTATCTGTATACAGAGATCAATCATCCTTCCCTGATAAAGCTCACCAATTACCCTGGGGTTCCTAACCCCTGCCTAAGCATTCCCAGGCTGAGAACATTTCTAGGCTAAAGAAAACCTTAGGCCAGAGACTAAGGGTCTACCTAGAATTCCACATCCTCATAGCTCCATTCTCAGTCCAGGAATTACTGAATTACATGTGCCACGCATGCTCTTAAAGGAAGCTTTCCTTTCATTTGAGACCTTGAAACACCAAGAATGCATGAGGAAGGCTGCAGTGCCTTGCAACACAGTAGCAGAACATTCCGGATGCTGCAGAAAGCTCCAGCCTCCATTCTCCTTGGCTGAGTCTTTCCTCATCATCTGCAAATTTCAGGATCCACCCAATTACCCTAATACTTCTTTCCCTGGCCTACACACTTAATTTTCCTCACGTGAACCTGCGAAATCATCCTTTTGAAATCCTTCCACTCACTTCTAAGTCGTCAAAATGCAACTCTTACTTTACATGTGGGTTCTTTCTTCATTCACTGGAGGGTAAGATGGATATTTTTGAAGGCAAGTCTAATTAAAAGTAGGTAGTCTACAACCTGGCTTAGCTACACACAGGCTGCATGCTCTTTAAAAATGGAAAACTAACAGGAGGGCAATAGATAAATAAAGATCAGTGACAGAACCCCTGCATGGTTCAGTTGTCAGCAATGGAAAAAAAAAAAGAAAGAAAGAAAGACCATGCTACACGTGGAAATGTAGTATACCAACAAAGGCAGGGCCACGAGTGGTTCAGGTATTGGAATGAACAGATAACTTTTTAAAAACCATGAAAAAAATGAAGGAAAAGGACAAAATGATTAAAGAATAAAGAGGTTTGATCAGGGGCTGGCAAGAGGGCTCAGAGGTAAGGTGTCTACTCAAAAACCTGGTGACCTGAGTTCAATCCCCAGAAACCCACATGGATGAAGGGGAGACTTCAGAGACTATATCAATCACATAGAACTAGGCCAGCCTAATCTCTCCCCATCCTGGAGCTCAGGGACATTTGCGGAAGAGGGGGCGGTAAGATTGTAAGAGCAAAAGGATGGGAGGAGCAACGATTTGCAAGATTCTCAACAATAGTTGGGGCCAAAGCAATCGTAATGGGACTTTGCATGCCCTGCGCAATGTCCAGCGCACTGTTGCCCTCATAAACTCTAGCATCTGTTAAGGGCACCGAGACCCCTGGAGGCAAGGGATTGACAGCCATAGTAGTGATCTTATGCTTAAGGGGAACAAGAGAAAGGGCTTATGGAAATGCCACTGGGTCCTTATATGTCATCGGAAAGGAGGACCCAATGGAGAGTTAGGCGTACACAATAAAGGACTCTCTGGGAATTGGGGGGGAGGCACTGGGGGAAGGGGAGGGGGAGGAGGGGGGAGGGAGGGAACTGGTAAAAAATTTTAAAATGTATAATTAAATTTTTAATAAAAAAAAAGAAAAAAAATGGAAAACTCACTGGCCTCAATTTTTAGACCTAATAAGTAGCAATAATCAACACGATGACATTTCACAATCATTTTATTGAAAGAAATAGTTTCTGCCTAGTGTTTCAGTATACCAGATGAACACCCCATTATTCCAAAAATGGTGAAATATTCTTTCTCTATCTGTGTACTTCTTTCTCAGTTTGTAAATTTCTTTACATTTTAAATGATTGGAAAACAAAATCTACTTAATTCTAAAAGAGAGAGGGGCAGGGGTGGCTAGAGAGATGGCTCAGGGCTTAAGATTCCCTAGCAAGCAGAAGGTCCTGAGTTTGGATCTCAGGTCCCATGTAAAAGTGCCAGGTGGTAAAAACAGAGGCGTGCCACTTTGGGCCCTGGTGGGCAGAGGATGGTAAATCCCAGAGCTAAGCAAAAAGGAGTAAAAGCAATCCAGGTGATTCCCAAAGTCACCCTTGGCCCTTCACATGTGCCTCTGATACACACACACACACACACACACACACACACACACACACACACACACACACGAATAAATAAATAAAGTTTTAAAAGAGGCAAAAATCTCTCTCTCTCTGTTTGGGGGAGGGGATTTCTGGGGAATGGGATATACTGATGAATTCTTTTAGTGACCAAAGGAAAATTAAACAGGCCTTCATCTTGCACTACAATGTTTTACATTATTCCTGATTTCCACTAGTAGATGATATTGCACAAATTTCATGTTCTACTTCAAATGAGATACATGTCCCAATTATTTGGCTAACCATACGATGAGGGACTTTTTTTTTTTTACTTTAAGACATTACTTATGAGTCCCCATGTTGCTAGGGATAGATTTCAGAGCCGAGGGAGCTTGTTAGATCATTTCTTGTAATCGATTAGTAGGGGTATAGGCGAGGCTATAAATTCTTTAGCCTTATCCTCTCCCTCTAGCTTGGGGGCGCTTCCTTATTACTTCTTTTCATTGAAGACGAGACCCCCAAGAAGCACTCTGAGCACCCGTCATTGAATTTCAAAGGATTTAAAAGTCACATCCTCTTCTGGCTCAGCTTCTCATGCTGATAGAAAGCATGGGTCCACCCCAGCCTCTCTCTCTCTCTCAGCTTAATGGTGACAGGCAGGCCCACTCCAGGCTCCCCAAGGATCTTCCACAAAGAGCACAGTGCCTTGGAAAATTATTGTGGATGCAAAATACCACCATTAAAAGAGCTATTTTAAACTAAA
This sequence comes from Typhlomys cinereus, assembly GCA_023101885.1. Lineage (NCBI taxonomy): Eukaryota > Metazoa > Chordata > Mammalia > Rodentia > Platacanthomyidae > Typhlomys > Typhlomys cinereus. The sequence continues at coordinate 1,363,228 of JALPQD010000235.1, read as the reverse complement.
TTGATTCTTTGTTCTTTAGCCAATTGGCTAATCCTCCTCTGGAGACATGCTTCCATTTAGGAAAGCTGAAAACCCAGCTCGCAGACTGAGACTTTGAGGAGACGAGGGAGATGCTGACATAGACATTAAGTGGGATCGAGCCAGGAGGGCAGCTGCATCCTGATGAGCTGTTGAGGATTCTCCAGGCTCTGCCATCTCCGGTAGCAGAAGCGTGACTGTAAGAACAAATTAGGGAGAAGCCAAGGGAAACTGAGACAGTCAGACTGGGTGTGGCATGGGTGATGCACTAGAAGAGTCTTTTGCCTGCAAGCCAGACGTGGGATGCCTGCACGACCCTCACCCTGCGGGTTTTAAAATAACTCCAGCTTCTTGAGAGAAAAACTCTCTTGATCTCAGTTTCATGTGAACAATATGGCCTAGAGGTGCATCCACAGGATTAGGGGCGCAAAACCATTCATTCCCTGCACTGGTTCCTGTGGGAAGGGGCCAGAAGGATACACACTAATGGGAAGGGTGGACAAACAGACAGAGCTGTGGCCAGAGCCTTACGAACTTCTCTAACACACAACATCTGAAATTAACTTTCCTTTTTTATCTTTAACCTTCTGTTATTCCATTTTACAGAGCATGTACTTGACGTACTGATATAGATGAAAAAAACACAAAGAGGAATCTCAACGATTCCCAAACTCATTGTAAGTCATTACAGTCATCGTTCCATGTATGTATTGATGGCAATGTGTATCTTCTTCAATATGAGAATTAACGTTTTATCAAATCATGCATAATTCATTATTTGTGATGTGTCCATATGATGACACAGAATCCCATCGTATAATTGATCTTTAATTTAATATTTGATTTCCGTGATGGGTAATCATGATTGCCACCTGGATTGAGAGATGTCCAAGTTGTAGGAGGCACAGCTCTGAGTGTGCGTGGGCACTGTGCATTGCCAGAGACAACGGGCATGTGGGGCAATAACTGAGGGGCAAAGGCCCACCCTGAATGCGAGTGGCACCCTGGGTGGAAGGTTCAAAGAATCCTGCACACGAGCTCCCCCTCCAGAGCCTGTGCGCATGCAGCAGCTGCCAGCGCCTCCACATCTGTCCTTCAGCTGGCAGCGTGCGCTCTGTGCCAACAGCTCTCCAGGGAGCTGCCAGTCTCTCCAGGGAGCTGCCAGGCTTCAGCCTGGGCTGGGGCTGCATCATTGGCTCTCCCTGTTCTGAAGCCTCCAGTTTCTGAGAATGAACAGCTATCCAATCCCCTGCCTCTTCAGGGTCTACCAGTCTCCTGTAGAGCAAGTCAACGGCATAAGTCTCATTATGAGATTACTGGTTCTGTTCTTTCAGGAAGTAGTTAGGAATCTGGAGATATTTACATCGCTCATTATAAAAGTGGCATTCTTGAACACACACGAGTATGCATTTACTGAATATTCTACGGAGGCATGTGTCAGTCGTTCTTCCTATCTAAGATTCTGTTTTCAATGTTTGATGTATGATGGGTGGGGCATGCCTGGGCTATTACCTAGGATTAAATATTTTTTAAGAGGACATCACCCCACACTCAAAGCATCTCAGGATCGGGGTCTTTCTAGACCTCCCCAGAGGCTCAAACTATCGAGCAGTTGCTTCATGGGAAACACACAAAGCATCTGCTTCCAGAGAGATCGGCCGATCCCACCCTGGTGGTAGATGCCAAGGCCCAGTGAAGACGTTTCTCCCACTCCACCCGTAATGCATCCATGACTCTTGCAGCAAAACAAAACGATGAAACCATCTGACTCCCTCAAGTCCACTCTGATGTGACTGATTTTGGAGTAACTTTTCAACATAGCAACCTTAAGATGGATGATGTTGGGAGACTGCTTGGGAAGGAGTGAGGTGAGTATGTGAGTATCACCATCTGCAATTATAAGTGCCATCCATACATATAATGAAATATTCAGAGGCTGCCCCGAGATGGCACCTCATTCATAATGGATTTCCATGAATCACTGGAAAAGAGTTCTTTAATCTCTTATATCACATGTCTTTGAAACATTAATACTGGAATCACAATTCCATTTTTCAAAAACCCAGCAAGTGTTGCAAGTGTTGCAATACCTACCAGGGCTCGTCATTGATTGTGGCTCCTTCAATCAGCATCACCCATACAGGTGAGATGTCAGAAGTGGACTTCGAGGTCTGGATGAAAAGTGCATCTAAGTACACACAAGTTAGGGCCGAAGCAATCATAATTGGACTTTGCATGCCCTGCACAATGTCCAACACACTATTGACCCCACAAAGTCTAGCATTTGCTAAAAGCACCAAGATCCTGGGAGGCAAGGGATTGACAGCCAAAATAATGTTCCTATGCTTAAGGGGAACAAAGGAAAGGGTTCAGGGAAATGCCACTGGGTCCTTGTATGTCATAGGAGAGGAGGGCCCAGAGGAGAGTTTGGCATGCACATTAAAGGATTCTCCGGGGATTGGGGGAGGGGAGGCACTGGGGGGTGGGGAGGAAGGGGAGAGGGGAGGGTGAGCAGAGGGGTCGGGGGAGGAGGAGGGAGGGAGGGAACTGGTGTACCTATTAAGTTTGTATGAGCGGAGATAATAAAAAATGTTTTAAAAAAAAGTACATCTAAGAAGATGTGGGGGGGCATTTTCTTTTTTTTTCTTAATTAACTTCCTTTTAATAATTTAATTTTACCTAGTTACACAAGCTCAATGAGTACTTTCAGCCCCCTTCTTTTCCCTTCCCCTCCTCCCTCCCTTCCCCCTTCTGTCCCCCCATCCTGTTCTTTCTCCCCCCATCGCTCCCTCTCTCCCCCTTTCCTCCCTCCCTCCCCTTTATTGGTGTTTCTTGGCTTTGTCCCTCCCAACCTCCAACCCATCAGCTTATATGGAGGGCTTGAAGTTCCTTCTGAGTCGTCTACCCTAGTGAGGGTTCAGGACTCTGTGACATACCTTCGGGACCCTTCTTAGGCCACCCACTAATACAGGATTATCCATTAATTACATCTGTCTAACCCTTGCCTCTAAGCATCCTACTGCCTGAAGCCATCGCTCCTGAGATCCTTTCTAGTCTGTGGGGTTTGTGGACATGGCAGCCATTGTGCGGGTCAGGTAAGGTCAAGTCACACTGAGTGAGATCCTGGCTGCTGCAGTCCCATCTTGGTGGAGTATCTTGTCCAGTGGTGGACCTCCTCATCTTTAGGCTCTTACAGTCTTGCTTTCCATCTCTTCCGCAAGTTTCCCTGAGCTTTAGGATGGGAAGAGATTTGGCTGGTCGGTCTTCAGGTGAACATTGCAGAGTCACTGGTGTTTTGAATTATGGTTGGTTGTTGTTTTCAGTAAAATGTGCAACCCAGCCTGGCCCAGAACCCCAGATCCTCCTGCCTTAGCCTCTTCAGCATATCCGGTATACCAGTGTGCACCACCACAACTGGCGTGGGTGGCACTTCCATCTCCATGAAAAAGAAAAAGCTCGTAAATCATTCTTAATATGGAAAAACAATTACTCAACAAACTTTAAGGAATGCCTAAATTGTTGATTTTTATTGCATTTGTAATGTTTTAAAATACAAATATAGGTCTTCAGAAAAGTCCCAAATCCACTGCCTTGAGGATCTTGGGTGGCCAAATCATGCTTCCCACAGAAGGAATTCTTCAGCCCAAGTCTTTCAAAGATGATCTCGTGGACCATCTGGTGTTTAGGCGTGAGCACTGGCAACCCACTTACGTGGTAGACAGTGGGAACAAGCCTCTGTCTGTCATATAACTGCAGGCACGCAGACTGTAAATGGAAACATTTACATTAATTGTTGTAAAAGTAAAACATTCTTGGGGCTGGAGAGTTGGCTCCAGGGTTAAGGCTCTGCCTCACCAGCAGAAGGCTCTGAGTTCAAATCCAAGTCCCACATAAAAACATCAAGCAGAAACAGCGATGGCCCTGGTCAGAGCCTGGGCTGCTAGAAGCAATTTAGGATGATTCCCGAAGTCACCCTTGGTCCTCCACAGGGACACACAGTGCCCTCTGATACACACACACACACACACACACACACACACACACGCAAAGTTAAAAAATAATTGCTGCAAACTCCAGGCAGTTTGAGCTTCAAAGAAGTCAGACCAGTAAAAACAAACAAAACAAGTAACAGTCGTGAACCCGCTGGTATGCATTTGCTAAGTATCACTACTAAGACACGTGTCAATCATTCTTCCCATCTCAGACTCTTATTTTCAATGTCTGATTTATGACAGGTGGGACATGCCTAGGCTGTTGCCTAGGATTAAATCACTAAAAAAAAAAAGAACTAGCACAGCATCCCACACTCAACCAAATATCTCTGGATCAAGAGAGCATTTTCCGAGTTTGGGTCAGGTAATCCTTAAACTCCATCTATAGCTTAGAGATCTGTTCCTTCATTATCATTTACCAGTGTTTCTTTCCTAAAAGAGGTTTCTTTTCTTCTGAGAGCATGTCTTAAAGTTCAAAGAGTTCTTTGTGCTCTGTGACCCTTAACTGTGTATTAACTGGGGGTTTCCAGTCCTGCTGTCATGGAGATCCAGTAATCCTTATGTTAGGGTTAGAAATTTCTTGGCTGGATTTCATCCTGCTAAGTATTACTTAGGACAGGCATTTTGTGACTATTCTTAATCTTATAACCATGATATCTTATACTAACTCTGGTATCTTTTTACAATGAGTAAAATGCAGACATTTCTAGTACCAGATGATGAGAGGCAACCAGACATCTCTATTTCCATACCTGGGATTGGTGATATCGGTCATGTGAGTTGAAACTGGTTACATTGGGAGAATTGATACCATTTGTGATTTCTCTTAACATAGTCCTTCTATTATCTTCATTACTGCTGAGAACCAGTTGTTAATCATTCACTGGAACTCCCAGGTTACACCAGTGTCAACACCCCAATAATTCACCGCCTCAAACCAATCATAATCAGTACAGTGATCAGCCTCTGACCACACAGCCATATTCTTTATTAATTAATTATTAAAAGACTAATCTTGAACTTGTGAATGATGGGAATTGTCTTCCATCCTAAGACAAGATTGAAATTCTACTTACGAGTCTCACTTTCACTGTAAAAATCCCAAGACAAATTGACATCCTGAACTCTCACAGAAGTTCAAATGAAGAATTAAATCAGGAACCCCTGAGCAACTTATTATAAATTGTTCAAGCATCCATTTGCCAAGCCGTTAAGGTTTTCAGAACAGTCATGACTTTCTTGGATTTTTCTGATGAGTGAGCAAAATAAACCTTCAAGCACGTCCCTGAAGCCTCCAGTCAACACTTAGCATCCTCTGGAGAGATTGGTTCACACTCCACAGACCCTGTTGTCAAATCTGGAGTTAGCTGCTTTCCATATGAAAGTGTTAAATACCCACTATTAATAATCACCCAACTTTGGAATTAACTGACAGACAGAAGATTTTCAGGTTATAACTGTCACACCAGCCTCCTTTGTTTCATGGCTTTTAAACTTTTTCAGAGTTAAGAAAATACAAATTATAACTGTGCTAACTGACATAGATGTTGGGACTTTTTCTGCTAAGCTGCTTTGCTCAACAGTATCTTTTTCTTGTTTTCATAGACAACAAGATCAGGACGGAGAATGTCCAGAAATATGTAAAATATCTCACTGAACACAAAAACTTATGAAGGCTTTTTCACTGCATCCCTCTCTATACCACAAAGCCTTTCAAATAAAGTCTTTGAAACTCCAACCAGAAAATTGAGCTCTTTAAAAAAAAAAAAAGGTAAGGAAATGTCAACGTTGTTACTCTGACTTCTCTTGCTCTTGAGAATTTATCAGCCTAGATAAATTTATCTCTATTCAAACTCATTAAATGAAATGAGATCCAATCAGCTCTTTTAACAAATTACCACATACATAGCAACTAAAACAATAGTGATATTTTAGTCTGGACATTAATCAGAAAGGTTTGGATTTTGGTATATTGAGTTCAGATTTTCAGATTATAGGTGCTAACGGGTAAAGTCTATGCAAATATTCCAGAATTGGGAAAGCTCTTAAATAAATAGCACTTCTGGTCACAAACATTTTGGATGAGTGATCTTTAAGCTTCCTTTTAGTATTCTGGAGCCCAAACTGGCACTCACAGAACTAAAGTCAAGATGTTGACCAAGCTAGATTTCTATGGAGGCTTGAGGGAAGGAAATCTTTCCTTGTTTTTTATCTTCTAGAGATGCCTTGACTTGATATCCCATATTCCATTTTTAAATCCAGGGGTGTCCTTTCTGCCCTCCCTCGCAACTCTCTTTGTCTTTATCTTCTGTTTCCTTTATCAGTATCTTTATCAATTATATCAGTTGGACTAATTGATCCAGGCTAATTTCTCCAACCCCAAATCCTCAACTTAGTCCTATGTCCAAAGTCCTTTAAGACATAGGAAGTGTTGGCCATAGCTGCCACTTTATAAAGCCCATCTTAACAAGTGGCCATTTGTAAAAACAAATTTCCAGTTTTTACTGTCTTACTTCCCTAGTAACTCCTGGGACACTCCTTAATGACACTCAAGACTGTAAGGGGGCGGTAAGATCCAGACCTTGAAGTGAGGCAAGGATGGGCCAGACATGTTTCCTGGACATGACGAGAACTGCTGGGAACTGTCCTATCTACCTCTCACGAGGAAAAGGGAAAGGTCTCAAGAAGCTCCGCACCTCCCTGAGAGACTCGTGAGAACTTATAGGCAAGAATGTGAAGTTGCTCCTCAATGGTGCAGCATGAATCATGTCAGGCATATGACGTCAAAGACAAACCAGATGACATACAGTGGGCCACACAAGTGAAAAGCCCTGAAAATATGAGAGAGCGGAGATGAAGGTTTGTCAGGAGAAGAGGAGGGGGGATGGGAATGGGTAAAAGAAAAAAGAGAAAATTATTATATGACTCTACCACCCTCCTCTCTTCTCCCTCTCTCTTCCTTTTTCTCTAAGTGCTCCAATCTCTCCTTCATGCTATGATGGACGCTCTGTCCCTATCTTAGGCAGCTTAGGCCATCTTTTCTATTCTAATATTCATCCATCTTAAGGCTAAACTATGGTTGCCTTGGCTTTGGCCTCCAAGCCCCCAACTCTAAACAAACTCCTCTTTCTTAAATCTCCCCGGTGCACACACATGATTGGAATCCCTTCCCCTGCCTACCCATCTAACATTAGATAAGAGAGCTTTCAAAGAGACACAAACATGATCATCTTTAGGGATTGATTATTCTGTTTACTACATTAAACAAACCACCATTAGAGACCAGAAAGATTGTAGATAGTGGCTTTTGATAAAATTAGTTAGTGAAACTACTGCATATATTAATGTAGAAGAAAGAAAATAGCTTTGTTCTTCTGAATAATAAGACTTTTGGGCTATATATTGAACATGCTTGTGGCTGCCTTATACAAGGAAGAGAAAGATTAGCTTCAGAGAGAACTATTAAGTTTGCAAGCAGATTTTAAAGGTAATATAAAAGAACCGATGTTCTAACTTTTGTACTTTTATGTGCTGGGTTAAAAAATAAAACCATTTCACATGTTCAATATCTTTAGTCAGTAAAGATTTTTAAAAGTAAGAAATAGCCTCAGGGTTGAGATCAAATCAATGGTTTATCTATAAGACCTTTGTTAAGACTTCTGAACGACTCAATAGAACACCTAGTTAGACCCTCTCAACTAGACTAAAGAGTTACTTAAAATCTTAAGGCCAGTATTGCATGGCACCCTGAACTCAGCCCAAAATAGCTAGAGGTCTGTCTTAAAAAGAATCCTGGAATGACTTTAGGGGCATGAAGTGAACCCAGTCAAATTTATAAACTTCCCACTGAGTAAGATGTATAAAATTTTGTACCAGCCTGAACTAAAAGAAGCAAAGAAAGCTTTAGTGAAAGAGGCTGTGGGGCCACAACGTTTTACAAGCAGAAAGCAGGTTGGGAGAGGATAAAGCTAGGTGAAGCTGTATAAATAATAGTTACAATCGCATTGACCTATGAAAGAAAATGGACAGTAGAGTGTACACTATTAGGCTAATCATTCTCAGTGATTCTCTCCATATTAATACTAGTTGAGTTCCCTACCGCACTGACTCTGAGCTTGAATTTCTTCAGAAAATGAGAAAGAAGCATGCACAACATGCTATGTGACTTTCCTGGGGAGATGCAAACAAACGCCTATTCATCCCAGTTAGGACACTAACGACAGGACAGAGCAACAATTCCACCTTCGTTTAGCTTAGTGAGCAAATGAGTTGAATGGAGCTCTTTCCAGTAGTGTGGGTGAGGGTTAGACACGGAGCATGAATGAATTAAAGGCAGGTGCATCATCACCAAAAGCCCATCCTAGCGCGGGTGCTGACGCACCAGAACTGCATCCCTACACCTCCCAGCCAAATTCACAATCAGTTCCACCAGAGAGAGCCTCCTCCGCACAGCAGGCACGTCACATCTTTTCAATAATAATACTCTGACTTCCCCAAACACAGGCCTCTTCCCTGGCTTACAGTACCAGACATAAATTCCCTGTGAACGGACCTGAAATCAAGCAGAGAGCAGTTGGTCTTACCCATAACAGTCATGCCGCTATTGTACCTCTGAGCATATCTTGCTAACGTGTTGACACAGTGGCACTCAGAGTCCATAGTCACACAGGACTATTCATGACAATTCTGTCTCAGCAGCCAGCTCAGTGCTTTCCAGCACCATGAAAGCCAATCAGTGGGGAAAGACCTGTTACCTAATCACAGTCTTAAGTCTCCGTGTCCTACAGCTAAAGCCTGAGTGTGTGGTGTCTCCAACAAAAGAGGCTTAACATCTCGTTCTGGCATATAACTGACAGCAGTGGCAGTAGCCTTCTGGTAGACCACAGGGGCTCTGTAGCCAGCAACTCATAGACAAGTAGCCCACCCTGGTTCTTGTATTTTTATCTGGCAACCCTGTAACTCCTAGGAGCGTCTTTTTCCACTCACCTTCAGATTCCTTCCTTCAAACTCAACTGTTGTCTTTGTTATTCCTCCGATGCTCTATAAAATCTGTAAGAAGCCCAAGGTTTACCATTATTAAAGACACCTTTTTGCATGGTCTCTAAAGGCCTACTACCATCATCTATTCCAAATGCCAATTGTTCCTGGGTAGTTAAGGGGGTACTAAAAGATCAATGTTAACAAGGTTCAATACAGCATGAAATGATCTCATCAACTGTATCAACTGTTTCATCAAAAAAGCAAATGTTGGGTCCAGCAGCACAGATGGAGCTATCAAACCACGCAGGACTCAATAGTCTATAAATCATTTCCCATGATCTTTCTGGTGATGCTGCTTATTGAGGCCCCTGAATCGCTTTACCCCAGAAGAACTTGCTGGGGCTGGTTTCATACTGCTCTGTCTGGCTCAGGCCCGAGATGGAGCAGGGCTGCCCTCTTACCTGCCATGCCTACCCCGGGAACTTGATCCCTGGTTCCAGCAACCTCTGGACCATCACTGTGTCCTCGTCTTTCCAATGTCAATGGCTGCTGCAAGAGCTGCAGACTGGACAAACAATCTCTGCCCGGAGTCAGCTCATCCTCACATATTCTGATCTAAAACAAGCTTACTATTTTCTTCTATGAACTGTTGTTCATGTGTTAAGGCCTCGTTAGCATAGCATTTGGCTTTCCATCATTTTTTTTCATTAGGAATTCTGGCCTGACACAAATATAACCACAATATCCTTTAAGCAACTCAGACAGACCTTTTGTCTGTTTTGCATTTGTCTCATCTCCTCTTGGATGATTTCGGGCTTCGCAAATGTGATTTACATGATAGTCACAGTCATTAGGCTCTGTCAGAGCTTCTTCTACCTTGTGAAGATCACTATTCTTCGTGAAACTTGGCAAAGCCACTGAAGACTCATCATACCAAGCTCAAGGTTCTTGCCAAATTAGCGCCTCAACTCTTAACCTCGTAACACTTCTGTGAGCGTAAATGTATTCAGCCCAGCGAAATTATCGAGTATCGCCACTATCACAACAGTTCCCTCAGCAATGACTATTCTTCTATCGTCTCCCCATCCCAGATTTTCAGGAGGATCTCAACTTAATAGCTTGCATAAGCCAATCCGTCATGGACTGATTTTCTGCATATTGATTTAGGTTATATAGTCTTTATCTCAAGGAAGCCAAAGTGAGGTTAATGCAATTGGACACCATCTGTAGGTATTTTCCCCCATTGAAATGCCTCCATCACAAAGGCAAGTTCTTTCTGAGAAGACAGCTGTGCTTCAGCTGCATATTTTATTGCCCTCAACAAAAGCCACACAACTACTGCCACATTGTTAGGCTCCAATAACACACATGCAACTTTCAGGAACTGTAGTTTATGCTCTAATCCATCAGTCATTTGGAGAATATCCCCATGATGATGTGATGGACCCCATTCATCAAGAAGCTACATCAGCACATACGAAGTGAAGATGATAGCCACCCTAGGCTTCCCCTTAAGGATGCTCCACTCTCCGATAGCTCAGACATGGATACCTGCTTTACCACCCAGGGCAGGGAACATGAAGTCAACACTACAGCAGGAAGACCCAGCATCCCACATCACAAGGGGAGAGGTGCTCAGGCTGGGATTGCCCATGCAGAGACTCCCCCCTTAGGTGGATAACACCTCGAGTACATGTCTTATCACCTTTTTCAGGGAGCATGCAGCCTCCCATCCCCAATTCATGCTTGATTCTTCAGTCCCCATTTAGGCACCATTTAGGTGTTTTGTGACTGTTTTTGGTGATGTAATAAATGCCTATTCACCCAAGATAAGGTTCTGGTGACAATCCAAAGGAATGATTCCTCTTATGTCTACCTAAGTAATCTGAGTGTTTACTGGGGTCACTGGCATGAGAATGGGTGAAAAGTTCCTCACAGGAGCATGGATGAGCCATAAATAGCTGCATCACTAAAAAGCCCACTACAGTCTAGGTGAGACTCAACAAATGTGTGTCTTTGGAACTCCCTGTGCAACTCGTATACAACGTGCTTGATTTAAGAGTCTTCTCTCCCTAAGCAATTGGTAACTGCTTTCGCGACCCTGGGGAGGGGAAATCTTCTCAATCTTATAAGTTTCAGAAGGTTGATGATCCTTGCAAATTTCACTTACTTTCTGAGCTTACAAGTTTCGTTTACTTTCTGGGCATTGTGAATTTTTGAATTGAGAAACAGCAAGATGACTGGGTACAAATAAAATCCTAGGTAAGTTTATATGCTTGTTACTATCCCCTTAAAATAATTCCCCCATAAGGCTTGTCTATCTTTCTTAATGAAGAAGGAAAACATGGGGAAATAGAACCTTGTCATCAGATACTCTCCAGCCAACATCACCACCCAACCTACCTCACCAAACCCCAAACCAAAACTGACACGGGAGATTGGTAAAAACATACTCTCAGCAGCTATTGAGAACAAGTCAGATGCCAATTTAATAGCCTTTTTTCTAGCACTTGAAGCCGCTTTGCCTCCCCGCCTGCTGAAGCCTTTCACAGCAGCTGCTTTTCCATCAGTACCAGCTCATCTCTCATAATCCCATCCTTGCTTACCTGCCCAAGACTCACAGAACAGTCTGCAAGAAGTTTGCATAATGAATGGTAATACTTCTTCAAAGTGGAATGAGTTTTTAAAATATTGTCAGCCCTTTCCATGATACATCCTTAGTTCTTCTGTATTTTAAAAGCCCTGTATATGAGACTGTAAATTTGTCATAAATAAAAAAGCTTTATCAAAGTAGGATACTGTCTTAAGAGATACTTCTTTCTTCAACATATCTTGTCTTTTTTTTATTTTCCAAAGTAGCTGAGGTTATTTGAGGCACATGTGGTTTTTCCTCCAGGTTCTCACTGAGCCTAGTTTCCTAAGCAAAGTCTCAAGAAAATTAAAAACTCTCTATGCTGTAGATTGATGAGGCAGATCCAAGCATTTCAGTGCTCAAATCCCTGCTGGGACGCTGCTCGCATGCATGGAAAGGGCAGTAACTCTTCCAAGGTAGCAGCTCGTTATATTGGCTCCTTGAAAGTGAAAGAGGGAAATGAGCCAAAGAGACTTCCTTACTCACTGCCAAGGACACTGGAGAGAATCAAACCTCCACCTGTATTATGTAGTTGTTCCCATCCTCAGATATACTAGACAGATAAAACTCTAAGGAAACAAACTGAGGCTTCTGCAAGTATACGCCTAGGATACAGCCACAGAGCTTAACACAGGCTGTGTCTTACAGCTTCTATGCTGGTCCCTCTCCTCGGCCACACCATATTCACAGGAACAGCTGAGAGGGCTAAAGGCCAAAGCATACCTTCTAGTTTACCTGTCTGTGAAACTATAAGGAACTCTATCTTACCTATTTAACCCAGGAATGGTCCCACCAAGGGATGGGTTTTCCTATATTAATTAGATCATCTATTACAGGCTTGTCTTAACTAGAAACTCTTTATTGGGATGACTGAAGGCTCAATTCTCATTTAGCAAGTCCACGCGTGCATCTAACTGCCACAATATGCAGCCTGGGGAAGATAGTAGGAGATGCACTACTGGGTCATGCAGAAAGTTAACCAACACAGGGGAGAAGGAAAACAGAAAGGAATACAGGGAAGTATATTGGTTCTGGGGAGATGTTTCAGATGTGAGGCTGTGTGGCCCGGGGAAACTGTTGAACTTTCTCTGTGCTTCTCTTTTCCTTTTTGTTCTACTTCAGAATAGAGATATTAATAAGACTTACACCTTAGAGGCTCTGAGAGAAGCGTAAAGATAGCTGCTAGGTACAGAGCTCTTATAGTTAGCAAGACTTATAGTTGGCACCAGTGCTTATTGTGATAAGTATTATTCAAATGACTACAAGTCCAGAGTCCTTCACAACGAAACTTTAAAGCTCACAGTTTCCCTAAAATCCCCCGTTTCTGAACTCATCTTAGTTGTCATGTAAGAAAAAAAAAACTTTACTAGCAGCATGAATAGTAAAATTGTCCTTCCTTTGATGAGACCAAATAAATTTTTTCATTCGTTTTTTTTTTTGCTTGACTATAGTTGTCTATATTAAATAAATTATTCGTTATGACAGAGGAAAAGCTGAACATTTCTCAACAAAAGAGACAGCCCCAGCCCCCTCCCAAGCAAGTTCTATTGTTCCCTGCAGAGTCGAGCAGACACCATAGGGATCAATGTCTCGGGGAACCCAGACAGTACGTCAGCCCTTCAGCGTACTTGTGTCAGTTTCTGTCAGCTCTGGGGATGAAGGGAAAGTCAATCAGAGGCATGAATAAATCCTGAGGCTGAAGACAGTAGAGTTTAAAAATAAAGACAGAGTTCTGATGCATATTCAGGGAACCCCAGGATATACAGACCTAACTCTTGTCTAAGACCATATCATCTGAACGCACCCCACCTCCTGTGATCTCAGAAGTTAAACAGAATCAGGTCTCATGAGCACTTAGACAAGAGGCCTAACAACTCTTTCAGACTTTTAGTATATGGTCTTCAGCGAGTAAAAGAGAGAGATAGAAAAATGATAAATAACTGCACAAAGATGCAATATTGATGCCAACTATTAGGTTAAAAACAAGTTAGCATCAAAAAGAATGATAGGGTTGAGGGCTGGAGAGATGGCTCAGGGGTTAAGACTCTGTCCCGCAAGCAGAAGATCCTGAGTTGGGATCCCAGGTCTCATGTAAAAACACCAGACAGAAACAGCGACCTACACTTTCATCCCTGGTGGGTGGAGCCTCGGCAAGAAGGAGGTAGAAGCAATCCAGGATGATTCCCAAAAGTCATCCTTGGTCCTCCACAGGGACACATGTGTCCTCTGATACACACATACACACACACACACACATAAAATGAAATATTAAGAAAAAAGAATGATAGGGTTGGAATGTGGAGGTTGGTAATATGGGGATTAAAAAGTTAAGGGCTCACACATCTGGGGATGGAACAGTCAAGTTGACCAGATAAGAAGAAAAGCTCAGGGGAAGTCAGTGGGGGTGGCTTTGGGCTGCTCCCACAAAGCCTCCTTCCTTCCTTCCACATGTTCTTGCTTCTACTGCAGCTACATGCAACCAACTAAATGGTGAAATTCCGCTGCTTTTAAAAAGCCTCCACTTACTCTGGGAAGGAGACCACCCAGACTGTCTCACGAATAGAAAACTAAACATGGGGTAACCAAAAAAAAAAATTCTGGAGCTACATCTGAGTGGATGTGATCAAATTCTTTCCATAGACAGTGAAGTACAAAAGGTCTATGGTAAAACTACAAGCTGGTCATACACACATGAGACCATAGTTTAGTTTATGGCTAGCAGACCCTGTCAGGTTCAGAGATCAGCAATAGTAACATCTGCAAGGCTGGCAACTGATTGCTTGACTATAGTTGTCTGTACTAGCCAGGGATGCAAACCAGCAGTTGAGCCAGAGAGGGGACTTCAAGGAGTGACTATGCCTTTCACTGGATTCACGCATAGCACATGATCCTCTCCCTGGATGGGCCAGGTAGATATGCACGAAGCATGCCTCCTTCCAATGCTTCCATGTGCAATCTCCCAGAAAACTGACCAATCACAACAGAAATCATCTTTGTTTTTGTCCAGTGTCTTCTGTAAGTCCTAAAACCAACACCCCGCCTCCCGCATCATGCAGATCAATGAATACCCCCCCAACCCCTGGCCCCGTCTCTTCCCATGTCACCAGCCTGTGTATAAGTTCTACTGGCTGTTTCTGTTTTAAGTTTACTTCTATAATAAAAAGTTCTCCCTTTGCTAGCTGAGATTCTCATTCTTCAAGGTCACAAGGACCCTCCCAAATCACTGACTCACAGGGAGCATTGGGCGATTATGACTCTGCTTTATGCACACCTGAGACAAGAAAATTTCCCTCGTGCTCAAAACCCTCCATTTTCCTATGCCCCTGGTTCCCAGCCCACACAAATGTCTACCTTAGTGATCTGCTATCCTAAAGACTTCCTAGTATAACCTTAATTAACAAAGGATTGCCACATCAAGAACCACTTCTATGATCTGTGAATCTTTGAGTTTATTTGGCAGCATTTCTTTCCCATAACCTTCAAATAATGTGGGGTATGGGGCTGGGGGATAAATTCCCTTCTATTCGTAATGTAAGAGATCGGGACTTCTAATACCATATTAAGTTTATTTAGACTTGTCTTCTGATGATTTATAAGATTTGTATCTTGGGAAAGAATAAGAACACAGAAACATTTATCACTGATCCACCAGTCTTAAGAGTTATTGTTTTTATTCCCTACAAGTAGCATAGTGAAGTGTTTATACACCCACAGGCTTCAGCTGTGTTCCCGAGAGGATAGAATTTGCAGTAACACACTCAACAGTAGGAAGTCCCTCTCAAGACAAACTTAGCATTGCTGTGCTAATGTCCCTTCAACTTCTGTGGGAAAGATGCAAATGTCTTCAGGGGCTGATGTGATACTGTGGGAAGGATTTGTTTCGAGTTTATCTGAAACTCACGTATACTGAGTGGAGCAAAGTATCTCTTCTTCCAGGAAGTTGTGTGATGTATAAAGAAGGGGGCATACTTGAAGAGACCTAACCTATTAATATCTGGCTTTTAATACATGAAGGATGTAGGCAGATACAATCTGTACACTAAGTTCAAATTTCTTTAACTTGAAGTTTTACTTATATATAAAACAAAAATAAATCTTCTATTCTCTCTGTTTGTTTACTTCAGTACATTATGCTTAAATTTTGCTGAAATTAACCTTCTTCAGAAACAAAAGAGTAAAAACTACCAAGACAAATACTGCTGGACTCGGTGATATTACTCCCATCTTAGAAGTGAGAATCCTGCAGCTCCAAGGGTTTAAACATGTTCTCAATAATTTTGGAGAAGGGATTGGGCATTGATCTTCTAACCCTAAAGTGCCTCTTTTCCCCATGTGGCTCAACTCTGAAGTACAAGACCAGAATAAAGTAGCCATTCTTTCTCTCACCTAACAATCAGAGAACATTCTCCTAAGATCTTGGTCAGTGATGAAAAAAAGAAGAGAAAGAAGCAGCACCATGATTCCTTGTTCTGGGATTTGGATACCTAGAAAAGTTCCCAGAGGTTCTAAAATATATAACGTCCCCCTCTCTGGGGCAACCCCATCTTCTGGAGAACTGCTAGAAAGTGATAACACAAACAGCCATTCACATCCTAACTAAAGTCCATATTTCAACTTAATCCATAGTTCAAATGAAATCTATAATTCAAATGAATATTAAAAAAAATTTTAAAGGTAAAAATTTCAGGAAGGACACCGTGAAAGATGTTTGTGGGCCCCAATGTAGCTGCCACCCTCTCTGCACCCAGAGAGACTACCATCTGTGTAACAGGCCAGACATTCCCATGTGTGGCACCTGCCCTTCCCAAGAGCAGCAACCCCCACCTCTCCTCAGCCTTGGGGAACCAGAAGAGGTATACCTTCCCTCCCAACAAAAACCTACTGGCATCTGTAGAGAAAAAAAAGACTTGGGTAAGTGCAGATTAATTTTCTGTCCCTCAGGTAGATATGCAGAATAGGCAAAAGCAAAAATGAGAAATTCCCCACCACTTTCTTACTCTCTTCCCTCAGGATTCTCCCAGACAACTAGGCAGTCGACAATAGCAATACATATTCCCGTATCCAAGCACAGAAGAATGACTTCCTCAGCAAACGCCCTGTTTTTCACACACCTTGATTTCCTCTCTTATATTTTTCAATTTTCTAATCCATTTCTTCCAATAGCTTCCAAGAGAAAGGGGGGAAAAAGCTTTCAAGCTATAACGCGAAAGTACACAAATGAATAACCATAGGCGTGTGCACTTCTGCATGCATTTAGGGGAACATTTGGATTCTGTCGACAAAGCACAAAAGGAACCAGATTCCAGAAAATAAATTCACTCCTCAGGCACAATGCAGGTTTTCCAAAATCAAGCAGAAGTTCAAATTATTTGATTATATGAACTTGATAAATGCTAACTATGCATCATTGGTCAGTTGCATGTGAGAACTAACACTTTGCTTCTTGGTTCTTAATACTTATTACTGTGATCAACCATGTAATACAAAGTTTTAAATAAGTGTTGTATGTTTACCTTGATCTTAAATAATGAACTCACTAAAATATGGTTTATTTGTATGCATAATAAGTAGATACAAATAATCACTGATATCCTTCCCAGCTAAATGAATTGTGAATTCTAATTTAAGCCAAATGCTAGTCATGAAATTAATCTAATGAAATAATCAAGCAAAGGTCAGAATAAAGGGAACTAGTTCTAATTCAGGTGCTATTGCTATATAATCTAGCTATCTAAACATCAAATTTTAGAGAAGAGGCAAGAAGAATCACTTATTATTATTCTCATTTATAGGATACCATAGGCGGCTCATAACTAAGGTTTTTAATGGGGCTGCATTCAGATAGTGACTGGTTCCACAGTCACTTCTAAGACTTGTTCACACAGTGGTCCCGCTCTTGATAGTGGCTCTTGGCTGGGATTTCGACAATGCTGGCCAATCTCCCTCATGAAGTGTGGACTCCCTCACAACATGGTGGCCAAGTGCCCAGAGAAACATTACAAGAGCTACACACATATAGGAATATTGGCTTTTATCGACCTAAACCAGAATATCATGTGGTTTCACTACTGCTATGTTTCATTCTTTGCCCATAAGTGACTTGGGCCTATCATTATTCAGTTAGGAAAAATACTCTGTTTCTTTGTGGAAGGAATGTCAGAGAGTTTACAACATGATTTTTTTTTAATGATCACAATTGCTTTGCTCACATTAACACAGAGAGTTATATGATCCATACTTTAGCAAAAATTTTTCTTCGTTTCTGAAAGGCACTGATAGAATAACAAAGAATCCAGTTTTATTTCCTCAAATATGAATTTTTATGATTCAGGGTCTCATTAAAAACAGAAGTTAGAAGCCCAGGCTGGACTCAGACTTTTGCTGTCATAATGGATGGCTTCCTGCCTTCATCTCCCAAGGCCTACTATTACAAGCATGCCTTGTTTCATGCAGGGCTAGTTATCAAACCCAAGATTTGGGACATGTTAACCAGTGCTCTGTCAACTGATTTACATCTGCAGTCTCCAAGAATTTGGATTTTCAAGAGAGCAATAGTAGCAGCAATAATCACCATTCACTGTGTGGTTACTATGCTAACTGCCTTAAATGTGTTATATCGTCCTTATGTTAAAGATGCAATTGCCATCTCCTCTAACCCCTATGGGCACAGCTTAAGCCCACAGTAATAGCTCTCTTGAACTAGCAAAACTTAGGTTTGCAAATTTCCCACGGAAAGAAAGTTTCCTTCCTGTAAAGTTTCCTTCACAGTTTGGTGACAGTAGTATTATTTTTGTTTCAGACATTTTCAACACACTGATCATAATCAACAAAACTATTTCTCTTTGTAAGAAGAACAAAGAAAACTCACAAGTCCTTTTCTCAAGCAGGAAATCATCTGCAAAGCAATGTCCTTTAATCAAAGGGCAAATTCATGTTAGAATTCTGCCTGTAGATCCTGGCTGAAGTACCTTGGAAACCACACCTGAGGATACCTATCTAATAAAGAAAATCCTCATCCCTGAGGAAGGACACTCAGTGCTTGTGACCGGCAGGCTGCAATGAAAATCCTGAAGGAGAGCTTTACAAAAATACCAGAAGCCAAGCCAAGAGCTGCTGAGCAGTGAAGAAAGCTGACCCCTCCCCCACGCACTGCGTCCTGGCTGGTCTCATTACTTGAAAACACTGTCCTGACTTTAACAAGAGGGGCACGCATTTGGAAGTCAAGCCCAGCACAGTCGGGGCCTCAGCTGACCAGCGAGTGTTTTTAGAGGCCAGGGGTGAAGAAGACATGAAGCACCCCCCGCTGATTATTGATATATTGACCAAGGCAGACCAGTCAGAAAGTCAGGTCAGCCCCGAGTCTTCCAAAGCCACATCGCTTTGTCCTCATGGACAGAGCCTTGCGGGGAGCCTGAGATCACGCAGCCATGGCACCCAGCACCCACTGGGCCCACGTGTCGCCGTTCTGCCGTCATTCCCAGATGACCAGAATGCGAGCTCGGAGAAGGTCACAAAAATCACCCAGCAGATGGAGGAGGAAGAAGAGGGGAGGTGGAAGAAGAGGAGGAGGAAGTATTAACAATGGAAAAAGAAAGTAAAAATGGTTAGAGAAGTAGAGGATCGCCGCATCCTGACAGGATGCAGCCTAGGGCAGTAGAAGCAGTGAGGTGAACAGCCACAGCCGCCAGGCAGAATACCAGCACCTCAGCAAGGACCCCCAGAATCAGGTCAATGTACTCCCATCCTAACACTTTGGGAGCCTCGCAGAGGGGGTGGTGAGATTGTAAGAACCTAAAGATGGGAATGTTCACCACTGGATAAGACACTCCATTCAAGGCAGGACTGCTGCATCTAGGAACTCCGTGCAGTGAGTCCTTACTAGATCTGCATAATGACTGACATACCAACATGCCCTTATAGCTACCTAGGAACTCAAGAAAAATAAGAGCATACAGTGGAAGCCTTGGGGACTAAAGGTGGATGAGTGAAGGGAAATACCTCTATCAGTGGAGTGGCTGGAAGAGAGGTAACTTGGTATGCCACAGAGGCCCAAAGCCCCACAAGAGTAGACAAGACAGTCCATAGAACTGGGGTCCATAGAAGCAGACAGACAGGAGGGTGGGAGGAAGTGAAAGGTTAATGAAGGCATGGGAGGGAGGGACCATGAAGGGAAGTAGGGATAAGTACTTGTAAAAGTAGAAAATTAAAATAAAATAAAAGATGGAAAGAAAGAAGGCGCTTCTTAACTTTCCCCTCAAAATTCATCCCAGTAAAAGTTTCCCATGCACAGTCAGCACTAAAGAGCCTGGGATTTTATCGTCCATCAGTAGAACAATGAGAGCATGTGATCGGTAGGTCTGCAACTGAATGAAAATATTCCTGAAAAGAAATCACACTGGCCTCTGGAGAATACA
This sequence comes from Typhlomys cinereus, assembly GCA_023101885.1. Taxonomy (NCBI): domain Eukaryota; kingdom Metazoa; phylum Chordata; class Mammalia; order Rodentia; family Platacanthomyidae; genus Typhlomys; species Typhlomys cinereus. The sequence goes on along the minus strand of JALPQD010000235.1, from coordinate 1,343,192 downwards.
AAGAGAAGCTTAGATCAACTTATTAACAGGGATTATCAACATGATTGCTGAGCTGAGGGATTTTTTACCTGTTTTGAATACACAACAAGGAGTTGATGTTGTGTTGAAATGACTGGGGTTCTAACTGGAGTTTGACAGGCTTGAGAACTGCTCCTGTTTCTCATTGAAGAAGGCTGAAGATCTGTCTAGACTGGGGGCGGGGGGCTTTAGCAGTGGCAGTGAAGGGGTCGTCTGGATTGAGTCACAAAAGAAAAGGCTATGTTCTATGACTTGTTCCCAATTATCCTTATAAGGTATAACTAAAGCACCCTAATTTCCTAGTGTTTTCCAGAAAAGTAAGGGGCTCTGGAGCAGACAACATGACCTTGTGCAGTCCAATGAAGAAATGGACAATGATGTGGAAAACAACGAATCACACATCACAGTTTTCTTTTTCACACACTGAGAACATTGCTTTGCGCTCTTAGACTAGGTAGTCACCAAAGCTTGCAATTAATAATTGTCGCAGTTACGTTGGATATTGGCAACAAATTCACTATCAAAGGGCTCAAAGGAACAAGGGGTTTTATTCTGACTTAACAATTGTCTGTTTATAGTTCCTTATCCAGCTTAGCAGGAATGCTTATACTAAAACCAACAGAGGGAGGAACTGGTAATACCATAGCCACAGGACTGCTGAGAGGGACAATCCTCGCTTGCCAGGCCAGCATGTCTGACCAAGTACACAGAACAATGTCAATTTTCTCAACCGGTTCTCTCCATCTTATTCACTTTAATCTCTCCCCCACTGTGGTCTGGGCCTCCCTATCAATGAGACAATCTTCTGCAGGCTTTCTTCACCACCAATTTTTGTCAAATATGCTGTCATAGTTAAGCACAGATGTCAACTTAACTGTTGAGGGTTTGAGCTCTGGGCACAGTTGTAGAGAGTTGATGGTTGAGTTAAGCCCAGAGCAAACCTGAAGGAGATTGTCTAGCTGATAGGGAAGACCCATGGTGGGTGGGATTAGGCCCTGGATAAATCAGAGAGAGCTGGTTGAGAGAGTGGGCATCCTTCTGTATACTTGGCCAGACATGCTGGTCTGGCAAGTAAGGATCATCCATCTCTCAGCCGTTATGCAGTGATGGTGTGGCCAGTTCCCTCGGCCCTGGTGTTGGTGCGTGCTCTCCCATCAAGCTGGACTGAGAACTGTAACTGGACTATCGTTAAGAAATAAATCCTTTGTTCCCTTAAGCCATTTGATGGTCATTTTTCAGCAATGTTGCAGGCAGACTGCAACATATGCCCAGAGCTCCGAGCCCTCAACTGTCAAGCACTTATACATAATTATGACAATTACCTTTGCTTGCTCTGTGATAAAGATGGCACAGTGCTTTCAAATGTTTGTGTAATGTGATCTTTCGTGCATCCTCTGAGTCCAGGTTCAAACCTATATTCATACCATGTGATTGAGTAAATCAATAGATGTCTCCAAACCTCAGTCTCAGAGGTTCCATAAAAGAGATTTGTGTAACCTGCATTATAAGATTGTTGTCCGACTCAAAGTAATACTTCAGATATAATAAGAATTTTTGTGCATAAACAAACGAAAAAGACTAATAAAAATCTTGAGAAAACATGGCTGGAGAGATGTCTCAAGAGTTCAGACCCTGCCTGGAAAAGCAAAGGTCCTGAGTTTGGTTGGATCCCAGGTCCTGCGTAAAAATGCCAGGCAGAAACAGTGGTGGCCTGAATTTCCAGCCCTGGTAGGCAGAGCCTGGGAAATCCCAGAATGAAGCAAGAAGGAGGTAAAAGCAATCCAGGATCATTCCAGAAGTTACCCTTGTATCTCCACAGGGCCACACAGTACTCCCCCCCCCCACACACTCTCACACACACACACACACACACACACACACACACTAAATGAATGAATAAATATAGAAAGAAAAAAAAGATTTGAGAAAATATAAAGGAAGTCAGAAGGGCAATGTGGTTTCTAAGCAGATGGGCAGGAGAAGATGCCTGGAAAGTCCTGTGGGATACAGCACACCACAGCTAAATGACTTACTCTTGCTATGAATGGATTTTATCATTACCTTCCAGTTATTCTGTTCAATATCATAAAGGGCCCCAAACCAAAATAACTAATTAACCATACTTGTGTTACGTGATTGCCTTTCAGGTACAATGAGCAACACAAGGAAGTGTCTGCCAAAAGGGCGCCATCAGGATCCCAAGGTAGGAGGCGAACCTCCACTGCCACCAGCAGTGCCTGGAGAATAGGACATTTCCCAGAGGAAAGTGAATGCCACCAAAAGATGCTACGAAGTCCCCTAAGATGACTGCAGTCCCACTACAAGTCGAAGCGCACATGCTGTGGGTCAGAACTCACACACTGCCCACTATCTACTTCCACCAGGATGTGGCCAATGCTATCTCTGCAAAGAAGTAAATACAGCTCAGAAATGTTAACCAATTTTCATAATTCATAGCTAAAAATCAGATAACAAGAGCATTTGGCCCCCATGACTACCCTGTTTCCAATGGGAAGAATTAAGGTGAGAATTTGGAATGAGCACTAAGCAAAATCTGACTATGAGCTGGGCTTGAAACTCACTTTTCCTGAGGCGTACCATGAATTTTCAAGACCATTCTCTCAAGTTGAAGCAGCTTCATCTATGATCTCTGGACTCTACATCTGTGGGGTCAGGTATCACATCTGCCCTGGGGAAAGCATTTCCCCCCAACATGAGAAAAGCCAGCTTCCTCAGAGGGACTGAAAGGCTATAAGTACAAGGTTTAACCTCCTATTTTCTGATGAAATGGATATGGGCTATAAATGTTTATGAAGTCAGACAACATGAATTTTTCAACTAATCTCACAGGCAGGAAAGCCCACCCGAGGCAAAAGAGATGGCAGAAGAAACTGGTATCTTCTGTTATCTGGAGATGTTTTCTCAAGCCTAAGACCCCAGTAATTTCTAATTGATAGCAAAGTCTGTTGCCACCAGCAAAGAAACACTAAAAATTGAAGAAAAAGAATGCATTTGCTATCACTACTTCCACCCCAAAATTACATTTTCAGTCGAACTGCCTGTTCAGCATGTGGCAAAGTTCTGCATACTTCCAGAAGGAGATTGATTGGGCTTAGGAATTGTTAAAGTCGCACTGGCAATTGGCAGAGAATCCAAATAGGACTTTGGGGAGAAATGGAAGTCATTTTAGCAAAGATGGGCATAGCCTCGGCTACCTGAATAAATGTTTCTAGAAGACAGAAATGGGGCTGGCTTCAATGCCAACCTCAGAAACTCACACTAAGGAGAAGTATGTCAAACCTGGAATCACTGGATCTGTGAGTGATGCTTGCTCTGGGTTCTCTATTTTACTCTGTAAAATAGCTACTATTATACACATAGATTTGAAAAACATTTAGCACTCAACCTAGAAGTGTTCTTCTATGGCAGAGGTAGAGGATCTCAACACCCTGACAGGATATAGCCTAGAACAGTAGAACAGCAGTGACATATGCAGCAATGACCAGCCATAAGGCAGATACTGGTGATCTGGCAAGGCTCACCCGAGGACAGACCAACCTAGGGAGTTGGTTTTCTGCAACAGGAGACAGTAAGCCTCAGCTGAGAGGATGATTGCTTCCCATCTTTCTTCACTCCCCCTTGTCTTTCTCCTTCTCTTTACAATTTGCTGTTTATTTGTTTCAATCATATTTATAACCAATCAGATAAGAGTATATATAGAAAACATCCTACTCTCTACCTGTACAATGCCAATCACACTCTGGAAAAACTCATATTAGTAGCTTCCTGTGTATCATTCCAAACTTTTCCCATGCCAGTTTATGTAACAATTGCAATATTTATGTAATAGTGAATATGGTATTGAATGTCCCTGTGTTGCACATAACTATCATGTATCGTTTCATTGATAGTTTCTGAACTCTGTCACGCATACTGCACTGAAACTGCCCTTTTTCCCTTGTAATTCTACCCCTGGTATATCCCTCCATGTCCTTTACTCATTCTTTTTATCTTTATATCATATTCCATAAAATATGAAGAGGAGAAGTCAGCAGACTAGAGCCCTCTGGACAAATTGAGCTTGCCACCTGTGTCTATATATAAAGTTTTATCGGCACTCAGCAATGCTCATTTTAAAATGTTTTTTTCTCCACTTAACAACAGAGTAGACCAGTTGCTGCAGTCATGGAAGACCCTTTAAGCTAAAATTATACCTTTCTAGTTTGTAACCCCTCTGATTAGTACCATAAAATGCTGAACATCTTTTTTACATGACTATGTGTCATTGGGTTCTCATCTCTGTGAGTTACCAGTTCACTTTCTGCACAATCTATACTAGCTTTGAGGTGTGAGTACACAGAGATGCTGAAGATAGATTAAGTGCATTTCTCTGGTTACTGCTGAAATTAGCTAGGATCTTGGTTCCCAAACTTACCATTTATGTGATGGTATAGGATGGATTACTTTTCACTATGCACCAACATTTAATCCATAAAATGGAGTGCTACTACTGCTTTGCTTTGTGATTGTGGAATTACTCTAGAGCATAACAAGGATTGCAATGACAGTCATGACTGTTATTTGTTTCTCACTAAAATATTTAAACTAGGGTCGGGAAGCTAGCTCATTGGGTAAAGTGACGACCACACAAATACTGAAAACCCACATTCTATTCCATGACATGCATACAAAAGAAGAGTGTGGCCATTAACATCTGTAATGATAGCACTGGAGGAGGGGCAGAAATGAGTGAATCCTAGAACGCAGTGTTAAGCTATTCTTGCCCATCAGCAATCTCTGAATTCAGTGAGAGACAGTCTCTCAAAAATATAAGGTGCAGAGTAATATTGGACCAGCATTATAAGCTGGTCTACACACACACACACATGCACACACCTATATTCATGCAAAAATGTACACTCAATACCCTAAACATACATATCTGCATACACACATACATACACATGTACTGCACAGGCAGGTAAACCCCAAATTTAGACTATTCAACCAACAAAAAACAGCAAGACCTTTGTGTTTGGCCTCTGTGAGGGGTCAAGGATGCTCATAGCTAATTGAAGCAAAACATTCTGATGATGAGATTAGGGTGTGAAGGAACAAATCTAATCGTCAGTTGTTGCAAAATATTCTAATGTTAGGCATGCAAATCACACATTGCTGTAATAAGTGAGGCTTCTGAAATTATTCAAAACTAAGTTTTACCAGAAACCAAATAGCACAGGCACTAGAACCAATACTCAACAAATGGGATCTTATGAAATTAAAGAGCTTCTGTTCTTCTAAAAAGACTGTAAACCAAACAAAAAGGAAACCCAGAGAATGGGGGAAAAAGTCTACACTAACTACGTATTTGATAGAGCTATATTATCCAGAGGCACAAAGAACTTAAAAAATTAAACACCAAGTAGATAAATAGCGCAATTAGAAAACGGGCTTTGTAACTGAAAAGAAACTTATCCAGGGACAAAATTGAAATACCAAACATGCTCCACACCCCTAGCCATCAGGGAAATGCAAATGAAAACTACCCTGAGATATCATCTTACCCAGGTCAGGGTAGCAAAAATCCACAATACAAACAACACCAAATGCTGGAGAGAATGTGGAGAGAAGGGAACTCTCCTACATTGCTGGTGGGAATACAGGCTTATACAGCCACTCTGGAGATAAGTATGGAGATTTCCAAAAATTTTAAGGATTGAAATGCCATATGACTCTGCTCTACCACTGTTCAGAATAATACCTTGAAATGCAGCAATTCACTGCAGTGACATGAATACAACCATGTCAACCATGTTCATTGCAGCACTATTTACAATAGCAAATATAAGGAATCAACACAAATGCCAAACAGCTGACGAGTGGATAAGGAAAATGTGGTACATTTTATACAATGGAGTACTAGTCAGTTATAAAAAAAAGATGGATGAATGAAATTTTCTGGAAATGGATGAAATTAGAAAAAATTATATTGAGTGAAGTATACCAGGCACGGAAAGTTAGATGCCATATGTATTCACTAATAAGTGGATTCTAGATGCAAACTCACTTAATGACATATATTGAGAAAGAGGGGGCGACAAGACTGTAAGAGCCTGAAGATGGAGAGGACCAATGGTATGCAAGATACTCCCCACAAGTCAGGGCTGGAGTAGCCAGGATATAGCCACAATGTGATTGGACCTTGCCTGACCTACACAATGGCTGACATGTCATCAATCCACCCTCTCTTCCCACACACACTCCCTCCTTCCCTCTGCCAAAGTCTAGTACGGATCACAGGGGAGAAGGCTTCAGACAGTAAGATCCTTACAGGCAAGGAATTAAACAGTCATGATAGAGTTCCCATACTAGTGGGCAGCCTGAGAAGGGGCTTAAGCTATACCACTGAGTCCTGAACTCTCACTAGTGTAGACAACTCGGAGGGAAATTCAGTGCCCACATAAACAGATGCTCTGGAGGCTGGGAGGGAGAAAGCAGGAAGCACCAAGAGAGGTGGAGGGAAGGAAAAGGGGTGCGAGGGAGGGGGAAAAGTGGGAAGGGGGAGAGTGCACTGGGGGACAATATGTGAGAAGGGATGGGGGAGGGAAAAGAAGGGGTACCTATTGAGCTTATATAAATAGGCAAAAAATGTAATAAAAAATAAATTTTACAGTATGTCTTTCTCATTGCTCATTTGTTCCTTGCATTGAACTTATATGTGTGCATCTGATCATAACAACCAAATGTAAATAGCTTGAGTTCAGTCCAAAGATTTGATTCAGTTCTATTGTCTTTTACATCCCCAGAAAAAAATGTGCTGCACAAAATAGATGCTCCTTTCATAACTGAAGTAGCTAACTCTCTCATATAATTTGTTTCTAACATGTACAAAGCAAATAGGGAAAAATTCCATTTATTTAGTATTTTCACTACTAGGTTCCAGTTAATTGAAATCTTGTTCATATTAGACCCTCTACCACAAAATTTTTCTTCTTTCATGAGGAATTTTAGAATCTAAAGAACATAGAATATAGAATACTCTTTTGAGTTTTCACTTAGAATAGGCAGTATTTAAACTGGAATAGATTTAGTCTTGCCTTTTCAAGATTTAGACTGTCAAACTAGAACAGAAATTACGACTGGAACCAACAACTACTAAGCAAGTACGAATGGCTTATTTAACTCTTCCTAGGCTACACAGGTAGGTTACAAGTTGCCAGGACCTAGTCTTCAGCAATATAGTCCCAGAACATGTAGCTCTCAACAGTACAGAAAAATACTGCCTAGTGAACACCCAAAAGCAAACTCTGACAGAGGAAGCCTGAGTGTTTGGAGCACGGTAGTGAGTGCCCAGAAGTCTGGGATCGAGTTCTGGATTCAGAGTCCAGGGGAAGATTCCACACTAATGATCTTCCACTGACTCTCAGCTTTCCCACCTACTTGTATTCAGCCTTTTCTTTGCTGTTACAAATGCCTGAGAAGAAGCAGGAAGGGTTCATTTAGGATTACATAGGTTTAGAGGTTAAAACCCATGGTTGGTTAGTTCCCTGCTGTGAGCCTATGGAAAGGCAGAACATCAAGTCAGCAAGTGTGAGGTGCAGCAAAGTTATCCCCCTGGGGGCAGCCAGACACAAAAGAGAGAACAGGAAGGATGGAAGGCCAAGATGCACCCTTCAGGGGTACCTTTCAGAGACACGCCTCCAGACACCCGCTTCCTCCAACCTCGCCCCACCTTCCACAGACCTGCCATCCCAGTAGCCTGTGCAAATTTTGAATCTATCAGTGGATTAAAACCATTGATTAGGGCAGATTTGTCATGACCTCAACTTCTCTGGAGATGCTCTGACAGACAAGTCTAGTGATGTGATTTGTCAGTCTCCTCGGCATTTCTCCATGTAATCAAGTTGACTTAGCTATCAATGTTAGAATGAGACTGTGTGGAATGCAAGCAGCCTGTAAACTACTCTCATGATCATTCTAGAATCATGAATCTCCCTGGTAGTGAGAGGAAAAGAAACAGGAAACATTTTTCAATGGAACTGACAGGTATTCTCACTGGCCCACAAAAGGTAGGAACTAACAGAGGATAGAAAAGCATTGGGGTATTTGTGGCCCCCGATCTAAGAACTCAGATTGCCCAAGCCATCCAGAGACAAAGCTGACTCATAGCCAATTACCTCAATTATCCTCATCTCAATGCAGTGATATTTCAGGGATTATGAGTGGTATTATAAAAAGAAGATTAATTATAATGGCAAATTTCACCAGAAAAGCCTAAAAATAGTGGTAAGGATTTGCCAACCCCATAGGTTATTAAACATCTTTAGACTAGAGCTGACACAAAAGAAACTTCTAAAATTAGAAAACTCTACATCTGTGTGGTGGGAGGGAGGCGAGGATAGAACTGTCTGCAGTTGTATAAGAGAAAGCCCCATGCTTCAGTTTCTGCCAGAAGAATATCTATCTTGTAAACTTCATTCTATTTCTCAGAACCATTAGAAGAAAGTGTAAGGTCTTATAACAACAACAAAAAAAACAGAAATATTGTGGCTTGACATAAAAATAAGGGAACTTATGAATTTCTATTTAAGATGCCAAGCATTCATGGTCCCATTTGATGGAAAAAGTCTTTTCCATCCAGTTATTTGAAAAACTGAATTCTTTCCATATTTTTGTTTCTGGTATTCTTTTAGGATACCATCCTCAATTTGGCTGGAATTGAAACACAAAACATCCATAAAAGAACTTTAGGTAAGGTAAATTAACAGAAACCCAAGGAAAATTACGTTTTTTAACAAAAGGGTCACAACTTGATTATACATGTGATCTCATGTTCAACTTCTCGATACTGCCCATGGCCACACTGAACTAAGTGGGAGGCTGGGAGGTGTCATTTCTCATGAGAGACAGAGAGCACTGACTTGCACTTGCTTCTACTCCAGATGTCCACAGTAACTTATAATAGATGACTTATTTCTCTAACTCACTGTGTTGCTGTTACTCATTGGTTGATGTGACAAAATACTCTGATCCAAGCAGGTTAAAAGAAAAAAAAGGTTATTTATTTGCTTTACGGTTCCAAAGAGTATTGAGTGCATTATGGGAGGGATCCCAGACAGAGAAGGCATGGCAGCCATCAGAAGTAGGTCAGTTCACATCATCACAGTTATCAGGAAGTAGACACAGCAGAGTGGGGGAGGGGGAGCCTCAAAACCTGCCTCCCAGATTCCTCTATCAAAACTGCGCCTTCTGAAAGTCTCATATCCTTCCCAAACAGCAATACCAGCTACGGATCTAGTATTCAAACCAATGACCCTGTGGGAGACAAGACACACTCAAGGTGTGACACCCTGAAAACTGCAGAAGTGCAGAGAAGAATTGGTGCAGGCTTATATTTTGGGTTGCAGTACATGCCCCATGCTTAGGAATCAATCAAGAAAGAACGAGTAAAGAAAGATTATATGGAAAGACATCAACCCTGAAAGCTTCCAAATGCCTCTCTCCAATCTATTTCTCTATTGTTCTATCCTTGTCCTTCAGAAAATCTCAATCATTCCATTGATCTCCTTTTAGTCAGTATGCAGTAGGCTACACTCCTTGGATTATGTGTATATGTAGTATGTGTACATGAGCATACATGTATGATGCATGTATCCAATATGTGTATACTGTGTATGTGCATTTCTGCATGTGGAGACAGGTGTACACTTGTCATGGTGCATATCTGGAGGTCAGAGGATAACTTTGAATATCAGTCCATAGTTTCTACATTTTAGAGGCAGTCTCTGTTATTTTTCTGTTGTATATGCAACACTCTCTGGCCCATGAGCTTCTGGGAATTCTCCTGGCTCTGTCTCCCACATCCTCATAAGAATACTGGGATTACTGATGCTCATGTTATGTGTCTGTTTTTAGATGGGTCATGGAGATTTGAACTCAGGTCCTTATGCTTTTATCCACTGACCTATCTGGCCAGACTCACTGGCTTCCTAGATTTATATATAAATGTAACTGCCATATAGTTTTTAAATGACTTCTACAATCAGACATACTTATTTTCAGGTTTGTTTTCATTGTGGATTGCATCAGTAGTCCATTTCTTTTGACCACCGAATTGTATTGTATTGTGTTGTTCTGTGTTTTGTTGTATTGCATTCTATTCTATTCTATTCTATTCTATTCTATTCTATTCTATTCTATTCTATTCTATTCTATTCTATTCTATTCTATTCTATTCTACTCTATTCTACTCTATTCCATTCCATTCCATTCTATTCTATTCTGTTCTGTTCTAAGGATATACCACAAGATGTCTACCCATTCACTTCTTGCTAACTCTAATAAATAAAGCTACTATGAACACCGACCTCCAAGTCTCTGCTCTCAGTTATCCTGGGTAAATATCAAGGACTACATTGGCTGAATAGCATGCAAGTGGGTGAAAGGATGTAAAAATTACATTTCCAAAGTACTTGCAGCACTTTGCATTCCTACCATCCTGTGTAATTATATCTGTAATCCTCAATGGCATTGGGTACAGTCTTTCTGATTTTAACTATTTAGTAAGAGTAATAAATTTTGCTAGAAGCATAAAGTTCAGGAATCATTTTTTAATGCAACTTTGACACTGTGAAAAACATATGGCCTTTGGTGGTAGGAGAACTGGTTTGAAGGCTTCACAATATCATGTAGGTATTTACAACTTTTTCTAGTAAGAAAGACATTCCAGAGAATAGCACATACAAAATCTCAGCAGTGTGGAAGAGCATGTGGTAAAAATAGCAAGTGGTTCAATAATGCTGAAGCCTGTAGTGAAAATTCAGCCTAGCAATAAGCTCCATCAAAGCAACGATGGCCAGTTCATAAAGAGGAGGGTACACCCGGTGCAGAGCGGAGGACCATGACTCCTGTGCTGGTTAGACGCGTAGGCATCAACCTGACAAGTGAAGCCTGAGATCTGGACACTTTAATGAAGAATTGATAGTTAAGGCAAGTCCCAAGCAAACATATTGGGTGGAATTATTCCCTGGACAGGTGGATAGGATGGCCGGTTCTGGAGCTTGGCATACTTCAGCAGACTTTGACATATTCTCAATCGAGCAAATGAGTTTGTCCCTCTCTCTGCAATTCCTGTGGATATAGCATTGTCCGTTCCCTAGGCTCCTAGTGATGGTATGAACTGTCCTGCAAAGCTGGATTATGAACTTGTTGCCTTAAGTTGTTTGGCCCCTGTAATCATATCAATGACATGAAGAGTAGCTACAACTTTTGAAAACATGAGTATCCATGGAGGTGGAGACATTTCTGATTCATGAATTAGAACTGGCAGCTCTGTGAGGATCAGACTGGAGACAGGTGCAACCTAAGAACAGTACATGAGATGATTAGGTGCCACAGTAGATCAGAGATCACCAGAACCTGAATGGGGCCAGTAGCAGCAGAAAAAGGGAGAGTCTAGAAATTGAACATACAAAGGAAAGAGAAAATTAGCCAGACTTGGAGGATAAGGTGGATTGTACATGACTTGTCCAAGGAAAAGAGAGATGAGTGTCTCCTAGGTAAACAAGGAACAAAAGTTGGGAAGCAGATTTGCAAGGGGGTAACAGTAAATTGATGCAGGATGCCTGAGATGAAGGTGTTTTCAGATGTAAAATGGAGGCATTCAGATGGAAGCTCTGCCTCATTCACTTAAAAGAAATATGTCTTAGTTGCATTCCATGTGGCTGTAACAAAAGATCTGGTCCAAACAACTTAGGGACAGGAGTCTATTCCAGATCACAATTACAGGCTACAGGGCTGGAGAGATGGCCCAGGGGTGGAGTCTCTGCCTCACAAGCAGAAAGACCTGAGCTGGAATCTCAGATTCCACATAAAAACACCAGGTGGAAATGACAGCAGCCTGTACTTCTAGCTCTGAGAGGTGGAGTCTGGGAAATCCCAGAGTGAAGCAAAAAGGAGGGAGAAGCAATCCAGGATGATTCCTTAGGGTCTCCACAGGGACACACTCTGATAACACACACACAATACACACATACGCTAGATAGATAGATAGATAGATAGTAGATAGATAGATAGATAGATAGATAGATAGATAGATAGATAGATAGTAGATAGATAGATAGAACATGTATTTTTAAATTTTTTCAGGCTATAATCCACTGCCATAAGGAAACCACAGCAGCATAAACCTGAGGTGACTGTATACATCATATTTTCAGTCAAGAGCAGAGAGTAAGAAGCAATGCTTGCCAGTTAGCCTGCCACTCTCTCCATCCCAATACAGTTCCAGACTATCTGCACAAGCCATGTCCCTGCTCATAACAGATGAAGTTTTTCACATCAATGACATCGAGAGAATTCCCCATAAGCATGCCCAGAAGTGAATCTTCATATAAAAAGATCCTTCTCAAGTGTGCCCAGAGACATGCTTCTTACCGTCAGGTTGACAACTGATACTAACCATCACAAAATATGTTAATTATTTTCCATGTACAAGGCTTAGTCAAGAGATAGAACTTTGTCATGGAAAAAATAGACTAGAATAGGAACTTGGTTTCATTGCTGGCCAAATAGTCAGTTGGTTAGCTTTTATTTACCTTTGAAAAAAATCCCTTGAGCATCTTGTTTATTCATCTGTAAAATGGAGATAATATCTCGAACATTGTCTTCCCAAGGCAGTCTTGAGCAAGTAAGGTAAAGTCTTGCCACAGTTTGTTAATGGCTGTTAGCAGACCGCCTAGAGAAATTTGTTCCCTTCCTCCCAAAGGCTAATTCTCAGAGATATCCAGGGCTACTGTAACCACAGGACTCAGAAAGGTAGCATAAACTGTGACTCAACAGGCTGATACCCAACTATAAGAATACTTATCTCAATGAAAAAATGATGCTGTCATCATATGACAGAAAAGCAGTTTCAGCAGCAATACCAAAAAGTGATGCAACCTTAGAGAAGTCACTCTCCATCTCTGGTTCTCTGTTTTCCTGCCTGTCAAGGAGGGATCTCACCATCTCTCCCCAGTGGCAGCCTTTGGGATACACTGGCTCTTAAAAGGGAAGCTGTCTTTCTACTGGTAAATACAGTTTGTTTGCTCAGCAAGATTAGGAAACATAATAAATATTCAAAACCAACAATGTTTGCACAGTGGCACCGTTTAACAACACTAATCTGCTGTGTGGCAGCCGATGCTTGCATCAGCTGCACATATTTATAAAGATGACCTTATTGCCCAGGACTTGGGTCAACTTCAAACCCGCATTTTCATTGGTAGCTTCATTTAGCTGATCCCTTGCCACTGGTTAGCATTCTGGGTCTTCAGCATCTAACAGATGTCACCCAGGAGGAAGGGAAGTAAATCTATGCATATTTTTCAATAATGTAGATACTATTTTAGGGCTACAACAAAGTGGACCAAGTGTTACTTCAAGGATCTGAATTTTCTGCAAATAGAGTAATCGCTGCCTTGTTCTTGGGTAATTTTGCTGATTTGTCCAGTTCAGCACCCTGGACAGATACACCAACCTGTGTAAAGCTGGTAGATGTGACTGTGTGCTGTTACAATCCATTTCTCAAGCAGTGCAGAAAACTATCTTCAAACTTAAATAGGGCAGAAGATCTTTGCAGGCAGTGAAGGAAAAATGTACCTCAGTGAGATGTGCATGTGTGGCAAATGGGATGTTGCTATTTTCCTAAGGAGCACTCACAAAGTCAGAGAGCAGGAAGAAAAACTTAGACAACTCTCACCACTATCTATTACTGTAAAATGCCAGAAGCAATTATGATGTCATGTGTTGTCTAAAATTGGAGCAGGGAGACAGCTTGGGATGCAGTCAGAGCTAATAAACCAAACAAGATCCACCGAGTTTTACTGCATCGCATTGTTCCTTTGTGCAATTATAGGCAACGAGGAAGGCATCTGCCACATTACACTCGATTTATTCCTCCTTCCCTTTCTCTCTTCTCTTTAGTCCTTTTGTTATAAAGAAAGCATGTGAGGTTGGACGTTGAGGATAAAGAAAAGAAATGCCTTTCTGGATAGCTCTAATGTAACTTACTGTTGCAAGTCTTAAAAAGAAATCACCTGATTAAAATGTGCCTCCTGTTTTGTACATATTCCAGTGTTAAGCATCTAACAAAGAACAAGGAGCTCCCCACTTCAGATGAGGTTGAGAAAACACAAAGGGGTCTTGCTATTCAGGATCCTTCTAATCAATTCTACCTTACAAGGTCTAGCACTAGGGGGCTAATTTCCAATGTATTTCTTTAATCAGGTTCCTAAATCCAATATATCCTCCTTTCATTTCCTTTGGACTGACAGGATTAAGTTGAGGAAAGTCAGTACTTTAATTTCTTTTCATTTCACATGTCGTGAAAACATTTCCACTTTCCATGCGATTTAAAGGTGAGATCAACTGCTTTATTCTCTTCAATGCTAACAAGTGCTGGAATGTGAGAGGTTAGGGTCGGAATTTCAGGGCCCAAATCCATGCATTCCCTTCCCTGGTACATAGATGATCGTTAGTTGACACATTTCAGGAATACCTATCAATCTACTTTCTCTGAGTAAATTTTCCAATAATTTTTTTATTTATTTCTTCCACTCATACAAAGTTGATCTCTGAGTAAATTTAAGGAATCTATTTAGGGAGTTTTTCTCCTTCTTTGTGTGTGTGTGTGTGTGTGTGTGTGTGTGTGTGTGTGTGTGTGTTGCATTTTTTCTCTGTAAGTTGCGGAATCCTTCTCTTCTCACCAATGAAAGAAGAAATGCATCCGATAATATCAGATGGCAGTCAATCATTTTATCTACACCCCAATCACCTGCCTAGAATATTTATCTCTACTAACCTTGGAGTCCTGTGATTTCTTTCCATCTCTCTGCATCCTTACACATAATGAAAAAAATCTTCATGCAAGAAGCAAATGTCATGTTAATTACATGAACTGCATCTACACAGGTTACAAGAGGATTCAGACCACATCTGTCAATTGTCAAGACCAGAAACACACAACTCCACAGGGATGTTGTTTGCTATGCCCTTTTGGTCATCAGTAGATTGATTTTCATGTTCTCACAAAACAAACAGTTAGCAATGCTGAGCTCTGTCCCTTGCTTTGCACCGAAGACCCAATTAGCAAACTCGGTCAGGGAAGAGGTCAAAAGCAGAGGTTCACATGGCCAAGCCACTCTATCTGAACAGCTTTTCAATGGCCTTTGTCCTCATCACAGGTGATCTCCTATAAAACATGTCACCAAACTCCAAGTGCAGAGCCAGAGAAAATAAACCATAGTTTATCCAAATATCAAGTGTCATGCACAGCCAAATCAAATGACTCTGGAAAGGTCATTCCTGAAAAAGAATGAACTGCAGACAGAGAAATGTAGAGATACCACCAGGAAAAACTTCGAGCTACAGAGATAAATAAATACATGATGAATTATTTAGACAAGTTGTATTGGGTGGTACTCTTAACTCAAGAATGACTAGCTCTTGTGTCTTAGTATGTTGGTGATTCCTTTTCACTGAGTGATGGGGAAATCTTGTCATCGACTACACTTTAGTGTGCCACTATAAATTGACATCAGATTTATGATTTTCTGAGTTTTCCTGGCAGATACTGGTCAAAAATACATCAGAAATGGCAATCTGGCTAGCTCTTCTACCTATTACACATTTGACAGATTATGGCCTTTAAAATGCCAAGGAGATGTAAGATCCAGATAATAAATCCACCAAGGAAGAGAGTTGTGGAGAACATGTTAGACATCCAATGCATAAAACAAATACCTAGTACTGTTGGGCAGAAGACAACCTTAGTATACAGTATGCCCAGAGGCAGAATAAATGAATCACAAGTGGATCCAACTCGTTCCTCTGTGAGACAGAAGCAGGGGTGGTCCAGAGTCTCTTCCAGCACTTGGCAGCTGGAGCCATCAACCAGATGATTGCCTTAGTGACAGACAAGCTGGTAGAATTCATCCAAGGCGAGGAGTCCCTCTCACTCTCCAGGGGGTCTTTATGCCTCCAGAGGTTACTTCACTCCAAATCTGAACCCTCTTGGGAACTGGTGATTGCAACAGTCAGTGAGTGAGTAATCACACAGAGACTGTGATTTCGTGAAAAGGCAAATATTTTGCAAAGGCTAGACTCACTCAACCAGAAGCACGTATCATCAGTGTTAAGCACTGCAAATGCAAAGGGAAAACAAACCTGAGCAAAACCAACAGTTGGCCCCGACTTTCACCATTCAAAGTTTAGTCAAACAGACAAACAGAGTAAGTGATGTGTGACACCACAACCTGACCATGGACAGACTCCCGAAGCCTCCTCCTGAATTTGAATGACTGTTGACTTAATTTTTTTCGAATCAGCATCCCTCTGATTTCTCACCGTTAGTAATTTACACTCACTCACCTGCTGACAGATCCATCCTACTACTCAGATGAAGGGAGGGAGAAGCAGCCAAATGACGTTGTCTGAATCCGTCCTACATGAGGCAAAGGCTATAAGTCCCCTTCCTTCCTGTCCCTGTAAATTGGTTTACTGAATTCAGATAGACCACCCTGTTTTCAATGTTCAAGGTGTTGACCAAGCAATCCTGAAACAGGAATACCTTGGACAAACAAAGAGGGTGACCTGAGTTTTCAACTGCATCATATCTGTTCCCCTTCATCATGGGCTTGTGCTTCCCAAGAGTAGCCCCTCAGCCTGATTGGACACATTGGTTCAAGTCTTTTTTGCACAACACATGAATGGGAAGTACAACTAACTTCCCATGTGGCCCAGGAAGCTGGCTTATCTCTTCACCAGCCAAAGGGAAGAAAGCACATCTTGATTCAGGGGATGTATGGGGTGCTCTCTGGAACCCAAATTCCTGTCAGCAGACACTCATTTACATGAGCCTTAAAAATTTTTTGTTGATCAAAATCATTCATTGAGAATTTAAATTGTCGCCTGCATAACCAGAACGTGTTCCCTCTGGTTTGGTCACACACATAAGCGTGAGCAGGAACCTCTCCGTCGCTCAGGAACAATGATTGCCTTCCTGGATGGGGCTCTTACCTATGTCAAAGGACAGCAAAAAATCAGCGTCACTGAAACAACTAGATGACCTCAGCCAGGTCTCATTGCAGGTGATCCACAAGCTGTGGCCTCTCCCAGACCCTGGGGCGTGATGTGACCTGTCATGTGGCTTTTCTGCTTACCTGCCTGGAATGTGACTAGACCCACTGCCCAGTGGGCTGCCTGTGATATCTGGACTTAGAGCCGTGGTTGATGGAAGCCACTCACCTCCTTCTTGCCTCCCATCCACTGGGTCCACCTGCCCTCAGCCTCCTCCATCCTTTCACACATGGACCCATCTACATTGGTGGCATGGGAGAGGAGCAGACTGGCTTCCTAGCTCTTACTTGGCTCTTTTTTTTCTACTTTATTTGTTTAATTTTTAGTTTTCCAAGCATATTGAGTACTAATCCCTGCTTCCTTCCATGCCCTCTTTCTCCCATTCCTCTCACTTCTTTTTATCAATCCATTCCACTCACTCCCACCCTCCTATCTTGCTGTTTCCATAGACCCCACAGTTCCCTCTGGCTTGGCTACTCTTGTGGAAGTTGCCCCTCCTTGGGCCACCCTATTGATAGGGGTGTTTCCCTTCACACATCCAGGTTTCCTTGGGTGTTCTTATCTCTCTTCAGTTCCTCATAGTCTGTGGGGGCACACTGATATTTCAGTCATTATGCAGGCCAGTAGAAGAGCAGTGAAGTGGACAAAATGGCCAGTCATAATGCAGATTACCAGCGACCTGGCAATGCTCACCCAGAATCTCCCCATCTTAAGGCCTAGGAAACCTCACAAAAGAGGGAGCGGTAAGATTGTAAGAACTTCAAGATGGGAAGGCCCGCTGCTGGACAAGACGTTCGATCAAGGCAAGGGTGTTATTTGGTTCTGTACTCTTTCCTTGCCATGGCCTGATGGGTCTTGCACTTTGCTAAAGCAATGCCCATGTGTCTGACTAACAAAAATGTGATCTCATAAAGGAAATGAGGAAAGAGAGATCATAAGCAAAAGTAGTCCAAAATTATCTTCCACCAAGTATGGGTATTTAACATTTGGAGAAAAATCAAAAGTCAATGGATTGATGACCTTCCGGTCAAAGTAACACCTACCTCCCAAGGCACTAAGTCTTCAGATAACCCATGTGAAGACTTTGACACGATTCTTGCCACAGAGTAAGAGTGTGGCAAATGTTAGCTATTGTCAATATTACTAGGAAAGGGAAAATTGAGTTAGAAGTCACCTGGAGGGGATATTTTTAATTGGGAAAAATTCCATCAACTGCTCTGTCTTAATAGGGGCCACAAAGACCAGCCTGCCTTTGACTCCCTCCATCCCCGGCTCTTCCTGTTTCCACTTCTCTCCGATGGCAGCTAGGAGTCTTTATTCCACTAACCTGCCACAAATTATCATTTCACCGAAAACCCACTTAACTGTACTCAAACTCCGAGTTAATTTTTGACCTATTCTTTGAAAATTTCCAGCAGGGATTTCGCTGCCCCTATAATTATATACAAACACTCTTACCGAATTTCAACATCAGCCTGATACCGTAGCAGATAATGCCCCTTCAGAGTGGCACCATTATGCCTTCAATGATAGGACTGTGGGTGAAGTGGTCTCTCCAAGCCCCAAACAGAGGCCCTTTTGACAACAGGTAAATACTACAAAACTATTCATTAGAACTTGAATGTAACAGGCCATCGCCATGGGGAAAAATCAGCTTCCAAATCATAAATGTCAAGACATAATTAGTGGAAAGGTCAGGTTTAATTACAATTGTTGGACTGAAATACAGTAATTACTGAAATCATGTCGAAAATTATTTTAATGGTTGGAAATGTTTCGTCAGTGCCTTTGTTTTCTATGAAATGACAGTTCTTGTTGCTCAATTTCTTTTTTTTTAAAGGTGAGGGGCATTTGCTTTCCTGCATGGATAAAAGCAGAGAGTAAACCAGGCTACAGATGAAAATCCACACCCACAGAGTAACACCAAACCATTGTTCCGTGTCATCATATTATTGATCATTTTCTTATAATCAGTGCTTTGGATATAATTTTAATGACGCTTCAAGGGAGTTCTATGCACTGTGCTGTGACAACACACGCAGTATGCACATCACTTGGTTTGTCAGTTTCTTGGCAAAAAAATCAATAAACAAACAACTGTTGAAAAAATAACTCAATAAATACAGAAAGTTATTTTACCTGTAGATTCCTAGGGTTTATATTGGGACTGTTTATTGGCTCAACTACATGTTTTTCTTGTATGGCTTTAAAAAAAATTCCTCTCTTTCCTTTAGGCTTTGCAAAAGTAGAAGGCTTGAACAATCTTTCATTTAATTTCATATTTATGTCCTTTTTTGTTTCCAAATGAGTGATAAAAAAAACTTTCAAAGTTTGACTCTGTTTTAAAAAGAAAATAAAAATACTGCTCCTGAGCATCTAAGCGATGTGATGATAAGCAACCGCAGTTATCACGAGCACCTCAGCAATAGTTAAGGGGGGAAAAAATAAGATGAAATCCTTGGGAAGATTTAGTCTGAATACTGATGTATTCCCAGAGGGGGGAAAAAAGCCTTATCCAGTGTAGTTCTCATATGGAGATTAGCACGCCCGAAGAGAGCTCAAACATCAATTGCTAGAGGAAAAAAAAATGTTAAAAATGAGGCAGAAACCTACAGAATGTGTTTGTCAAAATGGAGAACAAAGGGCTAAGGAAACTGCCTTTCTAGCTGCCAGACATATTGAGGAAGACAGTTCTAGTTAAGGGAAGAGAAGCCACATGACACCAAAGCAGTTAAATAGCTCAGAAAGAGCCCACCGGTGGCAGAGGAGAGCAGAGCTATTTGCCAGAAAGCCACAGACAATGCCAGAGAGCCTGATTTCTGCTGCAGCTCCATGAAAGGAGAAAGAAAATGACATTTAATTAAGAGTCGCCTGCCTTCTAGGTGCTTATGACATTGGAACCACTGTGGACATAAGGAGCAGAGGCTGACATCAACAGGGTTCAGCCGAGAAGTCATTTTCTGATGATTTACGACCCACTGTAAGAGAAGAGTGAGAATTTATGACATGCTTCCATCTGGCAGGCGGCATCATTAGTATTCACTCTGATAGCAAGAATGATTTAAATTTCATAATCTAAGTGAGGATGTGCATCAAAAAATTCTTCTGAAATATGTCTAATAGCTCTAACTGACTTCTTTATTAGACTCGGCCTATGGAAAAAAATGTCAGCTACCAATGAAGAAGTCATCAAATGTTAATTTGGGCCTATTCCACTGATAGAATTCATAATAAAGTAGCATCTTGGTGGCCCAAACCCTCCTCCACCCCCCCCCCACCCAGGGAGCCCTCTCAGAGAAATGAAATAAACTAACTTCTTTTCATTGCTTTACCAAATGAAACCTGATTGCCTTGTTTGATCCGGTTACCGCAGGCATTCCAAGTCATAACAATGATTATTTATTAAATACCAATAGCTATTTGGGGGCAATGGAGGGAGGAGAAAGCACAGCCTCCGGCATGTGTTGTTCAGGGCCGATGAATAAATCCTGTTAGCGGAGAGGAAGAAATAAGTATAAATCTCCCACTGCAGGAGAAGGACTACGCCATCCGTTTTTCTGAATTAAAGTGCACTGTCACTGTAAGATGCCCAGACCCTGTCAGAACAGGACTGTGTAAGAAGATAAACCCTCAATGACCTTCCCTGGAAGCCATAGACAGAGAAATGTTTAAAACAGAAAGAAATGTGGTTTGCATATCAGCAAACAAGCCTTTGGTTGCCCTCTGAGGGGAACAGGTACCACTCAAAAATATGTTTAAGTTTAAAGGAGGCTAATGTGATCCCAAGGGCTCCTTACGCTGCTACAGAAATAAAGAGAGAAGCAAGCATTACAGATTCCGGAGACAGGCTGGAATTAAATTTAGCTCTGCCACATTTTTGCTCTGTGACCTTGAGCAAGCGATTTATCCTCCCGGCATTCCATTTCCCCGTCTGGAAGATACCTAGCTTGTAGGGCTGTGCGGACTGGAAGCGAAGGTTATTTGTGCATGTGGCTCCTAAGACAAAGGGTTTTCTGCCACACAAAGCTACAGCATTCCCAAGGAACTGCAAAGGTAGGCTGTTTTGTGATGCTTCCAGAACCTTCCACCTCTGAACTTGGTCTCAGGGACTGAAGGAGCTAGATGTGAGGAAACACTCACTGTTTGGTGTCTCTGTCTTCCTTCCTAAGCAATGGCAAATTGTGCAGACATGTCACACAAACCGTACCCAGGAACACAAACCTCTCTGCGTCTCCATTGCATAAGTAGGATCGGGTCTGCCATGGTTAGATCACGATTGTAACCAGGGCTGTTTGCTAAATGTTTCTGGTCCTTTGCCTTCTGCACATAAAGTTGTCCTGTTTTCTTGGCTTTCCTGGCCTTGGATAGGATTCTGCTGCCAGTTATAATTAATGGATCAGATATTCAGGTGACATTGGAATTGAATAGACTAAGTGGCACAATAATTAGCTATTTGAGGTGTTTTCTCACCCCAACATGATAGAGAAAGAGGACCATACAATTATCAATAGACAAAAAACATGAGCGAAGAGAAAATAATATTACTGTAAGCCTCTGAAATGCCAGAATTGTTTGCTCTCTGAGTCAACCTTATACTATTCTAGCTGATACAGTGGGTACCTTCTACTGCACTGGGTAACGAATGAGAAAGGTAGAGAAAGATGCCCTGAATTTCTATCTTTTGGGCAACTACGTGAGCAGTCATTGCTCTTCAAGGCAGAGGAAGCAATACTTGAACTAAACTGGGCCCTCACACATTTGAGCAGTTTATCCAACCAGTTTGGATATGGAGGTTGTAAAAACCATTTCAACACAGAGAGTTGATGTTCGGGAAAGCAGTAGCACCTTTAAGAGGTGGAGACTTGCTGGAGGAAGGCATGTCACAGTGGGTGGGACTCGAGGTTGGTTGTCCCACCCAGTTTTCACTTGCAGTTTATTCTTTTGCTGTTGGCTCTCTCTGCCTCCCTGATGGATGCAGAAACCTAAACCATCCCAAGCTTCTGCCACCCGCCATTATGGTAAACATCCTAATGGACTGTGTTGTCTTTCTGGAACCATGGGCCAAATAAATCTCCCTTTCTCCCCTTCCGTGGCTTGCGTCTGCTCACAGCAGCACAAGTTGTACAGTAACTGCAACAGTATTGATTTGATCAAAACAGTAACAACAATGATGGCATCATCAAGGGTGGCAAGTAACAGGATGTATTCCGTGGCGTAGTGAAGACCGGAAACACTGGACACAAATGCCACCGCTTTGCCTTTGTTGTTTTTCTGTGCCTGCCACAGTCGTTTTAATTAGCCGCTGCACATTCTCACTGCCGAGCGTGGACACATCATCATCGCTTTCAGAAGAAAATGATCCAGAAAACCATTGCCAGCTGCTCAGATTTGGCAAGCGGAGTGA
This sequence comes from Typhlomys cinereus, assembly GCA_023101885.1. NCBI lineage: Eukaryota > Metazoa > Chordata > Mammalia > Rodentia > Platacanthomyidae > Typhlomys > Typhlomys cinereus. The sequence goes on along the minus strand of JALPQD010000235.1, from coordinate 1,320,652 downwards.
CACCTGGCCCGCTTCTCAGGCTTACCAATGTGCTGCGTGAGTTTCAAAGTAACCAAGCGTGAATTAAAAATAGAGAGAAATAAGCCCCACATCTTATGATTGCCATTCCTTTTATTATACTCTCTGTCCTAGGAAAAGTGGAGCGCAGGAGGTCAGTAAGTGCTGACTGACATGTCCGAGCCCCAAAAGGAATAAAACAGAAAGGATTAAGCAAAGGGCCAGGCAAGGGTAGAGTGAGTGAATTGGCCTAGGTGAGATGCTTATTTTGAGAGAAAAAGAATAAGGCTGTTCTATTTGTTTTGTCAAATAAAACTATAACCGTTCATCCCTCACGGATTTGTTCTGTGGGGCTATAAAACCACAGCAAACTAGAAAGCAAGCTGTATGATACACAGCTTCACTCTCACAATTAAGTCACAGAATACACAGAGAACACACCCAGCATCCTCAATGCTCCTGTTATTAAACAGGGAATCAAAATAATACCAATAAAGAGCACTTGAGGAAAAAACTTCTATTGTCAAAATCATCTATTTGTTTTTTAAATTTTTATCATTTTAAATGAGATAATAATTTAAGCACTTTACACATATTATAAAAGCCAGAGGTATGTGTCTTTGGAAGCAGGTCAACTTAATGACATTCCCTTTATTTTGTTTGATTTGTATATTCTAAATTTTTTATTTTATTTATTACTATTTTAAGCACTATTTTATATTATTAAAATATTTCAAATATGAAAATAAAATATTATTTTTACTTTTGCTTCTCACTCACTTGTATGTATTTACATGATTTCATTATTCACCCCCATTTGACATGTGGCCGACACCAAGGCTCTGTAAGGCTAAGGAATCTGTGAGAAAGAAAGAATGGAATCCAGCTCATCTCACACAGAAGGTCCTTAGTCTCGTTGCTCAAATTCCAAAGAATCCGGAGTGGGCACAGGCTTTATAAAAGTGAAATCGGCGTGTGTCCTGGCACCACTTCCGTTGAGCAAGTAGCACTGGCAAAGGTTCTGAGCATGAACTACGCAGCAAGCCCCACTGACTGGGTATAGTGCCTTGCTGCACTCCAGCTGCCCCCAGCATACCAAGTTCTTTATGAGTTCATTACTGACCTGTTAACATCAATCCAAGTACTAATGGAAGAGTTCACGCTCCACAGCAGAACGGTGGCAGCCGGAATCCAATGGCCACGGCTGGGACTGACTTGGAAGCAGAGTTAAACTGGGACGGCTGCCATCAGATAAATGGGAAACTTGGGCAGGTTCATCTTTCTTGGATGACGACGCAGAAACAATAGGGTGCTCGCGAATTGACTAGGTTCCTTTAGCAAAAATGAGGCAACTCTCTTATTATTTTTGTATGTTTTATAGGGCATCGGGCAAGAAATAGCACATTCTGTAAATGTGCTTTCTCAACATTTGGTATTTTAAACCTAGGGGAAGGCAAAACTTGGCAAAAATCATTTGGAAGGATGAAAGATGCTGGCGTCACTGTGAGTCTTTCTTCAACGGTTAATAACCAAGCTTTTATGGGGAGAGCATAACAGAGACAAACTTCAGTGCAGCTTGCAAACAGCTGTTCCCATCCTCCCGGCACCCCGCTGCTGCTGCACCGTCGGTTCTACCTCAGTACCCCCAGCTGACCTCCTTCCTTCCTGAGAGGATGGGTCCACCCACACATGCTGCTCAGCATCCCCAGTGGAGGCCCCAGATCTCAAAGGCACTTTAAAATATGCACTCTCAGTGATGCTCGTCCTAAGCTCTGTCTCTTTTTTCTGCTTGTTCTGGGTCTGTTTGTCTTCAGAAGATCTTGAAAAAAAAAATTCCCAAAGTAAGTCTGTTCCCTTGTTGTCAGTGCTGAAGAATAGGTTTGCTTCTCCTGGATATCAGAAAGAATTAAAGGACAGTGTCTGTTGCTGATTTTCCTGAAAGTAAGTTTACAAAATCCTGTGTTTACTATGATGTGTGGCCAGGCATAGAAAAGCAAACAACAGATAATCTCACTTACGTGTAGACTCTAAAAAGTTCTAAACATATTGAAGTTGGGGGACAGAATGGTGGCTATCGGGGGTTTGAGTACAAAAGTTGACTGGGGAGATGAAAATTATGTACCTACAAGAGGACCCACTGCATGACATTTTTTCCTCAAGACATAAATTGCCATCTTGGACGTTGTCCCCAGTCCAACCTGGGAAGGATGTTGTACAGTATCAGGCTTCGTGAGACTCAGAAAATAAATGGCTTGGTAGTTTGAGGAAGTTCCTGAAACTAACAGGATTCAGAGGGTGAAGAAGCCTTCCGCAAGGCAAAGAAAAGCAATATACAACTGCTAGGGGTGGAGACCTCTAGAGAGACTGTCACATAAGGAAAGCTGGCAGTAAGTGGCGCAGTGAGTAGTAATGCTGTAACTTCTAGGAGTTTTATGCAGACTGTAGTGAGCTTTCTGGGGATGTAGTTGTCATCCTTATTCCTGTAAGTGACCTTCTCCCATATTCCTGCAAATAACCCCAATAAACTCGCTCGCTGGTTAACCAAGTCAGTCTTTGGTACAATTGTACTTTGATCTACTTGGATTTTTTTATCAACCTACCTGAGGTAAAAAGACTTTTGTGTGACATTACCCCAGGAAAGCACCAAGGGACCACATACAGCAACTCAAAACCTCTTTTGCTTTTAAATCATGCTTGCTTAATTTCTGAAACATGCAAAATCAGGGGAAAAAACTCATTTCTAATGTTCTAAATGTAGCAATGCAAATAGTGACAGGTGTCACAATAAACTAGAGTTTCAGTTCATCAGTGATGAAGGGAATGGGTAAAAATAGGCTTGACCCAACCTTGGCAGAGTGGCTTTGGCATGTGATCCCAAAACTCAGAAGACAGAGGGCGGAAGACTGCCCCAAGTTCAAGGACAACCTGGTCTATATAAGGATGCATAGCAAAAAAAGAAAGAAAAAAGAAAAAAGGAATCTCTGACCCTAGCTGAGCCTTTGGTTATCTTTATAAGGATTTGACTAGAAGCTTCCACCTACTTCACATCGCCCCTTAATAACAGCAAAGCCCAACATTCTATGTCATAGGATATCTCAATTTTTACACAGGGTCAGACATAACACATTAAAAATTGTATCTATTTGGTAGAAAAGAAGAGAAATCCCTGGGACCGATGTTTGTCTCTGTCTTCTACAATTCCGCATCTTGCCACTAGCAGCAATCAAGCAGCCGCTGGCTAAGAGAAGGGATATGGCACCAATTTGGTCAAAAACTAAAATAAATTACCTCCACCTTGGATTATGTCTGACAGAGAACAGAAACACAGTGGATCAAAGGACATTGTTCCAAGTCAACATCCAAACAACCTTTGTAATACCTAGACCTAACACATCCCACTGTCTGACAACTCAAAAATGACCATGGGAACCGAAAGTCAAACTGGCTCAGCACCCTTAAGATTTTCTTCCCAGAGCAGGTGCCTACTCACCTCAGAAAGTCTGTAGAATGACAACCCATAAGTTTCCAGCTAACCTGGTTCTTTCTTGTTCTGCTATAAAAAGTTCCCACTCAGTTGCTTCATTCTCATTTTTCCCTGCTTAAGCCAGTATTTTCAGCTAGAACTTCAGCATATTCTGCCTACATAGACTCAAGGATGCTAAATTTCTGACCCGTCTATCCTTCTTCCTGATGATTTGTGGCGAAGCTGGCTCCACACCACATCCAGACAGTTCTCAAATCCCTACAAGGTCCACCATTCAAGCTTCAGGCTTGAATCAGAAACTGATTTTGTTAAAGGAAAGTCCTTTTCCTTCCCTAATGGAGAAACTGAGTCTGCTTGCTGGAGGCTGCAGAGAGGAAGTTTATTACAGCACACACAGTAAGTTTTCTACGAAAACAGTTAAATGTGGGGAGGGGCAGGTGAGAGAGATAACAGTTCACAAGTGTGTTTCACAGTCTCCAGATATTTACAACTGAGGTCAGTATGGTAGTCATGATTCCCTGATGGTGACGTCCTTCTTCTCTTGCAGCTGTGGGGAGTTACCCAGCCACCAAGCACTCTCTGTACCAAAGGCTAATGGAGGAAGAGGAGTGAATCCCTTTCTGCTGTTCCTGATGGGTCTCCCTGCCAGGTAAGGGGAGGGTTCTGACCCTTTCCTTGAGGCTTCTGACAGAAGGCTTTTAACCTTTTTCTTCTTCAGTTTCTTGGTGGGATGTGGCCAGTTGTTCATAAGTGATCATGTGACCATTTGACACGAAGTTTTGAAGGGTTAAAATTCTCTGAGTTTCTCTTTCTTCAACTAGACTTAGAGCAGTTGATCCTCTTCCGGTCCAGCATGTGTGCAGAAGTACACGACTACTTTCACTAGTGACTCCAATTAGAGCTGCAAATATCATGTGTCAGTGGGTCGGGGTTCTAGTCTAGTGTCTGAATTATCCCTGATCTGGACGTTGGTGCTCTCAGAAGTCTTCAGATACTTTGCACATGTCAGTTTCCTACTTGTTCATCTGATCCTGAAGCCAAGACTGGTTCCCACAGTGGCTTAAGATGAGCATGAGATCCAAAGCTTCATGTGTTTCTCTTTTCCTGCTTTGCCTGATTCAGAGAGCTCCCTGCTCCGCCCTCATCCTTCAGCATCCGGCCTCCTACCAAAACCACACTCGACTCGGCTAATACATGAGACCATTTCCCTCAAGACTTTACTTATCTCAAGGAATCAGACGCAAATCCTGTTTGCCAAGATGGCCCCATTCATTGGTATAGCTCAACTCTCCCATCCAGGTATATTCCCAGGATATGGGATGGTTTCTCTTCTAAATTCCCAGATATTTCCAGAACCAGATAGAAAAAAAAAGAGAAAAAATAAGGCTGCTTTAACCTGAAGGCCAAAATACAAATAATTTTGGCTGCTTTAACTCATTACTGGAAGATATTGCCAAGCATATTCTTGAGAACTGCATGAAATATTTTCAAGTCTTTTTACTCTTGTGATCAGTAGATGAGAACTCTTGTGTAAATTTGGAACTCTAAGGGTTAGTGCTGCAACTTCACCCAGAGTTTATTGAAGATCTTTTAAATAAAAGATAGCAGGGCTAGAGAGATGGCTCAGGAGTTAATTATCTTATAAGCAAAAGGACTTGAGTTTTGATCTAGATCCCATGTAAAAATGTCAGGCCTGTCCTGGAAAGCAGAGTCTGTGAAATCCACACATGCAAAAACAGATAAATAATCTCCTCTACATCTTGCATTTTGTGCTTTCACATGCTACCTGAACTTCCTCCGGTGCATGAAAGAGTGCAGTGAGTGAAAAGAAGCCATACTATGTTCACTAGTAAGCAAAAGATTCTAGTTATATATTTGATAAAAGCAAAAGAACCTAATTATATCACTGGTAACTTTTACATGCATATGCAGAGACTCTCATGCTTGCGTATGGCACATAAAATGCATGCATGTGCATCCAATGTACACATGCAAACATGCACACATGAAAATAGATGTACATATTTACACACATGAATATGCATGAGCAACACAAACACATATTCATACCTCTATATCCACAAACATATCTTTTGAAAAAATTTCCCAGTTAACGAATACTATGACCATTCAAACACAGCTTCTTCTACCACTAAATAAGTGCCAAGCAAAATTACAACCATTTTATCTTTGCTGTAGATATGTCAAGAAAGTTTTCCAGTTGGTTGGAGTAGTAAGACATGGGGCTTCCCCAAACTCAGCCCGGTTTCTCTACCTTCTCTAAAAACAATTTGTGTCGGAAAATATTTTGCTCCATAGAAAAAACTCAGAGATACAGTTCATAGTCATGGTTAAAGAAGCCCACTTATGTGCTCCCATCAGAGTCTGCTAAACTAAGAGGATTTCTCCGAAGTCCGTCCTGAGAGTCTCTCGGTTATGCAATGCGTCTCTGGAGCACCCAGGCCCTTCTGCCTCCTACTGCATACATTTCAAATGGGGTGCCATCTGTTTAAATTCACTATTAATTCTTTAACTTTTCCTTTGGGGTGGTTAATTGTTGCTAATCTGCCTTCAAAGCAGGTTAAAGTCATGCAAGTAAATGAACAACTCAAGGCAGGAAATGCATTTCACAAACCCACTCCACTGTCAGAACTCTTACAATTATCTTTAATTAAACAGTGATTTAAAGATCTGGCTGAAAAAGAGCTACTATGCAACTTTGGGGGGAAGAGAGAGTCCTTCAGCAGCACTCGAGCTAAGTATGAGACATGATTTCCATAACTTCCTTTAGAGATATAAATCTGCAGTTTGCATATCCATATATGCAAAAAACATGGACTATATATTGCAACTCCTACCAACAGTCATTTACGCCAGAGGAAAAGAATTAAGCAAATCATTGCTTTATTGAATACATCAAATCATTTCATAAATTAAATACCAGCTGCTTTACCATGAAAAGAGGAATGTATATAATGGATTCCAAATGTTATGAAAGAGTTCTCAGTAAAAACTAAGGATTAAAGTGAAAAGAAAGTTAACTGCCTTCGTTTAAAAATCTTAATTTGTTGGACCTGTTCCCATCTTTTATACTGCCCTCCCCCCCAAAAAAAATTCCCCAAACTCAGCTGTCAATCTGGCTTTCTGTGTCTGTATCACCTTCACCTTGTCCACTGTGTCCATGCCTTAAATTGCCACTGATATAGTTCCCCGGTATCTTCTCTGGGCATCTGCCATGTACTTCTTCATGCAAGTCATGACAACTTATCCAAAGCCAACATGAGCTATTCCAATCAATTCAACTTCTTCTCATTTTCCTTGTACAGACGTAGAAATTACAATCCTTCTGACTTTCCCGATTAATATTGCTGAAAATAACATTTCTTTCCCTGCTCCTTCTCTACAGATCTAATTCCACATATTGGAGACTCTCTCAGAACTGTGGCTCCTAATCCATTTTTTTCTTTTTCAACCTTTAATCAACAGTACACTCCTATATAGCATAATACAAAACCTAAATTATTTCAGTTGCTATGTTCTGATCTCTAACCACTGATTATGACATGAAGATTATACACACAATAGCTCTCCGAAAGAGAAGCCTCCCTCCAGGGCATTTCTCAGATTCCTGAGCCTTGCGCCCATCCCTATGGAGGGTCTTGCAGAACACCCAAACAAGCTTTTCTAATTTCCTTGCAGTTGTACTGAGACCCTTTGATGGCACTGAATCCAGAAAAAGAAGAACAGAAATTATGTAAGTACTTTCTCCTTCTAACCCATACCAAGTATCTCACACAATACACCATGTCTTTTGTGAGAATACTGCAAGTCACCTGTCCCTCAAAGTATAGCTAAAAGCTAAAGGAAAGCCACCTACTTGCCAAAAAGAGAGTAGCATTAGTTAGTCCAGGGACACTTTACTTCCTCATACATAAGCCAGTTGGTGACACAGTCAGACTTTGGAGACACAAAAGGATTGTGTTTATCTGTATCCCTGCTGAAAGAGTGGATACTGGTGAAAGCGGCAGATATCACCAGGTCGGGCTACAACAAGGAACAGGGTTGGGTGAGCGTGTGAGGCACAGAACGAATGGCCCCACTGGCTCACTCACACTAAGGCTTAGCTGGCCTCCATCCTTTCACACATGAGTCTGCTTGGCTATTCAGTAACGATGAGGCAGACTGCAGATGTCTGATAGCACTTACCATTAACACTCAAAAGACTGAAAAAGCGTCTTCAGGGGCTGGATAGATGGCTCAGGGGTTAAGACTCTGCTTCAAAAGCAGAAAGTCCTGAGTTCAGATTCCAGGTCCCACGTAAAAATGCCAGGCTGAGGGCTGGAGAGGTGGCTCAGGGGTTAAGCCTCCGCCTTGCAGGCGGAAGGTCCTGAGTTCCGATCCTAGACCCCACGTATAGACGCCAGGCGGAAGCGGGGGCGGCCTGCGCTTCTGGTCCTGGTAGGGCGGAGCCTGTGAATCCCGGGGCAGAAGGAGGTGGAGGCGTCCATGGTGGTTCGCGAATTCGTCCGTGGTTCTACACATACACACACACACATACATACACAGACACACACACACACACGCGCACATACACACGCACATGCGCACAGTTGAATAAATAATAATAAAAAAAAAAATTTTTAAATGCCAGGCTGAGTTCAGATTCCAGGTCCCATGTAAAAATGCCAGGCTGAAAAGGCGTGCCCTGCACATTGGGGGCCCTGTTGGGCAGAGCCTGGGAAATGCCAGAGCGAAGCAAGAAGAATGTAGAAGCAATCCAAGATTCCTGCAGTCACCCTTGGTCCTCCACAGGGACACACAGTGGCCTCTAATACACACATGTGCACGTGTGCATGCATGCGCGTGCACACACACAGAGTAAATAAATAAACAAACACAAATAAAAAAAGAAAGTGTCTTCGGGACTTGCCCCACCTTCTGGTTGGAATAACAAGGCCAGTTCTTTCCTTTTATTGCGTTCCCTTCCGGTTCTTTTAGCTGGGTTTCATTGGTTTGGAGCTCCTCTAAGCTCTGAATTTTCAACTCTTTCCTTAAACGCTGATCTTCAGGCGGTCCTAGACACCAGGCTCAGGCAACAGCTAGACCTGTGGCTTGTTCTACTGTCCATCAACGTTTTAGAAACTCTATAATGTGCCCTTATTAGCATGGAGGTACCTCGGTTCCCTAGCCTGACCACACATCTAGAAACACTTCCACCTTTAACTCATCTTCAGAATATCAATTGAGCCTTCTTTTCATTTTCTACCCAAACTGTGGCCATTACAAAAAAGAAGAAAGAGAAGCAATGGAAATATGTTTCTTGTAGATTTGCCCATTATAAATCCAGAGACATATTAGTTTCATTCAAGGAAAACTAGTACAACTACCAAAGCAACAAGAACGTAACTCACATAATCCACTCAACACCACACTTGAAATCTGAGAGGAAGACAGGAGTCACATGTGGTGAGTAGCAAAGGCAGAGAATATTTGACAGGAGCCTTTCTTTCCCCTATGAATTCAAGAGACTGTGACATACTATGTGTTGCAGAAGACCAAAAATAGCAAGTTAGAAGTAAGCGCCTCTTTTGCTATGCCTCGTTCTATTGCTATTTCAAAAGACTTAAACCAAGGTTTGTAATAGAACCCGGACTCTCCTGGTTCTTGAGTCAAACCCAGTAGTAGTCACAGTGGAAAAGGCCACATCTTCCACAAGCCAGTACATAGATTTCTTTCTACATTTAGTCTTCCAGAAGTCTGAAAGTCATTCTCCCTAGAGATGAGACTAAGTATATTATTATCCCTGAAAACAAAGAAGGTCTGAATTTTTCAAAATGTCCTGCACTCCACATAGGTATCATGTTTTTGTACATATCGTACATGTCTCTCTGCCAAGCAAAGTACAATGAGCCATTGCCTTTGACCACTGGCAACATACAGGGATAAACTGTTTCGGGTTTTTTTTTTTGGGTTTTTTTTTGCATGTACTTAAAACCAAGCAGTGAGTCAGTGGAAAAAATACCCCATGAAATGGCTTTATTTAAAACATTTTTTATTATTATTATTTCCGCTCATACAAACTTAACAGGAACACCAGTCCCCTCCCCACAACCTCCTTGCTCCCCCCTCCCCTCCCCCTTCCCCTTCCCTTCCCCCAGTGCCTCCCTTTCCTATCCCCAGAGCATACCTTAATGTGCATGCCAAACTCTCCTCTGGGTCCTCCTGTCCGATGAGGTGCAAGGACCCAGGGGCATTTCCCAGAACACTTTCCTGTGTTCCTCTTAAGCTTAGGAACACTACTGTGACTGTTAGTCCCTAGCCTCCAAGGATCCTAGTGCCTTTAGTCCATGCTAGACTTTGTGGGGTCAATAATGTGTTGGACATAGTGCATGCAAAGTCCTATTATGATTGCTTCGGCCCTAACTTCTGTGGAGTATCTTGCATATCATTACTCCTCCCATCCTTGTGCTCTTACAATGTTACCGCCCCCTCTTCCACAAATTTCCCTGAGCTTCAGGATGGGGAGAGATTAGGCTGACCCAGTTCCAGGTGGTTGATATAGAGTCTCTGATGTTCTAAATTATGGTTTGTTGATTTTTTTTTTTGGTTTTGCTGTTCCTGCAATGCCCTTGGCTCCATCATGATGGGTATTGGATGTCACCCCGTAGCCAGAGATAAAAACCTGTTAAATTAGAGTCTTGTATTTAATGGCTTTTATATGGACTTGTTTGTTGTTTGCACAAGCATTTGTGTTAAAAGGCCATGTTCATCTGTTCTAGTCACTAACATTTACACCTATTCAAGCTACAATGAACTATTATTGAGATTTTATTTTCATGGTTATTATAGAACTTAATCATGTTTATAGATAAAGCCAATTTAGACATTTTGACCAGCCATGTCATGTAGAACAGTATGCATCATTGTGAACAGACCACAAACTACCTCCTCAATAGACAGCTTCCATGATCTGTCTAGAAAGTGATGTGAAGTCAGTATTTTACCAACAAATAGGAAAGGAGAGAGCCCCCCAAAATTCTTATCTTCAAGAAACATTTCAGGAAATAGTGAGATGTGTGTTTGCATATATGCATATGTAAATATATATATACATCATTTTGGGGTCTAGATAAAAATAATCTAGAAAATTTGGATAAAAACTAGTAATTCATGTGAGAATGTTTCCCTAACACAATGCTAATATTTAAATAAATGTAATCCAAAAGTATAAATCTTTCTCTTACAAACTCTCTATTATGAGGAGCAGATTCTTAAACTTTCGCAAGAAAAGCACAAAATTGTGAGGTGCTATTCCAAGAATACAGCAGGAATTCTTTGGGCATCCAATGGCAAAAAATTAAGCACAGTCGGGCCTTTTGAAATTGTGAATTCAGATTCTCAGTCCTCTCTTTCTGCGGGGGGGGGTAATCCTCTATCTGTCTCAACGGATGCATCTTTCTCTCGTTGTTTCTTTTTCTCATTTTCTCCGTTAATTCACTTTCCATGAGCCCATGACAGGACTCTGGGGACTAATCTTGAGCAAAATCCCCACTATGTGCCCTAGCTTCAAATCCCAACAAAAAGGCTACTGCTGATACAACGGGACTTGTTGGCTAGAAGCTGACATCAAATGAAACACGCTTCCCCTGGCAGAGAGTATGTGCTTCTCTCTAGCTACAGTTGGGGATACAGTCCGGAACAAAGCAAAAAGCGGCAGTCTAACCCCGATGTTGTGGTTTGAATGCGAGTTGTTCCCCAACAGGCTCACATGTTTGTATTCTTACCTGCTGTTGATGTTTGGGAAGATCAAGCAATGTTAGGAGGTGGAGGGATGTCACAGGGGAGGGGTGATTGAAATAGCCCCACTCTGCTTCCACTAGCAGTCTGCTCTTGCAGTCTGCTGCTTGCGCTCTGAACCTCCACGATGTGCTGTGACTTAAGTCACCTCCGGCTTCTGCCACCTGTTATGCCTTTTCCACCATAATGAACTATATCTCCCTTCTGGAACTGCAAGTCAAATAAATCTCCCTGAAGCTGGTTGCATGAGTGCTGTCTGAGCAGCACAGAAGGGTAACCATGATACTTGGTGTTTGACTTAGACCCATTGTCAACCCTATAGCTCAAGAACAAAAAAGCAAGGGGCACAGCAGTCTGACGCCCTTCTAGTTCTTCTAGGTTTTCAATAATCTAAGAGTATCAGAGCAAGAAATGTCAATATGTGGGATCTCCTAAACTCTCCCTTCATCTTCCCTTAGCACTTTCAATTAATCACCAATACTGTACTCAACAAAATTGTATCTTGTTAGCTTGTTGTTTGCCTTTAAAGTGAAACTCTAGGTAAAGAGTTTCATCAGGCAAGATGAGGAGAAACTGAGACGAAAAGGGAACAAAGGATAGAAAACATGCAGCAGATAGAAAACTTCTGGAAGCATTGTCAGGAAGAGTTCTAGAAGCAATTTGTTGAGTTCTAGATCAAGAGAAATTAAACAGGGATTTCCGGGGAATGGAGAAATGGCTCAGGGGTTAAAGCCTTTGTCTCACAAGCAAAAGGACATGAGATCTGATCTCAGTTCTCACATCAAAGAGCTGGTAGAGATGGCAGCAGCTTTCACTCCCCAGCTCTCTCTCTCACACACACACACACACACACACACACACACACAAGAAGTTTTTAATGTGTTACTTTCATTTGCAAATTTAATCTTTAAGGGTTCTTCAAAAAATAACCTCAAACTGAAGTTATTAGTTTACATAAGTTGGATGCTGAATTATACTGTCATAAATGGCTGGTTATTCAATCTTTAACAAAGAAGTTGCCCTTCATATTGGGAGGTGTTAAATACAGAAAATTCACAAGTGGCCAAAGTGTGGAGAATAAATAATTGTCCTGAATAGGACATTCATCTCCCCTCCCACCCCACAGTTCAGGGAATGTCAGGAACATCTAAAAAGAATGGAGACCAGAGTGTAAGGAGCGTCTTGCAGGCAGAACAGGAATGTTGCACCCACGCAACTCATTGCGTAGCTACCTCAAGAGCTGCACAAGATTGGGCCTGAAGACATTTGATCATGAAAGTGGAAGATCACATGTGACATCACCCTTTCTGAGAGACGAGTGTTAATGCTGACTATGGAAAGCAGAGCTACTTTCCTCAGTGGTACACACACTGATATATCTTCCATGTGTCAGCAAGTGCCTAGGCACAAGAAGCCAATGCAGGCAACCCTTATGAAACTCATTTTATATATGTGTAAAACTGTTAAATATTTGCAATTTGCAAACACAGAAAAATGACTGAGTATGAAGATAGCACATGAGGCGTGGGCCTGTGATGTATGTGGATGGAATCTACAATAACTTCTCTTTTAAGCTCACTGAGTGAATTCTCATTTCTTGCTTCTGAACCCTTCCTCGGAAAGCTTCTTAAAAATTCTTAGATTAGATCCTGAATTTAGACTATTGTTCCAACCTTGATGTATACAGAATTAGGAATCGTTTTCATAATTCATGGGGGAAAAAACTAGGGACTTGGAAGCTCTTTCCAGAATTGATAAAATACAGTTAACTGCCTCACTTAGTGTGGGCTGAAGGGAGTATGTGATTTGGCACCTGGATCTACGTGTGTGTGTGTGTGTGTGTGTGTGTGAGAGAGAGAGAGAGAGAGAGAGAGAGAGAGAGAGAGAGAGAGAGAGAAACAGAGACAGAGACAAAGTGAGACAGAGAGACAGAGACAGAGAGAAGAAGAAGTTTATCCTCAAGTATCCTTCCTCAGAATACTGCCCACATTATTTTTTGAACAGGGTCCCTTTTGAGCTGAATGTCCCATTCATTGGCTAGACTAGCTAGTCAGGGAGCCCCAGGTGTCTGCCTGTCTCTACCTACTCAAAGCTATGCTTGCAAGTGTACACTCCCTCACAAAAATTTTTCACATGGGTTCTAGGAATTGCATTCAGTTCCTCCTGCTTACATGTTAAGTACTTTATCAACTGAGTAATCTCCCTTGTCCCCTGAATCACTTTTAATTTAGATGACATTCTGCTGTTTTTGAAACGTGAATACAAATGGATAGATAATAAACAAGGTCAAAAAAATATCTCTGTATCAGTCCTTTAATTCCTAGTCCTCTGCTAACTGGTCCCTTGCCTCTGTTCTTGTCTCCCCCTTTTAATGTCCCAGAAATTTAATGATATCAAGTTCACCACCATTTAAGCCTTTCTTCATTCAGTAGCTGGGGAAACTGCCATTGGTATGCAAAGTGGTCTCAGGCAAGGAACATTACTCTTTAATCTCCTAATTTTAATTGGTATGCCATCATGCAGACTGGGGCTGCTAATGGCTAAGTTGGTAGATTAAGACCAGCAGACCTGAACTGTGTACGCCATTAGTTACAAATAAAGAGAGGGAAAACACTGAACAATGATAAAAGGGGCCATTCCAAATCAGAGAGAAGATGATTCCTCCTCATCTTCTCCAAGGTTCATGACCCCATTTCAATGTCCATTTGTATCCAGATTCAGATTAATGCTTTCTGCTTGGTCAGATGGTTTCAGAACAGTTGGTAAATGGAAATGATTTGCTGTGTGCATACCACTGTTGCTGGCTGCCCTAGGAAATGGCGGTGAACGATGACTTGCTCACAAACGACAGTTTCCACTGATAGAGCTGTTTCTTTCACTAAGAAAGAAATATTTAAATGAAAAGAATCCTTCAATGGCTAAGGACAACATATTTTCCTTCAATGCAATTAATTTGCATTGTTGCTTTCAGTGTCTTTTCACTCTCCAATAATTTAAGAATCTAAAACACATTGGTTTTCCAGAAAGATCACACATGAATCTGTCACTCTCAAAGAAAATAAAGATTTCAAGTGAAAAAGATATCTATTTAGATACAGAGATCTTAGTTAGGCATCTTAAAGCCAGGAAGTTTTTGAAGGTCTTTGAAGGTCCCTAAGGTTATTCCCAGGGCTAGCATTACCCTGAAGGAACTCATCCTATTTTAATCCTCCTCAGAGATAAGTTCTCCAACTTCCCCAACTCTGAACAAGGAAGGATTCAGAGATGAGTTTTCCATCCCAGATAACATAAATTCCTCAAAAGAAATAATTTGACAATGATTTCCACCACAAAATTAACTGGGTTGGACCCAGTATGAACAGACCAATGAAATGTAGAGGACCAAAAGCTCCAGTCAAGTTTACAGAAACTTGAGCTTACCAATGAGGAAAAGCACCTTTCCTGAGCCTGCCTAACCCTAAATAATCTTGACCCTGGCTGTTGTCTTAGGCTTCCTTGCGCCTCATGGGACTCCATTTCTGGAATCCATGAGTTCTGCTCAGCTCTCTTGCCCTTCGCAGAATTCATGTCTATGAGTTTCACACTTTCTCTCCTCTAATAAACTTTGCCTTAATACTCTACGCCTATTCTGGTTTCACTCTACGACTCCCAAACACAAGAACACATAAGACACATAAGACCCCCCCCCCTCAGAGAATCTACAATGTTTTGGTGAGCACAACCAGGAGATCAAACCCACATTGATAGGTTGGTGGATGATGATAGAGATAGATAGATAGATGATAGATAGATAGATAGATAGATAGATAGATAGATAGATAGATAGAAAGAAAGAATTGAGCAATTATGGGTAAGTGGATGATACACAGATAAATGATAGAATATTTATATCTATCTATAGATAGAAAATGATAAACATGATAGATAGATAGATAGATAGATAGATAGATAGATAGATAGATAGATAGATAGATATAGGTAAGTGATAAATAGATGACAGATGAATGAGAATAGTCTAAATAAGCCTCTTCAACTTTCAGAAGAAGCAAATAAGAACCAGAGCCAAGGATAAGAGATCCTATCACTTTAGAAAGAAAACAAAGAAAATAAAATGTAAAGTCATATTGATACCCATTGTGGGCTTTGTGTTCCTTCAAAATGTATACCAAAGTCCTAACTGCAAGAATCTATGACATTTCTTCATGTGGAAGTTGGGACTTAGGTTGGCCATGTTGTGAGAAAGTCATTCCGGTGATTTGGACTCAGAGACAGACATGCATATTGAAGATGGCATGAAAGCACACAGGAAAAGAATGGCCGTGTGACCTAAGCTACACGACTACAGGAATCCAAGGAATTATTAGCCCACGTTAGACACAGGCGTGGATTAGCTGACACAATGCCCTGGACCCTCAACCTCTGAAAACTAACTAAGGCAATAAATTTGTGATTTGAATCCACCTGGTGTGCAACACTTTGCTCCAGCTGCCTGAGCGAACATGTGCTGTGTCTGCCAGTCTGCTCAGTCATACCTTTGCCATGGTCTGAGTCTCTTCTGAGCAGTTTGGTTTCACTGAAGGGCAGAATGAAATCCTGAAGAGTAACCCCTAGCTACTGACGTATTTAATAAACCATCTTTTTCAGAAGCAATGTTGAAAGCACGTCTATCAGCCCACCCTGTCCGAAGACAAAACGTGAGCTATGCCACATCAAATATGCTTTCTCCAGAAGCACAGCTAGAAATTAATGGAGCTGGGATTCGAGGCAATGCCAAAGGATGCTGCACTATGAAGCTTTCTACTAGATCACACAACCCCTAAGAATACTTCAGAGTGAGAACAACAAGGGAGAAAGTTCTGGACGGATCAGTGTAGCTGCTGGGAAAGAGCTGCATTGCCATAACATGGAAATGGTGGCCAAACGAATGGAAGATTCTGGTGACTGAACAGGAGCATGCGGGAATTGGTGAGGGGGATGGGATGAGATAGCCGCTGGACCATCTTCCTCCTGGGCTACAGACCTAAATACATAGGGAACACAGGCTTGCTCCTGCACCCCAAAACTGTTGCACTCTTTACTCAACTTCAAGAATCCAGCTTAGTAATGAGAAAATAATGTAAGAAATAAAGATCACTTGCAGATTAGTCTCTGTTTGGGGGTCTGGGCCATTTGTGAGCCGGCATTGCAAGCAGCTTGGCATGCTCAGAAACTGTCCCTGATACACGAAGCTATCCCAGGTGTCGCGAGAAGGAAGGGTGGTGTGGAAAAACAGAGCCAAGAGACACTTGCTCTGTCACAGCAGAATATCAATAACGAAAGAGTTTCTCTGCTGAATCTTTGACGGGGGGAGTTAATGATTACAGACATGTGACACGTAAGTGGAAGGGTTGCACTGGGGTTTACGGTGGAAGCTGGATGGGGGAATGAGAGCGAGGGAGAGGCAAGGATGGAGGGTGGAGCATGTCCACTACTCAGACAACCTTCAGAGGCCAGGGTACCTTTTGATGACCACTCTATCAACCACTGGCCCAGCAGGCTGCTAAGGTCATTCATTATTTCTGTTTAATTTTATGTTGGGTCATATGTTGAAACTTTTTGCTTTTAGGATACCCTCCAAATTGATGGAAGGATACAAGAAAAATAATAAACTTCTCATCTAAGTGAACTAACAGTAGTTTCTTTTGTGTGTGTGTGTGTGTGTGTGTGCGCGCGCGCATGTGTGTGTGTGTGTGTGTGTGTGTGTGTGTGTGTGTGTGTGTGATACAGGTGCTCATGTAGGCTGTGGTGCATATGGAGACCAGAGATCAACTTCAAGTGTCATTTCTCAGGAATGGTTTTCCGGAAAGAGTCCAGTCCGTCATTGGCCTGAGAAACAGAATAAGCTGGCTGGCAAGCAGAAAACAGGGGTCCACCTGCCTCCACCTCCCTAGTAGAAGCATTATAAATGACATTAGAAGCATGAGCTGCTTTCCCCAACACTGTGACCACTGACATGTCATCCTTGCTCTACCAAGTGCCCAAGTACATGCTTTTAACAGCAACCCAGATTAAAAGTGGGTCACACATAGAAAAGGACATGAAAGTAGGAGGAAAGATTGGGGGGGGGGAGAAGGATTGTACTAGGAAAAAGGAGGTGATTGGGATTGGTTGATAAAAGGTGAAATGACACAAATTCACTTATGCATAGAATTTTGTACATGAATACAGCAAATCTGTGTCACGGTTATAACATATACATATAAATATGTGACATGTAAATATGTGCATGTGTGTGTGCAGTAAATTCTTTACATTCAGGATCAGAAACCATAACTGAGCACATGAATTCTTAAAATGCAATTGACACATCTCTCCCCTTTACCCTCCATAACACCTCATTTCTGAATGTCTGTGCAGCATAGCGGCGGCAAGAACTGCAATCATGTTTCTACTTCCAGTTGCCCTCCAAGGAATTCACGTGGATCCAGGACCTAGCTCTGTCTCCATCGCTTTCACGACTAGAGATTCTGCCACAAGATGATGCCAGGGAAAATCACTAACATCCTCTTGCTACACTTTACTGTTTTCAAGATTCTTTTCACATGCATAGAGGCATCTGTTTTTTTGTTTTGTTTTGTTTTGCTTTTTGAAGCCTTCCTACTTCCACGTACAAGAATGTGTATTTCATGTGACCAGGAGCAGCGCGGCACTTACATCTTTTTATTTTCATATCGACTTGTTGTTAAGTGCTGAGCAAATGTTCTATAAGCTTTATTGAATTTTATCTTCAGAGTAACTTGAGAAAAGGTGAGGCAGCAGGAGGGCCACCATCATACAGGACTGCAGCGACCTCTTCACGCAAGGACCCCGACCTCTTCAAGGCTTCTCCAATGGCAGAATAATAGAAGATGAAGGAAGGTACGCACTTTTAGAGCAGCCATGCGGGGGTGGTGTCATCATAGATCATCTCCAGGGCTGAGATTACCCTAAGGAACACACCCTACTAATCTAGAGGAACCGAAGGTTGACAGCTTCCTCAGTCTTCTGTTTATGAAAGGATGTGGAGATGAGTTCTCCATTGTGGATAAGCTCTACCATGAGATCAGTCACAAGATCCACTAAGTTGGGCCCCCATATGAACAGACCAATGAAGTGTGGAAGACCAAAAGCTCTATCCAATCAGGTTTGCAGAAATTGGAGCTAATCAATGAGGGAAAGTCGCTTTTCCTGAGTCAGCCTAACACTGTAAGCAACCCTGGCCCTGGTAGCCATTCTTTGGACCTTGTGGATTCCACGTCTGGAATCTGAGTTCCTACTTGAGTTTTCTGTCCTCCCTCCTGGAGTCCATGAGTTCTCCAGGGCTCTCTTGCACCTCATAGATTCAAGTGAACTCTGTTCTTTCTCTGATGAACTCTGCCTTAATCTTCTAGCATCAACCTTGACTCCTGGATATATACAGATCCCAGAGTGACTCTGTAACAAGAAAACTCCCTGACCCCATTATCTAATTCTCATCAAACTTCTGGGGATGAGATAATTTGATATCATTGGATTTCAACAATCCAGTGTTCCACTTTCACATGCCTGGGAATTTTATGTGATACCTGCTGTTTTTGCCTTCATTTCACCAGCTACCAACATTGGACAAACATTAGCTCCTTCTCTAAAGGATGAAGAGTTGGCTTAATTAACACCCACTTTTAACTTTCCTTCCAACTTCAACCACCGAGTTCTCGTAGTTATTTTATTTACTTACAATTTAAAAATATGACAAACGTGCTCCTGAACCTTTAAATAATATCTGCTGACTTCCTGCTAGTAATTAGGAAGAATTCCTCCTTGGTCTCTATTTTCCTCACCCCTCCTCTTCTCTAACCTTATGCTCTATTTTAACTGTTGTTCCTTTAATTCTTCAAAGTTCATGACCTTTGTATCCTGTTCAGTAACTTAATCTTAAGAGTAACAGGCTTTGGGCTGGAGAGATGGTTCAAGGATTAAGATTCTGCCTTGAAAGCAGAAGAGCCTGAGCTCAGATCCCAGTAAAAAAGCCAGGCAGACACAGCAGAGGCCCCCACATCCAGCCGTGGTGGGCAGAGCCTGGGAAATCCCAGAGCAAAGCAAAAAAGGAGATAGAAGCCATCCAAGATGATTCCCAAAGAATCACCTTTGGTCCTCCATAGCAACATACAATACCCTCTGATACAGACATACACACACACACACATACACACAAAATTAAAGAAAAAAAAAAAGTGTCACTGGCTTTGCCTATATATTAGTATACCAATTGGGAGTTACAAAATAGTATTCCCATGTAATGCTTATGCAAATATTAGCCAATATAATGTCAAATTGAGTAGCTTTGTAACTGACAGATGAAGTATCCACCTACTGCTGGTTAGTAATAATAATAAAAAAAATCTTCCCACTGCCTCTTATTTCCCATACAAGAATGAGCACAAACACCATCTCATCATTTTTCACATGAGGGATCTCAGGTGAAACCCAAGATAGTGAATTTTTAGCAAGTGCCAGTGGTCCCAGTCCATGGCCCACCACCACTAGGGAGCTGCCAACACACTCTCTGTTCATACCTGCATAGCCCCTGCCGCACCTTCTGGGTCATAATGAACTTTTAGTGCTGTGAAATTCATTATTACTATTCTTTTTTTTTTTTAATTCTCAGCCTTCTATAGACTTGGACTTTGAAAATACCACATAGTCACTCTGTTCCATGTTCAATTCACTACAAAGAATGTCAATCACTTACGAAGGGCCGCATTTTCTATCAATGGCATGCTTGGAGAATTTTAGGCAAAAGTTTTTGTTTGTTTTTTAAATTGGTATTTAATACTCTTATTAGAAATTCTTACTCATCTCTGAGTGTACTCCTTGTTTACATCTGCTGAAAAACCCCATAAGAGACCCTACTTCTAAGCAAATAGCTAGAAAGACTTTGAAATATATGCATTGATCAAATCAGCTGCCTCCAAAATACTACAACTCAATTAAATAGTTTCTTCCTTATAGTTTGATAATTGGACTGGGTCTCCAGAAACATGATCCACACTTTCACCAAGAATATATTTGTTTCTTACTCAGAAAAATCATTGTGAAATTGTTTTCTTAGCTGGGTGTGGTCGTACAAGTGTCTGACAGCACTTAGAAGGGCAAGGTAGGAGAATGAAGAATTGAATACCAGCCTATAAAAAGACCATGTCTAAAATGAAATAGAAATGATTATTTTCTTCATCTCTCTACCACTCTAAAAGGGTGGGAGAGGGCTAGCAGTTAAAGCACCTGCATGCAAACAAAAGAAGCAGAGTTTGGATCCCCAGGTAAAGTACAAGATGGGTAGGGCTACTGCCTGCAATTCTAGCCTCTGGAGACAGAGACTGGGAATTCCCAGAGCTAGCTGACTGACCAGATTGGGTTTATCAGCAAACTCCAGATTTAATTAGAAATGTAGCCTTAAAAGACTAAGGTGGAAAATCGATTAAAGATGATTGCTAGTATCACCCTCAAACTCCCATACCTTCACCCATATATGGGTATCCAAACAGATGCAAAACATGTATACGCACAGTGTCCGTACCTCCCCACATATATACATAAACACATGTGACACAGGAAAAACATTTAATCACCTATTTAGAAATCCTTTTTAATGGTTCTATAATTTATTCCCACAGTATAATCTAAAACAGGAAGCAAAAATCTAATAAATAATAATGAGAAAAATCTTATTATAAGGAAAAAGAAAACCATGCAGTTAATCCATATTAAACAATTGTAAAATAATACTCAGGTGCTCCCTGGATTCCATATCCTGAGATATGACTACTCATTTTTTCTTTACCCCACAAACACTGGTTATACAAAAGCAATTATGAGGAAAATATGCAATAAAACAGCAGGTGATGCCGAATGGAATTCAGAAAACTGCCTGGGGAAGGAAAAAAGTCATTCACTGTTTAGCATCCCTAAACACTGTGCTCTGGCAAGAGACGTGAATATGAATTTTAAATATTTACAAACCTCAGGGTGCCTTAAATACAGATATTCCCCATTCCCCATTTCACAGTTTGGGAAAACTGAGTCAGCGATCCTGAATGGCTCTAGACTTCTGCAGAGCTTAACCCCAGAAGAGCACTCAGAGTACAATTTGATTAAGAAGCCTAATTAGGAAGCCTTCTTTTACTTAGCTGAGTCACCTGGTGTCTTGTTGCACACTTCTACCAAAATTAAATGCATTAATTTTTTTAAATTGAGTCCTGGAGAAGCCCATCTGCAGGGTAATCAAGGTAAATTATGTTAGGAAGTGTTGGAAGGTCCGAGACACAAACTAAAATAAATATGTATAAAAGAGTAACAACACACTAGGCAAAGAGCTGGGAAATTGTGATCATCTTATTATTGTATTATTGAAGCTGTTAACCAGAACTGGCTGAGGCGCAGGCTATGAATATTTTTTTTCTAAGCAGATAATTTTCTGCAGTGCAAAAGAATGACATACTGAAAATAGAATTGCTGGCTTGCTATTTTATGAGACCCTGACATATGTAGATATCTTTCGAGACTGTATTTTAAAAGTTGAGTGGGAGCGCACTAGAGGAGAGACGTCACGTTGTCACAGGAGTGCATGGGACAGTCCGTGACAACCTCAGGTTCTGGGGTCTGATCCACTAATGAGATGCGTCACTCCATAGTTCCCTTCCTGTGTGCTCGTCACATGGATAAAGACATCTTCCAGAAGTAGAACACACAAGAGCTCAGGGTTCACCCTTCATTTTAGAGAAGTACTGTAATTAAGCCCTTCACCACAGTGCTGCCTCCTCAAGTCCAAAAATTTTACCAAGTTGATGGAATTTCCAGGAGAAATTGACTGATCCCTTCAGCCTAAGGAATCATAATGAGTTCTGAACCAGAAACCAAGCGTAGAAACAAGGTCCTTAAAGACATACGAAAATACTGGGCTTAAAGCAAAGTATGTTGATAACAAAGGAAATATATCAGAAATGTTACAAAGAAAGGACTAGCCAGAAAACAATAGCATGAAACTACAAAGGAATGAACAAAGGAGCATTCCTTCCACTAAAATAAAACAAGTTGTTAAGGCACAAAGAACAGCAATGGTGGCTAAATATGTTGGGGGATGCCTTGGGGTCACAGGGACCACAGATGAGTAAATCAACTTCCTCTGCTTCTACTGTGTCCAAGTCTCTATCCTGAGACTAAGTCCTGTGTAGTCTCTATTAAGCAATGAACTTACAGCAGCAGGAAATCTTGTCATATCTGTGTGCCCTCAACAATTCAGATCAGAAAAAGGCACTCCATCATCTGTAGGCCAAATACAGCCCAAAGTCTGCCAATAAAATTTTATTGGAACACAGCCATATCTGCTTGTTTTCCTATTGCCCGTGGCTATACTCAAACGACACCAGCAGAATTGCAAAGCACCTAAGGAAAGACATATTCAGTGATCAGAAGTTCAATATGGCTTGAGTTCAGAACTCAAGATAGGAGAGATAATACAGGAGAAAAGGAAGGTGAATTGAGTCCCGTAGCCATGGGTAAAGAATTCAGATCTACATATCAAGTCACAAAAAGATGCTAAAGTACTCTGGGAAGGTATAAATGATTTGCTGCAACTTCAAGTTGGGCCACATTAACAAAAGGAACAGTACTGATGGGAAACGGTTCAACCAAGAGGTTGCTTACCTTGAAAAAGAAGGATCTTAGCAAAGGAAATGGCAATGAGGTAGAGAGAAGTGGAACCATATAATTACTGGGGCAAACCAACAAACTTGGTCTTAGCATTAGGATTGTTATAGGGTTCACATGGTAGGAGTCCCTCAGTGTCTAGGCCAAATGAGAGTTTTATTTTTCCCTGTACAAAAAGCTGAAGATACACTGCTCAAGCTGTGTCTACCAGACAGCGCCAATAGCTACCTTCTTCCTCCATCATTCTTAGCATAAAATGCTTCATGGGTGAAAACAATGGGCCATTCTACTTACAGGTACTATGTGCTTAGACAAAAAGATAAGGATGATAGAAAGGAAAATATGTGAGCCAACTGAGTCTGTTCATTTTCATTGAGAAAATAATAGTTTTCCAAATGTTCTTAGAAATTTCCTATCCATTGGCCATTAATGAATCACGTGATCTCTCCTAAAGGAGAAGACCTTTATAATATTTTTTATTACAGCATATGGCCACACTTAAGAAAAATCGAGATTTTGAGATCTGAAGAAGTGAAAAAGGCATTTGGATGAGATAACTGACAGTGTTTTCCTTAGAGCGAGTTTGTTTGGATGCAAGCGAAGGTGAATTTCCAGGTTCCTGCCTGGGAAGGTATGCAGAATGCTCATTGCCATGGTCACCTTGGTTGTAGGAGAGAACAAGAGGACAGAAGGACACAAAGGATTAGTGAAATACAAGTTCTACAAGAACATACTGAGTATGCAGTATCTGAAGGACACGTTATTGATAGAGTCTTAAGCCCAGGAGAAAATTCTAAAATAAAGACACATGGAACAAAGTACTATATGACTGATTCAAGTGCCTAGGACTTTTCTGCTTTATCTGGCTGCTCACAATCTCTTCAAGATCTTTAATTTCAAAATGTCAGATAGTTAGTATTGCAGCACTCATTTCTGAAAATATGATTTTATAAAAATATTATCTAATGGCTTTGCTTCATGTTGACCCAAATGTAAAGGAAATATAACTTGCATAGCATCCAGGCATATAATTTTTATTCGATTTGCAAAATAGATTAAGATATTTAATTGGTTTGATGCATTGGCTTTTTTGGAATTCTTCATGGCAGGAAAGAAAAGGCAAAGTAGGAATCACAAAGCACTTTCCTCACAGAGAAAAAACAGCCCCATACTTTCAAGAAACAGCTATGGCAGATGCCTCAGGAAAGACCACTTCTCTGTCCTCTCTTCACAGAGTCTTTGATTATTTCAGTCTATTCAGTCTATTCAGACTATTACATAATGGAGCAAGATTAATTAAGGTTACAAAACTTTGTGAGATTATTCCACTGGACCGGGGAGCAAACCCCGCCCCCTCACTCTAACCTCCTCCTTTGTGTTTACAAAGACACCCACATCAGAGCTACTTGCAGAGAACCAGGATCAACCAAGTTGAAAATCCAAACACATAGGAAGCATTCTCTACATTATGTAACTATAGTGATACTTGTGTTAGTCAGCTTCTTGTCATAGGAGAAGCCAAACTGAAAGAGAAAATATTTATTTGTGATCAAAATTTAAGAAGTTTTGAAGTCTATGATCAACTGACTCTATGCTACTGGGTGGGTCATGGTGAAGTTAGAAAATCATCGTGGAAGACATGATAGAACAAAGCTGTTTACCACACGGCTGTCATAAAGTAGAAAGAATGGAAGAGAAACATGCTGGGGACAAGACACACTCCTCAAAGGTACATTTTTTGTGACCTATTTCTTCCCACCAGTCTGCCTCAAACGGCCATATCAACAATGGGTAAGGGGGGGCACTCTGCCTCTCCCATCACCTTTCCTTAGCATCACTCAATGGAAACTAAATTTCTTCAACACATGAGTCTTTGATATTTTGGGGGTGGGGAGTGTTAGTATCCAAACCACAATAATCCTCTAAGATGAAAATTTGAGGCAGTAAGCCATGTCTGCAGAAGATTAATAGCCTAGTAAACCCAAAACTGCTGCTGAGACAGATTAACTAAAGGCTAGCTAACCTTACCAGTGTGCAGAACAACGGTGCCATCTTTCTAAAGATTCTTCCATTACGCATACCAACAAAACCCTCCAAATTCTTTATACATATATATGTATATATATATTATATATATATAATTTCATTTGTTTGTTTATTCGTTGTTTTGTTTTGCCTGGGGCTCACATCCTTCTTTCATCTTTCAACTGCTGGCACTGTAGGCATGAGCCACCACCGTAGCATGTACAGAATCCTAAATTCTGTGCTACAAGAGAGAGAGAAACAAAAGAGAAAGTTAACTGTGTACAACATGCTCGATATTTCCTTCATCTCATCTCTGCTCTTTGGTTATGATGATTCTTTCCACCCTCTACATGGTAACCAACAGATCATGGTATCCTAGCCTCTACATTTCTAAACCACCTGCTCAGATTGCGAACCATGAGGTCCTAAGTCATAAATGCTATGTTAATTGGCCTCTATTGCCATAACAACTACCCAAGATAAATCAACATGAAACGGAAAGGCTTAATTCCTCTACTAGTCTGATGCAACTGTGTAGAAGAGAAGGATGTTCATCTCATGGTGGCCAGAAAGCAACGACAAGGAAATGAGGAGTTGTCATCCCAATATCTCTATCAAGTGTGTGCCCCTCCTATTAAGGACTTGAATTCCTCCCACCAGCCCCATCTTCCACAGACTGAATTCTTGCCCACCAGAACACTAAGATGATGGCCAGGTCTTTAACACCTTCGGGGAACTTATCCAAACCATCATATATTTCAAGAAACACCCTTAGTTTCTGTGCTCCTGGTATTTGTCATTTGTAGGCCCATAATTCCTTGTGGCAGTGTCCCATATCACATCTGAACCAATGTGAGTCTCCTGATCCTGTTAAATAGGCCAGTTTCTGACCACCTCAGGACTGTGTCTCTGCGTGACCAAGAACGACAGACTCCCTGGTCTGCATCCACACTTGCATGATGGAAAGGAATAACAAGCTTTTATGGATTCCAGGCGCAGAGCTGACAAAGTAGAGTTTATTACTGCAACCTAATTTGGCATCTCCCAACAAATACCAAGGGTCATGTGCATGTGCAGAACTCCAGGATTGTTCAATATGTTTCTTTCTGTGCTTCTGTCAAGAAGATTTTCAAAACCTAATTTGCAGAGTAAAGGAGCTGCTGATAGCAGTGTGTGTGTCACCTCGACTAGCACCCGTTTTCAGTATTAGCATCTGCTCATTTTTAATGATTGCAACAATGCTGTTTGCATCTCAGAAGGGGTTTTGTTCTGTTGTTAATTCTAATCTAAAAGTAAAATATGTTTTTGAAGAAAACATGATAGTACAGGAAGAAAAAAATGGATATTTCAAATAACTCATGATACCTCATCTCGGAGAGAAACACTGTGTAATTTTGGCATATATTTCAGACTTTACCTGTACAGTTTTCTAATCTTTCACTTTATATAACAATGTCCGCAGGGCCAGTCAGACAGCTCAGGGGTAAGGCTCAAGTCTACATACCTGATGATCTGAGTTCAAACCCTGAAAGTCTACATGGTGGAAGGAGGGAACTAACTTCTGGAAGGTGTCCTCTGACTTCCACTCTTGTTATGTTCTTTCTCTCTCAATGTCAAAAGCAACATTCTGTCAATATCTCTGTCATGAAACATTTTTGTCCATCATTTTAATAACTGAATACTATTCTATCACATGGCTACAAGATTATTTTAGTCACTTAATTATGAATTTAATTATGAATATTTAACTGCTCATAATTATTTCTATAAAAATTGGTATTTTCATATATCCCAATGATCATTTCAAGACAAGTAAACATATAAAATGCCACATAAAATGTAGAGCCTTTTGCTTTAATTTTATCCAACCATGATTTTCACACTCCACCCAGCAGTACATGAGACAGTCAGCTTTGCACATGCGAATAGAAGCTGAAATATCATGGCACTGGTCTCAAAAGTGAAAAGTAGCTTCAGATTCTCAAACATCTATATTGTATACATTGAATCTTTCTTTTCCATTTTATGACCATTCTTTGCTTAAAATATTGTTTTTACCCCCCAAAAAACATATTTCAATATATTTTCTTCTAGACCTTCCACTGTTTCACATGTCGATTTTCTGAAACATCCCACCTGTGTTTGCTATTTGGGGATTTCTGTTTTTAGCATATAATATGAAAAACATTTATATTTTCCTTCCAGTAGATAACCACTCCTTTTCTAAGCCCTCTCTTGAATAGACAATTCATCCTCTATCTGTGTTTAACTCCACTACCTGATTTCTAACAGTCTCATAGTATTTTAATCAGTGAGGGTTTTCCATTAGTTTTCTCAGCATCTAACAGTGGAAATACACAAATGCAGCAGAGATGGTCATTATTTTTCATTTTTGCATTGGCCATTCTCAGCATGGTTTAATTTCTGTTTTCTTCCTTGGATGTTCACATATGGCAGGAAAGCAGTTACTCAGCAGAGCAGTGCAGAGATAGTTATCTGACAGGAGGCTTCACACTGCTCCTGCAGAAGGCGATGGCACTCTCTGGCTCATGAATGGAACTTCTTGCTAGTGAGGTTTCATCCTCTCCATCTGCACGACGTTGCTTCAGCTTTTTGACACTTGCTTGTGCCTTGTTCAGTGCACCATCTCTGTCATTCCCAAGCTCAGTGGAAGGAGAGGGAAACAAAGAGGCAACTTCTGTCTCTTGTCTAGAGTGGAAGTGAGTTCAGGCTTCCTCCCCAAGAATAGTGTCTTTAAGGAGCATAAAAGCACCTTCCAAGACATCATGTATATCTGCATATATATACTGAATGCACCTGTCTTTTTGTTTTGTTTGTTTTGTTTTGTTTTTGCAGAACGGCCAAGATTGTCTATTGTCTATGAACTATATACCCTAACGAGGCAATAGCTCCAGATTCTGAAAGGTGTCACTAGCCCTCTGCAACTATCCCCTGTAATCATTGGTTTTATTAGGCATGCACCCCTACAAGATATAAATACTAAATAATTTAGTTAAAGTATTTTTATTGGAAAAACCATGCATGATTAATTTGTCCTTGATCGTGAGCTGCGAGCTGAGTTGTTTTTATCTAATTGGCAGTTCCCTTCAACAGCTTATTTTCATTAGCAAGCCCTTGTCATCGCTTTTCTTGGTGCAGAGTAAACATCGTAATGACTCAGAATGTTTGGGGGCCTGGGATGAGATTTGCTGCCTCTGATTCCAAACAGAGGCATTTTCCCAGAAAAACCCATAAGGAATATGAACGAGGACCTTGCAGTTCACCAAGCAGCCAGCCGGCTGCTCTCCCTCAAGACCTTGTTAAACTACAGACTCTCAGTCCCCCATTGCAGCCTTACTACATCAGAATCCTCATTTTAATAAGAAAACCCCCAGCGACTCTGTGCATACAGAATGTGAAAAGATTTGACCTAGAAGACATGGGCAAAGCCCAGGGCTCCCAATGTCTCCCTTCTCTCATTAGCCCATGATGATGGATTTGGGACCACACCATCTCGAGTGCAGTAGTCAATCCAGAGAGAACCTGAGGTGCAAAGGAAGACTTTTTTTAGATTTATTTTTATTCTCTTAGTGTTACACATAAGAATATAGTCTAATATAGTGAAATTATACTATTTTCACACCTTAATCCCCAATTCCATCTACACTGCTTTTCTCCTTATAACCCTTCGTCTTCGCTGCCAGACACATTCCTGCCTTCAAGTCCTTTCACATACGTGGCCCACTCAGTTTCATCTGCTTTGTCTTTGATGACATGGGCCTGAGTAATTTTAAAGAATCATGTTTTGGGCTGATGATAGATGGCTCAGGATTTAGCCTCTGCCTCACAAGCAGAAAGTCCTAGTCCAAATTTGGGATCCCACCTATAAAAGGCCATGGAAATGGTGGCAGCCTGTACTTCTGGCCCTGGTGGGCGGAGCCTGAGAAACACTGGCTCGAAGCAGAGGAAGTAGAAGCATCCAAGGTGATTCCT
Source organism: Typhlomys cinereus (assembly GCA_023101885.1). NCBI lineage: Eukaryota > Metazoa > Chordata > Mammalia > Rodentia > Platacanthomyidae > Typhlomys > Typhlomys cinereus. The sequence goes on along the minus strand of JALPQD010000235.1, from coordinate 1,291,653 downwards.
AAAGTCACCCTTGAGTCCTCCACAGGGAAACACAGTGCCCCCTGATTCACACACACACACACACACACACACACACACACACACACACACAATCGTATTTTGCCTGTATCTGTGCCTGCTTTGTTGTGAGGCACTGGGCTCTGACAGCTAACCACTAGATTTAGTCTGTCCACATAAGGCAGAACTAACTTAGAACAAATCCCAATCTCCGTGTTGCAATAAATGCTTGAGAACTGTAGGCTTGGGCGCATGTGTGAAGACTTGATAGTCAAGGGTAGCCCTGGGCAAACAAACCTGTAGGAGATTGTCAAACTGATGTGGAAATACCAGTCTATGGTCCCTGGGTCTACTCCCTAGGCAGGTGGATAAAAGAGAGCAGAGGGGCAGGACCCACTGGTAAGACCAGTGAATTCTATGTTCATAAGTCCACTGCCTTACTTCTTTAGTTAGTTCAGCAAGTTGGCATACTTCAGTTTACTTGAATAGACATGTTGTCTAGCAAGTAGGGTTTGTCCCTCTCTCAGCAATGGGAATGTTGTAGTCAGTTCCCTAGACTACTGGTATTGGTATAAGTTCTCTTGTCAAGCTGGACTAACAACTGTAATCAGACAATTGTAAACTAGAATAAAATCCCTCCTTCCCATAAACCATTTTGTCCTGAATTTATCAGCAGCATGTAGGCAAACTGCTATATAATATGAAACATTATCAGAACTGCCCCACATAAGACATGTACTTAATTTTTTCTTTTCCTTCTTTTGAAAATTTCATATAGTTATACAATGAATTTAAATCATTTTCTCTTCGTATTATCAAATCTCATCCCCATTTCCAACCATCTCCTACTTCCATGGCTGTTTGGGCATGCGCATGTGTGTATGTGTGTGTGTGTGTGTCTATCACACTGAGTTTTACAGAGATCAACTGCACTGCCATGTGCCTGGGCACTTGATGAGGCGTGGATGCTATACCAGTGGCTACATGTTAAAGAAAGTGAGTCATCTTCCTACAGTTAGCACTAAGCCTCAGAGATTCTTCAGAAACAGATACAGCCTTATAAGCATTTTCCCTTTCCATTAATTTTTATTCATTCATGAAATATAATATATAATATATAGTATATACAATATATAATCATATATATTATATATAATATATAATCATATATATTATATATATTAACTTCCAGTTGTGGGGAAACTGTCGTAAGAGACAACAGATAATCAATAAATGCTGTTCATAATGAAGAGCAGACCATTCCATTTCATGACGCATAAATAAATAGAGAACCTTTTTCTTCTTAACTTTCTAGAAACATACATCCTAGCAAGACTAAATCAAAAAAATGAGAAAATCTGAGTGGTAGGATTGTAGAGATGGCTCAGGGTTAAGACACTGCTTTGCAAGTAGAAGGTCCTGAGTTCGGATCCCAGGTCCAATGTAAAAACCCCTGATAGAAACGGTGGCAGCCTTGCACTTCCGGCCCTGGTGAGCAGAGCCTGGGAAATCCCAAAGTAAGACAAAAAGGAAGCAGAAGCAATCCATGATAATTCCCAAAGTCAAATTCTCGGTCATCCACAGGGACACACAGTGCGCTCTGATACACACACACACACACACACACACACACACACACACACACACAGAAAATAAATAAATAAATAGATAGATAGATAAACAGATAAATAAATAAATAAAATTTTAAAAAGAGAAAATCTGAATGGATCAATTATGAGTAAGGAAATTAATTCACATCAAGACTCTGATCAAACAATTCCATTTATGATAGTTTCAGAAGGGATAAAAAATTTAGAAATGCACTAAAGCTAGTTGGAAAAATACTTGCACATGGAAGACTTAAAAATCACTGCTACAAATTAAACAATACACAGATGAATAGAAAGATATTCTGTGTCTGTAGATTTAAAGACTCAATATTGTTAAGATGTACATGATGACCAAAGGGAAAGGCAGATTCAAAATGATCCTAAAGGAACTAAGGGAAATTTTTTTTGCAGAAATAGAAAAATGATTATGAAATGAATATGGAACTACAAAGTATCCCAGAGGGCAGTGTGATGTTGACCTACATTGTCGATTTGACTAGATTTAGAATCACCATGGAAACACATCTCTGGGTGTGCCTACGAGGTACTTCTGAGAAAGGTGGCACTGAGGAGGGAGATCCACCCAGAATATGGGCATCACAGTCCATAGACTGGGATCCAGGCTATGGAAAAGGAGAGAAGGGGCCCAATACCAACATCCTTCTCGCTTTGCTTCCTGACTGTCGGCACAACGTGAGCAGCTGCTTCATGCTCCTGCTGCTGTGATTTCCAGGTCACCTGGACTATACCTTGAATGTGAGCCAAAAAAGCTCTCCGTTCCTTAAGCTGCTTTCATCAGGGTATTTTATCATAGCAATGGGAAAAGTAACTGAGACAACCACACTTCTTGGAATACAATCAAAATATTTGAGAACACAACCTCAAAGAGGCATTTGCACTCCCATATGCATGATAGAGATATCCACAGTAGACAAGATACATGGACAATCTAAACCCTCATCGCACAGGAACAGACTTAAAAATGATGGAAGAAAATCCTACCATGGATGAACCTTGAGAACTTTGAGTAAGAATAGTCACGTAAGGACAATCATGCATTATCTCATGTATATGAGATAATTAAAGTAGTCAGGCACACCGAAATAGAGTGGTGGTTATCATGGACTGTGGCATGGGAAAAAGAGTATCCGGGTTCAATAGCGTTCCATGCAAGATAAGCATGTTCCAGAGATCTGCAGTCCAACAATGTGCACATACTTAATATTTCTACTACACATGCAATCTCTGATAGCATAGATCTCATGTTTTCTATCTTTTTATGACTAATAGAAAAACCAGCAGGAGTTACATACGTGCGCATCATTGCACAGTACATTTTACACAGTCAACAAATTCAAATTGAATAGTCTATTTCAGATAAAGCCTGGATAGGCTGTGCTTTCCATATCAAATCACAACCCTGGCCTCAGCAGACAAGGTCACTGCTTGCAGATCTAGAGATTTGAGTTCAATCCCCAGAAGCTCACCTGGTGGAAGGAGAAAAACTGATTTCTGGAAGCTGTCCTCTGACTTCCATCTCTATGCCACTGCATGTATTTCTCCCTCCAGCCCTGCTGCCTCACACAGAAATTAAAATAAATTATTTTTAAATGATAATCCTTTTGTTCCAATTTTATTACAACCAATTTTATTAGCAACCACAGCTAACTTTCTTGTCTTTTCTCATGTATGTAATGGGTCCTCACGTTACCCATTAAAAATATAAATAAAATAAATTAACTCTACAGTTGATTCTAAATGTGATTTGTCACCTATCAAGTTTGATTCTTTATGACTCCGAGTTTTTCATTTACTTAGTGCAGCCTGAATGATAAAAAACAGAAGTTGGCTCCCATCCTTGTGCTCTTACAATCTTACCGCCCCCTCTTCCGCAAATTTCCCTGAGCTTCAGGATAGGGAGAGATTAGGCAGGCCTGATTTCAGGTGGTTGTTATAGAGTCTCTGATGTTCTGATTATGGTTTGTTGATGATTTTTTTTTCAGTTTTGCTGTTCCTGCAATGCCCTTGGTTCCATCCTGATGGGTATTGGATGTCACCCCTTGGCCAGAAATAAAAACCTGTTAAATTAGAGTCTTGTTACAAGAGTCTATTCAAAGGTAGTTATGCTATGCAAGATACTCCACACAAGTTAGGGCTAAAGCAATTATAACAGGACTCTGCATGATCTGCGCAATGACCAACAACATATCGTTGACCCCTCAAATTCTAGCATGGACTAAAGGCACTAGGAGCCTTAGAAGCAAGGGATTAACAGTCACAACAGTGTTTCTATACTTAAGGGGAACACAAGAAGAATTCTAGAAAATGCCACTGAGTCCTTACACCTCATCAGAGAGGAGGACCCAGAGGAAAGTTTGATATACTCATTAAAGGATGCTTCAGAGATGCGGGGAGGGGGCACTGGGAGAAAGGGAGGGAGGGGAGAAAGGAAGGAACAAAGCGGGGAAGGAACAGGGAGGTCCAGGGAGGGGTGGAGGGAGGGAGGGGACAGGGGTTCCTATTATGTTTGTATGAGCAGAAACAAATAAATAAAAATAGTAATAATAATAAGTAGCAAAAAAAAAACAGAAGTTGTCAACTAATGGTTCTGAACCAACTTCATTTTATATTGTCAAGCACCTAATCGAAGGGCTTTTCTTCCTTACTCTGTTCTCCTGTACTGAATTGTCTAAGTTTGAAATTCTGTAGAGCCACATGCCTCGAGCAAAATGGTCCACAGGAATCCATGAACCTATCGTGCCTGGGTCATATGATGTGATTAGCAGACATTCTAATTCTGGGGATAGCTTGCTTCTGGTAATTACAGCTGCAGTTGAATGCTTTTAGCATGAACAGCCGCCTGTGGCTCCCTTTCCATCTCAGGGAAATGGAACAGTGGGTAGGTATCAAAGCAAGGCTTGCTGCTTCTTTGCCTGGAACACTTTTTAATTGGGTATCATTTAGAAACTTCTAAATCCCATTTTGGAGCTCCTGGTCATTGCGCTACTTATTGAAGCCCTGAAAGCTAGTTATGAGGCATGCCTAAACTACTCGAATGTCACAGCAAAAAATACTATCATCTCTGCTTTCTTCAGAGAATGAAAAGAGGCAGCATCTTGACCTTTTAAAAATATGTACTAATAGAAACCAAAGATAGCAAAGCTACATGAAAAGTAGCTGTGGGTTTGGGGATGAAATTGCACTTCTAATTTAAGAAATTTCCAGCCATTTCTCTGAGTTTTAAGTCATTAGGATTTTCAGAAATGCATACATGATGTGCAATTTTGGCTTTTCTGCCCAGGACCAGGAGCAGTCAGAGTTCTACCCACCCACATTCAGTGAGTCACTAGTCCATCTTTTCCATCTCTCCAGTGACTCTGGAATCTTCTCCCCACCTCCAGTCCCATCACTGCAGAAAAGGCAGCTAAAAAATCTCACCAATCCCAGTCCTTCCTCACCTCCAAACTCTCCTACACACAAACAAAAGGGAAGAATCTACCAAAGACCAAACAGAAGCTTTTCTACTTCCAAATATGCATAATGACTCCTCCTTGCAGAACACAGCAGTTCAAAGCCTCAGCTGGGTGCGCCCTACCTCTCCATCTATCAAACTTCCTCATCGTTTGCCTCCTCCTGGGGCCCATCCAAGCCTGATTGTCATCCCTTCAATCTCCAAAGACCCACACTCTTTTTTTTAAAATATATTTTTTATTATTATTTCAGCTCATACAAACTTAATAGGTACACCAGTTCCCTCCCTCCCTCCCCCCAACCCCCTGCTCCCCCTTCCCTCACCCCTCCCTCCCCATCCCCCAATGCCTCCCGCCCCAATTCTCAGAGAGTCCTTTCTTGTGCATGCCTGACTCTCTTCTGGGCCCTCCTCTCTGATGACGTACAAGGACCCAGTGGCCTTTCCCTGAACCCTTTCCCGTGTTCCCCTTAAGCATAGGAACACTACTGTGGCTGTCAATCCCTTGCCTCCAAGGATCTTGGTGCCTTTAGCAGATGCTAGACTTTGTGAGGTCAATAGTGTGTTGGACATTGCGCAGGGCATGCAAAGTCCAATTATGATTGCTTCGGCCCTAACTTGTGTGGAGTATCTTGCAAATCATTCCTCCTCCCATCCTTTTGCTCTTACAATCTTACCGCCCCCTCTTCCGCAAATGTCCCTGAGCCTCAGGATGGGGAGGGATTAGTCTGGCCTAGTTCTAGGTGGTTGATATAGAAAGACCCACACTCTTGCAAATGTTTTGGAGAGTGCTTTCTCCTGTCAGGAATATAAGCGTTTATATGTGTAAATCACACCCATCTGTCCAAACACCATCTTCCACAAAATTATCCCTGACCCTTCCCAAAACAGTTGTCTTTCCCCTGTGCTTCCTCAGAACATTCATCTATCAATAATGGTACTTTTCATTCACCAATTTTTTTAAAAACAACTAAGTTCTGGGGTATGGCCATAAATAAATTAACATACGCTTTATACACTTCTGCCGCCACATCGACTCTACTTCTTTGTTTTGTTTTGTTTTTTAACCTTATGTTGTTGCTGCTTTTCTTCCCTGGGCCACAAACTCCTTGAAGAAATGCTATTACACTCAGCCCTGAACAATGAATGATTCCCAACCTGTTGCCTCTGACTGAACTTGCTTACTGCCTGACTTTGTTCTCATTTGCACAGATATGTAGATATAAACAAGTAGGTTATCGTGCCTGTGCTTCAGCAGCCATGTTCTATCTCCTGTGGTCCCCTATGCCCTCCTGCTGGAGTGTGCTTATGCAAACACCCTGTGAGCATTGATGGAGACATCATGAAGAATCACTCATCACACTTCCTGGCCTGGCACACATGTGCTGCAGAAACATACATTTGTCTTTAGTTTGATTCATGCAGACCTTCATTTTTTAAGATATAAAATAAAATGGTGAATGTTTAAATCTGCTGGAGTTTTCCAGTAAAAACTTCCCAAAAAAAGTGCATGGAATTTTTCACCTGCCCCGTCTTTTCTAAGATGATCAGAAATACCTGGGGCATTTTCAAAAAGCAGCAGGAAAAGGTAAATGTTTTCATCCTTGTAAAATTTTCCTTACAGGGCTACGTGAATGGGAGACCTGATTTCAGAAATGACACTTAGAAAAGCACTTCATATCTCTGTTGCTTGACTTTCTTATCATAAGAAGTGAGGCCATTAAGATCACTTTTGCATCCCTGAATATGTTTTTATAATCTTTGACATTTTCATTCATGAATCCAATGAATTTATGTCATTTTCACCTCTTAGTCCCCAATCCCACCCCTGAGTACATACTTTGTATAAGAATATAACTCCTGTAAAATTGACCTTAGAAATGGAAAGGAGCTATAATTGCCCAATGGGAGATAGCATATGTAAGAATTCACAAAACACTCTAGTGACAAAAATCCCTTCTCAGGGACACCCCCAAGCATACATGAGGTGCTTGGGGGACTGATAAATATATGGCCAAGGCTTTAGTGGCCAGAGATGATAAATCCTTGAGTACTTTAGAGCAGATAAGGACCAAGTATAACCAACCTTGGGTGCCCTGTGATAATAAGGTCGAGGATAATGTGGATAAACGGATCACGTAGATTATCCGAAAAGTATAGCTTTCACTTGAGTGACCTCTAAACTTTAACAAAACATCTCTGAGAGGAAGCAAGTTCCTTTTACCCAGACAAAAACTGCCATGAGTGTCAGCACAAATTCTGACCCATCCTCACATCCAAATCCAGCTGCAGAAAAACATGGGAACCACAGTGGATGTGCAGGGCAGCTGCCATGCAGAGCGTTGATGTGCCCTTTCAAGTTGAGTACAATTTGCTCCCAGCAATGGGCGCACTGCCCTGTCTACCCTTCCTGTATCCAAGGCAGAAGCAATCTATGCCTGACAAGCCAGAGAACTGTAGTGATGACCTCAGGCCATGAAGATCCCCTACACACACACACACACACACACACACACACACACACACACACACACTCACGCACACACATACACATGTATGCCACACATGATTTCAACTGATCCCTTGGTAGCAGTTAAATCAAATCTTCAATAATTCTTAGCTCAGAACTTTTTTCCAAAGATTTCCAAAGCTGGGGTGGGAAATGACTTTGAAAGAAGGAAATCTGTTACTTGAGTTATAAAGCAATTCTTTCCCCCAATGGTCCCGGGAGGGAGGTGCCTTCCTGCCATTTCTCATCATGCTAGTTCTTCCCTTTCTTTGTGCCACTTTTCCTGAAAGATTAGCAAGATGATTCAAAGATCTCATCAACACATCTGGGGAAGAGCCATCTCTCCACAGCTGCAGCCCCCACGGGTTCTACACAACCTTATTTCACCCCACAAGTCAAGAACAAAACCTGACAGGTTAAAAAGCAGAAAACATTGACATCCTCTTGATTCTATGAGAACGACATCGAGAAAAAACATGAACTCCGTACAACTCTGATCCCAGCAGCTATGTCCACACGCTCATTTGTTCTGCAGATGTGAGCTGGGTATTTGCTTCTTGCAAGACAAGCCAAAGAGAACTCTTGGGGGTCCATTTAGCCAACGTCTAGGATGCTATCTGTAACAACACCGTGAGAGTCCCCGTTAACTGAGTCTATTTTGTAATTATACAAATGAAATGAGTAATTGATATATTAAAGTTTCAAGGAAGACAATCGACTTCCTTAAAACATGGGATGCAGTTTCAAATCTGGAAAGTCCTGAATGAGCAGGACTTAACCTTGGACACTTTTTTGGCAAGTTTTGATGACTTTTTTAATCAGTAGGCCACTTCTTTCCATATTTGCAGAATAAAATGAGAAGCTAGATTATCTCTAAGGTTTACCTTTCAGCTTTAGTATTCTAAGGGTGAATTTAAAATGTCTTATGAGTTAAATAGATTTTAAAAGACTTCTGGAGGTAGAAGGAACCTCTTCAAAACTGTCCACAAATGAAAATAATGCCAAGCTGGAAATGGTTAGGCTCTTAATGATTGCAATGATCTTATCTAAACTCCAGTCCCTTCTTTCAATTTTCAAAGCCCTTTCAGACCCTACTTAAATTAGCTCGTCATTTAAAAAAAAAAATTACATTCAGAAACCCCGAGAGAGCCCAGAGTCTCTTTCTGAAACATTTCAAAATTGTACTCAGCTGTGCTACTTCAGCAACCATGATCTCACAGGACTCTTTTCCTTTGCTGTGATAAAATGTCCCAATGCATAAGAGAAAGAATCTACTATTTTCACTTACAGTTCCAGAGAAGTATAGCCCATCACGCCAGGAATACATGGCAACACATGTAGGAGCCCCGCTGTTGCATCTCAGCCAGACTCAGCAAGCAGACAGAGACAGACAGGAAGTGAGCCTGGGCTATCAAACCCCAAAGCCCGCGTCCCCGAGATGTTTCAGAGCATCCTGTAGGCTCCAACTCTTAAAGGCCCCACAAACTTTCCAGGTGATGGTGCCACGTGCTCCTACACTTGAGTCCCTGAGGACGCTTCACATTCAAACTATGCATGACACAGACCTTGATTGCCATTCAGTGTTTTGGGGCCAAGGGTAAGATGGCAGGAGAAAGGGCAGCACATTTTTTGGAAGAATCCTGAGCAAAGAAATCCAAAGGATGGGAAGGTGGGAAGTGAAGCAGAATGAGGCCTGATCCCAAATCTAATACCAGTTTGGAGAATTTTCTTACTTTTCTTGAATTTAAGAGCCTTATCTGGAAAAAAGGCAGATTCTGTGAAGGAAACCACATCCTCTTAGGCATGTGTGCTCCTATTGTCTATTTGACCTTATATACAGATGGAGTTTCTTTTATAAAAATACTCTGAATTCTAATAAGTACTAATTAAGTTCTATGTATAATCAAATCATCCATTTATTTTTTATGTAGTAAATTGGACACATCTAAAACATTTATAAAGAGAATATTCACTCTGCATCTGTGGAATTCCTGGATGTAAGATATAGATATACAAATATAAGTGATAGACATTTCAAACTGCCATGCCAATCCAGATGACTGTGTTATGAGAAAGGAATTCCTATAATCACTACCTTTAGCTCCTTTACAGTAGCTCTTGTCAGATCTATTCCTTAACTAAATCAGTGCAGACTCCCAGTTTAAAATGGGGACTTGTCAGCGAGCTATCTCCATCACTCTGAATAACTTTTGCCCTTGATTTGCAAAGACAAATAAAGCTGTAGGAAGATGCCAGAGCCTAGACATGCTCCTGCTAGAATGTCCTCAGCAAGCCTCTGGTCCAGAAGCTTCCATAGTCACTGTCCTAGTCATTGAACCCACAGGTACCCCTGCGATTTCTTCTGCTGTTTCGTTGCAGGTAATACAGCTCTTCACATTCAGCTTCTTATCTCGGTCCACCTGCTTGCACTGCGTGGGGTTCCTGAGGCCACCTGTGCCAATCATGTCTCTCCTACTCTGCATTCTCCCTGTCTGTAGTCACTCCTCCAAGTTACCCACCATCAGCATGCTTTCAGAGCACAAAAATGTTTACTAAAGTCCCATTGGCCCTGCTTTAGATTGACAGCTCTGATATTCCTCTGGAGATCATTAGCAAAAATTCCAGTGGCAATGTGAGATCAGGGTCTGAATTTTGCTTGCAACCAAACAAGGCTCTTTCCCCCTCTGGACTAGCAAGTTTAGCGCAAGGGCTGCAAAAATCCCAGCTCGCTGGCAAATGGCTGTTGCTTTCCCTGTCTTCACCCCACGGCACCTCAGTGCCTTCCTAGGTCTGATTTAACTTCCTTGCCAATACATATAACAGGTTGTTAGGAAACAATTATCTCAGGACCTCCCTTAAAACCGGGCTGTTTTTCAACCCCATTAGTGTTGAGATAGCAGCATATGATTGCAGGATGATTTATCTCTCAATACTGATCTGTTCTTACATCGCTGGACACTTCCTCAGAGTCGAGTCCATCAATCATGCAGGCATCTGAACACGCTGCAGCCGGGACCCGCCTGGCAGAGCCCCGCGTGCCATTTATCTTGCATGCCGTCTCTCATTCTTGTCAGTGTTAATTCTGCTCCTTTCTCATTCTCCTGTCCCCGCAGGGCTCTGTCTGGGGCATATTATTATTCAATATTTACAGGGATGTCACTTGAAAAATGTCACCATCACCCATGACAAAAATTCAGGGGCTTGCTCAGAATCAGCTGTGGACAGCCACCATTTTGGATTTTTATAAAAATGATGTAAATTTCACTTCTACCCCTGAATGTCTAAAACTGTCGACCTGGTTCAAAAGCAGCCCTAGGGCAGGAGTGTGGCATTTCTAAAATCCTTCGGGTTGAATTTTCAAGTTTCCATTGGGGAGAGAATTTATTCAATTTTCTATTTTCAGGAAAAAAATAACAATTTAAAAATGCTCCCCTCATTATTGATGTCACATAAGGGAGCTGTCATATCAGTCACTCTATCCTTAAGCCACTAAAGTTTATAATTAGGAATGTCTGCATTGTACCATCTTTTAAGGATGGAATATACTTAGATTAGCTGTCACCATGGAGCACTTCAAATGACCAAGGCTGTGTGCTACACATATGTACACACACATACACACACACACACACACACACGGGTGCTCACACACACACACATGCACACACACGCACACACTCACACATGCATACACACACACGCATGCATACACACACGCACACATGCACACACACGCACGCACACACACATACGGGCATTCACACACACGCACACATGCACACACTCACACACGCACACATGCACACACACATGCACACACACAAGCTTGTGCTCCCCATAAAATGGGACATTTAAGCAAAATGTTTAAATATAAGGAGAAATCATTTTATCTAACATCAATTACGTAGTTAATTTTTCCATAGACCTTGTCTTTTAGATGGAAACTAAACTTGAAACACAAATATAACTATTTTCATGTTCATAGATAAGTAAGGAAGGTAAAATGCCAAAAGGTTCCAAGACTTGGGAAGGTCGTGATGAGCATTTTCAATCCTTCAGCCATCTGATTATGAATAATCCACTTCCCGGTGTCCCTTCATTCCATTCTCTGTCTGTCTTCACAGACACGCAAGCTACTGGCAAACATCTTCCCAGAGTTTTTATTCCATCTTTGACCTGGTGGGGCCTCTTGTCAGCCAGAGGTCAGCCATGTTCTTGAACCTCAGTGATTTTTCTGGTCCTGACTCACTGGGAAAAAGGTAGATAACAGGGAAACATTCTTGTTCTTCAGAATGATCTGAACTTTTACAAGCATCATTGAACTTGCCCTGGTGTCTGGCCACAAGACCTGTTTGACTTTAAGAGTTGTTCAGTCCCACCCTGCCCGGCTCACTTGGATTTCTATACCTATGCAGGTTTGTTCAGTACAGCTATTTTTCCTAAAGATTTACAAATAATGGTTGTTCTGTGGCAGTGACTGGTTGGTGGGCCAAGTCCTTCTTAGTCTCCTGGTGATGCTCAGCAAAGCACAGACTGCTTGCAAAATGCCAGAAAAGCCAGGAACTTGAAGAATGCAAAGGTGACTTGGGAGGACGATCCAGACAGATCACCTTCCAGAAGAGCGTTCTAGGAGAGCAGCAGCAGGAAAGACCAGTCTGCAAGGAAGGCGAACATCGACAGGATGCGAATGTGACGGGGTTTACAGGGGACCCGCCGAGGTCTCCACAAGCAGCGCTCCCATCTGTCAACCACCCGTGATGAAAAGACAATGTGGAGCACCAGGCTCCAAACAGCCAATCTTCTGGGCAAGGTGGCAGCTTACTCTACACAGTCGGCAGCAGGTTCTTCTGCTTTTTGTGTTACTCACTCTTAATCTCCTCCACAACCCTAATAAGCAAGGGCAAATTCTATCTGTGATGTACATATTTATACAAAGCTATTCATTATCACATTGCCTAAAATGAAGTGGAATGAAAACTCCGAACCTCAAAGCACTGGCTCTAGAGCCTGTACTATTTTACTGTATTTTATTTTACTTTATGTTTCTAGTTTTATAAGCATATTGAGTACTTCTCCCTGCTTCCCTCCATCCCCTTCCCACTCATGCACCTTCCTTTCCTTTCCTCAATCCATCCCATTCCCTCCCACCCTCCTGCCTGTGCCTATCTGCTTCTGTGGACCCTAGGGTTCACTCTGGTTTGTCTACTCTTTTTCTATTTTTCCTACTTCTACAAGCATATTGAGTGCTTATCCATGCTTTCCTCCATGGTCTCTCCTTCCCATCCCTCCATCAATCCCACCCTCCTGCCTGTCTGCTTTTATGGATCCCAGGCTGCCTCTATTCTTAGGAGGGTTCAGATCTCTGTGTAGCGCCTATACTCTTAACCACACTCCACATTGAGTGAGGCAAGGACTAAATGCCACCACTTATGGGCAGCAAAGTCCAGTGGAAGGTACTTATCCAAGGATTTGTGGCGTGTTATAACATGTTTGGTTAGGAAAACAGAGGTCACTTTGCATAGTCTTGGTATCAATAGTTGGGTCACAAGAAATTAATCTCTTCTAAGTCTTTGGGAGTTCAGGAGAGTCACTAAAGTCCTTTTGGCCACTGCACTTATGCACATGGGTTTGAACACACACCGAGGCTCACTGAACAATGTGAGTGACCCCTCACAGTTTTCTACCACAGCAGCCCTGTTACGTGTTAACAGTCTCACATCTGAAAACCACACTGAACTCACATCAGCCAATCACATATCTGCCCACAGCCACTTCCTTCGGAGCATAATTGCCCCCTTCCTCACTGCTCCCCAGAAAATCTCACGCAAGTGCTTCTCCTTCGTGAATCTGCATGAGCCATTCACAAGGACGCATTCTATGAATGTTAGTTTCTGGCTCTTTGAAATGCTTTAGAAGCATCCTCTGACATAGAAAAAGAGATGTGAAGAGTCATGAAGATGCATCAAGTTAACAATAGATCATCTGGTAGAGTTAGGCATGACTATTAATATTCCCGTTTTACAATCCAAGAAAATGAGGAACAAAGAAGATACCTGATTTGCCCCAAATCTCATCACTAGCAGGTGATAGGGCCACAATTCAATTCTAGAATCTGGCTGCAAAAATCCATGGTCTTGCCAGTGCCCAAAATCCTATTCACCAGAGATTTAACTTGGGAATGCTTGGTACGTTCAGTTAGTACCACATACATTTAAGTACTATCTAGGCATTTCTATTATTGCTTTGTTAATTGTGATAACAAGTTTGCTTTTCTTGTAATTATCACAACTAGAATTGTTCAGCTTTTACCTGAATAATGATGAATATCCCCACCAACTGGTATAGGCCACAACCATTCTCCTAATGAATGTAGAATTTTGAAGTAGTCCCACATTTCTAAATAGTCACCAACTGATGTAGTCCATTGCAGCTGCTACCACAGAATACCTGAAGCAGGATCATTCATAAACAATTGAAGTTTATTTTGCTTATGGTTCTAGGAAGTCCCAAAATTGAAAGCAATATCCAGTGAGGGCCTTCTCGCTGTGGCGCTCTGTGGTCACAGGCAGAAGGCCAAGAGAAGGGAGGGATAAGGACCATGCTTGTCTTTTATCTGGAAACTTCTCCCACGATATCTAACACACTGTCATGATAACTCACTAATTCACCCATAGTACTAGAGCTTCCATTATCTACCATGTCACTTCTTAAAGATGCCACTTGCCTGTCTCTAAAACAGGAACCTGGGGAGACATGTTCAAATAATAGTACCAAGTCTTTAAAACACCCTGTGTCTTGAGTAGTTGCAGATGGAAGTGACTGACTTTCATGAACACGGATGAGCACTTGCACGCACGTATATATACACGCATGCCCTGTCTAGGACAAACAGCATCTACTGTATTTGTAGATGGAGTTAATGATGGTGAATCCTAGGAGCTTGGTCCAGGCAACCTTGGCTGGCCAATTATTCCAGGTACACCCAGCTCACACGGTCACCACGCAGGATCTATGGCTAAAGCACCTGCAGCATACTGAGAGACTCCTTGGAGAGCTGGACCTGTTTTGGAGTAGCCGCCAGGGGCGCATGCGCAGGCTCTGCCCGCCCGAGTGCTGCAGGAACGCTCTGTAATTGGAAAGTGCTGCCCAAGCAGAAAGTCGGCCTTGCTCAATAAACAGTGGCTCTGAGGAAGTCCAAAAATCACCAGAGGAGAAAGGCAGCCTGGTACCACCAGCGTTCTCGAACTGGCTGAAATTGATCCGCGCTCAGCTGTGTTCTCTCTTTACAGCTCATTTAACCATGCAATTAGGCAGTTAAGCGCATGCAAAATATTTAAAATTAAACATGCCTCCTCTCATAAATCCAGTGATCAAAACTTTTTTTTCCTCCCAAGCAAGCGATCAGTCTTCTCTCTCTTCATTCCTCCTTCCTAACGCTTCCAGCCACGCTGTGGAAAAAAAGGAAGAAAAGAAAGAAACAGAGGCTATTTATCTCAACTCAGCAATTTCGTGATTTCTATCAGTTGGTAGAAGCGAAAATAATAAGTTAGAAGGCTTCAAATGAAAAGGCTGCAGAGCACAGCGAGCGCGCGGTCACGTGACTAACGATGTATTTTGCAAATGTAGGAGGGAAATTATGCGTGAACACCAAATTTCCATGATAGGAAGGTGAACAGGCTGTTTAAGGACTGCAAATTCAAAGCTGGAAATCACATCGCTCTGAACAGGTATACAGTATTATACTCCGATTGAGAAAAGGACTTCCATACGAATGCGCTCTGCCAAAAGGCAGCAGAGGAATATTGCATCTTTAATAGGATTTTTGATTCAAATGTGCTGAGCCAAACCATTTAAAATTACATTTGAATGGTAAACAGATAACATCATCATTTGAAAAAAAAAAAAAAAGAAAAGAAAAGAAAACCTGCACACTTGTGCCAGATCAACACAGAGCCTACAAAATAAAAGACAGGGAGAAGGAGGTATCCGCTCTGAATAGAAAATAAAATTAAATACGTCTTCTCAGTTAGGGGACCTTCTTCAGCATCAAACAGTGAAGAGAGTTTAACTCTGCCCTCCAGCAGCGCACCCTCAAGAGGATTCCAGAATGGATAATCCCCTCCCCCCATGGAGAGCACACTAACAAATGCCCTGTATTTTTTGTGTGTGTTTTGGTAAACTGTAATTAGCACGCTTTGATAGAATTCATTTGCAAGAAGAATTTTATGAATAGCAGTGACTCTGTGAGCTGAAAGATTCATCATGTTTTTAGCAAAACTTCCAAAACCAAAATTTTGTGATCTGTGAGGATTTTATTGTTGTTGTTTTGTTTTGTTTTGTTGCTGCTGCTGTTTTTTGTCTGCTTGTTTGTTTGTTTGTTTGTTTGTTTGTTTGTTTGTTTGTTTGTTTGTTTGTTTGTTTTGTTCTGGGGAATGTCTCACCTTGATGCCATGCAGGTTTCTGGTCCTTCTTTTTCCCTCAAAGCAAACAAACACCATCAGAAAGGCGTGGGAGCTTTGCATCTGCAAAGCTTGATCTGGAAGTTTCTGAAGTTCTGCAGTGGAACTCAGCAGCTAACCAGAGGCCCGGCTGGGCTTCCATGTGAAGCCTGCCACTTTCTTGTGAAGCAGCAGGATGAGAATCAGGAAGCTGGCACTTGCATATGTCTTGTCAGTAGCCCAGTGGATGGACGCTTCAATGCATGTGCATGCATGTATATACGTGTTTATGTGCACATGTGCATATACATGTGGGTGAATTTCTACATGTGTTCATGTGTATATGTACCCAAGTTGTGAATGTGCACATGTGCATGCTTACATGTGGGGGTTATGTGTAGGATGAGGGTGTGCATACCCACACACACATGCACAAAGCCAGAGGAGGACACCAGGTGTCCTCACTCTCTTCCTTATGCCCTTGAGACAGGAAGCTTTCTGAACCTGGTGTTTACCATTTGCTACCCGCCTCAACATACCCACCCAGCTCCAGGCTTACAGGCATGCAATTGTACCCACTTTTATATATTCAAACTCAGGTCCTCATTCTTGCACAAGAGGTCTTACCTACTGAATCATCTTCCCAGCACCAAGATTTTAAACTTCATTAGTAAATTTCTAAATAGTCATGATGAAAAGTATCAACTATCCTAACTGCATGCACAGAACTTCTCTACCACTTCTGTCCTTTAATTGCCGTGGTCATTCATGCAACAGAGGGACCATCTGCTGTTTGGTTATTCCTCTTCCCAGAGAGTTTTAAACGATGTATCTGCTTTGCTTTAAGAGTCAATCTCTTCCATTCCTATGCTACCATCTTCCAGAAAAGGAATGATAACATTTCTATTCTCATTT
The DNA here is from genome assembly GCA_023101885.1 of Typhlomys cinereus. Taxonomy (NCBI): domain Eukaryota; kingdom Metazoa; phylum Chordata; class Mammalia; order Rodentia; family Platacanthomyidae; genus Typhlomys; species Typhlomys cinereus. The sequence continues at coordinate 1,274,715 of JALPQD010000235.1, read as the reverse complement.
AGGGATCCCAAATAAGGAGATACTGAAAATATTATTCAATATTCTAGGAAAAGTTTGAGCTTTGTTTTGGATTATAAAAACTTTATTGCAGGTAAATTCATGATTCTGAACTGATAGTTCAGTAATGATAATAAAGAGATGAGCACCAGACTTTCTTATTATACATTAATTTGAGTGAAAGATAACTTATTAGTTATGATTATGGATGTTGGTAGATGCTATTTCATGGTTTCTGCACTGAACAATCTTTGGGTTTTGTTAAATCATTCCCCTAGTTTAGTTTTTAACTCTCCTTTTAATGTGTGTGTGCGTACGTGTGTGTGTGTATGTGCATGTGTGTGTACGTGGGTGTATCTGTGTGCATGTGTGTCCACATGTGTGTGCACATGTGTGTATGTGTGTTTGTGTATGTTTGTGTGCATGTGTTGTGTGTGTGTACAGTGCAAATGCATGTGCAGAGGTCAGAGATCAACGCTGGGTGTCTGTTCTTCCACCATTCTCTGCCTTAGTCTTTGAGACAGGGTCTCTCACTAATCTGGAAGCTCACTGACTCAGACTGGCGGCCAGCAGAAGCCCCAGGCTTCTTGTCTGTTCATTCACGGTGCTGGGATTACAGCTTCCTTACGTGGGTGCCAAGGAAGTCAGATCTAATGCTTGCCTGGCAGGCACGGCACTGAGTCACCTCCAGAGCTGTGCTTCTCTGCTGTTAACAGTAGCACCCTACTTTTTAGTTGGAGAACAAGCCTCATTTTCCACCCAGATGTTTCAGGAACACAAAAACATCCCTCAAACTGCTGAATAGACAAAAGTGATCCTTTCCAAGCCAATCAAAAGCAGATTTCTCTGGATACAGTGGTCGGTCCTGGGATAAGCACATGATTCAAACAGGCTAATAGAAACCTTTTTTGACCATTTTCATTAGTTCTTTGAGGAGACAGAAACCTTTGCACGAATGGTCACCTCTATCGGACCCCATCTAAGAACAAAGCTTTCACAGAGAAAGGAAGAGCTGGAAAACAGAGACAGAATGTAGAGGGACAATATGTGGCTCTAAACTTCTCCTTTTCAAAACTGTGAACTCACTGGTCTCTTTTTTATTAAAGTCGTTTGAATTGATTTTCTGCCACTCGTGACTAAATGAGTCTTTATATAGGATTTAATTGCAATCACACAGACCTACACTTATTCTATTTAAAACTGATAATTGGTCTGCTCATACCGCCTACACTTCTCCAAGATATAGTACACACAGACAGAAAAAGAAAAGAACGCCCCAAATAGTATTGCTTAACTCTTTTTATAGACACTACATGCTAAAATATCCTAGTACCAAGTATCAGCTGCTATGAGATCGCTGTGCAGCTAGTTCAGAAACCTGCTGACCTTCCAGCTGGACTAATCCTTCGGGTCTTAAAAAATATCCCCCAGGTGCTGACACTTGCAAGTTCTTTGAGTCCAGTGATTTCCATTCCAGGAGTTTGTAGCCCCATCTAACCCCAGAATCAGGACCTACAGGAACGAGGCCTCAAAACCCTTATTAATAATGTTTTAGATCATATCAATTTCTATCTTAGCCAATTCAGACTGATGTAGCAGGAAGTCATAGACTGGGCGGTTTATAAAGTACAGTGGTTTGTTTCTCATAGCCAGGGAGGCTACGTAGCCCAAGAGCAATAGATTCAGAGTCTAATGAGGGCTTATTTCTGATGTATAGATGTTCATCTTCTCAATACACCTGATATGATTGAAAGGATAAGGGTGTTCTCCAGGTTCTTTCTTTACACGGACACTAATCTCAGTGGGCATGTTGGTACAAGCCTGTAGCCCCCGCACTTGGTACACTGAGGTAGAGGGATCACAGATTCTAAGCCGTAGCAAGACAGAAAAAAAAAACTATTCTAATTTATGATCTAATTATTTCCCAAAGGCCTCAAATCGTGCTGCAATAACATTGTGGAATAAGGGCTGGGGAAATGGTTCCATTTTAAAGCACTTGCTGAGCAAACCAAAACAAAAACAAAAAAAAATAGATTTTTGGATCCCCAGATCCTTTATGGGGGGAAAAAAAAATGTCAGGTGAACATAGGAACCTACCTGTAATTCCAGCCCTAAAAGGAGGACCTTGGGAATCCAAGCAGCAAGTTGGTTAGCCAGACTAGACCTCGGTCCAGGTATAAAGACCCAAGTTCGAAACAGTAAAGTTGAAGCGTGATGGAGGATGATTCCCAATATCCTCAGGCCTCCACATGCAAAACCTGCCCACATGCAAAACGTATCACATATACGCATACGAAAAGTAAATAAATCCCTTGCAACAGAAATGAAAGCAAGCATTAAGGACTGGGATCTGAAATCTATCTGATTTGGAAGGAGGCACACAGTTCAGTGTGTAGGAGGCAGCAAAACATCTTGGTGGGCCTAACAGTCATGGTGTGAAGGGGAGTTGACTCCCCAAAGCCCCATGTGTTTGAATGCTTAGCTGAGGTTAATCTTTGGGGAGATTGTGAGAAACATGACTTGGAGGCCAGATGAAGACACGTGGGGGTAAAGGGGGGGGCCTGAGGTCTGGTAGCTGCTTCCTCTGATTCTTGTTCTCTCTGCCTCCTGATGGCTGTGCTGACCCGAACCAAATTCCCGCTACCGCTTACAGCCGACACTTCTGCGGCTCAATTCCTGCTGCAATGAACTATGTCCCCCTCTGGAGCCAAATAAGCCAGATGAATCTCCACTTTCTTCCCAAAAGGTGTTTATGAGACTGCCGCTCTATATCTCTCATCTAGTCCATTTCCCAATTAATAAATGAATCCCAACAGTTGAGCCCCATTTTTGCTTTCATTAGATCAAAACAGAAATCTTTCTAATACCTAAATTCCTACTGTTTCCATTTTGGTGCCGTTTCTTCTTGCTCTGCGCCAACCCACTACCGGCTTCATTCACAGGAAAACACATTCTGTAGACAACGTACTAACCCGCTGCAGTGCTCAGCAAATCAGGCGACTCTCCTACATCTATAGGTTGGTTATTTAAAGTCCCTCATTAATAACTTTTACCAAGCACCCCAACAGGGAGACCAGAGAGCCCAAAGGAGAGTCTTATGATCCAGACCACTGCTGTGCTCGGCTTAAGATGCGAGGCTTCTGGCACCCGTGACCAAGTGAAGTACAGGAGAGTAAATTTCAATAAATCTTTGCTGAGCACAAACCATTATCAGTTAAACGGAGAAATTCACTAGATCAAAAGCATAACACATTCTCAATCATCTCTTTCCCAAAATAAAAAGTATCCAGCCTGAATTCACCTAAGGAAATCATTGAGGGAAATGACCACTCTACAACTCAGGAAGGCCAAGGTCACCTCGCCCAGGGTGCGCACAGGCAATGGGCTCCACTCCATCCTTTGGAGGTCTAGAGATCATTTATTTCTAGACTTACAGATCAGAAACTGCAAAGTAGAATGTCCGCAGGGTCCCGGCACACAAAGGAGACAAGCAGAGGTGGAGTGGGTTTGTATGCTGCTCCAACGGCAGCGGGTTTTCTTTTCAGTCCTACAAAACGCACGAGTCTCGGCGCTGGAGAACAGTGAGATTAGCGCAGTATGTGTTTTCCGTGCAGACAATGCCATTCCTAAGCAGCAAAGCTGTTTCTCAAGAGATGCAAAATCCTTAGCTTATTGCAATGGTTTGTCGTTCTCCGGCACCAGTGTCCTTGAACAGAAATAAGTATATTTATAGTATTACAACCATCGGAAGTTGGGCATACAGAGCAAAAAGCGGGGTGCATTAGGAGAAGAGCAATGATAACAATGATGAGAAACACCAGGAAACTAACATCCCTAGGAATCATCTACCAGGGCAGTCAGAGCATCTACCAGGGTGCCAAGGTGAACCAAAAGAGTTGGTACACCACTGTCATCCTCGCACCCGGGAGCCTGAGGCAGCAAGACGGAGACTCCCCAGTGCCACAGCAAGACCCTTTGCCAACAATAAAGGTCGGTCATCTCTTTGCATCAACCGATTTGTGGCAATGTGAGAATCAAGCAGGGCCGTGTTTTCAAAAAAAATCATACACTGAAAGTCTTGGGTAAAACCTCCCAATTTCTATGATGCTATTTTTATCTTGTTTTTTCAAGTCAGCAAGAGCTGTTTGCAGACCACATTATATTTCCAAAGTCATGTGATCTGCCAGCTGCCAAAGGACAGTCAATCTCCTCGGTGTAAATTTGAAGGAATTGTTATGTCTTTGGAGCATTTGGTAGCCCCTAATTAGTTAATTTAGACACCAACCGAAGGCATTATTCATGCTGTACCCAGTTAGGAAAGCTGTTCATCAATTACTCCAAAGCCCAAACCTTTTGCCCACTGCCAAGTTTGGGGAACACTTTTCTGACTCTTCGGTATTAGCCAAGGTGTCAATAATCTTTTTTAAAGGGGGCCTTAGTTATTCCACAGCTATTTTTAAGTGAACAGAACAATTATCCCATGGAAATCACTCTTGTGATACACGGAGCCTTAAAAAGTTGTGCTTTTCAAACCAGCAAGCCTAGTTTCTGCATAAGCAGAGATTTGTTTATTGTGCTTATCGCAAGCCACAGCGAATATTGTCCCTGTCTCTAAATGGTCAGATTCCTGCCTCCCATATCTTAATTCTGCCTTAGAGAGATAACTCCAAAAACGTTAGGGCCTGTGTTTACTGAACTTGTTATACTCACACAAAGGATGCTAAATATTTGATGATAATCTCTCCATTCTTTGAATTAATATGAGTGCCAATCTGAAGCAGCACATGTTGAGCGAAATTTTTATTTTAATTGCATTTCCCATGCTCCTTTTCCTTCACATAGATTCTAAAATGAAAGCTCTCAAAACCATGTCTTTCTTCCTCTAAATGACATGAAGACATTAGTTTTGCCTTAATCACTTTTCGTTTGCGCAGCTGAAGGAGGCACAGCATGAATATTTTATGTGTCAAACACTCTCCAACACCCACTCAACCCTCCTGCTGTCGCCTACATTTCTCCATGTCCTTCGAGGTCTTTGGCATTTTTATACAGTCCTTGTATGGAAAGCAAGGATATGTTCAGTATACACTCAGCGATTCAACAGGCAGAAAGGGAATCGAGGGGTCAAGATTGCTATCCTGGGCTAGAGACAGCCCTGAGCTTTCTGGGAAGCATTCTCATTTACAAAATGGGAGAAGACTTCACTATTTGTTGCCTATGCTCACCTGGAGAAGCTAAGTTCAGAAATTAAAATTTAATGAAGAATCAAGTTTGAGATTCTGTACTTACTCCTGCACAGTGCTTATAAATACACCACAGCAATACTTCCCAGGCATTATAAATAATACATGCAATGTTGATTAAAATTTTGATGTAAATTTCTAAAAACTTTATTAAAGTTGTAAAATAACTGACATGAGTTGTTTATAGTTAGGTGACAACTTAATTAATCAAGTGCTGACTCTCCTGAAATGGAGGCGAGACGTGTGTATTCCCTGCTTTATTTTTATCCCCGAAGAATGAGCCAGAAAACACAAAATTATCTCCCTTTCAAAACACAAAATTATCTTTCTTTCAAAACAGTCTGAGTATTAATTGTGAAGCATGACAGCACATAGTCTTTGCCCAGGCTAATAAGTAATTTGGAAAATACAAATCTTGACATTCAGCTGGTAGAAAAAGTAAAGCAGTAGCTATGGAAGAGCATTTATTTAAACAATCTAGAAATGAGCTTGTGGGGTTCTTTTGTCTTGGTGCAGGGAAAATTTTTAATTTTCAGGTCACTAAACAATTTAATTCTTTATTAGAGATAAAAAATTAAATACAAAAAGCATCGCCATGGGAAAGAAAATTCATATATATACATACATATTGCAGAGTGCTTATTTCAGGATTCCCGTTTAATGAGACTTATCTCTTTTTAAATGAGAAATCCCAGAACGAGATTGAAAATAAATAAGATGATAGCTAAAGTAATATCTTAGAGAGTCAGGATTTTATTACTTTATTATTGCCTTTGTCTAAGAGTTTCACTGAAAATGAAATACTTTAGGAATGATGAGGTGCTGATTCTTAAGTGTTTATAATTGCTAACACAGTGTGTTCATTCACTCATTCATTCATTCATTCATTCAGCAAACTTACTATTTCCAAAGCCCTAGGGTAGGCATCTGAAAGGTTACAAGGATCAATCAGATGCAATTCTTCTGAGCTTATAGTGTAACAGAAAGGATGCATTGTACACATAAGTAACTTTGGAGAAAGGAGACAGCCACATACGAGGAAGTTGAAAACCCAGCTGCATCGGACCTCTGTGAACATTGCTACCTACAAAGTATGGATAGCTGTATTAGGGTCACACTCTGTTCATCTTCCTGTCCTTATCAGTACTTGCAGACGCAGACACATTTTGAACAAATGAGTTTATAAATAATAATAACAAAAACCTGATGCATACATAATAGTTCCTTAGCAAGGTCCTAATTAGACCGAATCCTACCAGTCAAATTAAGCACACCAATGTTCTCTCAGAAGATTTCTTTCATCACCATGCTTTCCAAACCTGAAAGTACAAATCTAATAATCAGGAAACTTCAGAAGATTAATATGAAGAACATACAGGGCAGTAGGCCCTCTCAGGAATATCTCTATGGGGATGTTCTACGTCACTTAGATTTCCACTTGGGTCTGCAACTCACTTCAGTCATTAGTTAAATATCAATTTCCCTTGAATTCTCATCCTTGCCAGCTCCTGGCCTACTTGAGTCACGTCTGAAAGAGACACATTTCAATACAATCACCTACCTTACATCTGCCCATTTCCACAACATCTGTCCAACAGGCAGTTCTCTGGCCTCAGCCTTACATGCTTAGTGGAGCACTGGCAGACTTTGCTGCACACTCCTGCTTGGAATGTTTTCTTCATTCAGTCACTTCCCAATTGTCTCGGCCAATTTTCCCAACTCTGTGCTTTGGGGTTCCTCTCTAAATGTCTTCACAAATCTCTTCCACCCTCATAGCTTTCAATGTAAACTATGAAAGGAAGGCTCTTACTAATACTTTAAGGTGGAATGCATCCCCACATCTTCACACATTTCAGCAGTCCTGCAGTACTATTGTGGAAGAATGAGTGACCTGACTAGCAAAGGCAGGTCATCCAGGAAGGGCCTTTAAGAGCGCACATTGCCTTCCATCCAGTTCTCTCTGCTACCTAATCCACCAAGATGTGAACAACCAGATCACAAGCTCCTGCTGCCACAGCCAGAGTCACCCCACCCAACATGTCTTAGTCATGCATTTCTAACCACAGTGGATTTACATCTCCTGAAAACCGTGAAACAAATTAATCTCTCTTGCCTAACAGATTCACTAACAGAGTTGTGTAGATAATGTCTCCATACAGACACTTACTAGGCACTTCTAACCAACATTTTCAAAACTGAATTTTGTTATTCTTTTTTTAATACATTTTTTATTATTTCCGCTCATACAAACTTAATAGGTAGACCAGTTCCCTCCCTCCCTCCTCCTCCCCCCGAACCCCTTGCTCCCCCTCCCTCCCTTCCCATCCCCCAGCGCCTCCCCCCCAATTTCCAGAGAGTCCTTTATTGTGTATGCCTAACTCTCCTCTGGGTCCTCCTCTCCGATGACGTACAAGGATCCAGTGGCATTTCCCTGAACCCTTTCTCGTGTTCCCCTTAAGCATAGGAACACTACTGTGGCTGTCAATCCCTTGCCTCCAAGGATCTTGGTGCCTTTAGCTGATGCTAGACTTTGTGAGGTCAACAGTGTGTTGGACATTGCGCAGGGCATGCAAAGTCCTATTATGATTGTTTCGGCCCTAACTAGTGTGGAGAATCTTGCAAATCATTGCTCCTCCCATCCTTTTGCTCTTACAATCTTACAGCCCCCTCTTCCGCAAATGGCCCTGAGCTTCAGGATGGGGGGAGATTAGTCTGGCCTAGTTCTAGGTGGTTGATATAGAGTCTCTGAAGTTCTGGATTGTGGTTTGTTGATTTTTCTTTTGCAGTTTTGCTGCTCCTGCAATGCCCTTCACTCCATCCTGATGGGCACTGTATGTCACCCCCTGGCCAGAGACAAAAAGCTGTTAAACTGGAGTCTTGTTATAATAGCACATTCAAGGGTAGATGTAATAAAAGCAGGAAACCTCGGTGAGGGAGGGGTCAGTCACCCATTTGCAAAACGATCACCTTTCATCTGCCAGACTATATGCCCTCCCCTGAATTTTGTTATTCTTACTTAATGTAATAATAATTCTTTTCAGACATGACCCCTTCGTAGTTTCCCTGGATCCTTCCTCTCATATGCACATCCACTCTACCTGCAAGTTCTGCCTTCAAAATATAATCTCAGTTGACTCTTCTATAATGCAAAGCCAGCATTTTTAATTGTATTACTACAAATGTTTCTTCATTGTTACCTTTTCTTCCTCTGTAATATATTCTCAGCACACTGACAGAGATATTCTAGAAAAAAAAAAAAACAGATGATGCAACACCTCTGCTCAAGTCTTCTAGTGGCTTCCATCACTTGCAGGACAAGTTGAAGATTTTGCAACATCTCTTAGCACCCAGCTCTCCCATAATAGTGACACCCTTCTTATTTTCCAGACATACCAAAGCCTAGAACAGGCTTGCCATAAATTTAACATTTGATGCTATTTGTGAAAGGCAGGGAGGGAGGAAAAAACGGAAGAAAGAAGGAGGCAAAAAGAGAGGGAGGGAAAATGAAGTATAAGAGGGAAAGAAAGGAAGGACAGATACCTCAATGAGTACTCAAAAATGAAGTGGTTGTTTTAAAATGCATTATCTTAGCACAACAGAAATTCTGTGTAGAATATGCCTCAGTAAAATTTGGGTTTTGATACTAGCCTTAAGGTGAAATTGTAGGTTTGTAAACATTCTTACTATTCAGTATTTTCATAAAATTATCTAAGTGACCATGAACAAGCAGAATGGATACATTGGAAAGTCTCAGAATGGTTTCTGAAGCAATCAAAGCATTTTTTACAAAAGAAAAAATATATATTCTGGAGTATTATTAGAGAGGCACAGGCCTATATTTCATGGACAAATCAAAAATGCAATGCTGAAAAAATTGATGTTCTGCTAGAAAAGAAATATACAATTTAAGGGAAAATTGGGTTGAAATAACAGAAGGGATCAACCAAAACATCAGATCAAAAAAAAATCACGATAAGTATCTATAAGCTTGTAATAGACACAGTTGTCCAACGCTTCACAGATCAATTTGAAAGGCCTGCACTCAGGGGCTGCAGAAGCCACAGCAATGGGTCTGCGAAACCCCATTAGTGAAATGTTAATGCCCTTGATATAGTTTTAAGAAAAGCTTTCATGACCTCGAGCTCCACTGTGTGAGAATAAAGTAAGTTCTGGGTCTGAACTATGAACTAAGAGATGCCGCAGATACAGAACAGAGTAGATGGGTCTCTATGGAAAGAGTCGCAAAAGGCTGATGCCACCACTTTCCCCACTAAATTAAAAGTGACTATTCAGTATACGATGACATTACTTGAGATGTCACTTGATACAAAAGAGCATTTCAATAACTCCTTTGTTTTTCTGTCTCATCCACCTAAGTGATTTACCCAGATATCTGAGGCTTACCTAGTTGACAGCTTTTTTTGCTTCAAAATGGCTAGTGGGCACTGCCTTCCTGTACACTTCCTTAACCAATTCAACTTGTTGCTGAGGGTTCAGCTTCTGTCCTAGACTGTATTGTGAATGACAATGGATTGGACTTCTAAAACGGAATGACGTGAAAGACTGTCCATTCTACTTACAAGACTTTGGACATTAAACGAGGTTATTTAAACTCCATGAACCTCAGTATCCTCCTCCGGAAAATGAATGCCATCACTGCAGAGACCCCGTGGGATGCTCACAGAGGAAGCACATAAACATGGGTTTGATAGCTCACCTTACTTTTCCCACTCTGTCATGGCCCACTTGGCTACACTGGGCAACCAATTAGTCTTCACATAAAGAAGACTTTCCAAACTATTTAAATACCAGCAGTTTTTTCTTAACCCCAATGCCAGTTGGTCCTGACTTCTTCCTCTTTTTGAATTGGTTTCCATTGTGGTCCCTGCATGCTTGTCAGCTGAGACATTCGCCATCTCCATACCTATGGGCTACAGATGCTTTAATTATCTCGTTGCTGTCATTCGACCCATCCATTGCTGTTCCACGACTATAAGCTAAGAACAGTGGTTTCTAATCTGTTGTGACCGGCTCTAGGTCACTGTGGATGTTGGAATTGCTTGATTGTAAATACACGCCAGACCTCTTATTTAATAAAGAAGGCACACTTGTATATTTTATGCATGGACTTGGAACAACAACTCAGCTACAGGAGACATTTTTTTATGACAGCAGAAGGAAGAGACATGGTTTCAACTTCTACCAAGGTTGGATACCAACTTTAATCCAATGCAACATGATTGGTAATTAACCCCTGACAGCAAGATTAGTTTAAAAATAACTGATCTCAAACTGTGTCTGCCATTTTAGCTGATTCTCTCTTTTACATTGGTTATTAATTCATTTCACAGGTGATTTTTCTCAAGCTCATCAAGCTTCTAAGAAACAGATTTAAAATCCAAGTTCCAAAAAATGTAACTCAAAATCTTTCACTGTCTCCACTTGACCACACCATGCTCATATTTCCTCCCAAGGACCAGGATGTGTTCAAGGAGAGTATTTGTAAGGAAGAAAGGAAGGAGCTATGACAAAGAAGATGATGGAGAAGCATGGGCCGAGGGAAATAAACAGGACTCTAAGAAGTCAAAGGAAGGAGAATAAGTTAAACATTGCAAGTTCATAAAATAGGGAGTGACAAATGAGCACAAAGAAGTACCACAATACCTCAGGCCCAGTATACTCGCTCAGCAACCCAAACTTCAACTAGAATAAGTATAGCTGTGTTGCAGTCCGCCTGCATGGTTGCTGATAAATGACCATTACACAGCTTAAGGGAACAAGGAGTTTACTTTCTTACGATAGTCCGGTTACAGTTCATAGTCCAGCTTGACAGGAGAGCACACACCAACACCAGGGCCAAGGGAACTGGCCACCATAACGGCTGAGAGATGGACAATCCTTACTTGCCAGACATGGCCAAGTATACAGAAGGATGCCAACTCTCTCAACCAGCTCTCTGTGATTTACCCAGGCCTAATCCCGCCCACCATGGGCAGGGTCTTCCCTACCAGCTGGACAATCTCCTTCAGGTTTGCTCTGGGTTTAACCATCAACACTCTACAACTGTGCCCAGAGCTCAAACCCTCAACAGTCAAGTTGACACCTGTGCTTAACTATAACACTCTACCCCTTGTCAACTTGACACAAAAACAATAGCATTTTTAAACTTTAACCTTTCCTTGTCCCCACAGATGTTAAAAAATATAAATACATTTCATGGACAAATTTAAAATGTTCTCTCATTAAAAGTTCAGTTCCAACATTTTAAAAGTTCAAAGTTCTTAACCTTATTAAATTGGAAATAAGTTAAACACTTTAAAACAGATAAAACATTTAAACAGAACAATTTTAAACAGTAAGAAAATGTTAAAAAGATCAAAGTCCAGAAAAAAAAACACATCCTTTACTTCAATGTCCATCTTCTGTTGCTCATCACGTAGTCAAGGCGGCTCAAAGATTCTAGGCATTCCCAGTCCCTGTTTGCAGCTTCAAGTTGTAAAGGCAGAGTTTCTCTGAACCAAGCTGAATCTCCACTCGCAGTCGTCCTCAGCAGCAGTCCCACAGTTCTGGCATCTCAAACACAACTCTGGGTTCTCCTCTGCAGCTTTAAACTTCACTATGTCTTGCAGGAACTTTATGCCTGCCACTTAGTGCCAAGCTTTTGCTGCTCTCTATGAACCCTTCAGTAGTACATGAAAACCAGTATCACCTGAGGATGCTGTCAGATTCTGAAGCAAGGTTGAAATGTAGCTTAGTCCACTGAAGCTACAGCTGTACCAACTTTAACTCACTGATGCTGGAAAAACCTCTTTTAGGCAGCGAAACATCCAAAGGGCAAGAAATGGCTTTGACTTGAGCTTTCGGCCCCTGAAGGAATTTGAGTTTTCCAAACCACAAACTTGCCATATGGTGGTTTTCACGTCTTCTACCATTGCAGTGCAAGTCACTAGGTTTTCCTTCACTGATACTCATTTCTCCAACAGCAGCAGATAATCTGCTGCCTGCCCTTTGCACATCCAAACCTTCAAGGCTGCCAACACAGCTCTCCTCCATCAAGCAAACCAGTCCATCATCTTTAAATTCAGCTTTTCCAAAGTTCTTGTACCCCTCCTCATAAATTGGGCCCAAACAATTTACAACTCTCTCAGCACTGATGTAATCCAGGTGCCCACTAAACTCTGAAGAATGGGATTGGTAATCCACAAAGTGAAAAATCTTCAAACATTTCCAACTTTGTCCACCAAAACCATTCAAAAGCCACAAAATCCACATAGTCAGATTTATCAGCAACACCCCACTTCTGGTACCAAATTCTGTTGCACTCCACCTGCATGGTTGCTGATAAATGACCATTACACAGCTTAAGGGAACAAGGAGTTTACTTTCTTATGATAGTCCAGTTATAGTTCATAGTTCAGCTTGACAGGAGAGCACACACCAACACCAGGGCTGAGGGAACTGGCCACCATAATGGCTGAGAGATGGACAATCCTTACTTGCCAGACAGGCATGTCTGGCCAAGTATACAGAAGGATGCCAAACTCTCTCAACCAGCTCTCTGTGATTTATCCAGGGCCTAATCTCACCCACCATGGGCTGGGTCTTCCCTATCAGCTGAACAATCTCCTTCAGGTTTGCTATGGGCTTAACCATCAACTCTCTACAAATGTGACCAGGGCTCAAACCCTCAAAAGTCAAGTTGACACCTGCTTAACTATGACAAGCTGATGATAGGCTAGGCTACAGATTCTACCTACCATGTGGCATAGCATAATATCGATCATGTTCCTCTTTAAGGGTAAAGTTTAGAAGAACAAAATCTCCAAAACATTAGCTGGTTTATCTCAGCAGTCCTGGGCAGAACAAGTGTTCTCAGTCTATGAAAGAGATTAGAAAGGCTGGGATAAACTCTCCTTGTTCTCTGTTATTCTTTTCATAGCCACGAGAGGCCAGTTGAAATAACCTCTCCTTCTGCTATTGTGAGACAGCAGTCAGGCAAAACTTAAGGGAGAAAGAAGAGATTTACTTAGCTTATGGTTCAAGAGGGTTCATTTAGCTTATGGCAAGAAAGGCATGAAGGATAGCAGAAGCTAGAGGAGGTTCAGGTCACTGCAGCCACCAAAGAGGCAGAGAGAGTAAGCAGAAAACTGAAATTCCAAAAGCAGACTACAGCAGAAGCAGGGCAGGGCTACCCTACCTTAAGATCCTCCCACCCCCGTGACCTGTGACCTGCCTTCCTCCAAAAAAGTGCTACCTCCTAAAGGTGCCCTGACCTTCCTAAACATTAACATCAGCTAAGGATTGAAACACATTAGCCTGGGGGGACAACCCACACTGAAAACATGACAGGACCCTTGTATCTTCATTGACATTTCTCCAACCTGATCCTGGGAATGGACAAGGAAGCCAAACCTGGAGGCAAGATTTTACAAAAGATACATAAAATAAGATGGTTTAAGATAGATGATTAAGGGCTGGAGAGATGGCTCAGGGGTCTAAGACTCTGCCTCGCAAGCAGAACGTCCTGAGTTAGGATTCCAGGTCCCATGTTAAAATGTCAGATTGAAACAGCAGCAGCCTGCACTTCTGCCCTTTCCCCCCCAGTAGGTGGAGCCTGGAAGATCCCAGAGCTAAGCAAGAAGGAGGTAGAAGCAACCAAGGATAATTCCTGAAATCACCCTTGGTCCTCCATAGAACACACACACACTTAATTAATTAATTAATTAATTAAAGATAGATGATCAAATAACAAAACAACTTTTCCACTAAAAATACTAAAAATATTGTCACCATCTCTGTCAATTCTTCACGCCTCTGTCATTTCGCCAGATATCGAGCAGTAAGGCCAGGCTACAGCAAACAGAGTCCCTTATGAGTGAGAATCAGGACTCCTCTCTGAATCTGCCTTAAGGTTAGTCCATAGTCTATCAGGTAGTATAGCTGAGGGTTCTGGTAAGTCTCCCACCCTGGTAAAGTTTAGCTCAGGAATTACATGAGGGCAATTATATGTGTCTGAGCCCTTTGAGGCTGCTACATCAAAAGCTACCCAACTGGAAGGCTTATGAATGGCCAGCATTTACTGTTTGTGGTTCCTCAGGCTGAAAAGTTCAAATAAGATGCTAGATGACTCAATTTTGGGTAAGCCCATTGCTCACAAACAGTATACCTTCTCACTGCATTCTCACATGAGCACTAGTTCTCTGGGGTTACAATCATATTCAGGAAGAAAAGGGGCCCTCCCTTCCCTGCCCCATGACCTAATCGCCTTCCAAGTCCTTAACTCTTGATGTTGCGGGAACAGTCTTTTCTCTGCTTGTCAAATATCCCCTCTGGGTTAGCAAATGTTACAGGGTTCCTATTCAGGAGCCAAATATTACCAGAACATCTGTCCCATGTTGCAGAATTCTTGTGTTCGGAGTCAGATTGAAACCAGAACGCATGTAGAGGATTAAGGCAGGGTTTATCAGAGGAGAGAAAGGCTGGAACTCATGGACTCCAAACGCGGAGTCCACCAGAGCAGGCAGCTAGAAACGGACTCATGGCACTCGTGAGGGGCAGGCACCAAAGATGGCTGCCAGAGTCAGGCATATTTGTACACTTAGATAAACCAAGGAAAATGGCTTTTCCCCATTGGCTAGGCAAGCCTGGGAAAAAAATGGCTTTTCCTCATTGTTTAGCTCACATTGGGGTCCAACCCAGTTGATCTTGGTCCCAGGTAGGGCTGGGAATCAAGTTGTATGGATTATGGATACCTCATAATCCTTTCATGGGGTAATTGGCCATCTAAACTCTGGGAGGATTGGAGTCAGTTCTTCAGCAGGGTTGTTCCTTCAGGGTGATCCCAGCATTGGGGGATGGTCTTCTGAGAATTTCCAAGATCTTCAGAGATCTTAAAGAGACCTCCCAGCATAGCTGTTCTAATCCTGCCTTATTGACACTCTCACATTTGGGCCCAGACACCAACATGTGAATCTGGGGAGAAACCTCCCTCCCTGCACTCAGGCCACAGCAATAGAAGTTGAAAGTCACTAGTCCAGTGGGACAGACTGAGGACAATGTGATGAAAAGCACAAGTGAGCATCATGCCTGTTGGCATGAGCTGACAACTGTCAGATGAAAGAAGGCAGCAAGACCCCCGAAAGGAAGCTATTAGCACATGTGAACAGAAGCCCATGTCTCCCTCATCTCTCCCCACAGGGAAGACAACCTTCGCAGGGGCAGAGCATTTCCCACTCGTGAAATGAAGCCTGGGCATTTGTAAATAAATGCCCTCTGCTCGCGTCTGTCTGGCATGCTGCTGCAAGCAGCCTCCTCCCATGCCAGCGGTTTTCATCCGCCCTCATTTGTGCTCATCCATCTTGGCTCCACACATGCCACGAAGCTGTGATTTACAGAGCTCCTCGCATACTTTCTTTCGACTTGGCAACTGCGCGACCACTGAGGGTAATTCCACGTCTGCAGATCTACAGCCCTTATCTGCAAGGCTGATGCAGCCTTTTATAGGGCACTGCTCTTCATTTGGTCCTCCGTCCTGGCAAATAGAAGAACGGGAAGATGTATTGGCATGCCTTGGATCCTGGCAAAACCAGTCACCCTCACAGGGTTGAGGGATTGTCCCCACATGCCAACCACACAATTTCCACGGAACACATCATCAACTCTATGGCTGCAGGAAAAATGGACAGAATTGAGACTGTGCTCTGCACACAGTCCTTGCTTCGCTAATTCTCTGCTGTTGCCCCGTGCAGTTCCTGCCTCTGCCAGTCTTAGTATCATTTGCATAGGAGCCTCTCATCCTACTTCCCTTATTAATAATAGCAGCTGAGAATGTCACCTCTAAAACTTTCCCTCACCCCTACTTTGACCAAATAATGCACTCTCCCAACATCCTTCTTTGGCAGTCAATATCATATCAGATTCAAATAAATCACAGTTGACTTTTAAAACCTCCAGCAATTCGTGTCTGCCTACATCAACTCCCACAGTTTTCAGTTGCTCTTGTCACATAAACCCTCTCCCAACCTTCTTTCCTTCCCAACCTGCAATTCCTTCCCATCCTTCCTTGCTTTCTCGCCCACCTGCACCCACTTCCAGCACTAACTATCAAACCGCTGGAGAGGAAGCAGCAAATGTTGAGTCAGGCATCCTGACTCATACTCTACCCTCCTTGCTCCTGACAGGTTGACCTTGGGAAACTTACTAGTCCTAATGACAGCAACAGCAGGCGTTTGCCAAGGGCCTATTGGATGCCTAGAGCAATCTCCAAAGAGAGGAACTATGAGGATCATCACTTTAGAGTGTGAAACGCATCTGCATCTTCTTCATTAAACACTGGAAATAAAAACATCCACTTCTCAAAGATGAGAATGAAGAAAATCATAGAATAAAGTCGACAGTTATATGTCAGTTTCCTCCCGCTCAGCCCTGCTGCCAAGTAGACCTCTTTACCACTTCCCACAATTTCTGTCTTGCTCAAGAATCTCCACTTGACTAAATAAGTCTAGTGCTCTTCTGCAGCAATTAAAGACTGTTCCTTCTCTCCTCCACAATGTGTACAATCTAAGCACTAAAGTCGTTTTTAATTTTTTAGGAGATAAGCATCATGTCTACTGTGTCCTAGAAGTGTAATGATCTTGAGCCCTGTACTGGTGCTTTATGATGCATAGCTAGAAACAAACAAGCAAACAACAAAAAAAAATCCACCATCAGTAGAATAAGCACCTGCCCACGAAAGTGTGAGTGAAGCCTTTTCCTTCTGCAGGAAGAAGGAAGACATCTTTCCCACCTGTTCACTGACGTTCCTTCAGCAGAAGACGCAGCTTGCCATTTCGTGAAGTCAAGCTCAGAATGCAAATATCACCAGACAGACTAGTGCGTGGATGCGAGTCAAATCATTCGACTCAGACCTCTCCTTGCCAGCAAGGATTGGCAGAGGTGATGAGAATGTACGGGGGAGGGGAGGGCAGCCACAGAGATGCTTATGCCCAGTCCGCTATTTGGCCCAGAAATAGCACCAATCCTCACCGTGCCCAGTATAGAAGCACTACAGCAAGGGCCAAGCTGAGAAAAGCCAGTGTCTATGTGATATTTAAATAGAAAGATGGACAAATTCTGCAGCCAGTTTACAGCTAACCTAGGTGTACTTCAGATTATAAGGTGGCCTGCCTACTGCAGATCTTTATACCCTTGACATGGTTGATCACTTAATATTCAAATCCCCCCCGAGAGTCATTGAAATTGCCAATATTTCACATACTTCAAGGTATTCTGGAATTTACCATTCCCATATACATGACATGTCCTTGTGAAGACATTTGCCCATCTCAGCAAAAGACACTGAATACTATCTAGTCATTTTCCTTAAAGAAGTAGAGTCAAGGAATATTCAGTAGCATTATAGACATCCCTGAAATGCCAGAGATATCCTGTTTCTTGCTTTTCATACTGGAAGTTCACCCTTCTCCTTAAGACCATTAGTAGCTGTTGACTTCCTTCATGTTAACAGACTACATGAAAGTCATGGGTGGCTGTTGTGAGGTCAGATCTCAGAAGGACCATGTTGTCTGGGCACTCTATTCTCTTGCAGAACTCCCTCGCCCACTCTGAAGAATTGGACCTCTGTGTTTTAAGCTGCCCTGCAAGGTTTACGCTGCAGGAATTTAGAAAGTTCCTCTAAGCATCTGAGCTTTAAACAGGTGCCTCCTTCTGATGGGTTATCAACTAACATTCTAAGAATCACCATCAATCAGTAGGGTAGAAATGAACCCAGGCCAACAGACCTTGTTCTTGTGAGAGGGCAGCTACTGCTGGCATTGTGAATGCAGTCATGTGAACTTGGACCACAGCACCCAGACAGACATGTTCAGACACTCAACCTCAGAACCCACGAAAGAAGCAATATCTGCATTTACAACTAGTATCTGGGGTGACTGTCACACTCAGCAACTAAGTGACTGAAGCAAGTAATTATTGCAGGTTCTCTTAAACTACTTCCTCAAGTCTCAAAGAATTTAGCTGTGACCTTCAAGGTCATAAAAATCATTTTTTAGTTTAACATCTTATTAATTTTAATAGAACTTAAAGCATCAGACAGTTCTTGTGTTCTTATTTTTTTTCTTAAAAAAGTCTGATTTTTAAAAGTTGTTTTAATAAGACAGGTTTTATAAGCAATTCAACTAGGTTTTGAAGGATCATGTAGGGTTTTTTAATACCTGGTCTTATATATGTATCTTTCTGGTAATGTCCTTATACTGTCACTGGGAATCACAGCACTTCTAAGCTCCTCATGTCCTCTGGGACCTTGTAACTCAGGCAAGCCGAGCTTCAGAGTGGCCGCGTTACTCTGGCAGTTATAGAATTAGCACGCAGCAGAAGCCTACATTTCTCATTCGGATCATTACTCTTTCTATCTCAGTACTTTGAAAAACCAAGAAAGCATGGCCAGCTGTAATGATCTTGTCCATTTCGCCCAAATAAAAATAGAACATCATTGGAGAAAAATTAAAATGCCCTCCAGCAGCCTGGCCACCCTGGCTCATCCTCACGAGCACAGGCAGGCGGCATCTCAACAACACGTGGCTAATTGACTGGCTGGTTTATAAACACTCCTGATTTCACAAATAAATTTTGAATCAAGAGCTCTCCTTGGGGTTAACTTGCTTTCTGCATAGGTTAATTTAAATAGCAGTGAAAATTTAGCTTGAAAAGATAATTACAATATTTCACCTCCTTTTATCTCAGGCTATGTAAATGAGGCTTTAATCTTCTCACAGTTCATATTATATTAATGCGGAACCAAAAAGATCTCAAAATATCGTGCACTGTCAATCATTATTGAAGAGTATGCCCGCACAATCGTAGTGAGTACAAATTGGACTAATTCCCATCATTCTGTGCAGTGTGTATTATCAACAAGTGAACAGATGGGCTTATAGGTTGGCAGGAGTCTCATTTGGGCAGAGCTAGCTGCCATTTTTTACCAGACTGTAAAGCACTGGGTCTTTTTGACGTTTCTACAATATCAAGAGTATTTATTAAAAACCTAGGGATAGCTCCAGAGAAGCCTCTTCTGAGTCCTCTTTTAGCCCACGATTTTCACAACCTGCCAAAGGTAATGAAAGCATAACCCTGAGTGACCAGACTTCAGCGACAGCCGTATCCTCCACGTGGCCCCACAGCTCTTGAGGGAAGCTCTGTCACTCGCTGTGCTGAACAGTGAGATGTGATGGCTGGAGAAGCGCTGGCAACATCTTCGAGTTTAATAAATATCAGGAAGAAGTTGGCAGATAAGCTTTAACCCTCAGGCATCTAAGAAAATAATCAAAATACCGTTTGCCATCCACAGAGTGTTAACACTCTGTTTATATCACAGTCTGGAGACAAAGTGAACCAGGAAAACCAAGGTTTTCCTATTGTACCTCAAGGCCGAGCTCAAAGACTCATTCCTCCAGCAAGGACAGAGAGGTGAGATACAAGTCTGTGAAGGGAAAGACTACCTTTAGAACCCAACATGTTTCCTCAGCAGTTAACAGCTGGGAACCTACAAGCTCATCTCTAAAGTCTTAGTTTCCTCTGCAAAACAATGAATGGCATCTGTGTTCGTGTGAGGTCATCACTGGAAAAGTTAGGAGAAAAGTGCATGATGTGCATATCACAATGAAAACTGCAATTTCATACGATTAACTAATGCTATTTGAATGGTAACTGCAAAGAATACCTCTTGAGTGCTTATAATATGCCAATGAGGGACATTTGCCAATTGTATCTCCCAGTTTTCATGACAACCATCTGAAAGGGATCCAAGTACTGCCTTTTACAAAAGGGAAACCATACCTCCAAAGAGTTAAATAGCCAGCGCTCCAGCTTACTGCAATCGTCTCAGAGCTAGTATGTGAGCCATAGAATTCTGAGTCTAAAACCTACACGCCCTGTTTCTCTAAACACGACCACCCATGTATTTCTGGAAAAGCAGCCTATTCAACTTTCAATAATTTAGTATAACTGAACACATGCATGGTTCTAGCCCACCCCGTACCATTAAGCTTCCCTAAAACAGCAATTACTGCTTCTTCCTAGGGCTCCCAATGCCTAACTTAACATTTAGCCTCTAATAGAGACCCATTATAATTTTTTTTAAAAGATAAAGCCAATTTAGGCAGTTGGAGCTTCCCTACAAGAACTACTACCCTTCATTAGGGAAAGCTGGCTACTAAAGAGAAAGGGCACAGATTTCCTTGAGCAAAGGGTTGAAAGATGAGTGGCACAGTCATGGGGTCCGAGCTATCCAGGGGAAATGGAGCTGAGATTCTGCCGGAGCCACCATTCCCTGGCCCATCAGTTGGTGCCTATGTATTCCTTATGGTCTAGATGCTAAGCTAACCTGATGGTATCAATCAGCAGTGGCCACACAGTGTGGTCAAGCTGTGTCATGACTTGAGTGTAATTTGGTCCCTTTAGGTTCATGTGTTTGAATCCTTAACTGATGTTGGTGTTGGGAAGGTCATGGTACCTTTGGGAGGTGGAGCCTTGCTGAGGAAGGCATGTCCTTGAGGTTAGTTAACTCTGTCCTGCTTCCAGTCTCCGCCTTCATGATGTCTGCCGTGACCTAAGCCTCCGCCAGCTTCTGCCTCCTGCCGTAGTGGACTGTATCTCCCCTCTGGAACCATAACCCAAATAAATCTCCCTTAAGTTGCTTGAGTCTGAGTGCTGTTTCACAGCAGCCGACAGAGTAACTGAGACATGCAGACTTCTGACAATTTAAAGAAACCATGCAAGGGTCAATCTAACCTAATGGACAGTAGGAAATCTCTATTTCAACCTATCTATACACAGTTCCATAGCAGCCTGTCTATCACAGTGAGAGCTCTCAGAAAAAGGAGGCTGGATTTTTCAGTTCCTATCAAAGAAAAGCCATGTGTAGATATTTATTGTCTCTTGAACAAGTAATGATCACCAGTGCAGAACACTGAATGTTTGGAAATTTAATTTCATCTTATTTTTCTATTGATAAAAGTAATAAAGTTTTGAAGACAAATAAGAGAGAAAAGTATCTGTAAGGGAATAAGGAACCAGTATGAAAAGATAACGTTTCTTCATGCAGAAGATGAACACTATCAACAAACATGAACTCAAAATTTGCAAATAACCTAAACACGGAAGCAAAGCCATAGAACTCTCTGAACACCGCATGAAGAAAATCAGCACTGCCTTATCTTTGGCAATGTCTTCGCCAATGGAAAAGAATGAGCAACGCAAGGGTGATGGAAACAAATTAGATTGTGAAGATAAAAACTTCTCTATATCAAATGACATTAGCAAAAACACGGAGTGACATTTACAGAGGAACTATTTGCAAAGTATGCATCTTACAGAGGTTTACTTATCAAATAAATTAGTCTAAAATATGCAAAGTTCCCAACTCTCTATCAACAAAAAATACAATCTTTAAAATGTGCTAAGCACTTGAGTAGACATGGCACCAAACAAGACATATAAATAGCCAGGAATCATATAGAAAGGAGAAAAGACTCTACCTGTCAGTTGTTTGGGAAATGCAAATCAAAATCACGATGAGAATCTGATTCACGACTACTTAAATGATTTTAATAACAGAAAAGAAACAGAAAGTAGCACATATTGGGGAGCCTGTGGATAATACAGATCTACTGCCCCTGAAGGAGAGTGAAATGTGAGGCTTCACGGGAAACAGTTGAGCAGATCCTCAAAAAATTCCATGTAGACTCACCGTGAGATCCAGCAATCCCACACTAGGTCTTCCTGCAAAGAACTGGAACAGGGAGAGTCAAAGCAAGTTGCAGCAATACTTATGCATCATTATCCATGACAGCTAGAGTGTGAAAATACCCACGTGCCCACTGTGCCTACAATGGAGTAGTACTCACTTGTATAAAGGAACAAAGGTGCCACATGATACAAAACTGGGGAACCTCAAAAGCATGATGCCAAGTGTGATATGCAAAACTGTAGTCGTTCAACGTGGTGGATAGAATGGATGTCATCTAGTTATGTGCCTAAAAGTGAGCAGAAGAGCAAGTCATACATACATATTACAAGAAAACATTTCTTCCCCTCCGCAGCACAAGCAACTTGTTCTGTGGACTTGCATCAGCAGCGTGGTGTGGGGATGTAGATGCTGTGAGACCCAGGAGGTGCTTCCCCCCCACCTTACCCCCAGTCTTCTCTATAGTCTCATTGATCACTTCTCCCCTGTCCCTCCCATATAAAACATGGTATCCCAGCATTCAGTCAGAAATCCTTCCTTCGTCTAAATCTTCTCCATGATGAAAGGAGGAAAAGAACAGTGCAATTGAGACTCTTTCATGAAGTGGCAAAAACCAAGTTATCATCGGCCTAAATTCATTCGGGAACCCACAGGGTGAAAGAAACACCATCGGAATTCCACTCCAAGGTTTGTAATGGAAATGGTTTACAGCAAAATGTTATTTTCCTCTTGGGGATCAATCTGCTGTTTGCCTTCAATATCCTACATAAATTTCCCCCAAGCAATAAAGAGGCAATTGTCATAAGTAAGAGCATATATTTAGATGCTTGAATGTCTCCTCCAGATGAGAAACCATTGACTTTTACTTAAAAAAAGGATAGCAGGGGATTAAAAACAGCTTCATAATCCATGATGGGACATTAAAACCCCACATTTTACATTCTCCAGCCACATGACAATGGGCAGAAAAGTAAACCCACTGTCAGACATAACTCTTGGCAAGCATTTTACAGAATAAGTTATATAGGAAGCAAACAGTGTTGATTCTCTGTTCAGTCTGGGTAAGCAGTGCTCATCGCAAAGGTTCATTGCCAAGACTGATGTAGAAAAGGCATTTAGCCATGGAACTAAGTTCATGTTTAGAAGTCACAAGCAAAAACTGAAAGGATGGCTCAGGGATTAAGACTCTGTCTCACAAGTACAAGGTCCTGAGTTTGCATCCTAGGTCTCAGGTAAAAATGCTAGGCAGAAGTATCAGTGGCCTACACTTCCAGCCCTGGTGGATGGAGCCTGGGAAATCCCAGAGCAAAGCGAAAAGAAAGTAGAAGTAATCCAGGATGATTTCCCCAAGTCACCATCGGGTCTCCACAGGGACACACAGTACATACACACACACACACACACACACACACACACACACACACACACACACACACACACACACACACACACACTCATAAATAGATGAATAAAATTAATAAGCAAGATTGATAATGGGCAAGTACAACTAATTTTCACATCCACAGATTTTTACAAAGAAGCATTTTCCCATCTTAGTATTCATTTATCCTCCATCAGAGAGCTCAGAGCAGCCCAGAGAAACAGTCAGCTAGGCTTTTCTCCGCGCTTTCCTGTGGTCCCCCTTCAGTGAATGCACAGAAGCATTGGACATGAATCAATTCTTGAGGAATTCAGTTGTTCATACACAATGTATGTGTGTGTGTGTGTGTGTGTGTGTGTGTGTGTAGACATGTGTATGTGTGTATGTGTGCGGGATGTGTGTGTGTGTGCGTGTGTGTGTGTGTGATAATTTCAAGAAGAAAGCAGGTTTTTGTTGTCTCCACCTCTTCCATGATATCTGCCCTTGGCCCTACATCCCTTGCTTCACATTTTCCAGACCCACATTTCCCTGGTTCTTCATGATCACCTGAATCACCTCCCTTGAGGCTGAACTTCCAGACCAAGTCTAACGTCTACTCCTTTATCTCTCCGCTGCCTAAATTAAGGTTTGGCTTACAATTGAAAAGCTTAGGACTCCTGCTTGGCCTGGGCCCCGCCCCGGACAACCCCAGCCCCCTCCACACTGCCCCGCCAGCTCCCCAGGTCCCAGGTGAAGAATTCTGCCATAAACATCAGACCCTCTGCCTCTCCGGCCCACCGGGGACCTACACACGTGGTCCACGGAAGACACACTGCTACTCAGAATTCAATAGAGTCCAAAGGAAACTCAAGCAAAACTCTAAGGAACAAAGGGAACACAGGCCATATATCTGGACTCCACTACAATCATTATATCACGTGGGCGAGATTCTTCACATCCAGCCCAAAGATAAGTAAACCTTTTTTTTTTTTCCTTTCACCTTACTGATCCTTTCTAGTATCAATTGCTGTAGATCAACTTTCTCATACAGCCACCCCAAAAACATACAACTCCAGGGAGTACACCACTTACCCTCACATATCACCAAGATACGAAATTGTAAAAGTGCACTACCATACTAATATTCACCCCCTGGTTACTTAACTTGACTTAACTGATGTACTAACAGCCTAATAGCATAATCTAGGATATAACAATAACAATAGACAAACATACCCAATCTAAGACAAGCACTAGTAATAACTGGCAAGTGTAACAATACCAACTAAATCAGTTCAGTGAAAAGCACACAGAAACTGAATGGTCCTAAAAAACAAAACAACAATGCCCAAGTCAAAGTGCAGATCCACGAGAAACAAAACTCAAGAAGACCAATCTCCCACCAAAAGAATCAATCCCATAATGATGGATTCTGACCAGAACAAATTCACAGAAAATAGCCATGAAAGCCAGACCCAACATAACGACTTTCAGAGTATGATCATTACCATGATTAATACTATGAAAGAGGAAATCCGAGAAGAGTTAAACAACCGTATCAACCACTTTGAACAGGAACACAACAGGCACTTGGAGGAGTTGAGAAAAACAGTTCAAGAAACATAAATAGGCATAGAGCAGTTAAAAAAATCTCAGTCAGAGTTTAAAATTGAACTAAAAGACAAGTTATCTTCAACCCAAAACTCAACAGAGAGTCTTATCAGCAGAACAAATGAGGCAGAAAATAGAATTTCAGATCTTGAAGACAAAGTGGGAGAATTAACCAGCTCAATGGAAGAGATTTTTAAAGCCAAAAAGATACTGGAGAGGAACATTCAAGAGATATGGGACACCCTGAAGAAGCCTAACATGCGCATTCATGGAATACCAGAACAAGAATCCCAAAAAACCACACCTGAGGAAATATTTCAATTCATCATAAATGAAAACTTCCCACAACTAAAGAATGAGAGGCCTATCGAAATACAAGAGGCATTTCGCACTCCAAACAAATAGATCAAAATAGAAATTCGCCATAGCAAATAAGTCAAAACACTCCACATTCAAGACAAAGAAAAGGTGCTGAGAGCTTCAAGAGAAAAAAAGCAAGTCACCTTTAAAGGTAAACCTATTAGAATAACAAATGGCTACTTAATGGAAACAGTAAAAGCAAGAAGAGCTTGGAGAGACATACTTCAAGTATTAAATGAGCAAAAATGCCAACCCAGACTGATATACCTAGCAAAACTATCTGTCATGATTGAGGGAGAAAGAAAAGTTTTCCAGCACAAAGACAACTTGAAGGGATACATGTCTACCAAACCAGGCCTTCAAAAAATGCTAGAAATGATACTCAAGCTTGAAGATAAGAACAAGTGTATCCAGGAGGACAGAAGGGAAGTATAATACCACCAAAACATAAATATCAAACAACACACTTACAAAATCTACTAAACATAAAAAATGTCCAGAATTCAAAAAAAATTTCTCCATTATAACATTAAATGTCAATGGTATTAACTCACCGATTAAGAGACACAGATTACAAACTTGGATTAAAAACCATAATCCAACAATCTGCTGCCTTCAGGAAACTCATCTCACCACAAAAGATAGGCACGTCCTAAGAATGAAAGGCTGGTCCAAAATCTTGCAAGCTAATGGAACCAGGAAACAGGCAGGGGTAGCAATTATGCTTTCAGACAAAATGGACTTCAAACAAAAGAAAATCATAAGAGACACAGATGGATACTACATTTTAGTCACAGGTACAATTCACCAGGAAGACTTCACAATACTGAACATTTATGCACCCAATACGGGCTCCTCCACATTCATTAAGAAAACCCTACAGCGTCTAAAGCAAGAAATCAACCCCCAAACAATAATTCTTGGGGACTTCAACACCACCCTCTCAACATGGGATAGATCAACAAGTCAAAAGCTTAACAGAGACACTTTGGAACTTAATTAAACCCTTAAAGAAATGGACTTTACAGATCTCTATCGAACTTTTCACCCATGAACCAAAGAATACACATTTTTCTCGGCAGCACATGGAACTTTCTCCAAAATAGATCACATATTGGGCCACAAAATGAATCCACACATATACAAAAAAGTTGAAATTCTAACCTGTGCCCTATCAGACTACCATGGCCTAAAGCCTGTGGATACAACACAACAAACAAGAGAAAATACACTAACTCCTGGAAACTTAACAATATGATGCTGAATGAGAACTGGATTCAGGAAGAAATTAAAAAGAAAATTCAAGATTTCCTGAAAGCGAATGATAATGAAAATACAACTTACCAAAATCTCTGGGACACAATGAAAGCTGTCCTAACAGGTAAGTTCATAGCTTTTAATGCCTACATCAAAAAAATGGAAACATCAGAAATAAACAACTTAACAATGCAGCTTAAAGCTTTAGAAAAACTAGAGCAATCTGATCCCAAAAGTAGTAGAAGAGAGGAGATTAGCAAAATGAGGGGAGAAATATCTGAAATCGAGTTAAGAAAATGACAGGAAAAAATCAACCAGTCAAAAAGCTGGTTCTTGAAAAAATCAATAAGATTGATACACCCCCTAGCTAAATTAACCAAAAGCAAGAGAGAGAAAACCCAAATTAACAAAATTAGAAATGAACATGGAGGGGCTGGAGAGGTGGCTCAGGGGTTAAGCCTCTGCCTTGCAGGCGGAAGGTCCCGAGTTCGGATCCCAGATCCCACGTATAGACGCCAAACGGAAGCGGGGGCGGCCTGCGCTTCTGGTCCTGGTAGGGCGGAGCCTGTGAATCCCGGGGCAGAAGGAGGTGGAGGCGTCCATGGTGGTTCGCGAATTCGTCCGTGGTTCTACACACACATACACACACACACAGACACGCGCGCACACATACACAC
This sequence comes from Typhlomys cinereus, assembly GCA_023101885.1. Taxonomy (NCBI): domain Eukaryota; kingdom Metazoa; phylum Chordata; class Mammalia; order Rodentia; family Platacanthomyidae; genus Typhlomys; species Typhlomys cinereus. Next base: position 1,247,469 of record JALPQD010000235.1, on the reverse strand, counting down.
AGTTGAATAAATAATAATAATAAAAAAAATTAAAAAAAAAAAGAAATGAACATGGAGTTATCACTACTGATACCCAAGAAATCCAGAGAATTATAACATCATATTTCAAAAAATTATACTCTGTGAAGTTTGACAACATAAAAGAGATGGATGAATTTCTAAGTAAACACAACTTACCTAAATTGAATCAGGAAGTTGTGAATTATTTAAATAGTCCTATAACATATAAGGAAATTGAAGAAGTAATCTCAAATTTTCCCACCAAAAAATTTCCTGGACCAGATGGATTCAGCACAGAGTTCTACCAGACATTTAAGGAGTTAATGACACCAATACTCCTTAAATTGTTCCATCAAATAGCAAAGGAAGGAACACTACCAAATTCCTTCTATGAAGCTAATATCGTTTTAATCCCAAAACCTAATAAAAATTCACTTAAAAAAGAAAACTATAGGCCGATCTCTCTGATGAACACAGACGCAAAGATTCTCAACAAAGTCTTAGCAAATCGGATTCAAAAACACATTAAAAAGATCATTCACGGGGACCAAGTAGGCTTCATCCCCGGCACACAAGGTTGGTTCAACATACGCAAATCAATAAATGTAATTCATCATGTAAACAGTCCAAAGTCCAAGACCACATGATACTCTCCATAGATGTAGAAAAAGCTTTTGACAAGATCCAACAGCCTTTTATGATCAAAACGCTAGAGACAGTAGGAATGGAAGGAACCTTTATCAATATAATAAAAGCTGTATACAACAAGCCCACAGCAAGGATATGCTCAATGGGGAACAATTGGAAGCATTCCCACTTCGATCAGGAACTAGACAAGGCTGTCCACTCAAACCACTTCTATTCAATATTGTACTTGAAGTCTTAGCTGAAGCCATAAGACAAGAAAGGGACATAAGAGGGATTCAAATCGGCAAGGAAGAAGTCAAGCTATCCCTATTTGCAGATGACATGATCTTATAACTGAGTGATCCCAAAAACTCCACCAGGAAGCTTCTGGAACTAAGTGAGAAGTTCAGCAGGGTGTCAGGATACAAAATAAATGTGCAAAAATCAGAGGCCTTCCTATATGCCCAGAATGAAAGAAGTGAAAAAGCCTTGAGAGAAACAATCCCATTTACTATAGCCCCTAAAAAAATGAAATACCTTGGTATAAACCTAACCAAGGAGGTAAAAGACCTTTACAATGAAAACTTTAAAACCCTCAAGAAAGAAATTGCAGAAGACACCAGAAGGTTGAAAGACCTCCCTTGTTCCTGGATTGGCAGAATCAACATCGTAAAAATGACCATCCTACCAAAGGCAATATACAGATTCAACGCTATACCAATTAAAATGCCAAAGCAATTCTTCAAAGAAGTTGACCAAACAATCTCAAAGTTCATATGGAGGCACAAAAGACCCAGGATAGCAAAGACAATCCTGAATAACAAAAACACTGCTGGAGGTATTATCATACCAAACCTAAGTCTATACTACAAATCGATAGTTATAAAGACAGCCTGGTACTGGCTCCAAAATAGACACACAGATCAATGGATAAGGATTGGAGACCCAGATATAAGCCCACAAAATTACAGCCATTTGGTCTTTGACAAAGGGGCCCAAAGAATCCAATGGAAAAAGAACAGCATCTTCAACAAATGGTGCTGGCAAAATTGGATCTCCACATGCAGAAGATTAAAGCTGGACCCGTACTTGTCACCATGTACAAGACTTAATTCCAAATGGATCAAGGACCTCGATATCAGGCCAGAGACTTTAAAAACCATAGTTGAAAGGATAGGGAACTCCCTTGAGCTGATTGGGCTAGGCCAACACTTCCTAAACAGACATCCAATGGCACAGTCACTGCTACCAACTCTCAACAGTTGGGATCTTGTGAAATTAAAGAGCTTCTGTTCAGATAAAGAGATTGTCACACGAGCTCAAAGGCAACCCACAGAATGGGAGAAAATCTTCACTAACCACACATCTGATAGAACTCTGCTGTCCAGAGTGCACAAAGAACTTAGAAAACTAACCTCCAAGGAAAACACTGGCCCAATTAAAAAATGGGCCCTGGAACTTCAAAGAAACTTTACCAGGGATGAAATTAAAATGTCTAACAAATATCTTAAAAAATGCTCCACTTCCTTCACCATCAGGGAAATGCAAATCAAAACTTCCCTGAGATATCATCTCACCCCGGTCTCATCTCACCCCGGTCAGGATGGCAAAAATCCACAATACAAACAACGACAAATGCTGGAGAGAATGTGGAGAGAGGGGAACTCTCCTACATTGTTGGTGGGAATGCAGGCTCATACAGCCACTCTGGCAAGCCGTCTGGAGACTCTTAAAGAAATTAAAGATTGAAATGCCATATGACCCTGCTATCTCACTTTTGGGAATAACCCCCCATGCAGCAGAGGTTCGCCTCGATAGCACAAGCTCAACCATGTTCATAGCAGCACTGTTTACAATAGCAAAGTCATGGAATCAACCTAAAGGTCCAACAGTTGACGAGTGGATAAGGAAACAGTGGTACATCTATACAATGGAGTACTACTCAGCCATCAAAAATGATGAATTACTGGAATTTGCTGGGAAATGGATGTCATTAGAAAGAATTATATTAAGTGAAGTATCCCAAACCCAGAAAGTTAAGCGCCGTATGTACTCCCTAATAGGTGGCTCCTAGTACCAAACTCACCCAGCCCACATTGAGACACTCAAAAGTAAACCTATGTAACACAGTAATTGCAAGGATTATGAACAAGAGAGATGGGGTAGGAGGGCCACACCAGAAACAAGGAGAGAGGGGACCATGTTACAGCAGAGAAAATGGGCCTCCATTATGGTCTGCAAGTAAGTAATGAGGAACCTGGTTAAGTTCACAGACGTTCTTTCCTGATCTCACCAGAAGGGGAGGGCATATAGTCTAGCAGATAAAAAGTAATCATTTTGCAAATGGGTGATGGACCCCTCCCTCACTGAGGTTTCCTACTCTTATTACATCTACCCTTGAATGTGCTATTATAACAAGACTCCAGTTTAACAGCTTTTTGTCTCTGGCCAGGGGGTGACATACAGTGCCCAGCAGAATGGAGTGAAGGGCATTGCAGGAGCATCAAAACTGCAAAAGAAAATCAACAAACCACAATACAGAACTTCAGAGACTATATCAATCACATAGAACTAGGCCAAGCCTAATCTCTCCCCATCCTGGAGCTCAGGGACATTTGCTGGAAGAGGGGGCGGTAAGATTGTAAGAGCAAAAGGATGGGAGGAGCAACGATTTGCAAGATTCTCAACAGTAGTTGGGGCCAAAGCAATCATAATGGGACTTTGCATGCCCTGCGCAATGTCCAGCGCACTGTTGCCCTCATAAAGTCTAGCATCTGTTAAGGGCACCGAGACCCCTGGAGGCAAGGGATTGACAGCCATAGTAGTGATCTTATGCTTAAGGGGAACAAGAGAAAGGGCTTATGGAAATGCCACTGGGTCCTTATATGTCATCGGAGAGGAGGATCCAGTGAAGAGTTAGGTGTACACAATAAAGGACTCTCTGGGAATTGGGGGGGAGGCACTGGGAGATGGGGAAGAGGAGGAGGGGGTTCGGGGGGAGGAGGGGGGAGGGAGGGAACTGGTAAAAAAATTTTAAAATGTATAATTAAATTTTTAATAAAAAAAGAAGTTAAAAAAATAAAGATTGAAATGCCATATGACTCTGCGATTCCACTTTTGGGAATAACCCCCCATGCAGCAGAGGTTCACCTTGATAGCACAAGCGCGACCATGGTCATAGCAGCACTGTTTACAATAGCAAAGTCATGGAATCAGCCCAAATGTCCAACAGTTCACGAGTGGATAAGGAAAATGTGGTACATCTGTACAATGGAGTATTTCTCAGCCATCAAAAATGATGAATTACTGGAATTTGCCGGGAAATGGATGTCATTAGAAACAATTATATTTAGTGAAGTATCCCAAGCCCAGAAAATTAAGTACTGTATGTACTCCCTAATAAGTGGCTCCTAGTACCAAACCCACCCAGCCCACCTTGAGACACTCCAAGGTAAATCTATGTAATACTTACAGTACTTGCAAGGATTATGAACAGGAGGGATGGGGTTGGAGGGCCACACCAGAAACAAGGAGAGAAGTGACCATGTTACAGTAGAGAAAATAAGCCTCCATCAAAGACTGCAAGTAAGTAATGTGACACCTGGTTAAGTTCATAGACGTTCATTCCTGATCATTTTCAAGTGAGGGGGTATGATCTCACCAGAAAGGGAGGGCATATAGTCTGGCAGATAAAAAGTAACCATTTTGCAAATGGGTGATTGACCCCTCCCTCACTGAGGTTTCCTACTTTTATTACATCTACCATTGAATGTGCTCTTATAATAAGACTCCAGTTTAACAGCTTTTTGTCTCTGGCCAGGGGGTGACATACAGTGCCCAGCAGGATGGAGTGAAGGGCATTGTAGGAGCAGCAAAACTGCAAAAGAAAATCAATAAACCACAATCCAGAATTTCAGAGACTCTATATCAACCACCTAGAACTAGGCCAGACTAATCTCTTCCCATCTTGAAGCTCAGGGACATTTGCAGAAGAGGGGGTGGTAAGATTGTAAGAGCAAAAGGATGGGAGGAGCAATGATTTGCAAGATACTCCACACAAGTTAGGGCCAAAGCAATCATAATTGGACTTTGCATGCCCGGCGCAATGTCCAACACACTACTGACCTCACAAAGTCTAGCATCTGCTAAAGGCATCAAGATCCTTGGAGGCAAGGGATTGACCGCCACAGTAGTGTTCCTATGCTTAAGGGGAACAAGAGAAAGGGTTCAGGGAAATGCCACTGGGTCCTTGTACGTCATTGGAGAGGAGGGCCCAGAGGAGAGTCAGGCATGCACAATAAAGGACTCTCTGGGAATTGGGGCGGGAGGCACTGGGGGATGGGGAGGGAGGGATGAGGGGATGGGGAGCAGGGGGTTCAGGGGGAGGAGTAGGGAGGGAGGGAACTGGTGGACCTACTAAGTTTGATGAGCGGAAATAATAATAAATGTATAAAAAAAGAAAAGCTTATAATTTGCTTATTGAAGCAGAAGTGATATATATATATATATATTTGTTGATGAATAGACAGAATGAATTCTATTTAAGCAATAAATAAAAATTTCATCAGTAAGTTCTTCAAATAACTAATAGGAATAAGAATCTTAGTTGCAAACCAAGTCACACAGATGGCCCTCATAAACTTAGGTCACAAACCAAATCTTAAAGATGCACAGGGACTTGTAGAAAGGAAGTGAGGTTGAGAGAAGTAATTGAAGAGGTGCAGGCCAGGGGAGACATTAACCAGAATGTGTTATACACCTGTATGAAGCAGGGTTGGGAGATGTCCCAGGCATCAAAGTCCTTGCTTTGCAGAAAACAAGACCTGAGTTCAGATCTCCAGATCCCATGTGAAAAGGCTGGCCCTGGAAGGTGAGCCTAGGAAACCCCAGAGCAAAGCAATAAAGAAGACAGAGCAATCCAGGATGACGTCCCTTCTCCACAGTGCACACAGTCTTGGACATACATGCACAAATGCACCAATGCACACACAAAAAGGAAAAAGAAAACGAAGGCAGCGAAGTGCAGCATAGAGTCAAACAAAGCCATGTTTCTTGTATCCACTCTTAGGTCACCTGCTTGCCTTGCTTTGCTTTAACCAGTTTATGTCTTGCTGAGTGGAAGAGAAAACAGCAAGCCTGGTCACGGTGCCTTGAAGGGTGATCGGCATCTGAGCTCAGCTCACAGGGAAGGATCTTATACTGTCTTTTGTCCTTGACTTTTACATCAACACTTAAGGGGAAAAAAAGACTGTTTTTACTAATCTATAAACTAATATTCTTTCTGACCCTCGCTCTCCTACCCATAACTTAAGCTTACAAAAAAAATTTAAAAAAAAAACTTAAGCTTACAATAATTGAAGTTTGAAAATTCATATGTCACTCACTGTCTTTGAGATTTCTTCTTTGAGACTGAAGAAATTGCCAGGCAAAGTTCTTCAGAGGAGCCATTCGGAACTGACCCAACCTTTGTGGGAACCACTTTTCCCAAGACCCAAAGTCAATGGATAATTACCACTAATGCATTTGATGGAAGGTTTGTATGCTTTCAAGTCAGATAGACATACTTTCAAATTGCACTGGAATAATATCACTAGGCAAACTATTTAACCTCCCTAAGCTTGAAGGTCCTCATCTGCCCCCCCCAAAAAATGCCTAGCACATGCAAACACTCCACAGACATTAGAAGCTGTGGAAATGGTGGTGAAGGTGTAGTCTGGAGAGGATGCTGTGAGTTCCTGTGTCAGCACAGTGGTAAGTGCAGACTCAGAAAGCAATGACGTGGGGGATAGAAAGAGTGATGAGAGAAGACTAGAACAGGGGTGTGTGGTTCAAGTAATTACCACGTGGCAGACACAGCCCAAACTCTGCTCCCATGACTTGACTGCAGAAATGTGACGAAGCCAACACCATGCCCACTTTATGGATGAAAAAAACAACGAGGTCTAAAGAGGTCCCATGTAACTTACTAAAAATCTCTGCGCTAGAAAGGAGGAGAGCTGGCATTCCAACTTAAGCCTTCGTAACTCCAAACTCAGGGTTACTTCCACACTGGTCTAGTCTCCTGATCTTTGCACACAGTCCCAAGCTCTGTCGTTATGGTGATCATTCAGTTGGGTTTTGCTAAGCAAAAAGATTGCAGCGCTGTAAATCCTTTTTAATGGCCAGTCAATCACGGCAGCCTTCGGTGGCCACGTTATCAACCTCTTTCATGTTGCACTCATATACTGAGGCTGCCCCTCAGCTCTGCTCAGCAGAAGGAGTCATTCTCGGATGATAGCATTCAGTGCCGCTGACGTTATCAGGCAGCTGGTGACATTCAATTAGCGAAAGGCTGGGCTCTTCTATTAAAAACACTCCAGGAAAGATGGCTAGATATCTGGAAACGACCATAAACCTGAGTGGCATTTAGACTTGTGACACACTACCCAGAGCTGTGGGATTTGACAACCCCAGGGCCTCCATGTTTCTGCTTCCAGCACTGTGGGAATGGTGTGCACAGGTTCCCAGAGAAGAACCGGAGGAATCCCAGCCCTTCAGAGTGTGAGGAAGACTTTCTTAGAACACTCGCAAGCCAACATGCCTGCTGCCATGATGTGAAATGTGCCCCTGTAGGCTCCTGTGTTTGGGAAGGTCATGGCCCCTTTAAAAGGTGGAGCCTTATGGGAGGAAGGCAGTCACAGGGCATGGGCCTTGAGGTGGATGAGTCCCACTCTACTTCCCAGAGAGGGAGGGGTCTGCTCTAGCAGTGGCAGTCTAGCGGTTTTCAGCCTCCCGGGTGGGTGTGACAAGCCTGTCTCCGGCTTCTGCAGCCAGTCATGCTGCTTCTGCCATGACTCTGTCTCCCCTCTGGAACTGCAAGCTGGATAAATCTCCCTTCCTCCCTTAAAGCTGCTTGACTTTTGAGTGTTCTCTCACAGCAACAGAAAAGAGTAACTAGCACAGCTGCTAAGACATGACCAGGGCAAGCACAGCAGACCAGAGAAATAAGCACTAAGATAGAAATCAAACATGTAGCCAGAGAGGTTGAATTGATTGTAATGTCCATGTTGTCTTGAGTAAAGAAGACAAAATGTATATTAATTCCTTATAACAAACTGAACCTGGGCTGGAGAGTCAGCTCAGGGATTAAGCCTCCGTCTCCCAAGCAAAAGGACCTGAGTTCTGATCCCAGCTCCTATGTAAAAACACTGGGCAGTAATAGTAGCAGCACTTCCATCCCTGGAAGGCAGATCCTAGGAAACTCCAGGCCAGAGCAAATGGCAGTAGAGCAATGTAGAATGATTCCCCAAGTCACCCTTGGGCCTGCACAGGCACACAGTGTCCTCTGCTACACACAGACACGCACAAAGAAAGAGAGAAAGAGAGAAAGAGAGAGAGAAAGAAGAGAGAAAGAAAAAAGAAAGAAAGAAAGAAGGAGGGAGGGAGGAGGGGGAGGGAGGGAGAGGAAGGGGGATAGAGGAGAAGAGGAACAGGGGAGAGGGAGGGAGATGGGGGGGAGGGAAGGGGAGAGGGAAGGAGATAGGGGGAGAGGGGAAGGGGGGAAGGCTGAAAGGGGAAAGGGAAGAGGGAGACATTTGTAGAACTTTATACTACAACTATTCTATAATACAGAAATATGAAAGTTACATATAAAATTGTAAATTTTCTAATAGTCACATAAAAGGGTTTCAGATGACAATAAATTTAGTAACATTTTAATTAAGTCAATATATCAAAAGTGTTAACATTTGATTATCGAATATATTGAAAGTATAATCAATGGACTGAATTATCAATGAATGTTTTCATTCTTTCTTATAAGCTGAAATTTTAAAAGGTCATGAGCCTCTTACCCTCAGTCTACATCTCAACTGTACTTTTTCCCTGGAAACACTGCATCTATATTCAGAGTTCTGCAAATGAACAAGTAGATTCAAATACTTAAGTGGCTGTATTTTTCCAGGTGCTGAATATTCACTTTAAAATTTATATTAATTTAAAATAAAGTAAAATCCAGTTTTTCCATCACATTGGGCCTGTCTCAAGTTCTCTGTAGCCACATGCAACAGCATAGGTCTACATACAAGGTCATGTGTACATTTTCTCACGGCGGGTGCCTGCTAACGGAGAAAACAGAATCTTCAACAACATTCCTGTACAACCTCTCTGGCTTGGGAGCATCCCTTGATGTAAGCTCAGGGCCTCCTGCCAACACGCAGCGCAGGGCGCGGCACAAAGGCAAAGCCCAGGTGTCCACCTGCTGGGCTCTACAGGATTTAGAAAGAGCTGACTTCTCAGAATGCCCTTCAGACTCTACCCTGTCTGCAATGCTTCCTGTGACTGAGTTTTTGATTCAAAGGCCTCAGAAGACACGAGGCAGAGGCAAGAACACTAAGTTCACCTAACATTTTTTCTTGATGGTACCTTCAGGTGCTTTAAAAATCATCTGGCCAGATGTGGAGAAGGTTCTCTTTATAGTGAAGGAATTTGGTTTAAGAAGCTCAAAGTCAAGCAGGAAATCGTACAAAATTCTGAAAGGACAGCTTTATCCATGGGTTCTGCGTCTTTAGATTTAACCTACACCAGAGGAAAAAAATACTTTTTAATTATAGCTGTAGTGATATGCCTTTTTCTCATCTGCTCCTTAACCAGTGTGGCGTCTAATATATGCATTTTCATCGTATTTCATATTACAAGTAGCCTAGTGAGGGTGTAAAGAGGCATTCAGCACAACTTTACAGGACATGTACAAGCATCGCACCATTTTATATGTATCACTTGAGCAGCCGTGGCTCTCGCTCTCCACAGAGAAACTAGAACCAATCTGCCACACTTTCCAAGAGACAAGATGCAAATACTGCTTAAGCTGAAAAAAATATGGAAAGCATCCTAATATATTATTTTTGATTCTTTATTTTATTTATTATTATTAGAGAGAGAGAGAGAGAGAGAGAGAACACTCAGTGGAACATCTGTGAACGTGAGTTGGTTCTCTCCTTCCACCTGGACTCCAGGGAGCAACCTCAAGTTACCAGACAGTGCAGATAGTACTTTTCCTCTGAGTCACCTTGCTCTTCCCATGCTAATTTCCGGTCATCGTAACCGGAAGACTTCAAAGCTACAAAATAAAACAAATTCAGTTCCATTTTAAATGTCGGATATCATCTGTGAATAGATTCAGAAGCTCATCAGTGAAATTTGAAAAGCTTTCAGGCTATCTTGTTCTTGAGTTTCCTCGTTTCTCTATGAAAATAGATGATTTGAACTACTTAGTTGCAGGAAACTAAATAAAATAGTAAAGGAAAACAGTGGCGGTTTCATTGGCATATCCAAAGTAGAAACAGGAAATTTCCTCCATTTCCTCATTTACCGTTAACTGAACATGATACGCCATCGGCTGTGTGAGATGCTTTCTGGAGTCAATTAAACTGACCCATCTCTGGCTCGTGGAGAATCTCTTCGAGAAGAGAGGACATCCCAGACAGGATCTGCCTTGTTTCTGGTAGATCTCACGGCAGCCAGCGATGATTAGCTACAGCGTGAGATATGTGGAATAAATAAAGGTTAAACGATTGCCTCAATGTGCTGGCATCGGAGCTAACAGCATGTGTCTTCACATTAGGGCGACTCACACTTGGCTGTGGAAAGGAATTTGCCAGAGATGGGTGCTGTGCACACCTGGCTGGGGACCTGCTCTCAGCTTGGCCACTCCTGACCAAACCTGCCAGGTCTTGTAGACCTGCGCCTGGTGCAGCTTCCCACCGTTGCCTGAGGCTAGATGAGACCGCCCACTCATGTCTTTCCCGCCTGTTGTCACTCATGCTCGTTGCCTAGAAATGCCAGAGAGCGTGATATTTGAGCTCCCAAGTCCCCTTCGGAGGGAACTAGACAAGAGAACAGCAATGTTCGTGTAATGTCACCGTGAAGTCTCCAGGGGCGAGGGAATATTTGATCTGTTAGTCTCCACAGACAAGCAGAGCAGAAGACATTTGAGACAGACGGTATTGAAAGAATAAGATTTCTCTTAACCAGAGTGAGTGGGGCGCGATTACTGTGCGCCAGACACTGTTTGAACTGCTTAAATTATCTCGTATAGTCCATACAAGACCCAATAGAGTCAACGCTATGATTATACCTAGTTTTCAAATAAGGATACGAAGATATTGAGAAAGCAACTTGCCCAAGGTCATGCAACTAAGAAATGGGGGAGCTGAGCTAGCCCCAAGTGGAGGGCCTGGAAGCGGCTGCCAACAGCAGTCAACGATGCCACAGTGCCACCCTCTGGGCATACTGGGATAAACACACTGACCAGTGAAACCCAGTACCCACTGACTGGTTGCAGCCATCCAATGGGAGGGCCTGGGAAGGCTCTTAGGCCTGAAGGGCAGAGCCCTCATGAATGTGAGCACCCAAAATGAAGGGGTGTCAGAAAGTCCCTCCTGCAAGGACACACGGACAGAAGACACTCCTCATGAAGCAGGAAGTGTGCTCTCACGGATCCCAAACATGCCTGCGCCCTACACTTGAGTTTCCCACACTTTGGGAATCTGACAATAAATGCCCGTGATTGAAGCCACTCAGTCTGTGGTTCTGTTGTCGTGGTTGTTTCTGTAACATATGCAAGCATCTAAGATACCAACCGTGGAAGAGTTTCATCAAAATGTAAGCCTAGGGAATGAAGGGGGCACATCAGGAAGGCTGTCTGGAGGGTGGCCAGTGCCCTCAATGTACACACTCCCCTGAGTCCTGAGGTTCAGTCCTGGGGGAGGGGGGGTTACTATGGGAGAACACCAAGCTCTCAGGGCAGCTAGCTATTCAATACCCACTGCAGTTTAAATAAATGATAGTGGCTTCAGTTTTTTAGTGCTTGGCCTAATGCTTTCACTGAAATCTTTGCAGCAATAATGAATCGTACAGTAAAAAAAATTATTGAAATTTCCACATTTCCTTCATTTTTATTTTTGTCCAACTCAAATCAAGCTTAACACTGTAAAGTTTCACATTTTAAATGGTAGTATTTTGCCCAAGTGCTTGACATTTATGTTTTATTTTGTCCTTTAAGTCCTTCCAATAGCTGTACGGATTTTATAAATGACTCTATAGAACATTACATGAGATGACAGACCACTAACTTCCACAGTGCTCATTCTGGATGACTATATTTGGAACGTTGTTATTATTGCTGTGACTACAATTAGAATTTCTCTTTTTTTAGCTGCCATATAGTCCTTGAGTGTTTGGTATATGACAAATGGTTCCTCTTGACCTCAGGCAAGATGAGGCACATGTGCAAGAAGACTTGGAAATTGTAAAAAATCTGGCAGGGGAGAGTTGTAATGGGAAGAGGATGGAGACAGGATTAGGGATTACAGCATGAGCATATTGTATTCACTGTGCTCGTGTACGAGACACTAAAGGAATAAGAATAATATATATTAAAATAGTTATGAATTAGGAAAGAAGAAGGGATAGGATTGGGTAGTAGGAGTGACAACACACAAAATTCATCGAGTTTATGTATACAAGTGTTGAAAAATAAAAACAAAATTGCTCTTGGTTCTGCGAAGGAGGAGCGCATTCTAAATAGATTCAGCAGGATGAGCATAACCATCAACGCAGGTCCAACCCAGAGGACCAGCAAGGATATCACGGGCAGCAACAGCTATCTTTACTGGGGGAAAAGAAACCAAGGTGCTAACAATCGAATAGAGAACAACAAACCAAAAATGTGCAGATCAAAGCCCTACAAGAGCCTGGATGAAAACACACCAATGAGAAGAGAAAAGTCAATACGATATCCTGAGGCACAGAGGATAGACAGAGTCATGAAAGAAGTCAGGGAGCTTTTCAACCTGAACTGTGTGGTTAGCAAGCCAGATGACGTGCTGAATTTCACACCACATCACGCAAATCATTTTCATTTTCCCATGGCCTGCCCCACTGCCCCCAGCCTGGAAACGTAACCTCTGCAGACTTAGATCAGAGTTTTTATCTTGTATGAAGTATTGAAATTAGCTGGTAACTTATCCGTGTCTTTTCCCAGAGCAGCAAATGCCCATGTGGGGCGTGTTAAATGCTTGCTTAACTAAGCTAATGGCAACATTGGAAGTTTTATTGACGTTAAAACTCTTTCAAAAGTATCTGACAACCTGGCTAAAAGCATATAGACTGTGAGAATCTCCTTCATTAATGAGGCCATTAATCGTGAGAATTAGCAAACTTCCCTGAGAACCAGGGCGGCATGGTGAAGGCAAAGCTCCCCCCCCACGCTCTACCTCCCCGACCCCCACAGCCTCTGAAAAACATCCCTAGCAAAGAAAGGCAGCAGCTAGCAGCAGAGGAGGCCTGCAATGATTGACAGTTGTGGTTATTGATTTTGGATTTGAGAATAACTCCCAAGGGGCTGGTATCAGCCAGGCAGAGGGAGAATCTTATAAGGCAGATGGGACCCTGAGGGAAAACCTCATAAGGCAGCGTGTGGAAGCGCCCTTTCGCTGCCCCTTGCAAGTGGATAAGACATGGCCTCTCTCATTTTAACGGGGATTCGCTCCCACCAACGCTGCTTGCTACGGAAGATGACAGCTCCAAAGAGACTCGTTCTGGGGAAGAAAAAAAAGTTTAAGAAAATAAATTTTGTATGCTTAACTTCTTAAGCACAAACTTTCTTTTTTGTCGTACAATTTTTATGGAATCATTTTAACCATGAATTTATGTGCTCTGATCTCTCACTACCTATGCCCACCCCCATCCCATCCTACCCCTCACATTCTCCCAACCGGTCAGTTTATCTCCCTCTCTCACGTCCCCTGCGCAGGCTGTTCGCTGGGACCCACTCGGGATGCCTGCATTAGCTAGCGCCTGAGCACCCGCAAGGGCGTGAATGACCGCCAGCGAGTAAACCATGGCGCTTGAAGCACCCCCAACCCATCGTCTATCCAACACCAGTCGTATAGTCTCTCAGGGTAGCAAAGTATCTCATGAGATCTTCCATCGTCCATGGCAAAAGCACTGAAGGGCCACGTACTGGTTACTTTTTTCTGTTGCTGTCAGAGAACATCCAAAGTCAAGCAACTTAAGGGAGAAAGGAGATTTATTCAGCTTGCGGTTCCAGAGGGGAGAAACAGTCTTTCTTGGCGGAAGCCATATGGCTGATTGACAGAAGCTAGAGACAGGTTAAGTCACATCCATCTGGGAGACTCAAGGTGGCCCACCTCCTGTGACTGCCTTCCTCCCACAAGGCTCTACCTCCCTAAAGGTGCCAGGATCTTCCCAAACACATGAGCCCATGGGGGACACATTTCAACCAGTTATTGTAGAGATCTAGTGGAATTAGACCCTGTTGCGTTTAGTTCTTGAGTTAAGTACAAACTGCCACCCATAGGCATGTGCTTTGGGGAAGAAGGAGATAGAAGGAAAGAAGTCATCTGGTGCACAGGCTCATCCCACACCCATTGTTTGAGCTGTATTATGGGTGCTGAAGGGACAGACTGTGTGTGTGTGTGTGTGTGTGTGTGTGTGTGTGTGTGTGTGTTCCACATACCAACACTTTGAATGATGGATTTAAAACACCTGCCATCTGATGATGGCAAGAGACTGTTAAATCATAAGAAATTAGACCCTCATTCGCTCTGAACCCTCAGTTCTCAGGCCCACTCAGCCTTCTGCCCAAGGGAACAACAAAAAGTCATGACAGTTTTGCTACGTGTGCAAAATAGTGGTGTGCTTCGTTCATTCTACCCCACGTGACAGGAAATGGTTCTCAAGCAGAAAACAGAAGGCCATGTTATGTGTGGAAAATGAAATCACTACCAGTCACAAAACGATCCCTGGGGAAAAAAATTAATTTTGGATCTGAGTGGGCTTCTGGGGAAGTTTTTATGGTGATATTCTCTTGATACGTGTTCATTTATTTCCTCGTCTCTTCACATACGGCTGCGTGGAAGCATTAGCAGGTGCCAACGTTTTAATTAAAAATTATGACAGGACAAATTTAAGTTGTAAACATTCCCTTCTACCTGTTAACTTAATTGCTGTCTGCAAATTAGAAAAAGGTCCCCATTGTTTGATTCTAGACATAGAACACTGATGTGGTTTGTCCCTGAGAAAAATCATGTTCAAATTAAATTACCATGTTGTGGTGTAGAAAGGTGCTAACGCCTTTAATGCGGGCATATGGACTCTGACTGTGCGAGGGATTCATGGAGTTGGTTGGCATGGGACAAGCTGCTGTAAGGACGCAAGCAGCCCTGCCCCATGCATATGACCACTTCCACCTTCCACAATTAGGTCCTTATCCAAAGCCAATCAATACAAGTGCCATGCTCCTAGATCTGCAGGACAATCAGCCAGACGGAACTCTTTTCTTTATAGATCACCCAGGCTTAGGCACTCTGTTATGGTAACTAAACGTGGGATGAGTTATAAAATCTTCCCAGTGTGTCAGCAGGAAGATACGTGACTCTCACACCACTGCTCTCTGTGCCTCGGAACCTTCCCACCCCTTGCTTATCGCCCATTCCTCCCTGCCCCAACGCTCCCACCATCCTGCCCAGCAATGTCTAAATAGAAGTCACTGGGGATACAGGTTGTCCACTCAATTTGTCTTTTCGGTCTTGCAAATTGGGTTGAAGTCACGTGACAGTGAGCAAGAGCAGCTTGACCAGGCTACATCTCCTGACTTCACTTTGTCCTCATTGTCCTGGCTGTTGGTCGTGGGTCATACCCACCCCCCGCCCTCACCTCTTCTGAGCCAGTAAATGAAGTGAAGGTCACCTTTAATCTACCTATGTGAGCAGGCATGATCTGATCTTTTGTGGACCTGTACAGAACAAGGAGGTTGCTGCAGTTGACCTACGTGGCTGCTGATAAAATCGCCATCAAACAGCTTTAAGGGAACAACGGGTTTATTTTCTCTTATGATTCCTGGTTACAGTTGTTTGTTCATCTTGGCAAGCAAGCTCACACCAAACTAGGGTCAAAGGAACTGGCCACAGTATCTCCACGTAACAGCCGAGAGAGGGACAATCTTTACTTGCCAGACCAACATGTATGGCCAAGTATATAGAAGGATGCCAACTTTCTTAAATAGTTTCCTCCATTTTATTCCCCTGTGCGGTGACTAGTCCCATCCACCATGGGCTGGCCCTTCCACATTCACTAGACAATCTCTTGCAGGTTTGCTCTGGGCTTAACTCAACTACTAATTCTCTACAAATATGCCCAGAGCTCAAACTCTCAACTGTCCAGTTGACATCTGTGTCTAACTATGATGGAGGTGAAGTAAAAGTAAATTCCATGTGATGATGGGTGTTGGAGCCACAGGACAACTTCAGATTTTGTTCCCTGGGATAACTGTGTTTTGAGACAGGGTCTCTTGCTGGAACCCAATGCTCACTGACTAGGCCAGACTGGCTGACCAGTAAACCTTAGAACTGCAGTCTCCATCTCCCCAGCACTGGGATTACAAGGGTACACTGCCACATGTGGTTTTCTTTATGGGTTCTGGGAATGAACTTGGGACTTCAAGCTTGCACGACAAGTACTTTATTGACCAAGCTGTCTCACCAGCTCCTCTGTCTCTTCTTCATCTAGACCATCCATCTCCTGTTGCCTTCAGACAGGGGATCTCCTAGGGTTTTGTAATTTTGGACTCTGTGACTCAAAACCAGTAATTCTTTCTGGTTCTTGGACTGAATTATACCCCTAACTCTCCTGATTGTCAAGCTTATACATGGCAGATTGTGGATCTTCTGGGCCACCATAATCACATAAACCAATTCACTCAGCACATCTCTTTTCTTCTTTACCTATCTATATACTATGAGCTCTGTTTCTCAGGGGAAAGCTAATACTTGCATTCTATGATAAACAGAAAACGTAACCATTGATCACTGGAGAACTCTTAGTTCCTTGGCTAGCACATTTACTGCTTGTTAGGACCTCCTTTTACCTATATAAGATCTCTTCCTTCAAGGTTTATCTTAAACACAACTTTCCCAGAAAGAGAGCCTGTCCTGTCTACAGCTTGTTTCCTAGAATCTCATGACTTCATGTAAAATGCTTCACACAGAGACTGCCCATTGAGAGGACAGTCAGTTCTCTTTCTATGAACTGTTCACCATTTACTATTGTTAAACACAGCAAAGTTCTTGTGAACTTAAATACGGCTTTGACAACTATGGCCCGGATGAGCATTTGAGTAGTGTTCCAGTTAACTATGATGAATAGTGTTAGAACGAGTAGTCAGACAAGAAGTCTGAATACCGAGCAATCGATCCACCACCCAGTTCTAGAAGACAAATTGGAAGATCTTATGATAAAAAAATTAAAAACAAGAGCATTGAAAATAATATCTAGCACCGGAAGATAAGGAGCCAGAACTGGAAGAAATGAATGAAAAAGATTGTCATCAAGTTATAAGTCTCCAATCCACATCCCTTAATGCAGTAATGCATTTATAAGTAAGCATTGCAACTGACTCTGAACAAATGATTTAATACCAAACAGCCAGTCACCTGTATCTCTCTATATCTTTTTTATCTGAATATTGTACTTGATAAAACATTCCCAGAGAAGATTCTGTTAAATAACGCTAGCATCAAAACTAAGTAAGAGCCAGACAGGTGGGACACACCTGCAACATCAGTCCCCAGGATGCTGAGTCAGGAGGATCTCAAGTTCAAGATATGCTTGAGTTATATGTAAGACAGAAATGTAGGGGCAAAATGATAGAAAAAGCAGATCGTCTCAAACACACGTTTTTTACATTTGCCCTTTGGCATACACATGCACACATGCACACACTTGTCTGAAAAAAACAAAAAACAGAGGCTTTGAATAAGATCCTAAAAGAAATGGGAAGGAAATTTCCCATGCAGATCAAACAGAACTTGTAAGATTATTCATTATTATGCGTTATGGATCAAGAATTGGTTTGTGAAGTCACAGGACTCTCTTCATGATGTCACTAGCAAACATTCCAGGTATACTTGTAGGTTTCAAATTCTGAGGACAATTTGTTAATTCATTTAGTTATTATATATTTTATTGGAACATACATTAAACATCAGATATATCAGTATACTTGAGATAATTTTTTAAATGCCCTGAAAGCTACACCAGAAACAAGGAGAGAGGGGACCATGTTACAGCAAAGAAAATAGGCCACTCAAGGACTGCAACTAAGTAATGAGACATCTGGTTAAGTTCACAGACTTTCCTTCCTGATCATTTACAACTAAGGGGGTATGATCTCACCAAAAGGGGAGGGCATATAATCTGGCAGATAGAAAGTAATCATTTTGCAAATGGGTGATTGACCCCCTCCCTCACTGCGGATTCCTACTTTTATTACATCTACCTTTGAATATACTCTTATAACAAGACTCCGGTTTAACAGCTTTTTATCTCTGGCCAGGGGGTGACATCCAATACCCATCAGGATGGAGTGAAGGGCATTGCAGGAGCAGCAAAACTGGAAAAAAAATCAACAAACCATAATCCAGAACTTCAGAGACTCTACATCAACCACCTGGAACTAGGCCAGCCTAATCTCTCCCCATCCTGAAGCTCAGAGAAATTTGCGGAAGAGGGGGCGGTAAGATTGTAAGAACACAAGGATGGGAGGAGCAATAATTTGCAAGATACTCCACACAAGTTAGGGCTGAAGCAATCATAATTGGACTTTGCATGCCCTGCGCAATGTCCAACACACTGTCGACCCCACAAAGTCTAGCATTTGCTAAAGGCACTAGGATCCTTGGTGGGAAGGGATTGACAGCCACAGTAGTGTTCCTATGCTTAAGGGGAACACAGGAAAGGGTTCTGGGAAATGCCACTGGCTCCTTGCACCTTATCGGAGAGGAGGACCCAGAGGAGAGTTTGGCATGCACATTAAAAGATGCTCTGAGGATGGGAGGGGAGGCACTGAGGGAGAGGGAGGGGGAGGGAAGAGGGAGGGGAAGGGGAGGGGTGGGGGAGGGGGAGGGGTGGGGGAGGGGGAGGGGTGGGGAGGGGGAGGGGTGGGGGAGGGGGGCACAGGGCTGTAGGAGGTTGGAGGGAGGGAGGGGACCGGTGTACCTGTTAAGTTTGTATGAGTGGAAATAAAAAAAATGAAAAATAAAATAAAATGCCCTGAAAATTAGAGCTTGAATTCAAATATGTCCTGCTCTAATCAGCTTTTGGGTAAGTAAATCATTATTCCCAGAAGGACAAAGCAGAGACTAATCTATACTACTTGGAAAACCTTTAGGACATTATATTCTAGTAACTCTCTTAGCTATTCAGTAAATATCTCTTAAGAACTGGAAACGTGGCTCAGTGAGTGACAGAGAACTTACCTAGCATGTGTGAGGCTCTGGGGCAATCCCTAGTCCCCTCATAAAGAAATAAAAATGATTGTTGGTTATAAGCTATTTCCAAGAATAGTGCTGAGGATCACAATAAAGCAAAGGATGGGAAATCCTACTTCTAAATGCCTAGATAAGCTTAATAATTCACACGAATCCACACTGACCCCAGGACATCAATCCAGTGTGGTATGGTGATGACAGAACCGAGGTCTAAGATCGAGAAGCTCTTAACAAGCAGAGAGCCCCAGCTGATGTGGAAAGTGGACTTCCTAGATCACAAAGAATCTTCCCTGTCCAGCTTTGTAAAGATGTTTGGACCAAAGTTCATAATATCAAAACATATTCAATCTAGAATCTGGAAAAGTTTTAGTAATGCGATTCTAAGGACTTTCAGTATTTTTGAAAGATAAAAATTTAATGAGTTTAAAGGACATGTAGAGACAGAGAAATGGTACTGGGTCTAATGAATTGTCTGTTATTTATAGGGTAAAGCAGAATGATCTCAAAAAGGGGAAAACCTGGGATCAAAATAGAAAATTGCCCAAAATGGCTGGGGATGCTGTTTAGTGAGGAAATATTTTGCTTAGAATGTTCAAGGCCTGAGTTCAATCCTCAGTATCACAAAAAAAAAAATCTAAAAAGGGGCTGGAGAGATGGCTCAGGAGTTAAGATTCTGTGAGTGGAGCCTGGTGGGCAGAATCCCAAAGTAAAGCAAGAAGGAGGTAGAAGCAATCCAGGATGATTCCCGAAGTCATCCTTGGTCCTTCACAGGGATACACAGTGCGCTCTGAAACACACACACACACACATACACACACACACACACACACACACACACAAAATAGACAGATAGATAGATAGATAGATAGATAGATAGATAGATAGATAGATAGATAGATAGATGATAGACAATTTTTTGAAAAGAAATGGAAAAAGAAAAGAGGACAGGAGAGGAGTGAAGAAGAGAAGGAAAGAAAAAGTACAGAAAGGAATGAAGGAACAGGAAATATTTTTATACTGAAATATAGAAGCTTCATTTCATAGAAACAAGAAATAATCCTGTCCTGTAATACAGTGAGGAGCTTAAAACCTGTTAGAAAACAAACCAAGAATAACTCTCTTAGTTATTCAATAAATATCTGCTGAGGATCGGGAACATGGCTTTGGGGGTGACATAGAGCGCTGTGTGAGGCCCTGGGATCAATCCACAATAAATAAAGAAATAACATAAGTTTAAGTGCTAAGCAATGGAACATGAAATGTATCCTCAGGTTAAGGTCATTCAAAACTTTTAAGGTGCCAGCGATATAGCTCAGAAAATATACAAAGCACTGGATTTGATCTCCAGCAATGAAGAAAAACAAAGTTCAAGCCGGCTCCACAAGTCACTCTGTCCACAGGAATGAGGGCAGCGTTACCTTGTATTGTCAGCCATGATAAGTTGACAGTGTCCCTGTTTAGTAAACAATGAGCTATAAGATATCTAAAGCATGTCTAGTGTAAGTAAACATCGTGCCTGAGTTCCAAGATATCAGCAAAGTGGCTTCATTTTGAACATTAGAAACTGTAATGCTTCATATTGCTGCAAACTGTTCACAAGGAAATTAAGGAGGCCAATTACAAAGCAGAAAAGACATGTAAATAGATCAAATAGGCCCATCTGTCAATGGAAACAATTTCACTGGGTAAAATTAGTTTGCTAGGATCACACCCAGAAAGTTCAAGTTAGTCAGATCCTATGTATTTGAATACTCAAATAAAGTAATAGAAAATAGGAATTATTTTTGGTTCAACTGTTTGCAATACCTGAGGGGGGACACGTAAGGTCATTGTTCTTGGCTTCTGTGCTAGAGACTCAGGAAGACGTAATGTGAATGTTATAGCTATGACCAGGGCTTCGAATGACGCCATCAGAGTGCTTAACTATTTATACCCTCCTTCCATTTTCCATTCCTTTGGCTTCATTTCCCATCTGTTTCTCACCATATTATGACAAAACAGTGTTTATCAGAAGATCCAACTTCATACTCTATCAACTTAACAGTATCAGAAGAAAGAGAACATTCTCCCCAAAAGAATTCCAACATAAATATGGAGCTGAGTTAGGACACCTGCCTACAGACATATGCCCCGTTATGAATCAGCCATTCTGACTCTCCTATGCCATGCCTGAGAGAAAGCTTTTGGGAATCAGAAGAAGAAATATTTCAACACAGGCAAAAACAATAGGCCCCTATGCATCCTACCCCCGTGCAGCCTAATCTATCTTTCAGATGCAAAGTTAAGGAAGAAGCCAAGAAATAAAAACCTACCAACAACTTCATCTTAGGCAGTCTGTCTCCAGGACTCTGATTAAAAAATCCCTGCTACTTAAGCCTTCCAGTCTATAGGCTTTGATATGGTGCCCCAAGCAATGTAATATGAATAAAATATTGAGAAAGCATTGTAAACTATACCTTGATGGAAGTTTTATCATATCTCTTCCATCCAAAGGAATTGCAGAACCTTACCCCTTGAATCTAGACTTACCTGGAGACCTGGTCTGTCCTTTATAGTACAGTGAAGGTACCATTGTGGATGCCCTAAGCCAAAGGCTTCAGAGAATTTGCAACTTCAACTCTTAAACTCAGTCTCCATGAGAACTGGGCCAGCTTCCTCTAGGAAGAAGGCTCTGTGGGCCAGGTACAGAGAGAGACTCAGACACTTCAGTTACTCCCACAGAACTTCTGAGGCCACATTCCAAAGTAAGAATTATCCAGCTAAGACCAGTCAACACACAATAAAAAAGGGCAATTATAACTTTTCATTTTAAGTAAGTTTTGCAGTAAACTGTTATATACTTATATCCAGCAAAATTATGCATAGGAAATACCTTATAAGTGAAACACTTCTCTAAATCATATCTGCTTGCCTTCGTGATAAAGCTAAACTAGACACATAATTGAAACACAGCATATTCATTTATTAAAGGCTGCCAAGGAACACCCAAAGACTGTGCATCTTCTACAGTGGAAATGTATTCACTCGTAGTCCTAGAAACTAGAGTCTAAGGATCAAGTTTCACAAGTTCATGAGGCCCCTATGGGGGTCTCTCTTCTTGGATTGCAGGTGGCCACTTTCCCATTGTGTCCTCTCATGACCCTTCTTTGGGGGTGCACACTCCTGGTTTCTTTCCTTGTACCCTAATCTCTTCTTTTTTATTGATTCGTTTTCTACTTTTTATAAGTATATTGAGTATTCATCCCAGCTTCCCTTCCTCCCCCTCTCTCACATCCCCTCCCTTCCTTTCACCATTTCCTCCCTCTCTGCCTGTATGATTCTATGAACCTCAGGGTTCAGCCTGGCTTGTCTACTCCTGTGGGGATCACCTAATCTCTTCTTACAAAGATACCAGCCACAATGTATCAAAGCTTTTTCTCCCTTTACCTTCCTCTCCAAATGCAGTCCCATTCTGAAATAATGGGGATTTGGGACTTCGACATATGAATTCAGAAAGGGGTGTTCATAATTCACTCTGAAACACTTTGCACTGACCAGAGCAATGCTATGTCCCCCAAGGATGTTCCCATTGAAATAGCTTCTGTCCTTTACAAATGAACACAGACTTAAGAAGCAACTGAATAGAGAAGGGATGCAGGGATTTATTTGAATTTGAAGAGGATTTTCATGGATGACTCAGTGTTACTCATGCAGAGTGAAATGCCTGTATCATTTTCTATTTCTCTATAACCGTTTCTATCTATCCTAGATACACTTGCTGCTTCCTGTCCCTGTCACATTAATCCTTAAACAGGGGAGAGCCTGTGTGGCCATTTATACCTCTGCACGCCCATTTAGTCTGTGAACATAAACTTGGCACTAAGAGTGATACAAAACAAAATTGGAATTAGTTTTCTGATTTCTGCAGGGTTCCAGGTCCAGAGAGAAAACAAAGAAATTCAGTAAGGGCTGTGATGGGATAAGAAACTAAGAAAATGCTCATGAAGTCAGAGGAAAGAAAGTTAAGGAAAGAATTGTGTGAAGCACACACACACACACACACACACACACACACACACACACACACACATTCCCCCTGCACCAGGACATGACTGCTGCTCACAAGATAATACCTAAGTCACCACCACAAGTCTGCAGAATTATGTGATTCTGTTGCCAGCATCCTTATTGATTGACTTGCTGCCCCGAGAGAAGCTTTATAACCTCCCAGGGACATAATCTCCTATTTTCACTGAGGGACAGGCCCTGCTTGACAGAGGCCTGGGGAGAGTCTATTAGCTCACAGACACAGCAGGGGCTGAAGACCAAGTCCAGACAGCTCAGTCTGCAGGCTTTACCTCCCAGCTAATGAGTCCGCAGCCTGGATGGCGGGCTTAAGTTCTTCACCCCTGGTTTAACTTTATCCAGACTCTGGGCCCTGTGCTAGATGCTCGAACATGACACACAGGCCGAGTTCCTTGCAGCTTAGTTAAACCTTCCATGAGTTCCCGCGTGGCTCTGCCACTGAGTCAGCAAAATCTCGTTCCCTGTGCTGCATCTCTACTCTTGTTCCATGAATAACTGTGCATGAATAGCTCTCCTCCTGCTGCTGAATATTATGCATCACTGAAATCACACTCCTCCCCCACCCTCTCTCTCTCTCAGCACTTCACCAAAGCCCTCTTCGCGCCCCACTGTGGACAGAGCATGGTTTGGAATCAGCTGCCCTCTGTGCCAGATTCTCATTCCCGTCAGAGGCAGAAATGAATGGAGGCTCCCAGACTTCACTCTGGAGAAGATTCAGGAGAGTTTGCCCAAATAGAAAGAGGTTAAGGATGTATTCAGACATTGCATTTTTGTAGCAAGCACACAAGATTTGCTCTGGCTCTACCTATTTATTTGGAGTTGCTAAAAGGTACTTGCATGACAAGCTCTCTGTGTGGTTTGCTCTTCTGTGTGATGTTGTAGACCAAATGCTAAGGTCTCTGCCCCCCATCCACGTGTCAGGAGAGTAGACTTCTCAAGTGTCTGTTTATAACAGAGACCCTTCACCACATAAGGATACAGGGGAAAGACCAACCTAGGAATCAGGACTACATCAGACAGTGAATTTGCCAGTATACTGATCTTGAACTCTGTAGTTGCCAGAACTGTGATAAGCAAATGCTTGCTGCACAAATCAGCCAGCTTATGGTATTTTGTTATAGTCCCATGAGCTAAGAAAAAGATTCCAAAAGTTGGCTACTACATAACAAATGCATTGAATGGTGGAAAACATTCAGATACTGAGTAATGGATAGAACTCCAGAGTTTTGAGATATATTCTAGAAGTAGCCCAGGTTCCCAGGAAGAGACATTGAAAGGTTGTGCTAATAAGGGCTGAAAAGGAAAAGTCCAGAGAGAAAAGTCTCTGTCCCCCTACAGAGTACAGAATAATCACGACCAGAATCTAGCCTAAAATATGGATATTCTGATCCATAGAGTAGGATGGGTCACAGGTAGAAATAAGAAGCATAAGACAATGGAGAAGAGTTGATCTTTTAATAAAGTGGTAAAGATTCTGGCTAAATTATATTTTATACTAGTGTTTTACAGAAGACAAATCTTATGAGTGATGAAACTGGATTTTTTTCAGCGTTGGAACACAGACCTTTGCATATGTTCGACAAGCACTCGACCACCAAGCCACATTCTCAGCTCTAAAATGGGACACTAGATGATAATGCTTCTAAGGCAACTCTTGAAGGAACAGCTTTGTTCCTCTTGACTGCTTACAACAAACTGCGAAGAGAAGTGGATGGAAGATGGAATTACAAACCAAAAAGGAACTGGGACTTAGAGCTTGGGGAAATTCTCTGCCTGCTCCCATTGCAAAACATAAGGAAATCTGCTTAGAAGAGAATACAAAGTGCTCGGGCAAAAAATCCTTTGACGAGCGTAGACATGAGTCTGGAACGTGGTCAGCCAGCCCAGCAAGAAAACCATCACTATGACCCAAAGGAAAACACTGGAAAGAATGGAGGCAGGTGGTTGACCGTCAGAGACGGTCATAGAGCCATGTGGCTTCAAGCCTTATTGCTTGAGACAAGAAGAAGAAAACCCCCCAAGGTGAGTCAGGGGCTTCAGGACCATCTCCTCAGTTTCAAAGTGGGGGAGGAGACAGTTATCTGGCTTTAAGAGGTCATATGACCTCTTCCCACAGCCATGGGGACCATTCCATGCCAAGCAGAGTGTTTTAGCTTTTTATGCATCGCTGTGATAAAAATACCAAAGCAACTTAGAAGAAAAACATCTAATTCCAGTCCATAATTCCAAGTCCATCCCTGCAGGGGCGTCCAGGAGCAGAATCAGAGGGCACTGGGCACATTGCATCCATACCAATGTATGCATCTTGCTTGCTTGTCCTTTTCAGTTACTTCTTGCTGCACCTCCGTCCATCCATTCCTATCTACTCTAAGCTGGCTTTTCCCACATCAGTCAGCGGCTGATCGAGACAGTCCCTCACAGGCATGCTCAAAGGGCCAACCTGAATCTAGAGAGTCTCTGTCAGGTAGGCCTCATAGGTGTCAGGTAGAGAAGTAACTAGTAACCATCACACGCAGCTTGGGAAGTGTGGTCGACACATGTGGATATAAAGCAAACTCAGTCGCCACCCCTAAAGTTTCCAATGGCCGCAATGAGTTTTGATCATAGTCATCTTCTACCTGCTACAGTACACACAGAAACTACAACAGTTAGCGATACAATGCCACGCTGAACATGGCCCAGAGAAGAACATAGCAAAGCAAAACATGAGAAGGCACAGGGTTAAACAAATGAACCTTGAGCCAGCTCAGAAGCTACCATCACAACTAGGCGTGTCCGATGACATCACACGAAGGCCTGCAGAAATGCCTAGACCTGAAACCACCTCACACTTAGTCCTAACGACTTCACAGGTTCCCCTGGAGACAGGCAGTAGGTCACCTTTAGGTTTACTGTAAAAATTAAGGAGAAATATTAGCTACCAAGTGGTCATCAGACATTAGAGCAAACTGAAGTTCCAAGTGCCAAGCTCTCTCCATAGGCATCTTGCCCATTAGCCAGCCTGTGCCTTGATCCAGTGCCCTCGAGGGCTCTGAGCAGCAGCTTTACAAGGGTAATTGAAAGGGTATTACTGGCCGTCTATTTATCATCTCTTGATCACCTAACGCCATGAAACCTATTAGGATGAGCGAGGAGACGCGAAGCCAAAGGTTGCCACAGCTGGAAGTATGTGAGCAGCTTCTCCAACAGGAGAAAAACAAGACAAGATTCTCCTTAAATCCCCTCGTTTTGGACCAATCTTAGGTGCTAATTAATCATGATTACTTTATATAGCAAGCATATTTGAGGAGATTAATCTGCACTAGCCTGGGGTAGTGTCCTAATTAGCAATATGCTGAAGCAGCAGTCTCCTGGTTCATGTAAGTACAGTACTGATGCCATATGTGAGACAGAAACCTGACTGGGTATTGGGCTCACATGCTAGTGGATGCTACACTGAGTTATTCAAAAAGAGAAACCTCTCTGCGCCTTGCCCTTTCTCACTTCCTGTCTTAATTAGGGGGCCCCACATTGATAAATACTGGCAGATGATGTATTTCAGCCCCTCACAGTGTATTTTTTGTCAAACAAATAAATAGATAATGATGGTAAACAGATGATAATAAACAGATCCCAAATAGATAGAAAATAAGTAGGCAAATAGTTGATTGATAGATAGATGATAGGTAGGTAGATAGATAGATGATAGATAGATAGATAGATAGATAGATAGATAGATAGATAGATAGATAGATAGATAGATAGATAGATAGATAGATGATAGACAGACAGATGAACAATATATACGGATAGATGGATAGACAGATATAGATAGAACATGACCAGAAAATATCATAGAAGTGTAAAAGTTTAACGATTAAATGCTCACATTCCTTCACCAGTCCCTAAGAGCTGTTAGCGCAGTGCAGATTTGAGCACAGTGTGAATCACGGCATGTCCTCATCTGGCTTGCTTACTAGTAGGGAAATCGAGTGCAACCCATGTCATCTAAGGCACCCAAGCTGCTCTCTGCCTGGACTTCCTTTGACACACTTCCCATTGCACATATTAATTGTTTCTAATTCCCTCTAGAACTGCCACACCATGGGCATAATTTTTTTTAAATTTTTTAAATTTTTTTTATTTATTCAATTGTGCGTATGTGTGTGTGCGTGCGTGTGTGTGTGTGTGTGTGTGTGTGTGTGTGTGTGTGTGTAGCCACGGGCAAATTCGGGAACCACCATGGACGCCTGCACCTTCTCCTTGTTTACTGTGCCCTGGGATTCACAGGCTCCACCCTACCAGGACCAGAAACGCATGCCGCCCAGTGTCTATACGTGGGGTCTAGGATCCGAACTCAGGACCTTCCGCCTGCAAGGTAGAGGCTTAACCCCTGAGCCACCTCTCAGCCCCAGTTTTACCCAATTTGCTGACTGTAATTCCATGAAAGACAGAGCTTCTGCAAAGATCGAGTTTGAATAGGAATGACGATAATTTGTGATTATTATCCATAGTATCTGTAATCAGAAGACAGAACTAGCAGAAGACAATGTCTGCTACTGAGTTCTTCCAAAGAAAATGAACAGAATGGGTGTGGAACAAAGGGAGGGAGAGACAGACAGACAGACAGAGCTCAGAGATATTACTACATAGGGAAGAGACTAGGTGGGGAGGCAGGGGAAGGAAGAGAGGAGGAGAAGAGAGGAGCGGAAGGAGGAAAGTCTCATAAGTCTATGTTTTCTGGGAGCTTTCCTTCTAGTTAGAAGAAAACTGATAACCAACCAACAAATACATATCTATAATAAATCAGGTACCTTTTAAAAATTGTGTAGCCAAAATAAAGCAAGACTAGGACATCAAGTGGAGCAGATGGCGATTTAGAAGAGGAAGCCAGTCACATATATCTAGGTAAGAGACCTTGGAGAACAACTTGAAAAATATATTTCAGAAGTACTGTACTGGTTTAATAGCTTTCTGAGGCTCCATAAGATGGCTAGCCAATATTTCATCTACTTTGTATCTAATAAACATTTAAAACCTTATTAAATATTTTCCATTGAAAAACATTTTGACAACTCTATTTATACATGCTGATGTTTATTTTATTATCATTGGATGGTAAGAAGGCAGATTATTGAGTCAAAGTGTATGATGACTTTTGGGCTGGAGAGATGGCTCAGGGGTTAAGATTCCATCTCACAGCAGAAGGCACTGAGTTCAGATCCCAAGTCCCTCATAAATATACCAGGCAGATGTAGTAGGGATCACAGGGGAGGAAGCTTCCGGCAGTAGGCTCCTTAGAGGCAAGGGGTTAAACAGTCATAATAGAGTCTCCATACTAGTGAGCAACCCAAGAAAGGGCCCCAAGCTATCCTGAATCCTGAACTCTCACTAGTGTAGGCAACTCGGAGGGAAATTCAGCGCCCACATAGACAGTTGCTCTGGAGGATGGGAGGGAGAAAGCAGGAAGCGACAAGAGAGGAGGAGGAAAAGAAAAGGGGTGAGAGGGAGGGGGGTAGAAAGAGAGGGAAAATATGAGGGACAACTGGGAAAGGGAGGGGTGAGGGAGAAGAAAGGGGTACCTATTGAGCTTTTATGATTAGGCAAAAAAAAGTAATCAAAAAAAAAAAAAACACCAGGCAGAAACAGCAGCAGCCTGTGGAGCTTGGGAACTTTCAGAGTGAAGCAAGAAGGAGATAGAAGCAATCCAGGATGATTCCCGAAATCACCATTGGTCCTCCATAGGGACACACAGTGGCCCTTCTCTCTCTCTCTCTCTCTCTCTCTCTCTCTCTCTCTCTCTCTCTCTCACACACACACACACACACACACACACACACACACACACACACAAAATATATATATATCAAATATGTAAAAAGATGTATGATCACTTTTCACTAAGTACATTCTTTATCTGGCAATTCAGTCTCACCAGCAAGGAATGAACCATCCCATTTCGCTTCTGCTGTAGCCAGCGTACAGTACTGGCTTGGCCCGCCACGTGAAAGCCCTGTAGAGTGAGTGGCCTGTAAACAAAGATAATTATGCCATCGTTCTGGGAAGACCAAGGCCAAGATGGAAGTGCCAGCAGGACTTGGCTCCGAGGATGGGCTTCGGGTGCAGCAGCTGACTTCCCTGGGTACTCACTCACCTGGTAGGGAGAGAACGCTGGCCTCTTCTTCCTCCTATAAAAGTGCTAATTCAGTTCATTAAGGCTCTTCCTTCATGTCTTAATTACTTGTCAGTTCCCAATACTTTTACATGAGGGATTTAGTCTTCCATAGAAGAATTGTGCAGAAACAAACATTCAGCTGACAGCATACCTTTTACAACATTTTCCAGTCGGCTAGAGAGTATGTAGCTTACCCTTTTATTTGCATGTGCATGATTCCTAGAGAAGCTAAGCAGTGCTTCTTGGCGTCGTGTTTACTGTAAGTTTCTCTTTCATGCTTTTTGGTCCCATTTTTACTTGGGCTGCATGTCTTTTCCCTGACAAGCCCTTTGCACATTAAGGATACAAACCCTTGCCACCCGTATACATTGCCAAGATTCCCTAAGGGTCTATTGTTTGATTTTTTTTCTTCTCTGTGTAGGATACCTTTTTTCTATGCAGAAGATTGTAATTTTAAGCGATTAAATCTATCGACCTCATCTTTATAGACTCTCATATGATGGAACTGAGTGAAAATGAATGTAAATATTATCATACCTTATTGAACTCAGAATTAAAAGTTCAAAAAAATCTCTGCAAATGTTTTTGAGGAAATGAAGATCACATGAAAATAGAACATGAGGAGCTGAAATCAGAATAGAACACACATGAGTTTCTTGAATGTATTATGTATTTGTAAAAATAAAACAGGCATTTTGACTATTTTCAATTATTAATAGGGGATGCTAAGATGTTACTCTCCATTTACCATTGAAGCTTGAAACTTTGAGGGCTTCATAAAATTTCACTGTGGTGCTTATAAATTCCATTATTTTTTTTCTTTTGACTAGTTTCCCATTTGAAGCCTCAATACCTCCTTGATTGCGTGACTCAGAAGCCTGCCGCCCCCTCCTGACCACACGCCTGTCACAGCCTCCCGCAGGCATGGAATTTCACTCCTCCTCACAGATGTCACCTGGATACTCTCCGGAGTTTACTGTGCTTTATCTTCCTTTGTCTCCCTCAGGATTCACTGCAAAAATCTCCATCCTTCCTCTGCCATCTGCTTTAACTCTCCTTTCTATTCCCAACTCCCGCTTTCCTCTCTTTCTAATTATCCCCAGCAGAAGTGACTCACAATTCATGACAGTCTGTTTCTCTGGAAATGAAATTCCAGCAGTTACCAAGCAGGTGTACAGAAGCAGAATTCACTCTATTTTAGTATATTTTGAAGTTGGAGGAAGATTATCACATTTGACTTTAATTCAGAAAATCATAAGCCCGGTCAGTATGTGGAGAACAGTTTCATAACTGTGTGAGATTGGTCCAGGGGTATTAATTTTATAAAAGTTTGACATGAGCTAACAAAATGGAAATAGTAACATACAAATGGAAAAACACATCTATATTGACAAGTTACATATCCACAGCAGAGGGAAGGTGAGCTCAGGATTATCCATATTGGCCTTCATCTTGCTAAGCCAAACAGAGACAACATAAACAGAAAGGAAATGAGTGAAGTGGTGTTCTACTGAAGTCTGAAACACACTGGCTCTGGATAAATCCCCATACCTCACAAAATGAAGTTCTGCTAGAGCACGCAAGAAGGGTGCTTCCCTTTCCCCATGTTCATCTAGGATTGCAGCTCTGATACTATTTGAGCTCCTGGTTCCCCATGACACCAAGGAGAAGAGAAGAGAACAGAACAGAAGGGGAGGAGATGGAAGGGGAGAGGAGGGGAGGGAAAGGGAGGGGAAGGGAGGAAGCTGTTGTGGATGGGATTGGCTGGTGAAGGGGGGTTAGTCGGGGGTTTCGGGTGATGAGAGAGAGAAGAGCCATGCCTTCAGTGGGAATCTATGAATTATTTGTCTGTGCAGAGTTTTCCCCCCAAGGCTGCTTTTATGGTGGGAAATAGGAGAGAATGTTAAGCCAATTTGACTGACTTCTATTATAATATATAATATATATTATATATTATACATCTGAGTAATATATCTGACTGAAAAGTTTGAGGAGGAAAACTTGCCAGGCATATGCAATATCATACCATAACCTCGCTTAAGCTTGAACCCTGTCTCAAATCTCCTCTGCAGGACTCATTAGATCAGAGGACCCAGAAGCAAATCGTAGCACAAGGAGTCACGTACAATGTTTGGAGAAAGCGCTTCCAGGAGCTGGTAGGGATGATGCAGGAGAAGCAGCCAGAAAGGGCACAATGACTTGCCCCATCTTAAACCCTGAGGATCTGGAAGATCACTTGTGCCACGGAATATAATCTGTCCAAGATGAAGACACTGGCTGATAAAACACCCAGCGCAAGTGTAGAAGGTGATGTTCCAATAGTCCCGCAGAGACATGGCTTTCCAAGGTTCTGTTCTTGATTTCATATAACTTCTAAGGGCATGGTGTTCCAGGAAAAATGCTACGCTGTAACTTAGATGAGCCAGAAACTGATAAGATGAATTCTGAGCTGGATGTGGATGCACACGCTGCATGTCCAGAAGCTTGATAACTTCTACAATGATTCTGGACACCACACAGAATAATTCTGATGCTATCACGGAGCATACTCTAAAAACATAATGTTAATTCCATAATTATTACATGGGCGTGATACATTTAATATCAGTTTTATCACTATGAAATCACCATCATATCCAATAATGGCTTGATATCATAATATCACAAACGTAAGCTTGTTATAACCAATATCATAACTCTGATGTATCATAAGCCCTACATTAAGACTCTGCTGGTAGAAGGAGTTTTATCAATGGAAACCATGAACATTAAGGGTGAATTCAACTAGAAACAATAATGCACATCCCTGGTAATATCACAAAACAGTTCTACCTGATATGGGCTTTCTATCCTTGTATTTTGCAAGAGAAAATTAACCCAAATTTGGTTAAGCTCCTATAATTGGCTCTCTGCTACTAGCACATGACTATTAGCACAAAATTTGTAACACAATTAAGGAAGTACTTTCATGTATTTATAAATCCAAACTTAAAAAATAATGCAAGAGGGCTAGAGAGATGGTTCAAGGGTTAAGATTCTGCCTCACAAGCAGAAGGTCCTGAATTCAGATCCCAGATGCCACATAAAAAACGCCAGGTAAAGACAGCAGCCTGCACTTCTGGCCATGGTGGGCGGAGCCTGGGAAATCCCAGAGCAAAGCAAAAAAGAGGTAGAAGCAATATAGGATGATTCCCGAAGTCACCCTTGATTTCTACAGGAATATACAGTGTCCTCTACACACACACACACACACACACTAAATTAAAAAAAGAGAGAAAAAAATAATGGGAGAAATCAAATTTCTATTGCATTTGGTGCAGGGTTGTTTGAAGGTACCAGAACTGCTGCATTTCCAAAATAACATTCAGCCTGTAATTAATACATGTATATTCTCTCATCCATGCATTTATCCATGCATTTCTTCTCCAGAAAATATTAATCTCGCACCTGCTACCTGCCAAGTACTGAATTAGACTCTGAGGATGTTAGACAAACAGAATAGAGTTCTTTTCTATGAAAAGTGCAGATTTACTTAGGAAAGACAAAGCAAGAAGACAGATTCTACCATGGAGAGTGTCAAAAACTGTGATAAATGTCTGAACAAAGGTGCTGTGGGGATGAATGATGTCTCTGGTAGCTGGAGGCAGGAAGGCTGCAGCAGCATGTTCTGCAATGAGCCACAGAGGAAAAGATGATATGTGTCGCCAATCAGCCATGAGAAGCCTCCAGTAACCAGCTGGGCACTGCCCTGCTATGCATCCTTTTTGCCAAGACAGGAACTATAAGAGCCAAGACATCACAGAGTAAATAAACACAAGGCTGCAGTTGGTGATGTGATATAGTGAAGACCCTAGTCACCACCACAGGTCTCTCCCTTGCTATCACCCTAAATATCACTAAAAGAAATATATATGTCTGTGAAAAAATATCATCCTTGTGTCCTTTTTCTTTATCTTGTTTTATTACATCTTTATCATTTTGTCATTTTATTCTCTTTTCCCCTGTGAAATCTGACTTACCTTCTGGTTACAGTTAATGTTTTCAAAACCACAGTGGGTTTGTATCTAAAGGACAATGCAACTATGTTCTGTTTCTGGGTTTTTTTTTTTTTTCAGATTCTCTAATTTCTCTGACTCTTACAAAGTTTGCTTTTGCAGTTGTACGTTACAAGAACCAGATGGATGGTGGAAGTTTGGGGAATAAACTCTGAGAAAAGCCTTAACCAGGATGGAGTAGGAGGAGAGAGAATGAGCCATGCCGTTTTCCAACAGATACTCATTCAAAGTAGACCATTCACCCACCAGTGGGCAGGAGATGAGCTGCGGGGGTGTTGACTGTGGGTCACGCCATTCTTCCCGCTAGATACTATCTGGCTCATTAACCCCAAGAAATGACCACAGAGAATTCAAGCAGATTTTTTTAACTAAAACATTTTGATAATTAAACCATGATGCTCAAAGTAGAAAGAAACAATAGTCAATCCTTTTATGTGGTCAGAAAGACCAAGAATAAGGGGTCCTGCACATATGTTTTTTAGACATTCCCACTTAATACCAGTTGAGAGCTGACCCCCCATCCTAACCATATTTTTCCTTTCCTTTCTCCTAATTCCGCCACCTGTTTAATTTTTCCTCTCCTATATGAGTCTCCTGCCTTCATCTGCAGAGGTTAACTCAGGTCAAGGAAAAAGGAACAACAGCGTAAAGTTGGATGCAAGTGGCAAAGTCTTGCAGCAGGATCCAGAAATAAGGGCAAAATTGCCTGGTGAAATGATAAGTGCCCTAAGACACCGTGGGGGAGAGTGGGAGCAACCTGGGTCTCCCACCATGCAAGCAATTGGTATTCCAACCAACTTAACTTATTGGTGCTATTGGTATTCCAACAAACTTAACTTACTGGTGCTATTGGTATTCTGACCAACTTAACTTACTGGTGCTATTGGTATTCCAACAAACTTAACTTAGTGGTAAAGGGCTGTGTAAAGTCAACAAGCTGGGAAGCTTGTGGCTATTCAAGGAGTGCACTACAACAGTACTTACACATAACTGCTACATTTGTAGCAGTTCACCTGCATGGTTGCTAAGGGTACAAGGGGTTTATTTTTTCTTATGATTATCTGGTTACAATTTTAGTCCAGCTTGGCAGGAGAG
The DNA here is from genome assembly GCA_023101885.1 of Typhlomys cinereus. Classification (NCBI taxonomy): domain Eukaryota; kingdom Metazoa; phylum Chordata; class Mammalia; order Rodentia; family Platacanthomyidae; genus Typhlomys; species Typhlomys cinereus. The sequence goes on along the minus strand of JALPQD010000235.1, from coordinate 1,213,144 downwards.
CTCACACCAACACTAGGGCTGAAGGAACTGGCCCCACCATCTCTATCTAACAGCTGAGAAAGGGACGATCCTTACTTGCCAGACCAGCATATCTGGCCAAGTGTGCACAAGGATGCCAGCTCTCTCAACCAGCTCTCTGTATTTTATTCCAGGACCTAGTCCCAGCCACTATGGGCTGGGCTTAATTCAACAAGTAATTCTCTACAAATGTGCCTAGAGCTGAAACCCTCAACTATCAAGTTAACACCTATAACAAGACTTGGCAAAACTGCTGATCTAGTTAAGTATGAAAAGTCATAAAGAAGCACTGTGCCCACACTAAAGAATCCAGATAACATATTTGGGTTTTGGGTTATTTTTTTTTTAGACTTTAGAAATAGGAGTTTACTTAGCCTTGAGGACCTCATGCCCAAGAGAGCCATGGTGCAGCCTTCAGGTAGGAGAGCATTAAAACAGAAGAGACAACTTAAGGTCAGAGAACAGAAAGAGAGCCAGCATGATGGCATGGTGGGAAGGGGAAGAGAAGGCAGAGAGACTGGAGAGCAGAAGAAACCAGATAGCACATTTGATTGAAATGTAAAACTAAAACTAATGAAATTCCATAAAATAAAAAGCCCCTCGTCATGGCCAAAACTTTACAGCAGACTTCCTCTCCAGTAGAGCAACAAGAATCAAAGGAATTAGTCACAGTGGAGATAAGCAGAAACCAACTGAACTTGCCATAAACTTATAATGATCATTTCTGAAGTTTGAATATGACTTTCAGAATTCATGGGCAAAACAGGAAAATTCTCATCATTTGGAAAGCCAGCTGCTAAACTTAAGAGTATAAAAAGATTCCAGAGACTGTTTCCAATAATGGGGGAAAGTCTTGAACCCATTCTCGAAGCCAAAGTGGGCTTGATCTAAACAGAAATGGCTTTGTCTGCAACATAAAATTTCCATTTATCTGGTTACTTGCTTTTCATTGCTGCGGTAATAAAGTTTAAAGCTGGAGTCTCCTGTGGCCTAGATAGGCCTTGAATTTGGCACATGCTGAAGCTTTAGATGATCTTGATCCTCTGTCTCCCAAGTGCTGGAATTACAATGATGCACTGCCACACCTAATTCTACAACTTGCTGTGTATCTATGTTTGTAAGCATGTTTGTAAGCGGGTAGGTGAACATGTGTGTGTCCATCAGGATATTGGGTATATATATCACTCCTGCTGATACTTGTCTACCGCTTCATATGGCCACATGCAATTGCAAGAGTCTGGAAAATACAGTCTAATTCTATTATATTAAAGAGGAGCAAGGGTTTGAAGAGTAGCTAAACGGCCTCTCCCATATGTTTTATTCTAACTAATAATTTATCCAGACAACCAAGAAACAAAAAAAAATCAAGAGAGAAATTTATAAACTGCAGTTCCCTCTTACCGTCAATCTTCTGAACCTCAGTGAGATTTCTCACTCAAAGAGTCAGTCAACTAAGAAAAGATCAATAGCTACATTTTGAAACCCTGTCACTACATCCTAAGGAAAAAAAGTGAGACTAGGAGAGAGAGAAGGGAACTGAAAAGTAAGAAACACACAGTCATGTGCATACGCAAGCATGTGATATTAGCCAAGGAGATGATGCTGTGTAAACAACCAGAGTCTAGACCAACCAGGTCCTGCCCACGGGTCCTTAACTCAGCATACGATACAAGCAGTACTGCAAGCTCACCTCTAGGAGCTCACGTTTAATGCACATGACTGCTTGACCTTTAAGATTTTACTTACATCTTTTAAGGTACCCCTGAGAGTCCTTATTCTGTTGCGATTGGTCAAAGCATAGCAATGCTCTGTGATATAAGTAATTGCCTCTAACAGGCACGCCCCCCCCCCCAGATTTCTTCCTTCTGCACAAGGATTGTGTCTCAGGATCAGAGGGATATAGGGAGGTGGATTAGTGTCTTCTGTCCTTCAGGCAGGAATATACTCAAGAGCTGCCCCAAAGAAATAGAAATCGGAACTTCAGTCAGTAACCTTTCATAATTTTTCCCTAGCAAGGAATCCTGCTTTAGTTTAACCCAAGTGCCTCTCATTGCATTTAATTCATTTTCATCTCATTTTGTCCTCAGGGAAACAAGCAATACTTGTCCAGGTTCAAGAGCATTTCAAAGACTTAGACAAGCAATGTGAAAATTTATTAAACACTACACCCTATGAATACTTAACACTGAGCTTATAGACAAAGCATGGACAATTTGATTGCAGGGGGATAGAAAAATCATTTGTTAGCAATGACTAAAAACTAGTACTTTTGAATAATATCTCTAAAGAAGAAATATATTCAGCTGTTCCTCCTTAAAACCTAGCAGCTAACAGCCTCTTCCTGGTAACCGAAAGTACGGGACTGCCCGGGGCGGGGCCTTCTCACACAGTCTGCAGAAGCAGACAATTCCAAAGCCATCCTGAGACTGAAAAGATGGCTCAGGGATTAAAGTCTTTGCCCTGCAAGCAAGAGGACCTGAATTCAAATCCCCAAATCACACATAAAACATGCTGGACAGAAATGGTGGTGGCTGTAATGCCGACCCTGGAAGACAGAGCTTGGGAAATTCCAGAGGAATGCAACAAGATGGAAAGACAATCCAGGGTCATTCCTAAGGTCGCCCTTGGACCTCCACAGGTGTACACATTCCAGCGGCCTTTTATATACATGCCTACACATACATGTACACCCATACACAAGCAACACACACATAAACATGCATGAAACAAAAAGCCGTCCTCAGCACATTCTCTCTGAACCAGTCCATGTTTTCTCTATGAGCTCAGTGCTAAGTACTCATGAGTCGCTGAGTATCATCTTATAGAACAAGCACTGAGCTATGTTCTACATCAGACACAAATGAGGATAAGACTCACTGTCTCCTTTTAGAAATTGACTCAGTCTATTTGAGAAATAAGGAACTAATTTGACCCCTGAGCATCCTCTACTGACTGAGAGTGAAAGCTTGTTCTAAAGCCTCTGAGAAAGTCCCAAGACTAATAGCAAGAAGCACAGGAGACAGGATGGCAGCACAATTTCTAGATTTCTGGCCTACACTAGTATTTCTGACCAGGGCTTCATCCAAATAAGGAAATATTGCTGTTCCTGCCCTATCACTTCCTGCTATCCGTGGATGAACTAAGGACCCAAGAAGGTCATAAGGGCCTCCAAAACTTGAGGGATCAAGCTTAATACCCATCTTAGATGTTCCCAGAAGCACATTTGTTATTTTTCTTTCTACTCATGAAAAGAACATTTGAATTGTGTAGAATGTGTTCTCCCCTGTGATGTTTAGCATGATGATTCCTGGACTATAAAAGCATATATAGTTGAAATCATAGGAGCAAGCATTCTCAGTAGGCAAGACAGGATTTTTTTCTCATTTTTTCCCTTCAAGTTTCCTCACATTGACTTTACTCCCACAAAAGGGGCAAGTGTGGCTCTGCCTTAAGATTGTGACCTGAGAATGAGCAAGCACATCTTTCCTGAGACAACCTGACATTTTCATAAAGAGCTTTGTTCAAATCAGAGAAGGAGATGGGAGGATAAATTATTTCAGAAATACAAATGGCATTAAACAGCGTGGCTTCCAAAGCACAAGTATGTGATCCTGAGCACATAAAGAAATCTAAACTAAAAAATGACCTTCCTCCCAATACATACTCCTCCATAGCTCCCTGCCAGTATGGACTCAGATAACCTCTCCTCCACGTATCCTCTGACCCAGGGAGCTAGCACGAGAATGTCTCTACCTCCCACTGGTATCTTTCTTCTCTGTTTCACATCTTGGGCACACGTAGTTCTAGCCATGACACAAGGCTAGAGCTCCAATAAAGGATACTGTTTTTGTCTTCATCTGATTTCATAGAAGTCCTTCCACTAGAATTATAACATATTTTGGCTCACTCACTCACTGTGGCATGGCAAGTGAAAGTCAGATTTTAGAAGTCCCTGGATGCAGGTACTATAGAAAGGAAGACACTGAACAACTTATAATATGTTCTATAGGTATGAAGTCCCTTCACAGTATTCACGGATGTATTTAGCAATCCTAAGTTTAACTGCATAACACTAACATCAGTCTTGAGTCGGCAAATAAGGGGACTATATTCTTTCTGATTAGCCAAACCAAGAAGCATTCATTAGCCTGTATGAAAACACAGCATGAGGCAGAATGCAGCAAAGGTCCTGGACTAATAATTAGTCCACCTTTCCCATGGGCTTTTCCTGCCCTCTTATTCTAATCACAGGTCCAAAGGTAAGAAAACCAGAACCTGTTTTCATGAGAACTATGTTCATCCCTATTCCATAGACATGTTGGAAATTCTGGTACCAATTACTGCCTTCAAAAAAATCTAGACCAACACTGTAGCAGTTCGCCTACATGGATGCTGATAAATGACCATCAAATGGCTTAAGGGAACAAGGGGTTTATTTTCTTACAATAGTCTAGTTACAGTCTGTCCAGCTTGACAGGAAAGCATGCACCAATACCAGGGACAAAGGAACTGGCCTCACCATCTCTACCTAATAGCTGAGAAAGGGATGATCCTTATTTGCCAGATCAGCGTGGCTGGCCAAGTATACACAAGGATGTCAACTCTCTCAACTAGTTCTCTCTATTTTATTCCAGGGCCTAATCCCACCCATCTGGGCCTTCCCCATCAGCCAGACAATTTTCTGAAGATTTTCTCTGGGCTTAACTCAATTACTAATTCTCTACAAATGTGCCCAGAGTTCAAACCCTCAACTGTCAAGTTGACATCTGTGCCTAACTATGACAAGCAGTGGCTAGTTAGTGGATTACAGAACCAAATGGAATCCATTACAAATTAATTTTCACCTAAGTTACTATCAAAGATTAAAATTGATCATGATTTTATAAATTTAGGAAATAGGCTAGAAATATCACCTTATCAACAAATAATATTTTAAATGCAAGCACAGTCACAAATAAATACAAAGTAAGCAATGATTCTATTACTACTGCAGGCTTCACTCCTAACTTTGATTTCCACATAGTAGGAAGTAGAAAAAATAGTGGTCTTGCTAAGTTTTTATGTCTAAGGCAGCCAGAACAGAAAGTCCACAAAGAATGAGTTGGAAATAGGAGTAGACAGAAAAATAGAAAAAGTTAGCTTACATGCAGCAGTAGAAGACATAAAGAAAGGAAGGATTTACTTTCCAGTGTTTCTAGAACTCATCCATATCTTGGTGATGCTCATTAAGATTCTCCTAAGAACTTAAAAGCTTTCAGGACATGAAAACGGTTCCCATTTAATCTGTATGGTATCAAATGCACTGTGTACAGAGTAGTAGAAAATCAGGTACAAGTCAAGGAAATTTGCTTCAGTATGAAGGTCAATTCCTGACATAATTAATAAGTGCGTTTCTGGGGCCACATCAAAGACTTCAAAAATATGAGAAATAAGATTGAAATTAGGACTTTAAGACCAAAAGAAAGGAAGCAGAAGATTCAGACAAGGTTATTTTAGGAAAATGAATAGCTCATTAATAAATCCCCTTTGCTGAGGTTTCACGTTGAATAAACCATGTTTTCATTGTGACTTTGTTTTATGGGTACTTTGTAGTACTTTGGAGTGTGAACGGGAGTTGTCCCCCACAGAATCATGTGTTTGAATCCTTAGCTGGTGTTAATTTTTGGGAAGGCCATGTCTCCTTTAGGAAGTAGAGCTTTGCTGGAGGAAGACATGTCACAAAGCAGGCCTTTCAGAGTTAGTGGTCCAGCCTTTGAGGCTTAGTGGTCCAGCCCTGCTCGCTGAGTTTGCTCTTCTTTTCTCTGCCTCCATGAGATCTGCAGTGACCTAAAGCCACACCTTCTGCTGTGAGATTCCCACCCTAATGGACTATATCTTCCTTCTGGAGGCCAGATAAATCTCCTTTTCTCCCTTTCTTCCTCCTTCACAACAACAAGGAAAAGCAAACTGCAACACTCCTAAAAAATATGTCCAGGTCTCAACACCTGTTCCTGTGACTATGACCTTATTTAGGGACAGTCTTTGTAAATTCAACTTAATTAATGGTCCGAAGACAAAAATTCTCCTGGACTTTCAATGGCCCTACACTCAAATGAATGGTCTCTCTGCGACAGAAAAGAAAGGAGGAATCAGAGGCACCGAGACACAAGGAAGTCACATGAAGATAAAAGCAGATCTTGAAATTATGCTGCTACAGAGACAGAAGTATCAGGAGCTGTTAGAAGCTGGAAGAGACAAGAAGGGATCTCTCCAGAGGCTTGGGAGGGAGCACGGTCTTGCCAACACTTTTTATTTTTCACTCTCAGCCTCCAGAAGTGTTAAGAAAAGAAAATTGTTGTTCTTTTAAGCTACCAATTTTGTAAGAATTTTTTTTTGCAATAGTCCCAGGAGAACTATGCTTGATCTGATTTAACAGAAAGATTATTGTGCCCTAAGGACATAGGTGTCTAACCCTTGAACAAAATGCTTTCCACTGTACATCTCCAAATTAGTATTCTACTTTATATAGAAATCTCATGATCTCAGTGTGTTCCGCAGGTTAGGCTGGGTCATACTGTAGTGGTCATCCAAATCCAGTGTCTTGATACAGTACACATCCATCAAGGTTAAGCAGGTGACGGCTGGACAAAGCTACTCAAATACAGAAGATCTAACCGGTCACAGCTCCGTCATGCTGCAGACACAGTCTGCTCCGCACCTCGTTTCCTAAACCCAAGGAAAATATGTACAGCTTCTGCTCGAAAACAAAACTAGCCACATGGCCTTATCCTGCTTTCACAGCGATGGGAACTGTCTGGGAGTGGAGGAAATAATTTGCGAGCATTACTCTGACTGGCACACTTGTGAGTCCATATAGGTAAACATGGCTCCTGTCCCAAGGTACTAAACGAAGACAAACACTGAGGTTACAAGCCCAGAGGTAAAAATCTTAAACTGTAACAAACTTTTTGTACTTCTTAGGGGGTCCACAAGGAGACTTTTCTGAGACACATGCTGCTATTTTAGCACTGCGTGCAAAGAAAATATTGTCATGGTTTGAAAGTGAGTCATTCCCCACAGGTGCACAAGTCTACAACCTTAGCTGATATAAATGGTTGGGAAGCTTGTGGCACCATTAGGAGGTAGAGCCTTGCTGGAGAAAGGCATGTCACAGCAGGAGGCAGGTCCTGAGATTGGGTAACCCTACCCTGCTTCCTCTAACAGTCTGATCTTGCAGTTTGCCTCTTGCTTCCTCTGTCTCAGCTTGTGCTGCCAAGCCATGACTTTTCTGCTATAAATGGATTATATTCCCCTCTGGAGCATAAGCGAGGCAAATCTCCCTTTCTCCCCTTAAGTCCCTTGAGTCTCAGCAGCGGGAAGAGTAACTGAAATAAATACTTTTAAACTATTTTAATTTCTACAGAAAAAAATTTCAAAGAAATTTCAAGATCCATGGAAAATCTAACACTTCCACGAGGGTCAGTGATCCCATCCCACTCTCTGCTTCTGGGTCCTGCAAAAGTTTAATTATCTGGAATTCTCAGGAAAAGGGTATCCTGAGACACTGGAATCCTGTACACAGCCAAACTAGGACTGAGAAAAGAAATGTTTTATGCCAAACCTTTACTACAAATTAATCCCAAAGTGTCTACCGATGGAGGGGCAGAAGCAAGACCCCAGATGCTGCTTCACCTGAAGTTTTTCATTCTTGAGACGTCGCTGTCATCTGTCCTCAGCTTTGGATGACCACCCCCAAGCAAGTGGGGAAGACCCCCACTGGGAGCTCAGCATGCCAGCCTCTTCCAGATTTGCTTTCCCAAATAATGTAGATAGAATCCCATTTCCTCCCGGGTAAGAGCCCACGTGCAACACAAGTATGTTTCCCATCATTTTCAAACAACACAGTCTGGATCCCAATAATTACCACTGAGCTTGATTTAGAGGGGGAAAAAGTAAACAGTCTTCAAATTGTGATCTGCAGTAGTTTCCAGCTGAGGTAAACAAGCTTTGCAAACACAAAACACAAACGTTAGCAGAAATTTCTTCCTGCGCTGGTGGAAACTGAAACTGACGCAGGTGGTCCTGGTGGAGCTCCACACAGTGTTCGCGTATTCCCTTAAGGGCGCACTCCCTTCCTGCTACTAAACTGTTATTTTTGTCTACAAATTAATAGGCACTGTTAACCTGGAGTTGGGATTTAACCAGTGGTCGGGGAATTGGGAGCTGGGAAGCTGCAGAAAGGAAGGAAGCCAGGTTCCTCCCTGAAGCACTGCCAGTGCCGGGAGATGACGCCTTAAGGTCAGAAAGAACATCTTGCCTTGCACAGGAATTGGCCTGAAGGGAGAGCAGAGGAGAGCTCATTTAACTTGCAGCAAACCAACCATCCCAAAGTGGTGGAACTTATTAGAAGAGCTGTCATGTCTTGTCACCCTACACTCTAGAGTCACCCATTTAAAGCAAGGAGTCTGGAGGACTCTGCTTACAGAAAGGCATCGCTGAGCACCACCACCCAGGAAGGGGTCACAAATACTGTTGCACACGGCAGACGCGACCAGACTGTCTACCAAAAGAAAACAACTTCCAGTCTCATATAAAAACAATATCCCACTTTTGTTCAGTGGCAAACTCCTTCCTTCACTCTCCTTTCAATAAACTGGCACCTCTGGCCTGGATGGTGAAGCCATCACATCTGTGCTGGGTCACCAGAAGGAACATTCCACTTAAAACCAGTGGGGACTCAAGATGGCTTCGCTGGGAAGGCACTGGCTACAGGAGCATGGTGACGCTAGCTTGACGCCCAGAAGCCATACAAAAAGTCAGACATGGTGGCACAATTGCAATCCCATCACTGGGGAGGCAGAAGCAAGAGGGTCCCTGAGATTTCTTGGCCACTCCATTGCACCTGGCTTAGATATGGGCCAACCCATGAGAGACCCTTTTCTCACACATACACAAAATAAAGGATGGCTCTTGAGAAATACCTCCAAGGACAGACAGCAACTGGGACTGAGACTCGATCCATGAGATTGATTCAATCCACGAGAAGACAAACCAAAGGATGAGGGGAAATGGGACCTGCCAATCTTCAGTGATGTCACTTGAGCCTCACCCAGACATACTTGAAGGCAAGGTCCTCTACACTCTTCAGTTCCCTAAGTTGATAAATTCTGCCTCTTGTTTTATTTCTTGTTTGTTTATTTAACATAGTTAATAGAGTTTTTTGTGATTGCACTCTGAAATTATAAAGATCTATGTATATATTTAACATCATGCAGGTAAGAAATATGCTTATTAAAATAATACATACCTTGGTATCCAGGAACTGACTGACAGTGGTTGTTGTGAATTAGATGACCTGCCATCCTGATAAGTTTTCAGGAAATTAGAGCCTGACAAGCTATTATGGGTTCATGGGAAAAAGAAGTGAGGTTACCCAAGGTCCTGTTTTTAATTCTGGCTGCCAAGTACAAACAAGGATCCATTACAATGCTGATGTGAGTCTTGTTAGAACAGATTTAGAGCCCCTGAAACCTCCCGCCACCACTATCCAGCCTGGCTTTGTTGTTCAGAGTGTCTAAGCTCTTCAGGGTAAAGACCCAGCCTGGGACTCCCAGCTACACAAAGACTGGCAGCAGTGCTCCATAAATTACATACAGTGCCACTGAGGGGAAAGGAGATGCCAAGACAATGCGCTCCTCCGAGCCTCCTAAAGATAATATTTCAAAGTAAAACTAGAAAAACTGGGAAACGATTTGTACTACCCGAGACTGGACAATTGGAAGGACCTGAGTCTGTGTTTCTAATACGTTGTGGTTACCCAACAAACAGAAGCCCACATTTTCCCATCCGGATCACTCTCGATTGATGGTGCAACTTGTTTCTGTGGACTATGTAGGAATAAATCTTTAAGTTAAAAACCCAAAATCTTATCATGGGTCCACTTCTTCCTTGTATGATCTATGTATCTCGAAATTGGAATATACACTAATATATAAACATGAAAATTATAAAGCATTTCAAAAAAAATTCAAGAATTTTGATAAACTCCAGAATAGAAAATTCACAATGATCTTAGGTTTTGAAGTTCAACAGACATAGAAAATGACTCAAGCAAAGCTAGCTGCTCCTTTGACATATTTTCAAGTGATAAATAGAAGGAACATAGACAGCTGACATTGACTTTCTATGAAGATTTTCTCCCCATTCTCTCATTGAAAACTGCGTTAAAGTGGCCCATTCTATAGATATCCAGAAGACAGTTACACATATCCTAAAAATTCCAAGCTAGCACTTCTCTTTACCATGTTTCAGAAAGTCAAAAAAGAAATATGTAGTCAGCCTTTTTGTGTGAAAAGTAATCCATATGCACTTAAAGTTCACTATTTGAATGTACAATCCAGTGATTTTTGATTATTCAAACAATACTGACATTAAATCAGTCTAGAAGTATGTTATTCTAACTTAAGGTGAAAATAAAAGATGTAGATTTGAAGTCTTTCTCTTTTTAATATAAACGGTTAAAGCTACAAATTCCTAATAAGCACTGATTAAATTGTATTCCATAAATATTAATATGTCTATTAATTTCTAGTTTCCCTTGTGATTCTTTTTCTTTGACCTATCGATTGTTTGGAAATGTATTGTTACTTCCCACACCGATCAATTTGACAAACCCCTTTTTGATAATGATGCCTAATTCTATTATACTGTGATCAGGGGATGTATTGAATGGTTTCAAGTCTTCCAAGTTTCTTGTGGCTTGCTTTATGGCCCAACACACAGAGACTGTGCCGGGTACCCTGAGACAAATGTACTGCTGCCAAGGTCACTGTTCTGCAAAGGTGCATTGGGTCTAGCTCATTCATAGTGCTGCTCAAATTTATTTCCTCATTGATCTCCACTCTTGCTGTTCTACCCATTATTGAAAATGAGTTATGAATACTTTCCACTCTTCTTGGTAGTTAGTCTACTTCTCCATTCAATACTGTCATCTTGGCTTTAGCCTGAGGGCCTCTTGTTTGGTGAGTATATATTTCTATCTTCTGTGACTTCCAGGTGGACTACACTATATAAAAAAGCTCTTCTTTGTCTTCAGGAACAATGTTTGACCTAAAATACATTTTAATCTGATAAAATGGCTGTCTACCCGCCTCTTAGGGCCCTCCTCTGCTCACTTGCCTTTTTATTCCTCAGACTGACTGAGTACTCTCAGTTTGTCTGCCTTTCTGTCTTCCAGGCCATCGGTTCATTCTTTAACCAGATCAAACTTGGTAAGTTTCTACGTCAGTTACTGTATCTCTCGATACCAGAACTTGCATTTTGTTGTTTTCTCTTAACACTTTATGTGTGTGCCCCCATGTACAAGTACACATGCATGTGCACACATATGTGTGTGGACACCCGAGATCAATGTCAACTGTCTTCTTTAATTGCTCTTGATATTCTTGATACGTATTATAAATATTCACTCCCTCACTATTTATGAGATAATATAAAATCTTCATCTAGTGGGTTTGGGGAAACTGTCCCTTTCTCATGTGTGTGGCACAAACTACTTTATTTCTTATGTGTCTCATAAGTTTATGTGGGAAAGTAAACATTTTAAATAATATGTCAACTCCACGAATGCTACCTGTTGAGTGAGGGATTTGCCTGGACAGAACCAATAATCGTGTTCCTTGTACTTTGCAGCCAGTGAAGCCTATGTTTGGTTAGCTGAGAGGCCAGACAACTTTAGACACAGTTTCTTAGCTTGTTGGAACAAATATTCTTCCAATCTTTGCCTAAGAATTAGTGTATATGCATTTGAGTGTATGTGTGTATGTGTGCGTGTGTGTGTGTGTGTGTGTGTGTGTATGTATATGTGTCTGCATGAGAATAGGGGTTTATGTGTGAGGAAGGGTATTTAGTTATACATGCATGTGAAGGGGTGTTTGCACTCATGTTTATGTGTCTGTATACACATGGTGCATGTTGGGGGTTTAAGTGTGTGTGTGTGTGTGTGTGTGTGTGTGTGTGTGTGTGTGAGTACGTGCGCAAGAGTCTATTTATGTGCTTATGCATGCTGGTATATTTGTGTGTGTGCATTCATGTGTATATGCTTGTATGCATATGCATGTTAATGCATGTGTGTTTGTATATGCATATATGTGCATGTAAATGTATGTGAATACCTATGCGTACACATGTATGTCTATGAACATGTGTGTTTAGATATATATTTGTGTGTATGTGTGTTAATATGCATGCATGTATATGTATTCATGCCTGAGTGTATAAGTGTGCATATGTGCATTCACGCATGTTGGGGGAGGATATGAATCTAATGCCTTGTCTGCAATGTTTGTCTACTGTCTTCATGTCCTTCCATACAGAGCCCTAAGTTCAGCCAGAGATGACAGTGGCTTAGACCCTCTCAGGGCTTTCCTGAGATGCCTTCTAGAATATGTCCAAGATTTTTTTCAAAGCTCTCATGGGATTTCACTCTCCATTTTCCTTCTTAAGTTTGCGGTCAGGCTCTTGTTAGCCTAGTGACACCACCTCAGGCAGCTGCGATGTTGAACAATTGTCACTGTTTGCTTTTCACGAAGTCCCTTGCTGATAAGGTTGTTTGCAGAAAGTAGGTCTGAGTCCATTCAAATAATGTCCACTTTGCACATTTCAGCAGACTACCAGACAGGTTGAATACTAACAATTCTCCAGCAAAGGGCTTTTGGGGAGCCCTAACCCCATTTGTCTCCTCGGTGACTGTTTAAGCCTAGTATCAAAAAGTCTCACAGTTGCAAGGCTATATTGTCAAGGTGAACACAAAGCTGAAAAGGCAGGATGGGACTGGGGCAAGTGAAAATAGCTGAAGACTTGTGTTTACCCCCAGTTCAGCTGTTTTTCTGAAGTGAACACCCCTTAGGTTGTTGCAAGCTTTCATTTAATTTCCAGAGTTTTGAAATGCTGATCTTGACAGTTTTCCCAGGATTTTCATTGCTTTCATGGAAGATCAAACTATTGGTAACTCTCTGTACTATTGCCAAAATGGTGGAATGCTAACATATAAAAATAAAACCATATAAATATATAATATAGCATGTATAATTGAACAGAAATAAAAGTTCTTTAACAAAATATAATGGATAAAAATAAATAATACATGTAGTTGTCACAATTTCTTCTGTGAGATTTCTATATAATATAGACCACAATCTTTAGGCGATACTTGATTGTACATTCTACACCTGCCTCTGTGATTCTCGAATATGAGCAAAGATGGTTCCACCGGCCAATGTAAAAGGTCGTATTATAATGACATAGCAAAAACTCCATATGGCTTAACTCCAATATTGTATGTTTCCCTCTTCACATACAGCTACTGATGGATCTGAGATAGGAAGACCTCTGTTCAATGCACAGAGATCTAAGTCAGTGTAGACTCTATCTTGACAAATGATTTCATTGTCAACACTACATGATGAGGTGGATCTCCCTGGAGATCTTAAAACTTCCCCCTAGAATAGACATCTGTTCTGTTGAGGTTTCATTAGAACAAGTCGCCTTGCGCTGGATCAGAGAGGTGTAATCCGGTCATACAGAGCAGAGATGGAATATGTGTGGATAGCTAAAATGTCCACTGCACAGTGAATTATGTCATTGGAGTTTTTATTGTACTCATTCTTAGTTAAATAAGAATTATTAGAACAAATATAAACTATGTCAATTTTCAGAAGTCTGCTAACCAAGTAAGCACTGAAAATATGCTAATGTGTGAAAATCTAGTCACTAACCAACTTATTTCCCTGGAGAAATGTAATAAAATACATTCTACTGGGAGAATTCTAGGCTCCTCTGGTAGCATTACAACAATATCTCAGGGATACTGTGCTCCACAATATACTGGACTTAATAAAATGTTAGGAGGCAGAGATTGAATATGATTCTTAATAGCAATTCCATTCCGCAGACAATGACCGGCCAGCGTGTACAAATTCACTCCAGCTACATAGCAAACATTCAGTAGCAGTCCGTTATCTAGCAGATTCAGTCCTGCAAACATGAATGCACCTGCAATGCGCAAGGAGCAAGGGCTGCGAAGATGAATTCATTCCACTCTCTACGCTGAAAACAAAGTGGAGGCACCGGTGCTGTGACCAAACAAGAAGAGAAGAATCTGGGCTGGGGAGAGGGATCAGTGGTTAAAGTCTTTGCCTTGCAAGCAAAGGGACCGAGCTCTGATCCCCAGATCCCAATGTGAAAATGCCAGGCAGGTGCGGGAGCTCACTTGTGTTTCCAGCCCTGGAAGGTGGGATCTGGGCGTCACCATAACAAGCTGGCTAGCTAGGCTAGCCCTAATGCCCAGCTCTGGGATTAGGTAGAGGACCACATTCAGAACAAAAGGAAAGTGGAAAAACAATCAAGGATGATTTCCAATATTACCCTTGGGCTTTCACAAGCACACAAACCCAAGTGCACTCATGTACAACACACACACACACACACACACACACACATGAAACCCATATACACACACATGAAGGGGAAAAAAGGAAAAAAATAGAACAGAATCCTGGTGTTCTACAGTCAGCAACTCTCTCTCTCTAGCTCCAGAGAAACCCTCAGATCATTTGCCTTCCCTCTCCTTCCAAAAGTTTATTGGCAAAAATAAACATCTGGCAAGATAAAAATGATGCTCCATCTTCTAGGTAACCGTTTCTCAAATTTTAATGTATGGTGGAATTATCTGAAGAAACTGCAAGCAATGCCGATGCCTATGGTGTCTCAAATGCCCAGCCAGAAGTGGGCACAGAGTTCCTCCCACGCAGTCTTCCTGCTTCCGATCCAACTCTGCCTTCCCCAAAATATGCATGTTAAAACTCAGACCTCCAGTGTGTCCGTCAGTGATGAGCTCGGAATGAGTGATGAGTTGGCACTGACGTGACCGCTCTCAGTGAGTCTTACTCTGCTCCACTCACTGTGAGAAAATGCTGCAGATGGCGGAGGCTCAGCACAGAGCCTTGTTTCTCACCATGTGGCAGGCTGTAAGCACGTGGCTGCAGGCCTGGCTTCCTCGGAAGCCTTCCTCCCAGGTTTACAGAGCGCCTCCGTGTGTGTCCTCACATGACCTCCACTGCACGTGCACCCCTCATTGGTGCCCTCCTCCTTCCAAATTTCCTCTCTGTTTAAGGACACAAGTCATGCTGAGTTAGACTTAATGACACCACCTGAACCCATCCTTTTGAAGGCGCTGCCTCCAAATATAATTCTAAGACATCAAGGTTAGGGCTTCTGCATTATACAGTTACATACTCAGCGAGAAGAGAACTTGGACACAAGAACGCAGGAGGAAGATGCTGTGTAAACACAAAAGCCCGCAGCTGGCCACACAGCAAAAGCTATGGAATGCCAAAGAAAGCCAAGAAATTGCGAGAAGCTAGGGAGAGCATGAAGCAGAATTGTTCACCCAGCCTAGAGGAAGAACCGACCCGCCACGTTGCCTTTGGACTTCTGGCTTCTGCAACTGTAAAGCAGCACATCTCTGTGCCTGCCTGTGGTCTTCTGCGATGGTGGCACGCTGACACGCAGCCCTTTCCCACCGCAGCAAGTGCTACTGGCAAGCTAATGAACCGTTCTTAATCGTGTTGCTGCAAGCCTCATCTGCCTCCAAGAGTCTGCTTTGCTCATCTGTCTGTTAGAGCGGAAGGGCTGGGGTGGTAATGCGCAGCACCCTTCTGACTAAGAGGGATGGAACAGTACATGAATACTGCAGACTCCTCCCCTTCAGGAATGACGAGTGCCCCGTGACACAGAACCTTCTGGGGTGATACCTCAAGTTCAGGACACAGGTAGTCAGTACCACGCTGACCACTGGCCATCAATCTTCTCTGCTTCCTGGGGTGTTTTCTTCACCCCTATCCCAGACCTCACTCAACCTTCCTCTCAGGCTCTGATGTGGGGGTTCTACCCTGTGATAAAGTTCTGAGGTGACAGCATGCATTGGCTTTCACATGCCAGTGGTTCCTGAATGAGCTTTGAAGGCAGACCAAGGATTGCAAGATGAAAACCAATCAGAACCCCAAGTCTACATGCTTATCTCTCGGAACCTCCAATTCACGTGATGACTTCATGCAAAAGCATTCTGTTTCAGGGGTCAGAAAGGTCAGTATGCTTTGTGTATTCATGTGACATCATCAAAGAACACATTTCTTTAATTACAAAAAATGGAAGAGGCATTTTTCTCACACATACTTTTCATATGGTACTCTTGATCAACATAAATGAAATAGCTACTAAAAATACCTTCTAAATTTATCACAAAAGTCTTTCTGTCTTATGAAATCCCTTCCAAGTTCTCTATTTTGCCAACAATTTTATGCCAGGAAAAAATGAAATCCTTATTAAGAAGGGAGGTCGCCGCTCTGGGATTCCGCAGCATATGTTCTTCTTTCCCTTTTGCCTCGCTGACAAGGAAGCTCCCATGCATACCAGAAGTGCTCAATCTTTATAATCACTCAGCTGACATTCACAGTACCTGTTGCTTATTCTTTTCAAGCTCTTACATTTCAATTCTACCTGCGTTTCCTTTTTCAAAGACTCAGGAGAAAAAGAAATAAGGCAAAGTTCAGAGCGGGAACATGGACTAATACATTTTCCAAAGTCGCAAAAGCCAGTTTCCCCTTCACATTTTCTAGAATGTGCTTTCTTCAAGGAAATTTTCCCTGGAGCATCGCACCGGCAAAGGAAACCTGGGTGACAGGCACTCTGGGTAAAAATGATTCGTGGCAGCTGACCTGAGCCAGTTAACCAGTGATGTTTGATTGGACATGAAATCTGAATGTGTCTTCTAGCAGAAAATACATCCACGGAAAAGAAGGATCAACTCCGTCCGTTGGGTCCCCAGGGAAGGGAACACCCTCACAGGTTTCCTCTGGAAAGTTCCTGCTGCGAAGGAAGTGGTTCTGTTCCTGTTGCCATTCCGAGCAGCCCACTTCAGACAAGCTCAGCTCCAACTATTGAGTCACAGTCGCTGTGCTAGTTAGATACGTAGGTGTCGACTCGACAATTGAATGCTAAGCTTCAGACACAGCTGTGAAGAATTAAAAGTTGAGGCAAGCCTGTGTCTGACTGAAGCGGGTTGGTCCCGCACATAGTGGGTCGACCCTTCCCTAGGCAGGTGGAAAGATGGAGGGGGCTGATTCAGCAAGGTGACATTCTTCAGCAGTCTAGAGAGACTTGTTTGCCCCTCTCTGAGCAATCCCCGGGGCTAGGGTGTGGCCAGTTCCCTCAGCTCCTGTTGGTGTGAGCTCTCCTGCGGAGCTCGACTGAGAACTGCAACTGGGAATCATTAAAAAGCTCTTGGTTCCAGGGCCCATTTTTTAATTGGGAGCAGGGGGGTCGGGGGGAGGAGGAGGAGGGAGGGAACCAGTATACCTACTAAGTTTGTATGAGCAGAAATAATAATAAAAAATGTTTAAAAATTTAGAGATTATAAATAAAAAAGAAAGAAAGAAAGAAAGAAAGAAAGAAAGAAAGAAAGAAAGAAAGAAAGAAAGAAAGAAAGAAAGAAAGAAAGAAAGAAAGGCAAAGACGGAGGGGTTAGTCTAGGTCCTACCGTGTAACGGATCAGAGAGAGGCTCTTGCAGCCGATGCTTCAGAGTTGAGCCTAAAGAAGGCCCTAAACAGAAGATGCCAGCACGGCGAGTGGCAAGTACAGACTGTGCACTATGAATGCGCATTTCCTCCAGCACAGCCCAGTGAAACTTCACAGAAAAGACAAGAATGACGTGAGTCACCGGGTAGGAAAGGCAAAAACCCACCCCAGCCAAGGTCAGAGCAGGCAGAGCAAGAGGCAAGAGAAGGTTCAGTCTAGATCTCCGTATGCTGGAAACTCTGCTAACCCAGCTGTGGCCTGGCCCACCCCTTCCCTGGCCCACAGGTCTTTGACCCTCCTTATGTTGGGCTTGAGCTGTTGTTCAAGGCAGGTGGTTACCAGGGTGATCAGCCATGCCAGAGGACACGGACCCAGGTAACATGACAATTAAGGTTTTGGCCGAGAGAGTAGGTGGGTAAACAGGGATGGACCTGAATTTCTAGGGTAATCGCCTCCCCACTGAATGTTAGCTCAGGACATGATGCGTGGGGGATGATCCGCTTTACTGACATGTTTGCAACAACTGCCGTGCCTCGGTTTCCTCATCTACTAGATGTGAACCGATTGTCTATGCCCTTCCTCCTGCCTTTGGGAGTGTGGTGAAGTTAATTCAGCACAGTTCATAAAGCCCGGTGAGTCCTCCACGCACGGCTTTATGTAGATAAGAGATTGCACCTTCCTCAGGCTTGGGAGGCCGCTTTGCATTTCTACATCAGCTCTCTTTATTTTTTGCTGCAGAAGCAATTTCATCACACCAGCATTCACAACTGGGGAGAGGAAGAGAGGGGGAAAAAAAGAAACCTTCCTAACTTTAATTCCCTGTAATCCAAAACCATATGGCCCACGGATTTATCACAGAGGCAGGCAGAAGGGGCCAGGTGAAGTGTCACAGGCAGAAGGAGAACAGCATGGGGCAGCGCTACCAGAAACACCATCAAAAGAAAGAAGTAATTAGGCCAGACTGTGTGGGAGACAGCGGTAAGGAAAGTAGGGCACTAGCAGAGGTAGGCAGTCACCTTTAGCAGTATTCATCCCCAGGAGCAAGGCCACAAGGTAGCACCCCCCATAGCCGAGCACTTCATCTCATAAGCCACTGTAGTCCTCCCTTGGTATTTCTAGATGTTAAAAGGCAGATTCTAGGACCCCCCCCACACACACACACCTTGGATACCAAAACCCACAAGCTCTCTAGTCTCTTAGACAAGAGGCAGAGTATATTGCAATTAACCTGTGCACATCCTCCTTCATACGGCAGATCACCTCTAGATTTCTTATGTAATCTCGACATAATGTAAATGCTATCAAAATGGTTGCTATTCTACATTGTTTAGGGAATCATGAATCAGGGGAGGGGATCCATTTGTTTTAAATGTGGGTTTCTTTCCATATTCTCAGTTTGAGCATGGTCAAAATAAAAGATGCGGCAGTTCCTGCTGGACTTCTCTGTGACCTGCAAGCAAGGATCCACCCAAGTCACTGCCACGATGGAGTAAGCCATGTCCTCTGATATCATCATCTGGCACAGGTGTCAACTTGACGGTTGAGGTGTAAGCTCTGGGCACATATATAGATAATTAGTAGTTAAGTCCAGAGCAAACCTGCAGTGGGAATTCTGGGGTTTACTGGCCAGGCAGCTTGGCCTAGTCAGTGAGTGTCGTGTTCCAGCCAGAGACCCTGTCTCAAAACCCACTTATCCTGGGGAACAAAATCTGAAGTTGTCCTTTGGCTCCAACATGCTTGCTCACACACATACACACTACATGAAATTTACCTTTCCTTCATTCTGTCATAGTTAGGCACAGGTGTCAACTTGATGGTTGAGAGTTTGAGCTCTGGGCACATTTGTAGAGAATTAGTAGTTAAGCCCAAAGCAAACCTGCAGGAGATTGTCTATTTGATGGGAAAGGTGAGTGGAACGAGGGCCTGGACAGGTGAATAAAATACAGAGCTGATTGAGGAAGCCGACATCCTTGTGTACACTTGGCCAGACATGCTGGTCTGGCAAGTAAGGATCATTCTCCTCTCAGCCTTTATGTAGAGATGGTGTGGCCAGTTCCCTTGGTCCTTTGGTATCAGCCCTGACAGCCTTGTCTGTGCTCCTGGCAATGAGGCTGTTACCATCCCTCCTCACAGAGGTGCAGACCCTCAGACACTCACAAAGATTGCAGCCACACTCCCTCCCTGTGCTTGATCTTGATGGATGTCGGAGTATCTGAGAAGTGGACGGTGGTCTGGAGTTGGGGCTCCTGTGATGAGACTTTCGCGAGTCACCCATGCTGGGTGGGACTTTCCAACAATGCAGGTACCTTTCAGTCAGCCATGCTCCGGTAAGCAACCCCAGTAAACTGTTAGATTCGCCTGGCTGTCTTGGGATAGAATCGTGACTTTGACGTGTTGGTGACTTCTCTATCTGGGGTGAAGAGACATTCCTTTGCATTTCCCCAGAAATAACCCAACTGTCATCTGAGAATGTCGATAGCACCCTTGAGAGTCCCTGGTCCCTTATGTTCTTATCACTCCCTTCGGTATGGAAGTGTGAGAAGCAGGAGGGCCCTAAAGCCAGCCGTGAACTAGCTCTCCTACCCACAAAGCAGTACCTGGAAGGAGCTTTTCACCCAGACAGAGGCACCAGCCTCCAACTGCCTCCTCTGGTTCCAGGTGGGGCCCTCTACCCCTACTCTGTGGTGGCTGGTATACTCCAGGCTAGACCCTCTGTTTTCCAGGATGCCTCCTGCTGTGGCATATCAGACTCCATCTCTGCAGGGACCCCTGAGTCCTTTACTCGCTTAGCCTCATGCAATTCACACACAGGCATAACACTTCTAGGTGCCACCAGGTTCCCAGGACTGAAAACACGGGGGACAAGACAGAGTTCTTCCTTCAGGCAGAGAAATGTAAACAATAATGTCAACCGGACAGAGCTAGCTGATGAGTTGTCTGGACGACTTAAAGTCACGCCGTCCAGAAAGATCTCTCGGAGGAAGTGATTTGTAAAGGATGAGGAAGTCCGCCATGCAGAAGAAAGTGACAGGGTTATAGAGAACAGCTGAGTCCAAAAGCCTGGCACAGGGTCAAGTGGTACTGGAAAAGCAGAGCCACAGCAGAGGGAAAAGGGGGAGTCGAGAGGTGAGACCAGAGTTCCTCAGGCACCAGATGTTCTAGGTCCGGTTGGCTACAAGAAGAATGGGGTTTGTAAGTGAAACAGGGAGGGGCACTCACAGAACCGGGACAAAGAAATTCTGACCTGGCTATGTTTCAGGTCACTACGCACCAGAGAGAGGAAAGGAGTAAAGTCAGCCACAGGGGCTTAAGTGAGGAGGCATCTATGGGGGCCAATGTCCTTCCTGCAGTTCATTACCTGACCCTGCCCTCATGCCGACCCTGCCCAATTCATACCAACTTAAGACAGTGGCCTCTGGACTTTTCTCTCCTTCTTTCCTGGTCAACAGGCCCAGCGACATCACTACCCAATGTCCATTGACCCTCTGAGCCAGCTGAGGTTAATGAGACACACAACGGGTGTCTATGGGAAGGAAAGTCATGCCAGAGAAACCCAAAAGGGCGCATATCCTTGCAGTAAGCTTGTCTTTCAGTGTTCATGTCACTATTCTAACCTCTCTCGGCTGAGTTCTTTCACTGCTCACCCACCGCCTTCCACAGTCTGCAGGGAGGAGCTTCCAAGACAAGCCTCTGCTTTTCCCACATAAGCAGCGGCTTGCAGACTCACTACAAGACTCAATGCAATCCTTGCCCAGAGCGTAGACGCCATCCTCAAGATAGGTGATCACGTGAGCAGGATGTTGGGGCAGAAAGTCAGGAGGGTTCAGATGCTGTGGACAACTCTGAACCTCTACCGCACCACCAAACAGCCTTCCTTGGGAGTTTGTGTTAGCCAAGGAAATAAACTCCAATGTGCTTCAACGTGTGCAGTTGGACTCCTGTCACAAGCAGCCAAAGCATAGCTCCTCACCAAAGCAAGAAACCAGGGGGATTATTTACTTAGAGGACAGAAGATGTCAGTCCCCAAATCTCCTAAAACCAAGGGAACATCAGGAAGATAACTATTACACATGTGTTTCAATGACACAAACTTCATTTCCTGGGGTGACTGCTATGAACCCCTCTCCATAGAGGCAGTTGTGCCGAGAGAAGCAACTTGGCGAGATCTATTCACCCATCATGGTGAAACCCAGTGACTCTATTACCTGTGTCTTCCTCGTGGATGCCTCTAAACTCAGTGCATCACACAAAGGCCTCAGAGTCTGAGCTCCAAGTAGCTTTTGAAGACAACCACATCTGTGAGCTGCTGTGACTCAAGAGACCTGGAGACAACCTAGAACATAGACTGAAGACTCAGCATCCAAAGAAAGCCAAAGGAAGCCAAGTAGGCCAGGAATGGCCACAGACACTAAAACAGTGTAGTACAGGCCTGGGGACTAACTGATCCAGACACAAAGCAGACTACACACAGGAGCCTAGGCAAGTGGAAAAGAGAAGACTTCATCAGAAATCAGTCTGCACTTTGAAACAGTTGGTCTGGGAAAAGGTCTAAGTTCTGCTTCTGAAATGAGCTCAGAGGACGCTGAAGTTAAAGTACTCGCAGCCCAATGTGGTCAAGGCACAGATGTGGACCAGACAGGGCAACGAGGAAGCTACTACTAGAAGGTCATATATGAGTGTGAGTGTGTGTGTGAGAGAGTGTGTATATGCATGTGTGTGTGCACAAGTGTGTGAATGTATGTGTGTATGTGAATGAATGCATGTGTATGCATGTATGTGTGAGTGTGTGTGAATGTGTGTGCATGTATATGTGTGAATGTGTGTGTGCATGTGTATGTGTGAGTGTGCGTGTGAATGTGTGTACATGTATATGTATGTGTATGAATGTGTGTGTATGTATGTGTGAGTGTGTGTGTGTGTGAGTGTGTGTGTATGTGTGTGTGTGTTCATATCTTCATAGGAATAAGAAGGACTCAGTAAGAATCAGATAGATAAGAAGTTAGAGATGTTCTAGTCTTAGGATACACTAGCCCTTTCCTCATCCTAACTTTTATTTTCTCTGGTCAACCATGATCCAAAAACAGGGAAAATTCCATAAATAAACAACCATAATTTTTATTATTTTTGCACGTGCGTGTGCATGTGTGTGTGTATCAGGGGTCACCGTGTGTCTCTGTGGAGGACCGAGGGTGACAGGGAATCATCCTGGATTGCTTCTACCTTTTTTTTGCTTCGCTCTGGGATTTCTCGGGCTCTTCCCATCAGGGCCAGACATGTGAGCCACCAACATCTCCTCCTGGCAGTTTTACATGGGACCTGAGATCTGAGCTCAGGACAGTGCTTGTGAGACTATCTTACACCCCAGCCATCTCTTCAGCCCACAATCATGACTTTTAAATTGAGCACCATCACTCTGAGTAGTGAGAAAAACCCCGCGCCCTCTTGCAGCATCCCACCCAGAACAGGAAGTGTTCCTTTGGGGCCAGATGCCCTGAGTATCCAGGCTGTACGCATTACCCACACATCAGTCATCTTGCCTCAAGTCAGATCAACCCGCATGGCAGTAACACAGTGCCTTTGCTCAAGTCACCTTTACTTCACACTCAGTAACAGGTCCAAAGAGAGTTTCCTTTAAATGGAAAGATGGTCCTTCTTGATTTCATAAGGAAAGAAATTTGAAAAAAAAAAAAAGAGTGAGGTTTCTAAGATCTATGGCCTACAGCCAGAATGAGTTTTATCCACAAAGAGGTGAAGTGGGAAAAAGAAAACACTGTTGGTTTTGCTACTGCATTTCAACACCATCTTCCAGGGTCGCCCACAGACACCCTGTCCAGTCACCCATGCTGCAGCTAGGAGCTCTGCAACCACTGGTGTGGTGCTTGTTGCTGGCCTCACACCGTGCGGGGTGTGGGGCATCGCAAGAGTCATTTAACAGTTGCTCCTACTCCTCATGTGAGGCAGTTGAAATTAGACTGAAGACTAACAGCTTGGATTGAATAATGCCTTTAGAGTTTCTGGTCTTGGTGCAGGGAAAATAAAACACAAACAAATCGCAGGAAGATCATAGCAAGGGCCCAAGCCTTGGCTATTTAAATATAAAAAGAGATTGACCTCAGTTTGAATTCTAAGCCAGCAAAGCCAGACCCATTGCTTCCCTTTAAGATCAGTGAAAACAATAATGCTATTTTCATTTGAGAGAAAGTGAAAGTGCAGAAAGGGCCTTGGCCTCCTGAAAATTGTTCCAGATTGACTGCAAAATCATGCATGCCCACGTCTCCCCAAAACTTAACCTGTGCTGGCAGCTCAAACACTCATCACAAGACGGTTCTTATTTGCTCTTAAATGTGAACAGGAGGAAGGGGGAAAAAAAGTAAGGAGATTGCATCCACAGGAAATAGGAAAAGCTGAGCAGGTCTGTTTTCCACTCTGAGAAGCTTGTCCACGCTTGTGTGAGTTGGACGCCCTGGCGTGGAGAACATGTGACAGAGAAAAGAGCCCAAGCACCCGGGCCCTGCGGCATCTGAGCAGCCTGGGAAGCTGAGTTCTCAAAAGCTTCATTTTTCTCCTTGGCCAAAAGTCTTCAACTTGGGGCAGAAAGAGTAAATCTGGGATTGGGCCCCATGAAAGCGGCCATCGGAGCCACCTCGGGCCAAGCAGGCATCCTGAGGACTCCTGAGGCCGCTTGGAGGTCCAGCCAGCAGGAGAAGAGAGGCTGCGCCTGCCAACTCCTCCGTGTCTGTCCAGCACACTGCCGAGTGTAGACTTTACTCCGAGATTCCTGGCTGGAGGCTGTGCCTGGCTTCTTGGGAGAGTACATAAGGCTGTACACGAACAGAAGAATTCTCATAGGTGGTCCCCTCTATTCATTGGCATGAAGCTCTCTTCAGAGCAGTCAAAAGAGAGACTGGTGGATGAGAAGACGAGTTAAACAGTGACTTAACAGATAAGGAGACATTGCAACCAATTGCTGGGTCTCTTACTGTTTCGATTGGCTTGCTTTTTCTTTCCTGCACGTGTGTATGGGATGCGAGTCTGTCTACCTCAATTAATGAGCAGGGCCAATCACCTGGTCACTGCCCCCAGAGAATTCAAACCTCATGGAGATGTGCCAAAAAGATGGAAGAAATCTGCATTGTTCTCTCAAAAACCCTCTCTCAGCCCCCCTTTCTCTCTCTCTCTCTCTCTTTCTCTCTCTCTCTCTATCTATCTATCTATCTATCTATTTCTATCTCTGTCTCTGTCTCAACATGGCATGCAAGACAGGAGTCTGGAAATTTAAAACCTCTCTTTCTTTCTCTCTTCTCTTCTTTTCTCTTCTCTTCTCCACCTCCCCCACACACACACTTTTGTCAAAACTTCTAAAATTTAAGTAAGTTTCTCCTAATATTTAGGACTTCTGCTGTTTTTCCCAAGACCACCTTTCTCAAAGATTGCTTGCCAATCTCTAAGCTGCCTCTGCTAGGAGTCCCACCTGCCTGGATTCTGTCTCCAGCTCTACTGTTTTCTGTA
Source organism: Typhlomys cinereus (assembly GCA_023101885.1). NCBI lineage: Eukaryota > Metazoa > Chordata > Mammalia > Rodentia > Platacanthomyidae > Typhlomys > Typhlomys cinereus. Next base: position 1,188,003 of record JALPQD010000235.1, on the reverse strand, counting down.
TTAAAATAAATGTAAATATTCTTGACTCTTTTCCCACTTAATAATTCTTTATTGTGCAAAGAAATATCTCACCTGTATCACATGGAGGCTGAAAAAGCAACAATTAGGACAGAGGGCTTCGACGTGGGCAAGTCCAATCATACAGACTAAAGGAAGAAAGCCCACTTCTCACATTGCCAAAGCATTTAACCAAGTGCTTCATGTTCAACTTTCTCTGATAATAATTAACCTAAGTTTCTATGAAAGATTTGTCCCAAAAAGTAAGATCACGATAAACATAAAAAAGTGACAGACGTGAGCTTTCAGTCTCTCTAGCTGAGGAAGGCAGGGAAGGGCCCTCCCGGCCCGCAGTACACTCACGGCCAGCCACCCTGGGCTTGAATCCCACCCCTGCTACACCAGCAGCTCTTCCAAAGAGGTGCCACCTAGGAGGAGGCATGCAGGGGGGAGCAGAGGGGCAGCACCCCAGGCAGAGAGAACATGCGCAGAAAGGACCAGCAGTAAGAAGGCACAGCCTCTGCCCCGTGGGCCGGTCCAAAAATGGAGGTTGTGCTGCCTTTGTTAATATTAGACAAGGCGGCCACAGCTGGGCGGAAGGAGCCAGGTGGGTGGAGTCGCTGAGGGTGGGCACAGAGGTGGGGAAGCCGGGCACCACTTCACTAAGTCACCTTGCAATGGAGCGGGAAGAGGGGTATGAGGAAGCGAGCTGGGAGAGAGGAGGAATGACAGGGGCGCAGAGTCAGCGAGGGACCCCAGGAATTAGAGACGAGGCAGAGGGAGGGTTTGGCTGGCCTGATGCAGAGAATCTAACAGGCAAGACACTGGAGAAGATGCCCAGCCTGCGAGGGAAGGGATGCTCTTCCCCAAGCCAGGGTATTGGGTGGGAAGGACAATGGGCAAACGCAGACAGAGAGATGGTGAAGAACAGGACAGCCCCTGCTTGGGGAGATGGCCCCCTTCACTGACACTAAGCAGTGTCCATCCTGAGGTCAGCCAGGACCCAGGCATCCCTCCAGGCCAGCGCCCCCTCGGTTTCCTGTCCTCCAGCTGTATGTTCCCTTTGACCTCTCAGTCTCTTCAACCACTCCCAGCTCCTTCTCCTAGATGCCGCCCTTTGTCACCTTTCCCATCTCATCTGTGACTCTCACCACGGTTCTTGTCACCCGGGACTCCTTTACCTCACAATCAATCATGGCTTGCCATTACCCACCCACCTGCACCCCTCTGCTGTTCTCCGCCCCGCTCCTTTCTTTCTTAGTCACTTTCTTAGGCATAGCACAGGTAATTGACATGTGCTTTGTAATCACCCTGCTGGGGCGTGACAATCTGAATCTGCCACGTCACCTAAGTGAGGATTCCTAATGACTCCAGTGGGCATGTGCCCATCTGGGGTTCAGATGCTCGAGGGGGTAGAAGTGGACACACAGTGTGTCCTCAGCTTGATGACAACAAGGAGAACCTACTGGGAGAGTCTGGGGTTCAATGAAGGGACCCAGCAAGAGTGTGTGAGCAAAGATGGGGGGGGTCGCACAAAGTGTAACATGTCCCAAGGACAGAACAACTGGGAGCTGCTACTTCGGTTATTATCTTGTAAAGTATGAAAAGCACCAGGGAGATAGTTTGCAGGACCCAGAGGCCTGGGGGACTTCAGCGAGGAGAACCTCACCCCCCAGGCTGGTCTCTGTCACTGGATGAACCCAGCCTCAGCCAAGGGAGAGGAGTCCTAGCTGATGTCTTGCTGACCTATGTCTTCTGGGAGGGAGGGGGTGATGGGGGCAGAGCCCTGCAAGGGCAAAGGGATGCACACCTTGGCCTTCCACTGGGCCAAATTGTCTATCACAAAACCCAGTCTATAAAGAAGGGGTGGGGAAAGGGAGGGGACCGGGGTACCTATTAAGTTTGTATGAGTGGAAATAAATAAAAAAAACCCAGTCTATAATATATTAAATTGCAGAATAGCTCCTGAAATTGATTAAATACTGCTGTACTTGTTGGCCAAATTAAAAATTAAAATCCAATGTATGGCTTTTACAAAACGCATATGGCTTTCATGGCACTCACAGTAACGTCAAGGAATTCTGGAAGAACCGTGATAAGCTGAGCGGCCTGTGTTTCCGCTGTATGTGCAGACTTAGAAAGCAGAGCCTTACTTTCGGTGGCCTCCTCTGGCCCCTTTCTTCCTGTTCCCGCCCTTTGCTTGTCAGACTTGGCAACCAGCAAGGCATAGCATCGACCCCCTTGGCTGGTCAGGTCATGAGGCAGAACAAGCCGCAGGCAGAAAAAGGAGAGACGTTCTGAACCGCTCACAGAGCCGGGAAGCAGCGGGAGGCGGTAGAACAGAGCAAGAGATTAGAATTTCAAGCCTTCTGCTACCTGGCCTGCAAGTTTCAGAATTCTTCAAATGCTAGGAAATGACAAAACTCAGATTCTCCAGGAGAGTTGGGGCCGCCAACTGCTCTCTGCTTCCCACACGGGTCTGGGGTAAAAAATGGAACCCTATCTCACAGGTGCAAATAGTCCAAAATTTCACTTGAGTTTCTTCCAAGGCTGCTGCTTAGGCATCTAATTCTGTTTTTTTTTTTTCCCCCAACCTTCCGCTCCCGGGGATAAGTGACCATGACCTATGGAAATCCATCCACGTAGTGAGTGCTCAGAAACCTTTTCTCCACGCACTAGAGGTTTGGGACACACAGAAGGAAATGCTTCCTCTTCTCTGAGGCAAAGCATGCAGGGAAACCCATCCTGCACTGGCACATTAAACTACCGGTCTTCCCCCACCTGTGCTCCAAGGACAGGCAGCACCCGAAGATTCCAGCTGCCTAAATGCCAGGGGTTGTCATTTGCTGCTGGGTACCCACTGCACTGAGGATATCTTCTACTGTGAATCCCTCAGAAGTGTTTTCTGTGTTCTGTTCTTCGCATCATTAAAGGGTGGTGTTGAGATTTGGAAGGGATGCTGCAGGTCTGCTCAGTGCTATTGCCGACTGAACAACTCAGCTAGATACTCTTAATGCAGTCACCTGCATGTTCCAAAACATGGAGACTGGTTGGGTGTGTTGTGTGAGGCCCTGAACGAGTGTAGAGTTTTGGGAAGGGCTGCCTGCAAGTAGTCAAAGGAAGATGGGGGGAAAAGATGGGATTGCAGGACAGAGGCGAGAACTATAAAGAAGGGCAGGGAAGGGAACGAAATGAGAATCGAAGTGACTGGCTCATTGTCATTCCAGTGCATGGAAACAGGACCTTCCTTTAAACCTGGTTCTATTTAACTCTAAAGTTCAATTCCTTTGCCACTGGCTTGGAGAGAGATCACAGGTAGCTCTAAGCACAGGGAGGGCTCTCTCATAAGGACTGCTCCTAGGTGACCTGTTAGCTCAGAAAACTTTCAAAAATCGTTTTAAAGTGTGCCAGTCACCAAGTTGAAGGTCTGGGCTCCAAAGATAAATACAACCAAAGTACTCACTTTTCAGAAGTTCTCTTCCCAAAAAAGATGTGAATGGCAGCTATATAAACCAATGTGACACGTCATCATGTAAGAGGTAAAGGAACTAGCCGTGGCCGCTGAGCTGTAGAGCAGGAGGATCTGGTCAGGTTTCTGAAGGATGATTGGAAGTTCAGGCAGCAGATGAAGCAGGTATCAAAAGAGATTGCTCAGACTGGAGCCCTGACTCTTCACTTGCCTGGGGGTAAGTCACTGAACTGCTCTGGGCCTCGGATTCTCCATCTGTGGTCTGCAATGCCTGACTCGCTACAGGATTAATCAATGTAGAACACACTTGCACAATGCAGGGAACAGATAGAAGTCCACAATACAGAACCTGAGAGATCACATTATTATTACTGTCATTCACCAAAAGAAGGGGCTGGCAAATGGTGCAATGGCTAAGGCACTTGCCATACAAATTTCTGAGTTCAATCCCCAAAATCCAAGTAAAAGTGGAAGGAGAAAACCAACTCCATAAAGTTGTCCTCTGCCATGCATGGGCAGGATGAACCATGGATATCCAAAAGTCGATTCTCATCTTTAAGATGTCAGAATTTTCCCTTGTTATAGAATCGTTTAAAAAATATTTATTTAGCAAGGGGGGGAGTCAAAGGACAACTTTTGAGAGTTGTTGCTCTCCTTCCACCATGGGTTTCCGGGACTCAAACTCAGGTCGCTAGGATTGCACACAAGCATCTTTAGCTGCTGAGCCATCTCATTGGCCCACCCATTGTCGTAGAGGCTTTTGCATTCATTTTTATTTTTTAAAAACACTGCACGTTTGCCTCTAAGCTTGCTAAGCAACTCCTCTAGGTTTAGCACCCAGTCCTAGCCGTGTGGTAAGGTGGACTGAGTTTCTTGTCCAAAGCCAGACCTGAGAACTCCTGGCCCAAGTAGCCTTACATCCAACCTTTGTTCAGCAGCCTCCAGCCTGGGCCCTCTTTGCTGAGGGTCTCAGTGTCTCAAGACCCTAAACCAAACAGTTCTTAGGTTTGGTTAACGCCTGAGTCCTCTCCATTTAGCTTTTTTTGCTTTCCTCCTCTTTTCTGCCTTCCCTCATGTTCATTTTATAGAATAAAAAACTAGAATGATAACAAATTTCTAGAACCCAGAGTCTGAAAGTTCTCTATGAGAAAATCAGCTCAGTTGTGTTGCTATCCTGAGGAACCAAAGGAGTGAATTGAAATGAAGACCTGAAATTCCCATCGCCTCCAAACGAGTGGTGCTAATGCAATTCTTGCCAAGAGCTGTGCTCCGAGGGCCCGTTTCCAGGTGTGTGCCGCTCGCTGACTCCCGCCAAGCAACGGCCAGGCATATTTTGCAGAGTGTGGAAGCCTTGATAAGTCTCAGCATTAGCAACTTTGCTAAATCCTGGTCCCGCTGACTTCTCTCCCTCCCACACCGGCCCTAAACGATGCTGTTAAGTAATTCAGTCTGAAGAACTCTTATGGAGATCAATTTTACCAATGCACGCGCAGCACAAAGGAGGCCGGGCTACTGTCGGCAAAGTGCCTTGGTCCTTTTCTTTTCAAATCAGAGAACAAGAACAAGAATTACCGATCGGGCTGAAGCCGTGGCCTGGGGATGGATGGCTTCCCTATGGATAAGCATTTCCTGACTCTGCGTTTTGCAGGAAGGCTGCAACCATTTATGTTGCGCACGGGCTGGGCATAGTAATTAGGAGGCCTGCACAGCTCCAACCCGGGATACTTGTGGGGATCCCAATGCAGATAGGACAGTCCCTGAATTTCTGATGACAGCTGTCACTCGGAATTGGCAGTAAGCTTTTACATGTCTCTCTCGGCCCACTCTTTCACTATGTATATTTCAAGTTAGTTTTTATCATACCCAAATGTCCTTTCGTTTACAGATGAACCTTCCTATGCTAGTTTCTTTACTTTCCAAATATGAAGAGTTACCCAATTCAATTTGTAGCTTAGCGACTACCCAAGACAAGGAATCTAGTTTGAAGACAAAACCTGGCCATGCCTAATGACTTATTCAAAACATGCATTGCTAATAGAAGTCAGGAAACAGTGAATGACGGACCACTTAGAAACAAGTTATGTGAAAGAGTAGGGGGGATGGGGTAGGGTGGAGCTGGTCTTGCCCTAGAGTCAGAGAATCATTCTTGACAGAAGTCACGCAAAAGTCTTCACCTGTTTGGATGACTATAGTAAAAATAGACCATAGATCCAGTGGCTTAGAAACAGCAGAAACGTGTGTCTCACAACCCTGGGAGCTGGAACATCAAAAGTCAAGGCCCTGTCTCATTCGGAGGGGGGGAAAGAGGGTATCCATTCCCTGGTTTACTGATGACACCTTCTAGCGATGTCCTGCCAGGCTGCTGGGGATGAGGGCGACCTGCAGCCTGTTTACTGATGCAGCCATCTCATGATCAAAGGTTAATCATCTCCCAAAGGCCCCCTTGGAGGGTTTCAGCCCATGAATGGGGTAGAGGGGCATGCCCCACCCAGAGTTCACCTACGTTAAGCCCAATCACTGCTGAGTAGCGTGGGCTATCAAACCCAGACCTGTGACTGGCGTTCCACGTCAAACCAATCTCTTAGAAGCTTTGATTTCCTAGCGTCAGAATTCCTCTGAGCGTATGCCTCTGACCTCAGACTTTCTCCATGTGATTCTGGCTCTGTATTAAGTACCCACTCGGCTGGAGTCCACAGCAAGCTAAGGGATGGAAGAGGGTAATGGAGCCCTGCCAGCTGCTGGATGCCAGGCCAGGCTCTCCCCAGACCTACTCACAGAATCGCCATCCATTACCCTTTTCTTCACTTCCAAAGAAGTCCTGTCACTCAACTGTCACTGAGCGCACCCTCACTGTATCCACTTTAATTACTCTTCTCATTAGTTTGGTTGCACGTGTCAGTATCGTAATTCAAACCACGGGGCAAACAAAACAAATAGAAGACATATATATATATATATATACAGTCTCAGTTTCCAAGGCAGTTGGGAGTCAATCCATGGGAAGGGTGGGGGTGGGGGCAGCCAGCGTCCCTGCAGAAGGAACCTGGAGATGATTACCTCAAGGACGCCTCTGTTTTGTGTCTGGGCTTTGCTTCCTTCTTTAACACAACACCGCACTTCCTTTCTGCACATTTGGTAGTAAGGCAAAAGGTACAGACTCACCAAAGTCCTTACCCTCAGGCCCCCAGCTGCTGCTGCAGCAGCAGGAGCAACCAATGTCTGATCCCAAGACTGAAAGATCCAAGAGAGACATCTCATTGACCCGACCTGCGCTGCCTGCCCAACACGAGGGGTTATGATAGACGCGTGGTATCCGTGCGTGACATGGCAATGGGAGACCAACACTTTTTGGGAAAGAGGGGACAGTCGACCAAAGGCCCCCTCAGTGTTCCCTACAGCCAAGTGTCACTCTTCTTGGGAAGCGTGTAGTTTCAGTCCCAGAATGGAACCATCTTTCAGTAAATGTTTATTGACCATCAAGGGTAAAAATAGGAGATGGGAAGGGAGTAATCGGTAACCCCAGGGATGGTTGGAGATGTCTCTTCCCTTCCCGTAAGCCTACTACCTGAAGAGGTGGAAAGAGAGAGAGAGACAGACAGACAGACAGAGAGACAGAGACAGAAGAGACTGGCGCTTAGAAGTAAAGTATTGCGCTCCGACCCCAGTGCAGCCCTCAGGCTCTCCGCAGGTGTGACCCCTCCATCAGCACGAGACCCTCCGTTGACACTGCCCCCAGGCTCTGCCTTGCAGAGACATTTTTTTTTTCCTTTTAGCAGCTGGTAAGAGAAACCTTCCCCAGGGACAGACCTATGTTGTCAGGTGAACAATCTAATAAGCCCACTCAGCGGGTCGGATCAGCGGGTCGGATCAGCGGGGTCTGGGAATCAGAGAGGCAGAGGGGGCTTCTCTGGGTTAAGAAGAGAGCGGGTGGAGCAGGGGGAGGAGGCGATCAGCCAAGGGCATGTGCAACCGACGCTGGGAGGAGAGGAGAGACTCGGCTGCGGTGTGAGGGGCCTGGGCCCCCCTCTGGGAGTCTTCCCTCAGTGCCACACACCTTCTACCCAGCAGCAATCCCTCGTCACTCCTGGCGAGGCTTTCTCCGAGGCTCCCAAGACGGTGAGGTTTTGTATTAAGGTCAACACGATGCGTTTGAGCCACCTGAGCAAAGCTGGCGACATCTGGCTCGAGTTCCCAGTGCACAGATGTGCGAATAGCCCGCCGTCTGCGCCTGCAGGGAGCCAGGCACGGTCAGCAGGCCCCAGCTGAGGGAGGACCGTTGGTCACGGGGTCCTGCTCCTCCTGGGAGCAAACAAGTTCTAACAACAACCCCAGCTGTCCAGTCTCACCTCTGCAGGCCCGTCCCTCGTTCCTCACAGTGCGCTGTGCTTTCCGCCCTGAAGTCTTCAGTTTTCTCCATGCCCCTTCTGCTCTCCCTCCTCCTTCATCCTCCCCTCCCTCTCTCCTTCTTCCTTCTCTCCTCTGAGCCACTGTACTGGGACCCCGGGGCTGACTTTCTCTCTCTCTCTCTCTCTCTCTCTCTCTCTCTCTCTCTCTCTCTCATATTCATCTGGCAAATTTCTCTCTATTCTTTGGTGTCCCTCTTTCTTTTTTTTCTGTTTGTTTGTTTGTTTGTTTGTTTGTTTGTTTGTTTGTTTGTTTATTTCCGCTCATACAAACTTAATAGGTACCCTGGTTCCCTCCCTCCCTCCACCCCTTCCTGGACCCCCTTGCTCCCTCTCCCCTTTTCCCCTTCCTTCCCCCCCCTCCCTATCTCCCAGTGCCTCCTCCCCATCCCTGGAGCATCCTTTAGTGTGAATGTCAAACTTTCCTCTGGGTCCTCCTCTCTGATGAGGTGTAAGGACTCAGTGGCATTTCCTAGAACTCTTTCTTGTGTTCCCCTTAGGTATAGGAACACCATCAAGGACTGCAAGTAAGTTAAGTTCACAGACTTTCCTTCCTGATCATTTGCAGCTGATGGGGTATGATCTCCCCAGAAGGGGAAGGCATATAGTCTGGCAGATAGAGAGTAACCATTTTGCAATGGGAAACTGACCCCTACTCCTACTTTTATTCCATCAACCTTTGAATCTACTCTTATAATAAGACTCTAATTTAACAGCTTTTTATCTCTGGCCAGGGGGTGACATCCAATACCCATCAGGATGGAGCCAAGAGCATTGCAGGAGCAGCAAAACTGAAGAAAAAAAATCAACAAACCATAATTCGGTGTCCCTCTTTCTAAAGAAGCTTTCCTATCACCCCAAAGTTAAAAACCTTCCCCCTTGTGTGTGACCTTGGCTTGTTTGCTTGAACAGCACTGCCTGGCCACACTGAGCTGGAGTTCTTGACTTTCCGGTCACCTGCCTGTTGCAATTTGTCTGTACACTGTAGATAAATTCATGACCAAAGAACTTAAGGAATGGGAGGTTTTATTCCTTCTTACAATTCTCAGTTATAGTTCTCGCTCTGGCAAGGCAGGAGAGTCCGTATCAGCACAGGAGTTGAGGGAACTGGCTGTACCTTACCCACAGGATTGCTGAGAGGGGGCAAATTTCCTTACTTGCCAGACAGCAAGTCAGTTCAAAGTATGCTGAAAACCCCAACTTACCAAACGGGCTCCCCTATCTTGTCTGCCTACCCGGGGGATGGTCCCACCCCAATGGGCCAGGTTTTCCCACATCCATCAAGCTCAGGGCTTGCCTCAACTACTAATTCTCCACAAATGTGCCCAGAGCTCAGTCTTCCATTGTGAAGTTCACATCTATATATCCAATCAGCACACTCCTTGTCTCTCCCATCAGACCATAAGCTCACTGAAGCCAAGGACTATATTTCTGTTCTGGCTATTTCTGTCCTTTGCCTGCCGTATAGCAGCCGTTCAGTAGCTCTTATTGAACAAGTGAGTGTGTGTCTGATGCTCTGGGAAACCACCACCACCTCGTGACTACACACGGGCCCTCCCTCCTCCTGTGCCCCAGGTAAAGGGCAGGTGAGATCTATACTTTAGCTCTGTCATTATTGGGTCACATTCACATTGCACCTCCTTAAAGATTCCATACATCAGAATGGCTGTCCTTATAGTGCAAGGATCCCGGCCCAGGCAAGTGAGACTGGGGAGAAAAACCAAGCAACCTACTGGCCTGCTAACTACCCCATCTTCTGGTCTCTTTTAAAACATACAGAGTCCAGGCTTTAAAATACATCCTCTCCCTAGTGCAGTTGTGTCACCATAGAAGCACTGGCAGAATGTTTAAAAACCTCCAGACTGTCTTAATTCCCTAAAACATAAAGCAGACATAGTATCAGGTGTTGACTTCTGTTTTCTGAGTCTGACATGTAGCTGAGAAGTCTGGACACCACAGGAGCCAAAGCACTGGCCATCCCAATGGCAGAACAGAGAAGATAGATGAAGGGCAAAGAGGAGGTGCTGCCTCAAGAAGGGATAGGAGAGGTTGTCCAGGGAGCACAGTAAACTAGCATCTAGTAGGTGATGGAGGAAGGAGGGACAGACAACCGAGGTCCACAGTTCTTCATGCCTGTGCAAAGAAATGAGACATTAGAAAACCAATGGAAACCACCATTGCTGCCAGAGCAGATGATTCCAAAAGGAAGACAAGATCCAAAAGCCAAGACAGGGCTCAGGGATTAAAACCTATGGCTAGCAAACAGATACCCAGATCGCATGTGAAAATGACAGGCGAACATGGCAATAGCCTTACTTGCCTATCACGGGTTCAAGAGATGGTGCAGGCATTAAAACCTCACCTAGCAAACAGAATAACCTGAGTTCAGATCCCCAGACCTCATGTAAGAATGGTCGGCAGATATCACAGCCTTATTCCAGCCCTGAGAGCAGAGTCTAGAAAACCCCAGAGCAAAGCAATAAGGAAGTAGAACAATCTAGCACGATAGGCACACACATGCCTGCACGTATTTGTACAGCCATCCACACACACACATACACACACCAAAAAAAAAAAAAAATTGCCTATCTTGAAGAGCAAGAAGAGCTTCCAAGCAGTTGAGGGAGGAGCAGCATACGTGTCTCCCCTCTTCTCTTAGAAAGGTCGCTCATGTGATGAGGTATTAAAGGCTGTCCCCACGACAGCCCGCAGACAGGAAGCAACATGCACACATGCATTACTTATGAGACTCCACTGAAATGTAAATGGGGGTGAGTCCATTGGTTCCCTTGGTCTTAAATGGAATCATAAAGAATTCATCAGCCCGGGCCTCTCAGATCTGGAGCTCAGAGAGAGAAATATGTGGCATGCTAAGGTTACATTAATAAAAAATAAATAAATCCTTGTCCGGGAAACGCATGCTTGTACACTGTAAAACTGCCCATTCGGTAGATATTAATGTTTAATGTGTTTGTAAAAAGTGGCCGGCTTTGCAGAGCACAGCAACAAAAGCGTCCCGCACCCCTCAGTACTTAACATCTCAGCACGGTTCCTAAGTGCGTGGCAGAGAACAGGCCAGCGAGGAGAAAGAGGGGAGACCTGGGCAGCAGCGTCCAGCGGAGTCAGGGCAGAAAGCTGCTGTGCTGAGAGGTCGGGCTGCCCCCTGGCTTGCTGCTGAGCCCACCCTCAAGTCTACTCCCCTGTGCTGAGGAGAACTGAGAGCTGAGAGGAGACGACTTTTTTTTTTTCAAAACCAACCACGCAAAGATGGAACATCTGCTTTAGAAAAACCCTCGATAATAATATCAGGAGGGTCTGTGTTATGGGAAAAGATCTGCTTCAATACCTAAGAGGAGCAAAAGGAGTTCTTTAGGATTCTTGCGCAGTTCAGCTGTTTTCTGGATACTTCTAGGAAGTTCAGACCCATGAGCGCCCCCTTCTTGGGCACTTTGCCAGTCAGTGCAGCAAGTGCCGGTCAGGCTTCGATGCTTTTCCTTTTGGTTAGTGAGGAGATGGCTGTGCTTCCCCCGAGCTCATCTGTACTTGGGACAGATTCAGCCGCCCCTCCAATCTGCCAGCCAAGCCTTATCACATTGTTACTTGGAACTAAATTGGAAAATGAGAAGGGACAGGTACAAGAGACCAGAGCTGACCGCTCTGGAATGGAAATGGATACTTAACCCTAGCATCAGGCTGAGCACCCGCAAAAAAGGAACATGCACAAAGATGGACTCTCATGTTCTCCCCCTCTGCATTCTGGTCTGTTCTTAATTTTGCCCAGACTTTAGGACTCACCGATGAGGTCCCTGACGTCTCAGGCCAACTACTCCAGGGAGAGCAGGCCTAAGCATTCAGTCAGTGCTGGGAGAAACGCACGGCTGTACTTCTCGTGGTTGGGAAGGTCTGGCCTGCCACAAGATCCCCCGAAGGAAAGCTTCACCTCTCTTGTGTGGCACTGTAAGTTCCGTAGGCTTCCCTCCAACGACATTTGGTGCCCCAGAATTCGTGAATGTGACCCTTATTTGGAAATAGCACCTTTGCAAATATAATCAAGCTAAATAGGGCCAGCGTGGTTCAGAACTGGCCCAAGAATCCAGTGAGTCGTGAACTTATAACAGAGCCCAGAGACACAAGACACTGTAGAGAGCCCCGAACAGAGGCTTGTGTTCTGTTGCTACAAGCACGAAACATCAGGGACGCAGCAAACCAAGAGAGGCCAAAGGAGCCAAGAAGGGTCCTTGCCTGACCCTTCTGAGAAACCGTGGCCCTGAGCAAGCCTTGTTTCTTCATGACTGACGTTCAGTTCCAGAAGCCACACATTCCTGTTGCTTAAAGTCACCCTGCTTGTGACAAGATGTCATGGCGGTCCTGCAACACTAGTGCGCTGAGCAAAGGAGACAGTTCAGGAATAAAAAAAGAGTCCACGCGGAGGACGGAGGCCTCCCAGCCAGGCTAGCAAGGCTCCTGGCAGGGGCACGCTGGCACTGCCAGGAACACCCCGTGGCCGGAATGTGCACCAGGCAGGCAAACCTGTCTCCAGGAAAGCCAAGAAATGTAAGCTGGAAGGAGAGTGTCCCCAAGGGGCACAGGAGGCTGGTTCTAGCTAACCTGGCTCTGCTCTCTGAAGTATTCAGTTTGGTCTCTAAGATTCATTTTCCTTGGGCAGCCTGTCAATAGGTAACTGAACCATTCTAAGAAGCTAAACTACGGCTTCTTAGAGGCCGTTTCCAATATCTCACTGGACTGAACCCAGCTTCATCTCTTTCTGTCTCTTGAGCAGATGAACGGCGGGAGGGAGAGGGAGGAGTTTACCCAGGCAGGCTTCTTGGCCCTAACAACAAAAGAAGGAATCCAGGTCTTAGGGACAAGCAGATCCTGTTAAATGTCTAGCCCTTTACAAGCTCTCTGACCCGCAACATGACTTTGACCTCTCAGTCTCCCTTCCCTCAGCAGCAAACTGGCTATTAGTGTGAGCGGAAGACCAGCGTGCAGTTTCCAGCAACAGCTGGATATCAGGAGTTTCTTCTCATTTTGCATCCTAACCTTTCCCCATGCCGGAGTCCCAGCAGCTGGAAAACCCCACCAGATGGCCAGTCTTGTGTGCTATCAGCTTGCCTCAGCTGATAATGGCTACTATCCTTACAGAAAGTGGCTGAGGTCAAATGTCCAGCTGCATTAGGCCAGTCAGAACAATGTAGCAAAAGCTGGTGGCTGAAAACAACAGACATCTCTAGTCTAGCGGTCCCAGAGGGGAGAAGTCGAAGGAGGCATCATAGGATTGGTTCCTGCTAGAGGGGTGATCCTTTTGCTAATATAACATTTTAGGCTCTGCCTTTGCCATTCCATGGTGTTCTCCCCTTCTGGATTATTCTTTGCTGTTGTGTCTTCCTCTGCATTAAATGCCCCTTCTGTCAGAACACACAGCATGCACCCTCAGTCACCTCTCTTCACCTCATCGTCTGCTCAACCTTCCTACCCAAATATGGTCCCACTCATAGACGCTGAACGCTGAAACACCTCCCACGCCAATAAGCAAAGAACGAGGACTGACCTCCTACCTATAGCGCTCTCTCTCTCTCTCTCTCATTGTCTCTGGAATAACTGCTCATACAGAAGTCCAGGAGAAACTGACCATTCCCAGCCCAACCCCACAGAGACCCCAAGGGACACAGCACATCAGACTGTAAAAAGACACTAGATGCTTCTGTGTGTGATATTATCCTTTTACCAATAAAGATGCAACACCCCAAAGAGGGGCAGTGAATGGCCCAAAGTCACACTGTCACACTGACAGACCAGGTCTAGAATGGAGGTCCCATATGGCCTGCAGGTCCTTCCTCGCTTTAGAAAACCCATCCACCCACTCTGCAGCCGACATCTTCAGCTCCCACACTTAATGCTCCCAGTCCACGAGGAGCGTAAAACATTTTCTAGGCATAAATCTCTGGGCGAAAGCCTCATCCTGTGTATAAAAAATGCTGCACTAAGCAAAGCGTCTGTCTTGAAGCAGACGAGGAGACTGTTATTATTATCCTCGCGATCATTATTATTCAAATCCTCAAGTCCAAGTCTCCAGAAGGTCTCCCCCCATGTCCAGCCTCGAGAAAGCAGACATAGAAAACAACCCCCCAGAAATTGAATCACAGTTTCGGCTAAATACATATTTAATTCCTCATGTATTTTTTATGTTTTGTTTTGTGCAGGACTGTTTACCTAGTGAATGGTGCGGTGGAATCTATTGTCACCGAGCGGCTTAGGGCTTTTTCCTTATTCGGTCTTGAAGTGCCCCCTAGTGAAATGTTTCCGTATCTAAGAAGCTGGGAGATAAGCTGGAAATGAGATTTGCAGAAAGCAGAAGAAAAAATCTCAGAAGAAATGAAGGAAATGGAAGTGGAGAGGCAGCTCCTGTGTTCCAAGGGGATTTGCGCTGATTCCTGTAAAACCCTTTCCTGAGCTCGCTTCTGCATGCGTTCTCACGAGAGCGCCTGACGGACCGAGCCAACACCGAGGGTTTACCCGCAATGCACACACCACAGATCCTCACGGCTGACTTCAGCAATGGGCAGAGGAGAGAAGCAGCCCAGCCCCAGACACAGGGCCACAGGAAGTTAGGGTGCAAGGGAGTGTGTGAAACTCGCCAATACTAGCTTTGTGCCGTAAGTGCAATAATGCATATAAGGAGCATCTTTCCTTTCCTTCCTTCCTTCCTTCCTTCCTTCCTTCCTTCCTTCCTTCCTTCCTTCCTTCCTTCCTTCCTTCCTTCCTTCCTTCTTCCTTCCTTCCTTCCTTCTTCCTCTTCCTTCCCCCTCCTCTCTCTATTTCTCTTTCTCTGTCTCTCCTTTTTGTTTTTTGGAGACACAGTGTCCCTAGGTACCAATGAATGTTCTGAAACTTACTATGTAGATCAGATTGACCTCCTACCTCTGCCTCCCATGTGCAAGGATTACAGGCAGGTCCCACCATGCCTGACTCAATAAGCATGTTTCAAGCGGAGTATAGAGAGCTGTCTTGCTCATCGTAAGTTGTAAAAATTTGTAAATAGCATTTGATAGGAGAGTTATTGAGGGGAAGGTATCTAAGGGCATATGGAAATCTACTATCCACTCATTTGTGCTATAAACTTAAAACTACTAAAAAAAATTAGGAAGATCTGGATCACTGTCTAATAAATATTGACCACTCAAAATGCTCATGTTATAGCCTGGGAAGCTAAAGACCAGAGAAGCGATTGGCTAGGTCATTAAGTTCCTCCATTCTGTCTGTGGGACGGTTCTGTTAACATCAACCCCTCTTCCTTTCAGACACTTTGAAGCCATTCACATGTTCTCTAGAGGACATTTTTTTTATTAATCTTGTCCATACTCAAAGCTGAACAGAGGGCATACCTGCACGAGACACGAGCCTTGTGTGTGTGAAAGCTAGAGAACATACCGCCTGGTTGGCTCCTCGAAGTCACACAGGGCAGCAGAACATGAGGACTGAACTCCCCACCCTCCCAAGACAAGGTCCCCACAAGGTCCCCTCTTGCCTTCTTGCCTTCGGTCGCACATTCCTGCACAGTGGTAGATATGGTGCAGCATTTCTCTTTATGGACATTCCTCTGACAAATGCTGAGCCCCAAACCTGTCCCAAGCTTCTCAATCAGTCTCCAGAGGTGAGCTTAGAAATCTTTTTTAAAACATAAATACTCCCTGGGTATCTGTTTCTTTTCAGTGATTAAAAAAAAAAAAAAAATACTCTGACCAAAAAAAAAAAAAGCAACTAATTCCAGGTTACCGTCCATCATGCATCGAATTCAAAGCAGCAGGAGCCCGAGAGCTGGTCACATGATAGCCACAGCCAAGAGGGAAGAGCAGTGAATTACACATGCGCGTTGTAGGTGCCTGGCAGTCTTCATTTTCATGTGGTTCTGGATCCTCTGCCTAGAGGACGGGCATTTCCCGTATCAATTAACATAAAAATAAAGATAATTTCTCCCAGGCAATTCTACGTTATGTCTAGTTGGCGTTTGAGATTGACCGTTGCACTGACTAGTCTAAATGTGTTTCCAGATGTAGGAGCCACCAACACACACGAAAGAACCTGCTAATGTTTGAATGCAAGTTGCCCCCCCCCGACCCCCGCAGGCTCGTGTGTTTGAATCCTTCGTGGATGTTAATGTTTGAGGAGCTCATGGCAGCTTGAGAAGGTGGAGTTTTGCTGGAGGGGAGCAGGCCGTGGGGAGCCGGCCTAGAGGTTTGTTTGGCAGCCTGGCTGCTTCCTCTGTTGCTCCTGCTCTGTCTCCATGACGGCTGTGGAGACCTATACCAGCCTCCTGTCTCTGCCCCCAGCCTTCTGTTACGCAATTCTCCCATAATAAACTAGATCTCCTCTGGAACTGTAAACTAATCAATCTCTCTCTCTCTCTCTCCTCTCTCTCTCTCTCTCTGTCTGTCTGTCTGCTTGAGCTGTTTATGAATATTACTTCATAGTAACAAAGAGCAGTAATTATGGCAGAACCCAAGCTTCTCCTTTCAGCAGATCCGGGGCAAGCCTAGGTAGCGAGCGACCTCTTAGCTTTGTGTCCAAGGACAAGTTATTGGATTTATCTAAGACTCGGCTGCTTTGCAAAATGGAAGTCAATATAGTCCTCTCTCACAGAACGGATGGAAAGGGTTTCATCTAACATCACTGGAGAATGTCTGGCTCACAGCTTTCTGTGTCATGGGGTTTGGTTGGTTGGCAACCATGTCTACCATGAAGCCGCAGCTCTGACAGGGTCGTGGGTAACTCAGGGTAAACTCTTAGACTGGCTTGATTTGAGCGAGTTATGTCACTTCGAAGATCAGCTTACATGTCTTAAAATAGGGACAGTAGCGTACTGCACTTGCTCAGAAGGTAAAGTGTGTTGCTTCATGGACACAAAGAGACACATAGTGCTCAGCAGAGTTGTTTCTAACCACAGTGTACACGTATGTCAATGCTTGTAGCTTGTAGTACTGAGAACTAAACCCAGGGCCTTGCATATGGCAAACACTCTATGCTGAATATAATCCTTGATCGCACTCTTTTTATTACTTTTGATTGATTGTTTGTGTGTGTGTGTGTGTGTGTGTGTGTGTGTGTGTGTGTAGAAGAGGCACCTTAGTGTGTATGCTTGTGGAAGCTCAAGGGTGACATGGGGAATCATCCTGGATTGCTCTACCTTCTGATTGATTTGCTCTGGGGTTTCCCAGGCTCCACCTTCCAAGGCTGGAAGTACAGGCCCTGCCATGTGGAAACCGGGATCCGAACTCAGGTTCTCCTTCTGCTTATGAGGCAAAGCTTTATCCCTGAGTCATCTCTACAGCCTTACTTTTGATTTTTATATTAAGACTTTTGATTTTGAGATGGGGTCTTACTAAGGTTCCAGGTTGGCCGTGAACTCACTCAGTAGCCCAGGCTGGTTCAAATTTGTGACAATACTCCTACCATCGTCTCCGGGGTGCTGGGATTACAGACATGAGTCACTGTACCCAGATCCCATTAATACTTCTTAAAACTTTAAAAATGGTTGGAGTATATGCTCAGCGCCAGAGCACTTGCCTAACATGCACTGAATTCAAGGTCCTGTATTCAATCTCCAGTACCAGAAAAAAAATTAAAACTTCATGAATATTCATTCTACCTCCAGTTATTATGCTACCAGCCACAAGAAGTACAATCAGCATGGTGCTGGAAAAGGTTAGGAAAGCTGAAGTCCCGGGGTAGAATCCCAGCCTCCAATACATGTGTCCTTGGTTGTTTTCTTACTCGCTGAACCTCAGTTTTCTCATCAGTAAAGTGGGCATGTAAGATTCTCCATATTTGAGAACTAACACTTCCAAACCCAACCAATAAAACATTTTAGTAAGCTTCTGCTCTCCCGGGGTTCTGCGAACCTTCAGGAGCACTGTGAACCTTAGACAGCAGTTTCTGCAGCCGTCTGTCTGCCTCCCTTGGCCCCCCCTTGAGCCTGCTCCTCTGCCGCTCCACCCTTGCGTCTCCTCGCCACAGCAAGCCTCTTCCCTCTGTGTTCCACTCTGTTCCCACACAGAGCGCCTCTCCTGCTGGTTTTCCTCCAAGTGCCAATCACGGCTGGGTGGGCTACAGTGCTTGAGACATCTTGGCTGAAGGCCTCAGCAAATCACACACATTCGATAGCCCTCAGGAGGGGTTTCAAAAACATCATCAGCTCTACCCACTCCCAAAGTTTGCCACCCTGGCCCCTCTCCAGTGGTCAGGCTGAGAGAGAAAAGGGACAGACCCTCTTCAGAAATGACGTAAGTCCCTGGGGCCTGATGGGGGCCACGGACCCGGCAGGCTGCTCACTGGCAGCTGAGTATGGAAAGTCCCCAAGGGAATAGAGGGAGCGTACCCAGAGAACGCTGAGTGAGGGCCACAGTAAAGGACAATTGTACAGGCCTCACCAGGACGCCAAGGCCACAGGAGAGCGGAGCCCATCCTGCAGCGATGACCCATGCGCTAACGATCCCGTCTGCTCCGCAGCAGCATGACCCTGCCATGCAATCATGTCTCAGTCAGCTGCACGGTTGCTGATAAATCACCATCAAACGGCTTAAGGGAACAAGGGCTTTATTTTCTCTTATGATTGTCCAGTTACAGTTCTCAGTCCAGCTTGACAGGAGAGCTCATGCCAACACCAGGGCCGAGGGAACTGGCCACACCATCTCTACATAACAGCTGAGAGAGGGACGATCTCACCAGACCAGCATGTCCAGCCAAGGGTACACAAGGATGCCAGTTCTCTCAACCATCCCTCTGTATTTTATTCAGGGCCTGATCCCACCCACCATGGGCTGGGGCTTCCCCATCAGCTAGATAATCTCCTGCAAGTTTGTTCTGGGCTTAATTCCACCACTAATTCTCCACAAATGTGCCTAGAGCTCAAATCCTCAACTGTCAAGTTGATACCTGGGCCTGATCACCAGCTAGTGCAGGTACTACACACAGCTTTGAGTAACCCAAGACACCCACAGACGCAAAAGTTGTTGGACCAGGGAATTGAACAGACTGGTGGGGTTACAAAAATTCCTCCCCCCTTTTTTTCAAAAGGAACTCCACCCCTCTTCTCCTGACCTCTTCTCCTGACCTCTCGGGAGTTAGAAAGCACTCTCCGCAGCCCAGCTCTGCCACTGTCCCCATGTTGCCTGTTGTCCTGCAGACACGGCCTTGGGTTTAGCATGGAGGAGCCCCTGGGTTCAATACCACCCCAAACAAGGAAACAAACAGAAAACCAAAAATAACAAACTTCAACTTTAAACTTCAGTTAAGATTAGCGTACCAATATTGGTTCACAGAGAAAACCATAAAATAACCTCTGAACTGTAGTCAACATTAGTATGCACATTCCTTGCTACCTTTTTCACCTACCAGGTGACATTTCTGAGAAGAGTCAACTTAGAAGACCACTAACTTCCAACACCCAAAAGGCTAAGACTGTCCTCAGATTACCTCAGAGAGCTCCCCCCACCCACTGCACTGTAACCCACCTACCTAATGTTTCCAACCATCCATTCGAAAAGTATCTTGATTTATGATTTTCTGTTGTTCTCCAGCTACACAATTTCATAAAACTCTTACCACATTGGAACCTGGGAATTGTAACCATGGTCAGCCACATTTGGCTTCAGAATAAATACACTCTCTCATTCTGTTTGAGGCGAGAGCTGCAGTTTCTTGCCTTAACAAGATGAGTTCTGTGTTCTCTATTAATTTTTTTTTCCCACAAACTAAACGCTATTCATTGTCTAAAAAGGGGAAGAAAGGGGTGGGCTGGGAGTTCTGGAGGAAGATCCCATCAGAAGCGAACTCGAGACCTTGCCCAGCACAGAGAGAAGCTGTTTAAATGTCAGACGGGGGAAAAAAAGAATCGTCCCTACACAAGAGCAGGAAGCCCACCCTAGAGATTCACGCAGGCGTGCTCGCCTCCCTCCAGTGTTATTGGTCAGAGCGCTTGATCACCAGGCCCAGCCTGCCAAAGCAGAAAGTCCCCAGCTTCGAGACTCCGCCCAGCCACCTCCTCAATGCCAAGGGATCAGGAGTCCCCTAAATGCTCTGATTCCGTGTGCATGGAGCCCAGAGGCCGGTGCGCCTGCCTCGCGGTCCGACCGCTCTTGGGAATTATTGACTTACAAAGGTGACTACTTTCTCCCGGGCTGCTCCCCGCGCCCGCGGGACCCGTGCCTGCGGGTTGATGGATGTGTACAGAGGAGCGCAGCGGGGAAGTCTGTACGCCCCATTGCGCCAGCCGCCGCTCCATCTATCCAGGGCTGATGAAAGCTGCGTCCGCCCACCCTGACTTGGCCAATTTGTTTGCTAGAGGGGGAAAAAAATTACCCCGAAAAGAATGGCCAATTTTAAGACAGAGGTTGCTTTTTCATTATTGTGAAACATTTGGTGGAGAGGGATATTTATCACCCTTTGCTTACTGCATTCCGAGCTGGTTGCTATAAATAAGGAGCCCAGCCGGCCCCATTAACTGGCGTGGGCCGGGCTACCCGGCGATCCACAAGGCTGCACGGGGTGCGCCGCCAAGGGACACGTCTGCACAGCCCCTTACAGGTGCCTTCGCCCTCGGAAAAGAGCCACCAACCCCGCCCAGGCTCAGAAAAGCAGAAGGAAGAGGATTGTAGTCCTAACAAAAGCCTCTGTGTGGCAGTTGGTTTCAGGTGTCAAATTAACACTTGAAAAGACATGCCTGTGGGCACACCTATGAACAGTTATTTAGTTATGGCAAGCCCCTGAGCAGGCCTGCAGAAGATTAACTAACTGATGGAGGACGTCCAGCCCACAGCGTGTAGGAGCATTCCTCCCACAGATGCAAAGATGGACTGAGCCCGGTTGGCCCACTGGAAGGGTGGCAAGCTAGAGGGCGCATTGGTCTTTGCCCTCTCTGCTCTTGCTGCAGATGTGGCAATGCCGGTTTCCTAGGCCCCTATGGGAAACTCCAGCGCTGTGACTCCTTCCCTAGTGCAGCACCTGTCAATCATGAACGCAAAGAAATAATCATGAACGCAAAGAAACCCTCTGTCTTCTTCTGTCCTGACAGATCAGGAACCAGAGGTTTGGAAGAACCTAACCTGCAACCTACTTCCACCAGGGAGGCCTCACCCCCTAAACTTTCCTCTGCCTCCCAGAATAGCTCCGCCAGCTGGAGAACAAGTGTTCAAAACATGAGCCTTGGAGGACAGACAGATTGGGACATTGAAGAAAAGCTTCTCACATTTCTAAGGAACTCAAAGCTGGCAGAGA
This sequence comes from Typhlomys cinereus, assembly GCA_023101885.1. Taxonomy (NCBI): domain Eukaryota; kingdom Metazoa; phylum Chordata; class Mammalia; order Rodentia; family Platacanthomyidae; genus Typhlomys; species Typhlomys cinereus. The sequence continues at coordinate 1,166,862 of JALPQD010000235.1, read as the reverse complement.
ATGTGGATGCCAAGTTCTGTATTGAGAAAAATTAATGTTTCTATTGGTACCAAAAGACCCCCAGGAGCATATGTGAGACTGTCTACTCTCTGCACAAAGAGGAAGACAGGACCCCAAGGATAGAGGAGCAGGCACAAAGGCGGGGTCCAAGGGCCCACTTCTTAGTTGTGATAGTTAATCCTGGGTGTCAACTTGGCCATACCTGGCATTAACTAAGATCAGCTGTCAGACCACCTGAAGAGATTATCCAGCTCAACACATTTACAATACAAAGCCCAGCCCTAGATCTGACTGGAACCTCCCAGTAGCAGACCAGGTAAAAAGAACCATAGAACAGAAGACTAAGAAGAGAGACTCTTCGGTTCTTTGACTCTCCAGGAATCCTCCAGCCTTCAGCCGTGGTCATCCACTGGCCTCCTGGACTGAGCAGCCCTGAGCCTCCAGGATGTTTGCAGTGACTCTGCATGCCTCTAGCTTCAGCTCCCAGCCATGTCACCTCTTCCCCGAAAGACTTTCTCCCCTCTCTGGAACCGTAAACTGAATAAATCTCCCTTTCTCCCTTAAGCTGCTTGATGCTCTCTCACAGCAGCAGTTAGAGTAATCATCACACTAGTTCGCTCTGTAACTAAGCATTTTGCACCACTCGGGATCCCACCATGGTGACGTCCAAGTGACAGAAGGCAGAGGCGAAACCCAGAATACCGGTCTGCGATTGAAAGTGTTCCTTGTAGGATTTGAGCTTATGCTAGGTGCCTGGGCACAGCTGGAAGAAGCACCGGTGAAGAGCACAGCTCAAGGACAGAATCCCTGAAAGTCACAGGCCTGACTGCAGAACTTGGCTCTCTCCCACAATTTAGACAGACACCAGCCGTCACAGCTGGAAACCTCTGGAGAGTGTTGGGAGGAGTTCTGAGCTAGGTTCCCTAATGATTTTATGTAGGAGGGGGGAAGAGCAGAGGGGGGAAGACATGGATATTGTTTGGACTGACCTGGCTAGAGGGAGCAAGTGAGAAACTGTTTCGACCGCTCCCAGTAATGCCTGAGTTGCCCTTCCTCGGCAGTACAAGAGGGTGGTCTTGTCGCTGTTGGTGCTCTCCAAGACTATCTGTGCTTGAGACAAGGACACCACAGTCCTGTTTGACCAACACTTCTCTTAATATCTCTTTCTCCATCAACTGCCCTCAAACATCCTCTAAGGCCCATATGCTAAGGGCTTTGACTCCAACCAGTGGTGCTGTGAGATGGGGTTAAACTTTGTGGAGATGGGACATAGTGGAAGGAAGTCAGGTCCCTGGGGTGTGCCCTTAAAGGGCATAGTGGGACTCTACCCCTTCCTTCCCACCTTGAAACAATAAGATCACATGACATAGATTGAAACTGGGAGACAAAATCCAAAATCAGCTGTTCTCTCCTTTCTTCATCTCAGATATTTATCAAAGCAACAGAAAGCTGTTGGACTGACACCACTGTCTTTCTCAGAACTCAGAACTAGTACCTCAGAGTGTGGACATTTTGAGTTTCAATAGATCCTTTCTTCCTTCCCACTTTACCCTGTGTCCCTTCTCTGGATTGTCTTTGAATTTCTTTCTCCCCCAATGGGGACAGAACATCTTTCTCTGAAATCTCCTTGTCTATGAAAGGGAAGTGCTCCCAGGAATCACACCCAATGACTAATAAAGTTCATTCTCCAGAGAAGAGGAGAATCACGGCTGTCCCCGCACCGAGACAGGCTTCTCATCAGCTCTTCAACGAGAAGCTCTGGTAAATTACCTGGAAGACTCCATGTGTGCTAAGATCGCTTCTGTCTGCAGGGAAGTCAGCCTCTTACCTTCCCATAACTTCTCACAGCTCCCCAATAAGCCACTTACTCTCTGACTAGATCTTTTCTAAGAATTAATCAGAGACCATTTGATTCTTGTATTATGAGCACAGTACTTTCACTTTTTCCATCTTATAGAAGAGGAAACTTAAGAGAGTGGAAACAAAGAGGTAGTTCCAGGATTCGAACCAAGACTGTTCCATTTCAAAGTTCCTGTCCACAGCCTGTAAGCAAAACAACTACCTGTAAATGAGGAGAGGGTGTAAAACTGGAGACTGGAGTGACTGAGCATGGTCCTCATTCCTTCTTCCTGTCTTTGTGTCAGGAGACCAGGGAGGTGAGCTCTCTGCTGCTCTTGTGTGATTCTAAGGGGACTGGTAAGATTACTGGTGGAACCAAGGGACCACAGGTGAGAAGCACAGTAGGAATGAAGATCTCCGTGGTCTGGGCAGACCAGGTTATCAGACATAAGGGTTTCTTTGCAGACAATGAAAGTCTTCTGGAGCTAGACAGTGGTGATAGTTGTGTAGCATCATGAAGACCACTGAACTGTATATTTAAAACTGTTAAACTGATAAGTGCATATCTTAGCACAAATTTCTCCAAATCATGGCCTGGATTAATTTCTAATCAATTCTAATTCCCTGTGGAAGTCTCCTGTGCTCTGCAAGTCTTCTTCTTTTCAGTGAGAAGTAGAGGCAGCTGGTTTCAACCAGATTGGTCCCCCCTCACTGTCCCAAGTAATCCTCAAGACCCCAGAAGACTGGGCTGAGTAGGCTAGATAAATGAAGACTGAAGCCCCAGCTTGCTTAAAAGAAAAATGCTTGTAACTGATTTCTTCTTCACATAGTGTTTTCTCTACCCCGTCAGTGTGATCTTTAACATCTGCATAGTACTCTATTTCTGGATGTGTCTTAACAAACCCGAATGCTCTGGTTAGATCACTTTTATAAAGATGTTGCCATCAGCACGAGCTGCGTGTATCCTTCTATCTTCAGCTGCAAACCCCCAGCAGAGCCACCTCCTGGCTTGGATCACCTGTCCTTCCCTAGCAAAGATCCCCCACCTAGCAAAGATCCCAGGTTCTCACCTTGGCCTTTCTATTCAGCATCAGGCGCTGAGAGATTTCATCTCAGCCCCAGATCTTCACTGGTAAATTTGTTCATTTGCTTTGGGGGTGTTTATTGGTCTTCATTTGCAGTTTTAACCATTCATTTAGGAAGCATTCACGGCATCGTTCTAGGACGGGAACAGGAACGCGGGCAGGTTTACTGAAGGGGCGCCCTTCAGCACCCGGAACAGCTCCTTTCTCCACTAATGAATTGCTCTCAAGATTGCGCTGAGCAAGAGCCATTTGTAAAGGTCTCTTTTTGAAAAAAGAAAGGAGGAGAGGGAATGTGTGTTTTAGGCGAGTAGATAGCTGCAGAAGGTTTGAATTTCGTTTTGCTCGGTCCTAATCTCCACATTCACCCCCGCGTTGCTTTCGCTGAGTCAGCATGGTTCCTTTAAGTGACCTGATTCTGTAATTCCGTTAGTAATATTATGAAAATGCCTTTCCTCTACACTATTTTGTGCTATCAATGGAAAAACCACAGTTCCAAAATGTATTAGCCCTTGCAGGCTCCCGCAGGATTATTTGCATCAATACAAACTGAGTTAATCAGCGGTCCATTTAAATAATCAGTCACGTGGCGTCTGCCCTTCTCCCGGGCGTTGCTGCCTCGGGTCCCTGCTGCTGTCCCGGGCCCAGCAATTGCAGTGCAGATTCTCCTGCTCCTTATTGCTGCAACGTCTTGCCATTTACTGTGAAATTTTTCCTGTGTTCTCCTGAAGTGATATAAGCCCTTTTCCAGAAAGTGGGAGGGGGTAAGCTGCATACATTCCAAGCGATAAGCATTAAGGAGAGAGAGCAAGTGATCATTAAGAAAAACAATGAGCTGGGGAATAATAAATGTCAGAGCAGCAATACCTCTTATTTTTCACAATATTGAATGGCCTTTCTTATCTTAGGCTTTGAGGTGATATCTTACTGATCTACAATTTTCAAGACCAAATAAAGGCAGAAGATGGTCCTGGGGAGGACTAATCAAATTAGATGCAAAGAAGAGGATTTTCAATATTTCCAGTCATGTGAACGCCCACTGCCTCAGAAGCCAGATGAAGGAGAAAGGGCTTGGTGAGCATGTGCACAGAAGACTCAATCTTTGCCTTCTCAGAGGGAAACTGAGGCAAGTGGGAAAAGGCTGTTGTTTTTCATCTGCACTGGATCTTCCCAGGGTAATGGGCAATGTACAAAGCTGTACACATAAAGGATCCAGATTTTCTTGTTTACTGCTCTTTGAAGCTTTGGATTGTGAAGATAGATGAGAACGAAGAAGTTGGAAGATGGTTCTGTCACCCTGTAGGCACGCAATACTCAGATTCCACCAGCAAAATAGTCCAGTGATGGGACCTGTTTCCTGGTTGCTCTAACAGTCTTCTGGCATTCTTCCTGGGTCACAGAACCACCCCCAAACTTGGTGGCTGAAAACAGCAATCATCCATTTGACTCCCAATTCCATAGGGAATTTGATCGATGGATCTGGTCAACATTGCTCAAGAATTTGTGATCGGTAGCTCTTTAGCTGGCCTTTGACTGGGGTTCCCCCATAGAATCTCCTCTTCCAATGGGCTGTCATGACTTGATTCCGTGGTGTCAGATCTGTGAAGACACAGGACTCACCCAATGACTCTTCTGCCACATTCTGTTGGCAGAAACCAGGTCACAAGGACAGTAAAGAGTCAAAGGATAGATAAACATGATGCCTCTTTTGTGGAAGAACTAGTCTTGTGACAGTTTTGCAATCTACCACATTGCCACCGGATACCTCTTTCTGATGGCTCACAGCTTCAGACTGACTGACTGAAATGTGTCTATCCTTGGTCTCACCCCTTCATCTCACTTTCTGATGGTCATTCCAGAGCTGTTGACTCAGGAGACTCTATGGGAAGGACGCTTATTCCAAAAGCAATCTGTAGCCAACAATGGTTAATAAAGATGGGGGTATTCAGAGCTTAGTCAGAGATGCCCCTTGTCATAGGAACTCTGGGCTTTTGGCATAAATCTTGTCTTGATTCAAGCCTGTCTTACAGCTCATCATCCTAAAGATCATGTGGAGGAGCTTGTGTAAAGTAGAAGAAACTCCTGAACCTATCTCAGACTCGGTGTGAGTTCTCGGAAATACCTGCTGTCTGTATGTTTCCAAGCTTCAATGCTGAAATCTTTCCTCAAAAACAACCTCCCAGTGGTCCCATTGGGGGCAGTGTCAGGCTCCAGGTGGAGTGTAGGGCTACTCCCTGCTCCCCACGGGCCTGCATTGTGTAAAGGCATTTGAGTTGCTGTCTTGTGGGTCTCACAGCACTATTTCTGTTCCCACTAGCAGCAGCTTCTTTAGGAACAGAGTAGAAGTGCAAATCCTAGAGCTGGGGCTGTAGCTCGATGGTAGAGCTCTTTCCTACCATGCGGGAGCTCCTGTTTCCATCTCCAGCCATGGCACACACACACACACACACAAAAGGAAACAATAAAGAAATGCACATTCTCAGGCCTTCCCCGAGCTTGTCTGAATTGAACATTAGGCATGCCTGTGAATGACCGGACCTGGGCTATGAGACCCCGGACCATTTGCACTCCGTGTGAGTAGGGACCACCCAGCCTTGCTGGAAGGACTGTGCTCCAATTTGCCTCGGTCTGCCTGGGTTTTCCTCTGGCTTCGGGGCTCTTTGAAAGAGTCCATCCTGCCGTCCTCCTCACCTCTGTGAACCCACTTACAATTTTCTGCAACTCTTTCTTCTGAACTCAGGACAGGGCATCTGGCCCCAATCATCAGGCAAGGTTTCCGTGCTGATAGATGGACGGCTCCTACTGAGTGAATAAAGCTTTTAAGTTGGTGTCAAGATCCTCCCCCACTTTCCTGAGGAGCTTTTAGAACTCCTTGCCTTAGGTGGTGCGCTAAGGGCTCAGGAATTAAAAGGAAATTGGTGTGAGGGTTCATCATTCCTGCAGAGCCTCAGATACACACTCGGTTGCTGAGGTTAGTACACGCAGCGCCCAAGAGAACACACATGCAGCTAGGAAGCAAATTCCTTGTCCCTGGAAGCCAAGTTCTGTTTGGCTGCCGTTTCTTGGAAACCTCATAGCAAAGAGGAGTGTGGGAAGTCCTTCCCAGCCAAATTGGCCAGTGGGCTTTCAGTTCCTTGGGTCACAAGATCAATGAGGGAGCTGGAGATGTAAGAGAAGGAAGAACATAAGCCTGGGCTTTTGGAGTCTTATAGACAAACACTAAATATAATACAAAATTTTTAATGAGTTGCTTCCTCTCCCTGATGCTCAGCTCCTATAAATTGAGCCACGCATGTGGGTGACAACTTCCTGTAAGCCATTTTTGAAGGTCTGTAAAACAGAAGTTAAAAATATAGAAAATAGGAACTTCTTAGAATTTAGCACACTGCTGATAGAAATACTGATTGGGAAAAAATGTGAACATTAAATTAGACTCTGGCTAGTCAGGGAAGAGAGGTATTCTTAAAAATTCTGTCTTAACCTATTATGTGAAAGAAAGAGAGTGGTCCTGATAGACAAGAAAATGCCTCTCTTCCACCAACCCCCCTTTCCACTACACACCTGATTCTTAGGCAGTTTTAGAGCAGCCATGATGGGAAGGTCTTTGAAGGTCATCCCCAGGGCCAGGATTACGCTGAAGGAACACACCCTGAAGATCTGGAGGAACTGACTCTAACCCTTCACAGAGAAAAGGTCACCAACTTCCCCCAACCCTCTGTTCTTGAAAGGATGTGGAGATTAGCTCTGCACTGTAGCTAAACCCTACCATGAGGACCGTCACAAGATCAACTGAGTTGGGCCCCAATATGAAGAGAGCAAAAGCTCCAATCAGGTTTGCAGAAACTGGAGCTAACCAATGACGAAAAGCCATTTTCCCCCTGGATCTGTCTAGGCCTATAAATAATCCTGACCTGGCAGCCATCTTTGACTCCCTTGCCCCTCATGGTACTCCATGTCTGCAGTCCAGGAGGTCCAGCTCCCTTGCCCCTCATGGGATGCCATGTCAGGATTCCATGAGTCCTTTTCCATCTTTCCCTCATCTCATGGATTCCATGCCTGGAGTCTGAGTTCTTGAAGGTTCTCTTGCCCTTCACAGAATCACATCCTCTAACATGTTCAGGTTTCAATCTTTGACTCCTGAACATAAGAATCTGAACACATACAGATCCCAGAGGGACCCCATCGCCATACTTGAGAATACTGAGAGTTCCACGCATGTCAGTTTTTCTTGGCTCTGGTGAGGAACACATGACAGCTTCTCTGCATGTCACATCCTGCACTGTGGATGTGTCTGCTTACACGCCATGGTGCACTTGCACGGGCGCGTGCAATTCCGCTGTGGAGACTCTGTTTTCAGATGGGGCTACAAACAAGAAAGGAATCTTCCAGCTCGAAGAGGTATAAAAACCACACCTTGTGCTGAGTGTGCAAATGAAAGACACTCTTAATAGTAAGGCAAGCAGTCAGTGTTCTGTGCATTTGCTAGAAGGAGCTCAATGGATAAAGAGGATCCTGTTACATTTCACAATTTGCTAAGGGATCAAAATGGACAAGATAATTTGAAAGGGGAGAGCAAGCAGGGACATTTCCTACCAGTTATGAAACCCTACTGACTGCAAAGAGCTCAGACAGCTCCCTACAGATGTGATCAGCACTGTGGATCTGTGAGACAGCAGGGATTCATTCTTCAATAAGTGGTGGGTTTTTTTTTTACAATTGGAGAAATATGGAGAAAAACAAAATGACAATCCTAACACTATATTTATTAAAGAGTTAATATGAAAATCTAAATCTAAAAACACAGAAAAATTGAACATCCTTATGAAGTAAATATAGAAGAGAATTTCATAATATTCTAAACTTAAAAACCATGGCAAAATTCAAAAGTTCAGGTTTTGCTAACACAAAAATATGTTTACCGAAGAAATAACTTTAATAAAATAGAAAGATAAATCAAAGCTAGGTAGATGAACAGAATTAATATCCAGAATACATAAAGAAAGAACTTTTTAATTTAAAAAGACAAATAGATTAGTCAGAAGGGCAAAATAGTTGAGCAAATTTACCAAGTTAGAAATATCAAGTACTGGGGCTGGAGAGGTAGCTCAGGGGTTAAGTCTCTGCCTTGTAGGCGGAAAGTCCTGAGTTCAGATCCTAGACCCCACATATACAGACACCAGGCAGAAGCAGGGGCAGCCTGCATCTCTGGTCCTAGTAGGGCGGAGCCTGTGAATCCCCGGGCAGAGTAAACAAGGAGGAGGTGGAGGCAATCCATGGTGATTCCTGAATTCTCTCGTGATTCTACACACACACACACACACACACACACACACATACACAATTGAATAAATAAATTTTTAAAAATTTAAAAAAAGATATATCAAGTACCAAAAGAGACCAGAAAAGATGTTTAACTCCACTAGGAATAAGGGGCATGCAAGTTCAAAGTAAAACTCCACTACTTTTGCTTCATGAATCAGAAAGGTCTGAAAGCACCATCGATCAGGATGTAGTCCAAGGAGCTTTCTTATATATCCATACTGGATATGAAAATACTTAAAACCACTTAGGAGAAACACTGGGAAGTAAAGTTGAAAACATGAATTGTCTGTCACCCTGAATAAAACTTCTAGGTTAAGCCTTATCTGAACTCATATGCACACAGGTATATGCGCACATACATGCATGCAGATGCTGATGTATATGTGCACATGAGCATGCATATACAAATAGATACCTAAATACAGATGTATATATGCACATACAGCTGTAAATATGAAAAATAAGCATGAAAGTATTTTTTGCTAGCTAAATACTGGAAATTTCCCAATCTACACCCAGAGGAAAAATAAATTGTGCTGAGCCTGTAATGGAATTCCACAAAACAGTGAAAAGGAATGCACTAGAGCTTCACAAATCAATATGGATTAATGCCATGAACATCATATTGATCAAAAGAGAGCAATTCACAAATGAATATTTGCAGTTTGACATCTACATGAAAGTTCAGTACATGCAAAAATAAGAGTTTCCTCCTGGGAGATGAAACTGGGGGAGAAATCTAAGAAGTTCTTTTGGCAACGAATCGTCTTTACCTTAAGGAATGGGTGTGGGTTACGTCATCTTTTGTGTCCTTTGCCTGTCATGCCATTACATCATCCGTTAACAGTGGCAACACTCTGGCTACTGACATAATTATGTGTCACCAGTCCCGTCATAATAATTGTTTCCCCTTTCATGTGCTCACTCCTCTTTCTACATACCCTTAAATACAAAGAGTGCAGTTTTCAGACCTAAGAGAAACTCATTTGTGGGTAGAGGACATGGTTCTGGAAGACTTATTTTTCTGACACAAAAGGAAAAAAAATGATTCTGTTACCCTCAGTCTCTCCCTTCTTTCATCAGGCACTGGCACGGCGCGCAATGTCTGCAACTGTGGCCGCCATCTCGTTGCAACCCTGAGGAGATGAGCACACAGAGAACAGAGGATGGTAGAAGGAGAGGCTAGACATCGGACGGCACAATGGAGCCATGGAACCATCTAGATCGCTCAGATTTCTTGTAAGTGTCCTCAGCTACCAGAGGTACAGCTTTCTGTAACTTGCCCTAAACTCCCGCACACCGTCCTACACTCTACTCAACAACAGTGCTCATTTCAGGTCCTCAGCAGTTGACGTAGCTCTGCCAGGATCACAGAGATCAGCCAGAAGCTCCGTAGAAGGAATGGTGTCCATCTTGTATCTGTTTCTTAAAGTGAAAAGAGCCTGAATCCTGCAATGGATGGCGAATAAGTTGGGCACAGGGAGAGGGGCATTTGAGGGGCCTTCTCAGAAGCACAACAAAATGAACACTCTTCTAAGCGGATATTGATACATCATCGACTCTGCCACACTCATACTTGCTAATGATTTTGGGTGCTCGAGAGAATTACATTCTACCTCACCAGCTCATTGAAATCCTGGTTTCCTTTAATTCCACCAGTCGTAACCAATTTTAAGTGACAAATGCTAAGGATCCATTTTGTTGAGAGATAAATTTACATGGAGTCGATCCTGGGCTTTTAAAAATGGTTACTTTTCCAGGACTTGAACTGCACAATTGTGGGCAGCCTTTATTTTGTGCTGGCTTTGTAGAGATACAGTAAATGCATCATCTAATTCAAATGTACTTAAACATTTGTGCCAGAGCACTGCTGTGCATAAGTACATCCTGAACATAGAACAGGATTCCAGGAAATGGTTCTTCTACATTCAGAGAGCTTCCCTCCACTTACTTTTAAGTAGCTGGTGAGTGGAGGGGTCAGGGATGAATCAAAGCAGGAAAGTTTGATATGCAGAATAAACCCCAGATTGCAACGCACTGAAAAGTCTTCATTAATGAAGACTTCATGCTGCCAGAGGGCTGAAACCATTCACCGGTGCAGGTGTAGAGGACAGCTCTTAGCTGAGAGAAGGTTGCAGCTGCAACAGGAATAGACTGAGGCAGAAAGCCCATTTGAAGCATATCTTCACTTTGCGGAGGGCTCTTTGAGGAATGTTGTTTATGCCAGTGTAGGTGAATGACACGAGGAGTGTTTTATATAATGCCCTTTACCAAGTGCATATGCTTGGTACTTTGCATGCATCAGCTCATTTATTACAGAAATCATCAGGGGCTGGAACCGTTATTATTTCCATTTTGTAGAAAACAGGCACAGCAGGCTGATCTCAAGATCAAAGAACCTAAGAAGAGGAGCGTTCCGGTTGCCAGAGTTCCGGAAGGAAGGGCTTCTTGTGCACAGGGAGTCCAGGTGTCTGCCTGGACCTCCTCAAGCTCTGTTTCCAGAAGCTGATACCAGACCTAGTGATTTCTAGCTGGAGCCCAGAGACACAGAAGGGCAGCAGGTGCTTGAAGTTTTGTCATCTGATGGAGAGCCGGGACCACTTGGCTGGCCTGCCAACTGATCAACAAGGTAGGAATTGGCATGCAAGTCCTGATCTGAGATTTTGTGGCTTGTGGAGGCTGGCCTAGAATTTTTATGGCATTTAGTATTGCCTTCTGGCTTCCTACTGTGGATGGCAAGGAAATGGGACACAGTCTTCCAATCGATCTCTTCGTTGATGATGCTTCACAGGTCCCCAGAAGGTCTTGAATATCATCGCTTCCATTCTGCACAGCTCAGAAGAGGATTCCTGACACAGACTTGTCTGTGTGCCTCACGGTAAGCTCATGACTTCACTTTCTCGGTCCAGTTTCTTCCCAGTGTTTCACAGCTCCAATATCCTGTAGCAATGGTGCCAACTCTGGCCTGGTTTTCCCTTCATTTGCTTTCTCTTCATTTGCTTTCTCCTGGGGTCCTGCTGCCTTCCAGCATGAAAAATCTTCATTAGTCATGCTAATCATTTGTGCTTAATTATTACACATTGTGCATATGTATTAAATCATTACAGTATACTCCATAAGTATGTGCAATTAGGGCTAGGTAGAAATCTCAGTCAGTAAAGTGCTTGCCATGTAAGCAGAAAGACCTTAATTCAATTCCCGGAACCCACATCTTAAAAAAAAAAAAAAGCTTAGTGGGCTGGAGAGATGGTTCAGGGGTTAAGATTCTGCTTCCCAAACAGAAGGTCCTCAGTTCAAATCCCAGATCCCACTTAAAAATGCCAGACAGAAATAGCAGAGGTCTATACTTCCAGGCCTGTTAGGTAGAGCCTGGGAAATCCCAGAGGGATGCAAAAAAGGAGGTAGAAACAATCCAGGATGATTCCAGAAGTCATTTTTAGTGAAGGCACAGGGACACACAATGCTCTCTGAAACACACGCACACAGATATGCATGTACACACACACACACACACACACACACACACACACACACACTCGTATGCATCCATGAACACTGATACACATACAATGCTCACACAGAAATTAAGAAATATTGAATATGGAAATGGTAAAGTTCAGTTCTTAAAGTGAAAAAAAAAAGACACAGGAACTTCGGAACAAGACATCAGAACATGAGGGCTCCTCCCAGAGGGCTGGGCGCATGGAGGTCGCAGCTTCCTGCTATTGTGTCTCACCTGTAGCCCGGGATGTCCTTGACATCATTACTCTCCTGCCAAGCTTCCTGAGAGCCGAGATTATAAGTGTGCACCGCCACACCAAACTAAGCCTATATTCATTCCTATTCACACACCGTTTAGCTCACGTCTGTGTCTGAATCGTGCAGCTCAACAGTTCAGTTGGCCTCAAGAACAACCCATAATCCAGTGGCAGTGATCAGCTTAAACGGGTTTGTGGGTTTGCTCCTGTTTTAATTCCACACTGCATATGGCCTGATCTTCTGAAAGGTCACCAAGATTCAGCATCTGGAAGAAAGACTTGGGCACTCTCTCAAGGAGCCCTTGGCCAAGAGGCCTCCTGTTTTCTGCCATGACTTTCTGAAAATTGCCGTTCATTCCAAAAACCCCTAGGAAGTCAATTAAGTTTAATAATCACATCCCTCCCCCATTTTGCTATTATTCTATTTGTTTGTTTGTTTGTTTGTTTGCTTGTGATGGTGGCCATCTTTGATCCAGACTAAAACACACCTTCCAGGAGGGAGAAGGATGGTGCACGAAATGCACAAGATTGTTTCAAGACTCAGAAAGCTTATGAAATTTACAAGACTCAGGGGGCCCCAACGTGTGATTATATAAGCAGTGAACAAGTGTTGGGGCAGAGGTGTCACCAATGCTGTGACTGTCTGCAAGTTACAAAGGGAAATCAGTGACATAGCTTTCACGAATTGCCAACACGCTTTTCAGTGACGTAGCTGCCCAAGAATCACTCACGCCTCTGTAAGGCGCCCTTCCCTTACACGCCTGTGGGCAATCCCAGCTTCCCCCCTTTCCAGAATCAATAGATACTAACTTCCTAAGAAAACTAACACAAGAGAACTCAGGGCACTTTTGTGCCCGTTTGCAAGTGTTCTGAACTGTTATTTTCTTATTAGCACATTTTCATATCTTAGGTGACTTTGTTTACCTTTCCCTTCATTCTCGTCCTTCCTCTTCCTTCGCTCTCTCCAATCATGACCTGTGTGGTCTTTACCTTCTATTGCTTAGGAGATGGATCAGTAACATCACTAACCAGAAAACTATGACCCTAGTTTCTAACCTCTGCTTTCTCACCAACTCACAGTGAAACAAAGCAAGTCAAACAAGTCCACTGGATTAGTTAATTCTTCCTTTCCTGTCCTCTTCTGATCTCTGGTCCTCGCAGATCAAGTTTGAAGCTTTTTATCTATAGAAGTACTTTCAAGATGACATTTCTCTGTCATAATTTACTGTGTCTTCATTAGGATAAATGCTTCTCAGTAATTCTTTTTCTTATTGTAGGGTTTTTAATGGGGCCTTTCCCTGTGCTGTGACCAGACGGCAGGACCCTGCGCTCCAGGGTCACAGAGCGTGAACCACGTTGTCCTCAGCGCTTCCTGGAGCCTCAGGGGCTTTGTGTCTTCATGCAGTGGTGCTTGTAGGCGCCTGAGCCCCGCTGTGTATTGTGTATGATTCCATCAGCAAGGATTCACTGTGCATGAGGAAACCATCTTGGAGTTTGGAGCTAGCTGCTTCTGCTCCAGCTCATGCTCCGGCCCCTAGGAATCACAGCCATACATCATGTGCTATTGGGGTCTTTGGGTAATCTTAGGGAGCGCAGGTATTCTGGGTGTTACCAGAGTGGAACGACACAAGGGTCTCAGTGTACTTTCATGTACTGAGGAGCCCCTGAGATGATTGACAGTCATGAAGGTGGCTCCAGAGACAGTGGTCACTTTGCAGAAGAGGACAGGGTCAGAGTAGCCAGTGGTGGGAACACTTTCAGGTGTCCCTGTTCAGTCTGTCTTCTTGAAGAGCCGCAAAGGTGGGCATCTCCTCGTTCCACTCTGGTAACACCCAGAATACCTGCGCTCCCTAAGATTACCCAAAGACCCCAATAGCACATGATGTATGGCTGTGATTCCTAGGGGCCGGAGCATGAGCTGGAGCAGAAGCAGCTAGCTCCAAACTCCAAGATGGTTTCCTCATGCACAGTGAATCCTTGCTGATGGAATCATCTCCTTTCTGCCATGCTTGCCTCCCTGCTTCTGAATGAAAAAGGAGGACATTTGACCCAGGCTGTCCATTCAGGATTCTCCCATGAAAAATTCAGAATCAGAATGGAGAAAATGAGTTATTCTTTTGCCCAAAGAGATAGAGCCTTGCTTGTAGTTCAGAAGAACTGACATTATCTGCGATGGGAAGGCTTGCTAGACTGGACGCAAGTATGGGAAGAACACTACAGATAGACAGACGGACACAGAGAAAAATGAACTCCTGGAATAGTCAGTACCTGCCAGGAGCAAATGTGGTAGATGTCCAAATAGCTGACAAGGTAGCACAGCAGGAGCAATGGGCCAAGTCTTGCCTGTTCTCACTGAGATCTCAAGACAGTCACTTTGTCCCCAGATTCCTCGTATCCAGTGGTTGGATATGATTGGGACTCTGTAAAAGAGGATGAAACTCAGATAAGAGACTTGGTTACAGATGGAGTTGGCTTCGTGAGCGAGTAGCCCTGGTGGAGCCAGACAGATCTCCACCGAATTCAGAAGTCCTCAGGGCTGGCTTTACCACTCAGTTGCTGCCATCTTGAATCGCAATCCTTTTATCTCTGAACTTCATGAGCGACGTCCCGGGGGACATCAGAAGAGACACCCACAATACGCAGCTCCGCCTGTTTCTTCCCACCACGTGTACTATTCATAGCACGCCATGAGTGCAGAACACGGAATTCCTGCGGACCCACGCCACCGTGGGCCTTCAGCAAAACTGAGCTTTGTGACTAAGCGGGCACTGATAATCCGTGGAGGTCATGCTTTCAGCTCCAAACACAACTTGCTTCAAATATGGTTTAAAAAAATTGAAAGTCACATAAACAGATGCTCTGGAGGACGGGAGGGAGAAAGCAGGAAGCACCAAGAGAGGAGGAGGGAAGGAAAAGGGGTGAGAGGGAGGGGGGAAATGGGGGAGAGTGGAATGGGGGACAACAGGAAGGAAACTCCCCCCCCCCTTTCGCTTTCCTTTCACCCTCCCTTTCCCTTCCCCAGTGCCTCCCCCTTCCCCCCCATTCCCTGGAGCATCTTTTTGTGTGAATGCCAAACTTCTCTGAGTCCTCCACTCTAGTGAGGTGTAAGGACTCAGTAGCATAGCCCACAGCATTTTCTTGGGCTCCCCTTTAGTATGGAAACATGACTATTAATCCATTGCCTCTAAGGATCCTACTGCCTATGATCCATGCTAGACTCTGGGGAGTTGTTGACATGTCAGTCATTCCACAGGTCATGCAAAGTCTGATTATGGCTACTGCAACCCTAACTTGTGTGGAGTATCTTGCAGTGGTCACTTTGCAGAAGAGGACAGGTCTTCATGCAGTGGTGCTTGTGGGCACCTGAGCCCCGCTGTGTATTGTGTATGACTCCATCAGCAAGGATTCACTGTGCATGAGGAAACCATCTTTAGACTCTTACAATCTTGCCACTCTTCTGAAAGTTTCCCTGAGCTTTAGGATGGCTGGTCTGGTTCCAGGTGATTAATGTAGGGTCTTTGGTATTCTAAATTATGGTTTGTTGTCGTTTTCAGTTTTGCTGTTCCTGCACCGCCCTTGGCTACATCCTGATTGGTATTGGAGGTCTCCTCCTGAGGAGAAGGGAGTCTGCCCTGGTCCGTGGGTCCAGGGCAGAAGGGCAGTCTAAAAATTTTTTTTAAAAGTAAAACACAAACAACAACAACAAAAGGGCAATGAGGTTCTAAGCAACACAGGCAATCAAGTACTTTGTTATAGCAGAATTGTGACTCCCTTCCCCAAACTCTTACATGGAAGTCCTAGTACTGGAACCTTATTTGGCATAAGGTCTTTGCAGAGGGAGATAAGTAACAAGATTGGGCTGTGCTGGATCATTATGAACTCTAGTCCACTATGACTGGTATCCTTATAAAATGAGGATACAGTCACAGAGACAGGGAGCACCATTTGATCCTTGGAGTGTTGTCACTTCAAGCTGCAAAGCCATCAAATCCAGGAGAGAGGCCTGGGATCTTTCCCTAGCACCTCCAGACCCCATCAATGCCTTGATCTTGGAGGTCCAGACATGCTTCAGGAAGGTTTCTGTTGCTTAAGCCGCCAGATATTTTCAGCAAGCTAGCAAATACAGTGGCCAGCTCTGTCACTTCTTCTTCCTGGGACTCCCTTCTCCCCCTCTACACTACACAGAAAGTGACAGCCAGGAAGGACAAAGAAAACACGTTTCTCTTCTTCATCTGTAAGCCAAATGGAGAGAAATCTGCTCATATCAAGAAGCGAAACAAAGAGCTGAGTTAGTTTTATAGAATGATTCTACTGCTTCCAGCCACATCGTTCAAGTCTTTCCTGGGAAATGAATAAATAGGGCACCTACATTACACCAAAGAAATGATTCGGCCCGAGTCTGGCTTGGTGAACTGATGACTTTAATTAGCATTACCTACCAGAGCATGGGTAAAGGGTTAGTAATTAGAGCATGGAAATTTACAAATGGCTCCCCAACTGAAGAAAATGTCTCTGTCCCAGATATATCTGTCTACATATCCTTGGGGAGGGGCAGGTCCCCCTGAACTTGTGTACACCTCCTATAGATAAGCACAGATGCTGACAGTTTGAGGGGTCAAGGCCTCATCATGCCTGGAGTTCAGCATCCACCACAGTCAGAAACAAATGTAAAAGATGTATGCATGCTAGCAAAATGTTCTTGCATTTGCATTTTTAAAGTGCTACGTAATATACAGATGAACAGTGAAAAGTTTTACATTTATAAAATGTAAAGGTCATGAGTTCAGATCTCAAGTCCCATGTAAAAAAAAAACAATAGGTGGAAATGGTAGTGGACTGCTCTTCTGGTTCTGTTGGGCAGAGCCTGGGAAATCCCAGAGCAAAGCATAAAGGAGATAGAAGCAATCTGAGATGATTGATGAAGATACCTTTGGTCTTCCACAGGGACACACAGTGCCCTCTGATACACACACACATACACACACACACAGACATACACACACACTGAATAAATAAATACATTTTAAAAAGGGTAAATAAAAGCACCATCACAAGTCTAAAAGGCAAGGACAGACAAAAAGAGAACAGCATCCTACCTTTCACAGCCTTTGTGCATTCGAAAATAGATCTGCATTTTCATTTTGTCCTGGACCCGTAAATGACGAAGCCAGGAGCTGCAGCAGATGCTGTTTCTGCACAGATGCTCTGAACCTTTCCTTCTTCCCAATTCTAAAATGTAGCACACCCTGAAGCATTGCTTATCACTATTTTTATGCACACAGAAAATGCAAGTGTCCGGCTAGGGAGAGGCTCAGCCGTGAACCAACATGTTTACCCCATGTAAGCGTGCACTGGAGTTGGGATCCCAGGTTCCGTGACAGGTGAAAATGGTGACCAGCCTATAATCCACCACTGGAGGGAGGAGCGTAGGAATCCCCAGGGCAAGCTGACTAACCAGACCAGCCCTGCAGGCAAAAATCTGGGTTTAATCAAAGACCCAGGTGGAAAAGAGATGGCAGCTGATTCCTGTCATCAGCCTCAGACCTTTCCATGCACATGTGCCCACATGCACACACGTGCCTGCCCACTTGTAAACACACACACACATATAATCATACACATACATGCACATGAAATAAGAAAATTGTTATTTTTTTAAAAGAAACACAAATGTCACACAGTCACAGCACTGAGATGTGCAAACTATCTACCACCTTTTTTCTTCCCTGTAACTGAGGCTTAGTTCTGCTGAGTCCATTCCTCCCAGAAGATGGAGGAATAGAACCCTGGCAAATGAAGGCAACCCAGTGGCTGTGGGATTGGAACACTGTCGGCTCCATGCAGCCTCGTGCTCCCTGACTCCAGCCTCTGTGAGAGTTCTGTCGAGACAGGAAATCCCAGTTAGAGTCCATTCATCGGAGGGGGGAGGGGGCTGCATTACTGATGCAGCTGGAAAGCACGTCCCCGCTCTGCACTCTGGTCCACTCGAGCTCCTGCATCTCCACCACACCTGCTAGTCGCAAAAGTTCCACCGCCACACTAATTCATTTACACTTCACCATGGCTGCCTTCACTCTGCCAGGATTCAGAAGTTGCAATAGAGACTGCATGTCCCCACAGGCCAAAATTATTCATTAACCAGAGAGAGCTTGCTGCTGGCCTAAAAAAATCCAGTTCTTATTTCTACTTGGTATCTCAATGCAGCAGTTAGTCTTCTCTTATTTAGGAAGTTTCTGCTTCCCCGAGAAGCGAAGCTATTTCTTCTCAACTTCCTGTGGTTCCACCAACCCCAGGGACATTTGTCCATGTCCCGAGATGCAGAACTATCATTGTCTTAACCCTAGTGGCATCCTTTCTGCCTGTCTTCCAGCAATGTGCCATCAGATCTTTATTGTGTAATTACAAAGGAAATCAATTTTGTATCATTGTGCATCTCTTGCTTGTTTCATTTTCCTATCAATATATAAAACCCAAAGAGTTAGTATCTCAGAAAAGCAAAATTTTACCATCTTACAGCTCCCCTGGGCCAGGGAACCTGCGTGCTTGAGTTTAGTGTCTGGCTGAGTGCAAGCGGTCGGTTATCATTTCAGGATCCCACCAGGGAAGATGTACTCCCCAGGGAGTTCAGGCTTCTGTGGTTCTGCAGCAAGCTCACACTACACTACCCTCCACAGGGCCACCCCTAGATGTGGCAGCTGGCTTCCACCAGAGCCAGCAACCCAAGGGAGAGTGACTCCCCTCCCCTTGTGATCTTTTTGTACCCAGTTCATTTATCAGCTATGCTAATTGTACAAAATAATGGGTTTTGTTAATGACATCTTCATATGTGGGCTACACACATCTCTCCTACCTCATAGGTATTCTTGAAGTTGTAGTCTATTCTTGAAGCACCATCCTACTACTTCTGTCATGTTCTATATGTGAGAAGAAAGTCAGGAAGTGCAGTCATTATTCAGGGATACGAGAGCTCAAGCCCACTTTCGTGTGGTACGAGGTAGAGCCTCAAGACCACCACACCCACCACTTTTAAGTCTCACAGTCCTCAAAACACCTTGAGTTCCGGGACAGCAGTAAACCTCTTACGGGAGAAAGCCTAGGCCTGCATCACAATTGTCTCCCAAAATCCATTCTGAGGCCACTAAGGTGGCCCCACAGATACAGCTGCTTGCTGTTGAAGCCTGGGAATTGATTTCCATCTTCACGTGCACAAGGAGAGAAGCAACGCCTGAAAATTCTCCTCACAGGAGCTCCATGGTATGCCGTACACACAAAAATAACTACACAATAAGCAAATACAAATTTTAAAAAATTCATTCAGAAACTTGCTTGAAAACCATATGACATCTTTGTGTGTATGGGGGGGTTATATACATGCAGGTATGCATGCAAATGTATGAGTGTGTGCAAACATGTGAATGTCAGAGATCAATCCCAGGTATCATTTTTTCAGGAACCGTCAAGCTTGTCTCTTGAGACAGGATCTCTCATTGGCCCAGAGCTTGCCATGTAGGTTAGGCTAGCTAGCTAGGTAACTTCTGCTCCAGTACTCAGATTAAAAGTATATGCCGCCATACCTGGCCCTATTTAAAAAGGAAGGAAGGAAGGAAGGAAGGAAGGAAGGAAGGAAGGAAGGAAGGAAGGAAGGAAGGAAGGAAGGAAGGAAGGAAGGAAGGAAGGAAGGAAGATAGATTCTGAGGACCAAACTCAGGTCCTCATACTTGCACAGCAAGCACTTCATTGTCTAAGTCCCCACCCGACAGCCTCTATTTGACATCGTGTGTGTGTGTGTCTGTGTGTGTCTATGTGTGTGTGTGTGTGAGGGGGGGAGACAGAGACAGACAGAGAGAAGCACGTGCATGTCTGTGTGAGTGTGGGCGCACATGTCATGTCATGCGTGTGGAGATACAGGGCCACCTTTGGTTTGGGTGTCGTTCCTCACCTTTCCACCTTGTTGAAATGGTTTCTCTTCACTGCTCCTGGGTTGCACAGGCTTATTGGCACATGAGCTTCTGAAGATTCTTGAGTCTCTGCTTCCAATTTCCCGTGGGCAGGCAAGGATGGCAGAAGTTTATCCCATTGATTCGGGAATTTGTATGTGATCCTAGTATCCAAACTCTAGTGACAAGAACATTTGACCTTCTTAGAATCCCCCATCTCACTTCCCTTCTAAAGCAATGCGTGTCTTGTGGAACAGGAAGGACCCAACAGACAAATATTGGTACTACATGTTAATTTTGTTCCACCATATCTACCTGACAACGTATCTAGGGTATCTAAAACCTATTTGTTCAGACAAAGAATCAAGCAGCCCAGATAAGACAAATGAATCTAGATAGACAGGACAGTGCACCATCAATTCTCCACAGTTCTAAGCAGGAATCATCTAGTAAATATTAGGGTCACATAGAAATCTTAGCCAGAAAGACCTTCAGGAAAGGTCTTTAGAAAGCACAAATGGGGGCTGGAGAGGTGGCTCAGGGGTTAATCCTCTGCCTTGTAGGCAGAAGGTCCTGAGTTTGGATCTTAGACCCCCACATATAGAAGCCGGGAGGAAGTAGGGATGGCCTGCGTTTCTGGTCCTGGTAGGGAGGAGCCTGTGAATCCATGGGCAGAGTAAACAAGGAGGTGGAGGTGGTCCATGGTAGTTCCCGAATTCGCCTGTGGTTCTACATACACACACACACACACACACACACACACACATACACAAACACACATGTGCGTGTGCACATACACACAATTGAATAAATAAAGTAAAAAAAGATTTTAGAAAGCACAAATGAAGACAATCACAGTAACTGCTCCATTTTTTTTATTTTCTACTTTCTGTGTGTGTGTGTGTGTGTGTGTGTTTGTGTGTGTGTGTGTGTATCTACACATATGTGCATGCTAGTAGGAGTGTGTGTATGTTCACGTGCACATGCACATGTGTCTAGAGGTCTAAGGGTGATACAAGAATCAACCAACATTGCTCTTCCACCTTATTTCTTTGAGGCTGAGTCTCCAATTAAGCCTGGATTATCCTATCTGGATAATCTGGCTTGCTAGCTAGCTCTGGGTATTTTCAGGTTCCACTTTCTGGGGCTAGAATGATAGGTAGGCCGTGATGCCTGTCCAGTATTTTACATGGGATCTGAGGAATCAAACTTTGGTCCTCTAGCTTGAGCAGCAAGCACTTTAACCATGGGTTCAGCTCCCAACCCCAAGTCTATTACTTTCCTCTCTCTAGCTTCTTCAGGTTCTTGCAACAGGGTCACAATGCCTGACTGATATCAGTCTTCAACATTCACAGAGACCAAGATTAGAAGCATTACTTTTTTCCCATTGTAAATGTCAATAAAAAATTATAGCTGCTTCCTATGTTCATGTTATCAGTTACTTTATTGAGCACTATACATACATTATCTCATTTCATTCTCATCCTTACAACTCTGATAGAGAAATAGCACTATATTTTTCTTTTCTTTTCTGGATGAGAAAACAAACTTAGAAAAAACATTTCCCTAGGTCAGATACTTATAAAACGATGGAGCCAGATCTAAACCCAAATCTACTTGAGTCTTGTGATCATTATTTTTATAATTACTCTACAACAAAATAAATTTTTATAAGTATATTTCCTCTGTCTTTAAAGATTTAAGGGCAAATATTGTTTCCTTATTAAAATAAACATGAATATATCAAAGGAAAAATTAATATGTGCTAAGATTCAGCACAGGCTATGCTTTGGCTGTGGTTTTCAACTATACATGGAACTCTCTGGAAACAGAGGTTTCCTCCTGATGGCAGTTTGACTTTTCCCCCATAAAACTGTAAGAAGCCAAGAACCCCACACTCCCTCCAAAGTAAATGGCCAATGAGCCGAAACTATCACAGCACAAGGAAATTTTGATCTTATATTTCTAATGCTGTCCTAATGCCTTATGAGATTTTCCCAAGAGCATATGCTACCGCTGAACTAGGTTTTTGTGTTTGTCCCACCTAGTCCTACCTCTGAGTTCTGGTGCAATCTTATTGAGAGTCATGCAAGGAAAATGAGACCTTTGGACTTGTTTGTTGATTTCAAAGACAGATCCCTAGGAAATACACTAGTGAGTGTGTTCAAAATCACCTGAGTAAAGTGTTCATGCTCATTAAAACACAGTCATTGCAACAAGGACAAGCCATGCATGAGCTAAGAACAGAGGGGCCGAGTTGCTCAGAAAGTTTCTATCATTTCTTGAGATGTACTAATGAATCATATTTAAGAGAAAGAAAGGAGCAAAGTGAGTCTTCTTGGAAAAGAGCAACTCAATAATTTAGACCCCATCCACTAGAAATGGGGGCACAGCAGGAGCTAAGAGACAACCGCCACTTGGACAATGACATGTGCTGTGAATTCTTCAGCTGTGAATCTCATCCACTGTATTCAGTCACTAACAGGCTAGGAATTGTCCCTACATTAGACGCAAGGAATGTGCTGCACACAACACTGCAAGAAGTCCAGGAACTCTTGGAATTCAGTGTCAAAAGAAGTGTAGCATCTAGGAACTCACTGCAGTGAGACTTGTCCTTCCCAGACCTGCATTAAACTGACATACCAACATGCCCTCACAGACTAGGAACTCAAGAGAGATAAGAACACACAGTGGAAACCTTGGGGACTAAAGCTGGATGAGTGAAGGGAAATGCCCATATTAGTGGGGTGACCCAAAGAGGACAACTTGGTATGCCACAGAGGTTTGAACCCCCACAAGAGTAGACAAGCCAGAGGGAACCCTGGGGTGCATAGAAGCGGACATACAGGAGGGTGGGATGGGGGAATTGATGAGGGGATGAGAGGGAGGAAATGGTTACAATCGCCATGTCAGCATCTGCCCACGCCTCTGCAGCCATTACACAAGGACACTGCTTCTCCTCCCCTTCCATGTGAGCATCTTACTTATGTCTCTGGCTGATCACACAGGGGAAAAGAACTGGTGGGGGGTTCCAACTGCCACTTGAAACAGAACTCGGAAAAGAGGCAGTTGACAGCATCGAGCTGACCATTGCCAAATCAGCCAAAGGGTCAGGATCAAATCCATCACCAATCTAGAATCCAAATGCACATGCCCGGAACTATATGCAATGTCTACACATAGAATTACAATTCTAAACTGATGACACTGTTGTATCACTCTATGACCACTCCAAAGTTTGTAGCTGCAAATAGAAACCAGCTATTGGACTCACCCATGAAGTCACCTTGCGGTAAGTCAGGTGGCTCTGTTTCTGGGTGGCTGTTGTCTGGCAAAAGGAGGAATTGGACATGTCCCTACTCATTTCCAGCAGATGACCCAAGCTTGTTCCCATGGAAGCTAGTCATTCCCAGGGTATGAACAGAAGCTGCACACTTTCTAAAGCTCGGGATCACAAAAGGTGACCTGACACTTTATCACACGGCTACCTTAACATATGGACAACTTAATCACTGCAGAGTCGCTATCTAGGGTCAAAGGAGAGAGAAACCTGTACTGATAAGAGGGGTCAAAAAGTCATGGTTTCATGGACTGTGTATGTGTGTGTTCCCAGAGAAAAATGGCTGTGAGTTTTTGCAAACATCTACAAATCTATTTAATGAGTTCAGAGGAAAGGAAGGGAAGATCAGGTCAGAATGTCTTTGATCCCCTCACCACACTCTAAGGCACAAAAAGGCACCGTTAACCTGCACAAGGGAGGCAGAATGTGTCCTCCCTCGCATCTTCAACAGCTGTAGAGTCCTCCTGACGATACCCACCTGGCGAGCCTGGTGTGCTGAGAGTCACCTTCCCGAAGCAGGCATCTTGCTCCATTGCGAATGTCCAGCCTGAATCAAGAAAGATGCATTTTTATCATTTAGGGGATGCAATGCCATCGAAGGGCACTTCTAGAGAAGCGAAAATGCCTTGTTTTACAGTAGGACTGGGAAGGGAAATACAGCCGCATGGAGATCCTCAACCTTTGGCCCCCACCTGGAAAGATCACAGCGGGAGCCCCAGCAGCATCCCCGAAGTCATTATGACTTCAGAGCCAGCTGAATTGCTCGATAATAACCGTTCTTTGCACTTATAGAACAACATTTCCTCCGAGGAGCCCCAAGTAATTTGCTATCACTTATTAATTAATCCTCAGCCCCCATGTGAGATGAGAATGGGTTATTATACATCTCTGACAGGTGTGTGAAGTGCGCAAAGGGAGATGAATGCCATTAAGCTTCTGCCCAAGGTCAGAAGAACCTGCTGTCGGGTTCACTGGACACATGGCTCCAGTCATTTTTGGGAGTCTTTCCCAGAGAGGCGGTGGAATTCCTCAGCGCGGGCTTCCAGCCTTATCAGAAAAATCAGTCTTCCATCGCAAATACTGTAAGGGGATTCCTGTCCCACTTCATGGAGCTTGGAGGACTTTTGTTCCTACTGGTCTATTTTGGTTGAGTGCCTGTCGTGGTGTGATTATGAGTTGTCCCCTACAGGCTCGTGAGTTTGAATCTTAGCTGGTGCTAATATTTGGCAAGGTCATGGCGCCTTTAGGAGGTGGAGGCTTCCTGAAGGAAGACATGCCACAGGGCCAAGTCTGGGGGTTTTGGCAGCCCGGCCCCGCTTGCCGCAGCTGTCTGCTCTTGGAGTTTGCTGCTTGTTCTCTGCCTCCATGTCGACTGCTGTGACCTGAGCTGCCTCCAGTTTCTATCACTGTTGTATCCAGGTCTCAGGGCCCCCAAAGACCACCAGGAGTCCACATATGTATGCAAAAGCAAGGAGACTTTATATTACAAGCTTGAGCTCAGACCCCATACCTTCCTGGTGCAGCAAGTTAGTAACGAGAGAATGATAGGGTTTTGATAGTTAGGAAAACAAGGGTGGAAAATCGTGGTGAAGCAGATACGTTACTTTTAGCACATACGCAGCATGGGGTCATTATCTTGAGGCACGTCTTCTGATGAGCATACAGGGCACATCCTGAGGGATGTGCTCAGATAAGCGCACGAAGCACATCTTGAACACCTATCATTTGTCTTGATATTTTTACAATTCTGTGGACATCTGGTGTTTGTCCATTGTGTAGCAATTAGCCTGGTCAGAGGTTGAGAAGTCCCCAGGGACGTCTTAGTTGAGGAGTTCCCAGGGACATCTTAGTGGCTTTTCCAGTTGCTGAGTCTGGTCTTAAGATGGAGATCCCCGGCAAGATGAAGCTACTCTAGTCAGGACTCTGTTGGGTTCCTTCACCACTAGCCACGTTTTCCCACCACTATGCATTATAATCCCCTCTGGAACTGCGAGCCAAATAAATCTCCCTTCTTTCCTTAAACTGGTGGTGTGAGTGACGTCTCACAACCACGGAGAACAGTAACTGCCACACTGCTGATGGGCAGGGTTTGTTTTTCTTTTATCTAACTTCCCGATGTCCAAGAAGGGATTCTAGCTGCACTGATTTTGCCCTTTGTTCTCTTTGGGGAACAAACAGGAGGCCAGAACTACTCGCAGAGGAAAGAATGTGGCAAAGAGACCCATGTGCTGTATAACCGGGATCTTGTGGCTTCATAGTAACATTGAGCTAGGAGATAGATCTGTTCTGCTTTCTAAACAGAAAGCATTCATTCAATTGCACACAAGTGAAAAAACCTGAAAATAGGAAGGAGTGTGATAGGAGAGATAAAGGTTGTAAGAAGAAAAGGAAGAGGGCTGGGACTAGGGATTGAGGGATTCACTAAATTCATGTATGCAACATTAAAAGTTTTTTAAAAGCTAAATAAATAAAGCATTAATGTTAGAAAAATTTCCTGACCACCCTTAAGTCTTCTTCCTTCAGCAAATTCATTAGCAAAGTAATTGCTTCCAGAACAGTTAGGGAATGACTGAAAAAGCATCATTTCCCATTCATTTTTGAAAGACTCTCTTCCTCCAAATATGTATTTTCCCGTAAATTCAGCCAAGTAGAGTGGATTTGTTTTTGTAAAGAGGAGGGAGAACTTGTCACATGGAAAACAATAAAACTACACAGTTTATTGAAAGATACCATGAGACGAATAACCCCATGACCAGAAAAAGTCACAACTAGCCTTGTGCTCTGAAAACCCAGCTGGAATCACCCCAAGCAAGAACTCCTTAGATAAACCTAAGAATACGAGAGCAGTGTTTCATTTCCAGGGTCAACTGAGCGGAAGACAGCTTTGTAACGTTTAGAGCCTGAGAAAACACCTTCTGATACAATGCAGTCCTGCTAAGGACTAGAACACCTCCTGGCTGTCCACATCCACTCTTCATCCAAAGTTTACTGCATGCTTGTTTCGTTGAAGGTCCTGTCCTGAAGTTCCTGTCTCAAGGGATGTGCCCAAAATCTGAACCCTGAAGTAGAGTACTTAGTCATGCATGTTCTTCAACTCATTTCTTCTCTCTCTCTCTCTCTCTCTCTCTCTCTCTCTCTCTCTCTCTCTCTCTCTCTCTCTCCCTTCAGACTTGTGTGCCAAGTAGGCTCAGCCCACGTGAGATGCACATCACATTCCTAGGGGAGTAGAAGGTAACTCAGCATCCTGCCCTGGAAAACAGTCACATGTGATCCAGGGAGACGAGGATGCTGCGGGCTTCCAAGGAAGAAGTATGATGAACAACCATTAAGAAGATTGTGGGGCACAAGGCGTGCCAGCTGTGTACCCAGACAGTCTCAGGAGCTCCTCAGAGCCCATCACAGAGCCGGGCCTGGGCACAGGTGCATTGTGCCTGGGGATTACCTTGTAGCTGGCAGCTGTTAGCTCATCTGGAGAGGTTCCTGCAGGATCATGCAGTCAACTTTCAAGCTTTGTCTCTGTGTGAGCTGCAGCACTGCTTTTCCATTCCTAGGTCCTGAGATTAATCTTGCGTGTCTGTGTATGACAGGTGAATGTATGTCCCAACATGTGTTTCAACTAATTGCTCGTTACTGAGTGAAATTTGTCATCTTCAGCCTGTCCTTTTTCCTCCCATCTGCCCACACCTGTTAAATTCTCTTGATTATTCTCCAAAGTCACATTTAACCAATCCAGCTTCACCACTATATGGCCCTGGATGAAAATCTTAAGTTTATCAGCACTGGAATTTCATTTTTACAGGGTCATTGTGAGCAAAAAAATGAAACGGCTATGCATAATACTTGCAGAGTCAGCTATCAGTAAATGTTGATTCTTTTTATCTCTGTTCCAATTCCTTCCCCTGTGTTCCCATGGCTCATTCAAATACATGCGATTTAAGTTAAAGGCTGCTTTGTATAAGTCAGTAACAATAAGCCCTTTAGACTGATGATGAATGATTTTTAAAAAGAAATGGGATCTGCATTGACCATAAGGTAATAAAGATAAAAATAAGACACATGGGCTTACGGAAAGGTGGTCTAGAATAATTGATTTTCACAGGTACTTTTGCCAGGGAATTTTTATTGTTTATGTTTCAATCTTATAATTTCAAAGCATTTGTCAAATCAACAATATTTTATAAGATAACTTTCTGGAAATTTGCCACATGAAAAACTCATTGCACATTTAAAGAAGCAATGGGGAATGTACGGCGATGGTAAGAAGAAGAAAGGAAGAGGAAGAGAAAGAAGAAGAAAAAGGAGGAGGAGAGAAGGAAGAGGAGAAGGAGAGGAGGAAAAGAGAAGGAGGAGAAGAGGAGCAGAGGAGGAGAAGAAGGGGAGGGAGAAGAGAAGAAGAAAGAGGAGGAGGTGGAGAAAGAAAAGAGGAGATGAAAGGAAGAGGAGGAGAAGGGAAAGGAGGAGGAGGAAGAGTAGAAGGAAAAGGAAGAAAAGGAGGAGGAAGAAGAGGAGGAGGAAGATTTCTTGAAAGGAGTATAAACATGACACAAAAGAACCCATAAGGAGAAGGCGCAGTGTATTCAGAAAGGACCATCCTGCTTTTGGTCACATGACAGATAATGCCAGTTTATACCTGTGTTGTTGACGTGTGTGCCACAAAGAAAGCAACGTGTGCCAGTATCTGGGAAGTAGCAAGTAGGCCTAGTGAGTTAATACACACGCTAAGGACAACTCCTTTTCTTTCTGACCTATTTAAAAATAAAGCACATAAAAGAAGATTCTGTAAGAAGCAAAGAGAAATTCCACTCTTCCCCAATGTTATCTCTCAAGAATTCTTCCTAAACTCAGTATGTAACTGCTTTGTTTAAACAAAAAAAAAAAAAAGTAGTTTGATAATAAGAATCTAGTTATCTGCTGAGATTAATTTTTCTAGAACGGCCTATTTCCCAAGAAACACTGGGAAACATCTTTTGTTTATGATCCCAGATTATTTGGGGGAAAACAAGAGTGTTAAAAAATTAACTGAAGCTTTTTTGCAGGAGCCTGACTTTCATGCCATTATAAGGGGTGTTTTCAATTTCTCACCAGGAGGTTGTCTGGCCTACATGTGCACCAGGTACTTAAGACACGAAAGTGTCAGTCCCAAAATGATCCCCTGGCCCTCCTGTGACTGGCAGAGAAAATCCAAAACAAATCCCTAAACACTTTCTGCCTGGAGCTCTGCTCAGTTCAACAATATTTCTAACATTCTGAGCTTAACTTAGGAAATACACCTTCGTCTGCATTTTCTGTTGAGCCAAACACACTTCCTGTAATGTAAAAAAAAAAAAATGATTATTAACTATTCCCATCCTGACAATGTTTTCTGGCTTAGTTAAGAACAAAATTGGTTCTGAGGATGGAAAGTGTTTTAAGACTCTAAGATAGTCCTCTCATAATAGATCCTTTACCAAGCAGAAATTAAGAGGCGGGGGAGAGAAAGAGAGAGAGAGAGAGAAAGCAAGAAAGAGAGAGAATAGAGAGAAAGAGAGAGAGGTAGAGAGAGAGAGAAGTAGAAAGGGAAGGAGAACAAGAGACAAGCAAGTTAGAAGGTCACAAAACCAATTCTAAACAAAGAAAGAAAAGCAAAAATCAATGGCTGCCCATTGACATAGTTGTGGATACACAGCTATGTTTATGCATGACCAGGGAAATGGAGACACATATCACAGGTGTACTACACATGGCAGACAACGTGAATGCAAGTCATGATATACATACAGTTAAGAAAACACACACACATTGGAAAGATTTTCTTTAAAGAAATATCTACAAATGTGGCAATGTTTTATTTTGGTTTTTTTCCCACAGCAAACAGGAGACCTTCTAAAGTCAAATTATCACGTGACTACTCTGACCCAACATCAGTCCTGACAAGTTAAGGTGTGTGTGCCAGCTGCCACTGGGCAGATCTCCTGCTTCCTCAGTGCCAGATGGTCGCATCTGCCACTCCACGTAAGCATGCCCAATCCCCAGGCTCGTTGAAATTCTCTTCGCCATATATCACTGATTACAATGTAGTAAGGCAAACATAATAGATTTCATTCAAATCAACTGCACAATTGGGAGACAGCTCTAAACTTTACTCCGTAACGAGGAAGGCTTTATCGTTGAGCGTGCTGGAGGAATACAGATCGCCAGTTTTGCTGTCTATAAAACGGCCCCTAGTAGAGTCTGGAGGGATGTGAAGTTGAGAAGAGGGACTTTTCCCAAGATTTATGGGCAAATAAAGCAAAAGCAAAGCAAGGGAGCCGGACTCTTTAACGCGACTCTCCTTTAGAAATATTTCTACAGGCTTCTGAGTAGGCCCCACGATTTAGAGTTGTCTCGGTTGTTCACAAAAGCATATCAAATATTAAAAACCCCATTTTTCAGAAGAACAATGTTTTTACATGCTCCCTGGGCAGGGGAGAAGTGAGGCCCGCTTCCTTCTCTTGTTCCTCAGGAAAGTATCTAGCATTCTTCCTTAGCGTTTCCATCCTAGGATAGAATGTCTCTTCCTTGGCTGAAGAATCAGGGGAGACTGAGAAACGTGTCTCACATTCCTCCTAGATTCCTTGACGGGACGGCCACACCTGTGTAGCAACTGAGCACCCGTCCGGGCCTTGCCAGACATAAAAAAGGATGGGACTAGATTCCCCCTTCTCCAGACATCCCTGAAGGATGAAGACACACAGGCTACTGTGGCTCGGCCATAGTGGTTCTCTGGCATGCGTGAGGCTCTGTGGTCAAAACTGAGCAGAGCAGAGAGAGAAGGGGGGGAGGAAGGAGGAGGAAGAGGAGAAAGATCAGGAGAAGGAGACGGCGTGAAGGGGACCTATCAGAAGGGGCCTTCTGAAGAAGGTAAAGATGCGGATCTCCATAGCTCTGTGCACACTCTACACTCCGCCTGCGACCCTACCCTCCAGCTCCTGTTCTCAAGAGACACGCGGTTGTCCTAAGCTGAAGGACACGCCTGCTCTTCCTCATAACAAAATCCCTTTAGCCAAAGGTGACAGCTGTGTATAGAAAGCGCCTCAAAGTTTTCTTGAAACTGGAAAGGTTTTCAGAATTTTAAATGCTCTACGGTGGGTATCTATTTGCTCTAACTCAGATTCCATTGGCCCTCAGAGAAGTCTCTCAGAGCCAGGATGAACAGATAATTCTGTGGGGCGTTCTTTTGAGTTACCTCTAATGGGGTGACACTCTGAGCTAGAGACCTTGGGTGGGAAATAATTCTGTAGTGACAACGGTGGCCTTGGAGCACTTGACCAAAGATGTCCAGCCTTAGCACCGGTCCTGAAGGCTACTAAAGCCAGCTGTGGGAAACGGGCAAGAAAAGCAGGATGGAAGGCTCCAGAACGTACAAGTCCAGGCAACCCCTATTCAGGTGGGGTCTTGGGAGCGCTCCCTGGGGAAGGCAGGCTGCCGCGGAGGTGAGTGAGAAGAAACACAGGACATATGACAGCAAACACGGCCAAGGCCTGATTTGAACCAAAAGCACCTTCTAGGAAGTGGTTAAAAAAAAAAAAAAAAAACCCTCAGACCCTTGTATCTGAGATTCGGGGCACTGAATTCAGGCTGCAGAGGATGCTGGGACAAGGTCAAACACGGGGTCTTTGTCCTCATCCAAGAGGCCGGAAAGGACTTGCACAGCGGGCTATTTGGAGCAGGTTATTGGATTTGCTCTCATCAGCCGTTGCTGATGCCTGGAGGGCTGTGGAGTAGAACTCAGCTCCCTATAGCTGCCTCACTGCACTTCTAGTGTGCAGGGGAAGATGAACCCCTAATCATGTCCCTCAGTGTAGCCTTCTTCGCTAGGGGTGGGGAGGAGGATGACATGATGCCACTCCCGCCCTGACAAGCAGCTTGTAAGGACACATGGCACTAAGCAGGGAGACCTTCATGTTGCTGCATGTCACTGATGTAGGGAGGAAATCAAGTGCTGGACACTAAGAAGGCTGAAATCCTCCTTAAATCCATTCAAGTTGTAGCTCGTAGAGTCCTGTGTCGCCCGCAACTGTCAAGTAGATTAACCAGGGCTGAACAAGAGCACTTTCAAAACCCAGAGAGCCAAAACTTTAACCAGTGAAGTAGTCGGTGGGCTGTACTCAAAGATAAGATTGCATACTTAATATTTGTCTGTTGCCTACCAAAGCAAATTACACAAAATAACTCAAAATGAAATATTTAATTAGCTACTCTGAAATGGATTTGTTCTCAGACCATTAATCTAATGAAGACCCAACTTTCCCTGATCCGCACTTGCCCTGTGTATGCATGAGAGTGGCGCACGGCTCCCTTGGCCTGCTTCGTATGTGGATATGTCTGAGAGCCTCCTCTTATCATACAGACCGCTTCCTGCTCCCGTGCGCCCTACATTTGTGGGAAGCATTCATTAGGAACTAAACAAAATAAAGAAATGGCTCCCAGTGAGACATGTTTGATGTTTCAAACTGTACAGGGAAGGGGATAGTTCTCCAATGTGCACTGCAGATGTGGCGGCTGGCTGTGTGTGCACATGCAAACCAAAGGAACAGCCTGCATTAATCGTGACAATTAAACGTCGCAATATGCTTAGCTTCTACCATTAACGTAGGACACTCCAAGGAAGGAAAAAAAGTTTAATGGAAGCTACCTGCTTACTGATTAATTTTGGGTTACTAAAAAAAACTATAATAAATTTGTGAACATTAAAAAAACGCTTCCCCTGAAAAATTATATAGTGAACAATTCGAAGGCAGCCAGAATCCAGAAAAGCAGAGAAAATATCAGTACAATACTGCCATCTAGAGGACATGGTGAGGTTCTTAATTTTTTTTTTTTTTTTTTTTTTTTTTTTTTTTTTTTTTCTGATTGCTTTTCTCCAAAGATGTAAAAGCATCTCAAGGAGGCGGTAGATACACATAGCAATGGCAGGAAACGGAGTTTCTGATTTTTAAATAATGAAATTTCCCAAAAACTTAAAAAGGGACGGGAGTAGATCAATAGGGAAAAGCAACCAATGAACCTATATGTAGTATGACAGTACACCAAACTGCTCTGTAAATAGCTGCTATCATACCCATGGATTTGAAGAACACTTAACGCTTGGCCTGGAAGTCTTCTTCTACAACAGAGGTGGAGGATCTCAGCGCCCTGAGAGGATGCAGCCTGCCTTAGAAGAGCAGTGAAGTAGACAGCAATGGCCAGACATAATGCAGAGTACCAGAGACGCACCTAGAATCAGACCAACCTAATCTCTCCCCATCCTAAGGCTTACAGAACCTGGCAAAAGAGGGGACAGTGAGATTGTAAGAACCTAAAAATGGGAAGATTCACCGTTGAACAAGACATTTCACTCAAGGCAGGACTGCTGCATTCAGGAACTCACTGCAGTGAGACTTGTCCTTACCAGACCTGCACAATGACTGACGTACCGACACGCCCCCATAGACTATCAAGGAAAGCAAGACAGATGGGAACATACAATGAAAATCTTGGAGACTAAGGCTGGATGAGTGAAGGGAAATGCCCTTATCAGTAGAGTGGCCCAAAGACAGGCAACTCGGTATTCCACGAAAGGCCTGAACCCTCATAAGAGTGGAGAAGCCAGAGGGAACCCTGAAGTCCATAGAAGCGGGCAGGGTGGGAGGGAGTGGGATGGATTGATGAATTGAAGGAAGGGCGATGGAGTGAAGCAGGGTAAGTACCTGATATGTTTGTAAAGCTAGAAGAATAAAGTAATAATTTTTTTTCGAAAAAAGGAATTTCCAAGTCATGAACCTCCAAATTTGTTTTACTTCCTTGAGCCTCGAGGTGTTGGAGAGGCTAAGGAGGTATCTTGACCAGGAAGAGACTTAGAGCTGAGGAATCACAGCCCCACTCCCTTTCGGTATTTCTTGGTCTTTTTTTGTTTTAGCTTGCTTCGTGTTGGCTTGAGCATGAAATGACATCTGCAGACTTGTGCACTCTGGGAAACATCTGGATCTGTAGTGCTCCCCACACCCGCCCTACCATGCCCTATTTCTCTACTCCTGGCTTCTACTGCCCTAACGTTCTCCTGAATACACGGGACTAGGGAATCACAGGCCAAACCTTTGAAAACAATGTGGCCAGCAAGTCTTTCCTTCCTTAAGCTGTTCTCTCACGCATTTGATCACAGCAACACAAAAGTAACTAAGATAAACTGCTCTGAAAGCCATGTTTGACTTAAAGAGCAACTAGCCTGTGACCTTTGGAATAGAAGAAAAAAAATATTTATGAGTGCCAGTCAGATGAAAAAAGACGTGCCTAGGAGATTGGTTACATGCTGGAAATTTACCAAGTAAGGTTTTATATCATGCACTGAAATGTTGGTCTAGTCAGTTCAGACAGCAGATTCTAATCCATTAGCTTTAGTCTTAAATTGCCTTTGATTTTTTAAGAGCTTTCAGTTAAGAGATTTTGGACTTTCAAAGTGTGACTATGGACATTTTAATACCAGACTACAAAAACTTTTAATGATGGGTTGAGAATTCCCAGACAGCTCTCCTCCAAACTAGATTATTATCTTTAAATTCAACTTTCCTCCAGCCTTTGTTCCTTTGCAAACCATGAGTCAGGACTAAACAGTTTAGTTCTTTCAAATATTTTTATTTTCTAAATGGCCCTCTAAATTCTGCTTGATAACGTTCGTAGCCTGCAGTTTCAAAATCCTCAAAAATTTCTATGACTTTCCAACAAAACAATTCAAAACGCACAAAAGTAACATAATTAAGTTTATCAGTAACACCAAACTTCCCTGGTACCAAATTATGTTTCAGTTCATCTTCCTCTGCTGATATGAATATATAACCAAAACAACCTAGTGGATAAGGAGTTTTGTTATATACAGTTACAATTCATCAGCATGGCAGGAAAACTCATACCATAAGGAACCCAGGGAACCAGTCATACCATATCCACAGAAGGAGTTAAAAAAGAGGCATCCTTTTTTGGCTAGTCTATCAAAAATTTCAAAACCATTTTTCTCCATCTTATACATCTGCATAGGATAATCCCACCCCCTGTGATCTGGGTCTCCTCATCAATTAGATGCTCTCCCATAGACTTCACAGGGCTTACTTTGACTGATTCTTAGTGCCCAAAGTCTCAACCTTCAACTGTCATGTTGGCATCTTAACTGATGCCACAAAGGGCATACCCACCCCTTATGCTTTCTTTCACAGGTTCCAGTCTGGGCTTTGTCTTTCCATTTGAACGGCTGCCACCTTATGTTCCTGTTACAGTGGACAGGGGTGTTCTGCCATGATTGACTTTGTGCTTACCACAAACCCAATAAAACACAGAAGTAATTGATACCAGGAGTAGGGTGTTGCTAAAACGAAACATGACTGTGTTTTTCTTAGGCCTCATGATCTGATGGTATACAGGAGGTATCTAGGATAGAATACTCCAGAATTTCTGTAGACCTCTTAGTGGCTATTCTAGGAAGAGTCTGGAAGACCAGAGTGCTCACAGAAGGGCAGAGAGCAAAGACCGTTCTCATAAGGTTTCAGATTGGAATAGGGGTCTATTGGAAACCTGGGCCATAAAACATTCGTCTTATTTTCTGGCAAAGACTCTGGCTGTTTCGCCTGTGTGCTAGAGATTCAGATGAAGCAGATCCAATGATAATCAAATGGCCTCTTTGACAGAAGCAATTTCAAGACAGTAGTATAACATGAATGATATGGCATGATCATTTTCTTTGCTGCTTTTAATGACCAGTGGAATATAGCTCCAAGGGCCCTAGATATTTCTCAATGTCATCCACATAGTGCTGTTTTTACATATATGCAAAATTTAGGGAATCATGCCAGCTCACATAATTATTCTACATAAAAGCCTGGGAGGCCAAGTGAAGGATCAGATTCTTTGCAAAGAGCTTCTGAGAGAGCTAAACCCGAAGCCGTGAAGAGAAAGTCAAAAGTGTATTAGCGATGACAGGAATATGGAATGTTTACCAAAGAATGCCGCAGGCATCAATCAACCTGAGAGAGACCACATGTGCTGCACGACTGGGTGTAGGAGCGGAGTCTCCCAAGACCACTGCATTTCACCTCCTCACAATATGTTTCCTGAGTACTAGATGTAACATAGGAGATTTATTGTTTGCTAGATTTTGGTTTTCCTTTGATTCAGGCTTTCTTTGCCTCCTACTTCTTTTACTTTTGTAGTGAAAATATTTGTTCTGTGTCATCATATTTTGATTTTACATTAGCTGACAACCAGGAGATTTCCTTGAGCCTAAAAAAAAAACTATGTAAAAGTCTAGTTGAAAAGTCCAGCAAAGACTGGATTTTTTAACAGTGTTGGGACTCTCAAGATTCCAAGGACTTTAGAAGTTGGAATCAATGCACTTTGCATTATGAGATTGCCATAAAGCTTCATGGATCAAGAGTGGGATGTTATGACTTGAGTATGACACAAGCCCCATAGACTCGTGTTTTGAATACACAAACCCCAGCTTGTAGCATTATGTTGCAGGCTGTAGAATTTTTAGCTTGTTCGTTCTGATTTGGACACAGTTACTAGGGGCCAGCCTTTGCACATTATACCCACCTCTGTTTCTAGCCTGAATTCTTTCTTCTTGGTCCTGAACAGCTGCTCTCTTACAGTGTGACTACTAAGGTGCAGCCACGCAATGCTGCCCTTCCCAGAAAAAATGGACAAATCTTCTGAAACTGTGAGCCAGGTTAGCCTTTCCTCCCCGAGGTATTGAGTTGAGTGTTGACCACAGAGACACAAAAGAACTTAACAAAACAGGTGCATTTCTCAAGCTTTCCCTTCTCTGAGACAATCCTTTAAAAATCTTGTTCCATCACTTTAAGAACGATGTTAAAATTTTTTACCCTATTTGTGGGTTTATCTAATTCTTTTCTTAATTCTGTGTTTTCATTTTCACATTCTATTATCATTTTTATACATACATATTTGGAATTTTTGTGTTCCTGTTGAAAGATCCTGTCATTTTAAAATGTCCTTCACTATATCTAGTAATAATCCTTAAGTCTATTTTGTACAAAAATAAACATGCCACCTTTATCTCTTTACAGTTTCCATAATGTTTCCTATCTCTTTGCAAATGAATATTCATAGATTGCATCATTGTACACAGCTTATTGTGAATTACGTCTATTTTTTAAATGAAGAGTTTAGTCCATTCACTTTAATAAATATAACTCAGTTTATTTCTATTATCACATGAGTTTTTATTTTTTTCCAGTCTGTCAACATTTTTATATTTCTCTTTAATTCACAATTAATCAAGGTTTGTGGATTTTTCTTTTGTGGGTGTGGATGTGTACCTGTAGAAGAGGGGCGTAGAAGAGGGAGCTTGGCCCTTTCCCCACTCCCTGCTGCGCAGTCCAGCCGGGACTCACTGGACCCAGGTAAGATCCGCCCTCGCCCACCCCCAGAACCCCAGGCAGCCCAAGGAATCCAGCTCCTCCCACCAGCCCACCAGAGCTGGAGCCGCTCAGGCCAGGGAGAACCCAGCCCCCACCCCCAGCCATGCCCCAGCTCCCCCAGGTTAAATAGAGCCCCGCCACCACCACATCTTCCCTTTCCCCACTCAGCCGCCCACACACACAGTCCAGCCAGGACTCACCACGACCCAGGAAAGCTCCGCCCCCGCTCAACCCCAAAACCCCAGGCCATATAATTCAGTTCAGTGAAAAACGCACAGAAATTGAAAGAAGGTCTTAAGAGTTAAACCGACAATGCCCAAGTCAAAGTGCAAATCCATGAGAAACAACACCCAAGTAAACAAATCTCCCACTGAAGGAATTAACCCCATAATGATAGACTCCAACCAGAACAAACCCATGGAAAATGGCCAAGAAAGCCTCACCCAGGATAACGACTTTCAAAACATGATCATTACCATGTTCAATACTATGAAAGAGGAAATCCAGGAGGAATTAAATAACCACATCAATCACTTTGAAGAGGAACACAACAGACACTTGGAGGAGTTGAGAAAAACAGTACAAGAAACAAAAACAGGCATAGAGCAGTTAAAACAGAATCAAGCAGAGTTTAAAACTGAGCTAAAAGACAAGTTATCTTCAACCCAGAACTCAACAGAGTCTTATCAGCAGAACTAACAAAGCAGAAAACAGAATTTCAGACCTTGAAGATAAAGTGGGAGTACTAACCAGCTCAATGGAAGAGGTTGTTAAAGCCAAAAAGATACTTGAGAGAAATATCCAAGAGATATGGGACACCCTGAAGAAGCCTAACATGCGTATTCATGGAATACCAGAACAAGAATCTCAAAATACCACCCCTGAGGAAATTTTTCAAATGATCATCAAGGAAAACTTTCCTCATATAAAAAAAGAGAGGCCCATCCATATACGAGAGGCATTCCACACCCCAAACAGATACAACCAAAACAGAAGCACGCCACAGCAAATAATAGTTAAAACACTCCACATTCAAGATAAAGAACTGGTACTGAGAGCTTCAAGGGAGAAAAAACAAGTCACTTTTAAAGGTAAACCTATTAAAATAACAAATGACTTCTCAGTCGAAACAGTAAAAGCAAGAAGAGCTTGGAGAGACATACTTCAAGTATTGAATGAGCAAAAATGTCAACCCAGGCTGATTTACCCTGCAAAACTATCAGTCATCATCAAGGGAGAAAGAAAAATTTTCCAGCATAAAGACAACTTGAAGGGATACATGTCCACCAAATCAGGCCTTCCAAAAATGCTAGAAATAATACTCAAGCATGAAGAAAAAAACAGGCATTCCAGGAGAACAGAAGGCAAATATAACACCATTAAAAGCGAAGCAATACACTTATAAAAACTACTAAACATAATAAATGTCTGGAATTAAAAATTAGTTTCTCCATTATAACACTAAATGTTAATGGAATTAATTCACTGATCAAGAGACACAGATTACAAACTTGGATTAAAAATCACAATCCATCAATCTGCTCCCTGCAAGAAACCCATCTAACCACAAAAGATAGCCACGCTCTAAAAATAAAAGGCTGGTCAACAATTCTACAAGCAAATGGAAGCAGAAAACAGGCAGGGGTAGCCATTATACTATCAGACAAAGTGGACTTCAAACCAAAGAAAATTATAAGAGACACGGATGGATACTACATTTTAGTCACAGGTACAATTCACCAGGAAGACTTCACAATACAACATATATGCAGCCAATACGGGCCCCTTCGCATTCATTAAGAAAACCCTACAGCGTCTAAAGCAAGAAATCAACCCCCAAACGATAATTCTTGGGGACTTCAACACCGCCCTCTCAACATGGGATAGATCAACAGGTCAAAAGCTTAACAGAGACACTTTGGAACTTAATCAAACCCTGAAAGAAATGGACCTTACAGATCTCTATCGAACTTTTCACCCACACACCAAAGAATACACATTTTTCTCAGCAGCACACGGAACTTTCTCCAAAATAGATCACATATTGGGCCACAAAATTAATCTACACATATACAAGAAAGTTGAAATTCTAACCTGTGCCCTATCAGACCACCACGGCCTAAAGCTGGACATCCACAACACATCAAACAAGAGAAAATACAATAACTCCTGGAAACTTAACAATATGATGCTGAATGAGAACTGGATTCAGGAAGAAATTAAAAAGGAAATTCAAGATTTCCTGAAAGTGAATGATAACGAAAATACAACTTACCAAAATCTCTGGGACACAATGAAAGCTAAGAGGTAAGTTCAAAGCTCTTAATGCCTACATCAAAAAATGGAAACATCAGAAATAAACAACTTAACAATGCAACTTAAAGCTTTAGAGAAACTAGAGCAATCTGATCCCAAAAGTAGTAGAAGAGAGGAGATTAGCAAAATAAGGGGAGAAATATCTGAAATCGAGATTAAGAAAACGATAGAAAAAATCAACCAGTCAAAAAGCTGGTTCTTTGAAAAAATCAATAAGATTGATACACCCCTAGCTAAATTAACCAAAAGCAAGAGAGAGAAAATTAGAAATGAACATGGAGTTATCACTACTGATACCCAAGAAATCCAGAGAATTATAACATCATATTTCAAAAACTTATACTCTGTGAAGTTTGACAACACAAAAGAGATGGATGAATTTCTAAGTAAACACAACTTACCTAAATTGAATGAGGAAGTTGTGAATTATTTAAATAGTCCTATAACATATAAGGAAATTGAGGAAGTAATCTCGAATCTTCCCACCAAAAAATGTCCTAGACCAGATGGATTCAGCACAGAGTTCTACCAGACATTTAAGGAGTTAATGACACCAATACTCCTTAAACTGTTCCATCAAATAGCAAAGGAAGGAACACTACCAAATTCCTTCTATGAAGCTAATATCGTTTTAATCCCAAAACCTAATAAAGATACACTTAAAAAAGAAAACTATAGGCCGATCTCTCTGATGAACACAGACGCAAAGATTCTCAACAAAGTCTTAGCAAATCGGATTCAAAAACATATTAAAAAGATCATTCACGGGGACCAAGTAGGCTTCATCCCCGACAAACAAGGTTGCTTCAACATACGCAAATCAATAAATGTAATTCATCATGTAAACCAGTCCAAAGTCCAAGACCACATGATACTCTCGATAGATGCAGAAAAAGCTTTTGACAAGATCCAACAGCCTTTTATGATCAAAACGCTAGAGACAGTAGGAATGGAAGGAACCTTTATCAATATAATAAAAGCTATATACAACAAGCCCACAGCAAGGATTATGCTCAATGGGGAACAATTGGAAGCATTCCCACTTCGATCAGGAACTAGACAAGGCTGTCCACTCTCACCACTTCTATTCAATATTGTACTTGAAGTCTTAGCTAAAGCCATAAGACAAGAAAGGGACATAAGAGGGATTCAAATCGGCAAGGAGGAAGTCAAACTATCCCTATTTGCAGATGACATGATCTTATACCTGAGTGATCCCAAAAACTCCACCAGGAAGCTCCTGGAACTAATTGAGAAGTTCAGCAGGGTGGCAGGATACAAAATAAATGTGCAAAAATCAGAGGCCTTCCTATATGCCCAGAATGAAAGAAGTGAAAAAGCCTTGAGAGAAACAATCCCATTTACTATAGCCCCTAAAAAAATGAAATACCTTGGTATAAACCTAACTAAGGAGGTAAAAGATCTTTACAATGAAAACTTCAAAACCCTCAAGAAAGAAAGAACAGAAGACACCAGAAGGTGGAAAGACCTCCCTTGTTCCTGGATTGGCAGAATCAACATCGTAAAAATGACCATCCTACCAAAGGCAATATACAGATTCAATGCTATACCAATCAAAATCCCAAAGCAATTCTTCAAAGAAGTTGACCAAACAATCTCAAAGTTCATATGGAGGCACAAAAGACCCAGGATAGCAAAAACAATCCTGAGTAACAAAAACACAGCTGGAGGTATTGCCATACCAAACCTTAGTCTATACTACAAATCCATAGTTATAAAGACAGCCTGGTACTGGCTCCAAAATAGACACACAGATCAATGGATAAGGATTGAAGACCCAGATATAAGCCCACAAAATTACAGCCATTTGGTCTTTGACAAAGGGGCCCAAAGAATCCAATGGAAAAAGAACAGCATTTTCAACAAATGGTGCTGGCAAAACTGGATCTCCACATGCAGAAGATTAAAGCTGGACCCGTACTTGTCACCATGTACAAGACTTAATTCCAAATGGATCAAGGACCTTGATATAAGGCCAGAGACTATAAAAACCATAGTTGAAAGGATAGGGAACTCCCTCGAGCTGATTGGGCTAGGCCAACATTTCCTAAACAGACATCCAATGGCACAGTCACTGCTACCAACTCTCAACAGTTGGGATCTTGTGAGATTAAAGAGCTTCTGTTCAGATAAAGAGATTGTAATGCGAGCTCAAAGGCAACCCACAGAATGGGAGAAAATCTTCACTAACCACACATCTGATAGAACTCTGCTGTCCAGAGTGCACAAAGAACTTAGAAAACTAAACACCAAGGAAACCAATGGCCCAATTAAAAAATGGGCCCTGGAACGTAAAAGAAACTTTACCAGGGATGAAATTAAAATGTCTAACAAATATCTGAAAAATGCTCCACATCCTTAGCCATCAGGGAAATGCAAATCAAAACTTCCCTGAGATATCATCTCACCCTGGTCAGGATGGCAAAAATCCACAATACAAACAACAACAAATGTTGGAGAGGATGTGGAGAGAGGGGAACTCTCCTACATTGCTGGTGGGAATGCAAGCTCATACAGCCACTCTGCGAGCCCGTCTGGCGATTCTTAAAGAAATTAAAGACTGAAATGCCATATGACCCTGCGATTCCACTTTTGGGAATAACCCCCCATACAGCAGAGGTTCACCTCGATAGCACAAGCACGACCATGTTCATAGCAGCACTATTTACAATAGCAAAGTCATGGAATCAGCCCAAATGTCCAACAGTTGACAAGTGGATAAGGAAACAGTGGTACATCTATACAATGGAGTACTACTCAGCCATCAAAAATGATGAATTAATGCAATTTGCCGGGAAATGGATGTCATTAGAAACAATTATATTAAGTGAAGTATCCCAGACCCAGAAAATTAAGCGCCGTATGTACTGCCTAATAGGTGGCTCCTAGTACCAAACCCACCCAGCCCACCTAGAGACAGTAATTGCAAGGATTATGAACAGGAGGGATGGGGTAGGAGGCCACAGCCAGAAACAAGGAGAGAAGGGACCATGTTACAGCAGGGAAAATAGGCCTCCACCAAGGACCCAAATAAGTAATGAGACATCTGATTAAGTTCACAGACTTTTGTTCCTGATCATTTACTACTGAGGGGGTGTGATCTCACCAGAAGAGGAGGGCATATAGTCTGGCAGATAAAAAGTAACCATTTTGCAAATGGGTGATAGACCCCTCCCTCACTGTGGTTTCCCACTTTTATTACATCTACCTTTGAATGTGCTTTTATCACAAGACTCTAGTTTAACAGCTTTTTGTCTCTGGCCAGGGGGTAACATACAATGCCCACCAGGATGGAGTGAAGGGCATTGCAGGAGCAGCAAAACTGCAAAAGAAAATCAACAAACCACAATCCAGAACTTCAGAGACTCTATATCAACCACCTAGAACTAGGCCAGCTTAGTCTCTCCCCATCTTGAAGCTCAGGGAAATTTGCGGAAGAGGGGGACGGTAAGAGTGTAAGAGCAAAAGGATGGGAGGAGCAATGATATGTAAGATACTCCATACTAGTTAGGGCTGAAGCAATCATAATTGGACTTTGCATGCCCTGCGCATTGTCCAACACACTGTTGACCTCACAAAGTCTAGCATCTGCTAAAGGCACCAAGATCCTTGGAGGCAAAGGATTGGCAGCCACAGCAGTGTTCCTATACCTAAGGGGAACACGGGAAAGGGTTCAGGGAAAGGCCACTGGGTCCTTGTATGTCATCGGAGAGGAGGGCCCAGAGGAAAATCAGACATGCACAAGAAAGGACTCTCTGGGAATTGGGGCAGGAGGCACTGGGGGATGGGGAAGGAGGGGGGTGGGGAGGGGGAGCAGGGGGTACGGGGGGAGGAGGAGGGAGGGAGGGAACTCGTGTATCTAATAAGTTTGTATGAGCTGAAATAATAATAAAAATGTATTAATAATAATAAAAAAGAATAAAGTTAATATAGTTAAAAGTCAAAAAAATGCTAGAAATGATACTCAAGCATGAAGAAAAAAACAGGCATATCAAGGAAAACAGAAGGCAAGTATAACACCATTAAAAGTGGACCAATATACTTAACAAAAACCACTAAACATAATAAATGTCCAGAATTAAAAATGGTTTCTCCATTATAACACTAAATGTTAATGGAATTAACTCACTGATCAAGAGACACAGATTACAAACTTGGATTAAAAATCACAACCCATCAATCTGCTGCCTGCAGGAAACCTATCTCAGCACAAAAGATAGGCACATCCTAAAAATAAAAGACTGGTCAACAATTCTACAAGCAAATGGAAGCAGAAAACAGGCAGGGGTGACCATTATGCTATCAGACAAAGTGGACTTCAAACCAAAAAAAATCATAAGAGACACCGATGAATACTACATTTTAGTCACAGGTACAATTCACCAGGAAGACTTCACAATACTGAACATATATGCACCCAATATGGCCCCTCCCCACACACATTAAGCAAACCCTACAACATCTAAAGCGAGAAATCAATCCCAAAATGATAATTCTTGGGGATTTCAATACCGCCCTCTCAACATGATATAGATCTGCAAGTAAAAAACTTTGAACAGAGACACTTTGGAACTTAATCAAACCCTTACTGAAATGGACCTTACAGATCTCTTTCGAACTTTTCATCCACACACCAAAGAATACACATTTTTCTCAGCAGCACACTGGAACTTTCTCCAAAATAGATCACATATTGGGCCACAAAACAAATCTCCACATACACAGGAAAGTTGAAATTCTAGCCTGCACCTTATCAGACCACCATGGCCTAAAGCTGGACATCCACAACACAACAAACAAGAGAAAATACACTAACTCCTGGAAACTTAACACTATGATGCTGAATGAGAACTGGATTCAGGAAGAAATTACAAAGGAAAGTCAAGATTTCCTGAAAGTGAACGATAATGAAAATAAAACTTACCAAAATCTCTGGGACACAATGAAAGCTGTACTGAGAGATAAGTTCATAGCTCTTAATGCCTACATTAAAAAAATGAAACCATCAGAAATAAATAACAATGCACCTAAAAGCATTAGAGACACTAGAGCAATCTATTCACAAAAGCAGTAGAAGGGAGGAGATTAGCAAAATAAGGGGAGAAATATCTGAAATCGAGATTAAGAAAATGAAACAGAAAATCAAAAAGCTGGTTGTTTGAAAAAATCAGTAAGATTCATACACCCCTAGCTAAATTAACAAAAGCAAGAGAGAGAAACCCAAATTAACAAAATTAGAAATGAAAATGAAGTTATCACTACTGATACCCAAGAAATCCAGAGAATTATAATGTCATAATTCAAAAACTTATACTCTGTGAAATTTGACAACACACAGAGATGGATGAATTCCTAAATAAACACACCTTACCTAAATTGAATCAGGAAGTTGTGAATTATTTGAGAAAGTAATCTCAAATCTTCCCACCAAAAAATGTCCTGGACCCGGTGGATTCAGCACAGAGTTATCAGACATTTAAGGAACTAATAGCACCAATACTCCTTAAAGTGTTCCATCAAATAGCAAAGGAAGGAACACTACCAAATTCCTTCTGTGAAGCTAATAGTGTCTTAATCCCAAAACCTAATAAAGATACACTTAAAAAAGAAAACTATAGGCCAATCTCTCTGATGAACACAGATGAAAAGATTCTCAATAAAGTCTTAGCAAATCGGATTCAAAAACATATCAAAAAGATCATCCACAGGGATCAAGTA
Source organism: Typhlomys cinereus (assembly GCA_023101885.1). Taxonomy (NCBI): domain Eukaryota; kingdom Metazoa; phylum Chordata; class Mammalia; order Rodentia; family Platacanthomyidae; genus Typhlomys; species Typhlomys cinereus. The sequence continues at coordinate 1,122,102 of JALPQD010000235.1, read as the reverse complement.
GGCTTTATCCCAGGCACACAAGTTTGGTTCAACATATGCAAATCAATTAATGTAATTCACCATATAAACCAGTCCAAAGTTCAACACCACATGATACTCTCGATAGATGCAGAAAAAGCTTTTAACAAGATCAAGCCCTTTATGATCAAAACCCTAGAGAAGGTTGGAATGGAAGGAACCTTTATCAACATAATAAAAGCTGTATACAATAAGCCAGCAGCAAGGATTATACTCAATGGGGAACAATTGGAAGCATTCCCACTTCGATCAGGAACTAGACAAGGCTGTCCACTCTCACCACTTCTTTTTAATATTGTACTTGAAGTCTTAGCTGAAGCCATAAGACAAGACAGGGATATAAAAGGGATTCCAATCAGCAAGGAAAAAGTCAAGTTATCTCTATTTGCAGAGGACATGATACTATATCTGAGTGATCTCAAAAACTCCACCAGAAAGCTCCTGGAACTAATACAAAAGTTCAGCAGGGTGGCAGGATACAAAATAAATGTGCAAAAATCAGAGGCCTTCCTATATGCCCAGAATGAAAGAAGTGAAAAAGCCTTGAGAGAAACAATCCCATTTACTATAGCCCCTAAAAAAATGAAATACCTTGGTATAAACCTAACCAAGGCGGTAAAAGACCTTTACAATGAAAACTTTAAAACCCTCAAGAAAGAAATTGCAGAAGACACCAGAAGGTGGAAAGATCTTCCATGTTCCTGGATTGACAGAATCAACATCGTAAAAATGACCATCCTACCAAAGGCAATATACAAATTCAATGATATACCAATTAAAATCCCAAAGCAATTCTTTAAAGAAATTGAACAAACAATCTCAAAATTCATATGGAGGCACAAAAGACCCAGGATAGCAAAAACAATCCTGAGTAACAAAAACACGGTGGGAGGTATCACCATACCAAACCTTAGTCTGTACTACAAATCCATACTTATAAAAACAGCCTGGTACGGGCTCCAAAATAGACACACAGATCAATGGATAAGGGTTGAAGACCCAGATATAAGACCACAAAAATACAGCCATTTGATATTTGACAAAGGGACCCAAAAATCCAATGGAAAAAGAACAGTATCTTCAACAAATGGTGTTGGCAAAACTGGATGTCCATATGCAGAAGATTAAAACTGGACCTGTACTTGTAACCATGTACAAGACTTAATTCCAAATGGATCAAGGACTTTGATATAAGGCCAGAGACTATAAAAACCGTAGGTGAAAGGGTAGGGAACTCCCTTGAGCTTATTGAGCCAGACATCCAATGGCCCAGTCACTGCTACCAATTCTCAACAGTTGGGATCTGGTGAAATTAAAGAGCTTCTGTTTAGATAAAGAGATTGTAACACGAGCTCAAAGGCAACCCATAGAATGGGAGAAAATCTTCACTAACCACATATCTGATAGAGCTCTATTATCCAAGATGCACAAAGAACTTAGAAAACTAAATACCAGGGAAACAAATAGCCCAATTAAAAAATGGGCCCTGGAACTTAAAAGAAACTTTACCAGGGATGAAATTAAAATGTCTAACAAATATCTGAAAAAATGCTCCACATCCTTAGCCAACAGAGAAATGCAAATCAAAACTTCCCTGAGATATCATCTCACCCCAGTCAGGATGGTAAAAATCCACAAAACAAACAACAACAAATGCTGGAGAGAATGTGGAGAGAGGGGAACTCTCCTACATTGCTGGTGGGAATGCAAGCTCATACAGCCACTCTGGCGAGCCGTCTGGAGATTCTTAAAGAAATTAAAGATTGAAATGCCATATGACTCTGTTATTCCACTTTTGGGAATAACCCCCCATACAGCAAAAATTCACCTCGATAGCACAAGCACGACCATGTTCATAGCAGCACTGTTTACAATAGCAAAGTCATGGAATCAACCCAAATGTCCAACAGTTGACGAGTGGATAAGGAAAAATGTGGTACATGTATACAATGGAGTACTACTCAGCCATCAAAAATGATGAATTAATGCAATTTGCCGGGAAATGGATGGAATTAGAAACAATTATATTGAGTGAAGTATCCCAGACTCAGAAAATTAAGCACCGTATGTACTCCCTGAAAGGTGTCTCCTAGTACGAAACCCACTTAGAGACACTCAAAGATAAATCTCTGTAATAGCTATAGTAATTGCTAAGATTATGAACAGGAGGGATGGGGAAGGAGGGCCACACCAGTAACAAGGAGAGAGGGGACCATGTTACAGCAGAGAAAATAGGCCACCATCAAGGACTGCAAGTAAGTAAAGAGACATCTGGTTAAGTTCACAGACTTTCCTTCCCTATCATTTGCAACTGATGTTGTATGATCTTACCAGAAGGGGAGGGCATATAGTCCGGCAGATAGAAAGTAACCATTTCGCAGATGGGTGATTGATTCCTCCCTCACCGCGGTTTCCTACTTTTATTACATCTACCTTTGAATATACTCTTATAACAAGACTCTAATTTAACAGGTTTTTATCTCTGGCCAGGGGGTGACATCCAATACCCATCAGGGTGGAGCCAAGGGCATTGCAGAAGCAGAAAAATGAAAAAAAAATCAACAAACCATAATCCAGAACATCAGAGACTCTATATCAACCACCTGGAACTAGGCCAGCCTAATGTCTCCCCATCCTGAAGCTCAGGGAAATTTGCAGAAGAGGGGGCGGTAAGATTGTAAGAGCACAAGGATGGGAGGAGCAATGATATGCAAGATACTCCACACAAGTTAGGGCCGAAGCAATCATATTTGGACTTTACATGCCCTGCGCAATGTCCAACACACTGTTGACCTCACAAAGGCTAGCATTTGATAAAGGCACAGGATCCTGTGAGGCAAGGGACTGACAGCCACAGTAGTGTTCTTATGCTTAACAGGAACACAGAAAAGGGTTCTGGGAAATGCCACTGGGTCCTTGCACTTCATCGGAGAGGAGGTCCCAGAGAAGAGTTTGGCATGCACATTAAAGGATGCTCCGGGGATGGGAGGGGGAGGCACTGGGGGATGGAGGGTTGGAGGGGGGGAGGACCGGTGTACGTGTTAAGTTTGTATGAGTGGAAATAAAAAAAAAAGAGGGAGCTTGATGTTTGTACTTGTGGAGGGCCAGGGTGACTTCAGGAATCATCCTGGATTGCTCTACCTCCTTATTATTTTGTTCTGGGAATGCCCAGACTCTGCCTTCCAGGACTAGAATTATAGACCTGCACCATTTATCTATCTGCCCAGCATTTTATATGGGATCTGGGACCCAAATTCAGGTCATTTTGCTTGCAAGCCAAAGGTCTTTACCCTTGCCATCTCTCCAGGCTCAAAGTTTATGTGTTCTATGCCCTCCACTTAAGTCTTATTTTCATGGTGGTTGCTCTAGGAATTTCAGTAACCATCCACATCTCATCACGTATACATATAATTAATATTGCAGTCCTTCACATGAAATAAGTCATTTTCAAATGTGTAATTCTACTTTTGGCTCCTGAGATATGTTGAATATTTTATTCTATATGAAAAAATATCTGCAGTATTTATTTCCACTGCTTTTTAATCACCCTCCATACCATGGTTTAAGTGGGAGTTGCTCCCACTTATGTCCTTGAACTTATTAACAAGTGTCAATGCTGGAATGTTGCAGCACCCTAGGGGGTGGACCTTGAGGTTTGGTAGCTCAGCCTGGCTTCCTGTCACTCTTTTGTGCTCTCTGCCTCCTGATGGCTGCAGTGACCTTAACCAGTCATGCCTTCTGTTCTGAGTCCCACCATTATTGACTATATTCTTTCTGGAACCAAGAATAAAAACTCTTTTCTTCTTAAGCCTTTTTCTCCAAATATTATCTCATAGCAGAGAGAATGAGAGAGAGACAGAGACAGAGAGAGAGGGAGAGATTGCAACACTCTATATATCTGATTTTCTAAGTGATTTTTTTTAGACTTAAAGAACTTTGAAAATTTCTTACAGTGCAGATCTACTGACAAATTTTCTAATGCTTTACTTGAGACATCTGTTTTCCAACCTCAATTCTAACAATTCTTTATTGATTTTTTTCTGCTTTCAATACTTTTAAGATGTCACTCCATCAGTTTCTGGCTTTGCTGTTTCCAATCAATCAGAAGTTATTTGCCATATGCACTACATTTTTTGAAGGTCTTGAGCCTTTTTCCCTGATCCTAAGATTTTTGTATTTATCTTGAGTTTGGACCTTATTTATTGTACTGGTATTATTTATAAAGCTCTATTTATATTTTGGTATATAACAAAGTACTTTTTCTTTCCTGTTGATCTGTCTTTATCCTTATTTAGACTATGGATCATTCGATTACAACACATGACTATAGCCAGCTCCCTATGATTCAGGTGCAGCTCTTGGCAGGAAAACTCCAAGCATATTATTTATATGTTGCCAATCATGCCTCCTGTATATCTGAGCAAATTTCGTATCACAAACCCATAGCTTACCACACCGAAAACATTCCCATCTGACATTTTGCAAGAAAAGCTTAAAAATGCCTGCTTTAGACAATTCTTTGGCATGCATGATGTAGTACTTCAGCAATACTGTATTCTCACTGAATCATCAACATCAGGAACAAACAGTTTAAGGGCTCTTATTGTTCTTGTTAACAGGAAAATCAATTGTGCACTTAGTGCCATTCTTGTCACATGAACAAAGTCTCATCTGACAAGCCTCTTCGAGAGGGGGGTATTATGTCCTATGTGTAATCAAGGTTCACGGTATTATCTTGGAGTATCAGAATGGCTGGAAAGTTCAAGGCAAAGAAAAGAATAATTTCCAGGCATAGAAGATGAAGCTCAGAGGAACTCAAAAAGGTAAAAATTCATCCACATTTATAATTTCTCTAAGTAAATGGGTGGAATAAACTCATCAGGTTTAGTTTTCTAGATGCATAATAAATACCAATAAAAGCACTAAAACCTTTCTGCTATGGCTGAGCCTATAACACAGTACTAAGTTCCCTATGAGTTCTCATGATAGGGAAAACTTTTTGTTCCTCATAACACCACATAGAGTTGCGGACTATATTTTCTAGCTCTACATGTTATTTCTTTATTATACATATTTACTACATATTGATAAACTTGTTTATTAATGTTAATCAAAACAAAGTAAAATGAAACCAGCTTTTGTGAGAAATAACAATGGATTATTTATGATCACATAAAGATTTCTATTAGAAGAAGTATTTAAAGGCTGTAAATACCAGTGTTGCGTTGTACACTATCTTGTGGGCCTTTCCAGAGTTCTTTTACTTGAATGTAATTTCAAAGACATAGCAAAGGGATAATTAATGAATCCAATGCCAGAAAAATACCGAACAAAAAATTTTAAAAACCACATGGCTAAATGTTTTTTGCTTAGAAAAACAACTTTTCTTTTAACAGTTAAAAAAAAAAAAGTAGGAAAGGACATCTATGGATAATTCATAGTTTTATAATGAGGAATCAAGGATTGAGGATTAGAAGTTGACTCCTTGTGATGCAGCGAATGAGAAAGTCAGAATAACAAAGAGTGAAAAACGGCAAAACCTGGGCCATTCCGTAAGGTGGAGGCCAGCTGAGGAGGCCAACTGAGGAGCCCTGGAAAGGAAAAGTGGTGCAAGGAATATGCCGCACACAGCTCCAGCTGCGGCTCACTGGTGGGGAACAGAGAAGCAGAAGCCTTATCCCAAAGCTAAGCCAGGCAGCCTGCTGAACAAGCCAACAGTCCTCACAAGCCTACAATTCAGTGGGAGCAGTGACGCCTCCCACATGATAGGACAGAAGAATATTTTTTCACTCTTCAGTGACATGGAGGACTGTAAGCAAGTTCCATTTTCTTTTTTTTTTAATTTTATTATTTATTTTTTAATTTATTATTTCCATTCATACAAACTTAACAGGTACACCGGTTCCCTCCCTCCCTCCAACTCCTACCTCCCCTCCTCATGCCCCAGTGCCTCCCATCCCAAACCAGGAGCATCCTTTAATGTGCATGCCAAACTCTCCTCTGGGTCCTCCTCTCCAATGAGGTCCAAGGACCCAGTGGCATTTCCCAGAACCCTTTCCTGTGTTCCCCTTAAGCATAGGAACACTACTGTGGCTGTCAATCCCTTGCCTCCAAGGATCCTAGTCCCTTTGGCAAATGCTAGACTTTGTGGGGTCAACAGTGTGTTGGACATTGCGCAGGGCATGCAAAGTCCAATTATGATTACTTCGGCCCTAACTTGCATATCATTGCTCCTCCCATCCTTGTGCTCTTGCAATCTTACCGCCCCCTCTTCCGCAAATGTCCCTGAGCTTCAGGATGGGGAGAGATTAGGCTGGCCTAGTTCCAGGTGGTTGATACAGAGTCTCTGATGTTCTGGATTATGATTTGTTGATTTTTTTTCAGTTTTGCTGCTCCTGCAATGTCCTTCACTCCATCATGATGGGTATTGGATGTCACCCCTTGCAGTCCTTGATGGTAGCCTATTTTCTCTGCTGTAACATGGTCCCCTCTCTCCTTGTTTCTGGTGTGGCCCTTCTTCCCCATCCCTCTTGTTCATAATCTTTGCAATTACTATAGGTATTACAGAGAATTATCCTTAAGTGGGTTTGGTACTAGCCACCTATTTATTATTTATTCAATTGTGCGTGTGTGCGTGTGTGTATGTATGTGTGTGTACGTATGTGTGTGTGTGTGTGTGTGTGTGTGTGTGTGTGTGTGTAGAACCATGGATGAATTCGGGAACCACCATGGACGCCTCCACCTCCTCCTTGTTTACTCTGCCCCGGGATTCACAGGCTGTGCCCTACCAGGACCAGAAATGCAGGCATCTATATGTGGGGTCTAGGATCCGAACTCAGGACCTTCCACCTGCAAGGCAGAGGCTTAACCCCTGAGCCACCTCTCCAGCCCCAGCAAGTTCCATTTTCAAAGAAGCCCTATCGTTTTAATCATGTCATGGTTTGAACGTGAGTTGCTCCCCCCCACAGGCTCATGTTTCTGAATCCTTCAAAGGAAGTGGTCTTGAGGTTGAGTAGCTTAGTCTTGTTTCCTGTTTTAACTTATTTTAGGTGTATTTCCATGTCTTGCTTAATCTTCAGTTGTAGTTACAGAAGTATGTTTTTCCTCAAGGACTGAGTCCTCAAGACTCAGCTACTCAATAAAAGATCTCCAAATAAAGCTGAAGAGATATCCAGACCAACAATTGAATAAGTTCTGTTATAGTTAAGCACAGGTGTCAACTTGACAGTTGGGGTTTGAGTTCTGGGCACAGTTGTAGAGAATTAGTGGTTGAATTAGGCCCAGAGCAAACTTGCAGAAGATTGTCTAGCTGATGGGGAAGGCCCAGCCTATGGTGGGCTGGACTAGGTCCTGGACTAAATCACAGAGAGCTGGTTGAGAGAGTTGGCATCCTTCTGTACACTTGGCCAGACATGCTGGTCTGGCAAGTAAGGATTGTCCCTCTCTTAGCTGTTATGTGGTGATGGTGTGGTCGGTTCCCTCAGCCCTGGTGTTGGTGTGTGCTCTTCCTTCAAGTTGGACTGAGAACTGTAACCAAGAATCTTAAAAGAGAATAATCCCTTGTTCCCTTAAGTCATTTGATGGTCATTTATCAGCAACCATGCGGGCTGACTGCAATGGAATTTGGTACCAGGAGTGGGGTGTTGATGATAAATCTGACTATGTGGACTTTGTGGCTTTTGAACAGTTCAGAGGAACTCTGTTTTGACAACTTCGAGCTGAAAACAGGGACTGGGAATGCCTAGAATCCTTGAGCCACCGTGACTGATGAGCAACAGAAGATGGACATTGAAGTAAAGGATGCAGTATTTGATTTGTTGGACTTTGATCTTTTTAATGTTTTCTTATTGTTTGAAGATCCTTCTGGTTTAATGTTTTATCTGTTTTAAAGTATTTAACTTATTCTGATTTAAGACTCTTAAGGTTAAGAAACTTTGAAATTTTAAAATGTTGGAACTGAAGTTTCAATGAGAAAACATTTTGAATTTATCTATGAAATGTATTTATATTTTTAAGATAACTTTTAACATATGTGAGGACAAGGATCGGAGGTTATAGTTTAAAAGTGCTATGTTTTTGTGTCAAGTTGACAAGGGGTGGAGTGTTATAGTTTTAGTGGTTGAGTTAGGCCCAGAGCAAACCGAAGGAGATTGTCTAGCTGATGGGGAAGGCCAGCCTATGGTGGGTGGGATTAGGCCCTGGAATAAATCACAGAGAGCTGGTTGAAAGAGTTGGCATCCTTCTGTACATTTGGCCAGACATGTGGGTCTGGCAAGTAAGGATTGTCAAGTAAGAATTGTCCTTGTCCCAGCTGTTATGTGGTGATGGTGTGGCCAGTTCCCTCAGCCCTGGTGTTGGTGCATGCTGTCCCTTCAAGCTAGATTGAGAACTGTAGCCAGGAATCCTAAAAGAGAATAAACCCTTGTTCCCTTAAGTCATTTAATGGTCATTTACCAGAAACCATGCAGGCTGACTGCAATGGTTCTAACACAGAAACACAAGAAATATAAAAAGCAAGGCAATACCAGGATGATTCTGAAATTACCCTTAGGCCTCCACACAATGCCCTCTGTGTACACACAAGACATACACACCAGACATACACACCACACAGATATACACATACATGTATACCTGTTCTTCCCTCTCCTTTAAGTCTGTTCTTGCATAATATATGAGACTATATATTGAAAGCGTTTTTTTAAACAGTTTACTTCTATTCATTTCTTTCTGCTCTTTGGGGTTCTTCTTGCTCCCCCCCCCACCCCTGCTTGTGTTCCTTTGTATTTGTGGGTGTTGTAAGTGTTGATGTTTGACTCCATCAAACTGAAGGATTAATCCTAAAATCCACTTACAAGGGAGAGCATACAGCATCTGTCTTTCTGTTTCTGGATATTTCACTCAGTATGATTTCTTCCAGTTCCATCCACTTACTAGCAAATTTCATTAGTTCATTTTTCTGACTGCTGAATAGTATTCCATTGTATATATGCACACATTTTCATTAACTACTCATCCATTGTTGGACATCCCCTCCCTCATGACAGGGACCACACACACCCAGCACCGTAAGCCAGTCTAACAACAGTGGAAGGGAAATAAGCTGACACTGGACAGTATCAGATGTCTCAATACTAACCACAAACACCTAAGAGTAAACTTCTAATTAAACAACTTTATCTTTGCATAGGAGAGGATCTCAACACCCAGACAGGCAGCAGCCTAGTGTAGTGAAATAACAGAGAAACAGACAGCAGTCAACCAGAATGCAGAATACCAGCGACTTCTGCAAAGCTCACCTAGAATCGGGCCAACCAAATCTCTCCCCATCCCAAGGATTAGAGATCATTGAGGAACAGGGGGTGATAAGACTGTAAAAGCCTAAAGATGGGGAGACCCACTGCTCGACAAGACATCCCACTCTGCTGCATCCAGAGATCTGTTCTTACCAGATGTGCACAATGACTGACATACCAACATGCCCCCGTAGACTAGTACCTCAGGGTACCTTAAGGACTAGGGCTAGGCAGGTGAGGGGGAATGTCCCTAATAGTGGGTCAGTCAAGGAAGGGCCACTTGGTCTGCCATAGGAACTTGAAACCCCACCCAAAGGGAACTCTGGAATCCATGAAAGTAGACAAGATAGGAAGGAGGGTGGGAAGGAGTGGGATGGACTGATGAAAGGAGAAGAAGGGGGAAGAAAAAGGGAGAAAAAAGGGGGCAGGGATAACTAGTCAGTATGTTTGTAAAACTAGAAAAAATACTGAGATGGTTAAAAGAGGAAAGGAAAATGGAAAATAAAATGCTTCAGTTGAAATGCAAAAAAGAAAAAAATTCAACAAAACAAGCAGCTGACTCTTTAAAAAGCAAATAAGTTAGACAAACCCTTAGCCAAACCAATCAAAAGGGAAAACCCCAAATTAATAAAATTAGAAAGGAAACAGAGAATCTTAACAATAAATATCAACTAAATCTGAAGGATCACTTGAACCTGTATTTCAAAAGGCAGAAAATGAAGAAGGAATAAATTCCTAGTCATACATAAATGAGCAAAATCAAGAGGATGAAAACAACTTCAACAATTCTGTAACACATAATGAGATTAAAACAACGAGTAAACAGTTTTCCAACAAAAAAAAAAAAGCCCAAGACTGGATGGATTCGCTGACAATTTCTACAAGATCCTTAAAGATGAGATAATTGCAATGGTCCTCAAGCAGTTCCACAAAACAGAAACTTCCAAATTCATTTATGAAACAAACCAGTGTTAACCTGATAGCGAAACAAGCTAAGGATATCACAACAGAAGAAATGGAGTAATTTCCCTGGTGAACACAATTCCCCATAAATGAGTTGCAAACCAAATGGGACAATATGCTTAAAAAGAGTATTCAACATGTGCAAGCTAGCTTCACTCCAGAGATACAAGTATGGGTTAGCACATGCAAATTAATAAATGCAGCGCAGCACATAGACAGTTAAGGGACAGAAATCACAAGATCCCCTCAGCAGATACGTATAAGGCCTTTGACAAATCTTAACGTCTCTTCACAAATTAAAGATTGGAAAAAACTAGGATGAGAAGGAACATGCCTCAACATAATATAAGACAAATCTGCTGACAACAAATAAGGAAAATCTGAAAGCATTTCTCCCAAAATCAAGAATAAGGATTTGCACTCTATTTTCACTCCACATAACAAGTGAAGGATCAATGAGAACAGTAAGACAAAGGGATAAAAGTAGTACAAATTGAAAAGAAGTCAGATTATCCCTATTTGCAAATATGATATCTCCTTAAAAGACCATACAATTCATGTCAGAAAACTCTTGAGACCTCATGTACAATTTGAACAGAGCAGGATACAAAAGCAACATGCAAAATCAGTACTGGTTACATGCCAATAATGAACTCGTTGAGAAAGAAAACCCTACACACAATGAAAAGCTTGAAGTAGTTAAACAAAAGAAATTGAAGAAGACACTAGACAATGGAAATTCCTTCCAGATTCATAGATTGGTAGAATATTGTGAAAATGGCTATGTTTACAAGAATCCACAAATTCAGTAAACTCTCCATCAAAATTCCAATGGCATTCTTAACTTCTTCACAAAACTTGAAAAAGAAATTCATTTGGAAGCACAAAGACCTTGAACGGCCTAAGCTTCAGAAAGAGAAATGCCTGAATTAAAATTCTACTGCAGAACCATAGTAATAAAAACAGCATGGTTAATGACATAAAGCAGACAAGGAGATGAATGTAATAGAGAAAAGGATTCAGAAGTAATTCCATGCAGCTACAGACACTCAAGTTTCGAAAAGATGCCAAAAACATACAGGAAAGCGACGCTTCAACAAATGCTGTGGTGGACCCGAAGAGCCACACGTGGAAGAATTAAACCACTTTATTTCTCGCCCTGCTCAAAAATCAGTTAAAAATGGGTCAAAGTCCTTCCTACAAGCCCTGACACTTTGTAACTGCTGATGGAAAATATAAGTAAAGCATTTCAAAATATAGATAGAAGCAAGAGCTATCTGTAAAAGACCGTAATGGCTCAAGAAATAACAGCAAGAACTGACAAAAGGGATTATGTGAAATTCAAAAGCTTGTAAAGGAAACAATCAGCAGATTAAATACACTGCAGAAGGGGAGAAAAATCTTTGCCAGCTATGTGGGAATTAACATTCAAAACACGGGGACAACTGCAAAATCAAACACCCCCAAATTAATTCATCCAATTAACAAATGGGCAAATGAATTAAACAGATTTCTCAAAAAAGGAAATCTAAAGAATGTTTTTGAGGATATAAAGAAAAAGGATTCTTTACATGCTACAGGTGGGAATACAGACTAGTCAATTATAAAAATCAGCATGGAAGTTCCTCAAAAGGTTAAAAAAATAGAACTGCCATATGACCCAGATATACTATTTCTAAGGGAATCTAAGTCAGCATACCAGAGACTCTAGGACATCCATGTTTATTGCAGTACTTCCCAAATAGATATAGAAGCATCCAAGATGTTCATCAATAGGTGAATGGATAAAAAGATATTGTAACATACATGTATAATGGATTTTTGAGACATTGTCATGCTCACATACATTGCATTCTCATTTTTTACCTTCCACCCTTCCTCCCTCCTATTCCCCCCCCCCCCAAAATAGGCTCCTTTCTTTTTCAAAACTTTTTGTTTTGCTTTGTGACATCATGAGTTTAACTAAGGCTGCGTTTGACTGTGGGTCTGGAAGTCTCCCTTGGAGAATGACGGACTCACCGGTGGGACTTACAACAGCGACTCTCACCTTCCTAGAATCCATCATGAGCTCCTAGTACAGTAGGGGAGAGGTGCAGGGACCCCTGAATTTCTCCCCATTCACAGCTGGCTCTTGCAGACCCATTCTTCTTGGGCTTATTGCAGGCAAACACAACTGCACTGGGCCTCCCACAAGATGGTGTTTTATAGTCTCTTCGTATCATCTGGCTCTTACATTCATTCTTCCCCCATTTTTGTGCATCATTCCTTTAAGAGTTGATGCTTCAAATGTTTTATAGCTCAGCAGTCTGCCTTCACTTATTGTCAGCGCCTTGAGCAGCTATGGGTCTCTGCCCTCACTTTCATTACAAAGAAAGGTTTCTCTGACTAAAGCACAGCATTGGTCTATGGGAATAAATACAAATAATTAGAAGGAAGTTTTCTGCTTTGTCAGTCAATTATGCAATCAAGACAATTTTCTATAGGCTGGGTCAGAGGCCCGTCCTAATTCTTCGTAGATGCACTCTGTGCTCTACCTCTCAAGTGTCAAATGACAGCTGAGACTACCTAGGCCAGACTGACCGATAACTCAAAAGTGTCTCACACCTGACACTAGGACTTTTGCTTAGCAATGCATCATTCAGCTCACAGGGAATCTATGCGGACCATTCAGTCATCACTCATCAGAGTCTGGTGCTAAAAATGCTTCTCAAAAAAAATAAACTATTGATTCCATATCATTTTGATATTTTACTTTCTTAGAATTTCCACTGAAGACAGTAAGAAAAAAGCTTACTTCTATTTGACTATTTTCTTATAATCATTAAACACATTAAGGTCCTTCAACAATAGCCAATAGTGCCCACTACTTGTTAATTAACTCCTTCATCAAACATGGCACATTAATTGCCTGAAGTGCCAATTGAGAGATCACAGCTGAGAAGGACGGTTCAGGCTATTAGGCTAAGTAAACACAGTTATACTGTGATATGCACGGGTTCTGATAAGCAGACCATGCTGGGCCTTGATAGAAATGTTACCTTATTCATATTGGGGAAGTGCATGGAAGGTTTCCTGGAGATAACTAGGCTGTTAGTTGTCTAAGATGAGAGAGGACACACCAGGAAAAGTGCAACCAGTACAGTCACAGAAGTGTGTTTGAGCAAGCCATGAGACCAGAGAATAAGCAGGGCCGGGACCTTAATCTCTGTGCATGCAATAAAAGGCACAAAGAAGCCTGAGAGAAAATCCATGTACCATTTAGAAAACTACCAATAAAAAAATTGAGGGGAGAAGTTAAGTTTTAGAAATCATTAAAATAAAAAACAGGGTGACCAAGACTCTAGCACAGTAAAAGCACTGAAATGTCAAGAGATAATGGGCAAACTCTGGTGCTTGGACATGCTCCTTTCCCATGGTTCCATTGCCAATGCTGTTTCCAAGTCCATTTTGTGACCTTTAAAGGTCAAAGGTACCTCTGGTCCAGGACATGTCATATCTTCCAGTGCACTCGACGTCCCTCTGCTGTCTGGCACTTTTTAGCTACCAATGCACATCTTAATGCCAACAGGCAGCTTCTTCAGAGGAAATTTAAACAAAAAGTCTACATATTTACTTGGAAAAAAAATTTTCAGCCCCATAAACGCTGATGCTTTCATATCCTTAGCACCAGAGGCTGGTTCATAGTGCTTCAGTCTCCAGTGTCACTCGGGAAAAGAAGCCTCTGCAGCTACTTTAGCGCTCCGGAGTGCTGCTCAGCACACAAGGTGGGAAGGAAGGGTAGTAAGAACACACACTGACCAGCTGACAAAATTATTTGCGGCTTAAAACAAATGGTTCTGATCCAGGGAAGATTTCTTAAAGGTTTAATAATGCAGGGAAGAACCCATGAAGGCAGAACACTAAGTCAATGAGACAGAAGCTACTTTAGGATCTCAGAAGACTGAAGGTTGGGCACATACCTAGCTGCAGAGCTAGGCGGAAGTGTGCTGTCAGCTCGCCATTCTACTTCTGGGGCTCATGAGACATAACATGTCTGCTGAACAGTAACTCATAAGAGGACAACAGACACTTGCTCTCAACTGCTCACACTGTTAAGAAATCAATCTCTAACTGAGGTCTCTGTAATATTGTGTCTAGGGCCTTCGAGCAGTCCTCAGAGGTCACTTCTAAGACTTGCAGAGGACTGAAGGAGAGCCTACTGGGGAGACAAGGCTGAACTGAAACATGGCCTTAGCTCACTTGACCCAATTCATGCAAGACTGATGTATACAAAAATGCCAGGACTATTGCTACCCAGATTCACCTGAAGGACAGAGTTCAAAGAAATTGCTCCTTGGTAGCTGGCAAGTTAAACAGTTTGTAATGGGTACTATGTAAATAGAAAACTGCTCAGCCAGCTAAGTTTTGGCGCTACTGGCTGGCACTCAGCAATTACGACCAGCTCATTTGCAAAAGCCACTCCAATAAAATCTAAAACTAGCTTTCTCTTGGTCTTAAAGTCGTTTTCTTCATGTCTGTGACATAAGCACTTATGACTTTTACAAGATAGTCTCTCTTGTAAGCTTCCAGCTCCACAATCATTTTACATTTCTACCACAGTAAGTTTTATCTAATCTCTCTCTCCATATTACATCATGAATTTCTTTCCCCTAAGCACCTATGAGTCTTTGCATTGCTCTGTACAAGACAGACAATTAAACATTTGTTGGAATGAACGAGGCTCAATAAATAAAGCGCTTTCCATACAAGCAAAGTCACAGCTTGGATCTCAGGCACCCATGTGGAAAGTCAGGAAAAGCAGTGGGCACCTTTAAGGTATAAACAGGAGGCTCCCTGGGGTTGCTGGCCAACTAATCTTGCTGCATTCCTGAGCTTCAGGTACAAAAAGATGCCTCTGGCCGTCACAACCACGTGTGTATACACACTTGTAACATATATACATACACAAAGAAAACTCTGTATAATGTCCTACAATGGAAAGAAGGTGACAATTTACCATTCAAGACCTAAAACCAGGAATTTAATAAGACTACAACTTAAACCTAAGTTTTCTTTCACTTACTTTTTAAGCAAAGATGAAATAAAAATCATTTGATTAGTTTAGAAGTCAAATAAAAAAGATAACAGCTACACTCAAAAGACAGAAAAACACTAAATTCTCAAGTACTTAAATGAGCACAAACCATGAACATGCAATTCATTAATATGAAAAATAAGCTAACGGAACACTGAAAACTTTTTGATCTCTTTAACATCTATCTTAGCAACTTTAAACCAAATGGCAATTCCAAAATGAATTAATAAAATTAAAGGGTAATCTCACACATACTTACTCAGGGAGAGGATATGAACAGGGCTATGTGAATAAAGAAACATTACAAAAAGGTATCCCAAAGTATGTATGTGAGACTAAAATTACCATTTAAAAAAAAGTATCTATCTGCCTTTTAAAAATAGACTGTAAAAAAAAAGTGTTTACTTTATGCAATGAGACATAGAAAATAGCTGTCTCATATACTATGAATCTTCAATAGCATTATTAAATTTTTATTAAAACTGTTTGCTCATCATAAAATGTTATTTAAAAGAAAAAAAGTCTGGGTCCTTGTACGTCATTCGAAAGGAGGACCAAGAGGAGAGTTAGGCATATACAATAAAGGACTCTCTGGAAATTGGGGGGGAGGCACTGGGAGATGGGGAGGGAGGGAGGGGGAGCAGGGGGTTCGGGGGGAGGAGGAGGGGGGAGGGAACTGGTCTACCTATTAAGTTTGTATGAGCGGAAATAATAATAAAAAATGTTAAAAAAATAAAATAAAATGCTGCTCCTACTTAAAGTACATATGAATCATTCGTGATTCTCATTAAAATAAACATGCAGCCACTTCTAGCTTAGCAGCTTCCACTGGTTATGATGTCATGATTGAACATTAAGATGATGATTCATAATCTTGCCTACCATCCAGAACTGTTGAAAAACTTTTAAATTTTCAATACCCTGACTACTATACCCTAAATCAATGAAATAAAAATCCATGGAGCTAAAAAAAAAAAAAAAGAAAAAAGAAAAAAGTACTTACCTTACAGGGTTGGTATAAAATAACATTAAAAACTTGAGTTTAAAACAGTGTCTCCTACAGAGTGTTCAATAAATGGTAAATGTTATTACGCCACATATCAAGAATTTGTCAACAGCCTTGTATTTAATGACAGAATGTTTAAAAAGATTTTGGACACTCATACAAAATATTGTTATTATACAGTCATTAAAACGTTCATGAAGAAACTTTAATGATGTTGGAGATGTTTGTTAAGCAAAAAGCATGATATAAAAATGAAAGACTTCAATTATGCAAAATATACATCACTGTGTAGAAAATTATCTAGCAGAAAGTGTACCAAAATATTACAAGCAGTTTTGTCAGGGTGCAGAATTTGACCTGCTTGTTGCTTTTCTTTTCGTAACTTCTCTATCGCTAATCTTTCTCTTTTGTCAATAAAAATTAAAAACAGGAAAACATAATTGTAAAAGATTTTTAAAAAGGCAATATGTGGGTATAAAAATTTATAGAAATACCTGACATTCATGTAAGTGATGTAATACAGAAATCATTATGACTTTCCAAAATCCAACCATTTTCTGTTGAATTTACAAACAACACTAGTAAGCAAGTATTATAAACAACATACGGCAGTGACAATCCTTTGGGAGGAAATGCTTGTAATTAGTGTGTGATTGCAACAGTCGGATGCACTGGAGACTGAAGCGGCCTGCTCTCTCCTGCCCACCTTTCCCAGGCACCTCACCTCTAGCCCTTCTGACCCTGACACCTGGCTGCAGAGACCCTTCCAACTTCATTCACGCTGCAGCAGGTGTTCCCTTTCTCATGCGGAGAACGACCAAGTTCTCACTTCTCCGGTAGATGGCAAGAAGCAGTCAGTCCTCTTGCTGGGCTGTAAGAAGGACACGCCATTCCTCTCACTGTAAGGAGGGTCCACAGAACACTTTTCCATTCTTTGTATCCTGCTGTTCCTCTCTTACAGAACTCCAAAGCTGTTCTCTAAAACTCCATCTCTCGGATGCTCTTACCTTATTAGAAAACCTTCTTTTCAGTTAGCCAGTTTCTGCCCCTACCACTTGACCTGTAACAATGGAACCATCAGCCTAGATATAATTTAAGATGTTAATAATATGTAACAGCAATACCCATAAAAACAATTACAATTCACAGGAAACTACAACATTCACCTTGTTCCTGTGAAGCACTCCTTTCAAACAAAGCTCAACAAACTCTTGCTGTAAATCAGCACTTTCACCTTCATAGCACTGGGTTACGCATCGTTTAGCCTGGGGCTGGAGCAATATTCTAGCCACTCTGTTATCAGTTTTCACGCATCAGCGCCGCACTTCTAATAATTCTGAATTTTTAGACATGGAATAGTCAACCCTCCAGATGTTAATATACTTCGTTACTCTATGCGACCTTTTTTTATAGGGAGTCAACTCTGACAAAATTCAATGACTTCCAAACTTACAAACTGATATAACACAGTCTAAATGCACCATATTTATATTTGTTATTGATACTAGAGCGTTTAAACATTTCAAACTACATAAAAATATGGCAAACAATATAAAACAACTTAGTTCCAAAACATCATTATTTCTTATATTGCAACTAAGCAACAAGACAGATGACAGAACCTTGAGAAAATATAGTGCTTTTAGCGGAATATTAACAAAAATCAGCACAATCCCACACAATAGTATCTCCAATTTATTATCTTTTCCACAGTACAAATTTTTTCACAAACCATAAATCTTTTGCAGTTATTCAAAGTCTGTAAACAAGTGTCTGAATCCCCACACCCCCAACCTCGGTTTAAGCTTGTGAATGTTTTAAGTCCTTCAATCAAGTTCCAACTCTTCCACTTGTATAAGGAATCAAGAGCCTTCTCTCCTTAAAGTATTTATATTTTATCATACAGCCTGCAATGCAGTAAATCACAGTGAAAGCCCTGGAAAAACAAACAATATGATCTTTACAGCAGGACTTGAAATTTTATATTAAATGCATTTGAAGAAGTGCCCCATAATAAAAGTGTGGGTTTTCAATTTCCAGAAATCAAGTCTATTAGAAACCCTAGTTTCTACTTAAAAACCCATTTTGATCTAAAAGTGAAAACAGTCCCTATCCACAGTCATTTTATAAACTCTATGCAGTTTTACTTGCAGACATTGGGGGTTTTTTTGTTTTTGTTTTCCAGTCTGGAAACAGTAGTGCAATTAGTTTTACTTTTTAAGTGACGTAGTCCATGATGTAAATAGCTCTGTGGAAAGATAAGAAGATGCTCTGGTAAACAAGAAATTTTTGCAAGCCCATGCGGCTTACTAGTCCATTAAAGCTTGTAAGTCCCCGGTGGCTTTCAACAAAATGTTGTATATACATCACTAACAACAATGCAGAAATAAATATGCAGAAATGACTGTAAACTGTCTCACCTCAATGATTTTTCGGTAATAACTTGCTTGACAAATCAATTACATAGTCATTTAAATAAGCAGACAGTAGACAGCGCCCGTAAGGACATTCCACTATGGCATCAAGTCTGCAAAGCCCCGATGGAGTTACATTCTTAAAATTAAAAAAAAAAAAAAAAAAATGGAGTGGAGGGTGGGAAATAACTTTACAGATGCCACTTGAAGAACCCATCACGCCAGGTCATTTAGACTTCTTCTTGAAAAGGCTTCTGATTTTTGATGGCTTTTTGCTCTTCTCTCCATTCTGGCAAAGGTCATGTGGGATGCTGCTCACCCTGGAAACATTTGGGGCTTCCTGAACTGGCTTGCCGCCGTTGCCAGCCGACGAAGATGACGTGTGCCGCGGTTTGGGCACTGGGATGCCACTAGAAAGCTGGTTCATGCTGCAGGACTTCTCCAGGATGCCATTGTATACTTTGCTGGCGGGGCTGAAGATCATGCTCTTCGTTTCCGTCAGCCCTGCACAGTCAGGAGAGCCCCGGGAGAGATCCGCTGCTACCGGCGACTCTCCTCTGGAGGAATCTTCCAGGGAAAGCTCATCTCTTGATATCTTCCGGGGAGACAATGTCTGGTATATCTCAAGGCTTGAAGGAGGAGACTGCTTCCTTCCAATGGAAGAGTTTAAGGAGTCACATTCTGAAGCTGTAGTCTGGCACTTCCCTAAATGAAACAGACAAAGGTAAAATGTGAAATCCAAGCTCTTCAGAGTACCACCAATAAGCACTGTAACTAAATCACCTTTCATTTTTTCACTTAAGAATTATGAAATGCTATATAAAAAAATCAACAAAATTAGAAAACAATGCCTTTATAATAGAGCTTACAAGCTTTTTGTGTTCATGTGTATTTGGGTATGTGTGTATACGTGAGCCTGAGTGTGTGTTGGGGGCACATGCACATCAAGGGTCAACATCGAATGCCTTCCTTGCTTGTTTTATGCTTATTTTATTTTTGAGATAGTCTCTCCTTGACCTGGAGCTGCCCACTGACCCAGGCTAGCTAATGCGCTTCATTTCAGGGATCTGCCTGCCTCTGCCCCCTCCAGCACTGGGCACCGCACAACTGGCTTTTACTGTATGTAAAGACTGTCTTTACACAAGCTTGCAGCAGACACGAATTCTTTGAACTAATAAAAGGTTAATGTTTTCAGCTCATTTCCCCACATGTGAGGCATAATATCCAAATGACTTTAAAATGTGACAATGGGGACTGGAGAGACGGCTTAGAGGTTAACACTCCGCCTCACAAGCAGAAAGTCCTGAGTTGGGATCCCAGGACCCATGTAAAAACACCAGGTGGAAATGGCAGAGACCTGCACTTCTGGCCCTAGAGGGCAGAGCCTACAAATTCCCAGAGCAAAGCAAAAAGGAGGTAGAAGAGATCCAAGATGATTCCCCAAGTCATCCTTGGGGTAAAAAAAAAAAAGTAAGACAATGGGCAGTGTTCCAAAGACAAGCACAGTGTAAATACGAAGCATCGATTACAGGCAGGCACATTTCTCTGAGCCTCAGTGGGAGGACATCTCTGCTCACTGAGCAGCATCGACCACTGCTGTGAAGCTTCCTGAGTTTTCTCTATGAAGCTGATTTACTTAAAATTTCACAAATTTTCTTTCTTTTCTACTATGTGGCTTGGTTACTTTGTGTATAGAATTTTAAGCTGCTTTACAAACACTTCAAATACTGGTCTCTAAATTCTAAACAATGTATGAAAATACTGTTCTAAGTTAGGAAACTTGGATCCTCCTCTCAGCCTGCTGCTAATTAGGGCAAATCGTCTAATTCCTCTAGGTCTCAATCTTCCTGTTTCCACAAGGGGCTTGGGTAAGTCTCTACTGCTGCTGTGAACGCAGCACTGCTCTCTGAGATGTGGCCGAACACTAATGTGAACAGAGGACGTGTCTATGGGACAGGGCACATCAGTGTCCTTATCCCAGAATGGAAACCTTCTGCTGCATCCACTGTGTGAAAGAAGTTAAGTTACAAAGGTGATTAATTTTGTCACTCCCTCTCAACATTCGCTCTCAACATTTGTTCTCCAGCCTAGGTGTATAAACTGCTCAAGCGCTAGCAAGCACTGCCGTACAATAGAGTACACCAAGTTGCAACCAACCCTTTAACACTTCAGTCATATTTGATGTTCGTGTGAAAGCATATTTGAGCCCAAGATTTAATATTTTACATATAAAATCGTTGGTGTCGATACCATTGCTTTTCAGCAGTGAAGTAAATGGCCTCTTCCTCCTCTTCGTTCCGATAGAGCGCGGGGCAGCTTGACACGGAGAGGATGTCGGGGTCTGGGGAGGGCAGTGAGTGCTGGGTGTGCTGGGGGTGGTGGGCATGTCGCGGGTGGGCTGCGTGAGGGGCGTGTGGAGGAAGCTGAGCTCGCTGGGCCTGCGGCGAGGACGGAACGATGCTGCGGCGAGAGCGACACAAACTGCTGCTTCTGGCTAAAGAGCTGGCGGGCTTGGCCACGGTCCCTGGAAAACAGACAGCGCAACGGTGATGCCCGGCACGCCCTGCAGGGGGACCGAGGTCACGGATACAGCACATTCCATTTCCTTATTCAATGACTATATAGTTACCACCCTTCTTTACCACCAGTAGGAGAAGAAATTTTAAACTAATAGTATCAGGAAAATCACAGCAGATGTAAAATTTAAACAGAACATAAACACAAGTATTAACTACAAAACTTAATTAACCACATCATTAACCACAAAAACTTAATTTTTTTAGTCACGATAACAACATTTAAAATCAACATAGCGTATTTATAAATAACGGTAAACTTTTTAATGAATATTAACATTAAACCAGGAGAACTAGCAGCATCAAGTATCAATGGATAGACATGACATCTCTTGACTCATGTGAATACTGAAAACTTTTACATTAAGTACACACTGTACACAAGTCTCCCAGCTAGTTAGGCAACATAGATCACTCTTCTCAGACTCGGTTCTACGGAGTGACATCCTGTTCTGCCGCCAGTGTCGGTGTGAAGCCACGCAGGCGGAACAGTGTTTCCGCAGCCCTCGGCATGCCTGAGAACCACCTCTCTGCAGTGCACACCTCGAATGGCACAGCACCCGGACATGAGGGGACGGTGTCCACCCCCGCTCCGCCTTACAAGGGGTCTTCCTGGGGCTCATGCAAGCAACATGACTTCTCATACTCCAGCTTACTGGTCTCCACCAGAATCATCAAATTCAATCTATGATACATTTCTTTAAACTACTCAAAGAACAAATAATCTATATTGCCTACTATAGTACAGAATAAAAGTACATATCATTAATTGCATAAAGAATTGTTGGGTAGGGATGACCTACATGTTTCATAGATATCTACAGTGAGTTACATCTCATAGAAAAGACAGAATAGGCTTCTGAACTTCTGAAAGTTGTCCTTTAACTCCTTACAATGCTTCTGCATTCTTTTCCTTCCTCGAAAAATAAATAAATATGTAAACTACAAAAATAATTCACTAGAGAACAGAAGTTATAGCTCAGAAGTACACCTAGGCCTAGCAGGTCTCAGGCCTAAGTTTAAACCCCAAAATGGACAGGTGAAAGAAAAGGGTAGAAAAAGGGAGGAAGAGAAGAGAAAAGGCAGACACTAAGACAATTACATTTCCACTGATAATTACATAAGTGAATTAAGTTCAACAGAACAAAAGAAAAATGAAAGCAATCACACAATTATGAAAAAAAGATGATCTGGTAAACTCTAACATCCATTTGTTTAAAAGAAAAGTCTCTATAACAGAATATGAATAAAGTTAGAAATTAATTTCCTTAACTTAAAAATTAACCGCCAGGACTGGAGAGGTGACTTAGGGGTTAAGACTGCCCACAAGTAGAAGATCCTGAGTTCAGATCCCAGGTCGCATGTGAAAAAAAGAAAAATCGAAGAAAACAAACAAGAAATGGCTGTGGCTGCTGGTGGGCGGAGCCTGGGAAATCCCAGAGGGAAGCAAAAAAGAGGCAGAAGCAATTCAGGATGATTCCCAAAGTCACCCTTGGGCCTCCACAGGGACACACAGTGCCTTCTGACACATTTCTCTCTCTCTCTCTCTCTCTCTCTCTCTCTCTCTCTCTCTCTCTCTCTCTCACACACACACACACACACAGTCTCTCAAATAAATAAATTAAGTTTTTTTTAAGTAGAAAGTAAAAAAAAAGAGAGACAAAAACACCCTATTTCATGATAAAATCCATCAGCATTCTCAGAAGTCAGAAAATATAGGGCTTATCTTCAACAGAGGGGAGGCAGGTGTAGGATGTTTTCATTCCTCATCGTTTACAGATATAATGCTCACAGACCTATGGACCTCAAGGATGGGCTTAAATGCACCAACTTAACCCCACCTTTGACTCTCCTCTTGCTAACAGCCCTCCTGTTTATCAGGTCCAGAACTAGGATTGTGCAGAGCAGGGTGCAGTACCACTACGACACCACTCGGTGGAGACAGAGCACTTGCTCTAGGCCTGAGTTACTTGAGTACAGCATTTCTTCATCACATTAACCTTCAGAACAACTCCTGTACAAAATCCTTTAGAAGTTCAGATGTCTGTGTATACCACAGTCATTTAAAACTGAAGTCAATCATTCAGATGAGTCTCAATACTGTTTAATAACTGAACGGTACATTGCTCTTTCTCCCCTCAAAAAGTTTCTAAGCCCTCTTGTCCCTCATGAACCCCACATCCATGAGTTCCGTTCCTTCTCTAATAAAATCTGCCTTAATCCTCAAACAAGTGTTTATAAAACAAGAAAATAGAAAATGCGTCTTCAGCACACTTTATGTATAAAAATTACATATTTTAAAGAAAACTCACACATTTTAAAAGATATAGTCTTCACATGCATGACCTCATGAATTGGAATCAATCACAGACTAACTCAAAAGTCAACGATCACTAGCACAGCCTCATTCACACCCAGGTTTCACAATCTGCGGATTTTTTTATCTACCACAGATTCAGCTGCTATTTGAAAGTTGTTTACCGTCAAGGATTGACATTTTGTCATATAACCAATTGACGTTCATAAAACTGTTTCTCTTGCGTTTTCAAACATAAAATCCTTCAACCAGCACTCAAGTGGGTTGTACATAACAACTGCTAAAATAAAAATTAGTGACCAATAATGAAATTAAGCATTCATTGATTTGCAAGATATTCCACACAAGTTAGGGCTGAAGCAATCATAATTGGTCTTTGCATGCCCGGCGCAATGTCCAACACACTATTGACCTCACGAAGGCCAGCATCTGCTAAAGGCACCAAGATCCTTGGAGGCAAGGGATTGACAGCCACAGTAGTGTTCCTATGCTTAAGGGGAACACAGGAAAGGGTTCAGGGAAATGCCACTGGGTCCTTGTACGTCATCGGAGAGGAGGGCCCAGAGAAGAGTCTGGCATGCACATTAAAGGATTCTCCGGGGATTGGGGGAGGGGAGGCACTGGGGGGTGGGGACGGAGGGGTGAGGGGAGGGGGAGCAGGGGGTTCAGGGGGAGGAGGAGGAAGGGAGGGAACTGGTGTACCTATTAAGTTTGTATGAGCGGAAATAATAATAAAAAATGTATAAAAAAATAAAAAAATATTGCTTAATGGTAAGCTGAAAAAAAAAGAAATTAAACATTCATGCTTAATGTGTGTACACTTATAAATAATACACATACTAAAGAATGAGTATTTCAAAGAGTACACTCAAATACCTCAAAATTAACAAAAAGAAAAGAGTAAACAAAAAATGAACATTCTTTCGCCATCAATTTCAAAATACCTGATTCCTACAAGGGTAAGACGTGACGTTAAAAACTGCCAACTCTTCGCTGAAGTCACTCACCGGGAAACTGGGACACTATTGGGGGTGTGTCTTCATCCAAGTCGTCGACTCCACCAGCGATGGGGTAGGGTGGGATGGAGACCCTGGGCATCACCACCCAGCTGTGGTCAGAGTAGAGAGAGGAGGTGAGGCTAGGAAGCCCCGAGTTGTGTGCTATCTGGAAGCCACAGATCTTCTCAATCTGCTGCCAGCGAAAAAGTCGTTCTCGCAAACACGTGGTCAGCTCAGAGAGTGCTCTCCTGGGAGATCGAGAGACACGGATCCATGAAAGGGTCTCTTACAAAGGGCAGGGGCATGAACAGACCACGTGACCCACATCTCAAGAAGAGATCATCGAGTTAGAATTCAGAAGTAGTATAAATTACAGTTATTACACCTCGATGATAAATTCAAACATACACATCAACATAATGGCAAATAGACGAGGAAAAAAAAAATCTTACTTTGCTTCCAAAATTTTGTGATCTACTTCATCCAGGGAGGAGCTGTGGGCAACGTGCAGGGTCCCGAAGACCGTGCTTCTTTTCTTCTTAATTTTTTCTGCCTAAAGACCAAAAAAAGAAAAAGGAAAAAGAAAAAGAAACCTGATTTGGAAAACTATACTAATCAAATTCATATGTGTTTTGATTATATTAATAATCGTAGGACAAGTGGAGAATTATTAGCCTAGAAACAGCCATATTTTTGGGGGAAAAAAAAAACAGATGAAGAAAGCATGCTTTCCAAGCCAATCAATCAAATTTAGAACTTGGTTCTGGAGGGGTTTTTTTTTTTTTTTTCCATATTTCTAGGGTTGAGAAAGACCTGACTCTTGTATTAAAACTAATAGAAAAAAAAAAAAACATTAACCAAATCCTACTGTGATGAGATATTTGTTAGTTGAGTGAACTATGCATTCTTTTGCCAGAAATCAGATTAAGACTTATTCTTACTCCACACAATTTAATGAATGGCAAACATTAGCTTCCAGTAACTACTAACCTGAATCAGATATGAAGCAGCAACCTAGAGGAGAAAAGCTCTGTATAAAACATTTATGACAATGATAAAATGATCATTTCTAAAGGATACTAAGGTCATGCGCCTTTCTAGGTAATGTATTTTTACTGTAAGTCTATGATTACAAGAGTGAATTCATATGATATTTCAACTTTTAAAAAAGCATTTGCAAAAAGACTTTAATTCAGACCTTTGTATCCTACTTGATTGATCCTGTAGGATGCAAACTAAAGCAAATTTAGTGAATTTCAAATAGAGAGAGTACCTCGTCCTTAGCAATAGCCAGCTGCATCTCAGCATTCTGCCTTTTAATGTTGTAGTACTGCACTTCCACTTCATGTGTCAACTGGAGCCATTTCTGAAGCGCATCTGGAACAGACCAGCTGCTTCTCAGTTCAAATTCCTTCTCGGCCTTTTTTAGAGCCATTCGAACCTGGAAGGAGAGAGTGCGGCATGGAGATAGCATGGAGCAAGAGCTGAATAATGTCTAGCATTTCAACCAAAACTAAAGCCAGTAATATTACGTTCTTTACAAATACATTTTTAAATCGCTAAGTCCAAATATATTCTTTTTTAAAAAAATTTTTTTATTCAATTGTGCGTGTATGCGTGTGTGTGTGTGTGTGTGTGTGTGTGTATAGAACCACGGATGAATTCGGGAACCACCATGGATGGTCTCCACCTCCTCCTTGTTCACTCTGCCCCGGGATTCACAGGCTCCGCCCTACCAGGACCAGAAACGCAGGTCGCCCCTGCTTCTGCCTGGCGTCTATACGTGGGGTCTAGGATCCGAACTCAGGACCAGCGCCCTACTATGTGTTCATTTGAAGGTGATTATACTTTTCTTTTACTTTCACATCATTATGCAAGCTATAGCTCCCTATTCTGCCTGCTGTTGTTTTACCCCTTCTGTTTAATCCACTGCTTCTAATACAACGACAGAAAGTAGACATTGATCACGTGCAAATTCAAGAGAGCTCATCCTGATCCGGCGTCTACTTGATCTTGCCCTAGAGACAGACGCTGGCCGCCTCGGCGCAGGGATGAGGTATGTTCCCACTTCCCTCTTAGGGAAAACAGCAAGGATAGTGCAGCAGGTAATGAGGACGTCCTAAGTGACCCAGAAGCGGTGCCGGGATGACCGACCCAGCCGGAGCACAGCAAGCACTGACAGCAGCACGCAAAGGGCGGCCGCCTCGCCGCTGTCCACACAGGCTGCCCGTGAAGCCAACAGGCGAAGGGCTATTCCGAAACTGCGGGGGTATCTGATCTGAACAAACCTGACTTATTTAATAAATGACCACGTACAAGAAGCAACGAACAGGACTACACAAACTTGTGATAATAAATAAAACAGCTGTCACGCAGTGCGGGGCAAGAAACTATGAGAAAAATAATTTTAAAATTCTAAAACAACAAAAATCACAATGGGATTCATAGTAAATGATTAAAAAATTTTTTTAGAAGTTAGAACTCCAAGACAGAACTTCACTGAAAGCAAAGTTAGGCAGCATTTGCCTGGCATGACTCACTGTGCACTGTACAGACGACAGTGTTTTGTAAGACACGAGGTAAGCTCCATGGCGTCCCTGCTAATCCTCAGGAATAAAGACCTTGAGACGAGGTCCTGTGATATGCACCTCTGGGTAATACCACAAAGTGAATTTCTATGAGCCTTTTCTTTCATGGGATTTAAAAACTAAAAAGTGTACATAATTTTAACTTCCAAGGTAGTATGCACAGATTCTCAATACATGTCACTCAAGTGATTCTCTATGGTCATGAAGATTTTTCGTAGTATTAGTTCCATGAATTTATTTCCCTCACAAGAGCTCAATTAAAATACATTGTATATAGAAACTATGCTTTTATGGCATAAATTAAAGCCAGACAATGTTGCTACTGAGAGAAAGAGAAAGACAGACACACACAGACAGAAAGAGAGAGAGAGAGAATATGCAGGAGCATGGGTGGTGGTCAGAGGATTTTGGGAACTCAGCTCTCTCCTTCCACCACGTAGGTTCCAGGGATCAAGGTCAGGTTGCCAGGTTTGGCACTGATACCTTTACCTGAGTAAAGTTTATATTAACTGTTAAATGAGGTCTTAAACGTGTAAAAACTGTGATTTTTCTCAAAATAGCAACTATTCAATTATTTTTCTCTACTCTTATTCATAAATATATCATCTTACTGAAATCACAATTTATGAGAATGTTTAAAATAAAATGAAACTGTTAAATTATAGTCTAAAAACAGATTTATTAATTTTTGAACATTAGTAATAAAACAGCAATAGTTTAAAACATTAAGGAAATAAGCAACCTCCATTATTTACTGAACACTTGCCCTCTAGGCCCAACTTTATAGCTTATCACCTGTGAAACTTGGGGTGAGTCCCACACTTCCTACCGCTCACTACTGTGTGAAGATGCACTCACTACATTGTCAGCGTTTGAATGTGAGGCGGCCCCACAGATCACGCGTTTTCATCCTAAGCTGTTAGTGTTGGGAAGTTTCTGGAGAAAACAAATGACCGGGCGAGTCTCGAGGTGATCAACTCTGTTGCTTCACAGAATTCCCCTCTAACATCATGCTGCTTCCTCTCTAGGCCGCCATAATGTCTGCTGTGGGATTCCCACCACAATGCTTTGAATCTTCCCTCTGGAAACACAAGCCAAAAGACCCCAAAACAAAAAATTCCCTTTTCTTCCCTTAAGTTACTTGAGTGTGAGTGCTGTCTTAGAGCAACAGGAAGAGTAACTGTGGTATATATTATACTGACCAAAAGCTATTTGAGATTCTTCTTTAAAGAACAAAAATAGTTTCTGTGAACACTATTGAAATCACATAAAATATAAGGTGGCACCCGTGAGCTGACTACAGCTGTGTCTACTTCCACAAGACCTGCACAGCATTTCACCATGGAACGGGGAAGATCTCACTAGCACCTCTTCTCTCTGAGGAACTGCTGGGTGTAGGAAGGGAAGCTACTCTCCTCGGCAGTTTACCCACTGCCCATGCTCCAGCAAGTGTGCGGGCGCAGGCCAGCACATGTAACCCAAATGAATCTCAACGGGCCGAACACATACAAAGACAGTAACGGAGGAGGGAGAGTGATTGGAAAGGTTTCAAGGCAGGAGGGAGAATGAGATATGGAGGTGAAAATGACTTAAACTCCTTGTATGAGAAAGATTCTATTTCTATATATATATAGATAGATAGATAAATACATATATATATAGTTATATATATAAAGAACTATCAAGTGGTACAATTAGTCACCCAAATGTCTGTTTAAGGTAAATAACATTACATAAAAACATTCTGAAGTTTACTATCTCACAGGAAAAATAAAACAAAGTTTCAAATTATTTCAAATTGTAGGTTATGTGACACTGTGTGTAAATTAAGTTTTCCAGTTGAATTACTTCAAAAAATGAAACTGTTTACAACAGATGGAAGGAACAGGCTTTCTAATACAACACACAGAATCTTGCCTTTGCCAAGTGAGAACTCTGTGACCTAGGGCCAGTTATTTAATTTCTTTGTACAGCTAGCTCATTTATAATTGTCCGTGTATTTCAAGAACTAATTTTACGAGCAGATCACTGGCAATGCGGAAGGCACGTAGTGAAGGATCAGAAATCCATATTTCTTATCGATATAATCATGTTGGTTAGAATTTGTTCTAAAATACCCTCAACTCTCCTTTAAGCCTCTTTTGATTGACTCAGGATGACATGAGGATTAGATGTTCACATTGGTACATTATACTGCAGTGACCCCAGGGTCACTAGGACATGTAAAGTCTCTATGCCAAAACCTCAGATTAGAATTCTTGCGATTCTTGGGCTCTCTACTGTTTATTTCTAGCGTTCACTTCCACAGTGAAGTAGTCGCTTATGGAATACTGTTACCCAGTAGCCGATGGTTTCTGGGAGGAAGGAAGAGACACTCTCTTCAGTGGGGGAGCCTCAGGTAAGGCTTCTGGAAGTATTCCCTCGTGCCGGACCGGGTAGGACAGCCTTCATGGACCCAAGTGGTCACCAGAATAATCTATCAGCGGCTGGAGAGATGGGTCAGGGATTAAGACTCTGCCTCACAAGCAGAAAGTCCTAAGTTTGAATCTCAGGTCCCACAGAAAAATGCCAGGGGGAAATGGTGGCAGCCTGTACTTCCAGCCCTGGTGGGAGGAGCCTGGGAAATCCCAGAGTGAAGCAAAAAGGAGGTAGAAGCAATTCAGATGATTCCCAAAGTCACCCTTGGTCCTCCCCAGGGACATACAGTGTCCCTGATACACACAAGATAGATAGATAGATAGATAGATAGATAGATAGATAGATAGACAGACAGATAGATAGACAGATGATAGATAGATAGATGATAGATAGATAGAGAGAGAGAGAGAGATAGAGAGAGAGAGAGAAATAGATAATTTAAAAATATAAGCAAAAGTTCAAAAGAGGGGGTCTGCATTTACAGAGAAAAAGAGAAGCCTGAGTTCACACAAATGTGGGAGAAAGCAATGATGTACCAGACATATCTCCTTAAGCGACAATTACAACACGTTACATCATTCTTCTTCCTACCTAACAACCAGTCAGTCTTTCAAGAAGGTAGCAGTGCATAGGACAAAGTGTGAGGCGGAGTATTTAGGTTCTTGACCTTGCATGACAACTGACTAACTCTGAAACCATCTTCTAATCCTCATTTTGTTTCTCAGTTTACTAGAAATGGTCACCGAGCAAAGAGATAGGACCAAGGGACCCAGGGTACAAGGAACAAGTTTTGAAGATGAAAGAAGTGGCCTCAGGCCAAGAATGTAGACAGCCTCCAGAATACAAAAAGCAAGAAAATGAGACCCTCCATTCCTCCTACAAGAGATCACAGCCCTATGGATCCATTTTGGACTCTGACCCCCCCCCCCCCGACCTTTAAGATTTATGCTACCAAGTTTGCAGTAATTTTTATAAAGGATTAGGAAATGAATAAAAATGCATAAGACTAAATTCTGCCAGAAAGCCTTCTCTAAAGGACTGTGCAATGCCTACAAGCCAACTACATTCTATTCTGATTAACTGAACAGGGAAAGTAGATAGCAGGAAGGACATGTTCACGGACAACTTGGAAACCTTCAGCAGATTGTGTTCTAAGACCATGTAACTGGGTTCCAATGGATGCCTAACAGACATCCTTTACCTTTGCAGAAGTTTGAAACTAGATGTACTTTTATCTTATTAGGTGACAATCAGAATCTCAAACATATTATACATGTAAAATAAACATCTCGCATCTCGAATGTATTCAGTTCCAGCAAGCAATCAATGCGGTTTCATGAAAGAAAGAACATGATGGTAACTTTGCCTTTCATTTACCACTGTGCTAACATACAGATTTTAAACAACGAAAAAGTCAGTAACTGAGAACGAGTAGACAGGATGTATGAGAGACAGGAGAGAGAGAGAGAGACAGACAGAGGAGGGGGAGAGAGAGGGGAGAGAGAGAGAGAGAGAGAGAGAGAGAGAGAGAGAGAGAGAGAGAGAGCGCCCAGCCTATCAGAGCAACACGCAGACCCCAGGACCTGAGTACCTGCTCCAGCTCCTGCTCCGCGTACTGGCGCCTGCTGAGTTCGCATTCAGCCCCCTCCCGCAGCTCTCGCAGCCGACACGCTTCCTCCTTGGCATAATTGATTTCATCCATCATTTTGCGTTCTAGGTTTTGCTTTTCTACAGCAACATTTCTGTTTTCTTCCTGTGCTTTTTCAAGCCTTTGAGAACAACAACAATGAAAATCTCTTATAAGTTTCCAGAATTTCACTTTTATTAAAGAAGAAAAAAGTTCCTCACGCAGTATGATGCAGATTTAACGAGAAGTCAAAGTTTTTTCTATTAGTCTTAAATTTGGGCAATAGCACAAGGCAACCTTGTTCAGCAAGCAGAGAAGCAATTCTCAGCAATGTGATTTTTAATTAATTCAAAATTATTTAATTAAGTTAAAAAATAAAATTCAATCACATATGCAATTCTATTTCCTCTTATCCATTTATTCCAAAGTGCCATTTATAAATCTGTAATTACAGTATTTTTCTAAATATATGAAATAAAATAGACATGCATTCCTGACTTGTCACTAATCCAAAGTTAGTGTTCACATGTACATTTATATAACATTTTTATAAATTATATTTCCTTACATAAGAAGTAACCGCTAACACTGACTTGTTTGTTTATTTGGACTGCCGTGTGCAGTCCAAGCTGGTCTTGAACCAGCCATGTAACTGAAAGGGACCTTGGCCTCCTGCTCCTCCAGCTCCCAGGTGACAGGCCCGTGCCACCACAACCAGAGAGTGAAGACTTTTGACTGACCTCTCTTGTAAGTCCATAAGACTTTGCTCTGCGGTCTGCAGACTCTCTAAGTCTTTCATCATTTTTGCAACATGTTCTTTGGATGTCTTATTCTGAGTGTATGCAAACCAGCATCCTCCAACTCCAATTACTATAGAAACTGTGAGAATGAAATCCTTCATCCAGTTATGAGGTGGGCCTATGAGGAAAATTGCAGACATTTAAATAAATCTTTAAGTGTTAATATATTATAAATATACACAAGTAAAACTTCTAAAAAGTAACAGATCTCTAAAACAAAGCAAAACCAAAGATCTCCTTCCCGTATACACTTCTAACTTTTTAAATATTCCCTCTTTAAATAACTACTGTGATTATTTGCACTACTGGAAATATGGGACCTGCGGAAGGGCGCAGCTAAGTACACGTGACACGCGAGACCTGCTGGTGGTAGAAGTGCAACCAAACCATGGGGCCCTTTAAATAGCAGCAGCATCTCCAACCACCGCTTCTCATGCAGGCCCTGGAGTAAAAGAAGTCGTAATTACGAAGTCAGGTTAATGCCACCGTCATCACCCCTCTCACTCGGCGGGTGAGTGACGCAAACTGACCACTCAGTCATTTGCCAACAGCGTCTCTCTCAAGCAAGTAGCCACATAACTGATTATGTCTATCAGTGATTCTTAATGTGGGGTATATGCTCCTCAAGTACACATCTGATAAGATTTTATCGTAACACTAGGGGTGGGGTTAAGGGAAGTTGTTCCTGGCGCCTAGTAGGTAGAAGCCAGAAATACTGCGCAGCATCTTATGGTGCAAAGCACAAGCTACTACCCACACATTTTTTTTGCAGTTAGCAAAGAATTAAATAAATCAAGTACTGAAGTTCAGGTTGTCACTGGCCTGCAATACAGGGGTTAGAGCAAGCGAAGTGCAAGATCTTCCCAGTCACTGATTATGAGAAGCAAGGTGCCATCTTAACACTGAAAAACTTAGGAGCCACTACTAAAATACTGTTTTAACCAACCCCTGATTGTCAACAGACGTCAATTTCCAGGGGCTCTCCAGAGGGGAGGTACATGATAGTCAATAAAGTATTATTTTCATGCTCCAAAGAAACATCATTTATAGGGCTAAGTTGCCTAAATATGCAGTCATCCAGCAGGAAGGCATTTTCCAAGCTTGTTGAGATGAGGAACTCCACAGAAATACCAAGCTTACGTGACAGACTGAGGCTTAGCTGTGTTTGCACATGTGAGGAGTAGCACGCTCTACGCGGGAGCCGCTAAGTCTTCTGCACTTTAAGAGCACTTATGGCGGGAGAGACGCGCTGCAGGCTTAAAGGGATGGGTTCGATTTCTGCTTCCAGCTGAAAGGTTCAGCATAGGCTTTACATCAACTACGAGCCTTATTCTCTAACTCTGCCTGAAATAAAATCACCAGGAATCTAACGAGTTCCAAACCCCACAAACTGGGTAAGAGGTAAGAAAAACTCTTAAAATTTATCATCTCTTCAACTGGCAACACTAGTGTTTTACGAAATTTAATGTACGTATCACACTCCGGCAGTTATTCAAATAAAAATTCTAAGACAAACACATTAAAAATGTAATGTATCATTAACTTATTAACTGCTTTGCTTACTAAAACGTGTTTATGACATTTTTAGGGAACAGCTTGATTTCTTTTCAAATGACTTGATCTTATCTTCTGAATGAAAGAGTAGCTCATTTCTAGATTAAAAAATATACTAATGACCAAATTGAATGTGGCAAAAATTTTATACCTTCATTTCTAGTTCACTATTCATTTACTTGAAAACATAGAATTTCATGGAGGACGATTGCCCAGTGAATGCAGTCCAGGGGATCCTGGTGAGTGCTCACAACTGCAGCAGGGGCAGCAGGACTCTAGTCCTAGATTTGTAATTTAAGTTCCAGCTGTTCCCCAGCCAGGTGGTAACACATTCCACCTTTTCAGCGGGCCATCTCGAGGACACTATTGTTTAAATCTGGATCCCTACCAGCAATAAGAATTCAGGTAGAATAAACATTAGTTTTCTAGTAAGTAATCTGCAAAATCCATTTTCATTAATTTGTTGTTCCTTTTTGACTTCAGAAAAGCAAACCACAATTCCTCTAAAATGCATAGTGTTAAGTACTTTCTGAATAATTTCTGAAATTTGAAATTAAGCAAGCATATTAAATTTCCTTTCCTGTCAAGGTAAAATGGGGGGATTATGTTCTTTACAAATATGACAGAATACTTTAGACATTTTTCATACCCATCAAGCTATAGCACCTACTCTGTGCTCCTGCCAAAATAATGTTTCTACTTTACAAACCCAATGAGTCTTTCCCTTTCATCTCCATCTAAAATCATTCTTTCCCTGATGACCAATGGCGTTGCTAAAATTTAGTCTTTCATATCGTCAGAACAACTGAAATGATAGTCAGTGAAAATCCGGCTAAAATATCAGCAACAATGTTATCATTATACAAAAGTTTAAATCTAGAAATTTCAAATTATCACCTAGTCATATTTCTATAACCTATTACAATAATAATCCGCTATGAAAATTCACATTCACATTTCAATTGAAGAAAATCACTTTTGCGTAAAACTTTTAGTACAAGTTTCTTTCACAGTACACCAGTCTTCTCCACAGTTAGTGTCCTGTTCTCTGTCCCCGGCATCACACCGAGGAGAAATACTAACGTGTCAAGGGTCCGAACAAAACCACATCCAGTGCCTTAAGCTGTAGTTTCTGTCTGTGACTCCGGTCGTTGATCTTCAACTGGGAAATCATAAAGGAAGTTTCATGTACTGCTATCCTGTTTATTAAAAAAGAGTAAAAAAAAGTGTGTGTAGTATGTACATTTAAATATGATCAGCACTTTAATACTTCATAAATTTGTGATGATCACTGCAAAGAGCAAATCTGTAAGACAGATTCCAAACATCCTTTCCAGACAGCTTTGAAAAGATTCATCCAGATTAACAGCTCAGTTGCTATATCCACAGGCTGCTTTTTAAAGTTACTTTTTGGTATAACTTGTTATAGCTTAGACAATAATAAAACTTATTATCATCTTCTTATAATTAACTAATGCTGACATTTTATTATCATTTCACAAAGAACAGTAATATCTGAAGTAACTTCTTAAACACATACTTTAAGTCGCCTGCCTTATTGGCAGTCTCCAAAGAAATGCTTCATTGTTACACTTTCAATGCTTAACCTGTTTAAAAATTGAACAATGTTAAAGACCTCAGAGGAAAGTAAGAAGCCTTTAATTTGGGTAGACACAGGCAGGAGGACTATGTAAGTGGTTCTAAACTACTTTCTTAGCAAGAAGAAAGCAAAGAGGGGGCCAAATCTTCCCATATAAAAACAGCTGCTTTGCCTTCATTTCCATATGCTTCCTCCACAACTAAAGACGACACATATCAGTGGAAGACAAACATTACGTCTCACCTTTGTATCTCTAAAATTTAGCACATACTGAACAAAACCAGCAATGTGACAAATGTCTTTGTAACAGCTGAATGAATGTATGAATGATCAACAATGTTACCAGCAAAATGACTTTAAGAAAGATTTACAAAAAAACTACAGTAAAAAGGAAACTGTACCACAAAGTTTATTTCATGCAAGGCTCAGCATGAGCCCTGAGTGCAAGGGATTCAGCACCAGCGGATGAGGATGTCGGGAAGGCCACAGCGAGAAAGAACAAGGAGGGCATGTCATTTGGAAACAGCCTTACGATAAACTCCAAAAATATGGAATACAGAAAACAGTCCAAGTCCTAAGAAAGTCATTAGAGCCAGACATAAAACTAATATAGTTTGGCTACCAACAGCAGATTCAACTGTTGTAATGTCACAAAAAGAATATTAATTGCTGGAAACTTCAAATGTTATAAATCTGGGGTAATTAGGTGTTTGGGTTATTTGCATATTTATAATGAGGTATCTTTGAGACTCAACTCTAAACACAAAATTCACTTATATCTGAAACATACTTTAAGCAAAAACTACAAGCAGTTTTACATAGTATTTTTAGTGCACTTGTAGTTTGACTGTGACCTATTACATGAGATCAGGTGTGAATTTTTCTTTATGTTATCCTATGTTACCTAATGTTTCAGACTATAGGGAATTTCAAAGTTTGGGTTTGGTGATCCAAGATCCTCAAACTCTAATACACTATTGGCTTACCTTAGTGTATCTGAATGTATAAAGCATTTCCTTATACATTCTTTTTTTTTTATAAAAGTTTCTCTTTATTATCACTATGGGGTGTGTGTGTGTACACGTGTGTGCGCACATGCATGTGTTCTCAAGATATAGGTGTGAGATGGAGGAGTGCAGGTGTATATCTGCACAGCACATGTGTAAAGGTCAGACTTCACTGTTCTGTGCAGTAGGTAATCTCCAGCTAAGATTACCTAGATTCCAAGAACTGAACTTGGGCAGATTTACACAGCAAACACTTTTATTTGCTTGTCATACATTCCTAACTAGTTCTTTTGTCTATAGATACATGGAATAAAGATGTGTTCTTTCAATAATTGAAGGTAATTTAAGTTAACTCATCGTTAGCACATAAAAACATAAAAATATTACTACTGCTTTAGATTCTTCACTCAATCTGTGGGCAACCTGGAAATCTACATTTCTCACTGTTGTTCACAGCAATATATTTACTATTAAATACCGAGTTAAACCAACATGTGATGTCTCCACAATTCTATCAAAACTTGAAGTACCTATGACAACTTTTAGTGAGCCAAAAAGAAAAGAGTCTGTAACATTTATTGACAAAGAACATGGATAAAACTATTTAATTTCACTTATATAAAGTCAATTTTCCAAAAGGCAACCAAGGAAAAATACTGTAAGTACAAAAACAACAACAAAAAATCCAAAGTCCTAATGTCATTTTTTTTTTACTTTCCATTTTCTGATGTGTGTGTCTGGGGAGTACATGTGTGTACATGCATGCTCACTTGTGTATGTGTCTGGGAGCGCATGTGTGTACATACATGCTTACTTGTGTATGTGTCTGGGAATACGTGTGTACATGCATGCTCACTTATATGATGGGCAGGTGCACGTGTGTACATGTATGCTCACTTGTGTGTCTGGGCAGGTCCACGTGTGTACATGCATGCTCACTTGTATATGTGTCTGGGCAGGTCCACGTGTGTACATGCATGCTCACCTGTGTGTCTGGGAGTGCACGTGTGTACATGCATGCTCACTTGTGTGTCGGGGAGTGCACGTGTGGACATGCATGCTCTCCTGTGTGTCTGGGAGTGCACGTGTGTACATGCATGCTCACTTGTATATGTGTCTGGGAGTGCACGTGTGTACATGCATGCTCACTTGTATATGTGTTTGGGAGTGCACGTGTGGACATGCATGCTCACTTGCGCACACCTGCTCTGTGAAGCAGGAAGGCTGGTACTGGAGCCATCCTGTGCCCAGGCTCCACCTTGCAGCTGGAGGTGCAGGCAGGTCCCCATGCTCACCTGGCAGTCTACATGGAAATCAAACTGGTCCTTTTGCTTCTGCTGCACCATTAACTGGTGGGCCATCCACATCCAGGGTTCTATCATCATTCTGAAGTGCCAGCCTAGCCTGCCATGTTTTAACTTTGAAGATTGTTTTAATCAAAAATCAACAGCAGTGAGATGGCTCGTGGGTGGAGCATCTGCACGCAAACCTGATGATCTCGATCTGCCTCCGCAGAGCCCACGTGGTGCTGGTGGAGACAAAAGCACCTTCCCAAAGTCGTTCTCTGGCCTGCACTTGCGCACTGTGGCACGCCGTGTCTGCAAGTACTCGCTCTCTCTCCCCCTCTCAGTAAATATTTGTAAAATATGAATTATGTTTTATTTAATCTTTGTTTCTTTCTACCACCTAGGTGCATCGTGAACAAAAAACACTCAGTACTTGTTGAACTGACTTTTACCCCCCCATAATTCTGCCATTATTCTAATCAAATTTATAATAAAATAATATTGGTGTTCAGAATGTATTTTTTTAAATCTGATCTTGCAAGTAATCTAAATGCAAATCTCCATAACACACAAGCTGACTACTTGAATTTGCATGTAGGAAAAGCATTAAGACATACCACGTGTATAGGCCATCATACATAATAATTACATTTTAATAACTGGAATCTTTTTAGCTACAGATATATTCACTAAAAAATGGAATATAAGAAGCACCTTTGTAAAGTTAATATTCTGGTACACTAAAAATCTCAACATTTAGGTTTTTAAAAGACCATTAGTTTAGCTAATGAACACTTAGAATATATAATTTTGGAAGATAACCACTGGTTCCAGAAATACCATTATGATTAACTGAGTACTGTCACTAAAATAACATTAAGTAAACAACAGTTAACACTAAGTTAACTCGATCAAATAGCTATCTTCATGGAAACAATGTGATGAATGAATAAGATTTTCTTAGTTTTTCCAAATACTTAAGTTTGACTCTTAGATGCTATTCAAAAATAATATAGTTGATACACCTGATTCTCAAAACTGATTCCTTAGAAACAAGCTTTTTAGAATACTTGATTATCAAGAGAGGAAACACCAAGGTAGCGAGCGCGCAGCTCAGGTGGTGAAGTGCTTGCTCAGCACGCATGAGGTCCGGGGTGTAAAATAAAATAAAATTGCATACAGTTTCTTTTAAAAGAAAACCTGAACGAAACTTGAAAAATTTCCATTTTGAAAAGATTAAAAATGGCTTAGGGCTGGAGAGGTGGCTCAGGGGTTAAGCCTCCGCCTTGCAGGCGGAAGGTCCTGAGTTCAGATCCCAGATCCCACGTATAGACGCCAGGCGGAAGCGGGGGCGGCCTGCACTTCTGGTCCTGGTAGGGCGGAGCCTGTGAATCCCGGGGCGGAGGAAGTGGAGGCGTCCATGGTGGTTCCCGAATTCGTCCGTGGTTCTACACACACACAGACGAGCGCGCACACATACATACACACACACGCACAATTGAATAAATAAAAATGTAAAAAAAAAAATGGCTTAGTCCATAGTATGTCCTTTGTACTCTTAGGCACAGAAAGTACACTGTGGATTCTGAACAAGGTGACGCCAAGTACATATGAGTGTAAAAACACACGTGGATAATAAAGACTGACCTCGGAAGTGTTGTTCCTTTCACATTATTGTCTCTAAAATTCTTCTCATATTGAGGAAGTTCAACAAATTCTATCAACCACTGAAGGGTATCCTCAACTGTCCAATTATGAACTGCAATAGAGAAAAGAGGAAGACGCATTTTAAACACATTGCTCTTGGAATGAAAATATATACATAACCTACGACTTTAAGAGAAACAATGATGTTAGGTTAAGTTTTCAATTAATAAACAGTAAGCACTGAAATAGTATCTAGTATTCTATGAAAAGCTAGAAGTGAGTCACAAGCCTGCTATACTCAGAGGCTAACAGCCTAACACAGAAGGAATGCATAAAACAGTTCAGAGAAACAGAAGCATACACAAAGTTTGTCCATGATGTAATAATCATTATTTCTCTGGTTTTAGACAACTTACCAGATGTTTATTTAGTTATTTATTTATCTACATATCAATCCATATACGTTTACAATAAAACTGAACAGCAGGTTCAGACTAAGCACTGGGACGCAGAGCAGTGAAAAAGATGAAGCTGCTTTCATGAACTTAAATTCCTATGGCAACCATTCTCTTCAGCAAAGGGAAACGCGTGCGAGTCTCCAAATGCCAACAACCCAGCTGGGTTTCAAAGACAGGCAAAAAGTCAGCAAGGGGGCAAGTCAGGAAAAACTTGACAAAATCCTGAATACTTCTATAATTTTAATAACGAAATACAGTAACCTAATCTGACTTGGGGGCACGGATAACATAGGTGGCGGTACACACAATGCAGCATGCGAAGGTCACGTAAGACGCCAGGAGTCCTCCAACTCTATCACTCTCCACCTTATTCCCTTAAAACAAGGTCACTTGCGCAAGCCCCAGCTATCCTCCTCCTGTCTCTCACCCTCCCACACACATACACACACAACACTGGGATTACAAGCACATACAGTCATATTTTCATATGGTGCCGGGAATCTGAAATCATATTCTCATGCTTACACAGCAAATGCTCTTACTCCTGAGCCATCTCACAAGCCCCTAATAATGACTTTAGAGTTATCGTTATTTAGTACAGTGAATGGATTTTATTGGAAACAGCAAGAAATAATGAAGTAACCCTTTACGTGTCTGTCCATTATGATCATAGCAGTCAGATATGAGAAAAAGTCTGGGCTTATGTTAGATGAGTTGATGGATGGAACAAGACTGGTAGCTAGAGAAAAGCCAAAAGTACAAGGAGGAGCTATAGTCTGGATTTGGAATGTCCCCCTGTGTCATGCTTGGGTCTCCAGCCCATGGTAGTGCTGGGATATGGTGAGCCTGAGAAGGTGGGCCAAACGAGAGGGAGGAAGCAGGACCCACACAGAGCATTAAGAACCCGGGTCTCACTTTCTCTTCTTCATCACCTAGTCAACAGGGAACGCTTCTGCCCCTTTACCACAGGGCTAAATGCGCCCTGTCCACCTGAGCCAAGACCCACTGTGTCTTGTTAGTTGATTTACCTCGAGAATTGTGTTGCATAATGTCACAGAACATGAAGGTAAGGAAAAAAAAATCGAAAGAAACAAATTGGGGGGCCGTCACGGTTTGGATATAAGTTGTCCCCCACAGGCTCATGTGTTTGACTCCTTGGTTGATGTTTGGGAAATCTGTGGCAGCTTTGTGAGGTGGAGCCTTGCTGGAGGAAGGCATGTCACAGGCGGTGGGCCTTGGGGGTGGTGAGCCCTGCCCTGCTTTTGCGAGGAGTTCACACTCTTGTAGCTTGCAGTTAGCTCTGTCTCCAGGATGTCTGCACTGACTCAGTTAAGAATTCTCCCTCCAGCTTCTGCCGCCTTTTCCTTTTCCTCCATAATGGACTGTATCTTCCTGCTGGAACCATAATCTCCCCTTCTCCCTTCAAATTGCTTGAGCCTCAGTGGTATCTTGCAGCAGCACACACAGTAATCGGTACAGAGGCAAATCAGGGCCATCAAAAGTTTTGTGCTTAAGCAGGCTGCATATGAATTATGTATTCACATTTAAGTGCGGAAAATACAACAGTGGTCAAATGTTACAGGGAGTCATCAGCAAGCAGGTAATTTCAGAACGTGGTCACTCACAAGAGTAAAATAACTTCTAATAGGTTTTAGGAGACTAGACCTATAGCTCTTCTCCAGGCGATTATTTCTAACTAAGCTTTAAAAACAGGGATTCGAGTGAGGCCACCAGCATTCTGGAGGTAAAACTGAGCTGCAAACGAGACTGCTACAGTGATGTGAACTCAGGCAAACTGACCACAGAAACTGACTCTCAAAACCAAAGCAATAATGCTAACGATGGTAAAGAGATAAACAAGTAGTAGAATCCTGGGATCGAGTCAGAGGCTTTCGCTTGCAGCAGAGAAAGGGAATGGGGAGTTTAGCAAGGAGGAAGGTTGCTCTTGGAAAGCAAACATGTCCATGCCGACTGCACTGAGGATAAAGGAAAATCAAGTTTACAGACCACACAGGAGGACTCAGAGGAAGAAAACCAGGAAGCAATAAACGTGGATCTGGGTTTCCATCTTGTATAAAAAAATCTAGAAAAAATGCTTTCTGATAAATTACAGAAAACGTGGGATTCACATTTGCAAGCAGAGTTAGGTTTTTGTAATTGGCCCTTTTAATAAGTGGTTTTTAGAAAATAAAAACATAACTAAATCATAATTAGCTAACGAAACCTTCATTTAAAAGCTGCATGTGGTAAGTGATAATTTTACACTGAGCTACAGCTCTGTTTATGGTCTTTCTTTCTCTGTCCTGTCATAAAGGCCGAGCATGGCCTGAGGCTGCTGTAGCCAAAGAAAGAGACCATCAGCCAGGAGCTAAGGACTGAACGCCTCCCACCGAATCTAACAGTCAAAGGAGCCTTTTTACACTTCAGCGTCTTCCTTTCTAGACGCACTGCGCTGAGAATTGTACTGTCTGGACTGCCAAGAAGCGCACAGCACAGCTGCACTGCAACACACCCACACAAAGCCTCCGGCCAGAAAAACAGCCCAAGACTCTCTCTGGTTGTTACTAAAAGACTCTGATCTCAGCATAGCAGCGCAGGGAGAAAGCTCCCAGGGAAAAGAGTAAAAAGTTGCCCACAACCAGTATTACTTGACCTGAAGAAATAGACAATCGCAGCAGGTCTAAAATTGCTTCTGTTATGTTTCGTAGAAGTAATTTTTTAAAAATTAATCTTTAAACCAACAAATCTAACTGGGTGGGATCACTCTTCCAACTTCTGTCTTCCGTCTGTGGTGATGCCTCGCCCACTTTCGCGCACCTTCACGTCCCTTCACCGCGCAGATTAGCATCTGGTGGGAGCCTGTCTTTCCATTCCTCCCAGGACTCCAGTGTCCCAGGCTCCAGCCTTGTGTTGGCACCTGCTGCCACCTCGGTGTGAAACACTTTCTGTCCTTTCGCCTCATTTGTTTAACTGAACCTCCCAAGTCAAGTTAACACTCAAAAGTCATCTTGGCTTTGGTAGCACAGAACTTCATTACCTACACTTATTTACCAGGAGAATTATTTCAGCGCCTTTCTGTTCTATCAAAGGAAGTACGAGTTTGTTGTTCACTGCTCTGTCCAGAGCACTCAATGCACAGAGGATGCACTGAGCAAATCACCAGGCAGATGCAGCTAAGGGAATGAACCAGGACAGGCCCAATGAACAAATACGATAAACATCTATTTTGCATTTTGGTGAAGAAATCTAAATAAATACCAAGAAGAGTCTGCTCGCATGAGAAATTCTCATTGTCAAGGAATTACTCATTTAAGAACCATCTAGTTCCTTACTGTCTAAGTGGAATTAAGCTTTTATATCTGCTACTGCTTAACATTAGCAGCACCTACACCAGAGGACAGGCACAGAAAGTTCTGGCATTTTTTAAAATGCA
This sequence comes from Typhlomys cinereus, assembly GCA_023101885.1. Classification (NCBI taxonomy): domain Eukaryota; kingdom Metazoa; phylum Chordata; class Mammalia; order Rodentia; family Platacanthomyidae; genus Typhlomys; species Typhlomys cinereus. The sequence goes on along the minus strand of JALPQD010000235.1, from coordinate 1,079,022 downwards.
CTTTGCATCTAGTACGGTTATACAAATAGCAACTTCTGCACAGTTAACATACAGTTTTTAGTCAAAATTGTGGCACATACTATGGGTTAGTATCTCGGAGTGATTTTTTGGCAACTGATTCCCACATTAAGAAAGAAAACTCTGGGATGGGAAGAGACCTTTGTCAGGTCCCAGCTGTAACACTCACTCACAGTGGCATCACAACCAGGCTATTTAATTCCCAGAATTAATGCCCAGAATAATGAAATTAAGCTAAGCTATTTCTTAAGGTTCATTCAAATTCTGCTTTTATGATTCAATCGTAATAAAAACAGAACTAGTGTTGAAAGCACTAAAAACCAGTTAGTTCTAGAAAGCTGATGCGGAAAAGGTAACCCCGAGAACTTTCAGAACAGCAGTAAAAGCTACAGCTATTTAAATAATCACTGTTGCAACTCTTCAAGGAAGACACATTTATCAATACGTTGAGTCAAAACTTGAAGGTAAAATTCCTAATTAGATATAAACAGATTAGCAAGTGGCAAATTAGGTTCTGATCAAGCTGCTTCCAAAATTACCGACCAATGTGCCTACTGCCTCGAGCCTCCCAACCTGCGACTCTTGCAACCACCATAATTCCTTGCTCCCGCCACTCTTCATTCCTTGCTTGCAGGCTTCATCTTCCTGGTCTGGATGACTCACAGCAGAAATTCCTTCCTCCAGTGCATTTTTCCTATCACCCATTTCAAGATTACAGTTGTCCTTTATGTTCTCTTGCGACCTAAGGATACGTTTTCAAGGGGGCCAGAGTTCGGCAGCTAAGAGTGCTTGCTGTATACACAAGATTTATGTTCAAACCCACATAATAAAAAAATAGAACCTGGCTATGCACTCTGTAATACAAGTGCTGGGGGTGGGAATGGAGACAGCAGAATTCCTGTGTTTGCTGGCTGCTAGCCTGCAAAGAGTTCAGTTAGAAGCACTGCCTCAAGTAAGACAGACTGATAGAACAGTCTGTCTTTGTACTCCAAGTATACACCCGTGCGTACATGTATACACAGAGAGAGAAAAAGAGAGAGAGGTCATTAAGATTGACCACAAATTAATGTAATTGTCCCCACCCTCTGCATGATGAATTCCAGAGGTGTGATAGCTGCTGAGTTGTTGGTCAGAGAGGCCTCAAAGGCCTCTCAAATAATACAGACTTTTATCATTGCTCCTGGTTATCTCCCACTCCAGTAAGACCCTAGTACTAAAGATGCAGCACGAATGGCTCGCAGGACATGAATAAAAACACCAGCTGGAATGTGTCTGGAAGTCTACTGCTTGGTATACAGCTTTCACAGTACCAGAAAACACTATGCACGCTACTGAGAGAGAAAGGCAATCAAGTCTCATCTATGTGTGAAAACTAAAAACTATGATAACAATCATCCAGCCAAGAAGTGCCTAGTAGTGTAATAGTGGTAAGAATAGCAAGGGGTCAACCAACAACTTTCTGACTAGATTTAAGGCCCACTTTCAGTACACATAATTCCTAGAACTGTAAAACTGTAAATTAGAACAAAAACCTATACAAGGGAGGAACATAGGCCCTTGGAGGAATGCAAGCTATAAAGGTTTAGCTATAAAGACACTATATAAAACTGTTGTTTAATAACTGTTACTATACTCACAAACTGAAAAAGTATTCAGAACTCAATCTGAAAGCTTCCTACTGCAAAGGTGGGCATGACAGAAAATCACAGCTGGACCAAATGAATACCGTGGACTGAGAGACTGATGAGGGCTCAGGAAGATGCTCCACCAAGCACTCAGGCACATGACATTAGGGGCAAATCAGATGAAATCCAGTGGCCACAAATGTGAAAAGACTTGAAAATAGGAGGAAGTCTGGCAGGGAAGAAGAGGAGATGTAATGGGAAAAGGAGGGGGCATGGGATTGAAAAAGTTCACTATATTCGTATATGATACATAATAATTAGAATAATAATAATAAAGGAACCTACTCTTTTACTTCTCATTGCCTATTGATACTAACGGGCCACATTCCTTTCATTCAAGGATTTTTTTTTTTAATGTGTACTTTCACATTTATTTTCATTGAACCCTTAAAATCACCTTTGAAAATGTCAAGTGGAAAAAGGGGAGGCCTGTTCTTCCAGCCCTCAATGGCAAATACCTGAGTGAAACAAAAAAGAGGTAGAAGCAATCCAGGATGATTCCAGAAGTCACTCTTGATCCTCTACAAGGACATACAGTGCCCCCCCCCCCCGCACACACGCACACGCACACATGCATGCACACAAATAAATAAATAAACTTTACAGTCACCTTTGAGAGACAGCTGCTATCTCTATATCATTGCATACAGAAACTTGACCAAAATACTACACATATGTTCATACATGTCAGCAATTGAGAGCTGGAATATGAACTCTGATCTGGTTGTAAGACCACTGCAGTATAAGTGGCTTTTGACTTCTAACTGTGACACTTGAGATATTTTCTCTTAGGCAATTAGCAATCTACCATAATCACATAAATGGACTTGGAATTCTCCTAGAGACCTCAGGTACACTGAGGCCTACTGAAGGTAGAGTCAGGGACCCAAAAGCTAAGTAAGACCTTCATGATGGAAGATACTCGCGGCTTGAAAGAAGGATTCCAACAACCTAGAGAAAGATTTCAACAAGTCAGCAGATTTATACCTGGAATAAGGCTCAGGGCAGTGAGTACAACAGAACTCTAGAGAAAAGGGATGAGGAGAGGTAGACATTTGTGGCTCTCAAAGAATATAGGCAAGATGAGGGTTTTCCTTTCTACCCTTTCTCTTGTGTTGTTGCTCAAGGGGCAATTTCTGCAACAAGAAATATGGTTATTGGATTTGCAGCAAAATTGTTTTGCTTTCTTCTCTTCCTACGGTCTACACATTAGCTCTTCCGCCATGTAACTATTTGGAAAAGGCACAAGAAAAAGATGAAACTTCGGTCTAGGAAATAATGGCATTTTGACATTAGAAGGATGCAAGTGTTAAGGAGAATAAGAGACAGGGAGGGCTAGATACAGCTATCAACTCAGAGACCACTTTAGTCTCCACTTCAATTGTACAACTAGTTCCAACTAGATGAAATACTCTAGCTGAATCTGATCACTTCCTCGCTGAATTTCTACAGTTTTTACTATGAAACTATATACAGAGAGGTAGAACAATCCAGAATAATTCCAATGTTACCCTTGAACTTCCACAGCACACACACTCACGTGCAGTCTTGTACACATGCCTAAACACTCACTGCACTCAACCACACGCAAAATGCATGTGCACGCATACACAAAGAATAAAGATAATACAATAAAAATATATAAAGGAAAATTTTTAAAAGTCAGTCTTGTGTTGTTTGAACTGTCTACGTGCTATCCCATTTATGTGAAACACAAACAATACTACTCCTAAGGCATCTCACTTCAAAACAGCACTGAAGAACTCTTGATTCCACATGAAAATCACAGAGATCTACAACACAATGCGGCATAAATTCCCATGCATGTGGCTGGCAGGAGTATGAGAATCTGTGTCATCTTGGTCCACCCTCTGATTTAAGCAAACCTGCTACACAGTTTTGGTGTGAAATATGAATTTTTAAGAATAAAATATAGTATCTACTTGTTCCTTTCATCTACAAGAGACCAACTTATAAAAACAATGCACTTATACTAGTCATAAACAGTCTTAAAAAATGTAAAATGACTTAGTTACATGAAGTTCAACTATGTATGTTTTAACATACTACCCCTGAAAATATATAAAGATATTCATGAAATCACATATTCTAATTTCTACCCAAAAGTATTTCCGTGCACATAGACACAGCAATAATATTATGAGTATTTTGCAATTTTTAATTAGCTGTGTAAAAAATCTTTCTATCACTTAATTCAACAATGGTATGAAGTAGGTATCCAGAGTAATATTATGATGCCTGATTTTTAATCAGTACACTGCAGTTCAGGATTTTAATAAAGCCCTCAATAAAGTAGTGGAAATGGAATCAAAATTATTGTAAAATTTGAAGCCCAAACTCTAAATCAATATGTTCTTTCTCCGTCCCTTACCTCTGCATTCTGAGAAAATCTCAAAATACAGCCAAAATTCACCGTCAGCTGTGGCAGAGCTTGAACAGAACAGATACACATATTACATCATTCTGCACTTAAGCTTAGTACCTCTTAACTGCTTTATCATAAACTTATGACTCAAAATATATCTGTACTGTTTTAATGTTAAGAAAGCAACTGGCACAACAGTTATTTAGAAAGTCACCTTCTGTTATCAGTAGACAGAATGGTAGGCACAATCCAGTTCAGCTAATACACTATTTTCCATGAAAGCATCCTTGTAAATCACCAAAAGGTTTGATAAGGATACTAGGAAGGATAAATCAAGAACAAATATTACAAAAAGAGGAACAATATGCAAAGTTGGAGATACGAAAGATAGATACAAGAAAGTTCTATGCTTTGAAGTTTCTATATGTAAGTATAAAAACACGGCAGCTTGAAAATATTTACCACATTGGTGTGCTTTACAAAAATACTACATTCCAAAGCAACAGTAGAATTCATCCAGTCAAATTCAGTTTCAAACACAAAATTTCAAGTCACAAGTCTCAGAACTTCTTTTTTTTACACTAACAGGCATAAGGTCTCACAGGAAATTTCAAGTAACTAACATTATTCTTAACATACCATACTTTAATAATGCAGCTTTAATAAAATATAATATAAACATTAAAAAGCAGTTCTTTGAACTATAAAAGCTAAAGAAGATTCAGCCCATTCCATCATTCCAGTTCTGTGGCCTGCGCAGGGCCACTTGTGACAGCTGCTCGCAGTCAAGAAGGGCTTGTGTCAGGTCAGGGCCGGAACGCGAGCTCCTGCGTGCATGTTGGTCAGCAGCGCGCATCTGTGTGACATGGGCTACATTCCTACACCATGCTATATTTGGACACGGAAAGCCAACCTTGAACTTGGGAAGTTCAAACATTAGTAGTTGTACTAGTACTTATACTTGTACACTCCTTGCTTGCACCATACAGAAATTTAATTCAGAATTTTAAGAGTATGAGGTAAACGTTAGCAAATTTGTAACTACTTAGAACTTTAAAATGACCAGAGTATCTGGTTTCAAGGGACACTAAGAGAAGACTTTGGTATCTTTTCTACTATCAGTTAAAACCTTACTGTCATTTATGCCAAGGACACTATCCATACCCACTCCCATGAAGATAAAAAAAATGTATCTAAAAGGCTCAATCTGGACAAATATTGAGTCCCAAAATTGTACGACTGCTTTGAAGATTAGCTAACAAAATGTGAAAATGATTTATTCAAATATACCCTATATAGAGAGAGATTATTGTAATTTCAAATATATGAACTGATTATGGAAATTCTGGAATTTAAGTTTCTTCAAAATCATTTTTATGCAGTCACTTGGAACTGCTTCCCTCAGCAAGTATGAACTAAGCACACAGCAGTTACTGTCGCGTGCAAGAGAACATAATGAAACACTGCAGTCAAGGAACCAGGACCAGCAGAAAGCACGATGCAATAAAATGCACTAATTGTTCAGTGGGGCTCAACAATGAAAAAAGAACATAAAAGCCCAGAAAATAAAGAAAATGCTTTTTCTAGACTAAAGTACGACTAAAAATAGAGAAACAAAAAGCCTAATGTTCAAAACTTTTAAGTCCTGGTTTCTTCAAGAATTGAAAATTTTATCATTCTGATGACTGAAATAACTTCAAATTAATTTTACTCAGAAAATTTCTACTTGATTTCTAATTATGTGTGCCTTTCTTGGCACATTTAGAGTTAAACATCTAAATTCATAAATATTACTAATGACAATTACTTGATGTACAACATTTCCACCCTTTTTTGCATGGAATATTTCATGGTTAATACTATCATAAAATGAATTTTGGGAAAAGCTAACTTAATTCTGAATATTGACAAATATTAAAATATTCTATTACTAATAGGGTCATCATTTACAGAAACATTTTATCAATAGCTGAAGAGTTAGTTAAATAGAAACAGCAAATTGTGGCATGTTTCAGTGACTAAAAAATCTACACTGACAAACTTGTTTACATAAAGACACTAAAAAATGTTTACTCGGACTTCTAAATTTTTTCCAACTCTTGAATTCATTTCAATAATCTTTTAATTGGCCAGAAATAATCCAGCTCCTCCCATACATGCCCAGAGGCAGGCTGAGGCGCCTGTGTGGTGTGGACAAGGAGGAAGCACCCTAAGCAAGAGGCTTCCCACAGGGACGGGGCGAGGCAGCAGCCAGGGAGGTCAGGAGAGTGGCAGGAACACAAGGCTGGGCTTCTCACAGTCGTGCAGGGAGAAAAGCAGGACATCAGCCCAGTAGTGCTGGCTGGAACTGCAAGTTCCAAGAGTGTAAATTCATGGCTTGTCCCCATGTCCTCCCTCCCTCTCTCCCTCTCTCCCTCTCTCCCTCTCTCCCTCTCTCCCTCCCCCTCTTCCCCTCTCCCCCTCTCTCCCTCTCCCCCTCTCCCCTACCTCTCCCTCTCCCTCTCTCTCTCTTTCTCTCTCTCTGGTGTGTGTGTGTGCTATAAGAAAGCCTAGGAGGGGCTGGAGAGATGGCTCAGGGGTTGTGACTCCGTCTCACAAGCAGAAGGTTCTGAGTTCGGATCCCAGGTCCCATATTAAAAAAAAAAGAAAGCCTAGGAATACCATCCTACATTATCTTAGTAACAATGAACATTCTTGCTAAAAGCTTCATTTCTAAATACCACATCAATCAAAAGTAATCACAACTAATTGGGAAAATAGCTGTTTCTAGGACTAGCCCTGAGAAATAACACAACACACAGCATGTGTGTAGGCTGGAGAGGAAGGGCTGAAGAACTGACACAGACAGAAGGGCACTGAAGCCAGTGCGGAAAGATGGTCACCAGCCAACTCCAAGGCAATCTGAGCATCACAATAATGCCGACAGTGACACATTAAAACCCACAGAATCGACAGCCACAGAAGAGAATACAACAGAAGCTGAATCTTCACAGTAGTCATATGATGTTTTTCCAGTGTCTTGTTTCAAGATATGTCTGTATCACTCACAATCTTCACATGACAAGATGTTCACTCTGTCTAAATCACTTACAGCAGGATGCCAACTAATAAACAGAAGGAACGATGGAATCTGAAAAGCTGCCATTAGGCGATCATAAAAATAATAATACACACAAGAAAAGATTGACATGTGCTAAAACAGGTGGGTGAAAGTGGCATAAGGAATGTGATTTGCTGTTGTTACTGCTACAGTTTCCAAGTATGTCACCTATATTACAATGACAAAGAGAAAGGGAAGTGCAGGGGCTGGAACATGCAGCCACTTCATTAAGTGACTGGCGTAACTTAAGGTAACGGGGTGGGGGAGGTAATGTAACAAACTGACATGCGCCAGTGAAATGTAGTGGAAATAAGTGCATCTGCGATCACCACTGCAAACGTATTACCTGATCAGCTGCATGAATCAAATAAATGAACCCAGTTAAGCCAAAGCCCACTCATCATGGGATTGTTTGTCCTAGAAAGGGGAGGATTTCTTTAAGTAATTTAATTTAGTAATGAAATGAGTCTCAAAACCCATAATACTGCAGGAGGAAACAGCAGTGGCTTGCACTTCCAACTCTGTGGGCAGAACCCCACAGCAAAGCAAAAAGGAGGTAGAATCAACCCAGTATGATTCCTGAAGTCACCTTTGGTCTTTCTCAGGGAACATACAGAGCCCTCTGATCCATGCATACACACACACACACACCCCAATTAATTAATAGATAATTAAATAAATAAATGAAGTTTAAAAGACATAAGTTTGTTTCAACATTCATTTGGTAACAAACTGAAAAGGTACAAGATGCAAATACACAATACTATAAAAGCTTTCTATCTAGTAAAAAGAATGAATAATCCATTATAGAAGTATTTAGATATTTTGAAGACTAGGGTTCACAGGAATGCTGACCTTTTATTGACTGTGTGCTGGAGAAAAAAAATCTATAATTTTAGTAGCTTTAGGGACATGATAACTATACCATATTTGTTAAAATTACCAGAACATTTCACATTTACTATTTCTTAACTTTTATGGGTATGAGCTGAAAACTCACATTACTATTTCCTATTACTTCTGCTTGCTACAATCATCTATTCAATAACTCCAACATGCATGCTTCCTTTGTATTTCTTTGTTCTCCTGCAACTAACTGACTTTCTAGATCCAGATGCTCTCATATATTGTTGTGGCGGCAGGCAGGTTCCCAGCTGTGCCAGTGCAAAAGAGAGCAATTCTACTTACTCTAATGAGACAGTGTAGGAGACAAAACAAGCTTTTATGAGATAATTAAATTCAAAGTTCTACTTAATTATAAGTTGTCACTTCTTGCATTGATATTGATGCAAATGAATGTAACATGTAACCATGCAAACACTTTGTAATCTATTGAGTGATTTACACATTGCATTGCAACTGTCTGTCCATTAAAAATGATTTTTAAAAAAGATCTCAAAATCTTGCCTAACTTACTTACAAAATGAAATTTTATATTCTAAAAGACAAAAACCTATTTGTAGTCTATGCATGCCTTCAGTCTCAACAAATGCTAATCTAGGTATGGGCCAATTTCATTTTCAAGAATGCTGCTCCTTGCTTCCTATTAATATAAAGAAAAATGCTGTTGACAGAGACATCAAATTAGTTTTTGAAAAATGCCAACCAAATTCTTCCACTCAAAAATGCAGAAAATGAACACACCCCAGTGAATTATGAAACCACCATTTTTTACAGTAACCTAGGGTTAAGACTGTCTCACAAGCAAAAGGTCCTGAGTTCCTTTCCCAGGTCCCACGTAAGAAATGCCACAGGGAAATGGCAGTGGGCTGCACTTCCGGCCCTGGTGAGCAGAACCTGGGAGATCCCAGAGTGAAGCAAGAAGGAGGTAGAAGCAATCTAGATGATTCCCAAAGTCACACCTTGGTCTTCCACAGGGACACACATACATATACACACACACGCACGCATGCATGCATGCAAATATATAAAAAGTACAGCTTTTCCTACATTTGACAGCAGCAAGATATTATCTAAATACCTACTTATAATTTAAGCAAATTTTTTAATTTCCTAGAAGAATATCTCCTAAAAATTCTCTGGATATTTTCATAAATTTCAATTATAGTCACTGATCACAGTTGTTCCTTTCCGTTGTTTGAAAAACATCACAACCTGATACAACTCCAGTATGGATCTAACGCAGCAGAAAGACAGGACCACAATGGAAAAAGTCTGACTACACACCTGTGCCTCAATTAAGCAGGGATACTCTCTAAAGCAAGATACCTTAATGTCCTCTCTTATCGATTACTTCTTCGGAAGATCCTTCCTTCTTTTAAAATACGACATAGTATTCTGCATCGTCTGCCTTCAGGCATTAGCCCTGCTTCTCTCTTCCTCCCTCCTCTGCAAATCAGCACAACTGTTTGCACTTATGCTTGGCCTTCCCAATTGGACTTTCATTTGATCATCACAGTGAAATGCTTGCGTAACAGCCATCAACAGCCTTAGCCTGTGATTTATCAGTGCAATGGGGCCGTCGCTGCTGCTGCTGCTGCTGATGATGATGAACTTTCTAGGTGCCGTGTCCTTTTAAGGATCCCCAAGGCTTCTAGCCCCTTGTATTCCTTTCAACTTCCCGTTGCTGAATGAATACAAGACGCAAACAACTTAAGAAACATGGAATTTATTCCAGCTTACAATTCTCTGGGTTACAGCCCACAGCATGGCAGAGAGCTCCGACCAACACCAGGCGCTGAGGGAACTGGCTCCCCAGATCTGTAGAAGAGCTGACAGGGACACACTGCTCTGCTCGCCAGTCTGCCAAAGCACTAAACCAGTCCCCTCCATTCGTTCTGTCTGACTGTCCAGGGAATGGCCCCCCACACAACAGGCTTGGTCTTTCCACATCATTAGATAATCTTCCCAACTTTGCTCAGACTTCCTTTAGTAAATATTTCTTCGTGGGTATGCCTAAGGCTCGGCCCTCAATTATCAACTTGACACCTACGGTAACTGCCGCACCCGCAAGTTCTTCTAGACTGTCTGCATGTCTCACTGGTCGCGTCTGGTCTGCTCTCCTAGACCCTCGTGTCTCCTGCTTCCTAGCGCTCGCTCTCTGGCTCCTGAATCAACAAAATACCTCCACCAGTATTTTAGCCTTTGCCTATTCCTGAGCACCAGGTGCACAGCATCTTCGCCCTTGGTCTCCGCACCAGTCTCCGAATTCAGTCCCACAGCCCACAACCAGCTATTCCTCAAATGAGCCAAGGAGCCACCTCCCTCCGCTGCCTCACCAGAGCGCCCCTCTGCCCGGTTCCCTCCAGGGGTGCAACAGGTCTCCTGCTACTGTGCTTGACCCCGTCTCCGTGGGTGGAATACTTACACGGTAACGATGATAATCTTTTCTAAAGGTAAATGACAGAACTATCTGCCCCAAATCTCTAAAGTGAGTTAATTTACAACATACTTCCATTAGACTTTCGATAAATTTATTCTCCTTATTCAGCTTACAAGGTTCTATTGGATCTGGCCATGTCTGTCTCATTTGTCTCTAATTATTCAACCACTCCCTGGACTATATTAGTCTTTTTACACTCCCGTATGTATGCTGAGATCATGCCAGCCTAACTAGTTCTTAAGCCATGTACCAGATTTCTCTAAGTCCAACTACTACTCCTTTTGTGTTGCTCTACCCCTCACGATGAAGAGATAGTTATGCAGGAAGAGAGGAAAAATCCTTTTCAAAGAGTCATACGATGTTGAGAGAATAAAAGATGAGTGGGCATTTCTGAGCCAGGAAAATAAAATGAAGCTGGATTAAGAGCACACACAAAATATCTGTGAATCTGAAATGCAAATAAAGAAAGTAAGTCGTAGGCCTTTAGAGATTAACATGACAGTGAAGTCAGCACAGCAGTAAAGTACCTGACCTCAGCCTTGGAGACCCGAGTTTGACTCCTGAAAACTCACATGGTAGAGAGACCTGACTTGTAAAAGTTGTCGCCTGACCTCCACCCAGGGCATACATGGTAACCCCAAGTTAAGTAAGTAAGTAAATACTTTCACAAAAAGCAATAAGCACAAAACTTGGTTTCAGGAATACACATAATAACGCTTATTAGTAAGACCCAGAAGGAACATTCTTCATGAGGACTTTCGGCAGACACTTTACACTATGGTAAACTATGCCCCCAACTATGCAGCCATCCACCTATACCCTGAAAACGTTTTCTCCTTTCTGGACAAGACGCCATCTCCTTCGGATCTGCTTTCTGTACTCTGATGACCTTAAGTAGCTTCATTATTCATTCCTGGATCATAGTCGGGGGACATTCTTTGTTGTCATTCAATGATTGTGAGCATTAAGTTTGGGTCACTGCACATGATAGGAAAGCTCTCTGTCGCTGAGCCATATCCCAAGCTTTTTTTTTTTTTTTTTTAAAGAAAAAAGACAGGGTCTTGGTTCAGTTGCCCAGTCTGGCTGGACTTACTCTGAATCTCAGGCAAGCCTTAAACTTGTACTCCATTACCGTGGTCTTCTGAGTTGCTGGAGTTACATGCCTGTGCCTTCACTATTATACAAGTCTGAAGTGACAAATCTATGTTGCCAGCAGTTCCAGAACATGGTCTTAAGTGGTTAAAGGCTGCTTGCTCGTGATTAAAAAGCCAGTTTATATTCTTTTGGTGATCTGACTGTGCATTAAAGAAAGAAGTTAACAGTTAAACTTCTTTTAATGAGGCATCGAAATTTCTGTTTCACTTGGCAGATTAATCTTGATTCTTAATGTCAAATTATGGATTTTAATAAATATGTAACTGAAGATATTGTGAGATCAAAAGTATCTAAGGGTCCACTATCTCCAGCATTCTGGGAAAAGTGATTATGAAGCACAGAGAGGAACCCACGGATTAGAAAAATACTCAGGAGCTCTTAGTAAACCTGACCAAGAATCTGACAAATATCTACTGAGGACTTCTGTCAGTAAGAAGTAATCTTTAAAGTATGAAACCAAATAAGAAAATCAGACAATGTAAGTTTTATGTGTCTTATCCATAGAGAATAATCATCCATAGACTTAAAGGACTTTTAAAGATAAAATATACATATTCATGCTATGTGATTTACCCTAGTTTTTAACTGAACATTTCTTCTAGATTATATAGTCACATATTTAATACATATATAAATTTACATTTCAGAATAAAAATGTCAAAAATTTTTTAAATTAAATTTCAATTTGAAAAGCCTGGCTAAAACCTTTGTAGTTTTCATTTTTTATATACTTCTATTATTTCTATTATAGTTGATTCTAAATGGTAGAATGGGGAGGAAAACAGACTCAAGTAAGTCTAACACTTGCCTCCAAAAAAAATGCTCTTTTGAAACTGGTCATCTGTGAAAATGAACATAATAAATAATAAATAAATAATTAATTAATTAAAGCAAGTATCTTGCTCAAAAACAGCAGGAATAACATTATTCATTCCATGGAGGGTAAGATTCGGTGTAGTGAATTACATACATTTGGGCATCCAGATTACATTTATTCACAATCTCTCCATCTCTCCTACCTATTTGCTTCCCCAACAAAATTTAACAGAGGTCCCTGTGCAACTGATGTTCATCTGCTGGGGAGATGACAGACAAGAAAGAAACTAAAAGAAAGAAAGAGAAAAAGAGAGAAAGAGAGAAAGAAAAAAGAGAAAGAGAAAGAGAAAAAGAGAAAGAGAAAGAAAGAAAGAAAGAAAGAAAGAAAGAAAGAAAGAAAGAAAGAAAGAAAGAAAGAAAGAAAGAAAGAAAGAAAGAAAGAAAGAAAGAAAGAAAGAAAGAAAGAAAGAAAGATGTCACTTTCTAGACATGCCATTTCAAACAATGGAAAGTGGACGGTCCTCAATTTTACCTTCTGCAGAAGGTTCTATTATTATACTCCAAACTTATTATTATACTCCGTGACTTATAATCTATATAATCTGTGAACACAGCAGAGGACTGTAGAATAATTCAAATATGTACCAAAAACCATAGTCAGGCAGATTCACATACAACCTTTGACCTACTTCCTTGTAATAAGAAATTGTCATATGATGAATTATACACTGGAAAATGTATTAGATGAAAAAAAGCAAGGCTCAAAACACAATTACTTTATGGACTCTACACTAGAAATGTCCTAGGACACAAAGAGATGTGGCAAGCAGTTATTCTCTGTGTTGTCAAAGAGGTAGTTTCTATATCTATTAAAAGAATGCAGCTGTCTCAAAGTTAAGTATCTTGTACAAATTAAAAGGGTATAATTAATCCTACTCTAATCTCTAAAATTCAAGTGTCCTAAAATAAAAGAACTAGAAACAGGAAATAGGAAAACTTAAAAATCATAGATCTAAAATGAAAGAAACACAGACACCGAAATGCTATTTGAGATCACGATTTCTTCGGCTACATCAAGCGGGACATGGTAGTGTGTGTCCACAGTATCAGTACTTGGCAGGCCAGGGCAGAATGACACATCTGCAGCCAACCTGGACTACACAGTGAGAGAGGTAGAGGCAGGAAGGGGGGAGGGGAGAGAGCAAGTAAATACCAGAGATAATGAGAATGTTCTCCATTGGATGATTTTACAAAAAAAAGGAAGGAAAATGAAAATATAGCTTTTTTATTACAAATAATATAGTTTTGTGAGGTTTAGAGGGACATTATTTTTGTTTCAAGATAGTCTGCCCACGTAACCTGGCCTAGAACTCATGATCCCCTTGCTTTAGCTTCCTGTGTTCTAGGGTTATAGGTGTGAACATCCACACCAGCAAAAACAACAGTCAATTCTGATTAGTGCATAAATGTGTCTAATATGCAACTTGATTACAAAGAGATGGGTGAGAAAGATGGCTCAAAGGTTGAGCCTCTGCCTATCAAGCAGAAAGACCAGAATTTTGATCCCAGATTCCACGTAAAAAATGCCAGGCAGAAATGGCAGCAGCCTGTACTTCTGGCCCTGGAAGGCGGAGCCTGGGAAACGCTAAAGCAAAGCAAACAGAAGGTAGATCACTTCAATCCAGGGTGATTCCTGAAGTCACCTTGGCCTCCGCAGGCACATATTGTGCCCTACAATACACACACAGATACACACACACAAATAAGAAAATTTTTAAAAATTACAAAGAGCTATGATACTTTTCTAGCAGAATTCCACTTCCTTACAAGCTAACTGAAAAGTGAATCAATGACATCTTTGTGACACCTTTCCTTACACAGAAGCAGCTTTGACTATAAAAGACCTTTTGTTAGTGCTACAAATAATGGCACCTCTCACTGTGAAACTAGATTCCACCTTAAACATATGCCTTCCCTGTCTAAAGTAGTTTCTGTGCATAATTTAAAAACCCAATGCTTCCTTCTATGGTCTTGACTAGTAACAGTCCCTAATACTAACTGCATGGAAGATCAACAGCATAAGCACCTGTTACAGCACCTGAAGAAATTGAGTTTGCTGAAATATGCTATATTCATCACAAATATTCTTGGAGGTACAAACGCAGCTCCAGCAAATGACGGGAAAGCAGCTCCGCTACCCTGACTCCCCTCCGCTGGCAGTACACATGTCTCTTCTCCACCTACGATTCCATCACAGAATCTCACTGGTAGATTGGAGGGCGCCTTTTAATTGTCAATAGGTCTTTCTCCAATAATGGACCATGCGGAGGTGAAAGATAGAAGACACATTTTTAATCTAAATATCTTCAGTGTCTAAAGCAATGCCTTGTTCCCAATAAGCACTTACAAAAGACTATGACTGTGAAATAGTTAAATAAAGCTCAACAGGTTTAAAACCACAAGTAGAAAAAATGAATTCATTACATTACAGTTAACATGAAATGTCAGCAGGTGACCTCAGAGACGGTGCCCAGGTCCTGGAGAGGTGTTCTGCAGATTAAGGTTGCCCGCCGGGCGTGCCTGTGAGTAAACGCGTATTTGCTCTAAGTGCCAACCTGTACATCCCTCTCTGACTTGCTTATTTCTAAGACAACTTGTGTCTTCCACAATGTCTGCTAAGAAGCCTCATTAATTCATTCCTTATAATAATATGTCCACACATTGAGTAATAGCACTATGTAAGTACTGTGAGTAAACTTTCTTATATTGTAATTTAACTTTTCATCTCAGTAAATGAAAAAATGTTAAAAGAAAAGGTTTTATACTTTCTTGAATCCTACTCTTGACTGCCATGCATATTGAAAATAGAATATAAATACAATGTTGCTATTATTTTATTATCTCTAAGTTGTATGCTTGAAGTTATTCTGCTAAAAATGCTACATGATATGCATTCACCTATTTATGCATTTTTCATTCCAGTCTCTATATGGAAGCCAATAGCATATGGCTAAGAAAGCAAAGCAGATTTCATCAGTATTCTGAAATCTGTCCACACTATCTCAACTGAGAAGAAACCCTTCTGCATGTAAAGGTTCTACACTAGTGACCCTTTCTTTTAGGAATCTTAGCATCCATAGACAAAAATATTTGACTTTATATTTCCTTTGGAATAATGTTTACAAACTTTCTTCTTCATAAACAGAAAGAAAATATTCTCCATGTTTCCTCTGCTTCTTCTGCCAAGTCTTATAATATAGAAGATGTGGAGGAGTTCTGTGACTGCTACCTTCTGGACACAACAGGCCCACTGCACATGTAACTCAGAGCACACGAGATGTAATAAAAGCAACCGAATTCCAACATGCAGATGGCTCCCAAGCTACCTGAGGAGCCGTGGGCAGTTGGTGTCTATGAGGAAAGGGGAGGGGCAGCAAGAGGCACTTTTCTTTGGGGATATGGCCACTAGCAGGTTGCCCACGCCACAGCAGAAGGCCCCACAACCGTGTGAACAAGTAGCACTAATTGCAATAGTTTGGTTATTTTACTTATGAGAGAAAGAGAGAGAGAGAGAGAGAGAGAGAGAGAGAGAGAGCAAGGCTATGTAGCAAATGTACTTTAGAGGAGGTCAGAGGACAACTTTTGGAAGCCAGTCGTTCTTTCCATCCTGTAGGTGCTGAGAATGGAACTCAGGAGCACAGCTGTGTGCACGGGTACCCCATTGAGCCCCCTTTCAGCCCTCAGCTGGTTATTTAGAAATAAGAGACCTAAGCTGGGGACCACCCAGGAGATGAAGCCCTGAAATAGTGAGCTGAGGGATATGGTCCGAATACGTAGTATAAACACATGGAATTTTCAGAAGACAAATAAAATACTTTTCAGACAAATAAAATAATTTTTAGAGTGGCCATTATTAACTGTCCACATCTCACTTCTATTTCAAATCCTTTAAATTTCTGATCCTCTGGGAAAAAAGTCAAACTTTACCAAATGTCTAAATATCTAAAGAAATGCTCAATGTACAGAGCTCAAAATTATGCAGTTGGACATATTTGACAGAATAAGACGCATGCTGCGTAGGACAGAAAGATCATCTCAAAGTTACACCATGCTAAACAACTAACTCACTGCACTTTCATTTATTTCAGTATTTATTTTGTGTGTGGGGAGGGAAGTATACATGTGCACAGGTATGTGCACAAGAGGGCACCAGAGTATGTGCGCGTGCCCATGCAGGTCCACGTGTGACACCCTTCAGGTGAACCACCCTAGACGGCTCTTCCACCTGCAGCTTTGCTCTGAGCTTCCCAGGTTCTGCCTTCAAGGGCTGCCACACCCACTTGGCATTTTTTGAGGGATCTGAACTCAGGTCCTTTTCCTTATGAGGCGACAGCTTTAACCACGGAGCCATCTCCCCAGTCCTTAGAATTTCCATTCTAATAATCCATAGTCCCCAAATGTTGAATATTACCAACAATTCTCTATCTGCATTCTCCAGTATCTGGCCTCTATTAAACTGTATCTAGTAATGCTCACAATGTACAGTTTATCAAAGCCCACCTGAAACCTAATACTAGCTTTTAAAATAGTAACAATGTACACTGAACTGTTGCCACGTACAACATGGCACACAAACAAATGTCTCAGGTTCCTGAAATCATTCTGGGGTCAGAATGAACTTCCACATAGAACAAGCTTACTTCCTTCCAGCTGACAGCATTCCATAAAGATTTTAAACACACCATCCTCTTTTGCACGTCCTAATGTCAATATATGGCTTAATAGATTCTTTTTAGTGATGATTATTATGAGAAACACACAAAATATTACAAAGAAAACTTTAAGTATAAACACTTTATAGAGTATTTCATAAAGAGACAAAGACATTTGCTAAGGGTATATAAGCTGTGTCAGAAATTAACCAAAGCATTTTCATAAAATCGCATTCATGTAAGAATCACATTCCGTAAAGGAGCCTAGTTACATCCCTACAAAATCCCTATACTGTCAGTAACGTCACCTCTACTTCCACTTAGAGCAAATATCCACAAATCAAAGAAGAAACCATGAGGGGGCTGCAATTCATAATCTTCCTGATCCTCAAGAACCGTTATCAACCTTCATCACCTGTCCCAAACTTTAGTACATAATCTTACCAGTCACTCTCTTTGGTAATTCTCCTCCATACCCTAACCTTACCTGCATTATTATATATACCACCTTATGATGCAATCATTCGCTTTCTTTATTATCCTGCTTGGCAGCCTGTACCCATGTCTGATCCAACCTGAATACCAACATCCAGTGCAATGCCTGCTTAACACATGATAACATGATACTCTATTGCTCTGTAACATGAAGCGCCTTATACACAACTAGTAACTGAGATCATGTCAATATGTCATGAGGTGTGGTAAAACAAGTTACTATTTCCCATCAAATGACAGCAAAAAGAAGATATGTTCACAACAGACACACCAAGCTATGACTATTTGCCCTTGTTTTGTTTAACTCAATTTGGACATAGCCTCCATCTCAGAAATACTTTTCAATTCTCATTTTTTTTATATTTTGTCTTTCTCTTCACAAGCAACCTCAATTCTACATAATACAATAGTCCCTTCTAAATGACTTTCATTTATTATTTGTAGTGTCAATTCCTGTACATATTATCTACTGATTATTAATTAAAGATTTCTTTTTACATGTTCCGGTATCTAGTTAGTATTGTTGCTGCTCAGGTAACAAAGCTACAAAGTTTTCTGAGTATCTCCATCACCCCCCCCCCATTGTTTGCCATAAACTGTCTTATTTGGACAGTTTTAGAGCAGCCATGCTGAGAGACCACTAAAGTCTCTGAAGGTCTTGGAAGGTTATCAGCAACCCTGGGATTATCCTGAACGAACAAACCCTAATCTGGCTGAAATGATTTTAATCCTCCAGAGATAAGGTCACCAATTTCCAATCCTGTTTCTGAAAGGATAAAGAGATCAGCTCTCCAATGCAGATAGCCCGAGGAGAGTTTGGCCACAAGATCAACTGAGCTGAGACCCCATATGAACAGACCAATGAGATGTACAAAACCAAAAGTTCCAATCAGTTTGCAGAAACTGGAGCTAACAATGAGGAAAAGCCACTTTTCCCAGGACTAAGGGTCTAAATATTCTGGACCCTGGCAGCCATCTTTGTCTCCATTGCCCTTATGGGATTCCACGTATAGAGTTCATGAGTTCCTATCTCATTTTTCTCTCATCCCTCACGGATCCATGCCTGAAGTCCACGAGTTCTCCAAGGCTCTCTTGCCATCCACAGATTCATACTCATAAGTTCTGTTCTTTCTCTCTTCTAATACACTCTGCCTTAATCCTCTACATGTGGTCTGGGTTCAATCTTCAACTCCTGAACACAAGAACTTGGACACATACAGACCCCAGAGAGACACCATAACAATGGAGAATTAACCCTTTGTCCAGTATACCCATGCAGTATATTCTGCTTGCTGTGACTACTGAAAAAGATCAAATTTATACAACTTTTATTTATAATATATTGTCATAATTTTTCCATTTTATCATTAATTATTGTTAATCTGTTACTATGCCTAACTTGCAAACTATGTTTTAATTGAAGATATGCATACAGAAAAACCTAGAGTATATACAGGATGCGGAGCTGCCTGTGATGTCGGACAGGGAAGTCTTGGCCCTTGGCTTCAAGACCAGGGATGCTATGCACAGAGAGTTCTTAAAGTACCAAAGGGAAACCTTGAATTTCTGGCTCAGTGAGGACTTCAAACACTTCAACACAACTAAAAAGAAAACTTCAGATTCCTACGTATCTATGTGATAAAACATCTATAATATGTCATTTATACCTGAAACAATGAACTTAGATACTGTCAAATTCAACCTAGTATAGGATATGAGCAGTACAGGCTATGAACAGCTATAAACAGTCTTAATGAACCTAAGATAAAAATTACCTTCCAAAATCAAAATAAAACAAATTAAAAATATAATATTCCCACGGGTGTGTAATTTCAAAGTCTTTTGTAAAATCAACCACAATTGCTGAGCTTGCGGACAGCTTGTCTAACACCAGTCTTACCTTCTGATGTTTTCCACTGTTTCCACAAATCCTCAACAGTTATATGTTTATCTTCTCTGTGCAGACGGCTATGTTTATTAGTAGCATCTTTATATTTCATATCTTCTCTGATGAACTATAAAAGAGAAAATACTAGGTTAAATATAATTAAACTCGTTAATCCTGATAAACTAAAAAAAAAACTTTGCAATGCAGATGATGACTGTTTCAATAACTAGTGTATTTTTGTTATTTTATATGCATTTTTCATGTGTTTATTAAGGTATAGTAGGAAAGGTCTTCTATTAATCAAGACAACAGCAGCAGCAGCAGTAAAAAGCATTTATTCTGTGTTTATCACTCACCAGATACTCTTCTTCAAAGTTATGTGACATGAATGTCTGTGTACAAACATGCGCATACATGCACTAATTGCTATTTAACTTTACGAAAAAAATTATTTATCTTCATTTTACATATGAAAGCCCAGGGCCAAAACAAGTTAATATGAACAAAATGATGGACAGTCAAGTTGAACTAGGCCATGGTTGGTCATACGCACAATTACTGTCTCTATACAATGAATTTTAACCAAATAATGAGGTATTTCCAAACATAACACTAATTTCAGTCATTATATCTTATTTCTATATTCTTGAAACTTTTAAGCTGTTACTAATAATTAAATAAAGGACATGTGACCATGGTGTTAGAAGTAGTTTACTTATAAACTAATAATGGTATTTTAGAAGAAGCAGAGAAAGGAGCAAATTGCCTTTCCTAAAAATCAGTCAGATCTCTATTTATTTCACTGTACAAAAAATAAAAAGCAAATTTGTTTGTACGTCTTACATAACATTTACCACGAATTTTAGGTTTTCCCCCAAATAAACATGTTACGCGCTTCACTATATAAAATATTGTCTCTTCTTCTGTGCTTTACAATTCAGTATTTGTTTTTTCCTCTTTTATTATTTAACTTTGTATTTGTACTGAATTTTCTCTGATTCCAAAAGTACAATATCATTCAGAAAATGTAGAAAAGCAGAAAGTGAAAGTCCCCAGAGCCCCTGAACTCGGATGTATATTTTCCATTTTTAGATTAATAATAAATGTCATCTTCAATCACAACAAAATTTAATTTTGTTCTATATTAAGCCACTTAACACTGTATATTGTTAAGCAAATCATTCACTTTTCCCAGTTTAGATGTTTGAATCAACATCACTACTTGGAATGAGAAAAGAACCCTGAATAATACAGATTGTGGTACCAAGAGTGTAAAAAAATAAATTAAAATACTGGCACCGGCAACCTTTTAACAAACCAATGGCAACGCTCAGCACAGCAGATGAGTTCACAAAGCATCCTAAGGCTACAGTGCACGAAACAAAGGCAACAAAGATGAGATCTATGTAAAACAGAAAATTAGGAGACAATTTTGAACAATTAAAGATGAGTATTTCATGCACAAATGGAAAATGTTGGTGAACTTGAAAATATGAATCCAAGGTTCAGGACTCCAATATATGGAGTGTGGGTAAAAGTCTTGAAATTAGGCAAGATCTCCAAGGAGGTGACTATAAATAGGCAGAGAGACACAAGGACAGGGAAGAAAAGAGAAAATCAGCAAAGGAACTAAAAAGAATTAACAAATATAGCAGAAGTAAAACAGGAGAATATAGTGTCCTAACGACCAAGTTTCTTTTTAATGATTTTAAAGGGAAGTAGCTTGACATAATGCTGGAAGTGAGGCGAAGACTGAACCGCCTCTGAACAGCAACACTGCTGAGGTGAGCGAGGAGGCTGAGGGAGTAATAAAGGCAACGTCTTCAGTGAACTCAAGAAAAACAAAAAGACCAAGAGAGAAATGATCCTGAAGGCCTCTTGAAGGATTTTGCAGTCATCAAAGGAAAATAAAGGGAGCAACAGCCAAAGGGACAATTAAAGTCAGGTAAAGTTCTTACTCTGTTGCATTTATCAGGTAGGAAAAATAGTGACAGGCTTAAGACAGATGGGTAAGTAAGTTTCAGTAGAAAATGTGAGTCGCAGCTCCTCGCAGGGGACTCGCGCTAAAAAGTACTACCTCAGATGGACAGAGCAGGGTCCAGCACGAGAAGGACGCGTCCTGCAGAGTGAGCGGGAATCCCCAGAGCTCACATTCCAAGAACTCTATGCTCTACAAGCTCTGACAGTGAGACAGAAAATACTTCTCTACTGACATCTGTGGTTAGGAACAGACCAGGACAGACGACTATAAACACACCACAAAGCATGGGAAATCACTACAAATGCAGAGTCAGAGGGAAAAGTTCTACTCAACGACAGTTCAGAGATCGCATAGCATGGAAAGATTTTTCTCCATTGTCTTCTACAAAAGAACAATGCAGGGCTCACAATGTTCTCAGTCTCAAATTAAGTAGGACAAATTGAAGTAGACACATTTTTCAAAATTCATAAACTTATTCCTATTTGTGGACATAAAGGCGTGTCTATTTTTCAAAATTTAGAAACTATATACCTAAAAATCTCTGTATTAAGTTGTATACAAAATACAGCTTAAAAAACACCTAAATCAAGTCATAAAGACTTAAAAACAGTATTCTTATATAGGCAGAAATTTATATACTGAAAGATATTTACTTCTGACATTTACTGTAGTTTGATTTCCGACTGGTCTGATGATTGCAGGTCTTTCTTCCTTTTAAATCTATTGTGATTAGCACTGCAGTTCCAAGATGAGACTGCACTGCTTATCTTTTAGGACCTTTAAGAAAATCAACCATTAAGATACTGGTTTACAACAGTATAATTTTTAACTTCATTTATTTACATTCTGCATGCCCCTGTGGAGGACCAAGGGTAACTTCAGGAATCATCCTGGATTGCTTCTACCTCCTTTTTACTTTGATCGCAATAGTATAACTTTTACAGGTGTAATTTTTAAATGTCTTTGTCACTTGGGTTTTCAGGGTAGAACAAAGAAGGAAGACTTTACAACAGCTCTACCAGTGAGACTCAAGGCAGCAACAACAGCCTATTTCTTCACACATGAAAACCCTTAACAAAGTTCAAGGAAAAATGGCTTCCTATGCTGCTGGTTACAGCGTAAGGAAAGAGATCAATTTCCCTTCATTGCGACATATGGCCTATGGAACTAATATGGTACAGAGAAAAAGTGATAAAAAAATACATTATAAATTAGATAACACTAGAGTATAAGAGCAACAAATACCGGGAGGTAATACAGTGCAAAATAAAAGATTATTTTGGCATAGAAGAATACTTTATTCTGAAAAAATATACAGAGAAAAACAAGGCAGGCTTCACATGCAGGTTTTATCTATATTAAATCTTAAAACTAAAAGCAATCTTATAAGATGGTTAAACAAACAAATAAAGATACAGAGAAATCTCAAGGCTTTCCAGCTAGTGTGGAATAAGAATAACATATGTATACAAAAACTGTCAAAAGTTGATCTTGGCTGCGGTAAAGAGAACGTGGAAGGTACTGGGTAGTAAACTATCGTGACGAGAAGGATCAACTATGCCTAAGGACAAGAGACTAAATGCCAAACTATGAAGTCCTCACTCTACCTGGTAGGCACAGCAGTGAGCTTCGGAGCATGCCATTGGACCAGCAGGCTCGGCATCGCCAGGAAACTTACCAGAACCACAAATTATTGGGTTTCATCCCAGATCCCTGAATCAGAAACAGTGTGGGCAGAGCCATCTGCGCTGCAACAAGTCTTCTGGCAACTCCGATGCACATTAACGTCTGAGACCACAGCACGACAGAGATCCGGTGTAAGTTAAAGTAAGAGAAAATGAAAGACCATATTCTACAATGTCTTTTATCAAGCAGTGCTAATCACGATGGATTTAAAAGGAAGAAAGACCAGCAATCATCAGACTAGTCAGAAATCAAACGACAGTGAAGTGGGACAGTTCCAAGATGTGACCGCAGCACTGAGACCCACTGTCTGGCCAGAAGACCCCAGCAACAAGAAGCCACCAACTCAGAGACCAAGACGGTGACTGAGTGGTCAGCCTTTCTGGAAAGGAAAAGGGAGAAAACAGGATAGCTTGTTAGCATTTAAAGTGCTGCAGATCTCGGCCAACCAACTGGGAGAGGAAAACTTTGAAGAGACAAAACTGAAAACTCAAGTGACTTAATCCACGAACATGAACTAAATTTCAGAATGAAAAAGCAGCACAGCTTAAAGATAAAAACAAAAGGGACACATGTACTGAGAGTTCAGGAAAAGCAAAAACAGTAAAAACTGAGAAACACACACACAAAACATGTGACACCAAATTCTTTTCACTTTCTATTTGCAGCAACCTAATCATTTAAAATCAGATTAAATGACTTCACTACAAACGCAGCACACTGCAGCTGTTTGCCTGTTCTCCCTCATCCTGACCCCACAGGACACCCTACCTACCATGCAAACTGATGACGACTACGGTCACCCCGCAAGACCCAACTCAAAGGCTCCGGACCAGCTTTCCCTGGCACATTCCACCCCCTGCAATACCAGTTTCCGATGATTCATTCAAATCCTTGCTACATAATTTATAGAATGTGCCCTATATTTTACTACTACGACATTGAGGGATGACTACAAAATGAACTTGTGTTTATACTTTTCCTCTACCTCTATATTATTTTAACTAAATAATTTAAAAATTTAGAAAATAATTAAAAATCAAAGGTATTTACTAAACCCCTGAGAAAGGCAGGGAAAAGAAAATGAGAATAAAGCAAAAATCAAAACCTAGCCTTCTTACTAGTATTTACACGAAATCATAGGATATACTTACTATGAGTTCAGTGGGTAAGAGTGTCTGCTCTGGAGAGGAAAACTCCAAGTTCAAGTCCCAGCACCTACCTAAAAAGCTCACAATGGCCACACGCACTTATAATCCCAGCACTGGGGGACACAAACAGGCAGATCCAGAAGCTCATTCATGTCAGCCAGCAAAATGACAAGCTTCAGCTCAGTGAGACATCCCGTCTCAAGGGACTAAGAGGAAGCCACAGAGAAAACACCCAATGTCATTCTCTCGTCTCCAAATGCACAGACACACGTGCGCGCATGCACAACACATACACACAAAAGAAAATATTTTGCAGCTATATCAGAAGAATTTAAAAACATTTAACTTTAAGAGAAAAGAATCAGGGCTGGAGAGGTGGCTCAGGGATTAAGCCCCTGCCTTGCATGCAGAAGGTCCTGAGTTCAGATCCCAGATCCCACGTATAGACGCCAGGCGGAAGTGGGGGCGGCCTGCGCTTCTGGTCCTGGTAGGGCGGAGCCTGTGAATCCAGGGGCAGAAGGAGGTGGAGGCGTCCATGGTGGTTCCCAATTCGTCCGTGGTTCTACACATACACAGACACACACACACAGACACACACACACACACACACGTGCGCGCGCACATACATACGCACACACGCACAATTGAATAAATAATAATAAAAAAAAGAAAAGAATCAGACTTTCTGAGGCTTAGGAAGCTGGTTCCATCAATGAAGTACTTGCCTTGGAAGCATGAAGAACCTGAATTCATGTACAGAAGCCCGAGTGGTGGTACATGCTTACGGTCCCAGTGACCGGGAAAGAAAGGTGGATCCAACCAGTCTAGTCTGCTCAGAGAACTCTATGCCAATAATCCACCCTAGCTCAAAAAAATCAAGGTGGAGGCCAGCAAGACAGGTCAGCAGGTAAGATGGATGCTTGCAGACCTGGTAAGCCGAGTTCAATCCCCAGACACTCGCATGGAGAGAAGAACTTAGAAGAGTTGTCCCTGAAGGTCACCCATTCATTCTGGCATGCATGTGTGCCCCTCTTCCCTCTTCTCTATTCCCTCTCTTCCTCTCCCCACCCTCCCCCCACTCCCTTTCTTTCTCTTTCACCCTAAAAATTAGATGAAATATGTTTAAAAAAAAAGAAGAAGAAGAAAAAAATGAACGGCTCCCGAGAAACAACACTCAAAGTTGTCCTCTGGCTGCCACATGCATGTCACACACATGCACCTGAACATAACGTGCACAACCTTTTTGAGTTGGTCATGCTACTAGAAAACAAGCTGCACAAAATGAAAAGACTAGAAGCAATCTCCAGTAAGATAAATATAAACTTTATTAATGGCACAAATCTTCACATACTACTTAGGTCAACTGGATAGCAACTTAGAAAGCAAGACATTGACAAAGCACAACAGAAAGCAGAACTACGATAACCCACTGATGAGAGAAATGACATGGCCGCCTGACCAGGGAAAGGCCTTGTTAACACATGTTGTCCTGGTGTTACAATTACTAATACCCTTCTTCACTCTCAAATGTATCAAAGTGTTCATGATAATATATAAATTATATAGTTACTCTTATCTATAATAATATTATAAGGCTAATAATGGTATTGTTATACTAAGGCATGGTGATAATTAGTTCTTTTGTAAAATGGAAATAAATATGTTCTATACACACTCAAATTCAGACATCTTTCAGAAAATGAGACAATATGTGAAGTGTGCTAAATTCTCCAAAAATGCACTGCATAAATTTCACACCATGCGGTCTCCTGAACATCCTCAGAGAAGAGGGAGGAGGAGCAGGACTGGCAGTGCCTGGCACGGGAGAAGCCCAGATGCACCGCCCTGACTCCCACTCCCACTCCTCTGCCCCCTCCCAGTCTGTAACAGTGTTGAATGTGAAGTTCTTGTGGAGGAAAATGAAAAATTAATGAACAGAAATGAGATATTATTAACTGAAAATATATAATCAGCATGAAGCCTAAGGAGAGCTGAAGGAATCTGAGAGACAGCAAGATTTCCTAGTGTGCGCAAAGGTTGCGCATTGATTTGAACGTCTGACGGCTCAGAATAATTTGGAAATTTCTTGAGTCTTCATGCAATGGTCTCATACTAAAGCTACTCTTTCCCAGTTGATTGGCAGGTTATATTTAATAGTGTATTTACCATGTTAAGCACTACAGTGCTTAAGTCCCTGTTTCACTAGAAATACCAAGTTAAGTCTACATATAACTGAACTATGGCATATACTATTAGGGTATATATCAGAATTGTGGGCTAGAGCTGAAATAGTCTAGAAAGAAAGCAATGAGAGAAAAATGAAGCTTTTGGTTTCTACAGTGATTACTTAGAAAGACATACAGATAAACAGCAATACAAGAGGATCAGTTAGCTTGTAAAGGAACTGGAAATCTGAGATAACAGAGGAAGTTCAGTTACATAGTACTCTAAACTATCAAAACAAAGATTAAGAGACTAGGTACTTTAAAAAATTCTGTAGTAAGGTAGGAATTTCACAATTTAAGTAAAAAAAGTTCTATTTATAACTATAAAATGTTGAGACATTTTAAGATCATGTCAAAAATTTACATAATGGTTGGTTTGTAATAACCTAGTTTATAAGTCATATTCTTCCAATAAAAACAAATGATTCTTTCTCAGAAAAATACAAACATTAACTGATGTATAGTATTCCATGTCTACATTATCTTTCGGAACTTACAAAGAGACTTCAACTTAGAATTTGGCAAAAAGTAAAATCACAAAGTTGAGAAACAAACACAGTGTCTTCGGCAAGACAAAGTAATCAGGTTATAATGCCAAAATAATTACAAGATTTATAAGGCACAAAACGTCATGAACTGCTTCTCCAAAGATCTAATTATGATAAAACAAGATCTGTAAATATTCTGTCATGACCAAAGAGCAAGATAGACAGCTTCCAGTATTATCAATGTCCTGAAACAGCCCTCGCACGTCATAGAGACAGTCAAAACTTGCTAAAGCAGATTGCTTGGTTCCACCCACAGACTTCTGATTCAACAAAGCTGGGGTGCATTCAAGAATTTGAATTTCTAACAAATTCTTGTGTCAAATTAATAGTGATTTTCCAGTGAGCACACACTCCTTACACAATTTTCTCCCCACTATCACAACTCCCTTTTATTCTTTGTTTCTCCCAAGGATTGGCAGCAATGACTTTTATCCCCTCCTCCATATATAAAAAATATCTAAATTTGAAACCATTTACCTACCTCTTCCCAAAGCATGTACTTAGCACTCCTATCACTTGGGATAGTGTGAACTCCACTTAAAATAAAATGAACACAATGACATCTCCACATTCTCCCATGGACCAGTGAGGTTGTCAGGAGAAACAACTATACTCAGACTTGCTGGAGCAGGTTCTGGACAGACGTGTCCCCACTTGTGGGTATACCCACTGAAGGCCCACAGACGCCCTGGAGGGAGCCCAGTGGTCCACACATGCAGGAGGACGAGAGCATGAGAGGGACGTGGCAGGATAAGGAAGGGAACGACAGACAGGAGACGAGTCTGGAAGGAAGGCAGGGAGAGGGGGCATGGACATAACAAAGTAAGAAAATTATGAAAAAAATAAATGAAAAAAATACAGGTCAACAGACAAGAGAGAACCAAAATGAAAACAATTAGTATTTAGGTAAAGTGCAAATATCAAAAGTCCTTGAGGGCATCTTGAAAAATTATTTCTACCTATTTAAGAATCTTTTCTACCTGTCCTACTTAAAACTGTTGCAAGCATTACTGCAAAACTCTCCAAATCAATAATTAGACATTGCTTTCCAAATATAAATTTAAAACTTTATATAGAATTTACACGTAAAACAGTCATAGGGACAAAGTTATACGAAAAGGTATTTCTAAAAAAAGAAAATATAGTTCAATCATATCTTCCCTCATCAAAATATCTAAACATTCTGCCTCTCTCATGTCCTGTTATTTTTCTAACCTGGTACAGATGAGAGACTCTTTGCCATTTATTTTACTGGTATCATAGGTATCTGAGTTTATTTCAAAAATGAGAGACAGAGTAATCCTAAAAGTATGAAAAACTCAGGTGCTACATGGAGGACAGATCTGTAGACATGGCGGCAACACTAAGGAATAAATACAAAACTAACAGTGCCTCTGGAACTTGCTTTCTTGAAAACTTCCCAGCTGTCTGCTTTTATGCTTGTAACATGAGTTGTACAATTCATTAGTGCAGGAGCCTCCAAAATGGGTCACCCAGACATTAAATCAGGATATAGCATTTACCTAGAGCTCGTTTTTAAAATTTAGACTTTTGTGAACATTTTAAAGTAACAACAACACTGGGGCCAGCAAGATGGTTCAGTGGGTAAAGGGGCTCCCACACAGGTTGATGATCCAAATTCCACACCCCGAAAACCCACGCGGTGAAAGGAGAGCACTGACTCCTGCAACCTGTCCTCCGGCCTCGTGTGGAGGCCGAGCACACACGCATCCCAACCTGAATGTACAGGATACACAGAGGTTCGTGACAAAAACAGTTTGATTAAATACAGCTGCTAAGAGCTACTTTGGCCCCCAGAAATGATGCTTCACTGCTAGAGAAACGTTACATGATTTAACAATGTCATTTGGAGGTTTGTGTTTGGACTACGATAGCTCTGTAAGTACTCAAATCTACTTCTACTCACATCTTCTCGACTTCACCTAACTGTATTGGAAAACGTTTACCTATTCAAGTTCATAGTCTTTATCATCTAAGAGTAACATTTCTGTTGACTGCTAAGATCCTCTTAATACTTATATTTAAGTAAATAAAATGCTTTCCAAGAATAAATATGAAAAAAATGAAGAATTCTAGACACTAACCTTTTTGACTGTTGTACCATCCCCAGTGGCACTAAAATTGATTAGCGCTAATAATCCACTGTCCTACCAGCTTTTTTGTGGTTTTCACTGTACGACCCTTTCATAATATCCACGGACCAGACCAGTCCCACACTCCTGCTTTTTCATGCCTTTCCCTTAAGTTCTTTCTTGTCCGTGTGTCAATGGGCGTGGCACCATGAATCCACAGTCGCAGGCACCACACATCCTCTGTGCGTCCTGCCAGCACTGTCGCTGGCCGCCTCAGGCTACTGCTCAACCAAACCTGCCTCCTAGGGTCTCGCTTTTCTACAGTGAACAGGCAATCAGGAGATGCTGCTAATTGATTCCAGGAATTCTTCCCATCTATGGTTATTTATGGGCCTAAGTCATTTAAAAAATTTGACTTCCAATTATGATTTGTTAAGCATTTGGTGAATACTCATTAGGTACTCCATTAAACACATTAGAGCCAAGATTTTCTGACAGGGAAAAATACATAAATGTAAAACAAAAATGATAAATTTAATCAACAGCAATATTCATTCACTTTTTCACATGTTAAATAATAACTTTGTCCTTGATATGTCTCAAACACTAAAACAAACTTACCATTAATAACAAATTATATGAAATTCACTTTGAGAATGTCATACTATAAATTAACATCAATTATAGATTTTTGAGAAGACAAAATAATAAGCATATGTCAAATACAGAGATTCAAGGCTAGACTCACGAGATACTCTGAACTAGACAGGTTCCTTGTCTAATGGACATAAAAAGACCACCTTTTAGAAACTGATACACACTGCCATAGAGAAGCAATACAGACCTGAAGCCAAAAACATGAATTAAGTAGTCAGGTCGCATTCAAAACACCAATTCTGTCACAAACGTTGGTGCACATGACCTAACCTTTTTCTTAAAAGCAAAGAGGATAATAGTATATACTTTACTACTAGTGTTATGAGCAGTCCATACAATATATAAAGTTTTTATACTGTAAAACATTCAATTTTACATATCAATTAAGTCTGAGAATTCTTACAGTAACAAAATAAATAAATTCAAAATTCTTGTACCTAGTTTCTTCACTTGACCTCTTCCTTATTTTTCTTTAGGAAATGTCCACTGATTCTTCAGCCAAATAACTCATACTACTAGATGCCTGCATGCAATTAAAATCACCATTCACTATGACGCACTACTTTTTTTTTAACATTTTTTATTATTATTTCCGCTCATACAAACTTAATAGGTAGACCAGTTCCCTCCCCCCCTCCTCCTCCCCCCAAACTCCCTGCTCCCCCCTCCCTCCCTCCCCATTTCCCAGTGCCTCCCCCCCATTCCCAGAGAGTCCTTTATTGTGTATGCCTAACTCTCCTCTTGGTCCTCCTTTCCGATGACTTAAAAGGACCCAGTAGCATTTCCCTGAACCCTTTCTCGTGTTCCCCTTAAGCATAGGAACACTACTGTGGCCATCATAATCAGACACATTGTATTTTAAAATTCTAATGACTATGAGAAGTTTTAAGTGCCTTTTTGATATAATAAAATGAAGCCTTTTGAAGAAAGTTTATAATTTTACACTTTATACTCTGGTGGCTAAACTTTCGTGGAACATGTATCTAGTGAGCAAAATATAGACATGAACTGTGGTGAGCACAAGGAAAACCTCTCAGCTGGCTTCCAACACTCTTCAAATCCTCTCAATTCATTCAGCTTACTATTGGTTGGGCCTATTATCTAAATTCTAACAAGTACGATCAAATAAAAATAATGGAATATCCTTCCAAGATTAATTACAAAATTCTGTCACTTCTCTGTTGCGGGTCCTTCTCCTGGTAATGTTTCAGAGCTTTCTTATTTGCTTTGGGAGAAGCTGCTGCTATTTTATAAGCTTCCCTATGAAGAGCCGCAAGTGGCAGAGAATGAGGATGTGCGAGGCCATGTGAGCAGCTTGCAATGTGTCCTCACCCAACCCCAGTCAGGCCTCGAGATGACGCAAGCTTAGCTCTCAACTGCAGCCTTCCAAACCCCACAGACAAGAAGGCCCACTACTGGAGTCTGAATCTGCAATGTCCCCCACGGGCTCACATTTGCAGCACTTGTTCCTCGCTGATGACCCTGTTGTGCGAGGCTGTGGAACCTTCGGGAAGCAAAAGTGTCGCCGACAAGCAAGTCACTACAGGTAAGTTTCCCAAGGTTACACTGGCCCCTAATGCAGTCCACTCGGCTTTCTGACCAGCCGTGATGCAAGAGCCTCTTCCACACATTCCAGCCACCGCGCAAGTAACGTATCTTTCTACTCCAACAGACCAAAACTTTTGAAATCATGAGTCAAAAATAAAACTTTCTTCACTTAATTCTTTAACTACCTTAATGTCAGGTAGTTCGGTCATAGGAAATTAAAGTAACTAAAAGTAATATGCCCAGGTGGCCGACACTAAAACTTCTGACCCACAGAAACCTGGAGATGATAAATTTATATTGATTTAAAATTAAATTCTGGATGATTTATTAACATGGCAATAGATAACTTATGTATAACTAAACTTTTTGGACTTAACCAGTAAGAATCCTTTTTTAAAAAATGTTACTTATTCATTTACTGTGGGGGCAGGGAGGGAAGGGTGTGTATCAGAGGGCACTGTGTGTCCCTGTGGAGGACCAAGTGTGACTTCAGGAATCATCCTCCTTGCTTTGCTCTAGTATTTCCCAGGCTCCCCTACCAGGACTGGAAGCACAGCCCACTGCCATTTCCCCCAGGCATTTTCTACATGGGACCTGAGATCTGCTTGCAAGGCAGAGTCTTAACCCCTGGGCCATTTCTTCAGTCCAGCAAAAGTCCCTTAAAACCAGTATAAAGCATTTAATTCTTTAGAAACTTCACATAATTAAAGAAAAAAACTTTCTGATCTTTCTTCAAATAAATTTTAATTTTTCTATCCCTACTATATAAGTGACTATCTTTTCATAAGTTAATTCTCAACAAATACAACAGCATAGGACACACAGTATGATCTGTCTCAAAATAAGTAAGCAATTTCGAGTGAATGCCCAATGCCTTATTGTTCTCAGGAAAACAAACATTTCAATTATTCAAATTATTTGTGAATCAAACACCTATTATAAAATCACTAATACTGACAGAACATACACTTGACTCCAGAAACAAGTCACTCCATCTATACTGGTCACAGACTCAATATACACTGAATCAAACTTTTTGTTATGAGAAAACAATAATCTTGAGAATAAAGGCTAAACACCCTAAATCCTCCAAATTCAGTTTATCATAGTTCTAAGAATTTACCAGACATTCATTCCCTTATTTGATTTGGTAACACATACAGTATATACATTAACTGTTACCATCTTAAATAAGGCCTTCCACAACATCCTACATAGTCACAGACTATCCACACTATCCAGCACTCTTGATCCCCTTCCCTGCTCATGCATTTTTTAGTTTCTTTTATTTTGCCCATGGGTATGTGTGTGTGTGTGTGTGTGTGTGTGTGTGTGTGTGTGTGTCCCTGTGGAGGACCCAAGGGTTTCTTCAGGAATCATCTTGGGTTGCTTCTATCTCCTTTTTGCTTTGCTCTGGGATGTCCTAGGCTCTATCCACAAGGGCTGAAAGTACAGCCCCCTGCCATTTCCACCTGGTTTTTTACCTGTGAGCCGAACTCAGGACCTTCCGCTTGTGAGGCAAAGTCTTAACCCCTGAGCCATCTCTCCAGCCCACATTTTAGTTCACTAGGCATGCCTTCCTACAAGTCCTACTAAAATGTTAGTTCAAAGACTGACATTCTGTCTATCTTGTTTCTGATTTACTCCAAATGCCTATTTGAACATAACATACAGAAGGCCCTTAAATATTAGCTCAAAATCAAATAAATGCATAAAACTACACAAGTAAACACTCTCTTATGACCAAAATACAAAATAAGAATGCATTAAATAAAACAAATAGTAAGTTTTTGGTCAACATTTTAAAATGCTATGCACCTGCATGAATGAATATTTAAAAATGACAGTATATAACCCAAAAGTCAGAAGAAATTAAAGACTTTTGAATTTTTTCACTAAGATTCTGTAGGATTCATGAAACTTACAAATTATGACTGTTTGAGACCAATAACAGTTATAATCTGTACATCTTTCAAAGCTTCTAGATCAGTGCTGTTCAACAGAAATATCTACACATAATTTCCTATTTTCTAAAAGTCATAGAGTAAAAACAAAATTAATATTAATGTTATATCTAATGCTAGCAATCTATCCAAACTATCATCATCTCTAACGTGTAACCGGTATTTTGAGTGTGTACATACATGTCAAGCATGCATGCTGGGGCTAAGCGTTGACCAGGTGTCCTCCTCATTGATCCCTACCTTACTTTTTGAGAGAAGCTCTCCCACTGAACCTGGCACTCTCCAGTTCACCCTGACTGACTGGCCAAGGAACGAAACCCCAAGAACTATCCTGTCTCCACTTCCACATCTCTAGATGTGTACCACCATGCCCAGCTTTGGCATGGGTACTGGGGAGCTAAACTCAGTCTTCATGTCCAACAAGCACTTTACTCACTGAGCAATCTCCCAAGCCCTTATTATTTTAAATTTTATATGTACTATTTTTCTCATAGAACTTGTCAAATTTTAAGTATATCTTAACTTAAAGCATAAAAACATTTCAAACTAATGTGGCTAGTAGCTATGATACTTAACAGTGGACATTTACATAATTTTAGGTACTAATAAGGTATAAAGGAATACTTCATTTGTATTTGAATGTTAATATTAAAAGAGAAATAAAAGTGCCACCTTTTGTACATTTTTTGTTGAAAAAGCCTACATTCTTTTTTTTTTAAACATATAAGCTTTTAGTTCTAACTTTGACCAAAAAAAAAAAAAAAAAAAGTATGGAATTCCACCAACATTTAAGAGATTCACCAATTGTTATGGTTACATTTCAGTGCCAACTTGACGGTTGCAGACTCTTTAGGGCACAGCTGTGGAGAGTCGATGATTGGAGAAGGCCCCAGAACAAGTCTGCAGATGCTTGGTCAGTCGATGTGAAAACCCAGCACACAATGGGTGGTACCTCCAGTGGTGGACGGGATAATAGGAGATCCAAAGAGGAGGGACTTGCTCTTCCCTTATTCTGGGTTGATTCACCATTGAGTTCACTCTACAAGCTCATGCACTTTTAGAGCATCGTTGTCTTCTTTGCTGCTGCTGCCGCTGCTGCCTCCATCCTTGGCTGACACAGAGCTCCATTCTTTCCATCTTGCCGCTGTTCCTGCTGCCTTTGGAGCCTGGTCTCTAGGCCTTGTGGCTGTTCCCTGTTCATCATTGATGTCAGAGCCCAGCGTCTTCAATCCTCCAGCAAAGTAGAGGCTCAAGACCTTCTTGGGTTCCTTCGGCTTTGTGAGACATTCCACTCAAGGACAAAGCAACTACAGGCAGCTACTTTGAAGGACACTATTTTTATTGCGAGTTAATTTAATAAACTTACTTATACATTACATTCTAGAGATTCTGTTCTTCAGAGAAGCCTGACCAATACACCAATTAATAAACCTTCCACTTAAGCTTAAACTACACAATCACATATGATCATTTGTTTCATAAGATAACACTCTTACACATATGCATTTAATATTTGATGAGTTAAAACGATTAAGTAACTTCTAATACTAGAAACCATTATGCAGTTAACTGCATTCCATCAGGCTGTTTCCTATCTGCAAAATGTTATTGATGCTCTCTCTCAGTCTATATACAATATAAAATTGTAACTACTCTTTCCTCTTAAGATATTTCTAACAATACAGAAAATGTGGATTGCTAGTTTTTTTCATATTTAAATATTTTTCTAGTTGTGGCTTCTATCATTGGATATTTGACCTCTCCAAGAGTCACGTTGAATGGGTTGCTATTCGAAAGTGAGATAAGTACCAGGACCATGAGAGATCTACCTTCACGCCAGGATGACACCATTCATTATAAAAGGACAAGGTTCACTCCCTTTGCTTTTATACCCTCCTACATTTTCTAATGTAAAGACAAAGCATTGCTCCCCTCAAGGACACGGAATTGAAGACACCACCTCAGATCAGAACCACCAATCTCATTGGCATCTTGATCTTGGGACATCCCAGCGTCCAGGATTATAAAGCAACTTCTTTTCATTATAAATTACCGAATCTGTGGTATTACCTTACGACCATATGAACTGAACTGAGGCATGGCTGCTACCACCTTGGTGGTGCTTGATGGTATATATAGCACTCTTCTATGAGAAGCTAGGTCCTGGATTCAATTCCCAACACATCAAAAACAACAGATATGGAATAATAATATTTTTAATCCTCAGACATGGAATAATAATATAATGAGTTTTAGTCCTCAGTTCTTCATACAGAGACACTAAACCCTTTGGAAATTCTGATATTCTTAATAAGCTCCCTTTGTTCATAGCCAAGTTCTGGTAGAAAGATGAGTTAGGGTTCACAGACACCCTCAAGATAGAGCCAGTCAGCAAAAAGACATGTGATTAGAGAGTATATTAACTTCCAGGCCTATTCACTGGCTTCTAAGAAAACTGAGCGCTAAGCTCTTTAAAACAAAAAACTTTTAGCTATGTGAGGAGTTTCTACAAACTAAAGTCTGAAAAGGACCAGAAAGGTAGTGTGCCAAGAACTCTGTGCCCCTCCTACCAGACCTTCTGTATGCTCCTCTTCCATCGGTTATTCTTGAGTTGTTTACTTAATAGAAAATCAGTAAATATAACCTAAATATTTTGAGTCATTCTGGAAAATTATTGAACCTGAAGAAATAACTCATGAGAATCCTAGATTTAAAACTAGCTGGTCTACCCAGGTTTTATGAACAGTGTCAAGTCAAATGAGCTCACAGAACTAAGACCTTTAACTTGTGGAAAAAGACACTAACCCCGAACAGATGGTGACAGATCTGAATTGTACTACTAGACAATGACTCAATACAAAAGAATTGGTTAATGTTTAAAAACATGCTAAAATAATAATTTAACATGGTATAAATAAGAATTTTTAAATAAGAAATACAACACTCATTCTAAGCTCCAAAGTAAACAATGTCAAGTTTATTTTTAACATCTGAAATACAGCTATCTAAAATTACGCCTCTTTAGGGCTGGAGAGATGGCTCAGGGGTTAAGCCTCTGCCCAGCAAGCAGAAGGACAAGAGTTCAATCCAGATCCCACGAAAAAAAACACCAGGCAGAAAAGGCAGGAGCCTGCCCTTCTGGCCTGGAAGACAGAACCTGGGAAACTGCAAGTCAGCGCAAATAGGAGGTACAACAATCCAGGATGATTCCCAAAGTCAACTTTGGAACTCCACGGACACACACAGTACCCTCTGATATACACACACACACAACTACAAAAAATAAAATTTGAAAAATAAGTAAAATTACTCCTCTTTAAAGGTAGAAGTATGTACAAATCTCTTAGACATTTTTAAAGTCTTTTTTTAATATATTTCACTTATTTATTTTATGTGTGTATGTGTGCATATGTGTGTGTGGGTGTGTGTGGGTGTGTGTGTATGTGTTATCAGAGAGCATGTATGTCCCTGTGGAGGACCAAGGGTGACTTCAGGAATCATCTTGGATTGCTTCTACCTCCGTCTTGCTTCCCTCTCGGACTTCCCTGGCTCCTCTCACCATGACTGGAAGTGCAGGCTGCCACCATTTCTGCCTTGTGTTTTTATATGGGATCTGGGATCCGAACTCAAGACCTTCTGCTTGCGAGGCAGAATCTTAACCCCTGAGCTATTTCTCTAGTCCCCTTCAGATTTTTATAATACTAACAAAATTTTGAAATTGGCTATATATGCTCCCCTCATGCTATCATTTCACTCTTCGTGTTAAAAAAAAAATCCCTCAGGATCAAATATTTCTTAACCTAAAGCAATGCTAAGTAATAATTAGGTCCTCAACAAAATTGAAATCAAAGGAAAATATCAGTATAATTACTTGCAAGTATATCCTTTAAGCTTTATTACAAAGACAAATGTCAAAAGTTATCAGCAACTTAACTTTTAGAGCCAATTATAAAGCTGCAGAACATTCATCTACTAACAAAAATAGTCTCAAGAGTTGACATGGAATTCATTTGATGAAGTCAATTCTGTCATTGTAAGTGACTAAAAAATGTGCAATTTTGGAAACTATAATCTTAGAGAATAATTATCCCTATCAAGAACTGTTATATTTAATGTTCAATTTATTAAGCATCTAAATTGGCAGCTAAATAAACTACTAAACTAAATAATCCTAGGGAAATTATTATTATTTAAATGTAATTGTAATTTGGTTTTATGTGCATGTGAAGAGAGAGAGAAAGAAATGAGATAAAAAGCATGCACAAGAGAGAAGCAATGACAATGTTAAGGAATGAAGCTGCTACTCAATATAATAAAATTGTTCACAATACTCATAAAGTATAGCAACTAATTAACACAATTTTCAATAGTGGAAAATCTCTTGATAGTTCATCGGTTTCATCTTACTTTTCCTTATGACCAAAAGAATATATGTATTAATGAATTTTAAATACTTTTAACATTGAAAACACTGTCACAAATTGTATGTTAAACAACAGCTCTGAACAGCTGAGTTCAGATATGGGCAGATATACCCTTGCAGAGAAATTCCAGAGGAGAATCTGCCTGGTGCTTCTGACACAGCAATCAGCATTTCCTGATTCATTTCTGCCTCCATTACCAGCTGGCTATCTTCTCTTCTGTGTCTGTGTCTGGTCTCTACATGGTGGTATCCTCTCTCTTAGAAGGACACCCATCATTCTAGATTAACTAACGGCATCTGCATCGGTCACAGTTTGAGGTATTGGGGATAGAACTTTAGCATATGCTTTTATAAGACACAGTTCACAATGCATGTTTGCTCTCAAAGAAAAATGTCTGTTAACTCTTAATTTAAAAGAATAAAAATTGAGGAAAAGTAGGTAGAAGCATGCCATTAACAGTGAGAGATGTACAGTGTGAGAGTGGGAATATTTTGAAACATAGTAAATTTAAAACAGTAAGAATCCTTTAGAAAGAAAAAAAGCAAAACGTATAGAACAAGAACATGGGTTGCCTTACAGATGGAAGAATCAGGAATTACCTGAAAAGAGATGAACATTTTTAAAATAAGTGTCACAGTAGTGGGTCAAGAACTTATCAGCATGGGCTGGTGAGATGGATCAATGAATATAATACTTGCCACAAAGCACGGAAACCTGAGTCTGGATCTTCAAAAGGCAGGTAAAATCCAGGAGAAGCCCTGGAAGCTCATGGGCCAGGTAGCCTGGTATATGCGGCAGCAACAAAGACCCTGTCGCAAACAAAGTGGAAGGCAAGACCCGGCACACATAAGCCTACACTCACACACACACTTGCTAATGAGCACATGAGTACACATGCACACAAAGATGGAAGAATTTTCTGTAGAGTCACAGTAAGACATCTGATTTGATTAGAGGCTATCACTACTATATTGCACTAGACAATGTAAGAAATAATAAAATTTAGCATAACATAGACTTTTTAAAATAAGGAAGCAACAAATAGAATAAGAAGCCTGAGGAGGCCTGAAAACTGACAAGATTTGATTAGAATAAAAAACAAATAAATTCCACAAAAATAAGCAAATAAAAAATATTTAAAGGGAATCTAGCCCAAAAACAAAGATGTGAATGTTTAAAATTAAAGTTAAAATAAAAGAAAACAGAGACCACAAATTAAACTAGCTGCATACACCGAACCACACCTCCTGACTGTATGTAATCCTTTCCCATAGAATTTGAACTTGACCAAATGACTTGCCTTAGTCAATATGACACAGCAAACAGAGACATGAAAAGCCCTCATACATGGGAACTTGTCTTCTTAACTGTTCCTCCTAGAAAACCAGCTCTCAGGCTGTAAAAAAGCCTGAACTAGACTCCTGAATGACAAGACGCACAGTAAGAGAAACCACAAGGGTAAGAGGCCATTTTTGACAGTACAGCCTTGGCAGCTCACAAATTATGCCAACTGCCATTCCTATGGAAACAGAAAGCTGACCCAGCTGAGTCCAGTTAACCATAAAATTATGAGAACTAATAAAGTCATGAACACTACGCTTGGTAGCCTGTGAAGCAGCACTAGATAGCTAACACAGTCAGAAGCAGTTATACATGTGCGAGTGCTAAGTCTATGAGAAGGTATTCTTGGAAAAGCAGGACACAATCCCTGTAGATTCAGCTTCTCAGGACACTAAGGTATGATAGTTGCTTGAGCTCAGGAACTTGAGGCCAGCATAGGTAAAATTCACATCCTCATCTCCTTAATCAGAAAAATCTACCATTATCGTGACCATCACCAGAAAAACTTGTGAAGCTGTGTGTACAGTAGAAAGCAAAGAGAAAAGGGAGAGAGAGAAAGCAAATAAAACCAGGAAAGGCACGTAAATACACGGGATGAAATGAAAGCTTTAGAAAACAGAAGAGCCACAGACGCTAAAGATGATCGAGTAGAGTCGCTTCAGGGATAAAGGGAAAATAAGACTGGAATCATTCTGCTGGAAGAGACCCGCTGGAAAAGGCCCCCACCTACCTCATCGCTTTCATCCACCTCGATCCCTCCATCTTTGTCGTCATCCATTTGCTTATGTATTGTCTGAAGAGCTTCCAGACTAAATCTGTCTTCCTCTGTGAAGCATGGTGGACTCAGTGACATGCAAGGATCTGAAATACAGCAAGTGACAGTTACCAACTTGCTACCCCTAACGCAGGCTTGAGAGAACGGAATTAAAAAGAAAAAAACAACAAAGTTAACGTTCAGCCTAAGAATAAAGGCTTTACAATGTCTAAAAAATATGTTCTAGCACTGTAACTGTAACATGGCAAAGGAGTAAAAGTAAATAGTACAATTTAATTAATAATTGACAACTACAACAAGGAATTAACAACCGCATTAATTTCAAATTGTCTAACATTTCCTCATCCTTCAGAATCTTTCCCCAAACTTCTACATTTACTAGCTATTCTTCAAACAAAAGAAATTTCCACCAAAAAAACTAATATTGAATACAAGGAGTTGACTTTACAATGCAATTCAAGTAAAATGAAAGGACTAGGAAACACTCAAAAAGAAAAGGAACTGAAGAATATTCAGATAATCCTTTTTATTGTTTTCCTACTAACAATAATCCAAGAGTCTACACCTATGAGACTACTTTTACAGTCAAAATTTTTTAAGAAGCTTTTCGTTTCTTTTCTGATGCGCGTTGATTTGCTAGCCCTTTTCAATGGGCTATGTCAGAGCTTCTTACTTGAGTTGTCAGAAATGACAGAACTGAGGATGCAGTCTGGCGTGCACAAGGCACTGGGTCCAATCCCCAGCGTGAAACAATAAAAACAAGAAGTACTGCAAAATTTTATTCACCTCCTATTATGGCTGACTGGTGAACAAATTCTAAGAACTTACTGCTATTATTCTACTATGTCTCTAAAATAATATCCTTTTAAATTACTGACATAACCAGATGCATTTCTAGAAGCAATATGACTTTACAAGTTAATATGATTAGTAACATATACAGAGCTTGTCATAGTATGATCATCTTACCAATTAAAATTTATTATAATATTCTGGTCCTGTTATGAATCAATAGTTACTAGTTAATTGTGGACAAACATCTACGCTACATGAGGCAAATAAAGACACAGTTTTTTTAAAAAGATAATAGAGTATTATACACTTCAAAAACGTTCATAATCTGGTAAAGAAGTCATGTAACTGCCACAATGCTACTACATTAGACATTTCTAAGATCAGTCGCACAGAGCACCCCCACACCCGTGTTAGACCCTTACTCGCCCCTGGCTCTTCACTGGGGATAGGCCTAATGAGGGGGACTTAATTATGAGGGAGCTTGAGACTGGCTTGATGTGTGCTCCCTTGTCTCTCTACCATGATTACAGAACAAGAAGCTCCTCCCTAAGTTCAAGTTCAAATTTCCTAAGCCTCCAAAACTATAAGAAAAATCTATTGCTTATAACTTATCAATTCCATAGCAGACTGTCACAGTAATGCAAAATGCATTGAAACGGCCTATCCTGGGAACACGGAGGGAAAAGTACCTAGTTCAGACTGGGAAAGAGGAATTAATAATTTTTTCTAGAAATACGTTTGTAAAGTGTTATGTGCCCTATAGTTGATGACCTTGAGGAGAAAGAAAAACAAATGAAAAAGCATCATACATCAAATGCCTTCCCCTACACCTCAA
Source organism: Typhlomys cinereus (assembly GCA_023101885.1). Taxonomy (NCBI): domain Eukaryota; kingdom Metazoa; phylum Chordata; class Mammalia; order Rodentia; family Platacanthomyidae; genus Typhlomys; species Typhlomys cinereus. The sequence goes on along the minus strand of JALPQD010000235.1, from coordinate 1,037,404 downwards.
GCACAGAGAATACTTAAAGAGATCAACACTAGGCAGGAAGAAGGTCAGATATGAGGTGTCTAACTAAATCTTTCTTATTCTAGGTGATTTGGATTTTTTCCCAAGTCTAGGGGAAGCCACTAGAAGTATTTTGAGAGAGATCACCTCAGGCCCAGGGAGGGTGCTGTAGGAAACGCACAGCATCCGCATGGAGACGGACACGGTGAATGACGCTGCTCTGGCGTTGGGGTTCGAGCTAGAGCAGCAGAAGACTGAAGCTGAATAGGGGGGAAAGTAACCCATTTTTCCAGAGAACATAATTTTCCTTAAAGTGCCATGACTTATCATCTACAAACCTAATACTCATGAATTATTACCTCAATTGCTCTTTAATGTTTTGCTTCTTCTCAATTGTTTTCCTTTTATGTTAATTCAATCAAAATAATGGTTTTAATCAGACTAGCTAGTCTAAATTTCTCTTAAAATACAGGCTGTTATGAAAGACCCACAGCTATAATGAATCCTATATAATGATTTTGAAGACAAAAGCTGAAATAGCCAAATGGTTTAGTTTGCCAATTATTTCAAGGCACCTTAGCTACCTAAAAATAATGTACTTAGCTGCCAGTGAAAATAATGTACTCCATACCTGGAACACATTTTTGTATTTTAATCTAAAAGGAATTCACCAGCTCATTTAAGCCTAATCTGAAGTGCCTGGAACACGCTGGGCTCCGTGTTCGGCGCTGGGCATATACCACAAAGACAAACTTTCCTCCTTTGCTGTCTTCACCTATGTCAGCAAACACGGCTCGTTGTGTCCCTTTGGCTTCATATATTCAGCATTTTTTCCTCTGGACTGAGAGCAGCCCTTGGCCCCATGGAAAATGCAATCAGCTTCAACAGGATGACACGTAGCCTAGCTAGCAACCAACACAGTATCAAACTTCACTTTGTTTTCCTATACTAAAACCTAAATGCTCAATCTGATTCTACGAAAACAAAATTCAATGAATGTACCTACTATAGTCTAGAAACCAATGTTATTTTACATATGTAATTTATTTTCTTTATTCCTTTGTAAAACAAGTCTCATCTCCACCTTTCAGATGAGGAAGTGATTCATCAGTAAACCGCTTAAGATCACACCCTCTAATGACCTATGATACCAATCGGGATGCAGCCAAGGGCAGTGCAAGAAAAGCAAAATTGGAAACAACAACAAACCATAGGTTCAGAACACCAAAGACCCTACATTACTCACCTAGAACCACACCAGCTCTCCCCATGCTAAAGCTTGGGGAACTTTGGGGAAGAGGGGGCAGCAAGATTGTAAGAGCCTAAAGATGGAGAGAACCAACCACATGCAAGATACTCCACACAAGTTAGGGCTGCAGCAGCCAGGATTGGATTTTGCCTGACCTGCACAATGGCTGACATGTCAACAACACCCCAAAGTCTAGCATGGATCACAGGGGAGAAGGCAGTAGGATACTTAGAGGCAAGAGATTAAACAGTCATAAGAGTCTCCTATGCTAACGGGGAGCCCAAGAAGTGGCCCGGGCTATGCTACTGAATCCTGAACCCTCACTAGGGTGGAGGACTCAGAGAGGTTTGGTGCCCACATAAAGGGATGCTCCAGGGGATGGGAGGGAGGAAGGGGGAACCACTAGGAGAGGGAGAAGGAGGGAGGTGGTAAAAGGAAAGAGAGAAGGCGAGAGAGTGGAATGGATGACAAGGGGGAGAAGGGCAGGAGAGGACGGGGTACCTATTGAGCTTGTATGATTAGGGAAAAAATAAAACGTGGGAGAAAAAAAAATCACACCCTCTAGACAAAATAGTTGGGAATCTAGTCAAGTTTTCAGTATTCAAAACCCAAGATCAAGAAAAAAACATGTGTCATTACTATCAGTGCTAGAAATCACATGGCTATAGACGCTGACCAAAAACCAAAATTTGTTCTCGAGCTATTTCCAAAATGACACTCACAATCTCAAATATATACCTATATTCCCTACCTTTTTTATTCTCTTGACAACACATCTCACTTCATTTCACACTTCTCTTGAACAAATCATTTGTTATGGTTTAAATCAGAAATGTTTCCACAGGGTCCAGTTTTGAATTCTTGTTCCCAAACAAGTAGCAAAATTTGCAGAGTCTAGGGAGTTTCTGTTGGGTGGGGCTGCAGGGGGGGGGGATGAGGTTTTGGGAACAGGCACTAAAAGCTATACCATTTCTGGTTCTAATCCTGCTCTCCCTGCCTCTTGGCCACAGGAAGAGCCCCTACCTCACTCTGGGCTGCTCTACCACATTTCCTGCTCCCAAGGGCTACAACCCTCTGGAAACGGGAGCCACAACACATGCCTCCTCTCTTAAATTTTTTGTCATGCAATGGAAAAGCATCTAACACTTCAGTATAAAAGTAAAAATCTGAATGCCATCATGTAATTTTTCTCTCTATTTACCTCAATAAGTGACCACATTTGTTGAATGGCTTCAATATGAATGTAAGCATCCCAGGTCAAATACTAACTACAAGTCATTTGTTTAGAAAATACACAAATGTTAAGAGTCTGGGTCAGAAATGTACATAAAGTAAAAAAAAGTTAACCCAATGGCAGTTACAATGATAAACGTAGTAAATATACCAAGGTGTCAAAACTAATGAAATCATTGTATTTGTATGCACAATAAGAAAGTCTTCAAGGATCAAATGACATCTGCCTTGACTCCTCAAAGATCAGGAAGTGTTCACAATGAAAACATGGAGTGGGAGCTGGACAGATGCCCAGGAGCTAAGACTCTGCCTCACAAACGGAAGGACCTGAGTTCGGATCCCAGATCCCATGTAGAAATGACAACTGTTTGCACTTCTAGCTCTGGAAGGCAGTGACTGGGAAATCCCAGACCGAAGCAAAAAGGAGGTAGAAGCAATCCAGGATGATTCCAGAGGTCCCCTTAGTCCTCCACAGGTTCACACAGTACCCTCTGACACACACACACACACACACACGCACAAACATATAGTGAAAAGTGTATGTTAATAGTTCACTATAACGAATAACTATTAAATATGAAATATGAACAAATTGACAATTAAATATAAAATACATATAAGAATTTAACTACTGGAACTGGAAAAATGGCTCAGGAGTTAAGACTCTACCTTGCAAGCACAAAGTCCCGAGTTCAAATCCCAGGTCCCATGTAAAAATGCAGGTAGAAATGGCGCGGACCTGAACCTCCAGTCCTGGTGGGCAGAGTCTGAGAAACCCCACAGTGAAGCAAAACGGTAGGAATAATCCAGGATGATTTCCAAAGTCACCCTTGGTACTCCACTCGAATACACAGTGTCCTCTGATACACATACACACACACACACACACACACACACACACACACACACACACACGAGCATGCATGCTAAAATAAAATACTTTAAAAAAGAATTTAGCTATCATTTTATCTTGACTAAAAGCAGGCACTATGTGCATTTAAGAGGAGAAAAAGGTAAGGAGTAGATTATAACCGATGCATAGATTATTCTTTAGTCACAAAGGAGAAAAATATTAATAAATCACTCAGCAGTCACTCGTAGCAAAGTCCTACTTGCAATCCCTTTTGCCGGCCAAGCTTTGTCCGGAATTACCCTTGGTTCATCCCAACTCAAAGATGCGCCTCCTCAAAGGTTACCTTAGGCCCCGACCCAGCAGCCTCTACCTCTAATCTTCCCATATTTCTTTTCTCCACAGCTTGCTATCGCAGTGCAATACATCGTGTACTTCTTTATAACCTAAGTAAGTCCCACGCTACCATGCTTCCATGAAATCACAGCTTCATTTTGACCATTCCTCTCTCTACCTTTCCTAGAACAGCATCTGACACACAGTATATGCTTAAAAAAATGTGTTTACTGAATTACTTACCGAATTGGCTTTTAAATATAAATGTTTGAAGAAGTTTTACTTGACTGATTAGAAATCTAAAATGTGTACTGACAAAAAACCTTTATAGCAATGAAGTTAAGTTAAAGTCAGCACAAATTTATTAACATTACAGTTCTGTTTATAACTACTTAATGCTCCCCTGCAGTCTAGTGTGAAATCTATTCAGTCAAATATTATTGTTTAAATATTTACAGAAAAAATATACAACATCCAAAAAACTTTAAAGAGGAACTTTAAAATATTTAAGATAATCTTCCTATGATTTCATACTCTACTAATGAAGGTTCGTAATTATCCCTGCTTCCATGACTATATTTGTGCTGTTACCACAGGTGCCATTAGCACTGTTACACATATTACATGTAATATTCTATCTTTTACCTAGTAGTAATTTGCCTGACTGACTTTTACTTGTAAGCAACTGTCTCTCCAGTGGTCTGACTCAAGACCAACTGCTAAATGTTAGAAAAAGTGCAAAAAAAGCAGTTCAAGTAGGGAATCTCAGAGCCCTGGAACCCACATGAGTACCATCTGGCTGCAAGCTGGTTCTCCACTGAAGACCTTTGGCCTCCTCCCTTTCCAAACCTGTCTTCTCAAATGCTCCCCACTGCTTCGGGCAGATAGTGGGTGGAGGGAAGGGTGTGGACGAGCACAGGACATCTTCAACACAAAGCACAGCCGTCTACCCAGCCAATACTACTCCCAAGCCAGAAGGAAACACAGCCAATGCGCCCGGGGAGCAGCAACAAGGTGTGACTCTGCAAAGACAGCCCAGGGCGTCAGTCACTCAGGCACAAAGAACATGAGAAGAGGATCAGAAAAGAACAACTGAAGACACTAGCTCTGAGGAACACCTGCCTACACCCTGATTTCTATCCCCAGAAGGGAGGGGGAAGAACGAGAGATAACACAGGGAAAAAATCAGGATTCAGTTTTGAGTGTTGCAAACACGGCAGACAGAACATCCGCAAGGAAAGCCACGCTGCACAAGAGTGGCAGGGCGTGTGCTACGTGAATGTCCTAGAAAGGACCACATATCTCGCAGCCTTCTTGGATTTTCAGCTCAGTAGCCCACTCCTCTTCTCAGGAGTGCTTTTCCTTTCCTGATAATCTGTTTCTAATTCTACTTCCAACCATGCACCCCTGGGTGGGGCACTTCAGAGACCAGATCCACACCTGGAACGAGTGTTACTGTATTTGGCTGCATTTTTAAATAGATTTCATTGTAACTAATGAACCTACACGATACAGCTCCCAAAGCCCATCATTTATTCTTAAGCTCACCCCTATTGTTGCACATTTTATGAGTTCGATAAATATATTAAAGTATGTGGCCACACTTAAAATACTACACAGGGAGTGTGACTGCCTCCCAAACTCTCCGCACACCACTCGCTCATCCCTCACTCACAACTCTGGCCACTGCTTGTTAGTTGTAGTTTCGCTCATCAGTATAGCAGCTTTATCACTGTGGCTTCTTTCAACTAGTAAAATGTACTGAACATTCTCCTGTGGAGCCAAGGACCCGAGTCTTCTCTCCAGCATCCTTAGTCCTAGGTAGGGAGGCAGAAAGATGTGTGAAGTTTACTGGCCAGTCACCAGGAAAATCTGCAGGTTCCAGTTTTAGTGACAGAACCTGTCTCAAAAACTAACTGTGTGTGTTTAACTTGGAATACCTATTAAAGCTGGGAAACTAGAAGGGGATCATTAAAGAAGATGGAGGATTTTAAGGGGAGGGAAAGATGGATGGAGGAATTTAAGGGAGAGGGATAGAGGGGATAGCACAAAACAGGAACAAGGGACAGGCAGGGGTGGGTAGGATACTTAACACTAATGAAATGTGATAAAGCTACATGAAAAGTTACTATTTTTTTATCCTATTAAAAACATAATTTAAAAACATAGAGAGAGGTATGCAGCGAGATGAGCCACTCCTCCTGAAGGCACACGGAGTACACACAAGTGCCACATCAGACCGGGTGTCTGCACAGGAACCGTGGTCAGGGCAGGCGCAGAGATCCTCAAGACAGGCTACTGCCACGGCTCTTTGTTGCTCCCGGAAGCTGGCAAAACGCCACTGCTGAAGATGCCACGCACTGGCCATAGGACATAAAGAAACTAGCTTTCATCACACCAGAGGAACTATGCAGGCTGCTGGGGGGGGGGCGGGGGGAGGTTGTGGACTGTAACAGTCTTACTTAGTTGTGAATCTGGTGAACTACAAAGAACTAGCCTGGCAAGAGATGCCTAGCAGGGAGATGGTAGTATAAATGTTACGGAGACAACCAACTGCTTTCGGATCAGATGTAAATCTGGCTCAGAACCATGGATGGAGAACTCGTAAAACAATAGCAGCAACAAATTACTCTTTAAATTCTTCTTTTTACATCCATAGATAAGTGACACTTCCAGCCTTCATCCAAGCTTTAGAAAAAGAGAAGTAGCTTCTTTTGTCAATGGATGATAATTGAAACAGAAAATCACAACTGGACAAGATGCACAGAGTAAGTGATTGCGGGGTACTCGACTCAAAAAGGACATCTAAATCTTACCCCTACCCCCCCCATACACACACACACACAAACACAAGAAACATCTTGGAAGAGAGGACACAAAGACTTGGGAACTGGGGAAGGGGTCACACCCAGGGTCTTCTGGACACGATTAGGCCACCGTGTCATGAAATCCCTGCAGCTGTGCTGGCCTGCGCAAGGACGGCCCACCCACATTAGCATGAGAGAAGACCCCAGGAGCGGCCACCATGCCTTTACCTAATGCTGGCTGGGGAGGGACCCACCTGCCTCAGTGGTGTTGCCACCGACATACTTCCTATGTTCAGCAAGGAGCCACGTACATGCTAATGCAGGCACGTGGGGCGGGGGAGAGGGGATGGTAACGTGTGGAAAAACTGGCAAAAAATCATTGTACACATATATGAATTGTCAAACAATAAAGAGTAAGCTGGGGAAGAGCAAAGAAGATACTTGAAATTTACCTCTGGCTCCCTCACAAATACACATATATAGGAGGGAAGAAGGGAGAGAGGGAGGGAGGGAGGAAGAGGGAGAGAGCGAGACAGAGAGAGAGAGAGAGAGAGAGAGAGAGAGAGAGAGAGAGAGAGAGAGAGAGGGAGAGAGATCCCAGCTTTTTTTCATGATCGCTCATTTCCTTTTATCACCAAGTAATATTTCACTATCGATATCCTAATTGGCTTCCAAGTTCTGCTACGGACAATCAAGTGTAGGTTTTGTACACATGTAAGTATCTAACCCTTCTGGAATGTGGTCATCTTACGGCACATTCCTACCACGAATGAAGGAGTCGCCACTGCTCCACAGCCTCACCGACGCCGCCACGGCTGTGCTCGGGATCTGCCACACTGACGTCGCACAGGCTCCTCATCGCTCTACTGTGCACATCCCACCGACGTATGGCACACAATGTTTTCAGGTTTTTTAATCTCCTTAGGAAGATGCATCTGTTTCATTTACCATGGAGACACAGGTCTCTGGCCAAAGGATCTCTATCACGACGGGCCAGGCAGGAAATCACAGAACGTAAATTACAAGACCGGGCAAAGCGCACACGTACCCAGCGTGCGCCAGGCCGAGGTTCTATCCCCAGCACTACAGGAAGTCAGAACACAGGAACCATGAAGATGGCAATAAAAAGAAATGGCCACACGGAAATGGCAAGTGAATGCAGTGAGAGAAGGAGCTAGGCGGGAATAACATTTCGAGCCCTAAAAGTCACCTGGATAAAACAAAAGCACTTTCGCTCCTATTTCACTGGGGCAGAACGAACAAAAGCTCCACAACGCATCAAATGCGACCCTATCAAGCCTCCACTGAACAACAGGGCATGTTCTCTATTTGGTAGTCTCGGTCTATTGATGAACATAGGGAATACAGTTTCGAAATCTAAGAAATTAAGAACTCAGAACTAAAAAGCTGAAAGGGTAAATAAGTCTTTAGTTTCCTTCCAGTTAGTAAATTTCATGAAGAAAAGAACAACTAAGAAGTGGAGCCAGCTGACTCTTACCCACAAATCAATAGCCGTACCCCACAAATAGTGTGCAGAATCGTATGCTGCCAAGAATTTGGCTTACCATCTTGGCAGCTACTGAAGAATCTCATGATTAGGATTTTTCTTAATTACTACCACTGAAAAAACTTAAAAAAAAAGTCTGTATTCATTACTATCATTAATAGTTCAGATATTTGACACGTCAAATGCTTTAATGTCTTCATGGACAGTTCTTTGGAATCATTCTTTAATACTCCAAATGCCTAATTCAAATTCACAAGGCGTACAGAGGATCTTCCTCCTCTTCCACTACCCTCTCTAAGGCAATGTCAATCCACGTCCCCAGTACACCTCATACCCCAATAGCTGGTGTATCACAAGCACCTAGCACCTATTAAGGCTCTTTCTCAAGAAGTGGTAATATTTTAAAAAAAAAAAAAAAAACTGCTGCATACTTTCATTTGGGAAGAAGTATGTTCAACTGGTCACATATTCTATAATCTGGCATAAAACAAGCCTTAAAAATATGCTTGTGTTTACTCAGGGTTCATTAAAAGCTAGAAGAGCAACTGAGAAATGGAGCTGTGTCTTTAGAATGAAGGACTGGACTACACTACACAATGCTATACTAATGCTACAAAAATGCAGATGATGAACTCTAGAATCTCTACTGTCTAACTCAGACGTTCAAAACAGTTAATAAAGAATAGACATGTCCCTAACAAGTGGTTGAGAAACCACTTGCAGACATAAATAATTCTGATACAAGCATTTTTCTGAAGAAAAAATGAAAGCCCTTGGCTGAAAAATTTTTCTGTTTCTTGAAGCGCTACCTATGCATATAAAGCTGTTCTTCACCGTTAGTTTAAAATTCACCTACAAATTGCCTAATTTTCTCCAACATTTTCCAAATGTCATATATGACATATATGAACTCAGTTCCTTTCCATTTTGCAAGTCCAAAAGGACATGAGGAAAGGATGGTTAGCAATTAAAAGTAAAGTTCTCTGCACACTGGTAATCAAAGATGAGTGTTCACTTCTTCAGGCAGGGGAGAAAAATAAAAAGCAAGCTCAGATCGAGTTCCCGCCAATCCATTCTCTGCCACACTGACAGAAACAAATCTTACCACTTTTTCCACAACTTTCCTCAACTACCTCCCTGTCACCAGTATTGCCATACTCCGAACATAGCCTTTCAAATACTAACCGCCTCTCTCTAGACTACGAACCCAGCCATCCCATGACTTCCTTTGAACTTTCAGGAACTTCAAGTGTCCCAGTCTGGCCTGCACATGAACTACAAGGCAGCATTATCTGCTCCTCTATGATACCATCAAACCATCCTGACAGATGTTTCTCAGCCTCTACTCTCAACCACACTTGTGTCAAAACTACAATACCTGTAACTGTCAACCTACATGTCAATCAGCAAGTCTCTCAAAGGGATAAGCAGAATACCAATCTTTAATTTTACTATAAGCTAAGGGTATAATTTCCATCAGTCCTCTTAAGGTTTTTCAATTAAAACTTTCTCAACTGTAGGATTAGAATAAAATATCACACTACTAAGTTCATATGTAATTATTTTAAAAAGATATAATAATAACTATTTCTAAAAAAATCTATTAAACTGCAGAGTATCCAATGACATCCATAAAACCCAAAACATTTACATAAAAAGTGAATCTTTCCTCTAGGGTAATTACAAATAGAATCTGTGATGAAAACACCTATAATGAATTTCTTTACAGAAAATGCTTTTCTGGGGATAAAAGTGTAAAAGCCTACACAACAACTAAACTAACATTAAATCTGGCCCTCAATTTTTAAGTCATAAGACTATAATTAATGTTATATGAAGACTTTACTGGGGAGCTGGAGAGATGGCTCATGGGTTAAGACTGTCTCACAAACAGAAGGTCCTGAGTTCAGATCCCAGGTCCCATATAAAAACACCAGGCAGAAACAGCGGCAGCCTGCACTTCCAGTCCTGATGGGCAGAAATCCCAGAGCAAAGCAAGAAGGAGGTAGAAGCAATCCAAGATGATTCCCAAAGTCACTCTTGGTCCTCCACAGGGACACACAGTGCGCTCTCTCTCTCTCTCTCTCTCTCTCTCTCTCTCTCTCACACACACACACACACACCATAAAATAAATAAATACAAAAACATAAATCTTAAAAAAAAGACTTCACTGAATCCTCATTGAAAATATTGTTTAAATAGGAATGTTCATTCAAAATATTTGCAAATCTAGCATTTGATATGTCTTCAAAGAATGTAATACCAACAGGACTGAGGTGACAACTAATAGATACAACTTGGTTTAAGAGATACAATCTTTTTAGAATGTGCTATATATACTCTCTACAAAGCTATATAGATGAGAATCCCTAGAATTTTAAAACTGCCTCAGTAAATCTTTTAACATGACCTTAGAAAGCCTGTCGTTTCATTGGCAGTGGCTTCACGGGAGAAGAGTTAATAAAGCGAAGAAGAAATTCTGAGGAGAACCAGACAAGAGCAAGGGGCTATGTGTGACAGGCTTAATTAACCATTACTGTGCAAGACACTGAGCCTTCGAAGCTCAAACAGTAATGAACGCTGCCAGAAGTAACATCAACTTAGAATCTGAAAAAAATATATAATTTATGGAGTATATATTAGAGAGACTAAGGACTTAGAGATAGGCAGAATTTTATAGCAATAAAAAAGGATTGACTGCTATTAATAAACACAATCTTTTTCCATGACAGTAACAAATTAAGGTTTTTACTTAAATTACAGTATAGTAATAGATTTTCAAAGTTATGATGGATCACAATACAGTTTATTCCTCACTGTACTGGACGAATTTTAATCCCTGAAAACTTAACAAGGCTTTCTTTGTACAGACTCTGGGAGGAAAAAAATTCAATTACTACTTTGACAGCAGTTTTAATTAATCGTAACTTAACGAACTAAAGTCTTAAAATTCCTTTCTTCCCTTCTGTCACATGTACTTTTCTAAGCTTCAGAGGCTGAAACACACAACTGGGTAACTAAAGAAAACAAAATCTCCCAACTGCCTAATATTTCATGGAAGGAAAGCAGAGCAGAGAAAGTCTCTCGCCCTGGACGCGGGAGCCTGGGCTGCGCGCAGACGGCCCCGCGTTTTCTAGCTTCTCCCCTCTTCTTTCTGTACAAGCTGGAGGGACACAAACAGATTTCAAAAGTTCCTTCTCGCTCTACCTTTTATTCTGTACACATTCATTAAGTTTAAAACTTTTAATTTATAGTTAACCTTTTGTAAAGCAGCTCTCAATTTACCCTCACAACAACTACATGGATACATGTAACACAAATGAGGAATTTAAAGCCAGAAATTAAGAGATAAACCCAAGAACTGTCAGAGCAAGAGAACCTGGCTGAAGACCATGGATGCATTATTAAGAACGCTGCAAGTTTAAAACTGAAAATACAACATCAGTGGCTACATTACACATGTATTTTAACTGTTAATTAGGGAGACAGAATCTCACATATCCCAGATTCAACTCAAGCCTGTTATAGAGTTATGACCCTGATCCTCCCGCAGCCTTCCCTAAGAGGGGATGAGAGGGCTGCATCACCATGTTCAGCGTTTATGCAGGATAGGAGAACATTCTACCAGCTGAGCTGCAATCCCAGACTGGTACTAACACAGATCAATACAAGCTACTGCATAAAAAATGTCCATCAGTGACTGAAATTTTTCACCATTACTACTAGCTATGTCATCCTCACAAGATTCTTTTTACCTTAAAGTCAAAGAGCTAAAAACTAAACCATCTAAGAAGTCTTTCAAGATTCTTTAGTGAGTTCTAGCAATAATCAGTGGACACGGAATTCCATTTAGACAAGCTCTTCCAGAGAAGAGAAAAAAGAAACAGCTTTGCTCATGACTATAATACAAAATTCTGAAAGTTTTAGTAAACTAAATATAACTATAAAAAGATAATTGGTGACAACCCTAAATTCATTCCAGGAACAAAAATTGGTGTTACAGATAAATTAACAATTTAACATAAATTAATTTAAAATTAAGAGATTAAAAGAAACTCATATTATCGTGGGGAAAAATGCAGAAAAGAATCCCATAAAATTAAATATTAATAAAAATACAGTACAGGACTGTCAAGGAAAATTTAATCTAATAGAAGATCACCAGCAAAACACATATCTTTACTGGGGGAACAAGAAAAGGGTTGTAGTATCTTTATTTATACCCAAATATTAAAGAGTCTAATACTATAATAAAAAGGAAAGAGAAAAAAATGCCAACTAGTCTTCCAGATTAAAAAAAAAATCTTTCATCACAGATGAATTACTTGAAAATAAGAATTCAGAAGAGTATTAGTTATTTTTTAAAAATGAACCAAATAAATTATATTTCTATTTATTCACAGATAAAGAAACCTCCAAGAAAATGCTATTTAATAGTATCAAAACAGGGCTGGAGATATGACTCCCAAGCAGAAAGTCCTGAGTTCAGATCCTAGGTCCACATAAAAACTCCAGGCAGATTCCCAAAGTCGCCCTTGGTTCCCCGACAGGGGCATACAGTGCCCTCTGATACACACACATACGTGCAAGTGTACACATGTGCAAAAAAAAGTATCAAAAAATAAAAGGGAAAAAAATCTCAGCCATGTCTTCTGCAGTTTCAAAATTACCAAGTCACTGTTCAAAAATTAACAAGGGATTAAAAAAAAAAACTTTGAATATTTTCCTATATTTTCTGCATGTACTACTATATTCTAAAAAAAAAAAAAAAATCTAATGGAAGTTATAGATAGTCCAGCCAATACATGTTGAATAATTAAATTAGCAAAGTTCTGTTTATGATCCCAAACAGTAGATCTTGGTAAGAATCATCGATGTTATGATTAGAGGAAAAAGTTACAGTAAGTCAGCATCATTAGGTGAAAGATTTTTAATGCAGGCTAGGCTAGGATTAGAGATACCAAATCCACTGATCAAACTCAACAGTAAAAACCAGTGGAACATCCAAGCTTGACTCATGACATATTGCCACAGGAAGCAAACTATAGTCTTGGCTAAAACATCTGCCCAAATAAAACCAAGCTGCTAAATCTCACAATCAATGTGGAAGAAACAGAATTAGAACAATAGAATAGAATAGAATAGAATAGAATAGAATAGAATAGAATAGAATAGAATAGAATAGAATAGAATAGAATAGAATAGATAATATAGTAAGGAAGAAGTCAGCCAAAGCAAATTTGTCCAGAGGGCATATAACCTAATTTTTCCAATGATTCAATCCAGGAGAAGAAAAGTCTGTGAGGCTGAGAGCATATGGCTTAATAGCAGAATCTCACCTACCAGACCCGAGCCCTGTCTTAATCCTCAGCACTGAAAGAAAATGCAGATAAATCATATAATAGTCATTATCTGAATAAAAAATATATAATTGTAATATATCTATGAGAAAGAGAAAAAAGTAAACTAAGACTGTGTGCTATAATATTACAGAATATCGTTAAGCATGATGCTACTTTCTTGGTTATATTCAAAAGCTCTTAAAAACAGCACTGACTACTGAGGTATTTTTAAGTCAAATACATTATATTTCTGAGTTAATCTTGTCAACTTGACAGGATTCAGAATCATCTAGGAGACAAATCCTTCAGGATGTTGAGAACCACCATTTACAGGTATTAAATCCCTTTATACAACACTACTAGCTCCTGTTTTTAATCAGATTATAATTCGATCCAAGGCACTTGCGAAGCCACCCTACTATCTCACTTATGAAGAGAGAAAAGGAAGGAAAGGGTTTCTCAGCAACCTTCTGAGATCTAACTTGAAGCCTCCAAAACGGGTAACTGTGACTCTCCCTTGAGCAGTCCCACTTGGACGTCTTGCTTTCTGTGACTCTCTTCAAGGAAGCACACAACGCCTGGGTGTTTGTCTTTCCAAGGGCCTCTGTGTCTCTTAACCCTCGTATAAGCCTACGCTGAAATACCTTTTAATAAAAATCTCCAGGCTTAAATTGGGGAAGGGCATCTATTGACATTTAAGGTTATTACTGAAAGATGTTTATTGATTCCTGTCATTTTGTTAGTTTCATGGTGTCTTCATTACTATTCAGTCGTAGTCTTATAATCTTGTAATTATTTACTTCCTGTAGCCTCTTGGGATATTTATTCTTCTCCTCAGCTTTGAGTATTGCGGCATTCTCTATAGACCTGACTTGGTGGTTAATATAGTCTTAAACCTACTTTTATCATGGAATGTATTTCTTTCACCTTCTATTATGACTGATTTTTGCTGGACATAATAGTCTGAACTGGCATTTGTACTCATTCAAACTTAATACTGTGCTTCCCCACTCCCTTCTGGTTTTAACTGTTTGCACTGAAAAGTCAGCTGTTATTCTGATCGGTTTGCCTTTATATGTGACTTGGTCTTTCTGTCTTGCAACCCTTAAAATCTTTTCTTTAGTCTGCACATTTGTTATGATATCATGGGAATTCCTTTTCTGGTCCTGTCTATTTGATGTTTTGTATGGCACTTGAATCTAGATAGCTATCTCTTTCCTTAGATTAGGAAAATTTTCCTCTACACCACTGAATATACATGATGAAGATCCCTTTTAGGTATCTGCTTTGGGCATTCCCATGATCCCTAAGTTGGCACCCTTGATTGTGTCCCAACTCCTGTATGTTGTGTTCCAACTTCCTATGTGTTCATATTGACTTATCAAATTCCTTCATCTTGCCTTCCAGCTCTGATATTCTGTCTTCCACTTGGCCAGTTCTGCTTTTGAGATTTTCTACTGAATTCTTAAGTGGATTGTTTGAATCTTTAATTTCCACTTTATTTCAGTTTGTGTGTTTTTCAACATTTCTGTTTGTCTTCAGATTTTCCACTGTCTGATTGTGTCTCCCTATTTATGTTTCCTGGTCATCTTTCCTGTATTTATTGTGCTCTTCATGTTTAAGAATTTATTTATATTCTCTTGAAGCTTCTTGATCATATTTACAACTGAACTTTGCAATTCATTGTCCTGACTGCTGCCCTCTTGGTTGCTACTTGGTGAGTTACCTTCAGCGGCAGACAATGCCATGGGGTTGGTGATTTCGAAAGGGGACATATTTTCTTGGCTTATTAAGCTGTTTGCTGCTATGATGAGATACAGCATCTGGAATTAGGTTGGTCATTATTTTCTTTGATTTATATTCCTAGTTCACCAATATCTAGTGCATGAGTTTGTATTTGTTTTCACTGCTTTTTGGATGGGTAAATATAGATTTAAGTCTAATCTGGAGCCAATGATACTAGTTCTTAGACAGAATGGCTGAGGTGTGGAAACTGGATAGAACCTGAGGTGCTGAGCTTCATTGTTTAGGTGAAGGTGATAAGGTCTATCTCTTTATTGTTAAGAAAAGAAGAAGAGATAGTGAAATAAGATGGGTATTGACTGGGAAAAGTGGTAGCTTGGATATGAGAATATTTGGGTCCTGTTCAAGTTGACTAATTTTAGAGATGATGAGAAGATAAGGGTGAGGTGTAGGTACAAGGAGACATATCAGGAAAAGGAGTTATGGGTGATAGAGACAAAGAATAATGGTAAAAAATGACTTGTAACAACTAGATGCATTAAACATTAAAAGAATAAAAATTAAAATAGGAAAATCTCCAACTCTGCTTCGTATTGGCTAGTTGTGAAATTCTTTTCTACGTCAAAATCATGAATCCTGGTTGGGCCTGAGTTGGGAAACCCTTCGGGTTGCTAAGGATGACAAGTGGAACTATGTCTCTCACCTCACACCACAATCATGAGCAGCTGACTTTAAATGCATTTCACAAGCAGTGTATCCTGTATGATCGTGACCTTATCCTGTGATTCCCTTAGGAAGAGCACAATGTAAGTGGAATCTCAGATTCCCACATTGTGCAGTTACTTGACAGGAATAAGTGTAGTGAAATTAAACATCTTGGGACTATAATCTCAAGGAATTTAAATCCACTAATAGAAATTAAAGACCTCAATACTATACAGGACAATATAAAATGAAGAAAAATGCTTAACTCAGAATACTAAAGGACTAACAATAAAGGAAAGGCCTAATTAATTGGGTAACAATGGTATTAAGAACTTTTGCTCATAAAGACAAAATCTATAAAGGACAAGGCACAAATTCAGAAAGAAAGAAAAAACAGACTGTTGTCAAAGATTGTAACCACAGAATTCTGGGAAAAGAAATGTTTAAGAAAAAAAAAATGACCCAACCGAATACAGGAAAAAATGAACATTGCACTTGAATACACCAAAGGGGAATGCAGAAAACAAACTGAGTAGCATAAATGCTGGCCAGTCTTACAGTGAGGAGTGAAATGCAAATGTTCACTGGATAACACACACCATGGAAAAGGAGGAGGAGGAGCTCAAGTGATGCTAGAAAGGTCAGCTGGCTCGTCCTTCATGGCAAACAACTGGCACTGCTTAGTGAAGCTGACATCACCTGCACTAGCCATGTCCTTAGCTGCACACCCTTCAGAAACTTACAAAGATGGGCACCATCATGGAGAGAGCACATGACAGAGGGGTGCTTTATGGAAACAGCAAGACACCAAGGAGGGGCCACTCTTGCTTTTTAAAATTTCTAAATAATAACTGGAGAATGAACTGGAGTTCTAAAAGAACTGTGTTCATCTTCCTACTGCTGCATCTCCAGTAGTATCACTCACCAGGCTTTACCTGCTATGGATTCCATCACTTCTCACATTACCACGTTGAGTAATGAACTTCCAACATACAACCCTTTGGGAGACATGCTAAAATGATATCCACACCATCACAGCAAGGTTCCCCACAGCAAAAGGCGTGGCAGGTGGTAAAAACTGGAGGCAGCTTTGGTCATGTCCATCATCATGGAGGCAAACAGCAGACCCAAGAGAAGACCACTAAAGTAAACAGGCCACCTCAAGGCCAGCCACAACACATGAGCCTATGGCAAACAACTCACATTCAAATAATGACACCAAGTAATCTTTACAAATATGTGATTAAGTTGCTAAACAGTAAAACAATAACAATATATTGATCTTGCTCTTTTCATTCTTTACAGTAAATACGTAAAGAAAGTAAATGTTCTACCTGTCACAGTTCTTTTCTTTTTCACTTAATACAAATTATAAGCTCCACAATCCCAACTTCCTTATTTACCAAATAGGAGGAACTGGCTCCTGGTGATTGGCTTTTTAAAAATCTGGTCTCTAGATGTCAGATATGAGGCAATGTTTACAGAAACTTTCAACTAACAAACATGGCATTTCTCAGTACTTAAGATATCAACACTGTATGAGTACCCACACCTTAACTTATGTAAACTTAGGGACTTAGTTTCATATGATTTTCATGCTGCAAATAATATGAGCAGTGAAAGGAAAATAGAGAAAAAAATGCCCACGAATAAAACTTTGTCACATGTATCCTATATTCAAACTTATTTTTATTCAAAGGAGGACCTTCACACAAACTATACTTATAATTCTTCCAATCTTAGCAAATACCAAAATATAAAAAATACATATGAAATAAATTCAATATAATCATATGCTCATGATTCCATTTAAGTAATAATTATAAACAAGAAAACAAATCTGAGGTATGAAAGTAAGTACGTAAGTTAACTTGGGGAGATACACACATAATTATAAAGGGGCATGCGAAACCCGAAGGATGATAACAATGCTGTATTTCTTAATAGGGTGCTGATTAACAAGTGGGAATTCATCTCAGAGAGAGAAGCTGTATAGGTGGTGATTTGTGTAAAAAGCTTATAAAAATAAACAATTTAAAAGAAAAAGTACTTCAAGATCACTAAAGATAATGTGAATGGCTCAACCAAACAGTCCTTCAAAATGTCTGCGGTTTTCCATATACCCTACCTAACATTTTGCTTTTGTCTGTTAAATATACTCAGTATGTTCTAACCCAGAAAGGAAGTAACACATTTTAGAAATAACTGACTTTCATACTGTTTGAAAGAAATCATGCTTTATAAATCAAAGTTATGTTTCAAATACTCAGAGGGTAAATACTTGAAAGTGTTGGTGCGAGGGCTGGAAGGTCAGGCAGCAGCCAGAGCAAACCTGCTTCGAGGCAGCTCAGCACCTGCCGGCTCTGTACCTCGCACTTGGCCCTCAGGGTCTCTTTCAGTCCCCTGTAAAGTGAGAATCGGCTTCCCCTGCTTCCCCTGCTTGTTGTGAAGACCAAATGAGCCATTTCATACAAAGCAATGAAAAAAAAACGGTACCTAGCACACTGTAAACACCGAATAAATGCCTTTTCCACTCATATGGGATATTTAATCCCCCAACGATTGTAAACAGTGTTTCTAGGTTAGCCAACTAGGAGATGAGCACTGAAATCAACACAGCTCCATCTTAAAATAACCATCTTCCCCCGTCTATAAAGCAGGATCATTAACTGTCAGCTTTATTTGTCTTTGAATTAGCCAAAGCAGTGGCTGTAGTAGCAATAAATCAAACTCCAGTCTCATTCTGGCTTCTAACCCTTTATTGCAGCTAACAGCTAAAGAGCTTTAAGAATTAAATAACTCATTAGAACACTGTGTCAGCATAAAAAGTTAAGTACAGGACTTTAATAACAGTAACAGTCATGCTTTTACATGCGTTACTATGTGCTAAATTCTGCACTAAACATTTTTCCTATATTCACAACAATCCTATTAAACAGACAGACTTAATATGCCGGCTTTTGAAATGCCTTAAATCCACTTCACTGCAGAGTACTTTTTATTTCCCTAATTCCTTCACCTCATTAAGTTGACAGTAAAGGTCTCGGGATTGTCTGCAGAAACTGGAGAATAATAAAGAGAAGTTGTAACTCTTCCTCCGCCCACCCACTTCTGTTTAATGCATTTCAAAACCTTCTCTTTCAGATGCTATTTAAAAAAAAAAAAAAACCTTCAGCACCTAATCCCACTATTTCAATCCTACCTGAGAAAACTTTTTTTCATTTACTGAGAAGTTTATCCATTTGTGAGGTGTTAATCCAGGTGACAATTTGATAAACCTATTGTTAACAGGAACTGTTCAGAGACTACAAGTGTTCCAAATCAATTTGATGTCCATATTATGAAATTATCAGTATTATACCAAACAACTTTGCAGATTTACACAGCTCACTCAACACAGCAACAATATTTTAATAACTTACTTACCCTGTTGATTTTTCCTGCCAATTATAAAAAGTAAATTATTTAACACAACATTATCTCCTTCACATAAATAAAAACAGCAAGGGGCTGGAGAGGTGGCTCAGGGGGTAAGCCTCTGCCTTGCAGGCGGAAGGTCCTGAGTTTGGATCCTAGACCCCATGTATAGATGCCAGGCGGAAGTGGGGGTGGCCTGCGCTTCTGGTCCTGGTAGGGTGGAGCCTGTGAATCCCCGGGCAGAGTAAACAAGGAGGAGGTGGAGGCAGTCCATGGGGGTTCCCGAATTCGCCCGTGGTTCAACACACACACACACACACACACACACACACACACACACACACACACACACAATTGCATAATAATAAAAAAATTTTAAAAAGCAAGAAATTTCATTTTAAATTCATTCAAAGTCTTTTCATAGCTTATTTTAGTTGTACATTCTAATTACACTCTCACTGTGTTACAGAAAATGAATCTTATACCTCACACAAGGTGAGTTATTGTATATTTTCAATATGTTAGGCAATGTCCTAGCATATACTAATACATCTCATTCCTGTTTATGCAAGTCTTCCCAAAGAGGGAGAGAACTAAACTCTTTTACTTGAAAATGTAAAATTAAATAACAATTCTTTGCAACTTTTTAAATTTTGAGAATATGTGCCAAGTATCTCTCCAATGTAAACATATACTGCTGTTTTGCAACATTTTTTATTCTAAGGATACCTGCTAGAATATGTGTCATAGTCATTTAACCTTTATTGTATGGATGGGTATATAAAATGATAATAATAATAAGAAGAAATGCAAGTTTATGGCCTGAGTATATAGCTCCGTAGTAGAGTGTTTGGCCCTGAATTCAATACCCAGCACTACAAATGAATCAACGAAAAAATGAATGAATGCTCATGTTACCATGTTGTTACTCCTTGCCATGTTTCCCAACACTCCTTCCCTCTACAGTTTTCCATGATCACCTGTTCCAGAGGTAAGAGAGACACATGGAGAGTCCCTGGACTTACCTTTTCCAACACACACACACACACACACACACACACACACACACACACACAGTGCTCACTTCAGCAGCACACATACCAAAATTGGAACCATACAGAGATTAGCATGGCCCCTCTGAAGGATGACATGCAAATTCGTGAAGCGTTCCGTATTTATGAAAAAAAGGTTAAAAACAAATTGCATACCAACTATCCAACTATTCACAATGGACTTAGCATGGAGCAAAAAAGGTCATAATAGCCACAAATTGGCAACAGAAAATAAAGGCAGCACTTGTTATATTTGTGGTAACTTACAGTCAGTCAGCCTTCACAAGTACAAGCTATTAGGAAATTCAAAGACTATGATGCAGCTCAAATCTGTCTACTGACTACTTAGGAAGAAGAGAAGGAAGGAAAGAGCAGTCCAGCCCTTGTAATGAACTCTTATTTTTACAAAAGTCAAGGTAACAGAATGTCAGGAAAGAAATCTCATCCTTCTCTCATTAGTTACTTAACTCTGTGTCAGGACTTCAATCCTCAATTACATTAGCGTGTCAAGGAGAACTAGGTGTGTAACCCCAACACTGCAAAGACTGAACCCAAAGAATTGCTACAAGTTCAATACTAGCCTTTGCTACACATTAATTACCATATGAACCAGGGCCACATAGGAAGGCTCTGTCTCAAAACAAATAATAGTGACATACAAATGAGAAGACAGTCAGACTTACTAATAATCAAAGAACTAAAACATTCCACCCAAAACAGTAATGATTCTTACTCAATGAAATACACTCAAAACGCAATCCTTCCAACAAGCAATTTGGAAGTAAATACGTATATACAGATGTGTATGTTTTAAACCTTAAAATATATTTTAAACTGATAATAAATCCATAAAATTTCAAATGCAGAAAATATTTAACCACATAAATGCTCATAACAATATTTTTTAATTTTTTAAATTTATTTTGTGTGTGTGTGTGTGTATCAGAGGGCACTGTGTGTCCCTGTGAAGGACCAAGAGTGACTTCAGGAATGATCCTGAATTGATTCACTCTGGGATTTCCCAGGCTCCACCCACCAGGGAGGGAAAGTGCAGGCCTCTGCGGTTTCCACGCAGGACGGGATTCCAAACTCAGGACCTTCTGCTTGCGAGACTGAGTCTTAATCCATGAGCCATCTCTCCAGCCCCTTCATAGCAGTATTAAATATTAAAAAAAAAAACTAGAAACAACTTATCAGGCAATAAGGATCTGTCCAACAAGAATGAATAAAAAATTTATATCTTTCATTCCATTTAATAGTTAAGAAAACTGGATGGTGAAACAGTGAGGAGGTAAAGTAGTCTGTGCACACACCAGGCATCCTGAATTCCATCCACAGCCCAGAGAGAGGAGGAACTGAAGGTGGAGCGCTGACCAGGGCCCTGCACATGCGTGGTACATGCACGCCACTCAGCTGCGCGCGCTCTTGCGCTCTCGCTCTGTCTCTCTCTCTCTCTCTTTGTCTCTCTCTCTCTTTGTCTCTCTCTCTCTCTCTCTCTCACACACACACTCACTCACTATACTGTTCTTATAGTCAAGAAAAAGCTCAGGACATGCTAGATTTTAGGAAGATAAAATAGCATCTCAAAAACTGCTATCTTCTCTTAATCCAGTCAAGCCTACTATAACAAAATATTTTAAACTGGGTGATTTCTAAATAAACAATAGAAATTATATTCACAATTCCAAAGTCTGAAAAACTCAAGATCTGGGTTTGAAAGACTATCTAGTAAAGGAGCCTTGTTGTTACATCCTCTCAAAATGAGTAAGAGTCTAAGAATCTAACCAGCACTGCAAGTTTCTTTTATAAAAAGCACTTATCCCATTTCCATATGTCCTAATCATCATCCCAAAAAGAACCAACTCTTACTATCACCATATGGTAGGTACAGGTTCCCCTGGGACAGGCGGCCAGTGTGGCACATCTATTCTACAGTCCTTACTGTTCATAAAAATAATTTCAAGATAGTTCTTTCTGAAAAGCTTAATTGGTTTTACTTTTTGCCATGCTTCTGTATTTTTCAGGTTTGTAAAATAAGAAAAACTTCATAAAAGAATGAAAACTGACAGAGCATACCACTCATTTTAAATTTCTTAAGTATGTTTAAAAGACCATTTTTAAAATGTTTTAAGATACATGGTCACATATATTAAATACTACCTCTTATTTAACTCTACTTCAACATTCCATCTTCAGAAGGGAAAAATTAAAATACAGGTAAAAGTTTAAACACAAAAAGTATGAATCAATATGTACATTATCCAAAAATTTTAGGGAATACCGATGGAATTCTGGGTACTATCTGGGTATTATTTGACCAAGGAAGACAAGATTCAATCTTTTCTTGGTTCACAGTTCTGTGGATAAAAAGTATAGACAACATCTCACAAATGTATTTAAAATATAATACCTAGTTGTAAACCTTACAAAAAATTAACAAATCACAAAAAAGTCCTGAGAAAAACACAAAACCCAAATAGTAATAGCAAGCCTTCAAAAAACTGAGGAAACATAAGACTCAATACACAGAAAACTTCTAGTGTCAAGAATGGATTTTAGCATATTCTAGAAAAAGAAAGGAAGCTAGATAGACAAAGATCATAAGGAAAAAGTTGGAGAACATGGGCCACATCATGCTGAAATCTACAGAGCAAAGTGATGTTGCTATTTTATCATGATTAGAAAAAGAAGCCACTAAAGAGGGAAGGAAATGGTGTGAATTTCCATGGGTCTCTAAGAGACTAGACTATAGATGGAGAAAGTAGTAACAAAGAGGAAACTACTACATGAATTCCTGAAGGCCTAGCGAGGACAAGGAAAAAACCAGGAAGAGAAACTCCCCGTGAGACAGCTGAAATCCACAGCACATTATTCACCAACCAAGTCAGGATGTAAGGCAGGAGGATCCAGAACAATCTAGTATTATACAGTAGCATGCAGACCTTAGGATTCAGGCTGAAACACAGATTACAAAGCTAAAACTTAAGAGTTAAGTACATTATGAAGTATCATTAAATGGAATATTAATATTTATGGAAGGTTTGCTTCTCTTACCATCTATGAAGCAACAGGCATGATGTTAAACTAAATAATTTCCTCAGTATCCACTATTACTGCACAGCATTGGGGGATTAAAAGAGTCTATGAAAAAGCCCAAATATAGTTATTTAACTCTAAAAACCTAAAACTATCAGAAGTTAAAGCATATTATCTTAGAACTAAGAACAGAGAAAGAATTCAAGAAATATTTTGTGAATAAACAGGGAGATAAAAGAAATAGAAGACTCTAGGCTTTCAAATTTCATACGTCTTCATAAACCTTCAACAAAACTATGTGCTCTTCCCAACAAGGGAGTGAGGGAGAGAAGACCATTAATCATAAAAACAATTAAAGAGAACTATGGAATATTAAAAGGCTTTTTGGTACAAATAAATATCATAATCCAAAGTTTTAACAGTTCAGTGTTTACTCAGAGTCAAATATATTAACTAGAATACTAGATCATTTCTAGGTCATAAACATAATTGGAAACATTATTGGCCTACTCAGGTTGATGAGTCATTCTAAATGTAATGCAAATTTAAAACATGACTCGGAATTTAGTTAAGCCACCAGAGATTAGGCAGCAGCTAGCAATAAAAAACCAAAGGCTAGCTGAAACACACTAGATGTCAGGGTAAGAAAACAATCTAAAACCTGAAAGTAAAGCACCAAGGAGACTTCACCAAAAATCAGGATTACTCAGTCAGTCTACAGATAAGTACACAGCAGGACACGTTGATACTTATCTTTGACATATATAGGAAATTCTTCGATTTGAGCTACAACCCCAAGAGAAACAACTCCAAATAGCGTGATCTCAAAATGCTGAAAATTGTTTAGATTTTTGTTTTTAAAATTAGCATGTAATAATTTTCATTATGGCTTTTTTCTATTTCAGTATTATGTAATTATTTATTTATTTATTTATTTTATTTGAAAGAGAGAGGTGTGCACATGCCGTGGTGCAGAGGGAGGCAGAAGACAACTTTGGGAAGACAGTTCCCTCCTTTCACCATGTCATCATGTGGGCTTCTGGTTTGAGAGCAGCGCCTCCCACCTAAGCTATCTCACCAGCCCCAAGCGTGGCAATTTCAAGTGGGCTTTCTACACTCCTTGGATGTAAAGTTCACTATCTATCACTACTTTTGGAAAATCATGGCTACTCTTTTCAGATGTTTTTGTTCATTTTTTTTTCTCTTTTCCTTTTGATACTCCTTAGGTAAATGACTGATATTGTCACACAACTCAGTTATTTATCTGTCTCTGTCTCACACACACACACCCCTCTGATGAGTGATTTCTATTAAAGTGTCTTCAGTCCACTGACAATCATGTAGAAGAAATAATCTTTGATATATATTTTTTAGATTATTACTTGCCTTACAGTGTTTGTGCTGCTACTAAAATTCCCTATTCATTCATGTTGTGTGTATCTTCTAACATGTTAATCTTTCCTCTTGAACTGTTAATATTTAAGTTACACTCATTTTAGCACCTTACAT
Source organism: Typhlomys cinereus (assembly GCA_023101885.1). Classification (NCBI taxonomy): domain Eukaryota; kingdom Metazoa; phylum Chordata; class Mammalia; order Rodentia; family Platacanthomyidae; genus Typhlomys; species Typhlomys cinereus. The sequence continues at coordinate 1,012,620 of JALPQD010000235.1, read as the reverse complement.
GGTAGTTCTAACATTTGAGTTACATATATGAGTCTGATTCTGCTGTTTTAGATGCTGAAAATGTTTTATTTACTTGCTTTTTTCCTTTGTGCGTTTCATAATTCATGACTGAGTGCTCAGTACAGCTGAGGCAGGTAGGTGCAGAAACAGGTCTCCTTTCCTTCCCACAGGCGGTTAAGTCAGCTGAGACAACTTACCATGTAACTCATGTGGCCTGGCTGCTACTGTCCCTGCTTTTGGTGCACTGCTGTCATTTGATGCTGTGCGTGGCCTGACCCATGGCCTGCTCAATCAGCAGTTCCCTGCAGACGGGTTTTTGCTGTATATGCTGGGTATGTGATGGGGGCCAAGGACTGGTGCTTTCCTGATTTACAAGGGCCTATGGCCCGCTTCCCCAGTGGTACCAATACTCCTGCTGCAAAAGGCTGTATCGAAAAGGCTTTAATAAAGTAGTAGCTTTACTTTTACTTCTCCCTCGGGAGCTTTACACCTGTACCTGGGCTTGGAGAATGAGTTTCTGGTGCTCATCAAATCCATGAAACACTATGTAGAAGGCCATAATCCTGAATGTTGAAATGCTTAAAGATCAAAATCCTTTTAAAGCCTGCTCTCCCAAAACCCAAGTTCAAAAAGATCCCAGTCCTGAATGTTACACATACCTAAAACTGCAATCTTCATGAACGTGTGCATACATGCACACATACAAAGCCAATCTAAAAGGCGAAACGCTGAAACCACAAGAACTGTACTTAGGATATATATCATGTTGGATGGAAGAAACACCTAAAAACCTGGACAGCATTATTTTGTATTTGTCGACGTTTCCAGAGATCAGACTGTGAGTTGGTGAAGGTGAACATGTTCTCCCAAGAGCCAGGCCCTGAAGGGAGGCAGGATTTGAAGCGTAGCTAAGGGTAGTAAAAGTCGGTGGCTGACTAGCGCTCTGAGCTGCCTCTGCGAACATTATAGTCTCGAATTCACTTTTTCTTACGTTTGGAATTTGGAGCATTGCTTATGCTAACCATCTGAGTTACAGTGACTTCCACAGTCTCATTTTAAATCTTTAACATTATGTTTATAAATTACCATGCTTTGCAATTTATCTTTGTTTCATTTACACCCTTGGGGTATAAACAGAATGCAAATTCATTTTGTACTTTTTTTTCCAAAATTGACTCCAGCATTATCACAACATTGACTTGTATAGATGAGAATTGTGTTCACAAAAATGTTAACTGCTCTCACTTAAGGAAGAGATCCCCTTTTTGTACATCTTCATCATCACAAAAGATAAAATCCTTTGTGTTCTTGCACTGAGCTACTGTGGTGTGAACCATCATGACTTCAATCAATTTTGCACACAGTTCTGTTATAGAGACTGAGCGATCTGTATTGCTACATTCTACTTTCTGATCTCTTCTTCTGAGTAAGTGTAAGTTGCCTGCTCCAAACTGTTAAATGTGCAGAACTGCTGTCATATGTCACGCACTATGGAAAGCAGCCTATGAGCTGTTCTGCCTTTTTGAGACAAGGTGTCATAGCCCAGGCGGGCCGTGAACTCCGTGTCCTCCTGCCTCATCCTCTCAAGCAGCAAGACAGTAGGTATGCAGCATGGCCTCTGTTAGCTGGTAGGGTCCTCAAATCTCCTTTGTAAGTTTTTAAAAATGATCTTTCCGAATTGTATTTGGGAGATTTTGATCCTTGAGTATTTTAGACGAGGATTTTGGTTCTTTTCATATCTCCAAGTAGAAGAGAATTATTGTGGGAAGGAAAAGGACCAGCTGGTAAGGGAGTGGGCCGGGGAGGAGGAGCAACAAGAAAACGCATGTATGTAAATGCCACAACAGGGGCCTGTGAGGTGGCTCAGGGGGTACAGTGTCGCCAACCTGGCCACCTTAGCTTCATCCCTAGAACCCACATGGTAGAAGAAGAGACACACCGTGTACACTGGCATGCATGCAAATAAATATTTTTAAAGTGTCAGATTACAGTTAAATTAAGCAAGTGAGAGCAAAAGGCTTAGGATAATCAGCTTCCGATTACTACAAAAAAAATTCAATATAATCAACTTTAAGAGAGGAGAGATTTGTTTTAGCTGTAGAGTTCGAGAGGTTTCGGTCCAGAGTCAATCTGCCCCACTGGCTCTTGGCCTCCTGAGACGGCATGCCCACAGCACAGACTGGCAAGGTGGGATGATGTGCCCACAGCACAGACAGGCATGGCACCTATGGCAGGATGGTGGTGCTCACCTCCTAGTGATGAGTAAGCAAGTCCCCTTAAAGAGCACGCGCCCGATGACCTAACTTCCTCTCACTAGGCCTCTCGTCCTGAGTGAGGGTCCTGCACCTCCACGTAGCACCATGGCCTGAAAACTAAACTTTAAATACACAGGAGGACATTTAAGATCAAACCACATCAAGATTAGCCAAAAGACACAGTTTGCAATGATTACTGACAAGTATGCAGGGAGATTTTGTGTATTTTCTATAACACTTAAAGACAACATAGAACTTACCATCTCTACTTAAAAATAAACTAGAAGACTTTAAAATGGACTTTTAAAAAAAGTTAAAAAAGGTAAGGTTTTTTTTTTAAAAAAAAGGAAGAATCCTGAACCCAGCAAACACAATTATATCCCACATAAGATACTAAACTAATGCAGTAATTCAGACTACATTATTTTAACCAAAAAAGCTGTCATATCTTTAGCAAATACATTAAACCAAGGCACTTAGTTAAAAGTTGTGAAAAAGCAATTCTTGTATGATAACAAATCGTCTAGAATGATAATTCTACTGTGAAAAATTCTCCTATTTATACATGTAATTATCTAATCACTTATATCAGGATGACTAGCAAAGGCAGACCCATGCTGGGATGTCCAGACATAAGTCAGACTCAAGGAATGAGATGCACTCTTGGGAACAAAGAACAGCAATGAAGCATCTGGGTGTAAAGCCCTGGGTTCCAGTTTATTTAGTACATAAAAAAAATCATCAGCGATCTCTACAGGTGAAGGAAATTCAGGTAAACACTATTAGTGTCTTCAAATTCACGTGTGCGTCTGCAAGCTGAAGCATGCTATGACCCAAAGACTATCTGAATATAGAAAGAAACAGTAGGAGTGTCCGGTATCTCCATGTCTCCTAACACAAGACTCCTACAGGAGAAATTCCAATGTTACCAATATTTTGTGCTCAGTAAATATAAGCTACAATAGCAGGGACATAAATAAATTTACCAAAAGTTTTTACTATTTCATCATCCAAATTAATAAACAAACCTGAGAAGTATGAATCAACAATAACAAATAACAAGAAAAAGGGTGTCTAACTTTTCAATAGATCAGAATTTGGATGGTATCACATCATTTAGTGTACACATTGTCTATTACAATCTAAAAGGGTTTTTAACCATGTCAAAAATTGTACCAGGAAACAAACTAAACGCTTCCTTGTTATAAAAAGATAATATTAGAAATTAAGTCTTCTGAATTACAAATTCAGAACAAACAAACAGTTCTTCACTATCATACTTTCTATTAAAAAATGCAATAAGAGCACTTGTGATCACAGATCCTCACTCTGAAGCCGGCTCTTCCCAAAAGATCTTAGCTATTTAATTTCAGACTCTGCTACAATAAGATTATTCTTTATGATTAGGAAGGGCTGGCTATAAACACACCATGACTTCTTTTGGAATTTGCATTTAAGCTAAAACAGCTGCTGTTTATCGAAAAATCTTCAACACCGACTGAATACAAAAGACTTATTATCTGCTCTGTGCTGAACAGTCTATTTTCATATTGTTAAGTATATCCTAGGGACTTTAATTCATAATATAACATTTCTCTTACTCCTTTTGAATTTAGAACATGAAGAAAATAACTACTTTTTAGCAGTTTGGTATTCAGGTTATATGATAAACCTGTCATGACTACCAGCCATCTACCTGAAAGGAAACTTTAAGACATAAAACATAAAAGTTAGTATTCCGTATACTCAAAAAAACTACCCAATAATTTTATAAGTAAATATAATAAACAATCTACACGAGACTATTCATATTTACTAAATTCACAAGACCAATATATTTGTACATTTCTAAAAAATTAAATATATACTATTAAAATACACACACACACACACAATAGAGGATTACACTTGAAATCCCAGCATTTGGAAAACTAAAGTAAAAGAAGTGACATTTTAAGGTGAGCTTGGTCTATACAGGAAAGCTCTGTCTCAAAAAGTCAAAGTAAACAAGCCTTGTAGTCCAGTATTGGGCTTTTTGGATGTGGAAGTTTTCTGGATGTGGAAGCAGGATTGCTTAAACCCAGGACAGCACAGTCAACAAAGCAAGAACCCATCTCAAAAAAAAACAATAAAAGTAAACCATACACTATATAACAAAAACATGTAGGACTAAAATTCAATGGGTGTGCGTTCTAACTCTAGATTTACTGTAAGTTGATCCTAGTGTAGAGCTCATGTACACGCTTTCTATAAAACTCAGATTTACCACTGTGACTGTACAACTGAAACTATGAATAAGTAAAAATATCTATAAATGAAAACCAATATGCTGCTTGGCTTCAGGTAAGGGAGTTCAGAAACGGAATACTGAGCTCAGCAGCAATAATGAATGAGGAAGTTGCTAATTGGTTGTAAGAACATTGAATCTAGTAAAACTATAGCTACGTGGCAGAGTAGTGAGAGTGAAATTGGGACAAGACAGATCACAAGTTTTCTATTATTTTTCTAGTACTTAAAATCTAGCATATTGTAGGCATGCAAACATTTGTTAAATAAGCATATTACCAAATTAAGAGGCACAGTGTAACTTTGCAGTCCATATCTGTGACTTTGTAACCCCTGCTTTCACATTAATCAGCACCTTTTAAAAATGTTTCAAATGTAAAACAATAAAATTCCAGGATTTTAAATAATCACATCACTTTAACTGCCCTAAACTCTTTTTAAGAGGTGTGAAATTATCTAAATTCATGGCTTAAGCCATATGAGTAATATATTAATCATAGCTCCTGAGTGTATGCAAATGGAAGGCTGAAAGTTGATCCCCTAGCCTTTTCCAATAGAAGCCAGTAGTCATAAAGACGTGCCACATAGTGCTTCCTCAAACTATGCAGCCAAAAATTTTCATGGGCCACTACAGGTATATTAGGTGAGAACAGACACCAGTAATTAAATACTGCATCCCAAACTACCCACTTTTAAATTATGTGCACTGTATCGGAGTAATATATGCAAGTCACTGATAACTGTGCAGATAATGATCTCAATAACTACTACAGACTACAAAGACTTCAGTTCAAAAAGAGTTAGAGAAGCTACTGTACAACTTTAAAAGACACTATAATAGATACCTCAGTCAGGCAAAAAGCAAACCCCACTGTGCTATAGCTAAATAGACACAGTTATCATTAGTTAGAATAGCAAGAATATAAGGAGTCAAACCTCCCTGAGGATAATTTCAGAAAGCCTTTCCAAAGGAAAAGCACAGAAAAGCAAGAACCATGTCAAAGTGTGTGCATCACTGTATCTTCAATTTGTAAAATAGTGTACAAACACAGATTACTCTCTGGAAATAATCACTGACTCCAGAAACATATAGACCTTGATTTCTCAATCTAGAGGACTATATAAGACACAGAAAGCAAGGAAGGAAGGAAGAAACTAGGATAAGACAGCCTAACTTTGGTGGAGCATATTTATGATATGCAAATGTAGAAGTTTATCTACATGATAAACTTTGTAGCAAGTTTAGATTTAATTGATATCATCTGGAAATACTGAAAGCTTTAGCAATGAATAAATTGTGTGAGACAGTACAAGGCAAATGACAACAGTCCTGTCTCGTTCAACCCAAATGATTGATTTCAATTAATATGGCAGCACAGGGGCTGGAGAGGTGGCTCAGAGGTTAAGCCTCTGCCTTGCAGGTGGAGGATCCTGAGTTCGGATCCCAGATCCCACGTATAGACGCCGGGCGGAAGCGGAGATGGCCTGCGTTTCTGGTCCTGGTAGGGCAGAGCCTGTGAATCCCGGGGTACAGTAAACAAGGAGGAGGTGGAGGCGTCCATAGTGGTTCCCAAATTCACCCGTGGTTCTACACACGCGCACGCGCGCACACACACACACACACACACACACATGCGCACACACGCACAATTGAATAAATTAAAAAAAATGGCAGCACAGAGATAGAAAGAGCTAAGGGTCAAGTTAACTCTAACCATTTGTGTCTGAGTGATTAGAAAAATGATAATATCATTAAAAAAAATACATGGTCGAACAAACAAAAATATGGTTGAAGATAGAAGGAAACCAGTAAAAAATGACGTTTATAGAGCACACCTTGCTGAGCATTTCAAACACACTACTTTGTTTGAACTTTGCCAACAATCCTATGATGTGGTTATACTCCCACTTTGCATACTAGACAAAAAAAATCAGTATACTGTCCCAAAGTTCATATAATTAATTATATATGGGTCACCTTCCATTCTTCTCCCTAAAGTAACCTCCACTTTGTTCCAATTTGAGGTAGGAATGTGTTCAGTACAGTGAGTCCTTTCTGCGTTATAGGGGATAAAACATGCTTGTTCTAAATGAGGGTAAACCAGGCCTGGCCAATAAGGTGCAAGAATTACCATGCTGGGGTCTTCTAGGAAACATCACCTAGCAGAACAGCATCACCAAAGTCTGCAGGAACCAAAGACCACAACCTAAGCACAGTCCTTGTTTCCTCTATTTCCATCAACAAGCCAAATCAAATCACTTCACTTCCAGGGTGCTTTGTCAACTCTTCCTCTTCACTCAGATTCTACCACCACCCTAGGCCAAGCCATTCCCACCCATCAATCCCATTTCTGGGGAGACAGTCAAAAGCACTGAGAGCAAGACTAAGCCAGAAAGCTGCACACATACCGCCCCAACATTATCATTTACAACAGATAGAAAGGGTCACTAGACAGAAAATGTGGCAAACACATAAAATGGAGTGTTAGTCTTAGCAAGGAAATTGTCACACTAGAAAAATGGCTCCAGAAGTTAAGCTTCTGCCTCGCAAGCACAAGGTCCTGAATTCAGATCCCAGGTCCCACGTAAAAACGCCAGGTGGAAACAGCAGGCGCCTGCACATTCAGCCTCATGGGTGGAGCCTAAGAAATCCCAGAGCAAAGCAAAGTAGAAGCAGAAGGAATCCAAGATGATCCCTAAGTCATCCTTGGACCCCACAGGGACACACAATGCCCTCTGATACACACACTGAAACACACAAAAATAAATTAATTCATTCATTAGTTAATTTTTAAAAGAACAGAAATTACATCTCGCGACTCCCTTCCTTAAACTGCTTAATGGATTCCAATCACCCTCGAAATAAATCCAAACATGGCTCAAAGGCCTAGAGGCTCCGAAGCATCGGGTCCACTCGCAGCAGATGGCACGCTGCTCTTCCCTCAAGATGCTCCTCAAACAGGCCTTGGGAGGGGTGCGTGGCGCCCGCACAGCCCCGAGAGTAACATCTGTGCCCCGGTTGCTCTTCCGCCTCGGCGGTACCGGAGCCTCACGCAAGCTGGAGCTCACTGTCCAGCTGATGGCCGCTCAGCGCCTGTCCAGCGCTGGGGCACAGCGACACAGAAGCTCCTGGCTTTCTACACGAGTGTCCAGGACCCCACGCGGGCCGGTCTGCACGAGGGTCCAGGACCCCACGCGGGCCGGTCTGCACCAGGGTCCAGGACCCCACGCGGGCCGGTCTGCACCAGGGTCCAGGACCCCACGCGGGCCGGTCTGCACCAGGGTCCAGGACCCCACGCGGGCCGGTCTGCACCAGGGTCCAGGACCCCACGCGGGCCGGGCCTTCGGGGCCGCGCGCCAGTGAACCAAACGCGTCTCCAGGTTAAAATGGCGCTCTTGCTTCTCCAGACAGCTCAAGTCTTTCCTGCCTCCGGTGTCACCCAGAATCGCCTCAGACACCACCTCAAACGTGACCTCCTCAGAGGTCCCCCCTAAGCTGCAAGCACCCCGTACTAACCACTCTGTATTCTATTTCAGGTGTCTCTTTCGTCTTAAATAGGTGTTTTAAACAACTTAAAATATTGGGCCCAAGAGACAGCCCTGCAGGTAAGGTGCTGCTTGCTAAACCTGGAACCTGAGTTCAAGCCCTGGGAAACACATCCCATGGATTCTCTTTCTCACTCTCTCTCTCTCCTCTCTATCCCTCTCTCTAATAAATAAGATATTTTTAAAATATGTAATTTTTTTTATCTTCCCAAATACAGGCCTGATGGGAAGCCGGATCAAGGCATGTTCTGGCAAATACCTCTAACTCTGGAGGGCAGTTTCTCCGCAGAAGTCCACCGTGGCAGTCAGAAACACAGCACGTGTTCCAGGCCTTCACCCACAAACCGTCACTTTCGAGTGGGTATAGCTCTGGCACACAGGACAGGTGACAATCTCACTGACACTGAAAGGCTGAAGACCTACCTGAAATCTGACACAGGATAAACCACTGAAGTTTGCTTACTTGTCTAAGAAGGAAGAAAAGTCGTGAAAAGAATAAACAAAAAGAGAGGAAAAAAAGAACTGCATTTGTGAACATCACACCCTATTCCAAAAGCAAGGAAAGGCCTGGAAATATAGGTGAACGGTATGTGCAAGGCTCTCGATTGGATCTCCAGCTCCAGGGAGGCAAGGAACACAACACAACTATTAATAGTATGGTAAATGTGTAACACAAAACTCGTAATTTTTCTAAAGTTTATTTCTAACTTCAATGAAGCAACTAGGGCACTTATGTGTAAGGTGCACTACTTGGTATATATACACTAAGAAACCGACACTCATAATCAAAACTAGTCAGCATCTTAATCACCTCGCTTTTTTGTCTTTGCTTTTGGCGCGGTGAGAATATTCAAGACGTACCCAATACAATACTGTCAACTACATCACAGCGCTGTACTAATTCTCCAGAATTTGTCTTGTATACTGAAACTTTCAATCCTTTCAACAAGAATTGCCCTAAACTCCACTCACCCCAGCTGATCCTAGTAACCTCCATCCCACTCCCTAACTTATATCTTGAAATCACACGTGAGTGAGATCAGGAAGTGTTTTCTTTCCTTATCTGGGTTATTCTATTTAGCATGTTTTTTCAATTCATCCATGCTGTCATGTCAGAATTTCCTTCTTTCTAAGGCTGAATAATATTCCATCTTCTATGCCTATAGATCACATTCTCTTTATCCACCCATCCATAAACAAACATTTGTTTCTATATGTTGTCTGTTAGAAATAATGCTGGAAAAAAAAAAAAAACAGGAAAGTACAGATATCTCTAAGAGTTATTTCCGGTAAATGTAGCTAAAGATAAGTCACAAAGTTTATCTAATTTCTAGTATCATGCAAATGCATTCCCAAACAAGTTTCAGATTTATATCATATCTGTAATGATTTTAAAAAAACAAAAGAACAAATGCAACATCTTTATATTGCTAGTTCTTCAGTTGTAACTATCAAAAACAATAATTAAATGATGCTTGTCTTTGCTCTTGGTGTGGTGAGAATTCATATACATATCCTCAACAACAAAAAATGAGTTTTCCTATTAACCCCTACAATTCTTTCTCAGACACATTTTGACACGACTAAAACCTAAATGCACATCAGAAGGCGAATTTTAAAAGGCAAATTCAAAAACAACACAAGGTACCTAGGACTACATGCAAGAAGCATCAAATGTGCAGCAAATGAGCTCAGGGCAGCTGACACAGTGGGGAGAAAAAACTCGCACACTTCACTAGTAGGAAAGCCCCATGCTTAATGGTTAGGAACAGGAATGAAGAGGATTGAGATTAGTTTCTCAACATCAGAAGCCTTTAGAAAAGAAAGAGAAACCGCAGTGGAAAAGAAAACATGTGCACAAACACTGAACATACAGTGTCGAGCAGCACACAGAAACTTCAAGTAAGAAGCAGGCAAGGCTGCAACGTGCTCAGAATCTCAGAATTAGAGAGAAGGAGACAGGAGTGGAAAGATACTCCAGGATCCATTGAAGACCAGCCTGAGCTCTAGAGCTAGTTCTTAAAAGTAAAGACTTGGCACTTAATTCAGCATGGCAATTCTGGAGCGCTCATTTCCATACAACAAGTATAAGATGACTGAGGAGCACGTGAAATGACAAAAGGAACAAGAATTAAAACTCAGAACGTTTGTTCTTCGGACCTTGAGGAATGTCAGACAGAGTAAATCACTCCTGCAGGCTCAGAGGCCCCCTAGCACTGTGGCGGTGGGCTGCCACTATCTTTACGGGCCCGCTGATGGCCACTATTAAACATCCTACAACCCCTTCTAACCTTAACACGAAAGCTACTGCATTTAAGGTGACAAGGGCCAGGCCCAGCAGGAAAGCAGCGCTGAGCACCGCACCCCAATGACTGTGCAGTGCGTGTCCAGAGCCAAATGAAGGAAAGCCAAAGTCCAATCAATCATTGGCTTAGGGTTCCCACCCCCCAATAGAACTTTCCGAGTAATGAAGTTCTCTGAGGAGGAAATGTTCATCTAGAGGAACGCCAGATGAGAACTGCCATCTAGGAAAGAACCATCCCTAAATCAGCAACAAAGAAACCAGTCAAGGAAAATACTTACTGAAGCAAGTCCAGAAAGTGTCAAAAAAAGACAGCGTAGGGAACACCAGAGCAGCTGGTACGAAGACCTAGATGCATGTGGAAAAGAACAATCGCTGACTTTTGGCAGGAGAAATCATTGCCTACAGATCAAGCTTGAAATTCACACAAGAACTTCAAGAATTAATTCAGAAGTAAATAATAGGCCAACAGGCAAAGACACTCATTCAAAGACTGTCCCAAGGGTAGAGGGGAGCCTCCCAAGCTAAGACATCACATCGCCTTCATTTGGAAGTGGCCGCACCTAACCACAGAAGCAGCACGCAAGGCCACATGAAGAGTGAATGCGTCACATAAGCATCTGAAGCAAACACAGTCTTTGGCCATCAGTGTTTTAGTTTGATTGTCAAACAACTGATACATAGATTTGCAGCAGTTTTGCTGCTAACAACTTTGGAAATCATCATGCAAATTCAATCATAAACAAAAATAACTATTTTGGAGTGATAAATAGGCACATTTAAAACAAAGGTCAGATTTGTATTAATAAATTAATTGATTCTAAAAACTGTTTAAGACTTAAAGTTAATGAAGAATAAACTAATTTTATATTTTCTTCTAAGCATTTCATAGTTGTCACACAAATGAAACTCAGACCTGTCTGTATCCCACTTCCTCTGCGTGTCTGCTTTCATCCACCAGAATTGGCACTCGCCCCTTGACAGACCAGCATATTAGATTCCAAGTTTATGAACAAAAATCTGAAGACACCCACAATGTCTTTTGTTTATTCTCAAGAAATACTATTCACATTGTCCAAAACATGATTAGCAATTAAAATTTTAATGTTTTCTAGTAAAATAGATTTGGCAAGAAATATTACCCTATCTCCCTATTTTTCCTGTGGCTTCTCATATCCCCCAGCACACAGCTGAGAACTTTTAGATACACTGACATTTCCACAGACCTCAAATAAGCTAGAGAACTTGATCATTTGGAACCAACCTTTTTTCTCTTCACGTCTACTATGCTACATCCACTCGGGCAGAACTGAGACAGGGAGCTAAGCGCCTCTTCCTAGAGCATCAGGTCTGTAACACCTGGGTCAACCTCAAATCCTACTCTCCCACCTATTCTGCAGAATCCTCCTCTCTCAACACTCTGTCCCCCCTTTATCGTGCTGATCAAAGTCTGTCTCATATTTACTTTATAAGTAAGATAATAAACCACAGGTTAAAAAAATTAAAGTTTTAGAATCACAGAAAACCAGATCCACATCTAGCATATAACCTTAGGCATATTATCTGAGATTACATGCATCACTTTGCTCACATCTTGTATAAAATTAAGACTAATAGGATAATTCTCGGTGTATATATCATCAAAAACAGTGATATATACAAAGCACTTAGCTACTGACAACTAGTAGCAGTTTAGTTAATACTAACCACCCAGTATGAGTTCACAAAGTACAGGCTCTTATCTTACTCCTACTAAATTCTTTCTCATTCCTGGTTTGCTGTATCTTGCCCGAAATTTATAGCTACTTAAGGAAATGTTAACAATGTCTAAATTCCAATAGATATCAAAATTAGTTTGCAAATTCATTATTAGTTGTTAATATTAGCAGTGGCTTAAGCAGTTTATACATAACTACCATGTGTATAACTCCATCTCTCCAAGCACTACTTTTAAAGTGCACACATCATATTGAGCAAGGACTATGCTAATGTTCAAAATGCTTGATACACTCACTAAAGAAAAAGTTCTAATTCATCTAAAAGGCACCAAGTATCCAACCACAAATATCTAACCACACTCACTAGTAAGTTATTCCTACATGGGTCCTTCTTTTCATATAAAAATAAATAATCTCAAAGCCACGTTTCCAGCTGGCCCTTTTGAGTTTCCCTAAGCTACAAGTTCCCCAACAGAGACGGACAGTTGCTGATCTTCTCAAGAAAAGGAGCAAAGGAAGTGACGTTTCTAAACACGTAAGACTGCTAATATTCAGATTTCAGAATACAAACAAATTCTTTAATCTTGGGCTAGCAATAGCAATACAAATGCAACATGGCCAAAGACTACAGCAAGAAAGGTCTGTTAATAATGGATATGGAAAAAGAACCCAGAGTAAGAACACAAAAAGGTTGGAAGAAATCACACATTTCAGTCAGAGTGTAAACATTAACATGTGTGAATCTACTATAAAGTATGACTCAAAGCAACGTACACATGCCACTCGTTAAAAAAAAAAAATTATAAGGTAACATTTAATATTAGGTATTAAAAGTTCAGCAAACATTTTCCCAGCTAGAATAATAACTCGAAATATCCCATCTAAATGAGTGAAAGGCCTCAGGACACATATTTTTACCACTTCTGCATATAGTAGCCCTTCTAAATGGTATCACTTCAGAGTACAAATTTTAAAGTTCTGTTAAAACCTCATATTTCTAAAAGATATTTTAAAATGTTCATTTTCTATTTTCCATTCCAGTAAAAATTTTTATGACTACTAAAGAATGCTACTTCAATTCATTTAGAAAGTTAGAGAACAGTATAAAACTAACATTTATTTTGTAAAATTATAACATTAAGTACACTAAAAAATTGTGCTCAATATTCTGCATATTTTGTCAGAATAAAAATTGTGCAGACACATATATAAATATAGGTATATACAGAGATAGATGATAGATAGATAGATAGATAGATAGATAGATAGATAGATAGATAGATAGCTTGCTTCTGCCTTTTCATGATTTCTCAAGAACCATCTATCAGTGAGCTCAATCACTCCTCACTAGGGTCAATCTATGATTCTATAATAGGCAAAAGAGATTTAAAAAAAAATAAAGTTTGCTGCTCAGCCCTAAACAGGACCTCTAAGCCACCCCACATCCACCCCAAGGCTCTGGCAACATCGTGGAAGAGAGATCAGGACTGTAAGAGCCTGGAGTGGAACAGGGGTGAGCCAGTGCCCATCTTCTAGATGTGACAGGCTCTTGTGCTCATGAATTCACAGCAGCTCTATGTGATTCCCCAAGACCTGCATGAGAATTGTCTATCAACACTTCATCACAGAAGGGGAAAGATCTCAAGAGAGTCCATACCTCCCTGAGAGGCTGATGAAAACTAATGCTGATGGAGAGGAAATGGAAGATGCTTTTCTCCACAGCAGACCCATTGACGGGATGTAGTCATGCTCCAGCAAGGCGGGTATCATCAAAGGCAAACCAGATGATACCTAGAGGAACAAAAATTCAGGAAGACTTGAAAATAAGAGAGAATCTGGAAGGGGAGAAGAAGGGTTGTAACGGGAAGAGAAAGGATGGTGGGATTGAGATTGAGATGTGAAAACATCATAAATTCACTATATTCACATATGAAAAACACTAAAGAATCAGAAAGGAGAAACAAAGAAAATCGCTTTTTAAAATAAAGCAATGTTTTCAATTAGTAAAGTCCTGCTTTAGAATATAACCAATCAGCTTCCAGTCATCAATCCCACTTGTCATAGTTTAATCGCTTTTTCAACTAAAAGCACAAACACAATCTATATTTTCACTGTGTAACTATTGTTTCTACGTTACTGAGACATATATACACTGAATTCTGAAAGTGTAATATAAAAAAGGAAGTAAATTATAACCCCATATTTGTTATGACAATAGGTGTTTATTTTGATGATGTCACAGCCTGTCTCTATAAATTATACTTTCCTTGCTCAAAACTAAGCACAAGTCTAAAGATAATTTATTCTTAAAATACAATAAACTGAAATAAATGCTCAGGAGGCTAATCAGTGAAAACAGTATATCAGATTGCATTAATAAGGGGCAAACTCTTATGGTACATATTAAAATTCCAATGTGGAAAGGAAATAGAAACTGATTTGGCTGTCATTTTACAAAGCATTAAGAATACTGACAACTTTAATTGGGGGCAAAGAGAAAAATATTCTCAGAATTCTTTCCAATATTTTCAAAATTCACATAAATCATAGTTCTCTCAATTACTGATGCTCTATTTCTATCCATTAACACCAGACTGTGATGTGGCAGTATACATCTGTCTATAGTTCCACTTCCTGAAGTGCAAAATAACACTAATGTATTATGTTCTGGACTTTAATGACACTATGAAAGAATACAAAAACCTAAAAAGATGAGAAAGGGCCATAAAGAGAACCTAGAATCCAAAGCAATTTTCATTATGTTCTGATTTCATGAAGGTTTTTCTATTTACTATTCCTAAGGCACCAGTCCTACTGACAGTCTATATTTACAGAAACTCACAAAAACATGGCAATTCATCTTGGACACTGTGTAGTTTTTTCATCTAACTTTAAATTAAAATAACTGAATTCTAACATCAATATTCTAACAAAAAAAATAAGATCAACAGAAATATAATTACAGGGATAATGTTATTTCAGTACACTTCATTTGGTCAGTTTTTTTTCCAATAAAAATCACCAAAAATAACTACAGAGAAACTTAAATTTTAAAAAGGTTACAGCTTACTAAAACTCCATCTGAGGCAATTTTCTTGATATGGTGTATAAAATATACTTGTTAAAACCGTCAACAAATACCAAAACTCTGAAAGCTTGCCTTTCTCCCAGACTCGCTGGATGAAGCATTATGCAATTATTTATTAATCAAACACTTCTGCACCCAAAAATCCAAGGGCTACTCTTCTGTATCTTCTAAAAGCCACAGGAATACTATCCAGTTCCACTCGAGGCACTGACAGTGCTCAATCTGAAGTTCTAACTACTTTATCACTACCCTTTATTTTGCCGGCAACGTTTTTGCAAGAAAACATTAAGCGTAACGCTATCCAATCTACTATTCTCTTAACACTGATTATTCTATAACCTATTACCCAAATCGATCAGTGAAAGGATTACTGCTTCGATTTCCACTGAACAAAATGTGATGCTTCTGGATACATTAAACACGCTGCTGGCCACCCAGCAACTCTCAAAGGCTCAGCGAGCTGGACTAACTCTTCCTTTCCTGTAGAAAAGTAACTATCCTGTCGAGGAGCTCGGAGAATAGCTGTTCAGTTGTGAAGAACACAGTTCCTGAGCGCTTCCGAGCAGCTGTTAGGAACTTCCAGACGCCTGCTGGATTGATTGCCACTTTAGTTAAATGATGGGTCATCTTGCTCCTCTTTACTTTTTCTTCTTTAATCTTCCTGTTCCTGAAGACGACCTACAGGTCTAGTCTTAAAATAAACGAAGCATTAAGAAAAAAAAAAAAAAAAAACTAAGAATTACTTCTACTGTTTCCCAAGGAAGTCATTTCAGGACCTTTACACACCACTCCTTAGACCACAACTGATCAGTTATGTAAGACAACGAAGCCGTTTTAGAGTTAACCATTTTCTGCTTAACCTTACCTAACATACTTAATGCAAGCTTTCAGATCACTGTTAGAGTGTCCTACATTAGAAAGATGCAAGTGCAGTCTATGTGAACCTCACGGCTCAAACACACATCGCAAATACTCTACGCCTGCTGGGTTTCAGGTGCTTCTGGTTACCTGCTGAGCTTCCTGCGCCCAGTGATGCGCCCAATCGCAAGAACTTCCATCCGTCTACACGCTAATGGCCGTGTAGCGGCTTCTCCTCCCAGCACAGAAGCCCTGATGCTGTGGCTCTCAAAGAATTCTTTCCAGCAACCTCCCCGGGGACGCGCGACCAGCGGCAGCACAGAAGCCGGCTCAGCGCCGCAGTGCCGCTGCCGCCTCCTACTTTCCCCAGCTGAACCCTAGAAAACCGGCCCCCGTGCCCTGCAGACCCCGGAGAAAGAGAAACCACGGCACCGCTCGGCTCGGGAGACCCGAGAACCCAGCGCAGGGCGGGGAGCCGAACGCCGACGGGAGCCTTGGGGAGGGCGGGGTGTCGGGCTGGGAAGGGAAGGCGTCCCGAGTGGAAGGCAGGCGAGCAGGCGACCGCCCGGGCGCCGGCGTCCCGCACTGGCCCCGGGCGCGGGGAAGCGAGCGCCCCCGAACCGCACCGCGCGCCTTCGGGGGGTGGGTCCGGGATGGGGTCCGGGATCGGGGTCCGACCGGGGCCCCCCTCACCTGTCAAGAGCGCCGGGCGCTCACCCGCGGCCGCAGACGAGGCTGCTCCCGCCGAGCCCATCGATCGCCGCGGGCGGAGGTGCCGGGGCACCAGCTCGCATCCGTCCGCCGCTCCGGCCACCAACAGCCCGAACAGCAGCAGCGCAGCCCAGCGCCGCCGGAGAAGCCGGCCCCAGGCCGGGCCGGGCGTCGTCGCGGCGGGATGAGGGCGCGGAAGAGGCGCCCGGGCCGCCGGCTGCTCGTCCGCTCCGCGAGGCGCCGCCGCCACCGGCTCCCCGGGCGGCCCCGGGCGCCTCCGCCGCGGGCTTCCGCCGGGCGCCACCGCGGTGCCCCCGGCCCCGGCGGCCTCCGGAGCTCCCGTCCCAGCCGCGTTCATTGGTTCCGGTTGTTTAAAAAAAAAAAAAAAACAACTGGGGGACACAAGGTGCGGCGGCTCCGGGCCGGGCGCGACGCGGCGCAGCTGCCGCGGCGAAACCGGGATCCGCTGCTCTGGCGCGGCCAAACCCCAGGCGAGCGCCCGCGCCGCCGCCGCGGCGCATCCCCCCGCCCCCTCCGGCCCGCGCCCGCCGTAGTACCACGCTGCGCCCCGACGCCTCCCTCGCTCGCTCGCTTGCTCGCTCGCACCCCGCTCTCATGCCAAGCCCCCGCCTCCCGCCGCCCGCCACGGCGCAGGCGCGGCCCCACGGCGCCTGCGCACCGCCCGCCCCGCCCCCGGGGGCGGTCCCGAGCTGGGGGCGGGGCCGGAGGGCGGGGCCTAGCGCCGCGGCCCGCTGGGCGAGCGGAGGCGAGAGCCGGGAGGAAAGCAGGGCGCGCGCCCCTCCTCCACTCACGCCCCCGCCGGGACCGAGTGAGGGGCAGCCCTGCGGAAGACTGCGTGTCCCGCATCCTCTGCGCGACTTTACCACGGTGCAGAAAGCACAGAAGAATTGCATGGGTCAGAAACGCTTGCAGTGGGAAAAACAGTGGCGTCCCCATAACTTCGATGTAGGTGGGGCTTAACCAGTCGCTAGCCATGTACAAGTGGGGTTAGCCTAGCCTTGGGTTTATTTACTTGTCAAACATTGAACATAGAGTTTGTTCTCCGCCATCCTGCCAGGAATGGCTCTGGGCACTTTACAGACTTACATATTGTCACTCATCCTCCTGCCTCACCATTTCACAAATGAGGACACCAAATCCTTGAAATGTTAAAATAGTTTGGCCTATGGCTGTACAGCCAATAAATGGGAAATGGCCAGATTTAGCAACCAATGAATGGAACTTAACTTCTTTCTCCGTGCATACTTCACCTGCAGTCATCATTCTGGTTCATCCCTTCCCACAGACTATCAGCTGAAATAGGTTGCCACAACTATGGTGTACAACTTACCACTGTACATACCTGGCATGAAGCAAAGTTCTTGACACCCGCTATGTGCCTTCTCCTGAAGATTCTGCTCAGAAGAGGCTTAATTGCTTTAAAGGGGAGGGAGAAGCAGATTCTTTTTCATACAAGTATCTGTCAACACTGTTTGGGGAAAGGTGTTTCGTTTTATGGTGGCGGAGTACTCTGGATTGGCTCACCCCTGTGAACACAGTCCTACATCTCCAGTCCTCTCCCCCATCAACACGTTTTTCAGGAAGTCTTTCAAATGTAAAAGGTGTTGAATATACACACAGTTATTTAAGATCTTAAGCCTATGGTTCTTATGACTATAAGTTTGTTGGTTATGGGATTTTTTTTGATGGTTTGGGGTTTTGTCCCATCATTGATTTCTTTCAGAAGTCAAAAAGAAACTCAAATTACACAGTCTTCTAAAAGAAGTTCTCAGGCAGCCTAACCAAGCTAACCTCGAGTGCCACTGGCTGTGGAAAGGGAAAGGGCACACTTCAGAGATGAACAAGAATAGTGTTAAGGCTACCCAAGCCATAAACAGTTCCTTCTTGGCAGGCTACTGGAGGCATGGTGACAGTTCTTTGCAGGCCCACGGGAAGATGATGGTTCGCTTGCTGAAAGGCACAGAGATGAAGTCACAGGTTTGCTAAGTCCCCACCTAGCACCTAGTACTAGGGCACCAGGAGGTCGGAAGGTAAACAGCAGGCTTGTTTCCTGCTCTTTGAGAGACATCATTTTGTTCATTCAATATTTACTGGACGGCTAGTATGTTCCAAGCAAGATATTGGGTGGTGGTGAGGTTTCAGCAGACTCAGAGAAACACTAGAAAAAGTCAACTAAGTCAGTATTTACAGATCTGAAATAGACAGCTACAGTCTCTGCCTGAGAACTTCACCATCTTACTTAGGAGGCAAAATGTACGCCCATTAAGTAATTAGAGACTAATATACGACAGCAATCAGTTACTGAATTGGTTAGAGCCAACTGTGTTACTGCAATAACAACATAAAACCAAGACCAAATGAATTCATCACTGGGCCGAGTATCTTTAAACAAAGATGAGCTATCATGTATTCTTTTTAAGATGGTGCTGGCACTGAAAAGGTATTGGACCCCAAGTTAGAAGTGTTTATTTCTCACACGACTGCAACCACAGATGGGGAACCAGCATGCATTGCAGAGACCTTGCTCACGCAGGCACCGGCCCAAATAAATCCAATAAATCCTCTACTTAAACCATGTTTCTCCTGGATATGGAAGTTTCTGACCGATTGAACTCGATAGCCGTCGTTCACGTTCATTCACGGAGCTACAATGGCCTTGTGCATCATAACATAAACCTAGGTGGGTTAACGAGCAAGAGCAAGTGCATTGTTTGGGAGAAAAATCCCTAGAATCACAGGTGTTTGTACTTGAAAGAAAGGCAAGCGCCTCCGTCTTCTCAGGTTCCCACCTCCTTCTGTTTCTCTAGCAACCTAACAGCGTCCTTCCCTTCTTTCCTCCTGCCAAACCCCATGCAGCATATGCTCAAGGCACTTTGTTTTGACTACCCAGGTCCAACAGCCCATTCTCCTCCTTAACATCCAAACCTCGGGAACTGACACTTTATGTGCTCAATGTTTAATTTTCATCCAGTCTGGATTTGAACGTCTGAGAGTGTCCGTTGGCTGCTCTGATCTGTGTCATCAGACAAGCCTTGTAGAAACCGCAAGGCCACCGCTATCCAGGGCAATCTGCAAGCGACTGACTTAGCGGGTCCTCATTTTCCCTACCTGGAAATTAAGAGACCCACGCACGCCCTCTCTTTCCGCAGTGACTGGCGGCCAGGGTCCGAAGGATGAGAAATGTACATCAGTAAGGAAAGCCTTTGCTGGGAACGACGCGCACAGGTACTTTGTCACTTCGTGCTCTAAACGGCGCGTGCTCTAGGGTTAGGATTCACATCTCACACTTCCCCCTGCTGCCCCGGCATCTTCCTGCAAAGAACCCCAGGTTCTCGGGGCGCGCCCAGCGCCCAGGCGTAGCCTACGCACCTCCCGATCACCCCCCTCCCCTCCCCGGGAGGAAGCCTCCGGCCTCCAGTCCCCTCCCCCTCACTCCGGGAAGCCCGCGCAGCCCACGCCGCGCTCGCAGCTGGGACCAGGAGAACCGGATCCCGCGGGCCAGCGCGCATGCCCACGGCCTCCCGCGGCCCGCCACAGGTGCGCGGCTCCTAGGGCGGGGCGAGCGCGCGCGCGCGGCCCGGCGGTGACGTCACCGCGTGGGCGGGCGCGGCGGGCCCCGGAGGGGAGCGCCGTGGGCGTGGGGCGGGAAGCCGGGATGGGGGTGCAGCCCAGGGGAATTCCAGCTTGAGTTCGACGGGGGGGGGGCTCTGTCTCCCACAGCGTCCTGCACCCTGGGTCGCCGCAGTGAGGCTCCTGGAGTATGGGGGTCGACGTGCTGCGAGGTGCACAAGTCCTGGTCTAGGTCAAGCCCTAGGGATACGGAGAACCAAGGTCTTGGGTTGTTGCATGGACAAGGCCTGGTGTATGTGTGACCACTGAAAACACAGTAGCTTGTGAAGGGAATCGAGATCCCCAGTGCTTGAAAAGCACCTTCAAAACCAACAGCGAAAATCATTTCAAACTTGGAGCAATAAAGCTTCAATGAATAGAATACAATCCTCAAATTGTGGTTCATTAAAGCGCTGGGGGGGGGGGGACGACCGGAAGTTGTTCCTTAAAACACCTTTGCTGCCTCAACCCAACCAGGCTTCCAGCCAGTGAGGCTCTGACATTCCTCTTCTAATTTAGTTAAGATGGAAAACCCCCTTGCTTCACACTCTCTAGGGCTGGAGGAAGGACGTCTGTTTTATAATGTTCCTAGACGGGGGTAGGAAATCAAAACTCCTTCAGAACTGGTAATTAAGCAAACTTGTTTTGCTTTAAGCCCCGCCATACAGCAAATGCAAGTCAAATTTGTTCACCAAAAGCCAAGGTCGTCCATAGCTTTGCCAGATCGTTTGTTATTAGTCAAAAATCTGTTTGCTCTTTCTCTCAATTCGAAGGGCTGCATGAGTATTCGCGAGCGCATAATCTCTGATAAGTGCTGAAGTAGTAGGAGCAGTGTTGACATATCCTGTGAAAATAGAACCATGATGGAGATAAAAGATCTCACCAGAGATATGCAGGATGATGCAGGCCTGTAACCCCGAACTCCAGAGGGGCGGGGATGGAGCAAACGATGCAAACATGCAACAAGTAGAACATGACATACTGAGAAGTTTGATAGGAAGAGACAGGAAAAGTAACTGACGAGATGGAAAAATAGTTTAGTGTGATGCAAGAAACCAAACTTCCACACTCAGGTGGTGACACGTGTATGGAATCACATCACTTGGGAGGTGAAAGCAGGATGATTAGGTGTGCAAGGCCGACCTGAGCCAAATGAGACTGTACTTAAAAAAAAAAAGTCTCTAAGTCAGATGCCTCCTCCTGCCCTAATCTTTATTCAAACACACACACACACACACACACACACACACACACACAAATATTTTTTGTAAAATGGAACATTGGAATTGTAAAATATAATTTTGGGGCCGAAGTATGGACTCACAAGTGTAAGGTATTCATAACTTAAGGGCTGGAATGTAATTAGTGGTGAAACGTGTGTGGAACATGATGAGGCTCAATCCCAACACATATATGCCAAGTTCCTAGCCCACCAAACTGTTCAAATTAACAAATTCAATAAGGTAACAGATTATAAAACAATTTACCAAAATTACATAACAGTAAACAATCTACAAAAGAAATTTAGGAAACAATTTAATGTTAATGTCACCAAAAATTAAATAGAATACTCAAAAGTAAATTAGTGTAATTTCTATCAAAATTCTAATGTAATGATTCACAGAAATTGAAAAAAAAATCTTAAAATATGTAATGGAAACAAGAACTCCAAATGGCCAACCTGGAACAGTCACATTCCCTGATTTCAAAATCTTCTACAGCGATATTGTAATCAAAACTCTTGGTAGTGTCGTCTAAATGAGGCAAGAATAGCTCAGCAACCTGGGATTCCACTTGGGACAAAACTATGCACATACCCTTTCTTAACAATGTACCTAGCAATCTCGAGACCCCTATCTGCAAGCATTACACACACACACACACACACACACACACACACACACACATCATTCTCTGAATAATGCAACTAGAAACCTGTTAGCAACCTGTGACCCCCACCAACATCAAGCCGCATGTACACACACTCTGAACATCTCCTCTCAATGGCCGTTGAACCTAGACCTTTCTATTCAAACACATCCTGAAACTAGGAGCTACAGGCAATGGACCAGTTCAGCTTAAACTTGTTTGGATGCACACATAATAATGCAAACCTTGTTCTTTAAGTGAACTTTTAGGGAGAGCTCCCTACTTATCATATTATGCCTCTGCATAATTGGGTGTGCATATGATTAAAATTAGATGCATTATGAGAAAGGACATGCTTAGTGAATAATGGCCTATGTAATCCAAATCGAAATGGAGAACCACCCAAACCACACCCACATTCCATCTTCTCTAGAACCCCATAAAAGGAAGTCCTGAGTCACAATCAGGGCTCTAGAGTGTCAACTGTCACTCTCGACGGTGTAATTCCTTTAGAACTTATACTGTTCCCTTGCTTTGAATAAAACTATTTGTAATTTTTGCAAATCTGCACAGTCTTTACTTCGGTTCTTTGAATAAGAGGGCAAGAACCTCTAAGTACTTACCCCAAATCCTGACCAACCACCCATAACAAAAGTAGGCACATTAACCAAAGAAACAGGATAGATAGTCAAGAAATAAATTCACATACTTGTCAGTTAATTTTCAACAAAAGTATCAAGAATCTGCAATAGGTGAAAAACAGTGTGTTTGATAAGTAGTATTGAAAAACCAATATATTTATAGGCAGAAGGATGAAATTGGACCCCAATTCATCATGAAAAATAATTCGACCCCCAAATACATAAAAGACTGAAAAGTATTGGGCTTGCCAATAATTTCTTGGGTAGAATTCCAAAAGCACATGCAAAAAATAAATGGATTGAATTATTTGAATTGATGGGATTATGACATTGCTAAAGGGGTATTTTAATCTGAAGGGGCAATGACGGAGTGAAGACATTGACTATGAGTAGAGAAAAGATCTTTAAGCCATACAAAGGTCTAAAATATAAGAAACTCAAATTTAATAGTTCTATTATAACAGTTCTATTAAGTGAAAATGGATTTTTACATTTGTTTCTTGGGAAAAATGAATGTAAAATGCCCACTATCTATAACAATCTGAAAAGGCAAATAAAAGCCACAATGACACAGCACATCTCGTCTGTTTGAATAGCTGGCATCAAAAAGAAGAAAAGTAACAAGTATTGACAACCATGTGAGGGACAAAAGTCATTCTGCTGGTAACAGTGAAGATTAATAAAGACATCTTAGAAAATATAATTGCTAGTATGATCTTTCAACCACATTTCTGGGAAAATTCCCAAGGAAGCAGAATGAAGTATGTAAAAGAGAAAATTGCACTCCCATGTTGGCATTACAATGATCAAGATGAGACATCAGTCTAACAGTACATTAACAGATGGACTTGGGGGTTGTCAAGATGGTTCAGTGGATAAAGGCTATTACCCGAAAAGCTGATGACCTCAGTTCAATTCTAGAATCCACATTAAGGGGGAAAGAAAGAAATGACTGTATAGAGTGGTCCTCTGATCTCCACACCCATGCTCCTACACATATGTATACACTCACATAAATGACAATAAAAATTTAAAAAATGGGCTGGAAAGGTGACTCAGAGGTTAAGACTTTGCATTGCAAACAGAAGGATCTGAGGTCGGATCCCAGATCCACTTTAAAAATACCTGGTGGAAACAATGTGGGACTGAACTCCTGCTCTGGTGGGCGGAGCCTGGGAAATACCAGAGTGAAGCAAGAAGGAGGTAGAAGCAATACAGGATGATTCCCAAAGTCATCCTTGGTCCTCCACAGTGCCCTCTCTTTCTCTCTCTCTCTCTCTCTCTCTCTCTCTCTCTCTCTCTCTCTCTCTCTCTCTCTGTTTCTCTTTCTCTCTCTCTCTCTTTTTCTCTCTCTCATACACACACGTGAGAATTCTTATGAGCAGATTATAAAAAAAATTTGTAAATGAAACAAAAATTCTTCAAATGTTTTCTATATACCCAAAGGTAAACTACACAGACTTTTTAAAGACATGTCTGTCATTCCAAACATTCTGAGTGGAACTGGTGGACATTATGAAGTAAATCAGGATCATGAAGACAAATGGAAGAAGGTCAAGATGAAGAAAAGGAAGACGGTCATGAGAGGATACAGCGTTTCCTTAGACTAGAGGAGCATGTGTGTGCGTGAGTGCGCGCATGTGTCTGTGTGTGTGAGTGTGTGTGGGACAGAGTACATAACTGTGAGGGTGCAGGAGCCCACCTGCCGATGTGAACGAGTGGAGGCAAGGGACAATCATTGGGTGCCGTTCCTCCCCTTCTCAGCTTGTTTTCACCACTCCTGCATAGCGGCCGGCCTGTAAACTTCTGGAGACTCCTAGAGTCTTCACCTCCCTGCAGGCATGCAGAGATCACAGACACTTGTGCCCTTGCATCCTGCATGTGCCCAGGATCTGGGGATCCGAGCTCCGGCCTCAGGCTTGCAGAGCAAGCGCTTTACAGGTTGAATCCTCTCCTCAACCACACAGGAGAAAGTTTTAATGATCTGTTAATTAGCAAGTAAAGTCTTTTTTTCTTAAAAACGACGCCTCCACTCCGGATAAATCATAATCAAAATAAAAACTCAAGATGACATCAGTCCCATAGAGTCAATTTTTAGAATGCTCATTATTTCCGTGAGGTATGAGATAAAGTGCTGATAATGGATGCCCTGCAATACTTTAAGAAATTATCTAAAAGCCAGAAATGATGGCTCATACCTATAGTTCCAGTATTTGGGAAGCTAAGGCCAGGTTATCATGCCATCATGAGTTACAACTCAGCCTTGGAACCACAGAGCAAGACCCTGTATCAAAAAATTAGAGGTGAGCATGAATCATGTCAGGTACGTATCATCAAAGATATCTATATGAAACACAGTGGGCTGCACAAGTGAAAAGATTTGGAAATAGGAGGAAGTCTGGCGGGGGAGATGAAGGGTTGGGAGAGGGAAAGGAGGGTGAAAATATTTTAAATTCACTGTATTCATGTATGCAACATTACAAAAGAAAAAATAGATGATGCATAAATGACAGATAAATGATTAATTGAAAGATATTTAGATGGATGGAAGGAAGGAAGGAAGGAAGGAAGGAAGGAAGGAAGGAAGGAAGGAAGGAAGGAAGGAAGGAAGGAAGGAAAGAAGGAAGGAAGGAAGGAAGGGTTACCTACATTCAATCTCAAAGTTCACAAATCTGTTTTAGAAAAAGATGTCGGAGAACCTTAACATCAGCAAGAAGGAGAAAATTGAGTTGGTACTAAAATTTTAAAGGACTACCTCTCTTCATGTTTCTTCATGAGAAATCATTCCAAGTACTGAAAATGTGCCTCTCGTTAAATTAAAATGCACAAATAAATGGTTGCAACTAATAGTCACAGCAAGTCAAGGTCATTATTTGGGGTCTATTTGAGGAATTTTGATTTTAGGAATATGAATTATGGGGGCTGGAGAGATGTCTCAGGATTAAGCCTCTGCCTTAAGAGTAAAAGAATCTGAGCAAAAGGGCCTGAGTTTCAACTCCGAATCCCATCCAAAAATGGCAGCAGGCTTCACTTCCAGCCCTGAAAGGCAGAGCTTCGGAAACGCCAGAGTAAAGCAATAAGGAGGTAAAGCAATCCAGGGTAATTCTCAAAGTTACCCTTGGAACTCCACAAATATAACTCAGTGCTTTCTTCCATGCACCCACATATACCCCACACACATCCACATACATGTACACATCTATACCTAGACATGCAAAAACAAAATATAAAAATTTGGAGATTAGCCTAGGTATTTACTGACTGTAAGTCAGTTTATTAAAATGTTCAGCCTCAGTTTCCCATTTCATATAAATATAGTAACAACATGTAGACATATGTCTTCAGGCAAAAGACTATCATAAGGGTGGCCAATGCATAGTTAGCTACTGCTATCTAATCCCCTACGTATGTTGGATGAGATGTTTTCCATTAAGTTTTACAGAAAAGGGAAGTAAAAAGCAAGAACAGGAGCTGGAGAGGTGGCTCAGGGGTTAAACCTCTGCCTTGCAGGTGGAAGGTACTGAGTTCGGATCCTAGACCCCACATATAGATGCCAGGCAGAAGTGGAGGCGGCCTGCGTTTCTGGTCCTAGTAGGACAGAGCCTGTGAATCCCCGGGGAGAGTAAACAAGGAGAAGGTAGAGCGGTCAGTGGTGGTTCCCGAATTCATCCGTGGTTCTACACACATACACACGCACACACGCACGCACAATCAAATAAAAAAAATTTAACAAAACAAAAAGCAAGAACAGGGCTGGAGTGGCAGGGGTTAAGACTGTCTCGCAGGCAGAAGATCCTGAGTCCATATCTCAGGTCCCCCATAAAAACATCAGGCGAAAACAGTGGCCCACACTTCTGGTCCTTGGTGAGCAGAGCTTGGACACACACACATACACACACAGACACACACACAATTTAAAAAAAAAAGAAAAAGAAAAAAGCAAGAACACACAAAAAAATGGATAAGGATGTATGCAACAAAAATATATAAAAATTTTATAGGTCAATGTGTGAGTTAGCTTTCCATTGTTGTGCAAAATAGCTGAGAAAATAAATCTAAAAGAAGGAATAGTTTATTTTGTGCTATGGTGTCAACCCGTTCAGTTCACAGTAACTTGGCCACGTTGTTTCGGGGTCTGTGTCCACACAGTACCATAGTGACAATTCCGACCTCATCAGTACCAGGAAGAACAAGGGAGTAGAGTGATCCGATGGTGCCCTTCATGGCTGTGGTTCTTTGTGGTGGTTAAATACAGGTGTCAAGTTAACAACTGAAGGCACGAGCTCTGGGCATGTTTGTAAAGAATTAGTAGGTGAGTTATGATTAAGTCCTGAGCATGCCTGCGAGAGACTGTCTAATTGATGAAGGAAGATGCAGCCCATGGCGCACGGGACATTTCCCTGAGCAGGTACATTAAGACAGAGGGAACCGAATCAGTAGGTTGGCATCCTCCAGCCATGCATGCGCTCTGGCAAAAGCTCTTCTCTCAGGTCTTGAGGATATGGTGTGACCAGTTCTCTCTGCCGTTGGTTTTGGTGTGGACTCTTCTGCCAAGCTAGATTATTAAGAATTATAACCCAACAATCATTAAGCCAGGATAAAACAATAAAAAAATCTCTTGTTCTACCTTAAACTCTGTGTGTGTGTGTGTGTGTGTGTGTGTGTGTGTGTGTGTGTGTGTGTGTGTGTGTGTGTGTGTGAATTGATTAGCAACATGCAGAGTAACTGGGACAGTCCCATAATCAAACCTGCTTCCACGGAGCTCCACCTCTTAAAAGCGAAACAGCTTGGCAGCCAAGCTATCAGCTTATGGGCTCCTTTAGGGAAAAGTTAAGGCCTAAAACCCAACAGGCATTGAAGAAGCAGTGACAGGTGGTCTTTTATTCTAGATGCCCTAGCAAACAGGACCTACTGCAAAAGCTTGTGTACCAGGGACTCCTTAGCACATGCAAACCTAGACAATCAAAAGTGAAGGAAAGAGCCTTGGGCAGACAGGAAGCGGAAAACCAAGGAGATGAAGCGCTGAAGCAGCCACGGCTTTGCAGTAAAGACCGCTGGCTGCCAAGTCTCCTGTGATGTCTTCACAGCGGACTTGGAAGACCACCGGGTTTTTGCAATCACACAAAGGAAAGAGAGAAAATGAAGTTCCTATCTCCCGCTGGCGGACGGCTCCCTGTAGGAAACACGAAGCCCCACATAGTCAACCCTGCCACCTGCCTCTGCAGACAACTGTTGAGGAAGCCAGAACCCTGAATGGCAAGATCCATGCATGATCTGAGCCACAGGTGAGTGGGAGCCGACACTCTTCCCCAGCTGTCTGCCTGCAGCTTGCAGTTCCTTAGTGAGACAAATACTTCTGCAGCCATAAAGAAATACTAAGGAAAAAAGCTAAAGATGAAAACATTAGGAAAGGACTTCATAACACATGCCCACAAGCAACTGACAGACTTGGAATGCAAGGAGTACCACAACGTCCTGCTCACTATCACCAAGGAAAACACGGAGTTCAGCAAGCCTTGCTTCAGTGACCGTGAAATGTCCCTTCTGTTACGATACAATGCTTCTGAACAATATTAGCGGCATCTCAAACAGAAAGCTGTGACCACGCAAATAAAGGGAGGCACCTAAACTGCATTCTACACGTTGATACGGGAGAGACAGAGGAGAACTATGGCATTTAAAAACCAATGAGGAAAGATTTGTTTTAGCCCCTGGTTCCAGTATTTCTGAGCCTGTGTTAAGACATTACGTCATGGCAGAAGGCAGTGGTAGAACAGACCTGTTTACCTCATGGCGCCTGGGACCCAGGGAGAATAAAAGGACTAGGTCAGGGCCAAGGTATAATCTTCAGGATCATGGCTTACTTCCTCCAGTTAGACCCCACCTCCTGAAGTTCCTAACCCCTCCCAAAATAGTTCTTCCATCTGGAAACCAAGCTTCAACACCCAAGCTTATGGAGCACTTTATGTTTACACCATCATATCTCACTCCTAGTCCTCAAAAGCACGTATCCATTCCACAATGCATTTAGTCCTTCTCTGAAAGTGCTAGGGTCTCATTAAGTCCAGCATTTCTCTCTTAAGTCTGCTCTAAGACTTAAAGCAAACTCTTTTTTGAACACTTCCTTCATTCATTTGAGAGAGAGAGAGAGAACAAGTAGATGCATGCCACAGTGGCATGTGTATGTGGAAGTGGGAGGGCAGCTTTCAGAAGTCATCGCTCTCACTCCGTCATGTGGGCTCTGGGAACTGAACTCTGCTTGCCAGGCTTACACACTTTACCCTCGCCTGCTGAGTCCCTTTGCTGGCACTAAGGCAGACTCTTATTGTGAGTTTCTGTAAAAGCTAAATGTAAGTTATGTACTTCAAGCATGCAATGATGGGGCGTGGTCACATCCCTTTGATAAAAGGGAAAAGCGGACCAATGCAAAACCAAAACCAAATTGACTCTTGTACCTCCATAGCCAACTGTAGACTGATTTAAGCTCTCAAGGGCTTGCATGACCCCTCCCCCAGGGACTTCCTAGTTGCAGCCCACGTGCCTTGTCTCTCTGGTTGGCTTTCCTTGGCAGGCATCTCATATTTCTGCCACCTCCAATCTCCTAGGGTCTCCACTGCATCTTGGACTTCTTTCTCGTAGCTTTGAGCATCACCTTCAGGTCCTGCCTGCCAGGATCGCTGACCTCCCAGGCAGTTCTTTGAAATCCTGGTGGAATCTTCCATGACCCTGTAATTCTTGCATTCTTCCTGTCTGCAACATTGGCATTACGCGGGCAATGCCGAGGTCTTCCTCCAGCTTGAGAAGCAGCAGGTTCCCCTAATCTTTGCGTGCCTGTGCGGCTGAGCAGAGGGACATGAATCCTGGAGGGGACTTCCAGCAGCCCCTTGTGAGCAAGGGGGTCCTGAGGGGAGGGTTTTCTCCAAGAAAAGTCTTTAGGAAAAAGTTACACTGTTGAATCCTTGACTCTCAGGGTGGGTGTATCTGGCTAGTTCCTGACATGTTGTCAGGACCCCTATGTTTTCATAATGGAATGAGAGAGATGACTTCCGAAAGCTATCCTCTCACCTCCACATACACATGCCACTGTGGCATGCATCTACTTGTTCTCTCTCTCTCTCTCTTTAAGGATAATAATCTCTTTAACAACCATACTCTTCTTGACTGCAACTTTAAATAGGCTCCTTCTCTAGTCTAACTGTGAGTTTTCCTGAACCTTAATGCTCTCCTCTCTGTTCTGTGGTCTCACTATCAACCTGGAAAAAGCAGTCAGCAGTGTTCCCGCTGGGCTATCTTGAAATTCTCTTCTTCTAGTGGCATGGATGTCAAGGGGCAACAATAGCTTTCTGAGTAGATTTAAGGCCCACTCTCATCATATTCCTGCGACTGTAAACTGGAACAACAACCTATGAAAGGGGAGAAAATAGGCCTTAGGGGAAGTTTAAGTATAAAGGTTTAACTATTAAAAACACTATATTAAACTGCCTTTTAAACTTAAAAAAAAACAGAAAAGAAATTTCCTTCATCAGTTTAACTAATCTATCACCTTTAAGAATGGAAGTATGAAGTCTCAGAGCATAGACAAAATGCGGGAAAGTTCTTTGCTAGAGTACAGCATGAATGCTTTCCTTCCAGTTTCCAGCAGAGTGTTCACTCCTATGTGAACCCTCATGAGCAAAGGTCAAGAGTCATTTGTTCTCTGCATTCCTATCAGCATCTGTCTTCTGATCTCCCAGCAGAGCCCCTCAGGAAGTTCTGCTTACAGTGATCTAGTGCTTCTCTACTTGCGTCTGTACAACAATTTCCAAATTCCTCCTACAAACTAGTTCAAAAAGACCATATCATCAAGACGTGGTCACAACCACCCCATTTCTCCAATGACAATTTTCTGTGTTAAGCTTATCACCGCTATGACAAATATCCAAAAGAAGTAAGGGAGAAAAGATTTATTTTGGCTCACAGTTCCAGAAGTTTCCATGATTGGTTGGCTGGTTCTATTGCTTTGGAACCAAGGCAGTGGACGCATGTAATGGGAGGCTGTTAGTCTCATGAACCCAAGAAGCAGACAGGAGAAAAGGAGGCAAAGTAACACACATCACCCAAAGATGCAGCCCCCCCCCGACCTACCTGCTCCACCTGCCCCAGCTCCTAAAGCCTCCAACACCTCACAAAACTCCACCACTGGCTGGGGACCAAAGTTCAACATTCAGAACCATGGGGGACATTTAACCAACTTTCATTATGTCCTTTACTACCAATGTGGGTAGATTGGTATGGAATCTACAATCTAACTGAAGAAGCTGAAAATACATGAGATAATAAGTAAAATATGTTCTGTGTTAGAGAATGCCAAGAGCAAGATGCAGGGTTAAGCAGGGAAGTGATTCCTTAAGAAAACAGCTGGACAAAATGAGATGATCATGCAGGAATCCAGAGAGAAAGGATCCCAGTACCGGGAGGGTTTTATGGAAAGGGCATACCCAGGAGTACCGAGGAGACCGTGCAATGAGAACAGCTGAGGAAGAGGAGCGGATGCAACAGAAGTGCTGGCTGCCAGAAAATGCCAGAGTAGTAAGAACTTCAGCTTCTTCTGGTGAATGGGCTTGAGTCGCATCACAGATGTTTTCCCAGGATCACTGGAGTTACTTCACAGCTGGATCAGGAAAACTAGAAGGAAAGGTATTTACTATACACTTCTCACATAAGGTGAAGGCCACTGGACTAGATTCATGGCAGAAGTGATGATAAAAACAGTGAATTCTAGGGAAATGGTGAAGGTGAAATTACCAAGGTCTGTGAATCAGTTGAATACAATGTGTGACCCAGGATAGTGAAAAGTAACTCTTAAAACTTTTGCTGCGGTCAACAGGATAGCCTTCCTCTAGGGTGGGGGAGGACATGAGAAGAGCAGGTCAGCAGCAGGTGGTGGCAGGACACTGGACACACTGGACACTCAGTTTGGGACACGTACATCACATGCCTGCAGGAAAGCACAGGAGCGTTCAGACATGCAGCCCTGCAGGAAAGCACAGGAGCGCTCAGACATGCAGCCCTGCAGGAAACCACAGGAAACCACAGGAGCGCTCAGACATGCAGCCCTGCAGGAAAGCACAGGAGCGCTCAGACATGCAGGCCCGCAGGAAACCACAGGAGCTCTCAGACATGCAGGCCCGCAGGAAACCACAGGAAACCACAGGAGTGCTCAGACATGCAGCCCTGCAGGAAAGCACAGGAGCACTCAGACATGCAGCCCTGCAGGAAAGCACAGGAGCGCTCAGACACGCAGCCCTGCAGGAAAGCACAGGAGCGCTCAGACATGTAGGCCCGCAGGAAACCACAGGAGTGCTCAGACATGCAGACCTGCAGTGCAGAGGAAAACCCAGCCTGGGGTTTTAAATTTAGAAGCCATTAGCATGCAGGTTATGCTGAAAGTCCTGAGTTTATTCATATTCCAGAAACTACACCCTTCCTTCTCGTTCTCTGTTCACTAAAAATATGCAAATAGCAGAAATAGGATTTAATCTAGCAAGGAATTTATAGACTTCATTACCCATACAAGTGGCATCAAATAACTGTTTAAATGAAAGCAAGGTTGTTTGGTTACAGGAACAACACACAGTAAGTTTGTTAAGGGAAATTCAGTAGCTTAGGTTTGTGCCCTTTGAAGCCAAAGTGTGAGATGATAAGGAGAATATTTCATATAAATGGAAACGTCCTGT